>OY728126.1:132651087-137651087 GCA_963277665.1 Viscum album
TAATATATCTCATCACCTTGGATAATGTAAGGTTCAGTGGTGGGATTATTCATTCTTCTTAATTTGTAATATGATTCGAGGAATTTCCAAGTGTTGGTGTTGTTTCATATTAGTTAGAAAATCCTCCATTAATGATTTAGAATCCTGAAATATTTCATGTTTCGTAGATTTTTTGGTATCATAATGATTATTCCCATGTAATTGATATGGGTGATATGGAAGTTAAATATTATGATACCATTGAGCAATGTAATGTTGATATTTATGACCATTAGGAGAATGTGTTTAATGTGAATCATATTCACTTGGTTCGTAAACTTTGGTGGAATTATGGCATGAAGTATTATACATGGAAGAGGGGGTCACATATGATAACTCCATATCACGAGTTATTAAAAGTATCTATTTTTTAGATGATATATATGAAATTTTATAGATTTATGAGATAGTTTTTGCTATTGTATGGTCATATAACTTAAACCTCTAATATTTGTATTGTGTTGTTATTATAGAAAGATCTATTAGAGGTATCCCATGGGGTAGTTTTTCTGTTGCACTTTTTTTTCTTATTAGGTTTTGGATTAATTTTTTAAATATGTATTTGATGTAAGGAGCTAGATTATCTTGATCCCTTCCATTATGGTTTTGTGAGGATATATTTGTTTGAGAATGTATGGGTGATCTCGAGTGTTCTTTGATATAAAATTTTAGCTGGGAATAAATATTACAACTTGGAATTATGAATTATGGTGTGGTGGTATAAAGGTGGAATTTTTGGAAAAGTAAATAAACCTTACATAATTTTCTTATGAAATTAAAGTTGGGTTGCATCCTGGATTCCATGGGTTTGTTTGGATAAATGACCCTTACATGTCTGGATTGGGGCATGTCCTTTTAGGTAGTGTCATGAGGTAGTTTTGGAGATGGGGTTATGGTGTAGTCATGATCCTTGTAGTGTAGTGGCTCAGGATGGGGGGTTTGATGTCTCTTTCGATCAATAGTTAGTCATAATATGCTGTAGATGGTTGTTTTTTGGCACTAGAGGGGTCGAGTTCTTTGTTATACCTCATGTAGGGTCGTTGTGGAATGGGCATGCATTGTACCATGGATCTCTAGGGATTTAGTTTTCTTCTCTTATCATTCTGAAGGGTTTTTTCAGCATGGGGTTGGGGATTATCTATGGTGTTACCCATGGTTTATAGTATTTGTATGAGATATGGTTAACATTTCATAGTAGATTCTAGAAAGAGGTTATATTGCAACCTCATATAGCATAGAAACCCTAATCATGCTATTTTTTAGTAAAACCCCTTGGGTTTTAGTTTGGTTAAGTTGTCGTGCCTTGATATTCTATTTTGAACATATCATATTAATTGAGTATCCTACTTTGATTTCACATTTGTCCTTCTCCTTCAATGTTGATGAGACATGAGGATTGATTTTGGAGGATCATTACCCCATTTTACTAGGATTTAACCCCCATATTCTAGAGATCAATTATTAGTGTTTTGATCTTAGTTTTATTCTTATATAGTGGTTCTCTTCTCTCTCATTCTCTCTTACCATACTATTAATTATTGGTTCCATTGGTTTTCTGGGGAGTTATATTGAATATCATAAATAGATAATTAGTGGTATTTTCATAAAAATTTGATTTACATCCTAGATATGAGGTTTTGGATATATGTGTTTTACTTACATCATTTTGCAGAGAATATTTAATGTATCATATCGAGGTGATGGATTCATGAATTCTACTTATTTTATGTGAAAGTGTGGGATTAACATGCTTTATCTTATTTGTGTAATAGTGTGATTAACATAATTATGATAACAGTAACGAAATAATGGAATAATGAAATATGTACTGGGATTCAGTGACTGTATGTGGTCTATTATATGACAAAACGATTCATTAAATTTTATATATAATGTGTTATTTCTACCTATGAATATTATTATTTCATAGCTGGGTTAATGTTATTGAAATTGATTTGACCACATAAAGCTGGTAAATATAATGTGAATAATGAAATAGGCTTATGAATTTAACTACCATTCCACCAGGAAAACTGTTTAATATGAAAGTATTGTTTGAAGGATTCTTATAGTTTATTATCAGTTATTATTTTTCTATTGATGTGAGGTTTTTTATTGAAACATGTGAATAATGAATTCATTAATTCAAAATGGTAAGGATTCTTTTTATAAAATTAATTTATTTGGGGGTGTTATGGGCCCAAACATGATATTATAACACATTTAAAAATCCTTTTTTTCATTACATTAGGTAATTTACCCTCTGATTCTATAAGGCTAAAATATAATATTTCATTATATATTTTTATTGAGATGTTATATGACCCTTGTTATGATTTTTTATGGAATCGATGTGGTTGAGGTATTAGGTGGGGGTGGACAATAAAAGTTGAGATATAGGATTGTTTATTTATTATTAGTTGATATGAGTTTAATTTTATTATCTATAGAACATGTCGAGAGTTGGGATTTCTAGTTTAATGGATATTTGTTTTAGGTGGTTAATGTTTTGGCTGTTATGTGTTAAGATCTAGGATTTCTTATTTTACTTATAGTTTTTTTATTTATAGATTATTATATGATGATTTGTTGTTTTGGTTTCCATTTTACTACTTTCATTATCCTATGAACTATAGTTTTATATTCTTTGTGGTATTTCAAGTCGAGTCAAAGAGTAACTAGTTTATGTAATGGTAAAGGAATTGATAAAGAACTCAAGGGATTGAAGTTGAGGAAATTAATCATAATATGAAATAAGATCCATGGGATTGAAGGATTATTTCTCTATGAGAATGGGATGGAAATATAGAAATAGAAATATGAATTATAGAAACATATTAACTTTTGTTGATTATTCAACCAGAATATTTTACTGGGACTAATGAATGGATCGTATTTTTTTAAATACTAAATAATGAAGAATAATGATGTCAATTATTGGATAGTTTTTATGTATATAAGATCTTTTTCCCTAGATATAGTGATGGTTGTTGGGTGTGATGTGAAATTATTGTTTTAATCGAGGCTATGGATATAAAATTTACCTCAGTATGGTTGTGTAAGATATTTTAATTATATTTTCATATTTCATACTCTCCACCACCAAAGTTAGGATGGAAATTGATGCCCAAATATTTTTTGTTCCTAGTGTTTTCTCCAACATCTTTGTTGGTGAGGGAATAGATAGTTGAATACTACAAGTCCCTTACTCTAACTTATACATGGAATAATGTGGAGTAATATCTATGTTTTAGTAGCTTAAGGTATAGGTTATTTGTTTAAACAAGTTTTGATGGATCTCTTTTTTACCATACAAGCATGTGTGGGTTGTAGCATCTTGAGGCTAGAGTACATGTGCGTATTTTTTTCCTTAGTGATTATGGTCACAATATTTATACATTCATGGGATGTAATGGATTAAGGTATAATAAAAGATAGACTATTTATAGTGGATTTCATTCTCACATCTTCTTTATGGATGAGATAGTGTTAATTAGGTTGTAACAATATGCATGGGACGCTAGAAGAGACATTGATATGGTTATGATGAGTATAAACAGAGTTTAGGATGACTTATGGAATTGATTATAGTACTAGACGTTTGGCATTGGGCCATGAGTATGATGAACCACTGGGGTTGTGGAATTAGGGTATGAATAAACTATATGTTTTCAATTTAAAAGTGTAATTTTAGTTTAAAACATTTGTTTCATCATAAAAATATTACAAACACAATGCTATTTGGGTGACACGTTAGAAAAAAATTAGTTATTCATTTTTTTCATGTCAAATTTTCATCAAATAAGTCATATATGTGATGTATTCAGTATGACTAAATTTGTTTTGATATAAAACTGACATTTATTTCAAAACATCAATCATATAAACAAAAGTGTGAATAAAAACATGGATTTCCATGATACATTACAAAAAACAATTATTATTCCATTGAAACATGTAGGATATAACCACACACCAATCTGACAGGTGTTATTGTTTTTATTAATAAAAGTACTATTATTTATATTAAAAATGTATTTTATTTCAAAACATGGGTCACATTGTCAAAATTGATTAAATAATTTCTAGTTTTCTTGATTCATTAAGAAAATGATTGATCATTCATTTTTTATCTGTTGGAATCGACCACACACCAATCTATCACAAGGTCTGTCTACTAATGCTATAATAATTTTCATTATGTTATAAATTGATATTTACATCAAAATATGTGTCACATACTAAAAACCAATAAAACATTTGTTATTTATAATGCTACTTTAGGGAATAGATTCATGATTCGTTTTTTACTTAGTTTAATTGAACTCTCATCAATCCAACACAAGATGTGGCTGGTATGATGGGATATGTGTGTTTGGAGTTAAAAAACCTATTTTTAGTTCAAAAACACACATTAAAAACGTAAAACTATGAAAACATTAACATATTGTCATAATAAAATCGTATAATTATCCTTGGTTCATTTTTTATTTAGAAGAATTAGTTGTATGTTAATTTAAAATAATGTGTGGCTAGTATGAATACAAGTATTTTTTTCATTAAAAGTGATATTTCATTTTGAAACTCATGTAATATACTCAAGACTACGAAAAAATTTTCAGATTATTGTGACACTCTAGAAAAACTATCCATAAATAATTTGTGACATATATAAATTTACCAAAAATTAATCAGACACATGGTGTGGCTGGTATGAATGACCATACATGTATTCATTTAAAACAAATATTTTAGTTCAAAAAACATGTCACATACTCCAAACTGACCAAAAAATGTGCATATTGTATCAAGACATTAGGAAAATTATTGATCATTAATTTATGTATATTGTTTATCATTTATGTTTCATGTATGAATTGTGGTAAAATATTTATTTTTTATCTATTTTCTTTTTTAATATTACTAAATTAAAAGAAATTATTGATACACTCATCTTTTCTATACTGTGATTAACGTGAAACTATCGCTTTATTTATCTTTTATCAATGCAAAAATCAAGTCGTGAAAAGCCAAAAAATTTTACAAACACTAATAAATTCAATTATATTTTATTTTTTATATAACTATAGTAAAATAAAACTATATATATACAATAATGTATGTTATTTATTCTTTTACCCCAAAAAACATGTATTTTTTTGACAAAAACACAAACAAAATCATACAACATTTATTATTTTGAAAATAACATATTATATTTAGAATTTTATTGGATATTAGATGAAAAAAATAATTGTATTTGGTGGTCAATAGATTATGGAAAGGGATAGTTGATGGAATTTTCTAATAAAAAATACATAATGAATTACAGGTAACCTTTTCAATTTATGAATATCTATAAAAAGGTGGTAAATCTAGTCCATACATCATGGGTTTCATCACAATCTTTCACCCACTCTAGATTCACCATTCTACACCACAGTAGCCATTTCTCAAAACCCTCATCAAGAATCGGTTCTAAAAATAGTGACATGAAACAAATCTACATGGAACCTTCATGGAAAGACGTGTCCTTGGTTGGAACCCATGATGAACTCCAATAGATATATGATCCCTCATCAAAGAATCCATCAACTACCACTCCCCCAGTGTAGGCCCCTAAAACATGAATGGAGAAGGCTTCAATGTCATAGGAATAAATCGAAATAGCATATGCACAAGTGTTTTCCTCATCGATGACTTAGTAGTCTCTGCATTTGAACACTAAGTCTTTTAACTCTCCCATCATTTCAATAAATCTATGGTGGGAACCCTAGTATTAAAAAGCTGTTGTTGGGACATAGTGTGTGGATATATCCAAGATGATGCACTGGGAGTTTTTTTCTTAAATGTCATTTGTAAATCCATGTTCTCATGCCAAGTCGATTCCAACATTTGGATCCACTAACTTTTCTATGGTGGTAGTAGAGAAATCAATGTTACAATAGTGGATAATAATAAAGTGTCCTTCTTGATCCCTAAAAGTAACTCAGACCCCCATACATTCGGGATTTACTTTACAGAATTTTCCATGATTAGTTTATGTGAGATGGCGGTTGTAGCTACCAAGATATCCAACATACTAAAGTGCATGTTTTAAATTTAAAAGTTCCATTTTTTACTTTAAAATTACTATCATATATCCAAAACCAAGTAAAAATATCATATTGTTTTTAATCTTTAAGAAAATGATCCGTAATTATTTTTCCGGTGTAGTAATTGACCCTATTTAAATCAAACACATGAAGTCTTCAGTATGACTCAAAGCACAAGTTTTTAATATAAAAGTGTCAGATTAGTTTAAAATGTCTATCACATTTTCAAATACAAACAAATGATCTCATATTTTTTTCAAGCACTTGTAAATAATCCATAATTGCTTTTCAATTTGTAGGAATCAACTATATTTCAATTAGAACTATAATGTCGGTAGTATGAATAAATGTGTTTTTTTACAATATATGTGCCATTTTACAATAAAATTCATATAACATACTTGAAACTATGTAAATGAGCTCATACTATTTTAAAAAATTAAGTTAATAATCTATAATTCATTTTTGATGTGTATAAATCAACCACAAATCAATCTGACACATTATTTGGTCGGTATGAATTGAAGTTCCTATTTTCAATAAAAAATATTCATTTTAGTTTTAATCCTGGCTGTTTTATTTGTTTTCTAAAAATGGGTGATTGATATATAGAGTTTAGAATTTACTTAAAAAATATTAGCTATAAGGATTGAAATATCCACAAGGGTCGTTCCCGTCATCCTATGAAATACAGACACTAAATCATTTTCCATTGTTGACTGACACAAATCTGGTGTTTTCCTATAAGATTCATGTTCTTTCACTTTTTCATTCAACCTTTCAGTTTTTCTTTGTTCTTCTAGATAAAAAATAATTCTCACACTCGCATTGGGATCAGATTTTCTTTGTGCTTCTAGTAGGTTCATTCAAAAAATTGTCATTATTTTTCTATGACATTTAATCTGCATCTCTGTCCATCCAACACAGTGATGTAATTTTTTAGGCTTTATGAATATATATATATATAAGTTATAAAAACAACTTTAATTATACAAATTATAATTTTATTGGGTTTATGTTATTAAGATGCTATAAAATATGAAATTAACTCATGGGATCTTCCACTATTAATATCTAAAAACATCTTCCAATACTCATAAGAAATTTTATCTAAAACGTTCTCACACATTTTTCATGATATTATATATGTTTCAATAAATTCATATCATAATATCTATTTAAAATCTCGCCATTTCTAACCTAAATATTTTATATTCCATTAGCGTGGAACAGAGTTAGGGGTACTAAAATGAAAAATCATATAGAAAAGAAACATAAATCATTATATGTATATTAATAATTTTACTAAAGTATTTGAACATACTCTTAAATGAATATTTAATTAATATTACCATTAAATGGATATCGCATACATTATTTTTCCATGTTTTGGGAATATTCCTCCAAACATTAAAATTAATATGAAGGATCACCAAAGCACATGAAATATTCCTAAGAATCATTCCATAGATTCTAGAAGTATCACCAGTATTCACCCCAAACACATCAAATGGAATAACAATCTTAAAGTATTTTAGGTTCCATACATCGTTTGTATTCATATTTACATCTCTTATATGTATATCATTATCAGTTTTTCAAATGCATTAAACAATGAATAAAATATAAATAGTTTTGTACAATGACATACGTACCAATAATGGTAACTCACTAATATTTCATAGATGGATGGGAAAAAACTATTCCATCGTTAGAGGTTTATCAGATGGCGGGATACTAACAATATCAGGGGAAACTACTAGATCTCTTGATGTCTCTGGTATAATTGAATCAACCAGATCTACTGAAACTGATAGTAGTGGTGGTGTGCTCAAAAATTTTGATCAGATAACATATTGAAATATTTTTATTCTTAGTTTCCTAACATTCATATGGTTTAGAATATATTAAATTTACAATAAATTAATAAGTAAAATTTTTTTACAAAAAAAAAGAAAAAAATAGAACAATGAATATATGTAAGAAACCATTAAAATAAAGAATTGTAATAAAGTTTCATTACCAATTTATATATTAAATTATCATTGTATCCATTTTTTAATTATTATAAACATTAATTTTGAAAATTACTTCATTTTTACCCTCTCTTTCACGTTCGACTATTTCAATATTGTCTGGAAAAAGACTGTTCAAGCCCTTGTGGCTGATGGTGTTCACTATCATGAAGTACTGATTGATCTTTTTCTCCCATATCATACAAGTATCTACCCATTAAGTGTAAAACAACACTCCTACTGTCATGTATTTCATCATCCAAATAATAAAATGTATTCTCTTGTGAATCCAAGATAAATATATCATGTTATGCATGCTCAGTAGTATGGATCAAGCGAGAGAAGTTGACAGAAGTAAAATATAACAAATTTTTCATTATACCCTTATCAATGTTTATCATCTTTAATTTGAATAAGGAAATTAAAAATTTACCATGATTGTTTAATTATATTATATCAATCAAGTTTCTATAGTATCCCACCTCTTCAAGTGTAAATGCACCACTATTTTTATTTTTCAAGTATTGTAACACCCCGAGATTTTATGAAAAAAGGTTTTTTTTAATTTCATTAATGTCATGTGTTGTAAGATAAACCAAAAGGAGATTTCACAACATGCATCCCTGACCTACCTTACATGACACACAATAAAGACCTTCCTCGATAGCGTGTGTTGTATGCAATACCGAGTTTCACTAAAAACCGACATGCTATTATAATATTATTATGAACTAACCGTTATGAATAGTAATACCCACTTTTTAAAATTTTATAAATTTTATCTTTTAAAATGGAATTAATTTTTGGATTTGGAATAGAGAAATTAGATTAGGGTGAAATTTTGGTACTTTTCGGTTAACTTTCATATTCTGATGAATAGTGAAAATTACTAAATATTAATTAAAAACAACATTTTTAATCGAAATAATTAATAGTGATAAATTATTAATTTGAGTGGTTTTAAAGTATATTTAGAATATATTTTTACGATTTAATACAATGTTGGTCATTGGATGTAATTTCACATTTAAACTAAACATAAACAAGTGTCAATCTTTTGATAGTTATTATCTCTTAAAAACAAGCTATTTGTTTTAACGACGAGAATAAATGTTTAAATTAATTAATGAAACTGATATGTTTTGAATTTTTTAAAATAGGCATCATTTTTGAATTCATAATATCAAATATATCTTAGGCCTAATTTTTGCTATTTTTCCAGAAACTTTCATTTTTTGATGAATAGTGAAACCACTAAGTGGTAGTTAAAAAACTGGATTTTTCATAAAACTTAATTTTACCACTTTTGTGAGTAGAATTTTGAAAATCCAAGAGACACGGTTAATATCATGGACTAAAATGTGGTTCAATGAGATGAAAATATTTTTTGGTGAATAGTAACTTTTTACTTTTATTTACCACGGTTAAAAGTAAATAGGATAATTAATGGTAAAACGATATTATTATTACCATAACACATTTCCTAATTCTATTGGATAAGTTTAATTTGACCAAAAATAACCTTAGGAATAAAATATGACCATTTAGGCCCACTTGGATTAGATTAGGACATTTAATATTAATTTGTTTAAAGAAGGGTTAAAATAGTTAAAATCAATGTTTAATAAGTAAATCATTTTTAATATAGGGTTATACATAAGATAAATTCGACTATAAATATTCAATAGAAATCTAAAATGATTTCCAACATAATGGTATTTTATTTGTAATTTTTAGACTTTAAATAACTTAATTTATTTATGACACAATGATGATGCAATAATTATCTTATTAATGAAGTATTGACATAATTGAGGTTATACATACCCAAATAAATGTAATTTGAGACTTTTGATGAATTACACTAATTTTATAGGTTAATATGACATGTTAGGGTTGATTTAATTATCTTTTTTCGAACTAATAATTCGGTTATGATATTCAAAAAAATCAATTACCAAATACTGTCAAAATTGACATAAAATAGTTTTTAAAACAAATATTATATTATTAACTGTTATTATATTCCAAAATGTATAATGTTTGGCCATGATACTTATATCATGATAGGTGTATCATTAATGGACCACCAGGGGGTCGCTTGGATGTATATGGTATTTTTATTAACTATATAATATAAAAATACAATGTGACATGGTAAATGTCAATCTAATTAACTAAGAGTTAAAAATAAAAGATAAGGTTAATATAGTGACATAAACTTGTCTAATTCTATTGGCTGAAAGGATTTCGACGCATCCCCATCTTAGCTTCGAAATATTTCAATTTAAAGCTATTAAAACTCGAATATGACTTTATAATAAAATAATATTTTTAGTTATTCCAAAGGTGCCACTCTCCTCCCTTATAAAAGGGCACCTCCTCCCTCTCTTCCTCACACCACATTGAGCCTTCATGCATAGCCAACCCCTGCCAAATTCTCTTCTACACTTCCCTAGATATATCTTAGAGGTCCTTCTCTTCTTTAAAGACTAATTTTAGTGCCCTAATAGGAGGTCTCAAAGAGGCGCTTCAAAGAAGAGGATGTTCGGATACATATGAAGCATATCGGACCTAAGGTATGGTATAATTTTGCAAATCTCATTTTTATTCGAGGTTGCTTATTTGTATGTATTTACTGGGGTTATTGCAATCGTCCATGTCCATGTTTTATAAAAGTGTTTTCATGTATGTTTAAAGTCTTTTTTAACCATTTTGACTTTTACCCCATGGTATGGAAGGAATCTTTCTTTTATTTACCCTACAAGGTACTATTCGACTTTTCCGAAAAAAGTACGAAAAGAATGTTTTTTTTATGTATACGGCATGAAAGGATTTTTATGGTTTTATAAAGCCTTATTTTCATGAAGCTTCCTCCAAAATATTTCATGACTATTTACAAAAAAAATCACTTTTCAAATTCCATGACGTTTTGTGAAAAGAAATTGATTTTGAAGAAGAAAGGATATTTTCCTCAAGAATTCATTTCAAGTGTTTTTATCAAAACTATTTTCCATCTAAAATTACAATATTTAATATTTTAATGTTTCAAGTATAATGTCTCCATTATTTACATGTTTTTATTTTTCTTATGATGAAAAGATATCCATTTTTTTATATGCATTATGTTATGATGGCATGATGTTTAAGAATCTCATTCTATTACATGGGTTATGCTATGATGTATGATTTATGATTTCTTGGAACACGAATGAATGATTTCATTATGATATGGGTGGGATCTATATCTCCCTCCAATGCATCGGGAAAAGATTTATATCTCATGAGATAGACATGGCTGGAACGGTAAGTTAATCCGGTCAGTGTTACAGGACTGGAACGAGGAGTGAACTCGATTCAGAAAGGGACTTTGTCCACTAAGATGGTCTTGAAATCAATGCCTTGGCTACTATGGAAATCATATCATGTGATTAATGGTTTCCACAATTACATGTTTTATTCCCATGCTATTTTATCATGATTGATGTTCCCTTATCATATATCCCTTACGTACTTCAAAGATTCATGTCGTTGCTCAAGATTTTGATGTTTAGATTTTATGTTCATGTTTTTTCATTAAAATGTTTATAGATTGTTTTATGTTCTCTATGTTTACCCTTACTAGGCATTTGAGCTCACCCATTTCATGTTTTATTTTCCCCAGGATGTAAAGAAAGGTTTTAGGTAAGAAAAAAAAAGGGGAAGATCTTTATTCGGAGATGTTGAAGATCTTTCACCACGATTAGAAGATTTTATTCTGAGTTTCCAAAGACACTAAACTATTAAGATCCTCGTGTGTCTGTTTCTTTTATGTATTAAGTATTCCAGAAAAGTAATGTATTTTCCATGTACTTCAAGCTTCGGGTCTCTACAATTGGTATCAGAGGAAAGGTTTAGATAACCTTTGGAAACGAGGATGTGAAAACGTTAGTGAGATCCCTAGATATATTTCTAAGGTATGTCTAGGGATGTACCTAAGGATAAGTATACGTATAGGATATATTCCTATAACTATGGTAACGATCTTATAATTTAACCTAGGATGTTAGATATTGAAGTTAATCCCCCTTTATTTTGATTTTTTCCTCTCACACTATTCTTTTTGGGTTTTAGAAAATGGATAGAAACAAGGTGATTCACGATAATGGAGGATATGATGGACAATGGAATGATATTCTTCATGAGAAACCAAATGAAATGGGATTTGGAAGTCCAAACATCATTATTATGCCTAACCAGCAATCTCATAATATGATCAATAAACTCAAATTTAGTAAGTTTTCTAACTCGGCTAATAAGAGAAAGATGGAGTTTCATGGTGATCATAGAGGAAATAACGTTCAATTTTCCCTATGTAAATCATGTGGGAAGAGGCATAAAAGAGAATGATTCAAAGGAACTAGAAAATGATTTGGTTGTGGAAAAGAAGGACATAAAGCCAGTAAGTGCAAATGAAAAGGTTCAGTTAACACCATGGATGAGGATAATGGTATTGCTACGACATCAACAATGGTTAAATGATTTAAATGTGGAATGTATGGGCATTATCCAAACCAATGACCTAAGGGAAATTCTCATGAAGAGAATCAATATGGTCGTATGGGTAGTATTTATGTTGATGATGACGAAGAGACTAAAAATGATATGTGAGATGAAATAATTGTTGAAGCTCGGTCAGTGGTTTAAGAATGTAGTGCAATGATTACATGTTTACAAGTGTAATGTTGTATAAGTAATCTCATGGTACTATTGAATAAAGAGACATATAAGGATTGTTACACTGTTGTCATTCCTTATGTTTTGAAATTGTATGATGAATGGTACCAGTAACCATGAATGGTTATTCAGATATTTTTGGAAAGTAGATGATATGCGCATAATGAAGGGATAAGGAGAAATTTATAAGTTTGATAGTATTCATGAGCTCATGACTGATATAATGAGAAGGTTATATCATGGTTTGAGTATATAGAATTTTTGGATTTTGGTATGTGGAAAGAGTTAACTTTTGACAGCATTCATGTTTTCACTAAGCTTTAATGTGTATTCATTTTTCAAGAGAATAAATGATTTTGGTATTGACATGATTGGAATGTGACCAACAAGATATATGGGGGATAAATGATGGTTGGTTGATGACATTTAAAGTAATCTTTTTCTTTATACTATGAGCTTGGACCGAAGTATTTTAGATAAACATTGGAATGGATTATGTTGGACATAAGTTATTATTGTTTTAGGATAGAACTTTTTTCTATATTATTGATGGGATGTTATAGTAATGTAGTTTTAGAAAAAGGACAACCTGGAAGACGGGCAAGAGCCCATCGCGCCGGACAAGGCTGTGTGAATCGAACCCACAACCGAAGTGCAACTAGCCTTTATCGCCTACCACTGGCCTACAGGAAGTCCTTGGTTAGTGGAAACTAGTTTTATTTTATTAAGCGGTATGATATATGAAGTATAAGTTCATTTTTGGAATCTTATATGATTAACCTCACCATATAGGGACTTATGTATATTTGATAACTTTTGCTAACCTTTTGTTTGAAACAGATGGAATGACCCATCATTCTATCACATGATCAACTAACGCTTCACGAATAACAAATTCAACTTATTTCCTTAATTGATGAAGTGGAAATTGTTCAATTCATGAACAATAGTAAGATTGTACCAAATTCATGTAAGTATTTCTTTTAATTCATCAACATTAGGGAAATGAGCTTGAAAACCAAAAATGTTGTCCTAGTTCCCTTATATCTGATGAATCAGATGGTACCTTAGATCATCACAAATCTATGGCTTTGTGATTGCTGGCTTTTTCATAGCCATGTTCTCTACCAATCTCCATCAGACATGATGGTTAGGTTTCTCTTCCATATCCATATTTTCACCTATGTTCTGCTATGTGGAAACCCATTGATGAGTTAATTTGGGTAACCTTTACGTTTCATACTTTAGTTTTTAAAGCCATGTTTTGGTATTCCTTTTTATAATGTGGGTTTATATTAAAGAAACTTTCTAGTAGTAAACCATTTATAACCCCGATGAATTTCGAGGGAGAAATTCATTTTAAGGGGAGTAGAATGTAACACCCCGAGATTTTATGAAAAAATGTTTTTTAAATTTCATTAATGTCTTGTGTTGTAAGCTACACCAAAAGGAGCTTTCACAACATGCATCCCTGACTTGGCTTGCATTACACGCAATAAAGACCTTCCTCGATAGCGTGTGTTGTACGCAATACCAAGTTTCACTAAACAACAATATGTTATTATAATATTATTATGAACAAACCGTTATGAATAGTAATACCCACTTTTTGAAATTTTAGAAATTTTATCATTCAAAATGGAATTCATTATTGGATTTGGAATATCGAAATTATCTTAGGGTGAAATTTTGGTACTTTTCGGATAACTTTCATATTCTAATGAATAGTGAAAATTACTAAATTTTAATTAAAAACAACATTTTTAAATCGAAATAATTAATAGTGATAAATTATTAATTTGAGTGGTTTTAAACTATATTTAGAATATATTTTTATCATTTAATATAATGTTGGTCATTTGATGTAATTTCACATTTAAACCAGACATAAACAAGTGTCAATCTTTTGATAGTTATTATCATCTAAAAACACGCTATTTGTTTTGACGACGAGAATTAATTTTTAAATTAATTAATGCAACTGATATATTTTGAATTTAGTAAAATAAAAATCATTTTTGAATTCATAATATCAAATATACCATAGGCCTAATTTTTGGTATTTTTCTGGAAACTTTCATTTTTTAATGAATAGTGAAACCACTAAGTGGTAGTTAAAAAACTGAATTTTTCATAAAACATAATTTTACTGCTTCTGTGAGTGGAATTTCAAAAATCTGAGAGACACAGTTAATATCAAGGACTAAAATGTGGTTCAATGAGATGAAAATATTTTTGGTGAATAGTAACTTTTTACTTTTATTTACCACGGTTAAAAGTAAATAGGATAATTAAGGGTAAAAATGATATTTTTATTACCCTAACACATGTCCTAATTCTATTGGATAAGTGTAATTCGACCTAAAACAACCTTAGGAATAAAATATGACCATTTAGGCCCACATGGATTAGATTAGAACATTTAATATTAATTTATTTAAAGAAGGGTTAAAATATTTAAAATCAATGTTTAATAAGTAAATCATTTTTAATATACGGTTATACATAAGATAAATTCGACTATAAATATTAAATAGAAAGATAAAAAGATTTCCTACATAATGGTATTTTATTTGTAATTTTTAGACTTTAAATAATTTAATTTATTTATGACACAATGATGATGTAGTAATTATCTTATTAAAGAAATATTGACATAATTGATGTTATAAATACCCAAATAAATGTAATTTGAGACTTTTTAGGAATTCGAATAATTTTCTATGTTAATATGACATGTTTTTGTTGATTTAATTAATTTTTTTCAAACTAATCACTCTTGTATGATTTTCACAAAAATCAATTACCAAATAGTGTCAAAATTGACATAAAATAGTTTTGAAAACAAATATTATATTATTAATTGTTATTATATTACTAAAAATTTAATGCTCGGCCAAGATACTTATATCATGATAGGTGTATCATTAATGGACCACTTTGGGGTCTCTTGGATTGATATGGTTTGTTTATTAACTATATAATATAAAAATACAAAGTGACTTGGTAAATGTCAATCTAATTAACTAAGAGTTAAAACTAAAAGATAAGGTTAATATAAGGACATAAACTTATCTAAATTCTATTGGATGAGTGGATTTAGACCCATCCCCACCTTAGCTTCGAAATATATCAATTTGGAACTATTTAAAACTGAATATGACTTTATAATAAAATAATAGTTTTAGTTATTCCAAAGGTGCCCCTCTCCTCCCTTATAAAAGGGAACCTCCTCCCTCTCTTCCTCACACCACTTTGAGCCTTCATGCTCGGCCAAACCCTGCCAAATTATCTTCTCCAATTCCCTAGAAACATCCTAGAGGTCCTGGTCTTCTTCAAAGACCAATTTTATTTCCCTAAGAGGAGGTCTCAAAGAGGCGCTTTAAAGAAGAGGAAGTTCGGATACATACGAAGCATATCAGATCTAAGGTAAGGGATAATTTTGCAAATCTCATTATTATCTGTGATTTCTTATTTGTAATTATTTACTAGGGCTATTGTAATCGTCCATGTCCAAGTTTTAGAAAAGTGTTTTCATGTATGTTTAAAGTTCTTTTTACCCATTTTGACTTTTACCCCAGGGTATGGAAGGAATCGTTCTTTTATTTACCCTACACGGTACTTTTTGACTTTTCCGACAAAAGTACGAGAAGAATGTTTTTTTAATGTATATGGCATGAAAGGATTTTTACGGTTTTATAAAGCCTTATTTTCATGAATCTTCCTCAAAAATATTTCATGACTATTTTCAACAAAATATCTTTCTTTTAATATTTCATGACATTTGTGAAAAGAAATTGATTTTGAAGAAGAAAGGATATTTTCCTCAATAATTCATTTCAAGTGTTTTTATCAAAACTATTTTCTATATAAAATGACATTATTTAATATGTTTATGTTTCAAGTATAAAGTCTCCATTATTTACATGGTTTTATTTTTCTTATGATGAAAAGATATCAATTTTTTAATATGGATTATTTTATGATGGCATGATGTTTAAGAATCTCATTCTATTACATGGGTTATTCTATAATGTATGATTTATGATTTTGTGGCACATGAAAAATTATTTCATTATGAGATGGGTGGGACCTATATCTTCCTCCAATGCATTGTGTAAATATTTATATCTCATGAGATAGACATGGCTGGAACGGTAAGTTAATTTGGTTCAGTGTTACAGGACTAGAACAAGGATTGAACTTGATTCAGAAAGGGACTTTGTCAACTAAGATGGTCTTGGCAGCAATGCCTTGGCTACTATGGAAGTCATATCATGTGCTTAATTGTTTCCACAATTACATGTTTTATTCCCATTCTATTTTATCATGATTGATGTTCCCTTGTGATATATGCCTTACATGCTTCCAAGATTCATGTCTTTGAACAAGATTTTGATGTTTAGATTTTATGTTCAAGTTTTTGCATTCAAAAGTTTATGGATTGTTTTATGTTCTCTACGTTTACCCTTACTAGGCATTTGACCTCACCCCTTTCATGTTTTCTTTTCCCCAGGATGTAAAGAAAGGTTTTAGGTAAGAAAAAAAGGGGAAGATCTTTATTGGGAGATGTTGAAAATCCTTCACCACGATTAGAAGATTTTATTCCAAGTTTCCAAAGACACTAAACTATTACGATCCTCATGTGTCTGTTTTTGTTATGTATTAAGTATTCTGCAAAAATAATGTATTGTCCATGTACGTCATGCTTCAGGTCTCTACAAGTATCCTTTACGATAAATTTTATGAAACCTAAAGCCACTATTATTTTAGGCATTAAATCTATTAGAATTCTATACTGGACCTCAATCCATAAACATCAAATAATTTGATATTTTAGCTTGATTATCAATGGTAATTATCTTGATATAAATATATAAGGTGTTACCTTTAACATATAAAAAGTAAAAACACATCAATAATATAAATATGAGTATATAGTAACATGATGGGAAATAGTTTGATAATATCGATATTAACTTCTTTTGTTAATTCTAGATCATCTCAATCTCGACCCCTTATTCTGGTTTTTTGTTTGTAATCACAATTCATCAATAAATGAATCTATTATAATAATATTATGTAACACAAATCTATTTTCTTGTAGGAACTCCAATTCAGTCAGTGTAAAATTTGAAACCATTATAATTGGCCATCTAGTAATTGGAAATACTGATGACTGGTTTTTAGAATGAGAATTAATGGAGATGTCATCAATACATCCAATATGAATGAATCTAGTATCAATTTTATCCAATGACATAGAACATAAGTTTGGTAATATTTGGATATGTAACAATAAAAAATATATCCAACTGATTGAGCTTTATTCCACACATAATTGTTAAAATAATCTAAAGACCATATGAAAAAAAATAAGAAACATATTAAAAAAATTACACAATAATTTGATAAAATTCAATTCACTAATGAAAAAAATATCAATGTACCTCATTATTAGAGACATCCACAGTTAGTGTAGTGATCCACCATGTTTAAGTTCATCAACCAAATGAATAGAAAAATGAATCATGGTTGTGATTAATAAAGGGGTAAATAAGATCTCCAAATGAAAAAGTGTAGAAGGAAAATATCTCTTTAAGTTTAAATATATTAGTTGGACTAAGATTATTTCCAAAAAGATCTATGAAAAAGGTACACAACACAATAATAACATCAGTTACTTTTTAAGGTAATTTACACAGTTACAATGGAAACAACTTCTCTATCATAATATGCGAGTCATAAATTTAAAATCTACGTAACCATTGATATTTTATGTCAAATCACCTTGATATGATACTTAAATATCAATCTTCTACTTTTACATTCATTAATGTTTGAAGGAATATGTATTTCAAATGATTTTCCATTTTAAAAATAGTAAACATATACTTTACATTCATATTTTCAAATAAACCATACTTTGTATCAATTTATTCTAAACAATTACAAGCATTCACATCATCCTTGGATTTACCCTTCTCATTAATAAATGAAAAAAATTACATTTTCAAAAACATTCTTCTAGATATGCACTACATCATGATTATGAAATATCAAATTAAAATACCTATAATGGAGTTTTATAAATTTACACATTTTATTTTATATTTTTTATATACTTCAAATATTATACCTCATATCATTTTCCCACCATCTTTAAATTGATTAATTTTTTTGAATTCTACAGTGACATTCATTTACTATCCAATGATTTTTGAACTGGATAAAAAATTTAGTGGCATTCTAAAATCGATATCTCTATTGAATTGTGTCTTATTGAACCTTAAATTGTGTGAAGTTTTAATAATTTTATTATGACACATAAAACATAATTTTCTACTATGAGGTAATCATTGAGGTTAAAAATAAAAATTAAAAAAATGGATAACAGAAAATATTATGAGTGTTCCAACTAGACAAGTTTCCTAGTCCATGATAGTTACCAATTGTAGACATTAAAGAAGAATATATTTTCAATATTTTTCTCTTTTAAGCATTATATGCTACTATGCCATCATCCCATGATTTTCAAATTTCTTTTATTAGAGGTTGAACTTATACATCAATGTCATTTACATGCATTTTCTTTTCAAGAATAATCATCAAAATAATTATAGAAGTCTTCTTCATACACATTCATAGAGGTATATTATAGGGTATTACAACAATGTTCTACTATTATAATTAGTATTTAAATTACCAAAAGGGTTAATACCATCAGAATATAATCCTAAATATAAATTCCTAGGATTTGAAGAAAATTATAGATATAATTAATCAAAAACATTTTGTGGTGCTGAAACATTGGATTTATTCTAAAGTCAATGTGTTACTATCTGAAGAATGCCATTTTATGTCACCAATAGTCTTAGACAACATGAATAATCATTGGAAGTGTGGATTCAAAGGAATGTAACCCAATACCTTTATGATTGTTTTCTTCTTCTATTTCTTCCTAGTATGGCATTGATTATTAGTCCCATTTTGTTCATTGAATTCCATCTTCTTTTATTACATCATCTAAATTCTTCTTCATCATACTCTTCTCCCAAAAAAATTGTGAAATTATTAGGGAATTCTTATTTCATTGTATAATCAATTCTATGTTTTTATGATTTTCTTCATATAATAGAATGATGCAGGGATCTTAGCTTCACTAAATAAATAATGAAGAAACTCTAAAATATGGGGCAGTTCTTTGTTAGTAATTCCAAAGAGGCACTTGAAATGATATTCATTATGTAGAAAATATAATTTCAGATAGTTGGTATTCCAATCATATTTTTTTTCATCTTCATATAATTAATAAAACTCATTTTTTGTCACTAAATCTCTGATAGTTAATGACCTACTCAAGATCAATTGAATTTTATTTTGACCCATTAAAACATTGTGCATTACATCCTCCAAATCCAAATTCACTATTTATCAATTTTCTAATAGAATTATCCTCTAAAGGGTCACTTTATCGTTGATAGGATAATAAAAATTTTAAATTTCTATAAATTTTAATTATCTATGAAAAATCAAAAATACATATCAATCCAGAAACAATTTCAATAAAAATTTATCAATACTTTGTTTCTATTCAACCATCTCTTGAATTAAAAAATTGGGAATACACATTTCATTCATACATCATCTAATCATTTAGAAATTATATAATTTAAAATTTATTACAAACCCATATCATATCATGGTGTGTTTCATGGTAATTATTCCAACATTTATCCATTGGTATTTTATTGTCATTTTTCTTCCCACACATTCAGATATAAATATATATGTTTTTAATCATAAAATTACATTTAATTTTTAAAATAACCCAATTTAATCATTGACTAGGGTAGGGACTTGATTTGACAATACATAAATTTAACTTGAATATGATTCAATTTGACTGGAAATATATAAAAAAAATGAATAAATATCACCCTCACAATAACAGGGTTGGATGTCATGGAAGAACATCACTAAGGAAAGGAAAGGGAAATGTAATGTGTAGAGTATGGGGAAGGGGTTATGGATTAATATCCATTGGGGGTGATATTCATCAAGAAATAGGGAAGATGGGTCCTTATATCAATTGAATACTCGTTGGGGGATATCCATGTGGCCAGCATCAAGTTAGGAAGGGTCAACGGTCAAGAATGAGGGAGGGTGATCGAAGGTTAGGGGTCATCATTGAGTGGGTGGATCGGTGGTTAGCATTGATGTAGGGGGGTTTATAGGGTTCTCGGGGGGGGGGGTCTAGGTGGCAATGTTGGGTGCACCAAGGTGGTATGGGGGATATGAGATAGGGTAAATAAGGTTTCTTAATCATTTTTAACAATGGTGTTAAAAAAATTGTTAAATCTAATTATTAGTCCTTTTTTATAAAAATATCACAAAATTTTAAATCATATACCAAAAAAATCAATTAGAAGAGGTATCTAGAACTTCCTTAAAAAAATTGATGTTAAGAAACCATTTTTATAGTTTCAACTGTCCTCATACTCAAAAGAGGAAATGTATTTGTTTAGAAATAAATGGACAAAATACATAGTGTCAGATTTTATATAGACATCATAAAGAGGTGACTACCTGCTACTTATTTAGTTAATTTCTTTATCATTTACCTACCTTTTTACATAATTTTCCCATCAATTTTATATGATAATTATTTTGATAATTTTCATATAGATCATGAATAAATAACTTCATCTAAAAGGATGACACACTCACGATGATGCAATTTTATTTTTATTTTGTAATGAATTCAAAATTATGGGTTATAAAATAGAAATATTTTAATATAACCTTAAATGATGATTTAATTTCAAAATATAAATACATAGTGTGATATTTATGAATAAACTTCACCTCAATCTGAAGCATAGTAGGCATATTATGACTTGAAGATTATGTTTTTAGTTTAAAATTAAAATTTATGATCAAAATACATGTTACATACTCAAAGATGATAAACCAAATTGTGGTTATTATGTATTCAACTTTATGAAATATAACATTTTTAATCAACAATATAGCATCCCCAAAGAGGTATTTCAATTGATAATTAAAATTTCATTTAAAATATTCATTATACCTATATTTATATTTTTCTATTACGAACATGACTGTAGATATTCCCCATATTTATAAGAAGGATAATTTTTTTAAAAAAAAGAATTAGAATAATGCTTGGTGTTATTATGTATGCAGACATAATGAAGAGGTAACTTTCTTCTAATTATGTAGTTAATTTTCACATAATTTAATCTGTTATTTCTTAGGTAATTCCCTTATCATTTTTATATGATACATATTTTGTTATTTTTCATAAAAATCATAAAGAAGTATTATAGACTCATAACTCACTCATATACCATGATTATAAACTAAATAAATATGAGGCACTCAGGATGATGTGGTTTCCTTATTATTCAGTACTTCCTTTATCACTTTGGGTTATCAATCAAAAATGTTGTTAGATAATACAAAATGTTAAAGGTATTTTAGAATAAGAATACATGTTGTGATGTATAAGAATCAATATTAACGCAATTTGATTCACAATATACTCAATATGTCATGAAGTATTAATTTTATGTTTAAAATTTAAATTCCAGTTCAATACACACTTAGATCCTAAAAACTGAGATAAATTTCTTATACTTTTTTGATACTTTTTGAAAATGATTCATAATTGATTCTTGATGTGTAGGAATCATCTGAACCCCAACCAATTACATTATTTCCCTACTATTAATTCATGTGTATGATTTTATTTTAAAATTTACACATCAATTCAAAACTTTCATCACATTCTCAATACAAAGAAAAAAATCTGATTTATTTGATAATTTATGAAAATGATCCATAAGTAATTTATGATGTGTATAAATTAACCACACGTCAATCTGATAATTATAATGTTTTTTAAGTAATTTATGAAAATGATTCAAAACATGCATCACATGGTTTATTATAATGTTTTTTAAGTAATTTGTGATATGGAGGATTTATTTTAACATAAAACTGACACATGATTTGATCGGTACGACTCAATGTGCATGTTTTCAGTTTATATTGACATTTTAGTAAACAAGATTGGTCACATTCTCATAATAAAGAAAATTAATTATTATTGCTCTAATACATTATAAAAAACAATAATTATGTTATTTTTTTGTAATCATGAATCATAAATCAATCGGATGCACTGTCTGATCAGTATAACGCCAAGTGGGTCTATTTATTTAAAATTAACATTTTAGTTCGAAACACATGTCACATACATTAAATTGGTGAAATGAATTCAGATTGTTTTTTTCTTTAGTAAAATCCTCCAGAAGACATATTTGATGTGTAGAAATTTTTTCATATCAATACGATTCCGAGTGTGTCTGGTACGATTCAAACTATGTGGTTTGACATTAAAAATGACATTTTTGTTCAAAACATGTGTCACTCACTAAAAAAATAACCTTGTATTGTATTTATACTTTTGTAAAAAGATTAATAATACATTTTTTATTATTAGGAATTATCCTCATGTCAAATGACATGTGATGTAACTAGTATGACTCAATGTGTATGTTTTCAGTTTAAATGGAAATTTTTGTAAAAAAGACACATGATATACTCAAAAATAAGAAAAACATTAAGAGTGTTTTTATAATTTAATAAAATGATACTTATGTAATTTTTCATGTGTAAGAATCAACCAAATTTCAATATAATGAATTGGGAGACCACTTTGACTTGAAGTTTTTTTTTATTTAAAATTTACATTTTAGTGAAAAAATTACATCATAAACCCAAAACAAAAAAAACTCATTTTGATTATTTTGATACATTTTTAAAATGAACCATAATTCATTTTTTACATATAGAAATCAACTACATATTAACTTGATACATGATGTGGCTATTATGAATTAATCTCTGTCTTTTCTGTTTAAAAGAGACATTTTAGTTCAAAATGTGTGTCACTCTACAAAAAAATAAAACATAATCAAATTTCCTTTGTACTTTAGGAAAATGATTCATAATTCATTTCATATGTGTAGGAATCAGTCTTACAACAGACCAACACACAATGAGAACTATATGAATCAATGGTCATGTTTTTAGTTTAAACTATCATTTCAGTAAAAAAGAAATATGAAATACTCAAATCTAATAAAATAAATTCTTTTTTTACACTTTAAAAAAATAATCCATAAGGAATTTTTATGTGTAGGTATCAACCGCATGCTAATATAACACATTGAGGGACTAGTATGACTCAAAATGTTTCTTTTTATTTAAAATTGACATATATACTGAAAACTAAGACAACACATTCAAATTGTTTTGATACTTTTTGAAAACAATCCATATGTTATTTGTGGTATTTAGTAATTATCTTCACATCAATATAATACATTGCATTCCCGTTATGACTCAAACTATGTGTTTTCAGTTTAAAAATGAAATTTTAGTTCAAAACATGTTTTACTCATTAAAAATTGAAAAACACATTTTTATTAACTTGATATATTAGGAAAATGATTAATTTTTCATTTTGACAGGTAGGGAGAAGTTTCATTCCAAACCGACACATGATGTGACCAGTATGACTCAAATTGTGTGTTTTTCATTTAAATTTTTATTATATTAATAAAGGCACATAAAATAATCCAAACTAAGAAAAAGCATTTAGATAGTTTTTATACTTTAAGAAGATTATTTTTATTTCATTTTTGACATGTTGGAATAAACCACACATCAATCTGATGCACCGTATGATCTGTATGACTTCATTTGTTTTTTTATTTATAATTTTCATTTTAGCTCAAAACACACTTCACATATGAAAAAATGAACAAGAAAATTTATATTGTTTTTATACTTTATGAAATCAATCCAAAAGTTATTTTTGACATATAGAAATTATCCTCACCTCAATCTGAAGCGTGGTGTGCTTGGTATGACATGAACTATGTGTTTTGATTTTAAAAATGACAATTTAGTTCAAAACAAAAGTGAAAAAATTAAAAACAAGAAAACACATTCATATTATTTTGATATATTAGGAAAAAAATCCATAATTCATTTGTTACATGAAGGAATTATTCACACATCAATATGATACAAGGTGTGGTTGGTATGACTCATATTGTGTGGTTTTATCTTAAAAATTATAGTTTATTCATGTATTGATTCATATTTATGTTTACTTTATTTTCATAGTATCATTATGATAATAATTTTTTTCTTATAAACGTGGATTATTTTTCTCATGTTGGGGTGGTTTCTCCAGCTACTAATACCAGAATTGGTATTTCTTTAGATTGGGTAGGGTCCCAAATGAAATTAAACCATTGATGTTTTTGAAAGTTTGTGATAAATTTTACTTTGTATTGTAATTATACAAAACAATGTTTGAAATGTCTATAATGTATTATTTTTTTCTTATATTTTTATGTAATTTTTATTTCAATCAAATTGTGAATTTGTTTTCTACTGTAATGGTTTTTCATTTTAGCAGGACGCTACAGTATTATAACCATCATCATCACTCGTAAAGGGTGTTCCCTTTTAACGGTGCGCAGAACAATAGATCTTTTTTAACAATGTTAAAATATTTATTTAGTGTTGTCTATAACTCGATATTTAGTAGTGTTTTAGTTGAAAAATCCTTTTTTTAAATTTTATTAAAGGTATCACTTATAGTAGTGTATTTTTTTTAATAAAAAACACAAACCTGTAATAATATATGTTGTTTGGAGAATAGAATACAACATTTAGAATTTTCAAAATTTGTAAAAACCCTAAAATAATTATGTCTGATCATAATTAAATTCCTGAATTAAAAATTAAGTAAATAAAAAATAGATTAACTCCCATTAAATTTATAAATTTCCATTAAAAATGATTGATAGTTGGTGAATCCATCAATGGTGTGTCACCACTTCTAACATTTCTTGAAACCCTTTCTGAGAAAATAGTGAGAAAATTGAATCATTAATCATTTCATCATTAAACCTCCATGGAAATACCTATCCTTCGAACCACCAAAGAACTTCAATATCCATATGATCCCTCATTAAAGCATCCATCACCTTCCACCCACTAATCAAAGGCCATAGAAAATACTGAATGGAGAATGGCTCAAAGTCCAATGAAATATTCAATAAAGAATCTACACTGGGAAATCTCTCCCATATAGTATGGATGATGTATCAGTATCCATGGTTCAATTCCAACTATTTTTATTCTCCTATAATTTCTATAAATCATTCCTTGGAACCCTCAGAAGAATATTATGGAGGTGTGGCACCAGGTGTGGATATATCTATGATGATGCACTGAGCGTCGATCTTGAAAACTAGTTTTTAGAAGCTCAATTTTCACACCAAGTCTAGTCACACCATCCGATCAACTCACATTTCCATGAATGTATTTTAGAATCCAATGTTACTATTGGAAAAATTAACTAGTATTTCCTTGGATGGTTCCAGGCTTGTACTATAACAATAGAGCCTTGAAAACATTAATCTTTGCTGGTTGATGTGTGTGGATTTGAAGCATTTAGAGGAACCTTCTGTAAAACATAATTGGACTTTTATTTTCTCTATTTCCTTAATTTAATTTTTTTACGGTTTTATACCTATAAATAGGTTTTTTTTGTAATCATTTTATGACCATATGAGAGAATAAATAAACATGTGTTTCACTTCTGTGATTTTTTCCATGCGATCACGACCAATGTTTTGCATCTACTTCCTCTTTAGCTGCTAAAAACACCTTTAGTGATATAATATCATTCGAATTTTTTCTATGGGAAGTATATGTGATATATGAATACTTATTTTTAGTATTGAAAGAAGGAACAATAAGATAAATAATTTTTTTATCTTTCTTGATCTTAGTCTTGTTACTTTCATTATTTAAATTCCCATGTCCCTTTTTTGTTTTCCCATTTTTCAACAAAATTTATTTGATTTTATCAAAATTCCATATTATGCACCATTTTTTCATCTATTTTTATTATTTTAAAATATAACATCACTCCTACACCTCTCTCCTCCCTTAATCCCCCATTCCTCATTTATTAGATATTAAAAAACCATATTTCATTAATTATCACCCAATTTAATCTCTCCATTGAAAAAATAAATCCAAAAAAGTTGTGTTCACCTCAGTTCAGCCAATCCTTTATTGTCTCTCTTTTCATTATCCTATTCAAAAAAGGAAAGGAATTTTCAATTCATCAAGACTCTATATTCCAAAAGGAAAAATATATGATTACATCAAAAAAATTATCATCTTCAATTTTGAAGAAAAATAACGGTCATCAATTCAGAAAAAAAAAATCCATTTCTACAAGAAAAAAATTCAATGTAAATAATATGAATAAATAGATTTCTTGGTGACTGTATTTCGTTTATTCCATGATATCGTAGACTTCTCTCTAAACATCAAAGATGACGAATGATTCCCCCACCGTAATCTTTATCCTCCCAATCCCATCTGCTAAAGATGAATAAATTGTTTTCACCTGAAGTCACCAATGAATTGGAAATGTTATCCAATACAGATACCTTCCCAAAAGTTGAGGCCTCCATTGAAGGTCTATCTAGACGACCGTCAACCATTTCAGTATTATTAAATAATCAATTCCCTTTGTTGAATGCATTGGTAAAAAAATGTTAGTGCCTCCTAATGTGTTCGAGTCTCGATGAAGTCCAAGAGAAAGTTATAATTTTCAAAACCCCCATGGGAGGAGATTCTATGGATAAGAATCCGATTCAAGAATAGGGGTATGAGTTGGAAGAATCCCAAATTTATATGGTAGTATATATCAATGTAATACTATACAGGGAAAATAAAAATGAACTCATGGAATATGGTGAACATGTTGTACTAGTTGTTCAGCCACCCAAATATGATAATAATCCATGGGTTATGAGGAAAACAAGTTTAAGAGGATTTTTTGGAAAAATAAAAATTTATTTTCTTATATGGGACAGGTATTATATTCTATCAATGGAGGTTTTACAAATTCAAGCTTTACTTCATGATGTTTGTGGATTTGGAGGATTTTCCAGATCCTACTACAACTAATCTTTGAACTTTTATTTTCTATTTTCACTTTGTATGATTTCTTTGTGTGGTTTTATACCAAACAATTCTGTGTGTTGTACGAATTCTAAGATCATTCATCAGAATAAATAAACATGTGTTTCCCTACTTTGATTTTTTCCCACAATCAACCCCAATGATCCACATCTACTTCCTCTTTCACTGCTAAAACCTACCATCAATAACACTTGTATCCAAGAAGTTAATTTCCTAATATATCCCGGAACACACCTCTAACACTCATAGATCCATGATTTCCTTTTGATAATCCATCTCTGTTCATATTTATGTGAGATGGTGGTAGTGAATTCCAAGAGATTTGAGATGGAATGGTAGGGTAGTACATTGACATGGGTGTGTTTCAGGGTAAAATCAGAATGAGTAAACATATATGAACGTCTGGTGAGTGAGAGTGTTTAAGGGTGAAGAGGTTCGATTTATAGGGTATTCTCACCCTCTCTGGCATTTCTCACCCACCCAATTTAATACACAATTTTTTAAATATTTTAATTTTATTTTTAAGTAATGAAATTGAGTTTTTTATATGTTTTTTAAATAATTTATATCAGGTTTTTATTTTATTTTTTAAATATTTGGAAATATATATGTTTTTCATATGGGTTTTAAAAAAATTACAAATCAGTTTTATATTACTTTTAAAATATTTTGAAATATATTTATTTTTTATTTTATATTTAAATAATGTGATTTAATAGTTTTTTCATTTGGGTTTCATGACATAAAGAATATAAATTAGTTTTTTATATGGAATTTTTCATTTTTTTTAAAATGAAATTTTTTTTGAAAAGATTTGGAAATATATATATCTGTGTGTGTGTGTTGGTCTATGTGTGTGTGTTTCATATGGGATGAAAATGTGTTTAATATTCAGGGGAACTTTTCCTTCATGTAATGTGTTTGGGGTTTAAACACATTTAAAAAAAATGAATTTAAACCCCAAATGAAATATGTTTTTTATTCGAAAATAATTATTATGGCAGTATTTTATTGGTGTTTTGATTAAATAGAATAAACTGATCATATTAAACTGTGAGAGGTTTTTTATATTTTTTGAATAAAATATCTAAATAAACCTAGGAATATAATATTTTTAAAAATATGCCAAAAAGGTGGCACAGTCAATTCCACATTTCTATTTAATTGAATGGTGGAAAGGTAGATGCCGCCTTTTTAAATAATTAGCCAAATCGATGACATGGAAAAGGCAACATCCCAAAACCACCTTTCTTTTAAATTAAGGTAAAAGGTAGTAATGGTGATGCACCCTTTTTCCAAACCCCCTATAAATAGGCATCCCCCTTCTTCTCGCTCAATTCCACTCCCTCTCTCTAATTTCAATCCCTCTATCTTTAAAAGCTTCCTAATATTTGATACCTTATGCACGGTGTTTTTGGTTGATTAAAAGGAGTGCTGAATTTTCAAAGCATCATTTTGATATGGTTTTCCTTATTTATTTTAATGTTACTTATTTAGTAATTTGTTTAATTTTTTTTAGTTTTAACCATATTATTTACATAGTTTTTATGTGAGTTAGATATAATTTATAAATCATTGTAATTATTATAAATAAATTATTATTATTTATTTATGGCTTTTTGAGTAAAGAATTTATAATTTATCTTATAAATGTTTTTTTATTATAATGGAATTATTATTTAGTATAACTTGGTAGTTTTTGGAAAAATTATGAATTAATATTAACATAATGATGAGTAAATATTAGTAAAATATTGATTTACTATTAAGAAACTATTAAATAACTAATGATTAACTAATGATAAAGTAATTATTAAGTATTTATTAGCTATTTAATACCTTATGATTAAATAATGATTAAATAATTAATAACCTAGGTTTAACATAGTAATAACTTAAAATCAAGTATTAATTAACTCATGATTAAATAATGATCAACTAATAATTAAATAATTATAGGCAATAATTAAAAAAATAACTATAAAGTACTTAAATATTAATTAAGTAATGATTAAAAAGAGATCAAAGAATTTGTAAGAAATAATGAAGCTCGTAATAACTAATTTTTATTAAATTATTATCTAATAATTAACTACTGAATTAAAAATGATTAACTAATGATTAAAAAATGATTAAAAAATAATTACTTAATGATTAACTATTAATTAACAAATAATGAACTATAATGTAACTACTTAATATCTATTACTTAAGTAATGATTACTTACTGATTAATGAATGATTAAAAAATAATTAATTTAGGATTAACTAATTCTTAAAGATTTATTACTTAATGATTAACTAAGAATTAGTAAATGATTAACGAATAGTAAAATAACTATTTATTTGTGATTAACGAATTATTAATCAATTATTAAGGAAATAGAAAAAAATAGGATTAATTAATGAAGAATTAATTATTGAACAATAATTAATTAGTTATTAAATATCAATTAACTATTGGATAACTACATTAATTAAAATTAAATAGAAATTAACAAATAATTTATGTTAAAGTAACTACTTAATGACTTTTATTTTAGTAATAATTATTGAGTGTTTAATGAATGATTAATATGTAGATGACTTAGGATTAACTAATAGATAATTAATTATTAAGTAATGGTTAACTAATGATTGACCGATGACTAATAAAAGATTAAAGAATTATTAATTAATGAATAAGAAATTATTAATCATTATTTAGGGAATGATTATTCCTTGATTAAGGAATAAGTATTCAATGATTAAGGAGTGACAACCTTAGATATTATTAATGATCATGTAATTATTAAACAATAGTTAGTTAATGATTAAATATTAATTAAGTTTCAACTAACTACTTAAGAACTATTAATTAATAAATTCTTAATGAATTATTAAGTATTTCATAAATCAAACTTTCCCAGTTTAAAAAAACACCCCTTACAAGGTAAATCCATATCTAAAACCACATTAGAAATATGGTTTGAGAAACATGAAGACATTCCATTTTCATTTGGTAAGAAAATTTTCATAAAATAATGGGATTATACATTATATATCATACATTCTATGAGTCATAAAATTATGTTGACCATAACAATAAATTTATATTTTCCACTTACTAAAGATATATTTTGTTTATATATGTAGATATAGAAGATAATAATATAATCACTCAGCAGTATAGGAATGTTTATTTTTATGTGCTAGAGGGTTGTGATGTTCGATTGATCAATGTTCATAGATCCAACCATTATCATCACAGTCCACCTCCAACCACCATTTTTCCATACCTACACCATACTAGATTCTACGGAATTCATGTAACTAAATATATATTTGTTGATCATCACCTCCTTATTTCCCTCACTAAGAGATGGAGACCTGAGACTCACATATTCCACATGCATAAGGGAGAGATGTCCATAACCCTTAAGGCTGTGGCAATTCTACTCACTCTTATGATCTAGGGTGATATAGGGACATGACCCATCCATAGAGATTTGACTGAGCTTATACTGTGATTTTTAGGTATTTTCATTGTGGGTGATGATTATGCTATGTATGGTGGGTCAATATCTTTTAATTCATAGCCATCCAACATTGTTTTCATAGTTTTGACACCACGACATAGGTTTTTAAAGACTTTGATAAATTTGAAAACTATTTATTGAATCATTATTAGAACAAGACATAATATTTGGATATTTTTTTTACACGTACACATCAAAAATAATTAAACAATGGGTTTCCCATTTCTTCACATCAATATGAGGTCATTTTATATGATTTTTACCATTACATGCACGTTTTAGTGTTTAAAAACACTAAAAAATCATTTGTAGGCACACCAGGAAACTATAACTCGAAATGATTTGTAGTCTATTAATATATTTTAAAAATCAATATACAAATTTTTCATCTGATTTTATATACATATAATGTTCTTTTCACAGTTTTGATCCCATAGGACACACTTTTATATACTTTAGTATCATGAAAAATTTCTTATAGATTCATTAAAAGAACATTGCATATTGTATGGAAATTTTTGCCATGTGTACAATTCATGAAAAATTAAATGGTGTTTTCCCCATTATTTCACATCAATCTGAGGCCTTTTTTGCGTTTTTTTAACATTATATGAATGTTTTAGTGTTTTAAAGCACTAAAAATGTTTTTATGGGCATCTCAGAAAAAATGTAACTCAGAATGTCATTCCATTAGTTCTATATTTAAAAACTAAATATTTGGAAATTTTCTTTTGATTTCATAGTCATCTGATGTCATTAACAATGTTTTGAGCTACAGACACTAGTACTTAATTAATCTGGTATCTTTAAAAGCAATTTATTGTGTCATTTCAAGAACACTAGATTTTAGATAGATATTTTTTCTATAAATAAACATAAAAAATAAGTTAAAAAGTGTTGTTTCTAGGATTTCACACCAATCAGAGGTTGTTTTCAATGTTTTTTATAGTTACATGCATGTTATAGAGATTTCAAATACTCTAAACGCGTTTATAGGCATGCCATGAAAACTATAAGTTGGATTTATGTGTCGTCAGTTCCTACATTTCAAAAAAAAATCTATGGTAATTATACTATAATTTAATGATAATTGAATACATAAAGTGAGATTTATGAATCAATGTGCATGTATTAAATATAAAAGAGACATTTGTTTTCATTAAAATTCATATCACATAGCCAAAACCAAGTAAACAAGCATATATTTATTAATAACTTTTGGAAAATGACCCACAATTAATTTAGGATGTGTTGGATTTGACCACAATTAAATAGGACACATGATTCGGTAGGTATAACTCGAAGTGAATATTTTTAATATAAAAGTTTCATTTTACCTTAAAATTTATGTCACGCTATCGAAGCCAAAAAAAATCTTATATTATTTTGAAACATTAATGAATGATCCAAAATTTATTTTCTATGTATAGTAATCAACCACATGTCAATTGGACACACAAAGTGGGTGGTATAACTCAAAGTGTGTGTTTTTAATATAAGTTTCATTGTACGTTAAAACACCTATCACATAGAAAAAACTGGGAAAATGATCTCATATTGTTTTTAAAATTGATGGAAAAAAATCCAAAATATATTTTTGATCTGTAGTAATTGACCTCACATCAATCTAGCACATGATGTGGTTGGTATGACTCGAAGTAAATGTCTTTAAAATAAAAGTGTCATTTTAGTTTTTTACATGGAATTAGAATGTGTTCTTAGAAAATGCTTGAATAATATATGGAGTTTAGAATTAACCTAGACAAGATGATGTATATGGATAGAAATTTATATAGGATCATGGCCATCATCCTCTAAATTACAAACACTAAATAAATTTCTATGCTACTAATATGGTGTTTTCCTATAAGATTTATCTTCATACACTTTTTCTTTCAACCTTGAAACTTCTATTTGTGCTTCCAGATGAATGGAACTACTCCAACATGCACATGTTGTGGCTGTAAATGATTACGAAACCCTACAAAAGACATAAAATGGAGTAGGCCTACACCCCCTCCTATGTACAAGATCAAGATGCTCCTTCCCTAAAATAATTTAAATTCCATCGTTCTGTGATATATATTGTGATTTTGAAAGGATTTTATCCCAAACATAATAAATTTTAAACCTATTAATAAAAAAATATTGAAAATTATTTATTAAATTATCTAAAATTCATAATGTTATCAAATTAATAAATTTTTATTAATATTTATTTCCATTTCATTTCTACAAAAATATAATAATGAAAAAAATTATAAAAATAAACTCTCATTAAAACCAATTAAATGGGGCCAACTACATGAATAAAATTATGGCTATATTGCCAAATGAAACTATTTGGTCCAGGTAGCCAACTCCATTTAATTGGGTTTAAGGATTTTTGTTTTTATAATATATTTTTTATTAATTTGGTTTTATATTAATGAAATATAATTTCATATTAATGAAAAAAACTTACTCCAACATCTATGATAGGTTCATTCACAAAACATCCATATTTTTTGGAATATTAATCCACAACTTTGTATGGCCAATAGAGTGACCTAATTCATTATAATTTACAAAAATTATATAAAAAATTCAGAAAAAAACACTTTCAATCAAAATAAAATAATATATATAATGTTTTAAAAAATAAAACCAAGATTCTTCTTTTTCTTCAATATCATTAAGACCCATCGATATCAGGAATGACTTGATTTTCATTATTTAAAATATAATTTTAGATAACTCATATAAAAAAAGAAACATTAATAAAAAAATTACAATTTCATTGTGTTCATGTTATTAAGATATTTTAAACTATGAAATTACCTCATGATATGTATCTCTGTTAATATCAACAAAAATCTTCCACTTATCATAATAAAACCATTCAAGAACATTATCATATATTTTTGTGATCTTAGATATGTTTCATCAAATTAATTATATAATCACCATTTAAAATCTCACTATTTCTAGCCCATATTTTTCACAATCCATTGATATACAATGGAGTCAGGGGCATTAAAATGAAGAGGCATCTAGAAAAAAAATCATAACTCTTTATAACTATAATTATAATTTTACTCATGTATTTAAAATTAGTTACCAATGAATATTAAATTAGTTTTACCTTTATCAGGTTATCAAGTAATTCATTTCTTTAATTCATGGGAGTATGCCTCAAATATTTATAATTAATGTGAAATATCACCATCTCATAAGAAATAATCCCAAGAATATATATATAGATTATGACCGCATCATCAGTGGTCACCCTAAACTCATCAAATATAATGATAGTCTAAAATTCTTTTAGGACCCATATATCTTCTTTATTCATATCTTTATCCATTTTGTTGGTATATTTATCTATTTGACATATGAATAAAATAATAAATAAAATAAATAAATATTTTACAATGACATACATACCTATAGTGGTAAGTCACTAATATCCAATTAATGTAGGGATGACCAGTTATTCCATTATCTAAGGTGCATCAGATTGTTGGCTACCCACAATGTTAGGGGAAATAGTTGGCTCACTATAAGTATTTGGTACATCAAAATCACTCGAATCCACTAAAACTTATTTTAGTGGTAGTGTGATGTGAGATGCTGATAGGTTAGGATCTTGATTTTTTTATTCTCAAAATTATTGTAATTCAAATGGTTTAGAATATAACATATGTATAAAAAATTTAGAATATAAATATTTTTAAAGAAATGAAAAAAATAAAATAATGTATATAAGTATGAAACCCATATAAATGAGAAATTGTAATATAGTTTCATTACTAACTCATACATTTTATTATCTTCATCGGTATTGTCTTCATTATTATTAATATCCATTATGAATAGTAATTCATAATCACCATATCTTGCAAGATCTGTTATTTCAATATTATTTGGAAAAAAATATTCAATGTTTTTTTGGTTGATGAGGTTCACTATCATAAAGTACCAATTGACCTTCACCACCCACATCATAAAATTACTTCTACTATAAGTGTATAACAACAGTCCAACAATCATGTATTTCATCATCCACATAATAAATTATCTTATCTTGTGAATCCAAGATAAAAGGATCATGCTCTACTAGCACACTAGTATGGATCAAGTGTGGGAAAATGAAAAAAGTAAAATATAATGAATATTTCATTCTACCCCTATCACATTTGACCCATTTTTATTTAGATAAGACAACAACAAAAAATTCCATGATAGATTAATTCAATTATATCAATCATGTTTCCATAGTATCCAACCTCTACATGTGTAAATACTCCACTATTTTTTGAAGTCTCGTTTATAATAAATTTTATGAAACCTAAATCCATTACTATTATAGGAATATAATCTCTTAGCCTTACTTAGTTTACCTCGAGCAAAAAACATCAAATCATTTGATATTTCATCTTGATTCTCAACATTAATTATCTATAAAATAAGATATAAGGTTTTAATTTTAACAAGGAAAAAAAATATTTACATCAATACTATGAATATAAGTATATACTTAAATGATGGGAAAACCATTTGACAATACCATTATTAATATCATTTGATAAATCAAGGTCATTTTCAGCTCAACCCCTATGTTTCCTCTTTTTCTGTAATCACAATTATTCAATAAATGAATCTATAATAAAACAATTGAGTATCACATATCTATGTGCTTATAGCATCTCAAATTCATTCAGTGTAAAATTTTACCCCTTTTCAATGGGTATTCTAGATGTAAGATATACCGATAACTAGTTTTCATACTAATAATTAGTGCAGATTTCTTCAATAGATCCAACATGATTGAATCTAGTCTCAATCCCATCAGAATACATAAAATATAAGTTCAAGCATTCATTTTCTATGTAACCTTCAGTAATAGAACCTTATTATTTAAAATTATTCCACCCATATGATTTCAAAAAATAAAATTACCTAATGAAAAAAATTATAAATATATTAAAAATTTACACAATTTTTTGATAAAATTGAATCCACCAATTAAAATAAAAAATAATGACAACATACCTATTAATTGGATAGATTCCTAAATAGTGTACCAGTCCACCAAGTCTAGCTTCTTCGACCAAATAAACAGTTAAATGAAACAAGACTATGAATAATGAAAGGAAAATGTCATCTCTAAATGAAAAACTGTTAAAAATTATTTCATGAATATTTTAAATCTTAGTTGGATTAAGATTTTTCAAGTAAAGATCTCTAAAAAAGTTACACAAATCAAATATAACTACAGTTACTTTTTCATGTAATGTATTTCGAAAATCCAACAGCAACAACAGCTCCATCAGAATATGTGAGTCATAAGTTTTCAATCCATGTAACTTTAGATGTTTTAAGTCAAAAAACCGTGATATGATACTTGAATATCACTCTATCACTTTTTTATTCCTTACAGTTCAAAAGAATTTATCTTTATCTATATTTTTCATCATAATTTTTTTTATGTATACTTTCCATTCATATTTGACAAAAAACCATGATTTATATTCATTGATTCCAAATCAATATGAGAATTATGGTGATCCTTCAATTTACCATACTCATTATGACATGTAAAAATTGAATTTTAACATATTTTCTTCTCAATATGAATTACTTTAAGATTATTACACATTAAATTAAATTCCTAATAAGGGAGTTTAAAAAATATACTCATTTTCTTCCACTATTGTGTTTTATCTACTTCACATACTATGCATCATACCGTTTTCCCACCATATTTAAACTAATTACATTTTCTAAATTCTACACTAACATTGATTAAATTTCCCATGATTTCTAAACTAATAAAATGTTCCTGGATTTCTCAATTTAATATCTATATTGAATTGTGTCTTTTTTAAACTAAATTTACTAAAATCATCATGAAATTGAAGATAACACATAAAAAACTAATTTCAACTATGAGGTAATCATGGAGGTTCAAAATAAAAATTAAAATCTGGACAAGATAAACTTTCATGAGTGTTCCAACTATATAACTTTCCTAGTCTAGTATTTTCAATAATTTTCTATATTAAAGTATCATGTATTTTTAATATTCTTCTCATTGAAGCATCTTATGATTCCACTCCATCATCCCATAATTGTCGGAATTATTTTATTATAGGTTCAAGGTATACAAAAATGTCATTTTTAGGAATTTTATTTCAAGAATAATAATCAAATAAATGAACCAATTCCAATTCATACACATCAATAGAGGTAGATTATAGGGTATCAAAACAACTGGATTAATTTTGTAATTATTATTTAATGTACAAAAGGGTTAAAACAACTATAATCCAATCCCAAAGTACATTCCTAGGATTTGAAGAAAAATATTGAAATAATGAATAAAAAATTTCTATGATTTTAAATATTTTTTATGTCTCGTCAATTCATCATTGTTACTATCACAGGAATAGAACTTCTTGTCGCATTCAGTCTTAGATGATATGAATAATCTTTGGAAGCATGTTTTAAGAGGAAAGTAACCCAATACCTTTGTGGGAGTTTTCTTATTTTTTTCATCCTAGTGTTCCATTGATTTATACTCTCACTATTATTAATTAAATTACATTTGATTTGATAACATCTTGTGTATTATTCATTATCAGACTATTCACCCCAGTAAAGCAGGAAATCATTATGTCATTCATGTATCTTTTTATAATCTTGTCCAGATTTTTTGAAGATTTTATTCACACCACATAATGATGTGGGGATCTTAGATTCACTAAATTAATCATGATGGAACTCTGAAATCATGTAAATTTTTTTATTAGTAATTACATAGAAACATTTAATATGACACAACATAAGTAGAAAAGAAACCTTTGAATAGTTGGAATTCCCTTTAAATAATTCTTGTAGTTCATCTTCAAATAATTCATAAAAATAATTATTATTTTCACGGATGCTCTAATAAAGATTAACCTACTAAGGATTAACTAAAGATCTTATTGATCTCTTAAAATCTTGGAAATTATATCCCAAAAAACCAAATACACCATTTATCAAGTTTCAAATTTAATTCTATTCTGGCGGGTCACATTGTGTTTCATTGACATGATAATAATTTTGTTGAATTTATATAGAATTAAATTTACCATGACTAATCCAAAATACATATAAACCAGGAAACTATTTCAAAATAAAGTTCTCATATACTTTTTTTCTCTTCAACCATCTCTTGAATTTACAATCTGGACACATACATTTTATTCGTTCTCCTGTTGATCAATTTTCAATTTCATAATCTAAAAATTCTTCCAAACCCTTAGAATGATTATTTTTGTTTCAAGCTAAATTAATCTGAATTTTATCTATAGTAATTTTATTACCAATTTTCACCCTGTAAATTTAGTTATAAATATATAAATGTTTAATGAAACAATTACAATAAAGTTTTAACATCACAAAATTTCATCATTGACTAGGGTAGGGTCTTGGTTCGACGTAACAAAAATTTAACTTGAAAACGATTTGATTCAACTTGAAAAATATAAACATAAATGAATAAATGTTAACACTCAAAATAATAGTGTTGGATGTCACATAATAAGGTCATTGAGGTAGGGAGAGGAAAACCGACAGAATGGACATCGGGAATACAATCCCAGCAACTTCTGAATAAGATAGAATTATGAGAAATAAAGGGGGAGGAAGGAGTACAAGGTAGTGTGGAAGGGTTTAGGGATTCACATCCATTGGGGGTTATGGTAATCGGTAAATATGTAGGGGGGTTCATTTTCTATGGTGAAGACCCATCGGGGGACGTCACCATGGTCAATTTTGAGGGAGGGAGGGTCAGTGTTAATGATGAAAGAGGGGGTGGAGGATCATGGGTCGGCATCGAGAGGGGTGTAATCATTGTTAGACGGTCAAAATCAAGGGAGGGGGAATAATTGGGGTTCTCAGGGGAGGTGGGGAGGGGTGTTGATGTTGTGGGGGTCGGAGTGGGGTGGGGAGGGGTAGGGTAAATTAGGTTTTTAAAATTATTTAGTGATCCCCTAAATCTAATTATTAGTAATGGTTCTACGAAACCGATGCTAAATTTTAAAAAATATCAAAAATATTAGAGGTGGTATCTAGAACCACTATCAATACACCATTTTTTAGTGTCAATAGTAATTATATTCACAATATGAAATAGATTTTTTAATAAATTAATAGGTAGAAAACATGTTGTTATATTTTATATAGACATCCTGATGTGATGATTTCCTAAAAATTATTTAGGTAATTTACTTATCATTTAATCTATTATTTTAGTTAATTTTCTTATCATTTTATCTAATACTTATTTTGAAAATTTTTATAAAGATCTTGAATAAATAACTTCGTTGACAAGGTTGATTTATGTAACATCCCAAGTAAATGTAGAACAAGAAATTTTCACACATAGATATATATATATATATATTTTAATATTTATGAATTATATATTTATTAAAATTTAAAAGGGTTTCTTTTTCTGATAGTGTGCAAGATACACAACAATGGGTTTCTCTCATATCTTTTATTGCACACAAGACTGAGATATGCTGAAATGAAAATACATTATTAATACAATTATTTTAAATGGTTGTTAACGCCAAGTTGTTGTATTATAAGGAATGAAAAGAACAACATATATTATGTTTACACATGTTTATCAAATATTTTTACTTTATTCAAATAAATATTAGTGCCTTAATGATAATAAATCCAATGTTAAGTATAAAACACTCTAATATTTTTAAAAGGTTGGTTTAATGTATTATGATGGAGAACCATTTTTAAATGTAAATTATTTCACTTTTATATATTCTATTTGAAAAAATGAACTTGTTATTTAGAATTGAGTCATCAAAATTCACTTTGGATGGATTTTTTGTATTTTTATGATAAAATTCATTTTGTAATGAATAATGAAAAAATACTGCATTTTAATTAAAAAATCCTTTTTCATCAAGTTAAATTATTTAGTTATATTATCCTTTTAATTGGTTTTATAATATAATTAAATATATATTTTATCATTGAATCCAAATTTGGTTATTGGATGTAATTTCATACCAAAATTATATATAAATTCATGTTAATTGTTTGATGGTTTTTACTTTAAAAAACATATTTTCTCATTTTTACAATAAGAATTAATTTTATATTTAATATTGAAACTTCTATATTTTTAATTTGTAAAAATGGATTCCATATTTTGAATTAGATTGTCCAAATTATGTAAATATTTCCTTTATATTTTTTGGACATTATTAATAGTAACTTTAGTATTTATTTTTATTACCATCGTTAAGGGATAATCGGGTAATTAAAGGTAAAAATAATATTAGAATTATATAAAACTACCCTAACACTTGTCATAATATAATTTTATGAGTGTATCTCGACCATAAGAATCCATGGGTCAATTTAAGGACCACTTGGAGCTACTTGGATGACTTTAATGCATTTATAATATTATATTCAATGAATAGTCATTTTGTTACACTTTTGTTTTAAAAAACGTAAAGTATTTCAATATTGAGTTATAAAAGGTATATCTTAAACTATAAATAGTATTTAAAAAGTTAAAAAAATATTACCTACACCATGGTAATTTATTTATAATTTTTCATAAATAATTAAGTAAATTTTATTGTGACACAATGATGATGAAATAATTATATTAATTTTAGAATCAAATAAATAATAATTTAAATATAAAAATAAATATTATATGACATAATTAATGTCATAAATGTGTTTTATAGGTGACTATTATATTATATAAGTTTATTTTATTTTATTTTCAAAGTTATATCTCTTTTTAGATTTTATTTAAATTTAATGAAATGAATAGTGTCAAAATTGACACTATTGAAATTTCATAAAAATAACATTTTATTAAATAATTTTAAAAAAATTTAAAAAAAAATTAAAAATTAAAAATTGACTATGATAAGCTCTAGAAATTATTAAAGTTTCAAATTATGGAAAATTGACCCTATGTAAGTAAAAGGTATAGCCTCATAATATTTAATATTTTGTAACCACAATTAAAATTGAAAGAGAATAATTAAGCGTAAACCGAAAAGACAAGGTTTAATGTAAAATCAATGCATGTCTAAAAATTATTGTTTGAGAGGATGATAAAATATCCTTATCCTATATTATACATATCTCAGGTATGATTCATTTCGATTAAAAATTTAATTATATTAATTTAATATTTTATGGGTTTTCAAGGGTGCCCCTCCACTCTCCATTAAAAAGGTACCCAGACTACTCTAATACTAAGACATAAAGAACCTTTTGTTTTAGACATATCTACCCAAAATCATTACTATAATCCATACCCACATTCATTAGGCCTCATTTTAGGAATAACTCCCATCTTAATTGTGTTAATGTGTTCTTCAAAGGTGATCAACTGAAGAAGGTTTATTATTATTTTTAAGTATATCTATTTAATTTCTTCTTCTACATACTTTAAATCTCCATAATCCATGATTAAATAACAAATCCAATATCCTCAATATAATTATATTTTATTATTCTAATATCATCACCTAAAACCATCTCGAATTTCTTCAAATGGGAAATCAATATTTCATTCCTGTATATGACGCACTACCGCCTCACGAACAGATATATTTCATTTTTCATTACCGTCTATCAAGAATGGTTATAATGATGGAATAAATATTTATATATTATATTAATTAAATATTTTTCATTTTAAAATAAGTATATTTCAATTATGATTTTACCATCCATGCATATTAATACAATAACATCATTCGTGCGTACGTGTGAACTATCACCTCCATGAAATGATGTAAATCATTTTTATTCACCACATCACTTGTATAATATATATAAGTATATTTAATCTATTATTATCATGTTTATAATATTATGATCATTCATTAAAGATAAAATTATAATTACCTTATTTCTATAATGATCAATGAAAAATTGGAAATGTTACTAATGCGTACGTAGGGCCTACTATCTCCATGATTATAACATTGTTTATTTTGCATAACCATAATTAATGGTTTTATTTAAAAAGAATGATTAATTCACAAATTTTATTATTATTTCATGAATATTATTTTGGATATAATTTAATTATGACCACATCAACAATTTACCTCATAACTATTTAATTTTCAACTCAAGTACCGAATATCGTCAAAATGTCTGATATGAACATAAATAATTATGTATGTTTTATAACATCGTAATGAGTGATAAAAAAGAAATAATAAACATGTAAAATTTTCTCAGGAATTTTTTAATTAACCTATGTCTATTATTCATTAATATAACGAATCTACATGATGATTCAGACTCAAGGTAAGGGACTTATTAACTAAAAAACTCGATTTAATGTTTCGATTAATTATTCTAAAAAATATTTCTTTTTATGTCAATGTTCTAGAAATGGTTTTTGTGAATTTATCTATATGTACATGAATGTTTTAAAACATATATTTTTAATTTCTATCAAATTTTTTCATAAAGATATCCTTGTAAGTGAGTTCATCTCAAACTCCTTTCATTGAGGCATATTTTGACATTATACACTACCTTCTTTTGTACGGTGTATAATAAAACCCTTTGACATTTAATTTCGTTCAATGGTTTTCAAAATAAATATTTTTTTATGAATCATTTTACTAAACAAAAAAGTATTGTTTTATTTAGTTACATAGTTACAATGACCTTTCCATCGTCGTGGCTATTATTTTATATTTGGCTTCCTCCACAAGCCATAATTTTTTTATAGAAAAAGAAATACCTTATTATCTTTTAATGTATTTTGGTATTGAAAATGTTTTTGAGAAGGGTTTTATTTTGTTAATATAATGAAATAATATCTTGTGATTGAAATGTGAAAATGTTATTTTTCTTTATGCTTGTTTTATGTTTTATGAGTATGTTATAGTTATTGGCCATTGTTTATGTATACAGGTGGTTCTCTGATAAATCGAGGGAGAGTGATCCCATGAAATATCTCCAATGCATTGTTTAATGTGATGGACATAAACAATAAGGTTTCTCTTAATAGTTTTAGGGAATATATTGTGATTTATATTCCAAATGTAACCGTGAAGGTTACTCCCTATGTAGGTGTAAAAGCTACAATGTATGTATGATATAGATGCCACAAGTTGCCTTTATGATTTATGAGTTCTAAAAAATATTTCATGAATCTTTTGTCATCTTGAGTTATGTTAAATATCTTATGTTTTATAGGTGAAAAGTATGATTTCATGCGATTATATGTATTAATGGACTAACATTTTCTTTCCTTCTCTTATTTCCGTTATTGAGCTTTGTGTGATCATCTGATGTTTTTAAATTTATTCACATGGTTTAAGGATGGGAAAGATAGAGGAGGATGTCAAGATTAAATATAAGAATATATTTATCTAGAAAAAATAAATTATTTTTTATTTTAAATAGTTTAATCTTGTGAAGAAAACGAATTGTGAGTATAAGTGTCTGTTTTGTAATATTTGAGTTGTTATGTAATATTTTTGGCCTAATTATCTAAAACTCTAAACCTGAAAATATCCCCAGTCAGAATTGTTTATTTAACTCATGATTATGTAATGTTTTATGTTGGGGCCTTAAAGTTGGTATTAGAGGTTTGTTTAGATAACATTATGGGTTATTATATTTTTAATATAATATCCTTAAATTATTTTTTCATTATGGTCAAATTGAAATGATATAGAATATAAAGATTACCATGTTTCGTAGTCTAAGATATATTTTTTTATAATGGTTTTGCATAGAGGTAATGAGGAATCTATGCTTGGATGACATAAAGAGGAAACCAACCTTCCAAATCAGCAACCTAGGATGGTCGGAATTAGAACTGAATAGTTTGTTTTAGTGATGGAGAAGTTAACTCAGGATATAAATAGTGTTGTTATATATCCACAAGATCATCCAAATAAACCACATAGGAACATGTCATTAGTGGATCATTTCATGAGGCAACTTCCCCCATCATTCATAGGATCATATGGCCTCGTTCTAGCTAAAGGGTGAATTAAATAACTAGAAAAGATTTGTGATGTCATGGGGTGTTCAGAAATTCAAAAGGATAGTATTGTTGTTTACCATTTTTATGGTGAAGTCAATCAGTGGTGTTTGATGGTTATAAATTTTATAGATACTAAAAATATTGATTTAATTTCATGGGATGAAATTAAGAATATCTTTATTGAGAAAAAAGATTCTAAGTCGGTTCGAGTTCAAAGGGGAAAACAATTCTTGGAATTGATGCAGGAGGTTGAATCAGTGCCTTCATATGAAAATAAATTTACTCGACAAGAAATGTACACTCAAAATTTCATCTGAGATGTTGATAGTAAAATCAATCATTTTTACCTAGGATTAAATCCAAATTATTTAAGGGCATTGGATTCCCATCTGTTCAAATGTTATAAAAACATGTTGGATATATGGAGAAGGTGGAAATGAAGTTTTACAATGATTCGGTGTTCTTTGAAAATAGAAGAACAAGAAGTTTAGGTGGTAGTAAAAGGGAATATTTCTTCAAAAAAAAATATGATGGTAAAAAAATTAAGTTCAAAGTTTGTGAAAATAATTAAGAAAAGTACACAAGGAAATGCCTTTTAAATTATGTTATGTGCAATCGATGTTTTAAGATGCGACATAAAGCTCATAATAACACTAAAAATGATCATGGTAGTGGTAAGACAAAATCTGATTTACAGTCAGTAAAATGTTTAAGTGCAATGAGATGGGTCATTATGTGAACGAGTTTCAGAAAAAAATCTCAAATGATAGGAAGTAGCCATACTATTAGCATAAGGGTGTGGTGAAATCCTTTGAAACTACTTCAACAAATGATTGACCATAAAATAAAGTTTTATCAAGTATGTTGTTTGTTTATTCATATTATGTCAATGTGTTGTTCAATTTAGGATTTACATTTTCATTCATATCTAAGAAAGTTTCTTCTAAATTAGGATTTCCACCTCAAGAAATGAATCCATAACTTATGGTAAAAACACATGGGAGAAATTTTGAGGTAAAAAGAAATTGTAAGAATATTCTTATCCTTATCTGTGGAAAGAATTTCCAAAAAACCTAGTTTTTTTCTCTAGTGTAGTATTATGTTATTTTGTGTATGGATTTCATTTCAGTTTACCATGCTAATATTGGATGTAGATCTAAATAGGTTTCTTTTTATACAAACTTATAGTTTCTGTACAATAATGAACCCTTAACTTTGATAACATATCAGGAAGCTGATATAATTTTGAAATATGGAAATTAATTTTTCCTTGGACATATTTTTAAAAAAAATAGAACTGTTCAGATTAATAGTGTTCAAGTGGTAAATGAGTACCTTGATGATTTTCCTGATGAGTTGTTGGGTATTATGCATGATAATGAAGATTAATTTTCTATTGACTTAGTTCTGGATGCTAATCCAATTTCAAAACCCCCTTTTCAAATGGATCAAATTAAACTTTTAGATTTTAAGAAGCAATTGTAGGTGTTATTAGATAAAGGTTTCATTTTACCAAGAATATCACTATGGGGTGTTCTTATCTTCTTTGTTAAAAAGAAATATGGTTTGATGAGAATTCACATTGATTATAGATCCCTAAATAACATCAATGGTAAGAACAAGTTTCCTTTGCCGCATATCGATGATTTGTTTGATCAACTCCAGGGATAATAATATATTATGAAATTTGACTTGAGGACTAGGTACCATCAATTGAAAGTAAAGGAAGTAGAAATTCTTAATAACTTGTTTTTTACTAGATATAAACATTATTAATTTGTATTTATTCATTTTGGGTTAACTAATGAAACTACTTTATTCGTGGATCTTATGAATATAAAATTATGTGAGTTCTTAGATAATTTTTTAGTTGTGTTTATTGATTAAATTTTAGTATATTAAAAGGTAATGTGGAGAATTAATGTCGTAAAAGGGTGGTTTTTAAAACCTTAAAAGAAAATAAATTTTATAGTAAATTTAGAAAGTGTGATTTTTGGTTAAAAAAATTTCATTCCTTGGTCACATTGTTTCAAAAGATGGCATGACTTGTGATACTGTTAAAATAAAAGTTGATTAAGAATGGCCAAGACCTACAAATTTAACTGAGATTAATAGTTTTCTTGGATTATCAGGATATTACTGGAGTTTAATTGAAGATTTTTCATGGTTATCTATCCCACATTGTATTTAACTCAAAAAAAATTTAATTTCATATAGATAAAATAATGTGATGATTTTTTTAGAAATTTAAAATAATATTGGTTAACGATCTAGTACTGGAATCTCCTTCAAGAAATGGTGAACTTTTTATCTATAGTGATTATTTATTGAAATTAATTGGTTGTGTACTAATGCATATTGATCAAGTAATTTCTTAGGTTTCACATCAGTTAAAAACACATGAGTTAAATTACCCTAAATATGATTTGGAATTAGCTTCTGTTGTTTTTTCTTTTAAAATTTTGTGGCATAATTTGTACTATATAAAGTGTGAAATATATACTGATAAAAAAAATTAATGTATTTATTCCCTCAAAAAGAATTTAACATTAGTAAGATGAAATGGTTGGGATTAATCATGGATTATGATTTTAAAATTCATTACCTTTCATTAAAATAAAAAAAATTGGCTGATACTTTGAGTCAAAAAATTAATGCTACATTAACTATGTTACATTTGGAATGTGACCCTTTTATTGTTGATTTGATGAACTTTGTCATAAATGTTATTGGTGAAGGAAATTTATCTGTTTTGTTTTAGGTGTGAGTGAAATCATCTCTATTAGACAGAATTAAGCAAGCATATTAGGAATATAGTCACTAGAAGAAAAGGGTAGAATTTATTCAGAAGTTTAAGATACCTTAATTTAACATTTATAATGATTGTGTTTTGTGGTTTGGGAAGATATTATGTGTTCATTGTGATTCAAATTTGAAGAAAGATATGTTATGTGAAGATCATAGTTCTCTGTTTTCAGTTCATTCTGGAATTACTAATATGTATAGAGACCTTAAAGAGTATTACTAGTGGGATGGATTGAAAAGATATATTGCTGACTTTACTGAGAGTTGTGTGACTTTTCAATTGGATAAAGTAGAACAATAGTTTCTAAAAGGAATGATTCAACTTTTTCCAGTGACATAGTGGAAATGGGAAAATATATGCATGGATTTTCTAGTGGGATTACCAAAGACCTATCAAAGAAATAATACAGTTTGAGTTAATGTTGATCTATTGACTAAATTTTCTCATTTTCTCCCTATTCAGGTTACAATATCTCTAGATCAACTTTCTCGATTATATCATAAATATATATTTAGGTTACTTGGATTTCCTCTCTATAGTGTATTTGATCGTGATCCCAGGTTTACTTCTAAATTTTGGAAAGGCCTTCAGTAGTCATTGGGAATTGAATTAAATTTTATTATTTGTTAACATCCTCAATCATATGGGAAAAAAGAACAAATAATTCAGACCTTGGAGGACATGTTATGTGCTTTCTCAGTGGATTACCAAGAAATATTAGACCAAAATATATATTTGGTTAAGTTTTCTTCTAATAAATGTTTTCATTCTAGTATAGAGAAGGCATCCATTCTGGAATTATTTGGAAGGTGGTGTTGAACTCCATATTTTTGGGATGAACTAGGTGAAAGGTGGTTAATGGGACCATAATTGGTAGAACAGATGGCAGAAAAAGTACAGTTGATTCCTAAACACGTGAAGATATACCAAAGTGGGAAAACAAGTTTTGTAGATAATCAGATGAAGCTTATTTTTTTGAGATAGGTGATCATGGCTTTATCAAAGTTTCACAATGGAAATGTTTGATGTCTTTTGGTAAGAAGTGGAATCTGAGTCCACTATTCATTGAACATTATGAAATCTTCGATAATGTTGGATCAGTTGCCTACTGAGTGGATTTACCTCCATGTTTATCCCAGGTACACAATTTTTTTCATGTTTTAATGTTATGAATGTATATGTCAGATCCATCTCATCTTTTGAGTCTAGATGCTGTTCAGTTGGAATAGAATATTTCTTATGAGGGATAGTCAGTCCAAATTCTAGACCACAGATAGAATGTTCTACGAAATAAGATGATTTATTAGGTTGAGTTTTTCTGGAAATACCATATTGTTGATGTGGAAACATGATAATCTAAAAATTATATGAGGGATAAATACCCTTACCTATTTGATAGGAGGATATAATTGCGAGGATGCAATTTCAAAAAGGGAGAAAGTATGTAAAATCCCAGGTAATTATAGAATAAGTAATTTTCATATATATATATATATGTGTGTGTGTGTGTGTGTGTGTGTGTGTGTGTGAATTAGATATTAATTTTACTTTAAAAGGGACTCTTTTTTTATAGCGTACCCAACACGCGACAACGGGTTTCTCCAAAATATTATGTTGCACACAAGACTGAGATATACCGAAAATTAATACATTATTAATGATATTATTTTATATTGTAGTTAATGCCTAGTCGTTGATTAGCGAGAAGGAACATAACTACCTATATTATGTTTACACATGTTTATTAAATGTGTTTTCATTATTCTATTAAATATTATAGGCCTAAAATTAGAATTAATACAATTTTAAACATAAAACACTCAAATATTTTTGAATGGTAGTGTTATCACCTTTTGATGGAGAACCATTTTTAAATGTAGTTTTTGTCACATATATATGTTCTATTTTATAAAATAAACTTCGTATTTATAAGCTAGACATCAAAATTCTCTTTGGTTGAATATTTTGTATTTTTCAGATAAAATTGTTTTTTTAATAAATTGTGAAAAAATACAACATTTTAATTCAAAAATGCATTTTCATCTCATTTAATTATATATATAGATTACAATTTTAATTGGTTTTAAAGTATAATTAAATAATGTCTTAATAATTTAATCCAATTATAGTCATTTTAAATAATTTCACATTGAAATTCGATATAAACACATGTCAATATTTTTATGGTTCTTACTTCAAAAAACGTGTTTTCTAGTTTTTACAACGAGGATTAATTTTATATTTATTACTGCAACTTCTTCGTTTTGAATTTGGAAAAATAAATTCCATACTTTGAATCAAAAGCTTCAAATTATGTAAATAGGTCCTTTTTATTTTTTGTACATTGTGAAAATAAACTTTTTTAATTATTTTAATTACCATAGTTTATGGTAAATTGGGTAATTAAAAGTAAAAATAATATTGTAATAATATAAAATTATACAAACACTTTTACTAATTTAATTAGATCTGTGTAACCAAATAATGATCATCCTTTGGTAGATTTTAGGGCCACTTGGGCCCACTTGGATGATTTTAATGAATTTATAATATTATATTCAATTGAGTCATTTTTGTTACACTTTTATTTTTAAAAAATCAATGTATTTTAATATGGAGTTATACGGGGGATCTCTTCAACTATTAAAATTATTCAGAAATATAAAAATATTTCCTACATCATGGTAATTTATTTATAATTTTTTTGTAAATAAATAATTAAAAGCAATTCTGACACAATGATGATGCAATAATAGATTTATTAATTAAAGAATCAAATAAATGATAATATAAATATTAAAATAAATATTATATGAAATAATTAATGTCATAATCTACTTTTTTAGGTGACTATTATATGTTATAAATATATTCAATGGTTTTTTTGATGTTATCTCCCTGTTTGGATTTTATTTAAATTCAATGAAATGAATAGTGTCAAAATTGACACTACTGACATTTTATAAAAAAATTATTAAATTATTTCGAAATCATAACAATATTTAAAAATTAGAAAGTGAATATGGTAAGGTATAAAAGTTAATACATTTTCCAATAATTGGAAATTCACCCCATGTAAGTAAAATTTATAGCCTCTTAATAATTAAAATGTTGTTACCCCAATTAAAATTAAAAGAGAATACATAAGGGTAAATTGAAAAGAAAATATTTAAAATAAAATAAATATATAACAAAAATTACTTTAAGATGTTATTTAAAACTATCTACATCCTATATTCGACATATCTCATGTTTGATTCATTTGGATTAAATAAATAATTTATATTAATTTAATATTTTATGATTTTCCATGGGTGACCCTCCCCTCTCATATAAAATGTTACCCACTCTTCTCTAACACTAGCACTTCGTGAACTATTTGGTTATGATAAGTCATCCAGAACCCCTATATATAATCCCTCCAGACATTCTTGAGGACTTATTTTAGGTAAAACACCCTTCTTAGAGGTGTTAAGGTGTTCTTCAAAGGTGATCAACCGAATAAGATGTATCGTTTTTAAGTGTTTCTATTTTATTTCTTCTTCAACATCCAATAAATCTAATTCATACATGATGAAATAATAACTTTATTACCCTAAATATAATGATATTTTATTTTGTTAACATAATAACCACAATCTATCTCCAATTTCCTCAAATGGGAAATGAACATTTCATTCGTGTGTATAACGGACTACCGCCTCGCGAATCGATATTGTTATTTTTTCACTGCCATATTTCAAGACTTTTTATAATGATGGAATAGATGTTCATGAATGATATTAATGAAATATTTATCATTTTAAAATAATTATATTTCAATTTTTTATTACCTTCCATTCACATAAAAATGATAACGTTGTTCTGGTGTGGGTGTGAACTATCACCTCCACGAAGCGTTGTGAATCATTTATATTCTCCAGATAACTTGTATAATATATATAAGTATATTTAAATTATAATTATGATTTTAATAATATTATTATTATTCTATAAATATAAAATAATAATAACCTTATTTCCATAATGATCAATGAAAAATGGAAAATGTTTCTCATGTGTACGTATGACTACCATCTCCATGATTATATTGTTGTTACTTTTTCATAACCATGATTAATTGTTTGATTTAAAAATCATTATTAATTAATAAATGTGATTAATATATCGGGAATACTATTTTTGAGATGATGGACTTATGACCACATGAACAATTTACTTTATAACAAGTTCATTTTTGACTCAAGTACAGAATATCAACAAAACATATGATATGAAATTAAATAATTATGTATGTTTTATAACATGGTAATAAGTAATAAAAAAGAATAATAAATCTGAAAAAGGTTCTCAAGCTAGTATAAATTAACCAATGTTTTTATTCAGGAATATAATGAATGTACTTGATGATTCGGACTCAAGGTAATGAACTTTTTAACTAAAAACCCCGTATTAATCTTTTGATGATTTCTTCTTATAAATATTTCTATTTTATGACCATGATTTTAAAATGGTTGTTATGAATGTATTTCTATTAACATTAATATTTTAAAATGGTAACATTGTAATTTATCTCAAACGTTTTCATAAAGGGGTCCTAGTAAGGGATTTTATCTCAATATCTTTTCATAGAGGCATATTTCAATGTTATACACCAGCATATATTATAGGGTGCATAATAAACTCCTTTTACATTTAATTTCATTAAAAGGTTTTCAAAAGTAATTTTTTATTTATGTATGTGTTTATAATTACCTTTCCACCATCATGGCCATTATCTGATATTTGGATTCCTCTACAATCAATAATGTTTTTAAGGAAAAATATATACCTTATTAACCTTTCATGTATTTTGGTATTGAAAATGTTTTTGATAAGGAATTGATTATGAAAATATATTTAATTTATATATTGTTGTGGCAATGTGGAAATGATATTTTTCTTTTATGCTTTTTTTTGTTGTTATGGTTATGTTATGGTTCATGGTCATTTCTTATGTATACACGTGGTTCCGTGATAAACTAAGGGTCGGTGAGCCCATGATAGCTATTTAATGCATTGGGTAATGAAAAAAAGTTAAACAATAATGTTTCTCCTATGATTTTTAGTAAATATATTGTGATGGGTATTCCAAATGGTACTATGAATTTGACTCCTTATGCAGCTATGAAAGCTATAGTGTAACTATGATATGGATGCAACAGGTTACCTTTATGATTTATGATTTCTTATAAGTTTCTCAAGAATCTTATGAATTCATGTGGTATATTAAATAGATTATGTTTTATGGGTGAAATGTATGATTTCATGGGATTATAAGTATTAAGGGACTATTATTCTCTTTCCTTATCTTATTTCTCTTACTGAGCTTTTTGTTCTCATCCAAAATTTTAAAATGTTTTTACAGGGTGTAAGGATAGGTAATAGAAAAATTGGATGTCAAGATGAATGATAAGAATATTTTTATCAAGAAAAAATAAATCCTTTTTATTTTAAGGAGTTTCATTTTGTGAAAAAATGCATAGTGGGTAAAAGTGTCTACATTATAATATTTGTGTTGATATTTAATAGTTATGGGCTAATTCACTAAAACTCTAAGCCTTAACAGATTTTTAATGTGAATATTTTATTTAACTCAAGATTGTGTAATGCTTACGTTTGGGGCCTTATAATGTACTCATGATGATGCACTTTTATTTTTATTCTACAATTCTTTAATCATTATGGGAAATCAAATAATAATATTTTATGATAACCCCAAATTATTAATGCACTACAAAATAAGAAGACACAATGTGATATATAAGAAACATCCGCACCTCAATATGATAAACAGTAAGATGAGTATGAATTTATGTTTAATTTTTTTGTTTAAAATTGAAATTTTGGTTCAAAACACATGTTCAATAATCCAAACTAATTAGACACATTGTGGTTATTACGATTTAAATTTTAAGGAAGATATCATTTTTTATCAACAAACTAACTTCCCTGAATAGGTATTTTTTATGATAAATAAAATTTCATTTAAAATATTTATTTATAATATATTTATTTTTTATAGTACTAACATGTCTATATATAGTCTTTATATTCAAAATATTAAATATATTTTTTTATAATTGAATGTGCAGAATACATGGTGTTATATTGTATTGATACCTCATGAAGAGGTAACATCCTAATGATTATGTACGTAATTTTCTCATCATTCAACCTTCTATTTATTATTTAATTTCCATATCATTTTTATTTGATACATATTTTGATAATTTATACAGAGATCATTAAGAAGGATGATGCACTCATGATGCACTCATGTACTATGATTATTCACTCACCAATGATGCTGCAATACTGATGATGTAGTTTTCATTTTATTCTATAATGATTTCAACATTTTGAGTAATCATAAAAAACTATTGTTAGATAACCTCAAATGTCAAATGAATTTCAGGACAAAAAAGGCATGGTGTAATGTGTAAGATTCAACCATTACCCTATCTGATTTACATTATTCCCATTATGAATCAAATTGTATGTTTTATGTTTAAAATTGACATTTTAGTTTAAAATACATGTTACATGATAAAAACTGAGAAAACCAACTTATATTTTTTTTATACTTTATAAAAATAATTCTTATGTCATTTTTTATGTATAGTAATCATCTGATCCACAATCCAGCATATTATATTCCTACGATGACTTAAAGTGTATGTTGTTTTGTTTAAAATTTACACATTCATTCAAAACAGCAATCACATGATCAAAAATCAAGATAAAAAATTTATATTTATTCTATAATTTATGAAAAGGATATATAAGCAATATTTGACATGTAGGAATAAACTTCACCTCAATTTGACACATTGTGTGCTCGGTATGACTAAAATTTTCTTTTATCAGTTTAAAATCGACATTTTAGTTCAAAATTTTTGTCACTAATTAAGAACTAAGAAAACACACCTGGATTATTTTGATACTTTATGAAAATGTTTCGTATGTCTTTTGGGGTATGTAGAAATTAGTCTCACATCAAACCGAGATAAGATGTGATCGTTATGATTCAAAGTAAATGTTTTCAGTTTAAATTCACATTTTTGAAAAAAAATACATCACACACTAAAAATTTAGAAAATGTATTCATATTTTTCTTATATAATAAAACAAAAATCCTTAAATCATTTTTTATGTTTAGGAATTAATCCTACATCAATATAATGAACCATGTGACTGGTATGGCTCCAAGTATGTCTTTTTATTTAAAATTGACATTATTTTGAAACAAAAAACACATAATCAACACTGGGAAAAAGAGTTCTGAATTTTTTTTCTTATGAAAAATGATACGTATGTCATTTTTGAAGTGTATAAATTATCCTCATAAAAATATGATAGATTTAGTGTCTTGTATGACTCAAAAAGTGTGGGATGATTTTGAAAATGGTATTTTAGTTCAAAACATGTGTCAATCACTAAAAAAAAGGAAAAAACACTTTTATTGTCATTATAATTTATTAAAATGATTTATAATTCATTTTTATGTGTATAAATAATCCTCATAAAAAATTGACATACGATGTGACTGGTATGACTCAAATTATGTGTTTTCAGAACAAACTGACATTTAAAAAAATATATGGCATACTCAAAACTAAGCAAACACATTAATGTTGTTTTTATTCATTAGTAAAATTATCTTTATGTCATTTATGATGTGTAGGAATCAACCAAACTTTAATCCAATGAATCATCTGGCTGATAAGATAGAAATTTTTTTTATTTAAAATTGACATTTTAGATCAAAATATATATCACATTCTCAAAACTGATAAAAAAAATTTTATTGTTTTTAATATTTATGAAAATAATCATTATTTCTTTTTTGATCTGTATTAATTATTCACATATCAATATAATACATGTTGTGTCTAATATGACTTAAACTATGTGTTTTTAGTTTAGAATTGACATTTTAGTTCAAGACGCGTGTCACTCACTGAAAACCGATAACACCCACAAATTGTATTGATACATTAGGTAAATTATCCATAATATATTTTTCATGTGTAGGAATCAGTCTCTTGTAAAACTGATACATGATGTCACTGGTGTGACTCATAGTTCATATTTTTATTTTAAATTGGGATTTTAGTAAAAAAGATATTTGACATACTGAAAATCGGGAAATGTATTTAGATTGTTTTAATAATTTAGGAAAATGATCCTCAGGTAATTTTTAGGTGTAGGAATAAATCTCATGTCAATATGACACGCATTGGGACTGGTTGGGCTGAAAGTGTGTCTTTTTATTTAAAATTGACATTTTAGTTCAAAACACTTGTCAAATACTCAAAAATGATCAAAATCATTCAAATATATTTGATACTTTTGTAAAATGATACATTAGTTAATTTTTGGTGTATATGAATTTTCCACACATCAATTTTATACATTGTGTGCTTGCTATGACTCAAATAATGTGTTCTGTGTTTAAAATCGATATTTTAGTTCAAAACTATGTCACTCACTAAAAATGATGAAAATAAACTCGGATTGTCTTGATACTTTAGAAAAATGATTCATAAGTCATTTTTTTATGATTATGAATCAGTTTCATGCCACACCAACACACGATGTGACCAATATGACTCAAAGTGTGTGTTTTAAGGTTAAATTGACATTTTTGTAAAAAAACATTACACGCATAAAACTAATAAAACACATTCATAATATTTTTTTCCATTAGGAAAATGATAATTATTTAATTTTTGATGTATTGGAATCAACTAAATGTCAATTTAATGGTACATGTGATCGATATAACTCCATGTTTGACTATTTATTTAAAATCGTCATTTTAGTTCAAAACACACTTCATATACATAAAAATAGTAAAATAAATTGGAAAATTTTTGATACATTAGGGAAATTATTCATAAGCCATTTGGGACATTTAGGAATTATATGAACCTTAATATGATACATGGTGTGCTCAGACTGACTTCAACGGTGTATTTTTTGTTTAAAAATTACATTTTTGTTCAAAACATATGTGAGTTAATTAAAAATTATAAAACACATTTAAATTATTTTTATATATTAAGAAAACATTACATATGTCATTTGTGACATGTAGGAATTAGTCTCAACTTAATCTGATACAAGGTGTGACTAGTTTGATTCAAATTGTGTGGTTTCAACTTAAAAATGGCATTTTATCAATACATTGTTTCATATTTTTGATTAATTTATTTCTTTATAGTATTACTAAAACAATAATATTTTTCTTATATGGGAAGATTCTTTTTCTTGAGTTGGTGTTATTGGATATTCAACTGATACCATGATCGGGCTTTTTTGACACCAGGTCAGGTCCCAAAGGCAATAAACCCATTGATGTTTTTTAATTTTTATGATAAATTGTACTTTTTAATGTAATAGTGAAAAAAATGTTTCAAATGTCTATAATATAGTGTTTTTTCTTGAATTTGGGATGTAATTTTTATTTATATTAAATTATGATTTTTTTGTCGCGTAGTGTGTTATAATTTTAAAAACAAACTGTAGAAGTATGGGCTTTATCGATGTTCTTTCTAGTGCAAACATAATGGCCATTTATCATCAATGATTGGGGGGTTTAATGGTTCTTAGAAAAACATCGCTTTTTTAATGTTTTTAAATGTGTTTTTAGAATTATCTACATCATGATTTGTAGTAGTATTTTTGGTGATAAATCCCTTATCTAGTGTTTTTGAAGATCTCACATGTAGTAGTCTTTTTTTAACAAATAAAAAACACACACACTAACATATGTTGTTTTCATAAGTACATTTGACATTTATAAATTTCTTGAATTTTTAAAAACCCTGAAATAATTTCATATGGTGATAATTAGATTACTAAAAGTGGTTTATTGATTGAATTTTTAAAATAAAATACATAAAAAATATCATAAATGAGTTTCAATTTATAATATTCTATTAAAAATGAGTGGGTATCAGTGAATTCGTCAATGGTGTCACCAAATTTAATATTTTTCAAACCCCTAATCAAGAAAAGGATGAAAAACTATCATAATGAAATATCTCTTCCTGGCACCTCACTGGGAGGATATATCCATTAAACCTATGAGGAACTCTAATATCCATATGATTCGTCATCAAATTATCCATCACATGCCACTACCCAATTGGAGGCCCCAAGAAAACTAAACAACAAACCGCTCAAATTCCATTGAAAGATTCAACATAGTGTCCAGACAGGTGTTTCCCTCCCATAAAGTAGGGGTTATGCAATAATATCCATGATTCAATGCCAACCCTTTGAAATATCCTATCATTTCAAGCAATATTTGGTCATAACTCTCAGATGGAGAATATGGCATTGTTCCACTAGGTGTGGAGATATCCAGGATGATTCACTGAGATTAAATCTCGCAAATGAGAATTTGGATGTTGTGTTGGTAGTCCAAGATGAGTCCTACTTTCAGAGCCACCCACTCAGCCATGGAGGTAGTAGAGAAACTTGTTGGGTATCCTCATCTTTTGGGGGCATCACATATGTTTAATATATATATATATGGTAGTTTTTTCAGGGGTTATGTTTTTTGACAGATGAAGGGTTTTTTTAAAGCTTGAAGTCCTACAGCTCTATCTCTATTCGATCTGTAGGTCAGATCTCTTCTCAACATCAGGGTAGTGAAGATAGGGTTGTTCCCAATAGTTGTTATATTTTTAACCAAAAAAATTATTGTCTTTTCAACTTTCATCTATGGTAGACATTGATATGATCTTGATATTTTTATCTACCCTTTTTTTGGACACTGATCATCCACATTTCACGATCATACCTATATTTTTTTCTTTATCAGGTAGTGTTCCGCATTTCAGACTAAATTCATATTGCATCTTCTTTCATCATTTGATCGACTATTTTATCTGACTATTATTTCTGAGATCCCCCTCATCTTTGGTAGTATATGATTTTTACTATATATTATTAGTGTCTCTTGATTTCTCAACTAGGTTCCATGGATTTACCCTTTTGGGTTTTCCACATTAAAAATTGATTGTGTCAAAATTTATTTTTTGTCCATATTATTTTCCCATTACACATCCTCTTTAATTTGTTAGGATTTTTCAAAGGGAAAAATATTTATTTCTAATATTAATTCTCTTAGTTGTTGTTTTTGAATTCTTCGATTTCCATATTTCACAAAATTCAGTATCATAGGTTTTGGTATTTTTTTCAAATTAATTCTGGAATCCAACTATAGTTTGATAATTTCTTTGAATGATAAAAACTACCATATATGGAGATTAAAAATGAAGGATCTTCTTGCTATCAAGAGGATTCATCTTCAAGTTTGTAGTACTCAAAAGCCATAATTAATTTTATATGATGAATGGTATTTTGAGAATGATATAGTTTTTGGTTTCATTTTTCAATGGGTCGATGACAATGTCATGAACTATATTTTAGCATCTATCATGTCAAAAAAAATTCGGTGAATCGTGAGACTACATATTCTTCCAAGATGGGAAAAAAATTTCTTCTCCTCAAAAAAAGATGAAATTGACATAAAAATAAGGTATGTTTATTTCTGACTATTTTATGGAATATCATGAATTTTTTTATCAATAATTTGTTTTCGGTATTAATTTTGAAGTTGTGGTTTTAGCACTTATTTTTCTTCTTAATTTACCAGATTATGGGCAGAATTTGTGTGTTACTCTAACTTGTTCTTATCCTAATGATGGTGTGACATTCTATTTCATTAAGTCTGCAATCTTGAATGAATAAGTCAACAGATGTACTTGGGAGAATAATTCTTTACGCCTTTTAATCATAGAGAATATGATTCGAATTCTGGAAAAGAATTAGGGTTAGAGCAATTGAGGTGAGAGAAAAGGAAAAGGAAAATACAGATCAAAGAGGAGAGAGTTTTAATGTCATCATTTTTGTAAGAAAGAACATATTGACGAATTTTTCTTTTTTCTACAAAAGGAAAACCTAATAAAGGAAAATCTTCATAAGAAAAAGTAAAATGGGTGTGATCATGTCACCACTTCGAGGGGAGTGATCTCATTATTGTTTATTAATCCATTAATATTTCTTTTGATTATTCTTTTTAGGCTGTTGATAGTCGTTCTTTTTTTCAATTGACCTCGAGGAAGGATCTCTCTACATCTTACATCCTAGTTAATTTTTGGATTTTAATTATTGTTGATGATATTCATAATGATAATTTATGTATTAGTACTATTTTTTAGAGACTATCACTTGAAGTAAATTAATTTTGAATAATTTTCGACATGCATCTAAGGTTTATATGAATCTTATTTCTACCTACATTCATGAAGATGATGTTTTTTTCACTACTTTTGATGATGGAAAATGGATTATTTTCAAGTGTTCTTTGATTGTGGCTCTAGGGAATAAGTAGTTAGGTTTTTATGGGTTTAGATCTTCTATTTCTAGTGATATTTCTTGCCTTTTTTATTGTATTTGGTCTTCCATGTTATGGAATAATAGGATAAGACAAATTATTGAGGAAGGGACCACATTATTGGACAAAATAAATATAATTTCATATTTGAAGAGTTAAATAGGACATGAATGCTCATTTTATGGTTGAAAAATAGAAATAATTGAGTTTTAGTATTATTAATTTATATAGGAATTCATAGGCACTTGAATTAGTACATTCGGGTGTTTATGGTCCTCTAAAATCTAATAAATTTAATGGTGGTATTTATTTTGGGAAATTTATTTATTACTACTAATGTAAGATTTGAGTTTATGTTTTGAATACAAAAATCTATGTGCTCTAGGTTATTATGCAATTTCTGGTTTTTTCTAAGAAGGAATATGACTACAAATTGAAATGTATTCGCACTACCAATGGGGGTGAGTATTGTGGTTTGTTTGATCATTACTTTTGGTAAGAAATTACTTAGAATCCGTGGAAACCTCCTAAAACACCTTAACTATGTGGTTTAGCTAAGAATATTAATAAGAATTTATTGGATAGTGTTCTTTTTTTTCAGATGCAATGTTTCTTGAAATTTTTTGGGGTGAGGCATTATTTACATATTTTTATATTTTCAATTCATCACTTATGGTTACTTTCCAGAAAAACACACCGAACAAGTTTTGGTATGGAAAAGAGGTAAAGTGTGATCATTTAAATGTTTTTTTGTAAATTATTTTGTTTATGTTCATAGAGATGAGATATCCAAGCTTGATGGTAAGTTAAAATAGCGTATTTTCATTGTCTATGGACATGATGAGTTTTGGTATAGGTTCTATGATCATATTGTAAAGAAAAGTTTCAAAATTCATGATATAGTAGGTTTGTAGGACTAATCTATAGCATATGTTGATAAGGAAGAGAAATATACTTCCCCAGATTCTAATGGTTTCTTCAATATTGATCTAGTTTTTAATTAAAATTTACCTCATAGTTTTTATTTTGATGATCATGTTGAGGTGAAGAATGATGTTTAGGGTGAATAGGTTAGATTTGATGTTTTTGATGCACCCTTTTCATAATGATCTAGTTATAGGGGTAATTAAAAACCCAGAGTACCACTTTGAAAATCATCTTGGAATCAAACCATTTCTACTCAATATTCAGCTGATGAGTATGTTCTCTCCATTGTTGGGGGAACCATGATATTTTGATAAGGAAATGGAATGTTATCAAAAGGACATATGGGTTGTGGAAATGTATTATTAAGTGAGATCATTGCACGAAAACCACACATTTGAGCTGGTGAAGTTTCCTATGGGTATGTGATATTATCAAAATCATTGGATAAATTAGATTTAAAATGAAAAATCCAGTTCTATTCCATGTTACAATGAATGGTTAGATATTAAAATATTATATGAGAATAAATGTACTAGTTTTGATGGGATTTGTTCACTTGTTGTCAAAATTTATTCCATTTTTTTATTCTTGGCTTGGTTGCAAGTTTGGATCTATAGATTGATCAAGTATATGTGAATACAACATTCCTCCATGTATATTTAGTGTAGGATATTTATATGGAGAAGCTAGAAGGATATTTTGAAACAAGTAAAGTGAATAATGTCTAAAGGTAGATGAAAAGTTTCTATAGTTTGTAGAAAGTTATGGGGAAGTGATATAAGAAGTTTGAATCTGCCATTTTTTATTATGTTTTTTGAGAGATATCTTCTGATGATTGTGTTTTTTTATATTTAATAATGATGATTTTATTATAATGTTTATTCATATTGATGATATGATCATTGTTGGTCATGATTCTTTTAGAATTTACATATTAAAGAAGGATATTTTTTAGTCTTTTCAAATGAATGTCTTGGGTCCGACATGACAGATTCTTGGAAAGTCAATCTCCCATGAGAGAAATACATGAAATTATTTTTATCTCAGAAGTGATATATTTAGAAGGTTCTTCGGAGATTTTTTATGGACTAAGCGAAAGTATTTAGTACCCTTTTTCTTTAAAGTTTATGATTAGTACCATTCAGTCACCTTCTACTGATAAATAGATAGAGGAGATACATCCCATACCTTATTATTCCATTGTTTGTTGTTTTATGTATTTGACGGTATATACTAGACCTGATATAGCTCATGTTGTTGGCATTTTAATTCATTTTCTATCTAATATAGCTAGATAGAATTGGAGAGTAGTGAAATATATAATTTATTATCTTCATGGTACTTCTGATCTAAGATTGTGTTTATTAAATCAGAAACCTATGGTTTTTGGTTTTACATATTGAGATATGGAAGGAGATATAGATTCCAGGAAGTCTACTTTATGCTATTTGATCTAAATTGTAGGGGATTGCATCTTAGAAGTCTTGATTATAGAGAATTGTTGCTTTATCTACCACTAAGTATGAGTTTATTGTAGTTATAGAGGAATGAAAATATTTTTTCAGAGATCAATTTTAATCAGGATAGATATGTTTCATTTTTTTATAGTTAGAGAGTTATTTGTTTTAGAAAGAATACCACCTTTAATGGATGGTCAAACATATCAATGTTAAATGTCATTATATTTGTGATGTCCTTGATACAAGACACTAAGAGATCACAATGATCCACGTAGATAAAAATGGGTTAGATATGATGACTTAGAGTTTATCAAGTGGTAAATTTACGACTTTTAGACTAATGATAGGGTTGGTGTTGATCAACACTTGAGTTGGATGGGGATTTCTTTGGTGTCCTCCCCTTATGGGTATTTCATGTGAATTTAAAAGACATAAAAAAGGATAAATAAGTTATGATTTTTTAGGTTATGGTTTTTAACAGAGGCAGAGGGTTTTGAAAGGTTGAATCCACGTTGTTCTTTCTATACTCGATAAACGATTGAGCTCTCTTCTCATCTTTGGGGTAGTTAAATTAGGGTTATACAGAATCATATTCAAATATGTAACCATTGAAATTTTCCTGGTAAAATTTCCATTATTCTATAGTGGTATTTAATATGATCCTAGTGTTTTATATACACATTTTATTCATACAGTGATCATATGGCTTTCACAATCAGGTTTATTTGTGTTTCTTTATTAGGTTGTGTTATTCATTTCAGACTGCAACTATTTTTTTATATGATCCACTATTTTATATAAGTATTATTTTTTCGAACCCACTCATATTTGGGAGTGTAATGACCCGCGTTTTGAACAGGACTAAAATCCAAAGGAATTTGAACTTTTCATTTACTGAACCGGTATTTTTAGATAACGGGATTCGAAACGAGATTCTGAAGGTTATAACCCATCCTTTTAATTTTTTTGGGCATGGGATAAGGCCCGTTAAGTTTCTCGGGTGACCCAAGAAGTTTCGGAAGCGCCGAACCCCATGTTTTTAAAGAGCTGCAGAGGGAACACGGTTGGTGCATGATTTGGATAACCGTGTGGCCTAAACCGTTCGGACTTATTTTAAGATATAGTGTCTTGCGTACGGGATGCACATGGTTTCCCAAACCGTGCGGCTAGACCATGCGATAGATGTCTTGGAGGCATAAGACTCCGCATGGTTTGCGCATGGTTTGGAAAACCATGCGGGTCAAGCCGTGCAGTCGGGTGTGTTTTAGGTTTTTAATTAAATTTAAAATAAAAAGAAAAGAAAATAAATAAAACCTAATCTAATCTCTCCCTCACCCTCACTCAAACTGCATGACACAAAGGGAGGGTCTCTCCCTTGAGCCGCTCGGGACACCCCCTTCCGGCCTCCTATCGATCAAGCTTCTTCCTCTAATTGATGGTCGTTTCTTCGTCGAATCTCCATGGTAAGATCCCCTCTATCCCCTTCTATCTCTTCTTGGCTTTGTTTCGACCTATTCGTCACCCGGTGAGGTGTGGTCGAACCCTAAGACTTTGGGGTGTTTCTGAGTTTCAGTTTTCTTTTGTTTCTAGGTCATGCGGAAGGTCCGTTGGGACTCCTTGGTGCGCGTTCCGGCAACCGCTACCGAAGGCGAAGTGGTTCGGGTGGTTTCAGATCAATGGGTTGGTTTCGGGGTAAGGTTTTCACTACTCTCTTTTTTTCTCACTTGTCAAATTTTGGGATTTTGATGTTTATGAGTTCCTAGCATGTTGTTTATAGTGAGTTCAAGGTTTTGGCATGGTTCTAAGTCGCTAAAGACTAAGTGACTCGCCTGCGACTCTTAGTTAGAAAGCTCGAAGAGCTGGAGTGGAAGAATGGATCAACCTAAAGGTAGGGTCCAACTTTTTTCCATTTTGATTTAAGTAATGTAATAGTAAAGAGTTATTTCCTTATCTTTTTAATTATGCAAGTTCAGTTCTGATTGGTTGCTTCTATGCAAATCGTGTGAATTGCAGGAATAAGATAAAAGAGGTTGGTTGGTCACTAAACTAAGGATTTAATAATAAAACCCCTCAATTAGAGGTTCTCTTCCTTCAAGATAAAAAGTAGTTATAGACTTTTTATGCTTTCCTGCTTAATTGTTGTGGTGCCTTGTTATGCCTTGTATGTGAACTTTCTTTGTTGAGACAAAGGGAATGAAAATGTTGTGACACTTGAGTTAGGGTCAATTTTACATATTTAGGAAAATTGAGTTTGATGATAACCATAGTGGGATGACTTAAGACCATATGAAATGTTTCCTCTAGAAGGTATCATAGGGTTAAAGAATGATAAACATATCCCTTAATATGGGTTTTCTTTATGTATGAATGTGAGTGTGTTCGCTTGTGTGTATGTGGGATGATTCTGTGAATTCTTATGAGGTAGTGCCATAAGTAGTATACCTTAGACATGTTTCCATTTTCCTTATAGATGTGTCTTGAAAGCCATTTTTCAAGTGAGGAAAATGGGAGTGTTTGGTTAGGTCTTGGCAAGGATGAGTTAGCCTAAACCCCTTTTATTATTTTTAAATGCATGTTTTCTTGAAATGTGATAATGTGGTATTATGAGATGGAAATGCCATGTGTAATTGATATGAATGTTATAATATGTGTATTCCTTATAACCTATTCTAATTAAACTATTAAGCTTCACGACAGGGGTAGACCACGAGAGCTCCCCTATGTTACGACTTCGGCCTAAGGGTAGAAAGTGAGAGCTCCCTTGAATCATTATTAAGCCTTTGGTCCGGGGATAGAACGTGAGAGCTACCTCAAGGTTGGGCCAGGGGTAGGATCGAGAGCGCTTCCCCTAGGTTAAGGAAGTCTTTGAGTTCCTTACCGGTCTTACCCAACGTATTATATGTATATGTATTCCTTGAATAATTAGTAAACCTCCAGGCCGGGGATAGACCGTGAGTGCTTCTCCAAGGTTGGGCTAGGTGTAGGATCGAGAGCACTGCCCCTGGTTTAAGGATGTCTGTGAGTTTCATCCCAGTCCTACCCAACGTATTATATATATATATATATGTATTCCTTTAATAATTATAAAGCTTTTGGGCTGGGGATAGACCGTGAGAGCTTCCCCAAGGTTGGGCCAGGGGTAGGATCGAGAGTGCTGCCCCTGGGTTAAGGACGTCTGTGAGTTCCATTCCGGTACTACCCAACTTATTATATATATATATATTCATTCCTTGAATAATTATTAATCCTTTCGGCCGAGGATAGACCATGAGGGCTTCCCCAAGGTTGGGCCAGGGGTAGGATCAAGAGCGCTACCCCTGGGTTAAGGACGTCCGTGAGTTCCATCCCAGTACTACCCAACATATTATATACATATATATATATATGTACATATATATATATATATTTCTCTCTAAATAAGCAGGTGACTCATTCAGACATACCATCTATGAGCTGATGTAGGTAGACCCGCCAGGTGTCCTTCCGGAACCTGAGCGAGAAGGCTGCTATTTACTTTTCTTTACTTGCTTGCCGTCTATTACACACTATTTACTTAATTCTACATACATTCTCACTGTTTAATTATCATACACTGTCTGGATTGGGTTTGACACTGGTGGTGCCAGCCTACTGAGATTTATATATCACACCCTACTCAGGCCGCCATTGCACTGGGGTACCTGATTATACCTTCTTTCTTGCAAGACCTATGTTGTATGATGTGTTGTTCATACCTGAGGAGTTGGGAGAAAAGGGCCAAGTGGAAGCTTGGTATTCATAGGGTATTTTCGTCAGGTTTTTCTGTCTTTTCTTTTTGTATTGATTGTAAAGCATGCTGTAATGTTTCATGATTTTAGAGATGTATCATCATCTATACATGCATGTATTGTAAACTGGAGTTGCCACCTTTTATAAAATGGATATTATTACCTGTCTATCACTGTTGTCTTTCAATTGTTTACTACTTCCGCTACTGAATATTATTTACTCTGATCATACCGATGTGTTACTCTAATATGAGGGTCTATTCTCCCCACTATCACCTCCTGATACCATTGCTGCTAGTTCGCAGCCTCTGACATACGGGGAGACGCACTTGAGGCCATGTGTCCCACCGGTCCGGCCACCGGTTGGATGGTAAGCCGGGTTGGGACCTTAAAAAGTGGTATCAGAGGTTGTTTCTTTTCTTTTTTAGTTACTATTTTGGGGTGTTAGACAGAAGATTTGGAAAGTTTCAGCACTTGGCTAATAGCCGTGATAGGGACTGATCACCTCACGTACGAGAAATGACCATGTGGCCAGGGTTGGGAATTGTTGGTCATGTTGTTTGCTATTATTGTTGAGATAATTTCACCTTGAGTGACTATTGTATTTTCTACTTCCAATGGTTTATAAAATTCATTTAGTTTTACCCTTGTCCTGATATGGAAAGGAAACTGCATTTCATGCATCATTATAGGCACATAGGGATTAAAATTCCATGCATAGTGTCATGACATGTAGTTGCATCTTAGCTTGCCTATAAAATAAGCTTATGTGATTATATGCCATGATTATGTGTTACAACATGTTTCTGTGATATATAATGCTACTGTGTTTACTGCTTACAAGAACATGCTAGTTATGTTTTGATATGTAAATATTTTCCTGGGCAAAAATATATTGGTTGCAATTACGATGAGAGCCAGTTTTCAGTTGTAAGGTGTAAGGGTGCCTTATAGCTGGGAAAAGGTAACACGTGTAATCGGACCTCTGGAAAAGGCTGCTAAGTTTAAAATGCTAAAATAATTTGTTTTCGATTAAAAAGGGGAGCCAAATGCCAAAATATAAAGTGTATGGGTGCTTTATAGGTTGGTAGATGGCCACCCGTGTACTTGGACCGTTGTATGTGACCATGTTAAATTCTTTGTTGGAATCTGGTTTTGATAAAAGGGGGAGTCAATTTTAAATCCATGAAGTGTATGGGCGCTTCATGAATTGGGAAATGGAAACCCGTATGAAATGTATAGTCTTGCTATATTGTGAAATGATTAAATAAAAAATGTTACCTAATTTCAAAATTTAAAGGTTTTGGGAAACTGTTAAATGTGTAACTAGACCTGAGTAGGTCATTTGAGAAGTGTTGTAACAGATAACCCAGTTGGGGGTGTTGGAAATTTTAAAAGGAACAGACTAATTCTTTAGGGGTTTATTTTTAAAGAACCCGAGATGGTTAAAAACGGGACCCTAGTAAGTCGCCCTTTTGTTTAATGGTTTTGTTTTTCTCATTTGGTTGATAAAGACGGGATGTCTATGAATGTTTAATGTTTTTAAAAGAATTTATTTTGTGAAACATGCTTGTTTACCTTGTTGTGCAGTTGAAACTTTTAAATGGTTAAAGTTTAAGAGAGATGAAATGTTAAGGTCTTGGTAATGGAACACGTGGTGGTGTGTTGAGACCCTTGTGTTAGGGGGTATTTTTGATATTCTCTTTGAGTTTCCTTGGAACGGGAATGTAGTTGTTTCAAATGGGTGTTGTTTCCTTAGCAGTTTTTTGATGATCGACTTTTGAACCTAGCGACTTTTAGTGTGACCTGATGTTAGGGTCGATGTTTGAAATTCGTGAGGGGCTAGCCCATGGTTGGTAGCACCCTTATCTTTTCAGTGCCATGTTGGTACCATGAGTTTTCTGATGTGAGGTCTCGTTTGGGTGTCGTGGTCCCTTGTTGGACTCTTTTTTTTATGATGACACCCTTTTTCAGATGGGTGGTCATTTGGTTTTGACTTTCATTGTAGTGTTTGTGTACTAGCGCGTTTGTTCTCGGCTTGTGTGTCTTCTTACCCTTCGACAACTATCACACTCTTTAGGTTGGGAGCATGTTGCGTCAAATCCGGTAAATGTGACCTTCCACGTAGAATAGACAATGCTTGGAATGCCTTCTAGAAATGGGTTAATTGTTTCGGAATGCCTGTGATGTATGTGATTTTAAATCATGTGGATATGTAGGTATGTGAAGTCGAGTCCCTTTCTTGAAGTTAACTAGTTGAGGTTCGACTATTCTTCCTTCCAGTAATCTGGTATAATGAACTAGAATCCGCTCAAACCTCTTAGTGTATTTTGTTTAGTGACGAACATGTCCCATAACTTGTACTCATTCTAGATGCACTAAGAGAGCGTCGATCTTATCTGCGCTAATTCTTTGAAGTCGTTGGGCTTGTTCGGGAGGTTCTCTTTCGGAGTTGTACGCGGGATGCATGGTTTCTTGTGTGGTTTGATCTTGGAAACATCATCAGAAGTCAGGTGTAGGCTTCGGTGAACGTGTTTGTGCTAAACTTAAGGTGACTTGGAGACAGACTTTGTGGTTCTGTTTGAAATATGTCGTCCATTCCAGTCGAGCGTTCTTTTAAATGGTCAGTTGGGGATGGCTTGACTCAGGGATCTTGTTTAATGTCTGCGGTCGGTGACATACCACCCACTAGCACATCATCAGGTAGAGGTGAGTGTGGTTTGTGTCAGTCGATGCCTTAAATGAACAACCGGCTCGACTTGGGCCTTGAGGTCGATGGGGAGACGACCATTTGATCTATTTCGAATCACGCTAGGAGCGTTGTGGGAACACTTGGGGCGCGCCTTGAAAGTAATTCCAATAGTGGTATGAACAATAGTTTGGACTTGGTTGCTTAATGTTAAAAAAAACAAAATAAATCTAAGGTGTGAAGTACCTCTAGGTGGATGTTTGGCGAGGCGACGACGGGTTCGTGTCTCTGGATAGATGGGCTCGGGAAGCGTCGTCTTGGTGTTTCGTTTGAGAAACAAGTGTTTGTAACGACCCAAAGTTTTACAATGGAAATTCCATTATTATATTTATGTCATTAAATAACATGAAATCACAACATAATAAATTACTAAGTGATAAGTGACCTTTCAACATAAGTTTGTCACTCCTTTGTTTGGAATTTTGAAAATCTGACATACACAGTTGTGTTCAAGATGATCTTTGGTGTCTAATGAAACAGAAATAATTTTTGGTGAATAGTGACCTACCCTTATGAATAGTAACATGACCTTATGAATAGTAATATGATCCTTATGAATAGTAAATCATCGAAAATAAGAGTAACATTGCCTATGAATAACTAAATAAAATTTAGACATCTTAGAAAGTGACAATTTTACCTTAGTAATGGTTTTGGTAATTTGTAAGTCATAAATAATTAATTATAATTAATTACTTAATTTAAAAGAATATTTATTCGCTAAAATGTATTAATAAATTATTTAATCAATGTTTTATTTTTTTAGATAATTTTATAAGACCCTACGTAATTTTTTAAAGCACTATAAAATCATTTTTATCTTTTAAAAACTGTTTTTTAAGTAAATTATGATTTTAATTAAATATTAAATTAACAATATTTAGAAAATTATTTTTAAAAAATAGACTTCATTTTTGGATTCTACAAGTCGAAAAATGGTAGGGGTAAATTTTTGGGTTTATCCTGAAATACTTCAATTTTCGGGTGAATAGTAAAAAATACAGTTTTTCGCATAATCAGTGTATACAAGATTGCATCATTGATGATGTAATGATGACATAAACATTCTGGAACATTATTTTCGGCCAAAAAATATTTAATTTAATAAATTGTTCCTTAAAATACAATAAATCCTATTCTCAAACCTAAAAAGAACTTTCCAATGCCTAAAGTCAAAAGGTGATTTCTTAAAGTGTCTTTTTCTCTTTCTTTCTCTTTCCTTTTAATAAATTAATGAATTCGAATTATAAAGAAGGATTAAAGACTAAAACGAATTATATTATATTAATATATGATTTAGGATGTCAAAAAACTAATATTACAAGTCTAACTCTTGATATATTATTTTATTTAATATTTTATACCAAAAACACCTCCCTCCTCATGTATAAATAAGCCCTCCCCATCCTCTTGACAAATCACACCTCTAAAGCTTCAATAATTGTCTAATATCTGCCCAATAATATCCCCTATCCCCTCCCCCACGTCCAAGAGCTTCGGGTCTCAACAAAAGACCAAGCTCAGGCCCTTAAGGAGGTTCTCAATTGAAGGATTCAAGAGGTAATTTCCCTCCCTCTTCTCCTTTATTTTCCTTTAAAGTTCAAGTTCATTTCTTGATCTCTCCCCACCTATTTTCATAAAAATTGTATTGTAACTCTAGTATTATACATATAAGGGAATTTTATGATTCTAATGGGATATTATATCACCCCACCCCCTTTCCCTCTTCCTTTTAATTTATTAAAGAGAACGTTGTTCATGAGGAGTTAAATTTATCACCTTCAAAAACGACATGCTCTCTTCTACCATTTCTACCTTAAAATATGGTCATGAAACCATTTTTATGGTTGAAACAGAATATTTTATATGTGTTATGTTCTATTTTAAGTTCTATAAATAACCTATGGCCATATTACTACGTGGAATGTTAAAACAAGTTCGTTGTGATCCAAAAACCGCTCAAATTAACCCAAATAATCATCATTTAATTTTTATCTAATGATTCACCCACATGGATCTAATATAATTCATTATAAAATCATTAAAGATCCTGTAATATCACTAATAACATGTAAAATCATTTCTGGATGTATACCCATGATCTACTCGAACTTCAATTTAAGAATACAAGTGAACCACCCAAGAAAAACCCTAGAAACAAACATCCTCGAACAATGTTTTTGAACTCTATAAGTCATCCAAAGGAACATAATATGACATAATGAAACCATAATGAACCCTATTAATGTACACATTGTTCTGTATTTCTAATTAATGAATATAATGTCACTATACAGGACATTAAAGAGAAGTAAGCATTCGGGTACAAGGTAAGGGGAAATCTCTAACCCAATTTTCTTCCTTTGGGTTCTCCCACTTTCACTGCATTTTTGATATGGTTACTCCTCAAAGATCACTTTATCATAGTTTCCTTTGCTTTTATGGGATATACATGTTTGTAACTGGTTTTTATGTCCAACAAAATGTTTTCTAAAAGAACTCTTCTTTTAAGAACACCCCTTTTACTTCTCACTCAAAGTAAACGGTTCTTGTAACATGTATGTTATTCCCTCTTTCTTTTGGGAACCTAAAGCTTACGAATATGTTATTATAAGATAAAACCCATTACTTTTCATGGGTTAATTATGTTAATTTATGTTATATGTTCATTGTGGAAAGCATGATAAATGATAATGTAATGATGTGACGGGTGCACCCAGAATTATATAGCGCAATATGAATGTTTAAATGTGACGGGTGCGCCCGGAATTATACAGCCCTCCAATGCATTGGGTAAAGTTATGAATCTCATGAGTAAATGTGAAATTATGTGTGAAAAATATTCTATCTTGGTTCACGAGTATGTGTGGTAGTTTACCACTAATACATGATTTTTCATTTTTATGCATTTCCACATTTCAAGTCTATTATTAATGCTCCTCTTATGATCATGATATTTTGCTTATGTTATGATTATGCTCACCCCATGATATATTGTTCTTATCTATCCTCTTACTGGTCTTTTAACTCACCCATTTTGATGTATATCCTCAGGTGGATACATGTACTAAGGAGAGGAAAAGTCTCAATAAGAAGCTATAGAAGGAGAAATTAAATGGATGTTTATGCTCGATGTTGTATTTGTTATGTGTGGTCCTAGTTTTCCCAAGACACTAAACATTTGGATCCTCTATGTGTAATAATATTATGTTGTTTATCTTTTAAATGATGTAATAGTAATGTAAGAAAAGGCCGGGATGCTACAGTTGGTATCAGAGGAAAGGTTTAATTAATTTGGGAATTAGGATTAGTGAACCCTAGAGAAAACCTACAACATGAGACTAAGTACAAATATGCACACAAGAATATTTAACTATGGATACCATAAGATATGTTTTTGGAATAATTGTTTAAATGAATAAGTTATTCATGACTTGTTTACTTATGCTTTGTTCTATCCTTTTCTATTTTAGAAAATGGTGGGAACCCGGAGAAATCAGTCCAACAACTCATGTGAGGACCAATGTAACGATTGCCTGAACGACATCCCCAATGATTTGGGAGGTGGAGTTCAAAACTTAATGGAAATTCTTACCCAATTATCTCAGGTTATGAATAATAACCATAATAATTTGGAATGTCCTCCTTCACCAAAGAGGCAGCAACTAGCTATCAAATGTTTTATGCGGCAACTACCACCAACGTTTTGTGGATCTTCTGATCCACTAGTTGCGGAACAGTGGGTCAACTCCATGGAGAAGATCTTTTCTGTACTTCACTGTTCTGAGACAGAGAAGGTGACTCTATCTGTCTATCATATAGATGGAGAAGCTGATAAATGGTTGGCATTGATTAAGAACACTAATCCAAGGGAGGAAATTGAAGAGATGGAATGGGAAGACTTTAAGATAATGTTTCTTAATAAGTATTCCCCAAGAACACTTCGCACAAAGATGGAGAGAGAATTCTTATAGATCATGAAAAAAGAAGGAGAATCTTTCACAACCTATGAAGCGAATTTCACATGGCTTGAAAGGTATGATTTGGTTTTTGTTATCAACAATGATAGCAAAATTGATAGATTCTGTATTGGATTAAAATCGCACCTTCGTAAGGCTCTTGAAATTCGAGACTTTGGGAGTTATGAAGAAGTTGTTCTGTGTGCTCTCAAAGTGGAGATGGAGTTTGGAGAATGGTGCCATGGATATGGTGATAAGAAAAGAAAGATGGAGTTTCAAGATGATGGATCTAATGATAATGGTGGGAAGAAAAATCAACCACCCACATGCCAAAAATGTGGGAAGTTCCACAATGGGAACTACCTCAAAGGGACAGGGAAATGCTTCATGTATGGGAATGAAGGACACCATGATCAAGAGTGTTGAAAACACATGAAAAGAAAGGATAATGTAGCCGATGAAAGGATAGAACCACTCGTGGTTCAATGCTACAACTGTAGGGAGCTAGGGCACTATGCAACCCAGTGCACCAAACCTCAGGCTCTTGAGGGTAATCAGCGTCAGCAACCACCAAATCCAAAGGAACAAGGGAAGGATTTTTCCATCACTACCACTGAGGGGGATCATGATAATGAATTCATACTAGGTACACTTCCTATTCACTCAAGAATAGAAAAAGTCTTATTTGATTCTGGTTCTACGCATTCCTTTATATCTTGCAAGTTTTCTAGAACTATAAAATCGAAGCCCCAAATCCTTGAAGTAGAGATATTTGTAAAAACACCAAGTGGTGCAATCATATCAACCCAAGTGATTGACTCTTCTCCTGTTGGCATATATGGGAAGATTCTTCTAGAAAATCTCGTAATACTTCCCTAGGTGGAATTTGACGCTATAATGGGAATGGATTGTCTCTCATTATATAGATCACTTATCAATTCTCGGGAAAAGGAAATATATTTCCATTTTCAGAAGACTACCTTTCCAACAGGGTATGGGCACTATGAGTTTTTGGTGATGCCCTTTAGACTTACAAATTCCCCTGAAATCTTCATGGATTTGATGAATAGAGTATTTATACATTATGTCGACAAATTTGTGGTTGGGTTTATCGATGATATTCTCATTTAATCTAAGATAAAGGAGGAGCATGAAGAACATCTAAGACTTCTGTTGGTGACATTGAGAAAGGATAAGTTGTAAGCCAAATTCAGCAAGTGTGACTTTTGGATGAATCAAGTCACATTCCTGGGACACGTGATCAAAAGTGAGGGAATTTCTGTGGATCCTTCAAAAACAAAGGCAATTGAGTAATGGCCCAGGCCCTCTAGTGTCACAAAAATCCATAGTTTTCTTGGATTAGCTGGGAACTACTGATGTTTTGTGAGAAACTTCTCATGATTGTCAAGCCCGCTAACTATGTTAACAAGGAAAGGGGTAAAGTGTGTCTGGATAAAAGAATGTGACATAAGATTCAAGGAGATAAAGAAGAGGATGATCACTGCACCTGTGCTCACACTACCAAAAAGTGGAGAAAGTTTTGTGATATATAGTGATGCTTCAAAGAAAGGCATGGGTTGTGTACTCATGAAAAATGATAATGTGATAGCCTACGCCTCACGACAGTTGATGATCCATGAGCAGAACTACCCGACGCATGATCTAGAGCTGGTAGCCGTGATTTTTTCCTTGAAAATCTGGAGGCACTACCTTTATGGTGAGAAGTGTGACATATACACTGACCACAATTGCCTAAAGTATATATTCACTCAAAATGAGCTCAACATGCGTCAAAGTAGATTGTTAGAGCTAATCATGGATTACGATTGCTCTATTCACTATCATCCTGGAAAGGCGAACAAGGTAGCTGATGCTATAAGCAGAAAAGAACCTGCTACTCTTTCCATGCTACGGATTGAGAAAGACCATATCTTCTTGGATATGCAAAGAATGGATTTGGAAATCATAACGGTGTGGGATACATCCTACCTTTACCAAATGATTGTTCAACCATCCATCCAAGAGAAGATTAAGGAATCACAAAGGGATGATGTGGAGATAAAAAAAGGGTGAATTCAGTAAAGGAAGGGAAGCTATAATAATTCCATATCGACGATGATGGTGTGATTCAGTTTGGAATGCGGCTTTGTGTGCCTTCATCATCCGGGATAAAGAAGGATCTATTGGATAATGCACATAGCTCAAATTTGTTTATCCATCCTGGGAGTACCAAGATGTATCGTGATATCCGAGAACACTTCTGGTGGGATAACATTAAGAAGAACTTTGCGGAATATATATCAAGGTGCTTGGTATGTAAGAAAGATAAAGTTGAGCGACAAAAGTCTAAGGGTATGATGGAGCCATTGTCTATACCCATGTGAAAATGGGAAAATGTTACTATGGACTTTTTCATAGGTCTCCTGAAGACGTCAAAGGGATATAATGCAATATGGGTTGTGGTTGACCGACTCACTAAGACCTTCCATTTTATCGCTATTTGGGAAGACCTATTGCTTTATCAACTTGAAAATATATATGTGAAGGAAGTGCTGAGACTACACGGTGTTCCACACTCAATTGTCTCTGACCATGATCCAAGGTTCACATCTATGTTCTGGAGGAGCCTTCAACATTCTTTGAGTACTGAATTAAATTTCAGCACGACCTATCACCCCCAAACTGATGTCCAGTCTAAATGTACTATTCAGACGCTTAAAGATATTCTAAGAGCCTACTCTCTTGAATTCAAAGGTGGTTGGGATCAACATCTCCCATTGGTTGTGTTCTCATAAAATAATAGCTTCCACTCGAGTATTCAGATGGCTCTGTATGAAGCTCTTTATGGGAAGCGATGTAGAACTCCAACCTTTTGGGATGATATTTGAGAAAGAAAGCTACTTGGGCCCGATCTTGTTCAAGAGATGACCGAGAAGGTTCAAGTCATCTAGAAACACATCAAATCTTCTCAAAGTCGGTAAAAGAGCTATGCTGACAAACGTCGAAGGAACTTGGAGTTTGACGTTGGAGATAAAGTCTTCCTTCATATATCTCCATGGAAGAGAGTCATACGATTCAGGAAGAAAGGGAAGCTAAGCCAAAGGTATATTGGCCCCTTTGAGATCCTTGACCGCATTGGAGCGGTGGCCTATCATCTAGCACTTCCACTGAATATGGCTCTAGTTTATGATGTGTTTCATGTATCACTACTGAGGAAGTACATACCAGACCCCTTACATGTACTAAACTCAGAGTTGGTGCTGCTGGAAGATAATCTCTCCAATGAGGAGAAACCAGTAAAGATTCTGAACTAAAGTGATAAGGTTCTACGAAACAAGACAACCCATATTGTGAAAGTGTTGTGGAGGAACCATAAGTTTGAGGAAGCAACTTGGGAACCAGAAGAGGCAATTAAGTAGAAGTACCCTCACCTGTTTGTGTAAAGTGAAATTTCGGGGATGAAATTTCTTAAGGGGGGAAGAATGTAACGACCCAAATTTATTCAATGGAAATTCCCTTCTTATATTTATGTCATAAAATAACATGAAATAACAAAATAATGAACTACTAAGTGATAAGTGACCTTTCAACATTAGTTTTTCACTCCTATGTTTGGAATTTTGAAAATACGACATACACGGTTGTGTTCAAGATGATCTTTGGAGTCTAATGAAACAAAAATAATTTTTAGTGAATAGTGACCTACCCTTATGAATAGTAACATGCCCTTATGAATATTAATATGACCCTTATTAATAGTAAATCATCGAACATAAGAGTAACATTACCAGTGAATAACTAAATAAAATTTAAACATCTTAGAAAGTGATGATTTGACCTTAGTAAACATTTTGGTGATTTGTAAGTCATAAATAATTACTTACAATTAATTAATTAATTTAAAAGAATATTTACTCCCTAAAATGTATTCATAAATTATTGAATCATTGTCTTATTGTTTTAGATAATTTTATAAGACCCTACATAATTTTTGAAAGAACTATAAAATCATTTTTAACTATTAAAAACTGTTTTTTTAAGTAAATTATGATTTTAATTAAATATTAAAATAATAATATTTAGAGAATTATTTTTGAAAACTGGACTTCATTTTTTGATTCTACACATCGAAAAATGGTAGGTGTAAATTTTTCAGTTTATTTTGAAATACTTCAATTTTCGGTTGAATAGTAAAAAATACATTTTTTCGCATAATTGGTGTATACTAGATTGAATCATTGATGATGTAATGATGACATAAACATTCTGGAACTTTAGTTTCGGAAAAAACATATTAGTTTTCTTAAATTCTTCCTTAAAATAAATTAAATCCAATTCTCAAACCTAAAAAGAACATTTCATAGCCTAAAGTCAAAAGGTGATTTCTTAGAGTGTCTTTTTCCCTTTCTTTCACTTTCCTTTTAATAAATTAATGAATTCGAATTATAAATACGGATTAAACCCTACAAAGAATTATATTATAATAATATATGATTTAGGATGTCAAAAAACTACTATTACAAGTCTAAATCTTGATATATTATTTTATTTAATATTTTATACCAAAAACACCTCCCTCCTCGTGTATAAAAAAGCCCTCCCCCTCCTCTTGCCAAACCACACCTCTCAAGATTAAATAATTGTCTAATATATGAAAAATAATCTCCCTTAGTCCCTCCCCCACGTCCAAGAGCTTCTGGTCTCATAAAAAGACCAAGCTTAGGCCCTTAAGGAGGTTCTCAAGTGAAGGATTCAAGAGGTAACTTCCCTCCCTCTTCTCCTTTATTTTCCATTCAAGTTCAAGTTCATATCTTGATCTCTCGCCTCCTCTTTTCATCTAAATTGTATTGTAACTCCAGTATTATAAATCTACTGGAATGTTATGATTATAATGGGATATTATATCACCCCACCCCCTTTCCCCCTTCGTTTTATTTTTTTAAAGAGAACGTTGTTCATGAGGTGTTAAATTTATCACCTTCAAAAACGACATGCTCTCTTCTTCCATTTCTACCATCAAATATGGTCATGAAACCATTTTATGGTTGAACCAGAATACTTTATATGTATTATGTTCTATTTTAAGTTCTTTAAATAACCTATGGCCATATTACTAAGTGGAAAGTTAAAACAAGTTCGTTGTGATCCAAAAACCGCTCAAATTAAACCAAATAATCATCATTTAATTATTATCTAATGATTCACCCCCATGGATCTAATATAATTCATTATAAAATCATTAAAGATCCTGTAATATCACTAATAACATGTAAAATTATTTTTGGATGTTTACCCATGATCTACCTAAACTTCAATTTAAGAATACAAGTGAACCACCCAAGAAAAACCATAAAAACAAACATCCCCGAACAATGTTTTAAACTCTATAAGTCATCCAAAGGAACATAATATGACATAATCAAAACAGAATGAACCTTATTAATGTACACATGGTTTTTTATTTCTAATTAATGATAATAATTTCATTATACAGGACATTAAAGTGAAGTAAGCATTCGGGTACAAGGTAAGGGGAAATCTCGAACCCAATTTTCTTCAATCGGGTTCTCCCACATTCACTTGATTTTTGATCTAGTTACTCCTCAAAGATAATTTTTTCATCATTTAGTTTACCTTTCTGGGATATACATTTTCATCACTGGTTTTTATGTCCAACAAAAGTTTTTCCAAAAGAACTCTTCTTTTAAGAACACCCCTTTTACTTCTCACTCAAAGTGAACGGTTCTTGTAACTTGTATGATATTCCATATTTCTTTTGGGAACCTAAAGCTTATGAATATGTTATTATGAGATGAAACCCATTCCATTTCATGGGTTCATTATGTTAATTTATGTTATATGTTCATTGTGGCAAGCCTGATAAATGGTAATGTTATGATGTGACGTGTGCGCCCGGAATTATATAGCGCAATATGAATGTTTAAATGTGACGGGTGCCCCCGGAATTATACAGTGCTCCAATGCATTGGTTAAAGTGATGAATATAATGATTAAATGTGAAATTATGTGTGAACAATATGCTATCTTGGTTCACAAGTATGTGTGGTAGTTAACCACTAAGACATGATGTTTCATTTTTATGCATTGCCACATTTCAAGCCTTTTATTTATGATCCTCTCATGATCATGATATTTTTCCTATGTTATGATTATTATCACCCCATAATATATTGTTTTTATCTACCCTCTTACTGGTATTTTAGCTCACCCCTTTCTATGTATATCCTCAGGTGGCTACATGTACTAAGGAGAGGAAAAGTGCCAATAAGAAGCTATAGAAGAAGAAATTAAATGGATGTTTATGCTCGATGTTGTATTTGTTATGTGTGGTCCTAGTTTTCCCAAGACACTAAACCTTTGGATCCTCTATGTGTAATACTATTATGTTGTTTATCTTTGAAATGATGTAATAGTAATGTAAGAAAAGTCAAGGATGCTACAGCGTTGGCTCGAGTTTTGGTGGCTTAAGCACCGTAGGGTTTAATGGGTGCTTAAGGGTGTGTTGGACATTTGTGAATACAACGTGATCATTTGAATGAATCTTCACGACCCTGGTAGGTTGGCTGAGGTGTACGTTGTTCCTGAAGGAAACTCGGTGATGAGAAGTTCTAAGGTGGGAAGGTTGTAATGACATGCTTTTTGAACCGGACTAAAATCCAAAGGAATTTGAAATTTTCATTTAATGAACCATTCGTTTTAGAGATTGGATTTCAGAAAAATATTCCAAAGGTTGGAACCCCTCCTTTTAATTTTTTTGGGCATGGGAAAGGCCTGTTAAGTTTCTCGGGTAACCATAGAAGTTTCGGAAGCGCGCGGACCGCCTGTTTTTAAAGAGCTACAGAGGGCGCACGGTTGGTGCAAAGTTTGGCGAACCGTGCGGCCTAAACCATGCGGCCTTATTTTAAGAGACAGTGGCTTGCGCATGGGTTGTACATGGTTTCCCAAACCATGCGGCTCGCCTAAGCGACAGATGTCTTGGAGGCAGAAGTCTCTGTACAGTTTGGCAAATTGTGCGGGTCAAACCGTGCGGTTAGGTGTGTTTTAGGTTTTCAATTAAAATTAAAATAAAACCAAAATAAAATAAATAAAACCTAATCTAATCTTTCTATCACCCTCACTCAAACTGCACGACACACAGGGAGGGGCTCTCCATTAACCTGTGTACGACACCCCCTTCCAGCCACCTCTCGATCGAGCTTATTCCTCCGATTTCTAGACGTTTCTTCGTCGAATCTCCATGGTATGATCCCCTCTATCTCATCTTCTCTCTTCTTGGCTTTGTTTCGACATATTTTTCGCTCAGTGAGGTGCAGCCGAACCCTAGGGCTTTGGGGTGTTTTCGATTTTAAGTTTTCATTTGGTTCTAGGTCATGCGGAAGGTCCTTTGGGACTCCTTGGTGCGCGTTCCGGCAACCACCGCCGAAGGAGAAGCAGTTCGGGTGGTTTCAGATCGTCGGGTTGGTTTCGGGGTAAGTTTTTCACCTATCTCTTTGTTTCACACTTGTCAAATTTAGGTCTTTTTATGTTTATGAGTTCCTATCATGTTGTTTATAGTGCGTTCAAGATTTTGGCATCGTTCCGAGTCTCCAAAGACTAGGCGACTCACCTACTACTCTTAGTTTGAAAGCCCCAAGAGCCGGAGTGGACGGATGGATCCACCTGGAGGTAGGGTACCTCTCCTTTCCATTTTTATTTAAGTAAAGTAATAGTAAAGAGTTATTTTCTTAGCTTTTTAATTATGCAAGTTCAGTTCCAATTGGATGCTTCTGTGAAAATAATGTGAATTGCATGAATAAGATAAAAGAGGTTGCTTGGTCACTAAACTAAGGATTTAATAATAAAACCCCTCAATCAGAGGTGTGCTACCTTCAAGATAAAAAGTAGTGATAGAAGTTTTATGCTTGCCTGCTTAATTGTTGTGGTTCCTTGTTATACCTTGTATGTGAACTTGCTTTGCTGAGATAAAGGGAATGAAAATGTTGTGACACTTGAGTTAGGGTCAATTTTCCATGTTTAGGAAAATTGAGATTGATTTTAACCATAGTGGGATGACTTAAGACCATATGAATTGTTTCCTATAGAAGGTATCAAAGTGTTAAAGAATGATAAACATAACACTTAAGATGGGTTGCCTTAAGTATGAACGTGAGTGTGTTTGCTTGTGTGTACGTGGGATGATTCTGTGAATGATTATGAGGTAGTTCCATAAGTAGTATACCATAGACATGTTTCCATTTTCCTTATGGATGTGTCTTGAAATCCATTTTCCATTTGAGGAAAATGGGAGGGTTTGGATAGGGCTTGCCTAGGATGAGTTAGCCTAAACACCTTTTATTATTTTGAAATGCATGTTTGCTTGAAATGTGATTATGTGGTATTGTGATATGGAAATGCCATGTGTTATTGACATGAATGTTATAAGAAGTGTATGCCTTATAACCTATACTAATTAAATTATTAAGCTTCAAGCCAGGAGTAGACCATGAGAGCTCCCCTATGTTATGGCTTCGGGCTAAGGGTAGACTGTGAGAGCTCTGTTGAATCATTATTATGCCTTCGGGCCTGGGATAGACCGTGAGAGCTTCCCCAAGGTTTGGCCAGGGGTAAGATCGAGAGCACTTCCCCTGGGTTAAGGACATCTGTGAGTTTCGTCCCTATCCTACCCCACGTATTATATATATATATATATATGTATTCCTTGAATAATTATTAAGCCTTCGGGCCGGGGATAGACCTTGAGAGCTTCCTCAATGTTGGGTCAGGGGTTGGATCGAGAGCGCTGCCCCTGGGTTAAGGACGTCTGTGAGTTCCGTCCTGGTCCTACCCAACGTATTATATATATATGTATTCATTGAATAATTATTAATCCTTGAGTTTGGGGATATACCGTGAGAGCTTCCCCAAGGTTGGGACAGGGGTAGGATCGAGAGCACTTCACCTGGGTTAAGGACATTTGTGAGTTTTGTCCTGGTCCTACCCAACGTATTATATATATATTTGTATTCCTTGAATAATTATTAATCCTTAAGGTCAGGGATAGACCATTAGAGTTTCCCCAAGGTTGGGCCAGGGGTAGGATCGAGAGCGCTGCCCCTGGGTTAAGGACGTCTGTGAGTTCCATCCCAGTCCTACCCAACATATTATGTATATATATATATATATCTAAATAATCAGGTGACTCATTAAGACATACCATGTATGAGCTGAAGTAGGTAGACCTACCAGGTGTCCTTCTAGAACCTGAGCGGGAAGGCGTCTATTTACATTTCTTTTCTTTCTAGTAGTGTATTACACATTGTTTACTTAATTCTCCATACATTCTCACTGTTTAATTATCATGCACTGTCTGGATTGGGTTTGACACCAATGGTTCCGGACTACTGAGATTTATATCTCACACCCTACTCAGCCCGCCATTGCACTGGGGTACCTGAGTAGACCTTCTTTCTTACAAGAACTAGGATGTATGTTGTGTTGTTCATACCTGAGGAGTTGGGAGCAAAGGACCTAGCAGATTCTTGGGATACTCAGGGGATTGCCGTCTGGTTTTGTTGTCTTTTTTTTTGTATTGATTGTAAAGCATGCTGTAATGTTTCCTTCTTTCAGAAATGTATCATCATCTATACATGCATGTATTGTAAAATGGTGTTGCCACATTTTATAAAATGGATATTATTACCTATCTATCATTGTTGTCTTTCTATTGTTTACTGCTTCTGCTTCTGAATATTATTTACTCTGATCATACCGATGTGTTACTCTGATATGAGGGTAGAGTCTCCCCACTATCACTTCCCGAGACCCTCGCTGCTAGTCGGAAGCATCTGGCGTACGGGGAGATGCTCTTGAGGCCATGTGACCCACCGGTCCGACCATCGGTTGGATGGTAAGCCGGGTTGGGGCATTACAGGGAGTCTCTATTTACTACTCTTTATTATTATTAGATCCATTTTTCTAGACTAGGTTAAAAGATATTTCTCTTTTGGGTTTTCCACGTTAAAAATTTCCGGTGTCAACATTTCTTTTTCTACACATATTATTTGGTTATTTCATATCTAATTAAATTTTTTAGGCCTGTTTGAAGGGAAATAAATTTTTTTATTCAACATGTTTTCTTTTCTATTATTTTTTTGTTTGTTTATTGCCTCATTTCCCATCGAAACCAATGTTACAATAGTACCCAATGGTATAATATCCTGTTTGATCATTGAAAACACCTCTCACACCAATAGATCCAGGAATGTCATTAGAGCATCCATTTCTATTTGGCTTCATGTGGGATGGTGGTGGTGGATTCCAAGAGATTAGAGACACCAAAGTGAGGTATTTCATTTCCATGGGTGTGATTCGGGGGATAAATCATAATTAAAGGAAAGTGGGATGATTCAAACTATATAAGGGTGTGGAGGTTCAATTTAAATTTCCATTATCTTTCTCCCACTCCACACACATCAATACACAAAAAAATGATTTCAAAATATTTTTTTTATTTTATTTTTAAATAATTTGATTCATTTTTATCATATGGGTTTAAAAAAAATATAAATCAACATTTTATATTATTTTTAAAATATTCTGAAATATATGTGTTTTTTCATATGTTTCTTCTTAAAAAAATAGAAATATACTCTTTATTTTATTTTAAAAATATTTGTAAATATATGGGGTTTTTATTTGTATTTTTTATTTTATTTTTAAATGATGAAATTAAAGAAAATTATTTAATTTGGGTTTTTTTATAATAAGAATCTAGTTTGGTTTTATAATATAGATTTTTTCACATATTTTTTTTGATAAAAATAATTGAAATATTTTTTAAAAAATATTTGGAAATATATATATATATATATATATATATATATATATATTTCATATGTAATGAAAATTTGTTTAATATTGAATGAAACTTGTGTTTGGTGAAATACGTCTAGGGATTAAACATATTTATAAAAAAACATTTGAGAAAATACATTTAAACCCCAAACACATTCTGTTTTTTATTAGGAAAATAAATTATTATCATCATATTATTTTTTTGATCAAATGGAATGTAATGTTTATATTGAAATTTTTTATAAAATGGGGAAATATATTAAAGGGGAAAATTTTAAAATGATTTTAGGATAGAAATTTTTTTTATCCAAAACAGATGAAATGAAAAATGTATAATATTTCTAAGAATGTAATAAAGTGTATTTAGAGCAACATTTTGTGGAGGCACATGTCTCTCCACGATATAGGGTTTGAATGGAATAGATGGGGAAGAAATACCTTATCAAAAAGACCTCACTGGTGTGGAAAAATCTCAGGAGGATGACCAAATCAAGATGATAGGGTTGTGCCTCTTGGAGATCTGGATGCATGCATGCAATTGAAAATGGCCTCTCTCTAGAGTCTGGTATGTTAAAATGGATTCTATCATACTCAACCACACCAATAATATGAGGAATGAAAATGTGATGGGCCCATGAAAAGGTTTTGCTTGAATGTTTTGAGTGTAACAGATGTGCCGATGAGGCATGGATAACTCATATTTTATCGTAATTGATGATTAATTCAAGATGTTTATAGATGATAAATTTCATGAAAAGTATAATTGAATAAATTATTAATAGGAATGAGAGAACTAGAACCAGGTTCAATATCATCACATAAAAATTTATAAATATTTTCAACAGCTAAAGAATTTCCTCAATAAATATTGTTTTTTCATTGACGGATCTGACAACATTTTTTACATTGTATAACATTGTGTCGCTAGAATCAAGTGATGATCTTCTCTAATGTTGATCCACATGTGTACCAAAAAACATTGTGTGTCATCCTAGGAATTTTAGGATGTTGGTGTGGATGATCCTAATGCTTTCATCGTTTTTCATAGATCGACATATGAATGACATTAAAAATCATTCTCTTTGATATCACTTGAATAGAAAGGGGTGGTCAAGGTGGATCACTCATTGTTCTTGAATGTGTTCTTAGAGGGAGTCTCTATAGTACTTGAGAAAACTCTCCATGAAATTGTACACAAAAAATGACTAGTGTTAAGGTTGGAAATAATATAATTGAGTTAACATAGAGTTATTGTTAGAAAATAATATATGTGCATATGACCCTATTATTTCATTCTCCTCATGGAACACCATGAATATATTATTATTATTATTATTTCTTAACATGACCAAAACTAGTGAATTAATTTAATATATTTCATTTAATAAAGTGTTTAAATGTAATTTAAATAATATTTAAAATATATTATTTCTCATCAGACCATTAAAATCAGCCCTCCATTCATCCAAAATATTTATCAGGCCTTGAATAAGGAATATTTATTTATAAATGAATATCACACCATCATTGGTCAATACACAAATAAATATTATATTCACTAAATATAAAATAAATATTTATTCAATATTATAATCATACAATTTTCTCGTGAATAACAAGTGGTGAAATATATGTGATCAAACAAAAACGAATAATTATTAAACCACAAATGAGAATAATATTTATTCAATATTTTAAATAATAAATAATATTATTATTTAATTATGGTTCTAGACACACTTAGTGTGTGACTCTCTAGGCTTCTTTCTCAATCAAATTAGGAAAATCTACCTTGGGTCCACGGTTATCATTTAGTAACATGCAAAGACATCCACTGAAAAATAATTTAAGGTTGAAATGGCATACACCCTCATAAATACACATACTATAGGATATAATCTATTTATCATGATATATTTAATCAAGTAGGTTCCATTATGGTGTCATTAACCTGTTTTCTCGATTACTATTTATCTGACTTTCTGGAAATAAACATTCCCATAGAACACCATGACAATGTTTTTATTTATGTTGTTATATTTATATAAAAAGAAATGAGATATCAACACCTTTTAAACAAAAAAGGGTACAAATACTTTCAAGAATTATTCATTAATTACATTTCACTTTTGATGCACCCAATGAATCCTACCTCTCCACAAACATATCCTATCATGGTTTTCATCAATACATCACAGTATGTGACTAATAATATCCATTAATAAAAAAAATAAATTATAAGTTTCAACACACATGCTTCAACATATGATCATCCAATGACACATATAAAAATAGATTTCTTGTGGGAGGTTCAGTTCTTCTAATCTCCTGCACTAGAAATTACCAAAGTAAGATATCATGGGATACTATCTAAAAGTATTATGAGTCTCCACCCCTTATAGCCAGTATGATTTGTGTCCCATCAAATGAAATCAGTCAACTATATAACATGTATTAAAAATATTTCTGTGAAAATTACTGGTCTCATCATAGCGAGGAACTACAATTACCTTTTACTGAGATATTACCACTTAGTACAATGTCACATACTATGTATTAGAAAAATAATGATATTGTAGTGACTCTAATTTTTCCTTGTAAGACATTAAATTATATTAAAAAATATTTTCAAATTCAGGCACTGAGACTGTTTGATATTCTGAGGTTTAGTAAGTCCCAAATTGTAATTATAAAAATCATAAAAATATTAACATCACGTGTGTTTAATTTTTTAGGACTAATGGAATATATCCTGAATGGGACCTTAGATCATAAATCAGAGAACATTATTTAGTCTAAAATGTGGGCTTTACCCTATGTGTGACCTAAAGTTGGTTGGTATCAAAATTCTGATAAGTTAGTCATTGGTGTGTACATTAAGTGGATTAATTAATTAAATTATTAATTTTATTAATATAATACCCAAACCTAAATTTCCACCATATGATTTCTCCTATAAAAATTCTATAGGGTTTTTTTACATAACCCTAGGATCTTTTCTAGGATAATCAAAGCCTTCATCATTAGATAATCAGAATTGGATGATGAACGACTATTGGATCGAGGTGTATTAATATGTGGCAAACACAAAAAAAAAATCCCCACACTGCTGAAAAAAACATTTCCCACAAACAATCAATCTAATAATGAGGTAGGTCATGATATTTATGTATTTAAACACTTATTTCATTTAATCAAGAATGGATCATTAATCTGTTTTGATTTATAGAATTTTCCAATCATCGAATGAGCCCCAAAACATATTTGATAATATTTTATCTGATTGAATTCCCCTGTTGCTTTAATCTCACCCCCTAGACTTCGAGATTATGAATTTTTAGGACAATAACACATGGAAAATAATTATTTACCTTTTTTATGCATATTTCCATCTCTTCTCATCACGTTATTTAATGATAGTCTATATTTTTATGGTTTGAAATTTATGGAAAGGATTCCACAATGATTGTACCTCTATATTTTTGGTGGGTTTGCAAACTATGGACAGAATGGTGGTTTATGAATGTATTGGAACATATCGTGGGTTATAGGTGATTCTCTGTGGACTTAGAATCTGGAGCGGCGATGATTTTGAGTGTCAGTTGTGTCAAGCGGCAAGCGGGTTTCATGTGAGTGATTAGTTTTTTATTATTTTCCACAGAAGGGGAGGAATCAATGATTGAATTCATATCCCATAGGTTTTAGAAGTTCAAACGGTGATATTTTCAGTGGTGGGCGTCGATCCGGTGAACATGTGAAGCTCATTGAGATTATGTGAAAAAAGTGACCACATGGCCATCTGTCTAATGAACACTTTCCATGTATCCCCACCCAGCTATGGAAATTAGGGTTTTCAGAAGATTTACCACATGATATAGTGGCTGGTTCCACATGATGCATGACCCTCCCCAAGTTGTAAATTCATGTTTTATATGAAACATGCCTAGGACCCCATGTGAGAGGACATGTCATATACTCTTGGAGTACATGGGCATGTTTTGGTACCCAGTAATGAGTAGGTACATGACCATGTAGATGACATGACATGATGAACACAAGAATTTCCAAGAGCATAGGGGTAGACCCATTTGTTTAAGACATGTTGTGTGGGACCCTTATATGTTGTGTATGATCACATGTACTCTAATCTGTGTCCAAGGGAGAACATGACTAAGTAGTGGAGTGGGACCACATGTCGTGTGGATATCATAAATGCCATTTACCCTCATTTTATGAAACATACGCCTTTCATATCCCCATTATATGGACTTAGATTTTGTCCCATGAGTATCTCATCTTCTTAATTGTCCCACATATAACTCAATGGTAGGATTTGTAGTGGATTTTAGAATAAAACATGGAGTGTTCCAAGAATTAATCATATTAAAAAATGCATAATGATAGAAGTGATGAGGAAAGATCATCAATGATGGGTCAGGGTTTGACCCCCCTGCATCAGGGCTTAGTTCCATCATTCTCCTTTCATTGGTTTCAGGGGAACCTCCTTACAGGACTAGGGTGGGGGTCATCTTTCCAATGGGTGACACCAAATATGTCACTAGGACGAGGGTCCTCCCTGTATAGAGTGGCATCCTCCTACCATATTATGGTGTGGTCAATCTATTGATATCTACTGAGTCACGACCCCTATCATACTAGGGCATGGGTCCTCTATCCTTACTTTTTATTATATTTTCTTATAGTGATAGATCATGAGTCCTCTATCATTATATTGAGTGGCATCCCCCTATCATACCAACACATGGGTCCTCAATCCTTCCATTGAGAGGTATCCCCATTTCATTGTAGGAAGTGGGTCCTATTTCTATTTGAGATTGTTCCCCCTTAGTCCGTATAGTAGTGGTGAGGTTTACGTCCTCCTCGTGACTTCTTCAAACAGAAACGTGAGATATTGGGCATCGATGACAGACCTTTGGATTTATAGGAAGACTCATCATCCTAGGATAGGTTGTGTAATAGAGATCCCATTTCTCTATAATATGGTTTTCATTTATGAGCATATATATATATATTTGTGTTTGGTTTTCCCTTCTTTCTCTAGTTTGATATAATCACTTCTCTCTTATCTTTTATTTCTCCCGCATTAGTTTTTTGGGGCATCATACTTGTTATATGTATACTAAAACCTACATGATATTTTCTTTCATGTGTGTTCCATATGAAAATTATTGAAATATCAGTGGTGATTTTCAAGGATCATAGGGATACTCGGGTTTATAGACAATGTATGGTGGTCATATTTGGATATCCAGATTCAGGATCACTTTTTTTTACATTATTTCATCTTTTCTGGTTGGGACATTATTTCTGGTTGGATGTGTATTTTTACCCCTTTACACATTGGTTTTTTCTGTTGTACTCTGATTTTATTACCAAGAAGTTATTTCAGGAATATTTTTTCTCTATATGTTATATCAATTTTACTATTCCTTTGCAACGATACATGGAGACAGTTGGGTGTCTTCGTATAGGAACATTAGGTAAAGGAATCATATTTATGTTATGTCGTATTGACCCTAATCTGTAATCCCTGGGATTTGGATTAGGTATATGGTAGTATATTAGTTTCTAAGTAATCCCTAGGGTTCACTAGACTTATGTGTAACTCCCTCGACAATTTGTGGGGTGGTTACTTTCAGGCATGTAAGTTAAATAAAGGTATCTGAAGAAAAATCCATGCTAGTGTGGTTCCGTTGCGAATTCCCACATATGCTAGAATAATATAGTGAGTAAAGATGATGAAAAGATTGAAATCTAAGGGATTCAATGTTGTGGGATCTATAAGTTGTCATCATGGGGCTGAGTTATGTATAGTGGCTATTAAGTTCCATTCAGCGTGATCTTTGTGTAGGAGACCTCCTCATGACTAGTCTTAATCACATAGACATGTGGAATAGGGTTTATACAGAGGAATGAGTCATCCTCGTGAGGGCAGGTGGAATGCATGTGATAGGTGCATCCACATAGAACATTATTTCCCAACCCTATGTGATGAGGAGTGAAGAAATAAAGTGGATGTACCACCACAATAAATCCAGTTACTAATCAATGTTCTATTGAGTTGTCCAGGGTAGACCCTAGGGAGGTGGAGTTGGAAAAGGAGTGGGTGGGGCTCCATAAGTAGTAGAAACTAGTGGTGGGTGATGTTATGAGCTACTTCAACAACCACCACCAGGAAGCCCACACCAGGCCTAGGGTGCCGGTGGATTGGGTAATAGGTAGGTACAAGCCCTGGAGTTTCATGACTCATCTACTCAAAAAATGACACAAGATACTATATATGTTTTTTATAAACTTCCTCTAGTACTTGTATACATAGCAGTGAGTAACTACTTTGTTTATGTATCCCTTTTGAGAGAGTTAGATCTCCCCTTTGATACCTTAGCACGTCAACTTTTTCTATAGGTTTCAACTAGGTGGAATTATTTGATATCACTTATCTACTGGAACTGTGAGCTAACACTTGGTGGAGATATTTTGTCATGGGACCACCTGGTTATCACGATGAAATCATATGACATCATTTTGGGTATGGACTTGTTTTCCATGGCTTGGTCCCAGATTAACTATTTTCACAAATGAGTTAGATGCCTTCTATATTATGGGACAATATTCTTCTTATAGGAATGGGATATCTCATGGATGATTGAGTAGTCCTTGTATGTAAAAGTATACATCCCATTTCCTTTCAATTAGTGAGTTCATCCCTTGGAAAAGTTCTCTCTTCAGGCATCTGGATTCCATTACTGTTGGAGGACATTATAAAAGTCTTCCCTAAAGATGTTTCAGGACTACCATTGAAGAAATATGTGGATTTTTATCATTTACACACACCCTAATGCTACACTAATAACATTTTTTGCATACTAGATGACCCCTTCTAAGATCTCATAGTATAGGGTTTTGTTATAGGACCTTTGGATATGGGTTTTATCAAAATCGGTGTGTCCCCCTGGGTAGAATTAGTTTTATTCATTTAAATGGAGGACATAAGCCTGAGGAATTATGTTAGTTATCAGCATTTGATCCTTTCCATAAGAAAGAACAATTACCCTTTTCCAAGGATTGAATACATATTTGATCAGTTTTGAGGAATGATATGGTTCTCAATGATCTATCTCATATCCAACTACCACTAGTTGAGATTTCACGAGTATGAAATTCCTAAGATTGAATGTCGATGTAACTAAAGACAAAATGAGTTCCTAGTGATGTATTTATATGTAAAAAATTCATCCATTATGTTTATGGATTTTATTAATTGGATCATCTAGCCATATTTTAGTTGATTTATGGATGTATTTATTGATGACATATTCATTTACTTTGCATCAGAGGAGTATAATGTAGAGAACATGGGGATAGTACTGGACTTAATCCAAGGGCACTAGATTTATGGTATGCTCTCAAAGTTATAGTTTTAGATCTACAGGGTTCACTTTCCAGAGTATTTCATTTGTGAGGATGGATTTTCTATGGACCCAATGAAGATTAATATAATGATTTATTGTAAGTCACCCAATTGAATTTCATAGGTACAAAATTTTCTTGTATTGGTGGGGTAATGCATGATGTTCATGAAGAACTTCTCTAGGATTATGGCCACTTTATCTTTTTGTACATGAAAAGGGTATCTGTTTACCTGGATTGAGATGTGTTAGAGATCCTTCGAGCAATTGAGGATGTGGTTGGCCAGTGCTCTTGTGTTGATACTATAGGAGGACGGAATGTAGTGTGTATTTTATTTCAATGACTTTAAAGCTGGATTTGGATGTATGTTAAAGAAGAGGTTGGAAATGATAACATATGGGTATAGAAATTTGAAACATCATGAGAAGAAGTACACTACTCATGACCTAGATTTGGAAGTAGTATTTTTTTCTAAGGATGTCCCGTTATCATTTAGTGGATGAGGTGTCTGAGTAGTTTTCTTTTTTATAGCTTACCCTGGGGGAGAAGACAGATGCAACTTATCATTAGTAAAATGTGTTGGCTTCTTCGGAACTCTAGTTTGTGAGGGAGGATTAGTTGGGATACATCGACTGTGAGGTTCTCCCAGACCATATATCTTCAAGGGATTCCCCATATGTATTTTTTGATGGAGGGGAACATGTCATACTTTTTTGGGGACAAACAATGGTTTAAGTCACAATCCGAGAAGAGAAAATGAGGGAGTTCTATACTTATATTTTGGTTATACATCACGGTGTAGGGAAGATGTATGGAGACCTTTAAAAATAGATTTGGTTGGTCCGAATAAGGCAGAGTATCACTGAGATCATCTCTCAGTTTCTCATGTATCTGGAATTGAAGGTCGACCACTACTTTACAATATGCTTGAAATAGCCTCTTGAGATCCTAGAGCTAAAATTTGATGTAATATTCATTTAATTTTTGATAGGGCTTCTATGGACAACACAAAGTCAAAATTCTATCTCGGTGATAGTTGACTAACTTACAAAGCCTACACACTTCTTTTCCATCATAAAGTAGAGTTTGGTGGAGATTATGGGTCACTTGTATGTGCAAGGGATTGTTCGCCTTTTATGGGGTTCCTTCAATGATTGTCTCTTACTATGATTCATGGTTTATATTAAAGTTATGGTGATTCTTGTAGGAGTCATTATGGTGTGGATGAGTATGGTGGTTCACCCTATACAAATGGGAAGATCCAACGAACAATCCTAGTTTCAGATGACTTGTTTGAGGACCTATGTTTTAGACTTCAGTTTAATATTTATATCATTATATATTATTTATTTATTTTTTGATATTTATTTATTTTTATATTTTTCATAATTTCATCATTTTGTAATATTTATTTATAGATATATATATTTATTATACATGTAATATTTTCAATATGTTTGTAATGTTAGGATGGTATGTCTGAGTATGATATATTCTATAATACCAAACGTAGGATTGAAATAATAGTGAGATTCTCATATACAAGAGGGGGGAGGGTGAATTGTACCTTTTAAAAATTCCCTTCAGAAATTTTGAGGATGGTTATGTTTAACAAGGTTAAACAAGATAATTCACAAGACCTCTATAAATTCTAATCACTTGCTAAATTCTGGAAAAGTGATTGTGAAAATGAAACATAACTAAAGTTTACTACAACTAAGATTATACCTTAAAGCGTATATAATCCTATAAAATTAGAGTACAAGTAAGGAAGTATAATAAAGATATGCTTTCCTTATCAATACAGAATGCAGTAGAAAAATAAATTTGTAAAACTAAAAGTAACAAGTATAAACTCATTTAACACATAAAGAAGGATATCCAACAACCTTGGATAAAGGTCCCTTGATTTATACTTTCAAGAAAGTCTGTCTTACCCACACCAAGGTAAACCCCCGATATGAAGATCAGAGTCTATCTTGCTATCCCCGCAAGCCCTCAACTATCAGGTAGTCGGCACCTCTGTCTTCCTCAGGAAGGAAGACCTCATCTTCAAGGTGTTGGAACCTCTGTATTCCTATCCCCGGAAGCCCTCGATTGTACACAACAAAAATCGGAGTCACACGAAGCAAATATGCACAAAGAAAAGTTTGAACAAGCTGTTCAGGCTTTCTGCACAATGTTTGAGTGCTGATAAGAGCCTCTCTCTCTTGAAATCACTTCAGGAAATTCGGAGAATCAAAATTCCAAATGTACCGAGAACATTCAAATGAGATGCTATTTATAGGTGAAGCTCCAATGGTCGGCTCCCTCCTCCAATGGTCATATTCTCCCTTGAATTTCAGAGGGACCTATACACGTGCCACTCAAGAAATGGTTAGTTTATAACTGATGGCATGACATCATTTTATAAATGAATAAGTGAAAGCATAACCAAAAACTAATATTCTGAATAGAGAAAATGAATGTTTGGAATGTAAGTAAATAAAAGTTCGGAGTCTAATCAGAAAATGAATTCGGAGTCATTAGTACTATGATATTCAGATTCTGTTTCTAAGGAATTATTAATGAGATTTCATAATCAGAATTCATTATCAGAATTCATTATCAGAATTCATAATGAGAATTCATATTCAGAATTCATCATCATAATTCGTAATGAGAATTCGTAATAAGAATTCATCATTAGAATTTGTAATGAGAATTCGTAATCAGAATTCATCATCAGAATTTGTAATGATAATTCGTCATCAGAATTCATCATCATAATTCGTAATGAGAATTCATATTCAAAATTCATCATCAGAATTCGTAATGAGAATTCATAATCAGAATTGATCATCAGAATTCCTAATGAGAATTCATAATCAGAATTCATCATCAGAATTCGTAATGAGAATTCGAATTCAGAATTCATCATCAGAATTCGTTGTTATAACTTTATATAAGATCATAATCAAAATTTAGAGTTAAACATCATAAAAGTTCGTAACAGGTAATTCGGAGTAAAACATCATAAAAGTTCGTAATAGGAATTCAGATCCTGAAACAGAATACTTCATATCTAAGTATTATACGATTATGAGATTTTATATATGAATCTGATTTTTATAATTCAAAAAAATATTTATATGAACAATGAAAACAAGGTAGGGCTAAATTTCCTTTGGTAAGGAAATTTTCTTTATAGAAGTAAAATAGGGGTAAAATGATATTTTCCTTAAGATAAGGTGTTTGTGATTTTCAAAACAAGAGGAATAGTAAAGTTATAACGAAACCTTGATGATTTATCAATCTCCCCCTTACATGAAGGAATGGAAAATTCATAAGGAAAACCTTATTGACTCAACAATCTCCCCTTTTTTGGAAAGCACAAACATCCTTATGAAAAAGAATGTAATGACTTAGAATAAATTTCAATACTTTGAGAATTAAAGCTTATATCCATTTTTTTATGGACAATGGTGAATAAGACTAACTCCCCCTTAGTCTTTGGAACTCTAAGGATCATATTCTAGATTTCTGGAATGAGAAATTTCATTCGAATGTAGAAATCTTTGTAATGAGAACTCCCCCTCACTTATAGATAGTTCTTCTTTACTTAGAAATTTTTCTTTTCCCTTTTAGAATTATTTTTCCTTCTCCCGCTTTGTGATTTTCAAAAAGAATTTGAGGGAATGGAAAAATAATAAAATACCAGAAACATTCGTAAACCACACAAGCAACCAGAGTTTTCATTAAGACTGAAAGGATTTTTACAAGGAAATACATTACAACAAAGGATCTAGTTAGTCTATTTGACTTCTTTTTACTTGGGGATTAGCTTCTTTAGAATGATTTTTATCTTCTTTGACTCTTTGTGGTCCTCCTCATCTTTCTTTTCTAAGGAATTAATCATGTCATATTGAGCCTTCAGAGCCTCAGACTAAGCCTTGTGAACTTCATCCTTCTTAACAACATTCTCTTCGATCTGAATCTGGATCTCTCTTTCCCTTTTCCAGATTCAAGCAACAGAGTTAAGCTTCCCATTCAGATCATTCACCTGTTGATTCTGAGTATTTTTCTCAAGGGTCATATTTTCCTAAAGATTATTCATCTTGGAATACTCGGTATCAAAATCCTTTTTTACATCATTCTAAAATTGATCAATCTTGTCCAAATCATCATCTATTTTCTTTGACCATAGAGTCAGTTTGCTGCAAGATTTTTCTATGGACCACATAATTGATAAGAAAATTTTTATGTTCTTCATCAATCATCACACATTTATCCATCACCATGGATAAAGATTATGACTTCTGATTCATGATATGCTGAATCATCTGGCATCTGGAGCCCTTTGTATGAAAGATCATAATTGTGTCTACTAACTTCTTCAAGGACTCAACAATAAAATCATGTCCCAATGCAGATGACTCTGAATCAGACCACTTGCTAGGAGATTGATCTTCTTCAATTTGCACCATCTTCCTTTTAGAAGAGATTCCATCTTCCTTCTTCCTTATGATATCTTTCTTTGGGGTGTCAACAAGCACTTGCTTACCCTTGCTGATTTTCAGAACGACCACTTCATCAGGGGATTCCGGTTCACTCTTGGATAGTTGTACAACCTTGTCTTCATTAGGTTTCTCCTTCTCTGCTCCTTCCTCAATAAAGTGTTTTTCATAGCTTTCTTCCTCCAATAATTCATTAACTTTATCTTATTTCTTTCCTTCATCTCTCTTTCCATATTTCTCTTCTTCCATTCAAGGAGTGACAAGTTTTGAGGATTCAGCCTCAGATGTTCAGAGTGGTAATTTCTCTAATGGATTTTCCTTATCCTGATATTCTTCAAATTGTTTAATTAGATCATCTAAATCACCACTTTCTACTTCTTCTTCTACTTCATATTCTTCTTACACTTATTCTTCTACTTCTTCAACAAATTCTTTCCCTTTATATTTTTTTGGAGTGAAGAAATTATTCCCCAGATTCTCAAGTAATGGCTCAACAAGAAAAGTTTATGGTACTGGAATATTTTCGGAAGATACTTATGTGGCTTTCAAAAGAGATTGTACAACTTCAGCCTCATACATTTTCTTCTTCATCTTCTTATCCTTTTCTTGCCTCTCAAGCTCTTCAGCAGCTATTTATTTTAAGGCCTTAGCCTCAGCAGGGTGCAAGTCGAACTGTGGCACCCCTTCTTTCTTCTTATCCTTAACTTCCCTCTATTTTGCAACCACTTAATCCGGAAATGCTTTTTGTTTCTTCGGTTTGGGTGGTGTGGATTGGGTTTCCTTAGCTTTAGGGGTTTTATCTTCAACTTCCTCTTCTTTTAACTTCATTTTCTTTCCAACCTTCTTTGATAGCTCTGTTTTTTCAATATTTTCCAGATTGGCTTCTGCCTCTCCCTCTGGCAGATCGTAGAACTCAATTGTCTCCTTAGATTAGCCCATATTCATTCTTTTTAGGGTGTCATCACTAACAAGAATGAATTTTCAATTCCGAACCTTGGATTTTCATGCATTCTTTAATGATTCAGGAGTCTGAACAATCAACATTGAGTGCAAAGCCGAATACATGATGATATGGGCTCTAAGATTGCCATTCTTGATGTTCTGAATTGTAACAAGAACATGCCTCATCAAATTAATTTTCCTTAGATTTACCTAGTAATATATGAAATATATGTCACTTTTCATGAGGGTATCTTTTTCACCTTTTCTAGGTACAAAAAAACCTTTTACCCATAACTGAAGAATACGGTTGTTAGAAGACAAGTGAGAAATCTTTGTTGTCTTGACATCATAATGTCCAAGACATTACAAGGACTTTACCTTAACAAAACTACCTTGAACATCTGTGAGATTGTGGGAGAAAAATTCTACCCCCCCCCCCTTCATAAGATAACCCCGTCCTAATGGATGCCTTGGTATAAGAAAGTTTGTAGTTTTTTCCATACGCCTTGAAAGAAAATCTTTCACTATCATCTTCCTTAAAAAACACACTGACTCATAAAATTCTATGACTAAATCTAGATACATCGAGTCTTGAACACCTGGCTTGGATACGTAGACATATTCCCATCCATTTAACTTTTTATTCTTATAAATAATAGAATCATACATGAAAAACTTCAAATGTACCAACCATTCCTTGTATATTTTCCATTTTGAGATTGGCTTCAAGGTACACATTTCTTAAGAAGAGGCTTCTTCAGATATTCATACTCGAGGAACACTGAGAGATTCAGAATGGGCTTAAGAACTAAAGCAGAGTTTCAAGACATGAGAGCTTGGAAACTGATGTGTGACGCCATTGGGGGTCCCCTTTTTATAAGAAATGGAAGTGACCTTTAAACTTCAAAAAACAATCTAACGGTTGAAAACCCCTCTAATCTGATCTGACTGGTGAAAAAATACTCGCAAGGAAATATTGAATCCGATCTTTTTAGGTTTTAAGAAAAACATTCCGATTTAAGAAGAAAGGAATATGAAATATTTAATGAAAATACCAGCAACTAAAAATGACTATGAAAACTTAAGTAATAAATTTATACCTTTCGTATTGGCTAGGTAGATTATTTGTAATAGATGATATTCTTCTTGAAGAAAATTTGCCTACGAAAAACTCACTATGAAAAACTTAAGAGGAAAATATTTTATTGCGAATACTTTGAGTAACAAAACTTGATTACGAAAAATTATGAGTACGAAAATTTCATTTACTAAAATTTCCTTTACTAAAATTTCAAAAACCCACTATGAAAATTTTATTACTAAATTTTTTTAAAAAATAACTTTGAATGTTTTCATTAAGACAATTTGAAAAACAGACTATGAAAAAATTTCATTATGAAAATTTTGAAAATCCTTCAATAACAAATGTAATCCCCCTATTAAAAGGAGTTTATTATTGTAAGGTTATTGGTTCAACATAAAGTTAATAAAGGAATATTACCTCATGGTTATCATTCCTAACTTCTGTTTAATGTACTCAAATCTACCAGTCTGTAAAGATTTTGTGAAAATATCCGCAAGTTGATCTTGCGTTCCGATGAATTGAAGAATGATATCTCCTTTTAGTGTGTAATCCCTAAGAAACTGATGAGTTTTGTCTATGTGCTTTTCACAAGAGTGATGTGCAGGGTTTTTACTATGGGAAATGGAACTTGTGTTATTAGAAAAAATTTGAGCCTTAGTAAAACTCAATCCATAGTCTGTGAGTGTGTGTTGCATCCACAACACTTTATCACAACAACTTCCAACTGCTACATATTCAGCTTCAGCAATGGAGAGAGATACTGAGTGTTTATTTTTTTCAAGACCAAGAAACTAATGAATCTCCAACGAAATGAAAAGTTCCAGATGTAATCTTTCTATCCATTCTACATCCACAGAAGTCCGCATCCAAAAAAACACTTTAAAACAAAATCATTTCCAGAAGTGTAAAATATTCCTAAATCCATGGTTCCCTTTACGTAGCAAAAAATATTTTTCACTGCCTTTAAATGAGATTCCTTAGGATTGGATTGATATCTTTCACATAACCATACTGAAAAAATTATTTTTGGATGACTAGCTATTAAGTAAATTAGACTTCCTATCATACCTCTAAAAGATGTTTGATTTACTGGTTTCCCAACTTCATCAAGATCAAGTGTGCTTGAGGTACCTATGGGAGTACTTATACTCTTAGTGTTGTAATTTCCATACTTTTTAAGAAGATATTTAATATACTTATATTGGGATATATAGATTCCTTCTGGTGTTTGAGAAATTTGAAAACCGAGAAAAAATGATAACTCACCCATCATACTCATTTCAAACTTAGATTTCATTAGATCCACAAAGGAATCAGTTAAAGATTGCTGAGTTGATCCAAATATAATGTCATCAACATAAATTTGAACAATCAAAACATTTTTCTTGTCTTTATTTATAAAAAGGGTTGGATAAGTATTTCCTTTAACATAGTTATTTTGAATCAAAAATCATGTATGTCTATCATACCAAGCTCTAGGAGCTTGTTTAATGCCATATAAAGCGTTGGTAAGTCAAAAAACATAATCTGGATGTTTTGTATCTTCAAATCTAGGAGGTTGTTCAACAAAAACTTCCTATTGAACATAACCATTAAGAAAAGAACATTTCACAACCATTTGAAAACGTTTGAAATTGAAAAATGTTGCAAAGGCAAGTATAGTATGAATATATTCAAGTCTAGCTACTGGAACATAGGTTTATTCATATTCTATTCCTTCTTGATGATTATATCCTTTAGCAACTAATCTAGCTTTATTTCATACTATGATTCCATTCTCATTACACTTATTTATAAAGACTCATTTTACTCCAATTAAAGAAGTTTCCTTAGGTACTTCAACCAAGGTCCAGACATTATTCCTTTCGAATTCATTTAGTCTATCTTTCATGGATTTAATTCAATCATCATCACCTAAAGCTTCATTAGTGATTTTTGGTTCTAATTGGGAAATAAATTCTAGATGCTCTACTTTATTTATTAAGGAACTTATTGTCCTTACAGGTTGATTCACATCACCAATGATACTATCATTAGGATGATTCTAGAGAAACAACTGATTTGGGTTTTGTAAAGCTCGTTCATCAACATAGGGTAGGAAATCATTTGGGGTAAATGTTCCAGTAGTATCATCTTGAACATTTTTCTTTATCAGACGAATCTTCTATCATAGGTAGATAATCAGTTTTTCAAAACACATCCGAGGATCTAGGTTGGAGTTATTTAAAAACAAAAGGATTAGTTTCATCAAATTTAACATGCACTATTTCTTCAACAGTACAAGTGTTTTTATTGAAAACTCTATAAGCCTTAGAAGTTGTGGAGTAGCCTAAGAAAATTCCTTCATCAGATTTTGGTGAGAATTTGTGTAAATTGTCTTTAGTATTCATGATAAATACCTTGAAACCAAAAACCTTAATGTAGGAAAGTATAGGTTTTCTACCATTCCATAACTCATAAAGAGTTTTATTACGAAAATGTCTAATCAAAACTCGGTTTATAGTATCACAATCAGTACTTACAGCTTCAGCCTAAAAATATTTGGCAACAGAATACTCTCTCAATATGGTTCTAGTTATCTCTTGAAGATTTCTATTTCTTCTTTCAACAACACCATTCTATTGAGGTGTTCTAGGTGCTGAAAAGTTATGAGTAATGCCTTTTCTACTACAAAAAGTTTCAAAATCAGAATTTTGGAATTCTCCCCCATGATCACTATGAATAGTTATCAATGGAAGGTTTTTCTCATTTTTAACTTGGGATCTAAAACTATTGAAATAAGAAAAATATTCAGAATCTTTGGTAGAAAATAGACCCACGTAAATCTAGTGTAATCATCAACCAGGACAAATACATAATACTTTCCTCCAATGCATCTAGTTTGTGTAGGACCAAAAAAATCCATATGAACTAGCTATAATTCATTAGTATTTGAGACTTCACCAACTGATTTAAAACTTGATTTATGTTTCTTGCCATATTGAATTGGTTCATAGACTTTTGAAGAATCAAATATAAGCTCCGGTAGATCCTTAACGTATCCTTTCTTAGAAAGTTTTCATAAGTTTCTAAGGTTATAGTGTCCTAATCATATATTCCATAACCAAGAATGATATTCCATTGCACTAAGAGAAGGTATGTATTGGCTCATATGGTCTTCTAAGTTTAGTGTATAAACATTCTCTTTCCTATTGGAAAAAAGAATACAATCTTCCATGGAATTGTGTACTAAGCACTTATCATTCCTAAAATTCACAAGGTATACTTCATCACAGAATTTTATTATGCTAATGGGGTTGTTCTTAAGACCCTTTACAAATAAAACATTTGAAATCAATGTTTTTTCAAGAAGAACGATATTATATATACCAATAATTTCTCCCTTAGCATTATCTCCGAAAATTATTTTTCCTCCTTTCGTCTTGATAATATTTTCAAAAAAAATTGTTACCAGTCATATGCCAGAAACATCCACTATCCATCTACCATGTATTTCTGTTGGTACTTTCATTATTTTCCTCAAAATAAGAAAAATTGAGGTTTTCAGAATCCACACTTGCTTGGATCCGGAAATCTCAGAAAGTAAAATTTTGGGAACCTACATCTTCTTAGAAAAATAAGCTTTATGAAATCCTAAAGATTAGGTTTTGTTTAGAGAACAATTCTTTACCCAGTAACCACCACATTGACATTTAGTGCAGAATGAGGCACTTTGAGGAAAATAGTAATTGTTACTAAAAATCGGTTTAGAACTTGTGTAACCAAAACCAGAAGTATTCCTTTGAGGTCGGATTTATGAAAACATTTTATCAATATTTTCTATACCTAGGGTAAAGTTTGACAAACACTTCCTCAAGGAGAATATTTCCTATTTGAATTTTATAACTAAGTTCTTGTCTTCAAAAACATTTGAACTAGAGCTAGGATCGAAAACTTTTTTCTTAGAAATTATGTTTTCTAGATCTTTAGAAATTTTATTCTTCTAAGAACTTAATTCCACAAGATTTTTTGAAATACATTCAAAATCAGCATTTTTCTTATCAATATCTTTAGAAAGATATGATATTTCCTTCATATGAATAGTATTCCATGAATTTTCCTTATAAAGTTTTTTCATAAGTTTTGAATTCACATTCTCACGGAGTTTGGAAAACCTAGAAACTCCCTCATAAGTAGGTAAAGTATTATCTTCATCAGAAGAAGATTATTTATCCGATGAGTTATAATATTTACTATCATTATAATTTAATGAAACATTGGAAATTGATTCAACATTGTGTACCTTATCCATCAATAAATGACTGTCAATAGGTATCCTGGCTAAAAGACCAAGATTCTTCTATCCAGAAGATTCATAATTTTAAGATTCATCTGAAGAGTCTCCACCACTGGCACCCCACGTGTCATTGGATTTCAACACTTTCTTAGAGTTGGACTTGTAATACTTCTTTCTTCTTTTCTTAGAATGCCTTTCCTTTCATTATTTTCTCTTGAGCATGGGGAAATCATGTCTTATGTGTCCAGCTCTCTTACATTCATAGCATGTAACTTCATAATCATTCTTGTCTTTCCTTTCCTTCTTCTTGTATTTGGATTGAAAGTTCCTCTATCCATCTATCTTGTTCATCCTTCGAGAAAGATTTGCTAATTCATTTTCTGAGGACTCACTTCCACTAGATTTGGAATGGATGAAAAGTTTATTAGACTTAGATCTAGTAACTCTCTCAGGAGTCTTGGATTTAATATGATTGAAAGTTGTAGTGAAAGTTGCACTGCCATTTCCACTCTTTTTCTTCACAATATCAGCATCTCTCTTCATTCTAGTGTCATGCTGAAGAAGAGTTCCAAACATCTCACCAAGGGTAATCTAAGTAACCTTTCTATTCTCATCAATTACAGTCCTTTTGGATTCCCACTCATTTGCATTGATATCAATGATCTTATCAACCAGGGCTTCATCATCCAATCCTTTTCACCCATTGATTGTAAACGATTCACAATAGTCATGAATCTCTGTTGCACCTTGCATATGGGTTCACCATAAGAAAATTAAAACCGTGATATTCAGCTCTAAGCATGGCTCTTCTGGTCTCAATTACTTTGGAAGTTCCAAAGTGAGTAACTTCTAGTTTCTTCCATATATAATTTTCTGCTTCACAAGATGAAATTTTCCTATATATATTTCTAGTCATTGAACAATGAAATGTATTGTGTACCTTACAGTTAAGTTGATAATCATGCTTTTCTTGATTTGTAAAGGCACATACTTATTTATTATGAATATTGTATCCACCAGTAAGAATAAAAAAAACTTCAACCCCTGTGTTGCTAATGAAAGTCTTCATGGGATCTCTCCAATATTTGTAATCATTACCATCAAAGATAGGTGGTCCTGCTGAAATGAGATTATCTATGGAACCAACATTGATTCTTCCATCTTTAATAAAATTATTTCCAAAAAAACTTGTTAGTAGAAAAATTTTGTAAACAAGGAAAATATTCTATGCAAGTGAAAAATGAATCCGAACTATATGATACAGAAAAATAGATTCCGAAAAAAATACGAATCCGGAAATGTGAATTTGAAAATTCAATTCCGAAATTTCTCTTCTGAATCTAATCGTGAGACTAATTCAGATTAAACCAAATGCTCTGATACCAATTGTTCGGAAGGAATATCTGAGTATGATATACTCTATAATACCAAACGTATGATCTAAGTAAAAATGAGATTCTCATATATAAGAGGAGGGGTGAATTGTACCATTTAAAAATTCCCATAGAAAATTTTGAGGATAGTTATGTTTAACAAGGTTAAACAAGATAATTCACAAGACCTCTATAAATTCTAATCACATTCTAAATTATGGAAAAGTGATTCCAAAAATGAAACTTAACTAATGTTTACCACAAATAAGATTCTACCATAAAGAATATAGAATCCTATAAAATCAGAGTACAAGTATGGAAGTATAAGAAAGTTATACTTTCCATATCAATACAAAATGCAGCAGAAAAAAAAGTAGTAAAACTACAAGTAACAAGTATAAAATCTTTTAAACCAGAGAGAAGGGTATCCAAAAACATTGGATAAAGGTCCCTTGATTTATACTTTCAAGAAAGTATCTCTTACCCACACCAGGGTAAGCCCTCGATAAGAAGATCGGAGTATGTATTTCTATCCCCGCAAGCCCTCAACTATCAGGTAGTCGGCACCTCTATCTTCATCAGTAAGGAATCCCTCAACTTCAAGGTGCTGGAACCCCTATCTTCCTATCCCCGGAAGCCCTCAATTGTATACAGAAACAATCAGAGTCGCACGAAGCAAATCTGCACAAGGCAATGTTTGAACAAGTTGTTCAAGCTTTCTGCACGAAGCTTGAGAGTTAAAAGAGCCTCTCTCTCTCTCTAGAAATCACTTCAGGAAATTTGGAGCATCAAAATTCCAAAATTATCGAGCACGTTCAAATGAACTTCTATTTATAGGTGAAGATCCAATGGTCAGCTCCGTCCTCCAATGGTCATATTCTCCCTTGAATTTCGGAGGGACCTGTATATGTGTCACTCAAACAATGGTTAATTTATAACTGAAGGCATGGAATCATTTTATAAATGATTATGTGAAAGCATAACCAAAAACTAATATTAGGAATGGATAAAATGAACGTTCTGAATGTATGTAAATAAAAGTTTGGAGTCTAATCAGAAAATGAATTCGGAGTCAGTAGTACTAAGATATTTAGATTCTGTTTCTAAGGAATTCATAATGAGAATTCATAATCAGAATTCGTAATGAGAATTCGTAATCATAATTCATCATCAGAATTTGTAATGAGAATTTGTAATCAGAATTCATCATTAGGGTTCGTAATGATAATTCGTAATCAGAATTCATCATCAGAATTCGTAATGAGAATTCGTAATCAGAATTCATCATCTGAATTCATAAGGAGAATTCGTAATTAGAATTCATCATCAGAATTTGCAATGAGAATTCATAATCAGAATTCATCATTAGAATTCGTAATGAGCATTTGTATTCAGAATTCATCGTCAGAATTCGCAATGAGAATTCGTAATAAGAATTCATCATCAAAATTTGTAATGAGAATTCGTAATCAGAATTCATCATCAGAATTCATAATGAGAATTCATATTCAGAATTCATCATCATAATTTGTTGTTATAACTTTATATAAGTTCGTAATCAGAATTCAGAGTTAAACCTCATAAAATTTTGTAATAGGGAATTTGGAGTAAAACTTCATAAAAGTTCAGAACATGAATTCTGATCTTGAAACAGAATACTTCATATCTAAGTGTTATATGATTCTGAGATTTTAGATATGAATCTAATTTTTATACTTCAGAAAAATATTGGTATGAGCAATGAAAACAAGGTGGGGGTAAAATTCCATGGGTAAGGAAATTTTCCTTATAGAAGTAAAATAGGGGTAAATGAGTTTTTCCTTAAGATAAGGTGTTTGTGATTTTCAAAACAAGAGGAATGGTAAAGTTATAAGGAAACCTTGATGACTTATCAATCCCCCCCTTACATGAAGGAATGGAAAATCCATAAGGAAAATCTTATTGACTCAACATGTAATTTATATGAATAATTTTTATTCTTTAATGTTTATTAAGTTTTAAAATACTAAATATATTTCAAATTTAAATAATTAATATAGTTAAATTATTTTTTAACATTTTTTTAAATTAAATAGTTAATAGTTTTTAATTTATTTAATTTTATTTAATCATTTTTAATATTATTTATGTGAATATTAATTTTTCAATTTTTATATTTATTAATTTTTAATATTTCCAGAATTTATTCATATTTTAAACATTATAGATATTTATTTGATAAGATTTTATATTTTTAATATGAATTAATATTCGTTTTAATATATATTAATTATTTATTATTTTAATAATTAGTATAATTAATAAAATTTTCTAGTTTTGTTAATATTTTTAAAGTCACTTCGTTTTTATTTAGTAAATTTCACTCATTTTTAACATTAAAGAATTTAAGTTTATATATTACATAATAATGAAAAAAATATATTTATATAAATAAATTTCTAAATAAATATTTTTCAACAAATATTTTTATATTTTTAAATTTATAGTTCTAAAAAATTTATATATACATATATATACTTTAAAAAAATATCTATAGTTAAAAGTAAATAATTATATATTTCAATAATTATAAAATTATAAATAATATATTTATAATTAAATATTTACATATTAATATATATATATATATTTATATATATTTTAAATAATTATTTAAACAATTATTTATATAATTATAAATAAATAAATTTATATTTGAATAATTATACAATTATAATAAATATATTTAAATAATAAATATATTTATTATATTTATATATTTTCCAAGATGGTGCGGACCATGAGTTGAAAACCCATGGCCCCAAAAATTTATTAAGAAAAATAAATACTTGGTACAAAGGTATGTGACAAAAACCACAAACATACACACCATCAAAACATAGAGAGCATGTCCTACCATCCAACATCCAAAATCCACTACAACACGCATGGAATAAAAAGGGAAATAAAAAAATATTTTAACACGTATTACCCACATTCCATACATTGACATGACCCTAAGGATGACATCCCCTCCTCCATTTGGGAGTTACCCATGGGCCACCACATTTGTATATACTTTTGAGGACCTCTTCCTTAGACCCATGTGCCTTTTGATACTTCGTGGTCGCTTCCATGTCATTACCAAAGGAAGCCATTTTATTAGAATGAGAATTCCCTAATGACACTGGATGTTCCAAATATATAGGCACACTACTAGCCACTTCATGTTGTTCAAGAGATCCGGTTTCAGTCTGCAATCTCATCTCCACTTCAAATCTTCTTCCCTCATAAAGAGTCATGTTATGATCCCCACCTGCAAGCTCTTATTTAGTCTCTTTTCCAAAGATTGTGGAAACTCTTCTTTAATAATATACCTAGACAAATCAATATCATTAACATGTCCCCCCTAATCTTGCACCAGGGTTTTCGTTGTATCCAAATTTCCTTTCCATTTCCTGGTACCACCGGTGGTTAAATTCTCCACTACTTTGTCAAGACTAGATTTCATATCCATAAATACTCCCAAATCTTTTGATAAAATATCATCCATAGTAGGTGTAGTGGTACTCAAACCATGAATAATTTCTTCATCAGTCTTATCACAAGCCTCTAAAGTATCATTTATTAGTGCTGAGAGACTATGGTCTGATCACTTTCCATCCCTTAGATCGCAGTGGCATTGAGCTCATCACTCCGAATCTAAAAAATGGCAGTAAAATAATGGGAGAAATATATCCCCCTTGAATTTTCTATAGTATAACTCATCTTATTAGAAGAACCTTTAAACACATTATGATTTTTATAAGGATTAATTTTTATGGATGTATTCCCATTCATATTACCATCATTCATGAATTCATTCCCAATCGCATCAATGAATTCCATCCCATCCTCAAAATCAGATGACCAACTCATCTATTGTGTGGCCTACGGTACCTATCCTCCAGTTCCCACCTCAGTATCATCCAATATTTGAGTTCTAATAGTAACTCCCTTAAAGGTTCTATTATTTTCACTCAAATACCGTAGAGATCCCTTCTCATGGTCCTTAGTATCAATTACTTCATGAAGAAAGGAATTATCATTAGAAAAAATTGGGATTAAACCGTTATCTTAATTCAGACTGGTAGTAATGAGCACATCAGTAAATGAAATAGATTCTTGAAATAGAAGATCTATTCTCTCACTCACAGGTATGTAAGGCCAGGTAACTTTTTTGGGAGATAGGTTTTAGAATCAACCTTCTTTTTTGCACCTATTCATGAACATGCTTCTTCTTATCCATATGAATTTTTTACTTTTCAATAAATTATTTATTCCCATTAAAATTGGGAAAATTAAACATACAACCGTCCAAAAGAAGTCTACATTTCTTAAAATTCAGGAATCTCAAACCCTTGAATCAATTATCTATTACATGTACAATGCACCAGAAATTGAAAACAAAAACAAATCATGAACATGTTCCTATTTTATAGAAAGGTCAAATTTTAAATATCCAAGAACTAAATATAACATTTCAAAAAGTGTTGAACTAAGATCAAATTCAACTAAAATTTGATTATAATGCCCATACCTAGACATATAGTTCTCTTTTCCAAAAACAATTGGGGTTGCAACCACCATAGCTACATCCCAAAGAATATTTGGCTTCTAGAAATAACTAATTCATGCCTTTAACCTGAATCCAGGATAGTGCAAAAGGGTTCTTGGCATAAAACAGATCAAACCAATTATCCCAGTCTGGAAATATAATCTCCCTTCGTTTCAAATGGATAAAGACATAGATCCACAACTTTAATTTCATTTCACGAGATGGGAATTAATATGTAAATATCGTATACTAATCGACATCATGTGATAACTATCAAATCCCCAAAGCTAAAGTATTATCTTCCTAAAATATTTAAGTATCCATATATTATCCTTCAATTGTGGGGTAATCCATGAAAACATTGAGTACCTAAAAACCTAAATAAACTTATAAAAAAATACAGGGTTTTCTTCCCCAAAATAAAGGGAACCGTTCCTTTAGATTCCATTGTGAGTGACGACTAATTCACTCCAATGTCAGGGAAAGAAACAATCAACGGTAGTGAAGCCTACACATGGTGCATTCGCAACCCTGAGGGAATTAAGATTAACCATATCTACTAGTTTTGAAATGTGAGAAATATGTTTAACCCTTTCCATAGCTTGATCTACTCCTGAGGGGGGCAGATTTGTACTACCAAAGTAAAGAATCACCAACAACCTTCTTTAAGGAACCAAAAAAACATCAACTAGATAGTAATACACATCAAAAATCAAGAATATCAAAAGAAATTACCCTAATATCCATGTTCATAGAGAGACATAGAGAGACTTGAGCTCATTCATCACATCTACTTATATTTATATACTAATATATATATATATAACTAATTATAATTATAATTATAATTGTATTTATAAATACATATGTGCAATCCTTTTAATATATTTTTAATTATATAAATAATTATTTATTTATAGTTATATATATTTTTATTTATTTATAATTATATTTATAAATACAAATTTACAATTCTATAAATATATTTATAATTATATAAATAAATATTTAAAATTATGTAGATGTATATTTATTTAAAATTATTTACATTAAAAAATATTTTAATTTTAATTATATTATTCAAGTTATTAAATTAGGCCTTTATCAATTATAAATATAAAGCACTAATAAAACATATCTTTTTCAACACTACAATTATAGTTATAATAAATATGGTTTTTCCGATGCCTATTATATTATCATTGATAAAACCACACTTTATCAGTTATTTTTTAAAAGCATTGATAAAACCCTTCTCAGCGTTTTAAATTAAACCCTAATATAGATCTCTATCCTTCCTCTATTCAATCTCTCACAAAACTAAAACTTTTTTTCCGCCTGCCCTAAAATATCTCTAATGAATCATCACTTTTAAAACTCAAGGTATGTGACTTGTGATCCATCATTTCCACTCAAACATATTTTGTTTTTGTTAATTTTCCTAAAGGATTTGGATGATGCATACTAGTGTTCTTATTTTTCATCGATCTACCTCATGGATTCTACACCCAATATCCCTCACCTTGATCCATTATTTCTTTACCCTCTCCCTCATACCCATTATTAATTTCACTCATTCATCATAATTTCTCACATGAATTGCACAGATGTCAAAGTTATTCACCACAAAAACTTTTCATGCTTATCATGTAAGGTGGTGTTTGTAAATAATAAGTATACATAGTTTTGCAGTTAATATATGGTAATCCTCTCCATTTTTCATGAATCCCCCAAATTCCCATGGATTAAAATCAAACAATAATACCCATTTTTTCCATTACCAAGTAGATGAACCCCAATCCTTTTTATTTCTCTTGATTTTTATTTTTTATAAGAATTAAGAAATGGGTTTAATTTAGTTTGTATGATTTTTTCTAATTTTTTATATTTATATTGCATGATAAAAAATTATTTCACGATAATTTTGATACTTGTACACATATAAATTGAAATAAATATAAAGAAATTATTACATGTATTCACAAAATGATGTTTGAATATTTGAAATGAGATAATTGGTGTCTATATTTATAAATTCATACATGTGTATGGAAAAGGAGTGGTTCAAGAACTCAAATTCTATATCTTGAACTTTGTTTTTAAATTTTGTTCATAAAAATGGGATTCTCCAAATGGTATTTTCAAAAATTGGATGTCCATTCAAGTTACAATTCCATAGATGGAATGTTTTACTTTTATTCCATGTTTTATAAAAGGTAATTTTATTATTTAAATCCATTTTTTGATGATAGTTATGGTTTTTTCTACCTATTTTTATTTTTTTATATTTTGAATTTTATTTAATAAATGTAGTGCTTTAATGTGGCATGTGGTGTTTAATGAATTGAATGGAATGGAATGGGTTACTGAAAAGAACCTTTGATAAAATGTGAACTTTATGAAATTGGAATTGGATTTGGGAACACCAGCCTACGAATTTTGGTTCATTTGATTTAAATTCAAGTGTTTCTTAAAATGTTTGGTTCTCAGGACCATGGGATTAGGCCCGATAAATGATTACATTATCTAAAAAAGATCAAACTCGGGTCCTAATAATACATTCATGGAAACAGTACCTTACCCACCACATACCAAGTCATGACATAAAAAAACATCAATTAATCCCTCTATTTTATTTGAATCTCTCATTTCTTTTTCTGGATCTTTTCTATCTATTTAATCCTATGATATATCATCAAATTAATCCTACACAAGGTCTTATTATGAAAATTTATCACTCTAATTTCATGGAAATCTTGAATAAATGAGGATGTAAATGAAAGGACCATATAGGTGTTGAAAAAACTCTATCAAATTATCTTGTAATGTGGTAATTTCAAATGATAAGTAGGTAAGGTTTTTTTAGTTCATAAATGGTGATCCACTCCAAGTACCAGGTATCTTTCCTTCTCCCATGAATTAAAATCAAATAATTTTATCATTTTCTTTCATTATATGGTAAAATAACACTAATAATTTTTATATATTCATAGTAATGAACATCTACGATAGTAATTTTGTAACATAAACTCATAACCTCATGTTTTGTTAAATATCACTTCCTGTAAGAATGATAAAAAAGTGAGTGTACATAATAGAAAGATTCATATCAATATTGAGTAGGTTAATTCCCCTAGTTTTTTATATTTAGTTACCCGTTTTTATAAATTTTCACTCATAATAGTATCTTCCCCCGAAAATCCCATTTAGGATCCCTTCCACTTTTATTTCAATATTGATTCTAATTAGAAAGTGTGTCTTTCTTTTTAGTGATTTCTTGAACTTTTTCCTTTTTTTCACTATGGTTCTTTTCTATAGTTGATTATCTTTATTGGTTACACAAAGGATTATTTTTATTTTTAGTTTACCCTGGGTAGTTTGTCTTATACTCCAATCACTAGTGTGAGATGAGGCTTTCTGATGATCCCACTAAGACACTTCATCAACTACTGTGGAAGTTTATTGTTTCTTCTAGACCCAATAAGAATTTTTAGTCATATTTATTGAGGATATATACCATACATGTGAATTTTTTACATTTAAAGCATTCATGAAGCCCAAGCTAGATTGTTCATCATATTTTCCAGCAGCTTGAGAACCCGAACCTAATACTTCTAGTTCATTATATTTAAATTCAAGAGTTTCATCAAATGTTCGGTTATTAAGACCATGTGATTAGGAACTTTCAACATTTACATAATCTGAAAAATGATAATATTTGGATACTAATAACACTATCACTCATACACTACCAGTAACACCCATAGATTTTTTGACATATTTTTTCAAATTAATTTAATCTTTTTCATATTTTTTATTTCACATTACACTGAAATAGTTTATTTTTATTAAAGCACTGATTTGGGATTGTGTTATACACAAATCCATGTTAAAAAATGGACTACACACGACATAATGTTTATATTTCTCTACATGTAAAACTTATTTTATTTTACATTACAAGAAAGATTGACACTACTCGATGGTTTTTGTAACATGTAAGACTGAGTTTTACCATACCATAATATATTATGAAAAATATTATTATTTAATATAATATGATATAACCTATCCATTTAATTGAAGATTAATGGATTAGATAATTTACGAAAATTTATATTGGAATTCGTTGGTTACCTATTATTTATAAATTAATAAATAAACCAAATTAAGATAAAGGTAATGATTTTATAAAAGACTATTTGCATGTGAAAACGGTGATTTATTAGAATAAGTTAAATTAATTACTATTATTGATTTTTTTAATTTTTATGTTATACATTGAATCAAATATATTTTATATTAATAAAATTTATTTTATATCCAAAAGACGATAACAAACCCAATATTACACATAAAAACATATATTTTTATAAATGCAATTTTAGTACCTTTTAATGGAGAACCTATTTTAAATACATTTTTTGGATTTTTTTTAAATTTTATATGTCAAAATAAAATTATTTTTAAAAAATTTGAAACATAAAATTTTTCTTATGGGGAATGTTTTTTATTTTTCTATGAAGTTTCAATTTTTAATGAATAGTGAAAAATATAGAATTGTAATTCAAACCTTCTTTTTCGTCTAATTTATTTATACTATTAAATTATATTTTAAATTTTTTAAAAGTAATTTTATATTTATTATTTATAAATTAATCCAATTTAAGAAATTTTAATCGATTTTACATTTAAATTTTATATAAAAACATAGCAATCTTTTAAACTTTTTTACTTTAAGAACTCACATTTTCGTCCCTAATCTGGGATTAAATTTAAATTAATTTCTACCAAACTGATGATTTTAATTTGTAAAATTTTATTCCATATTTAGAATCATAATAAATAATAATTTCAAATAATTTCAACTCAGTTTTTGAGAAAAAAATATTAGTGAATGTAATTAAAATTAATTACAACTATCAAGGTGAAATTAAGCTTAACAAGGGATTAAAACTTAAACATATGGGGAAAATGACATAGAAAGTTGTGAAAAATCAATTGTATGACCATATTTTGACCTTATAATTACGTGTATAAAATTGGGACCATTATCTGATATAATTTCAATGGGAAAAATGTGGGTGGAATTCCCTTTTTTAAAATTTATAAGAGTGTTACTTCTCCTCAACTATAAATGACCCCCTCTCCTCCAACTTCCTAACACATCTAAATACACTTTGGATCAGAAAATATCTAACCAAATATCTCCTTAACATCCCTCTCCTAATTATAAAAGCCTCCCATTTGGAATAAATCCCTCCAAAGAATCCCTTTGGTGCAATCCAAAAGGAGTTACCCAAAGAAGAGGTAACTTCTTTCCTCGAGCTCTTTAGTTTTATTTCAATTATCCACCCACTCAAATCGCCTTATTTCATTATTATAAAAAACCATGAGTATAATCAATATACTTATATTTTTTATGTTAATGTTTCTACCTACACTTTCATACACATCTATCCAATGCGTAATGAACTTATTGTTTATCTTTATGGAGAAAAACTGCCTCATAGAATGATGATTGTTCTTTTTTTCTTTTACCACCTTTCATGGATGATAATAATGTTCATAATGATGTTGATATATGATGTATATTATATTTATAATTTATTTATGCTTCTTAAATTCTTTTATAACACATACCTTTATAATTTCAATCTCTTGTAAATATAATATAATCGTTTGTGGATGTGTGGACTACCTTCTCTACCAAGTGACGTGATTCGTTCATAATTAACACGAAATGTATTAAGGCTGGTTTTAGTGAAAATAAATATTATATACAAAATAATAATTATAATATAATTTTATTATATACATATATACATATAAGTCATTTATTTACTTTCTGTGAATATGATGGCAACTATACAAATGACATACCGTCTCCATGAACGGTGCATTCCATTTCATTTTTATCTATTTTATAGTTTATTATAAATAAATATATACTGAATATATATGATATTTCTATTGTTATTTAACTTTTTAAGTAATTAAATCATGATCTATGTATGAAAGTCAAGAATAATAAGTACAAACATGTACGAATAACATAGCTCATATTTCCATAAGCAAAACCTTAACATAGAATTGTAAATAACAGGGTAATATAAAGTCATAATGAAATCATTTATGGTATTAAATATATTAATATGGTTATTTAAAATATTTATAATAAATATATATTTATTATACATGAGATTTTTATGTGTAATATGTGAATCAAGACATAAGGTAAGGAAATTTCATCCCACTTTTTATATTTGTGGGATACATGACATGTTCACCACTCTTTTCTTTTGTGTGGTGTATATACAACCCATGAAGATATTTTATGATTATTATTATTAAATTTATGGGTATTTAAATATCTATTCTATGATCTTTCTTTCACGGGGTTTGTGTTTCAAAAGTTACTTAATCGGTAAGATAGTTTTGTTTCAATTTTCCTTCTTTGAGACACATGTTTTGTTATGCACCGACATTATTTATTGTAGTTTATATACATAAATTTTACATGTTATATAATGAATATCCTTTTTTTATGATATTTAAATAATTTGTTAATTTAATTTTCTTACATGGGGAGTATGGTTCCAAGTTACTAAGTGATAATAGTTTATTGAAACAATATCATCACTTTTCGAGATGGTTTATAATTATGCATACTTTGTTGTAGTATTCTGATACATCTCCCAAGAACTCTCATGAATTATCTTATCCCATAGTTTTTTCATGATATAGGCATGTATTAGTACCATGTTTCCACTCATCTGTACTTAACATAACAAACAAAATGTTTTTATGAATGTCCAAATTTATTTAACCTTTCAGTCGAAAATCTATGTTCTTTCAAAACTGTGATTTATAATAATGTTTTAAAAAATGTATTACTATTATCCTACAATGTTAAAATAAATTTTTACTCATTATTCACCTTTTTTAAAAATATTTATGTGTAATATTTGTTTCATTTTTAAATCAAGATACATTTCTAAACATTTATGGTAAAAAACGAATGTTCGACATATATGGACATACCCACCGACTTGATCATCATTTCCACGAAGCTTCCCCTATACATTTAAAATTATTTTTTAAGGAATTTTTTTATTAATATTATGGAAATTAATTGTTTTTATTTTTTTTCATTAAAAACTTATTGAAAATTTATTATGGTTTAAAAAAAATTATTGTTATCATTTTCAAGATTTCTATATAAGATTTAAAGTTTATTTTCAAGAAAATGGTTTTCAAAAGGTTTTAGGTTATAAAAATAACTTTTCGAATAAGAAAGTATACTTTACGCATTAAATATTTTTTAAAATATCATTCCAAATTATTTTTATTTAATATGGCACCCATTCATGTTACTCGTGTCTTTCTAGGAATTGATCCAAATGTTCCATTCATATTAATTCTCTGAGTAGATCCTGTTTTGTTACATGATGTTTGTGAAATCCATTTGTATTTCATGGGTTATATGTTTGTGAAATAAAATCCTCTACAAAAATTTTTATTCTTATGAATCATGATTTTTCGTATGATATGGTTTGATTAAATGGTTATTAAGCATGTAACATTTTCTACAGGTTATGATATGATAGCATGATTAAGATACCCATTACATTTCATGTTTTATGATATTATTGTTTATTATTTTGTGGAACATGTATGTATGATTTAATTATGATATTCTGGTACATATATATCCCTCCAATTCATTGGGTAAATATTTATATCTCGTGAGATGGACTACGATAGTATTTGGAGTTAACCTAGACTACTAAGAAGGCCATGGGAGTGAACCATGACTACCAAGATAGTATGGGGAGTAAACTCATAATACTAATATGACCATGTGAGTGAACCATGAATACCAAGATGGTATGGGAACTGAACCCATACTACTAAGATGGCCTTGTCAATGATGCCTTAACTACTATGTAAATCATTTTATTTGCTTATGTGTTTTCCATAATTCCATGTATTATTCCTATGTTATGCTTTAATGGAATATGTTATTTATTTCCATATAATTTATGTCTTATGAATTGGTATTATTTATTACATATTTCATGTTTATTATTTTATTATTTGTAGGGTATGATATTCAAATGTTATGACCACGATCTCATGATTTTTTTATGCTTACATGCCTCCCATGTCTACCCTTACTGAGCATTTGCGCTCACCCATTTTTATTTTTCCTTTACTAGGTTATGAAGATATGTATTAATTTTTATGTGGATAAGAAGGGTTCTAGTCATGAAGAACCTAGTGGGATACAATTTTGTTCACTTACATACCATTATTTCTGTTTCCATGTTTGCAAAGGTACTAAACTAATATGGTCTTTCGGCATCTATTTATGTAATATTTTATGTTTTCCAAAACAATGATGTAATGTAAGTGTAAAAAAGGTTTGGGTCGAAGTAGTTGGTATCATAAAAAAATTAGTTAAACATTGGAAACCAGAATGACAATACTTTAGGGAGATCCCTAAGAATATTTCTAAGGATATGACTAGGTATTCCTCTAAGGATATGTTTAAGGATGAGGAAAAGTATAGGAAAATGTCTTAGAATTTTTATAAAGGATAGAGTGATTGGTTTCCGATCAATAATTCTATTTTGAGATACTAAAATTAATTATATCCCTAGAACAAATGTACCTAGCGGTGATGACTCTGATAATGTGCATCAGGCCTAACTCAGTGAAACCCATTACACAAAAATAGATCTTGCAGAACACCAAGTTTGAAACTCATTGGGGATATGCTTTTGGAATTCACAAATTCTTAACGAACCATCATGAATCATTTAAATAGAATATGGATATGAATAACCTATGATAAACCTATAGTTCTATATATTAAAAATCATGATTTAGACATCCTAGAAGTTATTTTTCATGATTATGTGTCTTTCCACTATGATAAGTGTTTCTAACATTATGATTTATAGTTTTTGTCAATGTTGGAAACTAGAAAAAAATTGGGCTAACATTGAATGAGATGGAAAATTTCCTAATGAGTAGTCAAATGGGATGATCACTAGAAATAAAGATATTGTGATTATATTGAATCGGTTATCATGGTATATGATTTAAAATATTAGATTTGGTTACTTTCTAACAATACTGAATAAAAGGAAGATGGAATTTTATAAATGTTCATATAGTAAGGAACATAGAGGAAAGAATATTCCTCTTCATTCATGTCAATAATAAGGGAATAATAACCTATATTAATACATCAAATGGAGGTGAAGATTTTATCAATGCTAGAAAAAATTTCATTGAGTGTCAAACTATAATAAAGTTTAATGTATTACCCATGAAGGACATGGTTATTACCCAAAACAATACCCTAATTTAAGAATTTAATTTTAAACAAAGGAAGTTAATTTTACATTCCAATCATTAAAGTTGAATGATTGAATTATTTCTATATTTGGATTCTATAATTATGAATGGTGAACTATATAATGATTTTATTGTCATGCCCCAAAATGGGGTGTTGTATTTTATTTTTCTTTATAACTTTTTTGGGATATTATTATTATTACTTATATTATTATTACTAATCTTTCATTTATTAAATTATTTTTACTTTTCATTTTTTTCATTTATCCTTATTTATCCCGTTATTCTTCCTTGTGTGTTGCATGAAACCATAATCCTCTTTCATGGTGTATGCCACACCCCCTCCCATCGAGCCAACCCCCTCACTGGCTGACTGAAAAATCATGTATGCGGCCTCCACCCCTGAGGTCACTACCTCCGTCGCCACTATCTAGGACGCAGGCATATGCTGCCATCGTCGTTGGTACCCTCTTCCCCCTTTCTCCATGGCTGCATGACCCCCTCCTTCCCGAGCTCCCTTACTCAGCCTTTTCTACCCATATTTTTTAGTACTTACGATCAAAACCTCACAGTGAGTCCTCTCCTTCCCTTCCCTTCTCCCATTGCCTAATTTTATTCTTTATGTCACCTTATTACATTCGGTTCATACCCTATGGTAGGTTTTAACTGAATTTTTATGTTTCCTTTCCTTACTGGGGATTGAAACAGCCTTCTCGGGTCCCCTCAATTGCATTTCATCATCTGCTACCGAAGCCAAAGTAGATTCAGTCTATTTCAACTCATTGGTTCCCGTTTGGGGGGAGGTTTCTCTTGTTTCCTTGTTCAATTTAGTTTTAATTGGAGCCTTTGGAACTTTTTTGACTCTCATTCATCATTGTAGTGTGTTTTGTTCATCACGGGGTGGGTTCGAGTCATCGATAACAAATATTATATGTATATACATGGGTAAGCATATATATATATATCGGTGTGTGTGTGTGTGTGTGTGTGTGTGTGTGTGTGTGTGTGTGTGTGTGTATGTCTGTGTGTATGTATGTGTCCTCCTTGCACATATTCCCTCATGGTGCTGGGAATATTAACTTGGGTCAAAGGATATATATATATATATATATATATGAAAATGTATATACATGTAGGTAAAGTGGTCATGGGTTTCAATCGTCTAAAGATGCATGTCATTAGGTAGGTTCCCTATGTCTAAGATTTTAATTTGAAGTCTGTGATTGCCTAAAAATTTTAAATATATATTTTCATGTCATTTTGGTGTGTCTATATATATATATTAGGTAGAATTTTTTTCGCCACTTGGATTTGGTTTATTATTTACCTGTATGACTTGTATAAGGATGGTTATGTGTTGTCTTTAAATTTAATGTGTCATAAATGTGTAATATAGTTTTCTAAATGATTTTTAGTTTTCAAGTAAATTTAGTGGAACTTAATGGTTTGTTATAATGTATTATTAGCGATATGTCCCATTGGGTACATTTTTAGGGGTTTGAGTGTTTTTATTCTGGATATTTTAAATGCCCTTCGAAAAATTGGAATTTTTTGTTGGAAAATGTAAAGGACTGGTTGGTACTTTATATGATTTTTAGATGTGGAATTTGGTTTTGAATGTCTAATGGATATTTCCAAATGCATTTCCCCCTTTTTTTGGTTTCTTAATAAGAGTGTAATGACATGTTTGTTTCTTAAAAAAACCTCCAATGTGATTTCCATGGATGGGATTTGGTGAGAACTCATGCTCAAATGGTGGTATAAATTTCATAAAATAATTTCATCATTATAACCATGGATTAAAGATTATTTTAAAAATATGTAGTATATTTTTTTCAATTTCTCTTTCAAATGATTTGAATAACATAAAAGTGTTAGTGATTATGTGTTAAAAAATAAAAGGTATTATTTTCAAATAATTAAACTTGTTTTCAATTTAACAGCAGTTGGTGAAAAAGGAAAACCCCTCTGGAGTCATTACCCATAGTTTGAGAAATGTCATATAAGTGTTAATATGTGCTTTGAGATATATGACTAGTAAAGAGGCTTCTGTTTTGTTGTGTAGTGTAAAAGAGGGGGAATGTTCATAAAGAGGGATAATGGTGGTGAGATGTTGAATGGGTTTTGGATAAATAAATCGTTATGTTCATTTATTTTTTCTTGATAAAACATCACCACCATTTCAATCAGAGAACATGGGTTACCCCGAGTACCTTGGTGGGTAGAATAGGACTAGAATTCTAAATGATTCAGAAGTGGTTCGTCCCAGTTTCACCTATTAGGATTGAAAACTACAAAACTAAATAAACCTTATAATTATTGGAAACCAATAGGTTATGGGTTAATTCCCTACAAGTGGCTCATGCATGAGAACACAGTTGGTTGTGGTTGATATATCATGTTTCATTGAGGTATGAGTATCCTACATCACCAACTAACCCTAAAAATATAGGTATTTCCCATGGTGCTTTTGATTTGATTTTCATTTTTGTTGATTCCCACTTATTGTCTCATTTGTGAAAAACAATATTTTAATCTAAAGTACTTCCATTTCACTGAGAAATTTTAAGGCATGATTGGATTATATTTTGAAAATATATTGGAATAAAAATTCTTTGCTTAAAAATGTAAGCTTGTCACTTTAATTTGAGAATAATGAAAAAAATTACTTTATTATTGTTTATTTTTAAACTAGAATAATTGGGTTTGTTTTTAATGTTAAGTTCATAGAGTTTTATTTATCTTTTTCATTCCTACTGAGTATCTCTATGATCACACTAACATTATCTTTCAGTTTCATGTACTTCTAGTTTCTATCTCTCTTGTAATGAGTGTGGTTTTGTGTTATATAGTGACCCATGAGGTCACTTGAGGTAGGTTTTGCTGCTTAGTTTATTTTTATTTCCACTTCTAGTGTTTTTTTATTGTGTTCCGTTTATATTCAGTTATATTTATTTTTTATGGGCCAAACCATTCCCAACTATCTAATTTTTATGCTCGGAACTAGTTGACATCCTGTGGGGATGGAGAACTCCCTTTGGGCCATGTCATGGTTGTTTTGGAGGTCCTTAGTCTGATTTGGGTGTTTCTTGTGGGTCTCGAAATTTGATGGCCATTTTTGAGGGGTGAATGGTTGTTATACATGTCCTATAAATCCATGTTAAAATCATGAAATTTCCTCTAATGACATCCTATTCGCTCACTCAGTTGGTGCACGATCTTCCAAATCATGTGACCAAACCAGGTGTAGTAGTTATTCATTTGAAAATCTAGAATCTTGATTCATTAATGGAATTGGTTGTTTTGGGATGTTCTTGGTGTGAGTTTTAGTTGGGTTTCCAATGTTTTTATCAGGTTTCAAAATTGATGATGGGTCTTTATAAATTGGATTACGAAAATTAAAATCCTGGTTTTCTTTTTAAATGTAATGAGTTGTTTTAGGGATGGAAAGTGTTTTAGAAAATATTTTGAGATCTTGAAAATGTTTTATGAAAAGTGAAATTGAAAATGTTTTGGAATGTTTTTGGGTGTTTTTTTAAGTTATTGTGGAATGTAAAATGGGAGTTTCTCAGAAATGTAAATTTGGAGATGATTCATTTTAGGATTATAAAGGATGTCTTCAAAATTGGTATGGAATTTCAAATATAGTTTGGATGTGTTTTGAGAAATGAGAAGGTTTTCTTTTGTTTTGGTATTCCATTGGATTTACACATGTATAGATGAATTTAATTGGATGTGTATTGTTGTTGGTACGTGTGGTTGGATTTCTGAGTGGGCATAGGAAGGTATGTATGTGAGGTTTCATGGAATACCAATGGTGGGTGTCCAGTTTCCAAGGCTCATTTTTTTCCAAAATCATGTTTGGACTAGTGATGTGATGGGATTATTTTTGTTTAAGAAATTTTAAAAAGGAAAGTGGGTTCTAAAAATGGGGTTTTAGTGTTTGGATGGTTTGGAAATGGGGTGGTTTTGAAAATGGATGTTTTTGAAAGAAAGTTATAGGCTTAGTTGGTGATGTTTCATTGGTATTATTTCGGTTCATATTTCATTTAGTTATGGTTTGGTTTTGTGATGTATTATTCTATGGAGTTGAATATTATTTTCAAGCTCGTGTTTCAAGGATAAAATGATGTTTTTAGTTGAGTGAATGATTTATGGTTAAATTTGGAGGCTTGTTTTCTGATGTGCTTCAGGTTGTTTTTGTTATTATTTAAAGTATTCTACCCAGAAATGTCCAAAGTTACGCGAGGGGTCATTTTTAGTTGTTTGTTTTACCCAGACCCCTAGTAGAGTGGTGGGGTTATTTTAATTTCATTATTGCATGTTTTCCCTGTGGTGGATGAGGTTCGATAGGATTTGCAGTGTAACATGAGGAAGTCAAGCGTTTGTTCAGGTCGATAGGAACTACAAATGTTGTGAAGGGAATGTTGTCCTACATTTGTTTTAAGGTCCATGTTTGTTCTAGATAAGGGTGATTGATACCTTCTCCTAGAAAGTTGGGGTCGTAGTGAGTGAACTATGTCAAATGACAACCATATTTTTCATGGTTCTCATAAAGGGTTCCCCATATGGTGTGGAAGGTGATATGAAGGCATATTTTCTTGGCTTTAGTTTTTCATTAGTTATCATTCCTCATTCATAAGACCACATACGCATTTTTTCCAATGTGGTAAATTTGGGAACTCTATGTCGTTTCTCATAATATTTTGAAGGCTTGTCAATAGTGTGGTTGTTTGGGTCACCTGGGGAAGTCTGTAAGCATTCCTTCTAGAAGATAATGCCTCGGTTGGAGGTTGTAAGTTCCTAACTACGGTGTCGAAGATGATTCAATATATTATAGCTCTAGACATAAGTCTCAGAGAGAATCTTTTTACACAGTCGGGAAGTTTCCAGGTGGAAGGGATACATGTCCAACCTGTCGTCTCTAGTGTTGGGGAAGTTATCAGTTAAGTTTTTGCTTCATGTGGTTCTCTATTTGGGGGCGTTGTTTTAGAGGTCTTGGTGTCCACCTCTATATGATTTCAATAGTTTTTCAATTTTATTGTAAGAATTAAATTATTGGTCATTATTTGTACCAATTCCAGCTTCTAGGTGATGCTCCTTTGGAGATTTATGCAGGTCATTGATATAATGAATCATGGATTGACATGGAATTTTTTTGGTGTCTCTTTTGTTTGGATTCCCCTTCGACTGGGGGTTTCAGTTTGGTCTGGGTTGATGTTTCTCCCTATTTTTAGGTTCGTCCCATGTCGGTGGGTTCATGAAGGGTAATTCAATCTGCATTGTTGAAATTAAATTGAGAGTTCCCATGTGGGTGCCATTATACTACTCAATTTATATTATTTGGAGAAGACACACTATAGGTCTCACCAATTTCTTCTCTCAAGTTGGTTGAGTGTGACTCAGAATTTTAAGGGGTCACACCATCGTCCAGGGTCTTGATTGGTTTTCATATTTGTTTTAATTTGTAAAATTCAGTATTTCTTCTAGAGTCCTAATATTGTGGGGAGACAAACATAGGACAAAATCACAGAGAACTTAGTCTTCAAGGTGTTCTTGGTAGGGAAAATCATTGCCTCTGCTTCACCAAACCTTGATCAATGTAGATGATTAGCCCATATAATGGGTTATATAGGGAATTTTCATTAGAGATCTTGAGTAGACACTAGATATTTCTTTGTTAAGGTTTAGGGTGTTCCAGGTTGTTGTTTTTTTAGAAATGTGAGTCTTGTGTCATTGGTTAATTTTCTTAGTAGTCTGGGTCTCGAGGTTTTAGGTCTTTGGTGGAAAGTGAGAGTTCGATAATCAATTGTTATGGGTTTTTTTTAAGAATAATTACATCCATGTTTCAAGCATTGAATAAAATAGTATTTTGGGACTTTCTAGGGGCATAAAGTGTCATGATGGAGAGAGTTATTGTTCCCTGACCTGGCGCATTATATTTTATTTTTCTTTATAAATTTTTTTTTTACTATTATTATTATTATTATTAGTTTTTATTATTATTATTATGTTTAATTATTTTATTTTATTTTATTTTATTGTTTCCTTTTATCCTTATTTCACCCCCCTTATTCCATGTGGATCTTGTGGAACCATCCCATTCCTTGATGGTGTGTGCGACACCCCATCCCTTCGAGCAGACCCCCTCGCTGGCCAACTGACCAGCCACACCGAAAACCTCCTCCCCCGAGCCCACCCTTGTCATCATCATAGTCCCTGGAACAATTCATCGATGTCATCATCGTTGGTCCCCTCTTCACTCTTCTATAATGGCTGCATGACCCCCCTCCTTCCTGATCACCTTTCCACCGTCATTTCCACCTAAATTTTAGCGGATTTCTAGTTAAAACCTCGCAATGAGTCCTCTCTTTCCCTCTCCTTCTTCCTTTGTCCAATCATTCTCCTTCAATCACCTTATTAAGTTTGGTTGAAACCCTAGGGTAGGGTTTAATGTATTTTGATGTTTTCTTTCCTTTCTAGGGATTGAAACGGGTCTCTTGGGTCCCCTCCATCACATTTTGACATTCGCTACCGAAGGGAAAGATGATTCAGTACATTCCAACTCGTCGGTCACCGATTGAGGTGAGGATTCTCTTTTTCCCTGGTTCAATTTAGTTTTAGTTGAAGCCTTCGGTAATTTTTAGACTCTCTTGTATCATTGTAGTGTGATTTGTTCATCACGATGTTGATTCGAGTCATCAGTAGAAAAATATTTTATTCATATACAAGGGTAAGAATGTATATATATGTATCATCCTTATGTATATTCCCTCATGCTGTGGGGAATATGTACTTGGGTCAAAGGATTTATATATATATATATATATATATATATAATGTATATATATGTAGGTGAAGAGGTCTTGGGTTTCTATCATCTAAAGTCTTGAGTCTTGAGGTAGGTTCTCCACGCCCGATCATTTAATTTGAATCCCTTGATTTCTTGAACATTTTAAATATATATTTTAATTTCATTTTGGAATAAATATATATATGTATATATATTAGGTATAATTATTTTTTCCACTTGGTTTTGGTTTATTATTTTCCTGTATGATTTTTCAAAGACTGGATATGTGTTGTATTTAAATTTAAAGTGTCATAAATGAGTAAAATAGTTTTATAAATTATTTTTAGTTGTAAAGTGAATTTCGTGGAACTCAAATGTTTGGTATAATGTATTATTAGTGAATTTTCCCATTTGGAACATTTTTAGGGTATTGAGTGTTTTTATTCTGGATATTGGAAATTCCCTTGGAAGAAGTGGAGTTTAATGTTGAAAATTGTAAAGGCCTGATTGGCACCTTATGCCATTTTTTAGAATTGGAAATTGGTTTTGAATTTCTAATGAATATTTCCAATTAAAATTTTCCATTTTTCTAATTTCTTAATAAAATTATAATGACATGACTGGTTCTTCAATAAAACTCCAATGTGATTTCCAAGGATGGGTTTTTGTGTGAACTCATGCTCAAATGGTGGTTTGACTTTCTTGAAATAATTACATTGTTGTAATCTTGGGTTCAAGCTTGTTTTTTAAATTTATTGTACATTGGTTATTTAATTCAGCTTTTAAAATATTTTGGAAACATAAAATTTCTAGTGATTATGTGTTCAAAAATGAAAAGAGTTCCTTGTAAATAATTATGTCTGTTTAGTAATTTAAGAGTGGTTGGTGAAAAATGAACAATCCTTATGAGGTATTCCCCCTAGTTTTATAAATGTGATATAAGTGTTGATATGTGCTTTCTGATATGTGCCTAGTGATGAGGGTTGTGTGGTTTTTTGTGATATGAAAGAGGGGGAATGCTCTAAAGGGGGGAGAATGGTGGGGATAGGTTGAATGGGTTTTGGATAAATAAAGTGTTATGTTCATTTATATTTTCTTGATAAAACCTCACCACCATTTGAAATAGTGTAGTTGGGTAACCCCAAGTACCTTGGTGGTCAGACTAGGAGAAGTATTCTAGATGATTCAGAAGTGGTGGGTCCCAATTTCATCTAGCAGGATTAAGGACTACAACACTAACTAAACATTATGATTATTGGAGACCACTGGGTTATGGGATTCCTCCCTACTACTAACATGTTCATGAAAATTTAGTTGGTTGTGGTTTCTATAGCATGATTCATTGAGTTATGAGAATCCTAGGTCCCCATCTAACCCTAGTTTCTTAGAGATTTCCCATGGGTCTTGTGATAAAATTTTCATTTCCGTTTATTCACACTAATTTTATCATTTGTGAAAAACTTCATTTCAATCTAAACTACTTCTTTTGCATTGGAACTGGTAATGCATTCTTGGAGTCTATTTTAAAAAAATAGTGGAACAAAAACGCTTTCCTTAGAAATGTAATCTTGTGACTTGAATTTGAAATGAAAGAAAATCACTACATTATTATGACATATTTTCAAACTAGCATAATTGGGTTTCATTTTAATGGTAAGGTCATAGGTAATTGTTTATCCATGGAAGTCCTACCAGGCATCTCAGTGTTCACACCTACATTATCATTTTTTCTGGTTCCTCTAGTTTGTATTTCTCTTGAAGATAGTGTGGTTTTGTTTTCCGTAGTGACCCATGAGGTCACTTGAGGTATGTTTTGCTGATTAAATTATTTTTATTTCTGTATCTTTTGTTGTTTTTGTTTTGTTCGGTTTATATTCAGTTATCTTTCTTTCTTTTTTGGGCCAAACCAATCTGAACTGTCACATTTTGATACCCAACACTAGTTGTATGCATGTGGGGATCGATAATGCCCTTTAAACCTTGTCTTGGGCTGGATTGGGTGACTAGTTCAAGGATGAACCAAGTTGGTTCGTGACATGTTCATTTTATGTTTTTAAAATAACATGTTGAATGGTTTTGATAGACTAGAAATGTAGTTTCAAGAAAGTAGATTTTTGTATTAAGGGAAGGTAACCCTTAATTTGTTATTGATGTTTAGGTAATGATGTTTGGATAAATATATATTGGATTTGAATTATTTTATTGGACCCTATTTATTACCTCATAACTAATAAAGGATATTTTCACAAAGTACTCTATGAAGTTTTAAACTTATTGGATTTATGAAATATATCCAGTAATCTTTGAAATAAGGAAGCATTCATTTTTTCCAAAAGTATAAGGAATCGACCTTAAAACGTTACTTAATCATGATTTTTAGACAAGACAAAACATTATTACACATTTAGAATCTTTTTGAGTTTATAGTTTTAGAAAATTAGGATGTCTTACATTCATAACATACCACATTCATACAAGAGGATACTACTAAAACATTATTCATTTTTTTTCAAAATAGAAAACATTACAGCTTGAAACATGATTTATTTGACCACCCTCTATATTATTCATTTAGACTCCCTTATTTATATTAACCATCCTTATATATTGTGAAAAAAAGTTTTAAAAACGTGGGATGAGTGTAAAACATTGAAAGGGGTATAAAGAAAGAAAGTGTTAGTCAAGTGATAACATAAAAACCAATAAAACCCATAATCATAAAAACACATATGAATAGAAACATCCTAAAGTTTTCTTGTAACATATTTAACATATCACTCTTTAATTTAACCTTTCAAATGGAATAACCTTTTTTTCAACTTCCATCTCTGGAGTACCGAATGCATTAGAGATCCATAATGGGGCTCACCCGTCATATCTTGGGCAATAATGGGCTCAACCCAACATATCTTGAGATATAATGGGATCAAACCAACATATCTTGAGATATAATGGGCTAAACCCAACATAAATAATGTCTACGGAATGTATCACTGTAATAAAGTATCTTGAAAATTAGAGTAAACCACTCATTCCATATACATATAAAATAGCAATACTTTTATGATTTATTAAAGACAGCTTTAAAAATATTTTTAAAGTAAAGTACTGTAAAATATAAATCAAGTGAGAATTATTAGAATGGAATGGATATGTGTATACACTATAAATAAAAATTTATCAACAATATAGAAACAAAAATTTATCGCACCAATAATCTTAATACCTCATAATGAATAAAGAAGAAGGTTAACCCAAAAATTAGAAATTAGGTTTAGAATTCCATTACCATGGTTTCATCATATATCAAATGTGTTTAAAGCTCCTTTATAATGTTTAATATAGTTTTATTAATATATTATAAAAACATATCCATCTTTATAATACCTTATATGATCATTTCATTACATCATTTCACCCTTTAGTTGTTAGTATTTTGTTCCTTGCATTGTTTTGGGAGCGTTCTTTACATGTTTTCCATAATCGGTTCATGGTGGATATTCTTGTCAATTGAGAGTGAACCTATAGAATTAGAATTTAATGGTAGTTACATATTTCTAGAACAATAAATTATACCATATATTATTTTGAATTATAAGATGAGGATGATTCATATGTTCAAACATTAATGATAATCATTTAGATCATTTTGGTGGTTCTTTGATAATAATGGCCTCATTTTATATTATAAATTATAAACATGTGTACAAAAGAATTTCAGAACCATGTATGAGACATAATACATATATTATAACCTCATTCAATCATAATAATGGTTTCATGACCAGAATTCTAATAATTAATGCAAAATTGAAATCACATCGTCCATGATGTCGGTAATTCAACACATCACAGACAATGTATTTATTTTTGAATAAGTGGGAGAGGAGAAGAAGAATGATTATGAATTTTCCATGAACATGATAACATACAGAATATACATGATTTTTGGAGATTTCATGCCTCTTGTATAAGAAGAAGGGAAGATACTATAATAAATAAAAGGAAAGGAATGGAAAAAACATGAAAAGGGAAGAGGATTTCTTACCTCTTGATCTCTTCTCCTTGAGATCCTCCTTAATGCCTTTGATTTTAGACTTTGGGTGAGACCAGAAGGTCATGGACGTGGGTAAGGAGATTGGGGAGGTAATTTGGCAGAAATTTTACATTTCTCAAGGCTTGAGAGGTGTGGGAGGAAGAGGGCGAAATGGGTGGTATTTATAGTGGAGGACGGGAGGTATTTTACATTATTTAAAACATAATTATAATATATTTCATCAAGACTATGAATAATCTCAATTAATTGACCATAAATAGTAATAATGCCATTTTAGTTCTAACCAAGTGGCCTTACATCACTTATGATGTCATAAATAGTGTATTTTACTGATAATTTGAATATACGGTATTTTACCGTATTTCACTATTAATCGAAAATTCAACTATTTCAGAAAAAACCCCAAAATTCACCCTAACCATTTTTTTATGTGTAGAATTCAAAAATGAACACCATTTTTTTAAATTAATTTTCTAAATATTATGAATTTAATTTTTAATGAAAATCATACTTAATAGAAAAATTAACAATTTTAATTCTATATCTGCATTTTTATAACATTGAAAAATTAACCAAGATGTAATTATCTTAAAGCCTTAAGAAAATAAAATAATGGTAAAATTTATTATTCGTTAGGGTCATATTACTATTCAAAATGGTATGTTACTATTCACCAAAAAATGAGTTGTTTCCATCAGACTGCAAATAACTTACTGAACAAAATTGTAGATGATGGTTTTTTGAAATTCAAAACATAGAAGAGACAAAATTATATTTAAAGGATAGTTATAAATATATATTTTAAATGAAGTTTCATTCATTTAATTTATTTTTCATTAAATATTTGGTGTGTTACATTATCCTCACCTTCGAGAAATTGCATCCTTGCAATTTTATTTACTCATTAAACAAGTGAGGGTAACTTTCCCTGATAGCATTTTCATACTCCCATGTCGCTTCTTCTACCATGTGGTTTCTACAAAAAATATTTACCTAGTTGATTACCTTATTACACAATATTTTTTCCCTTTGATGACGAATATAAATTTGTTTCTCTTTATATGAATGTTGATCTTCCAGCTGAACTGCTTCTGGGCTCAAGACATGTGATGAATCTGGCACATACTTCTTCAACATCAAAACCTGAAAAACATTATGTACCTGAGATAAACTTGGAGGAAAAGCTACTCGGTATGCAACTGGTCCAAATTTATCAAGGATTTCAAAAGGAATAATGAACCGAAGACATAGATTCCCTTTCTTACCAAAACGCATCACACTTTTCCAAGGAGAGATTTTAAGGAAAACATGGTCGCCTACCTCGAAAGAGAAGTATTTCCTTCTGTTATCTTCATAGATTTTCTGCCTACTCTAAGCTATCCTCATGTATTGCTGGTTCATCTTCACTTTCTCAGCCACTTCCTCTACTAATTATGGCCCAATCAACTTTATTTCACTAACTTCATCCCAAAACATTGGAGTCCGACACCACTTCCCATACAATTCCTCAAAAGGTTCCATATTTATACTGGAATAAAAACTATTATTATTAGTAACTCAAATAATGAAATATGTTGATCCCAACTTCCCTGGTAGTACATTTAACAAGATCAGAGCATGTCCTCCAAAGTATGAATCACTTGTTCTGACTGCCCATCTAATTGAGGATGAAAATCTATACAGAAAGTTAATTTTGTTCAAAATAAATTCTAAATCCGCTTCAAAAAATTTGAAGTGAACATGGGATCCTAATCAGATACAATGGAAAGAGGAACTCCATGTAACATGATAATCGCTTTGAGGTGTAGTCAAGAAATCTGATCCAATGACATTGTATCTGGAATAGAAATGAAATGTGCATATTTTGTCAGCCGATCAATAATAAACCAAATCGCATTGTTTGCTAGAGATTTTTTAGGTAGTCCCACCATGAATTCAATAGATATATTCTTTCATTTCCACTCTGGCACCAGAAAAGGCTAAAGCATCCCCTTCAGTAGCTGCCACTCTAATTTAACCTGTTGTCATGTCAAACATTTCACAGTAAATTATGCAATATCCCTTTTCATCCCATCCCATCAATAATACTCCATAAGGTCTTTGTACATCTTATTAATCCCAGGATGAACTGAAAATAGAGAACTATGAGCTTTACAAAACAAATCTTTCTTTGACTTTGAATCACAAGGCACACACAAACTTTTTCTAAATATTAATACATAATATTTATCAAGGTTAAATTATATAAACTTACCCATTTTAACAAATTCTACCCTTTCTAGAGCTCATGATCTTCCCTTTGTAATTTCTTAATTTTGTCTAATTTCAAGGACTACACTGAAACTTGAAACAAAAAATTGTATTTCCTACACCAACAACTTCTAATCCAAAATTCATCAAATCATTAATCAAGGGATCATGTTCCAAACATAACATGGTAAATGATGCATGATGTTTTCAACTCAAGGAATCTACCACTTTGTTTTCTTTTTGTGGATGGTAATTGATCATGGAATCATAATCTTGTATCAGTTCAATCCATATTCTCTGCCTCATTCTTAATTCCTTCTGAGTGAGTATATACTTCAATCTTTTAGGGTCAGTATATATTTTACATTTGTCTCCTTATAAATGGTGCCTCCAAATATTCAATGAAAAAATGACAACTTCCAATTCCAAATCATGTTTGGGATAATTTAATTCACGAGGTCTTAGTTGTATTAAATAATAAGAAATTACCTGATCATTCTGCATCAGAACACAACCAGGTCCCTTTAATGAAGCATAACTATAGATGAAAACCTCACCATTTTGGGAAGGCAAGTCCAGAACTAGAGCATTCACCAACCACTTCTTCAGTTCCTAAAAAAAATCACATTATTCTGTCCAAAAAAATTTAACCCCTTTTCATGTTAACTTAGTTAGAGGGCTAGATAATCATGCAAAGTTTTTAACAAACTATTTGAAATAACCTTCTAATCCAAGAAAACTATGAATATCTATAACATTTGTAGGTCTTGTTCATTCAGCAACCACCTTTTTTGGTAGGATCAATTGTTATTCCATCCTTATTTAAAATTTTCCCAAGAAAAAAATATATTGCAACCAAAAATCACATTTTCTATATTTTATATACAGTTTATTCTCTTTTAAGGTTTTCAAAAAAACCCTTATATGTTTTTCATTCTCCTCTTTACTTCTAGAATATACCAAAATGTCATCAATAAACACAACCAAAAACTTTCCCAAGAAATCATGAAATATTCTATTCATAAGATCCATGAATACAGCAGGTGAATTAGTTAACCCAAAATTCATAACTACAAATTCATAATAACCATATGTAGTATGGAATGTAGTCTTCTAGATGTCATCATACTTTACTTCCAACTGATGGTACCCCGACCTCAGGTCAACCATCAAAAAATATTGTGCTCCCTATATATGATCAAAAAAATCGTCGATATGAAGAAAAGGATACATGTTTTTAAAAGTAATGTAATTCAAGGCTCTATAATCGATAAAAATTCTCATTGAACCATCTTTTTTCTTAACAAACAAGACAGAAAGGCCCTAGAGTGAAGTTCTGGGCTAGGTGAAGCCTTTATCTAATAATTCTTGTAACTGATTTTTTAATTATAGAAGTTGTATTTGGTTCATTTGATAAGGAGGTTTTGAAATTGGCTTAGCATCAGGAACTAAGTCAATAGTAACTTAAACCTCTCGATTAAGAATAAAACCAGAAAAATCATCAAGAAAAACATCCATGTATTAATTTACCAATGGTACATCATTAATATGGATAGTTCTCTTATCTTTAAAAATATGATAAAGATAACTTCCATTCCCATCCTTTATCATTTTATTAGCTTCTTGATATTTTATTAATGTTATGAGTCTATTATTGTACACGAACTGAAATTCATTCAAAAAAACCTCTTTTTCTATACAATCTATCGTAGCATGATAATAAAATCATGTCCATACCTAGAATAACATCAAAATATAAAAGAGGAAAAAATACAAGGTTTTTAGGTAAACTCTTTCCACAAACAATGATAGGAAGATTCTTGTAATTTCTTTCTTTTCAACAATATTTTCTCTAGGTTTTTTTACCAAGAGATCTAGTTTTATTTCATGAGGTTAAACTCTTAATTTCTCTGAAAATTTCCTAGAAATGAAAGAATGTGTAAGCCCTAAATCAAACAACACATTTGAAAAATCTTTAAAAATAAGAAATGTACCTACGACCACCTCATTTTATGGCTCAACATTTTCTAAAGTGGTTGAAAATGAAAAAACCTTCTGATTCCTATTTTTCTGATTCCCTTCTTGAGTAACTATATTTGGACAAAAATTAGGAAAATAACCCAATTACTTATAGTTAAATCATCTCACCATCAGGTTCTCATTAGTTTTTGAATCACATTCTTTACACTCATGAGACATTTTTCCAAAAAATCTACATCGGTAGAATTTCTTAGAATCTACAAGACATTCAGTAGGATGCCTTTTACCACGCTTTTAACAAGAAAGGAAATTTATTTTATTACCTGAAGAATTATTTTATGAGTTATTACTCATTTCCTTCCAACCGAACCACATCTTATTTCTATCATCACTAGGAAAATATGTGTCAGAAGACTTCATCTCAAATTTTAAAGCATAACAAACAAGCTTATCATAGATTTTAAACTCTAGTGAGGCCAAATCTCTTCACAAAAACGGTTTAAAACCATATTAAAATCTATTAATTTTACTTTTAAAATCCCAAGTAAACTCTGGTACATAACTGGATAGTCTTGTAAAATTGGCCTCGTATGCTACAATAGAATCATCATCTTTCTACTTCAACTCTAAGAATTATTTCTCCATTCTAATTCGAACTGTTTTGGGAAAATATTTTTCAAGAAAAAGACTCTTAAAATCATCCCATTTGAGACTGTAATGATCATCTAACTCTCTCTAATATTCTTAAATAGATACCACCATTGATCAGCTTCAACTTCCAACTGAAAAATTTCTAGTATAACCTATTGATATTCTGAACATCTAATGACATAAAAAATCTTTTATAGAGCATTGATCCATCCTTTAGTTATCACTGGATCTGTGGTTCCCCTAAATGTTTGAGGATTTTTCCAAATAACATTATCCAAAAATTCATGTGTATTCATGGTAGATCATGTTCCACTCTTTCATGGATACTTCCCATGTTTTTTTCTTGAGTCAACTGAGACATTTCTATCATGAATTGCTTGATTCCATTTCCCACCATTTTGGGATGCAAATTCAGACAGACATCGGCCTCATGGTGCCTTCCTAGTTCAACTTCCTTATTTCTTCTATAGAAAACCATTATGAAAAACATATCTTAGATGAAGCAACATGGTAATATTTAAATTATATAGAATTTTAAATTAATCATAGAGTAAAAATCGTTTATGTTATTCTTTTAACAACATCCTAATCCTTAATGTTATCTAAACCATCCTCGGATTCAAAACCTGGACTTAAAACGTTACTTAATCTTGAATTTTAGACAAGACCAAACATTATTACAAATTGAGTATCTTTTTTAGTTTAGAGTTTTAAATAATTATTATTTCTAACATTCATAACATACCACATTCATACGAGATGATACTAATAAAACAATATCAATTTTTTTCAAATTATAAAACATTAAATCTTAAAACACGATTTCATTGACAACCCTATATATCATTAATCATGACTCCCTTATTTCTCTTAACCATCCTTATATCCTATGAAATTTTTTTTATGAACATGGGATGAGTATAAAACTCAGTAAGAGTTATAATAAAATAAATTTTTAGTCAAGTGATAACATAAAAATCCAATAAAACCCATAATCATAAAAAACTCATATGCATAGAAACCACATTACGTTGACTTGGGACATATTAACCATATCACTCTTACATTAACACTTTCACATGGCATAACATTTTTGTCAAAATTCCATCACTGGAGTACCCAATTCATTGGAGAGTTATAATGGGGCTCACCCATCATATCTTGAGCTATAATGGGCTCAACCAAACATATCTTGAGCTATAATGGGCTCAACACAACATATCTACAGCTATAATGGGATCAAAACAACATAAATAATGTCCAAGGAACCAATCATGGAAATAATGTATCTTCAAAGTCAGAACAAACCACTCATTCCATACACATATAAAAAACCAACCCTTCTGCGATTTATTAATGAGAGTTTTAAAAATATTTTTTAAGTGAAGTCCCTTAAAATATAAATGGAGTGAGAATTATTAGAATGGAATGGATAAGTGTATACACATTAAATACACATAGTTCAACATAATATAAAAAATCATCACACCAATAATCTTAATACTTCATAATGAATAAAGAAGAAGGTTAACCCATAGAATGGAAATTGGGTTAAGAATTCCCTTACCTCAATTTCTTCTTACATCAAATGTGTTTAAACATCATGTATAATGGTTAAAAGAGTGATATTAATATCTAAAAACATATTCTTCTTTATAATACCTTATATGATCATTTAATAACATCATTTCACCCAATAATTGTTAGTATTTTGTTCTTTGCATTGTTTTGGGTGTGTTCATTACATGTTTTCCATGATCGGTTCATGAATGATATTCTTGTTAATTGGGAGTGAAACTCTAGAATTGGAATAGACTGGTAGTTACATATTTCCAGAACCATAAATTATACCATTTATCATTTTTAGTTCTTAAATTAAGAGGATTCATAAGTTAAAACATAAATGATGTTCGTTTATATCATTTTAGTGGTTCTTTGAAATCAACGACCTCATTTTGTATTATAAATTAAAACCATGTGTAAAGTATAATTATAGAACCATGTATGGGACAAAATACATATATTATAATCTTATTATACCATAAAAATGGTCTAATGACTAGACTAGAAAAAATTAATGAAAATTGAAATCACATCGTCCACGATGTCGGTAATTCAACACATCAGAGACAATGTTTTTATTCCTTGAATAAATAGGAGAGGAGAAAGAAGAATGATTATGAATTTTTGATGAACATGAGAAAATACAGAATATACATGATTTCTGGAGATTCATGCCTCTTGGATAATAGTTTGGGAAGATACTATAATAAAAGAAAAGGAATGGAAATGAAAACACATGAAAAGGGAAGAGGATTTCTTACCTCTTGATCTCTTCTCCTTGAGATCCTCCTTAAGGCCTTTGATTTCGGTCTTTGGGTGAGACCATCAGTTCTTGGACGTGGGAATGGATATTAGGGTGTGAATTTGGTAGAAATTATATACTGCTAAAGTCTTGAGAGGTGTGGGAGGAAGATGGGGAAATGGTTGGTATTTATAGTAGAGGAGGGGAGGTATTTTACAATATTTAAATCATTATTATAATATATTTGCTCAAGACTATGGATAATATCAATTCATGTGACACAAAATAGTAATAATGGCATGTGAGTTTGAACTAAGTATCCTTACATCACTTATGATGTCATAAATAGTGTATTTTATTGATAATTTGAAAATACGGTATTTTACTGTATTTCACTATTCATCGAAAATTCAATTATTTCAGAAAAATCCCAAAAATTCACCATAATCTTTTTTGGTGTTTATAATTAAAAAATGAACTCTATTTTTTGAAAATATTTTTCTAAATATTTTTTATTTAATTTTTAATTAAAACCATAGTTACTTGAAAAATTAATAATTTTAATTATTTTACTGAATTAATATGACATTAAAAAATTAACCAAGATGTAATTATCTTAAAGCCTTCCAAAAATAAAATAATAATAAAATTTAAAATTCATTAGGGATATATTACTATTCAAAAGGGTGTGTTACTATTCACCAAAAAATAAGTTAGTTCCATCAGACACCAAATAACTTACTGAACAAAATTGCAGATGACCGTTTTTTGAAATTCAAAACATAAAAGTTGAAAAATTACGTTTAAATGATAGTTATAAATATCTAATTAAAAAAAAGGTTCATGCATTTCATTTTTTTTAAACCTTGGGGTGTTACAAAAAGTGATAATGGCAATTCACGTTATTACTATGTTTCAAGAGAATATATGATGAGGTTATTCACTTGTTTGGAATCTGACAACCAAGTGATACTTTGTGATATATATGGGGTCAATGTTAATATGATTTCATGATATTATTTAAAAAGTATTATATTTTCATAATTCATAAGGATTATAAGGTTAACCATTTATGAAAAATTTAAGTTATACTTGGGAGGAATTATTTATGTATTGTTGTTGTATTGAAAAACGTAGTTAAAAGGATATTTAGTGATTAATCTTATTTCAAGTATATTGATCACATTTATTTTTGAAATTATATAGATGTTGTTTTATAAAAGGAAAACATATTTTTAGGGTGAAAACTAATAAATTATGAAATGGTTATGGGTCTTGAACCCATGATAGAAGGATGATAAGGGTTTCATTCTTACGACTAGCCTACGTGATGTCATGGTTAATATATAGTTCTTTTTTTTGAAAATTTGATTAATTAATATAAACTAGTAGTGTTACTTTTTATGTTTAGATATTAATCTATTTACCATATTGATTATGAATAAATTTTATAGTCAAATATTTAGACTTTTCATTCATTTATGGTAATAATATCCACTAAAACTGTATTTTAGTGCCTTGTGCATAAAAGTTAATTTCTAGATATCCATTTCATGAGTTAATGGATAAATGAGAAATTAATCAAAGAAATCCCAAAGAATGAAATTGTTTTTGTTTAAATATGTCAAATACTTATGTTTCATTATACTCTTGTTTAAAGAAATAATTACTCATCATTAGAAAAATGAAAAAAAAATGTCTTGATATCTTAATTTCTATTGAACCGGTGGCCCTTTAAATCATCATAGATTTACAACTTTATGGCCCTAAACATTTCATTAAATATTCAAAAATTTGTAATTGATTACCTCAATAACTCCCTAGGAATTTTTTTTCTTTTCTCATAAGTCCATGTTTTAACTTCCCAACTATGTTCTCCTATGTGGGAAAAAAGATATGAGTTATTTTGGGTAACTGTTACTGTTCTTGATTTCGTTCTCTAAAAGGAAGTTTTAATATTCATTTTGATGTTATGGGTTTCTATGAAAGGAACATTAAATTATTAAAACATTAACAACCAAGGTGACTTATAGGGAGAAATTAATTTTAATGGGGGTATAATCTAAAACCTCATGATTTTGTGAAATATTTTTTTGAATTAATTTTATCTTTTTGATATTTTTCATTACATAAGACATTGAAATAGTTTTTTTATTAAAGAATTAAGTTTGGATTGTGTTATATGAAACTACAATTTAATCAGGAACTATATAAAACATAATTTTTAGCTTTCTACACGTATAATAATGAAGTTGTATTATATTATAGTAAAGGCTTACTTTTTTTGATGTTTTTCACAGCACACAAGACCCAGTTTTACCAAACAAAAATATATTACTAAAAATATTGTTATTTAAAATAATAAGATATAACATAGGCATTAAATTGAATATTATATGATTAAATACCTTATAAAAATATATAGTTTAATTAATTTCTTACCTATTAATTAAAAATGAATATAGAATCCAAATGAAAATTGAGGGAATAATTTTATAAAAGATTATTTTCATGTAGAAAAGAGGATTTATCTATATATGTTAAATTAATTACTATTATTGAATGATATTGAATAAATTTTTATGTTATATATTCAAAAAAATATTTTCAATAGTCATCAAATTTATATAATATGCATAATGTAAGAGTAGACCCAATATTACACATTAAAACCGATTTTTTTTATAAAATTAGTTTTACAGACTTTTACTAGAGAACCTCTTTTAAATATAATTTTTTAAATTTATTTAACTATTTTATCTAAAATTAAACTTTATTTTATATATATAAACATAAAATTTATGTTAGTTTTAATTATTGGTATTTATTTGTGACGTTTCATTTGTTAATGAACAGTGAAAATATAGAATTTCAATTCAAAACTGGTTTTTCATATAATTTTTTTAGTAAACATATATAAATTATTTTTAAATTTATAAAATTTCAGTAATCGGAATAAATTTCACATTGAAATTGAATATAAAAATATAGTAATCTTTTGCACATTTTTATTTTTAAAACCTGCAATATTGTCCCATCTGGGGGATTAAATTTAAATTAATTTCTACCACTTCTATGCTTGGAATTTGGAAAAAGATATTCCATATTTGGAATCATCATAATTTATAATTTACTGTAATTTAAACTTGTATTTTGACAAAAAATTATTAGTGAATGTAATTAAACTTAATTACAATGATTAACATGAAATTTAGATTAACAAGGGATTAAACATTAAACTTAAGGGACCAAAATAACAAAAACTTGTCCAAAATCCCTTGGATGAAAATATTTTGACCCTATCCCCCTTGTATGAAGTTCGGATCATTATTATATGCACTTTAAATGGAAAAATCATAGGTGGAATTCCCTTTTTCGAAATATACAAGACTGTCACTCCTCATCAACTATAAAAAGGAATCATCTCCTCCTAATTCATCACACCTCTCAAGACAATTTATCTCAACCAATATCTACTAAAATATATCATAAAAAACCCTCCCCTCATCCTATAATCCTTCCCTTGGGAAGAAATCCATCCATATAAGCACTTTGGTGAAAAACAAAAAGAGTTACCCAAAGAAGAGGTAACATCTTTCCGCAAGATATTTTGTATTATTATTGTAATTTACCTCCTAAAGTATCCTTATTACATGTTTATAAAACAAAACCATTATAATCAATCTTCAGATTTGTTTTTATTATATGGTTTTTATCAAAACATACATACACTTACATCCAATGGTTAACGAACTAACTGTTGGTGTATAGTGAACTACTGCCTCACGAAACGATGATTGTTCATTTTTTCCTTTACTACCTTTTTTGGTTGCGAATTATGATGGAAATACTGATTATATACGATTTATATATGATTTATATTTTATTTTTTATTATTTAATTTCTTTTATTATGCATTCCTTTATACTTTTCATCGTGTTTAAATAAGATAACATCGTTTGTGGAAGTGTGGACTACCACCTCAACGAAGAGATGTGATTAATTCATAAATTACATGGAAAATATTAAGAATGTTTTTAGTGAATATATATGATAAATTTAACATAATAATTCTAATATAATAATATTATATACATACATACAAAAATTTTATATACATATTTTCTTTTAATATAACGATAGAATGGAAGATGCGTTCATTCATACGTAAGGCATACCGTCTCCATGAATTGTGTATTTCATTTCATCATTATATATTTTATAGATTATTATTAATACATATATAATAAATAGTTATGATATTTATATTGTTTTCTTCATTTTGGAAGTAAATAAATTAGGATCTAGGTAAGACGATCAAGAATAATAAGTAAATTCATGTACGAAGAACAAAGTGGATATTACCCAAAGCGAAACCTTAACATAGAATTGTTAATAAGTGGATAATATAATGTAATAATAAAATCATATATGGTATTAGATTTAATAATTTTGTTCTATAAAATATGTATAATTACCTTATATTTATTATATAGGTGGTTTGTACGAGTTTAATTAGAGCCTAGTCCTAAGGTAAGAGAATTTCATCTCATCTTTTATATTTGTGAGATACAAGCCATATTTACCCACATATTATTTTGTGTGGTGTATATACTTACCATGAATGTATTATATTATTATTATTATTATTAAATTTATGCTTATTAAAATATCTATTATATTATATTTCTTTCATGTTTTTTATGTTTCAAAATTTACCAAATCAGTAAGACAGTTTTGTCTCAAATTTCCTTCTTTGAGACAAATGTTTTGTTATGCACCTACATTCTTTTTTAAGGTTTTTATACATCCATTTTATTGGTTATATAACAAATATCATTATTTTAATCATATTTTAATATTAATTTCATTTCATTTTTTTACATGGGTATTATGGTTCAAAGTTACCAAGTGATATGAGTTTATAGAAACAATCTCATCGCTTTTCAAGATTGTTTATGATTATGCTTCCTTGGTAAAAATATTATGATAAATATCTAAAGAACCCTTGAGAATTATCTTTTAATATGGTTTTACATTATATCATCATGTATTTTTACCATTTTCTACTCTTTGGTACTTAATATATATAATAAACTATTTTTATGAAAGTCTGACTTTATTTCTCCTTTCGATCAGAAATATGTGTTCTTTCAAAACCATCATTTTTAAAGATGATTTAAAAAAATATTTTACTATTATATTATGATTTTAAAAGAAATTTTAACCCATTATTTACATTTTATAAAATATATTTATAAGGAATCATTATTTGATCTTCTGATCAAGACAATTTCCTAGACATTTGAGGTAAAAAAAGAATGGTCAGCATGTATGGACATACCCACTGTCTTGACCATCATTTCCTTGAATCTTACATTATAAAATTTCATGATTATTTTTGAGGAAAAACTTCTTCTTAATATTATATAAATTCATTATTTTCAAAAAAAAATCTTTGAAAAATGTTTTCAAAAAAAAATAAACATTTTCATTCTTTCTTTATAAGTTTTCTAGTTTATTTTCCAAAAAATGGTTTTCTAAGGGCTTTATGTTTTAAAAATAATTTTTTAGATATGAAATTTTAATTTATTTATGAATTTTTTTAAAATATATTTCCAATTTATTCCCATATAATATGATATCTTTTGGTGTTACTCATGCCTTTTTGGGAAATGATCCAAAGGATCCATTCATATTATTTCCCTAAATGGTTTAAATTTTATCGCATGATGTTTAAAAAATTTGTTTGTATTTCGTGGGTTATATGTTTATGAAACCCATTCCTTATATATTTTTTTTCTTATGTAACCGAATTATTTTCATGGCCTATGCTTTGATGAAATTATTATAAAACATATATCTTTTTCCATAGGTTATGATCAGATTACATTGTTATGATACCCATTTAATTTCATGGGATATGATATGATTGTTTATGATTTTGTGTCATATGTTTCTATGATTTCATTATGAGATTAGTGGGACCTTTATCTCCATGAAATAACTTTTATAATGATTTATATCTCATGATATAGACCAAGATGGTATTGGTAGTGAACCTTGACTACTAAGAAGCCATTTGAGTGAACCATGATTACTAATATGGTATGGGGAGCGAACTCATAAAACTAAGATGTCCATGGGAGTGAACCATGACTACTAGGATGGTATAAAAAGTTAACCCATACTACCAAGATGGATTTAGTAGTAATACCTTGACTACTAAAGAAATATTTTTATATGCATATGATTCTTAAACAATTTCTTCTATTATTGCTATGTTACGATTTCATGGATTATGTTCTTTATCTACTTATTATTAATTCTATATGAACTTCCAAGATTTCTTCCATGGTTCATGTTTATGATCTCATGGTTTTCAGAATATGAAAATCTAATGTTATGCCCATATCTTCATGCTCATGTTTATTCTTACATTTCTCCCTTATTTACCATTATTGAGATTTTGAGCTCACCCATTCTCATGTTTCCTTTCCCAGTTTATGAATATATGTATTAAGTATGATGTCTCTAACAATAGTCTTAGTCGTGAAGAAACCAGTGGGAGATAATTTAGTTCACTTATGTATCAATGATTATGTTTCCATGTTACCAAAGGCACTAAACTAATATGGTCTTTTATGTGTCTATTTTTTATAATGTTTTAAGAATCCCACAAAAATGATGTAATTTGAGTTTATGAAAACTGAGGGTCATCATACAACCTATCCCACCGAGTACCATGTGAATAAATAAATAAACATCAACTCATACCTCATGTTCTAATCCCACCTAAATAATTTACAGAAACGATCCTTAATCTCTATATTTTGAAATATATAAAAATTTAATTATATTCCTTATAACATTATAGATATCACGAATTTATTTATTTCAATTATTTACACCACTATAACAAATCTCAATATATATCGTTCATCTCTTATTATATTATAATAATGTATTAATTTATCTTAAATGATTCCTTAGGGTGAAATTTTATGGGTCATAATCTCATAATTTTTGTGTATTTTTTTAATATTAGTATTAATGAATATAATAGGATGGATATGAATCGAAAATGGATGGATGCTTATCATATAAAAACTTGTACGAGGATGGAGTCAAATAGTTCATCATGTTCTCAAAAAATAATTCATATGACCCTTCTTAAATCCTTTTTCTATGTTCATATTTTTGTTATTCAAGAAAAATTAGTGTACAGGAGTAGAAATAACACTTGATATTTCATGGAATAGATCAAAGTTATAAATTTTGGGCTAAAATGGGGAAAAGTGAATTTATCTAGCTACTATGAATGCATTTCATTTTATGGATCATCTGAAATGATTACAAATGTGAAAAATGAATAAGATTTTATCACAGATATGGTTACATGTGTAAACTATGATGAAGATCTTATCGAGAAAATGAAAACGATAATTTAAGATGAACATCATGATTATCCAAAATTTATTTAAAATATAAATAGTTGTGAAAAAATTCCATTGTATTTTTTTTGTGCTAAATATATATTATTTTCATCCATAAATAATTTAAATAATATTAAAACTGGATATAGATTGAGAAATTCCAGTTTTATTGAAGTAATTTATCTATTGTTTGATATGATTCTAGAAGATATTGAGCTTCCCTCCCAAACATATTATGCTAAATGAATTCTATATTAAATGGGTGTGATATCCCATAGAATAAATTCTTGTGCAAATGATTTTATACTATTTTCAAGGACCACATATCACTAAAAAAATCCCAAATTGTGGCCTCTCTCGAAAAAATAATAATAAATGAGGTCCTATAAAATTTGTATGGTACATTAAAATCATTATAATGTTTAGGAACCTATATGGAAGTGAGGAGACTAAAAATAAATTGATGTGTAATGATAGTACAATAATTTAAGATGGGAAAATTCATTAGCCAATGTATTCTCAGTGGAATAAAATTTATCACGAGTATCCTGAATTTGGAAATGATCTAAGAAACCTTAATCTTGTGTTATCTATAGATGGATTGAATACTTTTGGTTCTCAAATCCGTACTCACAATACATAGATATTAATTTTGGTAAATAATGACTTTACATTGTGGTTATTCATGAAACAAAAATACATTATGTTAATTTACTTATATCAGGACCAAAACAACAGGGTAATGATATTAATGTTTGTTTGGATCCATTGATTGATGATTTGAAGTTATTGCGTGATTTGGTTGTTATGTTGTAGGATTCATAAATAAATGAATATTTCATGTTGGGAACCATGTTGTAAAAGATGATAAATGAATTACATATTTATGGAAAATTTTTAGGATATAATATTAAAGGATCTCAAGGGTGTCCCATTTGTGAAAAAGGTACACATTCGATTAGATTAAAACATTCATTGAAGACTGTGATTCTAGGAAATCATATATTTCTACCCCGATGACAAAAATAATGATCTTGGATGACATCATTCGATGGGATTTTAGTAGAAGTCACAATACTGTCTCTACTAACATGTGATCAACTATTTGAGAAAGTGTAAGATATAGACACTGCTTTTCGTAAAACTTTTTAAAAAAAACATTAAAAAACATATTGCTAAAAGAGAATAGTTTTTATTTCAATTAACATACTATAATTTTTTTTACTGTAGTCATTTTCATGATGTTATCCATGTGGAATAAAATATATGTGACAATGTCATTGGAACATTACTAGACACACCCAAAAAAACAAAGGATGGAATTAATTCTAGGTAAAACATGATTAGCATGTGGATATGGTAAGTGTAGGTGCCAGCGAAGAGTGGAAAATGGACTTCTCTTTCTACATATTCTTTAACTCTTTACAGAAAATAGAGATTCTAGTTTTGAAACTAATTGAGTGATTTAATGTTTCCATTGGGCTATTCATAAAATATCATTAATGTCATTTCAATGACTGATTTAAATTTAAAGGGTCAAAAATTATAAGGCTATCATGTTTTGGTGAAATATTTAACATATATATATTTTCAATTAATTTTTCCTATGAATTTATGTCATAAATTTACCAAGATATATTTATTTTTCAAATCTATATGTAGTAAATCTATTAACCTAGAAAATTTTCCAAATAGGGAAAAGTAAATTATTATCATATCATATGAATTGGAGATGTTCTTCCCACCGCGATTCATTGATATGATGGTTCACTTGATCTCTATTTTGGTAAGAGAGATAAAACTCTATAGTTCTATAAATTATATATGTTGTACCCAATTGAATGGAATATGAAGATTTAGAAAGGGTATTATAAAAAAAATCACCCATAAGGATGTATTATAGAGATATATATTGTCGAGGAATCTGTGGAATTCGATACTGACTACTTTTTCAATGTGGAAATCATTGCTCTACCTAAATCTCATCAGACCGGATGGCTTGTGGGTAAATGAATTTCATGGATAGATGTTGTCCCAGTTATTATTATAGATCAGGGGAAAGCTCACCCTTATGTCTTATATAAAAATTTTTAGGTTGGAACATATTTTTAAACCCAAAAAATAATTATTACGCATTAGAATCCATAAAGTTTTGAAATATGGATATGGAATAAACATAATAAATAGTTTATAGGATTGTTTTGTGACCATATTTCTAAGGAGTCAACTATAAATCCATATCAAATTTTAGAATGGATTCAATAGCTAGCCATAGGGCTAAGTGTGTATGTATTATATTATAATACTAATTTAATTAATGGTTATATGTTTCAATACTAATTAACATGATGAAAATAGTAGCATAGAAAATAGTGGAGTCGCACTTTTTGATGATGTGATTTATGTAACTTGTGTCAAGGATAGAATCCCAATTTATGTGAATATTTTATACTTTGGAATCCTCAAAAAAATATGGGAGTTGTATTATACAACATTCCCAGTGCCAATTTTCCAAGGAATGTGGGTTGAAAATATGAGCGCAATTAAAAAAGATTAATTGGGATTTGTGAAAATGGATTTTATTAAGGGTATAAAGGTAAACCATTTATAATTTCTTTATAGGAAGTACGAGTATTTTTTGTTCTATATCCTCTAAATAGAATGTAAATACATATTCTGTTATCGACTAAAACTCTTGATGGATCAGATGTCAATTCAATTAAAGATTACCCTTTCATTGGGAAATCATAATCATCACACAACAATACCAATGTAGAGGGGTTATTTTATATCATTGAAGACCACAATGAAGGGATTTTGATACTCAATAGATGTTTTAAATCCACTCAACATTTAAAAAAAGTGTGTTCAATAATCAAGTTATATATTTTTTTGTACTACACATTGGATTACCTCATATTATTATTTCTTCACTACTAAATTTATATAATCTAAATTAAATGCTCAACCGCTTATGTTATTAATGAATTCTTCACATGTTTGATGCTATCAATCATAAAGATCAAAAGGTTTCCCAAAACTTTGATGCTCCCAATGTAGAGTAACAACAAGATTATGGACATGTTGATGCTAATGATCCAAAGGAACAACAGATTGATAAAATTAAATCCAGGGAAATGGTATATGGTTAACTAATTGTGTCGTAGAAAAAATAGAATCATCATAGCATGACGATTATAGAAAAAATTATTAAGGCGAAAAAAAAAGGCATAAAATTCAAGTTTCTGTGGAATTCAAAAGGACAATCTATTAACTACAAAAAGGACATGCTAAGTAGTTATATTATGTTCACCACTTGAGTGTGCATTCCATTTGATGTAGATTCATGGAAAATTTTATAAATGTGCTTAAGGAATTTATTTGGGAATATCTTATGGTAAAATTATGATATGGTTCATTTATTTTACTAAAAAAAATAGAGAAATGTTGATTCACTCTTCAATATCCCTTGCAGACTGTATTTAGAGTAGATGACACCCAAATAAAATTTTATTAGTTCTTTCTAGAATGTTTCATTGAGGATTTCAGAAAATTATTATGATGCATCATCTCAAAGTTGTTGAAATGAAAATAAACCCACACCCAAAACTGATTTATTCATTCCTGATAAACAAAAAAATGTGGAATGCATTTAATAGTCATCGAGAGTTGAAAAATTTTTATGTACAATATGATTTGTAATACATTACTTGATATAACATTTATTAATAAATTTGATTAAGAATTTATTATTTATGAAACAAAAAATAAGTGCTAAAAATAATTAATATTAATCAAAACCAACATAACCATACAATAAATAAAGGATAGGGTAAACTTTACGTGAAAAAAATGGTACAGATTTTAAATCTATTGTTATACTTTTTGGGGACCTCAAACAAAAAATATAATTATGTTCATTTATTTATATGAAAATTGATGAACCAAAACTCAATGCCCCTCCCATCCCATGTCTTTTTTTACTGAAGGATGCATGTGTAAATAAGTATGGGATAATAATAGTTGAAAACACACAAATAGTGTGGGAATAATGCGTAAGTATGGAATAATAGAATTTTTTTCCATCAAATCGGTATTATATAACAATGATTACTTATTTTTCTTTATTTTTTATCCTACTTAGGAATAAAAATCATAATTTGTTTACCTGATGAATAGATACTATCAGTGGCCTTAAAGAATTCATAATATTATGTCAATGTTAGAGGTGCAGGTTTTGGGGTGTCACCCAAAATATATTTTAACAAAAGAAATAATAAGGTAATAAAGATAAGAAAATGAAAGAGTTTCAAAAATTATAAGATACTATAGAAGAAAAAAATAATTGGTAGTCTATGTTTTTAGAAAATATAATTTTGAGGATTTAAAGAGAAGAAATAGCACAACACATCTACAATGTGAAGATCCCCCCCCCCACCACCATAATTAAGGTTAGTCATTCCCCTCAAAGGGAAGTCTTAGAATAGGTAATTAATATATTAATAATTGTTTCTATAAAATTTGAATTTGGAATATATTGATTCATTTCCTATACTAATATTCTATAAGGTGAAAATGAATGTGATGTATATCTATCAACACCCACCCATCACCTTTTTGTGAGGGGTATCATGTAAAATATCCAAGGAGATAATCTAAAAAATAGATAAATTCTAATAGGCCTTGTGAGAGTGGGGATTCACGTAGCTTTTGGGAAAACACTAATCTACCTATTGCACTTGATGATGTGAATATTCATATGTTATATCTTTCCATTGGAACTTTCATAGAATGGTCATTAGATCTTTTAAAAATGTATTTCAATAAGTTGGTATTCCTTTATAATTGAATGTTTATGAAATAACTTTAAAAATTAATGAATAAATCATGAACCGATGAATATTATTAAAGAAAGGTAATGGGAAGTGATGAAACAAAACGTAAAATTGAAATGATCTAAGGAATCAACCAACCAATCAAAAAGATATTCAAAAAGTACCTTTACCCCCACCTATTAAACTTCCATGTTTACTAACATTAAATGTTTATGTGGATGTAATGTTAAAAGGTGGTGATATGACCATAATTTATTTTTTTAAGAATATATTTATATAGAGGATATTACATACTATATTGGTCTTGAGAATTTAAAGAAACCCTCAATTTGAATGGCTATGAGCATCAGTTGTAAATTTAATCATGAGGTCCGTTTTCATGGTTTTTTTGTCCAAAAGATGATCTACTATATTAATTATGACTAAATAATATATGTAAATTTTTTAGGCGTATATATCCAATAAAATTTGAAGGGAAACTCCTCTGAATATAAATTTTGACTCATTAGTCCTCATATCACTTCTACAAAAACATTCTCATTTGAACCAAATAAATATGAATTAATAGTGAAAAAAATACCATAATGTTTGAAAGAAAACATACTGATGAAATAATCTTCTTGAAATCCATAATGCATGTGTAGAAAGATACAATTTAATCATATTAAATATATCTTCATTCCTTTCACTACTTATTCCTTTTTTTATCCAGCATTGGTTACTAATTACAATCAATTTGGAAACTTGAAATATTTATTTTATAGATTCAATTCATGGGGACCCAATAAACAAACCAAACATGATGATTTTTATCAATTCTTAATACACTACATGCAACAGTTTCCTAATAAAAATCATGTTCTTCATTTTATATTCAATTTTAATGAAAATGATTTTATGATATGGAAGTGTTTAAAATCATCAAAATCATGGTATGAGGATAGTCTATGAGCAGAAAACCACTTTCTACTTATAAAAATGGATAATTATTAGTTTATATATATTAACATTCCACTGTTAAAACATATATAAAAAAGTACTTATTTTCCTCAATGTTTTTGTAGTTCCCAAAACCCAACTAATGGGAATGATTGTAGTAATTATGTTTACAAATTAATGAAATAAATTGTATTACATCAACAGACTATAATACCTAATGAGTTATTTTCAATGGAAATTAGAATTTCATTTAAATATCTATTAAACATTTTTTATGTATATTTTATAATATTTCTAGGACTGTCACACTATAAGAAACTAAAGTATTATTTGTGGATTTTTTTCTAATGGTGGTGGTTTAAAATACTGCAACATAGTTTTGCAGTGGTTATGAATATCACCACATATTTCATGGTCAACAATCATTTATTTGATTTTTTAATTTTTTGCAATGGTTTTTGTCTATGTTATTTTTGGATCACTTAGTGGATGTTTTGATTTCATTTTGGGGTGGTGTATTTTTTAAAAAATTAGCAGAAAATAAAATATTGGAATAAAGATAACCACTACTAAATAGATTCATTAAAATATATTTAGCAGTGGCTATCGTAATAGGTCGCTAAATATATTTATAAAAAAATTATTTTAAAAATATATTTAAATAAAAAAATATAAATACAAAAATGCTAAAATACAGTAACTAAAACATATATGCACAATTGACACTTCATATATACACCATCATACATCCACATACATATATATACAACGCCAGTCACCATAACATTGGTCAACTCATAACCTCATTCAAACCATAACCAATGTCATCAATATATACATATAAAATATGTCCATCCAAAACAACAAATCATGGTCAATATATGCCCATCCCATGAACTATTCTGTATCCAACTACCTCCATATAATTTAATGAATTAAAACATACCACATAATGTATTCGTATGGATCAAAAAATAATGAAATTATAATTGATCCTGAGAAATTAGAATTATAATATAATAATTGATAATATTTAAACAATTGAAATTAACAGAGAATAATAATTTCTTCATTATGAAGAATTTAATGGATCATAACGATCATGATCCTTCCTAATATAGACCTTTTTCATAAATAATATAGACTAGAACATTTTGGAAAAGAAATGTGAAAGAGAATAGACAAAAAATATATTCTCAACGGTACACATAACATATGTTATTTTTTAATCAAAAAATGGAAATATTAATATAAAAATAATAATATTTTGTGAATCAAACTTTAAAAATATAAACTTATCTATTTAATATATGATTCATCACCTAGAACAGGAAAGGGATAAGTATATAACAATATAATCAATTTTAAAATTGATGTTTGGCGTTTTGGAAATTTACATAATAAAAAAATTAAATACATCACATGGAATCATGTATTGTATATCAAAAATAATTTAATGGTGTCTATATCATGATATCACGTCAATATGAGGTTTTTTCAATGGTTTTGACCATTATGTCCAAATTTTAGTGTTTTAAACCACTAAAAAATCATTTATGTGTGTCATAAGAAAATTGTAACCCAGAATGAAATTTTATTAGAACCTACATTTAAAAAATAAATATATGGTCATTTTTCTACTATTTCAGGGTCATAAAACATCATTATACTAGTTTTGACCACGAGAAACATGATTTTAAAGATAGTTCTATCTTTAAAAACTAATAATTGAGCCATTAAAATCACATTGCATGTCGGATGGACATGTTTTCTACATGTGCACATCAAAATTAATTAAAAGTTTTTTATCCCTTGACTTTATGTCAATATAAGGTCATTTTATATGGTTTTACAATTACACCTATATTTTGGTGTTTTAAAATGCTAAAAATGTGCTTACGGGAATCCCAAGAAAACTGTAACTCAGATTGATGTGTTTTTAGTTCCGACAATTAAAAAATAAATATATGGTAATTTTCCTCTTATTTCACATCCATATGATGTTATTTGTGTAGTTTGGACCCCCTCACACATTTTTAAGGACTTTGGTATCTTTAAAAAATGTTTATTCAATCATTCGAGAGCATACCACATATCGAGGATTTCAAAAGGAATAATGAAGCGAAGACTTAGATTCCCTTTCTTACCAAAACGCATCACACTTTTCCAAGGAGAGATTTCAATGAAAACATGGTTGCCTGCCTCGAAAGAGAAGTATTTCCTTCTGTTATCTACATAGATTGTCTGCCTACTCTAAGCTATCCTCATGTACTGCTGGGTCATCTTCGCTTTCTCAACCACTTCCTCTACTAATTATGGGCCAATCCACTTTCTTTCACTAACTTCATCCCAAAACATTGGAGTCTGACACCACTTCCCATACAATTCCTCAAAAGGTGCCATATTTATACTGGATAAAAACTATTATTATAAGTAACTCAAATGAAGAAATATGTTGATCCCAACTTCCCTGGTAGTCAATTTAACAAGATAAAAGCATGTCCTCTAAAGTATGAATCGCTCGTTATGACTACCCATCTAATTGAGGATGAAAATCTATACAGAAATTTAATTTTGTTCCCAATAAATTCTAAATCCGCTTCCAAAAATTTGAAGTGAACCTGGGATCCTGATCAGATACAATGGAAAGAGGAACTCTATGTAACCTGATAATCTCTTTGAGGTGTAGTCGAGAAAGCTGATCCAATGACATTATATCTGGAATATAAATGAAATGTGCAGATTTTGTCAGTCGATCAGTAATAAACCAAATTGCATTGTTTCCTATAGAATTTTAAGGTAGTCCCACAATGAATTCCATAGATATATTCATTCATTTCCACTCTGGCACCAGAAAAGGCTGAAGCATCCCTTTCAGTAGCAGCCACTCTGATTTAACCTGTTGGCATGTCAAACATTTCACAGTAAATTATGCAATATCCCTTTTCATCCCATCCCATCAATAATACTCCATAAGGTCTTTGAACATCTTATTACTCCCAGAATGAACTGAAAATGGAGAACTATGAGCTTTACATAAAAAATCTTTCTTTGACTTTGAATCACAAGGCACACACAAACTTTTTCTAAATATTAATACATAATCTTTATCAAGGTTAAATTCTATAAACTTACCCATTTTAATAAATTCTACCCTTTCTAGAGCTCATGATCTTCCCTTTGTAATTGCTTAATTTTTTCTGATAACAATGACTACACTGAAACCTGAAACAAAAAAATGTATTTCCTACACCAACAACTTCTAATCCAAAATTCATCAAATCATTAATCAAGGGATCATGTTCCAAACATAACATGGTAAATGATGCATGATGTTTTCAACTCAATGAATCTACCACTTTGTTTTCTTTTTGTGGATGGTAATTGATCATGGAATCATACTCTTGTATCAGTTCAATCCATCTTCTCTGCCTCATTCTTAATTCCTTATGAGTGAGTATGTACTTCAAACTTTTAGGGTCAGTATATATTTGAAATTTTTCTCCGTATAAATGGTGCCTCCAAATTTTCAATGAAAAAACAACAGCCTCTAATTCCAAATCATGTTTGGGATAATTTAACACACAAGGTCTTAGTTGTATTAAAGAATAAGCAATTACATGATCATTATGCATCAGAACACAACCAGGTCCCTTCAATGAAGCATAACTATAGATGAAAAACTCACCATTTCGGGAAGGCAAGTCCAGAACTAGATCATTCACCAACCTCTTCTTCAGTTCCTAAAAAAACATCACATTATTCTGTCCAAATAAATTTAACCCCTTTTCATGTTAACTTAGTTATAGGGCTAGATAATCATGCAATGTTTTTAACAAAATATTTTTAATAACCTTCTAATACAAAAAAAACTATGAATATCTACAACATTTGTAGGTCTGGTCCATTCAGCAACCACCTTTTTTGGTAGGATCAATTGTTATTCCATCATTATTTACAATGTGCCCAAGAAAAAAACCTATTGCAACCAAAAATCACATTTTCTATATTTCCTATACAGTTTATTCTCTTTTAAGGTTTTCAAAACAACCCTTATATGTTTTTCATGCTCCTCTTTACTTCTATAATATACCAGAATGTCATCAATAAACACAAACAAAAACTTTCCCAAGAAATCATGAAATATTCTATTCATAAGATCCATGAATATAGCAGTTGAATTAGTTAACCCAAAATTCATAACTACAAATTCATAATAAACATATGTAGTATGGAATGTATTCTTCCAGATGTCTTCATACTTTACTTTCAACTGATGGTACCCCAACCTCAGGTCAACCATTGAAAAATATTGTTCTCCCTAGAGATGATCAAAAAAATCGTCTATATGAGGAAAAGGATACTTGTTTTTAAAAGTAATGTAATTTAAGGCTCTATAATCGATAAAAATTCTCATTGAACCATCTTTTTTCTTAACAAAAAAGACAGAAGGGCCCCATGGTGAAGTGTTGGGCTAGGTGAATCCCTTATCTAATAATTCTTGTAACTGATTTTTTAATTATAGAAGTTTCATTTGGTCTATTTGATAATGAGGTTTTGAAATTGGATTAGCATCAGGAACTAAGTCAATAGTAACTTCAACCTCTCTATTAGGAATAACACCAGACAAATCATCAAGAAAAGCATCCATGTATTAATTTACCACTAGTACATCATTAATATGGATAGTTCTCTTATATTTAAAAATATAAGAAAGATAACGTTCATTCCCATCCTTTATCATTTTATTAGCTTCTTGATATTTTATTAATGGTATGAGTCCATTATTGTACACAAACTGAAATTCTTTAAAAAAAACCTCCTTTTCTATACAATCTATCTTAGCATGATAAAAAAATCATTTCCATACCAAGAATAACATCAAACTATACAAGAGGAAAAAAAACAAGGTTTGTAGGTAAACTCTTTCCACAAACAATGATAGGTAGATTATTATAATTTCTTTCTTTTCAACAATATTTTCTCTAGGTTTTTTTACCAAGAGATCTAGTTTCATTTCATGAGGTTAAATTCTTAATTTCTCTGAAAATTTCCTAGAAATGAAGGAATGTGTAGACCCTAAATCAAACAACACATTTGAAAAATCATTAAAAACAAGAAATGTACCTAAGACCACCTCATTTTATGGCTCAATATTTGCTAAAGTGGTTGAAAATGAAAAAAACTTCTGATTCCTATCTTTTTGATTCCCTTCTTGAGTAACTAGCTTTGGACAAACATTAGGAAAATAACCCAATTACTTATAGTTAAAGAATCTGACCATCAGGTTCTCATTAGTTTTTGAATCACATTATTTACACTCATGAGACATTTTTCCAAAAAATACACATCAGTAGAATTTCCTAGAATATACAAGACATTCTGCATGATTCCTTTTACCACACTTTTAACAAGAAAGGAAATTCATTTTATTACCTGAAGAATTATTTTATGAGTTATTACCCATTTCCTTCCAACCGAACCACATCTTATTTCTATCATCACTATGAAAATATGTGTCAGAAGACATCATCTCAAATTTTTATGCATAACGAACAAGCTTATCATAGATTTTAAACTCTAGTGAGGCCAAATCTCTTCACAAAAACGGTTTAAAACCATAGTAAAATCTATTAATTTTACTTTTAAAATCCAAAGTAAAATCTGGTACATAGCTGGATAGTCTTGTAAAATTGGCCTCATATGCTACCATAGAATCATCATCTTTCTACTTTAGCTCCAAGAATTATTTCTCCATTCTGATTCGAACTGTTTTGGGAAAATATTTTTAAAGAAAAAGACTCTTAAAATCATCCAATTTGAGACTATAATGATCATCTAACTCTCTCAAATATTCTTAAATAGATACCACCATTGATCATCTTCAACATCCAAATGAAAAATATCTAGTATAACCTATTGATATTCTGAACATCTAATGACATCAAAAATATTTTATAGAGCATTGATCCATCCTTCAGTTATCACTGGATCTGTGGTTCCACTAAATGTTTGAGGATGTTTCCAAATAAAATTATCCAAAAATTCATGCTTATTCATGGTAGATCATGTTCCACTCTTTCATGGATAATTCCCATGTTTTTTTTCTTGATTCAACTGAGACATTTCTATCATGAATTGCTCGGTTCTGTTTCCCACCATTTTGGGCTGCAAATTCAGACAGACATCGGCCTCTTGGTGCCTTCCTAGTTCAGCTTCCCTATTTCATCTATGGAATACCATTATGAAAAACATATCTTAGATGAAGAAACATGGTAATCTTTAAATTCTATAACATTTCAAATTAATCATAGAGTAAAAATCGTTTATGTTATTCTTTTAACAACATCCTAACCCTTAAAGTTATCTAAACCATCCATGGATACAAAACCTGGACTTAAAACGTTACTTAATCTTGAATTTTAGACAAGACCAAGCATTATTACACATTGAGTATCTTTTTTAGTTTAGAGTTTTAAATAATTATTATTTCTAACATTCATAACATACCACATTCATACGAGATGATACTAATAAAACAATATCAATTTTTTTCGAAATATAAAACATTAAATCTTAAAACACGTTTTCATTGACAACACTATATATCATTTATCATGACTCCCTTATTTCTCTTAACCATCCTTATATCCTGTGAAATTTATTTATGAACATGGGATGAGTATAAAACTCAGTAAGAGATATAATAAAAAAAATTCAGTCAAGTGATAACATAAAAATCCAATAAAACCCATAATCATAAAAAACTCATATGCATAGAAACAACATTAAGTTGACTTGGGACATATTAACCATATCACTCTTAAATTCACACTTTCACATGGAATAACATTTTGGTCAAATTCCATCACTGGAGTACCCAATTCATTGGAGAGTTATAATGGGGCTCACCCATCATATCTTGAGCTATAATGGGCTCAACCAAACATATCTTGAGCTATAATGGGCTCAACACAACATATCTACAGCTATAATGGGCTCAGAAAAACATAAATAATTTCCAAGGAACCTATCATGGTAATAATGTATCTTCAATGTCATAATAAACCACTCATTCCATACACATATAAAAAAACAACCCTTCTGCGATTTATTAAAGAGAGTTTTAAAAAGATTTTTTAAGTAAAGTCCCTTAAAATATAAATGGAGTGAGAATTGTTAGAATGTAATAGATAAGTGTATACATTTTAAATACACATAGTTCAACATAATATAAAAAAATCATCACACCAATAATCTTAATACTTCATAATGAATAAAGAATAAGGTTAACCCATAGAATGGAAATTTGGTTAAGAATTTTGTTACCTCAATTTCTTCTTACATAAAATGTGTTTAAACAACATGTATAATGGTTAAAAGAGTGATATTAATATCTAAAAAACATATTATTCTTTATAATACCTTATATGATCATTTAATTACATCATTTCACCCATTAATTATTAGTATTTTGTTCCTTTCATTGTTTTGGGTGTGTTCATTACATGTTTTCCATGATCGGTTCATGAATGATATTCTTGTTGATAGGGAGTGAAACTCTAGAATCGGAATAGACTGGTAGTTACATATTTCCAGAACCATAAATTATACCATTTCTCATTTTTAATTCTTAAATTAGGAGGATTCATAAGTTAAAACATTAATGATGTTCGTTTATATCATTTTAGTGGTTCTTTGATTTCAACAACCTCATTTTGTATTATAAATTAAAACCATGTGTAAAAAATAATTCTAGAACCATGTATGAGACAAAATACATATATTATAACCTTATTATACATTAAAAATGGTTTAATGACCATACTAGAAAAAATTAATGAAAATTGAAATCACATCGTCCATGATGTCGGTGATTCAACACATGAGAGACAATGTTTTTATTCCTTGAATAAATGGGAGAGGAGAATGAAGAATGATTATTAATTTTTGATGAACATGAGAAAATCCATAATATACATTATTTCTAGAGATTTCATGCCTCTTGGATAATAGTATGGGAAGATACTATAATAAAAGAAAAGGAAAGGAAAGGAAAACACATGAAAAGGGAAGAGGATTTCTTACCTCTTGATCTCTTCTCCTTGAGATCCTTCTTAAGGCCTTTGATATCGGTCTTTGGGTGAGACCATCAGATCTTGGATGTGGGAAAGGATATTAGGGTGGGAATTTGGTAGAAATTATATATTGCTAAAGTCTTGAGAGGTGTGGGAGGAAGATGGGGAAATGGTTGGTATTTATAGTAGAGGAGGGGAGGTATTTTACAATATTTACATCATTATTATAATATATTTTCTCAAGCCTATGGATAATATCAATTCATGTGACACCAAATAGTAATAATGGAATGTTAGTTTTAACTAAGTATCCTTACATCACTTATGATGTCATAAATAGTGTATTTTATTGATAATTTGAATATACGGTATTTTTCTGTATTTCACTATTCATCGAAAATTCAATTGTTTCAGAAAAATCCTAAAAATTCCCCATAACCTTTTTTGGTGTGTATAATTAAAAAATGAACTCTATTTTTTGAAAATAATTTTCTATATATTTTTTATTTAATTTTTAATTAAAACCATACTTACTTGAAAAATTAATAATTTTAATTATTTTACTGAATTAATATGAAATTAAAAAATTAACCAAGATGTCATTATCTTAAAGCTTTCCAAAAATAAAATAATAATAAAATTTACAATTCATTAGGGTTATATTACTATTCAAATGGGTATGTTACTATTCACAAAAAAATAAGTTAGTTCCATCAGACTCCAAATAACTTACTGAACAAAATTGCAGATGACCATTTTTTGAAATTCAAAACATAGAAGATGAAAAATTATGTTTAAAGGATAGTTATAAATATCTAATTAAAAAAAGGTTCATGCATTTCATTTTTTTTAAACCTTGGGGTGTTACAAAAAGTGTTAATGGCAATTCAGGTTATTACTATGTTTCAAGAGAATATATGATGAGGTTATTCACTTGTTTGGAATCTGACAAACAAGTGATACTTTGTGATATATGGGGGTCAATGTTAATATTATTTCATGATATTATTTAAAAAGTATTAGATTTTTATAATTCAGAAGGATTATAAGGTTAACGATTTGTGAACAATTAAAGTTATACTTGGGAGGAATTATTTATGTATTGATGTTGTATTGAAAACCTTAGTTAAAAGGATATTCAGTGATTAATCTTATTTCAAGTATATCGATCACATTTATTTTTGAAATTATATAGATGTAGTTTTATAAAAGGAAAACATATTTTTAGGGTGAAAACAAATAAATTATGAAAAGGTTATGGGTCTTGAACCCATGATAGAAGGATGATAATGGTTTCATTCCTACGACTAGCCTACATGCTGTCATGGTTAATATGTAGTTTTTTTTTAAAATTTTATTAATTAATATAAACTAGTAGTGTTACTTATTATGTTTAGATATTAATCTATTAACCATATTGATTATGAATAAATTTTATAGTCAAATATTTAGACTTTTCATTCATTTATGGTAATAATATCCACTAAAAGTGTATTTTAGTGCCTTGTGCATAAAAGTTAATTTCTAGATATCCATTTCATGAATTAAGGGATAAATGATAAATTAATCGAAGAAAACCCAACGAATGAAAAAAAAATTATTTAAATATGTAAAATCCATATGTTCCATTATAGTCTTGTTTAAAAAAATAATTACTCATCATTTTAAAAATAAAAAAAATTGTCTTGATATCTAAATTTCTATTGAACCGGTGGCCTTTTAAATCATCATAGATTTATAACTTTAAGGCCCTAAACTTTTCATTAAATATTCAAAAAAAAATTAATTGATTACCTCAATCACTCCCTAGGAATATTTTTTCTTTTCTCATAAGTCCATGTTTTGGCATCCCAACTATGTTCTCCTATGTGGGAAGAGCGATATGAGTTATTTTGGGTAACTGTTACTGTTCTTGATTTCGTTCTCTAAAAGGAAGTTTTAATATTCATTTTGATGTTATGGGTTTCTATGAAAGAAACATTAAATTATTAAAACTTTAACAACCAAGGTGAATTAGCGGGAGAAATTAATTTTAATGGGGGTAGAATCTAAAACCTCAAGATTTTGTGAAATATTTTTTTGAATTAGTTTTATCTTTTTGATATTTTTCATTACATAAGACATTGAAATAGTTTTTTTATTAAATAATTAAGTATGGAATGTGTTATATGAAACTCCAATTTAATCATGAACTATATAAAACATAATTTTTAGCATTCTATATGTATAATAATGAGGTTTGATTATGTTATAGTAAAGGCTTACTTTTTTTGATGTTTTTCACAGCACACAAGACCCATTTTTACCAAACAGGAATATATTACTAAAAATATTATTATTTAAAATAATAAGATATAACATAGCCATTATATTGAATATTATATGATTAAATACCTTATAAAAATATATAGTTTACTTCATTTGTTACCTATTAATTAAAAATTAATATATAATCCAAATGAAAATAGAGGGAATAATTTTATAAAAGACTATTTTCTTGTAGAAAATGAGATTTATCTAAATATGTTAAATTAATTACTATTATCGAATGATATTGAATAAATTTTTATGTTATATATTCAAAAAAATATTTTCAATAGTCATCAAATTTATATTATATGCATAATGTAAGAGTAGACCCAATATTACACATTAAAACCGATTTTTTTTTGTAAAATTAGTTTTACAGACTTTTACTGGAGAACCTCTTTTAAATATAATTTTTTAAATTTATTTAACTATTTTATCTAAAATTAAACTTTATTTTTTATATATAAACATAAAATTTATGTTATTTTGAATTATTGGTATTTTTTTGTGACGTTTCATTTGTTAATGAACAGTGAAAATATAGAATTTCAATTCAAATCTGTTTTTTCATCTAATTTTTTTAGTAAACATATATAAATTATTTTTAAATTTATAAAATTTCCGTAATCGGAATAAATTTCACATTGAAAATGAATATAAAAATATAGTAATCTTTTGCACGTTTTTACTTTTAAAACCTGCATTATTGTCCCATATGGGGGATTAAATTTAAATTAATTTATACCACTTCTATATTTGGAATTTGGAAAAAGATATTCCATATTTGGAATCATCATAATTTATAATTTATTGTAATTTAAACTTGTATTTTGACAAAAAAAATATTAGTGAATGTAATTAAACTTAATTACAATGATTAACATGAAATTTAGATTAACAAGGGATTAAACATTAATCTTAAGGGACAAAAATACCAAAAACGTGTCCAAAATCCATTGTATGAAAATATTTTGACCCTATCCCCCTTGTATGAAGTTCGGATCATTATTAGATGCACTTTAAATGGAAAAATCATGGGTGGAATTCCCTTTTCCGAAATATACAAGAGTGTCACTCCTCATCCACTATAAAAAGGCATCACCTCCTCCTAATTCATCACACCTATCAAGACAATTTATCTCAACCAATATCTACTAAAATAGATCATAAAAAACCCTCCCCTTATCCTAGAATCCTTCCCTTGGGATGAAATCCATCCATAGAAGCAGTTTGGTGAAAACCAAAAAGAGTTACCCAACAAGAGGTAACATCATTCCTCCAGCTCTTTTGTATTATTATTGTTATTTACCTCCTAAGTATCATTATTACATGATTATAAACAAACCATTATAATAAATCTATGGATTTGTTTCTATTGTAAGGTTTTTATCAAAACATACACACACTTACATCCAATGGTTAACGAACTAACTGTTTGTGTACAATGAACTACCGCCTCACGAAATGATGATTGTTCATTTTTTCCTTTACCACCTTTTGTGGTAGTAAATTATGATGTAAATAATGATTATATATGATTTATTTTTTATTATTTAATTTCTTTTATTATTCATACCTTTATACTTTTCATCGTGTTTAAATAAGATAACATCGTTTGTGGAAGTGTGGACTACCACCTCAACGAAGAGATGTGATTAATTCATAAATTACATGGAAAATATTAAGAATGTTTTTAGTGAATGTATCTGATAAATATAACATAATAATTCTACTCTAATTGTATTATATACATATATACAAAAATTTCATATACATATTTTCTTTTAATATGACGATATAATGGAAGATGCGTTCATTCATACGTACGGCATACCATCTCCATGAATTATGTATTTCATTTCATCATTATATATTTTATAGTTTATTATTAATACATATATACTAAATATATATGATATTTATATTGTTTTCTTCATTTTGGAATTAAATAAATTAGGATCTAGGTAACACGATCAAGAATAATAAGTAAATTCATGTACGAAGAAAAAAGTGGATATTACCCAAAGCGAAACCTTAACATAGAATTGATAATAAGTGGATAATATAATGTAATAATAAAATCATATATGGTATTAGATTTAATAATTTGGTTCTATAAAATATGTATAATTACCTTATATTTATTATATAGGTGTTTTGTACGAGTTCAATTAGAGCCAAGTCCTAAGGTAAGAGAATTTCATCTAATCTTTTATATTTGTGAGATACAAGACATGTTTACCCCCATATTCTTTCGTGTGGTGTATATACTTACCATTAATATATTATATTATTATTATTATTATTAAATTTATGTTTATTAAAATATCTATTATATTATCTTTCTTTCATGTTTTTTATGTTTCAAAATTTACCAAATCAGTAAGACAATTTTGTCTCAAATTTCCTTCTTTGAGACAAATGTTTTGTTATGCACCTACATTCTTTTTTGAGGTCTTTATACATCCATTTTATAGGTTATATAACAAATATCATTATTTTAATCATATTTTAAGCTTAATTTAATTTCATTTTCTTACATGGGTATTATGGTTCAAAGTTACCATGTGATATGAGTTTATAGAAACAATCTCATCGCTTTTCAAGATTGTTTATGATTATGCTTCCTTGGTTAAAATATTATGATTAATATTTAAAGAACACTCATGAATTATCTTTTACTATGGTTTTACATTATATCATCATGTATTTTTACTATTTTCTACTCTTTGGTACTTAATATATCTAATAAAATATTTTTATGAAAGTCTGACTTTATTTCTCCTTTCGATCAAAAATATGTGTTCTTTCAAAACCATCATTTTTAAAAATGATTTAAAAAAATATTTTACTATTATATTGTTATTTTAAAAGACATTTTAACCCATTATTTACATTTTATAAAATATATTTATAAGGAATCATTTTTTCATCTTCTGATCAAGACAATTTTCTAGACAGTTGAGGTAAAAAAAGAATGGTCAGCATGTATGGACATACCCACCGTCTTGACCATCATTTCCTTGAATCTTACATTATAAAATTTCAATATTATCTTTGAGTAAAAACTTATTCTTAATATTATATAAATTCATTATTTTCAAAAAAAATCATTGAAAAATGTTTTCAAAAAAAACATTTTCATTCTTTCTTTATAAGTTTTCTAGTTTATTTTCTAAAAAATGGTTTTCTAAGGGCTTTATGTTTTAAAAATAATTTTTTAGATATGAAATTTTAATTTATTTATGAATTTTTTGAAAATATATTTCCAATTTATTCCCATATAATATGATATCTTTTGGTGTTACTCATGCCTTTTTGGGAAATTATCCAAAGGATCCATTAATATTATTTCCCTAAATGGTTTACATTTTATCACATGATGTTTAAAAAATTTGTTTGTATTTCATGGGATATATGTTTATGAAACCCATTCCTTATATATATTTTTTCTTATGTAACCGAATTATTTTCATGGCCTATGATTTGTTGAAATTATTATAAAACTTGTATATTTTTCCATATGTTATGATCGGATTACATTGTTATGATACCCATTTAATTTCATGGGATATGATATGATTGTTTATGATTTTGTGTCACATGTTTCTGTGATTTCATTATGATATTAGTGGGACCTTTATCTCCATGAAATGACTTTTATAATGATTTATATCTCATGATATAGACCAAGATGGTATTGGTAGTGAACCTTGACTACTAATATAGCCATTTGAGTGAACCATAATTACTAATATGGTATGGGGAGTGAACTCATACAACTAAGATGTCCATGGGAGTGAACCATGACTGTTAGGATGGTATAGAAAGTGAACCCATACTACCAAAATGGATTTAGTAGTAATATCATGACTACTATAGAAATCTTTTTATATCCATATGATTCTTCAACAATTTCTTCTATTATTGCTATGTTATGATTTCATGGATTGTGTTCTTTATCTACTTATTATTGATTCTATAGGAAATTCCAAGATTTATTCCATGGTCCATGATTATGATCTCATGGTTTTTAGAATATGAAAATGTAATGTTATGCCCATATCTTCATGCTCATGTTTATTCTTACATTTCTCTCTTATTTACCATTATTGAGATTCTGAGCTCACCCATTCTCATGTTACCTTTCCCAGTTTATGAATATATGTATTAAGTATGATGTCTCTAACAATGGTCTTAGTCATGAAGAAACTAGTGGGAGATAATTTAGTTCACTTATGTATCAATGTTTATGTTTTCATGTTACCAGAGGCACTAAACTAATACGGTCTTTTATGTGTCTATTTTTTATAATTTTTTAATAATCCCACAAAAATGATGTAATTTGAGTTTATGAAAAATGAGGGTCATCATACAACCTATCCCACCGAGTACCATGTGAATAAATAAAAATACATCAACTCCTACCTCATGTTCTAATCCCACCTAAATAATTTACAGAAACAATCCTTAATCTCTATATTTTGAAATATATAAAAATTTAATTATATTCCTTATAACATTATAGATACCATGAATTTTTTTATTTCAATTATTTACACCACTATAACAGATCTGAATATGTATCATTCAGCTCTTATTATTTTATAATAATGGATTCATGTATCTTAAATGATTCCTTAGGGTGAAATTTTATGGGTCATAATCTCATAATTTTTGTGTATTTTTTTTAATATTAGTATTAATGAATATAATAGGATGGATATAAATAGAAAATGGATGGATGCTTATCATATAAAAACTTGTACGAGGATGGAGTCAAATATTTCATAATGTTCTCAAAAAATAATTCATATGACCCTTCTTAAATCCTTTTTCTATGTTCATATTTTTGTTATTCAAGAAAAATTAGTGTACAGGAGTAGAAAGAACACTTGATATTTCATGGAATAGATCAAAGTTATAAATTTTGGGCTAAAATTAGGAAAAAGTTAATGTATCTAGCTACTATGAATGAATTTCATTTGATGGATCATCTGAAATGATTACAAATGTGAACAATGAATAAGATTGTATCACAGATATGGTTACATGTGTAAACTATGATGAAGATCTTATTAAGGAAATAACAACGATAATTTAAGATGAACATCATGATTATCCAAAATTTATTTAAAATCTAAATAGTTGTGAAAAAATTCCATTGTATGTTTTTTTGTTCTAAATATATAGTATTTTCATCCATAAATAATTTAAATAATATTAAAACTATAAATAGATTGAGAAATGCCAGTTTTATTGAAGTAATTTATCTCTTGTTTGATATGATTCTAGAAGAAATTGAGCTTCCCTGCCAAACAGATTATGCTAAATGAATTCTATATTCAATGGGTGTGATATCCCAAAGAATAAATTCTTGTCCAAATGATTTTACACTATTTTTAAGAACCACATATCACTTCAAAAAATCCCAAATTGTGGTCTGTCTCGAAACAATAATAATAAATGAGGTCCTATAAAATTTGTATGGTACATTAAAATCATAACAATGTTTATGAACCTATATGGAAGTGAGGAGACTAAAAATAAATTTATGTGGAATGATAATACAATAATTTATGATGGGAAAATTCATTAGCCAAAATATTCTCCTCAGTGTAATAAAATTTATCACGAGTATCCTGAATTTGTAAATGATCTAAGAAACCTTAATCTTGTGTTATCTATAGATGGATTGAATACTTTTGGTTCTCAAATCTGTACTCATAATACATAAATATTAATTTTGGTAAATAATGACTTTACATTGTTATTATACATGAAACAAAAATACATTATGTTATCTTTACTTATATCAGGACCAAAACAACTGGGTAATGATATTAATGTTTGTTTGGATCCATTGATTGATGATTTGAAGTTATTGCGTGATTTGGTTGTTATGTTGTAGGATTCATAAATAAATGAATATATCATGTTGGGAACCATGTTTTAAAAGATGATAAATGAATTAAATATTTATGGAAATTTTTTAGGATATAACATTAATGGATCTCATGGGTGTCCCATTTGTGAAAAAGTTACACATTTGATTAGATTAAAACATTCATTGAAGATTGTGATTCTAGGAAATCATATATTTCTACCCTGATGACAAAAATAATGATCTTGGATGACATCATTCGATGGGATTTTAGTAGCAGTCACAATACTGTCTCTACTAACATGTGATCAACTATTTGAGAAAGTGTAAGATATAGACACTTCTTTTCGTAAAACTTTATAAAAAACATTAAAAAACATATTGGTAAAAGAGAATAGTTTTTATTTCAATTAACATACTATAGTTTTTTTTACTGTAGTCATTTTCATGATGTTATCCATGTGGAATAAAATATATGTGACAATGTCATTGGAACATTACTAGATACACCCAAAAAACAAAGGATGGAATTAAGGCTAGGTAAAACATGATTAGCATGGGGATATGGTAAGTGTAGGTTCCAGTGAAGAGTGGAAAATGGACTTCTCTTTCTACATATTCTTTAACTCTTTACAGAAAAAAGAGATTCTAGTTTTGAAACATATTGCGTGATGTAATGTTTCCATTGGGTTATTCTTAAAATATCATGAATATCATTTCAATGACTGATTTAAATTTAAAGGGTCAAAAATCATATGGCTATCATGTTTTGGTGAAATATTTAACAAATTTAGATTTTCATTTAATTTCTCCTGTGAATTTATGTCATACATTTACCAAGATATATTTATTTTTCAAATCTACATGTAGTAAATATATTAACCTAGAAAAATTTCCAAACAGGGAAAAGTAAATTATTATCATATCATATGAATTGGAGATGTTCTTCCCTCCATGATTCTTTGATAGGATGGTTCACTTGATCTCTCGCTTTGTAAGAGAGATAAAACTATATAGTTATATAAATTATATATGGTGTAACCAATTGAATGGAATATGAAGATTTAGAAAGGGTATTATAAAAAAAATTCACCCAGAAGGATGTATTATAGAGATATATATTGTCGAGGAATCTGTGGAATTCGATACTGACTACTTGTTCAATGTGGAAATCATTGCTATACCTAAATCTCATCAGACCGGATGGCCTGTGGGTAAATGAATTTCATGGATAGATGTTGTCATAGTTATTATTATAGATCAGGGGAAAGCTCACCCTTATGTCTTACATAAAAATGTTTATGTTGGAACATATGATTAAACCCAAATAATAATTATTACCCATTAGAATCCATGAAGTTTTGAAATTTGGATATGGAATAAACATAATAAATAGATTATAAGATTGTTTTGAGACCATATTTTTAAGGAGTCAACTATAAATCCATATCAAATTTTAGAATGGATTCAATAGCTAGCCATAGGAACAAGTGTGTATGTATTATATTATAATGATAATTTAATTAATGGTTATATGTTTCAATACTAATTAACATGATGAAAATAGTAGCATAGAAATGAGTGGAGTCACACTTTTTATGATGTGATGCAAGTGACTTGTGTCAAGGATAGAATCCCAATTTATGTGAATATTTTATACTTTGGAATCATCAAAAAAATATGGGAGTTGTATTATAGAACATTCCCAGTGCCAATTTTCCAAGGAATGTGGGTCGAAAATATGAGCGCAATTAAAATAGATTAATTGGGATTTGTGAAAATGGATTTTATTAAGGGTATAAAGGTAAACCATTTATAATTTCATTACAGGAAGTACAAGTATTTTTTGTTCTATATCCTCTAAATCAAATGTGAATACATATTCTATTATCGACTAAAACTCTTGATGGATCAGATGTCAATTCAATTAAAGATTACCCTTTCATTGGGAAATCATAATCATTACACAACAATACCAATGTAGAGGGGTTATTTTATATCATTGAAGACCACAATGAAGGGATTTTGATACTCAATAGATTGTTTAAATCCTTTCAACATTTAAAAAAGTGTGTTCAATAATCAAGTTGTATATTTTTTTGTACTACACATTGGATTACCTCATATTATTATTTGTTCACTACTAAATTTATATAATCAAAATTAAATTTTCAACCACTTATGTTATTAATGAATTCTTCACATGTTGATGCTCTCAATCATAGTGATCAAAAGGTTTCCCAAAACTTTGATGCTCCCAATGTAGAGTAACAACAAGATTATGGACATGTTGATGTTAATGATCCAAAGGAACAACAGATTGATAAAATTAAATCCATGGAAATGGTATATGGTTAACTAATTGTGTCGTAGAAAAAATAGAATCATAGTAGCATGACGATTTTAGAAAAAATTATTAAGGCGAAAAACAAAGGTATAAAATTCAAGTTTCTGTGGAATTCACAAGGACAACCAATTAACTACAAAAAGGACATGCTAAGTAGTTATATTAGGTTCACCACTTGAATGTGCATTCCATTTGATGTAGATTCATGGAAAATTTTATGAATGTGCTTAATGCATTTATTTGGGAATATCTTATGGTAAAATTATGATATGGTTCATTTATTTTACTAAAAACAAAATAAAGAAATGTTGATTCACTCTTCAATATCCCTTGTAGAGTGTATTTAGAGTAGATGACTCCCAAATAAAATTTTATTAGTTCTTTCTCGAATGTTTCATCAAGGATTTCAGAAAATTATTATGATGTATCATCTCAAAGTTGTTGAAATGAAAATAAACCCACACCCACAGCTGATTTATTCATTCCTGATAAACAAAAAAATGTGGAATGCATTTACTAGTCATCGAGAGTGGAAATTTTTTTATGTACAATATGATTTGTAATACATTACTTGATATAACATTTATTAATAAATTTGATTAAGAATTTATTATTTATGAAACAAAAAATAAGTGTTAAAAATAATTAATATGAATCAAAACCAACATAACCATACAATAAATAAAGGATAGGGTAAACTTTACGTGAAAAAAATGGTACAGATTTTAAATCTATTGTTATACTTTTTGGTGACCTCAAACAAAAATATAATTATGTTCATTTATTTATATGAAAATTGATGAACCAAAACTCAATGCCCCTCCCGTCCCATGTCTTTTTTTACCGAAGGATAAATGTGTAAATATGTATGGGATAATAATAGTTGAAAACACACAAATAGTGTGGGAATCATGCGTATGTATGGCATAATAGAATTTTTTTTCCTTCAAATCGATATTATATAACAATGATTACTTATTTTCCTATATTTTTTATCCTACTTAGGAATAAGAATCATCATCAGTTTACCTGATGAATAGATACTATCAGTGGCCTTGGAGAAGTCAGAATATTATGTCAATGTCAGAGGTGCAGGTTTTGGGGTGTCACCCCAAATATATTTTAACAAAAGAAATAATAAGGTAATAAAGATAAGAAAATGAAAGAGTTTCAAGAATTATAAGATACTATAGAAGAAAAAAATAATTGGTAGTCTATTTTTTTAGAAAATATTATTTTGAGGAATTAAAGAGAAGAAACAGCACAACACATCTACAATGTGAAGATCCCCCCCCCCCCCCCACCACCACCATCATTAGGGTTAGTCATTCCCCTCAAAGGGAAGTCTTAGAATAGGTAATAAATATATTCATAATTGTTTCTATGAAATTTTAATTTGGAATATATTGATTCATTTCCTATACTAATATTCTATAAGGTGAAAATGAATGTGATTTATATCTATCAACACCCACCCATCACCTTTTTGTGAGGGGTATCATGTAAAATATCCAAGGAGATAATCCAAAAAATAGATAAATTCTAATAGGCCTTGTGAGAGTGGGGATTCGTGTAGCTTTTGGGAAAAAACACTAATCTACCTATTCCACTTGATGATGTGAATATTCATATGTTTGATCTTTCCATAGGAACTTTCATAGAATGGTCATTAGATCTTTTAAAAATATATTTTAACAAGTTGGAATTCCGTTATAAGTGAATTTTAATGAAATAACTTTAAAATTTAATGAATAAATAATGAACCGATGAATATTATTAAAGAAAGGTAATGGGAAGTGATGAAACAAAACTTCAAATTGAAATGATCTAAAGAATCAACCAACCAATCAAAAAGATATTCAAAAAGTACCTTTACCCCCACCTATTAAACTTCCACATTTACTAACATTAAATGTTTATGTGGATGTAATGTTAAAAGGTGGTGATATGACCATAATTTATTTTTAAGAATATATTTATATAGAGGATATTACATACTATATTGGTCTTGTGAATTTAAATGAAACCCTCAATTTGAATGGCTATGAGCATTAGTTGTAAATTTAATCATGAGGTCTGTTTTCATGGTTTTTTTGTCCAAAAGATGATCTACTATATTAATTATGACTAAATATTATACATAAATTTTGTATGCATATATATCCAATACAATTTGAAGGGAAACTCCTCTGAATATAAATTTTGACTCATTAGTCCTCACATCACTTCTACACAGATTTTCTCATTTAAACCAAAGAAATATGAATTAATCGTGAAAAAAATACCATAATGTTTTAAAGAAAACATACAGAAGAAATAATCTTCTTGAAAACCATAATGCATGTGTAAAAAGATACAATTTAATCATATTAAATATATATTCATTCCTTTCATTACTTATTCCTTTTTTTATCCAGCATTGGTTACTAATTACAATCAATTTGGAAACTCGAAATATTTATTTTATAGATTCAATTCATGGGGAACCAATAAACAAACCAAACATGATGATTTTTATCAATTCTTAATATACTACATGCAACAGTTTCCTAATAAAAATCATGTTCTTCATTTTATATTCAATTTTAATGAAAATTATTTTATGATAGTGAAGTGTTTAAAATCATCAAAATCATGGTATCAGGATAGTCTATGAGCACAAAACCACTTTCTACTTATAAAAATGGATAATTATTAGTGTATATATATTAACATTCCACTGTCAAAACATATATAAAAAAGTACTTATTTTCCTCAATGTTTTTTTAGTTCCCAAAACCAACTAATGGGAATGATTGTAGTAATTATGTTTACAAATTAATGAAATAAATTGTATTACATCAACAGACTAGAATACCTAATCAGTTATTTTCAATGGAAATTAGAATTCCATTTAAATATCTATTAAACATTTTTTATGTATATTTTATAATATTTCTAGGACTGTCACACTATAAAAAACTAAAGTATTATTTGTGGATTTATTTCTAATGGTGGTGGTTTAAAATGTTGTAACATAATTTTGCATTGGTTATGAAAATCACCACATATTTCATGGTCAACAATCATTTATTTGATTTTTTAATTTTTTGCAATGGTTTTTGTCTATGATATTTTTAGAGCACTTAGTGGATGTTTTGATTTCATTTTGGGGTGGTGTATTTTTAAAAAAATTAGTAGAAAATAAAATATTGGAATAAAGATAACCACTACTAAATAGATTCATTAAAATATATGTAGCAGTGGCAATCATAATAAGTCGCTAAATATATTTATAAAAAAATTATTTTAAAAATATATTTGATTAAAAAATATAAATATAAAAATGCTAAAATACAGTAACTAAAACATAAATGCACAATTAACTCTTCATATATACACCATCATACATCCACATACATATATATACAACGCCAGTCACCAAAACATTGGTCAACTCATAACCTCATTCAAACGATAACCAAAGTCATCAATATATACATATAAAATATGTCCATCCAAAACAAAAAATCATGGTCAATATATGCCCATCCCATGAACTATTCTGTATCCAACTACCTCCATATAATTTCATGAATTAAAACATACCACATAATGTCTTCGTATGGATCAAAAAATAATGAAATTATAATTGATCATAAGAAATTATAATTATAATATAATAATTGATAATATTTAAACAATTGAAATTAATAGAGAATAATAATTACTTCATTATGAAGAATTTAATGGATCATAACGATCATGATCCTTCCTAATACAGACATTTTTCATAAATAATAATGACTAGAACATTTTGGAAAAGAAATGTGAAAAAGAATAGACACAAAATATATTCTCAATGGTACACATAACATATGTTATTTTTTAATCAAACAAAGGAAATATTAATATATAAAAAATAATATTTTGTTAATCAAACTTTAAAAATATAAACTTATCTATTTAATATATGATTCATCACATAGAACAGGAAAGGGATAAGTATATAACAATATAATCAATTTTAAAATTGATGTTCGGCGTTTTAGAAATTTACATAATAAAAAAAATTTAAGTACATCACATGGAATCATGTATTGTATATCAAAAATAATTTAATGGTGTCTATATCATGATATCACGTCAATCTGAGGTTTTTTCAATGGTTTTGACCATTATGTCCAAATTTTAGTGTTTTAAACCACTAAAAAATAATTTATGTGTGTCATAAGAAAATTGTAACCCAGAATGAAATTTTATCAAAACATACATTTAAAAAATAAATATATGGTCTTTTTTCTACTATTTCAGGGTCATACAACATCATTATACTAGTTTTGACCACGAGAAACATGATTTTAAAGACAGTTGTATCTTTAAAAACTAATAATTGAGCCATTAAAAGCACATTGCATGTCGGATGGACATGTTTTCTACATGTGCAGATATAATTTAATTAAAAGTTTTTTATTCCTTGATTTTATGTCAATATAAGGTCATTTTATATGGTTTTACAATTACACCTATATTTTGGTGTTTTAAAATGCTAAAAATGTGCTTACAGGAATCCCAAGAAAATTGTAACTAAGATTGATGTGCTTTTAGTTCCTACAATTAAAAAATCAATCTATGGTAATTTTCCTCTTATTTCACATCCATATGATGTTGTTTCTGTAGTTTTGACCCCATCACACATTTTTAAGGACTTTGGTATCTTTAAAAAATGTGTATTCAGTCATTCTAGAGCGTACCACATATCATATGGGAATGTTTTTTATGAATACACCTAAAAAATATTCCTATGGTAGTTTTCCCATGTCTTCACATCAATTTGAGGTCAATTATATAGTATTAACTTTTGCGCATGCGCTTTAGTGTTTTAAAACACTAAAAAAATGTTTACAATAATCACTAGAAAATTGTAACTCATAATTATGTTTCATTAGTTCCCAATTTTAAAAATTAATATTAGGTCATTTTTATCTTATTTCACAGCTATGTGAGGTTTTTTTCATAGTTTTAACCCCAAAAACACATTTTTAAAGACATTGGTATCTTTAAAAATTGTTTATTGAGTCATTCTAAGAACACTGCATATTGGAAGGACATGTTACCTATGTGTACACATCAACAATAATTTCATTATTTTTTAACCCCGATTTCAAAACATTATGAGGTTTTTTTCTAAGATTTTCACCATCACATGCATTTTTTAGTGTTTAAAAACACTCAAGACATGTTTATAGGAATCCTGGGAAAACTGTAACTCATTATGACATTATGTTAGTTCCTACATTTCAAAAATTAGTCTACAATAATTTTATATTGATTTTATAGCCATACAATATTGCTTTAATATTTTTGACCCTCTCACGCATGATTTTAATGATTTTGGCATCTTTAAAAAGATCTTATTTAGTCATTATGATAACTCTTCAAAAAATATGGTTGTTATTTACACACATACACATCAAAAATAATTCAACGGTGTTTTTAATATGATTTCACATCAATATAATGTCATTTTCTATAGAGTAGACCGTCATGCGCATGTTTTAGTGTTTTAAAACACTAAAAACATGTTTATAGTAATCCCAAGAAAATTGTAACTTGTGATAATTATAGGTTAGTTATTTCATTTTTACAATAAATCTATAATCATTTTCATCTGATTTTATTTCCATCTGATTTCGTTTTCATAGTTTTTGACCCCCTAAGACACGCTTAAAAAGGCATCGGTGTCTTTAAAACAACTTATAGTGTCATTCCAAGAACATAGCACATCAGATGGATGTTTTTTCTATGTGTAAATTTAAAAAATAATAAAATGGTGATATTACCTTGATTTCACATCATTATGATTTTTTTTCTAGGGTTTTTACCATTACATGAACATTTTAGTGTTTTAGAACACTAAAAACACATTTATGAGAATCCCAAGAAAACTCTAACTCGAAATAATGTTTTTTCAGTTCCTACATTTCAAAAATAAATATATTTTCATTTTCCTTTCATTTCAAAGTTATCTTATTTATTTTTCCTAGTTTTGAACCCTTAACATGTTTTTTAATGACTTTGGTGTCTTTAAAAATTCTTTATTCAGTTATTCCATGCACACTAGATGTTATATGGAAACATTGTCAATGAATACACATAAAAAATAATTAAAAATTGTTTTACTATGATATAATGTTTATATAAGGTTTTTTTATAGGGTTTTTATAGTTTCATTCATGTTTTACTTTCTTAAGATACTAAAAACACGTGTGTGGGAATCCTAGGAAAATTGTAGCTTGGATTTATGTGCCATTAGATCCTAAATTTAAAAATTATTCTACAGTCATTATAATATTATTTCAAAATAATAAAATAATTTTATTAGGACTTATGACTCGAAGAGTTTTTTTATTATAAAAGTTTCATTTTTTACTTTAAAACGCATATCACGTATCCAAAACTAAGTAAAAGAGCTCATGTTGTCTTAAAACCTTAGGAAAATGATCCACAATTCATTTTTGATGTTTAGGAATAGACTGAATATCAATAAAACTCATTTTTATGTTGGTATGATTTGAATTGCATACTTTTAATATAAAAGTTTCATTTTAGATTAAAAGATATGTCACATTATCAAAGCCAAAAAAAGAACTTGAATTAATTTCAAACAATATTAAAATGGTCCATAATTAATATTCAATTTGAAAGAATCAATTACATATCAATCGGACACATGAAGTGGGTGGTATGACTTGAAGTGTTTGTTTTCAATATAAGTTAAATCTTACTTTGAAACACATGCCACATTAAAAAATAAGAAAACGAGCTTATACTTTTTCAAAATTTATGACATTGATCCATAATTCATTTCTGATGTATAGGAATTGACCACACATCAATCTGATAGAAGATATGGTAGTATTACTTGAAATGTGTGTATTCAATATAAAATTGTCATTTTATTTTTATATATGTAAGTTGTATATGTTCTTTGAAAATAGATAAATGATATATAGAGTATATAATTTACATCAGAAAGATGAGTTATAAGGCCAGATATTTCCATTGGGATCAATCCCATCATCCTCTAAAAATATAGACACTAAATAATTTTTTAATTCTTGCTACCACTGATCCTTTTTTCCTATAAGATTCATTTTCTTTCACTTTGTATTTCAACATTTCAATTTCTCTTTTTGCTTCCAGATCATTGGAACTGTTTGAATATACACTGGGTGTTGCAATAAATGATTATGACACCCTACCAAAGACAGCTGATGGAGTAGGCCCATACTACGTCCCATGTATAATCTCAAGATGTTGCTTCCCTAAAACGATTATTATTTCATCATTCTGGGATACATATGATTATTGGGAAGGACTCTCATCCCAGAATTTTTGAAATTTTACATGTTAATACAAAAATATTAACAATGATTTTTTAAATTATCTTAACTATATAACATCATTGAAATCATAATTTTTTTATTATTTTTTATTTCATTTATATAAATACTTAATAAGTAAAAATAATTTATAATAATAGAAACATCTTAAACCTAACTAAATGGGTCTAACAACATGGAACAAATGGTTCCAAGAAATCTAATTTGAAATATTTTATCCATGTATTTGGCCTCATCAAATTGGGTTTAAGGTGTTTTTGTGTTTGTAATTTATTTTTCATCAATATTTATTTTTATTAATGAAATAACATTAGATAGTAATGAAAAATAATTTCTCCAACATCCCTGATATAATCGGTCACAAAACATCAATCGAGTTTCATAGAAACATTAAGACACGTCTCTTTTCGGCCACAGTGTGTCCTAATTCATTAGCCTTTATAAAGATGTATAAAAAGTGTAGAAACCCCCCTTGAATTATAATATTATAATATAAATGATAGTGGATAAAATAAAACAAAGATTATTATTTTTATAAATAAACTTTGATACCCAGTGATATAAGGAAGGACTTATTTCTCATAAATGACTATATTTTATAGATAATTCCTATTAAAATTACAACACTAATAAAAATATAAATTTTATTATTTTTTTGTTATTAAGATAATATAAAATATTAAATTACCTTAGGATATGTATATCCGTTAATATGAACAATTATCTTCCACTACTCATAATAAAGGCCTTCATGAAATTTATCAAACATATTTCATGATCTTAGATACGTGTCATCAAATTCATGTTGTAATCTCCCATTAAAATCTCACCATTTCTTTCCCATATTTTTCAAATTCCATGGGTGTGGAATGGATTTTGGGTAATTGAAATGAAAAAGAATCTTAAAAAAAATCATAACTATTTATATGTATATTAATAATTTTACCCACATATTTGAAATTAGTTTTCAATTAATATTAAATTGTTATTACCTTTACTTAGTTATCGAATAATTTGTTTTTCCAGTCTATGGGTATATGCCTATAATATTTCTAATTAATGGGAAGTCTCACCATTTTTCAGGGATTATTCCCAAGAATATTTCCATGGATTATAGTAGCATCACTAGTATGCACCCTAAACTCATCAAATGGAATGATGATCTTAATGTCTATTAGGTCTTAGACATATTCTGTTTTCATATTTATATCTCTTCTACTACTATCTTTCTCTGTTTGAAAAATTCATTAAACAATGAATAAAATATGTTTTTGTACAATGGAATACGTACCACTAATGGTAACTCTCCAGTATCCCATATATGGAGGAGTGAAAAACTATTCCATCATTGGAGGTGCATTATATGGTTGGATACCAACAACATTAAGGGAAACTACTTGATCACTATAAGTCATTAGTACAACAGAATCACTCAAATTCACTGAAGCTAACAGTAATGGTGGTTTGCTCTAAGATGTTGAATGGAAAGGATCTCAAAATTCATTAATTATAAAAATTATTATAATTCAAATGGTTCAGAATATATTAAATTTGTAAAATAGGTAGATGTAAAAAAAATTAAAAAAGGAAAAAATAGAACAATGTTTATATACATGAAGCCCTTATAAATGGTAAATGGTAATATATTTTCATTACCAATTTATATATAAAATTATCTTCATATTAATTATCATCATTATTATCAACATCCATTACAATGAGTACTTCATTTTTACACTCTATTGTATGTTATATTGTTTCAATATTATGAGGAAAAAATTGTTTTAATGTTTTTTGGGTTGATGAGGTTCACTGTCATAAAGTTCCAATTCATATTCATGGACCATATAATATAATTATCTCTTCTTTATTCATAAAAAACACTCTAACCATAATTTATTTCATCAACCATAGAATAAACCATCTTGTCTTTTGATGCTAAGATAAATAGATCATTCTCTATATGCTCATCAGTATGGATCAATAGAAACAAGTTTACATAAGTAAAAAATAATGAATCTTTCATTATCCTTTATCAATGTTGAGCCACTTTAATTTGAATAATAAAACTTCAAATTGTCCATGATTGTTTAATTCTATTATATCTATCAAATTTCCATTTTATCCCACCTCTAAAAGTGTAAATACATCACTGTTTTTATTTTTCATGTCTCTTTTGTGGTAAATTGTATGAAAACTAAATCTAGTATTATTTTAGGCATTGAATCACTTATCCTTACTTAGAGTACCTTAAAAAAATTCAAAACATTTAATATTTCAGTTCGTTTATCAACATTCATTTTCTATACAATAGAATATAATGTGTTACTTTTTATATATACAAAATAACTCCACAGCAATAATACGAAAATGAGTATATACTTACACGGATGGGAAACCATTTTAAAATATCCTTATTAATGGATTTTTTTAATTCCAACTCATTTTGAGCATGACCCCTAAGTCACCTATTTTCTTGTAATGACAATTCATTAATAAATTAATCTAAAATAAAACTATTGAGTTGAACATATCTATATGCTTTTTGAAACTCCAATTCAGTCGGTGTAAAATTTGACCCCTTTCCAATTGGTCATCCAAATGTTTGAAATATCAATGATTAGTTTTTAGAAAAATAATTAATGGATATGTCACCATCATATCCAATATGATTGAATCTCATTTCAATCCCATAAAAGTACCTAGAATAGAAGGTTAGGCGCTCTTTGGTTATGTAACCTTCAGCAATAGAGGCTTATTATTGAGCTTTACTACTCAAATATGATTTAAAATAACCAAATTACATGATGAAAAAAATTAAATATATTAAAAAAATAGACAAAGAATTAATAAAATTGAATTCACCAATGGAAATAAAAATAATATCATTGTATCTCCTAATTGGATACATGCATCGATAGTGTACTAGTTCACCATGTTTAGCTTCTTTACCCAAATGAAGATTCAAATGAATCATTACTGTCAAAAATTTAGGTAGAAATAACATATCCAAATTAAAGGTGTTAAAAAATATTTCGCGAAAGTTTATCAAGCTTACTTGGATTAAGAGTTCTTCAATAAAGATCTCTAAAAAAGGTACAAAAATCAACTAAAACTACAGTTACATTTTTATCTAATGAATTACTTAATAAAAATGGAAAAAACTAATCCATAAAAATATGTGATTCATAAAATTTCAGTCCATGTAAATTTTGCTATTTTAAGTTAGATTACTATGATAGGTTACTAGAATATCAATATGGAAAATTTATATTCTTTAAAGTTCAAAGGAATAATTTTTTCTCATGGTTTTTCATTGTAAAAATAGTTGACATATACCTTCAATTATTATTCACCCACAAACAATTATTTATATTCATTTATTCCAAATAAATATGAACATTAAGGTGATCTTACGATTCACCCTGCTCATTAAGAAATGTAAAATTTTCATTTTCATAGACATTATTCTCAATATGAATTACATAAAGATTATGATGTATGAAGTTAAAATCCTAGTGATGGAATTTAAAAAATATAATCATTTTCTTCTTTATTGTGTTCTAACTTCTTTAGATAATATACCTCATACCCTTTTCCCATCATTTTTAAATAGATTGCATTTTCCAAATTCTACAGTGACATTCATTAACTATCCCAATATTTCTAAACTTGAAAAAAAATTAGTGGATTTATCAATTAAATATTTTCATTTAATTATTTCATGTTGAACCTAAATTTATTAGAAGCATCAGAAAATTGAATATGAAACTTAAAACACCATTTCCTACTTTGAGGTAATCATTGAGGTTCAAAATAAAAATTATGAAATGGAAAACCCAAACTAGTATGAGTGTTCCAAATGGATATGTTTCTTAGTCCAGGATAGTCACTAATTGTTGACATTAAAAATATTATTTATTTTGAATAGAATTCATATTGAAGCATCATATGTTTCCACACCATCATCCTATAATTCTTGAAATTATTTAATTATTGGTTGATGTTATACATCAATTACATTTCCCAAAAAAATTATTTCAATAATAATAAATGAAATAACAAAAGAATTATTTTTCATACACATACATGGAGGTAGATTATAGAGGATAAAATCAACTAGATAAATTCAATAATTACAATTTAAGGTACCGAAAGGTTTAAACCCATTAAGAACCATTCCAAAACCTACTTTCCAAGGATCTGTATAAAAATATGAATATAATAAATTAAACTCATCATATTATTTTTGGAATATTATATTTATCATCAATTCATCATTATTATTATTATAATCATGAAAATTCACATTTCATGTAGTTTTTGACAACATGAATAATCATTGGAAGAACAGTTTTAGAGGAAACTTACCCAAAAACTTTGCATAAGTTTTATTGTAATGTTTATTCCAATTGTTTCATTGATTTGTACTCTCATTTGTGTTATTTTAATTTGATCTTCTTGTATGAATTCTTATGCATTCTTATTTATTGGACTCTTCTCCCCTATAAATCATAAAATCATTAGGGTATGTATATATATTTTTATAATGAATTACATATTTTATAATGATTTTATTCATATAATAGAATGGTGTAGAGATCTTATCGTCACTAAATGTGTCATGAAAGAAACTCAAAAATCATTAAAATTTCTTTGACAGTATTTCCACAGAGATACTTTATTTTATTAAACATAATTATAAAATACAACTTCGAATACTTGGAACGCCCTTTATATAGATGTGGTTTTTTATCTTCAACTAATTTATAAAACTCATTTTTTTGTCACTCAGGTTCTAAGAAAGATTAACCTACTCAATATAAAATAAAGGTTTTTTTATCTATTAAAATAATATACATTGTATCCTGTAAATCCAAATGCACCATTTATCAAGTTTCAAAGTGAATTCTCTGATAGAGGGTAACATTTTGTTTCATTGAAAGGATTGTCATTTTTTAGAAAATTTATAACACTTAATTCACCATGCCAAATAAAAAATAAATATAGAGAAGGAAAATATTTCAAAATAAATTTATCATATACTTTATTTCTATTCAACCATCACTTGAATTTACAATCAAGACACAGAAATTTTATTCTCTCATCCACTGATCAGTTTGCAATTTCATAATCTAAAAATTCTTCCAAACCCTTGGCATATCAAGGTGTGTTTACAAGTAAATTAATTTAAATTTTATCCATTGTTATTTTATTTTCACTCGAATCCCAATACATTTATATATAATGATATAAATATTTAATCCAACTATTATAATAACTTTTTAACATCATCCAATTTCATCATTGACTATGGTAGGGTCTTGCTTTGAAAAAATGTAAATTTATCTTGAAAATTATTTTATTTGACTGAAACAATATAAACATAAATTATTAAATATTACTACTCACAATAACAAGGTTATATGTCCTAGAATAAATTCACTAAGGAAAATAGAGGGAAACTGAAAGCATGGATATCAGGGATACTATCCCCGCAACGTTTGACTGAAGAATTAGGGGAAATCAAGGAGGGAGGTAGGAGTATAAGGTAGTGGGGAAGTTTTTAGTGATCAATATCCATTGGGGTGGTGGTTAATTGGAAATAGGTAAGAGGTTTTATCATATTTAGTGAAGACCTATCAGGGGAAGTCACTTCAGTCGGTGCTGAGGGATGGATGGTTGGTGGTCAATGGTGATAGAGGGGGTCAAGGATCTGGGGTCGGCATCAAGAGTGGAGTGGATTAGTGGTCAGTAGTAAGCATCAAGGTAGGGTATGTCAGTGGGGTTATCAAAGGGGGTTGAGGTTTTGGATAAATGGGGTTTGAGGTGGGGTGGGGGAGTGAGCAGGGTGAATTTGGTTTTATTAAGTATTTAGTGATTGTTTGAATAAAACAGCCAGAAAATATAATTATTAGTGGTGATGTTAGCCACTATCGTACCACCCCCGTCTAAGGAGAAGGGACTCCCTTGACCTTCTTCTAGAACTCATCTTCCTCCATTCATTCCTTTCTTCCACTAACAATAACTTTCACCCTTCCTCGACATTAAGTTTTTCCCTAAATTGTTTGATCACTTCGACGAATTTCTAAATGTTATCATCTCGACTACATAGTTCATGAAGGCCTCAATCAATCTTAATTATAAATTACTGGATCATTTTACTCAAAATAGACCTTTAGTGTGTTATTTGGAAAAATTTATTTTCATATCTTTGGGATTTCAAGATACACTGATTTTTGGCCTTCTTGAAAAGTGGAAAATTATGATCTCCTTTTCTTCATAGGAGGATTTGTTAATGGTCTAGTCTAAATTACCCAACCTTTTTAACAGATATAATTTATTTCTATTACTCTATTTATATGATTTACATTTTAAGCGTGTTTCTCCAATGATGTTGATATTTTTTATTCTCCCAGAACTCCCACTTCCTTTTCAAAATCCTTCAATAATTAGTATGTTGTGGAATATGTTCGGTCTCTTATTGATCTCGGATAGCAGAACAAAATGACTTTTCCATCTAATTTATCTACATTTATGAATCAAGGATGATGATTCAAAAACCCCGATTGATTGGGTGTGGATTACTATAACGGAATAATTTTGGTGCTATAATAATGTTCTCTTTGAATCGTGGAAGGTTTTATGTTCATTGTGCAAGAAATTGGGCCATTTTTTCATCTTGTCACTAGGGGTGTAGGGATCCCCTTGCTGTGGTTATCCCCACACACTAGATTGAGCCAACTTATTTTGATATTGCTACTATCTTTTTGGCTACTGTAAAATATCTTAATTTGGCTCCTCCCCTGGTTAAGCTGATGGTTGTGACTCTGGACCCAATAATTGAGGACATATTTTTAAGGTTGAATCACAGTCTAGCTGCCTCCAAGCTAACAGAGTCGGCCATAAGAGTGCCTTGTTCCATGTTGGTATCCTAATTTTCTAATATAGTAATGTCTGGAAGGATGGTTAAAGGACATGATACTAGGAAATCTATTTCTAACAGTTTCTGTATCATTCATGTTGAGGCAACGGTGCTTGTAGAGAATCGTGAAACTCCTAGCTTGACTGTGGTTGTGTCTCGGAGTCTATGGGTTCTAGACTAATGTGAAGCATCTAATCCAATTAGAGACCAAAAATATTTCTCTACATTGAATTGAGGCGGAATAGGGAATATGGATCCTAAAGGATAGAAAAACTATATTCCAATATGGAAATGGAAACAGATCGAGTTAAGATTTCTAGAAGATAAGGATATATGTGATAAATAGGTGGACGCCCAACCAACAATTGATTTTGAGAAGAACTATCAATAGACTATACTGGTTGGGTCTTCATCAAGTAAGGGGAAGTATGGATATATTCCTTGTAGTAATTTCCCACTCCACAAGGGGGGGATCATGATCCTGCAAAGATAACTCCAACAATCCAAGAGCAATAGTAACCAGATCTTTAGGAAAGGAAAAGAGTAAAGGGACATAAGTTAAATCGGGGTAATTTACAATTATTGAAGGTACGAAGCTTAATTCTAGAAATAAATAAAAGTAGACTCCTAATATGGATATAAAATCCCGTGATAGTGGGGACAAGGTGCCAGATCGGGATATAGTGTTGGGTGGAGCGTCAAATATGGTGGGAGGACAATAGGGAGTTGAAAATAAGAAGTAATTAGATATTTCTCTTCATTACAAGAAGTAAATTTTTAAATAATCTTTTTATATCAATTCAATTAAAGAGGTAATAATTAATATATAAGAGAGAATTATCCTTGTTTCCATTATTGAAGAGAAATGGAAGAGGATCGGCAAACAAGATCGCATTTTGGTGTGAGTTTTAAATGAAGTGAAAATTACAGTGCAGGAATATATTCAAACTTGGTAAAAAATGGTAGATTAGTTTGAAGCTCATTTAAATGTTGATCTAGATATATTGGTAACTATGTGGAATTTGGAGTTTTATAGATTGGTTGACTCTAATGTCCTTATATTTGTCTTCAATGACTTTTGGAGATCTTTTTATAGTTAATTTTGTGTGTAGGTAACTATTTTGTTTATTACTTTTCCTCAAATTTTCATTAAAATAAAAAAATCATTTCAATCTAATTATTAGAATTAATTTTATGAAACCACCAAAAAATATTAACTAAAAAAAATCTATAGTAGTATGTAGAATCCCATCTAGGACACCATTTTTTATACTATCAATGGTACTCATATTCATAGAAATAAAGACATTTGTTTATAAATGAATAGGAAAAATACAAGGTGTTATATTATATATAGGAATCATGAATAGGTGACTTCTTGGTAATTATTTAGTTAATTTCCTTATCATTTTATCTACCTTTTAGATAATATCCTTATTATTTTTATCTAAAAAATATTTTTTATAATTTTCAAAGATATCATCAATAAATAACTTCATCTATGAGGATGATGTACTTATGATGATGTTTTTTATTTTTATTCTAAAATGCATTCAAAATTATGGATCATTAAACAACAATATTGTAATATAATGCTAAATGATAAATGCATTGAAGAATAAAAATTCATGGTGTGATATATAATAATCAACTACACCAAAATTTAATAAAAAGTAGGCCGAGAATGACTCAATGTTTATTTTTTTAGTTTAAAATTTAAATTTTAGTTAAAACACTTATTACATACTCAAAACTGAGAAAACACATTGTGGTGATTATGTTTGAAACTTTATGAATTATATAATTTTTCATCAATAAACTAGAATCCCCAAAAAGGTATTTATGAAAATAATTATAATTTCATTTAAAATATTTATAATCTAATATTAACATTTTCCTAATTCTTACAGGACTATATATAGTCCTTATATTTAAAAGAAGAAATATATTTATTTATAAAGTAATCGGAAAAATACATGATTTCATAATGTATATAGACATCATAAAGAGGAATCTTCTTACTCATTATGTAGTTATTTTTCTCATAATTTTATATATTATTTATTAGTTTATTTTCGTATCATTTTTATATGATACATATTTTGTAAATTTTCACAGATATCGTGAAGAAGGATCATACACTCTTGATTCACTATTTTAATATGATTTTTCACTCAATAGGGATGAAGCAGTAATGGTGATGTTGTTTTATATTTATTATGTAATGCCTTCAACATTCCAGTTTATAAAAAATATTATAAGATAACCCCAAATGATGAAGGTGTTGTAGAATAAAAAGACATGGTGTGATGTGTTGGAATGAAACACAACTCAATCGGATACATCATTTTCCCAATATAACTGAAGGTTTCTGTTTTAGGTTTAAAATTAAAATTTTATCTCAAAACACATGTTACACGATCAAAACTAATAAAACACTTTTATATTTTATTGAAACATTACTAAAATAATTCATAAGTAACTTTCTATTGGTAGGAATCATCAGAACCTCAAGCCAATACATGGTCTTCCTAGTATGACTAGAAGTGTATGTTTTTAGTTTAAAATTCACACAACAATTCAAAAAACATGTCAAATGCTCAAAACTAAAGAAAAAAATTCAAATTGAATTAATAATTCAGGAAAAGTACAAATAAGTAGTTTCTCACATGTAGTAACAAACCGCACATCAATCTATTGCATAGTGTTCCCAGTATGACTAAATTTTTCTGTTATCAGTTTAAAATTTTCTTTTTAGCTCAGAACGTATTTCACTCATTGAATATTGAGAAAAAACCCTGGTATTTTTTTGATACATTATGAAAATGTTTAATAAGTCATTTTTTACATGTCTTAATTTTTCACACATCAATTAAATGATGGATTTGATAGGTATAACTCAAAGTATGTGTTTTCAATTTAAATTTACATTTTAGTAAAAAAGATACATCGCATACTCATAATCAAGGAAATTAATGTGGATTGTTTTGAAACTTTATAAAAATTATCCTTAACTCATTTATTATGTATATGAATCAATCAGATATCAATCTAATACACCGTGTGACCAGTATATCTCTAAGTGCAGCTTTTTGTTTAAAATTGACATTAGTTAAAAATAAAAAGCACATACTCAAAACTAGGTGAATGAATTTGTTTCATTTTGATGCTTTAATAAAAAGACATGGATTTCATTTGTGATGTATAGAAATTATCCTCATAACAATCTGATACACAATGTTCCCCATATGAGTCAAAGTGTGTGGTTTGAGTTTTAGTATGGCATTTTAGTTCAAAATATATTCCACTCACTGAAAACCAAGAAAACTCATTCATCTTTTCTTGATAATTTTGTAAAAGGATTTATAAGTCATTTTTGATGTGTATGAATCAGTATCATATCAAACTGATATACGACGTGATCGGTATGACTCAATGTGATTTTTTCAGTTTAAATTGTCATTACTGTAAAAATTACATGTGACATTCTCAAAACTAATCAAACACATTCATATTATTTTTATACTTTATGAAAATGATTATTAAGTCATTTTTGATGTGTAGGGATTAAATTCATGTCAATCCAATGTATTATGTGACCAATATGACTCCAAGTGTGTTTTTTTATTTAAAATTTATATTTTAGTCCAAAATACACATCAAAAAATAAAAATAATGAAAACCAATTTGATTTTTTTTGATACTTTATGAAAATTATTTGTAGTTCATTTGTCCTTTGTAGGAATTAAGTGCATATAAATATGATACACACAGTTTCTGGGTAGACTTAAACTATATGTTTTGAGTTTAAAAATGATATTTTAGTTAAAAAATGTGTCAGTCACTGAAAAACAAGAAAACACACTCGAATTGTCTTGATATTTTAGAAAATGATTCATAATTAATTTTCGATGTGAAGCAATCAGTCTCGCATCAAACCGACATAGGATATGACTAATGTGACTCAAATTGTGTGTTTTTTGTTTAAATTTTAATTTTATTAAAAAATAAATGTGACATAAAAAAACTAATAGAATTTAGTCATATTGTTTTTATACCTTATCACCATGATCCTTAGACATTTTTTGATGTGTAGGATTCAACTGATTTACAATCTAACACACCGTGTGATCGGTATGACTATAAGTGTTTACTTTTTCAAAATTTTTAATTTAGTTAAAAATGCACATCACATACTAAAAAACAAGGAAACAGATTTGTATTGTTTTTGATGATTTTGAAAACTGATCTGTATATTATTTTTGGTGTATAATAATTTCTATTACATCTAATAAAGTGTGTGCCGGATTTGACTCAAATGATGTGTTTTGAGTTTAAAAATGATATTTGAGCTCAAAACATGTGTCACTCATTGAAAACAAATAAAAAGAACGTTAATTGTCTTAATAATTTAAGAAATTGATTCATATTTCATTTTTGATTAGTAAGAGTCAGTTTCATTCCCAATCAACACATTCATATTTTTTTATACTTTTGGAAAAATATTCTTGTTTCAGTTGTTGGAATGAATTTCATGTTAATTCAATGAACCATGTGACTAGTATGACTCCAAGTGTGAAATTTTATTTAAAATTTTCATTTTAGTTCAAAACAATCATCAATACTGAAAATCAAGAAAATGCGATCAGATTGTTTTGATACCTTATGATAATGATCCATCTGTCATTTGTTACATTTAGGAATTAGCTACACCTCAATATGATACATTGTGTGCCAGATATGACTCAAAATGAGTGTTTTGAGTTTAAAAATGATATTTTAGTTTTAAAAAATGTGATATACTTAAATGTGAGAAAACACATTCAGATTATTTTGATATTTTAGGAAAAACCCCCATAATTCATTTGTGATGTGTCGGAATTATCCACACATCAATCTGATACTAGGTGTGACCGGTATGACTCCTATGACGTGGTTCCATTTTAATAATAGAATATTATTAATATATTGTTTAATATTTATATATTGTTTATTTATTTATAGTATTACTAACATAATAATTGTTATCAAATATAGGTGTATTCTTTTTCTTGATTTAGGTTGGTTTTTTCCACAATTGGTACCATGATCCAGCATTTTTTAGAGGGTCTCTAGTCTCAAATGCATTCAAAATGTTAATTTTTTAGAATTTTTGTGTTAAATTATACTTTCTAGTGTAATTATAAAAAACATTTAAAATTTCTATAATATAGTGTTTTTATTCTTCTGTTTGTGATGTAATTTTTATTTCAATTAAATTATGGATTTTTTTCTACTATAGTGTGCTTTAATTTTAATAGAAAACTACAATACTATGAGCTTTATAAATGATATTTCTAGTGTAACATAATGGCCCTTTATTATTATTGATAAAGGGGGACAATTTTAACGACGTATAGTACAACAAAAAAAATTTACATTGTTAAATTTGTTTTTTAGTGTTGTCTATCACTCGATATTGAGTAGTGTTTGCAGTGAAAAAGCCAATTCCTAGTATTGTTAAAGGTATCAACTATAGTAGTGTATTTTTTAAAAAGAAAAACACACACTAATATATATTGTTTGGATAACAACATATGATATTTAGAATTTTTTAAATGTTTCAAAAACCTAATTTAATTGGATCTAGTGGTAATCAAATTGTCGAAAGTGATTTATTGATATATTTTTGAAAATAAAATTAATAAAAAATATCATAACTAAATTTTAATTTATAAATTTCTATTAATGATGAGGTAAATTATATGAAATCATCAATGTTTTCACAACATTTAAAATTTCTCAAAACCCTAACATAGTAAATGATGAAAAAAAAGCATTATGAATCATCTATGTATGGAATCTCTGTAAGAAGATCTATCCTTTGAACCTATGAGGAACACAAATATCCATCCGATCTCTCATAAAAATATCCATCACTAGCCACTCCCAAATTAAATTCCCCCAAAAACATGAAATGATAAAGACTCAAGGTCCATTGAAATATTTTATAGAGCGTCTAGTCAAGTGTTTCCCTCTCGTAGAGTATGGATGACATAACGGTCCCCACGATTCAACACCAACTCTTTGAAATCTACTATATTTTCAAAAAAAATTGTTAGAAACCCTAGTTGAATATGATTTCATTGTACCACAATAATGGAGATATCCATGATGATGCACTGAGCGTCGGCCTCACAAATAAGCTTTTGGAAGCTGTGTTTCTCGGCCATGTCGAGTCACACATTGAGAACCACCCACTCAACCTCGGCAGCAACAAAGAAACCTATTATGAATCCACCTCCTGTGGGGATTTCATGTGAGTTTAGAATACATAAAAAAGAAAAAGGATTTAATTTTTTAGGGTTATGTTTTTTTATAGAAGCGATGGTTTTTAGAGTTTGAATTCATGTGCCTCTTTCTCTATTTTATCTGTTGTGTGAATCTCTTCTCAACATTATTGTAATTCAATTAGGTTTATACCCAATGGTTTTTATATATGAAATAAAAAATCAATATCTAATTATCTTTTATAAATGGTGGTCTTTGATCCAATACCATTGTTTTTATTTAAACCTTTTATTCAGACAAAGATCATTTTCCCTTCATAGTCAGATCTATTTAGGTTTTTTTAGGTTGTGTTCTTTGTTTCAGACTATGTTCATACATCATCTGCTTTCTTTCTTTAATCCACTATCTTATCTAAGTATTATTTTTGAGATCGTTCCCATATCTTGGATTCCCATATTTATACTCTTGATTATTAATTGATCCTAATTTTTTGACTAGGTTTTGAGGGTTTTCCGTTTTGGGTTTTCCATGTTAAAAAATTATGGTTTCTACATTTATTTATTTGCATATATTATTATTTTTATTACACATCCACTTTAATTTTTCAGGCGTGTTCAAATGGAAAGTAATTTATTTTCACTACAAATTTGTTTTTTTTGTTTCTTGCACAATCATCGATTGTCATCTTTCATGACTTCTAGTTTAAGAGGGTTGAGTTTTTTATTCAGTTAAATTATAGAAACCAATTACATTTTGGTGATTTTTTTGAATGGTAACAACGACCATATATGGTGATTAAAAATTAATGATCTTATTTTTTTCAATTGAAGGAATCTTTCGATATGTAGTACTAAAATGCTAGAAAGAACTTCATATTAAAATGGAATCTTGATCATGATCTGGTTTTGTTTCATTCTTAAATGGGTTGAAGACAACATGATGAATCATACTGACATTACTTTTCATTCCAGAACATCGTTGGAGAAGCTTGAGTCTAACTATTATTCCAACACATAAAATAATAAATTTTTTCTCCTAAATTTTTTTTAATTTGAGGTAGAAAGAACATATTTTTGTTTATGACTATTTGAATAAATATCAAGGATGTTTTGGTCAATTTTTTTTTATGTGTATTAATTTGATAGATGAGGTTTTAGTGTTACTTTTGCATAATAATTTACTCGATTCATTGGAGAATTTTTATGTTACTCTAACTGGTTCTACTCCTAATGTGGTTGTGAAATTATGTTTCTTTTAGAATGTTATCTTGAATGAATAGGTCAGTACATTCACTCTAGAAAAATCATCTTCATTGATTTTATTCATAGAGTCACCAGTGGAGAATTCAAGAAAAGAATCAGGGATAGAGCAGTTGTGGTACGAGAAAAGGTGGAAGCAAATATAGACCAAAGTAGATAGATTCTTAATGTCATCATTGTGGTAATAAAAGACTTTTTATGAAATTTTTATATCATCTAAAAAGAGAAAAAAATTAAATTAAATTAGAAAAATACAAATGGTGATGGAGATGAATATGTCACCACTGCTATATGGGAGAACTTTTCATTTTTGATGACTCCATTAACATGTCTTCTGATGATTCTAATAGGGTTGTTTAAAGTGGTGCTTGTTTTCAAGTGACATCGAGGAAGTATCTCATTAGATATTATATCCCATGTAATTTTGGGATTTTGAATATAGGTAATTATGGTCATGTTGATGTAACACCCCGAGATTTTATGAAAAATTTTCTTTTAATTTCATTAATGTCTTGTGTTTTATGCTACACCAAGATTACCTTGCGCTATATGCAACACCATATTAGCTTGCCATATACGCAACACTATTCTTGGATCGTGTTACACACAATTTTGATAATAGTTATTCTACGCAAAATTGAGTATATATATATATATATATTCAATGTATAAATGAAATATGGTTGGATTATGTTATAAGAAACAACGAAGGATTCTTGCACAACACGCAACCCTGATTTGACTTGTATTACACGCAATCGCGACCTTCCTCGATAGCGTGTGTTGTACGCAATTCCGGGTTTTACTAAACAACGATATATTATTATAATATTATTATTAACTATCCGTTATGAATAGAATTATCTAAATTTTGAATCTTATAACATTATTATTTGTCTTTCACATTTTCTAAAACATGGTATAAGAACAAAATAAATTTTTTGGGTAAAATAAGTATTTTTCAAAAAATGCAGTTTTTCCGCGTTTGGATGGCGCACCCACTTTAAATCTAGTTTTTGACATGTTTATAAGTTCAATTTGAAAAAATAAAATTCTTCTTTGGAATCATGAAATAAAAATTTACTTTGGATAAATTTTCATATCATTCTGGTAACATTCATATTTGGATGAATAGTAAAAACACGCTATATTTTAATTAAAAACAACTTTTTCAATCGAAATAATTAATAGTGATAAATTATTAATTTTAGTGATTTTAAAGTATATTTAGAATATATTTTTACATTTTAATACAATGTTGGTCATTGGATGTAATTTCACATTTAAACCAGACATAAACAAGTGTCAATCTTTTGATAGTTATTATCTCTTAAGAACACGCTATTTGTTTTGACGATGGACATTAATTTTTAAATTAATTAATGCAAATGATATGTTTTGAATTTGGTAAAATATACATCATTCTTGAGTTCATAATATCAAATATATCTTATGCCTAATTTTTGGTATTTTTCTGGAAACTTTCATTTTTTGATGAATAGTAAAACCACTAAGTGGTAGTTAAAAAAATGAATTTTTCATAAAACTTAATTTTACCACTTCTGTGAGTGGAATTTCAAAAATCCGAGAGGCACGGTTGATGTCATTAAGTAATATGTGGTTCAATGAGATGAAAATAATTTTTGGTGAATAGTAAATGTTTACTTTTTTTTACCACGGTTAAAAGTAAATAGGGTAATTAAGTGTAAAATTGATATTATTATTACCCTAACACATGTCCTAATTCTATTGGATAAGTTTAATTCGACCAAAAACAACCTTATTAATTAAATATGACCATTTAGGCCCACTTGGATTAGATTAGGACATTTATTATTATTTAATTCAAAGAAGAGTTAAAAGAGTTAAAATCAAATGTTATTTACTAAAACATTTTTAATATAGAGTTATACATAATATAAATACAATTTCAAATATTCATTAGAAAGATATTGATATTTCCTAAATAATGATATTTTATTTATAATTTTTATACATTAAATAGTTCAATTTATTTATGACACAATGATGATGCAGTAATTACCATAATAGTGAAACATTAGAATAATTGATATTATAAATACCCAAATAAGTGTAATTTGAGACTTTTTATGAATTCAACTAAATTTATAGGTTAATATGACATGTTAATATTGATTTAATTTACTTTTTTTGAACTAATCATTCTGTTATGATTTTCACAAAAATCAATTACTAAATAGTGTCAAAATTGACATAATATAGTTTTTTAAAAAAATATTATATTATTAATTGTTATTTTATTCCTAAAAATCTATGGTTCTAAAAAATTACTTAGATAAGGTTATATATATTAATAATAAACAACTTGGGGTTCGTTTGGATTGTTATAGTAAGTTTATTAACCTTATAGTGTAAGAACACAAGAAGACACGGTAAAAGTAAAATTATTTAACTTAATGTTAAATCTAAATGATAAGGTTAAAATAGGAACATAACTTGTCTAAATTCTATTGTATGAGAGTATTTCGACCCATACCCACATTATCTTCGAAATAATTCAATTTGGAGCTATTTAAAAACGAATTTGACTTTATAATAAAATAATAGTATTAGTTATTCCAAAGGTGCCCCTCTCCTCCCTTATAAAAGGGCACCTCCTCCCCCTCTTCCTCACACCACTTTGAGCCTTCAAGCTCGGCCAAACCCTAACAATTTCTCCTCTACACTTCCCTAGAAACATCCTAGAGGTTCTGGTCATCTTCAATGACCTATTTTAGTGCCCTAAAAGGAGGTCTCAAAGAAGCACTTCAAAGAAGAGGTAATGTCCGTTACCGATTCTTTCATCTTTATTTCTTCTTCCACATCTTCTTATTTAGTTGTTTCATTATGAAGTAATAACATCAGTATCACTCACATAATTATATTTTATTATAAGTATGAAACAACCGTATTTCACCATCTATCCATCCTACGGAAAAAGAAATCATCGCGCGTGCGTATGTACGGAATACCGTCTCCACGCCGTGGTGTAATCTATTTTCCACCACCACCTTACTTGTATGGGTATAATGGTGTAAATAATGACTATATATGACTATTATAAAGTGATATTTATTCTGAAATAGTAAACATACACTCCAATATAATTCCACGATCATAGGAACGACATCATCACTCGTGCGTACGTACGGAATACCGTCTCCACGATGTGATGCGACTCGTTCTACATGATCTTAATTTCATAATGATTATATAAATGAATTGAATGAATTAATATGATATATATTACACTAATACCATTCTATAAATGAGGTATCTATAACCTAAAGAGAAGAATAATAATTTATTCGACAAAACACGCATAAGAACAAAAAGTAATAAACACCTGAATAACAAGTAGTAATGAAATATTACTAATAAGAAGCTAAGAATATGACCATATATGATATCATAACAATAAGTATGATTCTTTAATAAGTCAATAACATTATTTAAATCATTATACAGGAGCTTAAGACACTTACGAAGCAAATCGGACCTAAGGTAAGGGAAATATCGCAATATCATTTTTAACCAAGATTGTTTATACTTTGGTATTTACTGGGGTGTATTTTATCATCCACATCCATTTTTCCTCAATATTTAAAATTATTTCCATCCACCTACAATTGTTTAAATCCAATTTTACCCTTCGGTGAGTTTTTAGTAAAGGATATGAAAGGAATATTTTGTCGTTTTTCGTACGAGGTACTTTTTGACTTTTCCGACAAAAGTACGAGAAGAATGTTTTTTTAACTTATACGGCATGAATGGATTTTTAAAACATTATTTCCAATAAGATTCCTTTAAAAAATTTCAATTTTATTTTTAATCAACTTCTTTTAGTTTAAAATTGTATGACATGTTAAGAAAGGAAAAATGTTTTTGAAGTAGAAAGGATATTTTCCTCAAGAATGGAGTTCAAGAGTTTTATCAAAATTATTTTACATATAAGATAAAATAGGGTTCTGTTTCTATCCCTATTATTAAATGGATTTGATTATGGAAATATTTTTATGAATTCCTTTATCTTATATGATTTTTTTTATGATTTCCTGATGTTTTAGATTCCCATTTTTATTACCTGGGTTATGCTATGATGTATGGTTTATGATTTTGTGTCACACATAAGAATGATATAATTATGAGATGGGTGGGACCTATATCTCCCTACAATGCATTGGGTAAAGATTTTATATCTCATGAGATAGACATGGCTGGAACGGTAGGTTATACCGGTTCAGTGAAACAGGACTGAAACGAGGAGTGAACTCGGTTCAGAAAGGGACTTTGCCCACTAAGATAGTCTTGGCAATGAGTCTTGACTAATAAGAAATGATTTTCTAAGATTATGTGTGTATGCCAAAAATTATCATGTTTTATGTTATGATTATTGGGATTACATTTCACTACTATGATTTATCCCATCTTATGAAATTATGATCTCTTTTGCAGGTTAGGATTTCCAAAAGATGTGTTCTTATGAATATGACGTGATTGATATTTCTTTTGTTTACCCTTACTGAGAATTTGAGCGCAACCTTTTATGATTTTTTCCCCAGGACATAAAGAAATGATTTAGGTTTTAAAAAAAAGAAGATCTTTGTGGGAGATGTTGAAGATCTTTCACCACGATTAGAAGATTATATTCCGAGTTTCCAAAGACACTAAACTATTACGGTCCTTGTGTGTGTGTTTTTGTTATGTACTATGTATTCCGCAAAAGTAATGTAATGTCAATGTACGTCAAGCTTCGGGTCTCTATAGTTGGTATCAGAGGAAAAGTTTAGTCAACCTTTGGAAACTAGGATGTTAAAACGTTAGTAAGATCCCTAGAGATTTTTCTAAGGTATGTCTAGGGATGTCCCTAAGGATAAGTATACGTATAGGATATAGTCCTAGAACTATGGTAACGATATTATATTAAACCAAAGATGTTAGATATTCCCCCTTTATTATGATTTTTGCCTCTCACACTATTCTATTTGGGTTTTAGAAAATGGCTGGAAACAAGATGATTCACGATAATGGAGGATATGCTGGGCAATGTAATGATATTCTTCATGATCAACCAAATGAAATGGGATTTGGAAGTCCAAAAATCATTATTATGCCGAATCAGAAATCTCATAATATGATCAATAAAGTAAATTTTTTTAAGTTTCCTGACTCAGCTAATAAGAGAAAGATAGAGTTTCATGATGATCATTGAGGAAAGAAAGTTCAATTTCTCCTATGTAAATCATGTGGGAAGAGGCATCAAGGAGAATGTTTCAAAGGAACTGGAAGATGCTTTGGGTGTGGAAAAGAAGGACACAAAGCCAGTAAGTGAAAAGGAAAAGGTTCAGTTAACACCAGGGATGAGGATAATGGTATTGCTACGACATCAACAATGGTTAAATGTTTTAAATGTGGAATGTACGGGCATTATGCAAACCAATGTCCTAAGGGAAAGTCTCATGAAGAGAATCAGTATGGTCGTATGGGTAGTATTTATGTTCATGATGATGAAGAGACTACAAATGATATGTGAGATGAAAGAATTGTTGAAGCTCGGTCAATGGTTTAAGAATGTAGTGGAATGATTACATGTTTATCATGTGTAATGTTGTATAAGTAATCTCATAGTACTATGGAATAAATAGACATCTAAGGATTGTTACACTGTTGTCTTTCCTTGAGTTTTGAAAGTGTATGATTAATGGTACCAGTATCCATGAAAGGTTATTCAAATATTTTTGGAATGTAAATGATATGCACATAATGAAGGGATAAGGATAAAATTAAATGTTTGATAGTATTCATGAGCTCATGACTGATATAAGGAGAAGGTTATATCATGGTTTGAGTATATAGAATTTTTGGATTTTGGTATGTGGAAAGAGTTAACTTTTAACTGCATTCATGTTTTCACTAAGGTTCAATGGGTATTCATTCTTCAAGAGAATACATGATTAAGGTATTCTCATGTTTGTAATTTGACCAACAAGATATATCTTATGATATATGGGGGATAAATGATGGAATTCACGTGATCATTTCCTTTATACTATGAGCTTGGACCGAAGTATTTTAGATAATCCTAAATATTAGAATGGATTATGTTGGACATAAGTTAGTGTTGTTTAAGGATAAAACTTTTTTTGATGTTGTTGAAGGGATTTTATAGTAATATAGCTTTAGAAAAAGGACAACCTGCGGGACGGGAGACAGCCCATCGCGTCGGACAAGGCTGTGGGAATCGAACCCACAACCGAAGTGTGACTGGCCTTTATCGCCTACCACTGGCCTACAGGAAGTCCTTGTTTAGTAGAAACTAGTTTTATTATATTAAGCAGTATGATATATGAAGTATAAGTCCATTTTAGGAACCATATATGATTAATCTCACTATAGATGGACTTATGTATTTTTTGATAACTTTTCTAACCTTTTGTTTGAGACAGATGGAATGACCCATCATTCTATCACATGATCTGCTAACACATCACGAATGACAAATTCAACTTCATTTCTTTAAGAGATGAAGTGGAAATTGTCCAAAGAACGACCAACGGTGAGACTATACCAAAATCACGAAATTATTTCTTCTAATTCCAATTTCATCAACTTTAGGGAAATGATCTTGAAAACCAAAAATGTTGTCCTAGTGCTATTATATCTGATTAATCAGATGGTACCTTAAATCGTCACAAATTTAGGGCTTTGTGATTGCTGTATTTTCCATAGCAATGTTCTCTACCACTCTCCATCAGAACATGATGGTTAGATTTCTCTTCCATGTCCATATTTTCACCTATGTGGAAACCCAGTGATTAGTTTATTTGGGTAACCATTACGTTTCATACTTTTATTTTTAAAGATTGGTTTTGGTATTCCTTTTTACGATGTGGGTTTCTATTAAAGAAACTTTCGAATAGTAAACCATTTATAACCCAGATGAATTTCGAGGGCGAAATTCATTTTAAGGGGGTAGAATGTAACACCCCAAGATTTTATGAAAAATGTTCTTTTAATTTCATTAATGTCTTGTGTTTTATGCTACACCAAGATTACCTTGCTCTATACGCAACACCGTATTAGCTTGTCGTATACGCAACACTATTCTTGGATCGTGTTACACACAATTTTGATAATAGTTATTCTACGCAACATTGAGTATATATATATATATATATATATATTCAATGTATAAATGAAATATGGTTGGATTATGTTATACAAAACAACGAAGGATTCTTGCACAACAAGCAACCCTGACTTGGCTTGCATTACACGCAATCGCGACCTTCCTCGATAGTGTGTGTTGTACGCAATACCGGGTCTTACAAAACAACGATATATTATTATAATATTATTATTAACTAGCCTTTATGAATAGTATTAACTAAATTTTGAATCTTATAACATTATTATTCGTCTTGCACATTTTCTAAAACATGGTATAAGAACAAAATAAATTTTTCGGGTAAAATAAGTATTTTTCAAAAAATGCAGTTTTGCTGCCTTTTGATGGCGCACCCACTTTAAATCTAGTTTTTGACATGTTTATAAGTTCAATTTGACAAAATAAAATTCTTCTTTGTAATCATGAAATAAAAATTTACTTTGGATAAATTTTCATATCATTCTGGTAACTTGTATATTTTGATGAATAGTAAAAACACGCTATATTTTAATTAAAAACAACTTTTTCAATCGAAATAATTAATAGTGATAAATTATTAATTTGTGTGGTTTTAAAGTATATTTAGAATATATTTTTACAACTTAATACAATGTTGGTCATTGGATGTAATTTCACATTTAAACCAGACATAAACAAGTGTCAATCTTTTGATAGTTATTATCTCTCAAGAACAAGTTATTTGTTTTGACGACGGGAATTAATTTTTAAATTAATTAATGCAACTGATATGTTTTGAATTTTGTAAAATAGACATCATTTTTGAGTTCATAATATCAAATATAGTTTAGGCCTAATTTTTTGTATTTTTCTGGAAACATTCATTTTTTGATGAATAGTGAAACCACTAAGTGGTAGTTAAAAAAATGAATTTTTCATAAAACTTAATTTTACCCCTTCTGTGACTGGAATTTCAAAAATCCAAGAGACATGGTTGATGTCAGTAAGTAAAATTTGGTTCAATGAGATTAAAATAATTTTTGGTGAATAGTAACTTTTTACTTTTTTTTACCACGGTTAAAAGTAAATATGGTAATTAAGGGTAAAAATGATATTATTATTACCCTAACACATGTCCTAATTCTATTGGATAACTATAATTCGACCAAAAACAACCTTATGAATAAAATATGACCATTTAGGCCAACTTGGATTAGATTAGGACATTTATTATTATTTAATTCAAAGAAGAGTTAAAAGAGTTAAAATCAAAGTTTATTTACTAAAAAAATTTAATATAAGGTTATACATAATATAAAAACGATTTTAAATATTCATTAGAAAGATAATGATATTTCATAAATAATGATATTTTATTTATAATTTTTAGACATTATATAATTTAATTTATTTATGACACAATGATGATGCAGTAATTACCATAATAGTGAAAAATTAGAATAATTGATATTATAAATACCCAAATAAGTGTAATTTGAGACTTTTTATAAATTAAAATAATTTAATAGGTTAATATGACATGTTAATATTTATTTAATTAACTTTTTTCGAACTAATTATTCTGTTATGATTTTCACAAAAGTCAATTACTAAATAGTGTCAAAATTGACATAATATAGTTTTAAAAAAAATATTATATTATTGATTGTTATTTTATTCCTAAAAATCTATGGTTCGGACAAATTACTTAGTTAAGGTTATATATATTAATAATAAACAACTTGGGGTTCATTTGGATTGTTATAGTAAGTTTATTAACCTTATAGTGTAAGAACACAAGAAGACACAGCAAAACTAAAATTATTTAACTTAATGTTAAATCTAAATGATAAGGTTAAAATAGGAACCTAAACTTTTCTAAATTCTATTGGATGAGAGGATTTCGACCCATCCCCACCTTAGCTTCGAAAAAAATCAATTTGGAGCTATTTAAAACCGAATTTGACTTTATAATAAAATAATAGTTTTAGTTATTCCAAAGATGCCCCTCTCCTCCCTTATAAAAGGGCACCTCCTCCCCCTCTTCCTCACTCCACTTTGAGCCTTCATTCTCGGCCAACCCCTGCCAATTTCTCCTCACCACTTCCCTAGACACATCCTAGAGGTTCTGGTATTCTTCGAATTCCTATTTTAGTTCCCTAAAAGGAGGTCTCAAAGAAGCACTTCAAAGAAGAGGTGATGTCCGTTACCGATTCTTTCATCTTTATTTCTTCTTCCACTTCTTATTCTTTAGTTGTTTCATTATTAAGTAATAAAATCAGTATCACTCACATACTGATATGTTATTATAAGTATGAAACAACCCTATTTCACCATCTATCCATCCTACGGAAAAAGAAATCACCGCGCGTGCGTACGTACGGAATACCGTCTCCACGCCGTGGTGTAATCTATTTTCCACCACCACCTTACTTGGATGGGTATAATGGTGTAAATAATGACTATATATGACTATTATAAAGTGATATTGATTCTGAAATAGTATACATACCCTCCAATACAATTCCACGATCATAGGAACGATATAATCACTCGTGCGTACGTACAGAATACCGTCTCCACGATGTGATGCGACTCGTTCTACATGATCTTCATTTCATAATGATTATATAAATGAATTGAATGAATGAATATTATATATATTACACTAATACCATTCTGGAAATGAGGTATATATAACCTAAAGAGAAGAATAAGAATTTATTCGACAAAACACGCATAAGAACAAAAAGTAATAAACACCCGAATAACAAGTAGTAATGAAATATTACTAATAAGAAGCTAAGAATATGACCATATATGATATCATAACAATAAGTATGATTATTTAATAAGTCAATAACATTATTTAAATCATTATACAGGAGGTTCGGACACTTACGAAGCAAATCGGACCTAAGGTAACGGAAATATCACAATCTCATTTTTATCCAAGATTATTTATACTTTGATATTTACTAGGGTGTATTTTATCATCCAAATCCATGTTTCCTCAATATGTAATATTATTTCCATCCACCTACAATTTTTTAAATCCAATTTTACCCTTCGGTGAGTTTTTAGTAAAGGATATGAAAGGAATCTTTTGTCGTTTTTCGTACGAGGTACTTTTTGACTTTTCTGACTAAAGTACGAGAAGAATGTTTGTTTTTAACATATACGGCATGAATGGATTTTTAAAACATTATTTCCAAGAAGCTTCCTTTACAAGTTTTCAAGTTTATTATTAATCAACTTCTTTTAGTTTAAAATTTTATGACATTTTAAGAAAGGAAAAATGTTTTTGAAGTAGAAATGATATTTTCCTCAAGAATGGAGTTCAAGAGTTTTATCAAAATTATTTTCCATATAAGATAAAATAGGGTTCTTTTTCTATCCCTATTATTACATGGATTTGATTATGGAAATATTTTTATGAGTTCCTTTATCTTATATGAATTGTTTTATGATGTCACGATGTTTAAGATTCCCATTTTTATTACATGGGTCATGCTATGATGTATGGTTTATGATCTTGCGGCACACATAAGAATGGTATCATTATGAGATGGGTGGGACCTATATCTCCCTCCAATGGATTGGGTGAAGATTTTATATCTCATCAGATAGACATGGCTGGAACGGTAGGTTGTACATGTTCAGTGAAACAGGACTGAAACGAGGAGTGAAATCGGTTCAGAAAGGGACTTTGTCCACTAAGATAGTCTTGGAAATGATTCTTGACTAATAAGAAATGATTCTCTATGATTATGTGTGTATTCTACAAAGTTTCATGTTTTATGTTATGATTATTGTGATTATATTTCACTACTATGATTTATCCCATGTTATGAAATTATGATCTCTTTTGCAGGTTAATATTTCTAAAAGTTATGTTCTTATTAATATGACATGATTGATATTTCTTTTGTTTACCCTTATTGAGAATTTGAGCCCACCCTTTTATGTTTTTTCTCCAGGACATAAAGAAAGGATTTAGTTTTAAAAAAAGAAGATCTTTATGGGAGATGTTGAAGATCTTTCACCATGATTAGAAGATTATATTCCGAGTTTCCAAAGACACTAAACTATTAAGGTCCTTGTGTGTGTGTTTTTGTTATGTACTAAGTATTCTGCAAAATTAATGTAATGACAATGTACGTCAAGATTCGGGTCTCTACAGTTGATATTGTAGGTATCAAGACTGTTTTTTTGTAGAGTAGCACAGGAAGTTAACTAATGTTGAATAATGTTCGACATGCACCTGAGGTTATTATTAATTTTATTTATATATGATTTCTTGATGATGAAAGTTATATTAGTACTTTTGGTGATTTACAACATAATATTTCTAATGGTTCTTTGATCTTTTCTCAAGTGATGAAGTATTCAAGCATGTACTCGACTAAAGATTATATTTCTTATGTTACTGATTTCATTTTTTAGAACAATTTCTCTTCCATGTTATGGAATAAGAGGGTAAAAAAATTGTGAAAAAGGGCTTGGTGGTTTGACTAATAGAAATATAATTCCTTATTTTAAGTGTTTCAAATTGGACACAAGAAATCTCTATGTGGATAAAAAACAAAACAGAGTGAGTTTAAGTAGTCATCCTTTGAACAGAAAGTCACAAGTACTTAAATTAGTACAATATGATTTTTGTGTTCCATTAAAGTCTAATAAATTTAGTGGTGGTCATTAATTTTATGGCTTTTATTGATGACTACACAGATAATCTTTTTTTATGTTTTGAATTCTAAAAACTCATGTTCTTGGTGTTTTTAATAAATATCATGTTTCTTGAGAGAGAGAATCTGGTAAGAAATTGAATTGTATTTTCAATAACAATGGGGATGATTATTTTGGTATGTTTGATTAATATTGTAGGTAGGAAGGTATTCATTATCAGAAAATGCCTCCTAAGATAGCTCAATTAAATGGTGTAGTTGAGCATATAGATTAGAATATTCCATAAAGAGTTCGTTGATTTATATCAAAAGAAATATTTCTTTTACATTTTTAGGTTGAGACTTTATTTACTATTTTTTATATTATCAATTTATTACCTGTGGTTTATTTTCATAAATACACTCTATATATGATTTGGTATGGAAAACAGATCAAGTATAATCATTTATATTTTTTTGGTTTCAAGGATTTTCTTCATGTGCCTAGTGATGAGAGATCCATGCTAGATTGTAAGTCATGACAAAGAATTTTTATTTTCTATAGACATGATGATTTTGGGTATAAGTTTCATGATTCACTTTTGAATAAACATTTTTTTTTTTTTTGATGCAGTGTTTAAGGTTGATCAAACTATTATAGATATTGATAAGGGATAGAAATATACATCTCTATTTTCTAATGGATATCATATTCTTGATCCAGTTTTGTATTCAAAGTTACCACATATTTTTTATTCTGATGATTGTGTTGGTGTGAATAATGATGTTGAGGGTAAAAATTTTGTATTTGATATTTATAGTGGACCATTTGTATCTAATGATCTTGTTCTAGGGGTTATTATTGAACCCACAGTTACACTATAGACATCAACTCAACATCATACCATTTCTAATCAACATTCACCATATGAGCATGTTCTCCTCACTGATGGGGGAGAACCGGAATCTTTTGATGAGGTGATGGAATGTGATCAGAACGATAGATAGGTTGTGGAAATGAATTATGAGATGAGATAAATGCATGAAAATTTTTACTTTTGAGTTGGTGAAGTTACCTACATGTAAGATAACTTGGATAATTCATTGGATTTATCATATTAAAAATCAAGAATCCTTTTTTGTTCAATGATACAAGGAAAGGTTAGTTTTTAATGGCTTCTATTAGAATAAATGTACTGATTTTGATGAGATTTATTCAAATAAATTAAAAATGTATTCCATTTAGGTTGTTCTTGGTTTGTCTTGTAGTTTGGATTTATAGATTAATTATATGTCTGTGAAGGAATATTTCTTTATAGAGGTTTATAGGAGGAGATTTGAATGGATTATCCAGATAGTTTTGTTGAAATAGGTAAAGAGAATCATGTCTTCTAGTAAAATAAGAGTTATTAAGGTTTGAACAAAGCTCTGAGGTAGTGGTACAAGAAGTTTTAATTTTTCATTTTTCATCAGGGTTTTAGTAAGACATATTCTAATAATTGTGTTTTTTCGATGAGATTTAGTGATAATGATTTTATTTTACTTTTTCTTTATGTTGATGTTATTCACATTTTTGTTCAAGGATATTCTAGAATTGATTAATTGAAGAATTATCTTTGTCATTGTTTTGGGATGAAAGACGTAGGGCTAGCACAACAGATTCTTGGCATGTCTATCTCCTGTGTCAGAAAGGACAGGAAATTGTGGTTACCTCCGAAGATCTATATTAGGATGGTTATTCATATATTTTATATGGATATATCATAAGTTCAAGTAATCCCCTTTATTTACATTTTATTCTTAGTACCAATCATTCACCTTCTACTAAAATAGGCAAAGAGGAGATATAGCACATACCTTATTCATATTCTACTAGCTATTTGATGTATGTGATTATATGTAATTGATCTTATATAGATCGTGTATTTGGTGTGGTCAGTTCTTTTCTATCTAATATATGTAGAGAGAATTTGAGATCAGTGAAGTATATATTTTTTTATCATCATATTCCTTCTGATATGAGATTATTTTTTGAAATGGGTAACCTATGATTTGTGGCTTTAAAAATTAATATATGGTATAATATATGGATTTGTGAAAGTCTACATCATAATATTTGATCACTTTTACAGGTGGAGATATATCTTGGTAGTCTATAATGTAGAGATGTGTTTCTTTATCTACCATAAAGTCTGAGTTTATTGTAGCTAAAAAACCCCTAAAAAGAATTATTTTGGTTGATGTATTTTATTCAATAGATCATTTTTAATTGGGATAGGTATGTTTTATTTTGTGATATTCAGATTTCTATTTTTTTTGGTAAATAATAACACCTTTCATGGTAGGTCACAACATATCGATGTTTGGTATAATTTGATCCGATATATCCTTGATTTTAGATATTTAAACTTTAAGAAGATTCACACATATTAAAATGAGTTATACATGTTGACTAGAGTTTTCTAAGAGGAAAATTTGAGACTTACAGACTGATTACAAGTTTCAAGGTGATCCCCATTTAATTTATAGGGGAGTTTTTGGAAATACACTTCTTGTGGGTATGTCATGTACATTTAAAAGATAAAAAGAGATAAAGATAAGATATGGTTTTTAGGTTTGTGGTTTTTGATAGAGGAAGTTGTTTTTTAACGGTTAAAGTTATGTAACTCTTTCCATATTCAATATATAGTGAATCTCCCTTCTAAAATTTTGGGTGGTGAATTTAGTGGTATACCAAGTGATTTTCAAATCTATAACTGTAAAAAATTCCAAGGTCTGATTGGATTTCAACTATGGTTGTATTTGATCTTATCTCATTGTTTTTATTTTCACCTTTTATTCAGACATTGATCATCTTCCTTTCAAGTTCAGATATGTTTGGGTTTCTTTATCAAGCTATGATCTTCATTTTAGACTTCATATTTCTTTTTCCTCTGATCTACTATTTTATCTCTAAGTATTCTTTTTGAGATATTGTTCGTCTTTGGGAGTTTCTACAGTATACTCTTGATTATTAGTGGATCATGTTTTCAGAAATTGGTCCTGTGGTTTTTTCCTTTAGGGTTTTCCATGTTATTTTTTGAGTCAATAATTATTTTTCTACACATATTATTTGGCCATTGTGCATTAGATTTAATTTTTTAGGCCTGTTCGAAGTGATATAAATTTATATCTGCTACACACTCTATTTTTTATTTTTTTCATGTTCATCGCATTATATAATTCCCAAAAAAATAGATGTTACAATAGTAACCAGGAATCCAGTTTCCTTTTTAATCCCAAAAACACCTATGACACCCATAGATATGGGATTTTATTTGGATCAACCATCCGTGTTTTTCTCAATGTGAGATGGTGGTGATATCTTCCAAGAGATCAGATATTCCAAAGTGGGTTATTTCATTTCCATGGGTGTGTTGGGAGAGAAATCATAATATAATGAAAGTGGGATCAGTTTGAGTGTTTAAGGGTGATGAGGTTCCATTTATAACTCCCAAATTTTCCACGCACTCCACCCATGACAATACACATATAAATATTAGTAATTTTTTAATTTTATTTTTAAATGATGGTATTTAGTTATTTTTTCATATGGGTTTTTTAAAAAATTTAAATAAGGTTTTAATTTATTTTTAAAATATTTGAAAATATATAGTTCTTTTATAAGGGTTTTAGGCGAAAAAATAAAAATAGGATTCTTATTTATGCTTAAAATATTTTTAAAAATATATGAGTTTTTTCATATGTATTTTTTATTTTATATTTAAATTATGTGATTGAGGATTTTTTTCATTTGGGTTTTTTTTATAAAAATTATAGAATTGTATTTTTCATTGTGGATTTTTTCATAAGTGGTTTTTGATAAAAATAATTAAAATAGTTTTTTTTATAAATTGGAAATATATATTTTTTCATATGGAATTAAAATTTATTTGATATTAATAGGAACCTATGTTTTCTGAAATCTGTTTAGGGATTAAACACTTTTATAAAAAAACTTTTAATAAAATGCATTTAAACCCCAAAATCATTCTATTTATGGTTGGTAAAATAAATTTTTATAATTACAGTTTTATTGGTTTTGTAATTAAATGGCATTAAATGATTATATTTAAATTTTTTGGAAAATGGGGAAATATATTAAAGGATAAAATTTTAAAAAATTTGATGGAGAGAAAGAAGAACAGGATTTCAAAATTGACAAAAAGAAAGAACGAAAAATATGTCTAAGAATGCAATAACACACAAGATGGAGCAGAATAACATGGATTCAAGTGTATCTCTATGACATGGGGTTTGTATTCCCAAGACTAGGAATAAATCCTTGATCAAAATAACATGATAGGCATCATCAATGCTCGTGAGGATGACCAGATCAAGCCGACAAGGTCATGCCTCCAGGAGATCTCGACGCATGCATGCTACTGGAAATGGCTGATCCCTAGAGTCTAGTTTAATGAATCAAAGTCCAGATGACATAACCAAACCAACAATATAAAGAACTCAAATGTGGGGGGCCATTAATAGTTTGTAATTAAATGTTTTGAGTGCAGTGGAAGAGATAGTTATGTGTGTCTAGCTCATATTTGTATCGTAATTGGTGATTAATATGAAATGTTTATCAATGATAAACTCCATGAATAGAGAAATTGAATCAAATATTAATTGATATGTGAATTATATAACCAAATACAAGACCATAACATAACAATTTATAATTAATTTAAGTATTTAAATAATTACCTTGTGCAAAATTATCTTTTCCTAGATGGATCTGACAACATTTCTATATCATATGACATTGTGTCACCATAAAAAAGTATTGATCCCCTCTTTATGTGATCCACATGTGTACCAAATACTTCTAATTCTAGTCTTAGTAATCATCGTGTGGTAGCATGGAATATCCTAACACATGCATCAGTCATCATTGATCGCCATAATAATCCATTGAAAGAGGATTCTCCTTGATCTCTATTAAATCAAAAGGGGTGGTGGAGGTGGATCACTCATTTTTATTGAATGTTTTATTAGAGAGAGTCTCTAGAGAGCTTTATTGAATTATCCTTATCATTATTGACAACAAAAATGACCATTTTTAGGGTTGGAAATAATGTAATTGAGTTTACATAGTTCTATTTTTAGAAAATAATAATTGTTCATACCTCTTAATTATTTCATTAATCCCTACACAACACCATCTCTAAAAAATATATATTATTTTTATTATTTCTTAACATGTGAAAAACTAGTTGATTAATAAAGCATTATTTATTTAATAAATTAATTAAAATTTATTTAAATAATATTTAAAATATATTATTTCTCATTGGACCACTAAAATCAACCCATTATTCCTTCACAATATTTATCATGCCTTTAATAACAACTATTTATTTATTAATAAATATCACACCATTATTGGTAAATAATTAAATAAATATTATACTCACTAAATATAAATAAATATTTATTCATCATTATAGTCACAAAATATTCTCTCAAGTAACAAGAGAGAAAATATATGTGATCAAGAAAACATGAATAATTATTAAACTTTGGATAAGAATAATATTTATTCAATATGATAAATAATAAATAATTTTATTATTTAATTGTGTCTATACACACACTTAGTGTGTGACTCTCTAGGATTATTTCTCAATCTCATTACTTAAATCCACCCAAGGTCCATGGTTATCATTTAGAAACATACCATGAAATCCAAACACAAAAAATAACTTCAGGTACCCACAACATGTATCCTTATATAGAATCATATTATGTAATATAATCTCTTTATCATGATATCTCTAATCGAGTTGGTTGCATGCTAATGTCATCAACCTATGTTCTTAATGTCTATTTTTATGACATTCAGGTAATGAACTTTCCCACAGAACACCATGAAAATGGATTTGTTTAGGTTTTTTTATTTCCATAAAAGGGAATAAGATATCAACATCCATTAAAGAAAAAAAGATACAAATACTTTATCAAATTATTAATAAATGCAATATTACTTGTGAATAACATAACACATCCTACCTCACTGCGAACATATTTCATAATCATTTTCATCAATACATCATTGTATGAGACTAATAATATCGATTAATAAAAATCATAAATTATAAGGACGAATACCCAAGTCTGAATATATGAACATCCAACGAAACATATAAATATAGATTTCATACAGGTGGTTCATTTTATTATAATCCCCTACACTAGAAATTACCAAAGGCATACACCATGAGAAAGTATCTAGAAGTCATATGAGACTCCACCCCTTATAGCCAGTATCATTTGTGTCCCATCAAATGATATCATTTGGTAGTAAAAAATATATTAAAAATACATCTATAAAACTTATAGTTCTAATCATAGTGGGGAAATACAATGACCTTCCAGTGAGATAGTTACACTTAGGACATCATAACATACTACATATAAAAAAAATCATGATATTTTAGTGAGTCTATTTTTTCACTATAATATTTTGAAATATATTAAAAAATATTTTGAGTTAGACACTGAGATAACGTGGGATTATGAGGAATAATGATCTCAGAATTGATATTATAAAAATATTGAATATATGAACATCACATGCATGCAATTTTTCATGATTAATTAAATGAATCTGAAGAAGTTCCTCAGAAGAGAAATTAGGGACCATAGATGAGTCTGAAACATGGGGTTTACCCTATGAGCGAGATAATGTTGGTCAGTGACGAATGTTCGGATGAGGATGCCATTTTTGGGTACACTAAGTTGATTAATTAATTAAATTATAAATTTAATTCATTTATTACCCAAACCTAAATTTACACCATATAATTTCTTCTATAAAAATTCTATAAGGTTAGTCACATAACCCTGGGAGATTTTAGAGGTGATTTAGAGTGTTCTTCATTGGAGAATCAGAATCAGATGATGAATGACGATTGGATTGAGGTTGATCAGTAGGAATCAAATGTATTGGGATCCCCACAATACTGGTAAATGTGTTATTCACCAATGATCAATCCAATCATGAGGTAGGGAATGTTATTTGAGGATTTAATCCCATATTTAATTTTACTTGACTTGGATATTTATTCTTCTTTAATTTATGGAATTTTCCATCCATTTCATGTTCTCTATTATTTATTTTATGATATTTTATCTGATTGTATAACCATGTTACTTTAATCTCACCCCTGGACTTCCCAACTATGAAATTGTTGGAAATGAATGCTGACCAATGATTTTCACCTTGTTTATGTGCCTTTCCTCATCTTTTCAGTGCAGTATTTACTGTTGGTCCAGGGGGTTACGGTTTGAAATTTCTAGGGTGGATTTGAGTACGATCGAAGACATGGATTTGTGGTGGATTCATGAATAAATAGTGATTGGTGATTTAGGTATGGATCAAGAAAAATCGAAGGTTGAGGGAAATGCTCTGTGGATTCGAGATTTGGAGAGATGATGAGATCTGGTGGAACTAACATCAATTAGAATGCGAGTTTCTTATAAGTGATCAGTTCTTAATTCCCATCCATAAGAGGGCCATAATGGTCAAGGGATAATCCCACTAGTTTTAGGTGGTCAAATGGGTGATATTCATGGTGGTCAGAATGGATTTTATGAATGCATGAAGAACATGTATATTCTGTGACATATTTGATCACATGGTGTGTAGTTTAATGAACACAGGTTATATAGCCCCACCTAGCTATGGCGGCTAGCGTTTGGGGAAGATAAGGACCACACACAATGTGGCTAGGCCCGCACATTATGTGAACCTTTCTGGGTATGAAATCCATGTTCTAGCTGGCACTGGCCTATGACCCCATGTGAGAGGACATGTCATGTACTCTGGGAGTACATGGGCATGTGTCGGTACCCGGACATGACAAAGTACATGACATGACCTGGTGAACACGGGCATGGTCAGAAGCATAGGGGAATCCCCTAGGTGGCTGATACATTCCATGTGGTCCCCCTACATGTCATGTACAGTGACATGGACTTATATTCATGTCTAGAGGAGGACACAAATGGGTAGTGAAGCTGGACCACATGTTATTTAGACACCAAACACACCACATACCCAAATTTTAATATACTTCCAACTTCCGTATCTACTTCGTTTGGACTCAGATTTTGTCCCATGAGTAGTCAATCCTAAACATTTTTCCACATAAAAAACTATGGTATCCTTCTTAGTGGATTTTATGATACAAAATGTAATGATCTAAAAATGAATCTTATTCATTTGATGCCTAATAATGGCAGTGATCAGCCAATATCATTGGATATTTGCAGGGGTTTGAAACCCCCTTATGCTTCATGGTGTAGGTCCCTCATACTCTTTACACTGGATTGAGTGGAACCCCCCTGTGGAACCAAAGCACGGGTCCTCTACCCACTGAACGACACCCCATTATGGAACTAGGACACGGGTAATGCGTCTATAGAGTGGAATCATCCTACCGTATTATGGCACAGGTCCTCTACCAATTTCAACTAAGTGTCATCCCCCGATCATACCAGGGCATGGGTCCCTTATCCTTACTTTTAGTGGTACCCCCTATCATAATAGGTCATGAGTCCCATATCCTTACATTATGTGGCATACCCCTATCATACCATCATGTGGGTCCTATATCCTTCATTGAGTGGAATCCCTCTATCATACTAGGGTGTGGGTCCTCTTTCCATTTGATATTACACCCCCTTAGTTCATAGAGTATTGGTGAGGTGAGGGTCCTCCTCATGACTTCTTCATAACAAGATGTGAGATTTTGGGCATCGATGATGGACCATTGGAGCTACAGGCAGACTCATTATCTTGGGTTGATTTTTGAGATGCAGATAAACTTTCTCTCTCATCTGGGTTTTCTTTATGGGAACATATATATATATATATATGGGTTTAATTTTCCCAATTTATTTGGGTGGATCCAACCACTTCTCTATTGTCTTCAATTTCTTCATCTTTACACTTTGGTTGTTTTCTTCCATACTCTGATTGTATTCCCTAGTGGTTATTTCATGAACGGTTTAACTCTAGATGTTATAGACATTATATTATTTATTTTCACTATTTCATATATATGGTTGGGTGTGTGTGTACTTTTACATTAGTTAATGGACTCCCATTAATGTTATGCCACCTTGGCGCTTGTTTCCATCCCCTGGCCAACGAAGGTGGGATTGGAGTTGTGGTGGCCTAGTCTTTCATCATCCCAGTGGGTCTCAGTTGGTCGATTAGTTATTGATTAGTATTAAAGGTTCTTTTTCCTTGGTTTGGTGTAGGGGATAGACCCATGTATAGGATTGGTTGGGAACCTAGAAAGATAATTTTAGCATGTCTTAAGTATATTTTTTTGTCTAGGGAGCCCAGTATTATTGTGGCGGTCAACATATCCATACACAAAGACTCTTACTACCTTCCTATAAACTTGACATACCAATAAATTTTTTGTTGGTAACATTGGTAAATATATCATATAGGATTGATTCATTTGACTATTCTTCTTGATTTAGCTCCCAAAATATATATTCTCCTTAATATGGTACGTCTTGATCACTTTCAGGATGCTTGTGAAAATATAACCGTCCTGGTTACTGATTCAGGATCATAAATAAGATATGATGAATTTTGATTACTCAATTTAGGAGTCATCCCATGAGTTCATTCCTCTAAATAGGAAGTTACTAGCACATCCACCATTCATGTAGTAGATTGTACCAGTAGGGTAGGTAGATTATATGTGTAGGATTATCACACAACATAAGTTCTAGTTCCATTGTCCAATGAAATTCCCTAATGATATTGATCCCAAGGAAGTGGTGGATTGACTTGAGTTCGTGATTCAAGTCCTTAGAATCATATATACCCCAAAATATAAAATGGTATCTCTGAAATCTAGTATTTTACCCAAGTAGTAGGATCTAGTAGTGCATAGTCACACATATATGGGATGATAGGACACACTCATGGCCCAACGTCTAGTATCTATTTAGTGAGTATTACAACACCTCATGCTTGTGCTCAGTTCAAATAAATGAGATTATAGAGCTACAAAAGTTTATTATGTAATTTTTTCAGTATTCCATAAGGTTCAATGACCTTACATGGCACACCCTCGATAAGGTGTGGGATGATTACTTCCAGGAATAGAAGATCAAGAAAGGTCTCTACAAATACATACACACTAGTGGGGTCCCCCAGTGCATTCTTATATATACTAGAGTGTTATAGAGGGTGTTGGTGATGAATATCACCTTATCTGAGATATTTCCTTATTATAGAGTTAGTATTGGTCATCGTGAGGGTGAGTTAGTAGAAATGGCTAGTAGGATCTAGTCAGTTGGATCTTGGAATATGTTACTTCCTCAAGACTAGTCTCACTCACATTGATATATAGAGTAGGTTTCACGCGAACGACTAGGTCATCTTGGAGAGGGGTTATGGTATGAATGTGATGGGAATAGACACATGGGACATGATTTCTAATCCCAACATGCTGAGGAGGGAATAAAATAAGCATATGGACTACCATGGTAAAGGTAGTTACTGATCAGGGCTTTCCCAGGAATGTCTAGGGTGGCCCCTAGGGAGACGAAGCTGGAAGAGGAGTCAGTGGGGCTCCATATTGATGAGATAATAGTGGTGGGAAATGATATGAGCTACTTCCACCACCACTTCCAAGAAACCCACACCAGGCCTAGGGAGCTTGTGGTCAAGATTGTAGGTAGCTACATACCAATTAGGCCTATGAACTGGTAGATCATGAGATGATACAAGGTGTGATATGTTTTTTTATAGACTTGATCTGATACTTATAGACATATGGGTGAGTCACTCCTTTGTTTCGGTATCCCTTTTGCAAGAGTTAGAGGTCCCTTTTGGGACCATATCACAACAGCTTAATCTATAGGTTCTGACTAGGTACAATTCTTTGGTATCACATATCTACAGGTAGTGAGAGATAACTCTTGGTGGATATATTTTTTCATGGGACCTATGGAATGATGGGACATGATGTTCCTTTATAGGAACGAGAGATCTCATGGTTGAGTGAGTGATCCTTGTGAGTAGGAGGATGCATCCCATCACCTATAAGTTATCGAATTTATCCCTTGGTATATTAGGCTCTTTAAGAATGTGTGTTCCTTTGGTAGTGGAGGACTATATGGATGTCATCCCCAACGATATTTTTGTACTATATCTAAGGAGGGAGATTGAATTTTTCATCATATTTCACTATAGTACTGCACTGATATATTCCTTGGCATACTGGATGAGCTCTGGGAGCATAGGGTGTTGTTAGAGGACCTTCAAGAAAATAGTTTTATCGAGACCAATGTGTCCCCCTAGGTAGCTCTGATTTATTTCCTAAAAAATTAGGACAAGATATGGTGGTATTATGTTGATTATCATCACTTGAACCATGACATAATAAAGAACATGTACCTTTTTCCAAGGTTTTATGGACTCTTTGATTAGTTGTGAGGCCTGATATGGTTCTTGAAGAATGATCACACATCCAGCTACAACCATTTGAGAGTTATTGAGGTTGATACTTCAAATTTGGAATTATGATGTTGTTATAGACACTATGAGTTTTTAGTGATGTATTTAGGTGTAAAAAATTCCCCTATAATGACTATGAATATGATATATTGTATCTTCCAACCATATTTGGACTGATTTATGGTTATCTTTATTAATAACTTATTCATCTACATTTTATAATAGGAGGATAATGAAGATAACTTCAGGATAGTCCTAGAATTCATTTGAGAGGGCCATATTTATGGTTTTCTCTCAAAGATATAGTTCTGGATCCTTGAGATTTGCTTTCTATGGAATTTCATTTTGAAAAATGGATTATCTTTGTTCCATATGATGATTGTTGTAGTGCCTTCTTTTGAGTCACCCAAGATCATGAGGAATGTGTTTATTTTTTTGGATTGGTGAGGTACAACATGAGGTTCATGAAGGACTTCTATAGGATTGAAGCCCATTTGACTACCCTGATGTTGAAATAGAAACTATTTACCTAGAATGAGCATCGTTAGAGAGCCTTCGGGTAGTTGAGGATGAGGCTCACCAGTGATCCTTTGTTGAGACTATCGAAGGTGGGAATGGAGTACGTAGTGTATTTTGATTCCTCTGGAGCTGGGATCAGTTGCATGGAAATGGATAGGTACTCAATGATCACATTTGGGTCAAGAATGTTGAGACCCCATGAAAAGAAGTATGTGACTCGTGACCTAGATTTATCTGTGGTAGTCTTCATTCTGAGGGTGTGGAGGCACTATCTTTGGGGAGAGAATGTTTTTTTACTAAGACCATCAAATCCTTAGGTATATCTTCATGTAGAGATATCTAAACCTATGATAGAAGTGCTAGTTGGAGTTCTTATAGGTCAATGAATTAGATATTGTCTATACTCTTAGAAAGGGAAACGTGGTTAAATATTCCCTTAGCAGGATGTCTCGTTCTTGTTTGGAAGAGGAGGCCTCTAAGCATTTGGCTTCTTTAATACAGACCCTGTGGAGGGTATTGGTGATTCTTAACTTCGGTTGATGGTGTTGACTTCATTGCTTATCCATTGAGGGAGGATCAGTTGGGATACATCGACTATGAAGTTCTCCATGACCATATATATTTAGGAGATTTCCTAGACTGATTTTTTGAAAGAGGTGAACATATCATCCTTTTTCTGGGATAGTTGATTATTTTAGTCAAGATGTGAGAGAAGATGATCAGGGATATTCTCAATTCTCCTTTGGTTGTACATCCCACTATAGAGATGATGTACAAAGACCATGTAAAATAGTTTTATTGGAAAGGAATGAGGCAGAGTGTCTCCAGTGTCATCTCTCATTGTCTCAAATGTCAGTAGGTGAAGGCTGAGCACTGTTTTCCAATTGGTTTGAAAAAATCCTCTTATAAACCTAAAGGGGAAAGGGTATGGCATACCCATAGACTTTTTGACATGGATTCTATAGAAAGAACGAGGCCATGATGCTATCTGGGTGATAGCTGACTAACTTACGAATTCTAGACACTTCTTTGCCATCCCAGAGTAGTGTTTAGTTGATATTTTGGGATAGTTGTAAACACTAAAGATCATTTGACTCAATGGGGTTCCCTAGATGATTGTCTCTTAATAAGACACACGGTTTACATCGTGGTTGTGGAGATTCATGTAGGAGACATTCAGGACCCAGGGGAAGATGAGTATAACATTTAACACCTAGACGAATGGTCAAACCTAGCACATTATCCAGATATTGGAGAATATGATAAGGCCTTGTGTATTGGACTTCAGTCTAATATTTCTTTCATTTAATATTATTAATTAATTTTTAATATTTATTTATTTTCATATTTTTTAGAATTTAATCATTTTTTAATAATTATTTATACATCTATTTGTTTATTATAGATGCAATACATTAAATATGTTTGTAATTTATATAAATAATATTTCTTCTTTTTTTATTTATTATGTTTTAATATTTAAAATATGTTTAAAATTTATATAATTAATTTATTTAAAGACTTTTTTTAATAATTTCGAAATTTAAATAGTTAATATTATGTAGTTTATTTAATTATATTTAATCATTTTTAATATCATTTCTTTTAATATTATTCTTTCTTTTTTGATATTTATCAATTTTTAATATTTTTGAAATTTATTCTTTTTTTAAAATTTATGCATATTTATTTATTAAGTTTTTATATTTTCAATATGTATTCATCATCATTTTTATATATATTCATTTTTTATTTTTTTTAATAACATTTATAATTAATAAAACTAATCCATTTTGTTAATATTGTTGAATTCACTTTGTTTTTAATTATTCAATTTCACTCATTTTTAATATTCATGCATTTAAGTTTATATATTTAATAATAATGTTAAAAATATATTTATACAAAATATATTTGTAAATAAATATTTATTAATAAATATATTTATATTTATATATTTATAATTATAAATTTATTTATTTATATTCTAAAAAAATTAAATAATTATAAATAATTAATTATATATTTATATAATTATAAAATTATAATAAAAAAATTTAAATAATAAAACAAATTATTATATTTATAATTATATAATTATATATTAATATATATATATATATATAATTATATAATTATATATTAATATATATATATATATATATATAATTATATATTTATTTATTTATTTATTTATTTATATAATTATATATAAATATATAAATATATTTATTATTATAAATATATTTTTTAGAAAAATAGTTATTTATATATTTATAAATATAAATATATATTTAAATGATTAAAAATTATAATAAATATATTTAAAATATATATATATATATATATATATATATATTATTTTTTATATTTATCAAGACGATGCATACCATGGGTTAAAATCCCATGGCTCCAAATATTTATTAAGAAAAAGTACAACAAAATACAATGGTATGGGAAAAAAATCCCAAACATATACACCATCAAAGCACAGAGGGAATATACTACCATCCAAAATCCACTACAAGACAAATAGAATACAAAGGACAAAAATAAAATTAACATGTATTACCCACATTCTGTGCATTGCCACAACCCCAAGGAGGACATCCCCTCCTCATTTTTGGGAGTAACCAAAGGGCCACCATATTCATCCAGACTTTTAATAACATATTCCATAGCCCCATATGCCTCATGATCCTTCATGATCGCTTCCATTTCCTTACCTAAAGAATTCATTTTTGAAAATAAACATTCCCCAAGGTCACTAGATATTCCTAATATGTATGAACATTGTCAGCCGCTTCATGTTTTTCAACAGATTTGGTTTCTTCCTATTGCCTTACCTCCAACTTCAAATATGATTTCCACTTGGAGAACAATGTTATGAGCCCCATCCGAAATATCCTACGTAGGGTATTTTCCAAATTTTTGGTCAAGCCCTCTTCAATACCTTCCCTCGACAAATAAATCTCACTAACATGTTCCCCTACTCATACATAGGGATTTTTTATGCATCCACACTACCTTTCCCTTTCATGGTACCACTAGAGGCTAAAATGTTCAATACTATGTCAAGACCATATTCCCTATCCATGTATTCTCCCTTATCTATTGATAAAATCTCATCTATAGTAGGATCATAGGTACTCCAACCACAACAAATTGCTTCACCAGGCTTCTCACATGCCTCTAAAACAATATCTATTAATGTCGAGAGACTTATGGTTTGATCACTTTCCATACACTAGATTGTAGTGGAACTAAGCTCTTATATCTAATTTTGAAAAGATTCTATAGAGTAAGATGAACAATGTATCCCCCTAGAATTCACATCAGCAGGACTCACCATGTGAGGAGAACCATTAAACACCTTTTGATTTTTATATGGTTTAATTTGTAAGGTTGTATTCCCATTGTTGTTACCAACATTTTGGTATTCATTTCCAATCGCATCAGTGAAACCATCCCATCCTTAGAAATAGATGAACAAATCATCTGACATGAGGTCTGAGGTACATTTCCTCTAGTACCAACATTATCATCTCCCAATATTTGGGAGTCAATAGCATCACCCTTCGATATGCTGATAGTGCCACTCAAAATTTAGATGAGAGAAATTCATAGGGTCCTCAGTATCAATTACATTAAAAGGAAAGGCATTAAAATTAGAATAAATATAGAATAAACTAGTATATGAATTTTAACTAGTAACAACGACCACATTAGAAAATGAAACAGAGGAATGAAATGGATGATCCCAACTCTCAATCACAGACCTGCAAGGCTTGGTACCATTTTTGGGAGGTAGGGGTTTCCTCAGCCTCCTGCCCATACACCTAACCATGAACATGATTCTTCCCAACCATATGAATTATATTATTTCATATAAAGATGTATTCCCATTATAATTGGGAAATTTAATCTTTCAACTATTTTGATGATGTCTATATTTCATAAAATTAGAGCATCTCAAACCCCTACAGAAATTATCTCTTACATTTCCTATACACAATAAATTGAAACAAAAAAAGGAACATGTTCATTATTTTCAGTGATTTATTGCAATTTTCACAATTTTCCACTCTATGTTTTTTCAAAGTTGGTATTATTTATTAGTTCCACCAAGGTTGAGTTTCTATTTCATTTTATACTAGGTATTTGGGACTATACTCAAATCATTAGTGTAAGATGAGGCTTTTTGATGATCCCTCTAGGACACTTCATCAACTTGTGTTGATGTTGATTATTCCTTTTGAACCCAATAAGAATTTTCATTTATGTTCTTTGAGGATTCATAACATCAATGTGAATTGTTTAAATTTAGATCATTATTTAAACACCAATTAAATTTTTCATCCGTTTTTATAGTATCTTGAGAACCCTATCCTAAGTCATTCGATTCATTGGATTTGTATTCAAGAATTTATTTAAACATTTGGTTCTTAAGACTATATGATTATTCCCTTTCAATGCTTTCATCATATAAAAAAAGATAAACATTTCCACTTAGTCATCCTATCACTGAAACACATCCTGACCCACCACATACCAAGTGAATAAATAAAAAAACATCAACTCCTCTGTCATGATGTAAGACTACCTAACAAAATTATAGAAATAATCCTTGATCTCTTTTTTTTGTAATATTAGAAAATTTAATTACATTCTTTAGGACTTTATATATATCAAAAATTTCTTTCATGAACTGATTTCCACCACTATAAAACAATCTCAATATGAATAATGAATAAGATAGTTTCAAGGGTTTGATTATAGTTGTGAACGATGATGAAGATCATATTGAGAAAATGAAAATGATAGTTGAAGATAAAATTCATGATTTTACAAAACTGTTTGAGAAGTTATAGAGTTACGCAATGGCACAGTTGTATGATATTTGTAATAAATATATAGAATTTCCATCCATAATGAATCTATATAATATAAAATATGGAAACATATGGAGTAATTCCAATTTTATTGAACTAATTTCTATCTTGAATCATATGATTCTAGAAGATAATGAGATGACTTGTTCAACAGATGATGTTGAATGAATTCTATATTCAATGGGTGTGATCTCTTAAAGAATACATTTTTGACCAAATGACTGTATACAATTCTCAAGGACCATGAATCACATAAAAAATCTCAATGTATAGTGTGTCTTGATACAATAAATATGATTCGGTTCCAATGAAATTTTTATGTTTCATTCCAAAAATCCTATGGTTTTTTGAACCTATATATAAATGAGGATAATGAACAGAAATTGATGTGTAATAATGATACAATAATTATAGAGGGAAAATTAATTACTAGGTAGACTCTATTTAGTGGAAGAAAATTTATCAAAAGTATCCTGAATTTGGAAATTATCAAAGAAACCTTCGCCTTAGGATATCTATAGATGGATTGAATCCTTTTTGTTTTCAAAGAAGAAATCACAATACATAGCTGGTACTGTTGGTAAATTATAACTTACCATCATGGTTATATATGATAAAAAATAAATTATGATATCTCTACTAAAATCCGGACCAAAAAATCAGGTAATGATATTGAGGTTTATTTTGATCCCTTGATCAAAGATTTGAAATTATTCTGGGATTCATTAGTTATATTTTATGAAGTTTTCAAAAATTAAGGTTTCACATTGAGATCCATATTTCAATGGCTGATAAATGACTTTCCTATTTATATAAATTTTTTAGATATGGAATTAAATAAAATCAAGGGTTTCCCATTTGTGAACAAGATACACATTTAATTTGGTTGAAACATTAATCGAAGACTATGTTTCTAGGACATCAATGATTTCTACCCTGACAACATAAATACCAATCATGGATTACATAATTTGATGTGAGTTTAGAAGAAGGTACAATACTGTCTCTACTAGTAGGTGATCAAATTTTCGAGAAAGTGAATGATATAGACATGGGTTTTGGTAAAACATCTTCAAAAAAACGAAACAAATACTGATTGCAGGAAGTGGTCAGTTTTTTTTTAATTTCCAAACTAAAATTTTATGTACACCAATTCTGTTCATAATTTTATGGATGTGAAAAAGAATGTACTTGATAGTTTCATTGGTAAATTACTAAATGGACCCTGAAAAAAATGTGGAATTAAGGCTATGTTGGACATGATATACATGGGGATATAGGAAGAGTAGGTGTGGGTGAAGAGTGAAAAATGGACTTTCATTCCTCGAACTACATACACTCTTTCTTGGAAATATGGATATTATTTTTTCAACTACTTGAATTATGTAAAGGTTTAAGAGGGGTATTCATCATATATAAATTGTATCATTTTATTGACTAATTTAAATGCAAATGGTCTAAAATCACATGATCGTCATGTTTTGATGCAATATCTAATGTTTATAGCTTTAAATTATATTTTTCCTAAGAATGGAAATCATAAATTAACCAAGAATTGCTTCTTTTTCAAATCTATATGTATCAATGTTATAGAACCAATGAAATTTCCAATTAGTGAAAAGGAAATTATTGTCATATTATCTGAATTTCAGATGTTGTTCCCACCATAATTCTTTGATATGATGGTTCACTTGATGTTTCACTTGGGAAGAGAGATTCAACTCTATGGTCCTATACATTATAGATGGATGTATCCAAGTAAATGATAAGTGAAAATTTTGAAATGGTATGTTTAAAATAAAATTCATCTAGAAGGATGTATTATGGAACGGTATTATGTTGAGGAATATGTGACTTCTATACCAAATACCTGTTCGATGTGGAAAGAATGGGTCTACCAAAATATCATCAGACCAGATTGATTGTGGGTAATGGAATTTCTAGAATAGATGTTGTTACAATTATAATTAGAGATTGGGATTAGGATCAACTTTATTTTTTGTATAAAATTTTAGATGTCGCTCCATGTTTTGGAACCCAAAAAGTAATTCTTATGCATTTTAATCCCTCAAAGGCTTAAATATAGATATCAAATACACATGATCAATAGTTTATATAATGGTTTTGAGATCATATTATTAAGGATTCAACTATAAATCCATATTCCATTTCTGATGGATATCAAGATGAACAAGTTTTCATGTATTATATTATAATGGTAATGTAATTAATGGTTATATGTTCTATAAAAATGAACGCGGTGAACACCGTAACATAAAAAATAATGGAGTCACACTTGTGGATAAAATGTTTCATGTATCTAGTAACATTGATAGAAATTCAATTTATGTGAATATGTCGTACTTTGGCATCATCAAAAAAATATGGGAGTTAGATTCTACAACATTCCAAGTGTCATTTTTTCAATTCAAGTTATTTGATAAAAGGAGTTCAGTTAAAATAGATGAATTAGTATTCATGAATGTGGATTTTAGTAAGGGTACAAAGGAAAACCATTTATATTGGAATTATAGGATTTACAAGTATTTTTTGCTCTAGATCTTGTAAAAAAAAGTGGTCAGATGTTCTATCATTATCCAAAACCACTGAAGTTTGAGATTTCAATTCAACTAATGATGACCCTTTAATTAGTATGTCACAATCATTTCACAATAGTATCAATGTATATGGGTTATTTTATGTCATCGATGTCCATAATTATGGGATTTATATACTAAATAGAGGGACTAAATCCCTTTAATATTTGAAATAAGAGTTCAATAATCATGTTATATTTTTTGTAATATACATAGGGTTATGTCATCTTATTATATATTCACTACAAAATTTATGTAATATAAATTAAATGTCTAACCACTTATATAGATAATGACTTATGCACATGTTGATGATCCCAATCCTGAGGAACATTAGGTTTCTCAACATATCGATGCTCCTAATGTAGAGGAACAACAAGTTTATTCGTATATCGATGAAACCAATCAAAATGAACAACATGTTGATGAAATTGAATCCAAGGAAATAGTAGATGGTAAAAAAACCTATGTCCTAGAAAAAACAGGAGCACCGTATCGTGATGGTGTTAGAAAAAATTATAAAGCTGAGAAACCAAGGCATAAAATTCAAGGTTGTATGAATTGCATGTGGTCGGCCTATTGACCCCAAAAAAGTCAATGTTTAGTAGTTACATTGGGATAACCACTTAAATATTCATTCCATTTGATGTAGATTCAATGAAAAATGTTTTGAATGTTTTTAAGGTACTGATTTGTGTAGATATTAGGGTAACATTATGATATATTTTCCTTATTTTACTAAGAAAAAAATAATGAAATGTTGATTTACACTTCATTAACCCTTGTAGAGTTCATTTATAGTAGATGAATCCTTAATAAAATTTTTATCAATGCTCACTATAAAGTCTTAGAAAGGATTTAAAACCGTTATTATGAAGTATCATCTCAAAGATATTGAATGGAAAATAAACCCTCACCCACCATAGATGTATGTATACCTGATAAACCAAAAAATTGTGAAATTCATTTATTGTCCATCGTGAGCAGAAAAAATTTTAGGTACATTATGATTTGTAATATGTTACTTGATAATACATGTATTAATCACATTGATAAATAATTTTTAATTTATAAAACTAAAAATGAGTTCCAAAAATAATCAACATGGATCAAATCCATCATACCCATACCATAAAGAATGGATGGTGGTAACTTTTACTTGAAAAAAGGGAACGTATTTGAAATATATTGTAAAAATTTTATGTTACCTGAAACAAAAACATAATTATGTTCTATTTTTTATATGAATATTGATGAATAAAAACCCAAATCCACTTCTATCTCACATATTGTGCTATGGAAGGAGTGTGTAAATAAATATGGTATACCAATAGATGAAAACACACAAACAGTGTGGGAATCATGAGTAAGTATGGTATAATAGAAAAAAACTCTTTAAATTGTTATTATATAACAATGATTATGTATTTTCCTATATTTCATATCCTACATAGAAACAAGAATCATCATCAGTTGTACCCTATGAATAGATACTATCAGTAGCCTTGAAGCATCCAGAATAGTATCACTGCATTAGAGGTACAGGTTTTGGGGTTTCACCCCGACTTTATTTTGATAAAAGAAATGATCAGGGAAAAATTAATTTAATAGTTTTTATAATTATTAGATAGTTTAGAGGAAAATAATAATAGGAGGTATGATTTTTTTATCAGAATTAATAGTATGTAATCAAAGGGAAGAAATAACACAGAGAAAACCACTACATGAAGATCCCCCCACACACACCCACTAGCTTAGAGGTGATCTATTCCCCCTCAATGGTATGTCTTAAAATTAGTAGTCAATATGTTCAAAAAAAATCAATGAAATATGAATTAGGAAGATACAAATACTTTTCCTATACTAATATTCTATAGGGAAATTTTTTTTTAGATTTATATCTATCAACACCCATGATAATATTATTATGAGGGGTATCATGTATAATATCCAAGGAGATATTCTAGAAAATAAACAACTTAAAATAGGTTTTGTGAGAGTGGAAATCCACACCACTCATGAGACAAGTGCCAATATACATATTCCAATTAATGATATAGATATTCATATGGTTGAGATTACCAATGGAACTTTCATAGAATGGTCAGTTGATCATGAAAAAATCTATATCGATAAGGTGGTATTCCACTCAAATTTATTTATTATGGAAAAATATCAATAATGAATGAAAATATCATGAACCAATTAATTCTATTATATAAATACAAAGGGAAGGGGTGAAATGGAAGTTCAAATTGAAATGATATAAAGAATCATCAAACCAATCAAAAATGTCATCAAAAATCACATTTACCCCACTATTTCAACTTCCTAATTTACAAACATTGAAGGTTCATATGGATACAATTATAAAATGAGGTGATTTGACCATAATTTATTTTTTAGAATAGATGTATGGAAAGGATATTATAGACTATATTGGTCTTGAGAATGTAAATGAAATCCTTAAGCAATAATGGCTAGGAGTATTAGTTGTAAATTTATAAATGAGGTGTGTTTTAGTGATTTTTTTTCCAATATATGGTCTAATCTATAAATTATGACTAAATACTATATATGATTTCTATATAAATTTATATCAACACTATTTGAATAGAAACCCCTATAAAAATTATTTTGGACTCATTAGTCCTCACATAACTTCTACACAACTTTTATCATTATAGAATAAGAAACATGAATTAATATTGGAAAACTAGCCAAAATGTTTGAAAGAAAATTTATATACAACAGAAACATTTTTATTCCCACAATGCAGGGGTAAAACTCTAAAATTTAATCATATAAAATATATTTCCATTTCTTTTATTAATTTTTCCTTTTTTAGGTATCATTGGTTACTAATTTCAATCAATTTAGATACTCCAAATATTGATTTTATGGATTCAATGCATGGATACCCAATAAAAAAGGCCACACATGATGATATTTATCAATTTGTAATAAACTACATGAAAAATTTAACAAATAAACTTCATGTTATAAATTTTATATTATGTTTTAATTAAAATTCTATTATGATAGTGTAGTGATTATAAATAATCAAAATCGGGGTATGAGGACAGTTTGTGAGCACAGAGATCCTATGTACTTCTAAAAATGGAAATGTATTAGGGTATATATAATAATATTCCACTATCAAAACATATATCAAAACAAGTTATTTATTTTTCTCAATGGTTCTATAGTGCCCAAAACAAACTACTGGAAAATATTTTCATTATTATGTTTTCAAATTAATGAATGATATTATATTCTATCAACAGACTAGAATCATCAAAGAGGTCATTCTGGTGATAATTAAAATTTCATTTATAATATTTTTTAATCCTTTGATTATTTGTAATTTTATATTACGACTACGAATAATGAACTAAAAAATAGAGGTATTAATGGTGGGTTTTTATAATGGTGGTGGATTAAACCTCTACTATATAGTTCAGAGGAAGTTATGAAAATTTACAATTATTTCATGGTTATAAATCATTTAGTGATGATTTTTCTTTTTTAGGAGTGGATTTTTCCTGTATCATTTTTTAAACACTTTGAGGCTATTTTGATTTCATTGTATAGTTGTTTAATTTTTTTTAAAATTGAGCGGAAAAAAAATTAGGGAAAATAATCATAACATCTACTAAATACATTAGTGGTGGTTATATTTAGTGGTTTTTTATGATAAAAACCACTAAATATATTCATAAAAATATATTTTGTAGAAGTTATCATAAATAGTCACTAAATGTTTTTATAAAAAAAATAAAAATATTTTTAAAAAAAATATAAATATAAAAACTATTAAATGAAATAAATTTAAACATAAATGTGAAATAAACTCATCATACATACACCATCATACATCAATAGTCATATATATACAACCTCACTCACCATAACCCCAGTCAACTCAAAACCTCAGTCAACCCATTACCTTAGTCATCAATAATACGTATAAACTATGTCCACCACCAATGAAAAATCATGGCCAATGTATGTCTATCCCATAAACTCCACTCCAGCAATCTATCTTCACATAATTTCGTCAACTAGAACCAACCACATAATGTCATCAAAAGTAACAAAAAAATGATTGAAATTATAATTGAACATGATAAATCATAATTAAAGTACAATCATTGATAATATTTAAAATTACCACAGAAATGAGGAACCATCATGACTACCATTACAAGAATGTATGGGATCATAATGATCAGGATCCTCCCTACTGTCAACATCTATGACATAAAATAAAAATAAAAAAAATTAAGAAAAAAATGTGTAAGAGAATAGACAAATAATATATTCAGAATGTTACACATAACATTTTTTATTATTTTAATAAAGAAAAAATCATATTAACATAAAACAAATAATATATCATTAAAAGCACTTTGAAAACATAAAATTACCTATTTATGATATGATTCAACACTAGGAACTAAAAAAGGATAAGTATATAATAATCTAATAAATGTGTAAATCAATGTGTGGTGTGCATGAAATTAAATAAATAATAAAAAAAATTGACATTGAATCATGTATTATATATTAAAAATAATTCAAAAATGGGTGTGTCTTGAATTCATGTCATTCTGGGGTTGTTTTCTATGGTTTTGACCATTACACCCACATTTTTGTGTTTTATAAAATTAAAAATTCAATTATGGGAATACTAGAAAACATGTAACTTGGAATGAAATTTATCCAGTTCCTCTATTTAAAAATTCAATATATGGTAATTTTCCTATGATTTAATGTTCATCTGATATCATTTTAGTATTTATGACCCCTAACAGATGTTTTTAAATACATTTTTATCATTAAAAACTATTTATTCAATCATTATGAGAACACCAAATGTCATATAGACATTTTTCATACATATATGAATCCAAAATAAATATTACTTTTGTTATCCAATGATTTTATTTCAATATAAGGTCTTCTGTTATGGTTTTTAATGTCACCTGCACATTTGAGTGTTTCAAAACACTAAAAACTCATTTATGGGAATCCTGGGAAAACTGCAACTCAAAATGATGTGTTTTTAATTCCTACATTTCAAAAATAAATCTACAGTCATTTTCATACTATTTCACGGCTATCCAATGTCATTTTCATATATTTTACCCCCAGAAACACATTTTTACAAACTTTGGAATCCTTAAAAAATACTAATTAATTCATTCTAAGCACACCACACATCAGATGGATGTGTTTTATATGTATACACATCAAAATTAATTCTACATTATTTTTCCTATGTTTTCGCAACAATCTATGACCTTTTTATATCGTTTTAGTAATTACACAAAATATTTTTTTTAAAAAAACACTATTTACAAGAATCATAGGAAAAATCTAGCTCGTAATGATGTGACATCAGTTTTAAAATTTAAAAAATAAATATAAGGTCATTTTCCTCTAATTTTACTATTTTATGACATCATTATCATAGTTTTAACCCCTACCAAAAATTTTTAAAGACTTTATTATCATTAAATTTTTTTTATTTAGTCATTATGAGCACACCACACATTTAATAGACATGTTGTCTATGCCTACAAATAAAAAATAATTTCTTGATTATTTTACCATTATTTCAAAACATTATAAGGTTTTTTATATGATATTGGCTATTACATTCATGTTTTAGTGTTTAAAACACTAAAAATGCTTTTATGGGTACCCTAATAAAATCATAAATCAAAATCATGATATTTCAGTTCATATATTCCAAAAATAGACCATACAATGTGTTGTACACATGTACAAATCAAAAATTATTTAAATATAGTTTTCCCATGATTTTATATCAATACGAGGTCATTTTATATGGTTTTCACCATTGCATACACATTTTAGTGTTTTAAAACATCAAAACACAATTATAGGCATCCTGGATAAATTGTCTCTTGGAATGATGGGTGTTCAGTTCCAAAATATTATAAATGAATCTATAGTCTTTTTCATTTGATATCACATCCATCTAATGTCATTTTAATAGTTTCGACACCATGAGACATGGTTTTAAAGACATTACTATCTTTAAAAAATCTTTATATAGTCATTTTGAGAATAATGCACATCATATAGATGTTTTTTCTATTTTTACATTTCAAAAATAATTAAATAGTGGTTCTTTATTATTTTATAATAATTTGAGGACATTATTAATGTTTTTTTACCATTACTTGCATGTTTTAGTGTTTTAAAACTCATTTACAGGCAACCCAAGAAAACCATAACTTGGAAAAATGTTCCATTAGCTCCTATATTTCAGAAATAAATATATGGCCCTTTTCTATTATTTCATAGTCATCTGATATTGGTTTCCTAGTTTTAAACCCCTAAAACTTCTTTTTATAGACTTTGGTATCTTTAAAAATAGTTTATTGAGTCTTTCTAAGAACAATAGATGTAGGATGGATTTTCTGTATATGAATACACATTAAACAAATTTTAAAATTGGTTGTTCCCTGATTTCACATCAATACTTGGTTATTTTCTAGGTTATTTATAGTTACATGAATGTTTTGTAGTTTTAAAATACTAAAAACATGTTTACAGGTATCTCATGAAAAATGATATATTTATTTAAAATCTATAAATTCCTACATTTTAAAAACTAATATATGTTAATTATACTATGATTTCATGTTCATTGAACACATGAAGTGGGAGGTATGACCTGAAGTTCATGTTTTCAATATAAATGTTTCTTTTTTAGTTTTAAACACCTATCACATTTCTAAAATTGAGTAAACAAGATCATATTGTTTTAAAACATTATGAAAAAAAAATCCATAATTTATTTTCGATGTGTAGAAATTTAACACACATCAATTGGACACATGATGTTGTAGGTATGACTCAATGTTTGTTTTTTAACATAAAAGTGTAATTTTTGTTAAAAATATCTTTCACATTTTCAAAGACAAACAAACATGCTCATAGTATTTTTAAACATTAGTAAAATTATCTATAATTGATTTTCAATGTGTAGGAATTAACCGCATGTCAATCTGACACATAAAGTGGGTGGTGTGAATCAAAGTGTGTGTTTTCAATATATGTTCCATTTTACATTAAAATGCCTTTCACTTAACCAAAATCATGAAAATGAGCACAAATTGTTTTCAAACATTCGGAAAATGATCCATAACTCACTTTTGATTTGTGGGAATTCACCACACATTAATTTGACACATGATGTGGTCATTATGACATATATTCCAGGTTATAAATACAAAAGTGTAATTTTAATTTAATTTATGGAATCTGTATGTGTTATTTTAGAACATGTGAATTATGTATAGAGTTTATAATTTACCTCAGTACGATGTTCTATACAGTTAGAAATTTCCAAAGGGATCGTTCCCATAATCCTCTAAAATATAGACACTAAAGTATTTTCCATTTTTTACTGCCATTGATCATGTGTTTTCCTATAAGAGTTGTGTTCTTGCAGTTTTTATTTCAACTATTCGATTTCTCTTTGTGATTACAAATCAACAAAATGGGTTGAACCAACATTGGGTGTCTTAGTAAAGGATTATGAATCCCTACCAAAGACAACTAATGGATTAGGCCAAGACCCCATCCCATGTACATGCTCAGGATTCTCCTTCCCTAAAATGATTTCAATTTCATCATTCTGGGATATAGATCATGATTTTTAAGGGATCACACCCTAGGCTACATGAATTTGAACATATTAATACACCAAGATTAAAAATTATTTTTTAATATATATTAACTTCATAATTTTATCTAATTCATAAATTTTCTTTAATATTTAATGTAATTTCATTTCTATAAAAATAATAATGAAAAATAAATTATAAAAATAAAATTTCCTTAAACCTAATTAAATGGGTGTGAATAAATAGATAAAATTATTAAAAGAGATCTGATTGGAATTATTTGATCCATGTAGGTGGCCCCAATTAATTAGTTTTAAGGCATTTTTTATAATTTATATATCATAAATATATTTTTATAGTAATGAAATAATAATAAATGGTAAAAGAAAGTACTTTCTCCAACGTCTTTGGAATGTTCATTCACAAAACATCCATCGGGTTTCCTATGAACTTAAAGACAAAAGTCTGTTCAACCAACAAAGTGACCTAATTTATTAGACAATATAAAAAATATATATTATAGTTAGAAAACCCACCTTTATATATAATAAAATAATATAAATTACAATGGGAAAAATATAACCAAGATTATTCTTTTTCTTAAAAATATTTGAGCCCTAGTGATATGAGGAATGATTTTTTTCTCATTATTCACTGTATTTTTTTAGATAATTCCTATATAAAATGGTAACATTAATAAAAAATATAATTTTATTTTTTTACATTTTTAAGATACTATAAAATTTGAAATTACCACATAATATTCATCTCTATTAATATCGACAAACATCTTCCATTTCTCACAAAAAAATCTTATAGGAACATTCTCAAACATTTTTCATCCACTCAAATATGTGGCATTAAATTTATTCCATAATATCTATTTAAAATATCACCATTTCTTGCCAAAATTTTTCAGAGTCCATGGGAATGGAATAGAGTCAATGGAATTAAAATGAAAATGCATATATAAGAAAACATAACTCTTTATATTTATAATAATAATTTGACTCATGTATTTTAAATTAGTTATTGGTTAATATTAAATTAATATTACATTTATTTTGTTATAAAACACTTAATTTTTCCAAGATGTGGTAATATGTCTCCAATCATTATAACTAATCATAATTCTCACTGTATCACAAGTAATCTGTCCAAGAATCTATCAATAGATTTCGGTTGTATCACTAATAGGCACCCTAAAATCATCAAATGGAATGATAATCTTAAAGTATTTCAGGTCCCATATATCTTATGTATTAATATTTATATATCTTTTATTTTTAGCATTATATTTTTGGAAAATAAATTAAATAATAAGTAAAATATATATTTTTTTACAATGAAATTCATACTAGTAACGATAACTTTCCAATATTCTATTGATGGAGGAGTGACCAAATACTCCATTGTTGGAGGTTCATCAGATTGTGGGATACCAATAACATCAAGGGAAACTACTATCTCACTAGAAGTCTCTAGTGTAGCTAAATCACTCAGGTCCACTGGAACGGATCGTAGTGGTGGTGTGCTTTGAGATTTTGATCAGCTGAGATCCTGAAAATAAAGTTATTCTCGGAATTACTATAATTAAAATGGTTCAAGAAATAATTAATTTATTAAAATTTCCCAATTTAATATTTTTTACAAACACAGAAAAATCATTAACAAGGTATATATGTATAAAACTCTAATAAATGATAAATTGTAATATATTTTCATTATAAATTTATAAATTCAATTATCATCATCTTCATTGAATTCATTATTATCAACATTCATTGAGACAAGTACCTCATTTTCACCCTCTCTTACTAGTTTTATGAGTATAATATTGTCAGTAAAAAATGGTTCAATGTTTTGTGGTTGATGAGGTTCATTGTCATAAAGTACCAATTGATCTTAATCTCCCATATCGTACAATTCATTCTACATTAATCTTACAAAAACACACCAAGAATAATGTATTTCATCATATACATAATAAAAATCTTCACATGTGAAGCAAGGATAAATAGATCTTGCTATGCATGATCACTAGTATGGATAAAGTTGTAGAAGTTGATAGGTGTAAAATATAATGAATTTTTCAGTATTCCCTTATCAATGTTGACCCAGTTTCATTTTAATAAGACAACCAAAAACTAACCATGATTGTTTAATTCAATTATATCAATCAACTCTCCATATTTTCCCACGTATTAAAGTGTAAATACACCACTATTTTTATTTTTCATGACTCCTTCATGATAAATTGTATGAAAATTAAAGTCATGATTATTGTTTCCATTGAATCTATTAGCCTTCCTGATAGGATCTTATGCCAAAATGTCCCGACCCGTCCTCGGGGCCTATGCCGTGACTACCCTAAGCCCGTGTCCCATAGGCCAGGGGCTGGCGACTAGCACCAAAGGCGTAAATCCCGATAAAAGGGAAGGCATTACCTTTTTGAAGTAAACAAACACCACAGAGTACGCAAGCTGAAGTAAACACTAAGTAAACTGAGTACAAAAGTATGTTCTAGAAAGTAAAGAGGCCAGAATACAAACCCAACTGAAAGTGCAGTACAACTGAAAAGTAAAGTACAATAGATGAAAGATAAAGCAGCAACCACCAAGTCATATTCCGGAAACTCCCACTTGAAAGGTGAGTACATATGGTCACATCGGCTCCTTGGGTCTGACTGTCCTCTCAGTGTACGTCCCACCTGATAGTCTACCTCTGGGTACCATCCTGCTCCACAAGCCTCAACCACGATCAACGTTGTCCGTCATCTGCAACCAACACAACATATTGTGGGCATAGCCCGTGCAGGGGTGAGTATACGATACTCAGTAGGGACCCCGAGACCCCCGAAGGTCTCCCAGAATCCACAAAGGATATTCCAAAAAGGAAGGATACAAATAGGAAGTATCATCCAACTCTACTTAGGTATATGCCCATACATATACCTAAGTCATCTATTCCAGCTCGGCTCCAACACACGAGCCCAAGTACAACCCAGTCCACACAAGAAAGTATAACCCAAACCACATAGGAAAACACAACCCAATCCACATAGGAAAGCACCACCCAATCCACATAGGAAAGCATGACAATCACATTGATGTTAATGATTGAAAGTCAATACTCATCTCACACAGGTATACTACTCACGAAGTGGGGTGGAGATGATAGATGTAGCCTCTGAATAATCTCCCCTGCCGAACCCATGCAGGATCCAAGTACAGAAGTCGTCTCTACCGAACCCACATAGGATCCAAGTACAGTAACCCTCGCTGTCGAACCCACGAAGGATCCAAGTACAGTCGTCATCTTCGTCGCAGTCACAGCCAGCACTAGGGTTCCCACACACACCATGCTCGATTCCGGGAGGGTCTGATCCACGACCCAAGGGGTCGATACATCAACTTTCATGAAGTCCAGATTTGATGTATCACAATGTTCCGTCTCGTCAATAGGAACTCAACATGAGAGAAGGTGAGTCAATTGAACGCCCGATCTGAGAGTTATTGGTTTTTTTGTCCAAGGGGCCCGGTTAGTTTTTAAGTTAAAACCAACCCGATTGTACTCCAGCTACGTCCAAACCATGAGAGGAGTAATCCAAAAGAATATTCTCAATAAGAGGAATCAAATGAAGTTGACGGGACATCAATCAGACGTCTAGAGCTCAAGTTATAAGCGTTTCCGCTCCGCAGGCCCGGTTGGTTTCGTGTTCAAACCTACCCGGTTATACCCAAAGGTTTTTGAAACCTGGAGTGTAATATACCAAAACGACCGCCTCAATCCATGTATCCCAACACAACTAATGGTTCATAGATCAGAGCTCTGTAGCCCATGATATGAGTGTTAGAACGGATCTGTCCGAAAAGTAGGGGGTTTTGGCCCGGTCCGACCCGACCCAATACCCCCTGGGTCGGCCCGAACCGAGCGACCCAACCCGGGTCTGGGTCCGGCTCAATATGGCATGACCTGGCCCGGCTTGCGTGGTCCGACCCAGCGCGGGCGGCCTGGACCAGTGAGGGTGGTCTGGCCTGGTGCAGGCGGTCCGGCCCAACGCGGGCGGTCCGGCCCGGCGCGGGCGGTCCGTTCCAGCGCGGGCGGTCCGGCCAGTGTGGGCGGCCGAGCGCTGAGTGGTCGCGAAGGGGGGGGATGCCTCCCCCTATTTCATGAAACAGACAGCCTTTAAGGTCGGCCTCTATTGTAAACACGGGACCTGAGGGGGTCCCGCCTCCAGCTGGTGCAGGCGACCTGCTAAGCCGGACGCTCCTCTGAATCGTCGCGGCCATAGGCCGCGGCTCTTGCCTGTCCGGCATGGCGCTACGGCGCCGCGGCCCTATGCCGTGGCCCGCCCCCACTGCGGCCCCCCTTGGTGCTCTAGAACAGCGCAACGGCACCGCGCCTCTCTTCCGTAGCCCACTCATGGTCGCGACCTCCTTCGGCCTCACCGGTGCAGTGCGACGGTGCCGCACACCGTCGCCACTGCCCGCCTCGGTAGTGACCCCTTTTTCGTTCCCGCGTGGTGAAATGGCATTATGCCTCTGTTTTCTCAAGCTTCAACGATAAACAACAAGATAAGGGGAGTAGAATCATTCGTGTTTGTGCAGTCCGACCTCCTCCTATCAGGTTGAAAACAAGCGGCCAAAAGAACGAGTATTCTCAACGACAAAACAAAGCGCAATTTTAATTAAAAAAAATTAAACATAACCCATACCTCAAATCAAGAAGGTTGATCGCTTGATGAAGGATTGAGATGTTTTCATTGTTCTGTTGATGTTGGCACAAAAAGATGGTGTCGCTTCATCAACGTCGAGAAGAAAGAAGTCGAGGTTGGCACCGGCGATCTTAGCGTTCTTCAATGAGAGAAATAAGTGGAAACGTTCTTCACGGTAAGTATGAAGTTCTTTCTCCTCCAATCCCAAACACAATGATCCATCCCCAAATAAAATAAGTCTACCCTTATTTTATTATATCATGGAAAGTATTTCAAAATACAAAATTCAAAAACAACTCACTTAATTAATTAAACTTTTGTTGTCTAATTAATTAGGTGTTTAGTTGGCAAGACTTAATGTGGGAGAGTTTCATAAATTATGAGGGGTTTAGAGGTGTTAGGGAATGTGAGTGGTTGGGATCATGTGGGCCCCACCTCACCTTTAACCACTCAAGGGTGGTTAGTATCTAGCGGGTCTCACCCCAACTTCCACACCTAGTATTTTAACCACTTAGAAATGAAATAAAATTGTAACACAATTTTATTTTACTCTTCATTTAAACCACATTTTTTACAACACCTCCCAAGAAAATGCAACTCTAGTAAAGGTCTTCTTAAGAAATTATCGGAGCTGTGGTTTCACCGGTGCCCTCAGATTTCGAATCAGAGCACCGGTTCAAAAGATTGAAAAACCCGCTCATTTGTTCACTGAACATACCTGAGATAATCATCGAAAAATTATTCCAGTCTTAGCGGGCCTCAAAATCATGCGCCGTAAGAAACTGTGTACTCGTAAAATCCCAGAGAAATTAAGAAAAAAAATTCCTTGAAATTTATGGTTCTTTACATTACTCCCACCTCAGGGATTTACATTCCCATAAAGATACATAAAAAAACATGGGAAACAAATGAGGGTACTGAGCATGCATCTGAGCCTCCCGCTCCCATGTGCTCTCCTGGAGGTTCCCGTGCTGCCACCTGATGCGCACTAGAGGAATCGGTCATCCACGTAGGACATGATCCTGTCGATCCTCGATCTCCACTGGAACCTCCGTAAAAGTCGCCATGTCATCAATGTATAGCTCCACATGGTCAATGATATGCGTCGGGTCATGCACGTATCTCCTCAACTGAGATACGTGGAAGACGTCGTGCACCTGGTGCAACTGAGGTGGAAGAGCCAGGCAATAAGCCACCTCGCCTATCCTGCGGAGAACCTAGAATGGTCTGATGAATCGCATAGATAACTTTCCACCAAGGCCAAATATCAGTAATCCACGTCGAGGTGAGACCCGTAAGAAAACATGGTGGCCATCCTCGAACTCTAGTGGTCTTCACCTCCTATCAGCATAGGACTTATGTCAACCTTGAGTTGTCCTCATCCGCTCCTAGATGACCTGTACCTTCTCTGTCATGGCCTGGACAATCTCTAGTCCTACGAGTGCTGACTACCCAGGGTCAGTCTAGCATAGAGGTGATCTATAAGTTCGGTCGTACAATGACTCGTATGGTGCCATCCCAATGGAGGAGTGGTAGCTGTTGTTGTGCGCAAAATCCACCAAGGGTAGTTGATCCTCCCAACTATGACCAAATTTGAGGACACATGCACGTAGCATGTCCTCGAGAGTCTGGATGGTCCTCACTGTCTGACCATCCATCTGAGGGTGAAAGGCGGTGCACAGGCGTAGCTGCGTCCAAAATGCCTCCTGCAACCCCTTCCAAAGTTGGGATGTAACGTGAGCATCTCGATCAGAGACAATAGTCAATGGAACACCATGAAGTCATACGATCTCTTGAACGTAGAGGTGTCCCAAGCTCTCCACTGAGCCCTGCTCTCTGATAGGTAGAAAGCAGGCCGACTTGGTGAGTCGGTTTATAATCACCCAAATGGAGTAATGGCCTCTACAAGTCCCATCACGAAATCCATGGCTATCCCATCCCACTTTCACTCCGGGACCCTTAGGGGTTGTACCAAACCTGCTGGAACCTAGTGCTCTGCCTTCACCTGATGGCAGGTGAGGCATCGGGAAACGAACTTTGCCACAACCTTCTTCATACCCGGCCACAAGTGCTCTCATTTAAGGTCCTGGTACATCTTCGCTACTCCAAGATGTACTTCTATAGGGGAAGTGTGAAAATATCTCATCACCTCCTCCTATAAAGTAGCTGGTACCATGGTACGTCCTCTGAAAAGAATGATGTGCTCTCCTCCAACAGAGAATCCATCAGGTACTTGTCTTGAGGATATCTGTGCATGTCTCGTCTCATAGTCAACGTCCCCATGATGTGCCTCTCTGACCCACTGAAGAAGTTTTGGAGTGACTGTGAGTGACTGTAGAAAGGCTTCCCCATCCCTATCCATGAAGGATATCTGCAACGCGGCTAGCTGCTCTGTTGCCTCGCCAAGTAGGTGAATGCCCGACCTACTACTGAGAGAATCAGCTACTAACTTCCCTTCTAAGGAATATAGAATATCTCAAAGTCATCATCCTGGAGGAACTTGAGCCATCACTGCTATCTCAAGATTAGTTCCTTCTACGAGAAGATGTACCTGAGACTCTGGTGGTCAGAGTAGACTGTAATGTGATCGCCCATCAGATAGTTCCGCCACATATTCAGGGCGAAGACCGCTGCTGCTTACTCCAAGTCATGGGTAGCATAGTTCTGCTCGTTCTACCTCAACTGTCATGATCCATAGACGATCACTGCCCGCTCCTACGTAAGTACACACCCAAGTCTAGTCACTAATGCATCGACGTAGGCTATGTACCCTACTCCCTCCTATAGTAGCCTCAAGATGGGTGCACTGGTCAATCTCTGTCTCATCTCCTGGAAGCTCTGCTGACATCTATCCGACCACACGAAGGGTTTCCCCTTATTAGTCAAAGCTGATAGTGGTGATACAACTCTGGAGATGTCTGGCACAAATCTCTGATAGTACCCAGCCAGACCTAGGAAACTCTGCACCTCTGTCACGCTCTTGGGTGGCTCCCAAGCTAGAACTGCCTCGATCTTCTCAGGATCCACCACAACTCCTGCCTGAGAGATGAAGTGCCCCATGAAGTGGACCTCACGTATCCATATCTGACACTTCGAGATCTCACCATAATGCTGGTGCTCTCGGAGTGTGTCCAGTACAACCCGCAAGTGGTAGGAGTGCTCCTCCACAGTAGTCGAGTAAATAAATACGTCGTCAATGAAGAATATGACAAATAGATCAAGTTAAGGATCGAAGATCCTATTCAAGAGACCCATGAACACTGTTGGATCATTGGTTACGCCAAAAGGCATATCCAAGAACTCATAGTGGCCATACCAACACCTGAAGGTCATCTTCTGCACATCCTCATCTCGAACTCTGAGCTGATGATAGCCTGACTTGAGGTTTATCTTTGAGAACCATCGTGCTCCCTTGAGCTGATCAAAGAGGTCGTAAATCGTTGGAAGTGGATAATTGTTCTTCACAGTCACCTGATTCAGGCGAAGGTAGTCGAAACATAGTCGCAAGCTCCCGTCCGCCTTCTTGGCGAACAAGATTGGGGAAGCCCAGGGTGAAAAACTGGGTCGGATGAATCCCTTTCCCTGCAAGTCCTCCAGTTGTACCCATAGCTCTCAAAGCTCAGCAGGAGCCATCTGATATGATGGAGTAGATATCGAGGATGTCCCGGGGTAGAGGTCAATATAGAAGTCTATATCTCTACGAGGAGGTAGTCCTGGAACGTCGTTAGGAAAAACGTCTGCATACTAATCCACCACTACAGGAAAACTCGGACTCCGCACATCAACTTCTCTTAAGATAAGACTAGCTAACTGATGGGTGATCGGTTGTCCACTCTTCTGTGCGAGTCTGTCCTATGCTGAAAAGGCTCCCTTCTCGCCGGTGAAGATGAACTTGCTCCCATCAGTGCGAACACACTGCACCTTGCGCCTAATACAGTCGATCTGATCATGGACTGTAGATAACCAATCCATGCCCAAGATGACATAATAAGGCCTCAATGATACTACAAGAAGATCTCAGCCGAAGATTTCCCCTCCTAGAGTAAGCTCACGATTCCAGTACCAGTGCATAATCGTCGATTCTTCTCCCGTAGGAGTCTCTAGTCATAAGGATCGAGCCAATGGCTCCATCGGAATCTCTGAGCTCCGAACAAGGGCAGCGGCAATAAAATAATTACTCTCTCGTGTGTCTATAAGAAATACTGAACCAGTGGATTAGACACAGATAGTACCTAGAATCGTCTAAGGTGCACCGTGGTCGTAGTACTACACTTCCTTAAGCTATGCCTGCCTCTATCCGCCAGCTCCCTGTGGTCGGCGAGTACCTCCTGGTGGTGGTGGTGGAAGAGACTCAAAGCGTTGCCCACCACCCGCTGCTCGGCCAGCTCCTCTGCCTCGTCCTCCTGCTCCCTGCAGACCAACATGGTCGAACCTCTGCCTCATCCTAGGTGGTCCCTCAACCGTCTGCTGCTCCTCTGCATGGTGGGTCGGATAGTTCCGAGCCATGTGGCCATGTCCTCCGCATGTATAGCATTGTCGGCCTCTCAGATGATTGGCTCTGATGCATGTGCCTCGCACCTCCGAACCATTTTCCTGAGGTCGTCCACCTAATGGTCTAGTCCGCTTGGACCCCTGTGACATCCGTCAACTACCAGCTGCAAAGGACTCCGCTTCGTGCCGCCCAGCGGTAGGTCTCGCTGCTGGTGTAGGCTTAGCAAGAAATCTCTCTACAAGAAGGGATCACTCCAGTACTCCTTCCTCCGTCAAAATGCTGAGGGAGATCATCAATGACCTAATCTCATGCCTCATTCCCTGCTCAAAGGTCCGATCCCGAATTAATGGCTCTTGTACCATGTCTGTGGAGTAGCGCGAGAGATCAGTAAATCTCGCCGAGTACTGGGCTACTATCATGCTCTCGTGTCGTAGTTGTAGTATCTTCTGAATGCACACTGCATGGAGGGTGGCTGGAACGAACTCCAAGCGGAAGAGGATCTCGAAGTCCATCCAAAGAAGAGATGCCTCGTCGTGCACCTGGAGCATCAGGATCCACCATCTACCTGCTAGCACGTGCAGGAGACTCGCTGTAAGGATCACCATTAGGTCAGCTAGTGTCCCTACCAACCTGAAGACTCGAACGAAATCCTCCATCCAATCCTTGCCTACCTGAGGGTCCATCTCCCCATGGAACCTGGGCGGTCTCTAATGCTGAAACTCATGCAGTGCACTCAGACGACGTGCACTCTCAGCTACTGGGGCTGGTGGCATCGGTGGGTCGGCGGGTAGAGGTACCGTCGTTTCCTCCACTGTAATGGGGCCCTACTGTAACACCCCAGGTAAATAAAGAATATGAAATTTTCATATTTATCCTTATTTGTGAATAAAATATTAATATGTCTTTAAAGGGGATTCTATGCTCGATGGCGTACCCAACACGCAACAACGAGTTTCTTGGGAATCTTACGTTGCACTCTAATAATAAAATAATATTATTTTAAATGGTAGTTAACATGTAGTTGTTGTATTGGCTGGAATGGATATAAATAACTAAAATATGATTATATATGTTTTCAAATATTTTTACATTTATCCAATAAAAGATAAAGGCATAAAATACAGAAAGAATTCAATTTTAGGCGTATATGCCCTAGTTTTCACTAAAGGTTCACTTATCGTCTTTTGATGGAGAACCGTCATTAAATATAGTTTTGTTCACTCTTATACATCCTTTTGGACCAAATAAAACTCTTCTTAAGAATTGGGACATCAAAATTTACTTTTTGTAAATTTTGGGTATCTTTCTGATAAAGTTCATTTTTTAATGAATAGTGTAAAATGTTGTATTTTAATTCAAAACCTCTTTTTAATCTAATTTATTTATATGATTAGATTATCTTTTGAATTGGTTTTAAAGTGAAATTAGAATATATTTTTACCATTAAATCCAATAGTGGTCATTGGAATTAATTTCCCTTTGAAATCAGACTTAAACTAGTGTCAATCTTTTGATACTTATTGTTTCAGAAAAACACGCTATTTGCTCTGACAGCGGGAATTAATTATTAAATTAATTAATGTGACTTATATGTTTTGAATTTGTTAAAATAGACTTCATTTTTGAATTCAGAATATCAAATATAGCTTAGGGTGAATTTTTGGGATTTTTCTGAAAAACATCAATTTTTGATGAATAGTGAAACCACTAAGTGGTACTTATAAAAACTGATTTTTCCGTTTAAATGAAATTTTTCCATCTTTGTGTTTTGAATTTCAAAAATCCGACATACATGGTTGTCATTAAGAAGTAAAATGTTGTTCAATGGGATAAAAATAATTTTTTGGTGAATAGTAACTTATTAAGTTTTTAATCGCGATTAGAGGTAATTAGTGTAATTTAAGGTAAAAATGATATTATAAAAATGTGAAAACACCATGACACTTATCCTATACCTATTGGGTGAGTCATCGCCGACCAAGACAACCCATGGGTCGATTTAGGGGACCCCATGGAGAAACTTGGGTGAGATAATGACTTTAAAGCCTTTTTTAAAAATAAAGTTAAAAATGACACTAACATAAATTGTTTTACTAAAACAATTTTTAGAAGGGGTTATACTAATCATAATTTTTTCTATAAATACTCTTTGGAAATATAAAAAGATTTCATACATCATGATATTTGTTTTATAATTTTTAGACATTAAATAAATTAATTTAATTATGACATCATGATGATGCAACGATGACCTCATTAATGAACAATTTAAATAAAATGAAACGATAATATAAAATCTAAGACCTAAACTTGTCCAAAAACTATTGGATGGGAATATTTCGAAGCCTTATCATCTTATCTTCGAAATATATCAATGTGGGACCTTAAAAATTCGAAACACTTTTGAAAATAAAATAATAGTTTCATGATTTCCAAAAGTGCCCCTCCTCTCCTCTTATAAAAGGCCCCCACCTCTACCTCATTTCACACACTCCTCAAGCCTTTGGCTCGGCCATCCCCTCCCCATTTACTCTCTCCACATCCCTCTCCTCATCCTAGAGGATTCCCTTTGGGCAGAATCCTTTCAAAGGAAGCCTTTAGGCTCAAATCAAAAGGAGTTACACTTTTAAAGGTAATTCATTCTCTCATGTTCATTTGTTTTATTTTGCTTCTCCAACCCCCTAAAATCTTTTTATTTACTTATTTTGTAACAACACCAGTAGCTTAAATATACTAGGATGTTGTTATAAGATTTATTCGAGCTACACTCTCACACAACTACATCAAATGGTTAAAGAACATATAGTTTCCGTGGATGACAAAATTCTGCCTCCCGAAATGATGATTGTTCAATACTCATTTAACACCTTCAAAGGTGGCCATTATGATGTCACTATTTTTATATATGATATATAATATTTTTATTCTTTCCTTAAGCTTCTGTATTTTTCATTTATGGCATACCATTATTGTTTCCATTATGGGTAAACACGATATCTTCATTTTAGGAAGTGCGGACTACCGCCCCCTGAAAGTGATTTGATTCGTTAATACAATATGTGGGATGTGTAAAGGATAAAGTTAATGATATTATATATGTTATTATACTGGAATTATAATATACTCTTATATCATTATGATTCCATTCCAAAAATACGAAATAGAAATGGAAGTAGCGTTCATGCGTACGTACGGGTTACCGTCTCCATGAACGGTGCATTTCAATTCTTACCTCTAAATGTGATGTAATATTATAAATACATGTATATGCTGAATATATATGATATATACGTTATCCAAATCATTAATATCATTCTGGATATAACGAACCTTTGAACAAATTAACAACATGTAAGTGTAATAAGTCTATTTTTTACTTAAGAACCAAATACCGACAAAATGAACATTATTAACTTAAATGATTACATGATGTTCATAACATGGTATAAAAGGAATAATGAACTTGAAAAAGGTTCTTAAGAAAGTAGAGATTAACTCAAGTATATTATTCAGGAGATTAAAGAATGGTCGGGTCAAGTCGGATACGAGGTATGGGACTTCGTCTCAATCTCCTTTCATTGAGGCATATTTTGTTTTATACACAACTTTCTTTTATACGGTGTATAAACCCCTTTTAATTTTACGTTTATCCAAAAGGAATCTTTTTTATACAAAGCGTTTTACTAAACGACAAAAACGATTTTTTTTTGTCGTATGTGTGCGGCGACAACGACTTCTCCGCCGCCGTGACCGTTATTTGAGTTTTGGCTTCCTCTACGAGCCATACCTTCTTTTTAAAAGAAAAATAAATACCATGTTTTAATTTTCTTTTATTTTGGTATTGAAAATGGTTTTCATAATGTTTTTATACCAATGTGTTGTATTGATATCTTGTGATTGAAAGGTGGAAATGTTATGTTTCCTTTATGCATGTTTTATGTGATACGATTATGTTGAGGTTCTTGGGAATTATTATGAAGACGGGTGGTTCCGTGATAAACTAAGGGCGGGTGAGCCTGATATAGATCTCCAATGCATTGGGTAACGTGAAGGAGTGAAACGTTAAGGTTTCTCCGAAGAGATTTAGGGAATATATTGTGATGGGTATTCCAAAAGTAACCAAGAGGGTTACTCCCTACGTAAGAATTTTATGAATGCCTCAAGTTACCTTTATGTCTTATTATTTCTATGATTTATTCATGATTTGATGAGGTGTGTTAAAGTTCTTATGTTTTATGGGTAAAGTATGATTTCATTCTTATGTATATATGTACCCATGTTTCTTTTCCGTATTTTTATATCCCTTACTGAGCTTTTTATGCTCATCCGATGTTTTTTTGAAATGTTTTTCACAGGTCAAGGGAAAGGTACATGATATGATGATAGTGTCAAAGAAGTGTCAAGAAAGAATCCATGTTTTATTTTAAATATGTTTCCATTGATGGGAAAGAAGAATACTATCTTTATGTAACCACTTTGTTTATATGTGGAATGTAATGCAAGTTTTATGATCTAATTCTCTAAAACTCTAAACCCGAAAAGATCCTCAATGTGTAATCTTGTAATAACTCAAGATTAAGTAAGGTTTAAGGCTGGGGCCTTATAGTTGGTATCAGAGGTCGTTTTAGACAACTTTAGGGATTAGGAGTTTTTGTGAGACACTTGATTAGTCCCTATAAGTATTATTTCAGGTAAATCCTTGTTTTATAACTTTTTTTTTTCAGGTCAAGTAAAGTCGGTTACGAATGGAAGGAGAAGGATCTCAAACGACATTCATATCTCTTACTGATGACATGCTTGCAATAATTATTTCAAAGTTATCTTCAGATGATTGTGAAACTTTTTCTAGCATACAACTCACTTGCAAGCAGTTGTTTGAGATATCAAACACCTCCACTATACCTCATTATCATCGTGGATCATGGGTTGTTTTTAGACAAATACTATTTTCACAATATTCTCATATTTTCAAGAAAGGTAAATATTATCAAGGTATTTTCAAATATTTTACCATATCACAAGAATTTGAAGCATATTATGATTTTGGAAATTGTGCTGAGGAAGGAGACCCTTGCGCAACCTATTTATATTTCCTTTTAAAATATAGTCTCACATCACATACTTATGGTATTTTAAAAGGACCAATAATAGAAAGTTTCAACTCAATTTCAGTCCGACTATTTTATAGAAATCAGGTTTTATCATATGTTTTGGAATTATATGTCATACATGATTATTTTCCAAAACTGTTTTTTTGTGAACACCCATATGACCCATGTTGTACGAGGTGTATTTGGATGGAGGATGAAAATGATTTTGAAGGATCTCTAAATCATTGTTGTAATGCATGGAACTTCTAACTACGTGAGGAAGATGATGATGAAACCGAGTGGACGCCATGATCAAGGTATGATGATATTCGTTTTGGGAATCATTTTATTTTATCTTATGGTGGTGAAATAAGACTTCAAGAATTAAGATGTTGAGATCATAATGAATTCGGATGAAAATTAAAGGTATAAGGAAACGATTGAGGTTAAAACATGTTAGGGTTATTTTTGGAGTTTTATGAAAAGGACAACACGCAGACCGTGTGACAACCCGTCGCGTCGGACAAAGCTGCGGGAATCGAACCCACAACCAAAGTGCGACTGGTATTTATCGCCTACCACTGGACTACATGAAGTCCCTGGTTAGTTTGACTGATTATTTTTAGTTATATGATTTTATGAATTAAGAGTAAGTTGATTTTGGGTTATTTATGAAAATTATTAACCTATCATGGAGGATATGTGATTAGGTTAATTACTTTTCAATACGAGACTTTAGGAGCAACTAATGTTGTTTGGAGATAAATGTTACGATTTAACTTGGAAGACTATGTGACTAAATCCTTCAAATATTTGGGTTTCAATCTTTCATTGGTTTATTTTGAAGAATTTTATGGGAAAATTGTTTATCAGATGGTCCTCGTTGAACTTTGGGTTTTGTTGGACAAATTTTGGAGATTAAGCATAGATTTTCTTTTTAAAGGGTTATCCTTTTCTGGATTATCTGACCTTGTACTAACATTTTTTTTTGGTTAAGGTCTAAAGACATGGGAAGTATATAGTTCTCTTTTGTGGATTAGGTGATTCTCTAAAAGTTGATTATAGTACTCTTAATGTGAACAAGTCTTCCTAAATACTCGCCTTTTGGAGAAAATATGAGTTTGTGTAAGGAATCTGATAAAAGTTGAAAGTAAACATGATAAGTGATTATGTTTCCTTATGAATAAATTCCCCAATAAAATTATCTTAAAACAAAAATGTTGTCTATTAACTTTTCCTACTGGGGAATCGAATACCGTTTAACCCATCACAAGTTTGTGATTCTCTTATGGTTAACATTCTCCTAGACATGTTTACTATCACTCTCCCTAAAGAAAATGACCCTTTTCTTTTTCGTCCATGTCCATGTTTTTCTATATATGGGTTAACTCGGGTGACCTCTGTACTTATCTTCCTTTATTTTAAAGTTATTGTTTTACCGACTCTTGTTCCGATTTGGGACTTTCATGGAAGTTTCCAAGGTCAATTTTAAAAATTGTGAGGACGCAATTCCCAAAAGGGGGGAAGGATGTAACACCCCAGGTAAATAAAGAATATGACATTTTCATATTTATCCTTATTTGTGAATAAAATATTAATATGTCTTTAAAGGGGACGCTATGCTCGATGGCGTACCCAACACGCAACAACGGGTTTCTTGGGAATCTTACGTTGCACTCTAATAATAAAATAATATTATTTTTAAATGGTAGTTAACATGTAGCCGTTGTATTGGCGGGAATGGATAAAAATAACTAAAATATTATTATATATGTTTTTTAATATTTTTACATTTATCCAATAAAAGATAAAGGCATAAAATACAGAAAGAAATCAATTTTAGGCGTATATGCCCTAGTTTTCACTAAAGGTTCACTTATCGCCTTTTGATGGAGAACCGTAATTAAATATAGTTTTGTTCACTCTTATACATCCTTTTGGACCAAATAAAACTCTTCTTAAGAATTTGGACATCAAAATTTACTTTGTGTAAATTTTTGGTATCTTTCTGATAAAGTTCATTTTTTAATGAATAGTGTAAAATGTTGTATTTTAATTCAAAAACTCTTTTTAATCTAATTTATTTATATGATTAGATTATCTTTTGAATTTGTTTTAAAGTGAAATTAGAATATATTTTTACCATTAAATCCAATATTGGTCGTTGGAATTAATTTCACTTTGAAATCAGACTTAAACTAGTGTCAATCTTTTGATACTTATTATTTCATAAAAACACGCTATTTGCTCTGACAGTGGGAATTAATTATTAAATTAATTAATGTGACTTATATGTTTTGAATTTTTTAAAATAGACTTCATTTTTGAATTCGGAGTATCAAATATAGCTTAGGTTAATTTTTGGGATTTTTCTGAAAAACTTCAATTTTTGATGAATAGTGAAACCACTAAGTGGTACTTATAAAAACTGATTTTTCCGTTTAAATGAAATTTCTCCATCTTTGTGTTTTGAATTTAAAAAATCCGACATACATGGTTGTCATTAAGAAGTAAAATGTGGTTCAATGGGATAAAAATAATTATTTGGGGAATAGTAACTTATTAAGTTTTTAATCGCGATTAGAGGTAATTAGTGTAATTTAAGGTAAAAATGATATTATAAAAATGTGAAAACACCATGACACTTGTCCTACACCTATTGGGTGAGTAATGGCCGACCAATACAACCCATGGGTCGATTTAGGGGACCCCATGGAGCAACTTTGGTGAGATAATGACTTTAATGCCTTTTTTTTAAATAAAGGTAAAAATGACACTAACATAAATTGTTTTACTAAAACAATTTTTAGAAGGGGTTATACTAATCATACTTTTGTCTATAAATACTCTTTGGAAATATACAAATCTTTCCTACATCAGGATATTTTTTTATAATTTTTAGACATTAAATAAATTAATTTAATTATGACATCATGATGATGCAATGATGACCTCATTAATGAACAATTTAAATAAAATAAAACGTTAATATAAAATCTAAGACCTAAACTTGTCCAAAAACTATTCGATGGGAATATTTCTAAGCCTTATCATTTTATCTTAGAAATATATCAATGTGGGACCTTAGAAATTCTAAACACTTTTGAAAATAAAATAATAGTTTCATGATTTCCAAAAGTGCCCCTCCTCTCCTCTTATAAAAGGCCCCCACCTCTACCTCATTTCCCACACTCCACAAGCCTTTGGCTCGGCCATCCCCTGCCACTTTACTCTCTCCACATCCCTCTCCTCATCCTAGAGGATTCCCTTTGGGAATAATCCTTTCAAATGAAGCCTTTAGGCTCAAATCAAAAGGAGTTACACTTTTAAAGGTAATTCATTCTCTCATGTTCATTTGTTTTATTTTTCTTCTCCAACCCTCTAAACTCATTTTATTTACTTCTTTTGTAACAAAACCAGTATCTTAAATATACTAGGATGTTGTTATATGATTTATTCGAGCTACACTCTCACACAACTACATCGAATGGTTGAAGAACATACGGTTTCCGTGGATGGTGAAATTCTGCCTCCCGAAACGATGATTGTTCAATACTCATTTAACACCGTCAAAGGTGGCCATTATGATGTAACTATTTTTATATATGATATATAATATGTTTATTCTTTCCTTAATCTTCTGTATTTTTCATTTATGGCATACCATTATTGTTTCCATTATGGGTAAACACGATATCTTCATTTTAGGATGTGCAGACTACCGCCCCCTGAAAGTGATTTGATTAGTTAATACCATATGTGGGATGTGTAAAGGATAAAGTTAATGATATTATATATGTTATTATACTGTAATTATAATATACTCTTATATAATTATGATTCCATTCCAAAAATACGAAATAGAAATGGAAGTAGCGTTCATGCGTACGTACGGCTTACCGTCTCCATGAACGGTGCATTTCATTTCTTACCTCTAAATGTGATGTAATATTATAAATACATGTATATTCTGAATATATATGATATATATGTTATCCAAATCATTAGTATCATTCTGGATATAACGAACCTTTGACCAAATTAACAACATGTAAGTGTAAGAAGTCTATTTTTGACTTAAGAAACAAATACCGACAAAATGAACATTATTAACTTAAATGATTACATTATGTTCATAACATGGTAAAAAAGGAATAATGAACATGAAAAAGGTTCTTAAGCAAGTAGAGATTAACTCAAGTTTATTATTCAGGAGATTAAAGAACGGTCGGGTCAAGTCGGATACGAGGTATGGGACTTCGTCTCAATCTCCTTTCATTGAGGCATATTTTGTTTTATACACAACTTTCTTTTATACGGTGTATAAACCCCTTTGAATTTTACGTTTATCCCAAAGGAATATTTTTTATACGAAGCGTTTTACTAAATGACAAAATGGATTTTTTTTTGTCGTGCGTGTGCGGCGACAACGACTTCTCCGCTGCCGTGACCATTATTTGAGTTTCGGCTTCCTCTACAAGTCATACCTTCTTTTTAAAAGAAAAATAAATACCATGTTTTAATTTTCTTTTATTTTGGTATTGAAAATGGATTTCATAATGTTTTTATATCAATGTGTTGTATTGATATCTTGTGATTGAAAGGTGGAAATGTTATGTTTCCTTTATGCATGTTTTATGTGATACGATTATGTTGAGGTTCTTGGGCATTATTATGAAGACGGGTGGTTCCGTGATAAACTAAGGGCGGGTGAGCCCGATATAGCTCTCCAATGCATTGGGTAACGCGAAGGAGTGAAACGTTAAGGTTTCTCCGAAGAGATTTAGGGAATATACTGTGATGGGTATTCCAAAAGTAACCAAGAGGGTTACTCCCTATGTAAGAATGTTATGAATGCCTCAAGATACCTTTATGTCTTATGATTTCTATGATTTATTCATCAGTTGATGAGGTATGTTAAAGTGCTTATGTTTTATGGGTAAACTATGATTTCATTCTTATGTATATATGTACCCATGTTTCTTTTCCGTATTTTTATATCCCTTACTGAGCTTTTTTTGCTCATCCCAAGTTTTTTTGAAATGTTTTTCACAGGTCAAGGGAAAGGTACATGATATGATGATAGTGTCAAGGAAGTGTCAAGAAAGAATCCATGTTTTATTTAAATATGTTTCCATTGATGGGAAAGAAGAATACTATCTTTATGTAACCACTTTGTTTATATGTGGAATGTAATGCAAGTTTTATGATCTAATTCTCTAAAACTCTAAACCCGAAAAGATACTCAATGTGTAATCTTGTAATAACTCAAGATTAAGTAAGGTTTAAGGCTGGGGCCTTATAACTACACCGAGGTCTCGTCGCTCGGTAGGCTTCCATCTCGCACAGAGCTCGGAACCCTAGTCGGCTGCAGTCGTGGGGCCATCTCGAAAAAAAACAGGTGTGCCACAGTCAATACAGCATACCTGCTGAGCTAACACATAGTAATCACAATGAAAACTTTTGAAACACACATGCAATCAATTTTTTTGTGCATTGAGTCGAAAATTAGAAGTCAGGGTCCTAGTGTATGGATACGTCAGCCGCCACACCAACACTGGACTCCCTAGACTGATAACCACACTCGATACTCTAAACACTATTGCTTCACAGAAAATTAATTATCAGAGTCCTGAGTTCTGCGGTAGAACAGACTTTTCTGATACCAATTTGTCACGACCCGTCCTTGGGGCCCGTGCCATGACTACCCCAAGCCCGCCTCCCATAATCCAGGGGATGGCGACTAGTACCAAAGGAATAAATCTCGATAAAAGGGAAGTCATTGCCTTTATAAAGTAAACAAACATCACAGAGTATGCAAGCTGAAGTAAACACTAAGTAAAGTGAGTACAAATGTAAGTGATGGAATGTAAATGGGCCAGAATACAAACCCAACTGAAAGTGCAGTACAACTGAAAAGTAAAGTACAACAGCTGAAAGATAAAGCAGGAACCACCAAGTAATCCTCTAGAAACTCCCACCTGAAGGGTGAGTACATATGGTCACATCGGCTCCTTGGGTCCGACTGTCTGCTCCGTGTACGTCTTGCCTGATAGTCTACCTCTGGGTACCATCACACTCTACAAGCCTCAGCCACGATCAATGTTTTCCTTCATCTACAACCAACACAACGTAGTGCGGGCATAGGCCGTGCAGGGGTGAGTATACGATTCTCAGTTGGGACCCCGAGACCCCCGAAGGTCTCCCAGAATCCACAAAGGATATTCCACAAAGGAAGGATACAGACACGAAGTATCAACCAACTCTACTTAGGAATATGCACATACATATACCTAAGTCATCAATTCCTGCTCGGCTCCAACATACAAGCCCAAGTACAACCCAGTCCACATAGGAAAGCATAACCCAAACCACATAGGAAAAAACAACCCAATACACACAAGAAATCACAACCCAATCCACACAGTAAAGCATGACAATCACATCGATGTTAATGATTGAAAGTCAAGACTCAGCTCACACAGGTATACTACTCACGAAGAGGGGTGTAGATGATAGATGTAGCCTCTGAATCATCTCCCATGCCGAACCCACGTAGGATCCAAGTACAGAGGACATCATTGTCGAACCCACATAGGACACAAGTACAGTAACCATCGTTGTCAAACCCACGTAGGATCCAAGTACAGTCGTTATCGTCGTCGCAATCGCAGCCAGTACTAGGGTTCCCGCACACAGCATGCTCAATTCCGGGAGGGTTTGCTCCATGAGCCAAGGGGTTGATACATAAAATTTCACGAAGTCCAGAGTTTATGTATCACAAAGTTCCGTCTCGTCAATATGAACTTAATGCGACAGACGACATGTCAATCGGCCGCCCGGTCTAAGAGTTATTGGCTTTTTCGTCCCAGGGGCCCGTTTGGTTTCTAAGTTAAAACTGACCCGATTGTACTGTAGCTGCATCCAAAACTTGAGAAGAGTAATCCAAAAGAACATACTCACTAAGAGGAATTCAATGAATTCGACGACACATCAATCGGAGGTCTGGAGCTCAAGTTATAAGCGTTTACGCTCCGCGATCCCGGTTGGTTTTGTGTTCGAACCAACCCAGCCATACACAAAGTTTTTTGAAACATTGAGTGTAACATACCTAAACGAACGGCTCAATCCATGTATCCCAACGCAACTGATAGGGCGTCGATCGGAGGTTCGTAGCCCAAGATATGGGCGTTAGAACAGATCTGTCTGAAAAGTAGTGGGTTTGGGCCCGGTCCGACCCGGCCCAATACCCCCTGGGTCGGCCCGAACCGGATCGACCCAACCCGAGTCCAGGTCTTTCCCGATTGGGCGCAGCTCGGCTCGGCTGGCAGGGCCCGGCCCAACCGGCACGGGCGGTCTGGCCCAGCGCGGGGGATCTGACCCGGCGCGGGCGGCCGAGCGCCGAGCGGGAGTGAAGGGGGGGGTGCCCCCCTGTTTCATAAAATGGCCATTTTTTAAGGCCGACCTTTATTATAACCGCGAGATCTGAGGGGGTCCCGCCTCCAGCTGGTGTCGGCGGCCTGCTCAGCTAGCCCCTCCTCTGAACCGCCGCGGCCATAGGCAGCGTCTCTTGCCCGTCTGGCGGGGCGCGCCGGCGCTGCGACCCTCCACCGCGGCCCGCCGCGGCCGCGGCCCCCCTTGGTTCACTGGCGCGGCGGGACGGCGCCACCCACCATCGCAATGGCCCGCCTCGGCCGCGGCCCCTTTTTTGTTCCCGCACGGTGCAATGGCACCATGCCGTTGTTGTCTCAATATTCAATGATAAACAACAAGAGAATGGAAGGAGAATCGGCCGTGTTTGTGAAGTTCGACCTCCTCCCGTCATGTTGATAACAAGCGGCCAAAAGAATCAGTATTCTTAATGAAAAAACAATGCGCAATTTCAATTAAATAAAATTGAACTTAACCCCTACCTCAAATCAAGAAGGTTGATCACTTTACGATGGATGGAGATGCTTTCTTTGTCCAGTTGACGTTGCCACGGAAAGACGTCATCACTTCTTCAACATTGAGTACAAATAAGCCGAGGTTGGCACCGACATTATTGGCATTCTTCGATGAGAGAAAGAATTGGAAATGTTCTTCGTGGGAAGAATGAAGTTCTTTCCCCTCCAATCCCAAACACAATGAGCCAACCCCAAATAAAATAATTCTACCCTTATTTTATTAAACCATTCAAAGTATTTCAAAATACAAAATTCAAAAACAACTCACTTAATTAATTAAACTTAAGTTGTCTAATTAATTAGCTTTTTAGTTGGAAAGAATTAATGTGGGAGAGTTACATAACTTATGAGGGGTTTAGAGGAGTTAGAGAATGTGAGGGGTTGGGATCGTGTGGGCCCCACCTTTCCTTTAACCACTCAAGGGTGGTAAGTATCTAGCAGGTCCCACCCCAACTTCCACACCTAGGATTTTAACCACTTAGAAAAGAAATAAAATTGTTACACAATTTTATTTTACTCTTCATTTAAACCACATTTTTTTACAACTCCTCCCAAGAAAACACAACTCCAGTAAAGGTCTTCTTAAGCAATTACCAGCACTACGGTTTCATCGGTGCCCTCATATTTTGATTCTGAGCACCAGTTCAAAAGATAGTAAAACTCACCTGTTCATTCACTGAACGTACCCAAGCTAAACTTCAGAAAATCATTCCGGGCACATCGGACCTCGGAATCAGGTTCTGTTAGAAACTGCATACTTGTAGAATCCCAATGAAATTAAGAAAAAAATTCCCTTGAAATTTACGAGTATTTACACAAAATTATAAAATCATTTGATATTTTAGCTTAATTTTTAACATTCATTATCTATGTATGATGAAATAAGGTGTTACTTTTAACATAGAAAAAATAACTACACATCTATAATATGAATATTATTATATACTAACATGACAGGAAACCATTTTACAATATCCTTATTAATAGTTTTTATTGATTCAAGATCATTTTGAGCTCAACACCCTTGTCACCTCATTTTTTAATCACAATTATTCAATAAATGAATCTCAAATAAGACTATTTATTATCACATATATATGTGTACATAGAAACTCCAATTTAGTTAGTGTAAAATTTGACCCATTTCCAATTGGACATCAAAATGTTGGAAATATTTTTGACTTGTTTTTAGAATTAGAATTAGTGGATATGTAATCAATATGGAAAACATAATTGAATCTAGTCTCAATCCCATCTAAATACTTATAATAGAATTCCAAACACTCTTGGGCTATGTAACATTATGTCATAGAGCCTTCTAGTTGAGATTTATTCTTAAAATATGATTTCAAATAACCTATTTAAATGGTGAAGAAAAATAAGAGAAATATTTAAAAAATTACACTATAATTTTATAACAATGAATTCACCAATGAAAATATAAATAATATCATTGTACTTTTCAATTGGATGCATCCATTAATAGTGTACCAGTCTACCAATTTTATATTCTTCAAAAAAATGAAGTGCTAAATTGATGATTACTATGAATAATAAAGGTAGAAAAAACATCCCCAAATGAAAAAGTTCTAAAAAATCATTCTTGAAGTTTAACAATATTAATTGGATTAATATTTTTCTATAAATATATCTTAAAACGGTATAAAATTCAACTAGAACTATAGTTACTTCTTTAGGTAATGTATTAATCAATTCCAAAAAAACAAATTCTCTATCAAAATATGGGATTCATAAATTTTAAATCCATGTAAATTTTGATTTTTTATGTTAATTTTCCTTGATATGTTACTTTAATATCAACATGGAACTTTTACATTATTTAATGTTCAAATGAATACGCCTTTTTTATGTTTTTTTGTTATAAAAATATTTTATGGATACTTTCCATTCTCATTTTCCTATAAAACATGATTTATATTAATTGATTCCAAATCATTAGGAGCATTTAAGTGATCCTTCTATTTTCCCTTCTAATTAAGAAATGTAAAAATTAAATTTCCATATAAATTATTCTAAATATGCATTATGTCAAGATTATGACTTATCAAATGAAACTTCCAATAAGGGAGTTTGAAAAATATAATCATTTTATTTCACTGTTGTGTTTTACCTTCTTCAGATATTGTACCTCATACACTTTTCCCACCTTCTTTAAACAGATTACATTTTCCAAATTCTATAGTGATATTCATTAATTTTCCAAATATTTCTGAACAACATAAAAACTTTGATGGATTTTTCAATTCAATATCTCCATCGAATTGTGTCTGGATGAACCTGAATTTATGAGAAGCATAAAGTAATTGATGATGACACAAAAACAGCATTTTCTACTATTATTTAATCATTGAGGTTCAAAATCAAAATTAAAAACTGGACAAGCCATACTGGTATGAGTGTTAAAACAAAATAATTATCCCAGTCAAATGTAGTAACTAATTATCCACCTTAATGTGGCATGTATTTTGAATAGTTTTTTCATTATGGAATCATATGTGTCCACACCATAATCCCATAATTATAACAATTATTTGATTAGAGGTTTACGTTATACATCAATTTCATTTCTAGACATTTTCTTTTCTAGAATAATCATTGGAATAATAAAAGTACTCTTCTTTATACACATCCATTGAGATAGCTTATAGGGTATAAAAAACTAGATAACTACTATAATTAGTATTTAATGCACCAAAAGGGTTAAAACCATCAGATCCCAATCCCAAATGTAAATTCCTAGGATCTGAATAAAAATAAAGATATTAGAATCAAACACTTTCAATGAAGTTGAGTCTTTTGGATGTATCATCAAGTCATCATTGTTATTATCCTGATCATTCCAATTCACATTACATGTATTTTTAGAATACATGAATAATCTTTAGAAGTGTGGTTTTAGAGGAAATTCACCAAATACCTTTTCAAGAGTTTTCTTCTTCTAGTTCCTCCTCATGTTTCATTGATTTGTAATCTCATTGTAGTTCATTGAATTTCATCTTCTTGTATGAAATATTATGCATTATTATTTATCATACTCTTCTCCCTAACAAATCATTCAATCATTAGGGAATTATTGTATCTTTGTATAGTCAATTCCATGTTTATTGTTGATTTAATTCATATAGTGGAATTATAAGGGGATCGTAGAATCAATAAATTCATCATGAATAAACTTTAAAATCATGTAAATTTATTTTTCAATAATTTTATAGAGATGATTCATATGATACAACTTAATTATAAAATACAACTTTGAATACATGGAATGACCTTTATACAGTACTTGTTCTTCTTCTTAAACTAATTTATAAATGTCATTTTCCCCCTAAAGTACTTGGAAAGATTAATCGTATCAAGATCAACTAAATTTTCTAATGATCTATTAAAATCATAGACATTGTATCCTGTAAATACAAATTTTTCATTTATCCTATTTTGAGCATAATTATACTTTAGCGGATCACTTTGTATTTCATTTATAGGATAGTAATTTTTTAAAATTTCTATAACATTTTATTGACAATGCCATATAAAAAATATATATCAACAATGAAACTATTTAAATATAAATTCTCATATACATCATTTCTATTCAACCAATACTTGAATTTAAAATCAAGACATGAAAATTTTACTCTATCATCCACTGATTGGTTTGAAAATGCATAATCTAAAAAATATTCCAAACCCTTAGCATATAGAGGTTTATTTTGAGGAAAGTAATCCCTATTTTATCCATAGTTATTTCATTTTCACTGTTTTCCTTGTAAAATATGTTATAAAGATAAAAATGTTTAATCAAACAATTACAATCAATTTATAACATCACCCAATCACATCATTGATTATGGTAGAGTATTTATTCAACAAAATAGATTTTTATCATGAAAACGTTTCAAATAAACATGAAAATTTAAAATAAATAAAGAAATATTACCCCTCCCAATAACAGGGTCAGATTTCATGGAAGAAGGTCATTGAGGTAAAGAGATGACAACATAAATCGTGGATGTCAAGGATATAATCCTTGCAACATATGACTTGTATAGAATTAAGGGAAATAAATTAAGGAGGTAGTAGTACAGATTAGTGGGGAAGGGGTTAGGGCTTAACAACCATTGGGGGTGATGGTCACCTGTAAATAGGGAATAAGGGACACCATCTCTAGTGAAGACCTATGTGGGGCGTCTCCACAATCGGCATTAATTAGGGGAGGGTCATAGGTCAACGAGGAGGGAGGGGGTCATGGTTCGGGGATCGGCATTGGGGGGTGTCAAGTTCATGGGGGTTGGGGTGCGGTGGGGTGGGTTAAATTTTTTTTAAAACTATTTTCTTATGGTTTTAATAAAATAAACCCAAATACTAATTATTAGTGGTAGTTTTATGAAATTAACACTAAAATTTAAATAATATATTAAAAAATTAATTAACAGTTGTATCTAGAACTTCCAGAAAAACCCCGGCTAAGAAACAATTTTTTTACCGTGTTGACAATCCTCTTATTCCAACAAGGTAATAAATTTGTTTAGAAATGAAGAGGTGACTTCCTTATACTTATTTAGTTAATTTCATTATCATTTTATCTACTTTTTTTAGCGATTTTCCACATCATTTTTTTCTGATGGTTATATTGATAATTTTCATAGAGATCATAAATAAATGAATTCTTATATAAATATAATTCAATCAATATGAATAAATTTCATTTTTATTCTACAATTAATTCATCATTATGGGTTATCAAATAAAAATATTGTAATATATCCCAAAATTATGAATTCATTTCAGAATAAAGAGGCACATTGTGATATGTAGGAATAAGCCTCAAAATAATATGATACACGGTAGGCCGATTATGACTCAAAATTTATGTTTTTCATTTATAATTGAAATTTTAGTTCAAAAAAAATGTTAAAAACTAAAAAACAAGAAAAAAAATTGTGGTTATTATATTTCCAAATTTATGAATGATATCATTTTTCATCAACAAACTTGTGTCATTGACGAGGTATTTCTAATGATAGTTCCAATATCATTTAAAATATTTATTAATCCAATATTTATATTTTTATCATAATAACAGGACTATATAAATTCCTCATATTCAAATAATGAAATATATTTTTTTAGAAATGAATTTGTATAATAAATAATGTCAACACATTTACATACATCATGAAGTGGTAACTTTATACTTACTAGGTAGTTAATTTTCTCCTCATTTTATCCACTATATCTTATTTTATTTCATTATAATTTTTATATGATACATATTTTTTTTTAATTTTCATATAGATCAGGATGAAGGGGGATACAATCATGATGCACTCATGTACTATGATTAAGCACTCAACAAGGATGATTCACTCATGATGATGTATTTCTCTTTTTATTCTTTAATTGCATCAATATTTTGGGTTATGAAATGATAATATTATTTGACAACCACAATTTTTTTAAGGCATTTAGGGACAAGAAATACATGGTTTGATTTTTAGGAATCAACCTCAACTTGATTTGATCCACGGTATTCCCAATATGACTTTTACTTTTATGTTTTAAGTTTAAAATTGACATTTTTATTCAAAACACATGTTTCATGCTCAAAACTAAGAAAACTAATTTTTTTATACTTTAGGAAAATGATTCATAATTCATTTTTTTGTGTATGAATCATCTAAAACTCAATACAATACATGATTTTCCTAGTATGAATCGAATATTATGTTTTTAGTTTAAAATTTACCCATCAATTCAAAACACACATCACTTACTCAAAATGAATAAAAATTTAATATTGCTTTGATAATTCCAAAAAAAATTACATAAGTTTTTTTTAATATGTATGAATAAACCACACACCAATATTATACATAATGTTCCTAGTATGACTAAAATTATTTAATATTATATGAAAATTGCCATTTTATTTCAAAATGTGTGTCACTCAATGAAAACTGAGAAACCACACTCAGATTGTCTTCATACTTTATGATAACATTTCATAAGTTATTTTTGACATATAAGAATTAATCACACGTAAAACTAATATAAAATATTATATGTATGACTCAAAGTGTGTGTTTTAAGTTTAAATTTATATTTAAGTAAAAAAAATGATAGGTTACACACTCCAAATCGATAAAATTAATTCAGATTATTTTGAAACTTTAGAACAATGATCCTTAAGTCATTTTTGATGTGTATAAATAAATAATATGTAAATATGACACACCGTGTGACTAATATGAATCCAAGGGTGTATATTTATTTAAAATTTTCATTTTAGATCGAAACACATGTCACATACTCAAAACTAGGAAAATGAATTCGTATTATTGTGATGCTTTAAGAAAATGATAATATAACATCCCAGGTAATTATAGAATAAGAATTTTTCATACTTATTAATATTTATGAATTAGATATTACTTTTACCTTAAATAGACTATATTTCTAATAGAGTACTCATAATGAAATAATGGGTTTCTCTGAAATCATATGTTTCACACAGGAGTGAGTTATATGAAAAAATAATATATTATTAATATTATTATTTTAAATGGTTGTTATCACCAAGCTGTTATATTAGAAGGAATAAAAATAACTAACTATATTAATTTTACACATGTTTATTTAATATCTTTACTTTCTTACAATAAATTTTAGAGGCTTAAAATTAGAATAAATCCAATTTTAAGCAAAAAATACTCTAATGTATCTAAAAGGTATTTTACTGCCTTTTTTGGAAAACCCTTTTTAAATATTATTTTTCATCAATTTTATACGATATAATTAAAAAAATAAACTTATTATTTGGGAATTTCGATATCAAAATTTACTTCAGTTGAATTTTTTTATTTTTTTAGATAAAATTCATATTTTAAGGAATAGTGTTAAATAATGCATTTTAATTAAAAAAATACCATTTCGTCTAATTTATTTATATTGTTAGATTATCATTTTACATGGTGTCAAGGTATAGTTATATGAATATTTAATCATTTAATACAATTTAGTTCATTGGAATAAATTTCAAATAGAAATTGAATATAAATCTATGTGAACTATTGATCATTTTACGTCAAAACCCCGTTTTCCCGTTCTGTTAACGGGATTTGTGATAAACCTAATTTAACCACTTCATTGAGTTGGTTTTTATAAATTGTATATACATTGTCTTAATAATTATTAAAAAATTTCTCTAATAGGATGAAAATAATTTTTTTGTGAATAGTAACTTTTGAATTTTATTTACCAAAGTTACGGGTAAATCGAGTAATTGATGGTGAAAATGATGTTATAATATTATAAAATTACCCAAAACGTTGTCTTAATTCCATTGTATGAATGGGTTCTGACCCAAAACAACCTTATTCCAAAATTATAAACTTTTTAAGACACTAGGGTAAGAAAATGACATTTATTATATTTTATTTAAAGATGTGTTAAAAATGTCATACTCATATTTTTAATAAGTAAAACAATTTTAATATGGGGTTATATAAGTGATATATTCTAGTATACATATTAATTAAAAATTTAAATATATTACCAACATAATGGTAATTTATTTATAATTTTTAGGAAATAAATAATTAAATTTAATTGTGACACATAATGATGTAGTAATAGATTTATTTAAGGAACAATCAAATAAATGATATTAATAATATTAAAATATATATAATTTGAAATATTTTTTGACATAAAAAAATTTTATGGATGACTTAGACATTTTGGGGATGGGTTAATGTAGTTTATTCTAAGAAATAATGTTTTTATGAATTTTTTAAAAAAGTCAAGTTTGAATAGTATCAAAATTGACATAATTCAAAACATAAAATAGAAAATATTTATTTAAATAATAAAAAATTTATTAAATTATATGATTGTACCAAATATTTTATGTATGTTTAACAATGTCATTAATTTCTCATTAATTGGTCTTTTTTCATATAATGGTTATTATTTTAACTCTCAAAGTGTAAATTACTTGATAAAATGATAAGAGTTAAAAAGGTTAAAACAAAAAGATAAGGATTAAAAATTATTAAAATCATATATAATTATCATTATATCATAATATTTAGATTCCTACTAATCCTATATTATAAATAAATATTTTTGGACCCATTTAGGATCACTACTGGAAAAAGGGCCTATACCCACGGTTCAAAACCGTGGGTATAGCCCCCAAAACCGTGGGTATAGGATATACCCACGGTTTTGGGAACCGTGGGCTGGAACGCCGTCGGTATAGGTCCCCAGCCTATACCCACGGTTTTCCAAAACCGTGGGTATAGGTTTTCTACCACCGTGTCAACAAAACATTCCCAATTGCCACGGTGTCAATGGCTTTTACCCACGGTTTCAAAACCGTGGGTATAGATCCTAAAATAAAGCTCCAGGCGGGTTTCGATCCCACGACCTCTTCGCTGCAAAGTACCACGTGTAACCACTACCCTACTATCAATTATGTGTATATATATTTATATTTAGTTAAATATAGTTATATAAACCGTGGGTATAGAGGGAAGAACCGTAGGTATAGGACTCCCGCCAAAAAAAAATCTTTCCCGTGGAAAAAAAAATTTCCCACGCACACATGGGAAACCTATACCCGCGGTTTTTCAAAACCGTGGGTATAGGTTTTTTATCCTAGATCTATCCCCACGGTTTTCCTCAAAACCATGGGGATAGGTACCCCTATACCCACGGTTCTTGAAAACCGTGGGTATAGGTCAATTTTCAAGACCTATCCCCATGGTTTTGGAAAACTGTGGAGATAGACCCCCCTATGCCCACGGTTTTTGAAAACCGTGGGTATAGGTCTTGAAAATTGACCTATACCCACGGTTTTCAAAAACCGTGGGGATAGGTCCATTTTCCAGTAGTGGATCAAACATCATTTTATATTAATTTAATAATTTTAATAATTCCAAGGGTGGCCCTCCCCTCTCTTATAAAAAGGTACTCATTCATCTCTATTACTCACACTTCAAAAACCATTTGGTTAGGCCAAAATATTCCAAAACCTTTACTATAATCCCTACCCACATTATTTAGGACTTATTTTAGTCATAAAACCCTCTTTATAGGTGTTAAGGTGTTAAGAAGCGTGATCATCTGGAGCAAAGGTAATGTTTTTATTTATGTGATTCTATTTTATTTCTTCCTACACTTCCTTAAAATATCCTCCAACCATGATGAGATAATTAATATAGTATTATAAATATTCTGAGATTTTATTATTTTAATATAATCATGTATATCCACCTTCACTTCCATCAAATGGGAAATGAATTAATGGTTCGTTCGTACATGTGAACTATCACCTCCACGAACAGATATAATTCATTTTCCATAACTGTATCTCAGGACTAGTTATAATGATGGAATAAATGTTAAAGTATTACATTAATGAAATATTTATCATTATAATATAATAATATATAAATTAATTTATTTTATTCCATGCACATAAAAATGATAACGTTGTTTGTGTGTGTGTCAACTATCACCTCCACGAAGTGATGTGATTCATTTTTAATCACCAAAACACTTGGATAATATATATAAGTATATTTAAATGATTAATATGATATTAATGATATTATTATCATTATTTAAAGATAAAATAATATTTACCTTCTTTCCATAATGATTATTTTAAAATGAAACTGTTACTCATGTGTACTCACGGCCTACCATCTCCATGATCATAATATTGTTCCTTTTTTATACCATAATTAAATGGTTTTATTTAAAAGTATAATTGATGTATAATATATATTATTAATTCATGAATATTAATATGGAGATTATAGACTTATGAACACATATACTGTTGACATCATACCAAGTTTATTTTTGGCTCAAGTATCCAATATCGACAAAACATCCGATGTGAACTTAAATAATTGTTTAATTATGATAACATGGTAATAAGTGATATAAAGGGAATAATAAAAATTATAAATGTTATAAATGAGGTATAAATTAACCTAAGTATATTATTCAAGAATATAAATAACTAATGAGACAAGTCATACTTGAGGTAATGGATTTTGCCTCAATCTCATTTCATTGAGGTATTTCTTGATGATATGCACCTTTATTATTTTATAAGGTGCATATACAGCCCCTATGACATTATGTATCCATATTAAATCTATAATAATTTAATTTAATGTTTTGTAAAATATTATTCTTACATGTGGATTATAATTTAAATGTTCAAAATGGTAATGGACTCTTTAATGAAAACTGTGTTTTAAATGTTTTTAAGAATTTATTCTTATAAATCACTGTCATTAATATCTGTGATTTAAAAAAGATTTTAAGTATTTATTTATATGTAAATGAATTTTTTAAAATATTAATTCATTTAAAATTTTTAGAAGTGGTAAGAGACACTTTGATTCAAAAAATTTCTTTTTAAATTTTTTAATTGTGTTTTAAGAATGGATCTATTTTTTCAATAACTTTGAATATTTTTTTAACACATACGACATGAATGGAAATTCTCCCTTTCATATTTTAATTATGTACTGAAGTTTAATTTAAAATTTTACTAATTTATTTTAAAATAATTTTATTTCATTTATAATTTCATGACTTGTAAATATGAAATGTGATTCCAAAGTGGAAATGTTATTTTTATTTTAAGCATGTTATTTGTGTTATGATTATGTTATGGATCACGGTAAATGATTATGTATACTGGTGTTTCCATTATTAAATGAGGGTGGTTGAGCCTGTGATATTTATTCAATGGATTGGGTAATGATACGGAGCTAAACGATAGGGTTTCTCCTAATAGATTTAGGGAATATACTATTATGGGTGTTCCAAACGTAAACATGGAGGCTACTCCCTATATAGCTGTGAAAGATAAAATGTAAGTATGATATAGATTCCACTAGTTACCTTTATGATTTATGATTTCTATTCATTTGATAGTAATATTATTATTTCATGAGGTAAGCTAAAGGGTTCATTTATAAGTTCATGACTTGTAAATATGCATAAACTAATGGTTTATTTCCTTCTTTTATGTCCCTTATTAAGATTTTTGTGATCATCCCAAGTTTTTAATTATTTTAATGGGTCTTAATATTGTTTAGTACAATTAATATGTCATGATAAATTAATTGAAGATGTATCTCTAAGATATGTCATGTTTTATTTTAAAAAGGTTTCCTTTAATAGAAAAAGTGGATTCTGAGTATAAGTGTCAACATGTAATGAATGTTTATAATTAATATGATTTTTTCTTACTTATATAAAACTCTAAACTAAAATGATCTTTTGATTAGAGTATCATAATAGAGATTATTATTTATTTTAAAAGTATTTGATTATGAAAAAAATGGATACTGTTCGGAAGTGTCCACTTTGTATTTTATGGTTTTGTTATATATGATTTAAGGCCTACTTATTTAAAACTATTAACCTAAAAAATATCATTAATGTGAATGATTTTACATTGTTGAGTTAGCTCAAGATTATGTAACATTTTAGGTTGTGTCCTTATAGATGGTATTAGAGGATGGTTTAGAAAACTTTGCAGATTAGGAGGTTTTCATAAGAGTTAGGGATATCATCACTAGTTTATAATTTCTAGGTTGACCATAAGATAAATTTCATAGAAATCCGTTTTTATACTTTATGTTACGAAATTTTAAAGTGATTAATGGTATTTTTGGAGACATTTATTTTTGAGGTAATTTTTGGATATTACGTATTGTGATGCAAAATGAAAGGTATGAGATAACCTATGAGGTTAAAACCTGTTATGGGTTTTTTGAGGATTTTATCACATTTTGGGAATGTTATAAGAATTATATAATTTTATAAAAAGTAAAACTCATAAGAAGGGTAGAAACACATCATATTAGAAAAGGTTGCGGGAATCAAATTCACAACCGAAGGGCGACAAGGCTTTATCACATACCACTAGCCTATGGGAAGTCCTTGGTTAGTATAACTTTTTCTTATCTTTAAAATGAGTTGAGGTAATATGATGAATTTGATTTTGGGAACTTATGTTTTTTTAATGTTATATCCTTGTTATTGGAAAATGATTTGGGGATTATGTATTAAATGTTATTTTGGAATATGTTCACTATTTTGGAAACCCTGTATAACTAAGGTAAATAGAATAATATGGGATTTTATTTGAGGAGTAATGGTTGAATTTTTTTGAAGAATATATGTTATTATTGTGGACTTATAGATATTTTTTATTTATTTAAATGATTAAACTATCATTAAAAATATATGATTAATAAATTACATTTTGGTATGATACATTAGGAGTGGTATATGTTATTTGGAGATAAATTTTAAAAAATATCCTATAAGACTATGTTATAAAATCCTTCTGAATTTCGGGTTTCAATTATAGTTTGGATTATTCATGTAATTTTAATGACAATTATTTTTTGTAATGGTTTATGTTGAACTTTTGGTATTACAGATTAATTTTATAGATTAATAGTGGTATTTCATTATCTAATGGTTTATTCTTTCTGTAGAATTATTTTATCTTATCCTAACCATATTTATTTTGGTTAATGTGTTAAGAAAATGGAATATATTGTTATTTTTTATGGAATATATTACTCTCTAGAAGTTAATTATAGTTATTCAGGAAAGAAAGAATAATCTGAAATACACATCTTTTGGAGAAAAAGATAAGTTTGTGATAGAAATTGACAAAAAGATGAAACTCTACTTCTCAAGTATGTTTTTTATGTTCTTAGTGAAAGAAGTAAATAAATTGCACAACTTGATTAAAATTATCTTAGAACAAAAAAATTATCCATTTAAATTACTTACTATGAAATCAAATATCATTTAACCCATCACAAATTTATAGTGTTCTGATGGTTAACTTTTTTATAATAATGTTTTCTATCACTCTCCATCAGAACATAATGATTAGTTTTCTATTTTATATCTATGTTTCCCTACATGGAACCCCAGTAATTTTAATCTCATGTGAACTTTATACATAACTTTATTTCTTTTAAGGTGGATTTATTATTTAATATTTTTCCAATATTATATTTCAATGAAGTTGTGATACAAAAATAGAAAATTGTGAGGACGTAATTTCCAAAAGTAATAAAGGTTGTAACATCCCAAGTAATTATAGAATAATACCTTTTTATATTTATTAATATTTATGAATTTGATAGTAATTTTACCTTAAAGGTATGATATGTCCAATAGTGTACCTAACACTCAAAAATGTGTTTCTTCAAAATCCTACATTGCACACAAGATTGAGTTATACAGGAAAATAATACATTATTATTATTATTATTATTTTAAATGGTAGTTATCACCTAGAAATTGTATTTGAAAAATCTAGTATAACTAAATATATTATATTTAAACATTTTTATTAAATTTTTTTTTTCTTTCTTCCAATAAATTTTAGAGTCTTAAAATTATAATAAATCCAATTTTATGTATAAAATTCTCTAATATTTTTAAAAGTTATTTTTACCGCCTTTTTATAGAGATCCCTTTTTAAATATAATTTTTTTCTATTTTATATGATTTATGTGACCAAATAAACTTCTTTTTTGGAATTGAGATATCAAAATTTACTTTGATTGAATATTGGTATTTTTCAGATAAAAAACATATTTAAATGAAGAGTGAAAAATAATGATTTTTAATTTAAAACTTCCTTTTTGTATTATTTATTTATATTTTACATTACCCTTTTACATGGTTTTAATGTATAATTTGAAAAATATTTTAATCCAATTTGGTTCATTTGAAGTAATTTTATATTGAAATTTAATAGAAAAACTATGTGAACTTTTGAACATTTAATATCAAAAATAATTCTCTTTATCAGCCAATGAGATTACTGTTAAAATTTATTTTACCACTTTTGAGAATTATATTTTAAAAAATGGATATAAATTATTATATTTTATTTAATAAGTATGAAACATGTGGTCTAATAGGATCAAAATAATTTTTTGTGATTAGTAACATTTGGATTTTATTTACCAAGGTTAAGGGTAAATATTATAATTAAAGGTTAAGATAATGTAATAATATTATAAAATTACCCTAATACTTGTCCTAATTTAAATTGATGAATCGTTTTAGACCAAAATAAACCTTAGTCCCAAATTATAACTTATTTAAGATACATGGGTAAGAAAATGACAATTATTATATTTTATTTACTGATATATTCAAAATGTTATACTAGAATTTTTAATAAGTAAAAAAATTTGATATATTATTATATAAGTTATATATTAGATTATAAATGGTCTTTATAAATATAAAAATATTACCTACATCATGGTAATTTATTTATAATTTTTAGGAAATAAATATTTAAAGTTTATTGGGACACGAAAATTATGTGGTAATAGATTTATTAAAGGAAGAATCAAATAAATGATATTAATAATATTAAAATAAATATAATTTGAAATATTTGATTCTATACACTAATTTTATAGATGACTTTTACATTTTATTGATTTCTTAATGTAGTTTTTTTTAATGAATCAAGTTGTTATGGATTTTTTATAATAGTCAATTATGAATAGTGTTAAAATTGAAATAATTCAGATCTTAAAATATAAAATATTTAAATAAATGATAAAAAATTTCTAAAAAATACAATATTAGGTAAAAATGTTTATATATGTATTCTAATGTCATTAATGACTCATTCATTAGTCTTTTGTAATGTTATGGTAATTATTTAAACTCTTAGAGTTTAAATAACTTGATAAACGATAAGAGTTCAAAAAGGTTAAAAGAAAAAGATAAGGATTAAAAATTTATCAAATCTTATATAATTCCCATTTGATGATTATATTTAGACTCATACTCATCCAATATTCTGAATAAATACGTTTTTACCTATTTAGGATCGAATATCAATTTATATTAAATTAATACTTTTAATAATTATAAGGGTGCCCCTCCCCTCTCCTATAAAATGGAATCCATTACTCTATATTAATCACACTTAAAAACCCAATTGGTTCAGGAAAGATAAAAAACCCTTCCTATAATATATCCCCACAATCTTGGGGCCTTATTTTAGTCATATAACCCACTTTATAGTTGTTAAGGTGTTAAAAAGGGCGATCATCCGAAAGAAATGCAATGTTTTTGTTTCAGTGTTTCTACATTATTTATTCCTCCACTTCCTTAAAATATCATCCAACCATGATGAGATAATAAATAAATTATCATCTATATACTGATATGTTTTTATGTTAATATTTTCGCCTAAATCCATCTTCACTTTCGTCTAATGGGAAAGGAATTAATGGTTCATGGGTACGTGTGAACTATTACCTACACGAACTGATATAATTCGTTATCCATAACCGGATCTCATGACTAGTTATAATGATATAATTAAATTTAATATGTTATATTCATGAAATATTTATCATTATTATATAATAATATAGCAATTACATTCATACTTTCCATGCATAGAAAAATGATAACGTTGTTTGTATGTACGTGTAAATTATCACCTCCACGAAGCAATGTGATTCATTTTAAATCACCGTGTCACTTGGATAATATATATTATTATATTTTAATTATTGATATAATATTAATTATATTATTATAATTCTATAAATGTAAAATAATATTTACCTTTTTTCCATAATGATCATTGAAAAATGAAACAGTTTCTCATGCATATGTCTGGCCTACCATCTCCCTGATTATAACATTGTTAATTTTTTATACCATAAATAAATGGTTTGATTTAAAATTATAATTGATATATGACAATTTACTTATTACCACATGGACTATTGACTTCAACCAAGTCCATTTTTTATTTAAGTACCGAATATAAACAAAAAGTTGGACATGAACTTAAATAATTATGTAATTGTTATAACATGGTAATAAGTTATTTGAACTGAATAAGAAAATTGAAAAAGGTTAGAAATTAAGTATAAATTAACCAAATTTTCTTATTTATGAAGATAAATAACATACGAGACAAGTTAGACTTAGGGTCAGGGGTTTCTTCCCAATCTCCTTTCATTGAGGCATTTCTTGATTATATGCACCTTTATTATTTTACAAGGTGTATATATAGACCCTTTGATGTTAAATATCCATATTATATCTACACTCATACTATTTAATGATTCTTTTATAATTTTATACTTTCATATTCATTATAATTTAAATTTCCAAAATGGTAAGGGACTCTTTAATTAAAACATCATTTTAAATATTTTTAAGACTTATTTTTATAAATCATTATCATTAATTTCAATTATTTCAAAATGGTTTTAAGTATTTATTTTCATGGAGATTAATGTTTCAAAATGATATTTACTTTCAAAATATTCAACGTGGTATGAGACACTTTGATTCAAAAATATTTATTTTAAATGTTTTAATTGTGTTTTAAAAATGGATTGATTATTTCCATAATGTGGACTATTTTTTTAACACATGTGCCATGAATGGAATTTCTCAATTTCATGTATCTATTATGTATTTATTTTTACTTTACAAGTTTACCATTTTGTTTTAAAATAATGTGTTCTCATTTATGAGTGTTTGGCTTGTAAATATGAAATGTTATTTCAAAGTGGAAATGTTATTTTTCCTTTAAGCTTATTTTATGTGTTACGATTCTGTTATGGTTCTTGGAAATTGTTTGTTTATATGTGTGGTTATATGATAAAACAAGGTTGGTTTATCCCATGATATCTCTCCAATGTATAGGGTAATGATACATAGTTAAACAAAAGTGTTTCTCCTAAGAGATTTAGGGAATATATTGTGATAGTTATTCCAAACGTAATCATGGAGGTTACTCCTGATGTAGCTATAAAAGCTACAATGTAAGTATGATATGGATACCAGAAGTTACCCTTATGATTTAGGATTTCTATGATTTTTATAGGATTATTATTATTTCATTGGTTAATCTACAGGGTTTATGTTTTATGGGTAAAATTTATAAATTTGTGAAAATGTTTTCATGAGTTTAAAATATTCATGAACTAACAGTTTCTTTCCTTATTTTATGTCCTTTACTAATTTTTTTATCATCCCAAGTTTTTAATGTTTTTCACAAGACATAAAGATGAGTTAGGGATTTTAATAATTCATGTTGAATTTCATGAAGTGTATCATAAAAGAGAGCGTGAATTATTTTAAAAGTGTCAGATTATGAAAAAAATGGATACTGTTCAGATGTGTCCACTTTGTATTTTATTTTTTTGTTATGTACGATTTATGGACTAATTATTTAAAACACTAAACCTAAAAATATCCTCAATGTGAATTAATTTTAATTTTTGGATTAACTCAAGATTATGTCATGTTTAAGGTTGGGGCCTTATAGATCAATAAGTCATCTTTGATGTGTAGAAATTATCCTCATATCAATCTAATACACGGTTTGTCTAATATGATTCAAACATTATTGTTTGAGTTTAAAATGAAATTTTAGTTCAAAACATGTCTCACTCACTGAATACCATTAAATAACACTAATATTTCCTTTATACTTTAGTAAAATGATTCATAATTCATTTTTGAGGTGTAGGAATTAGTATCATGTGAAACTAACATACGATGTGACCAGTATGACTTAAAGTGTGTATTTTTAGTTTAAATTTATATTTTTGTAAAAAATAGACATGGCATACTCAAAACTACTAAAATTAATTTATATTTTTTTTATACTTTAATAAAATTATCCTTGTCATTTTTAATGTGGAGGAATCTACCTCACATCAATCTAATGCACCATGTCATCAGCATGACTGAAAGTGGATTTTTTATTTAAAATTGACATTTTAGTTTGAAATACACGTCACATAATCAAAAATGAGAATATTAATTCATATTTTTTGATACTTTATAAAAAATTCATATGTCATTTGTGAAACGTATGAATTAGATTCATATCAATCTGATACATAGTGTGTTTGGTATGACTTAAATTGTGTGTTTTGAGTTTTAAAATGAAATTTTATTTTGAAACATGTGACGCTCACTAACAACTAAGAAAACACACTCAAATTATCTTTATAATTTTGTGAAATTATTTAGAAGCCATTATTTATTTGTATGAATCGGTCTCACATCCAACTGACATGAAATGTGACTAATATGAGTCAACTGTGTGTTTTCAGTTTGAATTGACAATTTAGTAAAAAAAGAAATATTACATACTCAAGAATGATAAAATTCATTTGGATTGTTTTGATAATTTAGGAAAATTATCCTTACATCATTCGTGTTTTGTTGGAATCAACTGAAACTCAATCTGACACACTATGTGGACGTTATGACTTGAAGTTTGTTTTTTATTTATAAATGACATTTTAGTTCAAAACACATGACACATACTCAAAACAGATAAAACACAATTGGATTGTTTTGATACTTTAATAAAATTATCCATCGTATATTTTTGACATTTACAAATTATTCTAACGTCAATCTGATAAATTTTGTGCCTGGTATGACTCAAACTGTGTTTTTTGAGTTTGAAAATGAAATTTTAGTTCAAAATAATTATCACTTATTTAAAACCAAGAAAACAGGCATGTGTTGTCTTAATATTTTAGTAAAATGATTTATACATCATTTTTTATGAGTAGGAATAGATTTCATGACAAACCGACACATGATATGACCGGTATGAATCAAAGTGTGTGTTTTTAGTTTAAATTGAAATTTTAGTAAAAAAAGACTTGTGACTTACTCAAAACTGAGCAAAAACATTTTAATTGTTTTTATACTTTATCAAAATGATAATTATTTCATTTATAACATGTTGAAATTAACTGAACATCAATTCATTGCACTATCTGACCAGTATGAATCCATGTGTTACATTTTATTTAAAATTCTTATTTTAGTTCAAAACACATCTCACATACTCAAAATAAAAAAATGCATTCAGATTGATTTGAAACATTATCACAACAATATATGAGTCATTTTTGACATATAAGAATTATATTCACATCAATATGATACACGATGTTCCCAATATGACAAGAAATGTGTGTTTTGAGTTTAAAATTATATTTTAGTTTAGAAAACATGTGACATAATTAAAAGTAATAAATAATATTCTTATTATTCTAATATTTTAGGAACACAATCCATAAGTCATTTGTGATGTGTAGAAATCAGCCTCACCTCATTCCCATATAAGTTCGGAATGATATGACTCAAATTGTGTGGTTTCTTCTTAAAAATGGTATTTTATTAATATAATATTTCATTTTTTTGTTTAATTTATTTTTTTATAGTATTACAAAAATAAGTATTCTTTCTAATAGAGGTGTACTATTTTTCTCAATTTCGGGTGGTTTTTTTAGAAACCGAAAACATGATTGGGATTTTTTTGATAGGGGGTCATGTCCTAAAAGAAATAAAACCATATATGTTTTTAAATTTTTGTGATAAATTATACTATCTAATGTAATTATAGAAAATAATATATGAAATTTCTATAATATAGAATTTATTCTTCTATTTTTTATGTATTGTTTCAATTTAATTGTGAATTTTTTTCATCTACAATGTGCTCTACTTTTAATAGCACACGACATTAGTTGGGCTTTATTAGTGAAATTTAATGCACTGACATAATGGCCCTTTATCAATGCTGATAAGTGGGAATTTTAATTCTACTTAGAACAATATCATTTTTATCATTTTTAAAGTTTTTTTAGCACTATTTATGGCCCAATATGTAGTAGTGTTTGTGGTGACAAAGCCCTTTTCTAGAATTGTTAGATATCTCACCGATTGTAGTGTATTTTTTTTCAAAAAAACACACACACAATCATATCATTTGGATAAAAAATATGACATTTAGACTTTTCTCAAAGTTTCAAAAACATAAAATAATTTGATCTGGTTGTAATTAGATTCCTAAAAATAATTTATTGATATTTTTTAAAAAAACTAAAATGCATAACGAATAGGATAACTCATTTATAAACTCACATAAAAAATGAGTGTCAATTTGTGAGTGCATCAGTAGCATCACCACATTTATCATTTCTCAGAACCCTAACTAAGAAAATGATTAAAAATAGTGTCATGAAATATCTCTTGGTGGAACCTCCATGAGAAGATCTATCCTTTGAACCCATGAGGAAATCCAATATCCATTTGATCCCTCATCAAATTATCCATCACCCACCACTCCCCAATCAGAGGCCCCAAAAAACCTAAATAGTGAACGAATTAAAGTCTAGAAACATATTTGATAGAGAATTTTTATATTGGTTTCCCTCCCATAGAGTGTGTATGATGTAGCAGTCTATGTGTTTCAACACTAACTATTTTAAATATCCCATTATTTCAAGAAATCATTAGTCTGAAACCTTAGATGAATATCTTAGCATTGTGCCACTGCTAATGAAGATATCCATGATGATTCACTGAGATTCGATCTGATAAATGTGCGTTGAAAATCTATTTTTTCATTCCAAATTGATTGCCACTTTCAAAGACACCCACTCGACCATGGAAGTAGTAGAGAAACCTGTTGGGAATCCTCTTCTTGTGGGGAAATCAAATGCATTAAAAAAATATATAAAAATATAATTAATTAATTGTTTCCTTGGGTTATGATTTTTTATATAAGAAGTGGGTTTTTAATGGTTGATGTTGTGAAGCTCTTTATCTATTTGATATGTGGTATAAATATCTCCCCAACTTCAATGCAGTGTAGTTAGGATTATACCCAATGGTTTTTAGATCTTCAACTGGGGAAATTTTCAAGGTCTAATCAGCTTTCATTTGCGGTTGTCTTTCATCTAATACCTATGTTTTTATCTACACCTTTTATTTATAAAATTATTATATACCTTTCATGGTATGATATATTTTAGTTACTTTATCAGGATACATTCTACATTTCAGAATACTTTTATACTACATCTATCTTCTACCTTTGATACACTATTTTATCTGATAAATATTTTTAAGACCCCTCACAAATTTGGGATTATATTTTTTGTACACTTAATTATTATTGGATCTTTATTTATGGACTTCATATCATGGTTTTCCCTTTTTGTTTTTCCACATATAAAATTTGTGGTGTCAACATTTATTTTTCATCAAATATTATTTGGTCTCTCTGAATCTGCTTTAATTTTTTAGGCCTGTTCGAAGCATAAAAAAATTATTTCTATTGAGAATTATCTTTTTTATTGTTTGTGCATTCATCACTTTACATATTTCCCAACATCGAGTATTAGAGGTTTTTGTTTTTTTCAGATAAATTATGGAAGCCAATTATAGTATATTGATTTTTTTGAATTGTTCCAACAACCATAAAAAGTGGTTAAAAATAAAGGATCTCTTTTTTCAAGTGAATGACTCATTCGGTGTTTAGAACTCAAAAGCCAAAAATAATATTAGATGAATAATGGGAGGTTAATCATGATATGGTCTTTGGATTCATTCATCAATGAGTTAAATACAACGTTATTAACCATATTGTCAATGACTCTCGTGCTAGAACTTTATGAGAGAAGATTGAGACTGCCTAAGCTTTCAAGATAGGAAAAAATAAATTATTTCTCATCAAAAAAATAATTAATTTGAGGAAAAAAATTATTTATTTCTATTACTAACTATTTGCGTAAATATCGGGGATGTTTTGATAAAAAATTATGGGTATTAATTTTGAAGATGAGGTTTTAGTGATTTTGGTTTTTAATACTTTACCTGATTCCTAGGTTAATTTTCATGCAACTATTACTAGTTCTAATTTTAATTGTTCTGTGACATTAAATTTTTTTAATTATACTATCTAGAATGAAGAAATTAGGAGACGTACTCAGGATAAATAAACTTTAGAGATTTTATTCATAGAAAATGAGGGGAGAAGTCAGGAAAATAATCAGGGGTAGAGTATTCGATGTAAGAGAAAATGTAGAAGAAAATCCATATCAAATAAGAGAGATTTTTAATGGAATAATTATGGTAATAAAGGAAATGTTACGAAATATTTCTATCACCTACAAATAGAAAAAATAATGAAGTAGAATTAGTAAAAGAAAAAAAGCTCATGTAAATGATCATGTAGCTTTCACTATAATGGTGATCTTTACATTGATTATGACTCTAATAATGTTGCTTCTGATGATTTATGTTGGGTTGTTGACATTGGTTCTTATTTTCAAGTCACATCAAGGTATAATCTCTTTACATATTTCAAACCATGTAATTTTGGGATTTTCAAGATGGTTAATGATTGTTATGTTGTTATTTTAAGTATTAGGACTATTTGTTTGGAGACCAGCACATGGTGTAAACTCATTTTGAAGAGTTTTTGACAATCACCTGAGGTTTTCCTAAATATTATTTTTACTATATTCATGATGATGAAAGTTTGTCAATTATTTTGGTGATGGAAATTTGATTATTTATAATGGTTTATTGAATAGGGCTTTAGGGAATAAGTAGTTAGGTTTTTACCAGATTATAGATTCTATTTATTATTATACTTCTTAAATTATTGAGTGAAATTCTTCTTCCATGTTAAGGAATAAGTGGATCTAACACATTATTGATAAAGGTCTTGGTTTTTTTCAATATAAATATACTTCTAGATTTTAAGAGTTCCAAATTGGATTTGTGTAATAACTATATGCCTGGAAAATAGAGTATATTGAGTTTCATCAGTCATCCTTTACACAGGAAGTCATAGATACTTGAATTATTACATTATGATGTTTATTTCCCTTTGAAATATAATACCTTTATTGGTAATAATTATTTTATAAAATATATTTGTGACTAATCAAGTAATATTTGGGTTTATGGTTTTAATTCAAAACTTCATGTGCTCAGTGTTTTTAAGAAATTTTAGGTTTCTACTAAAAGGGAATCTGGTTAGAAATTGAAATGTATTCACACTGAAAATGGGGGTGAGTATTGTGGTTTGTTTTATCATTATTTAATGTAGTAGGGTATTTTACATCACAATACACCTCCAAATACACCTTAGCTAAATTGTGTAGTTGAGTGTATGACTATGACTTTATTAGAAAGAGTTCATTGTTTTATTTTAGAATAAACATTTCCTGAACATTTTTGGGGTGAGGATTTATTTACTGCTTCTTATATTATCAATTTATCATCTACCATTTCGTTACATATATAAACTCCTGAAAATTTTTGGTATAGAAAATAGATCAAGTATGATCATTTGTGTGTTTTCTATTTCAAGGAGTTTTTCATGTTCTTGGAGATAAGAGATCGAAGCAAGATGGTAAGTCATGACAATGTATTTTTATTGGATATATACATGATGGGTTTGAGTATAGATTCTATGATTATGTTTTCTATAAACTTTTCAAAATATGTGATGTAGTTTTTAAGGAGGATTAGCCTATCACAGATATTGATAATGGAGATAAATCTACTTCTTAAACTTTGGATGGTTTTTCCGGTCTTGATTCATCTTTTTATTCACATTAACCTCATATTATTAATTTTTATGACCATGATGATGTGAATAATAATTTTTAGGGTGAATAGGTTGGAGTTGATGTTTTTTATGTACCTATTTTTTAGTGACCTAGTTCTAGTGGTTATTAATTAACCCGTAGTTCCACTCTAGATATCATCTCTTCATCATAAAATTTTTACTCAGTATTCACCTGATGAGTATGTTCTCCTCACTAAAGGGGGAGAACTAGAATATTTTTATGAGGTGATTAAAAGTTATTGGAAGTATAGATGGTTTGTTTCAATGGATGATGATATGAGATCATTTCATGGAAACCATAACTTTGAGAAAGTGAAGTTACCTATTGGTAATAGATATTTTCAAACTCAATGTATTTATCGAATTAAAAATAATGAATCGAAATTTTGTTCTATAATATAAGGATATATTAGATGTTAATTCCTCATGTTGGAAGTAATGTATATATTTTGATAATATTTTTTCACCTATTTTCAAAATTTATTCCATTTGGGTAGTTATTTTTTTGTAAATAGAATCACATCTTCATGTTAAAGGAGAGTTTTTATGGTTTGAATTAAGATATGTGGAATTGGTCTAAGAAGTTTGAGTTTGTCATTGTTCATCATGGTTTTAGGAAGACATCTTCTAATCATTGTGTTTTTTTCAGATATTTACTAATGATGGTTTTATTATACTATTTCTTTATATTGATTATATACTCATTTTTTTCATGATGCTTCTAGAAATGATAGATTGAAGAAGTATCTTTTTCATTCATATGAAATGAATGACTTGTGACCAGCATGATAGATTCTTGACATGCTTGTCTCCAATTAAATAAAGGCCAAGAAATTGTGGTTATCTTAGGAGAAATATATTGAGAAGTTTCTTCATATATTTTCTATGGATAGAGATAAAATGGTTAGTACTCCTCTTGAATTACATTTTACGCTCAGTTTGAGTCAGGTTCCTTCTACTGATGAAGAGATATAGGCGATGCTGCACATAACTTACTCATCTATAATTGGATATTTGATCTATACGATGGTATGTAATATACATAATATAGATCACGCAGTTGGTGTGGTCTGTTTTTCTCTATCTAGTACAAGTAAAGATCATTGTAGAGTAGGGAATTATATTTTTTTATCGTCTTAATACTTCGGATCTAATATTGTGTTTTGGAAAAGGATAATCTATGATTTTTGGCTTTATATATTCATATATGGAAGGAGATCTAGATTCAAGGAAGTCTATTTTAGGCTATTTTATCACCTTTGTTGGGGGAGTTTTGTCTTAGAATTATAGGCAACTGAGATTTTTAGCTTTATCTACCAGTGATTTTGAGTGTATTGCAGCTATGGTTGCATGCAATGAATTTTTGTAGATGATTTTTTTTCAAAAACTCAACTTTAATCTGAACAGGTTTGTTTTATTTTTTTATATTCAGAGTGGTATTTGTTTGAGAAACAATCTCACCTTTTATGGTAGGTTGAAACATATTGATATTGGTATCATTAGTTCCATGACATCCTTGATTCAAGAAAGTTGGAGATCGAGAAGATCCACACTTATGATAATGGCTCAAAATTGTTGAATAAGAGTTTATAAAGAGATAAATTTGAGACTTTTCTACTGATTACAGTGTTGGAAGTGATCCGCACTTGAGTTAGAGGGGGATTTTTTTGGATGTTATCCTCTTTTGGGCATGTCACATATATTTAAAATATATAAAAAAGAGAAAAAGGATATGCTTTTTTAGAGTTATGGTTTTTGATAGAGGCATTGTTTTTTACAGTTTGAAGTTATGGGACTCTTTAAATATTAGATTTATGGTGCAGCTCACTTCTCAAATTTTGGGAAATGTATTTAGGGTTATACCCAGTAGTTTTCATATCTTCCACCAGTGAAATTTTCAAGGTATGATCAGCTTTCATCTGTAGTGGTCTTTGATCTGATCTAAGTGTTTTTATCTCCATATTTTATTCAGACAACAATCATCCATACTTCACATTCCGATCTATTTGGGTTTCTTTATCAGGTTTCATTCATAATTTTAGACTACATTTAGACTACATATTCATTTTTCCTTTGATCCACAATTTTCATTAAGTATTATTTTTTGTATATATCTTATCTTTGGGAGTCTCTTCTTTTAAATCTTTATTATTTGTGGATCCTTCTTTTTGTTCTAGGTCCCATTTTTTTGGGTTTTCCATGTTAAAGATTTCTATTTTCAATATTTATATTTGTGTACATATTATTTGGTCATTTATTATCATCTCTAATTTTCATCCATGTTCGAAGGGAAAGAAATTTATTTCCTCTATTTGTTGGATTTTATATGGTTTGTGAATTCGTCGTTTGTCATCTTTCCCAACAAAACTGATTTTACAACAGTACCCAAGAATCTAGTTTTCTTCTTGATCCCTGAAAGCACCTCATATATTCACATATTTTGGATTTCCTATAAATCAAAAAATCTATGTTCTTCTTGATTTGTGATGGTGGCCAAGGTTTCTGATAGATCAGATATGCTAGAGTGGGGTATTTCATTTCCATGGGAGTGCATCGAGGGTGAAATTAGAATTTAATGAATGTGGTATGATTTAGAGTGTTTAAGGGAGAGGAGGTTCCATTTATATCTTCCAAATTTTTTACCCACCCCACTCACTAAAATACACAAACACAGATTTAGAAAAAAAAATCTTTTATTTTCAAATGATGATACTGTCTTTTTTTCAATATGTGTTTTTTTAAAATAAAATAATATAAATTAGGTTTTTATTTTATTTGAAAAATATTTATAAATATATGGGTTTTTTCATATTGGTTTTTTAGAAAAAAAACAAATTGGTTTTTTATATTATTTTTAAAATATTTATTAATAGCTGGGTTTTTTCATATGATTTTTTTATTTTATTTTTAAATGATGTGACTAAGGAATTTTTTTCATTTAAGTTTTTGGATAAAAATAATAGAATTATGTTTGTTTATATGGAATTATTTCATATATTTAGTTACATAAAAATAAATTAAATATATTTTTAAATGATTTATAAATATATATATATATATATTTCATATGGAATGAAAATTTGTTTAATTCAATAAGAACATAGCTTTGGTGAAATGAGTCTAGAGCTTAAACACATTTATAAAAAAAACTTTTAAGAATATTAATTTAAATCCCTAATGAATTTTTTTGATCGGTAAAATAAATTATTATCATCAAATTTTTATTAGTTTTGTGATTAAATTTAATGAAATGATAATAGTGAAATTTAGTAGAAAAAGAGGAAATATATTAAAGGATAAAATCATAAAATGATTGAAGGAGATCAAAATAATGGGCATCCAAAAATGGTGAAATGAAAAAATATACAATATGTATAAGAATGAAATAATGTGTGATATGGAGCATAATGGTGTGGTGTCATGTGTCTCTACGCAATCTGGGGTTTGGATGACCAATATGAGGAAGAAATATCTAATAAAAATGACATTTTTGACATGGACAAGGCTCGTGAGGATGAACTGATCAAGATGATAGGGTCACGCCTCTAGGAGATCTTGACGCATGCATGCAATTGGAAATAGTTTCTACTTGAAGTCTGGTGTGATGAAATGAAGCTTCATCTGACTGAACCTTCCAAACAAGTCAAATGTGGTAGAGCCACAAAGAGTTTCTGCTTGAATATTATCATTGTAATGGAAGTACTGTTGAGGTATTTATAACTTATATTTTTATTATAATTGATGATTAATCCAATATTTTATCGATTATAAATTTCATGACCAAGGGAATTGAATCAAATATTAATTTACATGAGAACTCTAGCACCAAATCCAAGATCATCACATAACAATTTGTAATAAATTTAAGCAGTTAAATAATTTCCTCATGATAAATTCATTCTTCATTGATGGATCTGATAACATTTCTACATCGTATGATGTTATGTTGCCAGCATCAAGTTTTGATTCCACTTGTGATTATCCACATGTATACCAGGAACCTCTGAGCATTGTCCTAGGAAACCTCAGGTGCTAGCACAAATGATCCTAATGACTACATCATTCTTCATTGATCACCATGAGAAAAACTTTCAAAAGGATTCTTCTTAATCATTCTATAATCAAAAGGGTTGGTAGAGGTAGATCACACTTTTTTTTAAAGTATTCTTGAGAAAAGGATCTATAGGGATTGAGAGAATTATCTTTGTCATTATGTACAACATAAATGACTAGTGTTAGGGTTAGAAATAATATAATTTAGTTTAAATAGTTCTATTTCTAGAGAATAATAATAGTGTATATAGAATTATTATTCCTACAATCCCCACTGAACACCATATTCATAATATTATTATTATTATTATTATTATTATTTATCATTCACAAAACCATTGAATTAATTAAATAACATTTATTAACTAATTTTTTTAAGAATTACTTAAATAATATGTAAAATATATTATTTCTCATCGGACCATTAAATTTATCTCGTCATTACTCCAAAATATTTTTCGGGCCTCAAATAATGACTATTTATTTATAAATAAATATCACCCCATTATTGGTTAGTAAATAAATGAATATTATATTCACCAAATAGAAATTAAATATTTATTAAATATCATCAAAACAAAATATTATATCGAATAAAAAGAGACTAAATATATTAAATCCAACAAACATGAATAATTAATAAACTAGAGATGAGAATCATGTTTATTAAATATGTTAAATAATAAGTAATATTGTTGATCCCAGTGGTGAGGTAATGTTACTTTAGTAGAGGGCATGAAGGTGTAGGTACCTAGGTCCAATAGTGGTTTATCAATTCATTTCACCGCTTTTATAAAAAAATGTAACATTATTATTCAGTTGTGGTTCTTGACACACATAGTGTGTGACACTATGCTTATTTCTCAAACACATTAGGAAAAGCCATATAAGTTCCATGGATTTCATCAAGAAACACACCAATACATCCATAGATAAATTAGTTATGGTCGTAGTGACTTTCAACCACAAACGTACACTTACAGTGTAATATAATCCCTTTATCATGATACCTCTAATCAAGAAGATAACATAATGGTGTCATCAACCTATGTTCTCGATGACTATTTCATTGAATTTCTAAAATAAATTCCCACAAAACACCATGGAAATGGATTTATTTAATCTATTTTATTACCATAAAAGGTCCCTAGATATCCACATCCATTAAATAATAGAAGGTACAAATCCTTTCTTTCATTATTCATCATTTCAATATTACTCGCGATGCACCCAACGCATCCTACCCCACTAAAAAAATATGACATAACAGTTTTAATTAATATATCACAATACCTAACTAATAATATCCATTAAAAATAATATTAAATTCTAAGGATCAATACATAGGTATGAATATATAAACATCTAATGACACATATATATGTGTATTTCCTACCGGCGAGTCATGTTCTTATAATCCCCTTTACTAGAAATTACCAATGGAGTAAACCATGATAAAGTGTCTCAAAAACCTATCAGTATCAACACCTTAAAGCCTATATAATTTTTCTCCCATGAAATTAAATCCTTAAACAATATATCATAAATTAAAAAAACATTCTTGCCACTATTGGTTCTCATCATAGTGGGGAACTGCTATAACCTTTTAGTGAGATAGTTACTCTTAGGACATTATCGCATACTATATCATGTATAAGAACAATCATGATGTTTTAGTGACCTTATTTATTCTTTTGAAGACTTTAAAATATATTATTAAAAAATCATATTCAAGCACTACGATGATGTGAGATTATAAGTTTTAGTGAGCCTGAAATTGATATTATAAAACTATTAAATATATTTACATCATGAGCATGTAGTTTTTTGGGATTATTAAAATAATAATGAAAGAGGCCTCAGATTAGAAATATTAGATGATGGTTGAGTCTGGAACATGGGTTTTACCCTATGCATGACAAAAAATTGGCTAGTACTAGACGTTTGGATAAGGTAGTTGTTATCGGGTATGTTAAGTGGATTAATTAATTAAATTGCTAATTTACTTCATTTATTACCCAAAACATAAATATCCACCATATAATTTATATTATATAAATTTTATAGGGTTAGATGCATAACCCTGTGAGATTTGAGAGGAGATTCAGAGCATTATTCATTGTAAAATCAGAATCGGATGATGAACAATGATCAAATCAAGGTAGATCAAAAATCATTGAATGCAATGAGATCCCCACGTCACTATAGAACACGTTCATCACCAAAGGTCGATCTAAAATTGGGGACGATAATTTTATTTACGGATTTCCTCCCTTATTTAATTTAATCAATAATGTATCTTTAATATTCTTTTATTTTTGGAATTTTCCAACCATCACATGAGCCCCCCAATTTATTTGATTATATTTTACCCCAATTTATTCCCACGTTTATATAATCTCACCCCTAGACCTTTTTATTATGGGATTATTGTAAAAAAAACACTTAGAAAATCATTTTAATCCATTTTTATTTTCATTTTCTCTTTGTTCATCACATTCTTAACTGTTGGTCCACGATTTTATGATTCAACATTTCTTGGACAGATTCGAGTGCGATTAAACCCTCAGATTCATGTAGAATTACTGAATGATGAATGGATTAGAAATTTATAGATGGATAGAGATGTATAGTTGGTTGCAAGTGATGCTCCATGGATCTAGGATTTAGAGTGGCAGTGAGATTAACTAAAAGTGTTGTCAGGAGGAATGTAGGCTTCCTCTGAGTTATCGATTTCCAATTTCCGACCATCGAAGGTTTGGAATCGATGGATGGAGAAAAATACCACCATTTTATGGTGGTAAACTAGAATGATTTTTAGAAAAGGATGTGTATCTAGAAAATTCATTAAGAACCTTTAGATTTTATGGAAAACACGGCCACATGGCATGTGGTCAAATGAATACATTTCGTGTAGCCCCACCTAGCCGCAGCAAATAAGGTTTGGGAAAGATAAGTATCGCAATCTAGGTGGTTGTGCCCACACACCATGTAACCCTCCCCATGTATGAAAACCATGTGACGACTAGCACACAACTAAGACCTTATTCTAGAGGGAGTTCATGTACTCTTGGAGTACACAAGCATGTGTTGGTACCTGGGCGCAACCAGTTACATGACCAGCTACACGACACAACCTAATAAACACGGTCATGGACAGTATCATAGGGGTTAGTCATAGGTGTCCAATACACATTGTGTGTTCCCTTTAAATATCATGTATAGAAACATTTCCTCCATGATGTGTCCATAGGAGAACAGGGCCATGTATTAGAGCTTGAAGAAACGTCATGTGGACCCTATACACACTGTGTACCCCCATTTTGAGAAACATAAATCTTTTATATCCCCTTCATCTGGACTCATATTTTGGCTCATGAGTAGCCTATTACGATTAGTTTCCCATGTATTACGCAAGGATATAAATTTTTAGTGGATTTTAGGATATGAAATTGAATGTTCTAAGCATGAAGCATATCTCGGAAATGATCAATGATTGATGTGATCAGGTGGGGTCATCTGAGAGAGGTTGTGGTCGGAAACCCTCTTATTGCATTAGGGTGCAGGTACCCTATACGCCTTACACTAGTTTGAGTGGAAACCTCTTATGGAACAAGGGAATCGGTCATCTACCAAGTGAGTGTCCCCCCCCTATTGCACTATGAAATGGATCCTCCAAGTAATTAGAGATGTCCCCTACCATATTAGGGTGAAGGTCCTCTATCGATATCTACTAAGTGGAATCCACCTGTTTTACTAAGGAATGAATCGTTTATCCTTACATTTTGTGTGGTATCCCCCTATCTTACTAGGGAAATATTCCTCTATCCTTACTTTGATTGACATTCCCTATCATACCAATTCATGGGTCCTCTATCATTCCATTGAGTGACATCCCCATGTTTTACTAGGGCATAGGTCCTCTTCTTATTCAAGATTGAGCCCCCTCGTGCTATAGATAAATAGAGATATGTGTGTCATCCTAATTATTTCTTCAGAAAAACATGTGAAATGTTGGGAATCAATGATAGACCATTGTAGAAATAGGAAGACTCATCATCCTCAGCTGGGATGTGAGATTGATATTCTATTTATCTATTATCTGGGTTCCTTTTGTGAGTATATATATATTGTCGGTCTTAATTTTACCTATTTATTTGCGTTGATCTAAACACCTCTATCTTGTATTATATTTCACCTTCTTTAGTTTTTGGGGAGTCCTAATGGGTATATATATACTCACCCATTCATGGGTTTTTTCCATATGTGTGTGTCTTATGCGGATGATGAAAATATCGATGCTGATTTTAGAGGAGCATAAGGATACTCGGTTCATATAATACATACAGTGGTAAAGTTTGGAAATCTGGATTCAGGATCTCTTAGCTATAATTTATTCTAATTTTCTTTTATGTTGGGGCTTCATTTCAGGTTGGATGTGTATTTTTACCCTGAAAACAACTATTTTTATTGATTTCCATACATACAAGGAAAGGTCCAGACAAGACAAAATTTAAGGCGGTCTAAAGTAATGGAGACCAAGGGAATCATTAACCACAAAATGGACCCCCTCAAGGGGAAAGGAACCCAAGCTCAGGAAGTAGGATATACTACAGTTCGAGGGAGCCTTAGAGGCCAAGAAGTCTGCCACCATATTCCCCTCCCGCCACGTGTGAGATATACTTGTCCTACTGTCCAGAAGAGAGAAGAACATCCTGATGCAGTAAGTAATATTCCATGGACCCTTTGTCTTCTTTGAGAGAGCATTAAAAAGAGTAAGGGAGTCGGTCTCCACCTCTTCAAGACTGATGCTTCTTCCCTTGCAGAAATCCAACCCGGTGACCATCTCCAACGTCTCCCCTCGTAAAGCATCGCCCACACCAAAGCTGGTCGAGAAGGCTGTTATAATGGACCCCCTTCGATCCCGAACAACTCCTCCACCTCGCATCATTCCGTTCAGGAGGGAACCATCCGTATTGAGCTTAAAGCCCTCCCTTGGAGAGTGCCACCGCACCCATTTCCCCAGCCCTCGCCCTTCGCCCTGTAAAGGAGACCCCAGAGCCAGACTGAACCTTTTGATTGAGGGGGCACCCAAGAAACCCTTGCACAAACCAGCCAGGTCTAGAAGAGTGTTCCTCATCTTGAAAACGATGCTCATGCTAGTGCATGGGGAGTTATCGTGGAGGGCCTCATTCCTAGCACTCCATAGTGTCCAGCAACCGGCCAGGATAATCAGCACCCAGCCACCCCGTTCTTCCCCTTGAACACCCGGCCCCGTGAGCCAGGATGAAAGAAAGTTCTCCAGAACATCATCACTAGGCCCCTCACCAAGTGGTAAACCAGAAGTATGCCAGATCCTTCGAGCCCAGTCGCTGCCCATAAACAGATGGCTGATCGTTTCCTGTTGAGGATGGAAGCAGGATAAGCACCTTGAGGCCATACAAATTCCAAGAATTCTGACCCTATCATCAGTGGGAAGGGCATTCTGCTGCACACGCTAAATCAAGAAGTTAAATTTCGTCGGCACTTCCTTACACCACAACATCTCCCCCCCACTGGTCGCTCCTGTTTGTAGAAATCCTCACCCGCCGATAATCCTTAGCAGAAAACGCACCTGAAGAAGATGCCGTGAAGATCAGTGCATCCGGCTCCTCACTGGGCACAATATCTGTGAAGACCTCCTGCTGGTTCTCATTCAGAATTGCCTGGATAAAACTAGGGTGATGACTTGCCTCCCGAAAAGACAAGGAAGGGGCCGGGCATCCTGGAAACCAGAGACAGCCAGCGCCCCAGTCATGAAGCCAGAAATTCAGGTCGCCCCTTCCCACCATCCACTTTGAATGGTGTCTCAGCGTATCAATATGGGAATGGATCAGCTTCCAAGGCATGGAAGGATGGGGTCTCTGCAATCCCAAGTCTTGGCCGTATCTGCTTTGCATGGACCTGCCTAATAATGTGCGACCCTCCAAAGCCTCCCAAGCGAGTTTGCCATGAATCCCCTGTAACGTATCATGGATGCTCCTCAAGTTGATGCCACCTTCCTGGATCGTCCTTGCCATGCGCTCACGGGAAACCCAATGATACCTTCCTTCCATTTTCCCATCCCAAATAAAAGAAAACATAATCCTTTCCAGGTTGATGATAACGGATTTAGGTACCTTCAAAGTAGAAAGCACATGCATGGGAATGGACACTAAAACATTATTCACCAGTGTGATGCGGCCTCCAAAAGAGAGAAGCTGATTCTTCCAGTTAAAGATCCGCCCTGTGATCTTGCTGACAATTTTATCAAAGTGATGTACTCTAGGTGAGAATGGACTGACCGGAGCTCCAAGATACTCAATTGGAAACTGCCCTCTTCGCATATTCAGACTCTCATCCAGACTTCGTAACCTTTTCTCTGGGGTCTTTGTGGCGGAAAAATAAAGACATTTCTCCCTGTTAATCAACTGCCCGCTCCACTTACAATATTCCTCAAGAATACCACAAACTCCCTACACTGATCTCCTACTACCATTGCAGAACAAAATGGAGTCATCAGCGAACATCAAGTGCGAAATACTCAGAGGATTATAGCGATTCTTAAAAGGGGTGATTCTGCCCATACGGATACCCCTATTGATAGAACAACTGAGAGCATTTTGCGATATAATAAAAATGGTGGGAGATAAGGGGTCACCTTGCCTGAGGCCCCGACACGCCTTGAAGAATCCGATCTGTTTCCTCATGAAAGAAGATGAGATCCAAGCAGAACTAAAGCAGCGAAACAGAAGATCCCTGGTCCAGTGAGATAGCCCCATGCAGGTCAACACCCTGAGGGTGAATCCCCATTCCATCCGATCATACGCCTTATTCATATCCATCTTAAGAATCAAGTTTCCCCCAAAATTTTTATGATTGATGTCACTAACCATTTCATTTGCAATGCCAATCGCTCCTTGAATGGACCGGCCTTTGATAAAGATATGTTGTTCAGGGGCTAACCAAGAATCCATGTGCCTCGCCAACCTTTTATTAATAATACTTACAAGGATTTTATAGGGAAATTTTCACATACTAATGGGGCGGTAATTGTCGATGCATTGGGGGTTACTTACTTTAGGAAGAAACACCACCTTGGTGGCACATGCAATCCGAGGCAAGTTCCCACCTCTGAAATAATCCTGAATTGTATACACCATGTCTCCTTTGATAATGTCCCATGTAGCCCTGTAAAAGGATCCTGGAATGTCGTCCGGGCCGGGGGCGCTGTCTGGGTTCAGAGACCAAATTTCCTCCTGGACTTCATGATCATCAAGGCTCCTTCGCAAGCTCACATCGGTTTCCCTAGAAACGCAATCAGGAATATCCTCAAAGATCTCCACTGCCCCCCTTGGGTAGCCCGTATTAGAAAGAGTGTTCAGGCCTGCAAGGGTTTGTTTGAGTCTGTTATTGAGCATCTCTCTTATTTCATCACGATCATTAGAGAAAGATCCATCCCCTCTGTGAACATTTGGATTATGCCTTCTTCTCCTTTCTTTGATACATGCATGGAAATACCTCATGTTCCTGTCACCTTCGTGGAGCCACCGCACCCTAGAGCTCTCTCTATCCATCCGCTCCTACCTCATGAGAATCTCCGAAACCCGATCCTTCTTGCGACGGATCTCATTAAACATGCCTTCATCCCATCCCTGTTCGAGACCCAGCTCCATTAGCTCCACCTCCCTACTGATCTCCTGAAGCTCCTCATCATGGCTATGAATAGTTCTCCTCCATATTTGGAGTTGGAGCTTCATCCGTATAAGCTTTTTGTGGATAGTGATCCAGGGATTCCCCTCATAAATGGGCGACCAAACCTCCTGAACCAGATCCGAGAATCCCGGATCCTCTGCCCATGACTTCGAGAACTGGAACCAAGCCTCCCTCGGAGGGGCATGCCCCATTCTGAGAAGCAGATGAGAATGATCTGAGAGCCATTGGACAAGATGTAACACTTTGGTGTTAGGAAAGGCAGAGATGGCTGCTTCATTCAGCAAACACCTATCAAGCCGGCACCAGGTTCGCCTTCCTCCACGTTGGTTGTTGCACCAGGTAAATAGGTCGCCTTCAAAACCTGCATCCTGGAGTCCGCTTCTAGCCATAAATGACACAAAGTATTGACTGGCACTCCTGGGGAAAGAACCCCCACCCTGCTTCTCCTCCAGAGTGGCGATAATATTGAAGTCACCCCCGACGACCCATGGAGTGTTATCATTAGTAATGCTTTCCAGATCCCTCCAGTGATCTTCCCTCTCTATGTCATTGCACTTGGCGTAGATAAAAGCAAAGTTGATTTCATGGAATCCATCAGAGATCCTAGCAGCCAAATATTGATCTGAAACACCAATCTGCTCTACTTTGATCTGATCCTTCCAAAAGAGCCAAATATGAGAGTTCATAGGATTCGCATGCATGAAACCCCGTGTTCTAAGGCGAAGAGCATACTCCTTGATCTTATACATTTGTTGTTTTCTTTTGTACTCTGATTGTATTCTGTAGAGGTTATTTCATTCATGGTTTTACTTTAGATGTTATATCCATTTTATTATTCTTTTGAACTATTTCATGGAGATGGTTTGGTGTGTGAATATAGGTACATTAGGAAAATGTCACTAATTTATGTTATTTCTTCTTGGTGCTTGTAGCCAGCCCCTAGACTATGGAGGAGGTATTGGGGTTATAGTGGCCCGTTATTCCATTGTCCAGGTTGGTCTTAGTGGGTCAGGAAATTATCAAGTGGTATCAAAGTTGATTCATCCTTGGGTCAGTTTAGATATAGACCCATGGTGAGGATTGGTTGGGAACTTATGTAAATAGTGAAAAAGTGTCTTGAGTGAGGATTTCAGGAAAGGAAACAATGTTTTGAAGTGGCAGTGGACATATCCATACACCATGACTCTAATTACCTTCTTATTAACTTTACATACCAAGACATTGGTTGCAAGGAACATGGGTAAATGTATCATATAGGAATGATTCATTTGAATCTCTATATTGTGTCAACTTCCCAAATATATATGCCACTTATCATGGTAATTCTTGATCACTTTCAAGATGCCTCTGTAAAGACAGACATCATATTTACTAATTCAAGATCGTGATGAAGATATGATGAGTGATGGAGCCTTAGATCAGGGGCCATCCCATGAGATATTTCTTCTTGGATGGAATGTATTAGCACCTCAACCTTTCTAGTAGCAGATTTTACTATCAAGGAAAGCACAAGATTGTGTAGAATTAGCGCACTACATGAGTTCCATGAACATTAGCCAATGAGCAGAAAATTGGTGAAAAAATTATTTAGCATTGTGTAGACCTAAACTGATCAAATGTTTGCACTGTAATTTAGTATTTTTCCTGAAGAAACAAGGTTTCGGTAGATCCTAGTCATGCATAAGAATAATTATTTGTCACTCTCATGGTCTGACTTCTAGTAGTGGTTTAGTAAGGATTACTACCCTTCATGATTGTCCTTAGTTCATATTCAAGATATTATAGAGATGTAGTAGGGTATTATGTCAATTTTTGACTATGCCATAATGTTCACTAAACATAGGAGGAAATCCCTAGAAATTTTTTTGGATGATTAATTCTTGGAAGGGAAGCTTTTGGAAGGTATCAATGGAGACATCCATGCTAGTGTGGTTCCCCTATTAATTCAAACATATGTTTTAGTGCTATAGTGGGTGTTAGTGATGAAGAGATTCATGTTAGAGGGATCCCATGCTACTGAATCTTGTAGTGAGTGTTATGGGTCAAGGTCATCTATAGTTCCTATTAGGCACAAGTTGTAATGATCATGGTATATGAGACATCTTCATGACTAGTCTCATTTTTAATGACCCAAAGTTTCATTAATGGAAATACCTCTTGATCTAATTAAATATCTCTTTATGTTTATATAAAATGTCAACTTATTTGGTTTTATGTTAAGAATTTTTATTGTTGCTAGTATAGTTGTTGAACAGGGATCACATGATTAGAATATATATAGGGATTTAACAAATCCAATTTACTCAGACAAAAGAAGAGATGGCCTCATCCAGTAGAATTTCTTCATACGAAGCCCATTTGTCGGAGCTTGGAAAAGAGGTGGCATCCTTGGGATTTGCTCTTGACTAAGCCCAAGATGATCTTCATTATGTCAAGCTCGAACAGGATCGTCTACGGGAAAAGTGGAAGTTGATAGAGATTACCACTCGAGCGATGTTATCTGAGCCACCCCAAGAGTCTGTCACCATCGCACACCTTACCCTTAGGTCTTATGCAGCTGTTTGAAGGGGTTATGTAACAAATATCTAGTACTATGTTCATGTATATTATTTTTTTATATAATATTAAATATACCTTCTTGTCATTATCGATACATTGTAAATAGTTTTTAAAGTACAAATAGTGTTTTTAGTTATTATTTAATTAAGAATTCTATTTTTTTTAAATAATGGAATTTTTGAATTAAATAATATTTTATTATAATAATATTATTATTATTAAATTAATTTTCATTAAATATAAATGATCTTATAATTTTATGAATGCAATTATAATTTTTATTAAGGTTTGAAAGCGATTTCTGTCAAAACCCGTGATTTTTCGATAAATATCGGTTTTCATTTTAAAAGTGAAAATTAACATAGTTAGAAAATTATTTAGATAAAATAAATGATATTTCTCGAATCAGGACGTCGAAATTATCCAATGGTGAATTTTTCATAATTTGCTGAGACAGTCAAATGTTTGGGTAAAAATTAAATACCGTTTAAATATATAATGTATTTTATGACATCATAATGACAAAATTGTGATGTAATAAAATACTATAATCTTTATGTTCGGCCAATATATGTTTTCCCATTAAAATAATGTGATTTTGGGTTTTTTTTACTTACTTTTCAAACCATTAATGGACCCCTCAAGACTTATTAAACACCTTGTCTTTTTAAATTAATTTCCATTGGAGTGTGACTCACCACCACATAAGCAACCCTATTAATTTAAGAAGTTAGGAATTTGGCATTATAAACTATTATTTTCCTCTTCCCTTTACCAAAAACCATGGGCAAAATCCAAGTTATTTTTTGTGGTTTGGATTAATTTAATGTAAGGGGACCCAACCTAAATAATAAAGAATTCTTTCACCTTTCCTATATAAACCCACCCAAGATCCCACTTCCTCCTCACTCAAAGGCTTTGGAGTTTGTACAACCTCTGCCCTACTCTCTCTAGAATCCTCCCTAGCTTCCCCAAGCTCCCAATAATCCTCTCACAAGCCTCTCTCTATCCTTTGGAAGGACACTTCCAAGAAAGGGTTTTTTCTTCCTTTCTTATTTTTGTCCAATTTTTTTAAAGTTGTTTTTCCCTTTTAATTTTAAATTATAAATGTTGGGGTATGGATTCTCACCTCCCTCATACTACCCTATTTATGTTTAAATGATTGGAGACCCCTTTATCTCTCATTAAATGCCTCCCATATACACCTGTTACTATGCCGAGATTCCAAAAGGAACTTCTTTCTCCTCTTTTACATTCAAGCAATAATTTGGTATCATGAATCTAAATTCCATTAAAATTGTTGGTACATGCATCTATATGACCCCTTTACTGTCCATTACATGTAAATATGATGATTAACCCCTTTCTCTCTCATCAACCTTTTTTATGAATTCTTATGTCTCGCTGTTATGCTGTCGAAATCACACCGATTTTCTAATCCAATGTCATTGTGTAGTGAATCCCATACCGATTTCTCCATCAAGGGTTATAACCTTTATACACATTTACTTATTGATTATAAAGATTCATGTATTAATTCCACACTCCTTTATCATGGAATAAATGATTATGTTTTATGAATCCATGTTTTATGATCCATGTGGCACACTTATGCATGAAATTAAATGTTTAAGAAAGATGTGCCCTTATAGCGCTCCAATGAATTAGGTAAAGTATAGTATCATGATACTTCATATGCAATGAGTTTTGACTCGTGCTAATTCATGTGAAATTAGGGTTTACTCATTCTTCATGTGAAATGAGGATTTACTCATGCTCTATGTGCAATGAGCTTTGGCTCATGCTAATTCCATGTTAAGTGTTGTTACCACATTTCCATGTTATGATTATCATGCTTTATCATGCCGTTATGTTCATGCTTCTCTTCTGATCTATTGATATTCCAAATTTCGAACATGTATTTTACTCATCATGTTATTCCATGTGTATTCCCTTACTGGGATTTATAGCTCACCCTTTTCTTATGCATGTCCTCAGATTATCCCATGCAATGCTAAGTATGAGGGAATGTAGTGCTCATGTAAAGGATGTTTTCAATAAAGATGTTGTATTTCATGTTTCAAGTTTTTATTTAATGATCCTAATCCCCAAAGACACTAAACCTCTCGATCTTCTTTGTTGTATCAAGTGACATTTTATGTAATAAATCATGTTTAATTTGTAATGAAAAGCATGTTTGTCACATCATTCACACGGACATTTGGTGTAGGGTTCATGTAGAGTTCTAGGTTAGCCTGGAGAAGGGTGATGGTATTCATGTTACATGAATGGACACATATCATGTGACTTCCTGACCCAACGTGCTAAGGAGGTACGTTAGGTAGTATATGGACTTTCATAGCAAAGGTAATGTCATGGTTAGGGTTCTCCTAGGTGTGGCTAGGGTGGCCCCAGGGAGAAAGAGATGGAAAATGTGTAGGTGAGGATCCATAAGGAAGAGATAATATTGGAGGGTGATGTTATAAGATACTTCTTCCACCACCAATAGGAGTCCCACACTGGGATTAGGAGATGGATTTTAGGTTTGTGGGTAGCTGCAGGCCATGGAGTCTTATGAGATAGAAAATCTGGAGATTTTATAATGTATGATATATATTTATTCTATACTTTATCTAGTACTTGTAAACACAAGAGTGATTTAATCCTTTATTTCCATACCCCATGTGTGGTAGTTAGATCTCCCCTCTGAGACCTTCGCACAATAAATTTTTCTATAGTTTCTGATTGGGTTTGATTCTTCCATGTCACATATCCACTAGAAGTGAGAGCTAATGATTAGTGGAGAGAGTTTCTCATGGGAAATATTGGTCATCATAATGAAACCTTATGGGATAATATTGGGTATTAACTAGTTGTCCAAAGCTTGAGAACTAATTTACTATCATCATATAGGAGTTAGATTATTTCAAATGGATGGGACAAAATTATCCTTTACAAGAGAGAGAGAGAGATAACATATATGAGTTAGTTGTCCTTGTGAGTATGAGACAATAGCCCATAACCCATTAGTTATTGAGTTTATCCCTTATCACATCGGGCACTTCAGGCATCTATATTTTTTTGTTAGTGGAGGACTTTATGGGAGTCTTCCTTAAGGATGTTATGGGATTACATCTGAAGAGGGAGATGGATTTTTTCATCAACTTTCACCCCTAGACTACACTGATATCTTCTATGGATTGCTAGATGGACCCTATGGATCTATAGGAACATAGTTTTTTGTTAAAGGACTTTTAATAAAAGGGTTTTATCGTAACTAATATGTCCCCTGGGCAGTTCTAGTTTTCTTCATTAAAAATGAGGATAAGATTGTACGGATTTATGTATATTATTTTCACTTGAACCAGGACATGATAAAGAAAAAGTACCCCTTGTGGAGGATTGAATACCTCTTTGAGCAATTCTGAGGCATGAAATGGTTCTCTGAGATCAACCTCATGCCTAGCTACCACTATTTGAGATATCGTGAGGCTAATATTCTGAATATGGAATTCTAATGTCGTCACAGTCACTATGACTTCCTGGTGATGTCTTATGAAATGATAAATTCTCCCACTATATTTATAGATTTTATGAATCAAATATTCCATCCATATTTGGACTGATTTTTTGTTGTCTTTATTGATGACATATTCATCTACTCTACATCAGAGGAGGAGCATTTATAGCACTTTATAATGGTTTTATACTTTCTCTAAGAACACTATCTTTATGTAAATATCTCAAAGTGTATTTTATGGATATGTGGGGTTCATTTTCTGGTACATTTCATTTATAATCATGGACCAGTTATAGACCTAATGAATATTGATGTAGTGCTTTCTTGGGATTCACCCAAGTGTTATTTAGAGGTACACAGTTTTCTTGGCTTGGAGGGTAACTACATGAGGTTCATGGAGGTCTTATCCAAGATTTCATCCCCTTTGACTAACATGAATAAGAAAGGGAAGTCATTTTCTTATACTGTGTAGTGTTAGAGATACTTCAAGATATTGATCATGGGGCTGACTAGTTTTTTTTAATAAAACCAAAGGAAGGAATGAAGATTGAATTTTATTATGATGCCTCTAGATATGAAATTTTCTACATGTTAATGAATATGAATGTAGTCCTCACATATGGGTTAAGTAAGTTGATGCACCATGATCATAACTACAGGAATCCTGACTTGGATTTGGCAGTGGTAGTCTTCTTTCTAAGGATGTGGTGGCACTATCATTTGGGAGAGAACACTGTTTTTTCCTTAGAATATTAGAGTACTATGTATATCTTTACATAGAGAGATATAAACCTAGTATTGAGGTCTTGGTTGGAGTTTTTTAAAACTATGCCTTTGAGATAATCTATACTTCTTGGAATGAAAATGTGGTGTCACAATGTATATGGATATCATCAAGAGGTAACTTCCTAATAATTATGCAAATAATTTTATTATCATTTTATCTACTATTTATTAGTTAATTTCCTTTTCCTTTTTATATAATAAATATTTTTAAAATTTTCATAGAGATCATGAAGAAGGATGATACACTGATGATAAACGCTTTCTCTATGATTATGCACTCAAGAAGGACGATGCACTCGTGATGATGCAGTTTTCTTTTTATTCCTTAATTCCTTTAACATTTCAAGTTATCAAACAAAAATATTTTTAGACAACCCAAAATATTGAATTCATTGTAGAATAAAAATAAATGGTGTGATGTGTAGGAATCAAATGCAACTCAATCTGATACAAAGTATGTCCAATATGAATTGAAGTTTAGGTTTAACATTAAAATTTATATTCGAGTTAAAATCACATATTATGTCTCCAAAAAATAGAAATCACATTTATATTTTTTATATAATTTATTAAAATGGTTCATAAGTCATTTTTGATGTTATGAATCATCCGAACAATAATCCAATACATGGTGTTCCGGGTATGACTCCATGTGTATGTTTTTAGTTTAAAATATACACATCAGTTGAAAACACTCATAACTTGCTCAAAATTGAGAAAAAAATTATATTGATTATATAATGTAGAATAATGATACATAAGCAATTTGTGGAATATATGAATCAAATTAACCTCAATCTAATACAGAGTGTGCCTGATTTGACTAAAATTGTCTGTTATTAGTTAAAAATTGGCATTTTAATGAAAAACATGAACCACTCACTAAAAACTGAGAAAAAACACTGAGATTGTATAGATACATTATTATAATGTTTCATATATCATTTTTGATATGTATTAATTAGTATCACATCAAACTAACACATGATATGATAAATATGACTCAAAGTGTGTGTTTAATGTTTAAATTGAAATTTTAGTAAAAAAGATACATTACATACTGAAAATCAATAAAAATCATTCAGATTGTTTTGATACTCTATAAAAATGATTATTAGTTAATTTTTTACTTTTACGATTCAATTATACATCAACCTTATACACCATGTGACCGGTATGACTCCAAGTGTGTTTTTTATTTAAAATTGACATTTTTGTTCGAAACACACATTGCATACTCAAATATATGAATATGAATTCATATTTTTTTAATGCATTAGTAAAATGATCTGTAATATATTTATGATGTATAGAAATTATACTCATATCAATATGATATATGGTGTGTCTGATATGACTCAAACCATTTTTTATGAGTTTAAAAATGACTTTTTAGTTCAAATAATGTGTCACTCACTAAAAACCTAGAAAACACACATAGATTGTATTGATACTTTAAAAAATATTTCATATTTCATTTGTTATCTAAAATAATTTTTATCATTTCAAAACAATATACTATGTGACTGAGGTGACACAAAGTGTGTATATTCAGTTTAAATTAACAGTTTTTGTAAAAAAGACACATGACATACACAAAACTGATAAAATTCATTTATATTGTTTTGATACTCGGGAAAAATTAAATGTATGTCATTTTTGTTTTGTAGAAATAATTTTCATGGCAGTACTTCTCACTGTGTGTCTGGTATGACACAAAGTGTGTTTTTTATTTAAAATAGAAATTTTAGTTCAAAATACACATCACATACTCAAAACTAAATAAACGCATTCTTATTATTATGATAAATAATGAAAATGGTCCAAAATTCATTTGGGGAACATATAAATTATAATCATATAAATATAATACACGGTGCATCTGGTAAGACTTAATCTGTGTGTTTGGAGTTAAAAAAATGACATTTTAGTTCAAAATGTGTGTCACTCACCGAAAACCAAGGAAGAACTCTATTATTGTCTTGTTACTTTAGAAAAAAGTTTCAAAAGTTATTTATGTCATATATGAATTATTCTCATGTGAAACCAACACATGATGTGACCATTATGTGTAAAAGTGTGTTTTTTCAGTTGAAATTGGAATTCACTACTATAAATATTTCCTTTAACAGCATGTAAAGTCTTTTAATAGTGAGAAAAGGAATCGTTTTCCTCAATGCCATTAAAGGGGGGTTTTCCTTTTATTAGTGATAAAAATCATTGATAAATGGTCCCATTTATAATCTCTTTCATTATCACTAATAAAGGCCACCCTTTATCGGTTCTTTCAATAGCACTGATAAAGGGATAATTTTTCAGTGCTAGAAATAGAAATGATAAAGGCCTAGCATACTGTAATGTGTTGTTTGTATAATTGCACACCAAGCAAAAAAACCTCTAATAGGACACCCAGTAAAATATATAATTTAAGTTAAATAATTTTTTCATCATGAATACAAAAAAACAATACTGTATAAAGTTTAAACAATTTTTTGTATAATAACAATTACAATTTTCTACAATCATTTAAAAACATTAATGTTTCATCTTTTGACACCTGTGATCCCATATCAAAATAATTCACTCGTGGTATTAATTTCTAAAAAAATTCACCTCAATGTAAGAAAAAGAATATTCCTATATAATAAATAAAATCATATGTTAGTAATACTATAAAGAGATAAATTAAGCATTAATATTAAAGAATACATTAAGAAAATGTAAATTTTAAGTAAAATGACACAGTTTGAGTTATAATGATCACACCATGCATTGTATTGAGGTGGGATTGAATCCTACATGTCACAAATGAGTTATGGATAATTTTTATAAAGTATCTAAATAATATGAATGTGTTTTATTAGTTTTGATTTTTTCACTATTATTTCTTACTAAAATCAATGTCAATTTTAAATAAATACACACTTAGAGTTATACTGGTCACACTATGAATCATATTAAGGTTTGGATAATTCTTACACATCAAAAATTACTCATGGATCATTATCATAAAGTATCAAAACAATACAAATTAATTTTCTCAATTTTCATTATGTCACTTGTGTTTTTTCTCTATAATGTCATTTCAAACAGAAAACAATCATTTTTAGTAATAACAATCACATCATTTATCAGTTTGATGTGACATTTCCTCCTTAACATCACTAATGACTTATGAATTTCTGACCAAAATTATCAAGGTAATTAGAGTTTGATTTCTTAGTTTTTAATGAGTGACAAACATTTTGAACTAAAATGTCAATTTTAAACTGATAATGGGAAATTTTATTCATACCGGTCACATCGTTCATCGGATTGAGGTGAGGGTGATTCCTATAAATCAAAAATGACTCATGGGTCATTTTCCAAAATCATAAAAACTATCTGAATCTGTTTGATTATTTTTCACTATGTATATTATTTTTTTACTAAAATTAATGTCAATTTAAATAAAAAGAAACACTCTGAGTCATATTAGTCACACTATATATTGTATTGAGGTTTTTTGGATTATTACGCATCACAAATGTCTGATGGATCATTTTCCTAAGGTATCAAAAAAATCAGAATGTGTTTTCTTGGTTTTCAATAGGTCACCTGTTCTTTCTAATAAAATTAATGACAATTTTAAATAAAAATAAAAAATTTGAGGTATACCGATCACAACATGCATCTAATTAAGGTTCGGTTAAATCCTACATGTGAGAAATGACTTATGAATTGTTTTCCTAAAGTAGAAAAAAAAAATATGAATGTTTATTCTTGGTTTTTAGTATGTCAGTTTTACTTTTTATTAAAATTAATGTCAATTTTAAATAAATAGACACACTTGGAATCATACTGATCACACCATGTATAGGATTTAGGTGATTAAGATTCATACGCATCACCAATGACATATGGATCATTTTCATAATGTATCAAAACAATAAGAATGTGTTTGCATGGTTTTTAGTATGTTACTTGTTATTTTTCCTAAAATTAATGTCAATTTTAAATAAAAATACACACTTCAAGTTATATCAGTAAATCCATGTGTTGGATTGAGGTTCAGTTGATTCTTACACATCAAAAATGAATCATGAGTTGTTTTCATTAATTATAAAAAAAATGAATGTGTTTACATGGTTTTTATAATGTAACTTATTTCCTTTACTAAAATTAATGCCTACTTTACAAAATAGACATGTGTGAAATTATACTAGTCACACCATGCATTGGATTGAGGTGTTGATGATTAATAGAAATCAAAAAAGAATTATGGAACATTTTACTAAAGTATAAAAACAATCTAAATGATTTTTCTCAATTTTATGTATGTCACTTGTTCTTTTTACTAAAATTAATTTCACTTTTTAATAAGAAGGCACACTTTGAGTTATAACAGTCCCACCATGCATCGGTTTGTTGTGTATTTGATTCCTACACACCAAAAATGACTCATGGGTAATTTTCCTAAAGTATAAAAACAATAGAAATTTGTTCTTCCATTTTTTAGTATGTCACTTGTTCTTTTTAATAAAATAAAGTCAATTTCAAATAAATAGAAACACATGGAATTGTACCGGCCACACCATGTGTCAGATTGAGTTACATCTAATTACTACACATCAAAAATGAATTATTTATCATTTTTATAAAGTATCATAAAATAAAAACGTGTTTTCATGGTTTTTAGTATGTCACTTCTTCTTTTTACTAAAATGAATTGTAATTTTAAGTAAAAAAGACACACTTCGAGTTATATCGGTAACTCCGTGTGTTGGATTAAGTTTTGGGTGATTCCTATGTGCAAAACATGACATATAAATCGTTTTCCTACAGAATAAAAACAATCTAATTGTTTTTCTTGGTTTTTAGTATGTATATTATTCTTTTTATTAATATTAATGTCGATTTTAAATAAATAGGAACACTTGGAATTATACCGACCACACCATGCATCAGATTAATACACAACTGATTCTTACACATAAAAATTGGTATATGGATCATTTTACTAAAGTATAAAAACAATCCAAATTCATTTTCATAGTTATGAGTATGCCACTTTTCTTTTTATTAAAATGTTATTTGAAAAAAAAACATACACTTTAAATCATACCAATCGTATTTTGTGTTGGTTTGACATTATACTTCTTCCTACATATTGCAATTGACTAATTAATCAATTTCTTAAATTATCAAGACAATAATAGTACATTTCCTTGGTTTTCAGTGAGTGAAACATTTTGATCTAAAATGTCAATTTTTAACTGATAACATACACTTCGACTCATACCGGACACATAATGGATAATATTGAGGTGTGTTTGTTCTTAAAAGGAAAATATGACTCATGGGTAATTTTAAAAATATATAAAAATAATCCAAATGTTTTTTCTTAGTTTTAAGTATGTTACTTATTTCTTTTACTAAAAATAATTTCAATTTTAAATAAATACACACACATAAAATTATACTGGTCACACTGTTTTGGATTAAGGTTTGGTAAATTCCTACAGGTAAAAAATGACATATGGGTCATTTTTCATAATTATAAATATAAGATTAATGTGTTTACTCAATTTTCAATATGTCACATGTTATTTTTACTAAAATTATTATAAATTTTAAATAAAAATACACACTTTATGTTATAATGGTCACATCGTGCATCATATTGAGGTGTATTTAATTCCTACTCATCACAAATTATGCAAGGGTCATTATCCTAAAGTATCAAAAAAAAGAATGTGTTTTCTTGGTTTTCATAAATTCGCATATTCTTTTTACCAAAATTAATGACAATTTTAAATAAATAGACACACTTGGAATTATATCCGTCACACCCTTATTTGGATTGAGGTGTGACTGATTTATATACATCACAAATGACTTATGGATCACTGTTTTATCGTATCAAAACAATCCAAATATTTTTTTATTTGATTTGATTATGGCAGTTTTTTTTATACTAAAATTAATATAAATTTTAAATAAATTGAAGCACTTTGAGTTATATCGGTCACATTATCTATTGGTTTGAGGTGCATTTTATTCCTACAAGTACCAACATCTCAAAATAATACTAACTACCAATTATACCATGATTTACATTATATTTATTTGACTAACTACCAACACTACATATTGACATGATGTTCATTGCTGAAAAAACATTTTACAGCTAAGAGCATCAAATAAAAATGCAGTGTTGCAGTTCCTTAAAAAAAATGGAAAGCATGGTAACATTTCCCAAAATTAAAATTTTATATAATTTGGGGCTTTTTGAAAACATTTTAAATATAAATATTACATCCCAAAATATCTGTGAAAATAATAAAATATATATTAGATAAAAATGATAATTAAATTAACATATAAATAGTAGATTAAATGATGAAAAAATTAATTAAATAATTATTATTAATTAACCTTTTCATGATTGTTATATGCATTCTTCACCCATTTCCTTGTTTTTATTATCTAAGTTGTAGCATCGAATTCCAATCGCTCATGAGTATAAGCTTCTTAGAACAAACTATCCTAACTCGAACAAAAAAATTCACCTGTATAAGAAAACAAGTATTATGTGAGTAATATTAAAAAAATAAACTAAACATAAATATGAAACAATATATTAATTTTCTAGAAATTTATTTTACTACAATAACATCAATATTACCTACTTTATTGAGCATTATAGGGAACGTGAAGGAAAGTTATTAATGTCATCATTACAGGGGTGAAAATATTTTGAGGGAGAAGAGGTATGTGGATGTTTTGGTGTATAAAGGCATGAAATATGGACATAACACTTCTAAAATAATGTAACTCTATAAGGTATAATGGAAATTAATTCAATGTTTCATTATATAATTGTTTGAAAAAATTGTGAAATTATATCGTAACATTACATTTAAATATTCCCAAAGGGTTTATTTAATTATATTTTATTCTTCTAAGGGGTTGATAACATAATCATGTAGAGAATAAATTTTTTGCATGAGTAGTTAGTCATTTTATTTAGATTATCTTAATTCAATAGATAATATATAATATTATGAGTAAAAACATAGTATATTAAAAACCACTTTCACCTTCTTTATGTTGTTTGTGTACATTATGACATCATGTATATTTACCATTAATTTTTTTTAAATATATATCTTCTTAAAAATATGATTTTTTCATCAGTTATAGTAGTACTAAAAAATATAAATACACAAAATATTAATAAATATTTTAAATGATATAGTAATTTTCATTGAAAATACCTCTTCAAGGATGCTAGTTTTTTGATGGAATAAGATCAATCAAATAAACTTACAAACATAATAACCACAATTTTTTCCATTTATTTGTTTCATACACTAGAGAAAAATTGAGAAAAATAATTAATTTATTTTTATATGTATTTTAATAGTGAAATATTATTATAGATACTCTGATAATTTTCTAGTTGTAGAACCTGTCATGCTCCTTGTGCGCATTGGTTGTACTTATTCCATGATTTTCACAATATTTATAGACCACCTAATCATAAAATAATTCTCATTAAAAAATATTATAAAATATATAACTTGAATTTTAGTTCTAAAACATTGGATGTAGTGCATTAAAAATTGAAAAACTTCATCATGTGTGGTTCATTTACTGGGTATCCATGCAGTGAATATAGTAAATAAATATTTAGAGTATCTAAATTGATCGTAACGAGTATACAGTGTTTCCTAAAAACATAAAATTGATTAATTTGTGAATGATATGAAAATATATTTTATATCGCTAAATTGTAGATTCTTACCCCTAAAATGTTGTTATTATGATGATTATGTCATTCATAATTTTTCTTTCAAACAATTTGGCCAATTTTTTCACAATATCATTTATTTATTTTAACCTATTTCTATTTTTTGAGAAGTTTTGTGAGGAATAATGAGTGAAAATTTATTTTCATGTTGTAATCCCTTAAATGGGTATTGATATATATTCCTACAAAAAATATGAAATGAATTTATTCATAATTAACATAGCATAGTAGCTTTTGAAAAAAATATCCATAAAGCATACCTCATGTATATATTTAAAAATGTACCTAAATGCAATTCATAGTTGAGGATTTAATTTATATTCTTATGAGAAATGTATTGTGTACCTTCCTCTCCATACATTTTTTTCTTCAAAATCAACTATGTGGCTACTTCCATTTGGTAACTTTCTATCTTCAAGAGACTTTAATGTTAGTAAATGTGGATATTTAATGTGAGGGGTAAAGGTTCATTCAAAAGGTAGTTTTTATCAGTTATTTGATCATTTATAAGGTTTTGAATCGACATTTAATATCACTCAATTCCATTTATCCATTTATAACAGCATTTATCAGTTCAAACCTATTTTCATTAATTGTTAAAGGATTATCATGAAAAATAGATTGGAAATAAATACCTTATTATTGCATGTATTTTTACAGGATATGATAGTCATGAGATGAATATTCTAATAGCTTAGTCAACTATATTATTATCTTCTCCATCAATTGGAATAGGTAGCTTAGTGCTCATATCATGAGCTACACTAATTTCCACTCTTACATGTCCTGTTCTAAGTGTTCAGGTGTGTAGTCTTTCCTCTTGGATATTGAACATGGTATCCCTCGCAACATGGTGATGGGTTGGTGTTGATAGATATAAATCATATCCATTTCCATATTGTGGAATATCAGTACAGTAAAGGTATCAGTTTCTATATGATTACATTTCATTGAAATTATTATTATAATATTTATTACCTCAATTAAGGCAACTATTTGAGGGGGATACCTTGCCGAAAAGCTGATGGGGGTGGGGTATGATCTTCACACAATTTTTGTCATGATTGTTTTCTTCCCTATGCTTCCCCCTCCATAATAATTGTTAGAAACTAATTCTACAAATGTAATTTTCCTTCAAGGTAAGCTAATATTACTTTTATCTCTTTTATTTCATTATCATTATCTTCTAATTATTATTTTATAAAAATATGTTTGGGGTGTCACCCCAAATCCAGCACCTCTAACATGGCCATACTGTTATGTCTTCATCAAGGCCCCTGATAATTGGTTTTCATCTAGTATAAGTGTTAATGATTCCGGTGAAAAAGTTTGATAAAAAATATAAGAATATAAGTAACCATTATAATTTAATATAGATTTAAGGAAAAAGTATTATGTCATACTTACAAATTTTTCCCACACTTTTGGTGTGTTTTCATCTAATTGTATCTGATATTTATCTACACATGCCTCCTCCCAAAGCACATGGCGTGGGATGTAAGTGGCATTGGATTTGGATTCATCAGTCTACATATAAATAGAGTAACATAATTATATTGTTATTTCATGTAACATCCCGAATCAGGGTGCCACACAATGAGTGCCCCAAACCCGGTTGGTCACATGACCTCAAGCGCATTTCCCCAAACTCCAGTGGCTACTGCCTAGCAGCAAGGGCCTATGACTGATAGTGGGGAAATTATACACTCATTTTTCAAATTTTAGCATAGCGGAACAAAAATATAAACACACAAAAGCGGAAGCAGTAAATAATATAGACCTTAAATGGATAATGGAACTGAATTAAAAGATAACCAACTATCATATACACCACCTTATCATAAAATAATTCTCATTAAAAAATATTATTAAATATATAACATGAATTTTAGTTCTAAAAAATTGGATGTAGTGTATTAAAAATTTATAAACTTCATCATGTGTGGTTGATTTATTGGGTATCCATGCAGTGAATACAGTAAATAAATATTTAGAGTATCTAAATTGATCATAACAAGTATCCAATGTTTCCTAAAAACATAAAATTTATTAATTAGTGAATGAAATGAAAATATATTTGATATGATTAAATTATAGAGTCTTACACCTAAAATGTTGTTATTTTGATGATTATGTCATTCGTAATTTTTCATTCAAACAATTTGGCCAATTTTGTCACTATTTTATTTATTTTTTGTAACCTATTTCTATTTTTTTGACGTTTTGTGAGGACTAATGAGTCCAAATTTATTTTCATGATGTAATCCCTTAAATTGTTATTGATATATATGCCTACAAAAAATATGAAATGAATTTATTCATAATTAACATATCATAGTAGCTTTTGGAAAAAAAAATCCTAAAAGCATACCTCATTTATATATTTAAAAATGTGCGTCCTCGCAATTCATAGTTGAGGATTTCATTTACATTCTTAAGAGAAATTTATTTTGTACCTTCTTCTCCATTGATTTTTTCTTCAAAATCAACTATGTGGATACTTCCATTTGGTAACTTTCTATCTTCAAGAACCTTTAATGTTAGTAAATTTGGATATTTAATGTGAGGGGTCCAGGTTCATTCAAAAGGACTTTTTTATCAGTTATTTGATCATTTATATGGTTTTGAATTGAAATTTAATATTGCCCAATTCCCTTTATCCATCTATAATAACATTTATCATTTCCGACCTATTTTCATTAATTTTTAAAGGATTATCATGAAAAATAGTTTGGAAATAAATACCTTTTTGTCGACATGTATTTTTACAGGATATGATAGTCATGAGATGAATATTCTAATAGTTTGGTCAAATATATTATTATCATCTCTATTAACTAGAATAGGTATCTTAGTGCTCATCTCATGAGCTACACTAATTTCCACTCTTAAATGTCATGTTGTAAGTGTTTTGTTGTGTATTCTATCCTCTTGGATATTGAACATGGTATCCCTCGCAACATGGTGATGGGTGGGTGTTGATAGATATAAATCATAGTCATTTCCACATTTTATAATATCAGTACAGTAAAGGTATCAGTTTTTATCTGATTACATTTCTTTGAAATTATTATTATAATATTTATTACCTTAATTAAGACACCTATTTGAGGGGGATGGCTCACCTAAAAGATGATGGGGGTTGGGTAGGATCTTCACACAATTTTTGTTCATGATTTTTTTCTTCTCTATCATTCCTACCCCCCATAATAATTTCTAGAAACTCATTCTACCAATGAAATTGTCATTCAAGGTAAGCAAATATTACTTTTATCTCTTCCATTTCTTTATCTTTATACTAAAATTATTATTTTCTAAAAATATGTTTGGGGTGTCACCCCAATTCCAGCACCTCTAACATGGCCATACTATTATGTCTGGTTCAAGGCCCCTGATAATAGGTTTTCAACCAGTGTAAGTTTTTATGATTCCGGTGAAAATGTCTGATCGAAAATATAAGAATATAAGTAATCATTATAATTTAATATATATTTAAATAAAAAAATATTATGTCAATCTTAAAAATGTTTCCTACACTTTTGGTGTGTTTTCATCTAATGGTATCTGATATTTATCTACACATGACTCCTCCCAAAGCACATGGTGTGGGATTTAAGTGGCATTGGATTTGGATTCATCAATCTACATATAAATAGAGTAACATAATTATGTTGTTATTTCATGTAACGTCCCTGATCCGGGTGCAACACAACGAGTGCCCCGAACCCGGTTGGTCACATGACCTTAAGTGCATTTCCCCAAATGCCAGTGGCTACCGCCTAGCAGCGAGGGCCTAGTATAGATATTGGGGAAATTATGCCATAATTTGTCAAATTGTAGCGTAGAGGAACAAAAATATAAACATACAAAAGAGGAAGCAGTAAAAAATATAGACCATAAATGGACAATGGAACTGAAGTAAAAGATAACCAACAGTCATATATATGATGATGCAACATGACTCTAATTCTAAGAAAGTATCCAAAAGATAATGCACTACAATCTGATACAATAAAGCACAAGGTACAATGTATAGAAAAAAAACCCAAAGCAGTGCAACAGGAATGCAACAGCATCACAAGACTAAGCTCAGTCCCATGCTTTCCTACTCCTCTATAACAATAATGTACCTGTGTAGGGACCCTTTCCCTTATCGACACCTGCAGCAATATAATCTTTTTGGGCCCAAGACATTACCCAAACAAGGTGTGAGAAATAAATCCCAGTAGGCAAGCACCAAAGGCCCGTGCCCAACTTTCAATGAAAATGTGAAACTGTAGTGTGAAATATTGAAATGAAATAAACTAATAAGTACTCAAAAGTAACCATTCCTACCAGTTAAATTACCATTTTAATAATTATTTAACAATTACATAGAATTGAATTATGAGTTTCCTGTGACTCGACCTCGACCGAAAATATCTTATACAGTGCCACAGCAAAAACCACAACTAGCTATCTAACAAGTCAAACATAATAATACCAAGTCTGTGATTTAGTGTGGCATGTACAACATAACAAATCACCACAATTAATATTCAAAGTAAACATTGTCCTCAAACATGCAAATCCTTACCCTTGGGCAAATAGAAATGAAACCCTCAGGTGACTTCCCTCAGGCATAATGAATATGGCCCCTAGGAATACGAGATATCACCCTCAGAAATAGAATCTACTGCCCCCAGGAATAAGAATTGATCCCCATAGGCTAAAAAACCTTTCCCTCAGGCTAAACAGAACCTTTCCCTCAGGCTAAACAGAACCGTGCCCTCAGGCTAAATAGAACACTTCCCTCAGGCATTCCATCAGAATATCAAGTAATTAAGATGAGCCCAATGTATAAGTAAGCAATTTATATATGTTTCCTCTAAATAAAACTCAAAACATGATGTAATCACGGCATACCCACGAGTATCCTGGCCAAACGGATAAACAAGGGAAACGCACCTGCGGGATGGCCCTAGATCAAAGAAAAGTTCTCAAAAGGCAGTTTATACTTATTCATTAGATTACCTATGCAATTATAGGTATCTAAAAAGTCAAAGTATCAGCCATACGACACACCAAACATGGTCACGTGACACAAAGGTTCACAAAATCAACTCAAAAGTTTTAATTAAACACAAGATCACCTACCTTGACCTCCTCTGATCGATATACATGAAATTCACTTCCCGAAACGACTAAGAACGACCTATATATTAGATGAAATATTAACCATTAGAACCAAAATAACTTCCCATAGGGAATGAATTGGAAGGGGAGACTCAAGGAGAGGGAATACCTTACTCGCGCGGTGCAAACAAGATCAACAGCGAAAGAATCGGAGTCTCATTGAGTGATCAGGAGCTCCTCTAAGTCTCGGCCTCCTCTCCCGTAGCTCCTAGTGAGTCCTCTACCTCCTCTGCCAAATGTGGAGGCTAATGCCTGTTTTTAATGAAAAAACATAACTACATGGCATGTACTCTCAAGTACATGGAGTGTACTTTGTTTTTAAACTATTCCTCTGGTGGCTACTTTCCACCGCCTCACTGTTCATCTGCCAACTTGATTACACAACGTGTATTAGAAAGTACACGGCATGTACTATCATTCCTCTGGAGGCTACTTCCACCGCCTTACATTTCACCTACCGATTGATCACACGGCGTGTATTACTAAGTACATGGAATGTAGTTAGTTTTTACACCCTTAATCACCGACAAGCCTACATGACCTGTATTCTCATCCCACATGGGTAAATTACACGACATGTGTACAAAAGTACATGGTGTGTACACATAAATTTGGCATTTTTCCCACATTTCCCTTGTTTTCTCAAAAACACTTAAGAAAAAGGAAAAGAAGAAACTCGTACCTCATGAATAAGAACCAGGTTCTTACAAACTTCCCCCTTAAACCAATTTGTCCCCGAATTTCCCTTCTAAGGGTGGTGAAGATAAATTTGAGAACGATTTTGGCCACTGAGCATATATGTCAGTCTCTTGCTCTTAGGTTTCATCCTGCACCTGGCCATGCTGCCATAGCACCTGTACGAGAGGAACTGACTGGCCTCAGAGAACCTTTGTGCTCTTATCAACAATATGAATCAAATTCTTCTCAAAGGATTCATAAACCTGAAGTTCAACCTCCTCAGGATGAAAAACATGAGACATTTCTGATTGATAATGGCGCAACTGAGATACATGGAAGACATCATGCATGGCCCAGTACCTCTGTGGTAAATGCAACAGACAGCCAACTGGACCGACTCTCTCTAGAATCTCAAATGGCCCTACATACCTCGGGGAATGTTTACCCTTTCTCTTGATCTGCCAGTTTCCCAACCTCAGTGAAACACGGAAGAAAACCTAATCCCTGACCACGAACTCCAAGGGTCGTATGCGGCGATCAGCATAAGATTTTTTATGAGACTTTACAGTAGCCATCCGCTTCTGAATCAACTGGATCTGCTCTAATGTCTCATGTACGAGAGGTGGTCCCAGTAAAAAAACATCACCTTCCTCCAACCAGCACGAGGTTGATCGACATGGCCTACCATATAAAGCCTTATAAGGTTCCATCTCAATAGTTTCCTGAAAACTATTATTGTAGGAAAACATGCCCAGGGGTATGTACTTCTCTCAGGAGCCCCCAAAATCCAGGACGCATGCATGTAGAATGTCCTCTAGAACCTATATTGTACAATCTGACTAGCCATAGTTATGAGGGTGGTAAGTTGTGCTCAGAAGGACCTGTGTACCCAGTGCCCTCTGGAAACTCATCCAATAATAAGTTGTAAAATGGGCTTCCCTATCTGAAATGATAGAACGAGAGACCCCATTAAGATGTATTGCCTCTCGGATATACAACTCCCCGAGCTCGTCAATAATGAAGGTCTCATTTATGGGTAAAAAGTGAGCTACCTTCGTAAGTCTGTCCACAACAACCCATACGACATCATTGCCTCGAGGTGACCTCGACAACCTATTCACGAAGTCCATCACGACATCATCCCACTTCCACTTCAGAATGGGTAAGTGTTGTCATTGTCTGGCTTTCCTTTAATGCTCCGCCTTCACCTACTAACATGTGGAACATCTCATAACAAAACCAGCTACCTCTATTTTCATACCCGGTCACCAATATTTACGTCTTAAGTCACGGTACATTTTGGTAACTCCAGGATCCACTGCCCAAGATGAAGCATGAAATTACCGCATAAAATCCTCACGTATACACCCTGTAACCCATACTCGTCCATGAATACGTAGTACCTCATCATCGAATATCGTCCAACTAGAAGGAGGGTCCTCACTTTCCACTGACTCCTGTAGATCTAGGCCTTCTGAATCTGGTAGTTGTCTCATCCTCACTCTATCCAGGAGGGTAGAATTCATAGCTAAGGATGAAAGATATGTTCACCCCTAACAATTGTTCACCTCCAAATGCATCTCAGAGAACAAATCCATAATATGCCACTCACCACTAGCCTCCTGCGCTGCTTGTATTTGATTCCTCCTAATCAGTGAATCAGCTACTACATTACCCATACCAGGTGTATAGGTAAGCTCAAAGTTGATGGACTGAAGGTATTCAAACCACCTTTGCTATATCAAATTCAAGTCATGATGGGTAATTATGTATTTAAGACTTTTACAAAATGTTCTCCCAAGAGATAATGTCTCCAACAGCCTAACACATGAACTACTACAGCCAACTCGAGATCATGAGTTTGGTAATTCCTCTCATGTTTCCTCAACTACTGAGACTCATACGCAACTACTTGATCACCCTACATAAAAACTTCTCCCATACCAATACCTGATTCATCACAGTAAACAGTATAGCTCTTCCCTTGCTCTGGATGTATCAGGATAGGTGCTGATGTCAACCTTTCATTCACCTCCTGAAAGGCTGTCTCACAAGCTTATGACCAAATGAAATTTATACCCTTCATAGTCAAACCCTTCAATAGAGTTTCCAAGTGGGATAAGTCCTGTATAAATCGCATTTAGTAACCAACCAACCCCATGAAACTTCGTATTTCAAACACGTTCTTAGGCTTCTCCCAGGAAACTATTGCTCTCACTTTCTCTGGGTCTACTGCAACTCCTACCTCTGAGAAAATATGACCTACGAAGTGAATCTGGTCCATCCAAAAGTGGAACTTTGAGAGCATATCATACCATTGATTCTCTCTCAGTTTACTCAGTACGATCTCAAGATGGGTGGAATGGTTATGTCGAGTGTGAGAGTACACCAAGATATCGTCCAAGAATACTACCACAAAAGAATCCAGATAGGGGTGGAACACGAGATTCATCAGATCCATGGAAATGGTTGGCACGTTTGTAAGTCCGAACAGCATGACCAAGTACTCATATAGACTATATATTACCCCTCAAGGCTATGAGCGGTATGTCTGATGGTCTAACATGCATCTGGTGATATCTGAATCTCAAGTCCATCTTCGAGAACAATCGTTCTCCTCGAAGTTGATCAAAAAGATCATAAATCCTTAATAAGGGATATCAGTTCATGACCGTCAACTAGTTCAGCTTCTGATAATCCACACAAAGTCTCAGGGTACCATCCACCTTTTTCACAAATAGGACAGGCGAACCCCAAAGAGAAGTATTGGGTCAAATGAAACCCTTTGCTTATAACTCCTCTAAATTCCTCTTGAGCTCCTGTAATTCTGGTGTATCCATCCTATAAGGAGGAATGGATATTGGTGCCACTCTTGCCACAAGCTCAATAGAAAAATCCACCTCTCCTTCCGGATGCAGATCTGAAAATTCATCTGGGAAGACATCCCTGAAATGGTCTACCACTGGAGGTAAATCCTTCTAACAAGTTCCCTGGTCATCTAGATATAAAATCGCAATCTGGGCTATAACTCCACCTCACCCATGATGCTCGGGTCTATCTCGGTTCTCCTAGACATCCCATTCACCTTTGTATAGAAACTCTCCGCCCTTTGGTGATGTGAAACTCACCCTGTGATGATAACAATCTACAAAGGCTCGAAAGGGTACCAACAAGTCCATCCTAAGAATGACATCGTATGTTGTCATCTCTAAGACATAGAGGTCCCATAGAATGTTACACCCACCAGAACAGGTGAAAAACACTGTATCTCGGTGAATGGGGCAGAAGAGTCCATCACTAACATGGAGCCCTGCTGCAGATTCATGAACTCTCGGGCTCGATCTACCCTTAGCATCCCTAAAAAGAAAAATTCATAGAAGAATTCCTGAAAATCTTCCCATGCCATGTCTCTGTGATGTTAAGTCTGGGTGGTAACATCCCAACATCTCTTGGTGAAATCACGCAGCATGTAAGTAGCGATCATGACCCTCATTCTAGGAGGATTCTCCAAATGCTCGAAGATCGTCTGCATAGAGCCCATCCATGACTCTACAGCCTATGATCTGACATCCCCTGAAAACGTAGGTGGATGATACTACTATAATATATGTGTCAGCTCTACCATAGATGTGGCAACCTGCGGTACTCTCGAGAAGGTCAGCATGAACCGCATGAAGCCTTCATGGAACTAAACATCCATGCCTCCATCCATCATAATGGTTGGCGCCACATCTGTCACTGCTGGAGGATCCGTCGGTAGCCCATGGCCTACCATCTCTGGAGTATAATCATCGCCACTTTCTTGGTGAGCATCTCGAGGTCGTCTCGGCGGCATGACTCTATAAGTTCAAACACATGCCTTAGATTTAGATCATCAAGGACTAAGAACTGGAAACATAATAAGGGAGCAGGAGAAATAAAACATTCAAGTTTTACAAAACAAGACTACACAGTGTGTATAATAACTACACAGCATGTGCCCTTATGTCTTTCACAAGGGCATGTACTCCTGCTAGAACTATTCGTGTCACACCCCAAACACATGGAGTGTTGTCCTTACACACGGCGTGTACGTGAATTTTCTTCCCCTACCTGATTCATTCTACACGGCTAAGCCACACAGCTCCCCTTAGAACAAGGTTACACAGAGTGTTTGTTTCAAACACGGTGTGTACTAGACGAGCTTCATTGACCTGTGTTGTTCGTGACACAGCCAAATACTCATCCAACACTACACAGCGTGTTCCACATGTACATGTCATGTACTAGAAGAGCTTCATCAACCCCTATTGTTCGTGACACGACCATATAGATGGCTCACACTACACGGTGTGTTCCCGAAGGACACAGCCTGTACTTGAAAAGATAACACTGACCTGTGTTGTTATCTACATGTATGGATCCCAAGATTACACTACACAGCATGTTTATAATTGACACGATGTGTATCACCTAAGGTTTCTCCATCCATGTTGTTAGTCACACGGGTGGACACATGATCAACACGACACGGCGTGTACAACCGGTACATGACATTTTGCCACAAGAGTTTCTCTATCCCGTGTTTCTGCCTACACGGCCTATGACATTGTTATATGCTACAAGGTGTGTACATATAAGTATATGGTGTGTACTTAGAAATTTTCATTTCTTCCTGAACAAAAGAGTACATGGCGTGTTTTCATAGAACCACACGCCGTGTTGTCTGGGTTTCCGGAAGGTATACCTCTGAAGCTACTCCAGAGTCCATTTTTCTGTAATTTCAAGAATCAGTATGCCAAATTCAGATCCATGGGGGCCATACTCCCCGCGAAATAAATTTTAACACCCGACCTTTCACACTATAGTACAAAACACAACAAAAAGTTAAATCATGAACTGCTAAATTCCGGTCCAAGAGAGCCCATACTTCTCAGGAACCAAAGTTTAGAATCCATAAACCCAACCATAACTTGTACCAATACCCTATCAACAGTAGGAATATCTATCAAGGTACCTATCAAAACAGCATGAATTTCCTAGAACAACATCTTTAACACAACATGAAATTCTTAATGCACCAACCTGGCATAGAACTTTTCATGACATGTGATTCTATCATGTGCCTAAATGATGCATGAGATGGAATACCCTCATCTCATCGGGTTGCAACTAAATATAACCCAAGAATAAAAATATAAAGATCACACCACAAGTGTGTCATCTAATGGTGAAAATCAAATCAACTGTAATAATCATAAACATAAAATCACAATTTAACTTGAGGAAATATGGCCTTTACCTGTACATGGGGTAGCTACTCCCTGGCACATTTTATTACTGAATCCCTTAACAATCTATCTATCTCTGTTGTCTCCAAATAAAAAAATAACCCAAAGAAAAGAAACTCCTCTAATACCATTTTGTAATGTCCCAGATCTTGGTGCCACATAACGGGTTCCCCGAACCCGGTTGGTCACATGACATTAATCACATTTCCCAAATGCTAGAGTTTTCTGACTAGTAGTGAGGGCCTAGGACTGATATTGGGGAAACTATGCCCTCATTTGTCAAAGTGTAGTGCAGTGGGAAAAATATATAAACATACAACAGTGGAAATAGTAAATAATATAAACCTGAAATGGACAATGGAACTGAAGTAAAAGATAACCAAAATTCATATATATGATGATGCAATATGTCTCTAATTCTAAGAAAGCAGCCAAAACAGGATACACTGAAATATGATACAATACATCACAAGGTACAAAGTATATCAAAACAAAACTAAAGCAGCGCAACAGGACTACAGTAGCATCGCAAGCCTAATCTTGGTTCCATGCTCTCCTACTCCTCTGCAACAATCATCAACCTGTGTAGGGACCCTTTCCCTTATCAACACCTGCAGAAATATAATTTGTTTGGGCCTAAGACATGACCCAAATAGGGTGCGAGAAATAAATCCCAGTAGGCAACCACCAAAGTCTCGTGCCCAACTATCAGTGAAAATGTGCAACAGCAGTGCGCAGTAATGAAATGCAGTAAACTAGGATGTACTCAAAAGTATCCATTACTACCGATTACATTACCATTTTAATAATTATTTAACAATTCAATATAATTGAATTATGAGTTTCCTGAGACATGGCCTCGACCTACAATCTCCTATATAGTGCCACAGTAGAAACCACAACAAGCTATCTAACAAGTAGAAGATAATAATACCAAGCATGTGCTTTAGCTTGGAAGGAACAACATAATAAATCACAACAGTGAATATTCCAAGTAAACATTTTCCTCAGACATGCAAATCATTACCCTCAGGAAAACAGAAACGAAACCCTCATGTGACTTCCCTCAGGCATAATGAATATTGCCCTTAGGCATATGAGATATCGCCCTTAGGCACAGAAGCAACATCCCTCAGGCATAAGAAACATTTCCCTCAAGCTAAACAAAACCTTACCCTTAGGCTAAATAGAACCTTTCCCCCAACCTAAATAGAACCTTTCCCTCAGTCTAAACAAAACACTGCCCTCATGCATTCCATCAGAAAAACAAGTAACCGGGCTGAACCTAATGCATAAGCAAGAAATTTATATATGTTTCCTCTAAAGAATACTCAAATCATGCTATAATCAATGAATATCCATGGGTATCCTAGCCAAATTGCTAAACAAGGGAAATGCACCCACAGGGTGGCCTTAGATCAAAGCAATGATCTCAAAAAACAGTTTATACTTATTCATTAGATTACCTATGCAATTCTAGGCATCTCAACAGTCAAAGTCATAGCCATAAAACACCTTGAACATGGTACCATGACATAATGGTACACAAAATCAACTTGGATGTTGGAATTAAACAAAAGACCACCAACCTTGATCTCCTCTGATCGATATACATGAAAGGAACCTCGTGAAACGACCATGAACGACATAGATCTGAGATGAATGATTACCCATTCAAACCTAAATAACATACCTTAGGGAGATAATTGGAAGGAGAGACTCAAGGATAGGGAATACCTTACCCATGTGGTTCAAACGAGATTGATGGAGAAAGAATCGGAGTATTGGTGAGTGATCGAGAGATCCTCCAAGTCTCGTCCTCCTCTCATGTAGCTCCTAGTGAGTCCTCCACCTCCTATACCGAATGAGGAGGCTACTGACAGTTTTTAATGAAAAAATATAACTACACGGCATGTAATCTCAAGTACAAATCATGTACTTTCCTTTTAAAATGTTCCTCTGGTAGCTACTTTCCACTGCCTCACTGTTCATCAGCCGACTTTATTACACGGTGCATATTAGAAAGTACACGGCGTGTACTATCATTCCTCTGGTGGCTACTTCCACCACCTTATTGTTCACCTGTCGACTGATCACACGGCATATATTACTAAGTACACGGCATGTAGTTAGTTTTTACACCGTTAATTGTCGAAAATCCTATAGACCATGTATTCTCATTCCACACGGTGAAAGTACACGGCATGTATATAAAAGTAAACATCATGTACCCATTAATTTGGGATTTTTTTCACATTTGCCTTGTTTTCTCAAAAACAATTATGGAAAATGAAAAGAAGAAACCTGTACCTCAAGAATAAGAATCGGGTTCTTACATTTCATGTCACATAAAATTATTATGGTAGATTTAAAATATTTACCAATTTTTTTCAAGTGAAATGTACCCCTTCTATACTGTATGGTAGGGGTGCATTGTTTTTTCTTCCCATTACTAATTTCCAAAACTCTTTTGTTGTTTCATAAATGAAAAATTCTCAATCAATGTAATGAATACCCATATTTTCAAAAAAAATATTACCAGCCATAATGTACCTGAAAAGAAATCTCTACACGATGGCCAATAAATGCATCCCATGCTTCTTGGCTTGTCATGTGTGCATACATAAGTAGTGGGTGTGGGTTTATTTTCCCTTAAAAATATTTAATATGAAATCTCATTAAAATTGTGTGAAAGTATCTTTGAATCCTTTAAGATACCATTAATAAAATTTCCTATATGGTTAATATATTATAAAAGAACTATGTGAGGGATAATGAAATGTAATTCAACGATTAATTATTTTATTGTTTAGTAAACTAAATAAATGATATCATAATGTTACTCTAATATCCACCCAAATGAGTGTATAAAGTGTGGGCATGACATCATCCCATGAATCTACATCAATCACCATGGAATTCATTGTGATGAGCCCAATTTAACTACTGAACATGGACTTGTTGGGGTTAATATCTGGGCTCTATGCATTCCATCTGGCCTCAAATTTGATGAATTTCTTTTTTTTCCTTAATAATTTTTTGTAACACCATCACACTATGGTGCTCAGGTTTTTTCTACATCATCAGTTCTTCATCACCTACCGTTTCCTTATATTCAACATTTTAAATATAGTGTACCTATGGATTGGTAGTATTAGCATGTGAAAAATTTGGTTCTAACTCTATACATGGAGCAATAGTATGTTTAAGAAACCTATTTTTCCTCATGATTGGGAGAACCAGCATGTGCATAAGGTCATTATTCCTATGCACCGGGAGAAGTAGCAGGTTTAGAAACCTATTATTCTTTAGGATTGCAAGCATCGGCACATGCAGAAGTCATTATATATATAATTGGTTTATCATTTAATTTAGATTATATAAATATATCAATGAATAGATAATAATATGTGTTAAATCAATGTATAACACAAAATAAAATAACCAGATTATTTAAATATCTTTTTTTAAAGGCTGGAGATATTTGAACCCTCTATCGAGTATCCAAATCCCTTCATTGTGGTCTCCTATTAAATAAAAAACCTTATCTACTTTGGTACCACTATGAAATGATTATGAAATCTTGATTAAAGGGTCATCCTCAATTGAATTTTCATCAGACCCTTCAGTGGTTTTGGACGATAACATAACAATTGCCTACTTTTGGGTTATAGGATCTTGAACATAAAATACTTGTACATCTTGTGATTCCATTATAAATGGTTTGTCTTTGTTCCCTTCCTTATGTAAATCCACTTCCATGAATCCCAATTCATCTATTTTAATATAACTCCAATTATTAACCCACATGCTTTAAGAAATATTCACTTGGAATTTTTTATAATATAACTCACAAATTTTATAATGTTGACAAAGTATGACATATTCGTATAAATTGGATTTTTTTCCTTAGTACTAGAAACATGCACCCCTTCAGCCACAAGTGTAACTCCAGAATTTTACAAGGTAATTATTTCATCATGTTCATTTGTATATAATGTATAACCATTAATTACATAACCATTATAGGATAATACATGCACAATTGGTCCTCTTTCTATCCATCAAAGTCGTTCTAAAATTGAATCCGTATTTTCATCTGAATCCTTAAAAATATGGTCTCAAAACCATCCTATAAATTTTTTATTATATTTATTTGATATCAATATTGTATCCCTTAATAGATTCAAATGCCTAATAATTTCTTTGTGTGCTTCAACATATAAGTAAACTACTAAACTTTTGTGAAAAACTTAAAGATAGTCCTACTCCTAATCTATAGTATTGATTGTGAAAACATCTCTTCTAGAAATTACTTCACCCACAAGATTCCCAGTGGGATGATATTTTGTTAGACCAATTCTTTCCACATAGGATAGGAAGTTGGAAAAAAATTCAATGTCTTTCTCAACAATATATTTCTCTACAATATAACCCTCTATCCAACTTTGATTTTTGACATACCCTTTCAAAATATTTAAATGTCATTCAATGGGGTATATCCATCTATAATATAGAGGACCACATAGTTGAATCTCCATCACCAAGTGAACCATCATATCAAATAATGTTTTTGGGAAGAACATTTCCAATTCATATAATATAATGGAAATTTCCTTTTCCATAGTTGGAAATTTTTCTTTTTCTATACCTTTCTTCATATATCATTGAAAATTACATATAGCTCAGTTATTGTATGACAAACATTTTTGGGGGGAATGAAATGTAAAGCTACATGAATTTGATCTTGCATCAAAACATGAATGTTAGGTGATTTTAGACCATTTAACTCAAAACCAGGCATTGATATTATATTCTTGATATTCGATGGATACCCCTCTAAAACCATTACATCATTAAAAAAGTTGAAAATGGATATCTCTCTTTTGTGGAAAGAATTTAAGTAGTTGGAAGAAGAAATGATAGTTTTTCACCATTCACTGGAACCAAAAATTCCAATATTTCCATGTCAACTATGTCAAACCTATCCTTAATTACATCATTTTTAAAGGTTCATTTACCAATGTTCCAATTACACTATCACATATATTTATTTCAACATGCATAACATCCAAAAAATTTCTAACAAACGTACAATATCAATATGGTAATTCAAAATAAATTGATCACTTTTTCCAACTAGTTTTTATATGGTTTTTCAAAAATGGTTTTCTAAAATAAGTGTCCAAATATTTTACTTTCTCAAATAATTGATCACCTATTAGTAGAGATGGTGTTGTAAATTTTTTTGAACATCCATCGAATGATGTAATTCAATATGGGTAATTATCTCATTGGGGTAGAAATACGACATATCCTAGAGACATGTTCTTTAATGAATGTTTCAACCTAATTGACTATGTACCTTGTTCGTAAATGGGACAACCTTGAGTTTCTTTAATTCTATATCCTAAAAAATTCCCATAAACAAGAAATTCATTAATCATCCCCTGAAAAATCGCCCTCAATCATTCTTCATTTATGTAATTATCATTCAATGTTACACCTAAATACCACAGTAATTTCAATTCATCAATAAATAGATCCAAATAAACATCAATATCATTACCTGGTTGTTTTGGTCTCGATATAATCATATATAATATGATGTATTGTCTTTTAATGCATAACCACGGTGGCAGGTTATAATTTACCAACATAATCGGCCATATACCGTGAGTGCTACTTTGAAAACCAAAAGGATTCAATCCATATTTATATAACACAAGATGATGGATTCTATTCTCATTTGAAAATTTCATATACTCATCATTTATTCTCTTCTACTGAGGAGAGTCTATCAGGTGACGAATTTTCCAATATTTATTTTTGTATCTGTGTGTCACGTCAATTGCCTTACACACTACTATAAAATGACCCTATACCCATAGTTTTAGATAAAATTGTGGGAATAAGGTTTTTCGTAGAAACTATACCCACAGTTTACCAAAACCATGGGTATAGGATGGAATTTTCAACCTATACCCATGGTTTTGAGAAAACCTTGGTTATATGGTTCATTTCAAGATTTACCCCCATAGTTCTTAAAAACTCCACGTGTATAGGTTTTGACTATACCTATGGTTTTCCCAAAACCATGGTTTTATGTTTGGTTTTAAAACCTATACCCATTATTCTAAATAATCATGGGTATATCTTTCCTACGTAATCACACGTACAAAAACATTTTGTGGGAACAAAAAAAATTGTGGAAAACTTATACCCATGGTTTTCCTCTTATATACATGGTTTATATAATTATATTTAAGTAGATATATATTTTTATACACATAAATGATGTCACGAAAATGGTTAGGCGTGGTATTTCTAAAGAACTGATCTGGGGTTTGAATATTGTTGAAGTTTTTTAAGTACTATAGTCACAGTTTGAGAACCGTTGGAATATGGTTGTTGATATGGTAAACAGTTTCTTATACACCTATTAACATGGTTCAAAACCATTGGTATAGAATTTTTTAATCTTTTGGTACGGCTTAAAGATATACCAACGACTTGACTCTCCACAGAATTAAAAAACCATGTGTATAGACTATATCCATTGTTTTAGGGGTTATACCCATGGTTTGAAACTATGGGTATATGTTAATTTTCTAGTAGTGATAGTCTCATAATTTCCATATAGGCTCCTAAAACATGGAATTATTTGATTGTTCCATAAAACTTTTATAGGATCTGATTCATCTTTCTTGTATAAAGAAGCACCACACTTTGGGCATTCATAAAGTGATTTGTGGTCCTTATGAAGTAGTATACATCCATTTGGGAAGTCATGTATTCTTTTAGAGATCATACCCATCAAACATAGAATTAATTAACCATCATAGGTTTTTCTTGGGAGATCATTATCTTCTGGGAGCATACCATTAAATATAGCAAGTAGTTCAGTAAAAATGTAATCAATCCATATGTTTCCAATATTTATATTATACAAAATCAGTATGGATAACAATACTATTTATCTAGTGAAACAATCATATAATGGAATCTTTGCACAACTCTTTATCTTCTCAAACCAATTTTGGGGAATCACAAAGTTTGTCTTCACCTATCATTTTTATTTATTCAATAGGATTTTCATCACCATTCACACCTGTAATCACATCCTCGATATACAATTCTTCATTGTTTTCACTTTTAATCAAATCAGATGATCCATAAAACATTGTGTTATCCCAATCACTAGCTACATTCCCTTTTTCCTTATGTCTATTCCAAAATTTATAACTTCGATCAATTATATATCAATTTATGCATTCCTCCAACTCCTATAGACTAATTAGTCTTGAATAACAACAACGTAAACATAGGCAAAAGATTTTAGAAGGTTCATATATATGATATTTTGTGAGATTGATGAACTATTTCATCACATCTTCATAATAATTTTTCATATGAATGGCATAAATCCACTCTCTATTCATATTGATCTCTTTGATCTAGAAATATTAATATTTAACAAAATAAATACACAAAAAGTGGATTTTCAGATAAGGGGAACCCAACATTTGAATGTTTCGAATAATTTCATCAGCCCCCTTTCCAATTTATTCCATAACCATTACATGAGAAATTATAAAACATCTAGGGGTTTCCATGGCCCTAAAAATTATGATATAGGATTTTTGGGCCTCTTAGTGGAGTAAGTCTAAACCAATATTTTCTATAATAATATCAGAATGCATCAGTTCCATGAATTATTTTACATAATTTGTAGTTGAAATATTCTCTTCAAAAAATAATTTATACAAATGTATTTTCATTTGGAACTATTTTAGTTATCCCCCTATTACATTCCTGACTAATCCTTCTATAGGTACTTGAATGTGAATTTCTATTTGTAATAGATTTATTGATAATGTTATCTTTCAAGTGAGGAAATTACATTACTATTTTCTTCAAAATATCATTATTTTCAACTTTCACACCTATCCTAAATACTTTTATATTATTATAAAATAACCAAGGTAAATCATCATATCCTCATCTTCATTAGTTTTCCTTGAATGTTTAGTGTTGTCAAATATTCTATATAAAAGTACTATACTTCTAAAACATTATAGGTAAACCTAGACTAAACACATCAAGAATATTATAGATGTATATATAAGTATAAAATTATATACAATTTACAAAATAATAAATATTTTAAAGAAATATACATAATTTATCAATGTATAAAAATTTATAAAACTATATAAAAGTACATATATGTTATAAAATTATAGATAATTTCTATTCGTATATAGTTTTAAAAATTTATAAAAGCATAAAATTAAAATATATATAATAATAAAATATATGAAATTATAAAATTATAATGATTTATAATGATTAAAACAATAGTTTTCTATTAATATATAAATCTAGAAAACTATAAAAGTATAAATAATTAATTAAATTTTATATCTAAACTAAATATTTAAATATTATATACTATAATGTTTATAAATGTATATAAATTTATAAATGAATAAAACTATAAAATTATAAATATTTAATAAAATAAGTATTATTAAGTTCTTTTATTATAATACGATATACTATAAAATTTATAAAACTATGTAAATTTAAAAATGTATAAAACTATAAAATTATAACTATTTAACAAAAATTTATATATAATTTATATAAATAAAATGAAAATTATTCTTTTAAAAATAGATTTATAAATTAAGTCATAGCCATGAAAGTATCACCCTTATAAATCCTCATTTTTTAAAAATGTACAATTTCCAAGAAAATCTATAAAGAATTTCCAAATATCTTACTCATGAAAAAATAAATATTCATAGGCACTCTAAATCCATTTATAAATCAATTTAAAATTTTTAAACATATTTTAATTATAATTCAACATCTAATCATACACCAATAACCCAAAGAGATTGTCAAAGAAGAAAGTGGGATTCTAAAATAACACATTTTGGAAGATATCATGGTCTAAATAGAGCTCACAAGAATAGATATCTCCACTGAAGATTGTCACCAAAGAAGTGGAATGAAAAAGTTATCAATGGGAGTCGAAGGTCCCCCCCCCCCATCTCTCTCCCTACCTCCCTCTACGGATAAAAAATGATGATGAGTTCGCCTAAAAAATGATGTCAACACCTAAATAGGGGAAGAGGTTTGGCAATAAGGAAGAGGTTGGAAGAGGAGGCCCACACAACTAATATCAAATAAACATAGGCCACACAACAGATTCAGATATGGGAAAGGTAGAGTACATAGATCATACCCAAATACTAATACCAAAAAAGTAAAATCATGAATCACATTAATACTTGATAAGGTGAAACATATACTATATTTAGATAGGGTTCAGTGATAGTGGTAGAGATTGGTGACAATGAAGGCAGCGGTCCGCAGCGTGGCAACGACGATGGTGGTAACGGTAGTGGTGGCGGTGGTAGACTTCGACGGAGGTGACAGAAGGGTTCAATATTGGTTATCGAAGGGCTCGATAGTGTTAGGGTTCGATAGTAGTAGGATTTAGGCTCTATGAAAGCTTGAAGACATGCGAGAAGGTGAATCTGTTAGGGTTATTTTTATAACATTGGGAAATACATTTATCAATATTCTTCAAAAAGTGCAGATAAAGAGCAGTTTTGTCAGCACTAAAATTGAAAGCACTAATTAAAATGTCATTTTTAATGCTTTTTTAGTGATGATAATGAAACCCATTTATCAATGCAAAAAAATCACTCATTAAACATGTCTTTATCTAATCTAAAATTATAGAGCTGATAAAGACTAGTATTATTAACGCTTTTTTAGCTCTCATAAAGGGACATCATTATGAGCACTACAAAAGCTCTATTGAAGATCTAATTAAAAAATTATTTATATTTTTATATATATTTATAAAATTATATATATAAGAAATATTTTTTTTATTTATTTATAATTATAAATATTAATAAATATGTACTAATTTATAATTATAACTACATGTATATAATTATCCATAGAATAATTATATTGATAAATATTTGTATATATTCATTTAATTACATATATTTATAAAATTATCAATATAATTATTATATTTATTATAATTTTATAATTAAAAATAAATATATATTTATTTATAGTCATAATTATAAATAAATAATTATTTATTTGTAATTATATATATATAGTAAATATAATTGAAAATATTTTTACATATTTATATAATAATATATAATTATAAAATTATAAATATAATAAATATATTTATTATAATTTTATAATTATAAATAATTATTTACTTATATATAGCTATAATTATATATTAATATTTATTTATTTAAATAATTATCAAATAATAATAATTATATTTATTATATTTATAATTTTATGAATAAAAATAATTATTACAATTATTATATAAAATTAGAAAATTGTAAATATAATAAAAATATTTATTAGAATTTTATAATTGTTTAAATAAATATTGATTTTAAAATAATTATAAAATTTTACATAAATAGTTCATACATGGATTTGGAGGACCAAATCCATGACACAAAAAAATTATTACTAAAATAAAAGTTTACACGGTTGGAAAGAGCCATCTACCATTTGGGTGTCGACCACACCGCCATGTAATGCCCCTTTTAGGGGTCACACGTTAATCATCTAATGATGAAGGAGAAGAATCTTTTAGATTGGAGAATCTCCTAAACATTGAGGATAAATCACAAAACTCCATTTTGGGATTGTAGGGGTGGTCATCCTCAGGATTTATGGATAATATCTTCTACACCACTATATAGTAACTGAATCCAAATAATTTTTTCTCTGTTGAGGAGAATGTTGCATAAATCTATGAGAAATACCATTAATCATCTTTCTTACAAATTCTTGAAATATGCCTTTTGCCTTCCTAGCCATATGAAGTTATAATGATTGAATTTTTTCTCATTCAATCAAACATTCTTCATCAGAGGCTATGCCAAAATAAAAATATTCATTTTACATTAAGTTAGTAAAATTAGGTGGATAAATCTATTCCACAGTCTCAGAATGATTATCATTCCTGCATGGGGAAGAAAAAAATTGATTCGGAGACTGCATTAGAATAAGATGTTTCTCATTTATGTTGATGAGTGGGTACTCAGCCTATAAAGGAGGAGCCTAAACCTGTGTTAAAGGAGTCATAGTAGAAGGAGTGATTTAACCACCCTTTGGATCCCTCTTCTTTAGTGAAGCGGTCATCCCAACAACCCCCTTTTTCCCTTTCATGGCACCTTTAATCAGGTAAGCATCCATAAGCAGGTGAACTTCATCTCGGAAGAGCTCATCATAGTACTATCTATATTTATCATGGGATTCATCCATGTCAACCACACCCCATTTGGGTTGCAACCTGATTTCATCATCAGATCCATATAACAAATTAACATCAACATTCACCTCTCCTTATACCCATTTCCCACCTAAGGAAGCTAGCTAATGAAAATCATAAGTATACACAACATGTTGTTGTGATAAAAGTTGGTGTTTCTAAGGAGAACCCATTTGATAACCTTCTCATACACAATAGTGCTTTGGCCTTTTTTCAGGGGCATATCCATTAACATGGTTTGTTTCATCAGATGAGGGGGCCATTGATACTATAGCAACCTCCTCAATATCCCTTTTCTCCTAATCCACATCATACCATGACATCTTTGGGCCATCAAGACCTTCAATTACACTATAATTATCCCTAATTTGTTCCTTAGCTTGGAAAAAAATCTTCTTGAATCAGCGATATTTATTATGGGATTTCCATATGTTTTTGCATGAAAATCCCATCCGGAGGTGTAGATCCAATTCCAGCATACGAAGAATTAGAACTTTTCTTGAAAACCTCAGAAAAAAATAGATCCCTATAATAGTAAGAGGGGAAACAACCTTCTACCTAACATCCTACATGATCTTCTTGAAAGCATCAGTTGATCGGTTCGTGCAATTCTTAGTTGTATATCTAGAAATCCTACAATGTGATCATTTTACATTCCTGTGACATTTCTATATCAAATGCCCAATGCATAAACAATTGTTATGAAATTATCCACACAAATTGTATAGAAAACTCCTTCTTGAAGTCACCAAAAACTAAAAATAATATGTCAATTATATCATAAGATAGGCCAATATCAACCAAAACTTGAGAAAATTGTTGAAGATCCTTGTCAATCTTGATTGGAGTTCCCACTGAAGAGGAAACTTCCCACAAGATTTATGGGTTCAAAAAGAACCAACTCAAACCCCTATTGATAATCTAGATTTATAGAGAACTTCTAATAATGAATGGATTCAATAGTGGATCTCACTGTTGGAGTGTGATATATCTATTTTTCAGAGGGATCGGCCCAAAACTCCAAGAAAACTGTTGAAGATCCTTCAAAGAAAAAAAGACATGATATACATCCTTACCAATTGAAACTAAATGGAAATCGCTAAATCCCTAGTAATGCTGGATTTGAATCCCCATACCATCATGTTTCCAGAGGCATGAGAAGCCAAGATCTGGGATTAAAGATAGTATTTACACTCTTCAATTCGATTGTCAAAAATCTGAGGGTTGGATTCCATGAAATTGATGGATCTATTTATTGAAATCCTCTTATTCAACATAGCTGAATCATCCTAATGATCAAGATAAAAAATCTTATTTATAGAACCACAAGACTTCAATCAATCATGATTCATATTCGGGTTCCACTTATCAGTTTTCGCTACCTCGCCCATAACTGGCGGAGTCACTTGATCCACACCACATCCCATTACCATAGTCTTTGGAGGAGGGATGAACACATCTCTAGGATCGAAGTAAAATTACAATGGATCTTCCATTAGATATATATAGTTATAATTATAATTCAAAATAGATATATTTATTTTTAAAATATAATTATTTTAATTTTATTATTATTTTATATAACATAATAAGTTCATGGGTATAACATGAATGAATCTTACCTAGTAAAGTATAGATCATAATAAATGAGTCATAAAATAAATGTAAAGCATGAATAATAATGGTGTTAATTTATAAATGAGCATTAATGAGTTATGAATACATAAAAAATGCATGTGTCATCAAAATATTAGTAATCATAACATTTAGAACATAGTAACCCACAATCATGTCCACAAATAAACTTATGATCATATCACATCAATTATATTCACTCATCAATATAAGAACATAAATAATTTCAATCATGTCCATGTTGCTAACTTCTCACTATGAGCCTTTGGGATGAATTTTGACCTTTGGGCCACTCGTCCTTTAGGCTATGTCACATTTGGTCTTTGGGCTTCTGGACTTCCGAGTCATGTAAGGGTTACCTCTCAACCCTTCTTAAAAGGGGATTTTAATTTTTCTAATACAAGAGGCCATGGTCCCAAACTGTTAAAAATATATATTTTATTTATTTACTGACCAAACACATTGGAGACCTATATTTATTTAAATATATATTTATTGATTTATAATTATAATTATAAATAAATCAATTTATAAATTATTTATATATAATTATAAATATATAAATATATTTATAATAAATATATTTATAATTATAAATAAATATTATAATTTTATAGTTATTTAAATATATAATTATTTAAATATAATCATATAAATTTTTTTAAAAAAATTATATATATATATATATATTTGAATTATTAAAAATTATATATTAATGTATGATATTTTTATTAATTATAAACATTATTTTCTTAATTTATGTATATAAATAATCATTATTTTTTAATATAAATACTATAACTCTATATATATATAAATGGTATTTTTTTTATTAAAAACCTTTATGAGCACTAAGAATAACACTTATAAATATGACCTTTATCATTATTAAAAAAAGCACTGATAAAGGAAACACTTTTATCAGCACTTTTTCGTGAAGATAATCATGATCTTTATCAACACTTTTAGCTAGATCTGATAAATGTGAGGCTTTTATCAGTGCTTTCTTCTTAGTACTGATAAAAGAAGGTGCATCCCTTTCCAATATCAATGGTAGTGATTTATAAAAATATGGCATAATCAAAACCGATAAAATGAATTTGGATTGTTTTAATAACTTAAAATGATGATTATTAAGTCATTTGCGATGTGTAAGAATCAACTACACATTAATCAAACACCCCATGTGAACATTATGACTCAAAGTGTGTTTTTTTATTAAAAAATTTCATTTTAGTTCAAAAAACATGTCACATACTCAAAACTAAGAAAAGATATTTTGATTGTTTTGATACTTTAGGAAAATAATATGTATGTTATTTGTGACATGTAGTAATTATCCTCACATAAATCCAATACAATGTGTTCTTAATATGACTCAAACTATATGTATTACATTTTAGTTGAAAACATGTGTCATTCATTAAAAATTGAAGAATCATGCTTGGATTATCTTGATAATTTTTTAAAATGATTCATAAGTCATTTTTGATGACTAGGAATTAGTTTCCTACCAAACTCACACATTATGTGACTAGTATAACTCTTAATGTCTGTTTTAAGATAAAATTGGCATTTTAGTAAAAAATACTGATGACATACTCAAAACAAAGAAAACACACTCATATTGTTTTGATACTTTATGAAAATGATTCTTATTTTTTATTATATTCTTTATGTAATTTGTATTTCAATTAAATTGTGATTTTTTCATATAACTATAATTTCAACTGCAGTGTGTTGTAATTTTAACAGCACACTATAGTATTATTCCCATTATTAGTACTATTTATAGCACTGATAAAATGGTCATTTATCAGTGCTAATAAAGGGTGCCTCCTTTTAACGATCTTTTCAAAACCATGTCTGCACAACCAAGTTGAGTCCCACATTTAGAACTACCCACTCAAACATTTAGGAAATAGAGTATTTGATGTTACAGAAGTACCCAAAAATCTAGTTTCATATATGATACCTAAAAACACCAATGATGCCCGTAGATTTGGGATTTCTTTTAGATCAACCACATCTTTTTATCTTTAAGTAGTGGATACCAAGATATGAGAGATGGAAAGGTGGGTTATTTCATTTCCATGGGTGTTTGTTGAGTTGGAAATCAGAATTTAATGAAAGTGGGATGAGTGTGGGGGTTTAAGGGAGAGGTGGTTCCATTTATATCTCCCAAATTTCTCACCCACTCCACCCACTACAATACACAAACAAATATTTGGAAATATTTGTTTATTTTATTTTTAATTGATGTGATTGTGTTTTTTTCATATTGGTTTCTTTTCAAAAATAATAGAAATCAGGTTATAATTTTAATTTTAAAATATTTGGAACTATATGGGGTTTTTCAAATGGTTTTTTGAATAATTGAAATCTGTTTTTTTTTATTTTTAAAATATTTTTAAATATAAGGGTTTTTATATATATTTTTTATTTTATTTTTAAATAATATGATTGAGGAATTTTTTCATTTTTATTTTTTGATATAAATTATATAATTTAGTTTTTTCATATTGATTTTTTCATATGAGGTTTTTTATAAAAATAATTGAAATGGTTTGTTTAAAATATAAGGAAAAATATATTTTTTTTATGGGATGAAAAGTTGTTTAACCCTAAGAGGAACATTTTTAGAGAAATTCAGTTATAGAATAAGCACATTTGTAAAAAACCTATGATAAAATGAATTTAAACTCCAATTTCATTATATTTTTTATTCAGAAATTAAATTATTATTGGAATATTTTTATTGGTTTTGTGACTAAATGGAATGAAATGATCATATTGAAATTTAGTGGAAAATGGGGAAATATATTGAAGGATAAAATTTTAAAATTCATGAATTATAGAAAAAGAATGTGCATCCAAAACTGATGAAAGAAAAATATGTGAAATATGTCCAAGAATTCAATCATTGTGGGTTGTAAATAAAAATGACATGCTAGGTGTGGCAAAAGATCATGAGGATAACCTGATCGAGCCGATAGGGTCGTGCCTCCTAAAGATCTTGACGCATGAATGTTGCTATAAAAATCTACTACTTAGAGTATGGTGTGATGAAATGGAGCTCTATCTGACTATACCACACCAAAAAACCAAAAAATGACAATGTGGTGGTGCCATGAAGAGTTTTTACTTGAAGGTTATGAGTGTATTAGAAGTGCCAGTGAGGCATATCTAACATAGATTTTTATCATTATTGATGATTAATATAATATATTATCAATTATTAATGTCATGACCAGTTGAATTGAATCAATAATTAATTGACATGTGAGCACACAAACAAAATACAGAATCATCACATAACAATTTATAATTAATTTAAGTAATTAAATAATGACTTTTTGATAAATTCTTTCTTCATGGATGGATCTGGTTACATTTCTACATATAAGTCATTACATAGAAAGAATGAACTATTCATTACCTCATGTGGTGATCCACATGTGTACGAAGAACCTCTAAGCATTATCCTAGGAATCTTCAGGTGCTAGCATGGAACATACTAACACTATCATCATTCATTATTGACCTCCCTATGAATCACTTTCAAAATTATTATCATTTATCTCTCTATAATCAAAAGGGGTGGTGGAGGTGGATCAATATTTGTTCATTAAATCATTCTTGGGGAGATTCTCTATAGGGATTGAGTGAATTTTCCTTGTCATTTTCCACAACACAAATGACCAGCGCTAGGATTGGAATTAATAAAATTGAGTTTAAACAGTGCTATTATTAGAAAATAATAATTTTTCAGATAGCCTTATTATTTTTTTAATCCCCATGTAACACCATAGTAATATTATTTTATATTATTTCTAGACATATGAAAAACCATAGAATTAATTAAATATACTTTATTGAATAAATTTTTTAAAATTTATTTAATTAATATTTAAAATATTTTATTTCTCATCCGACCATTAAACTAAGACCATAATTACTTCACAATATTTATTAGGTCTTTAAATATAATTAATTATTTATAAATAAATATCACATCACTATTGGTCAATAAATAAATATTATATACACTAAATACAAAATAAATATTTATTAAATATTTTGGTCACAAAATATTCCCTCAAATAATAAGTGAAAAATATATGCGATCAAACTTGCATGATAAATTATTAAACCATAATTGAGAGTAATATTTATTCAACATTTTAAATAATAAATAATAGTATTATTTAATTTTTATTCTAGACACACTTATTGTGTGACTCTCTCGGATTCGTCTTCAATCGCATTTGGAAAAGTAACTCATGGTCCATGGTTGGAATCTAAAAACATGAAAAGACATCCAAAGAGAATGAATTTAATTTTTAAATGTCATAAAACCTCATACTGACACTTATAGTGTAATATAATCCCTTTATCATGATATCTCTAATCAAGCAGGTTGCATGCTAGTGACATAAACCTATGTGCTCGATGACTATTCCTATGAATTTCTGAAAACAAAATTTCTTAAAAACACCATGAAAATGGATTTATTTATGAATTATTATTTCAATAAAAGGGACTAAGATATCAACTTCCAATAAATAACAGAAGGTAAAAATCCCTTCTCACATTATTTATTAATGCAATATTACCCACAATGTACCCTATTCATCCTATCTCACCACAGACATATGTTATCATAATTATCATAAAAACATCACAGTACGTGACTAATAATATCAATTAATAAAAATACTAAATTCTATAGATAAATTCACACATATGATGATTTGAACATCCAATGGCACATATAAATGTTGATTTCCTACTGGCGAGCCGTGTTCTCATAATCCCATTCAGTTGGAATTACCAAAGGTTTACACCATGAGAAATTATCTCAAAGTACTATGAGTATCTCCCTCTTATATACTATATAATGTTTCCCCTAAAATGAAATCATTCGACTACATAAAATATATTAAAAATACATTCATGACACTTCAGGTTATCATCATAGCGGGAAACTCCAATGACCTTTCAACAAGACAGGTACTATTAGGACATTATCACATACTATATATCATATGAGAATAATCATGGTGTTTCATTGAACCTATATAGAATTTCAATAATTTTAAATACATTAATAAATATTTTTTTATTCAGGAGCTGAGATGGTGTGAGATTCTGAGATCTGGTGATACCAGAATTGATATTTTAAAAATATTAAATATATTAACACCATATTAGGGATGATTTTTGGGATTAATGTAATAACCCCTAAATGGGGCCTAAGATTTGAAATCTAGGAGAAATGATGATTCTATAATGTGGGTTTTACCCTATGAAGAATCTAAATTTTTTTGAAACCAGACACTCAGATGAGGCAGTTGTTGGTGGGTATGTTATGTGGATTAAATAGTTAAATTATTAATTTAATTCATTTAATACCGAAACCAAAATTCCCACTATATAATTACTATGATATAAATTATTCTTGGTTATTATCATAATACGGGGATCATTTTGAAGATATTCATAGAGTTCTTCATTGGTAAATCAAAATCAGATGAAAAATGAAGATTCGATCAGGGTGGATCAGCAGGCAGAAAATGCAACAGGATCCCTACATCCCCATTAAATGTGTTCTTCACCAATTATTAATCCAATATTGAGATAGGGAATCTTATTTATGTATTTACACCATTATTTCTTTTAATCAAGAATGGATATTGTTTATGATTTTATTTCTTTCATTTTCCAATCATCGCGTGAGCCCCATGATTTATTTGATGATCTTTTATCCAATTCAATTCCCATGTTTCTTTAATCTCAACCCAAAGACTTCCAGATTATGAAATTTTTTAAAATAAAACTTGGAGAAATGATTTTTCACCTTGTTTATGTGTCTTTCATCCTCTATTAATCATGTTCTTCACCATTGTCCCATGGGGTTATGGTTCAAGAATGCTGGGGCAGGTTTGAGAAAGATTGAACCCCTGGATTCATGGTGGGTTCACAAACAGTGATGGGAATGGAAATTTTCATATATAGAGATATGGATCATGGGTTTTTTGTGATTCTCCATGGATATGGGATCTATAGAGGTGTTGATATCGTGCAGCAGTGGTGTGGGGTAGTGTGTAGCTTTCATGTGAGTGATCGGTTTCAACTTTTTAGCCACCAGAGGGCCGAAATCGATGGATGTAGGCAAATACAATAGGTTTTTATAATTGAAATGGTGAGATTCATGGTGAAACGCATGGATCTAAAGAAACAGTGAAAAACATGGAGATTATTTGAAGATATCAAAGAGGTCGGAGTGGCGTATTTCATTTCCATGGGTGTGTGTTAGGGGAGAAATCATAATATAATGAAAGTGGGATGAGTAAGAGTGTTTAAGGGTGAGGATATTTGATTTATATCTCCCACATTTTTCATCCACTCCACCCACTGTAATCCAAAAAAATATTTGGAAACATTTTTTTATTTTATTTTTAAATGTTGCAATTGAGTTTTTTTATATGGGTTTTTTTAAAATAATAAAAATTGGGTTTTTATTTTATTTTTATAATATTTGGAAATATATGGGCTTTTCTGTATGGTAATGTTTTGAAAAAAAAAAGAAATTGATATTTTATTTTAATTTTAAAATATTTGGAAATATATGGGTTTTTTCCTTTGAATTTTCTATTTTATTTTTAAATGATGCGATTGAGGAATTTTTTATCTTGGTTTTTTGATATAAATAATAAAATTTGTTTTTTTAATACGGATTTTTTCATATGTATTTTTTTATAAAAAAAATTGAAATTAGTTTCCTAAAAAATTGGTAAATATTTATATTTTCATAGGGTATGAAAATGTGTTTATCCAGAGGGGAACATCTACTCGGTGAAATGCAGTTGGGGATTAGACGCATTTATAAAAAACTTTTAAGAAAATACATTTAAAACTCAATGGAATTCTACTTTTGATTGGGAAAATAAATTATTATGGTCATATTTTATTTGTTTTTAGATTAAATGGAATGAAATTATCATATTGAAATTTGGTGGAAAATTGTAAAATATATTAAAGGGGAAAATTTTAAAATGTTTAAAGGAGTGAAAAATAATGGGAATCCAAAACCGATGAAAGAAAAAGACATAAAAACTTCTCAAGAATTCAATAATGGTGGATCATTGATATATATGTTGATTCAAGGGTATTATAGAAGTGTGGAAACATAAAATTAGTTGAGAAAGTCCGACATCGTATCCATTCTTATTAATTGAGCACAAGAAATCCACAACTATGTTATGAGATTTTAATGTGGGATACATTTAAATAATGAAGTATGCGCGATCTATAGTGGAACAATATGGCAAATCATATCTGTCCATGATCTGGGGTTTTTATTCCCAAGTTGAGGAAGAAATCACCGCTCAAAACAACATGCCAGGCATGGCCAATTCTCTTGAGGATGACCAGATCAAGCCAATAGGGTTGTGCATCTACGATATCTTGATGCATGCATATGACTAGAAATGAATTTTTCTTGGAGTCCAAAGTGAGAAATGGATCTCGAGCTGACTGACCTTCACCAAAAAGATAAGTAATTCACATGTGGTGGTGTGACAAAGATTTTGTACATGAGTCATTCTGAGTGTGGAGGAAGTGTCAGTGAGGTATTTCTAACTTAGATTTTTATTGTAATTCATGATTAAACTAAGAAGTTTATCGATGATAAATTCCATGAATAATGGAATTGAATCAAAGATTAATTTAGATGAGAATTCAAGAACCAAATACATTATTATCACATAACAATATATTATTAATATAAGTAGTTAAATAATTAACTTGGAAAAAAAATTCTTTGTTGATGGATCTGATAACATTTCTATATCGTATGATGTTTCGCTACAATAATCATGTGTTGATTTCCTCTTGTAGTGATCCATATGTGTACCATGAACCTTTTAGTGTTGTCCTAGGAATATTTTGTTTCTTTCATGGAAGATCCTAACTCTTGCATAATTTTTCATTGATCAACATGAGAATTTCATCCAAAAGGATTCTCCTTGATATATCTAGAATCAAAATGGGTGGGGGAGGTAGATCACTCTTTGTTCTTGAGATCATTCTTGGAGATAGGCTCTATACATTTTGATAGAATTATTCTTATCATCATGCATAACAAATATAACCAGTGTTAGATTTGTAAATAATATAATTGAGTTTACAAAATGATATTCTTGTAAAATAATAATTGTGCATATAGACTTATTATTTTCCTAATCTCCATGGAACATGTAGCACCCCATTTTCATGTAAGTAACCCTTATTTTATTTTTTTAAGTATGTAATGTATATGGGTGATGTTTTGGAGGGTTTGAATCATTATGGAAGGTTGTTGGAAATTTTCTAAGGGTTCACAATTGGTGTATGTGTTGGGGAAACTGTACAACTCCAATAGAAAAATGTGCACAATGAGGCAAGGGCTAAGGGAAATGTGCACATGTATGAGTAGTGTTTGTCCAAACCGTGTGACCGCCTAGTTGTGCAACATGAGATAGTGGTATTTGGAATAATTGGTGCATGATTTAGAAATTATGTGATCCAACTATGTGAGTTTCTTACTTTATATAAAATATGGTGCATGGTAAGCACATGGTTTACCTAACCATGTGACTAATCACGTACGGTTTAAAAACTAGATCCACAAAAAGTAGATCTAGGTCAGGATTAAGGTTTGGCCCCTTATTTTTTCTACTAAACATACCCAACTCAAGATTTTCCCCCCTAAATGTTTAGAGAACCTCTCCCTATCAAATTTAATCCAATATAGAGGTGTTTCTTGGTGTTTTAAATCTTGTATACTATAGTAAGGCATCATTTTTTGTTTTTTCTTGGTGTTACTTATATATACTTCACTATCTCTCCTAGATTATTATATCTACGAATTATATGGATATATATAAGTTATTTGATGATAAATATGATTAGATTTAGCCTTTTGATGTTAGTAGAATATATCTAAGGCAGGTTCTTAGAGATTCAACATGGTTTCGTTGGCATTTGAGTGTCATTATACATTATTTCCACAAGACCCAATGTAGATTGATTGACTCTCAACTACTATATTTAGAATATGAAGGCTTAATTTCAATTGTTTAATTGTTAATTATTTGTGAAATTGGTATGAAAACCATGGTAGAAACGATATTTCATGATGTCATGTAGTTCTTTTGGAACATGTAAAATTTTTGTGTGAAATTCCTTGTGGTTTGATTTTAAAATGATGGTTTTAAAATCAGTTGCTTGGTTGGATTTATGGAAAAGGTTTTATGGATTTGTTTTAAATAAAATATGATGTTTTAATGAAATGGATTTTAAATACTTATGTTTTTCATGGGTTTGGAATGGTTCTGTGTGTGCTCATATGTGTTAGGATGGATTAGGGTGTGAATTACCCCCCATCAAAAAGTTGGGAAGGATATGGGTGTGAAGCACCCCCATAAAATTGGTTCACTAAATGATGTCTTAGTGAAAGGATGAATAACCACTCACAAGTATATGGAGGGCTAGGTTTCATGAATGGATGGTTGTGTATATATGTAGAATGGATTGGATTGTACCAAAATAGAATTTTTGAAATGGTTTTAAAGCACTGATTGGTTGCTTTCCCTGGAAAATGGATTTTTTCGGACAAATTATTGGTTTTGGAACTTGTTTATATTTTGATATAAAATGTTTAGAAATTTTTTATGTGAACAAGTGTATATAAATTTTCTAACATATTTGATCCTAGTGGCTTGAGTATTGAATTCCTTCAGGTAAAACCTACTGAGTTTTAGTAATCACCCCTACTTTAGAACTTTTTTGTGTTTGCAGATATTGTTTTTAGAGACATGGAAAAATGTAGAGTATCACACTTCTTTAGTGGTTCTTAGTGATACTTGGGCTATTTTTTATATTGGATCATGGATCGAGTTGGAGCTTTGGATTTGTGGTTTTCTTTGTTTTTTTTTTTTTTTGATTTGTAGTCCTCTACTATATACATTGGTATTGTGGTATTCCAATGTGGTACCTTTTTGTAGTTTTATTTTGATATAAATGGTTTTTCTTTGAGTTTTATTTAATTTATATCATGAATCATATAGTGATTCATCTGGTTATGGCATATTTGTTAGGTTGGTTTTTAAGGGAAAATCATCCCCAATGTGTTCATGAAGCCGTTAGAATTTATTACTAGCCTTTGGCATCTTGGAGATGTCACTTAAGGCCAAGTAATATCCTACTTAATTCTGAAGCCAATGATGAGGGGTCGGATTTTACAAGTTTTATCAGTCTTGGTCCTTACAAATTTCTTTATGGAACAAGTGGTCATTAGTTATGTTAGTCTTGGAGTTAAAATTCATTTTTGTGTATTCCTTAAGTTAGGATCATATAAAGGGGTTGGATTTTCAGGACATGAAATGCAGAGCATAAAAAATATGTAGCTGAACTTTTTATGATGAAATTAATGTTATAATGGATTTGTTTATAGTAGTGTTTTGGAGACACTTATAGGATTTGGAATCTCATTATCATGGGTCTATCCAATGAAATGAGCAGGACATGCATTAGAAAAATGTCTTACCATTAGAAGTGCATATTTCATTTTTCTTAATGATATATGATTTGGTGAAAAGTGTTGATTTTTGAAAATTTTGAAATTGATTTTAAATGAAATATTTTGAAAATATCATTATTGTAGTATGTTGAATATGGTTTGATTTTCAAAAGAAAGATTATTTTAAAAAAATGGTTGAACATGGTAAAATTTAATTTTTGTAATCATTATTATGATAGGATTATGTGGATAAATTTGAAATGATAATCCTTTAGTTGATAAATATTTTGAATTATGGAGTTTTTTCGGTTATAGAGAATGGCACCCAGTAGGAATCATAGGAACCAATCAGAGGAAGCTGCTAAGAATGTTGTTTCACCTGAGCCACAGGTGAACCAACAGCTGGTTCAGAGTATTTTCCAATCATTTAATGCTATGTAATGCAGTAACATGAGGGTTGAGAAAAGTAAAGTGGATCATTATGTCCAATATTAGAAACAAAAACCACCAATATTTTGAGGTTATTCTGAAACATAGAAGGCATAGGTGTGGATGAACATGATGAATTGAATCATTGATTTTATTAGAACACCGTCAGAGTTGAAATTCAATTTTTCAACCTATATGATAGAGGATATTTCATGAAAATGGGCAGATTTTTCTATTCAAGATAAATTGTACCAAGGAAATTCATGGGAGGATTTTAAAGAATTATTCATCAAAAAAATTTATCCTCACAAGTTCAAATGGAAAATAATAAAGGACTTCTTTAGATTGAAGGAGGAAAATAATTTTTTCATGAGGCATGAGGATAAATTCATGAATGTAGTGCACTTTTCACCTATTGTTGTAGAAATTTCATCCTAAAAGGAACACGTTATTGAATCAATGATGAGGTATGAGAGTTGTTTGAAGATTATTATGCCCTACATTATGGATTATATAGAGATAATCAATAGAGTGATGGTAGATAAAAGGGAAATCACAAGATCAATGACAAGAGTAATTATGTTGATACCCATGTGAAACGGTGGGAACTCTAATGCTTAGAGAAAGAGAAAGACATACACTTATTTACAAGGTGGGAGCCTGAATCAAAAATTTGATAGCTGGCTCTATGAACCTGCATCCATAACCCAATAGAAAAATGGGATGCTTCCAATGTGGTTCATTTGACCAAATAACGAGAGAGTGTATTGAACCATCTAGATAATTCTATAATTGATATTAGATAGGGAATATTCAATGTTATTATCCTAGTGTTCCATGGTTAGGTGCTCAAGACACTTCTTAGGTGTTGTAGGCATTGTATATATTGATGATATGGGGGAAACATAATACCACTTGATAGCAGAATAGAGATATACATGGTGATTCTAGTAATTCCATGACTCCTCGGGTAGTACAATCTCAACAAGTAAATAGATAACAAATTATAGTAAGAAAGAAAATATATAGTGATGAGTAGGTGATTGTGGATGATCAATCTAGACCATCTGTGGTGCGAGGTATGATTCTTTTAAATTCTACCCTTATGAAATATTTTTTTAATATAGATGAATCCCATTCCTTTATTTCATCCCTTGATTTTGATTTTCTAAGTTTAAAGGTTGAGATGATGCCTTAAATGTTGAAACTTAAAACTCCTCTTGGTCAAATATAATATTGATCCTTTTTGTGTAGAAAATGTTCACTATATTTTGATGGAGTTGAGTTGATATGGGTTTTCTCTATTCTTGATATGGATGTCTACTTTATAATATTTTGTATGGATTGGTTGAAAATGTTCAAGCCTCACATCAAAAGTTATAAATGAAGAGTCGTTTTTATGATTGAGGATGGAATCAAGCATCTATTTTTAGGAGACATAAATGAAAAGATAGGTTCAAAGAGATTTTTGGAACCAAAATTTATAATGATATTATAATAGTTTGAAGCTATGACCTTGGAAATTATGGATGTGATTAAGAGTAACAGCTTTCTAGTAGTGTTTTATCAGCTTCCAGATGTGTTTCCTAAAAATTTCTCATGCTTTTCACATATGAGAGAAGTGGATTTTATGATTTATTTACTTCTAAGGACTAGTGATATTTATCATTCATATTATATAATGGAACCAAAATAATTTAGGGATCTATAAGTATGGTTAGAGAAGCTTGAAATCAAAGGGTTCATTAGACCGAGCACGTCTATGTGTGCAGAAATGGTCCTGTTTGTCAAGAAGACGAATAAAACATTAAGGGTGTGTGTGTATTATAGTATTATTAACCAAGTTATGATAAAGAATAGGTATCCAATTCACCACATTGATAATTTGTTCTATCAATTGAAGAGAGAACAGTGGCACTCTAATATTGTCTTGCGACCAGGATATCACCCATTGCGGGTTCAGAGACATATTTTAGATACATATATAACCATTATAAATATGTGGTAATGCCTTTTGGTCTAAATAATTCACTAGAGGTATTTATAACATTAATTAATTTGAAATTTTAGATATATTTGGATTATTTTGAGGGGGTTTTATGGATGTCATATTAGTGTATTCAAGGATAAGAGCTAAGAATGAGCAACACTTGGAAATAGTGTTCGGAATCTTAATGGATCATCTATTGTATTAAAAACAATCTATGTGTGGTTTTGGGATACAATAGGTACATTTCCTTGGCCATGTAATTTATAAAAGATGTATTTCTATAGATCTGGATAACATAGAAGCTAATGTATCTTAAAAACATCCAAAATTTTCATCAAGATACAGAGTTCCATTAGTCTAGCTAGTTATTACAGATGATTTATTCATGATTTTTCATGAATGGATTCACCTATGAGACATTTGAAAAATAATACTATTTTATTCTAATGGGAATATGAATTCAAGAAGTTTTTTCAAGATCTTAAAGATTGACTTAAATCCTCACCAATAGTTATTTTTCTAGAATTAGGATAGGGGTATGTGGTGTATTTTGATACTTCGGTATCAGAGTTTGGATGTGTTCTCAAGAAGGGATATCATATTGTTGCTTATGGATCAAGATAGTTGAGGTTACATGAGAAAAACTACCCAGCATATTATTTGGAATTAGCTTCCATATTCTATGCTTTGAATACATGGTGTCAATATCTCTTTAGTGAGAAATTTATTGCACTAATAGATAACGAGAGCTTAAAAAATATTTTATTACAATGGGATTTGAACTTGAGACAAAGAATATAGATAGAGTATCTCCAAATTTTTGAATTTGTCTTGATGTATACATTATGTAATGGAAATTCAATGGTGGATTCCTTAAGTATAAATTCATATGATCATTTGGAAAAAGAAGATTCATCTGAGTGTTAGTTGATGCTGATCCTAGATGATAGGAACTTGGAATGTAAAGACTGAGGTGAAGTTATGGTTTTCTTTCTAGATTTATTTGTTCCTAATTTGGTGGAAATGGTTAAAAAGGAATAAATGTCTGATTCAAAATGTGTGACTATGATTTCAAAACTCAATGGTGGTTAGACCATTGAGGGATTCAATATGGATAAGATTTGAATGTTGTGGTTCAGAAAATAGATGGTCATACCTATGGATTTTCAAGAACTACTTCTTCATGCTTACCACCATTAAATATGGGTTGTTCATCCTAGAATACAAAATATTTATGAAGTGTTGAAAGAACTGTTTTGGAGGTTCAGTATGAAAATAAAGGTGGTTGAGTTTGTTTCAAGATTCTTAACTTGCTAGCAGGTTAAAGCAGAGCATCAATGACCAGCAGTTATGTTGTAGTCATTACCTATTCCTGTTTGGAAAAGGGAGTAGATAGCTATGGATCTTTTAATAGGTCTCCCAAAAAAGGTTCGGAAACACGATGTCATATGGTTGAAAGTGGATCAGCTCAGAAAGTTGGACTATTTCATCCCTATTTAAGAATCTCAAGTGGTGGTGGACTTTTCAAAAATCTATATATGTGAAGTGGTAAAGAGTCGTAGTGTACCACTGTTGATAGTATTAAACATAGATCCATGGTTTTTGTCACGTTTCGGAAACTCCTTATATAAATACCTTAGGAATCAGTTTACAATGAGTATGATGTGTCAACCTTAGAGGAATGTACAATCCAAATGTATTATACAAACATTGGAAGACATGTTGTGGTCTAGTGTAATATATTTTGGTGGCTCATGGGAAGAGCACATACCATTGGTGGAGTTATCATATAAAATAATTTATCAAACCTTGATACATATGGATCCTTTTGAATTATTTTGTGGGAATCCTTATCATTCTCTAATTTTTTGGGTGGAAAGGCATGAGAATTAAATGATTGGGTTGAGCCTTGTTCCAGAGACAATGGAGAATATTCATTTGATCAGGAAACAAATGGATGTGGATCAAGGTTGTCAGAAATCATATACGGATCATCATCTATGGTTGTTTTCATTTGAGGTGAGTGGTCATGTGTTCATGGGGATATTTATTAGGCTTGTACATCATTTTTTTGGAACTTAGGGAATGTTATATCCTTGATACATAGGCCCTTTTGATATACTTGAATGAGTTGGTGAGGTGGAATATCAGTTGACATTGAAAACATAGTTTAGTGTGGTGCATAATTTGTTTCAAATATGTCATTTGAAGAAGTTTCAGTCTGATCCTAACCATGTGATCATATGGGATCATGTTAGCCATGATTCAGATGCTTCATTGGTGCACATGCCAATAAAAATTGTGGATAGGAAAAAGAAAGTCTTTCTTGGTAAAATAATCAGTCTAGTGTGGGTTTTTTCTGCAACATGGTCAAATTCAGGAAAAGACATTGGAATGAGAGAAGGAAATTAAAGAGTAATGGAAATAACACTTTCATAGTAGCGATGTATTTATACTTTGTGTGGAGAGAAAGGCCAAAGGTGGGGAGAATGTAGAACCCCCTATTTTAAGTAAGCAACCTTTTAAAGATTTTTATGTATATAGACTATATGGGTTATGTTTGGGATGATATGGAAGCTTTTTGGAATGTTTTTCAGGATTTTATAAGGGCACATGGTTTGTGCATAGCTTGGGGAAATTGTGAGAGTCCTACAAGAAACCGTGCATAATGAGATAGTGGCTAAGGGGAAGGTTCATGGGAAGGTGCACAATTTTTCCAAACCATGCATCTTGGGATAGTGGGATTTGGCATGGTTAGAACATGGTTTAAAAAATGTATGAGGTCACTGCATGAGATAGAATATGGTGCATAGTTAGTGCATGGTTTTCCTAACCGTGAGACTTACCATGTACGGTTTAAAAACTAGATCCACAAAAAGTGTATTAAGGTCAGGATTAAGGTTTATCCCCTCGTTTTTTCTCCCAAATGTCTCTAACTCAAGATTTTTCCATCTAAAGACTGGATAACCTCTCTCAATTGATTTATATACAATACATAGGCATTTCTCAGTGTGTTGAAGCTTAGCTACCATGGTAAGGCATTGATTTTGGTAGTTTTCTTGGTTTTCTATAGATACTCTTCTCTCTCTCTCGGTTTATTATATATACATTTAGTGTGTACATATCTAAGATATTTGATTCAAAATATGATTAAATTTTTCATTGTAGATGTTAGTGTAAGAGATCGAAGTTGTTTTCTGGGAGATTCAACCCAGTTTCATTGGAATTTAATTTTCATTCTTTATTTTCACCATAAAACCTAAGGTAGGTGGCTTCACTGTCAACTTCTATATTCAAAATATGAAGTTTTGATTTCAAATTAGTTTTTTTATTTTTTATTTTTTTTTGAAATTGCTGTAAAAATCATGGTAAACCCCTTATTTAGTGATGGTTTATAGTATTTTGTTGAAATTAAGGAATTTTTGTGTGAAATTCCCTTTGGTTTTATTTTTAAATGATTATTTTAAAATCAATTTCATGGATGGATTTATTAAAAATGTTTTACGGATTGGTTTTCAATTAAATATGTTGTTTTATTGAAATATATTTGGAACACATGGGGTTTCAAATGGTTTTTTCATAGTTCTATGCGTGTGTTCATATTCACTGGGACGGATAAGCTCTTGAAGTTTTCCCATCAAAAGGTTGGGATGGATATGGTCATAAAGTACCCATATCAAAGTGGTTCACTAGGTAACTGCTTAGTGAAAGGATAACTCACCAATCACAAGTATAGGGAGGTCTAGTTTTCATGCATGGCTTGATGTTTTGATATTTGTAATGGAATGGACTATTCCATTATACAATATTTTTCAACATGTTTTATGGAAGTCGAACCCAAGGTAAGGGTTTCTCATCTCACCATTATTTATATGGTACATATTCCTTATTCAACATTTATAGCCTTTGAGTGGTTCATATTCATCCATTGAATTCCTTTTATGATACATATTATGAATTTTATTGGGATCTACATATTCATATTACGTGCTTTCTTTCATGGGGATTATGATTCAAATGATACCCAATTAGTAAGGGTTTGTTTCACAATCTCATCATTATTCAAGATTTTTTATGTTTAAATATAAATTGGGGAATATTTTTATTCCATGTTCATGTGTTCTAAATATTTTCTCGAATTTTTTTTAATATTATCCTAAAAATTTTTATAAAGTCATTTTTACCCATTTCTAACTTTTTACTAAACAGTTTGAAAAGAATATTTTTATCATTTTCCAAAAAAGGTACTTTATAACTTTTTCAACAAAAATATGAAAGGAATTTTCTTTAACTTATAGGTAATGAGTGTATTTTCAAAATATCAATATGCATTGATGTCTTGAAGCTTAATTTATAGTTTTATAAGATTATTTTCAAAGAAAATGTTTTCATTTCTAATTGTGAGACTTATTAAAATAAATAATAATTTCAAAAATAGAGATCATATTTTCCTCAAGATTATTTAAAATGACCTTTAAAAGCTATCTACATCTATAGTAACATTACACGATGTATCATATTATTTATGGGGGTTATTATTTAAGGATATTATCCTTACTCTTTATATGGATGGTTTATGTTTATGATGGAATGACGTTTATGAAATCCAATTCTTTTCATGGGTTTTGATATAATGAATTATTTATGTTAATGTGGAACACACATGTATGGTTATAATTATGAGATGGGTGGTACTTATATCTCCATTAAATACATTGGATAAAGCTTAAAATATCATTTGATAATAATGTGAAACAAGTCGATGGATATGATCTGTAATGGGAAATAGGTGTGCCCTAATCCACTTTGGGAAACAGGTGTGTCCTAGTCCACTATGATGAATGTCTTGGTAGTTAACATTGACATATGAAATTTTTTTCTATATTTAGGATGTTTCTACATTTTTATGATGTGATATTATGGTTCATGATTTATTTATGATGATTTCTTACTCTTATGATCCCTGTTTTCTGAAATGATAATGTTTACACCATAAATCATTTTTAAGATCTATGAAAGGTTGGATATAAACATTGTAAGTTATATTCATGATAAGATAACCTTATTATTATCTAATTATTTCATATAATCATGGATTGATATCTCCTATGTTTACTATTACTTATAATCTAAGCTCATTATTTCTTAGTTTTCCTTACCTAGGTGATGAAGAAAGGTTTAGGTAGGATATGCCTAAGAGAAGTACTATGTGAGAAGATATTTGTGGTATATGTTTAATATATTTCATGAAATGAAAATATTTTATATCTAATATAAAAATAATTTAATCCATTATTATTATGGGTTGGAGTGTTTTTTTATGTGTTCAAAAATTTATATATATATATGTGTTATATTCTATTGTGAAAATCATGGGATGTTTTAGTTAGTATTTAAACAGGGTTTATAAAATATTTAGAGATTAGGTTTAGAAACAATTTATGAAAAACCTGTGGATAAGACTAAGTATAGAACAAAATTCTAATGTTTTGATAATAATAATAAATGAACTATGATAAGACTAAGGCTTCATTGATTAAAACTAAGGCATCATTGATTAAAAATAAAGTTTCTTGATTTATACATCATCTCTTGTGATTATATGGTTGTTCACTATGATTATTGTTGTTCACACTATGATTTTTGGGTTTAAGATAGGGGATGGAACCAAGAGAATTCATGTTAATGGTGAATGTGATGGACAATTGAATGATCTTCCTTTTGAGAAACCAAATAAAATGGGAGTCAAAATGAGAAAAAATGTTATTATTCCTAATCAAAAATATTATTATGTGATCAATTATCTTAACTATAGTGAGATTCCTCAACCATCCGATAAGATAAATATGGAGTTTAATGGTGACCACATTGGAAACAAAGTTCAATTTTCCTCATATAAATCATGTCAAAAAAGGTTTCATGGATAATTTTTTAATGGAACTAGAAGTTTTTGTGGGTTTATAAAATAAAGAAACAAAGTAATTAATTTCAATGGAAAAGTTAAAGGTTCAGTTAACATAATAGATGAGTACAATGGTATTCATAATTCATCATCGATAGTCAAATGTTTTAAATATGTAATATATGAGCATTATGAAAATTGATTCCCTATGGGGGAAATATCATGATGGGAATAAGAAATGTTGTAGGAGTAATGGTTATATTTCTAATGATGAAGAGACTATGAATTAAATATTAGGTAAAATAATTGTTAAGGAATAAAACTATGAAGCTTAGTTAATGGTTTAAGAAGTTAGTGTCATCATTTAGTGTTTATGTATTGGAATTCAAGAATAATTTTGTAAAATTACTTTTATGGTTTTATAGAATAATGAAACATTTAAGGATTAGTCCACTGTAGTTTTTTCCATAAGAATTTTAAAGCATATGCTGAATGGAACTGATAACCATGAAAAGTGATTTAGGTGGTAAGGTGATATTTTTGGAGAATATGTGACTAAGGGAAGGATAAAACTTAATATGTGAATGATGTTGGGATAATAATGAGATAAACAGAATCTTGATTATGATAAAATAAATAGGATAGTGTTGATAACCTTGGAACTAATTAGTAATATGATAAAAATGTATTTTATGATATCATGGATTTATTTTATATAATTTTTGGATTTTTGGAATGAGAATAGAGTTAATTTTTTAAATAATTTATTTTTTCACTTAGGTTTTATGGTAATTCTGGTTATTATCATCTTTCAGGAGAAAATATGATTATGGTATTCACATTTTTGGTGTGTGATAATTAAGAGTTAAATCAAGTAGTTTGATAGAAAAATTATAAGCTTATTTTATAAATTTAGCGACCTTATTTCCAAAGTTTTGTTTGAAATATTTTGGATGGTTTATAAGGTTAACTTATTTTGAAATTTTTATGTTGAATTTTGGATTAGGTTTTAGAGATAAATGTGTTAATTCACCATATGAAGATTTGTGCCTATTAAATAAAATTTTATAATCATTTTTTTATAATTATGACTAAATACATAAGGAATTACCTATCATCCCATTATGTATCTTATGATCCACTAGTTCTTCATGCATTTCAATTTTAGCTTCATTTATTGGAGTAAGAGATGAATCATAAATTAATCAAGGCACAAACAAAGATTCACATTGTACCTATTAGAATAAATCAAGTAATTTTATCTTCTTCAAGGATTTTAAAATGAAATTTCATCTTATTATCATTATTTCAAATGATATAAATTACCTTTTTCAGACCAATTTGGTCTATGGTTTTGTTGTCATTATCTTTATCCTGACCATCATCTATATCACCCTCTATTAGTTCTTGGGGATGTTTTCCCTTAAAAATCCATATTTTAATTTTTTTTCCCTTATTTGGAAACCTACTTATGAATTGTTTCAGGTAACCTTTATTTTTTCAACATTTCCTTTTTAAGTGAAATTTTATTATTCATTTTTACGATGTGAATGTCTATGCATGAATTATAAAATATTAAACCTTTGATGATCAAGATAAATTTTGAGGGAAATTTTAATTTTAATGTGGTTGTAATATAACACCCTAATATTTTTATGAAATATATTTTAAAACACTTTGATTTCATTGATAGCTTATCTTTCATGAAATAAAAAGATTAAATAAACCATGAAATATTATTAAAATCTTATATGTCTATTATAACCAAGATGTTAAATTAGAAGGAATAAATATAAATAAATAACTAATATAAAGTAACAACTTGATAAAGATTTATTATTATGTTCTTATAAAAATAATCATTCAGTTTTTAGTAAAGTCACGTTATTCATCGAAAATATGTTTTTTTCATAAATAAGTTTTTATTATTTTTATGAGATAATATTAATTTATAGAATTTATATAAAATTTATCTAAAAAAATTAATTTAATTTTTTTAATTCAAAATGTATACTTTTCATGAAATTATTTTTTGATAATTTTTTGAAATCATTTATTTTCAAAGAAATAGTGAAAAATGATGATTTTTATTGAAAACTATATTTTCTTTTAATGTATTTACAAGTTAAAATTATTTTTTCAATTAGTTTTAAATTTACATTAGTTAAATTTGATTTAAAATAACAAAATTATGGTTTTGTAATATTATTTTATATTTTAATTAAGTATAAAAATATGTTATCTTTAGAAAATGGAATTTTGTTCGAAAAAAAAACATTTTCTAATGCCTTTTACAGTTTAATTTTTAATTAAATTCTTCAACTTCTATGTTTTTAAATTTAAAAATTGATTCCATATTTATAATCGTAAGGTAAAAATTTAGTAAATATTACCCTTTTATTTTTGGATAATATGAATATTAACCTTGGTAATTTTTGTTGTTATGGTAAAGGGTAAATAAGGTAATTATAGGTAAAAATAATATGATCAGGATTATAAAATGACCCTAAATATTTCCCTAATTCTATTGTATGTGAAATTTTTTATAAAAATAATCCATGGATCTAATTTATGAACTCTTTCAGCAACTTGGTTGACACTAAGTCCCTTATAGTATTTTAGTTAATGAAAAGTCAAACATGTCATACTCTTGTTTTTAATAAATATATCATTTTTAATATGTGTTCATCCTAAAGATATGTTAGACCATGAATATAATTTCAAAATATAAAATAGTTATCTCTATCTTGGTAATTTATTCTTACTGTTTAGGGAAGAAATAATTACATTAAATGCTTTCACAAAAATGAATAAATAATTATTTATTTAATAGAAAAATCAATAAAATGATTTTAATTAAAACTATAAGAACCATTGAATTACAAAAACACTGAATAAATTTTATAGTATGATTAAATTTTTTCCATAATCATTAAAGGTTTAGATTTATGACCATTTTTTCATTAATAAGTGGTTATGAATCTTATAGTGTTTTATTTAATTAAAAGTTAAACATGTCATACTCTTCTTTTCAATAAGTATAATATTTATAGTATAGTTTTATAAAGAATATTTTTTAGACTATAAATATTATTTATAAATATAAAAGACTTATCTACATCATGCTAATTTATTTTTAATTTTTAATGAAGAAATAAGTACCTTAAATAATCACACAACGATGATGAAGTAATTATTCAATTAATTGAAAAATGAAATAAATTATATTAAAATATTAAAATTTATAAAATTTGAATTAATTATGTTGATCCAATAATTTTATAGATGAATATAAATTATTATTTATGTATTAAAAGTATTATTTCCATTATATCTTGATATTCTTCATGTCAAACTAATGAATAGTATCAAATTTGAAAATAATGATAATTTTGGAAATAAATATTTTATTAAGTTATTTAAAACAAATAAAAATGTCAAATAATTAAAAATAGGATAATATATGGTGTAAAGTTTCATCCCTTATTCATTTATAGGGCATTTTTATGTATTTGTATCTATAATAGCCTTATTATATTTTAATATTTTGTGAAATTCCAAAAGTGCCTCTCACCTCAATTATAAAAGGGAACCTCCTACCTCACTTATTCAAAACACATTTAGTCTTATATATATAAGAATCATCACCATTTTACTTCCCAAAATCATTCAATGGGTTATTGAGGCCCTCTCCTTCCAAAAATTCCAACCCTAGTGTCCCTAAGCGAAGATCCAAAGGAGGATTCTTTAAGGGAAGGTAATCATCATTACCAGCTCTTTGAAATTTATTTGTTCTTAGACTTAATATTAATATTTTTATTTAATACTAATGTTATAAATCCATTATAATATATATTCTGAGATTTTATTATGATTGTGGAACAACCATATTCCACCTTTTGTTACATCTGATGAAAAACAAAATCACTGCGAGTGCGTATGTATGGATTATTGTCTCAACATTGTAGTGTAATTTTTTTTTCATGATACATTAAATGGATGGTTATAAAGACTGAAATAATAGATATATATTATAGTTATTATATTATATATATTATTTAAATTTTACCTATCATTCACACACTTACAATTCCACTCGATAAGGGAATTATATCATCGCTCGTGCGTGTGTATGAACTATCGTCACCACAAAGCGAAGTGATTTATTTTCCATTTTAAACATTAAATAATATAACGAAAACTATTATAAATGATTAAATATGATATTTATAACATTAATAAAATCCTTTAGATGATTTATCTATTTATTATTCAATGGAACCGGGGTATTCATGACAAAACATGTAAGAGAAAACAAGGAAATTAACTCCCAAACAAGGAAAATAATGACCAATTATTAATTAATGGATGATAAAATGTTATAAAAGGATCAAATAAGATATTATAAATATTAATAAAATATTTGTATAAATTAATAACATGTTTAAAATCATTACACAATATTATTTAACATGTTTTAAGGAATTCAAACTCAAGGTAAGAGTTTATTATCTCCCCTTTATTTTTTTGGATATATGCCTTATTCGCCATATGTCCCCTTTGTGTGGTGAATATTATTCCCATGAATAACTTTTATGATACATATTATGAATTTTATTTATATTTAAATATACATCTTTTTTAATTTCTGTCATTGTATTTATTATTCAAACGATACCCAATCGGTAAGGGTTTATTTCACAGTCTCATCATTATTCAAAATTGTTTATGTTTAAATCCTCATAGGGGAATATTTCTCTTCCATGTTCAAGTGTCCTAAAAATGTTTTCAAAATTTTTTTTACTATTCCTATATTAGAATTTAAATTCATTTTTACCCATGTATAACTTTTTAGTAAATGGTTTTAAAGGATTATTTTTATAATTTTCAAAATAAGGTACTTCGTGACTTTTCCCAAAAAAATATGAAAGGAATGTGTTTTAACTTATACAGAATGAGATTATTTTCCTTCTTTCATGACTCCTTAATATCTTGAATCTTAATTTAAAATTTATAATGTTCTTCTCAAAGAAATGTTTTCCTTTATAATTTTCTTACTGATTAAAATAAATAATTATTTCAAAAATGGAAAGTATATTTTCCTCATGATTATTTCGAAGGATCTTTCAAAACCATTTTCCATATGTGATAACAGTACTTGATGTTACTTATTCTTTTCTTCGGTTATGATTCAAGGATAATATCCTTACTCATTCTATGGTTGGTTTTTTTATGATTGAATGAAGTAAATGAAACCCATCTCTTTTCATAGGTTAGATATGATGAATGATTTATATTCATGTGGAACATATTTTTATGGATTTAATTATTTGTTTAGTGGGACCTATATATCCCTCCAATGCATTGGGTAAAGCATAATATTTCATGAGATAACAATGGGAAACAAGTGTATGGAATTGATCCAAAATGGAAAACCAATGAATCCTCATCCACTATGGGAAACAGGTGTGTTCTGGTCCATTATGTTCATGGTCTTGGTGGTTATCCTTGACATATGAATTGGTTTTATGTATTTATGATGGTGCAACACTTTTATGACATGATCTTATGGTTTATGATTTATTTATGATGATTTATCACATTTATGGCCCATGTTTTTAGAAATTATAGTTTTTATGCCATGAATCATGTTTATGATCTAAGACAGGTTGGATATGAACATTTTATATTATGTTCATGATCACATTATCTTATTATTATTTAATTCTTTAATATGATCATGGATTTATATCTTCTATGTTTACCCTTACTGAGAATATTATCTCACCCTTTATTATGTTTCCTTCCCCATGTGATGAAGAAAGTTTTAGGTAGGGTTTACCTAAGAGAAGTATTGTATCAAAATATCTTTGTGAGAGATGTTGAAGATATTTCATAAAATAAGATTATTTTATATCTAATCTCCAAAGATTGAAAACATTTACATTTATGGCATGGAGTGTGTTGTTATGTATTGAAAGTTTATCTAAATATATGTAATATTTAATTATGAAAAACTTGGGTTTTTGTAGTTGGTATAGAAGTATGGTTTAGAAAATCAATCGAAATTAGGGTTAGAAAACTTTTAAAAACCTCTTGGGACAGGACTATGTATAGCATAAAATCCTAAATTTTTTAAAATTATCACGAATTACCTTCAATAAACTTAAGTTTTCATTGATTAAAAATAAGGTGTCATGATATAGACTATCATTATTATGTGGTTTCTCACTAATATTATTGTTTCTCGCACTATGATTTTGGGTTTAGGATAATCTATGGACCTAATAGGATTCATGTTATTGGTTAATGTGTTGGAAAATGGAATTACCTTCCTTGTGAAAAAACACATGAAATGTGTTTCATAAAGAAAACCCTTATTATTATGCCTAATCATAAATATTATAATATGATCAATAATCTCAACTTTGGTGAGTTTATTAAACCATCTAATTATAGAAAGATGGAGTTTCATGGTGACCACAAAGGAAATAAAGTTCAATTTTCCTCATGTAAATCATTTTGGAAGAGTCATCAAGGAAAATTTTTCAATGTAATTGGAAGATACTTTGGATGTGGAAAAGAATGACACAAATCAAGTAATTTAAAAGGAAATTTGAAAGTTTCAGTTAACATATTGGAAAAGGATAATGGTATTCCGAAGGTATCATCAATACTCAAATGTTTTAAATGATGAATATATATGAATTTTTCAAATCAAAGCCCTTGGGGAAAATATTGTGAAGGTAATTAACAAAGTTGCATGAGTTATGGTCATATCCCTGATGATGGAGTGACTATGAATGAAATATGAGATTAAATAATTATTAATCAATAAAATGATGAAACATAGTTAATGATTTAAGAAGGTAGTGGCATGAATGAGTTTTTATGTATTGAAATTCAGGAATAATGTCATTGAAGTACTTTTATGGTATTATGGAATAATAAAAAAAATATGGATTGGTCCATTTTAGATTTCCTTTATATATTTTAAAGCATATGTTGAATGGTACTGGTAACCATGAAAATTAATTGATGTGTTAAGGTGATATTTTTTGAGAACACATGATTATGGGAAGGATAACACTTAATATGTGCATTATGTTGGGATAATAATGAGATAAGGAGATGTTTGATTATGGTGAAATAAATGGGATAAAATTTATAACCTTGCAAATAATTATTAACATTATTACAAGGTGGTTTATGATATCATGGATTGAGTTTGTAGAATTTTTGGATTTTTAGTATGAGGAAATAGTTTATTTTTGAATGAATGTATGTTTTCACTAATGTTTTATGGTAATTCAAATTATTTTCATGATTCAAGAGAATACATGATAATGTTATTCAATTTTTTGGTGTGTGAAATTTAATATCTACATCAAGTTGTTTGAGGGATAAATGATAATTCGATTTTGGAAATGTAGTGACCTTATTTTGAATGTTTTGGATTATAATATTTTTTATTGTTCATAAGGGTAACCATTTATGAAATTGTTTTAGTTTTATTTTGGACTAGGTTTTATATATTAATTTATTACATCAACATATGAATATTTATGTGTATTGGATAACCTATACTAACCATTTTTCTATAATGATAAATATAGATAGAAGGAGTGACTTATCATCCCATATGGATCTTATGACACACTAGTTCTTTAAGCATTATAATTTTAGCTTCATTTCATTGAGTAAGAGATAAAGAAGAAACTGAGAAAGGCACAAAAAAAGATTGATATTGTACTTAGGAGATGAAATAAAGTAATTTAATCTTACCAATGGATTTTAAATAAAATATTATCCTATTATTATCATTTCTCATGATATTAATCAACTGTTTCCATCCTATTTGGTCTATAGTTTTGTGGTCATTAACCTTATATTGACCACGAACTCTATCACTCTCTATTAGTTCTTGGGGATTATTTTTCCTTTTCCAAATGAATCATTTAAGTTTCTTACTTTGTGGAAACCTAGTTATGTGTTACTTCAGGTAACCTTTATTTTTCTAACTTTCATTTTTCAAGGTATGTTTTATTATTCCTTTTTATGATGTGGGTTTCGATGAACGAATTTTTAAATAATAAACCTTTGATGACCAAGATAAATTTTGAGGGTTAAATTAATTTTAAGTGTGGTATAATTCTACACCCAAAGATTTTTATGAAATATATTTTTAAATAATTGTATTTCTTTGATAGCTACTCTTGTATACAATAGAACGTTTAGAAAAACTGTAAAATATTATGAAAATATTATACATACATTATAACCGAGCCATTAAATTGAAAGAAATAAATATTAATAAACAATAAATTCAAAGTTAACACTAAATATTAATTTATTTCTACATTCTCAAAATAATTATCTCACAATTTTTAGTAAATTTTCTTAATTCTTCGAAAATATGTTTTCTTCATAAATGAGTTTTTCTTCTTTTTATGAGTGAATATTGATTTATTTAAGTTCTATAAAATTTATTTTAATGAATTAATTTAATTTTTTAATTTATAATGTCAAATTTATCTTGAAATTAGTTTTTGATAATTTTTGGAAATCATTTATTTTTCAAGGAATAGTGAAAAATACAAATTTTTATTAAAAATTTTATTTTCTTTTAAAGTCGTTACAAGATAAAATTATGTTTTGGATTAGTTTTAATTTTTAATTAATTTATTATGATTTAAAATAACCATATTTAGGTTTTATAATTATATTTAATGCTTTAATTTAGTATTAAAACATTTTATTTTTAAAAAATGGATTTTTTATGAAAAAACTGTTTTTCAATGAATTTTTTCAGTTTAATTTTAAATTAAATGTTGACACTTGTGTGTTTTGAATTTTGAAAAATGGATTATATATTTGGAATCATAAGGTTTAAATTTATTAAATAGGTATTTTTTATTTTATACTAATATGAATAGTAACCTTGGTGCTTTTTGTTATCACAATAAAGGGTAAAATATGTAATTAAAGGTAAAAATAATATGGTATGGATTATAAAATGACCCTAAAACCTTCCATAATTATTTTGGGTGAGTAATTTAAGACAAAAATCCTACATGGGTCTAATTTATGACCTCTTGGAGCCAATTTTCTTACATAAAGTCACTTATAGTTTTTTAGTTATTCAAAAGTCAAAACATGTCATACTATTGTTTTTAATAATTATAACATTTTTAATATATTTTCATCAAGAATATATATTAGAAAAAAATATTATTTTTAAATCTAAAATATTTATCTTCAAAATGTTAATTTATTTTTAATTTTTGGTGAATAAATAATTACCTTAATGTCTTTCACAACAATGATGTAATAATTCTTTAATTAAAAGAAAAAACCAATAAAACAATTTTAATTAAAATTATAAGAACCAGAAAAATACAAAACAAAACATGAATGAATTTTATTTTATGAATATATAATTTTTCCTAATAATTCAAGGTTCATATTTATGATCATTTTTTTCAATTAGGAAGTGGGTATGACCCTTATAGTATTTTATTTAATTAAATGGCAAACATGTCATATTCTTGTTTTGAGTAAGTATAATATTTATACTATGGTGTTATTAGAAATATTTGTTCTACCATATATATTATTTTGAAATATAAAATATTTATCTACATATTAGAATTCTTTTATTTTTTAGTAAAGAAATAATTACCTTAAATAATTACCCAATGATGATGAAGTATTTATCCAATTAATAGAAAAATAAAATAAATTATATTAACAATATTAAACATAATATAATATTAATTAATTATTAATATCCATGAATTTTATAGATTAATATGACATCTTTTGGATGTATTAAAATTATTTTTTTTAATATATCTTTATATCTTGATATTCTTAATATCAAAGTAATGAATAGTATCAAATTTGACAATAATGACATTTTATGGAATTAATATTTTATTAAATTATTTTAAAATCACAAAAATGTTAAATAATCATTAAGTGGATAATATATTATCACAAAATGTCATCCAATATTAATTAAAATTCCATTTATAAGTATTTAGATCTAGAATGGCCTTATTATATTTTATTATTTTGAGAAATTCTGAAAGTTCCACTCACCTAGATTATAAAAGTGCACCTACGCCCTCACTTATTCACAATACTTTGAGCCTTATAACTCAACCAATACATGCCCATTTATTTTCCCAAATTCCATAACGATTTTTTTGAGGTCATGGACTTTGAAAAATACCAACCTAAGTGTCCCTAATAGAATATATAAAAAAGGATTCTTTAAGAGAAGGTAATTGTCTTTACCTGCTCTTTCAAATTTATTTCATCTTATACTACCTGTTCATTTATTTTTACATACTAAAGTAATAAATATAATATCATATATATTCTGGGATTTTATTATTATTATTATGGTACAACTATATTTTCCCTTTTTTCATCCTATGAAAAACGAAACCACCATGCATGCATACATATGTCTTACGATCTCTACATCTTGGTGTAATTTATTTTTCATCAAAACTTTAATTGGATGGTTATAAAGATATAAATAATGGATATATATTATAGTTATGATATTATATAAATTTTTTAAATCTAATATATCATGCACTCCCTTACAATTTCACTCGTTAAGCGAATGAAATAATTACTCGTGCATGCATACAACCTACTATCTCCACGACTTGATGTGATTCATTTTCCTTGTTCAAAATTAAATAATGGTTCAAAAACTATATTTAATGATTAAATATGATATATTTAACATTATTATAATTCTTGATATGATTTATCTATATTATATTAAAACTAACATAGACATTCATGAAAAATGTGCAAGAGAAAACAAGGCAATTAACTCCCCAAATAGGGAAAGTAATGAAATATTATTAATTAATGGGAGGTAAGATGTTATAAAAGTAATATATAATATATTATAAATATTAATAAGGTTATTTCATAGATTATTAACATGTTTAAAACTATTATTCATGAGTTTTGAACATCCTTGAAGAATTAAACCTGAGGTAAGGGTTTCTCATCTCACCTTTATTTCTGTGGGACATATTCTTTATTCACCACATGTATCCTTTGTGTGGTTCATATTATAACCACAAATTCCATTTATGATAAATATTATGATTTTTATTGGGAAGTAAATATCCAATGTAATTTATTTCCTTCATGGGGCTTATGATTCAAATGATTCCCAAGAGGTAAGGGTTTATTTCATAATCTCATCATTATTAGAGATTATTTATGTTTAAATATCCATTGGGAAATATTTCTCTTCACTGTTCATGTTTTATAAAAATTAATTAAATTTTTTTTTACAATTATACAACAATTTTTGAAATTCATTATCACCCATGTCTGGATTTTTACTAAATGTTTTAAAGAGAATATTTTTATCATTTTCCAAACAAGGTACTTTGTGATTTTTCCTACAAAAATAATAAATGATTATTTTTTAACTTATACAACATAGTCATATTTTCTTGATTTCCTGACACCTTAATGTCCTGAAGCATCCTTTAAATTTTTTCATGGTTTTTTTTCAATAAAATGTTTTCCTTAATAATTGTACGTCTTATTAAAATAAATATTGATTTCCAAAATAGAAAGAATATTTTCCTCAAGATTATTTCAAATGATTTTTCAAAACTATTTTCTATATATGATAGAATTACATGATATTACATATTATTTACTGGGGTTATGATTAAATGATATTATCCTTATTCTTTCTATGATTGGTTTATTTATATGATGGAAGTATATCTATAAAACCCATTTCTTTTCATGGGTTATAATATGATGAATGATTTTTATTCATGTGGCACACACATATGTATGATTTTCATTATATGGTATGTGGTACCTATATCTCCCTCTAATGCATCAGGTGAAGCTTAATATCTCTTGAGATAATAGTAGGAAAACATTTATGGACATTATCCAAAATGGGAATCTAGTGCGCCCCGATTCATTATGGGAAACATGTGGTTCCTAATACACTATTTTGAATGTATTTATATTTAACCTTGACATATAAAACTTTTTTCTATATTTATGATGGTTCCACACTGTTATGACATAATATTATGGTTCATGATTTATTTATGATGATTTATCACTCTTCTTGTCCATGTTTTCTAAAATGATAATGTTTATTTCATGAATGATGTTTATGATCTATGAAAGGTTAGATATGAACATTGTAAGTTATGCTCATGATCACATAACCTTATTCTCCTCTAAATATTTCATATGATCATGGATTTATATCTAATATGTTTACCCTTACTGAGAATCTGAGCTAAACCTTTCTTATGTTTCCTTCCCTAGGTGATGAAGAAAGGTTTAGGTAGGGTACTCCTAATAGAAGTACTATGTGAGAAGATCTTTGTGGGTGATGTTGAAGATATTTCATGAAATAAGAATATTTTTTATGTAATCTCCAAAAACTCTAATACTTTATGATTTAATTGTGGATTATGTGGTTATATATTGAAAATTCAATAAAATAGATGTAATCTTCGATTATGAAAAGCTTGGGTTATTGTACCCAATGTAGATGGGTTCTTGTATGTAAAAAGAGACCATAATTAGGGGATTTGGATGCTCAATAGAGGTTTTAAATCCCTTTAACCTTAAAAAATATTTTTCAATAATTACGTTATATATTGTTTTTAATATACCTTGGATTGCCTCATATTATTATTTTTTCACTACTACATTTAGGTAATATAAGTTTATTTTTCAACCACTTCTATAGATAATGACTTATGAACATGTAAATGCTCCCAATCCTAAGGAATAATATGTTTATCAACATGATGATACTCCCAATTCATAGGAACAATAATCTTATGTACATGTCAATGCTACCAATCCATAAAAACAACATATTGATGATATTGAATCCAGTGAAATGGTAGATAGTGAAAAACATTATCCCATAAAAAATAGTATCATCATTGAATGATAGTGTTAGAAAAAATTATTAAGGTTAAAAACAAATACATCAAATTCAAGGTCGATGGAATGAACATGGCTTGCCTATTCACCCCCAACAAGGACATGTTCAGTAGTTACATTAGACTCACCACTCTAATGTGTGTTCCATTTGATGTAGATTCATGACACAATTTTTTCCCTTGATTAAGGAAATAATTTTTGAAGAGATTATGGTAACATTATGATATATTTTATTTATTTTACTAAAAAACAAAATATTAAAAAATTTATTTAATATTCATTATCCCTTACAGAGTGCATTTATATTAGATCACTCTCAAATAAAATTTGTATTATTGATCACTGGAAATTATAATAGAGGATTTTAGATAATTCTTATGAAGTATCATCTCAAATATGATAAATGGAAATTAAACCCACACTCATAAAATATGTATGCATTCCAGATAAACCAAAAAATGTTGAATGCATTTATTGGTCATCGTGAGCAGACAAGTTTTCATGTACATGTGTTTGGTATACTTTTCATGATAACACATGTATTAATAACTTTGATTAAGAAATTTTAATTTACAAAATAGAAACTTGGTGCTTAAAATAAGCAATGTTCACCAAAACCAACATACCCATACCATAAAGAAAGGAAAAGGTACACTTTACTAGAAAAAATGGTACATATTTTAAATCTACAATAATAATTTTATGTGACATCAAATAAAAAACATAATTTTGTTCCTTTATTTTTATAAATAATTATGAACTGAAATCCAAATCCACTTTTATCTGAGGTTATGTTCTATGGAAGTAAGAACATGTAAATAAATATGGGATACTAATATATGAAAACACAAAAAGTTTTGGAATCTTATCTACATATTACATAATAAAAAAATCTTTAAATAGTTATTACATAACAATGATTAATTATTTTACAATATTTTTAATCATACGTAGACATAAGAACCATAATAAACTTTACTCGATGAACAACTACTATCAATGGACATGAAGTGGCTAGAACAGTACAGCTACATCAATGTTTTAGGTTTTGGGGTGTCACCCCAAAATTATTTTGAGAAAGGAAATGAGCATGGGAATAAAGATAAGAAAATGGAAGAGTTTAAATAATGATTATCTAATATAGAAGATAAACTTAATTGGCAGTCTGAATTTTTAGAAAATGTATGGTAAGGAATAAAAGAGAAGAAAAAACATAGCCAAAAATATTATGTGAAGACCCCCCCCCCCCATATTTGAAGTGATTCATTCCCCTCAAAGGTTTGTATTATAATTGGTAATCAAAATTTTCATAATTATTTATATGATTTGTCATATAGGAATACATTTATACCTTTCCTATACTGAAAATATACAAGGCAGAAATTATTGTGATTTATATCTATCAACACCCACCCATTTCTTTGTTGTGATGGGTACCAGGTACAATATAAAAGGATGTATTATACACAAAAAACTTACAATAGGTCATGTGAGAGTGGGGATTCACATTGCACAAGATACAACCACCAATATACATGTTCGAATTGATCATGTGGATATTAATATGGTTGAGTTGTCTTTTAGAACTTTCGTAGCATGACCATTTGATCTTGTCAAAATACATGTCAAAAAGGTGGTATTATTTTAAAATTTATTTTTTAAGAAAACCTTTAAAAATTAATGAAAATATAATGAATCGATTAATTTTATTATGGACAGAAAAAGGGAAGGGGTGAAATAGAAGGTCAAATTGAAATGATCTAAAGAATCAACCAACCAATCAATAATTTCTTCAGAAAGTTCCTTTACCCCATCTATTCAACTTCTTTATTACATAACATTAATGGTTCATGTTGAAAAAATGTTAAAAATTAGTGATACAAACATAATTGATTTTTATGAATAGATGTCTAGATAGGTTATTATAGACTATATTGGTCTTAATAATGTAATTGAAATCCTAAAGCATTAATTTCAAAGAGTTTCCATTATAAATGTATACATGAGGTTTGTTTTTAGGTTTTTTGTCCAATTTTTGATACAATGTGTTAATTATGACTAAATAATATACATAATTTTTCTAGGCAAATATATCAATACTTTTTGAATGGAAAACCCTGTGAAAAAAAAATTGGACTCATTAGCCCTCACATGACTTCTACATGACTATTCCCATTAGAACTAAATAAATATGAATTAATATTAGAAAAATGTCCAAAATGATGAAACAAAACTTATATATAATAAAATCTTCTTAATACCCATGATGTAGCGGTAAAACTCTACAATTTAATCATATCAAATATATTTTAATTTATTTCATTATATATTATATTTCGTTTTTAGGTGGCATTGGTTACGAATTTCAATCAATTTGAATACTCTAAAGATTTATTTTCTAGATTAAATTCATGGATACCCAACAAAATGACCACATGTGATGATTTTTAAAAAAAATTAATGAATTACATGCAACATTTTAAAAATAAACATAAAGTTATACATTTAATATTATGTTTTAATGAAACTTATATTTTGAAAGGACAATGTTAATATCCTGACCATTTCTAGAGATGAATCAAGATTTTTTATAGGTATTTTTCTTTCTTTTTTGTGTACTTGGTGTTTTGGTTTTATCATGGGTGTGTTTGGGTGAAAATTGGGAGATTTTGAAATGAATAGGGGTAGTGCATAGTTGGTGCAGAGTTTTCCCAAACTGTGCACCTAGGCCAGCAAACCACGAGATCCCTAGAAGAGAGGAATTTTCCTTCATGGTGCACAGTTTTCTAAACTATGTTCCCTCTTATGTGTAAATAAATACCCCACACCCCAAGAAGAGGCACATGGTTTGGAAAAAGGTTCACCCCTAACCAGGAAACCATGCATGTAGTTTTAATTAATCCAAAAATTAGATTTAAATTTTCTCAAACCCCCGTTTTATATTCCTAAACCCTCTAAATCTTCCATAATATTTTTCTCTCATTTTTGGAGGCTCTCATATGTATTCCTAGTTCTTTAGACCTCTGTTGTTCAAAATTTAAAACATAGATAGAAGATATTCATCTCTCCCTATAACAGATCCTAATCTCAATTGGTTTTCCGTCTTTATTCCATCTTTCTCAAGTCCTTTAAAGGGGAATTTTTCTATATTATTTTGGATCTAGAACTAGGTTTTAATATATCTAATACATTTGATATTGGATCTTGGTTTTGAATCTAGTTCATGTTCTTCGTTGTTATCTTGATCATTCTTCTTAAATTGGGGATATCTATTGGTGAGCGCCGTCAACAATTTCAAGGTTGGTGGTCTATTATAAAAACCCCATAGTCTTAATTTTAATTACATGTATGTAATTATATAATTTATATTAAATGTTTAGAAATTTAATTTCTTAGATTGAATTAATTAATTTGGATAATTAATTAATTTAGTAATTATGAAATTGTTGGATTGATGGGATTATTGATCTGGTCAATTAATGGATTGTGCATTTATTCAATTAAATTGTATTAATTAATTGGTGAATTAATTAATGCTTATTGTTTATATTATGTAATTTTTGAATAGTATTAACTAACTTGTGAATTAATTAATGGGTTGTTTTTATTAATGAATTGATTGATTAATTGATTGTTGATTTGGTTAATTAATGAGTTAGTGTAATTGGTTAATTAATCTTTTTATGAATTAATTGATGATAGGAAATATGTGATGATTAGATTAACCTTAATGGTTTAATGGGATATTTGATTAAATGTTGATAAATGGAATAATTTCCATTTGTCATATTATTTTCATGTCATTAAGTGTTGACTGTGAATTGTTTTGATAATTGAAATGGCATACATTGATGTGAAATGTGATAAGAGGGTTAATGACGATTAACAATGATTTATGTGATATTGTGATATATGTGACATATGTTTGTGGGACATGGTCTGATACATAAACATCCTATATTGATAAATTGATATTCATCTATGGTACATGGTCTACTTCATTAAAATCATATAGTGATAAATGAGTGTGAAACACAAACTATAGCTTCAAATGCCCACTTGTTTGATTGTTTGATAAATGAGTTCTTCATCACATACTGATGCTTCAAATACCTATGGGTTTATATGCATAGCGATATAGGCTGAAACTTTTGGCATGTGATTATGGTTCTAATTATCCATAATATGAATTAAAATTAAATGATAATTATTTATAATGAATTGTGATATTATCTATGTGATATGGTTTAGACTACTACATGGGTCTAAGTAGGTATTATGGTGTGCGTGTCCTCGGGAACTTAGGGGGTTTGTGTAGTTAATTTAAAGAATAATAAATGTGATAGTTTTTTACTTATGAATTGTAATTTATTATTTATACAACTTCATACACTGTTATTAAATGGATATTGTTTTAGACACAGTTGGTGGTGGCCTACTGAGTTGTGTGCACACCCTACTTAGGCTGCCTAATTAGTACCTGAATAGACTTTAGGTATTCAATACTTGATAAGGTCAAAGGCCCTATGTTAGATGGTTGAGTTAGGATGGAGCATAGATAAAGGTACCAAACTTGGTGTTGAGACCTGTCTGGATTTTTCAGTATCTTTATTTTGGATTTTTTCATTTTCAAACTTGACATGTTCTTGGAATGGCATATATACTTTTTAGTTTTTGATTTTTCATTCCTGTTTGATCATTATGTGATACTGTTCTATATTGGTTATTGTTTATATCATCTGGTTTTTTTTATTAATTTCAACTGGTGTATTACTCTGATAAATAGGGTATAGTATCTACATGATCGATATTAGACCATTGTTGTTCGATGGTAGACTGTGGGGTAAGGGGAGGCATTACTAATGTAATGTGAACAACCATCTTGGGGCACTGGTGTGCAGAACCCAGGTCGGTACATTACAAAGTGGTATTAGAGCCCAGTTTTATTTCCTATTTCTATTCTTTTGTATTATTATTTTTGAAAAGAAGACATGAGTCTAGTAATAATTATGTTTTGTACATGAACTTGTTCATGGGAGTAGATAACCCATGTCTGAGGGAAACCCCATGTACCTAGGGTAGGATTATTGTTATTGATGTGTGGTGTTATAGTTTATGTTATTTCACCTCAAGTGATGCACTTGTTGTGTGATGTGAAATTTGTTTTTCAGATTTTATGAGATTTTACTTTTTTCCCAGAATGGAATGAGATATGAGTATGAATGCATAATTATATCCATTAAGGATTAATTTTTGACATTTGTAATTCCCCGACCCCATAATCCTGGAGTCGGTACATTATTTCATTACATTGGCAAGAGTACAAGTAATCAAACCATGAAAAACCTATCAGTTTATTAGTCTTTGAATGAAAATTACATACATGATACCCATGATGCTTTGGAAAATAGAAAACTGAAACATAATACATAATAAAAACAAAAAAATAGCATCCTTGAATGCTTAATCAAAGATTTCTTCTTCATTACTTGGGGAAAGGAAACCTAATAAGGCTGAACTAAAATGCTCAGTAAGGGCAAGTAAAGTGGATGTAATAATAAATAAATAAATAGGAATAAATTAACATGGAATGGTAAATAACTGATAACACATTTCATTAAAATAACTAGATAAGTCAAAATAAATATGGCATGGTAATAAACTGAAACACATTCCATTTAATCAATGAACAAAAAAACAAATGTATCCATATATATCTCGACACAAAATCTCATGGATGAATATAACAGAAACTAAACGTGAGTAATACATTATTAATGGATTTCATGGATAATTATATGAAAAACTATACTACCAAGTCCATTCACTGGATGGTTTAAAACTACGGATAGAAACCCATTTAATTTGTCCAACTTATTTGCCTCATGAGAACTGGTTAATGCATCTAGGGGATATATAATGTCTGGGACCCACCCATCATTTCCAGTCCAAATAATTCCTCATATTGATTAATAAAAATAAATAATATTCCTTATAAAATAATATTATTTAATGATAAATATGGATTTATAAATATTTCCCAAAATGATCAAATAACTGTCAAAGTTGACACTGTATGTAAAATGGTATACGATTTAGGATACTAATATTCATTATTTGAAAATATGGATATTCCAGTAAATTTCTAATGAAAATTTATTAAAATAATGTGATTGAATTAAGATAAATTTTACAATCACAAAACTAAATGATATTGAAAATATAATCATTTAGAACATTCTTGAAGAGAATAATCTTTAAATATTTCAAAGTTTCCCATACCACTTTGAAACATTTAAATCATCATCCTCATGAAGAAATGACATTAAAAGAAACTTATAACGTCATGATAATAAATATATTCATGATATAACATTTCAAAGGTAATTATATATACCATGTAAATGAAACTAGGAGCATAATTATAAATAAGTATCAATAGAATGTAAATTGAGATGAAATCCCTTACCTTATCCTTCCTTTTTGTTATGCGGTCTTTATCCTTTTATATAGTGATTAAAAATATGTTACTAACATTTATAAAAACCATATTCATCTTTATAATACCATATTTTAACTTCTTGTAATATCTCATTACCCGTTTGTTAAAATACATTCATTAATTTTACTCTTTTTGGTGTTAATTTCCCTGTTTTCTCTTGTAAGTTTTAAATTATTACTTGTTGTTCTCATTAATTAGATCATTGTTTAATAATAACCAGAATATAAACCATGATTTAATTATCATATATAATCAGTATATATGTATTTATAATAATATATAATAATTGTATATAGGGAATAGAATGCATCATTCATGGAGGTGATAGGTCGTACGTATGCATGAATGCTACATTCATTTCATTATCATATTTTAAAAGAATGAAAAGTAAATGATATGTATAATCATGTATATTATAATTAAATTATAATATCTATGTAATATATATTATATATTTATATTAATATCACCCTTAATATGTTCCAAGTATAACGTGAGCGAATCATGTTGCATTGAGGGGGAGGTAATCCACACATCCACAAGCGATGTCATCGTATTTATGCAAAATAGAATGTATATAGGTATTTTTTATAAAATAATTAGATAAGAATAAAAATATTTAAAATAAAATATATCTCATATATAATTATATCATCCATCATAATGACAACCCTGAGAGGCAGTAAAGGAAGAATGAACAATCATCGTTCAATGAGGCGGTTGTTCTTCGTTCACATAAACAGTATGTTCATTACCGATTAGATGGATGTGTGTGTGAGTGTTGGTATAACCCATAATATAAAAACATCTCAATATATTTATTATACTAGTGTTATTATATTAACATTGAATAAAAATATTTGAGGTGGCGGAAAAGTAAATGAATGAAAAGAGGTCATTGGAAAGCGTTACCTTATGAATTAGACTTCTTTTGGTTTATACCAAAGGGATTCCATGGAAGGATTACTACCCAAAGTGATGCTTCAAGGTAAATTGTTCGGATTTCGGGAATCTAATTTGGAAAATATTTTCCTAACCTAAGTGGCATGAGAGGTGTGAGGAATAGGGAGAATTGGTGGTCTTTTATAGTGGAGGAGTGGCACTCTTGTAAGGAATTCCTAAAACTTTTTTCACATTAAAAGTGGCACCAATAATGGAAACAATTATAAACAATTGATGATATGTTTTAAATATGTCCATACAATGGATTTTTCACAATTTTGAAAGTCATTTGGGTCCTTAATACTGAGGATTACACCATTATTAATCTTAAATTTACCTTAATAATTATAATTAATATTAATTACGTTCACTAATATTTTTGGTAAAAAACTATATTTATCAAATTATAAATTATGTATTATTCTGATTCAAAATATGTAATCCCTTTTTCCAAATTTTAATAACATAATTTGAAAAATTAATTTAAATTTAATCCCACAAATGGGACGACAATGAGGGTTTTTAAGGTGAACACATCCAAACGTTCGCTCTGTTTTTATAGTCAATTTCAAAGTTCAATTGATTATAATGACCTAAATTTGATTAATTGATAAAAAAATATGATCTAATTAATCTTTAAAACCAATCTAAAACATATTTTAACCTTATAAATTAATTATATGAAAAAGCAGTTTTGAACTAAAATTCAATATTTTTCACTATTCATTAAAAAATAAATCTTCAAGGAAAATTTTCAAAAATTAACCATAAGAAAATTTTTATGTTCCTATTACAAACATGAAGCTTATTTTGAAATATTAAATTTATTAAATGGTAAAAATTGGATTTAATATGGGTTCTCCGCTAAAAGGTGGTAAAAATGCCTTAATAAAAATATAGTATTTTATGCATAAATTGGGGTTTTTTTATCTTAAGATTATCAAATATATTTTACTAATAACAAAAATATTTAGTAAAATATAATATATATATATATATATATATATATCCAATTAATATTACTTTGTAATGTTAATTAATATTATTTATTAAAGTAAAACAGATTTGTGAGCATAAAAAGAATAATACTTCCCTTTATATTCAATCAGTTTTCATATTCATTTATAAATAATTTGTAACTAATGAATTAATTATATATATTTTTTAACCAAAGATTTTCATAATTTAGTTAAACCTTTTGAATAACTACTAATTTAACTACAGGGTTCCATATTACTATATTAAATAATCTTTTAATGGTATATCGTTATTCAATAAAACATGATCTTGCGTGTAACGCAAGCCATTTGAAGAAACTTGTTGTAGAATATGTTGTATTTTAAAATAGTATCACATGAATTTCAAGGTATAAAATATATTAAATAGTAAATATATTTTAAATTATCTTGGTATTTTATCCCCTTATGTTCTAGGTGATGCGTGTGATACACGCAATCAAATAAATTAATCTTACTTTAGAATTTCGTGGTGTTACATAATCCCCACCTTAATTAATTTTTGTCCTCACAATTTAAACATGATCTTAGTAATTTAGGGAGTGTTATTTTAAAATAAACAATTATTGAAAAACCCAATTTGTAAATAGGGTTAATAACACATCTTCTTAAAAAGAGAGAAAGGGAAGTACAATGGTCAAATAAATAAGTTTCCTAGTAGGAGAACATTGGTGGGAAATGGAAACTTGTATATAGAGGGAAAATATAAAAATAAATTTCTGATGGAGAGTGCTAGATAACATGGTTAGGATAAAGTTATCAATCAAAAATCCCTAAATTTGTGATGATATAAGGGGAAATTTGATTCATCCGAAAAGAAGGTACTAAGACAACATTTTTGGTTTCAATATTATTTTTCCTGTAGTTGAGGAATTCTTTCAATATCTAAGAATATAAGTAAATATAATTACTTGGTACATTTCTATAAGCACATTATTATCTTTTGGGTATGCCTTGGACTATTTATACTTCATCTCATAGAAAAATATTCATCATATAGTTGTGTAATATACCAGTTTCTAAAACTAGATCCAATGTTCAACTTATACCATTTCATAAATAGTTAACCTTTCCAAAAGATTATGATCCAACAATTTAGAAATAAGGTCACTTGATTTCCAAAATGATCTTATCATCACCCTTTAATCAACATGAAGTAGCTATAAATATTCACATTTCAAACATATGAATAACTTTATCATGTATCCTCTTGAAATATAGTAATAACACAAATTACCATAATAACTTATTAGAAACATGAATTATTCCTTATTCCTTGTGTAATAAACATGTTATTGGATAAATTAATTTAATCCAAAAGTATTGTAAAATCCATCAATAATAGAATATACAACTTATCAACATGTCTTTAATCAGTTCCAAGGTAGTCCGCACTTATCCAAATCAATCATTTCTTCATCATTATCTTAATATCAGTAACATATTAAGGGTAATATTTCCCTTAATCTAGTGTTTTCTGAAAATCATAAATTTCTACTAAATTAATTTTCTCAGTACCAATCGACATATGATCTCAAATATTTATTTAAAAAGTGATGTAGTATGATCCTTATATATTTTATAATTCATATTATGTGAACATCATCAATGAAATACTTTTAAAATATATTTCTTAGATCCAAATAAATAAGTACCTAAATCATTCCACTTTGATTGTGTCAATAACATATTCTTGACCTTGATCCCTTATATTCTTTGATGGTATATTCCCTTGACACTTGGGGCATTCGTTTGCATAGTTCCCCATCTCTTTACAATTATAACACTAAATTTCCACATTTTTCTCCTTCCCTTTGCATTATTTTGCCTAGAATAATTTCTCTCTGAATTTCTAACATACTACCAATACTTTCAAGAAATTACTAGGGTGATTATTTCCATATTTGTCACATGTTGTAAAATCATTATTTTCCTTCATCTCTTTGGACTCATTTCCTTTTTCATGGTGTTTAGATGGCCTATTCTGTTCTTGGTTTCCCTTGAATATTTATGATCTTGATAATTCATTCTCTATTTTTGTGGAACATAAAACAATATCTTCATAGGATGAGAAAGTATGAGAAACCATCACCCTTCATAGATTTTCCATAAGGCCTTCAAATATGTTTTAAATCTTGTACTATGTGTTGCATATATAATCTATAGCATACCTAGATAACCTTGTAAAGGTATCTTCATAATCTGTAACACTATCTTCTTTATTTTTCTTTAAAATAAAGAGCATTCTCTTTATATTAGCATATTGATCACAAGGAAATTATTTATCAAATAATGTCTCCTAAAAATTTCTCCATTCCATTAGTTCTATTTCTTCTTCCTCTCTAGTATTACAAATCAAGGACCAACATTGATCAGCATCACCTTGGAGACAATACATTGTAAGTGTAACATTTTCCATTTCATTACATCCTAGGGTTATAAATATCTTCTCCAAATACTTAATCAATTACTCATATACCATTGGATTAGTAGTCCCACTAAATTATTAGGTATTATTCCCCATAAAGTGATCCAACATAGAAGATTATCTCCATGGAATAGGTTGCTCGATTCGAGAAAGATTATTTTTCAAAACCTAATTAAGTTTCCCTAATATATCCATAATTTTCTCAGTTATTATACCAGCTACATTAACTTTCTTATCAGGGTAACCTCTACATTGACCATGAGTATTTACACACTCCTTCCTTCTAGTATCCATTTCTAGAAAATGGAATATACTAGATTAACATATAAAATTATGGACATTGTATAATTTTAAATATAGCATAACACTTAACATATATTGAGAAACTTATGCATAGATAATCACATAATCATAAACATGATTTATTTAGATATATTTTTAAAACCACAATAATTTTTTTGATAGAAAACATGATTTATCCTAAGAGTATCCCCCAAGAGTGTCAAACCAGATGCATATTATGGCCCATTTTCATGTACCAGGTTACATCGAGTCACACCCAGCACAACTTTTTTGAGTTTTTACTCCTAGGTATATCTGTTTTATAACCAAATATACCTATATTATCTATATAGATATATATTCACTACTAACAAATTGGGTTTATCTAGCACTAGGGTTTTAACAGCACTTTCTAAAAGCATGGTTAAATCCCCCTTTCTCAGTACTAGAAGTAGAGTTGTTAAAGGGTGTCTTTAATAGAACTTTTTTTATCACTATTAAAGGATACCCTTTATCAGCACTTTTAAAAAAGTTCTGATAAAGGACCTACCTTTATCAGTGCTAGTAAAAAAGTGTCGATAAAATGGGCATTTATCAGCATTTTTGAAAAATCACTAATAAATAGGTGGCCTTTATCAGTGCTTTTTTCTAATCTCTTATAAATATACCCACACAATTTCTGTTCTTTTTTATTAGCACTAATAAAGGGTATATTTCAAAAAATATATTTCATTAATGGACACCCTTAGCAGAATTTATGCCTGTTTATAGGCCTTCTTTGCCTTTTTCCCTAAATAGAGGTGATAAAGGGTTCTCATTGTTCATCAAGTTGTATATCTCATCACAAGATTCTATTTTATATAATCTAGAGTCAAAATAGAAACCCGGTTCATAAGTTATGGATATCAAATGAGAAAAAACCATTAAAACCCCTAGAATCTTTGAAAACTCAAAAAAAAAAACTAAAAAGATCATAACTTCTGATCTATGAGTCTATTTTAGATCCAAAACTAGTAAAATTGAATCTTATGAAATGATATGAAACCAAATGAGATTTTAATCATATTATAATCAAATGAATAAAATATATTATAGTTTCAAAAAATATTGAAATCAAACTCAAACTTCAAACGACCATAACTTTTTATCCAAGTGTCCATTTGGGATCTACCACATATCAAATTGAATATTGTGATAATATATATGCCTAAAAGGGTCATGTACATAGTGTAAAGATATGTTTCTTGTTTTCCAACCCCCAAAAATACCCAGAAGTCCTCCAAAACTGATTTTCTTGTCACAAACCCTGATTTCTTAAAACTCAAATGGATATATCTTTTGATTTGGGTGTATGTTCATATTGTACCACATATCAAATCGAATATCGTTTAATGATATTTTATTTAATAGGTTTTGGAGGTAAAATGGAATACCATATCATAAGTTATAGTGGTTTCATATTTTTTAGGGGTTTAGGGTTTCAAAGTTTCTTATCATTTTTAGGTGCTTTAAGTGTTTTTTGAGTAAATATACATTTTAAAATATATATATAAATGAAAAATTTAAATATATATATAAATATATAAATATATGGATAATATATATATATATAGATATGTCATGAAATGTAAAAAAATAGTATAGGTGAGTGGAAAAGGAACTGTTCTATAAGTTAGAGGTCTCATGTTCAAAATTCACAGGAGGAAGGGGTGCTCGCTGGGGGATTTATTTTCTACAGCACTGATAATGGGGTGGGGAAAGCATTGATAAAGGTGGTGGGGGTGAAGCACTGATAAATGGGGTTTTGGCATGAAAAGAAATTATATCCTGTATCAATGGGACCATTATCAGTGCTTAAAATCATTGTTAAAGGTGTCCTTTAACTATACTAAAAAAGTAGGGACAAATTTGACCTTTAACAATGATAAAAATGCTGATAAAGTCCCCCTTTATCTATTCTAAAAAAACATTGATAAATTACCCCTTTATCAATGCTTTTTTTAGTTCTGTTAAAGGGGTCCTTTATCAGTTCCTTTTAGGAGCGCTGTTAAATCTAACCCTTTAACATCGCATAAATTATTAGTGCTTATATAGCACTGGTAAATCACTTTTACTTGCACTGTTAAATGCCTGATTTGTAGTAGTGATTGCTATGAATACCCACATAATCTCTACCTAATCAAAATTCAATAATTGTTTTTCTATACTAATCTTCAAAGTCAGTATTAGGTATATGATCTCTAATATAAGTTTTATGAATATAATTTCCAAGGTTTTTTCTAAACATAATTTGATACCAAATATAACGCCCTGACCCCAAAAGCCTAGATCCAGTGCATTATTTTATTACATTAGAATAATTACAAAGAATAAAATATTTAATAACTGTAATGTCCCAGGTAAATAAATAATATGAAATTTTCATATTTAGTAATATTTTTGAATGAAATTTTAATATACTCTGTTCGATGGCATACCCAATACGCAACAACGATTTTCTTTGAAATGTTACGTTGCACACTAATAATATAATAATATTATTTTAAATGGTAGTTAACGCCTAGATGCTGTAATGGAGAGAATGAACATAACTAACTAAAAAATGATTATATATAATTTTAAATATTTTTACATTTTTCCAATAAAAGTTATAGGCTTAAAATAATAAAATAATTTGATTTTAAGCATAAATATTCTAATGTTCTTTAAAAGGTCGATTAACCGCCTTTTGATGGAGAACCCTTTTTAAAACTAATTTTGGTAAATTTTATATATTATATTTCACAAAATAAAATCATTCTTTAGAATCAGGAAATCAAAATTTACTTTGTGTAAATTTTTGTAATTCTTTCGATAAAGTTCATTTTTTAATGAATAATGAAAATGTTGTATTTTAATTAAAAACCTCCTTTTAATCTAATTTATTTATATGGTTAGATTATCATTTTTATTTTTTTTTATGTTTTGTTAAAATATATTTTTACCATTTAATCCAATGGTGGTCATTTGAATTAATTTCACTTTGAAATTGGACAAAAACAACTGTCAATCTTTTGATAGATATTGTTTCATAAAAACATGCTATTTGTTTTGACAATGGGATTTAATTATAAAATTAATTAATGAAAATTCAATGTTTTTAATTTGGAAAAATGGAAATCATTTTTGAATTTGTATTATCAAATTTACTTTGGATAAATATTTTGTATTTTTCTGACAAATGTTCATTTTTAATGAATAGTGAAAAATACTGCATTTTACTTCAAAACTGATTTTTCATCTAATTTAATTTTAAAGTTAAATGGTCCTTTTTATTTGTTTAAAAGTTTAATTGAATTATTTTTATATCAATTAATACAATTTTATTCATTGGAAGTAATTTCACTTTTTAATTGGATGTACAAACAAGTCAATCTTTTGATAAATTTTCACTTCTTAAATATCTGTCTTCGATTGTGACAACGGGAATTATTTTTAAATTAATTAATGCAATTTATGTGTTTGGAATTTGGTAAAATGGATTCCATATTTTTAATCTGATGGTCCACATTATTTAATTAAGACTCTTTTGTTTTTTGTACATTATGAATAGTAACGACGGTAATTATCTTTAATTATCGTGATTAATTAGTAATCGGGTAGTTAAGGGTAATTAAATAATATTATAATAATATAAAATGACCCCAACATGTGACCAAAACCTATTTTTTGAGTCATTACCGACCATGGGAAGCTTTTTACTGAACGTTAGGGCCCATGGAGTCACATGGGTGTAATAGTGACATTTATGACATTATTTTTTTAAAATAAGAGAAATATAACAAAGGTTTGTATATCCTAAGTAATCCAATTTTAATTTGGTTTACATAAATGATATCTTAGACAATAAATATTCATTGTAAAGATAAAAATATTTCCTACATCATGGTATTTCTTTATAATTTTTAGACATTAAATAAATAAATTTATTTATGACACAATGATGATGCAATGATTACCTCATTAATGAACGATTTAAAAAAAATGAAAAGATAAGGTAAAATATAATCCTTAAACTTGTAAAAAATATATTTTATGGGTCGATTTAGAACCCTTATCACCCAATCCAAGAAATATATCATTTTGGAACCTTTAAAATCTGAAAACCCATTTTTATAATAAAGTAACATTTCAAAAATTTCCAAAAGTGACCCTCCTCCCTCTTATAAAAGGCCCCCCACCTCTACCCCCTTACCAAAACCTCTCAAGACCTTGGATCATCAAACATCTACTCATATTATCTCTCCACATCCCTCTATTACTCCTAGAATCATCACTTTTGGCAGTTGTTTTTCCAAGGAAGCCTTTGGCTCAAATCAAAAAGAGTTATCTGATTTAGAGGTAATGTCTTCTCTCGAGTTTCTTTCTTTTATTTTCCATCTTCACTCACCACTATATTCTTATTATTTTATCCCATAATAACAACAGTATCCTAAATATACTAGGATATTGTTATGATAAGTATTATACCTACACTCACACACATCTCTGTCTAATGGTTAAAGAACATACTGTTTCAATGGGTGGTGAATTAGTACCTCACGAAACGATGATTGTTCAATCCTCTTTTAACACCTATCATGGTGGGCATTAATATGTACCTATATTTATATATGATATATATTGTGTTTATGTTTTCTTTATGGTTCTATATTTTTTTTTATATATATATAACCTTTATGGTTTCCAATATGTGTAAACACGACAATTTCATTTGAGGAAGTGCGGACTACCGCCCCCTCAAAGTGATATGACTCGTTCATACCATATGTGGTATGTATAAAGGATGGTTTTAATGATATTATATATGATAAAATACTAGAATTATAATATTAATATTTATCCTAATGTTTTAATTCCATTAAATATGAAACAGAAATGGATGTAGCATTCATGCGTACGTACGGATTACCGTCTCCATGAACGGTGTATTTCATTTCTTACCTATAAATGTTATGTACTATTATAAATACATGTATATTCTGGATATATATGATATATATGATATCCAAATCATGAATATAATTCTGTATATAATGAAACTTTGACCACATGAACAACATGTAATTATAAGAAGTCCATTTTTTACTTAAGTGCCAAATATCAAGAAAACGAACATTATTAACTTAAATGATTACATAATGTTTAAAACATGTAAATAAGTAATATGAATGGAATAATAAACATAAAAAAGTTTCTTAATAAATTATAAATTAACTTCATTTATTATTCAGTAGATTAAATAACGATCGAGTCAAGTCAAACATGAGGTAAGGGGATTTGTTATCTCACTTTTAATTTCGTGAGATTTCCATTGTTCGCCACTTATTTGTTGCATGTGGTGTATTTTGTACTGCCATTTCATATATATTATCATGATTATATTTATATTCATGGTATTATGTGATGCATTTGGTGTTTATTATCTTTTGTTCATATGACTTGATTGATTACAACGAGGTTATTAGTTTTTATCTCACTTTTTATTCCCGTGAGATTCATGCCACATTTGCCACTATTTTCTTTTGTGTGGTGTATGTACTACACATTATTGTAATATTTTTGTAATATACTTTAATTTATGGTTATTTACATCTTCATTTTATGATCCTTCTTTCATGGGGTGTACGTTTCGAAAGTTACCCAAATTGTTAAGGGAACCTTTCACCCTCCTCCTTTTAAAAGTATTATTTTTGTTTGGTATTTTAATTTACATATTCATAATGTTGGGATATCTTCTTATATATCATTATTGCTGTAAATTTTATGTCCATGTGATGAGATTCCCTTTTCTATCTCTCATAAACTCATTTTCTGTATTTTAATGTGGCGTCATTAGGCTTTTGAATTTCTGTAAGGGAACTTATTAAACCAATTTTAATTATTTGGGTTAAACATCTACTTATTGATTATGTTGTTCTATGAATATTTGTGGATGAAATATGATTGTTTTACACTTAATATCTTCTTATATTGGGTGTGTTTATATTTGTCACACATAATTATGAAATTGATTTATCCTTAATCTAAGGATATCGTCTTTGTAAGGGACTTTATCTCAATATTCTTTAATTGAGGATTATTTTGTTTTAATATAAGACTTTCTTTTATACACTTTTTAAACACCTTTGAATTTTCATTTCATTCAAAGGGGAAATTTTTCTACAAAGAGTTTTACTAAATGAAAAAAAGGAATGTTTCTTTTAACGTATTCGGTGACAATGACCTTTCCACCACTGCAAGTATTATTTTATCTTTGGTTTCCTCAACAAGTTGTAATGTCATTAAAAGAAAATGAATACCATATAATGTATTATGTATTTTGGTATTGAAAATTGTTTTGATAATGGATTTGTTATTTCAATATATTGAAGTGATATATTTTGATTGAAATGTGGAAATGTTTTCTTTCCTTTGTATTTGTTTTATGTCTTATAATTTTATAATGGTACTTGAACATTTTACAGGTGGTTACATGATAAACCAAATGACAGGTGGTGTCGTGAATTCTAGGAAGGGTGGTTATGTTATAACCTCCAATGCATTGGGTATGGAAGTCGGCCGTATGGCTATTCCATTTAGTGATATGTGTGGAATTAGACCGTAAGATTATTCAATTTAAGAATGTTTATGTCCCAAGTTACTTTTATATGTTATGTGTTATTTATATGGGTTTTATGGTGATATTTTGGTTACAAAAGGGTAATAAATGATCTTTTATTCAGTGAAGATTATTTACTACTTCATAAAGGTGAAAAGTATTACTTATGTTAAAGTATTCATGTTTTAATTGTTGTTTTCAAAAACTAATAGTTTTTTTCTTTGTATATTCCTTACTGAGCTTTTTATGTTGATACCAAGTTTTAGAAATGTTTTCCACAAGACTTAAATATGAATAGGGTCAAGGATGGGATCAAGGAAATTCATTCTATCTGAAACATGGAACTAGTCATGTTTCTTTTTTTAGAGTTTTTATTTTACAAAAAAATAAAAATTGAGTAGAAGTTTCAACTTTATAATCTTTTGAGATGTAATAGTTATGTCTTAATTTTCTAAAATTCAAAACATGAAAAGATCCTCAATGAGAATTATTCATTTAATTCACGACTATGTAATGTTATAAGGTAGGGTTATTATAATTGGTATCAGAGGGAGGTTTATATAACTTTATAGGTTAGCGTATTCTTTAAGCACAAGTGACATTACCATAATGGTTAGGATTTTAGAAAGAGTCATGGTTTTTTTGGATAAAGTGAATGAGTTTAAGATAACATGAATAATTATATCTTAGTATTATATGTTGATTTTAATGATATACTCACACTGACCTTTTTTTTTAGTAAATGGTTGGATCTAGCATGCACCAAAGTAACAGTGGATGTGAAGAAAACTATGACATTTTTCTGAACGAGCAACTGGATGATATGGGATCTGCAATGAGAACTCTTATGGTTATTCTCTACCAACTATCTAGAGTCATGATTTACCACGTGAACTATAGTGATTTTTATAAGACATAATATATGCGATAAACAAATCCCTATGGAAGTTCAGGTAATAATAATAAATGTAAGTATGTTCAAAAACCTATGTGTCAAAGATGTGGAAAGAAACACATAGGAAAATGTTTCAAAGGGACAGAAAGATGCTATAAATGTGGAAATTAAGGTCATAAAGCAAGAACCTGCCATGGAAAAAGGAAGCATCTAGTTGACTCTAGGAAAGGGAAAGAAGTTCTTTCTGAAGGATCAATTGAATGTTTTAAATGTGGTGTTCATGGTTATTATGAAAACACATGACCTACAATGAAGTTTCATGAATGGGATCAACGGGATGGTACAAATATTCATTTACCAGTACCTAATGCCATTATGATTGAGGATGAAGAAACTAACAATGACCAATGAAAGGTATGGATTATTTCTTAACATATGTTTTCCTATTATTGAATATTAAGATATGATTCATGATTTTTTTTAGAGGAAAGAAGTATTTCAGAATAAGTTTTAAAGGAACGGTTAATGGATCATGAAGAATTTTGAATGAGTAAGAAGTCAACATATAAGGGATTCAAGAGTTATGGTAGATTTTAAGATGGTGAAATTCTTAAAAGTATTAAGGCTCCTTCAATGATAGGATTACATTAGAAGACTTTTTATAGTCTGTGAAACCCTGATGTTTGATATATGAAAATTTTATTCAAGGAATAATTATCTTTTCTTTTGTGAATATATTTATAAAGAACCGTTTGGGTTTATATGATACTTGAATTTGAGGAAATTACTGATTAATACATTTTGGGATGAAAAAAAATATTAGATAACATTTGTAGTTAAAATATGTTATGGTTATTTTGATGAATTTATCTCTTTTTGAGAATTTTATAAAATTATATAGTTTTTGAAAAAATACAACATGCAGACTGTGTGACAACCCGTCGCGTCGGATGAAGCTGTGGGAATTGAACCCACAACCAAAGTGTATCTAGTATTTATCGCCTTCCACTAGACTACACGATGTCCCTGGTTAGTGTGAAAAATTATTTTTAGTTATATGATTTTATGAATCAAGAATAAGTTGATTTTGGGTTATCTATGGAAATTATTGACCTATTATAGAGGATATGTGATTAGGTTAATTACTTTTAAATATGAGACTTTAAGAGTAACTGATGTTATTTGGAGATAAATGTTAAGATTTACCTTGGATGACTATGTGATTAAATCCTTCAGAGATTTTGGTGTCAATCATAGTTTGGATTACTTTAAATAATTTTATGGATAGCTATTTATTTAATGTTATTTCTTAAACCTTGGGTTATTTTTGTTGAATTTTGGTGATTAAGAGTATTATTTCTTTTTATAAAGGATTATACTTTTGGGGATTATCTGATCTTGTACTAACAATTTTGGTTTTGGTTAAGGTATAAAGACATAAGAAATATATAGTTCATCTTTTTTGGATTAGGTGATTATCAAGAAGTTGACTATAGCGCTCTTAATATGAACAAGTCATCCTAAATACTCATCTTTTCAAGAAAATATGAGTTTGTCTAAGAAATATAGTAAGAGATGAAAGTCTTCATGACAAGTAAGTATGTTTCCTTATGATTTAGTTAACCTCATAAATAAATTCCTCAATGAAAATTAACTTAAAACAAAAACATTGTCTGTCAACTTTTCCTTCTGGGAAATAAAATTACGTTTAACTCATCACAAGTTTGTAATTTTTTGGTGGTTAACATTCTCCTAGATATATTTTCTATCACTATCCATCAGAACATGAACCATTTTTTTCCTTTCCATATCCATGTTTTCATGGTATCCTAGTATCTTTTGTCTCAGGTGACCTTTATACTTTTCTTTCTTTCTTTTAAAGTGATAGTTTAATTTACTCCTTTTCTGATGTGGGGCTTTCAATGAAGTTTCCAAGCCCAATTTTAAAATTGCAAGGATGCAATTCCCAAAAGGGGGGATGTATGTAACATCCCAGGTAAATAAAGAATATGGAATTTTTATATTTAGTAATATTTGTGAATAAATTGTTATTATCCTATGTTCTATGGAATACCCAATACATAACAATGAGTTTCTTTGAAATCTTACGTTGCACGCTAATAATATAATAATATTATTTTAAATAGTAGTTAACACCTAGCTGTTGTAATAGAAATAATGAACAGAACTAACTACAAAATGATTATATATGTTTGTTAAATATTTTTACATTTTTCCAATAAAAGTTAGAGACTTAAAATAAGAAAAGAATTCGATTTTAAGCATAAATATTCTAATGTACTTTAAAAGGTCGACTAACCACCTTTTGATGGAGAAACCTTTTTAAAACTAATTTTTGTCAATTTTATATTTTATATTTGAAAAACTATAATCCTTCTTTAGAATTAGGACATCAAAATTTACTTTTTATAAATTTGTGTTATTTTTCCGATAAAGTTCATTTCTTAATGAATAGTCAAAATGCTGTATTTTAATTCAAAACCTCCTTTTAATATAATTTATTTATATGGTTATATTATTTTTTAAATTGGTTTTAAATTTTATTTGAAATATATTTTTACCATTTAATCTAATGGTTTTCATTTGAATTAATTTCACTTTGAAATTGGACATAAACAAGTGTCAATATTTTGATAGATACTGTTTCATAAAAACACGCAATTTGTTTTGACAGCGGGAATTAATTATAAAATTAATTAATGAAACTTATATGTTTTGAATTTGGTAAAATGTAAATCATTTTTGAATTTGGAATATTGAATTTACTTTAGATAAATTTTTGGAATTTTTCTGACAAATGTTCATTTTTAATGAATAGTGAGAAATACTGCATTTTACTTCAAAACTACTTTTTCATGTAATTTAATTATATATTTATATGGTCCTTTTAATTGGTTTTGAAGTTTAATTGAATTATTTATTTATAACTTAATACAATTTTTTTTCATTGTAAGTAATTTCAGTTTTCAATTGGATGTAAAAACAAGTCAATCTTTTGATAAAGTTTTACTTCTCAAAAACCCATCTTTGGTTGTGACAACGGGAATTATTTTTAAATTAATTTCTTCAATTTCTATGCTTGGAATTTGGTAAAATGAATTCAATATTTGGAATCAAACGGTCCAAATTATGTAATTAAGACTCTTTTGTTTTTTGACATTATGAATAGTAATGACGGTAATTATCTTTAATTGTCGTGATTAATTAGTAATCGGGTAGTTAAGGGAACGAAATTAATATCATAATAATATAAAATGACCCCAACATGTGTCAAAATCCTCTTTTTTGAGTCATGGGTTACATGGGAAGCTTTTTTCCGAACTTGAGGGCCCATGGAGTCACATGGGTGTAATAGTGACATTTATGACATTATTTTTTTAAAAGAAGAGAAATATAACAATGGTTTGTATATCCTAAGTAAAACAATTTTAATTTTTTTTCATAAATTATCTCATATACTATCAATATTAATTTGAAATCTAAAAATATTTCCTACATCATGGTATTTTTTTATAATTTTTAGACATTAAATTAATAAATTTATTGATGACACCATGATGATGCAGTGATTACCTCATTAATGAACGATTTAAATAAAATGAAAAGATAAGGTAAAATATAAGATTTTCACGTTTCTAAAACCTATTGGATGGGTGTATTTTGAACCCTTATCAACTTATCCACTGAATATATAATTTTGGGACCTTTAAAATCAGAAAAAACCATTTTTATAATAAATTTACATTTCAAAACTTACCAAAAGTGACCCTCCTCCCTCTTATAAAAGGACCCCACCTCTACCCCCTTACCCACACCTATCAAGCCATTGTATCATCCAAAATATAATCACATTATCTCTCAAAATACTTCTATTACTCCTAGAATCCTCACTTTTGGAAGAAGTCTTTCCAAGGAAGCCTTTGGCTCAAATCAAAAAGAGTTACCCAATTTAGAGGTAATGTCTTCTCTCGGGTTTCTTTATTTTATTTTCCTTCTTAAATCACCACTATCTTATTATTATTTTATCCCATAATAACACCAGTATCCTCAATTTACTAGTAAATTTTTATGATAAGGATTCTACCTACACTCGCACACACCTTCGTCTAATGGTTAAAGAACATACTGTTTCTGTGGGTGGCGAATTACTGCCTCACGAAACGATGATTGTTCAATATTATTTTAACACATATCATGGTGGCCATTAAGATGTAACTGTATTTATATATGATATATATTATGTTTATGTTTTCTTTATTCTTATTTTTTTTATATAGCAAACCTTTATGATTTCCATTATGTGTAAACACGATAATTTCATTTGAGGAAGTGCGGACTACCGCCCCCTCAAAGTGATATGAATCATTCATACCATATGTGGTACGTATAAAGGATAGGATTAATGATATTATATATTATAAAATACTGTAAATATAATACTACTATTTATCATTATTATTTAATTCCATTAAATATGAAATAGAAATGGAAGTAGAGTCTATGCGTATGTACGACTTACCGTCTCCATGAACGGTGCATTTCATTTCTTACCTCTAAATGTTATGTAATATTATAAATACATGTATATGATGGATATATATGATATATATTATATCCAGATAATTAATATAATTCTTTATATAATTAATCTTTGACCACATGAACAACATGTAATTATAAGAAGTCCATTTTTGACTTAAGTACCAAATATTGACAAAATGAACATTATTAACGTAAATGATTACATAATGATTATAGCATGGAAATAAGTGATATAAAAGGAATAATAAACTTGAAAAAGGTTCTTAACAAAGTATAAATTAACTTTAGTTTATTATCCAGGAGATTAAAGAACGATCGAGTCAAGTCGGTCACGAGGTAAGGGGATTTCTTATCTCACTTTTAATTTCGTGAGATTTCCATTATTCACCACTTATTTATTGAATGTGGTGTATTTTTTACATCCATTTCATATATATTATCATGATTATATTTATATTCATGTTATTATGTGATTAATTTGGTGTTTATTATCTTTTGGTCATATGACTTGATTGATTACAATGAGGTAAGTTGTTTTTATCTCACTTTTTATTCTCGTAAGATTCATGCTACATTTGCCACTATTTATTTTTGTGTGGTGTATGTACTGACCATGATTGTATTATTTGTATAATATACTTTAATTTATGGGTATTTACATCTTCATTGTATCATCCTTCTTTCATGGGGTGTACGTTTCAAAAGTTACCCAAATCGGTAAGGGAACCTTTCACCCTCTTCCTTTTAAAAGACTTCTTTTTTGTTTGGTCTTTTAATTTACATCATCATAATGCTGGGATATGATCTTATATATCCTTATTGCTATAAATTTTATTTCCATGTGATGATATACCCTTTTCTATCTCTCATCAACACATTTTCTGAATTTTAAAGTGACGTCGTTAGGCTGTCGAATTTCTGTAAGGGAACTTCTTAACCCAATTTCAATTCTTTGGGTTAAACCTCTACTTCTTGATTATGTCGTACTATGAATATGTTTGTATGACCTATGATTATTCTATGCTTAATATCCACTTATATTGGGTGTATTTATATTTTTCAAACATAATTATTTAATTGATTTATCCTTAATCTAAGGATATCGTCTTTGTAAGGGACTTCATCTCAATCTCCTTTCATCGAGGCATATTTTGTTTTAATACAAGACTTTATTTTATACACTGTATAAACACCTTTGACTTTTCATTTCATTCAAAGGTAATCATTTTCAAAGAATTGTTTTACTAAATGACAAAAAGGAATGTTTCTTTTAACATACACGGTGACAACGACCATTCCACCGCCACGAGTATTATTTTATCTTTGGCTTACTCAACAAGTCATAATGTTTTTAAAAGAAAATAAATACCATATAATCTATTATGTATTTTGGTATTAAAAATGGTTTTGATAATGGATTATTTATGACAATATATTTAAGTGATATGTTGTGATTGAAATGTGGACATGTTTTCTTTCCTTTATATTTGTTTTATGTCTTATGATTTTATAATGGTACTTGGACATATGATAGGTGGTTACATGATAAAAAAAATTATGGGTGGTTCCGTGAATACCAGGATGGGTGGTTATGTTATAACCTCCAATGCCTTGGGTATAGAATTCGGCCGTATGGCTATTCCATTTAGTGATATGTGTGGAATTCGTCCGTATGGTTATTACATTTAAGTGTGTTTATGTCCCAAGTTACCTTTATATGTTATGTGTTCTTTATATTGGTTTTATGGTGATATTTTGGTTACAAAAGGGAAATCAATGATCTTTTATTCAGTGAAGAGTATTTACTACTTCTTAAGGTGAAAAGTATTAATTATGTTAAATTATTCATGGTTTACTTGTTTTTTTTTTTAACTAATAGTTTCTTTCTTTATGTATTCCTTACTAAGCTTTTTATGCTCATCCCATGTTTTTGAAATGTTTTCCACAGGACATAAAGATGAATAGGGTCAAGGATGGGATCAAGGAAATTCATTATATCTAAAACATGGAACTAATCATGTTTCTTTTTTTTAGAGTTTTTATTTTATGAAAAAATGAAAACTGAGTAGAAGTGTCTACTTTATAATCTTTTGAGATGTAATAGTTGTGTCCTAATTATCTAAAACTCTAAACCTAAAAATATCCTCAATGAGAATTATTCATTTAATTGAAGACTATGTAATGTTATAAGGTCGCGTCCTTATAATAACTGATCCATTTTTCAGTGATGGAAATACAAATTACATACTCGATAACCATGATACATTGGGAAATAGAAAACACAAACCTGATATTTAATAAAAATGAATAAACAACATCCTTAAATGTTTAATCAAATAATTCTTCTACATAACCTATAGAAAGGAAACCCAATAAGGGTGAGCTCAAATGATCAGTAAGGGTAGGTAAATAGAAATCCATAATGAATCAATATAAAATAAATTAACATGGAATATTAAATAACTGATAACATATTCCATTCAAATAACTAGATAAGGAAAAAATCTATATGACAAGGTAAGATACTGAAACACATGTCATTTAATCAATGAACTGAAAATGAAATGTATCCATAGATATATCAACAAAAAATATCATGGATGAATAATAACTTAAACTAAATGAGGGAAATTATTTCTTAATGTAATTCATGTCTTAGGGACATAGAAACCTATACAGTCAAGACCTTCTTTAAGATAGTTTAAAACTATGAATATAAACCCATTAAATTTGGCCAAATTATTTTTCTCATGAGAACATGTCGATGCATCGAGGGTCTATATAAATTTTAGGGCACACCAGTCATTTCAAGTCTAAATAATTCTTCATATTGAATAATAAAAATAAATAATATTCCTTATCAAATAAAAATATAGAATTATAAATACAGATTTATCAATAATTCCCTAAATAATATTATAACTTTAAAAGTAGACATTGTATGTAAAATGCTATACAGTTTAGGAAATTAATATACATTGTATGATAATATGGATATTAAAGTAGATTTATAATGAAAAATGATTGCAATAAATTTATTTTTTCAATATAATTTTAATAATCACAAAATTAAATGATATTGAAAAGATAATCTTTAATAACATTCTTGTTGAGAATAATATTTAAAGATTTCAAAGTGCCTTATAACACATTGAAACTTTTAAATCATAATACCCATGAAGTAATTACTTTAAAAGAAATTTATAATATCATGATGATAAATATATTCATTATATAACATGTTAAAAGGAAATATATCCACCATATAAAATAAACTATGTTCATAACATCAAATAAGTCTTAAAGGAATATAAATTGAGATGAAACCTGTTACCTTATCATTAATATTTGTTTTTTGGTAATTATACTCTAGTATAGTGCTTTTAAATATGTTAATAACTAATATAATAACCATAATAATTTTTATAATACCATTTATTGAATTCTTATACTATCTCATTACCCATTTGTTAACAAACATTCATTAATTTCACTATTTTGGTTGTTAATTACCCAGTTTTCTCGAGTAAGATTTAATTTGTTACTTATTGTTATCATTAATTAGATCATGGTTTTATCATAGGAATAATGTACAACATGAGTTAATTATCATATATAATCATTATATTTTCAGTTATAATAATCTATAATAATTGTAAATTGGAAATAGAATGCAGAGTTCATGGAGACGGTAGGTCGTATGTACGCATGAACGCTACTCTCACTTAATTAATGTATTATAAAAGAATGAAAAGTAAATTATATGTATACTCATGTATACTATAATTAAATTATCATATCTATGTAATATATTTCATATATTTTTATTAATATCATCCTTAACACATTCCATGTATAACGTGAATGAATCACATCGCATTGAGGGGGCGGTAGTCCACACTTCCACAAGCGATGTTATCATATTTATGCAAAATGGAATCTATAGAAGTATGTGTTATAAAATAATCAAATAAAAATAAATATATTATAAATATCATATATATAATATATAATTAGATTTTCCATCATAATTACCACCATGAGAGGTGGTAAAGTAAAAACGAACAATCATCATTTCATGAGGCGGTAGTTCGTCATTCACATAAGCAGTATGTTTGTTACCCATTAGATGGAAATGTGTGTGAGTGTACGTCTATGCCTTAATATAAAAAATATATCAATATATTTAGGAAATATTTTTATTAAATTAACATGTAATAAGAATATTTTAGGTGTTGGAATATTAAATGAAAGAAAAGAGATCGTTGGATGATGTTAACCTAAAAATCAGGTAACTCCTTTTGGTTTATACCAAATGGATTCCTTGGAAGACTTTTTGACCAAAGGTAGGCTTAATGTTCTATTTGAGGGATTTATTTAAGTGAATTTTTCAGATAATTTATGAACCTAAGTGGTTTTATATGTGTGATTAATGGGGAGAAGTGGTGGCCTTTTATAGTGGAGGAGGAGTGGAACTCTTGTAATATTTTGCCAAAATAATTCCTACCATTTTTTCACAATGAATGTGGATCAAATAATGCACCCAATTAAATAAAATTGAGTATATAGTCTAAATATGTCCATAAAATGGATTTTTGAAAAGTTTTTAAATCATTTTGTTCTTTAATATTGATGTTTAGTCCCTTATTAATCTTAATTTTACCTAAATAATTGAAATTAATATTAATTAATTTCACTAATGTTTCGGTAAAAAACTAAGATGATATTATTATAAATTATAAATTATTCTGATTACAAATATGGAATCTATTTTCCCAAATTTAATTCATATAATTGGAAAAATTAATTTAAATTTAATCTCACAGATAGAACGACAATGCATGTCTTTAAGGTAAAAATATCCAAAATATCACTATGTTTTTATTATCAACTTCCAAGTGAAATTGATTCCAATTACCTAAATTGGATTAATTTATAATAATATGATCCAATTTATCTAGAAAACAAATATAAAACATTGTTTAATCTTATAAATAAATTATATGAAAAAAAAGTTTTGAACTAAAATTCTGTATTTTTCCTTATTCATTAAAAATCAAACTTCATAGAAAAATACCAAAAATTCACCCTAATATAATTTTTATATTCCACTTCCAAATATGAAGTCTATTTTTATATATTGATTTTATAAAAGGGTAAAAATTGGATTTAATATGGGTTCGCCACTAGAAGGAAGTAAAAATGCCTTAATAAAAATATAGTATTTTATGTATAAAATTGGGTTTTTTTTAATCTTAAAGCTACAAAATCTATTTAATAAATATAAAAAATATTTCATTTAATATGTAATATATATATATATATCCTTAATATAAATCAATAATTAAAATTAATTTTATTTATTAAGGTAAAACATCTTTGTAAGTATAAAAATAATAATATATTCCTTTATATTCAATCAGTTTTCATATTAATTTATAATTAATTTGTAACTAATGAATTCATTTTATATTTGTGTAAACCATATATTTTTATAGTTTATTTAAACCTTTGTCATAACTACTAATTTAATATCTAGGTTACATCTTACTATATTAAATAATATTTTAATGATATATCATTATTTGGTAAAACTCGATCTTGTGTGTAATACAAGCCATTTGAAGAAACTTATTGTTGTATATGTTGCATGATAACTCAGTATCATGTGCATTTCAAGGTATAAAACGTATTTAATAGAAAATATATTATAAATTATTGGGTTATTATAACCCCTTATGCACTTGGTGATGTGTGTGATACACCCTATCAAATACAATATTCTTACTTTAGAATTTCAAGGTGTTCAAAAGACATAATTTTAGGCACACATGAGAAAATGGGTTTCTGGTATGTTTTTTAACATGAAAGGTTTTTCCATTATTGTGTGTCTTAAATGAAAAAGGTTCCTAACATGAACTTGAAATTTTTTAAATGATGCAAGATGTGGAAAAATAGGTGTCTAAAGAGAAACATGATAAATGAAAATAAGTTTTCCCTTTATTAACCATGAACTAGATGTAGGATGGTTAAAGGTAGTGATAGTACCTTAGATTTGGCAATGTGGTTGGGAAAAGGGGAAATGATTTGTTATGGATTTTGAGAATACCTACTGTTAAATGTGTTAGTGTGTGTTATTTTTCATAAGACATGTGTTTATTATTGTAGATATATGCCTCCATGATGATGTTTATTGATAAGAAAATAAGAGGATGTGTCTTGAAATGATCCTATAGAATTGGAACTTGAGTAACTGATAGGTGTTGAGTGAGGAATTTGAAGACAGTTTCTAAGAGAAATTTTCTCGGTTCATGTAGTTCATGGAGAGAGACCCAGGGTTGGTTGTAAAAAGCATGTCTAATCTGACACAGGATTTCTAATTACATCACCGTCTAAATTTTATTATAGAGGGTGAGACTAAGGTAGTTGGGTTCTATAATTATTCCATCCAAAATATACTTGAACACATAGAGACTCTTTCTATAAAGAGATTCAAATTGGATATTTACATGTTATGTGGTCAGGAGAAGAATTGGTGAGATATCAAGACTTGGGATGGATAGTTGGAGAATATGGAGTGGAAGGACATTCAAGAGATGTTCCTTGAGAAATTTTACTCAGAGAAGCTGAGACGGATGAGAGCAGTTGAGTTCATGATTTTGACTCTAGGGAGCATGTCTGTTATGGATTATGTTGTCTGTTTGATAGATTTCAAGCGCTTTGTTAAAATGTTGGAAGGATATGAGGTTATTATAGAAAAGTTCTTTCAGGATGAGATTTAATGTTAGGTTCAGTTCCATGTAAATATCTTCAGGCTGAAGAAGTTTTCAAAAGTGGTGAATTAGTCTCTCATTTCTAAGGGGAACCTCAAGGAGGATTATGGTGGAGGAAATATGGTTTATGTTTTATGATTAGGAGGTATGAATTCTGAGGTCACGAAGCGTTGTTATGAGAATGATAGTTGGGGTGATAGTAAGAAGAGTATCCAAGGTGAAGGGTCAGTTTCAAAGGACCTTACTCAAGTTATCTATCACCGGTTTGGTATGTCATGAAACTTCCATAGATATTTCCCCCGACCGTCGGTATATTATTGAGGTTGTGGAAAGATGGGACATCTATAGAGGTTCTATAGGAAACCATGATAGATGGGTAGTGATAGAGCAGGGAGGTAGAACCAGAGTGTGGGAATGGGATCTTCCATACTATTTCGGTCTGAAAGTTATTCTTATATTGTCCATGGTGGTAAAGGGAGTAGACATGGTACTTCTGGGAAATATCACCCCTATAATTAGAGTGGTGCAGCTCAGGGGACACAAACTACATCACATTAAATAGTGTTAGGATAGTTTTATGTCATTCATCCTATACTAGTGGATAGATAGGTTTAATTATCGACAGTTAGAGCTATTATTTTTGTTGAATCTACACTAGACATGGACTTATTTGATGCTAGTGTCTCTCATTCTTTTATTTCTACACAACCTGTAAATGGTATGATCCTGGTGTTGGAGTTCTTTATTAGGGTTGTTATGATAGATTCACCTTTCTGAGTGTGGTCAAGAGATATATGTTTGTGAAAATGGTTTTCTCTCAAGTTTGGGGTGTATCATTTAAGTTGGTATCTTTATATACTTGACAGGTTTGGATTTGATCTAATTATGTGTATGGACTGGTTAGAAACATATCGGACCCACGTTTATTATTACCTAAGGATGGAGACATTTACATCTATTGAGGGTGAAAAATATATTCATCATGGATAATAGGATATCAAGGAAAGACATGTAGGGACATTTCACGACTAACTAGGGGTGCTTACTGTCCAGATTTCTAGTTTGTTGTTGGATGATGGAGGGGTAAATAAGGATATCTTTCCACCCATATTGAACTGTTTTCAGGATGTGTTTCTTGAAGATATATCAAGGATTCCACCTAAGGGACATGTGTAATTTACAATTGATATCATTCTAGGGGATCTAATCGTTTTTATTCCACCATACATAATGGAACCAACAGAACTTCAAGATCTCAAGAATAAGTTGGAGGATTTGATGGGAAACAGGGTTATCCATCCAAGTATGTTGTATTGGGGTCCTCCAATCTAGTTTTATAAGAAGTATGATAGTACTATATGTTTATGAGTATATTAGTATAAGTTGAACCAGATGATAGTGAAGAAATGGTATCATCTTCCATGTATCAATTATCTTTTTGACCAATTGAGGGGAGATAGTGTTTTCTCCAATACTGACTTGAGGTCAGGGTATCATGAGTTGAGATTCATACCTTCTGATATACCAAGAAATAATTTCAGAAGAAGGCATATCTTATATAATTGTTTCATAGTACCATTTGGGTTGACAAATGCACCAGTACTGTTGATGGCCCTGATGAATAGAATATTTCATCCATAACTAGATCACTTTTTGGTAGTGTTTGTGGATAACATCTTGGTGTACTCTAAGACTCATGAAAATCATTCCAAACATCATAATATCATCCTAAGTACACTAAGAGAGAATCATTTGTACATCATGTTATCTAAGTGTCAGTTTTGGATCAATTAGGTACACTTATAGGGTCACATAATCTACGAGGAAGGTGTGTCAGTGGAACCAGATAAGGTTTGGGTAGTTGATTCTTCAGAGCATTGTAAGAATTTTTTAATATCCGTAGATTTCTAGGATTAGTAGGATATTATAGGAGGATAATTTAGGACTCTTCCTATTTGGAAGCACCAATTTCAGGCTTGAACAAGAAGGGAGTAATGTTTGAATGGTCTGGAGTATGTGAGAATGCCTTCTTGGAGTTGAAGAAGCATTTGAAAATGGAACCAATCTTGATTGTACTCGAGCTAGGTGAGGAGTATACTGTGCTTTATGATGCTTATTGGATTGGACTTGGGGAAATGATAATGTAGGGAGATTGATTTGTGGAATATGGGTCTTGGTTTTTGATTCCACATGAACATAACTACCCTATTCACATCCTCGATTTGGAATTAGTTTTTTATGCATTGAGTTGTCTGAGAAATTATCATTTGGGTGAGAATTTTACTATGTATACTGATCACAATAGATTAAAGTATATCTTCTCACAATGAAATTTGAATCTCTAGCAGTACGGGTGGTTTTATTATATGAAATCATTTGATTTTGAGCTAGAATATATGGCCTAAAAGTGGAAAATTGTTGTTAATTATTTAAGCACGAATACTCAGACTCAGGTTGTTCAAGTGTCTGGTGCTAATTGTAAAATGATGACTTTACATGCTGAGATGCATGTTTTGGATCAGAATGGCCAGGATCTGATGAATCTCATATCAGCTATAATGGATTCCACACTGTTGAGTCAGATCATGGAAATGAAATACGAAGATATTAAGAGTTTTTCATTTAAGGAAGTCATTGAAGGTGGGGAATCACTTTTTGATAAAACCATAGATGAGGATGAGATCATCTATGTCATAAATCGGGTTTTTGTGCTTATGACTTTGCAAGAGGAGCTGATTCTTGAGTTTCATTCCTTGAAGTGGGTGGTTCATCTAGGTGTGACCAAAATTTACCTTGACTTGCACTGATTGTTTTGGTGGTCATACATGAAAAAGGAAATAGCAGGGTTTTCCACATGATACTACACCCGAAAATAGGTGAATATCAAGCATTAATGACCAAGAGGTTTACTAGATCTATTTCCCATTCAGGACTGGATGTTGTATGACATCACTATGGACTTTGTGGTGGGTCTCCAGAGAATTCCTTGGAAGAACTATGTTATTTTAGTGGTTGTGGACCGGCCAACTAATGTAGCACATTTCATAATGGTGATGGAGACTTTTTCGATGGATTAGTTAGGAAGATTATATGTTTAGGAGACTCTGCATAGAGTGCCACATACTATAGTTTCATACTGTTACTCTCTCTTTACATCATTCTTCTAGAATTCATTGAAGAAATCTCTTGGCATATAGGTTTTACTGAGTACAGCTTTCCACCCACAGACAAATGGACAGTCAGAGTATACTATACATGTTCTTGATGATATGCTATGAGTGTGTGTTCTTGACTTTGGTGGGTCTTGGGAGAAGAACCTATATTTTGGTAAACTTTTCCTATAGTAGCAAATATCAAGAAACAATATATATGGCACTATATGAGGATATTTATGGTAGGCCATATAGATAACCTCTATGTTTTTTGGAGACAAGTGAGTCAGAACTATTGGGTCCATGTATCATGGAGGAGATGTTAGAGAAGGTTTAGTTGACTTGGAAGTGTATGGATATGACTAAAAGTAGATGTAATTTTTTGGATGATAGGAATCGATGAACCCTATAGTTTATAAAGGTTAAATGTGTGTTCCTTTGGGTGTCACCTAGTTTGGGTCACTGTAGGATTCACAGATAGGGAAACCCGGCACCCAAGTTCATTGGACCATTTTAGGTTGTAGAGAGAATCATGATACTGATGTTCCAATTGGCTCTTCCACAGAGGTATAGTGTTATTCATGATGTTTTTCATGGGTTAAACTTTGGTTATATCACCCTAACCCTTCTCATGTGATCGATGTGGATGATGTTGAGCTTGATACTGAAGTGTCCTTTAAGGAGCATCTGATATATGTGTTGGATCACAGTGATAAATCATTGTAGGGAAAGACCATATCAATAGTTCATATATTGTGGACGCATGTCCATTTGTAAGAGTAAAATGGTAGAGATAAGCATATATGTGAGCTCATTGGCCCAATATTTTTACCTCAAAATTTTATAGATGCTTTAGAGTATATATCAAGAATGAGTTATTATAAGGTGGGATATTGTAAGATCCTCACCTTTTCTAGAGATTTATCAAGCTCACCTATATGTAATATTTTTCCTTGTTTTCAGTACATGGTGTTTGGGTTATATCTTGGGTGTGTTTAGGTTAAAATTGGGATATTTTGAAAGGAAGAGGGGAAGAGCACGGTTGGTGTATGGTTTTTCCAAACCATGAACCCAGCCCAAATAACCATGTGAACCCATGTAGAGGGGATTTTAACAACTAGCACATGGTTTTCCAAATCATGTTCCCTATTAGGAGTAATCATCCCCCCCCCCCCCCCCGAAGAGACACACGTCTTAGGAGCACAGTTTGGAAAACTAATCAGCCCATCCAAGAAAACATTTCACGTGGTTTTAATTAACCCAAAATTTAGATTTAAAATTTCTTGAAATCCAATTTTATATCCCTAACCCCCTCCCCCCCCCCCCCCAATTTTGACCATAATTGGTTTCTCTCGTTTCTAGAGGCTCTCAGATAGATTCCTAGGTATTCCAACCTTCATCATTCACAATTTGAATCATGTATTGAAGATTTGTACCTCTCCTGATAAGAGATCATAATCCGGATTGTTTTTTCATATTTATCTTATATTTCTCTCATCCTTGAAGGGGGGATTTCCATTATTTTTTGGATCCAGACCTAGTTTTTGACAGATCTAGTTCATTTATTTTTTTGATCTAGGTTTTGAATCTAGTTTCTGTTTTTCATCATGATCTTCATCATTATGCTTAAATTAGGTATTTTCATTGGTAAGTGTCATCAATAATTTTGAGGTATGTGGTCTATTAGTCAAATACCAAAGTCTTGGTTTTAGTGACATGTATGTTATTGTATAATTTCTATTGAACATTCATCAATTGAATTTCTTAAATTGAATTAATTAATGTGGTTAATTAATTAATTAAGGAATTGTGGAATTGATGGATTAATGGGATTATGGAATTGGTTAATTAATGGATTTTGTAATTGGTAAATTAAATTGGATTAATTAATTGGTGATTTAAATAATGGTTATTGTTGACATTGTGAAATTTTGGAATATTATTAATTAACTGTTGAATTAAATTATGGTTTTTTATAGTCTGTGAATTGTTTGATTAATTTATTATTGATTTTGATAATTAATGTGTTGGTGTAATTGGTCAATTAATATGTTTATAAATTAATTGAAAACAAAAAATATTTGATGATTATATTAACCTTAATGGGTTAATGGGATATTTGATTAAATGTTGACAAATGGAATAATGGTGATTTGTAATTTTATTTCTATGTTATTAAAGTATTGACCATGACTTGTTTTTATAATTGAGATGGAATATCATGATGTTAAATGTAATAAGAGGGTTAATGTTGATTATCATTTATTTATGTGATATTGTAATATATGTAATATATGTGATATACATGTGTGTGAAATGGTTTTTTGCATCAAAATCCCATAGTGATAAATTGATATTCTTGTGTAGGTCATGGTTTGATGAATCAAATTCCCATAGTGATAAATGAGTGTGGGACATAGACTGATACTTTAAAATTCCACTTGTGTGATTGTTTGGTAAATGTGTTGTGGTTCATAGACTACTACTTAAAATAACCACGAGGTCCTAGTCCTGGTGATCTAGTCCCAAGATGTTGGTATTGATCTATGGTTCCAATTGGAAAAATATGAATTTAAATAAAATGATAATTACTCATAATAAATTTCGATATACCTTATGATATATGGTTCAGACATTGGCATGGGATGAAGAAGGTATTGTGGTGTGAGTGTCCTCAGGAACCTGGGTGTTTATGTTGTTAATTTAAATAATAATAAATGTGATAGTTTTTTACTTATGAATTTTAATTTATTCTTTATATAACTGCATACACTATTATTATCTGGATATGGATTCATATACCATTGGTGGTGGCCTACTAAGTTTTACTCACACCCTACTCAATTTAACAGATCAGTACCTGAATAGATTCCATGTTTGCAAGATAGGATAATGGAAAAGGCCCTATATTATATGGATGAGTCTTGATGGAGCATGGATGAGGGAACTAGACTTGGTGTTGAGACCTAGCAGGAGTTGTTAGTGTATTAATTTTGGGGTTTTCATTTTGACACATTACACATACTCTTCATGACAAATCTACTTTTCAAGTTTGGATTTTCTATTCTTGTTTGATCATCATGTGATATTGTTCTAGATTGTTAATTGGTTATATCATTTGGTTGTTGTTTATTTATTTTCACTGTTGATTTACTAGGATAAAGAGGGTATAGTCTCCCCATGATTGATATTAGAACCTCACTACTAGTTGGCATCCTCTGGAATACAGGGAGGCATGCCTAAGGTCATGTGACTAACCATCTTGGGGCACCAGTGTGCGGCACCCATTTTGGTACGTTACAACAGTGTTTAAATATCGTTAAAATCATGGTATAAGGACAGTTTGTGAGCACAAAAAGCCTATCAACTTCTAAAAATGGATAATTATTTTGGTATATATTATAACATTACACTATAAAAACTAATATCAAAGCAAATTACTTATTTTTATTAATGTTTTTTTAGTTACCAAAACTAACTAATAGAAAAGATTTTGGTTATTATGTTTGAAAATTTATGAAATATATCATATTCAATCAAGAAACTAGAATCCCAGAAGATATATTTCCAATAATAATGACAATTTAATTTTATATATTTAATAATTATTTTTTATTTATATTTTTCTAGTACTACTAGGACTGTCGCACTAGGAAAAACAACAGTATTAGCTATGGTTATTTTCTTTTGTTGGTGGTTTAAACCACCACGACATTATTTTGTTTTAGTTATGAAAATCCATGTGTATTTTAAGGTCAAAATTCATTTAGTGGAGATTTTTAATTTTTAGCTGTAGTTTTTGTCTATTTTTATTTTTAAGCACATAGAGGCCATTTGGATTTCATTTAGTGGCCATTTATTTTAAAAAACATCCAAACATAAAATATAGGAAATAAAAATAACTTCCACTACATACATTAGTGGTGATTACATTTAGTGTTTATTTATGATAACCACCACTAAATAGATTCATAAAAATATATTTAACAGTGGTTATCATAAGTCGTCGCTAAATATATTTCAAAAAATATTTTTTAAAAAAATATTTAATAAAAATATATATATATAAACTCTAGCATACAATAAACTAAGACATAAATTCACAATAAAATTATCATACATATACCATTGTACATTAAAAATATTATATATGAAACCTCATTCACCACAACCTCGGTCAAGTCAAAACATTAGTCAAACTATAACCTTACTTATCAATATATGCATATAAAATATGTCCCCCACCAAAAAAACTCATGGAATATATATTTCTATCCCATGAACTCCATTTCATCAATCTACTTCCATATAATGTCATCCACTAGAACTGGCCACATCATGTCATCAAGTGGATCAAAAAAATATAGAAATTATAATTGAATATAATAAATAATAATATAATATCTAATAATATCTAAACACACCACATAAACTAAGAACCATCATGACTACCTTTATAAAAATGTCATATATCCAAACAGTCATGATCCTCCCTACTGCAAACATTTTTCACCTACAATAAAAACCAGATAATTTAAGAAAAGAAATGTGAAAGAGAATATACATGGAATATATTCAAAATTTTACACATACCATTTCTTATTTTATTAATCAAATAGAATTCATTTTAATATAAAACAAATAATATATCATGTAACACACTTTGAAAATATAAACTTACCAATTTAAGATATGATTCAACAGTTGTAACTAAAAAGAGATAAGTATATAATAATCTAATCAATTTTAAGTTGAAGTGTGGTGCGCTTGATATTTACATAAACAAAATATAGACTTTGACATGGAATCATTCTTTATATATCAAAAATAATTCAAAGGTGGTTCTCTAATGATTTCACATCAATCTGGGGTCATTTTATATGTTTTTTATCATTAAACACATATTTTATTGTTTTAAAAGACAAAAAATGTGTTTACCAGAATCCCAAGATTATTGTAACTTGGAATGAAATTTATTTAGTTCTTATATTTCAAAAATAAACATAGGGTAATTTTCATATCATTTCACAGCCATCTGACATTGTTTTCCTTGTTCTGACCCTGTGACACAAGTTTTTAAATACATTTATATATTTAAAAACTATTTATTAAGTCATTATGAATACACCACATTTTAGATGGAAATTTTTCCAACATGTGAACATCACGAATAATATAATAGTGTTTTCAAGGTGATTTCATGTTAATATAAGGTCGTTTTCTATGGTTTTTTACTATTACATGCACGTTTTAGTGTTTTCAAACACTAAAAACGTGTTTACGTGAATCTCAGGAAAACTGTAACTCATAATGACATTTTTTTTGGTTCCTAAATTTCAAAAATAAATATATTATTGTTTTACCCTTATTTCAAAACCATCTGATATCATTTTCATAGTTTTGACCCTCTGACACATGGTTTTAAAATATTGGTATCTTTAAGAAATTATTATTGAGTCGTTATGATAACACCACATGTTATATGGACATATTTTCTGTGAATAAATATCAAAAAAAATTCCATAGTGGTTTTCCCAGGTTTTCACATCAATATGAGGTTGTTGTATTTGGTTTTAACCATTACACACATTCTTTGGAGTTTTAAAACACTAAAAATGTGTTTACAGGAATTCTAGGAAAACCGTAACTAGGAATGATGTTTCCTCAGTCCCAAAATTAAAAAAATTAATCTAAGGTTATTTTCCTCTGATTTCATATCTATAGGACATTATTTTCGTACTTTTAACCCCTTGACAATCATTTCTAAAGACTTTAGTATCTTTAAAAATTGTTTATTGAGTCATTATAAGCACATCACATGTTCAATGGACATGTTTTTAATGAACACACATAAAAAATAATTTCAAAATGTTTTTCCCATGATTTCAAAACATTATGAGGTTTTTTTATATGATTTTGACTGTTACATTCATGTTTTAGTCTTTTAAAACACTAAAAATGTGTTTATAAGCATCTCGGGAAAACTATAACATAGAATGATGTGATTTCAGTTCCCATATTTCAAAAATAAATATATAGTCATTTTCCTTTGATTTAATATCCATCTGAGACTTTTTTTTATAGTTTTAACCCCCTCACACATGTTTTTAAAGACTTTAGTGTCATTAAAAACTGCTTATGGTTACATTCTGAAAACAAAATACATCATATGGATGTGTTTTCTACAAGTAAACATAAAAAACAATTCAACAACTATTTTCCCATGATTTTAAATCAATATGAGGTCATTTTATATGGTTTTGACTATTAGAAGCATGTTTTACTGTTTTAAAACACTAAAAACACATTTATAAGAATCCAAGGAAAACCATAACTCGAAATGATGGGTGGTTAGGTCCTACATTTTAAAAATAAATATACAGTAATTTTATTTGATTTTATTATAATCTTACATTTTTTACATAGTTTTGACCCCCTGAGACATGCTTTTAAAGACTTTAGTATCTTTAAAAACTATTTATAAATTCATTCTGATAACCCCACATATAATATGGATTTTTTTTATATGTTTACATATCAAAAATAATTCAATGGTTGTTTTCCCATGATTTTACATAAATATGATGTTGTTTTCTAGTGTTTGGACCATTACATTGATGTTTTAGTGTTTTAAAACATAAAAAACACTTTTATGGATATCTCAGGAAAACCATAAGTCAGAATGATGTTCTATCAGTTCATACATTTTTCAAATAAATTGATGGTCATTTTCTTATGATTTCAAAGTCATCTGAGGTAATTTTCTTAGTTTCAAACCACTAAAATGTGTTTTTAATAACATTAGTATATTTAGAAATTGTTTATTGAGTAATTTTGAGCAGAATAGATGTCGGATGGAAACTTCTTATATGAATATACATCAAAAATTATTAAAAAGTAGTTTTACTGAGATTTCAAATAATTATTATGTTGTTCTTTCAGGTTTTATAGTTATATAACTGTTATAGTATTTTAAAATACTAAAAAGCATTTACAAGAATCTTTGGAAAAAAATTTCTTCGATTTGTGCGCCATCAATTAATACATTTCAAAAATTAATCTTCAGTTATAATAATATTATTTCATGATAATCAAACACATGAAGTGTGAGGTATTACTAAAAGTGAATATTTTCAATATAAAAGTGTCATTTTTACATTAAAGCACCAATCACATTGCCAAAACTAAGTAAATGGGCTCAAGTTGTTTTAAAACTTTAGAAAGTCGTCCATAATTAATTTTTGATGTGTAGGAATTGAATTATATTTAATTTGGAAAATGATGTGGTTGGTATGAATCTAAGTGCATGTTTTTAACATAAAACATTCATTTTAGTTCAAAATTTCTGTCACTTTGTCAAATCCAAAAAAACAAGCTCAAACTGTTTTCAAACATTAGTAAAATGATCTATAATTCATTATTTACGTATAGGAATCAACTACACATCAATTATACACAAAAAGTGGGTGGTATAAATTTAAGTGTTTGTTTTCAATATAACTATCATTTTACATTAAAATGCCTATCACATATCCAAAACTAATAAAACAAGATCATATTTCTTTCAAACATTAGGAAAATGAACCATAATTAATTTATAATGTTTAATTATTGACCGCACATTAGTCCAACACATGATGTGGTATGTATGCCCTAAAGTGTGTGTTTTCAATATAAAAGTATCATTTAATTTTATATTTGGAAATTTTATGTCCTCAATTCAATTGTGTGAGTGATATATTGAGTTTAGAATTTACCTCGACAAGATGAGGTATAAGTCTATAAATTTCTATAGGGATCATTCCCTCCATTCTCTAAAATATAGCCACTAAATAATTTTACATTTTTGACCACCACTAATACTATATTTTCCTATAAGAATCATGTCCTTTCACTTTTTATTTTAACCTTTCAATTTCTCATTATGCTTCCAGTTCAATAGAACTATTTGAACCTACACTGGGTTTAGCAGTAAATGATTATAACACCCTACCAATGACTACTGATGGAGTAGTCTGAGACCTTATCCCATGTACATGATCAGGATGTTCCTTCCCTAAAATTATTGCAATTTCATCGTTATGGGATATAGTTTATGATTTTAAAGGGCTCACATACCAGGCTTCTTGAGTTTTAACTTGTTAATACAAAAATATTAACAATTATTTTTTAAATTAGCTAAAAATTATAACGTTATCAAAATCATAATGTTTCATTGATATTTAATGTTATTTCATAACTATAAAAACATAATAATGAAAAATAAATTACAAAAGAAAACATGTCTTAAACTCAATTAAATGGAGTCGACTACATGGATCAAGCAGTTCCTATAAAGATAATTAGAATTCTTTGATCCATGTAGTTGGACCCATTTAATTAATTTTAAGGTTTTTTTTGTTATAATTTGTTTTTCATTGATATAATTTTATAGTAATGAAATAAACTTAAATTTTTATGGAAAGTACTTAATCCAACATCTCGGGTACGTACATTTATAAAACTTCCCTTGGGTTTCCTATAAACATTATGCCACATCTCTATCCAGCCAATATAGTGACCTAATTCATTATAATTTATAAAAATATATATATATAAATTTAAAAAAACATTCACTTATTATAAAATAATCTAAATAATAGTGGATAAAATACAACCAATATTTTTCTTTTTTCATAAAAACATTGAGATCCAATGATATAAGGAATGGCTTTTTTCCCATGATTCACTATATTTTATAGATAATTCCTATAAAAAATAGAAATATTAATAAAAATTATCATTTTATAATGTTTATTTTATTATTATATTGTAAAATATTAAATTACCTCATGAAATGTATTTCAGTTAATGTCGAAAAATATCTTCCACTACTCACAAGAAACACCTTCATGAACCATCTCATACATTTTTCATGTGATAAAATATTTTTCATTAAATTCTTTTCATAATCTCCATTTAAAATCTGACTATTTCTTGCCCAAATTTTTTAGAGTCCATGGGTGTGGAACGGAGTCACGGGAATTAAAATGAAAAATAATCTTGAAAAAAATAAATCTTTATAAGTATATTAATAATTTTACTAATGTATTTTAAATTAGTTATCAATGAATAATAAATTAATATTACCTTTACTTGGTTATCAAAGACTTAATTTTTTAATTTATCGGAATATACCTCCAATATTTATAATTAATGGGAGATATCACCATCTCTCAAGAAATATATAGGCTACAACACTGGTAGGTACCTTGGACTCATCAAATGGAATTATAATCTTAAATTCTTTCAGGTTCGATACATATTCTATATTCCTATTTATATCTATTCTGTTGTTGTCTTTATTTTTTTCGAAAATTCATTAAATAATGAATAAAATGTATAGTTTTTTTGTATAATGACATACAAACCAGTAATGGTAACTCTCAAATATCCCATATATGGAGGGGTTTCAAACTTCTCCATCATAGTAGGTGCATCGGATGGTTGGATACCAAAAAAATAGGGGAAATGTTGTCTTGTTAGAAGTATCTCATATATCAGAATCACAAGGGTTAACTAATGCTGACATTAGTGGTGTTGTGTTATGACATGTTGATCAACTAGGATCTTGAAATTTTTTTATTCTCATCATTCCAATAATTCAAATGGTTCAAGATATATTAAATCTATAAAAAAGTATGAACTAAAATATTTTTACAGAAAAGGAAAATTTTAAAAATGTATATATGTATGAAACCCTTATAAATGAGAAATTGTAGTATATTTTTATCACAAATTTATACATTTAATTATCAGCATCTTCATTGTCTTAAATATTATAAACATTCATTACGATGACTACATAATTTTCACCCTCTCTTGCAAGTTAGATTCTTTCAATATTGTGAGGAAAAAATTGGACAATCATTTTTGGTTGATGAGGTTCACTATCATAAAGAACTAATTGATCTCTATTTCCCATATCCTATAATTATTTCTATTTTAAGCATACAACAACACTCCAACCATCTTGTATTTCAACATCAATATAATAAACCATCTTCTCTTTCGAATCCAAGATAAATGGGTCATTCTCTACATATTCACTGGTATAGATCAAGTGAAATAAGTTGATATAAGTAAAATATAATGAATCTTCTATTATACCCCTATCAATTTTTACCCACTTTCATTTGAATAAGACTACTAAAAATTGACCATGATAGTTTAATTCAATTATATCAATAAACTTTCCATAGTATCTCACCTCTATAAGTGTAAATACACCACTATTTTTATTTTTCAAGTCTCCTTCCCAATAAATCTTATGAACCCTAAAGTCATTATTATTGTATCCATTGAATCTATTAGCCTTCCTTAGAGGACATCAATACAAAAACATCAAATCATTTGATATTTCAGAATGATTTTCCAAATTAGTTAACTAAACAAGCAGATATAAGGTTGTACTTTTATCATAGAAAAAATAAATACACAACATTAATATGAATATGAGTACATACTTACATGATGGGAAACCATTTTACAAAATTCTCATTAATATCTTTTGTCAATTCCATCTCATTTAGAGCTCAACCCCTTAGTCGTATCTATTTTTGTAGTCACAATTCTTCAATAAATGAATCTGCAATAAGATTATTGAGTAGCACATATCTATGTTCTTTTAGAAACTCCAATTCAGTTGGTGTAAAATTTAACCCCTTTCCAATTCATCATCAAATATTTGGAAATTTTAATTGATGGTTTTGAGAATGAGAATTAGTGGAGATGTCATTAACATGTCTAACATGATTGAATCTAATCACTATCCTATCCAAATACTTATAATAGAAGGTTATGAAATCATTGTCTATGTAACCTTCAGTAATAGAACCTTCTAATTGATCTTTATTCTTCACATATGATATTATACAACCTAAGTACCTAATGAAAAAAATAAGAAACATATTAAAACAAATTACACAATGATTTGATAAAAAATAATTCTTCAATGAAAATGAAAATAATATCAATGTACTTCTCAATTGGATACATCCATTAAAAGTATACCAGTCCACGAACTTTATAAACTACAACCAAATGAATATTCAAATGAATATTGATTGTAAAGAATGATGGGGGAAATAACATCTCCAAACGAAAAAATGTTAATGAAATTATTTCTTGAAGTTTATCGATCTTAGAAGGATTCATATTTTTTCCACAAATACATTTGAAAAAGGTACACAACTCAACTAGAACATTAGATAAATTATCATGTAATGTAATATTAAATTCTAATTGTAAAAACTACTCCATCAGAAAATGTGATTGATAACTTTTCAAACCATGTATCTTTCAATGTTTTAATTCATCACACCTTGTTATGTTACTTGAATATCAATATGGCAATTTTATATTCATTAAAGTTCAAATGAATACATATTTCCCATGATTTTTCATTGTAAAAATAGTCGATAGATACATTCTATTCTCATTTTCCCAAAAACCATGATTTATATTCAATGATTCCAAATCAATATTAGAATTAAGGTGATCCTTCGATTTACCCATCTCTTTTGCAATGTAAAAATTACATTTTCATGGGTATTCTTTTGAATATTCATTATGTCAAGATTATGGCATTTCAAATTAAACTCCCAATAAGGGAGTTTGAAAAATAAACTCATTTTCTTCCACTATTGTGTTCTATTAATGTCGGATACTGTACCTCATTACATTTTCCCACCTTCTTTAAAATGATTACATTTTCAAAATTCTGTAGTAACATTCATTAACTGTCCCAAGATTTCTAAACTAGATAAAAACGTCAATGGATTTTTCAATTCAATATATGTATTGAATCATGACTTGTTAGACCTGAATTTATGAGAAGCATAAAGAAATCAATGATGAAACATAAATAAAAATTTTATACTATGAGGTAATCATTGAGGGTCAAAGTCAAAATTACAAACTAGATAAGAAAAAATAGTATGATTGTTCCAACCAAATAGGATTCCTATTCTGGGATAGTCACTAATTGTCCAAATTAAAGAAACATGTATTTTGAATAGTTTTATCATTGAAGCATCATATGTTTCCACAAAATCATCCGATAATTCTCAAAATTCATTGATTATAGGTTTAAGTTATATTTCAACGTCATTTATAGTAATTTTATTTTTAAGAATAATCATCAAAATAATGAAAGATGTGTTATTCATACACATCCATGGAGGTATATTATAGGGGATCAAAAAACTGGATAAATTCTATAATTAATATTTAATGTATCAAAAGGTTTAAAAGCATCAGAATCTAATCACAAACATACATTCCTATTATATAAATAAAAATATGTATATAATGAATCATACAGATTCCATGATGTTGAATCATTTGGATGTCCCATCAAGTCATTGTTGTCACTATCATCATCATGCCACTTCATGTCACCTGTTATCTTAGACTACATTAATAATATTTGGAAGCGTGGTTTCATAGGAAATTAACCCAATACCTTTGTAGTAGTTTTCTTCCATTGTTTCTACCTAGTGTTGTAATGATTTGTACTCTCATTTTTGTTCATTGACTTCAGTCTGCATGTATTAAATCTTATGAATTCTTATTTATCGGACTCTTATCCCAATTAAAGCATGAAATCATTTGGGAATATAATCATGTCAAAGTTTATTGATTATTTTATTCATATCATAGAATTAACCAGGGATCTCAGATTCACTAAATGAATCATGAAGCAAATATAAAATCATTGGAATTTATTTGTAATTAATTTCATAGAGTCACTCTATATGATATAAATTATGTAGAAAATAAAACTACAAATACTTGGAACTCCATTTATGTAGTTCTTATTGTTCTTATTTAACTAATTCATAAAACTATTTTTTTCACTAATGTTCTGAACAATATTAACCTACTCATGATCAACTAAAGGTTCTATTGAAATATAAAAAACTTGGAAATTGTATCATGTAAATAATAATGCACCCTTTATCAAGTTTCATATTTAATTCTAATCTGCTTGGTCACTTTGTGTTTCATTAATAGGATAGTAATTTTTAAAAAAATTTATAAAATTTGATTCACCATGCCAAATACAGAATACATATCGAGTAGGAAACTATTTCAATTTCAAATAATTATATACTTTGGTTCTATTCAACCATCGCTTGAATTTAAAATCAGGACATGAAAATATTGTGCTTCCATCAACCGATCGGTTTTAAATTTCATAATCAAAAAATTCATCCTAACCCTTGGAATACTAAGGAGTGTATTGAGGTAAATTAATTAAAAATTTATCCATTGGTATTTTATTTTCAATATTCTCTCTATATATAATGGACCCCAGAACACCCTAAGAGGGGTGAGGTGAATCCAGGTGTGAAATTTTTCTTTTTAAATTTGTGGATCTTGTTCCCACATTAGTACAAACATGTTAAATATGTCAGTCAAAATAAAGTAAGGAGATGACCCAATACTTTAACTTGGTTCACCGCAAAGGGCTACGTCCAAGGTGCATAATCCAACAGTGTGTCAGTCGTACCTAAATCCACTAATATCTACTAGTTTATGGATTACAAGTATCGGTCATAGTCACTTTGTTCTAGGAACACTGCCTTTACAATGGTTTAAGGATAGCTACATGCATCTCTCGGATTACTTCTGTCGACTCTGCCTAGACCACTACCTTGAGAGAACTCTAACTCGGTTTATCAATTTGAAGGTATCTTCAATATATTTTCATTAAAGTATTCGTATCTATTTATCATGAGGCACTTCTTTCATCGAAGTCATGAATTGATACACTTTAAGGAACTGATCACACAACCCAGATATTCAAAAGCATGTCAGAAGCATAACACCGTACTTGCATGAAATACCTCAACTTATGAACAATATTTGGAAATTGTAACAAAAGATGACTTTATTGTAGCCCCTACTTTCCACGCAACCCTTATCTTTCACGTAACTACACCAAAGAATTCACTTGGTCTTTTCACACTAAAGGAACACCATGAACACAGGATTAACTCTCTGTAATTATTTTGCGTGCAAATATTTCATGCATCAGAGCAACTGAATTTTCATTTGAAAATTCATAAGTCTTTCATGGGGTAGACACCTATTTATAGGCCTTGATGACCCTTAATTCAAGTTTCTGAAATGTCTTTTTAGGTGTTCACAAGATTCTTTCTGAGCGCGCAAATCCCCTTTTGACATTGCATTGGGTGCGTAAGATTCTTCAGCGCAACCTCATCTTTTACGCACATTGAAGACTTGTATTCACTTTTTTCTTTTTCCATATTTTGATGCACTAATACCAAATTAAGCCTTGTTTATAATTTTCTAAAAACCCCTCAATCTTTCACTCAATTCCATTTTCCAAAAACACTTTTCTCCATATTCTAATTTTTGGACCCAAAAATTTGGCAAACACTGAGAAATAATGACACCTTCAATATTGTTTCCCACCTGAACAGTATGATCCCTTTCTTGGAAACCTTTCTAAACTTCTAATAAGTATTGACACCAAACACAAACCATACTCCATTTCCATCATATAAGAGTCATGGTTGCAACAATACATTCATATATAAAGATATAAATGCTCAATCAAACAATTACAATCAATTCTTAACAACACCCAATTTCATCATTGACCAAGGTTGGGACTTGATTCGATAGAACATAAATTTAAAATGAAAATGATTCTACTCAACATGAAATATATAAATATAAATTAATAAATTTTACCCCTCACAATAATAGGGTCAGATGTCATGGAAGAAGGTCACTGAGGTAAGGAGATGGAAATGAATAGTGTGGAGGTGGAGGATATGATCTCAGAAATATCTGATTAGGATAGAATTGGGTAAAAATGAGGGAAGAAGTAGGAGTATAGTGTAGTGGGGAAGGGTTTGGGGCTCGATATCCATTGGGGTGATGGTAATTAGGAAATATAGAAGATGGTTGACTATCTACAGTGAAGACCTGTAACGACCCAATCTTTTTGAGTAGTATATTAACTTACTCTTAATGATTTAATAAGATGTTAATGGTCAATGCAGAAAGAGGAGGCGATGGCTTCATCCAGTAGACTCGACCCTTATGAAGCCCACTTATCAGAGCTTGGGAAGGAGGTAGCATCTGTGGGCTTCGCTTTAGACCAAGCCCAAGCCGAACTCCAGCATGTCAAGCTTGAACGGAAACTCCTACAGGAGAATTTCAAGTTAGTAGAGATTACTACTAGGGAAATGTTATCTAAGCCTCCCTCAGATTCTCTCACCATAGCACACCTTACACTTAGGTCTTATGCCGGTGTTTTAAGGGGCTATGTGACGAGACCCTAGATTCCTTGTGTAATCCTTTCGGGTGAATAAATTGAGATTTCTTCCATTAGTGATGTCTGTGAAATTTCAAATGTCCAGATAATTTTAGGATATATTTTATTGATGAATTTTGAAAAAGGGATATTTTAAAATATTTATGTAAACCCTAAATAACTAATGATGTGTAATGATTTTCAGAAAAAGGTCTTCTACAAAAGTGTTCAGCAAGGAATTTGGAGTCTAATAAGATCAACTTAATTTTTGATGAATAGTAAATAGTGAATAGTGATTTTACGCTTAGGATTAGTAATGTGACCAAATGGTTTAGTAATATCACTTAAAGAAAGTTTTAAAATAATCTAGGCACCTTGATTAAGTAATGTGATTCAATAAAATGGTTAAATAACGGTTTCATAAATTATTAGTCAAGTATTAGTTTTTTCGGATGAATAGTGTTTTTTAATTAAAAATTTAATTAAAAATAATTAGAAAATTATTTTTATAAAAATGACTTTATTTTTGAACTCAGAGCATCGATATTATGTTATGGTAATTTTTGGGGATTTTTCTGAAAAAAATGAATTTTCAATGAATAGTGTTTTTATTTAAAAATTAAATTAAAAATATTTAGAAAATTATTTTTATAAAATGGATTTCATTTTTGAAATCAGAGCATTGATATTTGGTTAAGGTGAAATTTTGGGATTATTCTGAGAAAGTTGAATTTTCAGTGAATAGTAAAAATACAGTTTTAGGGTTTCGGTATGTTTAATGACATCATAACTGTGTCATGATGATGTCATGAGATCTTTTAAGGGTTGGCCGGCCAAGGGTGATGAATTATTGTTTTGGGGGCCCCATGGGGCCTAACTCCATGATAAATGCCAAGGGGGAGCACATGGGTTTGAGAAAAGCACATGTGAGGTGTCCCTTGGCCATTAATGCCTTGTCCCCTCACTTTACCTATAAATACCCACCCTTTCCTCCTTTATTTTTCACTCCCAACTCTCCCCCAACGACGTTCTGGTCTTCTTACCTTCCAAGGAGTCCTCCCAAGGTGCCCCCAAGCCCTCAAGGTCCAATCCTTTGAGTTTCAAGAGTCACGTTTTAAGGTAAGGGATCCGACCCCTCTCTTTCTTTTCATGTAATCTCTTTTATGTCATTCCTATTATGCTCCATGTTTTTATGTGAGAGGATGTTCTTTTATATTCCTCTTACTTCCCTTTCATGTTTATATGATGAGATATCCCCTCTTACTCTCATCATTTCGTTTTATGAAAGTTTAAGTGACGCCGTTAGGCTGCCGAATTTTTAAGGGATTCTTTCACCCTTCTCATTTTTCGAGTTAGATTTTCATGTCAAGTCTTTCAAGTTCCTTTTTATTATGTTGGGGTATGATCTCTATATCTATCATAATGATCTCTTATGATCATATGATGAGGGACCCTATTTGATCTTGTCAAATCATTTTCTTTTGAAGTTAAGTGACGCCGTAAGGCTGCCGAATTTTCATAAGAGAAATCTAATCTTTTTTCCTTCCATGTTTTTCATTTCAAATGGTATGTCCCTCAAATTTCATTACCATGTCCATATGTCCTTCTTATTATTTCACCCTACTGTTTTATGGATCATTTATGAGTGGGTGACCTATGTCCCCTCTCATTTCAATGTTTTCTAAAACCCCGAAACTTAGCCGTTATGCTGTAGAATTTTCCCCTCAAAATGCCTCTCTCTTTTCTCAAAAATTATTTTATGTTATAAAGTGAATACTCAAAGCTCTTATTTCTACAAGGGTATTCACATATATATCAAAATTTTCCATTTTAAATTCTGAGATTTACATACATGAGACCCACTTTCCCTTTCTGTGGGTTTAAAGTGACGTAAAGATCATGTCTTTAAAGCAGTTTTTAAAACGTTATGATTATGAAATGAAACCCATTTATTTTATGCTATGTGGGTTATTTATGAAATGTTTGATGATGATATATGTGGATCACATGATAATAAAGGCAAATTTAAGGGTGCGCCCTGATAGCTCTCCAATGCATTGGGTAATGATGTAACCACTAGAGATTACAATTTTCACGATACCTTGGTGAATAACCTTGGTAATTTTCAAATGACACCTTGGGGATGGACCTTGGTGATATGTTCATGATTGTCTATGTTAAATGATGTATCCACATCTTCAAGTTATGGAAAATGTTATTTTTATTATGAAATGCCTCATGATTTCTTTCCCATGCCTTAAAGTTCTTTTCATGTCCTTATTGAAGTATCTCAAGTTCACTTGTAAAATGTTCCTCTTGTTTCCCTTACTGGGCCTTCTGCTCACCCTTTCTTTTGATGTATGCCCCCAGGTTATTAGATGCAGTAATGAACCTAGAATGAACTTAAGGATACGCCTTTCAAGTGTTTAAGAAGAATGTTTTATGTTGTTTTCATGTATTATGTTCCTGGTTTCCAAGACACTAGACCTTAAAGATCCTCAGTTTTGTGTAATGTAATGAACGTTTATGTTATAAAATGGTGGGATGCTATAGTTGGTATCAAAGGATGGTTTAGTTATTTGTGGAAATTAGGATATTAAAACTTTAGGAAGAACCCTATAGAAAAGTTTAAATATAGGAAAACTTCCTGGTATTTTGGTAAGTATTGAGTAAGTGGTTTATCAAACAAATACATCCCTGTCTGGATACGAGCAGGTAGAGGCGGCTCTGGCACAGATGTACATAGGGGTAAAACCCGAAAACACCGCTTTGAGCTAGACTCGAACGGGAACTGGTGCACGATAACGGGCCTTGCTGCACTCTTGGTTACGACACTCCCGGGGGATATGTTTGGTTAATCACAAGCTTTTTATGAATCATTATGAAGGAATTATAGAAAAGTGTAATTGTATAAGCATGAAGTCTTAGTTAAAAGATCCATAAATGAAATAAGTTTCTCACTAAGGTTTTATTCTTTTAGAAAATGGCGGGCAATAGTAGGAACTGTGCCGATGGAGACAGCAATGCACCATGTGCTGACGGCCCTCCGATGGAAGCCGGAATGGAAACATCCATGCGAATGATGAACCAACTGACTCAAGTTATGAGTAATAACTTGAATCAAGCTGAGAGGCCGACCTCACCACGAAGGGAACAACTTTATGTTGAGTCCTTCATGCGTCAACGACCACCAACATTCAGTGGATCTACTGACCCATTGGTTGCGGAACAATGGATAAGCTCCATTGAAAAGATCTTTTATGTACTTCATTGTTCGAAACAAGAAAAAGTCACCCTTGCTGTTTACCGCCTAGAGGGAGAAGCTGATCAGTGGTGGTCACTGATCAAAAACACAAAGCCACGAGGAGAGATGGAAGCTATGGAGTGGGAAGAATTTCAGGGAATTTTCTTTAACAAGTATTTCCCTCATTCCATGAGAACGAGAATGGAGAAAGAGTTTCTCGAGCTGAAGCAGAAGGAGAACGAATCTGTCGGAAGCTATGAGATGAACTTCACAAGGATTTCCCGTTATACCTCAAGCTTTGTCATGGACCCTAATGGGAAGGTAGATAGATTCTTTGGTGGACTACGACCTCATCTACAGAAGAATCTAGCCAACAGGGACTACGATAGCTATGAAGAAATAGTTCAAAGTGCTATGAAAGTTGAACTAGAGTTTGGGGAGACACAGTGGTCTCACAAATCTAATGAAAAGAAGAGAACTCTAGAACCAAGCCTGGGAAGAAGTTTTGATCAGGAAAGAGGTGGAAAGCATATGCAACATGCCACATGAAATAAATGTGGGAAGAAGCATCCGGGGAACTGCTTGATCGGAAGTGGCAAGTGCTATAGGTGTAGAAAAGAAGGCCATATTTCTCGGAATTGTCGTAGTGATGTGAAGCCTCAACTTCCCAACACTAACGACAGAGGAAAGATGGTTCTGGACCTACCCGAAGTCACATGCTTCAAGTGTGGACAGCTTGGGCACTTTTCTAATCAATGTCCAAATCCGAGAGTGGTGGAGGGGAATCACCATCAACCTCAGCAGAGGCCAAGGGACCAAGGTCGTGCTTTCGCTATCACAAAAACTGAAGTTGAAGTCCCGAACGATGTGGTAGCAGGTACTCTTGTTGTCCTCTCAAAACTAGCAAGTACTTTATTTTATTCTGGTTATACGCATTCCTTTATTTCCTCCAAGTTTGCAAGGAATATAGAATCAATCCCCGAACTGCTAGAGGTAGAGTTGTCAGTCAAGACTCCAAGTGGGATTATCCTTGCATCAAAAGTATTTAGAGACTCTAGTGTTTACTTTGGTGAGCTCAATCTTATCGCAAATCTAGTAGTCATTCCCATGATGTAATTCGACATTATACTAGGGATGGACTGGCTCTCAAAGTATAATGCTAAGATCAAATGCAGAAGTAAGGAAATCTCAGTAGTCTTGAATGAACGACCTACAGTTATCTTCCAAGGAGAGATATCCCGAACTGATCCCTATCTAGAATCACCTCCCATAGCTTTCTTTATGGAGTTAATCGGTGATGATGAAGAAGGGAAAGGGAGAATACAAATTGAAGATGTTCCGATTGTTCAGGAATACATGGATGTATTTCCTGAGGAGTTACCTGGACCTCCCCCAGAAAGAGAGGTAGAGCTCTCCATTGAACTCATACCTGGGTCTCAACCGATATCAAAGACTCCATATAGAATGGAAAATGTGGATCTAGAAGAGCTAAAGAAACAACTCCAAGACTTGTTGGAGAAGGGGTTTATCTGACCGAGTGTGTCTCCTTGGGGAGCACCAGTTCTCTTTGTGAAGAAGAAGGATGGATCAATGCGGCTATGCATTCATTATAGAGAACTGAACGGGATCACAGTGAAGAACAGATATCCTCTTCCAAGAATTGATGATTTATTTGACCAACTTCGCGGGGCTCAATTCTTCTCTAAGATTGACCTTCGATCTGGTTATCATCAACTGAGGGTGAAGAAGGAAGATATTCCAAAGACTGCCTTCCGATCAAGATATGGGCATTATGAGTTTACTGTTATGCCCTTCGGCTTGACTAATGCTCCTGCTATTTTCATGGATTTTATGAATAGAGTCTTTAAGGACTACCTTGATAACTTTGTGGTAGTTTTTATTGATGATATTTTGATATATTCAAAAAGTCATGTGGAGCATGAAGATCATCTGAGGGTTGTTTTGAAAACTCTACGGAAGGAGAGGCTCTTTGGGAAGTTCAGCAAGTGTGAGTTTTGGTTACAACAAGTGGCTTTCTTGGGGCACATCGTAACTAATGAAGGAATCTCGGTTGACCCTGCAAAGACAATGGTTGTGGAGGAGTGGCCTCAACCCACAACAGTAACTGAGATTCGTAGTTTCCTTGGTTTAGCGGGATATTATAGGAGGTTTGTGAAAAACTTTTCACGGCTTTCTAATCCACTAACCAAGTTGACTCGAAAAGGGGTTAAGTTCATCTGGACAAAGGAATGTGAGGAAAGTTTCCAAGAGCTGAAGAAGAGATTGGTTACTGCACCTGTGTTAACACTACCCTCTATCGGAGAAGGATTCGTTATTTTTAGCGATGCATCTCTGAAAGGGCTTGGGTGCGTCCTCATGAAAAATGACAAGGTAATTGCTTATGCATCTAGACAGTTGAAGATTCATGAGCAGAATTATCCTACGCATGATCTAGAGCTGGCGGTAGTTGTTTTTGCTCTAAAGATATGGAGGCACTATCTTTATGGGGAGAAATGTGATATATACACTGACCACCAAAGTCTAAAGTATATTTTCACTCAGAAAGAATTGAACATGAGACATAGGAGATGGTTGGAGCTTATTAAAGACTATTATTGTTCAATTTATTATCACCCTGGAAGAGCAAACAAAGTCGCAGATGCGTTAAGCAGGAAATATCCTGTTTTTCTGGCAATAATGAGGATCTTGGGAGATCCCTTGATTAAAGATCTAGTAAAACTGGACATGGGAATTATAAGGAAAGGGACATCATCAACCCTATCCCAAATGATTTCTCAACCTTCATTACTAGAGAAGATCAAGAAGGCTCAAAAAGAAGATCATTTTCTACAGGAGAAGTTGGAGGCTGTAAAAGATGGGAAGTTACCTGATTTCAATATTGATCAAGAAGGTGTATTGAAATTTCATACAAGACTATGTGTCCCATCTATTCCGGAGATAAAGAAAGAACTGATGGATGAAGCTCATAGCTCTACTTTCTCTATACATCCGGGAAGCACTAAGATGTATAGAGACCTTCGTGATCATTATTGGTGGGATAACATGAAGAGGGAGATTGGCGATTACACTACAAGGTGCCTGGTGTGTCAGCAATTAAAGGCATAAAGACAAATTCCTAAGGGGGTATTACAACCGCTACCCATACCAGTATGGAAGTGGGATAATATCACCATGGACTTTGTAACTGGTCTCCCAAAAACATCCAAAGGAAACAATGCGATATGGGTTATTGTGGACCGTCTCACCAAGACAGCCCATTTTATCTCTATTCGGGAAGATTTCTCTCTGGATCAGCTTGCCAAGATATACGTGAAGGAAGTGGTAAGGCTGCATGGGGTACCACTATCCATCGTATCTGATCGTGACCCAAGATTCACATCAAAATTCTAGAGAAGTCTTCAACATTCTCTGAATACTGAATTGAATTTTAGTATGGCCTATCATCCTCAAACTGATGGCCAATCTGAAAGGACTATTCAGACACTCGAAGACATGTTGAGATTATGCTCAATGGAATTTAAAGTTGGTTGGGATCAACACCTCCCATTAGTGGTGTTCTCCTATAACAATAGATTCCATGCGAGTATTCAGATGGAACCCTATGAAGCTCTGTATGGAAAGCGGTGTAGAACTCCTACTTGTTGGGATAAAACTGGTGAGAGGAAGCTTCTTGGGCCTGATCTCGTGCAAGAGATGACAGAACAGGTTCATGCCATCCAACAACACATAAAGGCTGCTCAGAGTCGGCAGAAGAGCTATGCTGACAATTGTCGAAGGGACTTGGAGTTTGGTGTTGGTGACAAAGTCATCCTTCGAATTTCTCCATGGAAGAGAGTCATGCGGTTTGGGAAGAAAGGGAAGCTCAGCCCTAGGTACATTGGCCCCTATGAAATCCTTGATCGCATAGGAGCAGTGGCCTATCGTCTAGCACTTCCACCGAACCTAGCTCAAGTTCATGATGTCTTCCATGTATCTCTCTTGAGGAAGTACATACCCGACCCTTCGCATGTACTGAACCCAGAGGTGGTACAACTTGAACATGACCTATCTTATGAGGAGCAGCCAGTGGAGATCTTGGACCGTAGAGACAAGGTTCTACGAAACAAGACTACCCACCTTGTGAAAGTGTTGTGGAGGAATCATAAGTATGAAGAAGCGACTTGGGAGCCTAAGGAAATGATGAAGCAAATTTACCCTCACCTTTTCGACTAGGCCTCAAGTATAAATTTCGGGGACGAAATTTCTTAAGGGGGGAAGAATCTAACGACCCAATCTTTTTGAGTAGTATATTAACTTACTCTTAATGATTTAATAAGATGTTAATGGTCAATGCAGAAAGAGGAGGCGATGGCTTCATCCAGTAGACTCGACCCTTATGAAGCCCACTTATCAGAGCTTGGGAAGGAGGTAGCATCCGTGGGCTTCGCTTTGGACCAAGCCCAAGCCGAACTCCAGCGTGTCAAGCTTGAACGGAAACGCCTACAGGAGAAGTTCAAGTTAGTAGAGATTACTACTAGGGCAATGTTATCTGATCCTCCCTCAGATTCTCTCACCATAGCACACCTTACACTTAGGTCTTATGCTGGTGTTATAAGGGGCTATGTGACGAGACCCTAGCTTCCTTGTGTAATCCTTTCGGGTGAATAAATTTAGATTTCTTCCTTTAGTGATGTTTGTGAAATTTCAAATGTCCAGATAATTTTAGGATATATTTTATTGATGAATTTTGAAAAAGGGATATTTTAAAATATTTATGTAAACCCTAAATAACTAATGATGTGTAATGATTTTCAAAAAAAGGTCTTCTACAAAAGTGTTCAGTAAGGAATTTGGAGTCTAATAAGATCAACTTAATTTTTGATGAATAGTAAATAGTGAATAGTGATTTTACGCTTCGGATTAGTAATGTGACCAAATGGTTTAGTAATATCACTTAAAGAAAGTTTTAAAATAATCTAGGCACCTTGATTAAGTAATGTGATTCAATAAAATGGTTAAATAACGGTTTCATAAATTATTAGTCAAGTATTAGTTTTTTTGGATGAATAGTGTTTTTTAATTAAAAATTTAATTAAAAATAATTAGAAAATTATTTTTATAAAAATGACTTTATTTTTGAACTCAGAGCATCGATATTATGTTATGGTAATTTTTTGGGGATTTTTATGAAAAAAATGAATTTTCGATGAATATTGTTTTTATTTAAAAATTAAATTAAAAATATTTAGAAAATTATTTTTATAAAATGGATTTCATTTTTGAAATCAGAGCATTGATATTTGGTTAAGGTGAAATTTTGGGATTATTCTGAGAAAGTTGAATTTTCAGTGAATAGTAAAAATACAGTTTTAGGGTTTCGGTATGTTTAATGACATCATAACTGTGTCATGATGATTTCATGAGATCTTTTAAGGGTTGGCCGGCCAAGGGTGATGAATTATTTTTTTGGGGGCCCCATGTGGCCTAACTCCATGATAAATGCCAAGGGAGAGCACATGGGTTTGAGAAAAGCACATGTGAGGTGTCCCTTGGCCATTAATGCCTTGTCCCCTCACTTTCCCTATAAATACCCACCCTTTCCTCCTTTATTTTTCACTCCCAACTCTCCCCCAACGAATTTCTGGTCTTCTTACCTTCCAAGGAGTCCTCCCAAGGTGCCCCCAAGCCCTCAAGGTCCAATCCTTTGAGTTTCAAGAGTCGCGTTTTAAGGTAAGGGATCCGACCCCTCTCTTTCTTTTCATGTAATCTCTTTTATGTCATTCCTATTATGCTCCATGTTTTTATGTGAGAGGATGTTATTTTATATTCCTCTTACTGCCCTTTCATTTTTATATGATGAGATATCCCCTCTTACTCTCATCATTTCGTTTTATGAAAGTTTAAGTGACGCCGTTAGGCTGCCGAATTTTTAAGGGATTCTTTTACCCTTCTCATTTTTCAAGTTCGATTTTCATGTCAAGTCTTTCACATTCATTTTTATTATGTTGGGGTATGATATATATATCTATCATACTGATCTCTTATGATCATATGATGAGGGACCCTATTTGATCTTGTCAAATCATTTTCTTTTGAAGTTAAGTGACGCCGTAAGGCTGCCGAATTTTCATAAGAGAAATCTAATCTTTTTTCCTTCCATGTTTTTCATTTCAAATGGTATGTCCCTCAAATTTCATTACCATGTCCATATTTCCTTCTTATTCTTTCACCCTACTGTTTTATGGATCATTTATGAGTGGGTGACCCATGTCCCCTCTCATTTCAATGTTTTCTAAAACCCCAAAACTTAGCCGTTATGCTGCAGAATTTTCCCCTCAAAATGCCTCTCTCTTTTCTCAAAAATTATTTTATGTTATAAAGTGAATACTCAAAGCTCTTATTTATACAATGGTATTCACATATATATCAAAATGTTCCATTTTAAATTCTGGAATTTACATACATGAGACCCGCTTTCCCTTTCCGTGGGTTTAAAGTGACGTAAAGATCATGTCTTTAAAGCAGTTTTTAAAACGTTATGATTATGAAATGAAACCCATTTATTTTATGCTATGTGGGTTATTTATGAAATGTTTGATGATGATATATGTGGCTCACATAATAATAAAGGAAAATTTAAGGGTGCGCCCTGATAGCGCTCCAATGCATTGGGTAATGATGTAACCACTAGAGATTACAATTTTCACGATACCTTGGTGAATAACCTTGGTAATTTTCAAATGACACCTTGGGGATGGACCTTGGTGATATGTTCATGATTTTCTATGTTAAATGATGTAGCCACATCTTCAAGTTATGGAAAATGTTATTTTTATTATGAAATGCCTCATGATTTCTTTCTCATGCCTTAAAGTTCTTTTCATGTCCTTATTGAAGTATCTCAAGTTCACTTGTAAAATGTTCCTCTTGTTTCCCTTACTGGGCCTTCTGCTCACCCTTTCTTTTGATGTATGTCCCCAGGTTATGAGATTCAGTAATGAACCTAGAATGAACTTAAGGAGACGCCTTTCAAGTGTTTAAGAAGAATGTTTTATGTTGTTTTCATGTATTATGTTCCTGGTTTCCAAGACACTAGACCTTAAAGATCCTCAGTTTTGTGTAATGTAATGAAAGTTTATGTTATAAAATGGCGGGATGCTATAAGACCAGTCGAGGGATGTCATCTTGATCGGTTTCAAGTGAGGTAGGTTCGGTAGTCTAAGATAAGGGAGGGGGTAGAGGGTCATCGGTCAGCATCATATGGGGTGGTTTTGATGGTTGATAGTTAGAATCAAGGGATGTGGAGTCGATGGGGTGCTCAAGTTGTGGGGGTTTGGGGGGTCTGTGTGTCGGGGCTATGGGGGTTGGGGTGCGTTAGTACAGGGGTATGGTAAATTAGGTTTATTTAAGTATTTAGTGGTGGTTTTAATAAAATGGCCACCAAAACTAATTATTAGTAGTGTTCTTATGAAACCACCGATAAATTTTAAATAATATAAAATATAATAATTAGCGGTGATATCTAGAACTACTGTTAATAAAATGCAGCTGAGAAACCATTTTTTATAGTATCAACAATTTTCATATTCATAAGAGGAGATAGATTTGTTTTTAAATTAATGAGAAGAATAAATAGTTCCATATTGTATATAGAAATAATTAATAGGTGACTTCCTGATACTTATTTTGTTATGTTCCATATCATTTTATCTAATTTTTTTCACAAATTTTTTTATCATTTATATCTAATACTTATTTAGATAACTTTCATAGAGATCATGAATAAATAACTTCATCCTTCTTTTTATTTTTTAGTGGATTAAACATTTTAGGTTATCAAACTGAAATATTGTAAGATAACCATGATTGATGAATACATTGTTGAATAAAAAGACATGTTGTGATATGTATTATTCAACCACACCTCAATCTGATACATGGTAGTTCAATCCTGGCTCAAAGACTATTTTTTGTTTAAAATTGAAATTTTAGTCCAAAACACTCGTTACATACCCAAAACCAAGAAAAAACATTGATGTTATTATGTTTACAAATTTATGGAAGATATAATTTTTCATCAATAAACTAGAATCCTCAATGATCTATTTCATATGATAAATAAAAATTCATTTAAAATATTTATTAATACAATATTTATATTTTCTAGTACAAACATGACTGTAGATAGTTATCATATTCAAAATAAGAAATATATGTTTTATATATATTAATGGGTAGAATACATGGTGTCATAATGTATACAGACATCATAAAGAGGTAACTTTCTATTGATTATGTAGTAAATTTTCTCATCATTTTATATACTATTTCATAGTTAAATTACTTATCATATTTATTGGATAAATATTTTGTTAATTTTCACATAGATCATTAATAAGGATGATACAATAATTATTCACCCAAGTACTATGATTATGAACTCAATAATATGATGCACTCATGATGATGCAGTTTTCTTTTTATTCATTAATGACTTCAGCATTTCGAGTTATCAAACTATAATATTTTAAGATAACCCTAAATTTTAAAATAATTTCAGAATAAAAATACATGGTGTCATGTGTAGGAACCAACCCCAACTCAATATGATTCATGGTTTTCCCAATAAGACTCAATGTTTATGATTTAAGTTTAAAATTGACATTTTAGTTCAAAACACACGTTACATAATCCGAACTAAGGAAAAAAATTATATTTTTTTATACTTTTGAAAAATTACCCTTAACTTATTTTTGATGTGTGAGAATCATTTTAAACTCAATCAATGATATAGTGTTCCTAGTATGGATTGAAGTGTATGATTTTACTTGAAAATTTACATGTCAATTCAAAACAAATGTCATACTCAAAATAGGGAAAGAAAATTTAGATTATTTTGATAATTTAGGAAAATGATTCATATGTTATTTGTGATGTGTAGGAATCAAAAAACCTCAATGTGATACATGGTGTGTCTGGTATGACTAAAATTATCTGTTATTAGTTTAAAATTGGCATTTTTGTGAAAAACTTGTGTCACTCAGTGAAATCTAAGGAAACACACTCTTATTTTCTTGATAATTTATGATAATGTTTCATAATTCATTTTTTACATGTAGGAATTATTATCTCATAAAAATAACACACAGTGTGACTGGTATGACTAAAAGTGCATGTTTTCCATTTAAATTTACATTTTAGTAAAAAAGATACCATATATACTCAAAACTAAGAAAATTCATTCATATTATTTTAATACTTTAAGAAAACAACCCATTGGTCATTTTTGGCATATAGGAATCAATCATATGTCAATATAACATACCGTGCGACCAGTATGAATCCAGGTGTGTCTTTTTTACTTAAAATTAACATTTTAGTTGTAAACACAAGTTACAAACTCAAAACTAGGAAAATGAACTCAGATTGTTTTGATACATTATAAAAATGATCCATAGGTCATTTTTTATGTGTAGAAATTATCCACATATTAATCTGATACACGGTATTTCTGGTATGACTCAAACATAGCAGTTTGAGTTTAAAAATGAAATTTTAGTTCAAAATACGTGTCACCCTTAGAAAACCAAGAAAACTCATTCAAACTATCTTGATAATTTTGGATAAATATTCGTAAGTCATTTTTTATATAATGGAATCATTCTCATTTCAAACCTATATATGATGTGACTAGAATGACTCAAAGTACATGTTTTTATTTTAAATAAACAATTTTGTAAAAAAGACACATGACATACTCAAAACTGATAAAACACATTTAGATTGTTTTGATAATTTATGAAAATGATCCGTAATTAATTTTTGATGTATAGGAATAATGAACATCAATCCAATGCATTGTGTATCTAGTATTACTCCAAGTGTGTTTTTATTTAAAATTTATATTTAATTTCAGAATACACATCACATACTCAAAATCATGAAAATTTATTTTTTTTATTTTGGTGCTTTATTAAAATGATCCATAAGTCATTTTTTATGTGTAAAAATTATTCGCATATCAATCTGATACAGAGTATTTCTGGTATGACATAAAATGTATGTTTTGAGTTTAAAAATGAAATTTTAGTTCAAAACATGTGTCACTCACTAAAAAGTAAGAAAATGCACTAGAATTGTCTTAGTACATTTGTAAAATTATTCTTAAGTCATTTTTGACATGTAGGAGTCAATATCACATCAAACTGACACATGATGTGATTGGTATGACTTAAAGAGTGTGTTTTCAGTTTAAATTTACATTTTGATAAAAAAGAAACATGATATACTCAAAACTAAGAAAAAACATTTCTATTTTTTTAATACTTTAAAAAATCATCCCTAAGTTATTTGTGATGTGTATGAATCTCCTACACATTAATCTAACACATCGTGTAACTGGTATGACTCGAAGTGTGTTTTTTATTTAAAATTGACATTTTAGTTCAAAACATATGTCACATAATCCAAACCAATAAAATGAATTAATATTATTTTTTATACTTTATGAAAATGATTCATAAGTTATTTTTGAAATATATGAATTATCTGGACATTAATCTGATACATTGTGTGCTTGGTATGACTCAAATTGTGTGTTCAGAGTTTAAAATTTTCATTTTAGTTCAACACATGTGTTACTCAGTGAAAATTGATAAAACACGCTTATATTGTCTTGAACATTTATTAAAATTATTTATAAGTCATTTTTTATGAGTAGGCATCAGTTTCATGCCAAATCGACACACTATGTGACCGGTATGAATCAAATTGTGTGTTTTTAGTCTAACTTGACATTTTAGTAAAAAAGACATGTGACGTACTCAAAACTAATAGAATGAACTTGGAATGTTTTTATACTTTAGAAAAACAATACTTATTTCATTTGTGAAATTTTTTCAATAAATTCATAGAAATTTGATGCACTCTATGATCGGTATTACTCGAAGTGTGTCTTTTTATTTAAAATTATCATTTTTCTTCACATCACATACTAAAACTGAGAAAATGAAATTTTATTGTTTTGATAATTTATGAAAAAAAACCATAATTCATTTTTGACGTGTAAGTTTTAGTTTCACCTCAATCAGATACATAGTGTTACCGGTAAGACTTGAACTATGTGTTTTGAGTTTAAAAATGACATTTTAGTTCAAAACTGATGTGACATACTTAAAAATGAGAAAACACATTCATATTATTTTTATACTTTAAAAAAATAATCCATTTGTCCTTTTTGATGTGTATTAATCATCCTAAACTCAATTTGATATAATGTGTGACCGGTATGACTCAAATTGTTTGGTTTTAATTTAAAAATGACATTTTTTATTGTACTACTTTATATTTATGATTAATTTATTTATTTATAATATTACTTACATAAGAATTGTTTTCATATATAGGTGTATTCTTTTTCCCAAGTTGGGGTAATTTTTTAGGAAAATGATATCGTGATTCGGGTTTTTTTAAAGGGGATCATGTCCCAAATGCAATGAGATATCTCTAATGATGCACTAAGAATCGGTCTCACAAACGAGCTTTTAGAGTCCATGCTTACAGGACATGTTGAGTCCCATATTCAGATCCACCCACTCAACCATGGAAGAAGTAGATAAATCAATGTTACAATAATATCTTATAATCTAGTTTCCTATTTGATCCCTAAAAACACCTCCAACACCCATAGATCTAATATTTCCTTTGGAGTAGCCATCCATGTTTATCTTGTAACAAGATGGTGGTGGTGGCTTCCATGATATCAGTGAAACTAGAGTGGGGTATTTCATTTCTATTGATGTGTGTTGGGGAAAAATTAAAATGTAATGAATGTGGGATGATTAGGAGTGTTTAAGGGAATGGAGTTCCAATTTATATCTCCCACATTTTTCACCCACTCCACCTACTATAATTCACAAAGAAAGATTTAGAAATATTTTTTTATTTTATTTATAAGAAAATTAGGGAATATATGGGTTTTTTCATATGGTTTTTTTTTAAAAGTTGAAACTAGTTTATTATTTTATTTTTAAATTTTTGGTAAATATATGGGTTTTTTCATGTGGATTGTTTATTTTATTTTTTAAATTATGTGATTGAGTATTTTCTTTCATTTTTTTCATTTTGATAAAAATAATATAATCTGGTTTTTTCATATCGATGTTTTAGTATGTTTTTATTTTTTATTAAAATAATTGAAATCCTTTTTTGAAAAGAAAATAAATATATATATATATTTCATATGGGATGAAAAGGTATTTAATCTTAAGAGAAAATTTTGTTTGGGGAAATTTTTTAAGGGCTTAAACACATTTATAAAATAAAGTTTAAGAAAATGTATTTAACCCTAAAGGCATTCAGTTTTTTTATTCAGAAAATAAATTAATTTTTTTATATTTTTATTGGTTTTTTTGATTAAATGGAAATAAATGATCATATTGAAATTTTGTGGAAATGGGAAAATATAAAGGTGGAAATTTTAAAATGTTTGAAGGAGAGAAAAATAATGGGCGCCCAAAACCGATGAAAGAAAAAGGCATACAATTTTTCCATAAAGGAAATAATGGTGGGTCATGGGTATGTTTAAAGATTCAAGGGTGTCATATAAGTGTGGAAACAAAAAATTAATTTAAAAAGATAAAAACCAAATCCTGGCTTATTAATGGAGCGCAGCCAAACCACAACTATATTGTGGGATTTTAACATGGACCACATTTCAATAATGAAGTATGTGTGAGCTAGGGTTTGCATTTTCTAGACAAGAACAAAATTTCAGATCAAAATGACATGCCAGACATGGCCAAAAATCATGAGGATAAATTGATCGAGCCAATAGGGTCATGCCTCCAAGTGATCATAACTCATGCATGTGACTGTAAATAACTACTTTCTGGATTTTAGTATAATGAAATGGAACTCTATCTAATTGAACCATACCAAAAAGCTAAGGAATTCAAAAAAATTAGCACCATGAAGAGTTTGTACTTGAATGTTATGAGTGCTGCAGAAGTGCCAATGAGGAATTTCTAACTAGGATTTTTATTTTAATTAATGATTAATTCAAGATGTTTATCGATGATAAACATCATGAATGGTATAATTTAATCAAAAATTAATTGACATGATAAGTCTATAACCAAATATAGGATCATCACATAAAAATTTATAATTAATTTAAGTAGTTAAATAATTACCTTACGATAAATTCTTCTTTGAAAATAGATGTGACAATATTTCTACATTTTATGATTTTTTATATCAAGAATAAAGTGTTGATTCTCACTTAATCTGATTCACATGTGTATCAAGAACTTCTTAGAGTCATCTATTAAATCTATGGGTGATAGCATGGAAGATCCTAATGCCTGCATCATTTGTCAGTGGTCGCCATGAGAATCACTTCAAAAATGATTCACCTTAATCTCTTTATAATTGAAAGGGATGGTGGAGGTGGATCACTCTTTTTTCATGAAATCATTCTTAGAGAGAGGCTCTATAGGGATTGGGTGAATTATACCTATCATTGTGCGCAACACAAAGGACCAGTGTTAGGTTTGGAAATAATAAAATTATATTTAAATAGTGTTGTTATTAGAAAATAATAATTGTCCATATGGGCTTATTATTTCCCTAATCCTCATAAAACACTAGTTCAATGATAATAATAACAATAACAATAATAATAAATAATAATAATAATAATAATTCTTGACATGCACAAAAATAGAAAATTAATTAAATAATAGTTATTGAAATAATATTTGAAATATATTATTTCTCATCGGACTATTAGACATGTCCCTCCATTACTCTATAATATTTATTAGGTCTTGAATGATGAATATTAATCTATAAATAAATATCACTCCATTATTGGTCAAAAAATAAATAAATATTATATTCTATAAATAGAAAAACAATATTTTTAACATATGTTGGTCACAAAACATTCTCTTGAATAACAAGAGATGAAATTTATGTGATCAAAAATCATAAATAATTATTAAACCACGGACGATAATAATATTTATTCATGATGTTAAATAATAAATTATATTATTATTTAATTTTGGTTTTAAACGCACTTAATGTGTGACTCTCATGGATTCTATCTCAATCGCATTGGGCAAAGCCATCCAAGGTCCATGGTTAGCATATAAAAATAGGAAAAGACATCCAAATATAACTAAGTTAAGGTAAAAATGACATAAAACCTCACACGGTCACTTACAGTGTAGTATAATATCTTTATCTTGATATCTCTAATAAAAGATGTTTCATGTGGTGTCATCATTATATATGCTCGATGACTATTTCTATGACTTTCTGAAAATAAAATTGTCCATAGAACACTGTGGAAATGGATTTATTTAAGATATTTTATTTTAATAAAATATCTTGAGATATAAAAATACATTAAATAATATAAGGGATATATCCTTTATTGCATTATTCATTAATGCAATATTACTCATGATGCACCAAATTCATCCTACCTCACCATGAACACATGTCATCACAGTTTTCATTAATACATCATTTTACATGGAAAATAATATCCATTAATAAAAATATTAAATTCTAAGGATCAATATAAACGTACAAATATATGAAAATCCAATGACACATATAATTTTGGATTTACTAGTTGTGGTTTGTGTTCTTATAATCCCCTACACTAGAAATTACCAAATGTATACACAATGAGAAAGTGTCCCAATGTCCTATGAGTCTCCACCCATTATAGATTATATCATTTGTATCCAATAAAATGAAATAATCCTTCTATATAACATATATTAAAAATACTTTCATAACACTTATGGTTCTCATGATAACGGGGAATTGTAAAGACCTTTCAGTGAGACAGTTACTCTTAGGACATTATCACATACTATGTCGTGTATAAGAATAATCATGATGTTGTAGTGAACCTATTTTTACCTTTTAAGGCTTTGAAATTTTTTAAGAAATAATTTTAGATTTAAGCACTGTGACGGCATGATATTTTTGAGTTTTGGTGAGCCTAGAATTGATATTATAAAAATATTAAATATTTTAGCATCGCAAATATATAGTTTTTCAGGATTAATGGAATAACTCATGAATGGGGGATCATATTGTAAATCTGAGACCATGTTTGAGTTTTGAATGCATGCTTTATCCTATCCATGACCAAAATTTGGTCAGCACTGGATGTTAAGATGAGGAACCTGATGGCGGGTATGTTAAGTGGATTAATTAACTAAATAATTCATTTAATTCATTTAATATACAAACCTAAATTTCCAGCATATAAATTCTTCTATAGAAATCCTCTTGGGTTAATCACATAACTCTGAGAGCTTTGAGAGGATATTCAAAGCATTGTTTATTGGAAAATCAGAATCAGAAGATGAATTAAGATCGGATCAAGGTGGAACGGTAGGAAGCAAATGTAGTAGGATCCCCACATCGCTGGTGAACGCATTCTTCACCAATTATCAATAAAATATTGAGGTTGAGAATGTTATTTGGGGATTCCCTACCTTATTTCATTTAATCAAGCATAGATCTTTAATCTTATTTTATTTATGGTGTCTTCATGAGCCGCATAATTTATTTGATAATCTTTTATCCAATTTATTTCTCTTATATCTTTAACCGCACCCCATGTACTTCTCAATAATGAAACCGTTGGAAAATAATGTTTGGGCAATGATTATTAATCTTACTTATGCGCCTTTTCACCTCTATTTTTCATGTTCTTCACCACTGGCCCACAAGGTTTCGGTTCAACATTGTCGGGTTGGATTCAAGCACGATCGAACCCCTGGATTCATGGTGGATTCATGAATGATGAAAAAATGGATATTTTCGAATGGATCGGGATGTATTTTGGTTTTTTGTGATTTATAGTGGATCTAAGCTTTGTAGTGGCAATGAGATTGAGCAATAGTGGTGTCGGGCGTCATGAAGGTTTTGTGTGAGTGATCGGTTTCCAGTTTTCAGCCACTAGGGGGCTAGAATAGACTACTGCAGGAAAATACCACCAGTGTTAGGTGCCCAAATGGAGATATTAATAAAGTCAAATGCAAATCTGGTGAATTTGTGAAGAAAATATAGATTTTTTTAAAAATGTAACAGTACCGTGTATAGTCAAATGAACACATGCCGTGTAACCCCACCCAGCTACAGAAGCTAGGTATTGGGAAATATAAGGATCACACATCATGTGATAGGGACCACACACCATGTGGATCTCCATAGGTAAGAAATCCACCTATCAGTTGGAACACTCCTAGAACCTCATGAAATATGAGACACCATGTACTCTAGAAGTACACGGGCATGTGTTGGTACCCGAGCATGGCTAGTTACAAGGCTATGTACATGACATGACCTGATCAACATGGTCAAGTCCAGGAGAACATGGGTAGACCTCAGGTGGCCATGAAATTCCCTATGAGACCCTTACATGCTTTTTATAGTGACATGGATTCCAATATTTTCCTCAAGAAGAACAAAGATAGGTATTAGAGAGGAACCACACACCTTGTAGACCCAATACATGTCATGTACCCCACTTTTGAGAAACATACAACTTCCATATCCCCTTCATCTAGACTCATATTTTGGCCCATGATAAGCCTATCCTGAGTAGTTTTCCATTTAGAATGCAATTTTAGCCTTTGTAGTGTCTTTTAGGATATGAAATGGAATTTTCTAAGAATGATTCTTATTTAGGTGATGCTTGACAATGTTAGTGATCCATCATGATCATTAGAGAGAGGTCAGGGTTGGAAAGTCCAATATTACATTAGGGCACTAGTCACCCATACACTTTGAACTAATTTGAGTAGAACCCTCTATGGAACTAGGGTCTAGGTCCTCTTACCACATAGTGACACCCCCTATAGCACTAGGATCTACAACAAAAACTTCATTTAGTGGTGGTTTTTTTATATCACAGTGGTTTAAACTTTTTATACATGGTTCTTTGACGGTTTCAAAAAACCACCACTAAAATTGGTGTCGGCATCCAATATGCAATAGTTCCTTCAATTTAGTAGATTATTTTTGGAAATTTTCATAGAATGCATATTTCACAGTGTCGTTTTCAATTTTAGAAGTAGTTTTCATTAAAAAAATAATTACAATCTAGAAATAGTTAAAAACAGACACTAAATTTGATGTTTTTACCGAAAAAACACCATTAAAACTGGTAAAACTCCCACTAAATAAAATTTTGTCATATTTAGTGGCATTTCTAAGAGTTTCCTAAAAATATAACATAATATAGTGGTATTTTAAACCACTGTGAAAAACACTATATCTATTGGCGGTTTAAACTGATACTAAAACCTGAGTTTCAAAAAAACAAGTTGTAGATTCTGCAGCCCCAGAACCTACAGCCAAAACAACATAAGAATGAAAATAAAAATTTGACCAGATCATAAAAAAATAATCAATGTACATTTATTATCACCAAAACATAAAGAATAAACACATTGTCAAAGGAAAACGACACATTGAAGGAAATAATACATTTCTCAATACATTTAAAGAATCAAACAAGACACAACGCATTAAAAGAATCAATAATACATAAATACATTGAAAGAATCAACACATGGAAAGAATCAATAATACATTTCACAATATATTGAAATAATCAATACATTTCTCAATGCATTTATCAATACATTTATCAATACATTACTTAATACACTTATAATTGAAAGTACATTGATTATATCAACTATTACACAACACATTTCCAAGGAAAACATAAATTGAATACATTTAAAACCAGCTATAAATAATCAACATAAATTCATTAAAATGAGGCTTCACATGTTAAAACTAATTCCACCAAAATTACAAACAAGATAAATTAATTTAATAATAAATAAATAATTCTCAACATGAAACCATACATCATGAATAACATTTTCATCAAAAGGGTCTTTTAGGATTCAAAACTAATAAACAATGCTTAACCAAAATAGAAATCGCCATAAATATCCATAAATGATCTAAACTTCCACATGCAAGGATTAAAACTAACTTGGATTTATACAATAGGTAAATATTTTTTGAAATCCTAGAACTTCCAACACTGATCCCACCCCTTGATGATATCATGAAAAGTAACATTGATTCATCTATGTGCCTAGTTTGAAAATAATCCACATAGTCCAAGTTACCCAATTACATCACCACAGCTTATCCAAGACCAACAATACATAGCTCAAAAAACAGGTTCCATGCAAAAATAGAACACAAAAAATATCCCAAAAGAGATATCATCAAACACATCAAGATTGATCTATAAATAAGAAGGTGAAAACAAGAAGATTTTAATTGAACAGTGGGTTTGATAGATAGGGGTTCTACTATATGTTATAGGCTTGAGATATCATTATATGGATAAGTGAAATTGGACCTTATTTTGGTGAGAGATAACATAGAATGATACTTGGTTAGTAGGATTGGGTCGTGATTTGAGAATTTGAAAAGCGTATAGACTTTCCTATAATGGATGGGGTTAGATAAAGATTATGGTCTTGGTGAAAATCATGGGGTTTTGTGTCATGAATTGTCCTATAGGGGCCCTACATGGGACATCAGTAAGCTGAGAGTGACGCCACATGTTCACCCACAATAGGTGAAGGGATAGAGACAAGCACAAAGTATGAATATCATTGATGTGGGAGGCTTTATCCTATTGTATGTGAACACACACACACTGAACTCCCTAAAATAGTACATAGGTATAATAAAATAAAACCTCTATGGTGTAAAAAATTCATATAGTAACCTCTTGTAAATACATAAGAATGAGATAGATAAATATCTAGGAAAGTAAAAGGGTAAAATACTTTCCTAACCAAGAAGAAGGGAAGTAGGTTCCAAACTAGAAACAACTAAATGAAAATAGAATAGAAGTTCCCAACTCAAGATCCCTAATTATAATAACCAAACATGTTCAGTGCCTCCACTTACATCTATGTTCTATAGAAACAAGGTCCAATAAGGACACCACTAATCTACTAGATGTCTGTATAAGAAAAAAAATCATGCATTTGAGGCCCATACAGGTGTTAGTATAATCATAATTAGTAATTTACCCTGAAAAACAAATAGGAAATATTAAAATATAATAGTCAAATAAACCTATATGTAAAAGGGAGACAAGAAACTAAACATCATATATGATCATAAAGAAATTTCAATATCCATAGCCAGTTGAAACATAGCATATAGACACATGGTTATACAACACATACATAAGGAACTCGATATCCTGATCCCATCAAAATTATAAGAAAAATATACAAAATACACACATTAAACATGAAAAACCCCTCTTCACTAATCATTTCTCAATGATGAACTCTACTCGTCACCCTCTCCATCTCAATCTCTACTTCCTACTATTGGCACTTATAAGACAATTATATTGAAAATTAAACATTATATATTTATATTTAAACATAAAATCAATAAAAATTTGTAAACTAAATGATTTTTAAGTTTTTTGATTTACCTTCTCATCACCACTCATCACTGAAAAATCCCTGGGGACAGATCCAATCAACTATTGATATAAATAAAATAACACTTTCTTCAAAACATATATCTCATCCACCTATTCATGAATTGTTTTTTGCATAGAATAAAAATTTCATTGATTATATTAGGGAAAGGAGATACTAAGACTATGAGTATATTCACTTTCAATCCCTGTTTTCTTGCTAAAGACCTCATATGGTACTATTCCCAAACTCATCCTGCACATTCAACCAGGATGATCCTTCCCAAGGAATTTACCAACTGGGTCATCCTAGGAAACTGAGTAGAACTATGCAGGATTGGAATCCCATAGTTATTTAATTTTTACCTATAAATTAAATATCATTCATATTTTAAGAAAAATGTATTAACATAGTGACAACTAGTAATAAGTTATTATAATGAAAAATTAATTTATACCCCAACTTTTTTTGCAGACTCGTTAACAAAACTCCCATAAATTTATTTATGAACATAAAACCACACTTTTTTTTGGGATGTTGTGTGGCCTAAACTATGTGATTGCATTAAACAAATATAAATCAACAATTTCATATATTAAACAGATAATATTGTCTAATAAATTTTTAAACTAATAAAAATATTACTAGAGTCGATCGGCTACTAGAAAAGAATTTTGACCCTGCAGTGTGAGGGATGATTTGCTTAGCTTGACTCGATACATTCTTCCTTAAAATTTTCTATAATAAAAAAAAATTAATTTAATATTAATGTATGCAATGTCATATCCTTTTCAAATACATGCATAAATCTAAAATAAGATTAATATAATAATATATATTTAATTACCATGTGATTCTCATCATGATGCCTATCAATAAAAACTTTTCATTTCTCTTTAGGTGACCTATTAGGTACCTTTTCTTAATTTTTTTGGGAACTCAATGAAGTATTGTTGACTTCACTTCATAATCTCCATTTATAATCTTTCTATTTCTTGCCAAAATTATTCAATGTCCACTTTAGTTCTAGGATATCAAGACTAATGAAGTGGAAAAACATCTATAGAGAGAGATTTATTTTGAAAATATTAGCATTTAATAACATAATGACATTCAATTACACCATAATGTATTAAAATTACCTTTATCTTTTAATCAAAAACATCATTTTTCCATGATGAAGGCATATGCCTCCAATCATCATATGTAATGGCATGCGTAATCGGCAATGCTTCCAGCTGGCCAAGAATCATTCCAAGTAATCCCACGGCGTTATCTGTAGAAACCTCATAAGAATCAAATGGGACAACTATCGTTTGTCCGGACAGATTCCATACATATTAACTTTTTATATTTTTCTATATAGTAGCATTGTTTCCATCTTTTATGAAAAAGTAGTCAGTATTATAAAAAATGTGAAATTAATTTATTAATATTAAAAAAAATTACCTATAATAGTTACCCTCTAGTATCCATGTCAAGAACAACAAGTGGAACCCTGATCTATCACTATTGAGGCTACTAAATGGGAAGGATCTGACTAATCTGTTTATGGGACGATGACGGAGGGTTTGAGAGATGGTGTAGGGGGCAAGTGGATGGTTTCTTGGATGTTTTAGGGAGGGAGACAGATAGATCATCGTCTATCGGAGTGGTCAATGGAATGTCAACTGAGAGTCAACTAGAATCAGTATAACATTTCCTCCATGGAATTCCTATCATTTCATAAAATAAAATTAATTTGAGAACATATATTACAAAAAATTCATGTAGAAAAAAAATATAAATGATAATAAATGTGTAATACTAACAAACAAAATTTACATAACAATGATACTTAATGACTACACAAATGACATAAGTGGTTGATAAATGAATGGATGGATGCACATACAATCATTTTATCCATCAATCATGTCGGTTTCCTACTCCATCAATACTCCATCTACTTCATCCACCCTTGCAAGACTAATATTTTAAATATCATGATGTAAAAAAAAGTTTGCCTCCTGATGTTGATGGGATTCAATGTCATTGGTAAAATCTTCCCCTTCATTACTCATATCATACAAGTCTCTTTGTTTTATGTGAGCAATGATACTAAAACCTTAATTAATTGAATATTTAACATAATATACCATTTTTTCTTATGATGATAAGATATACGGATCTTGTAGTTCACAATCACCAACATCCATCAAGTAAGAGAAGTTCACAGAAGTAAATTGCAAGGGGTCTCTTTTAACAACCCTGATAATATCCACCCAATTTAAATTGAATAAAATAACTAGAGAATATCTATAGTGGTTTAATTCTATAATATTAATAAACTTTATATAGTATTCCTCTTCAGAAAACATAAATATGCCACTATTATATGTTTTCAAACTCTCTTCTTGTAACTTACCAGTTCTGGAAGCCACCTAGAGGTGCCCCATACCCGGCTGGTCACATGGCCTCAAGAGCGTTCCCTTGAACCCTAGAGGCTTTCTAATAGCAGCGAGGGCCTTGGGTGTGATAGTGGGGGGACCAATTCCTTCATTGGAAAAGTACATAGCAGAAGTAAACAAATATATACAAGAGCAGAATTAGTAATAATAATATACAATAGTAACTAAGAGTATAAAATTGAGAACACATATATAAAATGATGCATGATAATTATGTCTAGGAAAACATCCAAACAAGTCATAATGATGGAATACAATAGTGATAAACCAAAGTTCAAAAGAAAGTAGATAAACTCCTCAGCATCGCAGGCTACAGCTTGGTCCAATGCTCTCTAACTCCATGGAAAATCAAGTACCTGAAGTCGAAGGGTGTTTGACCTTGTCTATACCTGAGGCAATATAATCCGTTTGGGCCCAAAATCATGACCCAAATAGGGTGTAAGACTAAACCCCAGTAGGCAACCACCTAAAGATTTGTTCCTAACAGTCAGTGAGTATATGGTAGGGTAAAATAACAGAAAGCAGTAAATAGGAAGTACTCAGTAGAAAAATATAATCCACAGTTTCAATATCAAGCAACAACTAAGCAAGTAGCTAAACACAACACGTAACCCTTTGGGCAGTACTCACAGCCTAACCCCTCTGGTTCAACCCAACAAGTACAATCAACCCTCTAGGAAGCACACAAAGTCTCACCCCTCTAGTTCAACTAAAGTATAGACTCTCTGAGGAAGCACTCACCATCAATTCCCCCTATAGTATCGTATCATACTAAATGTGCTCTAGGGAAGCAATCAACGTCAATTCCCCTATGGCCCACATCAAAGAACTACAGACAGAATGGAGAAGCACTCAACGTCAATTCCCCGTGTGGTCTCGCTTCGTGTAATTATAAAGACACTATGGAGAATCCCTCAACGTCAATTCTTCCAATGGTCTATATAACAGATTATCATGGCCCTATGTAATTCAAGAAAGTGTAGAAGCATGTAACGTCCAAGGGAAACCTCGTGAACTACTTTTCTATCATTCTACAGCACAACAGCATAACAGAACAATAGTCACACCATCCTACAATGCTAGGCATGGGAAAGTAACCACTATCCTAACAGGAAAACAAGACCCAAAGGTCAAAGCAAGAAAAACACATGCATGGAAATACATCCAAATCATGACAATTCACTCTATTCACAATCAATAATTATCTACTCAGGCATACCAGCAAAGCATAGAAACAATTGGGCTAGAACGGTAAACACGCAATACCCCGTTCATGGGTATTGGGAAAATTTTCACATAAAACTCAAATACTTTCAACAAAAAGGCACAAACCACCTACCTCAGCATTGGGAGATCAATATACTTGAATATTAAGGCTTGAATCTCTTTAGAACATCATAGATCGAAGAAAACGTACAAAACGTTCAACCCACGATAAATCAAAAAAGACAAGAAAACGGAAGATGATGCTCTAGGAGAAGAGATAACTCACTGATGTAACTCTAACACAACTGACAGTGTTCGATTCGAAGTATGGATGGAGGTTCAATGGTTCATCGAAGATCTACAGTCATACCCTCACTCTAAGATGAAACAGACCTAGAAGAAGTCGGTTATGTCCTTCAGACATGACCCCAGTGCGTTTAATGAAAAATAAATAAAGTACACGGTGTGTACATTTAATGTACATGATGTGTACTTGCCTTTTCTGTACTCCTCTTTAAGCGGCCTCCAAGTCACTCCCACACAGCCGTGTGTGGGGCTACTACACGGCCAGCACACAGCCTCCTGCGGCAAGGATGTACATGGCGTGTACTCATAAAGTACACGACGTGTACTTATAAAATTTCCAGAATTTCTTTTTTCCTCAAAAATGACCAGAAAAGGAAAAACATACCTGAAAATAAGGTATGGGTTCATACAAACTTCCCCCCTTAATGAAATTTTCCCCGAATTTCCCTATTGCGGCAAAGAAGAAGAAGCCCCGAACAGTTCCAGCCATTGTGCTCGTACATCAGCCTCCCTCTCCCAAGTATCATCTTGCACCTACCTGTGCTTCCATAGAACTCATACCAGGGGAACAGACCATCCACGGAGAACCTTTGTACTGCAATCAATAACCCGGATTGGATGCTCCTCAAACGATGCATCCACTTCAAGATCAACATCTTCGGGTTGAAAGACATGAGACAGGTCTGAAAAGTTACGTCGAAGCTGAGAAACATAGAAGACTTCATGTATAGCTTGGTACCTATTTGGTAACTGAAACCGGTAGGAAACTGGACCAACTCTCTCCAACACCTCAAATGGACTGACTTACCTCAGTGAAAGCTTACCCTGTCTCCTAATCCTTTTGTGTCCCAACCTCGATGTGACATGTAGGAAAACTTGGTCCCTGACCTCGAACTCCAGAGGTCATCTCCACTGATTAGCATAAGACTTCTGTCAAGACTGTGTAGTATCCATCCTCTTCTGAATCAACTCTATCTTCTCTGTGGTCTCCTGCACAAGATGAGGTCCCAGAAAAGCTTCCTGTCCAACCTCCATCCAACATAATGGTGATCGGCATGGCCTATTGTACAAAGCCTTATAAGGTTCCATATAAATAGTTTATTGGAAACTATTGTTGTAGGAAAACTCCACAATAGTTATATGCTTCTCCCAAGAACCTACAAAATCCAGAATGCATGCTCGGAGCATGCCCTCAAGCACCTGAATTGTACGCTCGGACTGGCCATCTGTCTAGGGATGGTAAACCGTACTCAAAAGTACCTTTGTACCCAAAGCCTTCTAAATCCCCTGCCAGACCCATGAAGTAAAATGGGAATCCCTATCTAAAACATTGGAGTGTGGAATGCCATGAATATGTACTATCTCTCGGATGTAAAACCACCCTAGGTCATCAACACTGAAGGTCTCCTTGATTGGAAAGAATTGAGAAACCTTCATGAGTTTGTCAATAAAAACCCAAACTATGTAATTCCCTTGAGGCAACCTCAGAAAACCGGTCACAGAGTCAATCGTGATGTTATTCCACATCCACTCGGGAATAGGTAACTACAGTAAAAGCCTTGCTGGTCGCTGATTCTCCACGTTCACCTGGTGACAAGTGGAACACCTCATGAAGAAACCTTCAACTTACCTCTTTATACCTAGACACCAATACTAATGGTGTAAATCACGATACATATTGGTGACACCAGGATGAACTACCCAAACTGAGGAATGAAAGTCCCACATCAGCTTCCCGTGTATGTCTTCTGGCACCCATACGTGCCCCTGGAAACTGAAGATCTCATCCTCGCCTATGGTCCATCTAGGAATAGGGTCATCTCCTGACACACTTTCCCATAGAACTTGGCCTTTATAATCTGATAGTTTCCTCATTCATACTCGATCAAGAAAGGTAGAGGTAACAACTATAGAAGATTGAAAATTCTACCCCTATCTATCATGCACCTTCAAATGTATCACAGAGAACAAAGCCATAAGCTGCCACTCACTACTGGCCTCCCAAACTACTTGTATCTATGTCCTCCTACTCAACGCATCAGCCACTGCATTGTCCTTCCCATACGTATAGGTAAGCTCAAAGCCAAAGGACTGTAGTTACTCAACCCACCTGCGCTATCTCAAATTCAGATAATGCTGAGTGAAGATGTACTTGAGACTCTTGTGGTTGGATAAAACCACAAAGTTCTCTCCCATAAGATAATGTCTCCAGCAGTATAGGGCATGAACAATAACTGCCAACTCCAGATCATGCATCGGGTAATTCCTTGCATGTGGCCTCAACTACCGAGACCCGTACGCAACGACTCCATCACTATACATAATCACAACTCACATCTTGATACCTTATGCATCAGAGTAAATGGTATAGCTATTTCCTATCACTGGAAAGACTAGTATCGGTGCTGAAGTCAAACACCCTTTCAACTCCTGAAAGGATGACTTACAAGAATATGACCATAAGAACTTTGTAACCTTCTTAGTCAGGCTCGTCAGTAGTGATGCTAAGCATGAAAAGTCATGTATGAAACTTCTGTAGTATCCAGCCAACCCTATAAAACATCGCACCTCAAAGAATTTATTCAGATACTCCCTGTAAACCAAAGCTCTCACATTCTATAGGTCTACTGATACTCATGCATCTGAGATAACATGACCCAATAAGTGAATATGATCTATCCAAAAGTGGCATTTTGAGAGCTTGGCATATAACTGATGCTCTCTCAGTGTACTCAAAATGATCTCAAGATGTGTAGCATGGTCGTGTCGAGTGTGAGAGTACACCAAGATATCATCCATGAAGACCACTACGAAAGAGTCCAAGTATGGATGGAACACTCGGTTCATCAGTGCCATGAAAACTGTAGGTGCATTCGTGAGACCAAACAACATAACCAAGTAATCTTATAGACCATACCTGCTCCGGATGGTTATAAGAGTTATATCAGATGGTCTGATGCGCAACTGATGGAAACCATACTTCAATTCAATCATCGAGAACACCTGGGATCCTTGAATATTATCAAAGAGATCATCAATCCTAGGCAAGGGATATCGTTTCTTGACAGTTAACTGGTTTAACTTCTGATATTCTACACAAATCATGAGGGTGTTGTCTACCTTCTTCGCAAACAGGACAGGAAAACCCCAAATAGAAGTACAGGTTCAGATGAATCCCTTTTCCTGAAACTCCTCCAGCTGCTTATTGATATCCCGCAACTCAGGTGTAGCCATCCTATAAGGAGGAATGGAAACTGGTGTCACCCCTGGTACAAGCTCAATAATAAAGTGTACCTCACAATCCAAAGGAAAACCTGAAAATTCCTCTATAAAATAAATCTCTAAAATGATCTTCCACTGGAGGAAACCCTAACTATGAAGTCCCTTGGTCATCCAAATAAAGACTAGCAATACAAGCTATAACTATTCCCAACCCATGATACTTTGGACTCTCTCTTCTCGCCTGGACATCCCACTCACCCTTATTAAGAAAAGATTGACCCTCTGTTGATATGAAACTCACCCTATGGTGATAATAGTCAAAAACTTCTTTTAAGGGAACTAGCCAGTCCATTCTGAGAATAAAATCATAGCATGTCATCTCTAAGACATAGAGATACCAAAGGAAGTGAAACCCTCCAACAACAATAGGGAACTCCTTGAACTAATGTACACCAGATGTTCTTGTCCCCAACGGAGTGTATAGTGTCAAAACATTAGTAGAAGAAAAGATACATAGTCCATGGATCTGCACAACAGTGACAGATATAATGTTTTGCGTAACACCTATATTGAAAATAGATGATGATAAAACCTAGAAAACTAGGATCATACCTCGAACTGTATAGGGGACGAGATCCTACTCCTGATGGGTCTTCTCTACTGCAAAAGTTTGGCCAGCTCTACGGCCCTGTAACCATGACTGACTACTCTGAGATGATCCAGTCTACTTTCACTAGTAGCCTAGTGACTGAACACCACGGTCATGACCTCCACCTCGGCCTGAATTTCCAGAAGACCTTCAGTTTCTAGACTTGTGAGAAACTGGTGGAGATGGTCCTATACGAGGGGTCATAGATGAACCCCGGTCACCGGCTGCTAGTGAGAAGACCTGACAGAAATGCTGAAGGTGCCCCAAATTTCCACAATATTGGAACTCCAATAGGTCTATCTGGCACTGAGGCCTCGTATGTCTACTTCCCCCGCACTGGTATCACACCACCTGGCTACAAGAAGATGCATCCCGCCTAATCGGATATCCCCATGTAGTCTCCCTGTGGTGCTTTCGGCTATCAGCTGGCAAAGCACTAACTCTGGATGTCAAGCCGCCCTAGCTCACAAATCTGGATTCCCTCAGATTTTCCTCCGTGATCAGTTCTTGGTTGACGATGGAAGTGATGGAAGTCAACCTGAAGATATTCACTTGAGAGCAGATGTCATGTCTAAGGCCATCCTCAAACTTCCTTTCTAGAAATAACCCATCTCCTCATAGGAAGGTTGTGAAACTCTGAATCCTGGTGAAATGAGAGGAATACTACATAACTGAAAGGGTACCCTGCTCAAGGATCATAAAATCCCAGGCTCGGTCGGCCCTCAGGGTCTCTGGATAGAAGTAGTCATAGAAGACGCACTGGTACTCCTCCCAATACATAGCCTACTGAGGACCCACCTGTGAGATCACATCCCACCATCTCTTGGCGGAATCCCATAGCATATAGGTATCAATATTGACTTTTCTCTATGTAGGTGTCTCCAGATGCTTAATGATCATCAGCATGGCTTCTAGCCATGACTCTGCAGCCTGAGGTCCTCCTTCCCCTATGAAATTGGGATGATGCTGCTGCTGGAAGACCCACATCAAATCAGCCATTGACAGGGCAGGAGGTGGCGCTCCCTGGAAGGTCTACGTCATCCTTATGAAGCCTTCCTTGAACTGTGCATCAGTACTAGTAACAGGTATAACTATTGGTGCCAAGACTGGCACAACATGAGGATTTGCTGGAAGTCCCTGATTAGCCGTATCCGACATCTGATCACTACCCTGTAACTGGCAGATAACTGGAGGACGTCTTGGTGGCATATCTCTTCAAGGTCAAGTGCACACCATAAATCAGAATTAATAGGGACTGAAACATGGATGTGTAATAAGCGAACAAGAGAAAGAAAGAATTCAAGTTTATAAAACATGACTACATGACATGTAAAATTCCTACACGGTGTGTTCCCTGAAGTCATTCACATGGGCGTGTACTCTTGCATAAACTGGTCGTGTAACACCCCAAACACATGGTGTGTTGTCTTAACACATGACATGTACTTGAATCCTCTTCCCCTTCCTGAGTTCTTCTACACAGTTAAGCCACACAGCTTCCCTAAAACAAGACTACACGGCGTGTTCAAGATATACATAGCATGTATTAGACGATATTTAACTAGCCCGTGTTGTTAGTGACATGTCCTAACACATATCTTGATACTAAATAGCGTGTTTCGAATGGACACGACATGTACATGGAGGGATAACACCGACCCATGTTGTTCGTGACTCGACCGGGAACCTGGGTCAAACTAAACAGTGTGTTCAACATGGACACGGTGTGTATAGCTTAATGTCTTATCCATCCATGTTGTTGGTTACACGGGCAGACACTGTTTCAACACAACACGGCATGTTTTACAGGGACATGGGGTGTTCCCACCAGACATTCCCCATCCTGTGTATCTTCCTACATGGCCTATGATAGGGTCAGAGACTACACAACATGTACATAAAGTACATGGTGTGTACTTAAGAAAAATTGTTTCTTCCCGAACAAAATGACACATGGAATGTACTTAAAATTACACGACATGTATTCTGGGATTTTCCAGATAGTAAGCCTCAAAAACTACTCCGGAACCAAGAAAAATACTAGAACAAACATTGAAAGTGCCAAATTCCGATCTATGAGGTCCCATACTCCCTGAAAATCAAATTTTGGCATCTTATACATGTTATAAAAAAGTATAACAGTGCAATGATCTACCAAATTCCGGTCAATGAGGGCCCATAACACCTCAAGAACCAAAGTTTGGAATTCATTCAAACAAAACCTTACACAAAATTTCCTATCAAAGAGTAGGTATTTCCATCAAGGCATCTATCACAACAGCATGAACATTCTACACAACATCTATCACAACAACATGAAATTTCTAATGCATCCTAGATGGCATGGCAAGAATGCATGGCATGTGATTTCTAACAAGTGCCTATATGATGCATGAGATGGAATACCCTCATCTCATCGGGATGAAATAGAAATAGAACCTTAATAAAATCATCGGTAACTGCAAAAACATGTGAATCACCCAATGGAGAAATCGAATCAACTATAAAATTTCAAATGAGAAAAAAATTCAATAATGAGATAGATTGTCTTTTCCATGTACATGAGTTAGCTACTCTCAGTCACAGCTTATTACCAAGTACCTATTTCTTCTTATCCCTGGATAAATGATCCAAATAGTATGTCAATAGAAAAGAAACCCTATGATACCACTTTTTAATGTGTCAGTTCTGGAAGCCACCAAAAGGTGCCCCATACCCGGTTGGTCACATGGCCAGAAGTATGTTCCCCTGAACGCCAGAGGCTGCTGACTAGCAGTGAGGGCCTTCGGTGTGATAGTGGGGGAACTATGCCCTCATTGGAAGAGTACACAGCGGAAGTAAACAAATACATAAAAGATCAGAATCAGTAATAATAATATATAGCAGTAATTGAGAGTATGAACTGGAGAACACATATATAAAATGATGCATGATACATATATCTAGGAAAACAACCAAACAAGTCACAATACTGGAATAAAAAAGTGCTAAACAAAAGTGAAAAATAAAGTAGATAAACTCCTCAACATCTCAAGCCACAACTTGGTCTCATGCTCTCCAGCTCCACAGAAAATAAATTATATGAAGTCGAAGGGCACTTTCCCTTGTCTATATCTGCATCAATATAATCTGTTTGGACCCAAAAGCATAACCCAAATAGGGTGTGAGACTAAATCCTAGTAGGAAACCACCCGAAGATCAGTGCTTAATATTAAAGGATTATATGGCAGGGTAAAAGTATAGAAAGTAGTAAATATGAAGTACTCAGCAGAAAAATACAATCCCCAGTTTCAATATCAAGAAGCAGCTAAGAAAGTATCTAAACACAACAGGCAACCCTCTGGGAAGTACTCATATTCTAACCCATTTTGTTCAACCCAACAAGTACAAGAAACCCTCTGGGAATCACACACAGTCTCACCCCTCTAGTTCATCTAAAGTGTAGACTCTCTGAGGAAGCACTCACTGTCAATTCCCCCTATAGTCTCGTATTATACTAAAGGCGTTATGGAGAAGAACCTAACGTCAATTCCACCTGTGGCCCACATCAAGTAACTACATGCACTCTGGGGAAGCACTCAACATCAATTCCCCCTATGGTCTCGCTTCATATTAGTATAAAGAAACTCTAGATAAGCCCTCAATGTCAATTCTCCCTATGGTTTATACACCAGGTTCTCACGGCCCTTTGTAAGTAAAGAAAGTTTAGCAGTGCGTAACAGCCAAGGTAAACCTCATGAAATACATGGCTAGCATTCTACAGCACACCAGTATAACAGAACAATAGTCACACCATCCTACAATACTAGGCATGGGAATGTAACCAGTAGCCTAATAGGCAAACAAGACCCAAAGGTCAAAACAGGAAAAAACATACATGCAAATACATCCATATCACAACAATTCACCCTTTTCACAATCAATAGTCATCTACTTAGGCATACCAGCATAGCAGAGAAACAATATGGCTAGAACGGTAAACATGCAATACCCCGTTCATGGGTATTGGGAAAATTTGCACATAGAACTATGAGACTTTCAATAGAAAAGCACAAACCACCTACCTCAGCATTGGGAGATCAATATACTTGAACCTAAAGGCATGAATCTACTTCGAACTTTGTAGATATAAGAAAATGTGAAAAATGTTCAACCCATGATAACTAACAAAAGAGGAGAAAACAAAAGATGATGCTCTAGGAGAAGAGAGAAATCACTGATACGATTCCAACGCAACTGACGGTGTTTGATTCGGAGTACGGATGGAGGCTTGGGGTTTCGTCGATGATCTGTGGCCATACCCTCACTCTCAGATGAACCAGACCTAGAAGAAGTCGGTTCTGTCCGTCAGATGGGACCCGAGTGTGTTTAATGAAAAAAATAAAGTACATGGCATGTACTTTTTATGTACACGGTGTGTACTCACCTTTTCCATACTCCGCATTAAGTGGCCTCCAAGTCACTCCCACATGACCGTGTGTGTGGAAACTACACGGCCAGCACACGACCTCCTATGTCAAGGTATTACATAGAATATACTCATAAAGTACACGGCGTGTACTTAGAAAATTTCCAAAATTTCCTTTTTCCTCAAAAATGACCAGAAAATGAAAAACATGCCTGAAAAGAAGGTCCAGTTTCTTACACTTCCCAGTCAACTTTACGGAATCTAAAGTCATTCACATTGTAAGTGTCGAATATTCTAGCATGTTTTAGAGGACCTCTATCAAGAAACATCAAATATTCTTACAAGTCTACTCAAGTATCAGTATTCATGATTTGAAAAATTTAATATACTTTATTAGATTTAAAAAATATATGTATCAACCTAATATCCATATTGATTGTAATATTTATAAACTTACGCAGTGTGAAAACAATTCCACAAGATCTTTATTAACATATTTTTTTATTTCTTTCACATTTAGTTTTCATCCTCTCATTCTTCTCTTTAATGGTATCCTCAACTCTTTAATAAATGGATCTTCAATTTCACTATTCAGTAGAACATATCTATGTGCTTGTAATAATTACATCTTTTTTACTTTAACATTTGAGATACTCCCAACTAATCATCCTATATCATGAAAGATTTTTGATTTCCCATGTACTTTAGATTGAGTTAATGTGTCATTAACATGACCATATCAATTGAATAATGTGTCCATATCATTCAAGTATCTAGAACAAAAGGTAAGACACCCCTCTACCAAATATCCTTTAGGTTGAGCTTTATTTTTCAGGTATGATTTCAAATTCTCAATATATCTGTGAAATAAAATAAAAATAATAATTATTTATTTAATGAAGTTACAAGAATTGTTTACTAAAATGAAAAACATATAAATATAGTACCTCTCAATTAGATACATCCATCCATAATGTATGGGGCCTCCTAATTTATCTTATTCAACCAAATTCCTAGTTAAATGCATCATGACAGTAAAAAATGATGGAGGAAAGATCATCTCCATTTTACAAAGTGTCAATAAAAATATATCCTAAATGTTGTCAATCTGAAATTGATATAGAGTTTTCTCGCATAGTTTACTAAAAAAGTGATGAACTGGAGTACAACAGTAATAACCTTTTCAGGTAATAATATATTAAATTTCAATGGAAGTGACTTCTATAACAAAATATGTGAATCATGGCTTTTAAATCCATGTAACATATACTACTTTAAGTCAACACACCTTGAGATGTAATTCAATACCCATCAGATACCTTTACATGTTTTAAAATTCGAAGTAATGTATCTTTATCCCTATTTTTTCATTGTAAAAATTCCTAGATCATACATTCCATTCTCATCTGGCCAGAGATCACACTTTGTGTTCATTGATTTTATGTCTTTCCACGCATTGGAATTATCCTTTGACTTTCCATGCTTACTAAGAAATGTGAAGATAAAATTATCACAAGGATTCTTCTCAATATTCATCACATCAATATTATGATGTAACAAATTAAATTCCAAATATGTATGTTTGAAGAATATAAATTTGTATTCCATTATTGAATTCTAATTTCACTTGACAATGCACTTCGAACTCGTTTCCCAATATCATTCAAATGATGCACCTTCACATATTCTTTTTCAACATTTCTATATTGTTCCAATATTTCATAACCTGTTAACAAATTTGGAGGTGGTCTAAAATCAATAAAACCATTGAATTTTGACTTGTTCAGTGTCACAAACCGCCTTCACCAATATGAGGGAAGAGACAGAAAACTGCCATACCCTTCCTTCCTCTAGTTAAAGGAGAGATAATGACCCCCAAGTCCCGCCTTCAATAGTCCCTAGAGTGGATACTAGCACCAAGGTTATATAATTACATGTATTATAGAATGAATTACCCTTTTTATTTAGCAGGATCAGGGGATACGATGTTAAAACCCCAAAAAACTCCAAAAATGAAGGTAAAAGTAAATCCAAAACCAATTCCCGTATTCATGTTCAAAGATAAACCCATAAAAGTATAAGAAGAAATCCAAAGGGAAAGTACAAAAATAAAGAAAACAACAATGGAATCTATCCTGATGTCTGATCTAGTATGATCCCACACGGTCCCCAAAGTCATCCTAGAAACCTGAAAGCAATTTTATATACATAGGGAAAGTATACCTGCATACACATTAGGGAAAACCAAAATCTCTTGTGCACGAGTGGGGAGGCATTCTAATGCCCTAGGAGAAAAAGGAGATAACCAAAGCACCTAGCAAGGAAACTATCCACCCAACCTCACCAAGGCACACTCCCCAAATAACACAAGTCGAGTAAAATAGCCATAATAAAAAATCAATATTTGGGTACCCCACACCACTTTCCCACTAATTATTGAAGACATCCTACACATCAGACCTCCCCCACCATTTTCAGTGTAGTCCCACTACCGCCCCAACAACAATCTTTTGGGCCACCACAACCACAGCTATGCCTGAAAACACCTAGGCCACCACAACCACATGTAACCCCACCCACATACACCTGGGAAAAAAACAAATACCGCCACACCCAAAGAAACCTAGTCTAGAACAACTACTATCATGCCTGAAGACACCTCAGCCTCATCCCAAAGACACTTGGGAAACAAACCTGCCTGCACACACCTGGGGAAACCACCACAACCACCACGACCAAAGAATCTTGGGATATAATGTTCCTCAGGCCATCACAACCTACCCAAAGTGTCTTGGGCTACTCAGGAGAGGGAGTAGAAAAGAATCTAATAACCAGCCACTCATAGAAGTGTAGGGAAAAAAACCCTCCCCCATGAAATGGGGGTGTTTCGCATGAAGTGATCAATATGGGTGGGGTGAAAATAAGAAACACAAGTTCTAAGTTTATACACATAGGTATACTAGAACTCGTCCAAACCTAAGGGTTCTAAAACCATCCCAAACACAAACATCCTCATTACTATTCATTCATGAAAATCACAACAGCCACAACCAAAGAAAAACTCATTCCTGGAAAACAATTCCCCATTGGACCCATTATTGTTATTATATTCAAGTGATTTCATTTAAATAATTCTTCACTACTGGGTTACTAACATGAATAACCCCAAGCCAAGGAAGAAAAAATAGTCAAGTAGTAATTTAAGCATTCACACCCGGTTCTCTTGTAAAGTCACAATTGATTTGGCCAAAAAACAGAAGACAGATAAAAGATAAATAAATAAATCAACTAAATGGAAATAAGTACAAGCAGAAAAAAACTAAGTAGCTCAACATACCCCCATGTGACCTTTAGGTCACCACCCAACATAGTACCATTCTCACTACACAATCCATTCAAAACTAAAACCTGAAACTAAAAAGATAAGATAGGTGTGAGCATGGAAATACTAAGTAGAAAAGCCAAAGATAAACCACTGAATCAAATGCCTCCTTTCCAAAAACAATCCATTAAAACATGTTTGAAAATAAAAGTATAAAAACAGGGTTTTCCTATTTTCAAAATAAGTAGGTCATTTTAACATTTGAAAATACAACACACGATATATATCAATTCCCAAACCATTTGACATTTTATAAGAAAAACCCATGACAAGAGATACCAAATCTATGTTAAAATAAAACAGGTAAGCAGATCAATCTGGAAATAGACTAGTACGATGGAAAATAAATAGCCAGTGTAAATTATTATATAACCATGGGTGATCCTAAAAATCCCTAGAAGACCCCTATATATACTCGGTTCGGAACACCCTATTGGAATATGGTGAAGATCCTATGTATATATCCAATTGGCCGCCCTTGTGCCAAAAGAAACTAGTGGCACTCCCCAACTGGCCTCTATACCTATCAGTGGGTACCAACCCGTCTAATCAGGGTTGATAAGAAACAATCACTCGATCAAATAAAATACACCCACGAACCCATGGTGGTTATAATAATATTTCTATGTATGTAGGAGACCCTCACACGCATGACTCACCATACCATACCATCACCGCACTTGCCTACCCCAATCACATACACTTCCTATGAATTCATCCTTAAATGGTTACCCTATAAAGGAGCACCCCATATACATATCCAATCATTTCACATTAAACAAAGTGCCAACTAGGTGATCACATCCTGTCCATACAGAAACCATTTTCAAAAAAAAACTACATTTAAAACTCTGACCATGCACACATCATTTCCAAACACAAACCATTCTAAAAGTTAACCCAACTTCACCCATGAGTTGGAAGATCCAAATGGGCCTTTAAGTCCAAAGTCTCCAAAATTATTACCCAAACATCACCTTTGAATTGAAAGTGTGAAATAGGCCTTTGAGTTGATATGTCTAAATAAATTTACCCAAAAAAAATTAACAATACCACTTTTAAACATATAAAGCCAAATGGTCCCTTAAGAAAACATTCACCAAAACCCACACCAAGAGCCCAATGGGAATTTTTCATTCCAAAATAGTCCAAAATAGTCCCATAAAAGTACTTCAGAACAAACCAAACCTTTTATAAACAAGATTATAAACAGACTAAACAATTTATAAATAAATTTATAAAAAAACCAAAAAAATTAGTGGAAACCCCCAATGCCACTTTGAATACAAAAAATATTTAAAATAAATATCATAGGTTTCTTAACATGGTGAATTCACACAATCCCCTAGAAAAACTTATTTTTAGTAAATTATAGCAAAACAAAAACACTAATCGCATCAAACCATAAATTTAATAGAGGTGTAATTATCCTTTATGAAGAAATTGAAAACAATGAATGTTCCAATAAATCATTTGTAAAAGGAATGATTGTAAATGCCTACCTCAAAAAGGAATCGGGTCATGCCGAACACTTTAGAACTTGACGAAAAAGGCAGTGGCCACTCGTAACCAGCCCGAAATCGTACACACATACCTATATATATGTATCTCCATAATCCAATGCATGTATTCTCTACACCATGAGGGAATATGTACATGGAGGACATATATATTATATATATACATACCTTAAGTATATGCGTGTGCGCCCTCTGTCGTTGACCACAAATTCACTATAACAACAAAAGTATCCAAAATTAAGGCGGAAAAGACCAAAACATGACCAAAAAGTACCAGGGACTCACATAAACCAAATACACAAGTCATAAAACACAATTGAACGTCACCAATTGGATTTATATCCAAAACGCACCCTGTTTCAGATGATTAAGAATTAAAAACTAATTCTATCAAATTTCACCAACAAGAATATACTACCCAAGATTAGTCATAGGCATAATTATGGTTCATAACATATTGAAAAATTAATTGAAATAAAGAAATTATAAATGGAATGCTTTGGAAATAAAAAATATGTGAATTCACCTACCTCGATGCATGTGAATGTGATGGGACATCAATGGAAAGAAAAACATCACTCCGCGGACCAATTTTATACCCTAGACACCGTGAAAAATACATGAACACGATGTGTGACATTATAGTTTTGATTGATTTGATAAAAATACCAAAAAGAAAGGAAATATAAAGGAAGAGAAGATAGTTGTTGGAAAGGGAAAATGCAGACACACTAGAGCAGTGCGGGGGCACCGTGCTGGATGGTTGCAGGACAGGTCGGGTCACGGGCAGGGGTTCACACCAGGAACAAGGTGCTGTGAAAGGAGGAGGGCACAATAGGGTGGAGGGGGTCACTAGGTAGGGGCTCAGACAAGAGCTGGGGAGCATGCCAGAGGGTTGACGGGCAGGATGAGGAGGGTGGTACTAGGTCATCGGCTCGCTGCATGTTGAGTGAGAATAGGGGGTTGCCCGGCTGGGCTGTGATACGTCGTACCAAGGGGAAGCAAGGGGGTTGGCTGGCTGGACTGTGTCGTGCCACACCATTGGGATGCAAGGGGTTTGGCTGCGCATAGAATAGAAGGGGGAGGGTCATCATGTATGGAGAACCCCATTGGGGTGCATCCTAGTCATGATAGGGTGGAGGTAGAGGGGAGTTCGGCACCCCCTAGGGTTTCATTCTAAAAAAACTGAAAAACTAAAAACAAAATAAATTTTATAAATTTTATATCAATAATATCATTAATAATAATAATAATACAGTTTTAAAACATTCTTATTAATAAATATTTTTTTTAAAATTATAAATCATTAATTAAACATTTATATTATTATTATAATCACAATATAATTCATTTGTCTCTTAATTATAACAACATCAATAACTATTTTAATAATATTATTATTATTAATACCTTATTAATAATATTGTTCTTATATACATAGTAATAATAATATTATTATCATGTTTTAAATATTTAACCCATTTTATTTTCATAAAATTTTATTATTTTAAGAAGTGGGCCTGCAAGGGAACCCAGGTTGACCGCACAGTTACCACCAACTATAAGGTTCCCATGCACTAGTCCAAAACCCATCAATTATTATTAAACATCAAAAAAATTAGATCAGCACTCACCCCGCACCTTGGTGAGGCTGACAGAAACCAAGAAATACTAAAATAAAAAAAATTAAATGGGTCAGGGTGTGACAATTCTCCTCACTACAAAACTTTCTTCCCCCAGAAAGTCACCAAGCCAACAATTAACAAAAACCCAAGCTCATGCCCACATAAAACTGAGAAAAACCAAAACCCTCTAGGTAACCATTTAAAACAAATGTCTCACCCATCCAATTCAAGAAAAACCATTACCTGAGATTTAGGGGAGAACATGAAAGAGTTCTTCCCACCACAAGAACTCACTAATATAGAAACCGTGAAATCCGAACACACCACCCCTAAGGGGAAACGTGGGAACTCCCAAACTGAACTCATTCAAATCCTCCACAAGGATTGAACAGCACACCTGAGACTGAAATGGGAAGCGTGCTATGAGACAAACCAATTACCTGAGGATGAGAAAATAACTCAACACCTTTTACACTGATTGAATAAAATCCTAACAGCAATCGGAGACTAGGGAATTCATATACCAAACTCATACCACTTTATTATCTCTAATAGAACAACTCCACCACTAAAATTAAAACCATTATGGTGAAAACTGGCACACCAGGAAACTGGGATGGAGGAATACTATACAAAACCGAAACACACTAGAGGAAAACCCACGAAGAGACACCTGAACTAAGAAAGGGCCCAGAAACACCACCCATTAATTTCATGAAACTAAACATTCCCCTAACAAACACAAATGAGACCAAACTCAAAATCATAATGGGTCTGTTTATTCATGTCCCAATACCCTTCAAGGAATATTAATGATTTATAAAACATACTGAGAGAAGATAAGGCCACATGAATTGTGGTAGAATGAGCTCATCACACCACCATAACAAGGACGAGCTTATGAAGATGGGAAAAATAGAACAAAGAAAAATTTGGATATTTCATCCCAATGCTGAAGATATGATCTAGACTGAGGTTTCAGACACCCTCAATAACTTTTGATTGTGTGCAAGCTTCAGCCCGAGACTTGTGGTTGCGGCCCTGATGGTTGAAGCATCTCATGCCTCACAGTCAAGAATATGCATCCTCCAGTCCCCAACTCCTTTCCAGATGGAGAACCTTTATGAAAACCGACTACCCTTTAACCACAACCTAAATCCTAACGACAATGAGACACCCAACCTCTAGTAGTCCAAAACCAAACCCTCCATTAAATATGAGACAAAACGGACCCGAACAAACTCGGGAGTTTCCAACCACCCAAAGACATGCCATGATCCTATCAAACCACTCTACTACTTCTAACATACCTCAAACACCTCGAAGTACAAGCAACACTTGAGAGTAATAAAAAATTGGGCATGAATCACTATGAACATTAACAACCTTTCTGGGCATCATACTATAAACAACATGAAAAACACAACTGAAATCGGCATCAATCCAAAACTCGATCAAAGAAACATCCCAAGCCAATGGAAACATGCACATAATCCAAACATATACAAACACAAGCTAAAATTACTTTTCCAAAAACCAAAATTACTTTAAAATCTTAAAACTCACATATGGAACCTTACGAACCATTATATGTGCATTCATCCATCTGTGCTTACATCATCTAGAGACAAGTGCCCCATGCACTCTATGTGCAAACCCATGCACATGTGATCCTCTAAAAGGAGTTCCAAGGTTCAAACATCTCTTTTCTTCATCAAATCCAAATTCATACCAAATTTTCCAAATCAAAACACTCCCTTTTTAAATTCACACTTCACAAATTTCAAAACAATTTGAACGAAACATTTTTCCATTTCAAAACCACTTTCATTTTTAACACACACTCACATCAACTGAGATCAAAATAAAACACATCCAAAAAAATACTATCAGACCGTGGAATTAGTGTTTATGCCTAACCCAGTGACATGGTGGTGAGCTATGCCCCAAGTAAGTCATAACACTAAATTACGTTAAACCGGGATCTTCAAATCCAAATGGGTCACCACCCCATGTGAGGCCAAAAAATAACCTAATTTGTATCCATTGTCATCCCTCAATCCAAAACAACCCAATACAAAAGAATCAAAAACCTGGAATACCCCTAGTAACTCAGTTCTCATCACGAGTGGTGGTGATCAGACACTGACCCATAACCTACCTCTGGAGGCCCGATGATCCTAATATCTATCTACCAGACATCCAAAATAAAAAGGGCCTCCTCTGATAACATTTTTTCATGAACTAACCCAAGTCGACCCTGAACCGGTCACCTGAGATGGTCCTCGGCATGACCTGAGGGGTGTTCCTAATCCCCACGGCCTGATAACTATTGCCGGGCATCAAATTAGATCAGTAGGAAACGATTTGGCCCAAAAATAGAAGACAAAAAAATAATTAAACTGAACAGAAATAAATAAGTACAATAAGTGAAAAAAATAATAAAACTAAACAACTCAAAATAACTCCATGTGACATTTAAGGTCACCACCCAACATAGTACCACGCTTGTTGCACAATCAATTCAAAACTAAAACCTGAAACTGAAAAGATAAGATAGGTGTGACTACAGAAATGCTAAATAGGAAAACCAAAGGTAAACCACTAAATCCAATTCCTCATTTCCCTAAACAATCCATTAACACATGTTGGAATATACAAGTATAAAAATAGGTTTTTTCCATTATCAAAATAAATACATGCTTTTACCATTTTAAAATCCAACACATGATATATATTAATTCCAAAACCATTGGACATTTTATAAGAAAAACCCATGACAAGAGACACCAAAGCTGTGTTAAAATAAAACAGGTAAATAGAGCCAGCTGAAAATAAACTAGTATGATTGAAAATAGATAGGAAATGTAAATAATTAAGTAACCATGTGTGATCCTAAACATCCCTAGAAGACCCCTAGACGTACTCAGTTCAGAACCACTTGTTGTCGTATGATGAGTCTTTTAAGTCTATAACCAACTGGCCGCCATCGCAGCAAAAGAAACCAGCGACACTCCCCATATGGCCTCTATACCTACCAATTGGTACCAACCCTTCTAATTGGGGATGATAAGAAACCATCACTTGAACAACTAAAAGATTCCCAGGAACCCACGGTGGTTTTAATAATAATTCGGTGTAAGTAGTAGGCCCTCGCACGCGTGACTCACCATATCATGTTGTCACCGTACTTGTCTACCCCAAACACAGACACTTCCTATGCATTCACCCATAAAGGGTTACCATAGACAGGAGCGCCCCATAAACATATTCAGTCATTTTAAATTAAACAAAGTGCCAACTGGGATGTCTCATTATGTCCATACTAAAACCATTTAAAAAACATTTAAAACTCTGACCAGACATACATTATTTAAAAACACAAACCACTCCAAATGTTAACCCAACTTCACCCACGAGTTGGAAGAGCCAAACAGAGCTTTAAGTCCAAAGTCTCCAAAAGTATTACCCAAACATCACCTTTGAATTGAAAGTTCCAAAAGGGCCTTTGAGTTGAAAAGTCTAAATAAATTTACCCAAAATATCTTACCAATACTAATTTGAAATTTATAAATCCAAATGGTCCCTTAAGAAAACATTCACCAAAACCCACATGAAGAACCAAACTGGAATTATTAATTCTAAACTTAGTCCAAAATATTCCCATAGAAGTACTTGACAACAAAACAAACAATTTATAAAAAAATTAATAAACAGACTAAACAATTAATAAACAATTCTATAAATTAACCAAACAATTTAGTGCAAACCCCTAATCCCACTATGAAGGATAAGAATATTTAAAATAAAAATCATAGGTATCTTAACTTGGGAAATTAACACAACACCCTAGAAAAACTTATTTTTAGTAAATTAAAAAAAACAAAAACAATAATCACATTAAACCATTAATATAATAGAGGTGAAATTTACCTTTAGGAAGCAATTGAAAACAATCCAAGTGCCAATAAATCATTTCAGAAAAGAAATATTTGAAACGCTTACCTCAAAGAGGAATCGTGTCATGCTGAAAACTTTGGAACATGACGAAAAAGGCAGTGACCACTCATAACTGGCCCACACTCGCATGCACATACCTATATATATATGTAATTAAATCCTTAATCCAATGCACATATTCCCCACATAATGAAGGAATGCGTACATAGACCACATATATATATTATATATATGCATACCTTAAGTATATGTGTGTACACCCTCTATCATTAACCAAAATTTTACTATAACGACAAAAGGTACAAGAAATTAAAGCGTAAAAGGCCAATGCATGAACAAAAAGTATTAGGGACTCACATAAACAACAGAAGTCATAAAACACAACCAAACGTTACCAAAAGGGTTTATATCCAAAACACAGCCCATTTCACATGACCATGATTAAAAAACTAATTATATAAAATTTTACCAATAAGAATATACTACCCGAGACTAGTAGTAGGCATAATTAAGGTGTAAAACATAGTGATAAATTAATTGAAATAAAGAAAGTATCAATGGAATGCTTCGGAAATAAAAAACACATGAATTCACTTACGTCAAAACGTGAGAATGTGAAGAGACCACAACTGAAGGAAAAAAATTTCTCCGTAGACCAATCACATACCATAGACACGGAGAAAAAATAGTAAACATGACCTGCAACATTAGAGTTTTGATTGATTTGAGAAAAACACCGAAAATAAATGAAATATACTGGCAGAGAAGATGGTTGTAGACAAGGTAAAATATAGTCATGCTAGAGAAATACGGGGGCGCCACGCAGAGGGTTTCAGGCCATGCCAGAAGGCCGCAGGATAGGTCGGGTCATGGGCAGGGGGTTAATGTTGGGAACAAAGTGTTGCGAAAGGAAGAGGTTGAAATAGGGTGGTGGGGGTCTCCATATAGGGGCTCTGACCAGAGTTGGGGAGTGCACCGGAGGGCATCTGGTTGGGATGAGGAGGGTGGCGCTTGGTTGTCGGTTCACTACAGATTGAGTAGAAGTGGGGGGCTAGTGGGCTGGGTTGTGTCGCACTACAATAAGGAAAAGCAAGGGGTTGCGTCGCACACAGAATATGAGGGGGAGGGCCGCCGGGTATGGAGAACCCCATGGGGGTGTGGCTTGGTCACAATAGTGAGGAAATAAAGGGGGTTCAACACACCCTAGGGTACCTTTCTAAAAAAACTAAAAAAATAATAAAAAAATGTTTTAAATATTATATCAATAATATCTGTAATAATAACAATAATACATTTTTAAAACATTCTTGTTAATAATTAATTCATTTTTTCAATTATAAAATCATTAATGAAACAATTCTATTATTATTATTATCACAATATTATTCACTTAACTCTTAATTATAACAACATGAATAAAAAATTTAATAATAATAATATTATTATTATTATTACCTTATTAATAATAATATTATTATCTACACAGTAATAATAATATTATTATCACGTTTTAAAAACTTACCTCATTTTATTTTTAAAAAAATTTATTATTTAAATAAGTGGTCCCGCAAGGGCACTCGGGCCGACCGCACAGTTACCACCAACCATGTGGTGGTTGTGCACCAGTCTGAAACACATCAATTATTATTAAACTTCAAAAAATTTAGACCAACAATTACTCCGCACCTTGGAGAGGCTGACTAAAACCAAGAAATAATAAAATAAAATAATTAAAATGGTCAGGGTGTAATAGATACAAGAACATGAAATTTACTTTTTAAATACATATCATATAAAAATATAACTTGAAAGGAAAAGATAATTTTATAATTACCTTATAAAAATTCGGCAGACTAACAACATCTCTTAAAAATTCATAAAATGAGTTGATGGGAGAAAACGTGGTATCTCTTCTTTTTTACATAATATGGACAGTAAGGGGGATATGTAATGACATATCCCAATATAAGAAAATAGAAATTAAAAAGTCATAACTTAAAAGGAGTGCTTGAAAAGAGAAGGGTGGTAAATTCCCTTACCTTGAAGAGTAACTTCTAAAGCACTATGATCGGGACCTTGGGGGCTTGAGGACACCTTGGGAGGACTCATTGAGAGGTAAAACTAGAAAAAATTCTTGAATTATGAATTTGTAATGATGATAAACAAACGAATGGGTGGGTATTTATAGTAAAAGAGAAGGATAATTCTATTAATTAAAAAGGACACTTCATTAGTGGTATTTGAAAAACATTGGTCTTGACTTTGGTATTTGCTTGTGGTTTTGGCCACTGGAGAAACCTCATATATTATTTTAATCCACATGTGTCTACCAGAATTTTTAATTACATATTACATCATTATGATGTTATAAAAAACACTGAAAACTCAAAAATAGTGTTTTTACTATTCACTGAAAAACAAAAAAATTATAAAAATCTCATAAATTCACCCTAAACTAATATCGATGTGTAGAATTAAAAAATTAACTCCATTTTATGTAAATTAATTCATTTTTAAATTAAATTAAAAAAGTAAAATAGTAATACTTAACTAATAATTTTTAAAACATTTATTTAGTTCTACTATGATATAAGTATATCACATTACCATTCAAGATGACTAAAATATATTTATACTTACTTAAGTGAAGTTAATATTCTATTGGTAAAATTATTATTTATAAGGGTAACATTACTATTCCAAAGGGTCAAGTTATTATTCACCAAAAAATTAAATTAATCTTGTTGGACTCTAAATATCTTACTGATTACAGTCGTGTATGTCTGTTTTTTGAAAATCATTTCACAGAAATAATTATTTAATAATTCATCAAAAAAATATTTTTTACTATTCATAAAAATAATTTTCATCAAATACTATTTATCAAAAAAAATTATTCATTAAAAAATTTCAAACTTCTTATAAAACTACTAAAAATTTACCCTAGATTAATTTTAACATTTAAAATTCAAAAATGATGTTTATTTTATCATAATAATTCTCTAAGTATGAGAAATTTAACTTATAAATATAAAAATCCCTTATTATTAAAAATAATAGCGGATAGAAAATGAATAGTGAAATGCATAGTGAAATTTCTAACACTTAAAAAAATAAAATTATTTTATCATTTACATTTTAAAAAGAGGTGTTTTAATCATGCTATTAAATTAAAATAATCTTTAATAAAAATACATTAATTTTTTTCCAACGAGCTTGTATCCAAGTTATAAAGGATCCTACATGGAATCCAAAACACCCATGATTGATTTCAAGCAGAGATGAAATCCTTGGGTACTGTAGCACTACCGTCGTAGGGCCTATAGCACTACTGGAGCAGCGGTGGACTGTAGCGGAAGAGGTATTGAAGCGGGACCGTAGCGGCGGTGGTACTATAGTAAGTGCTATAGTAGCCCAGGTACTATAGAAATACTATTCACTGGAAGGCCCTTTGGGCCAAAAAATGGGCTTTCATGCCCCCAGGTACTATAGCAGTACTATTCACTGGAGGAACATTTGGGACAAAAATGAGCTTTCAAGCTATGTAATGGGTCTCCCTCTAGACAATCAAAATAGGTATTTTCTTTGATTTAATAATAGAATGTGGCTTGAGCCCCAACCGTTTAAAAAAATACCTTAATTTGTTATAATAATTATATCTTTTCTGGAAAGTACAATTTGGGTCTGAAAAGGAAATTTATCAAATTTGTCTCAATTAATGATATGTTTTATTAAGAAAAAACTATTCTTAAATGTAAATATCCCTTTATTGTTTATAGGTGTACTAATTTAAATTTATGCATGATGTATATTTTTCTCATGAAATAAAAAGTAATTTTATGTGCTTCTATTATAAAATATAATAAAAAGATATTAGGAGGAAAGAGATCCATAAATAAAAGAAGTACATTTTTTGGGTTGTTACAATTAATTAATGTAAAAATCATTAATATGGTCATTATTAGTAATTATACAAAGAAACACTTTAAAAAATTAACATTTCACTTAACAAAAAAATTTCCTAGTATCTACTTTCAATAAACTGTTTCAATGTATCTTTAGCTAGGAAACCTTATAAATTACATGGATTTTTATTTTTTCCATTCATAAAAAATGAAATATGAACCAATCATTGATTTAAAATCTCTCCACCTTCTATAAAAAAATAAAAACATTTCCTCATAAGTTCTCTAGTGTCAGTAATATCATATTTCATATGATCAAAAGTAAAAAAATAACCTAAATTAGGAAAATATGTTATGATAAATAAAACAATAAAAAATTATGTTACCAAAATGGTCTCTCATATCTTAGATGGTTTCATTTGGTCAGCATATCTCTTATCAGAATTTAGAATTTTGACTTTCACTCTAGCTTAAAAAGATATAAAAGTTCTATATTTTTTTGAATTTGGACCAATTGGATTCCCATTATCATCAAACTCAATTATTATCCTCTATTCCTTGAAATAAGCAAGTGATAATTTTCTAAAATGTGTGATGTCATGTTTACTAACCCTAGGATCATTTTATTTCCCTTTAGAAGTAGAAGGATCCTCTGAAAAAGAATGAAGAATCTCCCCAGCAAAAGTATGCATAGGAATATTCCTAAAAGATCTAGGAGAATCAACTATTTTATTAGACATTATCTTGTAAATCAAATTAATAAAAAATTTGAAAAAGAATATACAATATATCAGTAATATAGAAAATTATATAATAATTGAGAAAATGAGACAACCATGTCAAAATGAATGTAAAAAAATATTTATTCATATTTTTTGAAGTAGTTAACTATAATACTAAAAAAAGGTTTGCAACATTTATGAGACATGTAGTGACATACATAAAAGAAATCAAATCATAACTAAAATATTATACAAATCCAACTATTAAAAATATATTTGCATAAAAATTATAAAATCATTTAAAAAAACAAAACAAAAGCAATAAAAATATTTATTAAATTAAAAATTGTGTATCTAACATTTTATAAAATTTATTAATTTGAAAATTATAAAAGTAAAATTTATAAATTCATATATAATATTTATTAAATTATGAAACTTAAATAATCTATCGTTTTAAAAAATTTAAAATTTTAAAAAAATATATGTGTTGCCTATAATATTAGTAGATTTTTAATTTTTTTCCCATATACCTTCTTCGGGATACTTTCATATGACAAAAATTATGTTTATGAGTTGGTCATCAATATCCTATGATAATATTTCTATAGATGTAGGTGTCATTATCATCAAGCACTAAACTAATATTTTTTCCCAATAAAATGACAGACTATTTCCCATTTGATAGATCAAGAATCTAGATTATTTTTTTCACATGTGTTGTAATAATAAAAGGGTCAAATGTGTATTCAATTATATTCAAATTTACTAGTGTTATGCCTAATTTATCTTATTTGACATTATTGTTACTGAAAATCCATTTACTATTGAACATAGGAAGCCAAAATTTAATGTAATAAATCCCCTATTTTTCTTCAATAAATCTATAATATGCAGTTGAAGTAGTGATTGAGTTTTTTTCCTTTGCACTCAAAAAGTGCATTGCTTCAATGAAAACTAATGCATTGTTATTATTAACTGCACTTATGTTGTCCTGATTTTTTCTATAAAATATATAGCCAATGATGTCAAACCTATATCATGTTATTACACTTAAACTTGGGATGCCTACTAACCATCTCAATGTTTCTGATGCTTTTGATTTACCCCACACATTATCTTTAAACTATTGCAAATAAGTTTTTTTATGCTCATTCAATATCAAAATATTACTCCTTTTCTAATAATGTTATTTTAACAAATTATTAGGAGATGTTAAATAAGGATTATAATCATCTATATTATTCAAGTTGTATAAATAGGTCTGCGCTATTTATTGACCTGTCAATGACTTTATTTTAAACCCACATATCCCCTTTCCCCCAAAACTAACTCGTTCTTGATGAGATGTAGGCAAAGCGATGTTCTCTATTAGAGATAAAAAAATATATGAAACACTATACCACTTCCTCAGTAATATAGTTCTCAATAATGGTGGATTCTGATCAATATAGATTCTTAACATGACCCTTAAATATCTTGATATAACATTAAAAATAATACATCCAACATAGAAATATTAGACCAAAAAGATTTATTTATTACACCAAATGATCTATAAAATTTAGCATGATATCAAAAAATACTCTGGAAAGTTCATTTCCAATTGAAAAAGTATATAGACTAAATCATTCTCTAAATTGTTCAATGAATTTAGATTCATCATATTGTTGCAAATGGAATGGAAGAAATAACACACCTTGATGGTATTCAATCTGACATAGATGGATAATATTCCATATAGTGAGATTAGTAGGAAATATTTAATAGTAACATGATATTCATGATATTTAATGCCCATTAACATCAAATATTTTAGTGGAAAAAATTTCATTGGAAGAATAACCCTGCAATAGTTTTATACCGTGGAGGCACTGGAAAAACTGATTTTATCCCTATTAGATAATTTATAATAATCCAGAGGTAGGTATATTCTTTCTCATTTAGAAGAGGGACCTAAATCCAAATGTATTCCCACGGAAAAAAAAAATTAGTCTTGTATTCAACACATTCTTAGTATTGCCTTTAATATCTAACAATGTTTCAATCAAACTATCACATATATTCTACTCAACATGCATGAAATAAATAATCTGTTTGACCACATGATATCTCCAATATAGATGTTCAAAAAAATATTAGTTGGTTCTTCCGTATATTTCTATCATTATGATATTTTTGGGTCTTTTCCAATGTGGCATCAATGTTTTTAACCCTCTCAAAATAACGATATCTTGACAGTGGATTTTGTGAAATATCAAATGCATGTGATTCATTAAATGCCTTGGTAATCTTTGATAAGAGTTATCCATAGATAAAAACCTTCAATGACTCGTGTATATTTTTTTATCCCATGTTGTAGTTGATAAAAAAGTTTCTTCTTTGTAAATTGGACTAGATTTATTCCCTTTATCACAGTATCCCAAAAATATTCCATATACTAAGAAGTCATTTATAGTGAACATAGTCATTTCATGTAATTAAAAATATTTCACTTTATAAGAATATTCAATTTGATACCTTCATCCATAAAAGCATCGAATCATCAATTAATAGTGACAAGAAAACATCAATATAATTATGAGGATATTTTGGTCTAAAAAATATTAATCTCAACATGCTATATTTTCCACATCATAAAAAATTATTATGAAAAAGTTGTAAATTATCAATAAAATAGACCATGAACAATGTTTGCTACAACAGGTCTAGTATAGATTCATTCTATCTATGCATAGTCTAATTTTGAGATTTCTATGGTCATTTCTGATGGTAGTAAACAGTTGATCAATTTTTTCCACTATGGAAATTCAGATTGATAATGTAATTTTCCATCAAATGTTCACTCATTTGTATGTCATATTAAACTTTTTTCATCATTTGAATTTGTAAATAAATGTTTTAAATGATGAATTACAGCAAGATACAAAGTTTTCTTAGTAAAAGTCTTAGTAATTTCTAAATCATCTTAGGATTGTTCTTTCAACTTATACTATGATGTCAAACACTTAAGAAACTATGATAAACTTTTATATTATATCCTATATAGCACACATACATTTCAAAAAGAATGTATCTTCTTGTACCCCAAACCCTTCTAGTATAATATTTTATTTGTATTGTAATGCACATTTGGTAGATTATTATCTTTGTAAGAGTTGGTTTCCTCGAACCAACTAGTTTTACTTTGATTACATGGATATTTAATGTATTATTACATATTCATCATTGCTCTTCATGACTATGATGTAATAATGTCCTAGAGTATTTGTTGCATTGATATGGTCATGGCAGTTCCCCGCTATGATGAGAACCTTGAAATTCTATAACAATATTCTTAAATATAGTTCTACGGTTGGATGACATGCTATGATGGGACACGTATCAAGCATAAAAGTTTATGACATAATCATGAAACCTTCTTGATAATATATTGATACAAAGGGATTATATTACCCAATGAGCGTTCTTATGTGGATATCATTGTTGCGACTTTACGTTCTTTCTCTTGGGTGCCTTGACCCATTGCTTGATAGTACTCTTGGACATTAGGAGAGCCTGCCTAATGACAATGAGAAAGAATCCTATAGGGTCAAACAGTAAGTGTTATTTGTGGTCTCGGTTAAATTTTATTTGAATTTAATTAATGAATTAAATATTATTCTCAAGACTGTAGAAGAATTTTATTCAAGTTAAAATGAGCGCATAAATTAAATAAAATATATTTATTTATTTTGTTGAACATTTAATATATATTTATTTACTATTTTGTAAATAAAATATTTATTTAAGACAATAAATTATTTATTTATTTATTCGAGTGTTCAATAAATGGAAGCGGAGTTCAAGAGGACCAAGGTCGGTCGGGTAGTAAAATAATTATTTACAAGATGGTAAATAATTATTTAACTAGTTGGAACAAATTAAAATAACCTTGCTATTATTTTTGGATGTGGAATTTATAATTCTATTTTTTCACTAGTTGGAGCACCATAAATAATGGTGCAGTATTATTATTTAATGCATGGGTTTTCTCTAAGTTTGTGAATGTATTTAATTTTTTCTATGCAATTAAATATTATAACTGAAATTCCATGTATATAAATAGACAAGTATGCATATTGTGCCACACACCAAACCACACACCAGGTGAATTGAGAATTATTGAGGCAAAGAATTTCTCTTTCGAATCTTCTTCTCTCCCCTCTCAAGAATGAGAGAAGTTCTTCAAGACTGAAGAACATGCAATCAAGAACGACCGACACAAGACACTCTCTTCTTCATGCTAGCACGCGAAGAACGAGCAGTGTCGATCAGAGGCTATCATAGCACGTGTGGATCTCCTCTATAGGGATTCTAGATTGGATCCTTACAATCGAAATGAGATAATCTAGAAGGGTCATTCCAAACAATCAACATCATCAACAAATAAAATACCAAATTTCCAAGTATTATTTTCTTTATGAAATTAATTAAATTAATTATAAACATGATGTGAAAGATCATATCTAATGGTTTCAGTCCTCTTCTTTATTTATCTAAATCTTTGATTATATTCCGTGGAGATTGGCGTTCATCGTCGTATTGATCCCGGAATAATCATTGATCATGGTAAAAATCAGTGTTGGGTACCATCCCAAACACGCTTCTGCTGCGCCCGGAACCTTCAAGTGGTATTAGAGGGAGTACATCATAGTTTATAATTATTTAAATATTTCATTGAATAATTACGCAATTAATAATTTAGTTGCTTCAATTCAAGTTAATCATACTTTAAATTTGAATCTTGAGATCTATTCCTCCTTTTTTGTTTCTCGTTCACCTTACAGAAATGATATTTTCTTTTAATTTCAATTAAAATAAAATAGAGGATCTCATCTGGAGGTTCCAAATCTTCTTGACTATACAACACTAGAACACATGGCATATATTCGGTTGTACACGTCGTGTAGTCAAGATTCAATGCATCGGACCGGTCTTCCAAATCAAGCCATGTGTTGGAGTCTTTATAAGTCTTAAATGACTCCGTGTGTTGACCAGGAACAGGTGTCATGCAGTTTCAGGATTACACGTCGTGTGGCCCAATGGACACAGTGTGTAGTCCCTTCAGGTTAGTTTTGGACCGTGTACCCCAATTGACACTACTTGAGAAATTAACCAAAAATCTATGAAGAGAACTCCGGATCTATCAGATCCCAAAGCATGGTTCAAAAAGTACAGAGGAAAATCAACAATACTCCCAAAGAGCTTTGCAATGGAGTAGCTTCACGGATCTATGCGGCTGACCTATGCGGCCAACCTATGTGGCTGACCTATGCGGCTGACCTCCTTAGCAGATCTCCACATCAGAATATTTTTTATGCACCTATGTGGAGCACCTGTGTGGTGGAGCTATGCGACTTACCTACATGGAGAAGCCACGCACCGGACCTGTGTGCCAGAAGATGCTTGGTGCACCTACATAGATTACCTTTGTGGCGCAGTTGTGCGAAATACCTACACGGGAAACATTTCTTCGACCAGGCCCATCTGTGCCTATAAATAGAGCTCTCAGGCTCCCCATTTCTAGATTGAAAAAAGTGGAAGAATCTATGAATCTCCTATTGTGTATCTCTTTCTCCTAGATCCCTCAAATTTTCTTAGGTAGCTCTCTAAACCATGAGAGAAGAGATAATTAAATGGGAAAATCATGTTTTGAAGTTATTTAAATTCTTCAGTCATCATCCATACCTACGCAGTATACTTGCGCACCATACTTGCGTGGTATACTTCTGTGCCATACCTGTGCGGTATACTTATGCGTCATACCTGCACGGTATACTTGCATACCATACCTGCATGGTGTACTTGCGCGATACAACAATAAGGGGTACCTACGCGGCATACTTATGTGACGTACCTACCCGTCCATATAAAGTACCCTCTTTTAAAAGCCATTCATGGTAGGGTATCTCCTTCCTTGGTTCCCTTATCTAAAAAGGGCTAAGTTGAAGCCTCCACCAAAACCTCCTGACTTCTCAAACCTTTGGGAAAGGAACATCAGCGTGTCTCCTATTTGAGTTTGTATTTCCATAGTCAGAGGTTTCCTACAATTTTTTCATAATGGGGTTAGGATTCATGGGATGTTTGTGGGTTTTTATATCCATATACACATAGACTTTTCTCCCTGAGACAGTTTTGGGACGTTCCTAGTTTGGAATAGGGTTGCCGATCGGACTCACGCTTCTCAAAGAGGCGACCCAGAACCTTAGGTATTTGGTAGGGAAGGTTAACTTTGCACTTGCTATTTCACACAAGCATATGAGAAGTCTCCCTCCCCTAACAGAAAAAATTTCAGGGCATCCATCCTAGTATAAACCTATCACCTTCACCCCTTCCTCCATCCATTTTGGACCCTTGTCCAATGTGAAGAGAATAAAGGGAAGGCTCATCACCTCACCGTCTTCCATGGTCAACGCTCCCTCTTCCATCATCATAGAGGGAAATTTTTAAATTTTGAAGTGTCATTGTTGAATCTTTCAGATACTCTTGTTTCACACACCGAGCATGACTCACGTGGTCCTAGAGATACGTGATGGTTACAACATGCATACAAACACTCATTGGAAGGAACTACCAGAACTTTGATTCCTGTTCAAACTAGGATACATAGGAAGCACTTTTAGAGCCCAAGATAACTAGATATCCTCCTCAGGAATCCAACCCTGATTCCCCCAATTTGGGCATACTCCTTAGGAAATAATCCCCAAATTCAATCCTCAAATCATCAGGGCATCCTTTTCAAGAAGTAAGCCTGAACTCATCTTTCTCGGAGGACCATATTATCCAATGAGATTTATCGAACTACATGGGATTTGATTCCCATCCTTATGGGATATGTAGGAAGCCTCCTTGAGGTTCAAACCCAACATTTAAAATCAACCCTATTCTCTTTGGTCCATATTCCCAACAGGGTCTGATCTTACTTGGAAACTCATATCCCTTCCAAGATCCATGGGCTGCTTCAGCATTAGTCCCACACTAAGTTTCAACTAAGCACCTTCCGATTATAGGTCCTTATCACATGAACATAAATGGTAATATGTGTCATATTAAGTGACACCGAACTATAAGGGTTTTAATTTCTTTCACAAGGATACGTAGGTTGCCCATTTTACGAGCACGATCCCAAGATAAAAAAAAACTTTTTCTCCCTAGATGACAATAAATTCCAGAGTGCCCCACTGAGTGGATTAAAAACCAGTATCATCACAATAATGATTAAAAGAATCTATAATCAGTATATTAGAGGACACCATTGATGGAAAACCTTGAATACATACGAATATTTCCATTAGTGAAAAACCTTGAATACATACTGATGATTCTAATATTTTGCACATGTTAATAAGTGATTATAAATTCCAAGGGATACATATGAAATACTTGGTTAATTAATTAGGATTCATGAAAATATTTTAATTTTACAAAGAGAGTCCTAGATTATACAATAATTCCCCCAAAAAGGGTGTGATGAGTCTGACCTCCCATCCTCTCGACCAATGCACGTTCTTAAGTATCGTAATGTTAAAAACTTAACGGACACCTTACATTGGAAATAAAATCCTCGTTGGATAAAGAACTGTTGGAAGATTCTGGTTCCATGAATAAATCCAATGGAAACCTCTTGGAAAGAGAGATTCTTACATCTGGAACACATGTTTCTTGGAACTACGAAACAAAAATGGTGAACCCGATGTGAATCCTTAACCAAGTTAATAATGTTTCCCACATGTTAGGCCACTATAAATTGATAAAGGAAGGCTAGAAAAAGTAATTAATCATGCATGTATCCATTTGGAAAGATGTTTCTTTAATAGAGTTTTTCATTGTTCTTAGTTTTCCACAGAACTCCCTTCAATCCAAAGAATGGATTTCTCCAAGACAAAATATGTGAACTTCTTAAATGCTGCCCAAGCAGGATCTCCATCCACGGTAAGGAAGTTATCACGAACCCAGCATCTTCAACATTGGGTCTCTAATGTGCTGGTAAAGGAATATCTCCATCACTGTACAATCCCGACTTTGGAGGCTGCTCAATAGGCCCTCCAGGTCAGCAACAATCCCCGATCATCTACCCAATAATGACCAATGATCAAGAAGCAGATGGTGCCAACCACTGTCTCCAACCATTTCTGGTCCTTATCCCCAGAGCGCAACAACCATTCCCTCCCATACTATAGAGAGGTGGATCAAGAGGTTACTCAAGGCCTCAATTCAAGAATTCAGGAGTCCTTCCTGAGGACTCCCATCAGCAATCACCGCTAGAATCACGTGGTAGTGCACCTCCAACATGATGGGGGTGTTGCCTATGGACATTTAGCATGGGTCTCTCAGACCTAGGCACATAATATGAATTGTAATGGAAAACGTCTGGTCAATAGGGGGGAGGTTCTTACCTCTTCCAGAGAAGTCCATCGATCAATTTTTATGGAAAACAATGAGCGGGCACATACACTCATCCATCCTAATTTTTTTGATCAGCAGTCTCATATGACAGAAACCCACCAATACCACCAGATAAACCCAATGGAGTACCATGAACAGGCACATACACCTGGTCACAAGTTATCATCCAGTCATCAGGCTCGTCTGACTTCATTTAAAGAGGCCCTCTAAATTAATATGGTGGCAACTGGTAAACAGTAACATACACCTATTTATAATCCCCAATTATGTCAGCAATCTAAACTGCCTGTATTGAAGGAAGTACATCAACTATACTTGATTGAAAATAGCCAGTAGGCACATACACCGACCAATGTTCATCAATCCTGCCAACAGTCTCGTTTGGTAGCACCTGGAGAAGATAGTTAGAAAGCACCGACAACAAATTTGGGGCAGACCCAACTCTCTACCCCTATGTGTGAGTACTGTCAATATCCATTGATAGTAAAAGTAAGACAAGAGCAGGCACATACAACTACTCCAGATATAGAATGAACGTATATTCCCGTTCCGACCACTGAAGTCACCAAACACATCTTATCAATGGTGAAAGGTAAGACACATATTCTTTCCCATATTCTGAAATCATGAAAGGATATTTTAACAACTACTTCAGCAGTATCAGGGGAACAAACATATAAATCTATCCCCACACATGGGATGACACATTGGCATGCCACCCTAGAGCAGATACACACCTCTTTTATAGTCCATGAGGTTCATGGGGCATATTCACCCTTATCATACGGACAATAGGATCGGGAACATACAACCTTTCCAATTGGAGTTAATCGGTCCATTCCGGTAACTACTACAAGGTAGGAATATACACCTACCCATTATAACCAATTCTCTCAACAGGTGGCCCCAAATAAGTATAAGAGAACATCCCAAAATAAGTCTCGCCAAATACCAGTGGAAAATCAAGAGTTGAGCTGTGATTTGGTTCCTCTTAATGCTGGAGTTCTTGAATCCCTCAGACATTTCTCTATTTCTACTCAAGATCCTACCCACTCATTACCAAATTTTGGGAGTGGTAGTTATAATTCTGACGTTTCTCATCAGACATTTTATCATGGAGGCTTTCTTCATGAAATTAGGTCAATCCAGAGATCCTATTTCCAGATGAGATCCACAACAACCCTCTGTGTGGCCAGAAGACCAAGGAGTACGAAGATTTATCCCTTTCTATAATCCACCATGGTGATCCTCCCCATTATGGAATTCGCTACAAAATTCCTCTCCCCTATAGTATATCGCATTGTCAAAACAATTCCATAATTGACAATGTAGCAACAAGAAAGCCCTTCTATCTCGAGGCACTTGAAAACATAAGGCCATTCATGTTTGATACCTTTTCATTTACGGGTGAAACACTTTCTCAGTCAGAAGACATCTTAAGGGAACGGCCATTATTCGAACCTCCCTTGGGTTATTTATCTTCTAATACAGAGCATCCACATTGGTCAGACCAAGTGGAGAAACCTCTAGTAAAAGATGATGAAGACTTATTAAACATGAGGAAACAATTAGCTAAAGGAGAAATCCCAGTCATGTTCTGGACTTCGGAAAATTCTCAGTTTGATATTCTAGAATAGATGATAGAAGATTGCATTCATGAAATTTGTCTCAACTTATGGAAAACTCTTCATCATTTGAAAACCAAATTATTACCATATGATGAATATGAAAATCATGTAAAGGTAATAGAAGGGTTGCATCCCCAAATTGAATTGGAATATCTCTCATTTTCCCAACATCCAAAGGCTTAAAACAGTAGAGAACCCTTTAGCGTGCATGTCTCAATGCTCTAAAGAGACTACACTAGTTAATTTCTGATTCCCCATCTAGTGTTCGCATTAGATGGTGGGGTGCATATGGAGTATTGCATTTCACTGCACTCCAAAATTAGAAAAGTTTTCTAAAATTGGTTTCATGCAATGTTATTGCCTACAGCTGTCCCCAATCAATAGGTTTTGTATGTAATCAAATGTACACTCAAGAAAAGCCTCAATCAGTTCTCATCAGAATCAGACCCAAATTAAAGAAGTTGTTGAGCTAATTTTACATCAAGCCTCTAAGAATCTTGATCAAGCATCCCGTTTAGAGGATTCCAGGCATCAGAGGATGAAAATTTATGAAATAGCACAACAATCTTCTAAAACAGATGATTTGAGTGATTCTTAGATGATCCACCCAACAAATGTTCGAACCAAAATCTGCAAAATCAGAAGGGCAGTTTCATGAATTTCAGCTATAGCAGTTCAAGAATCACCCCAACTTGAAAGGCTGGGGGCTCATTTAATTCAACCTTCAAATTCATTAAACAATGTTAAAATATTTTAAGAAGAAGAACATGATCAACCCCAGCCTTCAAGGCTTGGGGATTTTTCACATCTACAACCCTCTCCTGAACAGAAGTCGGTTTTCTCCCAATTAGGGAGGAATCCACAAGGAAAGCATACAACTGAACTATCCAATGATTCCCTTCACATTACTATCTGCCAAAAAGTTCCAGGGAATTCTTCATATAAGAGAATGGAGTATCATGAAAGACAAAAAGGGAGACGATCTAGCAGAAACACTAATATAATTCCACTAATGTGTTAAGCATCAATGAATGTTATCAATACCATTGTAGAAGATCCTCCAGAAAATAAGTCCAATTCAAGGGAATTAGAATATGAAGTTCTTGTCCATAATACGGTACACGCTGAGACAAATGAAGAAGGTGTTCGTACCCGAAATCAGAGGCTTACCCAGAATCTTGGTATGCCTTCAAATAACCAACTCCCCCCTCTCATAAAGGCATCTAACTAGGGGAAAGGAAAAAAGTCAGATTTCATCTCACTTTTCCACTGGAGAAGGTCAATCTCTTTCTCTTGAAGAGATATTTGCACACCAAGAAGAGGAAATGAAGGAGTTGAAAAGACTCAATACAGAGTTTCTTCGAAACAGCAATTCTGCTAAACATACTCCCTAGGCAAATCCTCAACTTACAAATCTTGTAGGAGCTCCTTAGCAAAGGGGATTTGTAGTAACTACATATTTGGATAATGAATTCCCTCCATTGGGTACACAATCAGGGCAGGCCCATATACATCCTAATAAACATTTTCCCATGGGTTATTCAAGGAAGATATCAACACCACCATCAGTGGTTTTACCAGTCGTTACACAATCTCAAGTTCCAATTGTTATACCTACACAGAATCCAGCTCATCCAGATATTCCCCAAATTCTTATTAACACAATTGAGGCATTAATGACTCAGTTGGATGCTATGGAGGAACGACGTGTACCAGTTCATCCCGAAAAGAGAGCTTACCCTGAATGGGTGGATGCAATTCCTCCCCCACCAAATTTTTTGAATACCACATTCCTAATTTTTAATGGTTTGGGAGATCCTGAACCACACATAACACATTTTTTTTCTTGTTGTGATCCTATGATGGTAACTTCTCAATAACAAGAAGCAGTTAAGATTAGGTGTTTTGTGCAGTCATTACAAGGACCATCTTTTGTCTGGTATACAATTTTGAAATCTCGATCAATTACTGGGTGGGAAGATCTCTATCAAAAATTCCTTCTTCAATTTAGCTCAACACTTCCAAAGACAATATTTTTTGATCTTACCAATCGTAAACAAAGGGATAATGAAAGTATTTTAGTTTTCATTACTCGATGAAAGGGATTAACATATTTCTTAAGTTTATCACTCCCTTAAGAAGCATTTCTACCAATCTGTGTGGAAAATATCCATGATTAATGATGCACACCATTGATCCCTATGAAATACATGGTAGGGTTTGGAGACCTTACTTAAATTGCTCAGCAGATAGAAGAATATATTATAGAAGTTAAGGCTAAAACCCATGTAATTTCATCATCTCCAGGAAGGAGGATAGGAATGGCATAAACTTCTACAATCACACTCAAATAGGAACATGTACCTACTTCTACTTCAAGACCCTCATCATACCAAAGGTCTCTGCCTCCTGAGTATCAACAACAATGACTGCCTCGTCAAGATGATCAAATAGATCAAAGGCGGAAATAGTTTGAGGAATTAAAAAATAAAGTTTATTCTTTCAGGAATGAGAAAGTTCCTGGATACTTCATCTCAACCTTAGAAAACAATTTGGTTTAGTTTCCAAGGCCGAAGAAGCCAAATAAAGACGGAGATAAAGATCCTATGAATTATTGTCCCTTTCATTAGATGTTGGGACACCCCATTCTGGAGTGCTTTGTTTTCAAAGACCTTCTTCAAAAGATGGTAGACTCTGGACAAGTGAAATTGAAAAGTTCATCAACTCAAGTAGCATGTGTTACTATTACTGATCCCAAGGAAGAAGGTGAATGGAAAGAAGTTAAAAGTAAAAAATGTGCAAAAATATGATGATTGGATGATTAGGAAAACAATCAATCAGACTTATTCCATTTTACAAACATAGTTGAAACAACCAATTGTGTATTCTACCATTCCTTCCACAGCAAAACCATATTCATCAAAAGGTTATTCCTCAAAGAAACAAAGTGGTCATAAGGATAAAGAGAAATCATAAGAAGACGGGCTTGTGTCAAGACCAAAGTTGTCCCTTACCCTGGAAGATTTTATTCCATCTATTTCAAAAGCACGGGCACCACCCCACCAAAAGGTACAACCAGAAGTAACTTGTCAAACAAAATCCTCATCGAACCAAGAATTGATCTTTGGTTCCATTAATGATATCCATTTAATGTATCCTTACGCCAATGGTGATTCTGATTATAATGATCCCTAATTCCTTATACCTAATTGGGGAACTAGAGGAAGAGGCCAAGGTCGAGGATACAAGGGAAGATGTGGTAATTCCAGAAACCACCATTTTAACTCTACCCCTAATCAAACTATATATGTGGTAGAAACTTGTGGAAGATCCATTTTGCGAGATCAACAAAAACTAAGAGTTTCTTCCATGAAAAACAAGTCTAGTTCTGGAACAATTATTCTGGAGGACTTATTAGAAGCCACACCATCTTCTTCTTAGTAGATGAATAGACATAGTCAGTCTAATTTACCAAATTCAGTAGTATTTGCCGCTTCTCCTTCAACAAAAAGTACATCTACAACAGAAGCATCAACTTCCAATGCACCTGCAAAACCACATCTCCATGTTGGGAAATGCTGACCTTTAGATCAAAAGTATAATTATTTGAAACAATTTTCCCATGTACCAGCCAAGTTTTCAATTTTGGATGCTTTGAATCTATCAAAATATCTTCTAGAGGCACTCATTGAGGATTTTTCAAGTCCTAAAGAGTTTGAAACCAAAGTTGTTGCTACTGAGGTTTACCTTATAGAGAATGATTCTGTAGAATTTCATGCAATCATATAGTTTACAGATGAAGATGAAGAATAAGTGGTACATGGACATATCAGACCTTTGTATCTGTCTGGAAAGTTCAATGACATAGATATTCGATGAGCCTTCATTGATAATGGCTCTGGGGTCAACCTCATTCATGTTCATACAGTTCGTCGATTGGGCCTGACTGAATCTGACTTATCTCCTTCTACTTTAATGATTCAAGGATATGAAAAGAATGAAGAAGAACTTATGGGTAAAATTTTACTTAGAACTCAGTTTGGAGATCTTGTGTCTAATTGACATGTCATGGTTGTTCGTCAGGACACAACCTTCAATATTCTGCTTGGAAGGCCTTGGTTGCATTAACATGTAGTTGTACCTTCATCATATCACCAATGTGTGAAATACTATTTCAATGGTCAAATTGGGACATTGTACGGTGACAAGTCTCCATTAAAAACATGTGAATCTCAATACATTGAGGCATAGTTTTATCATAAAAAAGGAACGAAGATCATGACCAAGAAGATAACCAGAGTTAATATTCCAAATTGACTGGAAAATATTCCAGCAAATCCATTCATGCATCTGTGTACAGATTATGTGCTACCCATTAATCAAATTAAAAGGGTAAAACCAAATCCATGCACTGATACTGTAATTTCCATAATGTCAATTGCAGCAATTGAGCCTGACAATATGGGAGAAATTATTGATACACCAAGAAATGATGGAACCTTGAATGGAGATATTTTCATTTCATCTGTTGAACTACAACGAGCCTCTACTTTGTCAATCAGAATAGAAGAAATTGTAGAAACGTTATAGAAAGACAAAGATATTTATTCTCAATCCATCAATCCCGCTTTACCACAGGAAGACCCTTCGTCGTCAGTAGGGTCGAATATGGTGGCTTCTTCTTCGAGATGTTCAAATACTGACTCCTCCCCTAACTCTGGGAGTATTTCCTTGTCATCTACTATGAAAATGGAAACAGAAGATGTAACACATAACGATATTGAAAAGGAAGATCTTGGGGATGCTCCTCCAGCATTTGAAGAAGGTGTCTCTACCACCGTGGATGAACTTAGAGAAATAAATCTGGGTACATAAGAAGATCCACGCCCCACTTTAATTAGTGCGTACATGATCTATGAATAGAAAGAGTTTTATACTTCCTTTATAAAGAAACATCAATATATATTTGATTGGAATTATATGTAAATTCCAGGTCTTAATCCTGATGTAGCCACCCATCATTTCGGTTTTCTAGAAGAACATCGTGGATTCGAGAAAGCAGTAAGGAGAACACACCCAACTCATGCCTCTAAAATTGAAGCAAAAGTTGATAAGATTATAAAGTCTAACTTTGTTATGGAATTTCAGTGTCCCAAATGGATGTCCAATATTTTCCCAATGAAAAAGAATAATGGGAAAATTAGAGTATACATTTATTTCAGAGATCTTAACCGGCATTGTCCTAAAGATGATTTTCAGTCCCAATTACAGAACTTCTAATTGATGCAACAACTGCCTATAAAGCTCATTCTTTATGGATGGTTACTCTGGGTATAATAAAATTCCAACGGCCCCAGAGTATGAAGAATATATAACCTTTTGAGCTCTTCAATATGGGTTTTTCTATAGGGTAATACCCTTTGTCTTAATGAATTCAGGCGCAACATACCAACGTGTCATACACCATATCTTCAAACAATTCTTAGGGAAATTTGTTGAATATTATGTGGATGATTCGGTCGTCAAATCCAAACAACGTTCCAATCACTTGGCTGATTTGGAAACCATATTTTATAAACTTCAGCAACATTATTTGAATACAAACCCCATAAAATGTGCTTTCGGGGTAACCTCAGGAATGTTTCTTGGCTTCATTGTACGCCATTGTGGTATCAAAGTTTATCCTGATAAAACAAAATCAATCCTTGGTATGTAACCTCCTCTAAATTTGAAATAATTAAAAAGACTTTAAGGAAACTTGGCCTACATTTGGCACTTTATCGCCAATTTGGCAGGCAAGTGTTTACACTTCACCAGATTAATGAAGAAGGGAGTTACCTACCAATGGACTGAATATTGTTAAGAAGCATTTGATATAATCAATAAATTTATCTTCATCCCACCAGTATTGATACCGCCTGTTGAAGGAAGACCACTCATTCTCTATGTGACAGATTTATAGCGATCACTGGGTGCCTTCCTCGCCCAAAAGAATGATGTTAGGAATGAAAACAACCTTTAGTATCTTAGTCAAACTATGCTTGAGGTGGAAACTTGGTATTCATGTATTAAAAAATGCTTCCTGGTATTAATCTTTGCAGTTCAGAAATTGAGGAACTATTTTCAACATCATGTGGTCCAATTGGTATCTTGTAATAATCCACTCAAATTTATCCTCGGTCTTCCTATGCTAACAGGATGTCTATCATGGTGGGCGGTTATTTTATAATAGTTTTATATTCAGTTTGTGCCACAAAAGGCAATAAAAGGCCATGATCTGGCTGATTTCCTTGCTGAGCATCCATCTGCAGAAGATACATTGTTTAATATCGAACTTCCTGATGAATAGGTCTTCTCTATTCAAGATAATTCCCAAACATGGGAAATGTATTTTGATGGTGCTTCCAGAATTCCAACTGGGGTAAGACTGGAAAACCCTAAACTCAACAAGGTTGGATTAGGAATTGTCTTTATTTCCCCAGAAAAGGTAGTATTTCCCTATTCTTTCATATTATCAGAAGGTGGTACCAACAATGAAGTAGAGTATCATGCTCTCATCGTAGGCTTGGAATTGGCCCTTCATGTGAAAATGAATCATTTAAGGGTAAAAGGTGATTAAGAATTGATAATCAAACAAATCAATGGGGAATAATCTATTAGAAAAGAAGAGTTAATCCCTTTGTGTGATTATGTCAAAGAATTAATGGCTGAATTTCCCTTAAAACTGAAATTTTACTATGTCCTGTGATCACAAAATGCCCAAGTAGATACACTGGATAATGCAGTTACCGCCTTGGAAGATCCAAATCAGGATGAAACAATTATCATCATAACCCATCATCGTGTGGTCTTACCTTTTGTTCAAACCAGAATGGAGGAAATTAATTAAACTTTAACAATTTCTGAACCATATGATCATACCATGGGATGGAGAACATCCATCATGGAATATCTTCAAAATGTGATACTTCTACCAAATAGGGCTAAGAAGGAGCATATCCAATGACGATCGGCCGATTTTACTCTTTATGATAGTCCAAACCACCAAAAGATTCTTTACAAGTGAGACTTTGATGGAATTATCTTCAGATGTATTTATGGAGAAGAGACAATAGCTATCATGAAAGAAGTACATTCAAGAGATTGTGGTGCCCACCAATCTAGGCACAGACTCTCCGATCAGATATGAAGGCTTGGATATTTTTGGCCTTCAATGACACAAGATTGTATAGACTTCACTAAAAAAATTCTTCCATATCAAGTCCATTCCCTCTTCATTCATCAACCCCCAGAGTTGCTACATAAAGCTAAATTCTCCTGGCCATTTGCCACATGGGGAATGGATGTAGTAGGGCCTTATCCTCTAGCCACAGCTAAGCAGTTCAAGTATATTCTGTTAGGACCAAGGTGAAGGAAGATATGGTTTGCATGGATTGTATTTTTTTGATCTTGAGGAAGTTTTCATAAAGGAAAGAAACCTTGAATTTCTAATAATTCGGAAGCTGGAAGATTGAGGAGTTCGGAACCAAGAACTTGGTGTTCGAAGAATTTGGAGTCTGGAATTCGGAGTCTAGAATTTGGAGTCTAGAAATTGAGGAGTTTGGAACCGAGAACTTGGGGATCGAAGAATTCAGAGTCTAGAATTCGGAGTCTGGAAATTGAAAAGTTTGGAACCGGGAAATTGCAAATTCTCTAAAGATGGATGATAGGAGATGTGAAGGCATTAATTGTGATCCTGATTTGCGGTTTTGTAACTCTAATTTGTCAGTATATGCAAGTACTCACGATGCAAGCAAAATTTGGTATGAGAAGTCATACCGAGAATCTAGTGAAGCTGTTTTGAGAATCAGGAAGAGCTGTTCTGAGAATCGGTGAAGTCCCAATGAGAAACAGAAGTGCAGAGTCTACTTCTTAAACAAATGTGTGGAGTCTACTTTATGAACATCATTTGCAGAGTATACTTTCTGAATAGAATTTTTAGAGTCTACTTTCTGAACATAATTTGCAAAGTCTACTTCCCGAATTGAATTTGTGGAGTCTACTTCTTGAACATAATTTGTGGAGTCTACTTCCTGAGTCAGAAGTTCATAGCGAGAAGTTCGGAGTTGACTTCCTGAGTTTGTAGCCAGAAGTTCAGAGTCGACCTACTATATCTGATGTTCGTAGCCAGAAGTGTGGAGTCTACTCCGAGAATTGGTGAAGTCAAAATGAGAATTCATACCAAGATATCAGAAGAGTGGATCCAAGAATGTGACTCCGAGAAACCTGCGTAACAAGGTCAGATCTGGAAAAGGCCAAAGCTCTAAATCAAGAGAAGGGGAATAAGATTCGATAAGATTTTATAAGTGTTAAAAAAGTCTTAATTACTCCGATATTTCATGAGAAATTAATATTTGGGTGAATTTAAGTGAGTGGGAAAATTATTTTTGTTTCCCGCCTAAACACACCTTGGAGAACCTATAAAAGGATATCAGATTACTAAGTAAATTTAGGTGATGATGAAGTAGAGAGAGAAGATCTTATAATCTAGAGAGAGGGAAAATGCTAATATTCATTGTTAATATATATAATATTAATGTGCTTTATTATTAATAAACACCATTTTAGTGCATTTTACACTTTCAACGTCATTTCACATTATGATTGTAATACCTTCTTAAAATGCACTATTATGTGGTACATTTTTTAACATCATTTAAAGTACCCAATGATTCATATGATTTTAAAGAATGTAATTATCCATATTTTAATTTTATATTTTTGTAAATTAATCTACACTTAAATATGAACATGTTTCATTCAGGGATCAATGGAGGATTCATAAAGGATGATGGTGATATTTTGAGATGAAAGGAAGCAATTCTAGAGATGGAAGATTGGACACCATCCCACTGATTAGAACGTGGGGCCAAAAATACTAGCCCAATAAAGCCCAAATTTCATGGAATGATATAGAGAAACAAATAATTATTTAGGATCCAGGGCCAATTCAGCATCCATTGTGGCTATTTAGGCAGACCAATTTGGAGATAAAATTCTGGGCCAGATTCTGCGTCCCAGAAAAACATCCCACTAATATAATCATATATCCGGATCCACAACTCCAAATGGGCCTAAATTTTACAAACGGTTAGAAGACATCCGGGGATCCATGTTCTTCCTCTATGGACCACTCTAATTAGGTCATCTAGAAGGTATTCCAGGCGCATCTGTTCGATGGAAGAAAGCTGGCTGCCACCTCGGGTCAAAGGTGGAAAATCAAATATCCCTCAACTTTCCACCAACCTATGGCCTACCACAATTAATTTAGAAGACTTGGAATATTGGAGGCTCGACCCAAGGCTTAAAAAATTTCTATTTAAGGCAGTTTTGGTGGAGGAGTTGATAATATTTGGTTCTTTGTTCAATTGTAATGTTGTGTTGCAATTTTGTTGTCTCAAGTTTGTCTTTCACATGTAAGTTGTTCAATTCACTTTAGTTTCTTAATAAAATCTCTTCTTTTCCTCTTATTATATTTTTCTTCATACCACTTTGATACTGTTGGATCATGGTGTGAATTTATTCACACCAAACCTTGTGAAATTATCACACAACGGTGGAGTGATCGTTATTTTATTGTGTTTTTTTACTTCTCCATTTGCTCCCTCATGAGTCTAATTTTCACTTCCATTGAAACCATATAATCAATGGAGGGATAACCCACTTATGGGTTGATCCAAGGGAGTAGAAAGGGGATGGATTAGATGTTATTTATCACCCCATTAATGTATAATCACTTCTTTAATTGAGATTTTTATTTGATGATTTTTAAACTCCATCATCCTTGTTGAATTTAAGGCCACACACTTCATGTGCTAATACAAACCTTTACCTTGAAGTGCTAAAAACATTGATCCTTCAAGTGTATAGGTGATTAGTATTAAAGGTTGTAGGCATTAAACCAGTAATTTATGATGTTGTTTTATCTTTTAAATGAACCCATCTCAAATATAAGAAATTGAAATCATTGAAAATGAAATATGTCCAATCCACCCTGAGCGATAACCTAGAATCAACTCGTTATTTTAAATTGAATTCACTTAAATCTATTAGTTATCCTTTAAACCCATATATAATCAACCCAAGTTGGCCACTTCATATCCAAAAATAGTCCATAGAATGTACGTTTCTATAGGTTTCTTCTTAGGTCTCTGAGGATTCGATAACCCAAGCTAAACTTCAAGGACCGTTCTACCTTCATCTCTTGGATAAATTTGAGAGAGAATCAAATTTTGGCACCATTTCTAGGGACATAAGTAAGTTATCTTAGACAATATCATCCTTTTTTTCATCCCTCTTCTCTATTCTCACCCCCTCACTCCTATGGAAATCAATTTTGAACAAGCCCAAACATGGGAAACCTATCCCTACTTTGATCACCCAACCCCATGTGTGATGTACAATGACCATCCTAATTTCTACCTATGGGATAATCAAAAACCTAATGAAGCACATTGTTTTTACCCCTATTATCCACAAAATATCCTAACATATAATGAGTTTCAATCCCTACAAATCCAATCTGAACACCCTCATGTGCAATTCCAACAACTTAATTATCCACCTAGAATAGAACATTTAGATCAACCCCTTATCCATACTAATCCACATCCATTAATTGAAAAACTATGTCAACAAATGGAGATAATGAATTTTGAGGTTTCATCATTTAGGTTAGAACTAAAAAGCATTAAAACTTGTTAGGAACCCATCCCTACACAAACTATCCCTTCCATAACCTTATGTGAAGTGTCTAGTTTCCCACAAACCCTACATGAATTTATTGAAGAACCAAGCCTTGGATTTGGGATAGATAAAGATGATCAAAGAAATTGTTGAAGGGTCATTAAATCAAGAGGAAATTGACTTTTTGGATTCAAAAGAGGAGAATTTGACATCATGGATTGAGTCTCCTAAGTATAAATCCATTGATAAATTTTAAAAAACACCAACCATTGAACTATTTAGAGAAATCACAAACATTGAGTCCATACCCATTCCAAAAATTGATCTTCCTGATTTTTTGGTTGAATCTTCTATTCAAAAGGAACCAATTCTATTAAGCTATTTTGAAAATGAAATTGAGTTTCATTCAAAGTTCCAATCTATGTCTGAAAGTGTTAGCCTACCCAAACATGAACGAAAGGACTTTCCATCCACCCTCATGTTTCCATTCATTAGGGATAGCCAAAAAGTTCCAATTTTCACGATTTCTTATCTTGAAACCAAAAAAGATGGAATGATCATTGATGTATTAGGATATACTATAGAGGAAACTAGATCAACCATTCCTGATATTCTTTGGATTTTATCACTCTTTTTATAACATATGTTTGTGCATGAAACAAATTATAAAAATAGAATCAATCTTAACCTAGTAGAATTGGTGAAACATATGGTCCTTAAAATACTGAAAGTTAGTATTGGGTAAGTTGTGGGGTTCAAGTCGAGCTAACGATTTTAAAAAAAGAGCTGCATGGGAGACAACCCATGGTTTTCAAGTTTCCTATCCTTTTGTTGTTTTAATAAATTTTATATTTTTATTAATCATTTTTATATTTAAAAAAAAATATAGACTGTTGACTTGTTCTTATATTATGAGTATGGGTGGTATGAAACAGGAGAACCATATTCATCTGTGTCACGTGGTGTGATCCTTGAGTAATGTCTTACCCAGAAATTTAAAAAGAAGATAATGTATCATCAGTTTGTTTTATTTTAATGTTTTTGTATGTTAAAATAAAAATACAAAAAAAATAAATAAAAATATAATAATAATAATAAGGGACATGTCGTGGGTTGTGGGTCAAACTCCGTCACAACCGGCGAAGCCGCGGTGATTCGAACCTGGGACTGAAGGGAGACAGGGGCGCACGTATACCACTGACCTACGTCATTTTATGCTTCTTTATTTTATAATTTTTATATATATACTTATATTTTACTTTACTTATTATATAAATATATATATATATATATATTGTTTTGTTTTGTTTTGTTTGTTTAGTTTTTCCGTTTTCTACTTGGGAACTCTGCAAGTGACATGGATATCAAAGGATTAAAATAAAGCAGCAAAAATTTCAACTTCAACTACCAGGTGAATTCATTCCATTATCCTCATTTTAAATTTCCTTTTTGAAATTTCATTCTCTACCTCTACCCCATTCTATATTTTCTTTTCTTTAAACACTGGTGATAGTGTTATTTTATATTGGGGGGGAAGATAAAATAAAAAAATGGTTTTGTGTCAAAAAAAATGAATTATTTGAAAAAATGTGTAAATGGAAGGAAAAATTCCATTAACTTTGAACAAGGTAATACACATTTCACACATTGAAACTGAATATCAAATAATTTAGCATGCCCTGATTCTGATTTTAATCCTTGTATAATTTCATGAGCATAGATTTTGGAAAGTGTGGCTATCCAATGTGATATTTCATTGTTTATATTTTCATGCAAATAAAAAAAGATCACAATGTACGTACTTTGGATAGTGTGGTATTAGTTTGAGTTCATGAGGTCCCCCAAATAAATACCATAGGTTTGGTGATCATTTTAGTTTTAATATGAGTATTAAATAAAAAAATAATAAATAATAATAAATTTGTGCGTAGAGAAATGAAATGACCTAATGCGTGGCTTTCGGCACTTGGGGATCGTGACTCCATAGTTTTCTGGCCCAGAGTTAGAAATTTTATCTCTATTTTTGGTAATTTGAATTTTTTTGACTGAGTTAACTCGAGATGATACCCGAGTATGCGGGCTTCACTTGGTGCCATATGTTCTTTGAGCCTGGGAGTCATCGACAAAGTCTCGCTACAGGGGTTGACTCTTTTGAGTGGAATTTCAATTACCATGGAAAAATTGCAAAAACAAAAAAAAACAACATAAAAATAATACTATAAAGAAATTTAATACTCATATTAATATTGAAATTTGATTCAACCTAGCATCTCCGTCATTTCTCCCTTGAATAAAGATGAACCCCCATGTCTATTGTGATGCACAACACATCCTCATACTTAATTGATATTGGATGAAATATGGCAATGAATTTGAACAAAGGAATGGACTTGGGATTGGTATATGCTTATTAAAATATCTTGTATTAAAATATTTTTATGGGTTTCATGATTTTTTGGTATAAGGGTTTTTGGTGATCATTGTGTATTAAAATGGTTTTGGAAAAGGGAATTTTAATTTCATATTGTTGAGATACATTTTTCTCGGGACTAGGAAAACTCAAGTTGGGGGTGTGATTAGCCACTAAATGAGGCTAATATTCATTGTTAATATATATAATAATAATTTTATTTATGATTAATAAAAACCATTTTAGTTTATTTTACACTTTGAACATCATTTCACATTATGATTGTAATACATTCTTAAAATGCACTATTATGTGGTACATTTTTTGAACATCATTTAAAATACCCAATGATTCATATGATTTAAAAGAATGTAATTATCCATATTTTAATTTGATATTTTTTAAAATTAATCTAAACTTCAATATGAACATGTTTCATTTAGGGATCATTGGAGGATTCATAAAGGATGGTGGAGATATTTTGAGATGAAAGGAAGCAATTCTAGAGAAGGCAGATTGGACACCATCCCACTGATGAGAACGTGGGGCCCAAAATACTGGCCCAATAAAGCCCAAATTTCGTGGGATGCTATAAGACATATATATGAACAAATAATTATTCAGGATCCAGGGCTAATGTGGCCTCCATTGTGGTTATTTAGGCGGCCCAATTTAGAGATAAAATTCTGGGCCATATTCTGCAGCCTAGTAAAATAGCCCACTAATATAACCATATCTCCGGATCCACTACTCCAAATAGGCCCAAATTTTACAGAAGGTTAGAAAAAATCCGGGTATATATTTTCTTATTCTATGGCTCACTATAATTCTGCAATCTATAAGTTCATCCAGGTGCATCTGTTTGGTGGAAGCAAGATGGTTGCCACCTCGGGTCAAGGGTGGAAAATCAACTCTCCCTCAACTTTCCACCCACCTATGGCCTATCACAATTAATTGAGAATACTTGGACTATTGGAGGCTCGACCCAAGGCTTAAAAAAATCCTATTTAAGGCAATGGTGGTGGAGGAGTTGATAATATTTGGTTCTTTGTTCAATTGTAATGTTATGCTGCAATTTTGTTGTCTCAAGTTTGTCTTTCAAATGTATGTTATTCAATTCACATTAGTTTCTTAATAAAATCTCTTCTTTTCCTCTTATTATATTGTTATTAATATCACTTTGATACTGTTTGATCAAGTTGTGAATTCATTCACATCAAACCTTGTGGAATTATCACACAACGGTGGAGTGATCGTTATTTTATTGTGTTTTTTTTACTTCTCCATTTCCACTCTCATGAGTCTACTTTCCGCTTCCATTGAAACAATAGAATCAATGGAGGGATAAAACACTTATGATTTGACCCAAGGGAGTATCAAGGGGATGTATTGGATGTTATTTATCACCCCATTAATGTATTATCACTCTTTAATTGATATTTTTATTTAATGATTTTTAAACTCCATCGACTTTGTTGAATTTAAGGTCACACACTTCATGTGCTAATACGAACATTTACCTTGAAGTGCTAAAAACATTGATCCTTAAAGTTTATAGGTGATTAGTATTAAAGGGTGAAGGCATTAAACTAGTAAGTTATGATGTTGTTTTATCTTCTTAAATGAACCCATCTCAGATATAAGAAATGGAAATCATTGAAAATGAAATATGTCCAATCCACCCTAAGTGATAACCTAGGATCAACTCATTATTTTAAATTGAATTCACTTAAATATATTAGTTATCCTTTAAACCCATATAAATTCAACCCAATTTGGACACTTCATAGCCAAAAACAGTCCATAGAATGTATGTGTCTATAGGTTTCTTCTTAGGTCTCTGAGGATTTTATAACCCAAGCTAAACTACAAAGACCACTCTACCTTAATCTTTTCGGTAAATTTGAGCGAGAATCAAATTTTGGCGTCGTTTCTGTGGACCTAAGTAAGTTATCTTAGACACTATCATCCTTTTTTTCATCCCTCTTCTCTATTCTCACCCCCTCACTCCTATGGAATTCAATTTTGAACAAGCCCAAATATGGGAAACCTATCCCTACTTTGATCACCCAACCCCATGTGTGATGTGCAATGACCATCCTAATTTTGAAATGTGGGATCATCAACAACCTAATTAACCACATTATTTTTACCCCTATAATCCAAAAAATATCCCAACATATAATGAGTATAAATCCCCACAAATCCAATCTGAACACCCTCCAGTGCAATTCCAACAACTTAATTATCCACCTAGAATAGACCATTCGGATCAACCCCTTATCCATACTAATCCACATCCATTACATGAAAAACTATTTCAACAAATAGAGATAATGAATTTTGAGGTTTCATCATTGAGGTTAGAACTACAAAGCATTAAAACTTGTGAGTAACCCATCCCTACACAAACTATACCTTCCATAACTTTATGTGAAGTGTCTAGTTTCCCACAAACCCCACATGAATTTATTAAAGAACCAACATTTGGATTTTGGATAGATAAAGAGGATCAAGGAATTTCTGAAGGGTCTTTAAAACAAGAGGAAATTGACTTTTTGAATTCAAAATATGAAAATTTGACATCATGGATTGAGTCTCCTAAGTATAAATCCATTGATAAATTTTCAAAAACACTAACCATTTAACTATTGAGAGAAATCACAAACATTGAGTCCATACCCATTCCTAAAATTGATCTTTCCAATTTTTTGGTTGAATCTTATATTCAAAAGGAACAAATTCTATTGAGAAATTTTGAAAATGAAATTGAGTTTGATTCAAACTTCCAACCTATGTCTGAAAGTGTTAGCCTACCCGAACTTGAATGAAAGGACTTTCAATCCACCCTAAAGTTTCCATTCACTGGGGATAGCCAAAAAGTTACAATTTTCAAAATTTCTTATCTTGAAACCAACAAAGTTGGAATGATCATTGATGTCTTAGGAAAGACTATAGAGGAAACTAGATCAACCATTTCTGATATTCCTAGGATTTTACCACTCTTTTTAGAACATAGGTTTGTGCATGAAACAAATTATAAAAATAGAATCAATCTTAACCTATTAGAATTGGTGATACATGTGGTCCTTAAAATATTGAAATTTGGTATTGGGTAAGTTGTGGGGTTCAAGTCAAGCTAACGACGTTAAACAAAACACTGCATGGGAGGCAACCCATGGTTTTCCAGTTTCCTATCCTTTTTTTGTTTTAATAAAATTAATATTTTAATTAATCATTTTTATATTTTAAAAAAAATATAGACTGTTGAAATGTTCTTATATTATGAGTATGGATGGGTATGAAAGGGGATCACCATATTCATCCGTGTCACGTGGTGTGATCCTTGAGTAGTGTCTTACCCAGAAATTTAAAAAAAGACAATGTATCATCAGTTTGTTTTATTTTAATATTTTTGTAGGTTAAAATATAAATAAAATAAAATAAATAATATAATAATAATAATAATAATAATAATAAGGGACGCCTCGTGGGTCATGGGTCAAACTCCATCACAACCGGTGAAGCTGCAGGGATTCGAACCCGGGACCGAAGGGAGACAGGGTCGTGCACATACCACTAACCTACGGCTTTTTATGCTTCCTTATTCTATAATTTTTATATATATACTTATATTTTACTTTCCTTATTATATATATATATATTGTTTTTTTTTCTTTTTATACTAGGGAACTCTGCATGTGACATTGATATCAAATGATTAAAATAAAGCAGCAAGAATTTCGACTTCAACCACCAGGTGACTTCATTCAATGATCCTCATTTTCAATTTCCTTTTTGAACTTTAATTCTCTACCTCTACCCCATTCTAAATTTTCTTTTCTTTAAACACTTGGGACAGTGTTATTTTAAGTTGGGGGGGAAAGATAAAATAAAAAATGATTTTGTGTCAAAAAAAATGAATGATTTGAAAAAATGTGTAAATGGAAGGAAAAATTCCTTTAAATTTGAACATGGTAATACACATTTCACACTTTGAAACTGAATATAAAATAATTTAGCATGCCCTGATTCTAATTTTAATCCTTATATAATTTCATGAGCATAGACTTTGGAAAGTGTGGCTGTCCAATGTGATATTTCATCATTTAGATTTTCATCCAAATAAAAAAAGATCACAATGCACGTCCTTTGGATAGTGGGGTATTAGTTTGAGTTCATGAGGTACCCCAAATAAATAGCATAGGTTTGGCGATCATTTTAATTTTAATATTTTTATTCAATAAAAAATAATAATAAATAATAATAAATTTTCGCGTAGAGAAATTAAATGACCTAATGTGTGGCTTTCAGCACTTGGGGATCGTGACTCCGTAGTTGTATGGCCCAGAGTTAGTAATTTTATCTCTATTTTTGGTAATTTGAAATTGTTTTTGACTGAGTTAACTTGATATGATTCCCGAGTATGTGGGCTTCACTTGGTTCCCTAAGGTCTTTGAGCCTAGGATTCATCAGCAAAGTCTCTCTACAGGGGTTGACTCTTTTGAGTGCAATTTCAATTACCATGGAAAAATTTCAAAAAAAAAACAAAAAAATAATACTATACAAAAAATTGAATACTCATATTAATATTGAAATGTGATTCCACCTAGAGCCTCCATCATTTCCCCCTTGAATAAAGATGATCCCCCATGTCTATTGTGATGCACAACACATCCTCATACTTAATTGATATTGGATGAAATGTGGCAATGAATTTTAACAAAGGAATGGGCATGGGATTGGGATCTGCTTATGAAACTATCTTGAATTAAAATATTTTGATGGGTTTCATGATTTTTTTTGTATAAGGGTTTTTTGTGACCATTGTGTATTAAAATGTTTTGGGAAATGGGAATTTGAATTTCATATTGTTGAGATACATTTTTCTCGGGACTAGAAAAACTCAAGTTGGGGGGTGTGATTAGCCACTAAATGAGGCTAATATTCATTGTTAATATATATAATATTAATGTGATTTTTTATTAATAAAAAAATTAGTTCATTTTACACTTTGAACATCATTTCACATTATGATTGTAATACCTTCTTAAAATGCACTATTATGTGGTACAATTTTGGACATCATTTAAAGTACCCAATGATTCATATGATTTTAAAGAATTTAATTATCCATATTTTAATTTTATATTTTTGGAAATTAATCTACACTTCAATATAAACATGTTTCATTCAGGGATAAATGGAGGATTCATAAAGGATGATGGAGATATTTTGAGATGAAAGGAAGCAATTCTAGAGATGGCAGATTGGACACTGACCCAATGATGAGAACGTGGGGCCCAAAATACTGGACCAATAAAGCCCAAATGTCATGGGATTCTAGAATACATATAGAGGAACAAATAATTTTTCAGGATATAGGGTTAATTTGGCATCCATTGTTGTTATTTAGGCGGCCCAATTTAGAGATAAAATTCTGGGCCAGATTCTGCGGCCCAGAAAAACATCCCACTAATATAATCATATCTCCAGATCCACAACTCCAAATGGGTCCTAATTTGACAGACGGTTAAAAGAAATCCGGTGATCCATTTCCTTCTGCTATGACTCACTCTAATTCGGCAATCTAGAAGGCCTTCCAGGCACATCTGCTCGTTGGAAGCAAGCTGGCTGCCACCTCGGGTCAAGGATGGAAAATCAACTCTCTCTCAAATTTACACCCACCTATGGCCTACCACAATTAATTTAGAAGACTTGGAATATTGGAGGCTAGACCCAAGTCTTCAAAAATTCCTATTTAAGGCAGTTTTGGTGGAGTAGTTGATAATTTTTGGTTCTTTGTTCAATTGTAATGTTATGCTGCAATTTGGTTGTCTCAAGTTTGTCTTTCACATGTAAGTTGTTCAATTCACTTTAGTTTCTTAATAAAATCTCTTCTTTTACTCTTATTCAATTGTTATTCATATCACTTTGATACCGTTGGATCAATGTGTGAATTTATTCACACCAAACCTTGTGAAATTATCACACAACGGTGGAGTGATCCTTATTTTATTGTGTTTTTTTTAGTTCTCTATTTCCTCCCACATGAGTCTACTTTCTGCTTCCATTGAAACCATAGAATTAATGGAGGGATAACCCACTTATGGGTTCATCCAAGGGAGTAAAAAGGGGTTGTATTGGATGTTATTTATCACCCCATTAATGTATAATCACTACTTTAATTGAGATTTTTATTTGATGATTTTTAAACTTCATCATCCTTGTTGAAATTAAGGCCATACACTTCATGTGCTAATACAAACCATTACCTTGAAGTGCTCAAAACCTTGATCCTTCAAGTGTATAGGTGATTAGTATTAAAGGGTGTAGGTATTAAACCAGTAAGTGATGATGTTGTTTTATCTTTTTAAATGAACCCATCTCAAATATAAGAAATTAAAATCATTGAAAAGGAAATACGTCCAATCCACCATGAGCGATAACCTAGGATCAACTCATTATTTCAAATTGAATTAACTTAAATCTGTTAGTTATCCTTTAAACCCACATAAAATCAAACCAATTTGTCCACTTAATAGCCAAAAATAGTCCATAGAATGTACGTGTCTATAGGTTTCTTCTTAGGTCTCTACAGATTCGATAACCCAAGATAAACTACAAGGATCGTTCTACATTCATCTCTTGGGTAAATTTGAGTGAGAATCAAAGAGCTTGGCCGGCTGAGTTTCATTGTGGTTTCAATCGAAATGAGAATGTGATACTGGTTGACATCGTATTGTGTTTCATGGTTTGAAGAATTCGTAGTGGAGAATTTGGAGTGGAGAATAATTCAGAGTGGAGAATTCGGAGTGGAGAATTCAGAGTAGAGATTCAGAATGGGGAATCAGTACTGGTTGTCACCGTATTGAGTTTCTCAGACTGAGGAATAATCGAATTGAAGAATTCGGAGTGAAGAATTCATAGTAGAGATTCGGAATGGGGAATCAGTATTGGATTTCACTGTATTGAGTTTCTCAGACTAAGGAAGACTCAGATTGAAGATTCGGAGTGGAGAAGAAAATTCGGAGTGAAGAATTCGGAGTGGTGATTCAGAATGGGAATTTGGGACTGTAATTGATCTATCTATGGTCCAAGGAGTCCTTTCCTTTCTTTTGGTTATGGAAGTTAAGATTTGTTCTGAACTTGCTTACACTTTTGTATTTGAAAGGAAGTGCAGGTAACATAAGTTGTTACAAGAAAATAGAATTTTCCCTATTGTGCTAAGAGGGTGAACATGCATTGGAGTGATTATTTCACAGTGCTTCACGAGTGTAAGGGTATATCCTACTTGTTGTAATCCAAGTAATTTTTTCTTATATGATTGTATGGTTCTGGATTGTTTCCAACTATACCAAGGACGTAGCTATTCTTATTTAATAGTGAACCTTGTAAATTGTTGTGTTCCTCTAGATGTGTGCTTGTTTGTTTTATCAGTAGAGAATTATATATTTAACAAGAGACAAAGGTTGTTCTCAAAATTAAGGGACCTTAAAAAGGGGAAAGGGGGTACCACTGATTCACCCCCTCTCAGTGGTTCATTTCTCCAACTGGGTCCTTACAAGTGGTATCAGAGGGAGGTTCCTTTGTTTTCTTTGTTGATGGAGAATCTGAGTTGTGTGAACAATAAAGGCAATCACGTATTCGATGGGATGAACTATCACATCTAGACAGATAGAATTCTACTATATCTCATGTCTTTTAGTTATGATGTTCTTGAAGCTGCAACAGTTGGGTTTCCCCCCATTAAAGACAATGTTCCACTTACACCTATTGACAAAATGTTTCTTGAGAATGATGGAAGAGCCAAGAATGCTATATTGTCTTCACTCTCTGAAAGTGAGTTCTTAAGAGTAAAAGGAGTGACCACAACCAAAGGTATATGGGAAAAACAGAAAAATATATACGAAGGAAAAACAAAAGTCAAGAAGGAAAAACTTCAAATCTGGAGATTGAAGTTTGAAGACTTGAAGATGGGAGAACATGAATCTGTTGGGGATTTCTTCACCAAGGTAAAAAAATATTGTTAGTTCTATCAGATTTCTTGGTGAAGAGATGAAAGACTATACTATGGTGGAAAAAATCATGAGGATTCATCATGATAAATTTGATGTGAAGGTATCTTCATTAGAAGACAGAGACTCGAAAACCTTATCTCTTGATGATTTGCATAGCACACTCATTACTTATGAGATGAGAAGGGAAAAGGCTATGAATACCAAGACAAAGGTTGACATAGAATTATCTTTCAAGTACATAAAGAAGGAGATGTCTAAGAAGATCTTCATTAAAGAAGATGGTGGTGACTCTGACTCTGAAAGCGAGGTATGTAAAAATATTAACGATATTTTATCCTTGTTTTCAAAAAATGTTAAAAGAGGCACAGGTAAATACAAGGGAAAACTTCCCTTGAAATTTTCTTGAATGTGGAGCCATTGACCACTTTGCGGCTAACTTTCCTCAAAGCGAGAATGAAGAAGAAAGTGATGAAGAAGAAAGAAAGACAAAAAAAGTTATGGAAGAAGTGGGGTGGTAAAGGAAAATTGGGGAAAGAAAAGAAGTTCTTAAAATCCATGAGAAAAGGCCTTCTATCCATAAATGAAGAAGATGAATAAAGTGATGCTGAATCCAAAAAATCAGTTGAGCATGGTTTTGAGAATAATTTCATTGCAACAGTGAATGATGAAGATTTTGGAAGCATCAGCTCGAAAGAAGAAGAAATTTAGCTTGAGATGCATCTGAAAGAACAATTGAAGGAATGTTTAAGAAAGATCATAAGGCTGGAGAAGCTTAAAAAAAGTTGGAAGATGAATGTTCCTTAGCATCCAATCAAGCCAATAATAAAGAATAACTTTAGAAAGACCTTAAAGACTTGATTAATCCTCTTGAATATGAGAAAACTCAAAATGAGCACATGAGAGTAAAGCTGACGGCAAAAGAGGAAGAATTAGAGCTTGTTCAAAAGAATCTCTCAGAAGTTGAATTAAGAAACATATGTTTTCAAAACTCAACTACTGATGTAGGTTAAATCTCTCAACAAGAAAATTCAAAGAAAATTCAACAGAAGAATATAGTGGTTGTTGTGAAGAAGAAAGATGAGAAAGTTATTTATGTGGCCAAGACCAGCGTTACTGGGAACTCTGAAGTTTCAAGGAAACTTAAGTCTAACCCTGGTGAAAAACAAGAAAAATCAAAGAAGGCAGAATTCTAGGAGAGCAATCTTGCTAACAAAAGAATGGTTGGTGGAACTGAAGAAAGAGCAACAAAGAAGCATCAGAACAAAAGATTTAGAGGAAGGTACTCCTTCTATGGGTACTGTTGGTATTATGGTGGATTCGAGCATATAGTGAATATGTGTTGGTTCAATCAACATTATTATCACCACCGAACTAGTTATTAAAGGCAGAGATTGAGGGGGAGTCAATCTCCTCAAATAAAGAAGTGTGAGAAAGTTTTCTTGAATAAAGTTGAGAAGAATGATGTCAAGACAAAAAATAGCTTCCAGCCTCTGGAAACTATTTGTAAAAGGTGTGAACAACTTGGACACCTTGCAAAAGGATTTCTTATGCTGTTACCGGCTCAACGAAAAGTTCTTAATTCTCAGAAGTCGAAGGTGAATAAATAAGTGAAAGAAGAAAAATCTCTTGTTGTTGAAACTGCTCTAAAAGTTACAAAGGAAGAACGACCTTGTATACTTGATAGTGGGTGTTCTTCAAAATGATAGGAGACTTGAAGTTTCTAAAGAATATGAAGAAATTTAAATAAGTCACAGTGACATTTGGCAATGATGAATCTTTAAAAATCAAATGTGTTGGATCATCCATCATTGGAAAGGAAAAATTAATGTCCAAGAAAACTCTATATGTTGATGGGATGAAGCACAACTTGCTGAGTGTATCACAATTGTGTGATGAGGGTAACAAAGTTATCTTCAAGAAATATGGATTTATTTTGAAAAGTGAAGAAGATGGGAATATTGTTACAAGAGGCCAACGAAGCAAAGGAAATCTGTTTCAAGTTGGAAATTCACAAAACTCTTGTTGCATGAGCATAGTGGAAGAAAATATGTTTTCGTACAGAAGACAAGGACACATGTGTCAAAGAAATATGAGTAAGTTAGCTCAAAGGGACAGTGTTTTAGATATTCCAGATTTTCCAAGAAGAAGAGATTGGTGTTGAGCTACCTTTCAGAAAGGAAAGATTACAAGTGTTGTGCATAAGAAGGTTGAAATTTGTTCTAAACAACCCCTTTAACTAATACATTCTGATATATGTGGTCTAATGAGAAAAAAATAAACAAATGGAGACAAGTACTTCATCACCTTCATTGATGATTTTACTCACATTACGTGTGTTATGTTTATGAAGCACAAGTCAGATGCCCTGAAAATGTTTAAAAGCTTCAGAAGGAAAGATGAGAAAAAATGTGAGTACTCTGTGAAGAAGTTGAGAAAAGATAATAGTGGTGAGTATAGAAGTGAATAATTTGAAGACTATCTATAGAATCATGGGATTCAGCATGAATATAGTGCTCCATATACACCTCAAAAAATGGGGTTGTTGAAAGGAATAACAGAAGATTGGTGGAAATGGGAAGAACCATGTTTCTTGACCATGGCCTTACTCATTACTTTTGGAGTCAAGCTACAAGTATAGTAGTTTATATTCAAAATCAATGTTTCTATAGGACCCAATCAAACAAGAATCCATATGAACTTTTCTATGGCATTACACCAAGTATGAAGCATGCTAAAGTTTTTGGGAGCCCATGCATCATAAAGAACAACGGTGGAAGTAGTGGAAAATTCGAACAGAAGGGAGAAGAGGGAATTTTTCTTAGTTATGAACCAGAAGGAAGATTTTATAGATACTTTAACAACAAAACAAGAAAAATAGTGGATTCAGTTGATGTAAAAGTCATTGAAACTCCAGGGAAGGATAAGCATGTCTAGACAGACAAGGAAGATGAGGAAGATGAAATTTACGATTCTGATAAGGATGCAATGAATTTTAATCCTAATCAAGATGAAGAATTGGATTCAGCCATATCAAGTGATGAGGAAGGCACACGAAAAACTTATCCAAGGTTGATGAAACAAGTGAAAGCTCAAAATATTATTGGCGATCAACGTCACACGGTTCAAACAAGAAGAACAAGTAATTCTATATCACATACTTCCTTGTATTCCAAAGTGGAACCAAATGATGTAAAAGAAGACTTTGAGCATCCGGAATGGGTTCAAGCCAGGAATGAAGAACTGTATCAGATTGAAAAGAATGACACATGGGAACTCATACCCAAGCCTGAAAATAATAACATTATTGTCACCAAATGGGTCTTCCGGAACAAGTTGAATGAAGAAGGTGATGTTATCAGAAACAAATCAAGATTGGTTTTCAAAGGATACTCTTAGATTTAAGGAATTGACTTTGAAGAAACATTTTCTCCATTGGCCAGATTAGAAACTATCAGAATCTTTCTTGTTATTATTGAACAACGAGGCTACAAAATCTTTCAAATGGATTTAAAATCCGCATTTCTTAATGGTTATCTTAAAGAAGAAGTTTATATTGAGAAACCATGTGGCTTTGTTGTTGGGAATAATGAAAGTTATGTGTGCAGGTTGAAGAAAGCCTTATATGGGCTAAAGAATGCTCCAAGAGCATGGTATTCCAAACTAGATACTTTCTTAAAGGAGATGAACTTTAAAAAATGGAGAGTTAACAGCAATCTGTACATCAAGGAAATCCAAGATCTTTCTCTTATTGTGATTGTCTATGTTGATGACATTATTTTTGCTGGGAATGATGAAAGAAGTTGTGAAAGGTTTGCTGAAGAAATGAAGAATGTCTTTGATATATCCATGTTGGGAGAAATGAGATACTTTCTTAGGTTAAAAATTTTGCAACATAAATAATTAATTTTTCTCTCACAAGAAAATTATGCTAAAGAACTTCTTAAGAAGTTTGGGATAGAAAACTCAAAACCTGTATCAACTCCTATTTCAGTGGGAACAAAGCTAAGAAAAAATGATGAAGGAAAAGAAGTTGATCAGAAAGAATTTTGAAAGCTGATTGGAAGTTTGTTATACCTGACTGCATCAAGAACGGATATTTTTTTTTCTATTACCTTATGTGCAATATTCTAGCGTTCTCCTAAAGAATCACATCTTGTTGCTAGAAAAATAATTCTCAGATACATAAAAGGCACAACAGAATTCGGAATCAAGTATAGTGGTGCAAATAACATTGATATTTTTTTTGCTATTCAGATGCATATTGGGAAGGAAATGTTTATGATAGAAGATCCACATCTGGTGGAGTGTTCTTTATGGGAAAAAGTTGTGTTGGCTGGCACTCGAAGAAGAAAAATTCTGTGACACTTCATACATCTGAAGCTGAATATGTTTCTGCTACTCAGGCTGCTACTCAACTTATCTGGATGAAGACACAGTTGGAATATTTGTTAGTTGAAGTGAAGTTTCCCTTGCCCTTGGGCTGTGATAATCAAATCACAATTAATCTTACCAAGAATCCAGTCCAACATTCTCATTCAAAGCATATTTACATCAAATATCATTTCATCAAAAGCATGTGGAAAATAATGAACTTAATATTGAATATGTTTCATCTAATAAACAAGTTTCTGATATTTTTAAGAAACCTCTGCCAAAGGAATCATTCTCAAGATTGAGGTTGAACATGGGGGTCCAACCACTTACTATTCAAGGCTATGGTATGTTGTTTTTTCCCCTCTCTCTTCTTACATTTGGTTTGTTTTTTCAAGGGGGAGAAGTTGTTTGTATCATAAATCTATTGTTCAAAGAGAGATTTGTGGGTAAGCTGTGAACTCAGCATTATTTGTGTATGTGAACTATTCTAACTGTTTTTTGGAGTGGTTGTAAGAATGAACATGAAGTTTTTTATAGGATGTATGAGGCTGAAGATGTATGAAGTTGAAGATGTCATTTTCACTACATATGGACAACATGGTTTTGCTATCAATGATTCTTGTTTCTTACAATGAGTTACCTCACGTAGGCTTAGAATTATTGATAAGTAATCCATTTCTTAAGGTTAAAAAGTTTGGTGATTTATGAAAACTTGGTTGAAAAAAAAATTCAAAGGGGGAGATTTTTAGGACCAATATGAAGGAAGATATGGTTTGCATGGATTGTCTTTTGTTGATCTTGAGGAAGTTTTCATAAAGGAAAGACAACATGAATTTATAAGAATTCGGAAGATGGAAGATTGAGGAGTTCAGAGCCGAGAAACTGGTGTTCATAGAATTTAGAGTCTGGAATTCAGAGTTTGGAAATTAAGGAGTTCTGAATTGAGAACTTGGTGACCGAAGAATTCGGAGTCTAGAATTCAGAGTCTGGAAATTGAGAAGTTCAGAACCGGGAAATTGAAAATTCTAGAAATATGGCTGATAGGAGACGTGAAGGAATTAATTGTGATGATGCTTTGCTGTTTTGTAACTCTAATTTGTGAGTATATGCAAGTAATCACGATGTAAGCAAAATTTGGTATGAGAAGTCATACCGAGAATCTGGTGAAGCCGTTCCGAGAATTAGGAAGAGTTGTTCCGAGAATCGGTGAAGTCACAATGAGAAATAGAAGTGTGGAGTCTACTTCTTGAACAGAAGTGTGGAGTCTACTTCCTGAACAGAATTTGAGGAGTCTACTTCCTGAACAGAATTTGCAGAGTCTACTTCCTGAACAGAATTTGCGGAGTCTACTTCCTGAGTCATAATTTCATAGCGAGAAGGTCATAGTTTACCTCTTGAGTTCATATCCATAAGTTCAGAGTCTACTTACTATAACTGAATTTCGTAGCCCTAAGTGTGGAGTCTACTCCAAGAATTGGTGAAGTCGAAACGAGAAGTCGTACCGAGAAATCAGAAGAGTGGATCCAAGAATGTGACTCCGAGAAACCTGTGTATCAAGTTTGGATCCAGAAAAGGCCAAAGCTCTAAATCAAGAGAAGGGGAAAAAGATTTTAGAAGATTCTAGAAGCGTTGACAAAGTCTTAATTACTCCGAGATTTCAAGAGAAATTTAGATTTGGGTTAATTTAAGTGAGCAAGAAAATTATTTTGGTTTCCTTCCTAAGCACACTTTGAAGAACCTATAAAATGAGATCAGAGTACTAAGTAAATTTAGGTGATGATGAAGTAGAGAGAGAATATATGATACTATAGAGAGAGGAAGAAGAGCTTGGCTGACTGAGTTTCATTGTGGTTTCAATCGAAACGATAATTTTATACTGGTTGACATCGTATTGAGTTTCTCGGATTGAAGAATTCGGAGTGGAGAAGAATTTGGAGTGGAGAATTCGAAGTGGAGAATTCAGAGTAAAGATTCTGAATGGGGAATCAGTACTGGCTGTCACCATATTGAGTTTCTCAGACTGAGGAAGACTCGGATTGAAGAATTCGGAGTGAATAATTCGGAGTGGAAAATTTGGAGTAGATATTCGGAATGGGGAATCAGTACTGGCTGTCACCGCATTGATTTTCTTAGACAGAGGAATACTCGTATTGAAGATTCGTAGTGGAGAAGAAAATTCTAAGTGAAGAATTTGGAGTAGAGATTCGTAATGGGAAGTTTGGACTGTAATTGATCTACTTCAAGTCCAAGAATTCCTTGCCATTCTTCTGGGTAAAAAAGTGAAGATTTTTGTTGAACTTTCTTACACTTGTCTATTTGAAAGGATGTGCAGGTAACATAGGTTGTTACAAGAAAATAGAATTTGCCCTATTGTGCTAAGAGGGTGCACACGCACTGGAGTGATTGTTTCATAGTGCTTCACGAGTGTAAGGGTATATCCTACTCGTTGTAATCCAAGGATTGCTTTCTTAGTGGATTGTATGGTGCTAGATTGTTTCCTACCATACCAAGAACGTAGATATTCTTATTTAATAGTCAACCTTGTAAATTGTTGTGTTCCTTTGGATGTGTGCTTGTTTGTTTTCTCGGAAGGGAATTATATCGTTAACAAGTGACAAAGGTTGTTCTCGATATTAAGGGAACTTAAAAAGGGAAAAAGGGGTACCACTGATTCACCCCCCCCCCTCTCAGTGGTTCATTGCTCCAACTCGGTCCTTACATATTCTCACTACTATTGAATTCTTCTCTAAATGGGTTGAGGCAATACCTCTCAATGAAGTTGGAGCCAAAAGCATTGTTATTTTTGTCAAAACTAATATCATCACCAGATTTGGTGTCCCTCATACTATTTTGATGGACAATGGCACCAATTTTTGTTCGGTTGAAGTAAAAAAGTTATATCAGGAACATAATATCATCTTTAACCACTCATCTCACTATCATGCAGCGGCCAATGGATAGATAGGGGCCTTTAATAAGACTCTATCAAATATACTCCAGAAGATGGTGGATAAAGATAAGAAATTATGGCCTGATAAACTTTTTAATGCTTTATGGGATTATTAAACAACTACCTGTACTACTACCCAATCAAATCCTTATTCATTGGTATATGGAAATGAAGTAGTTTTTTCCAATTGACATACAATTTCCTTCACATAGAGTTGTAATATGTGATCATTTGTCTACAAATGAAAGATCTCAGAAATGGTTCATTGAGTTGGAACGATTAGATGAGAAAAGATTGCATTCTTTGCATCATCTAGAAGTCTATCAGAATAGAATAGTGTGAGATTTTAATAAGAAAGTTCACCTTTGTTCATTCATTCAAGGAGAATTGTTATTTTTCCTTAGGAATCCAATGATACCAGGGAAGAAACCTACAAAACTTGAAACAAAGTGGGAAGGACCTTATTCTATAAATAAGGTCTATTTAAATGGAGCCTATGCTTTAATCTCAATAGATGGATATCTCATTACAAATCCAACCAATACGATATTTTTGAAGAAATAATTTGTGTAATTATACACCATAGTCCTCACTACAAGACTTAAAACTTCACAGCCACCATAGTCCTCACTACAAGACTTAAAACTGTATAGCCACTATAGTCATCCCTACAAGACTTAAAACTGTACAGCCACCATAGTCCTCACTACAAGACTTAAAACTACACAGCCACCATAGTCCTTACTACAAGACTTAAAACCACATAGCCACCATATTCCTCACTTCATGACTTAAAACTGCACAGCCCCCATGTCCTAGTTGCAAGACATTAAACTACATAACAACCATAAGCATCCATGTTGGATGACGTTAAAGTGCATATCGTCTTCATACTTGTCACATGAAATTAAACTGCATGACATCATATGTACCATTAATGTTTTCTCCATTTGACGTTAGAAGCTTCTATAAGAAAATTTCATTGACATCATCACTACTTCTTAGTAGTACATGAGTCCCTCTCTTTCCTATGTTGGAGTCAGATTTGCATAGAGACCATGTTTCAAGAAATATGTATGGCTTGATTCTCATTTTCAATGAGGTACATATAGACACCTGAATCTCTAATTTGGGGCCCAGCCACAATCACAAAATCTTCTTATTTTCTTTTTATCCTCTTATATATGAATTAGATCTATACGGAGCATTTTCTTAAGACATATGATTTAGTCCTTAAACCATTTTATATTTAAAGATATATCGTTCTCTCAGAACGTGTAAACAACCCCATTCTTTATGTCAAACTCCATTAGAATAAGGAATGATTGTTTTAAGAACTACGTATGGCTTGATTCTCATTTTCAATGAGATACGTAGACACACCCAGATCTCCAATCTTGGGCCCATCCGCATGAAAAAAAAAACCTTTTTATTTCTTTTTTAAAAATAAAATCTGTGTAAGGAATTTTTTAAGAAATATATATGACATGATTCATTCCCCAGCAAGACACATAGTGACACTTGGGTTTTTCATCCATTAATCTAGTCACAATATGTCTTTCTTTTCCCATCGGTTCACTATCATCCTTACTGCATGATGTTAAACTTCATGGAAATTTAGCACCCATATTCCTCACTTAGGTCGCCTTTATATTGTAACAGAAACCCTTACTGATCCTTGTTTCTCACACCTAGCATAGCTCACATGGGCTTAATAATTGGGTAAATGGATTATTTTTATAAATAAGTTGTTTTTAATTTCTTATGCGGTTAATAATGTCCTCACTGCATGACTTAAAACTGCATAGTATAATTTCCTCACTGCATGACTTAAAACTACACGTCACCATATTCATTCAAAGGAAACAAAGAAAGTCTCCATTTTACATATGAGTTAGATCTATGTAAAGAACATAAAACTCATGGTCAATATTGATTCAAATATTTCTCATAAACATTGAACATAAACCCTCATCCATATTTCACACTATTAATCTTGAAATATTTCTAGATCCGCATAATCTTTCTTATGGTTTCTGGTGACAGGATTTCTAATACCTGAGAGCTCTTTTGTCTGACTATGCAGCACGTTCCATTAGGCGACCTTGCATAAGTTTCCTATATAACATTCCTGTCAGCCAAAAGATGCCACTATTTCGCTATGCAACATATACCCTAGTTGGATATGCATAATACAGCCCCCATAATGGGTTTTTCAAGTAATGGTAACTTCGTTCTTTGTTATAGTATCTTTGTCCCCTTTAATATTTGATGATAATATAAAAGAACATGTATTTTAAAACAGTCATTCATGTATATTTGTCTCATTATCTTTCACACAATCTAAAAACCTTCAAGACCATGGTTTACACATTTCCTTCACCATGTGTTCGATGCACTATGAAATAACCTTGAAATCACATGGCCACATATCATATATTGTTTCCATTTCTGGTCTTAGTTGTATGACCTAAAACTACGGACACCATATATTTTAGTTTTGGGTTAGACCTTCATAAAAGTCTTGTTCCTCTGATTATTTGGATATCTCAATTCGAAATACCCTTTCCATATTTAGGTACCTTTCTCCATAAAACAAACTCTATGCTTCGGAAAATATGAATCTCCATAAACTTTCTTCGACCTTTGCCAATAGAACGTCAAACTTCTAAGAGATATTTTTCCTGACTGTGCAGCACATGCCCTTAGGTGGCCTTGCATAAGTTGCCTACATAACAGGCATGTTAGTCAAAAGATGCCACTATTTGGATATGCAGAATATTCCCTAGTTGGACCTACATAATACAGCCCCCATAACGGGTTTTTTAATTAATGGTAACTTCTTTCCTAGAAAATACTTACTATAATGATTTTAGCCCTTTTCTCATATCATTCATCAATTCCAGAAATTTCTAAATCACAGTTTGCAGTTTTCCCTTCCATACATGAATATGATAGTATGTTTCCAAACAAATTATCAAGAAATTGGGAGAGTTTTCTCATACCTTTGGTCAGATCTAAAGGCCTTAAATCAAATCCAAACAATGTCCTCAATGCATGACTTAAAACTGCACAGTGCAATGTCCTCACTGAATGACTTAAAACTGCATAGTGCAATGTCCTCACTGCATGGATTAAAACTGCACAATACCAATTTCATCACTGCATGACTTAAAACTGCACAATATCAATGTTCTCACTGCATGACATAAAACTGCACAGTATGATGTTAGAAATCTCCCCTTTTCTGATAAATTTTTATCCATTTCTCATACACCAAATTTGTATAAAAATGTTTTTCTTATTCATGACTTATGTTGGTCTAAAATAGCCCTTTTTCATTCATAAAATTAATTTCCTTGGCAAAACCACCTATTGTGTTCTTGAGTCACCCAAATCTTATTCCCCCAATCTATTAGTAGAAAATGTTAAATTCCTAAAGAACTCTTTTACTTGACTATGTATCATGTGCCCTAAGGAGGCCTTGCATAATTTTCCTACATAGCAGGCCTGTCAGTAAAAAGATACCACTATTTTGCTATGAAGCATATGCCCCAGTTGGCCCTACATAACGCGGCCCCCATAATGGGTTTTTTAAATAATGGTAACTTCGTTCCTGGAAAATACACCCCTTATGTTGATACAGGTTTTAGATTTGGTGACCATAAAAATCATGACTCAAGATTCCCCTTTGAAATGTTTAAAGAATATTAAAGCAATTCTTAGCCAAAAATTCTTGTTTGTATTCTAATTCAAAATTTATGGTCAAAGTTATTCGACCCTAAATATTAACCCTTTATAGTCCAACATGCATGACTATAAACTGCCAGTAACAAAAGACTCGGTACTCATTAGATTGAGAACCTGCAAAGGAAACTCTAAACCAAAATTGAGTCCCGGATCACTAAACATACATTTTTGTATGATTTAGGTAATATTGATAAATAAAAAAAAGAGGTCAAAAGATATAAAATTTGTGGGGTTATCCATATAACCCTAGCAATAGTCAAATTATGCTCATTAGGTCCATCAGCTTAATAAGAAAATTTTTATCACTTCATTCTTATTATTTTAATAATTATTGTTTAACATAAAGTAATCATTATCATCATTTACTTTTCATATTGCAATCATGAAAAATTGGAATGAATATTTTTATGATTGAAAAAAAAAATTCTTTTCTTCATATTAAAATAAAGGTCCATCAAAAAAATGGATCCTCTCTATCATGTTTTATAATAAACTCTAAAAATGACTTTTCATTTGTTGGACCGCTTCATAAGCTCTATCAACAGCTTGTTGAAGTTGAGATACTTGAGAAACTCCAGCCTCCTCTTCCTGACGAAGTGATTCCTTAGTAGTTTAAATGGCAGTTATCCCCTCTAATTGGTTTTCCCTTAATGTCTGATTTAACTGCTCAATATTGTTATGAACATCATCCAGTTACTGTTGAAGAGATAACAACTCCTTCATGGTTTCATTCATTTGTTGGCTAATATCGAGTGATTTCTTGTTAGGATTTTCCTCTGCCTCAACTACTGCAGCTTTAAATCCCTCAATATTGATGAGTCGTCTAGCCTCTTCAAAATCATGTTGTAGCTTATGCTTCTACTCTCATTGTTGAATAGTCTCTTATATGGAATCATATACTAGACGATAATTAAATCCACCAAATCCCAATACGTAGAATAATGATGGGAGTTTTGACAAATGGGATAATAATTTGTCTAAAGGATTTTCAGCAATTATGCTCCAGATATTTTGTCATGTCTTCTTACCTGCCATACCAAGAGCATATTGCATCTCTAAGTTTGAATCTGAGTCACTACCATGAGTTAAAATATAATCTGGAAACATGGCTCTTTAGGGGATGCCTTGTTCTACTTCTCTTGGGATAGTAGAAGCTTCACCTTCTGATCTAGGAGTTATAACCATAAATGATAAATCAAGTTCATTATTAGTTTCAAATGGAGGGAAAAAATATGATTTAGACAGCTGATTATATTTACCCAATAATAAGTCAGCTACTCGATTGGATTCATCTCCTTTATTCTCAGCCTCAGTGTTTTGAGCAGATGTTTCTTAAGAAGGGGAATTTCCTTGAATTTGCTCATTTATGACATTTGAAGGCTCTGGAACATCTCTTGATGAAGGATACTATGAAGATATTTCTCCAGCCCTAGTGGAAGGATAAATTGTAACACCCTGTTCCTGAAGAACCTTTGCAACATTTTCTGCAGATAAAGCTGCATAAGTGAACTTTGATGTAAAGAATAAATTTTAAGAGCATTTATGTATGAAAAAATACAATAATAGGGACTTACTTCCTTTAAATGCTTCATGAAAATACATAAACTCCTTGATGGAACCTGGAATATCAATATTTCGATTAAGGTTGTCCATCATTTTAGTGTATACAGCTTGAAATGTTACAACATCCTCGCCATTTAAGGTATCCAACAAACATTGGTTGATGCCTAAATTGGCTCTGCTGACATTTTGTTCTGTTGGATCTTCAATTGATATTCTAGCATCAGGTCTTTCCGGGTTTGGGTCAACATCAGCATTGGTATTAGATTTACCTGGATCTTCATTCCTTTCTTCTAAAGCAATAGGAATATTATTGTTGATTATTTCTGGATCCTTTAACAAAAGAAACTGAGGAATGTATTTAATCTTACCATGATTTTCCTCTCTCTCAGTAGATCTAGGGGTAGGTATAGATGAATCTTTTGGTGATTTATTTACTAAAATTGAAGATTCGTCAGCATGAACTTGGGTTTCCCCTGGGGATTCTTTTTATGGTCTTGAAGAATCAGCTCTTAATCCCTTGAGAGAGGAGAGAGACATAGATCCTACAAGAGGATAAAACGTGGTTACCAGAATATATTGAGCAAGTTGTATTCCCTGAGAATCGTATAAATACTTACTCCTTCTTCAAATTCTTCGAATAAATCTCATTGATCTCATTTTTTGTTCAGATGCTTGGGGAGAGATTGAAACACTCCTCTTAACAGGGGAAAATTGTGGTAATGGTTGAGGATTATCTGTCGCCATTACCCCAGTCATGATTCTTGCTTCTGGAGAAAGTTCTAGTGACCTAGGAGGATCATTTTTTGTTTCAATAGGACAGCCTATAGAACCATACTTAGGTGATTCGAGAATTTTTCCGGATATTCCTTCTCTACATTCAAGCTGCATAAATATATTTTCATCAAGATTAATGATGATAAATGGTAAAACAAAGTTGAGACAAAATAAAAAGAGAAATACATTCTCAGTATTAACATAATTATCCCACTCCTTCTCATATTTTTTTCAATAATTACCCCTTTGTGGTCTCCTAAGTCCAGCATATGAGATACTCATTTAGAGGCTAGGATTTTTTCATCAATTGCATGTATAAAAGCCTCCAAATCCACAATATACTTATGTACTTCAGCCAAGTTATTGTTTGGATTGAAATCATAAGGTGCCTTGATGTCACCAATATCTATTATTTGAATGACATACTGGAGAATTGCCCAAGAATCCCTAAGATCATGGGTTACACTCTCCCAATGATGAATGGATGAAGGTCTCACATAATTCAATCTTAGTATGGTTGACTTTGGAGGAGATTCAACACCTTCTGATTGGAGAACTTCTTCAGGCCTTCTTTCTTCAGAAACTCCAAAATATGGAATAGGAATCTCTATTTGATGGTGGGGACTGGATCAACTTGGCGTTGGAGGTTTTTCTTCTCTAACCATGGTCTTCCTGGTATACCTCCTGTGAAGATGTTTTGAGGGCTCTAAAACCTTTGAAACTTCTATATCATCTCTAGCCTAGGGCTTCTTACCATGATTTCCACATGCAACAATCATTGTAGCTGCCGCTCGATATATTCCTTTTTCCAAATCCCCTTTAGGATATAAAAAGGCCCAAGCTTTGGCATACCCAGCTTCAAATCCAATCGATGCATCTGGTGGAGGTATCATAATCGACAATTTGGATACAATCTAAAGCCGTTAGAATCGATAATCATCGTGCTACCATTGGGTGTTTCTCCTATCTGACATACATAGGTGGAAAAGTGTTTGATTTTTTGAGGCATCTGAATTGACTAGAAAACCTATAGGGAACATAAGCCTCATAGATAATTTCACCCTCAATCCTGGTTGATAATACTCCATCCCTGAATGCCATTATATAATATCTCAGCTCATAATTCTTTTCTTTACCATCATCAATAAATGTTCCAACTACTGGGTTAATAAAATTAATGAAGTTGAATTCTCCTGATATATTCAATACCTTCAACACCTCATCAGGTCTCAAGTTCAGAGGTTTAATGATAGAATTTTTTTGTAAAAATGGGGTGAATCAACCATTGGGAACTCAGACTGAATTCAACACTGATTATGAAGAAAAATGTTCTATAATCCATCCTAAAAATACTTGGAATGGACCTGAAATCCTAAATGGAGCCTTCACATTGTATAAATGCAGTAGGAGATGGTAAATTATTTCTAATATAGGGGTTTCTAGACCAATATACTTCCCCTCTACCGATTTAGCTGCAATGATGAAAGTCCCTGATCTTACACCACCTCCAGATTCACGGACTGGAAGCAAATAAACACTTAGTCACATAACAAAGAAGACAACTAAGTGTACTTTTCCTTCTATATCAGGTTTGACTTTATAACCCTAGTGCTTATAATCACCTCTTTCCAGAATAGGACAATATGTGCCTGAATTGCCTCAATTATCTGCAGAAGGACAAACAGTAGGACGTCCACAGGTTGGACCTTCCTCTGTTGTCAGTTCTAAGAAGTCTTCCATCCATACTCGAGCATGGATATCTTTCTTGTCCTCAGGTAAATTCTTCACTATCTTAAATAATTCATGAGATAGTGGTGGTGTTCTAGAAGCATTACCCCATGTTGTAGTAGGTGGAATGAATTCACCATACATTTCCCTAAGAATGGGAACTCTAGATATTTGGTAAATGTCCCAGAGACTAATACCGACTTATCCGTCCGTCGGAGAATGGAATTTTTTTGTGGACTCCATTGGCTCATTAATTCAGGAATGAATTCATTTTTATAAACATTAGTTTTCCCCATCTAGATAGCTCTGTAGATATGAACGTCTGATAACTCTTTTCTGAATTCTGTACAAGTCCGACGTACCCAGAATGCCCACATCCACTCGGGTTTTACACCCCCTCCAGAATGAAGGTCCCAATCTCCTTTCCAACCATTATATTGATCTGTTTAAGAAGTACGAAAAGTGGAATCATAACAATGTGGTATTGGCTCTACAACATGATCTTTCATATCGAGAGTGCAACCACTATGATGAAGGATGAAGCTAATAGGGATTGTTCCTTCCTGTATTGGAACCCCCCTTGCACTAACATTCATGAAGTTACAGTTAGAGTATTGAAGAAACCAATTATTTTGAAATTAATTTTTAATAGATGGAACATGGGAATCTTGCAAAATACCATGCCCGTACAAGGTTAAATAAGGACTTTGTGCATAGTCACGTTGGTACGGAATTAGACCCTTCTATAGCCCAGGAAGAGTACTCTCAACAATGTCATAATAGTTTGGTCCAATGATCTTCATCATTTAATTTTGGAGAGCCTTAGATTCTTCATTATGAGTCATCAAATGAGTCATTCTTTCCTGTAAAAGAATTACCAAACTTCCAGGTCATAATTTTAAAGCGGAAATCAAAACATTTTGGCAAAGGACATTGTTCGTGTATGTCCTTCGATGAGGCATGCCGCATAGGTCCTTCGATGAGGTCAATCGTGTAGGTCCTTCGACGAGGGATGTCACGTAGGTCCTTAGATGAGGTCCATCATGTAGGACCTTCACCAAGGATCCTAGCGCAACCCCATTGATTAATTCCTTTGGTGTAGCTCCATCGTGTAATTAATTTTACATGACATTTTTTCAATGAAATTACATTAGAGCACAACACAATAAGAGCTGCGCGAACGAGCTGCACAAAGAGAGATACAAAATTTTGGAGAAAGCACAGATGAAAAAAAATCGTGAAAGGTGAGACCTCTTTATAGGAAATTGAAGACATGTGCATCTGGACTGCGTGCAACCTATTTGCATCGTACCTCTGTGAAGAACCTGCGCGAGAAACTTGCATGGTAAACCTGCGTTGTTCGGAAACATTCACCTCAGGACTCGACCCTCTTTGTACTTTTAGAATCCAATCCTAAGGGGGGGATTTTGTTGAAACTACTTGAGAAATTAACCAAAAGGACTATGAATAGAACTCCAGATCTTTCAGATCCAAAGAAAGGTTCGAAAAGTATAGTGGAAAATCAACAATACTCCCAAAGTGCTTTGTGACGGAGTAGCTTCACAGATCTGTGTGGTAGACCTATGCGGCCGACCTATGCGGCCAACCTACGCGGCTGACCTCCCCAGCAGAGCCTCGCATTAGAAGATCTTTTATGCACCTACATAGAGCACCTGCACGGTGGAGCTACGCGACTTACCTATGTGTAGGAGCCACACATCGAACCTATGTGCTAGAAGATGCTTGGTTCACTTATGCAGAATACCTCCACAGTGCATCTGTGTGAAATACATGCGCGGGCAACATTTCTTCAAACTGGCCCATCCATGGCTATAAATAGAGCCCTTGGGCTCCCGATTTCTGGACTAAAAAAAGTGAAAGACTCTCTGAAGCTCCCATTGCATATCTCTTTATCCTAGATACCTCAAATTGTCTCATGTATCTCTCTAAACCATGAGATAAGAGATAATTAAATGGGATAATAATGATTTGAAGTTCTTCACATTCTTTAGTCATCATCCATACCTGCGCGGTATACTTGTGCGCCATACCTACGCGGTATACTTCCGCACCATACCTATGTTTTATACTTATGCACCATATACCTGCGTGGTATACTTGCGCTCCATACCTGCGTGGTGTACCTGCGTGATACATCAACCCTAGGGTACCTACGCGGCATACATGCATGATGTACCTATGTGACCATATCAAGTACCCTCTTTTAAAATCCATTCATGGAAGGTTATCTCCTTCCATGGTTCCCTTATCAAAAAAGGGATAAGTTGAATCCTCCACCAAAACCTCCTTACATCTCAAAACATTTGGAAAGGAACATTATTGTGTCTCCTATTTGGGTTTGTATTTCCACAATCATAGGTATCCCACATTTGTTTCACAATGGGGTTAGGATTCATGGGATGTTTGTGGGTTTGTATATCCACAGTCACATTGACTTTTCTCCTGGAAACAGTGTTGGGATGTTCTCGGTTTGAAAGAGGGTTGGCTATCAGCCTCGCCCTTCTCAAAGAGGCGACCCAGAACCTCAGGTCTTTGGTAGAGAAGGTAGACTTCGTGCTTGTTGTTCCACGTGAGAATTGGATAAGTCTCCCTCCCCTACCAGAACCAATTCTAAGGTAGCCATCCTGGTATAATCCCCTCACCTTCACCCCTTCCTCATTGCATTTTGGACCCTTGTCCCATGTGAAGAGAACATAAGGAAGGCTCGTCACCTTGCCCTCTTCCATGGTCGATGCGCCCTCTTCCATCAGCATGGAGGAAAAATTTTAAAGTGTGAAGTTTCATTGTTGAATCTTTCACATACTATTATTTCTCACACCTATCATGAATCATGTGGGCTTAGAGATACATGATGGTTACAACATGTGCAAAAATACTCATTGGAAGAAACTACATGAACTCTGATTCCTGTTCAAACCAGGATACGTTAGAAACTCTTTTAGAGCCCAAGCACACTAGATATCCTCCTCAGAAATCCAACCCTGATTCCCCCAATTTGGGATTCCTCCTTAGGAAATAATCCCCAAATTCAATCCTCAAATCATCAAGGCATCCTATTCAGAATGTAATCCCAAAATCAACTTTCTCATAGGATCATACTCTCTTATAAGATTTATCAAACTACGTGGGCATTGATTCCCATCCATATGGGATACGTAGGAAGTCTCCTTGTGTTTCAAACCCAATATTTCAAATGAACCCTATTCTCTTTGGGTCATATTCCCAACAGGGTCTGATCTTACTTGGAAACTCATATCCCTTCCAAGTTCCTTAGGTTGCTTCAGCATAAGTCCCACTTAGAGGTCCTTATCACAGGAACATAAAAGGTATGATGTGTCCTATTAAGTGACATCGAACTACAAGGGTTCTGATTCCTTTCACAATGATTCGTAGGTAGCCCATTTTATGGGCACGATCCCAAGATCAAAACAACCCTTCGTCTCCCTGGATGATAATAAATTCCAGAGTGCCCCACTGAGTGTCTTAAAAACTAGTATCATCATAACGATGATTAAAATAATCTCTAATTAGTATATTAGAGGATACCATTGATGGAAAACCTCAAATATATATAGATATTTCCATTAATGAAGAATCTTGATACATACTAATGAAACTAAAATTTTTCACATGTTAATAAGTGATTATAAATTCCAAGGGATACTTATGATATACATGGTGAATTAATAAGGATTCATGAAAATATTTTAATTTTACAAAGTGAGTCCCGAAGTGGACAATAATACCCCCCAAAAGGGTGTGATGAGTCTAACCTCCCATCCTCTCGACCAATGCACGTTATTAAGTATCATAAAGTTAAAAACTTAAAAAACACCTACCTTTGGAAAGAAGGTCCTCTTTAGATAAAGAAATGTTGGAAGTTTCCAGTTCCATGAATAAATCCAATAGAAACCGCCTAGAAATAGTGATTCTTAAATCAAGAGCACACGTTGCAAGGAACTACGAAACAACCCCATACATGGCTTGCCCAGTTGGAGACTGTGTAAAGAGGAACTAAACGACGTGTGGCCCACTATACATGCCATGTACTCCAAATATTTCTGAAGTATACTCACATGCCATTTCACCGAGTGTGTACTTCAGATAGTTGGTGAAAAATAATACACGCCATGTAGATGGAACTACACGTCATGTACTCATCCAAATTACGCAGATTTATTAAAATTTATTATTATATTATACAATCCCTTGAGATTTGTACCATCGTGCGGGCATAAAGTTGTGGAACAACACTTGATAGGTGTTTTATATATATGTTTTTAATTTAACATCTATGTAATGTTCATTTCTACTTATTGGGTAGTTATGAATAGGAATTAACCAGGTTTCCTCCAAGGTACAAGTTATGTACAAAGATAATTTTAAATGAATTTATTTTTTTGAAATTATGATGTATGAGAATCTCAAGAAAACTTAGAAAAGGGTTTAAGATATAAAGATTGATTAATTAAAGATGATAACTAATTGATTCAAACATGATTTATCATAAACAAGAACGATTAAAGAATTGATTGCTAGTTTTATTTATGTGTAAATATCATCGCATATATGAATGATCATGATCTAGACCAAGACCTTTGTATGTGGATGGTTTCTTTTAATTTAATTATTTGAATTAGATTTGTTGGCCTGCGAGCCTTCTCCTCATTAATATGTAGGGCCTGCGTGCAGAAAGGTTTCTATTATGTAAAACCCCTTTTTACCCCTCACCTATATGTGAGTTAAAAAAGGCATATGTAATGTATGGAACTCCCAAGATACTGGAGACAGTTCAAGCTGCAGCTGAGACGAAACCAATCCCTGGAGATATAGAGGTGGATAGGTGGAAGCTGTAAACACGAACCCAAAATGTTCAAGGTGTTTCTCACCTAGGTCAGGGTTAGTTTATCAACCACTAGATAAAATAAACATTAGAAAAGCTCATAATCATGCCTTTTACTTTATCTTATTTCTTTTAGTTGCATGGTTTATCATTATTGATGTATTTTCATGATCAAATAATTAATGAATTAAACAATCATGCAAGATGGAACTAAAATAAACCAGACTTATACATAAATATTATCAAGACATGGTTAATCACTTAAGTAATTTCCACTTAATATTAACAAACATGTGATAATGATAATAAGAAATTCACGCATAAGAGACAAAAATCCCTCAAATAAAATATTAATTCAGAACAAGCCTTCCGTTACTTGACTAAGAGAAAAACTCAATAAAAATATGTGTTTGGCCAACCCTTGTTGGGACACTTACTTTTATACATGAAGCCCTTATGAAAGGTTTCATGTTGAATTAACCATATTACATCAAGAGGAGTAGCCCTTGATAGACTTGGTGTAATATTGGGAGCAAGTGTTGAGGAAATCCAAAGTCATGATTTCAGGATTGGGGAGTCCACTCAACATATCAAAGAGATGTAATCCCACAGTAAGAAAAAACCTAACTACCAAAATACCTTCTAATAGCTTGAACAACCCTTGTTGGGGTTATGCGAAGGGGAATACGGATCCTTGACACTAGAATGTCATGGAAACTGGGCATTCTGAGTTTAATTGTGAGGGCTATTGGGAATTGATAAAATAGTGGTAGACTTCATAAAATTTATTCTTTCTTATAAAATTCAATCAAGAATGTACTAATGATATGATCTTTTAAATGTATAACAAAAATAAAAAACTCATCAACCACACTATCCCTATGATCAATTCTAGATAAAGACAACATCTTCACTGGTAGTAACTTCTAGGAATGGTTTAGACACCTTCAGGTTATCCTACACCATGAATGGAAGTATTACGTGCTGGAGTGGGAATTACCTAATCTGTCTACCAAAGAGGTGAGTGATAATGATTTCTTGGTCTATGAGAAACATATGAATGACGTTGTCAACTTTCAATGTATGGTGTTATCATCAATGTCTTGTGAGCTCATGAAGTCTCATGAAAACATGGATGCTTATAGCATGCTCGAGCACCTCAGTAGTCTTTACTATGAGAGAGAAAGACAAGAATGGTTTTAGATATCTAAGGACCTATTTCAGAGTAATCTTGGAGAAGGTTCCCCAGCTGGGCCTCATATAGTAAAGCTCATTGGCTACATTGAGCACCTAGAGGTTCTAGGGTTTAAACTCCCCAAAGAACTAAGCACTGATCTCATTCTCACATCACTCTCTCAAAGCTTCTCTAACATTGTTGTCAATTTCAATATGAACAACATTGAGAAGTCTCTATCTTATATTATTATCCCCATTCTCCAAGTGTACAAAGATGTGAAGCGTGAAAATCCTTATGTCCTTATGGTGAATAAGAGGCAAGAGAAGGTAAAGATCTTTAAGCCCAAAGCTTCTTCACAGCCTTCCAATAAAAAGAAGATCAAAGGGGAGGCAAGGGAACAAAAGGATGTTTGTTTCACATGTGGCATGAAGGTCCATTGGAAGAAGAACTGCACCCATCCTAATAATCAAGGGGATGTTTTAGGTGTGTTTGTTATTGAATGCAATCTATCTGTTTTTAAAAATTTGGTATTAGATATAGCTTCTGGTTCATACATATGTATCCAAATACAAGAACCAAGTATATTCAAGAAGATTGATTGAGGGGAGGTAGATCTACGAGAAGCCAACAGAGCTAGACTTGTTGTTGTAGCTGTCCGGGACGACCACCTCACGTTTCCAACCGGAATGATCTTGGTGTTAAAGGGTTATTATTATGTTCCTTCTGTTACTAAAAACATTATTTATGTATTCAGATTAGATATAGATGGATTTGTTTTCAAGTTTGGAAATGAATGTTTCTTCTTTTACAAATATAGCATTTGTTATGGTAGGGAATATTTATACAACGGAATTTACATATTGGATTACATAAACCAAGTACTGGAAATCGATAACAAAGATACTACACATGACTCATACCACACCCAAATTTGGCATCACCAGCTAGGTCATGTAAAAGAGAAACACTTGACAAAGTTACATCAAGATGGATATTTCGATTCTTTCGAACTAAAACCACTTGGCGTATGCCATTCATGTTTACAAGGCAAAATGACTAAATCCCCATTTGGTGGGAAAGGTGAAGGGGCTAATGAACTTATTGAATTGGTTCATACTGATGTGTGTGGGCCATTTCTAGTTGAAGCAAGGGGAGGGTACTCATACTTCATAACTTTTACTGATGATTTTAGTAGATATGGATATATTTACTTAATGAGGTATAAGTTGGATTCTTTTGATAATTTCAAATGATACAAGAATGAAGTTGAGAATCAGCTTGGTATGAAGATTAAGAAACACCGCTCAGACCGAGGTGGATAATATCTTAATCAAGACTTAATTTATTACTTACGGGAGTTTGGGATCCTATCCCAACTCACTCCTCCAAACACGCCCCAGTGGATTGGTGCGAGATAAAGGATGAACCCCACCCTGTTGGAAATGATGAGATCAATGATGAGTCATGCGAGTTTTCCATTAACCTTTTGGGGATATGCATTACAAATAGCGGCACACATACTAAACCATGTACCAACTAAATCGATTAATGTTATTTCATACGAGTTATGGAGTATAAGAAAAGTGATGCTATCAAATTTACATGTGTGGGGTAGAGAAGTGTTTGTTAAGGCCTCTTTAGCTAACAAACTCGTACCCTGAGGCACAAAGTGTGCTTTTATAGGATACCCCATGGAAACAAGCGCATATTACATATACCACCCCATATAGAAAAAGGTTATAGTGGAAAGATATTCCATATTCTTTTAGAGGGAGCACATCTCCAAAAGAGATAGTGGGGGTGAGATAGACTTTGATGAAGTTGAGGCTCAAGGTACACAAGAGTTGGTATAGGAACATATTCCACAAAGCCCCGTGGAAGAAGGATTTTTTCTAGAGACACAAGTACTGCATAGGATTACAAGAGAGGTTAGAGAACCAGAACGGTATGGTTTTCTAGTTACTAAGGATGGTGACTCTTTAATAGTTGGTAGTAATGATCCTCTAAACTACAAGGGAGCAGTAAGTGGCATAGATGTTTCCAAGTGGAAAAAAGCCATGAATTTTGAAATGGATTCCATATACCAAAAACACATCTAGATTTTGGTAGATCCTCCAGTTGTTGTTAAGCCTGTTGGTTGAAATGGGTATTTAATAAGAAATTGGACATGGAAGGATAAGTCAGTACCTATAAGGCATGAATGGTTTCAAAAGGGTTTAAACAATGTTAAGGAATTGAATACTATGAAACCTTCTCACCAGTTGCAATGATGAAATCCATCAGAATTATACCTTCCATTAAGTCTTACCGTGACTATGAGATTTGAAAAATGGATGTTAAAACAGAATTCCTTAATAGGATCCATCATAAAGATGTCTACATGACACAACCTGAAGGGTTTGTGACTCAAAAGGATTCCAATAAGGTAAGAATGTTACAGAAATCCATTTATGGATTAAAGAAACCATCCAGGTCATAGAAAATTTGTTTTGATGAAGCCATAAAAGAATTTGGTTTTATCAAGAATCAATTTGATCCGTGTGTCTACAAATGTTTTATTGGGAGTGTAGTTGTTTTCCTAATAGTATATGTTGATGGAATATTACTTATTGGAAACGAGATACCAGTATTATAGTCTATTAAGGCATGGATGAATCAATGCTTCTCCATGAAAGACTTGTGTGAGGCTACATATATTCTTGGGATCAAGATACATTGTGATAGATCAAAGAGATTTTTGGGCCTAAGTCAAAGTAGATACATTGATATGATATTGAAGAGATTTAGTATGGAAGAATCCAAGAGGGGATTGTTGCCAGTGTCACATGGCATTCATCTTTCCAAGAAAATGTTTCCTCAGACACATGAGGAAAGAAAGATAATTAAAAGGACTCTATACGCATCAGTGATTGGGTCAGTCATGTATGTCATGATATGTACTATGATGGATGTCTCCTACACATTGAGTGCGGTAGAAAGATATCAAGATAACCCAGGTTATAGCCATTGGATGAAGTCAAGATTATCCTAATGTATCTGAGGCGTACTAAGGATATGTTCCTTGTTTTTGGAGAAGGCAAGGAACTAGTCATCATAGAATATGAAGATGCTAGTTTCTAGACTGATCAATATGACATGAAGTCGCAAATGGGATCCATCTTCACATTGAATGGAGGTGTAGTGAGCTCGAAGAGCTCAAAGAAGAGTGTGGTCACAGATTCTACAGTAGAGTCTGAGTATATCGCAGCTTCTGAGGCAGCTAAAGAAGAATTTTGGATACAAATATTCATCTAGAAGATATATGTGATACCTAGCAGTAATAATCTCGTCACATTGTACTGTGATAATATTGTAGTGGTGGATCTCGCTAAAGAGTTAAGGTCACATCAACAAATGAAGCACATACTTCGAAATTATCATCTCTTGAGGGATTTTTCTTAGAGAGGTGAAGCTACAGTCAGAAGTATTTCAATGGAAGACAGCGTGGCAGACCCCTAGACTAAAGCCTGGAATCAGAAAAAACATGATCATCATATGAGTTTTAGCAGAAAGAAAGTCATAGGCAGTTGGCTTTAGTCCAAGTGGGAGTTTGTAATAGTTTGTGTCCTAAAACCAACTGGTTTTACTTTTATTACATGGGTATTTAATATATTATTACATATTATTCATTTTTCTGCATGACTATGATATAATAATGTCCTATAGTATTTTTTGAATTGATAAGGTCATGGTAGTTCCCCACATTTATGAGAACCTTGAAATGCTATAAAAATATTCTTAAATATATTTCTACGGTTGGATGACATGCTATGATGGGACACATAGCTTGTAGACTGTTAGGTGTGAATACTCATAAGCAGATGAGACTTCCCCTCATGATGTTTTCACTTGGTAATTTCCAAGATATGAGATTATGAGAACAGACCCTCTAGTAGGAATTCTGAATTTTTTTGGTGTCATCAGATATTTTTTCTGTGAGCATGTGTAATGTTCCTTAGACTTTAATATTATCATTAATACATGTGATGACTTATTCACTTTTATTTACTGATGAAAATCGTCATGCAGATAGTTGGTGGGAAGTAGGGTATGTTGGGTGCATCATGAGTGGCATGTTATTAATGGATAAGTCAAGGAAGGATTTGTCCCTTCCATTTACAGAAGTTGATATCTCGGCCCTTTGATTGAAATAGAACCACCATGCTAAATTCCATTTCCATGGTGTAATGATGAGTTTATTTGAGGTAGTCAAAGAATGACGTATTAATCATAATGGTTGATGACATAGTCATGAAACCTACTTGATGAGATATTGTGACAAAGGGATTATATTACATAGTGAGCATTTGTATGTGGATGTCGTTATTGCGACTTTACGTTCTTTATCTTGGATACCTTGACTTGTTTCTAGACAGTACTCTTGGAATTTAGGCGAGCCTGTCTAATGCCAATGAGAAAGAATCCTAGAGGGTCACACACTAAGTGTTTTTTGTGGTCTCGGTTAAATTCTATTTGAATTTAATTAATGAAATAAATATTATTCTAAAGAACATTGAATAATTTTATTCAAGGTAAAATGTTCTCATAAATTAAATAAAATTTATTTATTTATTTTATTGTACATTTAATAAATATTTATTTAATAGTTTGTAAATAAAATATTTATTTAAAAGAATAAATTATTTATTTTTTTATTCAAGTGTTCAATAAATGGAAGTGGAGTTCGATCGGACCAAGGTTGGTCCGGTAGTAAAATAATTATTTTCAAGATGGTAAATAATTATTTAACTAGTTGGTAAAAATTAAAATAATATTGTCATTATTTTGTGACTCAGAATTTATAATTACGTTTTTGTGTAAGTTGGCACGCCTTAAATAATGACGCAGTATTATTATTAAATTCATGGCTTTTCTCTAAGTTCATGAATTTATTTAATTGTTTCTATGCAATTTAATATTGTAACTAAAATTACATGTATATAAATAGACAAGTATGCATATTGTGCCACACACCACCCCACACACTTGGTGAATTGAGAATTGTTGAGCTAAACAATTTCTCTATCAAATCCTCTTATATTCCCTCTCAAGAACGAGAGACATTCTTTAAGATTGATGAACAAGCGATCAAGAATGACTGACACAAGACACTCTCTTCGCCGTGCTAGAACTCAGAGAACTAGTAGTGTCAATCGGAAGCCATCAGAGCATGTGTGGATCACCACTAGAGGGATTCTATTTTGGATCCTTACAAGCACAACTAGATAATATGGAAGGGTAATTTCTAATGATCAACATCATCAACAAATAAAATACCAAATATCCAAGTATTATTTTCTTTATGAAATTAATTAAATTAATTATAAACATGATGTACAAGATCCTCTATAAAGGTTTGAGTCCTCTTACTTATTTACCTAAATTTTTTTATTATATTCCATGGAGACTCGCGTTCATCATCGTATTGATCCCAGAATAATCATTGATCATGGTAAAAATCAAATTTGGGTACCTTCCCAACCACGCTTTTGCTATGCCCAGAACCTTCAGTGTTTAGGATGTATGTCATTAAAAAACTGTAGAAAATATATAAAACTATTGTTACTCAATTAATTTCTATCATTCAAGTTAATAAATTATAGCACAATTGATAAAATTTTAAATTTTTTACAACCAAGATAAAATGGTTTTTCAGCATCATCATATAGGTGATCAATGATCGATGCTTTCTCAATTACCACTACTCCAATATCTTTGCAAATTTTTCATATTTAAACATTTCAAATATGACTACAAAAATAGGTCATTTTTTAGAACATTGTGTTTGGAAAATTCCAAATAAAAAAATCAAATTCTTCCTCATATTCATCATTGGTTCATGTTTCATTCATCCAACTCTGACTCATTATCACCTATTACAAATTTCTTGTACTAAATAAATTTTACTGTATATTGAAATTGAATTTCAATTTTACTTTTATAAATAATAATAAAAATAAAGAAATATTACAATATAAATGGACAAATGATTTTTGAACATACATTTTTTAGTTTTAACATATATAATGAGCATCTACACACATGTTTTATAATTGAAATATAATAGTTGATGAATAAATTTCTATGTATAATATAAAATATGATAACGATGGTGCATGAATTAAGTGAAATAGTTCTACAATTCCCTTTTTATTGTTAAATGTAAACTATTAAAAAAAATATTCTACAAAAAATATATAATATTGGACAGACTCGTATTTCCAAATTCATGATAGATGGAAACGTGCTAAAGTTTAATAATAAAGATAATATAGTATTTTTGTTTTGAAATGTATGTCATGAACTATATTTACAAGTGCTAAATAAGGATTTGTAATATTAATATCATAACATAAATAAAGACGTGCTTTTTAGAATATCGTTGTGTGATAATATCTTTCAATGCAGATGGCTTCTCTTGAATTTCTGGAATTCACCTGAGGTATTCATGTTCCTTGTGTTATGTTGTTGTTCTTTATGGATTTTGAGGGAAATACCATGGTTCAACAAGGTTAGAAAATATATGGATAGCACTGAATTATGAAATTCTACTGTTGTTCCCTATTGATGGGGGTTGAGATTTCTAAAGATTCTCAGGCTACTTGTAAGAATTGTGACCATAAAATTTCAAAAGACAAGGTCTGTATGTCCACCAATTCTGAAGGCCGAGCTGCTAAGAATTCTGCTTGACATCATACTCACTATTTCATAAAGTCATTTCCATCTATTTCAGTGGGAAAATTGGTTGGAGGCCTGGATGCACTTCGATGGGAAGATCAGCACAGTGTTGACCTTTCTGAGTTTGTTCAAAATAAAATAATAATAATAATAAGTGGACCCAGCGGTAATGAGATTGCTAAAATCGATTTATTGACAGATTTTTAAAACGAAAATACATAACAAATAGCAGAAATGGTTTTCAATTTATAAATTTATATTAAAAATGAGTGACAGTCAGTGAAGGCATCAATGGAGTCACCTCATCTGACATTTCTTCAAACCCTAACTCAGAAAACATTGAAAAATATCTTGATGAAACAGCTGGGCATGGCAGATCTACCAGAAGATATGTCCTTTGAAGCTACAAGGAACTCCTATATTCATCTCATGAGTTTTTTTATGCATTTTTTTAAAAAAACTATTTTACAAATAACAGTTAGGGTGAAAATTTTTGTCAAAATACCCCCTGAAAGGCGGCATCGCGGATGCCGCCTTTCAATTTCATATGAAAGGCAGCATCCGCAGTGCCGCCTTTCCACTTCCGGCATGGATCAGTGATGTGGAAAAGGCGGCACCTGTAGTGTTGCCTTTCCCTCCGCACCCTATAAAAGGGCAGTGCCCCCTCCCCTTTTCCTCACATCCAAACCTCCATTACCTCTCAATTTTTCTCTACTATGGAAGAGTTGTCCAGTTTGAAATATTTCGAAATACTTTAGAGGTATGATTAATAATTTAATGGTTTTTATTTTGTAGAATTGTTTTTAGTTTATTTTTTAGAATTGTTTTTAGTTTAATATTTTTATAAATTTAATTTTTTTATTTAGATGAATTGTCTATAGTAGTTTAGTTTTAAATTTTTTTCGTTTATTAGATTGTTTAATTAGATTTTTTAATTAGTTATATATATTTAGGAATTATTATTAGTTTGTTTAATTAGTTATATATATTTAAGAATAGAATTGTTTTAATGAAATTTTGGTAGTATAAAGACTATGTTATCTAAGCAATCAAATCCTTGTCTGGATACAAACAGGTGAATCTGGCTCTGGCACAGATGTACCTAGGGGTAAAACCCGAAAACACCGATTTCATCTAGACTCGAACCGGAACTAGTGCATGACAACGGGCCTTGCTGCATTCTGGTTTGACACTCCCGGAGGATACACTTAAGATATGCATATTTCTTTATAAACTACTAAAATATCTAAGTAAAGAAATGATAAATTGATAATTTAGTAATGATGTTGATACTTATTATTAGAAATGATTAATTAACAAATAACATAGAGTTAAAAATACAATAACATAGAGTTAAAATAATATAAATAACATAGAGTTAAAATAACATAAATAACATAGAGTTAAAATAATATAAATAAAATAGAGTTAAAATAATACAAATAACATAGAGTTAAAAGTAATATAAATAACATAGAGTTAAAATCAATATAAATAACATAGAGTTAAAAGTAGTATAAATAACATAGAGTTAAAAGTAATATAAATAACATAGAGTTAAAAGTAATATAAAAAACATAAATAAGAGTTAAAAATAAAAATAACATAAGAGTTAAAAATATAAATAACATAAGAGTTAAAAATATAAATAACATAGAGTTAAAAATATAAATAACATAGAGTTAAAAATATAAATAACATAGAGTTAAAAATATAAATAACATAGAGTTAAAAATATAAATAAAATGGAGTTAAAAATAAAAATAACATGGAGTTAAAAATATAAATAACATGGAGTTAAAAATATACATAACATGGAGTTAAAAATATAAATAACATGGAGTTAAAAATATAAATAACATGGAGTTAACAATATAACTAATATGGAGTTAAAAATATAAATAACATAGAGTTAAAAATATAAATAACATAGAGTTAAAAATATAAATAACATAGAGTTAAAAATATAAATAACATAGATTTAAAAATATAAATAACATAAAGTTAAAAATATAAATAACATAGAGTTAAAAATATAAATAACATAGAGTTAAAAATATAAATAACATAGAGTTAAAAATATAAATAACATAGAGTTAAAAATATAAATAAAATCAAGTTAAAAATATAAATAACATAGAGATAGAAATATAAATAACATAGAGTTAAAATAATATAAATAACATAGAGTTGAAAATATAAATAACATAGAGTTAAAAATATAAATAACATAGAGTCAAAATATAAATAACATAGAGTTAAAATAATATAAATGACAGCAAGTTTTGAGCTACTAGCTTTTCTTGCAGTGAATTGAATATCAAAATTTCAGAAATCTCGTGTGACAACGGGTTTTCTGAAATTTTGATATCCAATTCACTGCAACAAAAGCTAGTAGCTTGAAACTTGCTGTCATTTATTTTTTTATGTATATGGTATTCATATTTTAACTCTACTATGTTATTGAATAACTAATTAATAATTTAGTAAGTATCATATAAAATATCCTAGTTTGGGGTATAAGATCTTCTAAAATATATGTATCATAAGGATTGAATAGTTTAGAAGTAATAGTTATTATTTGAACGTGAGGTAAAATCCAACTTATTTTTAATAAGTAGTTTAATTAAATCTTTAAAGTATAAAATCCAACTTATATTGGTAACCATCATTCTGAATTTCACTTACATTATCAAAATCTTGATCAGAACCCTTTTTTATGTAGAGCATAATGTTTTCCTGTGTGTACTACTATGGGGAGGTTATTCAAACTGAGCAAGGAGCATCTTACAGTACACAACCAATAAAAGTGGTTAATACAACTGATTGTGTAACCCTAAGTGACCTTCAAGACAGAATTCATGGCCCATTAAATCTAGGACCCAATCAAAATATCAAGTCAATGAGTTATATACATTTGCAGTGCCCGTCAACATTGTGGCATCTAGCTTGTCCATTGGTTGATGATGCACAATGGATCCAAACAGTTGGTTTGTTTTCTCAACGATCAGATGGGACCATGATGGAGTTATATGATGATGTTTCTATTGTACAACAAAAACATCCAATTGTTCGAAGACGTAGACTTACAAGAGTTGTTGAAGATAGTCTGCTCCATGATGTTGAGACTATTCCAAATGATGCAGAAGATGACAACCTACTTGATCTCCCAGATATACATTTCAACCCGACATCAGATGATGAGTTTCGTAATAATGAAACAGATTATGATATTAGTGCTGATGAGGAAGGAACAACGGAAGTTTCGAGAGATGCATTAGTTTTACAACATGATCGACCTAAAATAAATCATCCACTGCTCTTTTCATCTTGGTCAGAAGCAATGAAATGTGTGCCTGAATTTGAAGATAATGTTCTCACACCGGCAACTGAGTTTCTCGGAGTTATACGAGATAGGTTTAGTAAGATAGACAAAACATTATATGTTGGAAGGAATTTTCCAATTAAAGATGCATTAAAAATCATGCTAAAGAGATTTCACATTGAGAGGCACTGCAGATATGTAGTTTACGAATCATACCATAAAAAATATGCCATATGATGTGAGAAGTATGGGGACGATTTTAGATTTCGATTGAGGGCGATTCTGGACATTGCATTTGGAGGTTGGAGAATCTCGAGGATTGAGGCAGCTCATTCTTGCGTTCTGCCAAGCCTGACACAATATCATACCTCATTGGATGTAGAATTTGTTTCATCCATTGTTGTTGAGATGATTAGGACTTGTCAAGATGTTCTGATAGCCCTTGTGCAAGAGAGGATACAACAGACATTTGGTTATAAGATATCTTATAATAAGGCATGGAAGGTGAAATAGAAGGCAATTATGAAGGTCTATGGTGATTGGGATGACTCATATCAAGTGTTTATTCAATTTATAGCCATACTGAGGCATCATAACCAAGTTGTATTCCATCTGGATACAAACGAACATGTGTCTTGTGATAACCGACTTGATCCATCTCGTGTTCAATTTCATCGGTTGTTCTGGGCATTCCTTCCATGTATCTCCGCCTTTCATTTCTGCAAATAGTTTATTTAGATTGATGGAACATTTTTGTATGGAAAATACAAGGGTGTATTGTTGATTGAGGCAACCAAAGATGGAAACTGTTAACCTCTTTCTCTTGCACTTTCCATTTTATAGAAAGAAAACTATGAATCATGGAGTTGGTTGTTGGCATGTATCAACAACCATTTCCCCAACATTCTGGGTGTTTTTCTGATATCTGATCGGCATCGGGCAATTAATGAGGCAATCAATGCAGATCCTGATACATGGAGTTACCCAAATGCACATCATCGGTTCTGTATTAGACACATTTCTAGCAATTTGCATAAAAAATTTCACAACGAACCGATGAAGAAGGCAATCACCAGACCTGGTACGCATTGTATTTATTATTTTTTTGTATATCAACGTAAATATAAATTCAAAATATGTGAAATATAATCTATTTTGTGTAGCATATGAGTCTGATCAATGACGGTTTGAAGAACGCTTCGAACAAATTCGTCAGGTTAATTAAGAAGTTTACGATTATATGATGCGAATTTCAAAAGAAAAATGGACATTGGCATATGATGGGGGGGAAGAGGTATGGACACATGACCGCCCACATTGTAGAGTGCATTAATGGTGTCTTCAAAGGGATTCACAAGCTACCTATAACTACCCTAGTTTAGGAGACATTATATCGTTGTGTGAAGTACTTTTTTGATAGACAAAAACTAGCATCTGATGGAATAAATCAGGGGCTAACGTACGGAAGACATTTTCAATGAGAGATTGAAAAGAATATTGAAGAAGATTCTGGTTATCTTGTCTGCCTATTTCGACAATAAGACTCTCGGTTTGAAGTTCAAGAGAAGATGAACTCCATCACAAATAGCATTGGTTAAAAAATAGTGGTTTATTAGAAATGAGGCAATGTCAATGTGGAAAATTTCAGGCCTTACAGTTTCCATGCTCACATGCCATCCCATCATGTGCATCTATTAACATATCATGGGAAGAATATGTTGATCCAGTGTACCAGATGAACACCATTGCTAACTGTTATGTTTCACTATTGACACCTATTGGGGAGTTTCGTTATTTCCCAATGCCTGAATGTCAACTGATAGTGGTAGCTGATATGAATCGGTTGCATCCTCGTGGGAGACCAAAGGCCAGCAGGATGTGAAATGAGATAGACTAGCCTCAAGAACAATGACAGAGTTTAAGATGCACCATATGTCATCAAACTGGTCATAATCGGAAACGATGCCCCAACATTGTTGGATCGAGTTCACACTCTAAGCCACAATGATGTATTGTCGTTATTGAGAGATTGTCATATTGTAAATTTTATGTTGTTATCTCTTCCTTTTACATCGGTTTTCTAACACTCAAAACTGAAAATCATAACAGTAAACTCACAAACATCTTTTTTATATAGATTAACACCTCAAATAGTGAACTCCATTACAATATCAAAATATGATCCCTAGTACTACACCATCCACCTGTATACCTAAGGATCACATGTGATATATACATAAAATCATTTTTAAAGGGAATTATAACATTCAAAAATAACAAAAAACCATTTCTTGATATAAAAACATTCTTTGAAAAATAGTTTACACTTCATTTGACAATTCTTTAAAAACACCCATCTATTTACCTAAATTAGCGGAAACCATATTTTTTCAAAAACCATTTTCAGAAAATAAATAAGTCATGCCAATTATTTTATAAAAAAAATTATAATACAAAGGGAAATCATGGTTCATCCAACATAGATTAGAGACGGAACCACTTATAGGTTTTGAATGATCCATGATGTGAATCCCTGATAAAACATCATTTGTTTATATGCAGATGACTGACAGCATACTACTGAGTCAGCAGGCTACCCATTGTTCATAGGTTGTGATAGAGGGTGGTCCATATCGATTGATCAGGGTGCATCGAGCGCATAATTTTCATCACACAGAGCCTCCTCCTGCCATTATACCATACTTGCGTCGTGCTGGCTTCTATGGTATTGCATTATCAAATTTTACATTTGTAGACCATCATCTGCTAGCTGCAACCGTGGAGAGGTGGAGAACAGAGACACACATATTCCACCTGCCTGAGGGAGATATGACCATCACTCTCTAGGATGTGGATGTACTTCTTGGTCTTCCTATCCAGGGGACACCCGTTATTGGATCCACTCGGGCAGCTTGGCTCGACCTTACTCAGCACTTGTTAGGCATTGATATTTTGTCCAATCGTAGTGCCACCGATGGAGCATCAATATCCATGTGTTGGTTGGAGTCACAGATTACACTTTTATCTGATGATGATGATGAGAAGATGGTGATGTGTTATGCACGTGCATATATTTTACGACTTATTGGAAGGACCATGTGTACGGATCATTGAGGGATGCACGTGCACAAGATGTATCTACCCCTACTAGAGGATTTTGATTGGCCAGGGACGTAAAATTGGTGATCTGCCTGCTTGGCATACGCATATAGATCATTATACAGGATATCCAACAGGCGGCGCACAGGTCTCATGGGATGCATCTTCCTTATTCAGATGTGGGAATGGGAGAACATCCCTGCATTCTACCCTGATCTTGATGGTCTTTCGGTCAAGATGGCGGTGTTGCACGATGCTCTGCGTGGACGCTGGTATGATCACTCATTTCTATCAGTTTCTGATTCTAGTACAATTTATTGACTTTAATTTCTCATTATTTATCACTATTGATGTTGTATTTTATAGGTGGTGTCAGCGACACAATTTCAATGCGGTTCCGAGACACGATTGGGCGTATATCGGCTCGAGTTGGACTTCCTCTTACCCCATCAGATATGTATATACAATTTATAACTTTCTAAAAAATTTAATAATAACATTTTTTTCTAGTTAACAGTTTTTCTTACAAGGGTAATATGTTATTTCAGATTTTATGGGTTCCATACTGGTCTATTATGGACCAGTTGCCTCCATACTGCACTATTGGTCTTGATGATGTTACGGCTGTAATTCCACTCATCCACTTTCATATTGTTGAGTGGCACCAGCCTGACAGAGTAATGCGCTAGTTTCTCTTCACTCAGCGGATTCCATTACCGTCGAGGTAGAAAGATTAGCTTCATGGGATGAAGCTAACAGGGAGGTAGGATGACGAATGGCGTCGAGTACATGTTGTATTTCTTGACTTTTGGTACATACGCACATAGTTTCGTATCCAGGGAGTTCCTATGATCCAGTTCTCTCTTTCATCGCAGCATGAGTATGAGCCATGGTATAGACTGAAGTATATACTGTATCTTACTTGAGCCGGCAGAGAGATGCATATGATTTTAAGTCAATTAAATTATATTACTATGTTTATTGAGTTATTTTCTAACTCATTTTTAATCTATTTACAGGAGAGTCACACAGACAGACTTATTCATATGAGTGATTACGCTGAGGATAGTTTCTTCAGTCGGGAAGCTGTTCATGCTCAGGCATTGGAGCTGAGGTCATATGTCAGTGCGTTTACTGAGACCCTCTTCGAGCATCTAGCATGGAGACAGTAGGTTCCTGCCACAGAGGATGATCCTGCAACAGCTGCTGGTGCTGAGGATCCACGACCAAGGCGATGTAGACAGCGTTGTCCTGCACGTCAGGCCCCACCAGTTCCACATCCAGAGGTCGGCACTCTAGTAGACCAGTCTGAGCTGATGCAGGATGTGCCTCAGGGGTCATGGGATCCATCCTTTCTGACAGGATATCCTCAGTTTTCTCCATCGTGGGGTCTATATGGAGCGCAGCCTTTGGGTCTAGAGTCATCGCAACCTTGGGGTCCAGACCTATCGCAGGGTAGAGATATAGCACCAGTATATGATTTGTTCCCCACTGCGATGATGTCGAGTTCTTCTACAATCAAGGTGGGAGTGTTTGGAATGGATAGAGCAAGGAGGTCCTACAGTGGCCTTTTGAAGATGATAAAGGATAAATATTTGGTGATGAAGAGTTTGATGAGCTATGTGGAATCGTTGGTGTTTTCATCTGATCAACTGGGCCTGGGGAAATGGGGTGACAATTGTAGAAGAAATTATAATGGTTGGATGAATGGTGGTGTTGAAGGGGGTGATATTTGCAGGAATGGGAACATATGATAATTTCAGGTGGCATATCTTTCAACATACCCTTATGCGGACAGATATTGATATGGATATGGACATGGCGGGTGAAAGAATGGATTTCATTATCCCATGAAGGGAGATATAACATGTTTTCATGCATCAAATATTATAGATGTATGTGATACTAGTGACATCGCGCATCCTATTGATACGGGGTTGGATCCTATATGATTAACGATTGTTTAAAGTTTCATTTATATTGGTCTTATGTTTTATATTTTATAGTATTTCAAAGTCTCGTACTTGAAACATTTATAAGTTTCAAGTAGGCAGTTTTGAAAGATTATAAATTATTTTTCATGAACAATTTTTATGAAATGATTTGTGTTTTCAACAATTGTTTATATGATTAACGAATGTTTAAAGTTTCATTTATATTGGTATTATGGTTTATATTTTATAGTATTTCAAAGTAACGTACTTGAAACATTTCTAAGTTTCAAGTAGGCAGTTTTGAAAGCATATAAATTTTTTTTCATGAAAAATTTTTATGAAATTATTTGGGTTTTCAATGGTTTCTTATATGATTAACGAATGTTTAATGTTTTGTTTATATTGGTCTTATGTTTTATATATTATAGTATTTCAAAGTCTCATACTTGAAACATTTCTACGTTTCAAGTAGGCGGTTTTGAAAGCTTATAAATTATTTTTCATGAACAATTTTTATGAAATGATTTTTTTTTTCAACCATTGTTTATATGATTAATGAATTTTTAAAGTTTAGTTTATATTGGTCTTATGGTTTATATTTTATTTATTTTCAAATTAACGTACTTGAAACATTTATAAGTTTCAAGTAGGCGATTTTGAAAGCTTATAAATTTTTTTTCAGAACAATTTTTATGAAATGATTTGTGTTCTCAACAATTGCTTATATGATTAAAAAATTATTAAAGTTTCATTTAAATTGGTCTTATGTTTTATATTTTATAGTATTTTAAAGTCACATAGTTGAAACAAAATTTTAAAAACTAATAATTTTTTTTGTTAGCTGAAAGGCGGAATCCTCCTAAACATTTTATATTAATTATATATATAAATAAATATATAAATCAAACAAAACATAAAAAAAAATTGGAAGTTTTTTTTAGGGTAAAGGACGCATCGCGGGTGCCGCCTTTCAAACCCAGTGGAAAGGCGGCACCGTGGGCACCGCCTTTCACCCTAAATTGAAAGGCGGCATCCGCGATGCTGCCTTTCAGGGGTATTTTGAAAAAAAAATCTCCCTACCCATTTTTTGTAAATTTTTTTTAAAAAAATGCATAAAAAAATCTTCATCTCATCCCTCATCACACCATCCATCACCACCCACTCCCCAATTAGAGGCCTCAAAAAAACCCATATGGAGAAGAGTTCAAACTCGAGTGAAAGATTGGGCATAGAGTATGCACACATGTTTCCCTCCCATGGAACATGGACGACATAGCAGTCTCCTTGGTTCACCACCATTTCTCTGTAATATCTGGTCATTTCTATCAATATTTCATATGAATCCTCTGAAGAAGAAGCTGGAAGTATGGCAACGGCCTTGGAGATATCCATCAAAATCGACTGACAATCCGTCTTGCAAACCAACTTTTTGAACCCGTGTTTGCAGACCAATCCAGCCCCACCATGAGGGTCAGCCACTTGTCCATGAAAGTAGTAAAAAAGATGATATTACAATAGTATCCAAGGATATAGTTTCCTCCATGATCCCTGAACACACCTCCTACACCAGCAGGTCCCAGATTTCCTTTCCAGCATCCATCAGTGTTCACCTTGATTTGAGATGGTGGGGGCGGCTTCCAAGATATGAGAGATGGTGGGGAGGGGTGTTTCATTTCCATGTTTGTGCGTCCAGGGGGAAATGGGAGTGTAATGAATGTGATGAGTGGGAGGTGGTTCCATTTATAGGGTATTCATATGAGTTTTTCTATTTATGGGTTTTAATAAAATATTGAAAAGGGATACGGTTTGAAATATTTTTAAAAATGGGTCTCCAGATGCATGAACCCCGTTCACACATCTTCAGCACAGAGAGATTCGTGAACCCCTTTCACGCATCCAGCTAAGAAAAGATATAAAAGGGGGTCTCCCCCTCCCCCAAAATTTATTCATCTCCAATGGATTTTACTGTGAAGCTCTGCAGAATTTATTTCTCAACAAATTTTTTCTACTTTTAAGAAGGTAAAATTTATATTTAAATTTTCAATTGTTTAATTGTGTTTATTTATTTAATTTGTATGATTTATTTATTTGATTTTTGATATGTAGAAATTAGTGTTTGTGTGTATAATTTATTTATTTCATATGTATTGATGTGTAAATTAGTTTCTTTTGTATGATTTAATTTATGAATGATGTGTTTGTTGTATGAATTCATATAGAATGTTTAGGAAAATTAATTATGTCCTGTCTAAAATGTTGTATGAATTCATATTGAATGTTTATGAAAATTATATATGTTATAAAAAATGTTATTTTGAAAGTAATATTAATTTAAATTATAATATTTTATACACTAGTAATATAATTTGTGAATGATATATTAGTTACATGTTTCATATTTAAATTTATTAAAAAATATATAGAAATTTTTTTTGTTAATGGTATAAAAACTGTTTTTTATAAATAAAAATTTTAAATTATATTTGTTATAATTAAACTTATTAAATATAAAATAGTTGTATATATTTAATATGTATTTCATATAGTAATATATATAATAAGTAAACCCAAAAACATGGTAAGTTGTGTGATGACTGATCTTGAGATGACCAACTGATGCTTAATTTAAATTGCATGTCTTGTTTTGTGAATGTTGTTATTTAATTTGTAATAATTTCATTTATTTTTCTGTATTGATGAAATGTGAGTCATCTTTGACTAAGTATTTAAGGACCTATGTGTCCACATAAAACAATTTATGTATTTCATACCCCTAGACCCCCTCACATGAATGTGAGTAAATTTGTAATTAAAAGGCAATCAATAAGAGGCATCCCCGAAGAGGCATCCACGGAGAGGTGTCCCCAAAGAGGCATTTGAGAGAAAGAGTTCGATATGAGGTGTTTTTTTTTGAAATGAGACTCACGGTTGCTGAAATATTTGATAATAGAGACTCCATGAGTCTACCCATAGGTTTTGGTTAGTTTATCAAATAATGATAAACTAATCATAAGTCTCGAGATCAAGTCATGATTAATTATTCATAACTAATTAAAATATATAATTTTATATTAAGTAATGTAAAATATTCATGTAGTATATAATATTTTATTAATTATTTTTTATAGGTAATAATTTTTGCACAAATATATTGCAACGGTGAGACTATTTATATAGAGCAGGGATTTAGCTATAGTGCTCCACCTGTCAGAGTGGTAAATATTCATGGTTGTATGACATTGGGTGCAGTTCACAATAATATTTATAATTGGTTAAAATTGAGGGTCGATCAGTCCATTTCTTCAATCACATATCGATATCTACAACATCCTGAACATTTATGGCACACTGAGTACCCTTTGGTCAATGATAATGATTGGATGGATGCATCTTCCTTATTTAGATAGCAGTGTGTTAATGGTTTGATGGAGTTGTATGTGGTGATTTATGATATAGATGTGGTGCAATTGACTACTACAGAACTGTTTTTTGTGAGTTTTGTACAAGTTGGTCATTCACATCAGTCATTTACATTGCCTATTTCTCATTTGACTCCAATAATAGAAGCAAATTATGAAGAAGATTATCAAAATTTAGAAGGAAATGTAGATGACATCCCTTTGTGTGTTGATATAGTGAATGAAAGTTTACCTGAGGAAGAGGAATTTGGGGAGCCATAAGGAGATGATGTGGGTGAGGGTGATGTGGGGAATGAACCTTCTGAGGTTCCTTTGAGAGATGTGGGTGAGGGTGATGTGGTAAATGAACCTTTTGAGGTTCCTTTGAGAGACATACATCCACGACATCCACCAGTTAGTGGTAATAAGCCTTCAGTATTGAGTTCCTTAGTTATAGGAATGACTTGTGAAAAACATTTTGATTGAGATGTCATTACACTAGCTTCTGAATTCCCTAAAATTATAGGGAATAGTTTTTCATCAAAGGATAACGCCATCTATGTCTGGCAGGAGTTTGAAAGTAAATTGGTCATGAAAAATGTGATAAAGAAATACCACATTGAGTGACATTTCAAATTTGTGGTTGATGAGTCAAAGAAGACAAAATATATCATTCGTTGAGAAAAATATGGGCCAGAATGTAAAATTCAATTAAGGGAAATATATGATAAATTTTTTGCATGTTGGAGGATAACCAAATTAGAAGGGCCACACACTTGTGTGCATCCAAGCTTGTCGCGGGATCATTATTCCCTTGATTCAGAGTTTATATCAAATTTTATTTGTGAGATGATGCGAACATGTCAGGATGTTCCCGTTTCCCTTGTTCATGAAAGAATTCCACAGTTGTAAAACTACAAGATATCATATACCAAATCATAGAATACAAAACAGAAGTCAATTGTAAAAGTGTATGGTGATTAGGATGAATCTTATGCTATGTTTCCACAACTTATGGAAATTTTATCTCTCAATAATTAGATTGTTTATCAGTTGGACACTGTTGAGTATGTATCCCCCAATCACTGAGTTGATCAAACAAAGGTGAAGTTCAATGGGGTTTTTTGGGCATTCAGGCCATGCATTGCTGCCATTACCTATTGTAAAAAATTTATTCAAGTCGATGGCAATTTTATGTATGGAAAGTATATAGGTGTTCTACTCATTTCTTTCACACGGGATGGTAATTGTGCTCCTCTTACACTTGCTTTTTCTATTGTTGAAAAGGAGAATTTTAAATTTTGGTTCTTGTTTTTGGCGTGTGTATGTGTTCATGCCACACAAAACCATGGCGTGTGTCTCATATCTGATTTCCATAGAGTGATTATAGACGTCATGGTTAGTGATGGGGTTTCATGGACTAAGTCAAATTCTTATCATAGTTATTGAATTAAACATATTGAAAGTAATGTGCATAAGAATTTCAGAGATGATGCCACAAAGTAGGTGATCCTCGAGTTGGGTATGTTTTTATAAACTTATTTTTTTTAAACAAAATTTATTCCCCATTTTAATACATTATTCTCTTATAGTTTTAGCATATGATCCCCAACAAGAAAGGTTTGATCGACGCATTGATGCTATTTTAACTGCTAATGAAGATGTGTATGAATATATGATGCAGATTTTGAAGGAAAAATGGTCATTAGCATATGATGGTGGAAGAAGATATGGACATATGACTAATAATATAGTAGAGTGCATAAATGGGGTCCTCAAGGGTGTGTGCAAACTTATGATCATAGGTTTAGTGCAATAGAAATTTTATAGATGTGTTCACTACTTTGTTGACCGATCCCAAAAGGCCTATTAGAGGATGGAAAATGGAATGCATTTTACCCAGCATTTCCAAAGTGATATTGATATTGTACTGAATGATGATTCAAGATGGGTTGTTCTAGATTTTGATAGGGAAGAGATGAGCTTTCATGTAAGATTGTGCTACGACCGTGCTACATGAACTAGTGGTCGACTGTTTGTAGGGATTTTAGATAACAGATATTATGATTACTGCAACTTTCAGGCATTTAGATATCCATGTGCACATGTTATCACAGCTCATGCTTCATTAAATATATCATGGGAGCCATATGTTGACCTAATGTATCACATGAGCACTTTGGTTAACTATTATAGTGCAGCTTGGATGCCTGTTGGTGACTTTCATTCTATCTCATTGCCTGCTGATCAGTTGACCATCATCCCTGATATTTCCAAGTTTTATAATTTGGTTCTATTTTCATTTATGATTTTTTCCATGTCTATAATTTTTTAAATTATTGTCTTCATACTACTAGGTTATGGCCCTAAGGAAGACAAAAATCATGTCAAATCAGAAATTAAATGGATTGGCCTCAATAATGAGGAGGGAGAATACGATGCAGTATTTGTCATGCAGAAGGACATACTCATAAGAGATGTCCCCAAGTTGTAGCATAGATCTCTAAATATCATCATCCATGATCGAGTTTGTGTATTGTATCACGAATATGAATATTTTGATTTGTATGTGGAAGTTTTAGTATGGAATCCTTTTATTTCTAACATGCTCTATTTCTAACATGTTTCAATTTTGGTTTGTCCCGTTTTTTGATTCTCTAATAAAGAATTTTTTTTGAGACTCAAACTATTCAAAAAAACAACATCAAACTGAAATGAATATATCATGCTTCCATATGTAACAAATACAGTAATTTACACATAATAAATTAAGTATAAATCGAAAATATTAACACAATCATTTTTCATTTGATTGTTCTAGATTTATTTAACTAACAGTTGAAAAATTTTATTGAACCTATCATACCACATGCACCAATACATACTACCTTGAGATTATATGAGAAAAATGTCATATCACTGATACCATCCATATGATTATCATCCCTATGCATTAAAGTATCTTATGGGCCACACAAAATAACTAGCTCATGGAAGCCCACATTCAATGCTTAGAACACCTCTATAGGTTTTAATTAATACAGACCTCATAAATATTGAATCTCAAAATTAGGTAATAGGGTCCTTTATTTATTGAGGGGATTGGTCAAGTAATAGAAACACTAATCCATACACAATAAATCAAGTATAAATCGAAAATATTAACACAATAATTTTTCATTTCATTGTTCTAGATTTATTTAAATAACAGTTGAATTTTTTTATTGAATTCACTATAATAAAGTAACAATGATATCATTTGTGTAGATGGTAGACTTTCCATTTCTCACATCTCAGGCTACTCATGTATCACGACTGATTTTAGAGGGATGTCCAGTTCCTTCATTGAGTGTATGCAGATCTTTCCATTTCCATCATACCACACCACCACCCACTATCATCCCCCATCTTTGTCGTGTTGGATCCTATGGCATAGCGATGTGCAGCTTCACCTTTCTCAATCATCAGCTCATTTCTTCACTTGTAGAGAGATTAAGGATAGAGTCACATACATTCCATTTTAGAGAGGGGGATATGACTATTACCCTGCAGGATGATGCCATTAAGTTGGACATCTCCATCGATGGTGCGACTCTGACTGGCCGAGTTGGAGAAGATTTACAAGAGCTTGTTCATATACTATTGGGCATAGAGGTCCTTGATGATGGAAGTACCATCGTTGGTGGTAGATTAGACATTCCTTATTTAGACCAGCACTTCACACAGTTAGTAGAGGATGCTGATGAGATCATCATGTTTCTATTTTCACATGCATATATTTTGAGGCTGATCAGTGGAACTCTTTTTGTTGATCACTCCACTACTTTTGTACATTTAATGTATTTATATTTTTTGGAGGATTTGGATGAGGCCGACTGATATAGTTGGGGGTTTTCTTGTCTATAATATACATACAGGGCATTACGTAGTGCATGTCGCATCGATAAGATGTGGATCACGGGATCCATGGTTCTTCTACAGATGTGGGTATGTGAGCACATCCCTCATTTAGCTTCACATGCTCGTGTGCCATTACCAGCAGATATTGTAGAAGAGGTTCCGCGTGGAAATTGGTATGTTATTCCTTCCTTCTACTGTCTAACATAATTCTATAACTTTCTATTATGAAATTTAAATATAACAATATTATCTACAGGTGGATTCAGAGGCATGGACATTTAGATTCCCCCAGACATGATGTCCATGCCTAGAGACTTATGTTAGACAACATCTGACCACATGATGTAAGTGATTATTATTTATACTGTTAAATCTTTATTCTTTACTATACATGTATTCATTTATTAATTGATTATTTATTTTTTCTTTCAGATTTTATGGATGCCATATATAGATGCTATTATCCAGAGTCTTCCACCGTACTATACGGTGATGCTTACTATCGGTTCCTGTATGGTTCCATTGATTCATTGTCATATAGTCGATTGGCATCTGACCGATAGATTTATGAGGTATTTTGGATTCTTTTAGCCTATTCTTGACCTTCCCAGTCAGTTAGATTCACTGCATTCCCTAAAGATGCTATGGAAGAGAGATTTTGATTGGAGGAGATACGATGCCAGATAGATTGATTTATGGGATAGATGATAGGACTTCCAGTTGAAAGGGACGGGGACAGTGCATTTTCATTTGGTGGATCAGATAGATTATGCAGCTTGGTACTACAGGTCCCCAGTCAGATTTCTAAGATGACACGAACCAGGATTTCATGAGATGGTATACATAGTTCCTTCCACAATTCAGTGTAATTTTTATCCATATTACTTAACAACATAATTGTTTTCATAGGATGCTCATATTTTTCTTCTACTTCACATTTCTGATCAAGTAGAATACACCATATTTGACCCAGCATATTTTCACACCCTTGCATCACAGTTGCTTCCTTCGATGGATGAGATTTATCATGTCATTTTCTTTGATCCACCACATACTGAGGAGGATGCGAAGCATGCTGAGGCTCATATAGATGTACCAGGGGGTGACGACCCTATTATGGATCTTATTGTTCCACATGAGTAGTATGTTCAGCCTGATCAGTCTAATGTTGGTCTTCCAAAGGAGGAGGGTATTCGGCATGATCAGTCATATGCTCCTCCAGCTTCTCCGGCTCGGCCATAGGTACATACAGACGCTGATTGGGTTGACCTGGATTCTTTATTACAGACATCCATTGTACAACATCCATCTTTGTTCTACGTTGGTGAGAGTTCTAGCTAGCATCCACTATCATTAGATGCATGATAGTGTACAGACAGTGAGACTGTACATCCACCACCTGCCACATAGGAGGATGTACTGGTGTCTGCTGAGGATGATGTGAAACATCTTCCAAAGAACAGACAGAGACGAACATGATGTGGATTCATCCAGTATACACCTGGCTATGGGATAGAGGAGCATCCACACTAGAGGTGTAGATTAGGTTGATTTTTTATTTATGATACATTATGTATGTGCATTACTATTATCATTTAAAGAGTTCTGATTTTTTTAATAAGTGTCTTACTGTCATCAAATTATCTTCCAAAATTAATAATTTCTATTTGGTATTCATTAATAAATATTATTACTCTAGATGAAAATATCTGTAAACATCATGAAATCCTGAGAAATATTATTTATCTCAATGATTTGAATCCTAAAATCATGGAACATGATTCTTTGTTTAAAAAAATTAAATTGCATGAAGAATAATTTTAATGAATAAAAATTGTGAAAAGTAGATGATTATGATTGAAGATCAAAAAACCACAATATTATATGTATGGAATTATAAGTTCATTTGGCCAATTTTGAGAAAATACATATTCAAACTTTATAAAAGGACACATGCTTTAATGGTACACAATCTTCACTGGGGGATTTTACTGTTAAAATACCTCCATCATGTGATAAAATTATGGACATTATGAAAAAGATTTATTTTATATTATTCTAAAATAAGAAACAATCCTTAAGAGGGATAAGAATGTGTTGGAAAATGTAAGAATAAGTATTTAATAAGATCATCCTTGGTGAAGTTATATAAGATTTCAAAACTGATGTTTATGAGTGTTTCTCTTTAGGGGGAGGTAAATGAAGAAATATTAAATTAATTACAAAATTAATATATCAATTAGAATCAAATATAATTACTATAGAATATTTAGGAAGATCATGTTATAGAAATATAAATGTTTTTCTAAATCTCTCTTCCTTTGTTGAAAAAAAAATACGGAATAGAAAGGGGTTGTAATTGAATTAATCAAATACATAAGAAATTTTTGCTTCTAAATAAATGATGATTTTTTTAACCTTTCTGTAGGATGTATGAACGAGGTTCGCGCATCCTTTATAAACTTCATAAAGGATGCGTGAACCCCGTTCACGCATCTACCATTTCTAGGATGTGTGAACGGGGTTCACGCATCCTTCAAAGATGGGATAAAGGATGCGTGAACCCCGTTCACACATCTCTATGTGACAAAGATGTGTTAACGGGGTTCACACATCTGGAGACCCATTTTCAAAAATATTTCAAACCCTACCCCTTTTCTATAAAAAATATTTTAAAACCCATTAATAAAAAAACCCGTATTCATATCTCCCAAATTTTTCGCCGACCTCCACCTGCTGCAATCCACAGGATTTGCAGATATTTTTTATTATTTTTTAAAATGATGTGGTTGGGTTTTTTTTTCATATGGTTTTAGTCTGAAGTAATATACATCAAGTTGTTATTTTATTTTTAAAATGTTATGATATATATATATATATGGATTTTTTTTGGAAAAAAAATCATAATCGGGTTTTTATTTTATTTTTAAAATATTTGGAAATATATTGATTTTTATTATTATTTTAAATTATGCGATTGAAGAGATTTTTTTTCATTTGGGTTTCTTGATGAAAACAATAGAAGTCAGTTTTTTTATATGGATCTTTTCATGTGTTTTTTTATAAAAATAATTGAAATCGGTTTTTTAAAGATTCATAAATATGTATATTTTTCATATGGGTTGCAAATGGATTTACGCATCATAGGCGGTTGTGTTTGGTGAAATGAATTTTGGGCTTAAAAAATTTATAAAAAATACTTCTATGAAAATTAATTTAAACCACAAACACATTGGGTTTTTTATTTTGAGAATAAATTATTATTGACATATTTTTATTAGGTTTGTGGTTAAATTGCATCAAATGATCATGGTAACATTTGGTGGAAGGGGGGGATATATTAATGGTGAATTTTTTAAAATGTTTGAAGGAGAGGAAAAGATTTGGAAAAATGTTTTTATTTTATTTTTGATAAAAATAATAGAAATACGTTTTCTCATGGGGGTCGTATGTGTTTTTTGTTAAGAATAATAGAAATCGGTTTTTTAAAATAATATTTAGCTATATTTTTTTACTATGCATTTTTTATATGAATTGTAATTTTAAAATATGGATTGCAAATGTTTTTAAGCCCCAAACCCATTGTGTTCAGTGAAATGATTTTGGGGGCTTAAACACATTTGTAAAAAACAATAGAATGAGTTAAATCCCCAGAGGAATCCTACATTTTTTTAGAAAAATAAATCATTATTATGTTATTTTTATTGTTTTTTGGATTAAATGGCATTAAAATTTGGTGGAAATATAGGAAAATATATTAAAAGGGAAAAATATAAATTACTTGAGGTCAAGAAAAATGTGGTTGTCCTCAATCATCTAAAGGAAGAAACTATTGTAGAAGGCGATGTGGGGATACACTACCACAAAATGGGGTAAGGTAAACGCCTCATTTTATCAGCACTAAAAAAAGTGTTGATAAAGGGGTACATTTAACAGTGCTAAAAATGATGTTAAAAGTATCCCTTTATCGGCTCTTTTTTTAGCATTGTTAAATGGGATACCTTTGTCTATGTGTTTTTTAGTAGCATTGATAAAGGGTGGTCTTTATCAGTGCTTTTTTTACTAGTTCCAATAAAGGGTATTTTAAAAAAATATATATATTTCAATAAAAATAAAAAATATATATATAAATATATTGATATAAATATAATATATATTTTTTAAATATGTTTTAGATAAGTATAAATCGATAGGAATAAATATCTATTAATATACGAATAAATATATAGATATATAAATATATAAATACATAAATATAACTATACATGTATATATATATTTATTAATATAACTAAATATATATTATTGGTCGGATTAGATTACTCAATAGGGGGTGAATTGAGTATCTAAATAAATTTATGTTAAAATTGTTTCTTTGAGAAATTTCCATCAATGAAATATTTAATCAAATTGAGTTTGTAGTGAATTTATAAAAGTCCTGAAAGTTCAATTAATTTCTCAGAAGATTGATTAGTTCATAGCTATACTAATCTAAATATTAATATAACTTTTTAAACTAACCTACTAGTTCAAAAAAGTAATACACACTTGCTGAACTAACAATCAAAGGTCAATTTAGTTTTATGTAAAATGTAATAATAATAGATTAAAACTAAAAGGAAAAGAAGCAATGGATATAAATAAGATGTTCAGTCTCAAAATGAGACTTATTCCTCTCTACGTGGTGATCACCTGCCACCAATCAGTTAAAATTAATTAACAGTTTGATCCACACCCTAGATCGGGGTTCACAATAGCACACAAGGCTGTCCAGGTCACACATAACCTCCACTACAGTTACTTGTGGGAAAACAAAAAATAGGTCACACATGACCACTTCCACTATTCTACGTGGGATACAAACGATAAAATGAGAGAGTGTTTGAGGATATCAAGTATCCTCCAGTTATTCACAGGAGTTAGTGTACGTGTTAGAAATAGATACACACACTACTCATAAATGTAAGGAAATAAACACAATAGAGCTATGATGTAGAGAGAGGTTTAGAAGTCTCTGTGTGTTATAAAGTGAGGCTCTGGACTTGTTTGATGTAGTGGAAGTGATGTTTGAGTCCTCTTCTGGAAGTTGACTTCAAAACAGAGTATCGTAGTCTCTGTGCTCTGGCTTCCAGATGTGTGAAATTTTTAGCTCCTTTGTTCCAAATATTTTCAGTGTAGTCCAGCAGGTTTTTTCTTGTCTTTTTGATCTCCCCATATTCTCTAGCTTTGAGTTCTTGGGATTTTGATGTAAGTTGAGTGTTGCAAGATTTTTTTAGTTCTTATTTTCTTTATATTTTTCAGCACACCCATAATGATTCATCTTTTAATTCTTTTATACTTCGAGTTCCAGCAGACATGAAGATCTTACCATGTGCATGTACCCTGTACTTTCTAGTGAAAGTCCTATATACAACATTAAATAAGGTCAGAGACATTAATTTGTCTAAATATGACCGTTAGAAATAAATTTCAATTAATAAATTAAAAATATTTTTTTATGAATGTCGGTGAGTTATAAGTACCAGTTACTCATTGGCATCGATCTGTCATCATAGGTTTGTTAGCATCAGTATGTCAGCATCAGTGACTCTCTGTATCGATGCATCCGCTTCATCGGTATCGGTGACTCTGGGCATCAGTGAGTCGTTTGTGCTGTCAGTCTGTCAGTGCATCAGTGAGTAGTCATCGGTGACTCATTTAGAACTATTTTTGTGTCACCCATCGGTGACTCATCCATAGGTAAGTATCCCATCGTTGGCCCATTCATCGGTGTGTCGCTCATCGGTAAGTCATCCAATGGTGATTCGCTTGAACTATCGGTGTGGTTGATCATCAGTGACTCATCCATCATTGAGTCCTTCAATCGATGAGTCCTTATCGGTGAGTCGACCAATGGTGACTCCCTTGAACTATAAGTACTAGGGACTCTGAAAAACTTATAAAGTGTTTGTCCTACCCAGAACTCTACCAGATTATGTGAAATTCATATATACATGTAAATATACACTTGTAAACATATTTAATCATAAATATCCATATTTCATTGTGTTATTGAAATGTATTATAAAATGTGACATAATTGATTCAATTAAAAATATTCATTTACAATATTAACTGGAGTTATAACATAATATATGAATTAATAGAATTTATAAATTGGCATGATTTTTTATTATGAAAACAACTATTTCACAAAGGGTCCAAAAATATCCCACTTTTCGATATTCATAAATCATGGCATAAATATGATGTTAATGAATACTAATTACTTGACATAGCATACCAAAGTGAATGTGAATTCTCAATATGACTAAGGCTTTCCTTTTAAGGCTCCCCCTCAATTTTGTAACAGATAAAATATATATATATTGAGGGTGACTTTATTAGAGGTGAGATATATGAATATATTTTGTTTCCATTTTCTTATGCTAGAGTTACTCCCCCTTAGATTAAGATTTTATTCCATCTAGATATTTCTCCCCCTTTTGGGTTTATCAAAAATGTAAAACTAAAATAATAAAGAAAAATATGACAACGAAAATTGGAAAAATAGTGAAGGAAAAGTTGGTATTCACAAAGGATCAAAAATTAAAATCATGAAAATAAAAATACAAAGTAAAAAAGCCCCATCAAATAAACAATCTAGAGTTAAGGATTTGGTTTTTCAAGTGCTTTCCCTTTGTCTGAAAGGTCAAGAAGAGTTGCATGAGGTGTTTTTCTGGGTTTAGGAAGGGTTGGTCGAATAACAACACCAGGCAAGGCAACACCTATAGGAACATTTTCTACAAAGCTAGGTATCCTTTTTGAAAAAAAACGGCTCTGAGGTTGTTCCTGAATCACTGGTCAAATCTTAGAGAGAGCCTGAGATATAGTCATCTGAGCAGATGGTAGAGAACTAGGTCCAATGGAAGCAGCAGTTGGGACCACTATGGCTTCAGCTTTCACTTGCAGATATGGCTTCAGAAGCTCAATGAAATCATTAATTTTTTCACCCCCATATTGCATAGCATTCTCAAAATCGTACTTTTTCTCCATGAATTTATCCAGGAGAGGATTAAACTCCTTCAACTGTCCCACTTGATTTTTGAAGGCTTCTTTCATTGGTGGAATCTTGAGATTTCTAGCCAAGTACTTGATGTTGTTGATTAAATCATACTTTGTATAGATTTTGGAGACTACTTATCCACCTTTTCTCTAATTCCCTTATGAGTAGCAGATGTTGCATTGGTGCACTACCTTACCATGTTGTAAATGAGATCAATGTTTCTGTGTACCTTGGAAAGAGTCTCCTTATCAAAATCACTCTGAAGACTCTTAAGATCTTCCCTCATTACATCCCCAAGAGACTCCATATCAGCAGCAGCAGCACTGGTGACTTTAGAACTAGATGGACCATAGATCATCTTTCCACGTTATTCCTTTAATTTATTCAAAAATAAACTCGGTATATGTGTAACTAAGATTCTAATAACCTCTATCACACCACTGAAAGACGTCTTGAAATCATTGTTCAAAGAGTTCAACTCATTACTCATCCTCTTCATTTCTTCTCTCAGCATAGTATCGTTTCTAATGATTTTATCGGATGTAGTAATGAGATTAGGCTGAATCTCTTGAATCAATATCCTTTCATTTATATTAGAAACAGCTTCTAAAATTATCATAGAAGTATAAGCTTCACTTCTGGCTCCAAACGAGGCTCTCACCAACTCACAAATATCAGCTTTGAACTTCTCTAAATCAGCCTTAGTGACATAGTCACTAGGAACTAGTTGTACAATTGGCTCATCTGTAGGAGGTAAAATTGGTGAATCAAGTAAATTCAGTTCTACTTCAGTTAGTGTTAGTGTAACAGAAGGAGGAGGAGCTACCATCTCCTCATATGAGTCATAGTCCAAACCAAATAGAATGCAACCTGTATCTTTATTCCACTCACAAATATAGGTTCAGTCTCTTGGATCCACTGTATCAATACAAACGCTTCTTCCCTGAGGATCAGGTACAATATCATCTTCATATTATTCTTCTTCATGTACTCTCTCCAAAACAACATTTTTAGGCACCTATACCAACTGAACTTGAGCTTGTGCTTGCACACCAGCCACTTTAGCTTCTCCAGGAACTTCCTCAACCTGAGGCATAGGTTCAATCTGATCCTCAGCCTCTTCATATTGGCCTCCAACCCTGATTTCATTTATCTTCTGAATGATTTATTGGTCTTCATCAGCATGATGTTCATGCCTATACTCATCTCTGGCATCTCTATCACCATCTCTATCAGCATCTTGTTCAGCAAGATCAGCAACATCTATATGATCATCAGCGTTTGCATCTACTCCATGCACATATTCCTTTCTTGACCTATCTACAACATGATGTCCTGATTTTAATGAGTCACTGACATTCTCACTATCATCATCATCATCATCATCATCATCATCATAATTGCTTACATATCTTTCCACTCTAGTGACCTCTGAATCTTCCTCTTCTTCATCACCTAATAAAGACTCTCGAGAGGGTAACTCCAATGGTGGACTGGTAGGTACATAATATATATCCTTTGGGATCTCATCTATATCAGGGTCACTCCTATCATCTATAGAAGACCCTTCTTCCCTGGGAAGCTTAGCCTCAACTTATTCATCTGAATAAACAGCTTCTTCGCCCAGTTTAAGGCATGAATCACCTTGATCTTTTGGTCTCGTAGGATGGTCAATAAGATTTTAATCCTCATATAATTTTTCCTAATCTCCTACCCAACATCTCTTCCATGGGTTACAGAATATATTTATTTTCTTATAGATTTCTTTGTGAAGATAGAAGCAACTACAGGCACTGATTACCTCAACTACATCCTCTACACAACCAGGCTTCTTCAGCATTGATGAAATCATTCTAGGATAGTACAAACATGTTGCTTTCTTAGAGGGTTTTATCATGTCTAAAATATGTATCATTAGGTACATACACTAGTTCCCTTTACCCTATTCTTCAAAAGATAAATCTAGAAGACATCCTGATACTTCACAGCTACAAAGTCTCCCTTCCATGGGAAGATTTGATGTTGAATAAATTTGAAAAGTAATATTACTTCTCCATCCAACTAAGTGGTGGTATCTCTCTTTTATTCTTCATTCCCAGTCAACTCTTTCAAATCATCCTCATATGAAAATAAGTTTGAGGTTGGCGGAATATTACCCCGGTAATCAGCATAGATGCCCTCATGTGGAATTTCTAAACATTCATCCCTCTCTTTAGAAGAAAATTAAATATCTTTTCCCTTCACTAAAGACTTAATTCTTGATTTCTCAGCTCATTCCAGAGATATATTTAAGTTGAGATATAATTCTTTTACCATATAGGGATAAAACGGCCTCTCATTATTTGAAAACCAACTGATTCATCCTTGAGATTTCAACACTCTTAGTAAGAGTGACTTTCTTGAAAAAATCCATTTAGTAGACACTTCCTTCTCAGCGGTAACAACACATCTTCCCAATACTAGATTCCCAGATCCTACAGTACCACTACATGCACTCTTATAATGCTTATCTGATGGTTATTCACTCATTCCTTCCATCACGCACTTCTTCCTTGCCATTCCAAAGGTTCAGATTCAAAGGAAGTCGAGAGTTCGTGGGTAGAGAGGTAGAGTTTCAAGAGGTAGAAGGTTCAAAGGTAATAAGGGAGGTGAAAGTTCAAAGTGTGGATTGAATTTATTTTATCATTTAGGGATTGTAATTCATAAAAACATAAAATTGAATGACGGAAAATAGAAAACAAAACTGTTTTGTTTCACTTAAAACAGATAGTTTTACAAAATTTTCCTTATAGGAATCAGTTTCACTCAATCGGTATTACAAAATTGGTTTCATGTGAATAGTTTCAATGATCGGTTCCACTGACCTATTTTACAGATCGGTTTCACATGACTGGTTTGACAGATCAGTTTCACAAATAAATAGATTTTGTTTAGGGGATATTATTGGATAGTCATTAGAGATTCATCATTCCTAGTTCATGTTTGATTTCATTTATTCTCTTAGAGATTAAGGGTTTGGTGAATATGTCAGAAAGTTGATGCTCAGTCCTAATAAAATAAAGAGTTATATCACCTTTTTGATAATGGTCTCTCAAAAAGTGATCTCTTACATCTAAGTGTTTTGTTCTAGAATGAGAAATCGGAATTTTCGAGATGTTAATGGCACTTTTATTTTCATAGTTAATGGGGATAAGTATAAATTTAAATCCATAGTCTAATAAAGTGTGTTTCATCCACATAATTGTTTCACAATAGCCACCAAAAGAAATATACTTTTCTTCAGGAGTTGATAAAGAAACTGAATTCTGCTTTTTACTACACCATGATATTAGAGACTTTCCCAAAAAGTGATATGTTCTAGTGGTACTCTTTCTATCTATCTTACATCTACCAAAGTCATAATCTAAATAACTAATAAAATCAAAAGGTTTTCCTCTGGGGTAGAACAATCCTAAATTAGTTGTATATTTGAGGTATTTGAAAACTCTTTTAACATAATTTAGATGTGACTCTTTTGGGTGTGTTTGAAATCTTGCACACATACACGCACTAAACATGATATCTGTCCTACTAGAAGATAAGTACAATAAAATCCCAATCATTCCACTATAAGCATCTTGATCAACAGATTTCCCATTTTCATCAAGATCGAACATACAAGTAGAACTCATAGGTGTTTCACTACTCTTAATGCTATCAAAACCATATATTTTTAAAATATCTTTAGTATATTTACTTTTATTTATAATAATACCTTATTTGTTTTGAAATATTTAAAATCCAAGAAAATATTTATGTTCACCCATCAAACTCATTTACAATTCACTTTGAATCATTTTTGAAAAATCATTACATAAAGAAATTTTAAAAGATCCAAAAATAATACAATATATATATATATGAGATATTAAAACCTATTTTTAAATTAATTTTATAAAAAAATTTGGATATACATCTCCTTTTGTAATTTCTTTAGAAATAAGAAATAACTTAGCATTTCATACCAAGCTCTTGCAGCATGTTTCAAACTATATAAAGCATTAGATAATTTGAAAACATGGTTTGGGAAATGTGGATTTGTAAAACATGGGGGTTGTTCAACAAAAACATCCTCAATTATATAACCATTTAATAATGAAAATTTGAGATATATCTGATAAAGTTTTAAATCCAAGTGTGATGTATAGGCATGTAAGATTCTAACAGCTTCAATCCTAGCTACTGGTGAAAAGTACTCTTCATAATCAATATATTCTTCATGATTATACCCTTGTGAAACTAATCTAGATTTTGTTCTAACTATATTTCCAACTTCATGTACTTTATTCCTAAACACCCATTTAGTTCCTATGGTCAAGGTATCTTTTGGTCTATCAACAAGCTTCTAGAATTTATTACTCTCAAATTGATTTAGCTCTTCTTGCATAGCCATCACCCAAAATTCATAATTGATTGCATCATTGATATTTTTAGGTTTAAGATGTGACAATAATTCTTTATGTTCAACTTGATTTCTCAAAAAAGATCTATTCTGTGTTCTTCTATCTAAATATCCAACAATAGAATCTAAGTGGTGGTTTTTAAGGGTTATAGTTGGTCTACTAAAGGTAGGGATCATTATTTCAAGTACAGCATTTGTTTTTGGTTCATTATGGATAGATTCTGGAGAATTTATAGAACTAGATTTTTTCACATATTCCTTTATAGGATTATCTGAGGGTTTTTCATTAATATCCAAATTGGGCATATCCTATTAAAGATTTTATAGAGAGGTTTTAGGCTCATGTGGATCTGTTTCATCAAACTTGACATGTAAAGATTCATCCATGCATTTAGTTTTCTTATTAAATACTTTGTAAGCTTTTCTTAATGTAGAATATACAAGTAATATCCCTTTATCACTTTTGGAGGAAAATTTATCTAAATTGTCTTTAGTTTTATGAATATAAAATTTACATCCAAACAATCTAAAATAATTTACCATGGGTTTTCTATTATTCCACAACTCATAGGGAGTTTTCTTACTATTGGGTCTGATTAAAACTTTGTTTATTATGCAACAAGCTGTATTAATAGATTCATCCCAGAAATAAATCGGTAGGTCATATTCATTAAGCACAGTTCGGGGTCTCTCTTGTAAGGTTTTATTTATTATTTCTACTACACCATTCTATTGATGTTTCCTAGGAGCAGAGAAGTTATGCCTATAGACTTTTTGTAATAAAAAGGATTCAAAGTCATGATTTTAAAACTCATGGCCATGGTCACTTCTTAGAGATTTAATTTTTAGTCTGTTAATATTTTCTACAGTCCTAGAATACTTGGTAAAATGAGAGCATGATTCACTTTTGTGAGATAAGAAAAAGGTCCAAGTATACCTAGAAAAGTCATCTACAAGAACATAAGCATAGTCTTTTAAATTGAGATTTTAAACTCTAGATGGTCTAAACAAGTCCATGTGAACTAACTTAAGAGGTTGATAAGTTGTAACTTATTTCTTTGGTTTGAAAAAGATTTTATGTTTCTTTCCTTTTTGACAAGTATTTCACACTTTATTGTCTGGAAAATAATGATTGGGTAGGTTTTTAACTAAACCTTTTCTAGTAAACTTCTTAAGGGAGTGTATATTATAATGTACTAGTCTCTTGTGCCAGAGCCAAGACTCTTTGTTAAAGGCAGTTAGACAAGAAACATTTTGTGATTCTAGTGTGTCTAAATTTACAATATACACATTATCATTTCTAAGAGAAGTAAATAATAGGTTATTTTTGGCATAAAAGACATGGAATGAATCATTTTTTAATTTAACATTAAATCAATCATCACACGGTTGGGATATGCTAAGAAATTTATACTTTAATCCATCAACATAAAGTACTTTGGAAATTGAAATAGAGTTAGGGTTACCAATCTGGCCTAAGCCAATAATTTTTATTTTACCATTATCACCAAATGTAACATGTCCTCTATCAATCTTGATAAAAATTTTGAATCTTTTTTAGTCCCCTATCATGTGTCTTGAACACCCACTATCCAAGTACCACATATTTATATAGAACTCTTTATACATTTTAACTACAAAAAGTTTATCCAAGAAACTATTTTCGTACCCATATTTGTCTGGTTCTAGATTCATTAGTAATAAAAGCTTCAAGAATCCACACATTTCTTATGGGTTTCCTATGTAGAATTTAGAGTATTTGAAAAATAAACTCTGTTTTTTCCAGAAGAACATGATTCAGTAAAAAGAATTTTTAGAACTGGAACTTGCATTAAAATTATGGTTTTTGAAGAAAGACTCATATTTTCCAATTTTGGTTATAAAACGTGTTTTAGATAAATTCATTTTTCCTGGTTGATATAATATTCTATAAGTATACCTAGGAGCTATCTGTTTACCAAGAATTTGAGTAAGGGTATTTTTTCCTTTGGTAAACTTTTCAAGATCCTTCTTTAATTTCTCATTAGTAATTTTTAACTCATTTGTTTCTTGAGAAATTTAGAATTTTTCACGTTTTCAGTTGTAAGTTCAGATTCAAAAGTTACAGTAAGAGCATACAGTTTCTTTAAAGATTTATATTTATCTTTTACCTGAATACAAGTCTCTTCCAACATGTTATAATATTCAAATAATTCTTCATTTTTCATATTCCAAGATTCAATTTCATTTTTAGAATAATAAGAATTGTGAACAGTAGAGTATAAGGTAACCTTAGATGTGTTTTTCATAAAACACATAGTTTCTATATCTTCTTTCTCATCATGAGAATAGTCAGATTCACCAGAACTATCCACAAAGGAACTCCAGGTGGCCTTCATGGATTTCTTATATCTCTTGTTTTTATTCATTTACTTCTTTTTATACATCAACTATGGACAACAAACATTGACATTTACTTTCTTTTAACATTCATAGAAAACCCTCTCTTATGGTTTATCATTTCTCTTCCAATCCTTTTTCCAGTTTCCCTTGTTATCATACATTCCATTATGATTGGGATTTCTAAAAAACTTCTTCCTTCTATAAAATTTATTGAATCTTCTAGTCAGCTAGGCCATCTCATCATCACTTTATGATGTTGATATATCAGTACTAGATCTTTCAACAGTAGCTTGAATTCTCAATTTGTCTTTTTTTAGAGGCATCAATATTGAAGGCTACAAACTTCCTCTTAGGTTAATAATCCTCCTCTTTGTTGACTTTCAACTCTTCTTCATACACTATCAGTTTTCCAATGAGTTCTTTAACAGGTAATTTTCTGATGTCACATGATTATCTAATTGAGATAGAGGTTACTCTTTATCTATCAGGTAAACATCACAAAATCCTCATGACTTTTTCTTTGGCTATAACTTCTCTTCCAAGAGAGATCATTGTGTTTACAATTTCATTGAACTTGAGATACATATCCGAAATAGATTCATCAGGCTTCATTTTAAAATTTTCATATTTAATAGTATACATATATAGTCTCATCTCTTTCACATTAGATGTTCCCTCATGGTAGATAAACAAAGTTTCCCAAATCTCATGGGAAGTTTTACAAGCAGAAATGCGATTAAACTCTTAATCTTCTAATGCACAGTATAGAGAATTCATTGGTTTACAGTTATTGTTATAGGTAGTCTTGGTAGGTTCATCCCATGTGTTTCTATAAATTTTAAGAATTCTATATTTACTTTCAATAGCTGTACAGATTTCAAATCCAATGTTTTCTAGATGTATTTGCATTTTACACTTCAACTGATCATAGTTTGTTCCATTAAAAAAAGGTGGTCTATTTGTAGCAGCTCCTTCTAGTCTATTTTCTAGGATATAAATTGTAAAAATATTTCAAAGTGATAAAAATGTAGATCTAATATAAATTTTACTAACTTTGAAATGAAACTACAATAATAGTTGAAATAGATTTGAAAAAAGATTTGAAAACTTAAGATTTTCTGAATACCTCTAATACCAAGTGTTAGTAGGAGTATATTACTCAAGAGGGGGGTGAATTGAGAATCTATAAAAAAATTGTTAAAATTTGTTCTTTGAAAAATTTCCCCCAATTAAAAATATAATCACATTCAGTTTTTAGTGAACTTATAAATGTCTTGAATGTTCAATTAATTTCTCATAAGATTGATTAGTTCTCAGCTATTCTAATCTAAAGATTAATATAACTTTTGAATCTAACCTAGTGGCTCAAAAAAGTTATAAACACTTTATAAACTAACTATAAAAGTTCAATTGAGTTTTATAATGTAATAAACATAGAATAAAACTAAAAGGAAAAGGCACAATAGATATAAACAATAGGTTCAGTCTCAAGATGAGACTTAGTCCTCTCCACTTGGTGATCACCTTCCACCAAGCAGTTAAAAATAATAAATAGTTTGATCCACACCTTGGATTGGGGTTCACAATATAACACAAGGTTGTCTAGGTCACACTTGACCTCTACCATAGTTATTTGTGGGAAAACAACAAACAGTTCAAACATGACCTCTTCCACTGTTCTACGTGGGAGACAAAGGATAAAATGAGAGAGAGTTTGAGGATATCAAGTATCCTCCAGTTATGCACATGAGTCAGTGTATGTGTTAGAAACAGATACACACATTACTCAAAAATGTAAGTAAATAAACAAAATAGATCAAATATGTAGAAGGAGGTTTATAAGTCTCTCTGTGTTATTCAGTGAGGCTCTGGACTCATTTGATGTAGTGTAAGTGATGTTTGAGTCCTCTTATGGAAGTTGGCTTCAAAACAGAGTATTGTAGCCTCTATGATCTGTCTTCCAGATGTGCGAAAAGTTCAGCTCCATTGTTATAAAGATTTTCAGTGTATTCTAGTACATTTTTCTTGTCTTGTTTATCTCCCGGTATGCTCTAGCTTTGAGTTCTTGGGATTTTAAAGTAATCTCAAGAGTTGTAGGAATTTCTTAGTTCTTCTTTTTTTTCTACTTTTCAGCACACCTAGAATGATCCAACTTGTAATTATTTTATTATTCGAGGTCCAGCAGACATGAAGATCTCCCAACGTGTATATACCTCGTACTATCTACTGAAATTCCTATATACAACATTAAATAATGTCAGAAACATTAACTTATCTAAATATTACTGTTAGAAATAAATTTGAATTAATAAATTAAAAACAGTTTTCATGACTATAGGTGAGTCATTAGTATCGGTGACTCATTGGAATTGTTCTGTCATCATCGTTCTATCAGCATCAATCTGTCAGCTTCAGTAACTCTCTGTATCAGTGAGTCCTCTTCTTTGGTATCAGTGACTCTAAGAATGGGTGAGTCGTTTGTGCTATCAGTCTGTCTGGGCATTGGTGAGTCGTCATCAGTGACTCATTTAGAACTATCAGTGTTTCACCCATCGGTTACCCATCCATCGGTATGTATCCCAGCAATTACTCGTTCATCAGTGTGTCGCTCATTGGTAAGTCATCCAATGGTGAGTCTATTGAACTATCGGTGCGCCCGATCATCGCTGACTCATCCATCGGTGATTCCTTCGATTGGTGAGTCATTATCGGTGAGTCGACCAATGGTGAATCCCTTGAACTATCAGTGCCAGGGACTCTAAAAAACATATAAAGTGTATGTCTTATGCAGAACACTATCGGATTAAGTGAAATTCATATATACATGTAAATATACACTTGTAAACATATTTATAGATAAATATCCAATATGGGTTGACTTATTATAATGTATTATAAAATGTGACATAATTGATTCCATTATAAATATCCATTGACTAGATTAACATGAGTTATAACATAATATATGAAATAATAGAATTTTTAAATTGGCATGATTTGTGATTATGAAAACAACGATTTCACAAAGTCTCCAACATATATTTTAATATAAATATATATCTGTTAATATAAATATATATATGTAAATATAAAATATATTTCTCAACATATAAGATTAATCTAAATGAAAAACTAATATCCATTTTATTTAATATAAAAATATATGAATATTTATATACCTATATAATGTGTGTGTGTGTGTGTATTTGTGTGTGTCTGTATTAACAACTGATATATATTAATATACGAATAAATATACGGATAAAAATTATAACTAAATATATATAAATTGATAGATATAAATATATATTAATATACATGAATAAATATATAAATATATAAATATAACTATACATGTATATATATATTAATATATATATATATATATTAATAAAAAAAATATATATATATTAATATAACTAAATATATATTTTAATATAAATATATATATATGTTAATATAAAATATATTTCTCAATATATAAGCTTTATCTAAATAAACAAATAGTATCCATTTTACTTAAAATACAAATATATAAATATTTATATATCTATATAATGTGTGTGTCTGTGTTTGTGTGTGTGTATTAACAACTGATATATATTAATATACAAATAAATATATAGATATATAAATATATAAATATAATTATACATGTGTGTCTGTATTAATATATATTAATATATGAATAAATATATATATAACTAAATATATATTCTCATATAAATTTATATATGTTAATATAAATATATATTAATATACTAATAAATATAACTATATATATAAATAAATATATATATCATTAAATGGACAACAAAACAATATATAGGAGTGGTAAAGGTTCCAGGTGCATAGTGGGAGGTCTCGAGTTTGAATCATGAGGGAGGCAGGGGCGCACGCGGTGGTGAAGGGTTGTGCTAGCGCTGTTAAAGGGTTAAGGGTGGGGTTGGGACATACTGGGGTGGTAGGGGCATGTAGGGTCGGGTGGGGGTGATTCATAGCACTGTTTAAGGGGGGTCAAGAGTTCTTAAAACCCCCCTCTGATCTGCAGAAATTATTTTCAATTTTTTAAAAAAAAATAAAACTTTTATCAATGCTTTTTTTAGCGTAGATAAAAGACCTTGTTTATCAGTGCTTTTTTAAAAGTACTGTTAAAAGGGGTATTTATAAGTGATTTTTTTATCCATGATAAAAGGGACCCCCCCCCCCAATTATATTTGATAAGATTAACAATGCTTTTTTTAGCACTGTAAACGCCATATCTTCAGTAGTGATAGGAATCCAAGAATGATGTTAACCTATGTTACCGCTTATTAATAGAGCTTGGGAAAACCACAACTATGTTTGTTGGATTGTAATGTGGATCCCATTTAATAATTAAGTATGAAAAATTTGGATAGTAACAACGTCGCATGTGTCTCTCCACAAGATAGGGTGTATATGCCCAAGTCAAAGAAAAAAATTCCAAGTGCAACACTGATCAAAACGCCATACAATGAATGTCCAAAACTCATGAGTAGAAGGAAAGTTTTGAAACAAGGGTTTTTTAATTTAAAAAAATGGAGTATTTTTTTTCCCTGGGATAACGAGCACCAATTTATTTGGCATTAGGGTGGTTTTAGGGAGAATTGTAAAGTAATGACAAAGTATGACAAGGAAAAAAATCCAAAAACAAAGAAAACAAGGAATCAATTCATGATGCTCCCTCTGGATCATATGATCATGGGGTAAGGACCACTATTATTTGGGTGTCAACCTCACTTCCATGTTTTATTCCTTTGGGGCATCGTTATCTCATCATCCAATGCACATTCTGAAGAGTCCTATGGAATGATACAGTTCTTATATTTCTATTAAAGATCCCAGAAATCTAGATCCAAGTTTTGTCAGCACCCATCCTCAAAAAAAATTATTGCATCTTTTGACTAATTAGTAGACACAATATCCAAAAAAAAATGGTTCAACGAAGGTAATTTCAAGTTGTAAGTCAAACCACTCGGCCTTCACTTTTGTAATACCCAAGGGGTACCTTTCACCTTCATAATCATCCAGAGGGGTTATGATCTTTTTTTTCTATTTCACCTTCACAGTCATGGGTTAAGGCCTTTACAAAGTCATAAAAGGAGGTTTTAATAAGTTCAGAAAAGTGGGATAAGTAAGACCATTTTATATTTTCTATCACGACAGAGCTCGTTAATCTTCCATCCCTACCACAGGAAACACCTGGTCCTCATGGATGTGTGCCACTATTCCTTTTCTTTGAATTATGACAAATGTCATCCTACTTCGATTCCTCCTACGGACACTGTCTAGAATCCCCCGCATCAAGGGCTAGACACAACAATACCTCCACTGCCTCTTCAGCCTCCATTGGTGGAGAGACAACAACCTCAGTCATCTTAGAGACATCAAATGTATAGAAAACTTCCTCTTAGATGGTTCGGAAATCAACTGATCAGCCCTATTGCACATCATACACAACATCCTCTCAGCCAGGCTGGTATTCCATTTTAGGTTGATCAACAAAATCAATAGGTGTTGTATGTTAAGCACATGTTGCACCCTGGAAAATAGAAATATCAACATCCTAACTGGCTTTGATCCATGAGGATGAAATAGACAGAGGGGAGGAATGATCCTTTTGTGCATATCTATAATTTAAATTCATTAATTTAGTTGAAAAAGGGGCCTCTTTTCTTCCAATGTTTGACACGAAGGGGATATTTCCCCTTACTGCTACCCGCATTCATATATTTATCCCCAATAACATCAACAAAATCAAACCCATACGCTGAATCAGATTACATACTCACCTAGTGTGAGTAATGGTACATCTTTCCTCCATACCAGATATCAACATTGTACAACAGTTTGATGATAGCACAATCATCTTCATTTAACATATTGACTGTGCCACCCGCATCAAAGTGAGATCCCTTATTCATAGCCTCAGAATCAATGCCTTTCAAAGACACACCATTTCCATCAAATGGAACCGAAAATAAAGCAAGACCTACCTTTTGAGTGGTGCCAATGATTACTTCTACAAATGAAGTAAAAGGTTGAGCTTGAGAAACCTTGTGATCAATCATTGGCATGTATCTCTTGGTAGGTAGGGGATCCACATCATCCCTTACCTACCCTACTTTAAATCCATCATTACCTTTGTTGAGGTGAATCATGGACCATCTTCCCCCCAACCATGGGAACTATTTTCTTCCCATTAGTAGTGGGCAACTTGAATTTACAGTTTTCAACATAATGGAAATATTTCTTATAGTTGGAGCATCTTAAACCTGTGTGGCAGTTATCTATCATGTTCAATACACAAGAAATTGAAGTAAAAACAAAGGACATGTTCATATTCAATTGCATGCTCAAACTATAATTCACCAACAACCAAATAAATATATTTATATAAATATATTTATAATTACATACAAGTATTTATAAATATATTTAAAAATATAATTATTTTGTATTATAATTATAATTATATATTTATAATTATATTTATAAATACATATTTACAATTCTTTTAATATATTAATAATTATATAAATAAGTATTTATTTATAATTATATATATTTGTTTCTATTTACAATTAAATTTAGAAATACATAATTACAAATCTTTAAATATATGTATGATTATGTAAATATTTTTTTATAATTATATTTTTTTATATTTATTTATAATTATATACATTTAATTATTTATTTTAAAATTATTTATATTCATTATATTATTAAATATTAATTATATTATTAATTATTAATTTCATTATTAATTCTTAATTATATTATTAATTATTGATTATACAACAAAATTAGATTTACAATTATTACTTGATCATTAATCCGGGTGGGTTTGGATAATATATTCAAATTTATATATTTATATAATTAAAATTATTTATAATTATGTTTATATATATATATATATTTATAAATAAAAATCTAAAATTCAAAAAATATATTTATCAGTATATTTTAAATTTATTTATAGATTTATTTTAATAAGTATATAATTCTAAATATATTTATATTTATATATTTATAAATAATTATTTATAAAGGAGGATGGGATTCATCATGAGAATACATGGTAGTGACCATAATGATAACTAAACGCCACTTTAAGCGATGGCCTTCCCTCACGAATCATATGATCTTGAGGAACTCCTCACTAGAGGGAGCTGGAATGATCAATCTTGTAAAGGAAAAACTCTAAACAAATTGGACTTCGATGTGAATTGTGAGAAGGAATCTAATCCTGGTTCCTAGACTTTTGCATCCTACATGGACTCAATCATCATAAGGATTATCAAAAAGGGCTCAATCTGTCCCGAACCAACATGGATACCCCGGTGCCTTGATCCCCTTGACACGACCTAAAGGGAATTGTCAATCCCCATAGGTTGACGACTAGCACATGACACCATACAAGAATGAAGAGAAAATATTGTTTTTCCACAAAACAGCGTAATATAAACAAAACAAGTCAATATGATCAACACTCCAAAGGGAGAAATTGTCAGAATCAAACGTTTAAAACTATACTCAATCAGTACATCGTCAAAAGATACAACTTTTACCTAGATAAAGCTCAAATATAAAGCCATGTAAAAAGTGGATCACATCTCCACTAGTCACCTCCATCACACTAAGTCACAAGAATCAAGAACATCCACCACCTCCAAGTGTCACTTTTGCTTTTCTAATACATGAAATAAAAAATATACAAATTCCCAAAAGTAAAGGTTGGGTGTGAGCTATAATGCCTAGTAGGGTCTCGCCAAGTGTTCCATAATCAATACAACAACAATTAAACCAAATATGATTTCAATTTAAATAAACAAGGCATGTCATTACATTCACATATTTTCAACAAAACATTCTTTCAATTAAAAAAGATGGTGGATATATCAAAACATTCCTAAATAAACATTATAGATAAAACATTTATATAAATTTGTTGGGATGAATAAAAAAGTTCTATAAATCAATGATATGTAATCATAAAATTAGTTATATAATAGTAACATGTTTCAATCCCTATGATACATTATATTCTAGTAAGAATACCATTACACTACTCATTAGTTATCTCATATCAATGTGTGCACATGTCCCGCAACTTTGGTCATCGGGGCTCAACTCTCCGTCAGGGGAAAATCATGTCACGGTATGTTTATGTCAATGTTTTTATTGTCAATCCAATTCTATGGGGTCATATCCTAGAATTATTTCCCTAATTACCCACTAACTATTCAGACTAACATGTGCTTCATTCAATCAATCAATCAATCATGCACAAGTCAATCATTTCAAATCAGTTCAAAATATAATTTCATGCTTTTAGTTTTAAAAATTCCTTTCTCATTTCAAAACTAAATCATAGATTTTCATCAATTCACACTTTTTTAAATCATCATTAAATTTAATCCACATCAAATCATTTCAAAAAATAATTTTTCCAAATCAATCTATCAAAATTTCTCAAGTCCACCCAATAATTTTAATTCCATTAAAATTGGGGATTTTTTCACAATCTCTATTCCTTTTTCAAAACCATCCATCAATCACCTAAAATTCAGGTTTTTAAATCATTTATAAACTCATTTAAATTCAATTAATCAATTTAAGGTTTTAATTGTAGGGAAAATGTATAGAAACACCTACCTTTAATTAGCAATCAAATCAACACCTGGAATGGGAAAACACAAATGAATAATGAAGGTGAATGAGACCAACAAAGAAATACTAGATCACAAAACATTAAGATCAACTATAATTCCATTTGAAAAAAAAATATCATAAAACTACCAAAGAGGGATAATACAGATAGGAATAAAACCAAAGTGAGGAAACTCACTTGGGATTAAATGGTACACCGAGACGTTTAGAAGGTAATAAATCACTCACTATGCATGATAGAATGCCTAGGGTTATTGGGAGGAGTGCCTGAATAATGCCAAAAAAATAGGTGAGAAGCAGAAATAAATCTTATTGGGCGTGAGGAATTTACATTACAAATAAAGGGTTTATGGTATAAATAAATCTTGTTGGACATACACAGAAAAAATTATCATCTCAGGCTAAAAATATTGATTAAAAAATTTAATATGCAAGTACATTATTTATAGTGAAAATCATTTCACACCATAATCCATTTTCCCATTTTGTGGCTAGTGGGAAATTTACATCATACATAAAATATTTTATGTGTAAATTATTTTTACAATCATCACTCAAAAAATTGAGGCCTTCAAAAACACCCAAATAAAACACAAACTACCCCGACCCTAAAAGGGAACCTTATAGAACCCTTAACACATTTATACCCAAAATCCATTATTTTAAAAAAACATACATCCCCATGATTTTGTTCATTTTCACCAAAAAAATATCTCCATCCTCGAAACACCAGAAATACACCCAAACAAAAAATTAAACAAAAAAATAGTCAAGAATTAACTAGTAAATGGTATCAATATGTTACAAACTCTACACCGTAAACAAATTATGTCCCCAGGAATCCTTTTAAGAAGTTTCCATGTCAAAGAGATGAGTCCACTACACTCTAAGAAGTTACTCACACTCCCACAACTCATGAGAATCAGAACCATTCCGCCATAGAACACAAACCAAAGGCATTGTAATTCAATGAAGAACCTTTGTGTTAGAATAAAAAATATTTACTAGATGATCATTCATAAATAAATTAGGGTCAACATCAAGATATTTCCATACCAAAACATGAGAAGGGTCTGAAAGTTAATTCCAAATCTATGATACCTAAAACACATTGTGGATCAAAGTCGATTGTGATGGAAGTTCCAATCAGTATGCCACTTTCCTCACTCACTCAACAATTTCAAAAGGACCCACAAACCTCATCATAAGATTTCTCTATTTTATAAGGATTTGGTAACCCAACTGAGTTGAAACTCCCAAAAACACCAAGTCACGAATAGAAAACTCCAACGGTTGTTGATGATGATTGATGTAGGATCTATACTGGATCTATGCCAACAATATTCTATGAAAAATAAAGTAAATCTTCATCATAGTCTCATTAAAAAAATTGGTCAAACCAAGGGCCTTTCACCAATCTATGACCAACATAATGTAGATCTGCAAGGATGCTCATATAAGGTCTCAAAAGCATTCATCCTGATACTAGACTAGTAATTATTGTTGTAGGAAAGTTAAACTAGTCCCAAATGGTCATCCTGAGGTCCACCAAAGTCATGAACACAAACACAAATCATTTTCTCAATAATATGTATTGGTTTATATATCTGTTCATCCATCTATAGATGATATTCCATGATCAAACATGCCTGGGATCCCATGGACTCCAAGAGGCCTCTCTTGTAGTGATAAGTGAAATAGTGATCCTTATCGGCGACTATAGCATATGGAACTCCATGAAATATAAAAATATCCTACATGTAGTGATGTCCCTTGTCCTAAACTTTTGTTGTATCTTGAATGGGTATTAAGTGAGCCTGTTTGGTTAGCCTATTGATCACAACCCATATGGTATTCTTCCTTATAGCGGTACACAACAACCCAAACACAAAGTCTAAAGAAATCTCATCCCACATTCAAGTCAGCACTAGAAGCATATGAAGAAAATTTTATGGTATTTGAAGCTCGATTTTAAACTATTATAATGTATAATGATGAGATACAAAATTAGAGAGGCCCTGAATCATACATAGACACCAGAATCATCGCTACATATCATAGAACATCTTTGTTGTTTCATGGTGCACATGCCACTGAGAACTATGGAATCCCCCCATCACGACATTTCTCATAGAAAAAGAAACCACATGCAGGTTTTGAAAACATAGGAGGCCCTATGGAGAGAATAACCATTAACCAATTGTCTTACCACCATAAATTTTGTCCCTAATTCCATAGAATTCATCATCAAATGGCTTCTACTGAAGAATCATCTTGATAAAAGAGGTGGTCAATTGTACACTTGCCAAAATAGCCTCATAATTATTCTCATGAACTCCCAAATGAAACTAACAAAAGTGATCCATTATATTGCACTCTTTTGATTATTACTTCATAACTTGAGTCAAAAGTTTCCTACATAATGCATCAACAAAAGCATTATCTTTACCTGGGGTGTAGGAAATGTTGAAATCAAAAGACTTAGGTTCTCCACCCAATATATATGTCGGAGGTTTAGATATTTTTGGTTGAAGATATAACTCACTATTTTTTTGAAATAGTAAATGAAAAACCATTCACTAAAAAGTTTTTTCCATTATCTATTAAGAGAATGCATCACAGCTATGAGTTTGAGATCATGGTTCAAATAATTATTCATGTGTGACTTAATCTGTCTGGAACCATAGGCTACCACATGATCACTCAACATAAGGAAACAAATAAAACTCAAACATGATGCATCAGGAAAGAACACATAGCCCTACCCAGCCTCTGGAAAATTCAACACCAGCATAGAATTCAAAAGATATTTCAGCTCAATAAAATAACTTTGACATTTAGCATCCCAAATTAAGTTCTCCCCCTTCTGAGTGAGATCTATAAGATCCCATAGTTTTTAAGGTATTTCCCTCTTTGAACTTTGGTCAACCCTATTTTAATTTTTAGTTTTATTATTTTTTAAACCTTCGTGGTTGAGTCTCGTTGGGGTTTGGAGATCATTTTCTGGGAAAAATGACCCAATGTTCAGGGATACATGTTGTTTGAATTAATAAAGTTAGAGTATAAATGTGTCAAGGTATTATGATGTTTATCCATGAGTTTGGAAGGTTTTATTGGGTGGTTTAGGTTCATTCAATTAAATTTTGGCTGATACCTTTCTAATAGACACTTTTACATCATGAAAATGTTACTCGATGAGAACCTATACTAGGAAAAAGTTGTGAACTGGTTCAGAGCATGAAATGGTGACATGCTGTGAAAATATTTCAAGATTTGATATGGTATATTGAGGTTGTTTTAAACCGATGAGACATGTTTTTGGTGTATCTCATAAATTGAATAATTCGCACCGTGAATCTCTCTGAATCAGTGGTTTAAAACCATGTTGTGCATATGATTTTATTTCATCCACCATGTGGTATCCTCTCTCAAACCCTAGGGAGACTCCAAGAAATTTTAGAGAATTTTTTTCCCATCCAAATATATTAATCAAGAGTTTAATCTATGATGAGTTCTTCACATTGGTTTTCCCCTTTCTTCCACTATTCTTAATTTTAGCGGTGTGATATATTTACTGATGTTTAATCAGGATGTGATCTTGATATTTCTATGATCTAGGTTTTTCCTTGTGAACACCAACGCCTTCATTACTTGTGGATGTTACCTATGGAAAGTGTTAATGTTATCACTAGATAAATGTAAGTGGTCTATAAAAAACCCCATTGGTCAATTTCTATTTGTTCAAGTATGTGAAAGATTATGTGATTTCACCAACACAATATGTGTGTTAACTAATATAATAATGGGTGATGATAATAATGTGTTTGGACTACCCTTGGATCCCTTTGTATCCAATAGTGTTATGACCTGACACATGACTAACTTTAGAGTGAGCCAACCCATGAGCAATAATGAACTATAAAATGGATTAAAATGTGTTTTCGCATGACATGAGACATCAAGTGACTGCTTGTGATATATTCACCTTAGAGAATGGCTTACTTGAATATTTAATGAATGATTAATTGAAAGAAAAATGGTAATTGGGTAAATTAACCATTGTGGATTATGATGTTTTGTTGAGGTATTCTTTTCATTCTGACTTGTTTTGTGATTTATTCTGAAGTTCTTATATTAGGGTGTTTTCCCAGTTATGCTGAAATGATTATATAATGGTATATTTCTAGTTATGTCTAAATTCTTATATATAGGGATTTTCCTAGTTATGCTAAAATGATTATATAATGGGTTTGTCTTGGTTATGTTGTAATTATTATAGGACTTGACTCTATTTTGTGATTATGTTATGGACTTTTGGTTATGTTTGGAATGGTTTTGCTACATGATAAGAGATATTATGATATGGAGGTGAAGTATGTTGATTGTTGTATTATATTAATTGATTAATTAATAATCCTTATTATCACTTTATCGAATACACTTATTATCAGTGTAGTTTTGTTTATACATGGTAGTGTCAACCTATTGAGTTTTAATCATACCCTATTTGAGTAACCATTTGGTACCTAAGAAGATTATATGGTTACATGTTTGGAAAAGGGAAAATGACCTTGTTGTTGATTGTTAATTTCTGAATGGGTTGGAGACAAGACATATGTGGGGATCAGGATTGAGGTATTCTAAGTTTATTTGTTTCATATTGGTATTTTATTTGTATTAAATTCAGTTTTACATTTAGATACAATCCAACCTATCATTACATTATCATTTTATTATTATTGGACTATTTAGTTGAAATTAATTGTTTGATTTATACGTTGTGTTGTATTATTTCCACTATTTTCATTACTCTACTATTTGTTTAATTTTGTTGAATTGTAACTTTGTGCCAGGGGGTATAGTCTCCCCACTATATTCTCTACACCTCTACTTTTATTCAGTAACCTCTGGCATATGGGGAGATTCACCTAAGGTCTAGCAACCAACCCAGTTTGGCCATATAAGATAGTGACGAGTCGTGGGATTTTAAAAAGTGGTATGAGAGGATCAGGTTTTTATTTTTCAGATTGTTTACTATTTGGATAAGGTATAAAGGATGAGAGGATGTGTCGGGACTTGGTAATAAGATTCTTTATGGGATTATCTATCCCCATGTATGAGAAAAAATCTGAGTTCCCAGGGATGGGATTATTGTTCATGATGTTCTCTTATTATGGTTGATCACATGTTGTGTGATGTTACTATTTATTGAAATTTTTACTCATGTATCAGTATGGAATGAGATGAGTATGCATTCATCATGATAGGCACATAGGGATATATATTGACATATAGTGTTTGTGATAGGAAATTTTTTATTTTATGTGATATATTTACCTGTATGAACTGTGAAATGAGATACCTGTTATATATGATGAAAAAATTAATAAATGACCTGTTATGTCGTGTCAATTCACTTGTTAATCCATGTTTAGAGAGACCATAAGATTGTTTTCCTCTTTTTTTTACCTATTGAGGTTGACCTTGATGTTATCCAGTTTTCTAAGGAGTGTTTTTTTTATGTAGGTAAAATACCCCCTTGTCATATTTGAATTGAGTTTCAAGAGAGTGGGGATCAATAAACTCATAACACAGCTAAACTGGAGTTTCCTATAGCCCATAAGGATCAGATGGATGATCAGGTCTGCAACAACTTCCTGAGGGATATGTAATCTATGTAAAGGGATATAGTTTTCACTGTAACTTTGATGTTTGAGCTGATGAGAAAGTTCCTGCTAAAACACCCTACTATGTTCACTGGGGGAGGCCCCTAGGAAGCTGAGTTCTACATTGAATTAGTCTATAAAATCTTCAAGAATCTTGAGACACTTATATATAATAGGGTGAATATTGTTGCATATATACTTTATAGTCCATCTAATCATTGTAGGGACACTTTTGAGAAATTTGTGTAGAAATAGGATTTATCATAGAAGGACTTCAAGTAAAAGTTTTTGAGACACTTATATCTTGAAATGGTAATATATGTGAAGGATCGCATGTTCATGCACCTGATATAAGAGGTATTTTTAGTGATGGACTATAATAAACATTTCACCGATATGCAGAATTTTGCATCATCTTTAGTAGATGATATTTCCATGGAAAGACATTTCTAGGATGGGTTTCTCTATGAGATCTGGTTGTAGGTGAATATTTTTTTCTTGAGTATCTTTTCAGACAAGATGAATCATTATCTCATCATGGAAGGTAATTTGAGAGAGGGACCGAGTAGCAGACGAGTTTTTTAGTATGATGAACTCTGAGCTCTTATTCTAGTGGATAGAAGAGCTTTTATGATAGTTACCACTAAGGAAACAATGGGTAGAGTAGCTAGGGTAGTGGACAACCATCTCAGGACCATGTGTCTTTGTAGTGCTATCAGTGTAGAAAGTTTCTTCACAACTGGACACAACGTACATACCCTATTTTGGATTTTTGTGCTTATCAGGGACTGGTCCACCTATAAAGGTTTTATAGGGGAATATAATAGCATAGAAATGGTTTGAAATTAGGATAGGTACCAGAGTCTGGGAAGGAAAAAAAATAACATTCATCAGACTAGTGGATGGAGTTCCATTGGATGTTCAGGTTGAGGCATAGGATATGGTACCCCAGTACAAAAGCAACAGTAACAGGTTGAGGGAATGACCTAGGGGAGTCAGACTGGAGCCTAGGGAAGAGGGGAAAGTTAGCTTCATGTTATGAAATCTACTATGGCTAGATTGGATACAAGATCTTCTACTATCAAAGGTATGAATCTTGTATTATATACCCTTGATTTAATTTTTTTTGATATAGGATCATCACATCCATTATATTTTATCTCTTTGAAAATGGTTTGGGGTTGGTTTTGGAAATCTTTGGTGGTTTCTTGATCATCGACACACCATCGAGAGTACTGTCTTAGAATATCAAATGTTTTAAGGCATGTTACCTAGGAATTTGTGGTTACTATTTATTTTGGGAACTTTTTATTCTAGAAATGATAGGTTTTGATTTGATTCTTGGAATAGATTATCTAGTTCTATACCAGGCTCGTATTGACTATTACCAAGGAGAGTTACCTTTTTATCTCTAGAAGGATGTAGCTATTTTCACTATGGTGAGTTGGATCTTGATGTTGGTCATGTAGAATCAATTTAGTAAATATGAGATTTTATCATGTCTTAGATTGTAGGTATTGATCTAGATTATGGTGGAATATAGAAGGATACTTTTCTTCTAGTGGTAGTCTGTTTTCAGGATGTCTTTCTTAATGAGTTCTATGACTTACCACCCCAGCGGGAGATTGAGTTCACAATTGAGTTGGTGATGAGATCATAGCTAATTTTTATTCCTCCAAATAGGATGCCACTAGAAGAACTTCATAAATTGGAAGTTCAATTAGAAGATATTAAATCCAAGGGTTTCATATAACCTAATAGGTTACCTTGGTGTTCTACTATGATTTTATCTAAGAAGGTTGATGGGACTTTACGCTTATGTGTGGAATATCATAGATTAAACCAAGTGACGGTCAAGAACCGATATCCCCTTCCATGAATTGATGATATCTTCGATCAACTAAGAGGTTTTTGGAATTTCACTAATATTGACATGATATCAGGGTATTATCATTTGAGAGTGTGATCATCAGGCATTCCTTATATTGATTTTAGAAGAAATTATGGCTTGTATGAGTTCATGGAGATGTCGTTTTATCTAACTAATGCACAAATGGTATTCATGGATTTTATGAATCAGATATTTCATCCTTTTTTGGACCAGTTTTTTATGGTTATAATCAAGTACATCTTAGTTTACTTATAGTTTATGGATGATCATTCCCAGCATCTTGACATCAAACTGATTATATTAGATATCATGGAATTTATGATAAGCTAATGAAATGTAGTTTCTATATCGATAAATTTTACTTCATGGGTCATTTTATATTAGTGGTTGGGGTGTTAGTGGAACCAAAGAATACTACCACCATCATGAGATTAGCCCAAAAATCCCTTCAAGATTCAGATATTTCTAGGTTTAGTAGGTTATTATTGGTGTTTTATCAATGACTTATCCAGTCTAGTCACACTAATGTTCAGGCTGACAAAGAAATGAGTGAAGTTTTATTGGTATGATTCTTGTGAGAGGTATTTTTAGGGCCTAAAGAGCAGGATGACCTCAGCATTGATCCTCAATTTACATGTGATGTTTATGGAATATACCGTGTACTTTGATGCATCCAGAGTTAGAACTGGAGAACTTCTAATGTAGGAGGACTGAGTGGTTTCTTATGGTTTCAGACAATTGAGATTGTATGAGAGGAATTAACCTACTCCAAATCTAGAGTTTTCTATAGAGTTACATGACCAGATATATTTGAGTCATTATCTATTGGGTGATAATTTTTTGGTTTACATGGACCATAATATCCTCAGGTACATATTTTATCAGTGAGACTTGAACCATCAATAGATGGGATGGGTTGAGTATCTATAGTGTTTCATCTTTGAGCTAGATTATATATCGGGGAATGGAAACATCATTATAAATTCCTTGATCTAGAAGATGATTATGGAGGAAGTGTGGGTGTATTACGATGAATGGTGGATAATTAAACTCTTTAGATCCCTGCATCTAAATGTTCAGAGGTCCCAAGGATGAGTAGCTCCAACTTTGACATTTTTTATAACAGTTATTTTTGGTCAGATCAAGACTGAGAAGATATTTGATCCAGAGGGATTATCTCTAAGGTATAGCTTATATGGTGGGGATCCACTGGCAGTATAGTCTGTTGGCAGTGGAAATTCTATTCTTTTTGTGGCCAATTATGGGTTTTTACAGGCTTGTGTAAGGTGTTGAGGAGAGGGTTTTATGATTCTAGATGGGAGATAGATCTTGGGATGATAAATATGTATCCGGGTCTCTATTGATAGTATTGATGACTAGGAATGAAGAAGGATGTAGTAGGATTCATGTAAATATGTTTCACCTATTAGTATGTGAAGTTCTAGCATCAGATCCCTACTAGCCTATTACAGCCTCAACCCATTCCATAACAGAAATGGGAATATGTCTCTATATATTTTGTGATATAATTACCTAGTATAACTCAGAAGAATAATTAAATATGAGTGATCATAGATAAAATATCGAAGGTATCCAGCTTCTTTCCCATCCGGGAGACCTTCACTATTTAAGATCTTGGAAATATCTACATGAGGTAGTTATTTGGAATGTATGGTGTTCTATGATATATAATTTCTGATAGAGATTCTTTTTTCAAATATCAGTTTTTATAGGGTATTAAATGTTCTTGTATCCCAGGTTCTTTTGATAATAACCTATCATCCACAGACTGATAGATAATCTGAATAGACTATTTAGATTCTAGAGGATATGTTACGATCTTGTACTTTGGATTTCATTGGTTCATGGGATAAGAATTTATCACTCATGGGGTTCAATTATAATAAGAAATTATAGGCATAAATACAAATGGAAACTTTTGAGGCTTAGTATGGAAGGTCATGTCGTTCGCCTCTTTTTTGGTTAGAGATAGGCAATTCAGTGCTTGTTGGGTGTAGTCTTGTGTAGGAGATATTTGAGTAGGTTCAGTTGATTAGGAGGTGGTTTGTGACCATGGAAAGTAGGAAAAAATATCGAACTAACTATCAATGATAACCTTTTGAGCATTAGGTTTGCCATCATGTTTTTATTCAGGTGTTTCCTAGGTTAGGTAAACATCATATCAAGAAACTGGGGAAGCTAGTGTCTAGGTTTGTTGGTTTATTTAAGATAGTGGAAGGGGTTGGTCCAGTGGCATACTGATTGGACCTTCCATAGTGTTATAGTTCTATGAATTACATTTTTTATGTATCACATCTTCAGAGATATCATCCTGAACCTTCTCATGTGGTATACATTAGGGGCGTTGATCTTTGTGTAGATTTTTACTTTGAGGATCATCGAATATGGATTGTGGACAATAGTGAGAATTATATTTGAGGAATACTATATCTCTAGTTTGAGATCTGTGTGAGCATGGTAACATTCAAGATAAGACATGGGAGAGGGAATCTAATTAGTGAACATTATTCATCGATCCCCCATAGTGATTCTTGTATCAACTTTGGGATGATATGTTAGATGTTGGGTAGGTTGAAATATCCCTTCTTTTTCTAGGTACGCCCCTCTTTGAGATTTAGTTTAACCTATTTTAATTTGGGTTTTCCCTATTATTTAAACCTTGGTGGTCAAGTCTCTTTTTGGGATGGAGATATTTTTCTAGATAAAATGACCTAAACTTAGGGGATATATGTTGTTTGAATTAATGGAATCTGTGTATAAATGTGTTAAGGGATTTTGAGGGTCCTCTATGAGTTTGTAAGGCTTCGTAGGTGGTTTGGGTTATTTCTATAGAAGCCGAGCTGAGAGATATCTACTGGACACTTTCACGTTATGAAAATGTTACACAATTTCAACCTGTTTCTAGGAAGATGTCATTAAATGGTTCAGATTGGGGTTATTTTAAACCAAGATGATGTGTTTTTCATCATATCTCAAAAATATTTAAATTCACATCATAAAAGTGTTTCATGTCATGAATATCTTCAAATTAGTGGTTTAAAACCACTTTGTGCATATGATTTTATTTCATCCACCATGTAGCATCCTCTCTCAAACCTTAGGGTTACTCTACGTGATTTTAGATCATTTTCTTCCCTTATGGACATCTTGATCAAGTGTTTTATCTCTGATGACTTTATTCACTTTAGTTTTCCATTTTTTCCCATTATTCGCTATTATCACTATGTGATATCTTAACCTCATGTTGAATTAGGTTGTAATCTTAATGTTTTTGTGATAATGGTTTTTCCTTATAATCACCAATGTCTTCGTTCCTTGTTGGTGTTACCTATTGAATGTGTTTCTTCAAATTCCAGATAAAGGTAGGTGGTTTATAACAAACCCCATTGATATATTTCTTTTTTTTCAAGTATACGCAACATTATGAGATTATGTAAACACCACATACTCATTAACTAATAGAATAGTGTGTGATGATAATCATGTGTTTGGACAACCCTTAGATCCCTTTGGATCTAATAGTGTTCTGACCTAACCTGTGGCCACCCATAGGGTGAGCCTACCCTAGAAAAATAATTAACCATCTAATGAATTAAACTATGATTTAGTTTGATATGAGACCATAGGTGATTGCTTATGATAGATTCACCTTAGAAAATGGCTTACTTGATTATTAAATTTTTGGGTAATTGAAATAAAAAATTGTAATTGGATAAATTGACCATTTTGGAATATGATTCTATGTTGTGGTTTTCTTATTTTTATGACTTGTGTTTTGATTTATGCTAAAACGGTTATATAAAGGGCTTTTCCTACATATGATTAAATTATAATATAAATGGATTTTCCTAGTTATACTGAAATTCATACATAAACGGATTTACCTAGTTATGTTAAAATGCTTATGTAAAGGGATTTTATCAGTTATGATGAAATGCTTACAATTAAATTTATAAATACATAATTATAATTCTTTAAATATATGTATAACTATATAAATATTTTTTATAGTTATATACATTTATATTTATTTATAATTATATATATTTAATTATTTATTTTTAATTTTTAATTATATTAATTATATTGTTAAAAATTAATTATATTGTTAATTATTATTTATATTATTTATATTATTTATTATTAATTTTATTATTTATTATTAATTATATTAATTTTATTATTAATTATTAATTATATAATAAAATTAGATTTACAATTATTAGTTGATCATTAATCCAGACAGGTTCAGATAATATTTTCATATTTATATATTTACATAATTATATTTATTTATAATTATGTTTAAATATATATATATATATACTTATATATATAAAATTATATAAATATAGATTTATAAATACAAATCAAAAATTAAAAAAAATATTTATAAATTTATTTTAAATTTATTTTTAGATTTATTTTTATAAGTATATAATTCTAAATATATTTATATTTATATAGTCATAAATAACTATTTATAAAGGAGGAGGATGTTCGTCATGCGAATTCATGGTGGTGACCACGATGAGGACTAAACCCCACTTCAAGTGATGGAATTCCCTCACGAATCGTATGATATTGAGGAACTCCTCACTATAGGAAGCTAGAATGATTGATCCTGTAAAGGAAGCACTCTAGAGAAAGTGGATTTTGATGTGAATCGTGTGAAGGAAGATGAGCCTGGTTCCCGATCTTTAGCATCCTATGGGGACTCATCATCATAAGTATTATAAAAAATGTCTCGACGTGTCACGCACTAACTTGGATACCCTGGTGTCTTCATACCCTTAACATGGCCTAAAGGGTGTTACAGATCCCTATTGGTTGATGAATAACACCTAAAATCATACAAGAATTAATAGGGAATGCTTTTTTCCACAAAATAGCATAAGATAAAAAAAATAATTCAGTATTCTCAACACTCTAGAGGGAGAAATTTTAAGAATCAAACAAGTAAAACTGTACTCAAACAATACATCATCAAAAGACAAAACTTCTATCCTAATAAATTTCAAAGATAATACTATGTAACAAGTGGACCACATCTCTATCAGTAACCTCCATCACTTCAGATCCAAAGGATCAAGAACATCCACCACCTCTAAATATCACTTTTCCTTTGCTCGGACCTCGCATAAGAAAATTTACAAATCCCCAAATGTAAAGGTTGGGTGTGAGATATAAAGCCTATTAGGGTCTCACCAAGGGTTCCATAATCAACCCAAAAACAATTAAACTAAATATGATTTCAATTTAAACAAATCAAGGCATGGCATGACATTCACATATTTTCAACAAAACATTATTTCAATTCAAAAAGATAGTAGATATATCAAAACATTCTTAAATGAATATTTTAGATAAAACATTTATATAATGTAGTTGGAATGAATAAAACAGTTCTATAAATCAATGAAATATAATCGTCAAATCAGGTATATCATAGTAGCATGCATCAATATTTTCGGTACTTTAGTTTCTAGTAATAGGATCATCACCCTACTCATCAGTGATCTCAGATCAATGTGTGCACATGTCCCACAACTATGGTCGTTGGGACTCAACTCTCCCTCAGGGAAAAAATCATGTCACTATATGTTTATTTTAGTGTTTTCATCATCAATACAGTGATAGGGGTCATATCCTAGAATGGTTATCCTAATTAATCATTAACTACTTAGGTTCACATGTGTTTCATTCAATCAACCAATCAATCATGTGCAATCAATCATTTCAAATCAATTCAAAATACAATTTCCTACTTTTAATTTTCAACATGCCTTTCTCATTTAAAAACCAAATCATATGTTTTCATCAATTCACACATTTTCAATGCATATTTCAATTTAATCAATATTAAATCATTTCATCAGATCAATTTTCCAAATCAAGCCATAAATTTTTCTCAAGCCCACCTAATAATTGTAATTCCATTAAAATTGGGGATTTTTTCACAATCACCATGCCTTTTTCAAAACCATCCATCAATCACCAAAAATATAGAATTTTAAATCATTTAAAAACTCATTTCAAATCAATTAAGAAATTTAAGGTTTCAATTATATGTAAAATCATATATAAAAACATACCTTTAATCAGCGATCAAATCAACACCCGCAACGGAAAAACAGAAACGAATGATGAAGGCGAAGGAGACTAACAAGGAAATCCCAGATCACAAAACTTCAAGATCATATCTAATTACATTTTCAAACATGATATCATACCGTTACAAAATAGTTATAGCTGAGAGTGGAAGAAAACCAAAGTGAGGAAACTCACTTGGGATTAAACACCAAACCAATATATCGAGAAGGTAAGAAATCAATCATTATGCATGAGAGAATGCTTAGGTTTATTAGGGAGAGAACTTGAATAATGTCATAAGAAATTAGGTAAGAAATGGAATTAAAACCTATTGGGTGTCAGTAATTTACATTGTAAATCAAGGTTTTATGATATAATTTAATCTAGTTGGATATACACCGAAAAAGCGTCACCTCGGGCTAAAAATATTGATCAATAAATTTAAAACGTAGGTACATTTTTTGTGGTATAAATCATTTCACATCATATGACATTTTCTATGTTTGTGTCTAGTGGGAAATTTACATTTTAAATAAAATATTTATGGTGTAAATTCTTTCTACCACCATCACTCAAAAACCAAAGCCTTCAGAAACACCCAAAAAAACACAAACTCCACCGACCCCAAAAGGGAACCCTCTAGAACACTTAACACATTTATACCTAAAAATAATTAATTTAAACAAACATACATTCCCAAACTTTTGGTATTTTCCCAAAAAAGATATATCTATCCCCAAAACGTCTGAAATACACCCAAACAAAATAGGGTAACAAAACAAGAGTCGAGAAGTACATAATAAATGGTAACAATATGATACAACCTCTTCACCGTAAACACATTATATCCCCAAAAATTGTGTCAAGAAGTTTCCATGTCAAATAGATGAAGCCGCTATACTCTAATAAGTGCCTCACACTCCCACATCTCATTTGAATCAGAACCATGCTACCAAAGCATTCGAACCAAATACATCGTCTTACCATGAATAACCATTATATTAAAATCAATAATATTGAATAGATGCTTATTCACAAATAAATCAAGGTCAACATCAAGATCTTCCTATCCCAGAACATGATAAGGGTCATAACGTTACTTCCAATGCTATGATACTTGAAACACATTGTGTATTGAAGTCAATTATGATGGAATTTCTGATAATTAGGCCACTTTCTTTGCTCTCTCAACAATTTCAAAGGGACTCACAAACCTCAGTGTAATATTTCTCTATTTTTTAAGGTGTCAGTGACCCAACTGAGTTGAAACTCCCAAAAATACCTAGTCACCAATAAACAACTTCAACGGTTATTGATGATGATTGAAATAGGATTTATATTGTCTCTATGCTATCAATATTCTATGAAGAATCAATTAAATCTTCATCACCATCTCTTAGACCAAAAGTGGTCCAACCAAGGAAATTTAACCAATATCCAACCAATATAATTATGATCTACAAGGATGATCATACAAGGCCTCAAAAGTATCTATTCTAATAGTGGACTAGTAATTATTGTTGAAGGAAAGCTCAACTAGTCCCAAATGGTCATCCTGAGCTCCACCAAAGTCAAGAACGCAAACAAAAAGCATGTCCTCAAGAACATGTATAGGTTTCTATATTTGTCCATCCATATCAAGATTATATTCTATGATCAAACATGCATAGGATCACATAGCCTCATGGAGTCCTCTCTAGAAGTGATAAGTGAATTGAGGGTCCCTATCAACAACTATAGAAAATGAAACTCCATGAAATCTCAAAATGTCATGCACGTAGTGATGTCCCAAGTCCTCAACTTTTTTTGTATATTGAATGGGTATAAAGTGATTCAATTTGGTTAGCCTATCAATGACAAACCATATTGTATTATTACATATAGGGGTACACAAAAACCCAATAACAAAGTCTAAATAAATCTCATCCACTTCCAAGTCAGCACTGGACACATCTAATTATAATTGGAAGGTCATTAGTGCTTGAATTTGACCTATTTGTATTTATAATAATGAGATACAAAATTATTGATGCACTGCATCATACCTATCCAAAAAAATCATAATTGCATATTATAAAACGTCTTTGTGGTTCTATGGTGCACATCCCCCTAGGAACTATGGAAGCCCCCCATCACGACCTTTCTCATAGGAAAAGAAACTACATGTTGGTTTTGTAAACATAGGAGTACCTATAGAGAGAATAAACATTCAATAATAGTCTCTCCACCATAAATAGAGTCCCTAATGCTATATAATTCATCATCAAATAGATTATATTGAAATATCATCTCATGAAAAGAGGAGTTAAACTACACGCTCGCCAAAATAGCCTTAGAATTATTCTTCTAAACTCCCATATGTAACTGAGTAAAAAGATACATTGAATTCCACTCTTCAAAGGATTACATCATAGCTTTGGTAAAAAGTTTTCTACATTAGGAATCAACAAAAACATTCCCCTTACTAAGAGTGTAGGAAATATTGAAATCAAAAGACTGAGGTACTCCACTCAATATATCTGTTGGGGGTTTATATATTCTTGGGAGAAGATATAACTCATGATTTTATGGCCATAATAAACTAAAATATTTCTCTAATAAGGTAGTGTTACTAATGTAGGTTCTGGGCGTAGTGGAAGCGTGGTTGGGCCAACATCTAACACTAATTTTTACCATGATTAATGATTATTTTGGGATAAATACTATAATTACGCCAGTCTCCATGGAATAGAATCTAAGATTTAGATAAATAAGGAAGAGTCCCTAAACCTTTAGAGAGGATATTGCACATCATGTTAGTAATTAATTTAATTAATTCATAAATAAAAGAATACCTAGATCTTCGTTACTTTGTTCATTTATGATGTTGATCATCCATAATGACCCTTACTGATTATTTTGAAGTGCCTGTGAGGATCCAAACTGTAATCCCTCTAGTGGTGATCCACACGTGCTATCATTTCCTCTGATCAACATCGTCTGTTATCTGTGTGTTAGCGCGGCGAAGTGAGTGTCTTGTATAGGTCATTCTTGATTGCATTCTCTTCATCCATCAAGAACGTCTCTCATTATTGAGAGGGGTGGGAAGAGGATTAGAGATATAAATTTTTTATCTCAACAATTCTCAATTCATCGGGCATGCAATTGGGTACATGGAACAATAGACGTACGTGTCTATTTATTGACATGAGGATTCAGTTACAATATTTAATTGACTAACAATATTTAAATATATTCATAAACATAGAGAAAACCCATGCTCTTAATAATAATACCCTGTCATTATCTATGGTGTGCCAACTTGAAAAAAATGGAATTATAAATAAAATTACACATCACAAAATAATAGTAGGATTATTATTATTTTAACTCATGCCAACTAGTTTAATAATTATTAACCATCTTGTAAATAATTTTTTTACTACTGAACTAGCCTTGGTCCACATAAACCTTACTTCCATTTATTGAACACCCAAATAAATAAATAAATAATTTATTCTCTTAAATAAATATTTTATTTAAAAACTAGTAAATAAATATATATTAAATGATCAATAAAATAAATAAATATATTTTACTCACAATCCGATGAATATATATTTATTTAATTTATGCGATAATTTTAACTTGAATAAAAATATTCCATGGTCTTGAGAATAATATTTATCTCATAAATGAAATTCAAATAGAATTTAACCAAGACTAAAAAAATACTTTTTGTGTGACCCTCTTGGATTCTTTCTCATTGGCATTAGGTGGGCTTGAATAAAGTACAAGAGTACTATCTAGCAATGGGTCATGGAACCCAAGAGAAATAATAGAAATTCATAACAACAACATCCACATACAAATGCTCACTATGTAATATAATCCCTTTGTACCAATATCTCATCAAGAAGGTTTCATGATAGTGTTATCAACCTTTGTTCTTGATACATCAATCTTTGACTACCTAAAATAAACTCATCGTTACACCATAGCCATGTAATTTCGTACGATGGTTCTATTTTAATCAAAGCGTCAAGATGTCAACCTCCATAAATGAGAGGTACACATCCTTCCTTGACTTATCCATTAATAACATGCCACTCATGATGCACCCAACATACCCTAATTCCCTCCGATATATGTCGTGATGTTTTTTGTCAGCAAATCAAAGTCCGTGAGTCACGGCATATATTAATGATAATCTTAAATTCTAAGGATCAATATACACACCCACAGATAGGAATATCCGATAACACCAAAACATGAAGAATTCCTACTAGCGAGCCTGCTATCATAATCTTTTATCTGGGAGATTACCAAGTGATAACTTCATGAGAAGAAGTCCCAGCTGCTTACGAGTGCTTTCACCTGACGGTCTATATACTATGTTCCCCATTATAGTATGTCATCCAACCGCATAACTATATTTATGAATATTTTCATAGCACTTCAAGGTTCCCATCATAGTAGGGAACTACTATGACCTTGTCAATAAGAAAAATAATACAGGACATAATTACACTATAGTTACGAAGAATAATGAAAAATATATAATTAGATGTTTAATATTTAAATATATTAAATATTCATGTAATCAAAGTAAAAAATAGTTGGTTCTAGGACACCAACTCTTACAAACTCCTACTTAGACTGTAGAAAATTGCCTATGAATTTCTATCCTCTAGACCTCACATGATAATCATGTTTTTTATGCGTCAAGGCTTTAGTCAAGGGGTTTTCCACGTTTTCTTCTATGGAAATACTACTCACTAAAACTTTACCTCTCTAAGAAAAATACCTCAAGAGTTGATACTTCTGAAGTATGTGTTTTGTCTGCTGATGTGACCTTGGCTCTTTTACGAGAGCCACCACTGTAGTATTATAACAGTACAATGTGATGGAATCTTTACTACTAGATATCATATCCATCCCCTTGACAAGGCTTCACATCCAAACTACTTCTTTAGCTACCTAATAATTTGAAATATACTCAGACTCCACTATATAATTTATAACCACACTCTTATTTGAGCTCTTCCAACTCACTTCACCTCCATTCAAAGTGAATATGTATCCCATTTTCAACTTCATATCATCTTGATCAGTCTAGAATCTATCATATGCATATCCTCTGATGACTAGTTCCTCATATCCTCCATAAACCAGGAATATATCCTTTGTACACCTCATATACTTTATAGTAGTTTTGACTACCATCCAATGGCAGTCACGTGGGTCAGCTTGACATATTCCTACTGCACTCAACATGTAGGCGACATCCATCCTAGTACATAGCATGGAATGCATGACTGACCTAATAACTGATGTGTGTGGAGTCCATGACATTATCTTTATTTCCTCATGTGTCTGAGGAAACATTTTCTTTGAAAGATGAATTCCATTTGTTGCTTGTAACAATCCCCTCTTAGATTGTTCCATACTAAATCTCTTCAGTATCTTATCAATGTATGTACTTTTACATAGTCCCAAAAATATCTTGGATCTATCACGATGGATTTTGATCCCAATAATATATGCTTCCTCACCAAAGTCCTTCATAGATAATCATTTATTCAACCATGCCTTAACATAATGTAAGATTGGTATCTCATTTCCAATGAGTAATATGTCATCAACATATACTATTAGGAAAAAAATTCACTCCCAATAAACTGTTTGTAGACACAGGTCTCACATTTTTTCTTGATAAAACCAAATTTTGTTATGGCTTCATCAAAATGAATGTTCCATGACTTGGATGCTTTCTTTAATCCATAAATGAATGTCCACAACTTGTATACCTTATTGTAATCCCTTGGACCCTTCAGGTTGTGTCATGTAGACATCTTTCTGAAGGTTCCCATTAAGGAAGGATATTTTTACATACATTTTCCAAATCTCATAGTCATGATAAGTGGTAGTGGACAATATAATTTTGATGGATTTCAGAATTTCAACTAGTGAAAAGGTTTCATCGTAGTCAATACCTTGATGCTGCTTGAACCCTTTTAAAACCAGTTGTGCCTTATTGGTATTGACTTGTCCTTCCATGTCCAATTTCTTATTGAATACCCATTTGAAACCAACATGATTTATAAAAAATGGAGGATAAATGAAAATCCATACTTGGTTTTGGTACATGGAATCCATTTTATAATTCACGGCTTCTTACCACTTGGAAACATCTATGCCACTTATTGCTTCCTTGTAAGTTAGAGGATCATTAATTTTAACTAAAAATGAGTCACCATACTCGGTAATTAGAAAATCATACCATTCTGGTTCTCTAACCTATCTTGTACTCCTACATAGTTCTTGTGTCTTTGGAATAGTTCTTTCTTTCACAGGGCTTTGTGGAATCTATTCATGTACCAAAACTTGTGTACCATGAGCCTCGACTTCATCGAAGTCTATCTCACTCCCACTATATCTTTTAGAGATTTCCTCCCTCTCAATGAAAATGGATTGCCTTTCCACTATAACCTCTTTATCTAAGGGGTTGTATAGGTAAAGTCCCCCTGTTTCCTTGGGGTATCCTATAAAGGTACAATTCGTGCCTCAAGGTGAATGTTTGTTACCTAAAGAGGCCTTAACAAATGCATCGTTTCCCCACATATGTAAATTCAATTACATGGATTTATTTCCACTCTAAAACTCATATGTAATTCCATTTATTGATTTATTTGGTACTTGGTTTAGTATGTGTGCCATTTTTTATAACGAATATCCCTAAAAGGATAATGGAAGACTCACATGACTCATCATTGATCTGACCATGTCCAACAAGGTGTGGTTCCTCCTTTCTCTTACACCATTCCACTGGGGCGTGTAAGGAGGAGTGAGTTGGGATAGGATCCCAAACTCCCATAAGTAATCAATGAAGTCTTCATTAAATTATTCTCCACCTCGGTTTGAGTGGAGTTTCTTAATATTTTTACCAATCTGGTTCTCAACTTCATTCTTGTATTCTTTGAACATATCAAAAGAATCCGACTTATACCTCATTGAGTAGATATATCCATATATAATAAAATAATCAGTAAAAGTTATGATGTATGAGTACCCTCCCCTTTATTCAATTGGAAATGTTCCACACACATCGGTATGAACTAATTCAAGAATATTTTTAGCCCTTTCACCTTTCCCACTAAATGGGAATTTGGTCATTTTTCCTTGTAAACATGCATGACATGAAATTAGTGTTTTTATTTCGAAAGAATCTAAATATCCATCTTGATGTATCTTTGTCAAGTGTTTCTCATTTACATGACCTAGACAGTGATGGGAAAGTTGGGTGTAGTATGAGTCATGTGAAGTATATTTGTTATCAATTGCTATTACTTGGTTTGTGTAATCCAACATGTAAAGACCATTGTATAAATGTGCCCTACCAAAACAAATGTTATATTTGTAAAATAAGGAACATTAATTTCCAAACATGAAAAAACACCATCTATATCTAATTTGGATACATAAATAATGTTTTTAGTAACATATGACACATAATAACAACCCTTTAACACCAAGATAAACACAGTTGGTAACGTGAGGTGGTAGTCCCCGACAGCCACAACAATGAGTCTGGATCCATTGGTTGCTCATAGATCTACCTACCCTTGGATAATATTTCTAAATTTACTTGGTTCCTATATTTGGATAGATATGTGAGCACCACAAGCTATATCTAATACCCAATTTTTATAAATAGATATATTACATTCGATAACAAACGCACCTAAAGCATCCCCTTGATTCTTAGGCTGGGTGCAGTTCTTCTTCCAGTGGCCCTTCTTGCCACATGAGAACGCTACTAAAAATTTCAAATATCCAAATGGTTTAAATCCATTAAGATAGGGCCTGAACCCATTGTTATATCCTATCCCAATGGTTTAAAGAACAGTTGGTATATTACTCATTACAAAATCTATATGCCAATGGTTTATTAGATATCATTGGTATATCTTATCTGAATGTGATCTATGCCAATGGTTTAAGTATAACAGTTGGTATATATGTGTACCAATGGTTATTGAACCATTGGTATAGATATTTTACATCATCTAACCTATTCCAATGGTTTCAATGAAACTGTTGGTATACATGAAACATGTTTTTTTCCAATAGTTTAAATGAAACCGTTGGGATATATGTTGTCCAACATACAATATACCAACGGTTCTGTAAACTATTGGTATATCCTCTATTCCACAGAAAACATAATATGTCATTGGTATCCTCTACTCCATAAAAAACATAAGATTCCCCCCACTGTAAACCTACACCTCCCACATCAAACATAAGCTACCCCACACTATAAACCTACACCTACCATAGAAAACATAAGCTGCAAACATATACTACAAACACAATCTGAAAAAAACATGCACCTTAGTCTTCCTATGTTGGGAAACCCCCCACTGTAAATCTACACCTCTTAAACCCATTGTAAACCAAAACATGCATCTCAGTCATCCAAAGCTGGGAAACCCACTGTAAATCTGCACCTCTTAAACCCAATGCAAACCTTCTCCTCTTAAGATGGACAATAAACTGTTCTTAAACCCACTATAATTCAAAACCTACACCTCAGTCTTCCAAATCCGAACAACCCACTATAAACCTTCACCTCTTAAACCTGCTGCAAACCTGCACCTCATAAGCTGGATAACCCACTGTAAACTGAACATTTTCCAGTCTTCCAAAGAACCTGTAAACCTCCCACTATAAACCTATAAACCTGAACCTCTTTTAGATATAGAGGTTATAATAAAACCCATAACTTATAGAACTAATATTATTCAAGTACTAGTCCAGTTAATAATATCATTCTCTTGGTTAATGAATTATCCCATATAGTTACTTCCTCAACCAATAAAATTTTTCCTTGCCTTTATGAATAAAAAATCCATCTAGTTACTCAATGTATAATTCTTATTTATGTAATGCATTTATAAATTAAATTTTATGTTCTGCAACATCATATAAAATTATACATAAATTGATTCTAGTCTACCCATAGGATCAAATATATCATCTAAAAATATACCTTTAATCTAGGAGTATACCTTTTACACAATACGTGAGGTAATTATTTATTTTTTGGGTATGAGACTGATTTGAGTCTCAAGGACTCTAGTGGATTTCCTAGTGTAAGATATATGAGTACCAAGAGGACTAACATTTTTCACATGGATGGTGAGACATTTTTGAGATGGGGGTATAGATCTGGAGTGACTAGAACCTTGTACATATCAGGTGAGCAATGATATGGACCAAATTCCCTTGTTGTTATTTCATACACATGTTGGGTGAAAAATTCTAACAAGTATAGTGATACATCTAAAGGAATGACAATGCCTAGAGTGATAAGGTTTTGGAAGGACCCTTAATTGAGTGATAATGAAGTTATCATATTCTAACATGACATATAACCCTACCATAATTGATAAGCTAATTGTCAAGATAATGGCCTCACCTTGAGCAATAAGGTTCTAGATGAACCAAACCATGAGTGATAATGGATAATTTGGAATGTGATATTAGACCTATAATTGTTAATATGGTGTTATTTTATAAAATGGATTTACATTGATAACAATGTATTAACGTGGATGTTTGTTGAGTGAGAAGGCTAGTATGCGATATATAGTGGTATGAGACACTACCTTTAGTAGTATTGTAGATGATGGGAGTTGAGTGATAACAAATATTGAGTGATAAGTATTAGTCTAGGTCTTGGATACATGACTATATCCTACACATTAAAGTCGTGTTGATTAGTCATTGATACTGCCTATTTATAGTATTTGGGTATAGGATGGGTTTCATGTATGATGGTACAATGATGTATGTTTTTTGTTTATAAAAATGTATCTATGGTTGGGTATCATGGAAACCTATTTATCACACGATGACCTAATACACTTGGATTCTTGGTGTCTTAGTTGGAATATGAAATCGGACATGATTTGTGTGTCTATTTATTTTTATAACATTTACTTCACTCAGGTATACATATATATATAAAAATATATTAGTGTCTCTTTCTGATATTCTAATGTCATATATTTCTAACACCTATCATGATCAACCTAGTATATATGTAGATCTTAATATAGTTTTACTGATCTAAGAAAATATTATGTACTTGATTGGGATGATTTATCTCAAAATGGATTAAAGGTGATGATATTAGGTGGTGATCGAGGATGGAAATAGATCCTATTGTGTATTTTTTTTATATGGGTCATATTGGTGGGAAATTCGTTGATGTATGACTGTATGAATCCACATGGTTTTTTATTATAAAATTATGATTTTTTCATAGGATAATGCCAATAAAAGTGATATGTGTGTGTGTGTGTTGGTTGTTTTCATGCACAACTATGAATGGTGTGGATCACACCAGGCTTCTATATCAATATAGAAGAACTAGATGTTGTACTGTTGTGTAGGTATCTACCCTTATCATAACAAACTCACGCAATATATATATATATATGTGTGTGTGTGTGTGTGTGTGTGCTAACCGTTTTCATGCACAACTATGAATGGTGTGTATCACACCAGGCTTCTATAATCTTCTCTTTATTCTCAAAGTGTCCATGCAAAGAACTTGTTTTTGAATTCAAATAAATATACAAAATAAGACTCCAAGAACATTCACTATAGTTTTCCATTAAATTCTTCATGTTTTCAAACATCATCCATGAAAAGTAGTAACTATCAGTCCACATAATCTACAGATATCTCCTTTTAAATCCACCACTTAAAATATCTGAATATATTGCGAGAATACTTCCATTTTTATTATCCACATTGTCTATAACTTTGGAAACCATTTAAACCTCAAAATGAATATTTGTGGCATAAAAAACCATTCAAACTTTCCTTTTAAAATCCTGAATATCATGACATAGAAACTCATTTATGAATTTTGTTTCTAAACAAAATGCCTTTAACCTTCACACCAAGGAATGAAACTACACTTCTTTATGCAATATTCCCTTCAAAATATCGGACATCATGACCACTTGGCCATTTTTCTCCACTACAATGTCCGGATACAAAAAAACACATATTTTTAAAAAATTATTTGGGAAATGACATAGGGATATCTCCATCATCTTTCTATACTTTTTTATACACAGGTCCACCATAGTGAGAAAAATACCTTTAATTTAAAGAATTCTTGAATTAAAGAGGCTAGGAGAGGGACCTTACCTCAAGGTAGAACCAAGATGTCCACTTTGTCTTTGGGATCTTTCTAACTAAAATTTTTTGGTCCCCCACCGGGTATATGCACCTTCACACACATGCATGGACACCTAGCCCCTATGCACACAAACGCATGGCCATGAGCATGTGCAAGGGGATCCTTCCACATATTCTTATATTCATATACCAATCTCCACTCACCTACATATGCATATATACATAGGCACACCTATCCACATACGTGCATAATCACTTCCATGGTTGACTATACACGTAACGAGGGAAAGCACAAACATATAATTACTTACCTATGCACACGCAGGCGAGTCTCCCTTGACATAACGACTCGAAACCAACAATCAGGGATCAACACACTACAAAAGGATATTAGGAACCTTAAAACACATAAAGGACACTACATAACCAGTGAGAAACCAACCAATGACATTAAATCCTTACCTCGATTGGCAGCAGATAACAAAATCCACCTGAACCAACATAAAATGATCCAAGGCCCTATCGAAAACATAATATGGAGTCAAAAACACTAAAAATCCCCAAATACATGAGGTCCAAGACAAATAGTAACCATATAATCTTACCTTAGATCAAATCTAGAGGACTGAAATAATCTGAACCCCTTCTAGCCCCCTTCTCAAAATATAACTACCCTCTATCCATAGAAAGCTGTCAAAGACCTAAGTGGCCTATACGATAAAGAAAATAAAATAAAAACTAAACTAAAACATACCTTTCTCCTGTGACTATACATGTCCCATCCTGTGATATAATAAAAAAAATGCCCCATGGGTCAAATCATATTCCTCCAAGCAAGGGGAAAACTGATCCATGTTTCAAAATGATACTATAAAATAGAAAATTCCTATTAATTAACAATTACTCTTCCTATTAATGGTATATGATCAGTTTGGATTGAGTTTCATCTTAGTTTGGTTTTTTATGTTTTATGTCATCCTAATTGTGGCTGGTCACTAATTATGTATGATTATATTTGATACAACATGATATGATTTGTTTTAGATCTATTTAGTTTTAATTTATTTGTTTGGTATAGGATAATTTAATTTATTATAGATTTATTTAGGAATATTCAGTTTTACTCTTTATAGGTTAATACAATTCAGATTATTTTTATTTTTCCTACTTATATTATGTCCTATTGAATGAGTTCATGTTGGTTTCATTTAAATTGGTTTGTTTCATCCTCAATACCGTGTTAAAGGCATTGAATCGTTTGTTGAGAATATATAATGGGTCATCCATACATTGAACATCCATGAAACATAAAATAAACAGAAGTAAAAAAAAGATAAATAATCCATAGGAGATTAATATAATTAACATCAATTGAAAATTAAAAAATGAATCATAAAAATAAGATTCAATGAATTTAGAATCAAGCATACACTAGGCCGAGTTGAAAAATATAATAGCTCATACCAAACCAGAATAAAAAAACAATTATACCCATATATCCATTATACAATATAATGCTTGTCAGTACATCCCCACTCACCCATCGATAAAAAAACAAGATATGATTATACAAAAGGATGAATCTTGAACATATACACATAATATGAGCTAGAAACACACACAAATAGATATTCAAGATGTAAAGTAGTCTTATTCATGAAATTCATACCTAATAAAGATTTTTCATAGACACATAAATCACTAAAAGCACCAAATTAAATTGGTCTAAACAAATATAGAAGAATAAACCAACCTCAGATGTTGTCAGATGAACCAAGCTATCCAAACCGATTTTTCGTCGGCATCTGATGCCAAAACACACCCAAGGCAACTTGAGATAACCATGAAACCACCTAGAAACAAAGATCAAAGTTAGAATCAGAGAAACTAAAAATCCCTAGGGTTCAACTGAATGAATATGTCACTGGATATAGGAAAACTCTAAGAAATTGAAGAATTAAAGAAGATAAAATCTTACCTAGAAGTACCAATCAAGAACCCTCAAGAAATTTGGGATAAATTGAAAGAGAAGAGGGAGCCGAGAGATGGGGACATCACGTGGGGTGTTCGACCATGGGGGTCTCACGTGAAACTGGAGAGGGGGTGGGGGACGTCATATGAGGAGAGGGTGACGAGAGGGGAGGGGGGAAGGTCATCAGAGGATAGGGATCCTAGAGCTGAGAGGGGATGGGTACATTGTCGTTGAAGAGGGAGACAAGAGGTGAGGTTTGAATGTTGCCAGAGGAGAGGGAGATGAGAGGTGCTACGAGATGGGAGGTGGAGGTGGATGCCAGGAGGTTGAGGAGGTCGAGGTCGGGGAGGGGAAGAGAGGGCTGGGAGGCCGTGGTCAGGGAGGGTTTATGCGGGGGGATAAAAAATTAGAAGGGAGCATGATAAAATTATGAAATCGGTAATGTATACCGACGGTTTTAGAAAAACTGTAGGAATAAACAACAATTCCCAATGGTTCTTATAAACTATGGTCATGCATACATGGGTATAGAACCATTTTACACTTATGGAAACAAAAAAATACATATTCCATTGCCTCCCCTTTGATCTTCTTTTTCTTGTAATGGTGTGATGAACCTTTGGGCTTTATTCTCTTATCCTTCACTTTCCTCTTATCCACCATAAGGAAAGAAGGATTTTCACACTTCATATCTTTTTCCACTTGGTGAATGAGGGTAAGAAGATCAGATAGAGACTTCTCAATGTTGTTCATATTGAAATTAATAAAAAATCTAGATAACCTATGAGGGAGTTATTCAAGAATGATATCGGTACCCAGTTCATCAGGGAGTTTAAACCCTAGAACCTCCAAGTGCTCAATTTACCCAATGAGCTTGACTACGTGAGGCCCACCTGGGGTTCCTTCTCCAAACTTACTCTAAAAGAGTGCCTTGGAGATATTAAACCCTTCTTCTCTTTCTCTCTCATAGTAAATACCATAGAGGTGCTCGAACATGCTCTATGCATCCATGTTTTCATGAGACATCATGAGATCACTAGACATTGATGATAACATCAAACATTGAATGTTGAACATGTCATTCATATTTTTCTCATAGACCAAGAACACATCATTAATCAGCTCTTGGCTAGGCTGATCAGGTAATGCTGACTCTAGCACGTAAGACTTCCGTTCATGGCATAGAATAACCCAATGGCATCTAAACCATTCCTACAAGTTACTGTCGGTGATGATGTTGTCTTTATCCATAATTGATCATAGATATAGTTTGGTTGAATATTTTTTCATTTTATTCTAAAATTAAAAGAGTAGATAAATAGTAATTTCTTGATTACATTTTATGAGAAATAGTAAATTAATTTTATTAAGTCTCCCACTATTTTATCAAGTCCCAATGGCCCTCACCATTGAACTAAGAATGTCAAGTTTCCATGACATTATAGTGGAAACGAACCATATTCCCCTTTGTATAACCCCAAAAAGGGTTGGTCAAGTTATTTAAAGGTATTTAGGTAGGCAGGTCGTTGACAACTATTGGATTACAACTCCTTGATCTGTTGACTGGACTCCCCCATCCTAAAATCCTAACTTTGGATTTCCTCAAATCTTGCCTCAAATATTACACCAATTCTAGCAAGGGCTTCTCCTCTTGATGTAATATGGCTAACTCAACCCGAAACCTTTCATAAGGTCTTCCTGTATAAAAGTAAGTGTCCCAACAGGGGTTAGTCAAACACAATGTTTTATTGAGTTTTTACCTTAATCAAGTAACGAAAGGCTTGGTCTAGCTTAATATTTTATTTGAGGGATTTTTATCACTTATTCATGAATTGATTATTTTCATTATCACATGCTTGTTAATATTAAGTGGATCTTACTCAAGTGATTAACAATGTATTGATAATATTTGTGCATAAGCCTTGTTTATTTTAGTTCCATATTGCATGCTTGTTTAATTCATTAATTATGTTATTGCGACAACACATCCATAATGATTAACCATGAAATTGAATGAAATAAAATAAAGAAAAGGGAATGATCCTGATCTTTTATAATGGTTAGTTTATATAGTATTTGATAAACTAACGTTGACCTAGGGAAGAAATACCTTGAACCTTTTTGGTTTGTTTTTACAGCTTCCCACTTTTCCACATCTATATCTCATAGGATTAGTTTCGTCTCAGCTATAGCTTAAACCGTCTCCACTATCTTGGGAGTTCCATACATTACATATTCTTTTAAACTCACATGCAAGTGAGGGGTAAAAATAAGGGTTTACAATAAAGAAACCATGGGCACACATGCCCTTCATATTAATGAGGATAGATGGATCACATGCTAACAATTAATTTAATAAATAAATTAAAAGGAAACTAATCAAATACAAAGGTCTTGGTCTAGCTCATGATCACCCACATACATGTAATGAGTTATGCATTTAATAAAACTATCATTAAATTATTTAATAATTCTTGTTTAAGATAAATGATTCTTGAATAAATTTATTATCATCTTTAATTAATCAATAATTTGATCTTAAACCCTTTTTCTGAATTTCTTTGAGATTCTCATCCATCATAATTTTAGACAAATAAATTCATTTAAAATTATCTCTGTACGTAACTTAATCCTTGGAGGAAACTTGGTGAATTCTCATTCATAATAACCTAATGAGTAGTAATGAACATTACAAAGATGTTAAATTAAACACACATATATATAAAACACTTATCACATGTTTTTCCCTAGCTTTACGCCTGCACCATGTTAAATGTCTCAAGGGTTTGTATAATATAATAATAAATTTTAATAAATCTGTGTAATTTGGATGAGTAAATGGCATGTAGTTACTACTACACAGTGTGTACTATCATTAACCGTCCATCCAAAGTACATTCCCAAGGATACAACATGTATATGTACTTTGGAAATCCTTAGAGTACACGGCATGTCTAGTGGGCCACATGTTGTGTACTATCTGAATTACACAATCTCCAGCCGAGCAAGCCATGTACAGGGTACATAGTCCAACCCTAACCCGAAGGGACTACACAACGTGTCCAGTGGGGAACATGGTGTGTAATATAGAAACTATGTGCCACATGTTCCTAGTCAATACACGAATTCTTTAAGACTTAGAAAAACTCCAATGACACAGCTTGGTTTGGCAGACCAGTCTTGATGCATTAAACCTTGATAAACGATGTTTGAATCCAACAACACGCTGTGTATTTTAGTGTTGTATAGATAGTAACCTTTGGTACCTCCAAATTATATCCTCTATTTTATTTTAATCAAAATTAAAAGAAAAGATCATTTCTGTAAGGTTAACAAGAAACGAAAGAGGAGGAATTCATCTCAAGATTCAGATTTTCAGAATAATTAACTTGAATTGATAAACTAAATTATTAAACCATAAATCATCAACGAATTATTTAAATAATTATAAACTATTATTTAACCTCCCTTTGATACCAATTATAGGTTCCGGGCGTAGTGGAAGTGCGGTGGGGATGACACCCAACTTTAATTTTTATTGTGATCAATGATTATTCCACGATCAATACGACGATGAACGCTAGTCTCCACATAATAGAATCAAATATTTAGATAAAGAAGGAAGAGAACTGAAACCATTATATATGATCTTGCACGTCATGTTTGTAATTAATTTAATTAATTTTATAATGAAAAGAATACATGGATCTTCAGTATTTTTTTTGTTGATGATTTTGATCATCTGAAATGACCCTTCTAGGTTATCTTGTTGTGCTTGTGAGGATCAAAACAAGAATCCCTCTAACAGTGATCTACACATGATCTGATGGCCTCCAACTGACACCACTCATTCTCCGGGTGCTAGCGCAGTGAAGCAAGTATCTTGTTTCAGTCATTATTGATCGCTTTTTCTTAATCCTTGAAGAACATATCTCGTTCTTAAGAGGGGTGGGAAGAGGATTTGAGAGAGAAATTTTTTAGCTCAACAATTTTCAATTCACCAGGCATGTAGTTTGAAACATGGAATAATAGGCATACATGTCCATTTATTGACATAAGGCTTCAGTTACAATATTTAATTGTGTAACAGCAATTAAATACATTCATAACCTTAGAGAAAACCCATGCTATTAATAATAATACCGCATAATTATTTATGGTGCTCCAACTTGCACAAAAAAGAATTATAAATAAAATTCCATGGTACAAAATAATAGTAGTGTTGTTATTATATTAACTTGTTCCAACTATTAAAATAATTATTTACTATCTTGAAAATAACTATTTTACTACCGAATCAGCCTTGGTCCACTCTAACTCTACTTCCATTTATTTAACACCCGAATAAATAAATAAATAATTTATTTATTTTCATAAATAAATATTTTATTTAAAAACTAGTAAATAAATATTTATTAAATGTTCATTAAAATACATAAATATATTTCATTCACAATCTGGTGAATAAATATTTATTTAATTTATGCGGTCATGTTAACTTGGAAAAATTATTCCACAATCTTGAGAATAATATTTATATCATCAATTAAATTCAAATAGAATTTAACTGAGACCACCAAAAACACATAGTGTGTTACCCTCTATGATTTATTCTCATTGGAATTAGGTGGGATTGCCTATTTTCCAAGGGTACTATCTAGAAACGGGTCAAGGCACCCAATAGAATGAACTTAAAGTCGCAACAACAAAATCCACATACGAACATTCACTATATATTATAATCCCTTTTTCTCAATATCTCATCAAGAAGGTTTCATGATAGAATCATAAACCTTTGTGATTGATACTTTGTTCTTTGACTACCTGAAATAAACTCATCATTACACCATGACCATGGAATTTCACACAACGGTTCTATTTCAATAAAAGTGTAGAGATGCCAACTTATATAAATGGAAGGTACAAATCCTTCCTCGACTTATCCATTAATAACATGTCACTCATGACACACCCAACTTACCCTACTTACTGCAAATATATGGCGCGGCATTTTTCTTCAGCAAATCAAAGTGTGTAAGTCATGACATGTATTCATGATTATCTTAAAGTATAAGGATCAGTAAACACACTCACAGATAGAAATATCCAATGACACCAAAACATGCAGAATTTCTACTAACGGGTCTATATACTATTTTTCCCATTGTATTATGTCATCCAACCATAGAACTATATTTATGAATATTGTCATAGCACTTCAAGGTTCTCATCATAGAGGGGAAGTGTTATGACCTTGTCAATGCGACAAATACACTAGGACATTATTACACTATAGTCATGAAGAACAATAAACAATATATAATAAGATGTTTAATATTTAAATATATTAAATATTCACATAATAAAAGTACAAATAGTTGGTTCTCGGAAACCAACTCTTACAATTTACTCTTAAGATCATGCATCACAACTGTAAGTTTGAGATCATAGTTCAAAAAATTCTTATTTTGTGGCATAATCTCTCTTGAACCATAGGCCACAACATGATCCCTCAGTATAAGGAAACAAATAAAACCTGAACATGATGCATCACAAAATAACACATAGCCATACCTATCCTCTAGAAGAGTCAACAATGGCATATAATTCAAAAGATATTTCATATCAATAAAAGAACTCTAACATTTCACATCCTAAATAAAGTTCACCCCTTTATAAGTGATAGTTGTAGGATCCAATATTTTTTTAGGTATTTCCCTCCTTGAGATTTGGTTGTACCAATTTTAATTTGGGGTTTTATTCTTCATTAAACCTTGGTGGTTGAGTCTCTTTGGGGGGTAGAGAGATTTTGCTGGAAAAAATGACCTGAAGTTTGAGGATGTATGTTGTTTGAATTAATGGAGTTCATGTATAAACATGTCAAGGGATTATGAGGGTTATAAATGATTTTGGAAAGTTTAAAAGGTGGTTTGGGTTATTTCTGTAGAATTTTGTTTGATATCTGTCTACTAGACACTTTCACATCATGAAAATGTTACTCGGTGAGAACCTATTACCAGGAAAATGTTGTGAACTGGTTTAGAGCATGGAATAGTGACATATTTTGAAACTATTCTAGATGGTATATAGTCAATCAGGGTTGTTTTAACCTCAGGATACATTTTTTTGGTGTATCTCATAAATTGATAAATTCACGTCATGAATCTCTCTGAATCAGTGGTTTAAAACCATGTTGTGCAGATGATTTTATTTCATCCACTGTGCAATCTCCTCACTCAAAGCCTAGGTAGACTCTAGGTTATTTTAGAGAATTTTCTTCCCTTCTTGACATCTTGATCAGTATTTTAATCTATGGTGAGTTACTTCACTTTGGTTTTACCTTTTCTTCCACTGTCCTTTATTTTAGCAGTGTGATCTCTTGACTGATGTTGAATCAGGTTGTGATCTTGATGTTTTTGTGATCTATATTTTTCAATTTGATCACCATAACCTTCTTTCCATGTTGGTGTTACCTATTGAATCCATTAATTTGATCACTAGATAAAGGTAGATGGTCTACAACCAACACCATTATTCTGTTTCTATTTGTTCAATTATGTAAACCATTATGCGATTTCACTAAAACAACATGTGTGTTAACTAATAGAATATTGGGTGATGATAATCATGTGTTTGGACTACCCTTGGATCCATTTATATCCAACAATGTTATGAAATGACTTACAGCTACCTGTAGGGTTAGACTACCCTAGAACAATAATGAACTAGATAATGGCTTAAAATATGTTTTAGAATGAAATGAGACCTCGGGTGATTGGTTTATATAGATTCACCTTATATAACGGCTTACTTGATTATTGAATGAATGGATAATTTAAAGAAAAATGGTAATTGGTTAAATTGACCATTGTGGATTATGAAGTTATGTTGTGGTATTCTTGTCGTTATGAATTGTGTTGTGATTTTCTCTAAATTTATTGTATAAAGGTATTTTCCCAGTTAGGCTGAAATGATTATATAAAGGGATTTTTTTGATTATGTTGAAATAATTATATAAATGTATTTTCCTGGTTATGCTAAAATGATTATATAAAGGTTTTTTCTTGGTTATGCTGTAATTATTATAGGGCTTGACCCGATTTTGTGATTTTTTCATGGAGTTTATGTTTGGAATGGTTATGCTACATGCTTATAGATATTATGATATTGTGGCAAAGTATATTGATTTTTGTATCATAGTAATTGAATAATTAATAATCTTGATTATCACTTTATTGCATGCAGTTATTATTAGTCTAGTTTTGTTTAGACACGGTGGTTTCATCCTAATGAGTTTTAATCACACCCTATTCAAGCCACCATTTGGTACCCAGTAGATTATGTGGCTGGAGGTTCAAACAAGGGAAAATGACCTTGTTGTTGATTGTTGATTTCTGGATAGTTCAGAGATGGGACATATGTGGGGATTGGGACTGAGGTATTTTGAGTTCATTTATGTTATATTGGTCTTTTATTTGTATTACATTCAGTTTTACATTTAGATTTATTCTACCGTATCATTACATTATCATTTTATTATCATTGTACTGTTCATTTGACATTAATTATTTGGTTTATTCATTGTGTTCTATTATTTTCGTTATTTTCATTACTCTGATATTTGTTTACTTCTATTGTATTTCAACTCTACACAAGGGGGTATAGTCTCCCTATTATGTTTTATACACCTCCACAACTAGTTGGTAGCCTCTTGCATACAGGGAGATGTGCATGAGATTTAGTAGCCAACCTGATTTGGCCACAAGAGAGAGTGACAGATCAGAGGATGTTACAAAGTGGTATTAGAGGATCAGGTTTTTCTTTTATATTGATTTACTATTTAGAGAAGGTATAAAGGAGACTAGAATGTGTCAGGAATTGGTAATGAGTTTATTTATGGGATTATCTAACCCATGTATGATGGAAAATCCAAGTTCCCAAGGATTGGATTATTTTTCATGATGTTCTATTATTATGGTTGATATTATTTCACCTTGTATTATTCACATGCTCTATGATGTTATTGTTTCTTGATATTTTTACTCATGTCTTGGTATGGCATTAGATGAGTATGCATGCATCATGATAAGAACATAGGGATATATATTGACATGTAGTGTTCATGATAGGGACATGTTTATTTCATATGATATATTTACCTGTATGAACTGTGAAATGAGATACTTGTTATATATGATGAAAAAATGAAAAAATGAACTGTTATATCATGTCAATTCACTTATTAATCCTTGTTTAGAGAGATCGTAATTCAGTGGTCCTCTTTTTTTGTTACCTGTTGAGATTGATTTTGATGTTATCCAATTTTCTAAGGAGTGAATTTTTCTTATAGGTAAAATACCTCCTTGTCATATTTGAATTGAGTTTTAGGAGAGTGGGGATCATCACCCTCCTAACATAGCTAAACTGGAGCTAGGAACCTTCTCCGGGTAATTGTGAAAGTCGCATTAATTAGGAGGAAGAGTATATCATGGTGATGATAATACATATCATTAGATATAGATCTTCTCTATCCTCTCTCCTACTTCCAAGAGATATAATCTCTCGATCTAAGGAATCTATCAAAGAAAAATATAATGTATCCAATAAACAGATCACCAGTTATCATTGGGACATCGAATGAGTCGTCGAAACTCCATGCTAACACCCAGTTTCTGATGATTGACACCCATGCATTCTTTTGATGTTCATGTGGATGATCCATATGGATTCTAATTAAGATAAATAAAGAAACAATCTCTGATGATGAGTGTAATTTGAACACACAATGTCAAATCAAACCATGTATTTATGGTTTTTTGTGTTAAAAATTCATCATGTTTGATCCTCCTGCTTTAACCGATGTAGTGCTTCATCGAAGATGAAATTGATGCATTGATCTCCAATGAAAATTTATAAATACTCAGCCCATTGGATTATACTATGTGACCTAGACCCTCAATTGGTATTAGTGTGATACTTGAAAATTTTAAGCCAAGAAAAAAAACGTTCCATTAAATTTTGGAGTTGGTGTTGTTAAATATATCTATATTATAGGGAAGTGTAAAATGGGATTTAACATAGAATATTTTCTTATGGAATCCTATATAACCTCTTAATAACTCCAAAATATGAGATATTGGTTTACCCTATATAAAGAGAGTGACTTATATAATAAAACCCATGCATTTAATTATTGAATTAAAATAATTTTCATAATAAAATTATAGAATAAAATATCTCTATCTTAGGGAAATACTTGGATTAACATCCCAATAGAGAAATTAGGTATATTTTTAATAAGGTTTGTGGTAGGTAGGAATCATGTGTGAATTTTATATGTGTTAGTTAGGATACTATGGGAAAAGATAGTGGGGTGCCTCTTATGTGGTAATTGGAAATTGGTTGGTGGGGAATGGTTATAATAGATTTCAAAGATATAAAATATGTCAAAACAGTTTAGAAACACAAAATAAATTAGAAAGATAATTTGTTAGAAGAATATAAAATAAACATGATGAAAATAAATACAACACACCTTCTATAAGGTAATCCGCCAACTTTGAAATGTTGAAATAACATCATAAGGATCTTATTTCACCCCAACAGTATTATAGTACCGCACATGAAATAATGGAAGTAATAAGATTCATAGTGATTCATTTATTTTTAATCACTATTTTTTATGTATATATTTAAATGAATCAAGGAAATCCAAACTATAAGCCTCATTCATTGATGAATTTTCCTCTAAAAAAACTTTAACATATCACAAATGCAGTTCTTGAAATATCCATATATTGAATGCATCACTCCAAACAATAAATATCACATAAAATGATATAAATAGATTCCTTTAGAGTATTTGATTCAATAGTGTGCTCAGTATCTATTATATAATCATTCAACGTTGGATACATAGAGAAATTTTAGTTCACAACTCCACTGTTGAGGAAAAAAATCTAGATTGAGATCCTAAATTGGCTTTAATAATTTAGATTCTAGTATCAATGTTACCATTTACAATTATTTCTTACTCACCTTTAATGACAATGGATAAATCTTTAGTTATTCTTAAGTATTTAAGGATATTATTTATAGTGATCCTGATACATTTAACAAAATATTATTAGTATAAAATAGTTATAACAAAATAATATAAAACTTCAAGATTAGTATGAAACATGGTATACATGAGAATCTTGCAAAAACAGTACTGAATGATCCTTAACATACTGTAATTTTTAGTTTCTCTTTTTTTTTTTTGATTTAGATGATAAAAATATTTGGCTAAGCTGAATGAAATGTCACCAATTGTTTACCACATAATGACAAACACTTTTGATCATCCGTGAATTCATTTGAAACAATACCACTCAATTGAGTGTTTTGAAGGAATAAAAAGGAGAAAATACATTGGATTAACATGGTAGTGTCGATTTAGTGATGATTTTTTCTAATTTTATTCACAAGTTGTACAATTTATGATATTGTTGAAATATTTTTAGTACCAAACCAATCGTGCTCCCCTCGATCCCTCATTTTCTTGTGTGTCAATTTATTTTGTTTTATTTCGATAAAAACAACTCAAATATAAAAATTCTAGGATAACTACTCTATTTCTGATAGATTTGGCACCTGTCATCGCTATTATAGAAGTTATGTTAGGTAATTAGTAAAACTATATTTTATTGCAATGACCAATGTAAAATTTGGCACCTTTTTTGGGGATTAGATGTGGTATGTTCTTATAGTTCTTCTATGTAAAAAAAATTATAAAAATATATCTTTTGAATAGAATTAAAACCCTAAAAATGTGAAAGACTTCATCATTATATCTATTGTACACTGTTTTTTGCACTTAAAACTTTGAAAATCCACTTGATAATGTTGTTGCTTAGTGCTTTTTAGAACTGTTATACTGAAAATATGCTTACTATGGATTCTTTTTCACCTGAAAATTATTTCCTACTAGATCTGGAACTTGTGTGTGAGCAGAAGATTTAGTATATTATCTACTGAAACTATTTTTATATTAATTATTTAATTTAAAAATCCCTCACTTTCACTGCATTAGTTTAGAAAAATCCTGGACAATCATGTATTGAACCCCTTATGCTTTAGTTTAATCAACATATATATCCAATATTTAACTCAATTATTATTAGACTAAGCCCTTTGAATACATCATCAAAATATATATACCAACTCTTAGATGATTTATTCAATCCATAAATGAACTTTCATAACTTAAATGACTTTATATCACCATTTAGATAATAAAAACCTTTAGGTTATATCATACGAACATCCTTGGATATAATTTTATTATAGAATGTTGTTTTGACATCCATCGGTAGATTTCATTATAATAATAGCCTATTATAAAAACAAAAAAAATCTATCAGACTTTATCATCTATAGCCATTTTAATTATGTCTATAAACTCTAATAAGCGTTAATAAAACATATTTATAACTCAAAGGTGGACCTAAGGAATTTGTAGAAGATTATAGGATGCAATTCATTACTTTACACCATTGATAATTGTAGAAATTTCCATATTAAACCCTTATTTAAACCACTTCTTATTTCTATTTAATAAATCACTATCTCCCTTAAAACTCACACATGATTTAGTCACCAATACCACTCTTAATATCAAGTTTCAATTAAATTCCAACAGTTCTAACACTAGACCTAATGGCTACAACCCTCAACCATAACCATTGGTCCACCCCGTGGGGAGGCCAGCTTTACCTAGTCGAGTTGTAGTTAGAATTCGAGACTCGGGGCCTGGTACACCCTTAGGGTAATGTGCTATGTTGGGAAGAGCATTAATTGTATAGTTCAACTAGAGTCTTTGTACTAAAAAAGAATGAAAAGAAAGAACATCATGTAAAATACCTTTTACATGTCATCATGTCACATGATGATTTAAACAAATCGTTATAGATCCTTAATAATCACTCACCACAAAAACAACACTGTTAAAATAAAAACTTCTAACACATCAATGCGATTTACTGTTATTAATTCAACATTTGAAACCTTTATCACATTAAAACACTATTCCATCAATTTACACCTTTAAATCACATGGAATGTTTTTAAAATACCAGATAATCAAATTTTCATAGTATAAATTCAATAAAATAAAACATCATAACACATTTTATTCCACTTATAGTAATTATTAAATCACATAACTCATTTTATTCTGTACACTACAAAATATTTAGTTTTTTCCAACATGGACATATTTTTTGGTAAAAGTACATTTTCTATTGGTAAAGCGTTTTACGAACAAATATGATCAAGTTAATAAATTGTTCGTAAAAACATTGTTTCTAAATTTTATTACGACATATAAAATAGTTCATTTGAAATTATAATAATACCAACAGATAATATATACACGTTGGTCAAAATGTTTAGCAACAGATTCATACGAAAGATTTATCCGTTGATAATATTGTTAACAGCTTCTATAATCAATACCAACAATTAATATTTGTTTGTATTGCATGAGGGGTAGTTGATTGGTTTATCATTTCCTGCACATCCAAGGTGGATGGGTTTTGATTCCCAACCACATCATGATTGGTGTGATTTTTTAAGCACTTTTATGGTGGTTGGCATCAATTGACGCCAGCATTGACGATTTCGGCCTATGTTCAACCACTACAAAAAATGTGGTTCTTTCGAACAGTGAGATATCTATTGGTAAAAGTTCATTTTATGTTGGTAAACCATTTTACCAACACCTATGTACCTGTCGCTAAACTGTCGGTAAAAACTCGGTCGCTAAATGTTTTTGCAAAAAATAAAATTATTTTGTTACAATTATAATAATACCAACAGATAATATATATGTTGGTTAAATCATTTAGCAACAGATTATTAAGACAAATTTTTCTGTTGGTAATAAAACATATAATATCTATTTATAAATTACATATGAATAAAATTTAGTACTTTTTATATATTAATTTATAATATATAATTAATCTCTTTTAATTATTAAACTGAAGACGATTGTCACGAATGTTAAAACATTAAAAAAATAATTATATAAATAATGAAATTTAATACAAAATGTTGATTCAAAAATACATGACCCCCCCCCCCCAATAAGGTCACCCATCAGGATACATCACACCCCCCAAGTACCGGCAACCCATCCATACCCCACTGACCCAGATCTAGAACCAGAAACTCATCCATGCCGCGGGACCAACCAGCCGGCTCCAACAATACCAAAGCCTTCTATGCAGTAGAAGCAGTGACCCATCCATGTCTCGGGGGTATCAAGTCAGCTCCAACACCAACAAGAAACAAATCAAGCCAAATCCAATACCAGTGAGAAACCTCATGTCGCTACTACGCCACACCCTTTGACTCCAATATCTACATCACAAACAACCAAAAAACATATCCACAAATTAGTGAAAATTATCTATATGAATTGAAACCCAGAATAATTATGATAAATGAGACATGTGTTGGTCACCCAACTCATAACTTTGAATCATTATTAAATAAAATAAAATTTTCAATGAATATACGAGGTGTAACGAGATTACACCAACTTAAAATTGAAAATTGTTAAAAAAAACATAAAGCGGTGAAAGAAAATGGACCTGCTCATCTCCAAAGAAATCAAGCCTACCATGCTTCGATAGTTTATCCATAATCCAACCTGTCAATGTAAAACCAGATCTGACATATCAACAGATTGCTCAGATAAGAGGTTTCCATCACATGAAGGTGTCCACTTGAATTTGATTTCCCTCTTGCATTATTCCTTATACAGTTGTCCATGGAATGCTGATACTCCATTTTAGAACAGGTTGCTTCCTTTGAACTTGTTTAATTCTTCAAGATTAGAAGATACATATGCAGTGGAGTCCTAAACTCTTAAAATGTTGATGAAGGAAGAAGCATACACCAAGAAGTGGATGAGAAATGGATCAGTTCATCCTACCAGAAATAATCCTTCTACATATAGAGATCAAGAAATATAAAGTCGGTAGAAATATGATGCCACTTCCAAATGATTGTCCATCTGATCATGAAAGATCATGATCTATGGACATCATGACTCATTTGGCCCATATAGAGCAAGATATCGTACCTATTATCAGCTTGTCACCAAACCGAATCAAGAAGAAATAGGAATCTCAGATCTCAGCAGTCCCAAAAATACTTAATATTAAACCATTTCAAATAGCTTCATCATACCCAAAATCAAGAAACTTGACTTTGAAGGTAGTGCAATTCCATTCCAATTGATAGCACTAGTATATGAATTATACAAATCGAACATGAAGACATCAAAAATAATTCCCCCAAAATGACAAAAAAATGGGGTTTGGAATCTCAATCGAACCACCAAAACATAGAATCAAAAAAAAAAATATTTGGAGACCTCCACTGCTCACAAATGCCAAAAATCCCAAAAAACATCAAGAAACAACTTCACATTTAAAATTAATGAAGCACTCAACATCATCAGTTGAAGTTACATGATCTAAAATTCAACATAAATATCAAAAAAACATTCAGACTATATATACTACTGAGGTCCATCTAAAAAAAGTGATCAAATGAAGATAAAAAACATCAAACAGGTGCAACATTAGCATCTCAACAGTACTGAGATCTAATACATGTTTCACCATTAAAATAGATTCAGCCCTGCTTCAAATCCATCAAAAAATCCACTGCATCCTTCAAAAAATAAGATAAGCAGAGTCATTTCTAGGGAATGCCTCGGTATTTAAACTTAGGATTTCGTTTATGTTCTTCCACCATTTTAGAAAGCATGCATTCTCTGGTTTAATGATAAAATTCTATAGTGACTTCACCATCATTCTATTTTTTTAAATCCAGTGAATGTTGTTCAATGAATCAAGAAACAAAACAAGTGGAAGCTCATAAAAACTAAAATAAAAACACAAAATACACCTTTTTCCCATGATTGAATTCAAAAAGTACCAAAAATTCTCATCTCTTGAAAGACTTCAATAATGACCTTTAAGCTCATCAACTCTAGAGGGGTGAAGGTGATATCCCAAACTTCTATCATTCTCGAGTAAAAAGGTTTATCCTCCATGCACCTTTCAACAGTGGGATGAATTCTACTGAACATTATAATGCATGTATGGTTAATATTTATGATGTGTAAATATATGAGTATGTAAAGATTCTACGAATCTAATGTTCACGGGGCTAAGAATGGTTTTGTATGATCTTTTAATGTAATTGAATGTGAGACAATAAAAAAGTATCTGAATAAATCAATGCTCAATTTCTTTATTGGTGGGCATAATACCCATAGTGATAAAAGTAACGCCTCTTGCCTTTGTTCCCAATATTACCCAACTATTTATTTTTATAGTTTATCATTAAAATAATCTATGTAATGTCTCATATAAAATCATTATTAAAGTACATAATGATAAGATAGTTTATCTTCATCACCTTATTATCTCATAGGAACAATATGTTGTTCTTCAAGGTATGAGTATTCATGGGCTGGATGTTTTATCATAAGAGATATTGATAGATCAATATGTTGTTCTTTAATGTGTAAGTCAAACAAAAAAGGCATTACTAAATCAATATTTTCATATAAAGGTACTATGGTGACTAAACCATGGCCCCTATATTCCATGTAAATCATTTCTAAGAATCTAATATAGATCTTAACTGTGAACTATAAAACCACCACTACAAAAAGGATAGACCTCATTAGTTAAAAACATCTCAAAAGATGTATATTGATACATTGAACATGACTCATATTCTGAATAATATAAGCATTCTGGCATGAAGAGCATATTGGTTTCCTCATCTTAAATAAAAAGGTATAGATCCATGTAAATAAATTTCCTTTATTGTACTACTTTCTACCCTTGTGGAAGAATATTATCAATGGGATTTTATAATTCTATCATTAAAGTAGTTAGACCATTCATAAGAACTCAACAATCGATAATAACATGAAGAGTGTAGGATTAGTCAAATAAAAAATGTAGATGACCCTGCTATAAACTGTGTTTCCTTCTTAAAAATGTGGACGCATTTTTATAGTTTTGAAATGCTCATTCATTAGAGAATTAATAGCTTGATCATAAATCTACATGTGGAATGGGTTGAAAAAACGTAATAGGTTTCATTTTATGATGTCAATAGGCATTTCTACATAAATATTTTGTTTTTGAAAGATAGGAATCCACATATCACATGGCTTCACTAAACTTAAAACAAAACACAACAACTAATTGATCAACGGAGTAAATCTAAAAAATAAATTCGATATGGAAGAGGGATATGGAGGAAGGAAAATGGAAAATTTGAGAGAAATACATGTATATAGAGTTATGAAATTTATAAGTATAGATATTCAATAAGAATTAAGATATATATGTAACAATAGAAAGGTGAAAAGTTTTTCATTTGTTCATTAAAGCAACAACTCTAGAATTAGGGATAGTAACCAAAAGCTATAACAACAGTTATTTAATGAATAGACCAACTCTATTTTGGGATACCATCAACTGCTTGAGTTCTATTTTTGCATATTGTTAAACATTGAATAGTTCCATCACATTCCTCCAAATCCATTTTTTTTTTATTTTCTAAAGAAACCACTTTGAGGTGAGTGGGAACCACTTACAAATCATAAAAGAAGAAACAAATCGCATACCCACCAATAAACCACAATCCATCTAGTTAGAGTTCAAAAACTACCCACAATCACCATTAAAAATTAAAAATTAAAAATCACCTTTGGAAACCATACCTCGCACCGAGCTGCCACAATCCACATTTTCAAATTCACACTTCAAAATCAAACGAAAGAACCACTGAAAATCCGATAGCATCACTACAAAAAAATAGGACACATTCATTGCCTGAACTGGAACCATGATCGGCCTCATAAAGTTGTCAAACAGTAGAAGAAAATAATCATTAGAATCACCATAATCAAAATACAGAGTAAGGTGAGAAGCCTCCTCAGGTTGCATCTCCTGGACCACGGGTGACTGCACGAATTGCACATCCCAAAGCCTCCAAATATCCATTGCACTAGACCAACCTGTGGAGGAGCGTTGGAATGGGAAACCAGAGCAGATTTCGAACAAAGCACACCGTTGCCTGAAGGTTGAATCCAGCTGAGTCCACATTAGAGACCCCCACCTACACCCAACAGAATATTCATCGACATCCACAACACTGACGAGATTAGCCCGCTGGACTATCGCCACCGGAACTGCTTCAGCATTTTGGAGAACCTCAGACCAAAAACATCACCTTGACCACCAAGAAAAAAATATCATCGAGGAAAACAGAAATACACCAGTCAAGAAGAAGAATTTCTGACGAAGCAGCGACACCCAAAAATCAGAACTCGCCGAAAAATCATCATCGTTGATGAGAATGAAGACCATACTCCACCTAAAACCAGATCTGAGAAAATGGACAGGGAAAAACCAACACCCAAGCAACTGAATGCGAGAGGAAAAACAGTATCAAATGTAGCCAACGACGCAATCCAAAACCACCATGTTAATGAACACGCTGACCAAGATTGGGGTACGACACGGTGGGACTAATAGAAATAGCAGTGGTTGATGGAAAACACTGAGAAAACTGCAAGATAGAAGAGGAAAGAGATGGAGGCCAAGTAGCGTGAAGGGGAACCATTGCCGCAAGAGAAGAAAATCCCGGGAGAGGGAAACATGAGAGAGTCGGAGGTCGTAAGAAGGAACGTGCTTCAACATCACTGTAGATTTCTATAGGGGAGGGAATCGCAAGGGCGAAACCTGCTTTTTATCGTCTCCCCCTTTTACAGGATGCTTCAGTGATATGGGGGGTCTTGACACGTGTTGTTTTTACATGTGGAATCATCTGGTATTCTTGAGGAAATGGAGGGACTCAAGGCTAAAATTTAGCACGCGTGAAATTGTTCGGGCTGCACGCCAGAGATTTGGCGTTGCGGAGTTGCAGAGTAGGCGCAGTCTCGGAGTAGGGCGGCGTTGCGACACTTTGGTGCATTTTCGTTCGACATTCATCCATGGTGAGAATCGTTTGAGGTTTGGGCAGGGCAAGGGTTGTTGAGTAGGGTGGCATTGTGGTGCTCTAGTGCATTTTCATTCGAGTTTCGGGTAGGGCAAGACCGTCCTTCGAGATTTCAAAGTTCCCCTTACAATGGATACTGGTGAAGGTATTGCGGGCGAGTTTATTTGATGTCCTTTTTGGTTGGTTTTGTTTTAAATCTGTCGAGCGATGTTTTCTGATGTTTGAGGTGGTATTTTTACTAGAAGTAATATAGAGGTTTTTTTTGCATTGCGGTGCTTCCAATGGTGGTTTTTGCCCGGGTTTTTTTGCAGTGAAACTTCAACTTGATGTCCAATTTCGTCTCGATGTCAAATGGAGGTTCCAATGGACGTTCCACTGGATATTCCACAAGAAGTTCCACCAGATGTTCCACTAGATGTTCCATTGGAAGTTCAACCAGAAGTTCCATTGGAAGTTCCACAGGAAGTTCCACTAGGAAGTACCACCAGAAGATTCATGGGAAGTTCCACTGGAAGTTCCACTGTAAGTCCACTGGCAAGTTCCACAGGAAGTTCCACCCGAACTTCCACTGGAAGTCCCACTAGAAGTCCCACTAGAAGTGCCACCAGAACTTCCACTTGAACTTCTACTAGATAATATATTTTATAAGTTTTTTTATTTAAAATTTTAGAAAAATAATTATATTATAATTTTATTTAGTTACATTGTTGTTTTATATATATATATGTAACTTCCAGTGGAACTTTCACATGAAGTTCCAATGGATGTTCAACCTGAAGTTCCATTGGAAGTTCCACGGGAAGTTCCACCTAGAAGTCCCACCGGATGTTCCACTAGAAGTTTCACTGGCACTTCCAGTGGACTTCCAGTGGAACTTCCAGTGGAAATTCCAGTGGAACTTCCGGTGGAACTTTTTTTGGAACTTCTGGTAGAACTTCTGGTGGGACTTCCAGGTGGAACTTCCCGTGGAACTTCAGGTTGAACTTCAGGTGGAACTTCACGTGGGAAATATATTATATATATATATATTATTTATAATTCCAGAAAAATAATTTTTATTTTGTATATTCGTAATAATTTTTATTTAGCTACAGTTCTGTTCATATAGTTTATATATTTTCCAATGGATTAAATCCTATTATAAAGTTAATGTACTTTTCTTGAAGTATTGTGTTTTGTTGAAGGGTGTTTCAATGTTGTTGAGGTTGATGTGGATGTTGTAGCAGCTTGTACTAAACCAGTTGTAGGGATTTCTTTCAAGTCACTTGATGAAGTACAATGTTTTTATGTCACATATGGGGGAGTAAATGTCTTCAGTGTACACCAAAAATACTCTAATAAAAGGAGAAAGGGTAAATCAGTTGTCACATCAAGCCTTTATGCATGTAGAAAAGAAGAACATAGGAAGATTGAAAAATGTGATAGCATGGTGAAATTTCCCCAGGCTGAGACACGTACAGGTTGCCTTGCTAGAATGGGGGTTAGTTTATTGTCTTCTGGGCAATATGCATGTACTATATTTGTTGAAGAGAATAATCATCCCTTTAACAGGCCTGAATCAATTCATATGATGAGGTCCCAAAGAAAAATAACAGAAGCACAAGCAGCTGAGTTATATGTGAATGCTTCTGCGGGTATTAAACCAAATGATTCTTTCTCATTGGAAACAGCTATTGCAGGGGGGCGAGATGTTATTGGGTACACGCGTGTTGATCAGTTGAATTTTATAAGGTCTAAACGGGAAAGAGATTTGATTCATGGTGATGCATGTTGCATGTTATAATACTTGGAAAGACAAAGTCAAGACAATCCATCATTTGTTTATACTATGCAGTTTGACATGAATGGTAAAATTAGTAATATTTTTTGGGCTAATCCAAAAATGAGAACAGATTATGAGTTGTTTGGATATGTTGTTGTGTATGACACCACATTTAGCACTAATAAAGAGTACATGCCGTTAGGTGTTTTGTGGGGTTTAATTATCATCGGGAGATTGTTTTTTTTTGGAAGCTTTGTTATATGATGAAACAGTGACTTTGTTTTCTTGGTTGTTTCAGAAATTTTTATAGGTGTATCACATGAAGTGTCCTCAAACTATTTTTACTGATCAAGATTCACCAATGGGAAAATCCATTTCTGTAGTTTTAGTGGGAACTCGACATTTCCATTGTTCATGGAATTTGATGCAAAATGGCATTAAGCATTTAGGTAATTGGATGAAAGATGGATCTAGTTTTCTAACTAGATTTAAGAATTGTATGTTCGAATACCATGATGTAATTCAGTTGGATAAGGAGTGGTCTTCCCTTAGAGCAGAATATGGGGATGTGAAATCGCAATGGCTAGATGATGTTTTTGTATTGCGAGAAAAGTGGGCACATTTCTATTTGAATGATTCTTTAACATTGGGTATTCACATCACTCAATTATGTGAATGTTTTAATGGATTGATTAAAGATTATGTTCATCAAAAGTTATGTGTTGTTTATTTTTTTAAGCAGTTTGAGCGCTTGTTGGAAAAAAATCAGTATCGTGAAACAAAGGAAGAATTTGAGATGTGGGAGAAGTTTCCTCGTAATAATTACTCTTAACATGAATTGATGTTCCAGGTTTCTACTAGATATACACCTAAATTATTTGATTTATTTCAGCATGAACATCATTTGGTTGATGCTTCTTTTCTGATATCTTGTATTGAAAGTGGAGTTCAATTCAGTTATGTTATTGGAATGGTTCGTTGTGAAGATCAATTTTGTGTATCATATGAAACTTCAAATGAAGTTGTTGAATGTTCTTATTGAATTTTCGAGTCTGTTGGGTATCTTTGTTTTCATGTTTTAAAAATTTTGATCGGCTTGATGTGAGAGAAATACATGAAAAATATATTTTTGGGAGATGGACCCGATTGGATAGAAATTTTATGATGTTCAAAGGATATTCTATTGAGGTACATTCTGATAGAAAATCAGTTGTAGAAAAACGTTACAAAGATTTAGCACGAATGGGAATGAAGTTAATGTAAAGACCCGCAAATTTCAAGGAATTTTTTTTCTTAATTTTCTTTGGAATTTTACAAGAGCGCAGCTTCAGACGGCACCTGATTCCGAGGCCCGGTGTGCCCGGAATCAATTTCCGAAGTTTGGCTCGGGTACGTTCAGTGAACGGACGAGCGGGTTTTTCTATCTTTTGAACCGGTGCCCGGAATCAAATTCTGAGGGCACCGATGAAATCGCAGCGCCGGTATTTTCTTAGAAACGCCTCTTCCGGAGTTGCGTTTGCTCAGACGTGGTTTTTAAATTTTGCGGCTTTAAGTCAGAAATAAAATAAAGTTTGTGCGACAACTTTATTTTATTTCACTTAAGCTGCTTGGAAGCCACTTGAAGTCACTTAAAGACGGCTTGAACTGAGTTGAACTGGATAGGATGCTATCCAGAAATATCCTACCCCTTGGTAGGATATTTGTGCGGTGGGGCCCGCACGAGCCCCGCCGTTTCTTTCGCTAAGTAACGCACCCGCGAAAACCCGTCAAAGTAACTGAAAAGTCAACCGACGCGTTTTCTTAAATTCTTAACAGACCATTTAATTGGGCGGTTTATTTCGTGAATTAAATGGGCTGTTTCTTTCGTGAATTAATTGGGTCGTTACTTATGCGTTTTACGTTTGTTGGCAAAATAATAAAATAGACAAACTTGTCTATTTTGGAGGATTGCTATCGTTGTGCAATTCCTCTGAGCCTCCACCCTCTCCGCGAAGAACGCGAAGAACGCGAAGAACGCGAAGAACGCCGGAACCGGAATCCGACGACGCACGATCCGCGACGTCAACAGCTTTTCCGCGACCTTCTTCTTCTTCTTCTTCTTCGGTGCCTCTTCTTCCGCGGCGAACCTGCGATCGGCGGTTAAAGGTGAGAATCGAAACTTCTAAATTCTCCCTTCTTAATTTCATGGCAACGGATTTAATTAATTAAATCCGTTTGTTCTTGATCCGGAGTTTGGCGACGCGACGCCGGATACCGCGACGACGCAACGATCCCCCCTTCTTCCGCGACGAGCGATTCCGCGACGACCTCTCGTCCGACGACGACGACAAGGTAGGGGTTTATTTCCTTGATGATTCATTCCCGTGTTCTTATTTCTTTTAAATAAAGAACCGGCATGAATAATTTCAATTAATTAAAAATTGAAATGCCGTTTAAAAGAAAAGGAGTGAACAATTTTTATCTTTGATTAAAAATTGTTGTAGCCTTTCCTCCCGTTGATTATGACTAACGCGGAGGGTGCGGGTCTAACGAACAAGACCCGGCAACCCTCCGCCGATCTCTTTTGTTGTGCGGATATGGCGGACGACGATGAACCGCGCGGCAGGGGCGATCCGTTGATCCCGCAGTGAAGATCAGCCCCCGGGAGGAGCATCGGCGCAGACGGGAGGCAAAACGGGCCACCGGAGCAACTCCGGCGGCCCGCGGAAGGAGGCGGCGGCGCCCGGCGCGCCGCCGGAGGAGTCCGCCGCGGCAGAGCCGCGGCGGCGGCGAACCGCTAGACCGCGTCCGCGGTCCGGCCATCCAGCACGCGGCCCGCGCGGGCCGCGTTTCTCCAAAGCCGCGGGTTTGACCCGCGGCGGCTCACTCAGCCGCTCGGCCGAGGCCGAGCCGGCCGGTCCGGTCGGCCGGGCCGCGCCCAGGCCAGACCGGACCCGGCCTAGCCGGGTCGGGCCGGGTCGGGCCGACCCGGTTCGGCCGACCCGGTTCGTCCGACCCCAGGGGGGGTTCGGGCCGGGTCGCCCCGGGCCCAGAACCCCCGTTTCGGGCCCTCTTCGGTCTTCCGCCCATATCTTGGGCCTGGGACCTCCGATTGACGAACCGTCAGCGGCTACGCGATCCTTGGATCGAGACGGTCGTTTAGGTATATTATACTCAAGGATTCGGAAGACTTTGGGTTCGGCCGGGTTGGTTCGTACACGAAACCAACCAGGCCCTCGGAGCGGAAACACTCATAACGTGAGCTACGGACGTCCGATCGACGTACCGTCAGCTGTGGTAGATTCCTCTAAGTGAGACGGAACTTTTGGCATACTCCGCCCGAGGATCGGATACAGGCGGAGTACGGTCGGGTTGGTTTTGCCCTAAAAACCAACCGGGCCCCTGGGACGAAAATGTCAATAACTCTCAGACCGGGCGTCCGATTGACGCGCCGTCTGTTGCGTTGAGATCCTGTTGTCGATACGGAACTTTTGGATACATCAACTTCGGACTACGTGTCAGTTGATGTATCAGCCTCTCGGCTCGTGGAGCGGACCCTCCTAAACGAGCTCGCTATGTGCGGGAACCCTAGCGCTGGCTGTGACTTCGACGACAGAGCAGAGATCCTCCGTGGACTGCGACGACGGCAGAGCAGAGATCCTCCGTGGACTGCGACGACGGCAGAGCAGAGATCCTCCGTGGACTGCGACGACGGCAGAGCAGAGATCCTTCGTGGACTGCGGCGACGACTGTGCAGAGATCCTCAGTGGACTGCGTCGACTACTGCACTCAGCGATCCTACGTGGATCAGTGCTACCGGTTCTGTGTGAGCCTCTGCCTACAGGTTCTGTGTGAGCCCGATCCTATGTGGGTCCTTACTACCGGTTCTGTGTGAGCCACTGCCTACAGGTTCTGTGTGAGCCCGATCCTGTGTGGGTCTTCTGCGGGGGTTAGTACCTATCGATCCTTCGTGGGTCCGACGACTTAGATGGATCAGTGATCATCTTTGACGTCATCTGAAAAAGTATACCTGGTTGAGCTGAATCGTATGTTACTCTCCTTTGTGGATTGTGTTGAACTATCCTTTGTGGATTTACCGTTTACTCTCCTTATGGATTTGAGTCTTGCTTTCCTTTGTGGATTGAGTTGTTCTTGAGCTCGTGAGCAGAGCTAGAATTGGGGACTTAGGTATATGTATGGGCATATACCTAAGTCGAGTCAGATGTTACTTCGTGATTGCATCTTTCTTTTGTGCTATATCCTTTGTGGATTTCGGGAGACCTTCGGGGGTCTCGGGGTCCTTACTGAGTAGCTTGTACTCACCCCTGCACGGGCTATGCCCGCACCTTGTTGTGTTGGTTGCAGACGACGGACAGCGTTGATCACGGTTGGGGCGTGGAGCAGGACGGTACCTGGAGGTGGACCACTGGGCGGGACGTGCTCGGAGCGGACGTGGGACCCGAGGAGCCTGGAGGCTATCTGTACCCACCCTTCAGGTGGGATTGCCAGTGGACGACACGAGGCCGCCGTCTTTTCTTCAGTTGCTGTACTTTACCTTTTCAGTTGTACTTTACAGTTGAGCTTGTATTTCCGGCCCCTTTACTTTTCTGCACTTTACTTTCCGCTTGCTGACTCTGTGTGGTTGATACTTATAAAGGCAATGTCTTCCCTGTTTACTGGGATTTTACGCCTTGGTGCTAGTCGCCAGCCCCTGGCCTATGGAAGGTGGGCTTGGGGTAGTCACGGCACGGGCCCCGAGGACGGGTCGTGACAAATTGGTATCAGAGGTGGTCGGTACTACCGCAGACTCTGATCGTCCTTTCTTTCTATGTGAAGCAATAGTGTTTAGTGTATTGAGTGTGGTTATCAGTTCAGGGAGCCCAGTGTTGGTGCGGCGGCCGACGTATCCGTACACCAGGACCCTGACTCCTGATTTCCGACTTAATGCATGAAAACATTGATTGCGTGTGTGTTTCAAGTTTTCTTTGTGATTACTTGTGTCAGCTCACCGGGTATACTGATCTGCTTTATGAAAGTCTCAAGTTTTCCTTGCGATTACTTGTGCCAGCTCACCAGGTATACTGTTCTGACTGTGGTGCTCTTGTTCTCCTTTTCAGGATGGCCCCGCGACGACTGCCAGCTAGGGTTCCGAGTGTAGGGCGCGACGGCAGCCCACCGAGCGACGAGGCCTCGGTGCAGGGCCCTTTGCCAGCAGTGGCACCGGCGGTAGCCTTACCCGCCGAGCCACCGATGCTTCCAGTACCAGACGCTGACGATGCACGTCGCCTCAGGGCACTGCATGAGTTTCAGAGCCAGCGACCGCCCAGGTTTCGCGGTGAGGCGGACCCCCAGGCCGCCGAGGACTGGCTAGAGGCGGTGGTACGGATCTTTCGGCTAGTGAGGACACCAACGGATCTCATGGTGATTCTCGCAGCGAGCCTCCTGCAGGCGGCGGCAGGACGATGGTGGAGCCTGATGCTCCAGGTTCACGATGAGGCATCCCTGCTCTGGGCGGACTTCGAGAGCCTCTTCCGCTCTGAGTTCGTCCCGGCCACCCTCCGAGCGGTGCGCATCCAGGAGCTTCTCCAGCTGCGCCAGGGTAGCATGACGGTCGCTCAGTACACGGCGAGGTTCACGGACCTATCTCGCTACTCGACCGACATGGTACGGGACCCCTTCTTCCGGGCCCGGACCTTCGAGCAGGGCTTGCGACAGGAGATTCGGGCGTCGCTGATCTCCCTCAGCATTCCGACCCAGGCGGGAGTGCTGGAGCGAGCCCTCCTGATCGAGAGCTTCCTGGCAGAGCCTTCTTCAGTGGCGAGACCTAGCGCAGGGCGGCAGGTAGCTGAGTCTTCGGCAGCGGGTAGCCGACGGATGACCCAGGGTTCCAGGCGGACCAGACCTTCCGGCAGGCGACCCCGGGACACTGGCTTAGCAGTGCAGGGCACACAGCGGAGTGCCAGCCTTCCGAGAGGCAGGCTGTGCTACACCTGCGGCGGGCAGGGTCACATGGCTCGTGACTGCCCGACTCGCCGACCAGAGGAGCAGCAGACGGTGGAGGGGCCACCCAGGCAGAGGCAGAGGGTCGACCGTGGCGGTCCACAGGGAGGAGGCGGACGAGGCAGAGGAGCTGGCCGAGCAGCGGGTGGTGGGCGACGCTTCCAGGCTCTACCCCCACCACCACCAGGAGGGCCACCTCGACCACATGGAGCTGGCGGGCAGGGACAGGCCCAGCTCCAGGCAGTGGAGGCCTACGACCCCGACTTGCCAGAGATGATTCGAGGTACGATCTGTGTCTATTCCACCCTTGCTGCAGTACTTATAGACACAGGAGCGAGTCACTCTTTCATAGCCTCTGCCCTTGTTCGGAGCTCGGAGATTCCGACTGAGCCGTTGGCTCGATCCTTACGGCTAGAGACTCCTACGGGAGCAGACTCGACGATTACGCACTGGTGCCGGCAGTGTGAGCTTACTCTAGGAGGCGAGAGCTTCGGCTGGGATCTCCTTGTAGCGGCATCGAGGCCTTACGACGTCATCTTGGGCATGGATTGGCTATCCACGGTTCATGCCCAGATCGACTGTTTTAGGCGCAAGGTGCGATGTGTTCGCACCGACGGGAGCAGGTTTACCTTCACCGGCGAGAAGGGAACCTTTGCAGCACAGGATGGACTTCCGCGGAGGAGAGTGCAGCCTATCTCTCATCAGTTGGCTAGCCTCATCCTGGGAGCAGTGGACGTGCGGAGTCCGGCTTTTCCTGCAGTGGTGGACCAGTACGTGGACGTCTTTCCCGACGACGTTCCAGGGCTACCTCCTCGTAGAGAGGTAGACTTTTACATCGACTTGTACCCCGGGACAGCCCCGATATCTACTCCAGCATATCGGATGGCCCCCGCCGAGCTTCGAGAGCTGCGGGTACAGTTGGAGGACTTGCAGAGCAAGGGGTTTATCCGACCCAGTGTTTCACCCTGGGCTTCCCCGATATTGTTCGCCAAGAAGGCGGACGGGAGCTTGCGACTGTGTGTCGACTATCGTCGCCTGAACCAGGTGACAGTGAGGAACAAGTATCCGCTGCCACGGATTGATGACCTCTTCGATCAGCTCAAGGGAGCGCGGTGGTTCTCGAAGATAGACCTCTGGTCAGGCTATCATCAGCTCAGAGTTCGAGACGAGGACGTGCAGAAGACGGCCTTCAGGTGTCGGTATGGCCATTATGAGTTCTTGGTTATGCCGTTCGGCGTAACCAATGCTCCAGCAGTGTTCATGAGCCTCATGAACAGGATCTTCCAGCCATACCTCGACCGATTTGTCGTGGTCTTCATTGACGACATTTTGGTATACTCGACGACTGAGGAGGAGCATGCCTACCACCTGCGAGTTGTGCTAGACGCACTCCGAGAGCACCAGCTTTATGGCAAGCTCTCAAAGTGCCAGTTCTGGTTACGTGAGGTCCATTTCTTGGGGCACGTCATTTCTGAGGCGGGAGTTGCAGTGGACCCCGCGAAGATCGAGGCAGTGCTAGCTTGGGAGCCACCCAAGAGCGTGACGGAGGTGCGGAGCTTCTTGGGCCTAGCCGGATACTATCGGAGATTTGTGCCGGACTTCTCCAGAGTTGCGGCACCACTCTCAGCTTTGACGAAGAAGGGGAAACCCTTCGTGTGGTCAGACAGATGTCAGCAGAGCTTCCAGGAGCTGAGACAGAGATTGACCAGCGCACCTATCTTGAGGTTGCCTGAGGAGGGAGTTGGGTACGTAGTTTACTGCGATGCATCAGGGACTGGACTCGGGTGCGTCCTGATGCAGGAGCGGGCTGTGATCGCCTACGGATCACGTCAGTTGAGGCCGCATGAGCAGAACTACGCCACTCATGACCTGGAGTTGGCAGCAGTGGTCTTCGCTCTGAAGACTTGGCGGCACTATCTGATGGGCGAGCGCTTCACAGTCTTTTCAGACCACCAGAGTCTCAGGTATATCTTCTCTCAGAAGGACCTGAACCTGAGACAGCGGAGATGGCTTGAGTTCCTCCAGGACTATGACTTTGAGATAGTCTATACTCCTGGGAAGGGGAACGTGGTAGCCGATGCCCTCAGCAGGAGGACGGGCATTCAGCTACTTGAGGAGGCGGCGGAGCAGCTGGCCTCCTTACAGATATCCTTCGTGGATAGAGACGGAGCAGCCTTTCTTCAGTCTCTCACAGTCTCTCCTCCACTTCTACAGCGGGTCAGAGAGGCTCAGCGTGGGGACGCTGACTGTGAGACCCGGCGTGCACTGATATCCTCAGGTCAGGCGCCTGATGGCTTCACCCTTGGAGCAGAGCACGTCATCCTTTTCAGGGGACGTACCTTCGTACCAGTCGCTTTGCGAGAGGAGGTGCTGAGAGAGTTTCACACTTCTCCCTTGGCGGTACATCCTGGAGTGGCGAAGATGTACCAGGATCTCAGGCGACAGCACTGGTGGCCGGGCATGAAGAAAGCTGTGGCAGAGTTCGTTTCACGATGCCTCACCTGCCAGCAGGTGAAGGCAGAGCATCAGGTACCAGCAGGCTTGGTACAGCCCTTGGAGGTCCCGGAGTGGAAGTGGGATGGCATATCTATGGACTTCGTGACTGGACTTCCACGCACTTCCAGAGGTCACGACTCCATTTGGGTGATTGTCGACCGACTCACCAAGTCGGCACACTTCTTACCCATCAGAGAGCAGGGCTCAGTGGAGAGCTTGGGACGTCTTTACGTCCAGGAGATCGTACGGCTTCACGGTGTGCCATCGTCTATCGTCTCCGATCGAGATGCTCGTTTCACTTCCCGGCTTTGGAAGGGGTTGCAGGAGGCGTTCGGGACGCGGCTCCATCTGAGCACAGCCTTCCACCCTCAGACGGATGGTCAGACGGAGAGGACCATACAGACACTCGAGGACATGCTCCGTGCATGTGTTCTCGACTTTGGTCGCAGCTGGGAGGACCACCTACCCTTGGTGGAGTTCGCGTACAACAACAGCTACCACTCCACCATCGGGATGGCACCATACGAGGCGTTGTACGGCAGACCCTGCAGATCACCGTTGTGCTGGACAGACCCTGGGGAGTCAGCACTCGTGGGACCAGAGATGGTCCGAGCCACGACAGAGAAGGTCCAGATCATCCAGGAGAGGATGAGGACAGCTCAGAGCCGGCAGAAGTCATATGCTGACAAGAGGCGGAGGCCACTGGAGTTCGAGGATGGCGACCACGTCTTTTTGCGTGTCTCACCTCGACGTGGTTTACGGAGATTTGGCCGAGGCGGCAAGTTGTCTCCACGCTTCATCGGGCCTTTCCAGGTCCTCAGCAGGATAGGAGAGGTGGCTTATCGCCTGGCTCTACCACCTCAGTTGCATCGGGTGCACGACGTCTTCCACGTGTCTCAGCTGAGGAGATACGTGCACGACCCGACGCACATCATCGACTTTGGGGAGCTGGACGTGGACGATGGGGCGACTTTTGCGGAGGTCCCAGTGGAGATCGAGGATCGACAGGAGCGGGTCCTACGTGGGCGGTCGATTCCTCTTGTGCGCATCAGATGGCAGCACGGGAACCTCCAGGAGAGCACTTGGGAGCGGGAGGCTCAGATGCGTGCTCAGTACCCCCATTTGTTCCCCTAGTTTTTGATGTATCTTTACGGGGACGTAAAGCCCTGAGGTGGGAGTAATGTAAAGACCCGCAAATTTCAAGGAAATTTTTTTCTTAATTTTCTTTGGAATTTTACAAGAGCGCAGCTTCAGACGGCACCTGATTCCGAGGCCCGGTGTGCCCGGAATCAATTTCCGAAGTTTGGCTCGGGTACGTTCAGTGAACGGACGAGCGGGTTTTTCTATCTTTTGAACCGGTGCCCGGAATCAAATTCTGAGGGCACCGATGAAATCGCAGCGCCGGTATTTTCTTAGAAACGCCTCTTCCGGAGTTGCATTTTCTCAGACGTGGTTTTTAAATTTTGCGGCTTTAAGTCAGAAATAAAATAAAGTTTGTGCGACAACTTTATTTTATTTCACTTAAGCTGCTTGGAAGCCACTTGAAGTCACTTAAAGACGGCTTGAACTGAGTTGAACTGGATAGGATGCTATCCAGAAATATCCTACCCCTTGGTAGGATATTTGTGCGGTGGGGCCCGCACGAGCCCCGCCGTTTCTTTCGCTAAGTAACGCACCCGCGAAAACCCGTCAAAGTAACTGAAAAGTCAACCGACGCGTTTTCTTAAATTCTTAACAGACCATTTAATTGGGCGGTTTATTTCGTGAATTAAATGGGCTGTTTCTTTCGTGAATTAATTGGGTCGTTACTTATGCGTTTTACGTTTGTTGGCAAAATAATAAAATAGACAAACTTGTCTATTTTGGAGGATTGCTATCGTTGTGCAATTCCTCTGAGCCTCCACCCTCTCCGCGAAGAACGCGAAGAACGCGAAGAACGCGAAGAACGCCGGAACCAGAATCCGACGACGCACGATCCGCGACGTCAACAGCTTTTCCGCGACCTTCTTCTTCTTCTTCTTCGGTGCCTCTTCTTCCGCGGCGAACCTGCGATCGGCGGTTAAAGGTGAGAATCGAAACTTCTAAATTCTCCCTTCTTAATTTCATGGCAACGGATTTAATTAATTAAATCCGTTTGTTCTTGATCCGGAGTTTGGCGACGCGACGCCGGATACCGCGACGACGCAACGATCCCCCCTTCTTCCGCGACGAGCGATTCCGCGACGACCTCTCGTCCGACGACGACGACAAGGTAGGGGTTTATTTCCTTGATGATTCATTCCCGTGTTCTTATTTCTTTTAAATAAAGAACCGGCATGAATAATTTCAATTAATTAAAAATTGAAATGCCGTTTAAAAGAAAAGGAGTGAACAATTTTTATCTTTGATTAAAAATTGTTGTAGCCTTTCCTCCCGTTGATTATGACTAACGCGGAGGGTGCGGGTCTAACGAACAAGACCCGGCAACCCTCCGCCGATCTCTTTTGTTGTGCGGATATGGCGGACGACGATGAACCGCGCGGCAGGGGCGATCCGTTGATCCCGCAGTGAAGATCAGCCCCCGGGAGGAGCATCGGCGCAGACGGGAGGCAAAACGGGCCACCGGAGCAACTCCGGCGGCCCGCGGAAGGAGGCGGCGGCGCGGGTCGCCGGCGGCGCCCGGCGCGCCGCCGGAGGAGTCCGCCGCGGCAGAGCCGCGGCGGCGGCGAACCGCCGGACCGCGTCCGCGGTCCGGCCATCCAGCACGCGGCCCGCGCGGGCCGCGTTTCTCCAAAGCCGCGGGTTTGACCCGCGGCGGCTCACTCAGCCGCTCGGCCGAGGCCGAGCCGGCCGGTCCGGCGGCCGGGCCGCGCCCAGGCCAGACCGGACCCGGCCTAGCCGGGTCGGGCCGGGTCGGGCCGACCCGGTTCGGCCGACCCGGTTCGTCCGACCCCAGGGGGGGTTCGGGCCGGGTCGCCCCGGGCCCAGAACCCCCGTTTCGGGCCCTCTTCGGTCTTCCGCCCATATCTTGGGCCTGAGACCTCCGATTGACGAACCGTCAGCGGCTACGCGATCCTTGGATCGAGACGGTCGTTTCGGTATATTATACTCAAGGTTTCGGAAGACTTTGGGTTCGGCCGGGTTGGTTCGTACACGAAACCAACCGGGCCCTCGGAGCGGAAACACTCATAACGTGAGCTACGGACGTCCGATCGACGTACCGTCAGCTGTGGTAGATTCCTCTAAGTGAGACGGAACTTTTGGCATACTCCGCCCGAGGATCGGATACAGGCGGAGTACGGTCGGGTTGGTTTTGCCCTAAAAACCAACCGGGCCCCTGGGACGAAAATGTCAATAACTCTCAGACCGGGCGTCCGATTGACGCGCCGTCTGTTGCGTTGAGATCCTGTTGTCGATACGGAACTTTTGGATACATCAACTTCGGACTACGTGTCAGTTGATGTATCAGCCTCTCGGCTCGTGGAGCGGACCCTCCTAAATGAGCTCGCTATGTGCGGGAACCCTAGCGCTGGCTGTGACTTCGACGACAGAGCAGAGATCCTCCGTGGACTGCGACGACGGCAGAGCAGAGATCCTCCGTGGACTGCGACGACGGCAGAGCAGAGATCCTCCGTGGACTGCGACGACGGCAGAGCAGAGATCCTTCGTGGACTGCGGCGACGACTGTGCAGAGATCCTCAGTGGACTGTGTCGACTACTGCACTCAGCGATCCTACGTGGATCAGTGCTACCGGTTCTGTGTGAGCCTCTGCCTACAGGTTCTGTGTGAGCCCGATCCTATGTGGGTCCTTACTACCGGTTCTGTGTGAGCCACTGCCTACAGGTTCTGTGTGAGCCCGATCCTGTGTGGGTCTTCTGCGGGGGTTAGTACCTATCGATCCTTCGTGGGTCCGACGACTTAGATGGATCAGTGATCATCTTTGACGTCATCTGAAAAAGTATACCTGGTTGAGCTGAATCGTATGTTACTCTCCTTTGTGGATTGTGTTGAACTATCCTTTGTGGATTTACCGTTTACTCTCCTTATGGATTTGAGTCTTGCTTTCCTTTGTGGATTGAGTTGTTCTTGAGCTCGTGAGCAGAGCTAGAATTGGGGACTTAGGTATATGTATGGGCATATACCTAAGTCGAGTCAGATGTTACTTCGTGATTGCATCTTTCTTTTGTGCTATATCCTTTGTGGATTTCGGGAGACCTTCGGGGGTCTCGGGGTCCTTACTGAGTAGCTTGTACTCACCCCTGCACGGGCTATGCCCGCACCTTGTTGTGTTGGTTGCAGACGACGGACAGCGTTGATCACGGTTGGGGCGTGGAGCAGGACGGTACCTGGAGGTGGACCACTGGGCGGGACGTGCTCGGAGCGGACGTGGGACCCGAGGAGCCTGGAGGCTATCTGTACCCACCCTTCAGGTGGGATTTCCAGTGGACGACACGAGGCCGCCGTCTTTTCTTCAGTTGCTGTACTTTACCTTTTCAGTTGTACTTTACAGTTGGGCTTGTATTTCCGGCCCCTTTACTTTTCTGCACTTTACTTTCCGCTTGCTGACTCTGTGTGGTTGATACTTATAAAGGCAATGCCTTCCCTGTTTACTGGGATTTTACGCCTTGGTGCTAATCGCCAGCCCCTGGCCTATGGAAGGCGGGCTTGGGGTAGTCACGGCACGGGCCCCGAGGACGGGTCGTGACAAATTGGTATCAGAGGTGGTCGGTACTACCGCAGACTCTGATCGTCCTTTCTTTCTATGTGAAGCAATAGTGTTTAGTGTATTGAGTGTGGTTATCAGTTCAGGGAGCCCAGTGTTGGTGCGGCGGCCGACGTATCCGTACACCAGGACCCTGACTCCTGATTTCCGACTTAATGCATGAAAACATTGATTGCGTGTGTGTTTCAAGTTTTCTTTGTGATTACTTGTGTCAGCTCACCGGGTATACTGATCTGCTTTATGAAAGTCTCAAGTTTTCCTTGCGATTACTTGTGCCAGCTCACCAGGTATACTGTTCTGACTGTGGTGCTCTTGTTCTCCTTTTCAGGATGGCCCCGCGACGACTGCCAGCTAGGGTTCCGAGTGTAGGGCGCGACGGCAGCCCACCGAGCGACGAGGCCTCGGTGCAGGGCCCTTTGCCAGCAGTGGCACCGGCGGTAGCCTTACCCGCCGAGCCACCGATGCTTCCAGTACCAGACGCTGACGATGCACGTCGCCTCAGGGCACTGCATGAGTTTCAGAGCCAGCGACCGCCCAGGTTTCGCGGTGAGGCGGACCCCCAGGCCGCCGAGGACTGGCTAGAGGCGGTGGTACGGATCTTTCGGCTAGTGAGGACACCAGCGGATCTCATGGTGATTCTCGCAGCGAGCCTCCTGCAGGCGGCGGCAGGACGATGGTGGAGCCTGATGCTCCAGGTTCACGATGAGGCATCCCTGCTCTGGGCGGACTTCGAGAGCCTCTTCCGCTCTGAGTTCGTCCCGACCACCCTCCGAGCGGTGCGCATCCAGGAGCTTCTCCAGCTGCGCCAGGGTAGCATGACGGTCGCTCAGTACGCGGCGAGGTTCACGGACCTATCTCGCTACTCGACCGACATGGTACGGGACCCCTTCTTCTGGGCCCGGACCTTCGAGCAGGGCTTGCGACAGGAGATTCGGGCGTCGCTGATCTCCCTCAGCATTCCGACCCAGGCGGGAGTGCTGGAGCGAGCCCTCCTGATCGAGAGCTTCCTGGCAGAGCCTTCTTCAGTGGCGAGACCTAGCGCAGGGCGGCAGGTAGCTGAGTCTTCGGCAGCGGGTAGCCGACGGATGACCCAGGGTTCCAGGCGGACCAGACCTTCCGGCAGGCGACCCCGGGACACTGGCTTAGCAGTGCAGGGCACACAGCGGAGTGCCAGCCTTCCGAGAGGCAGGCTGTTCTACACCTGCGGCGGGCAGGGTCACATGGCTCGTGACTGCCCGACTCGCCGACCAGAGGAGCAGCAGACGGTGGAGGGGCCACCCAGGCAGAGGCAGAGGGTCGACCGTGGCGGTCCACAGGGAGGAGGCGGACGAGGCAGAGGAGCTGGCCGAGCAGCGGGTGGTGGGCGACGCTTCCAGGCTCTATCCCCACCACCACCAGGAGGGCCACCTCGACCACATGGAGCTGGCGGGCAGGGACAGGCCCAGCTCCAGGCAGTGGAGGCCTACGACCCCGACTTGCCAGAGATGATTCGAGGTACGATCTGTGTCTATTCCACCCTTGCTGCAGTACTTATAGACACAGGAGCGAGTCACTCTTTCATAGCCTCTGCCCTTGTTCGGAGCTCGGAGATTCCGACTGAGCCGTTGGCTCGATCCTTACGGCTAGAGACTCCTACGGGATCAGACTCGACGATTACGCACTGGTGCCGGCAGTGTGAGCTTACTCTAGGAGGCGAGAGCTTCGGCTGGGATCTCCTTGTAGCGGCATCGAGGCCTTACGACGTCATCTTGGGCATGGATTGGCTATCCACGGTTCATGCCCAGATCGACTGTTTTAGGCGCAAGGTGCGATGTGTTCGCACCGACGGGAGCAGGTTTACCTTCACCGGCGAGAAGGGAACCTTTGCAGCACAGGATGGACTTCCGCGGAGGAGAGTGCAGCCTATCTCTCATCAGTTGGCTAGCCTCATCCTGGGAGCAGTGGACGTGCGGAGTCCGGCTTTTCCTGCAGTGGTGGACCAGTACGTGGACATCTTTCCCGACGACGTTCCAGGGCTACCTCCTCGTAGAGAGGTAGACTTTTACATCGATTTGTACCCCGGGACAGCCCCGATATCTACTCCAGCATATCGGATGGCCCCCGCCGAGCTTCGAGAGCTGCGGGTACAGTTGGAGGACTTGCAGAGCAAGGGGTTTATCCGACCCAGTGTTTCACCCTGGGCTTCCCCGATATTGTTCGCCAAGAAGGCGGACGGGAGCTTGCGACTGTGTGTCGACTATCGTCGCCTGAACCAGGTGACAGTGAGGAACAAGTATCCGCTGCCACGGATTGATGACCTCTTCGATCAGCTCAAGGGAGCGCGGTGGTTCTCGAAGATAGACCTCCGGTCAGGCTATCATCAGCTCAGAGTTCGAGACGAGGACGTGCAGAAGACGGCCTTCAGGTGTCGGTATGGCCATTATGAGTTCTTGGTTATGCCGTTCGGCGTAACCAATGCTCCAGCAGTGTTCATGAGCCTCATGAACAGGATCTTCCAGCCATACCTCGACCGATTTGTCGTGGTCTTCATTGACGACATTTTGGTATACTCGACGACTGAGGAGGAGCATGCCTACCACCTGCGAGTTGTGCTAGACGCACTCCGAGAGCACCAGCTTTATGGCAAGCTCTCAAAGTGCCAGTTCTGGTTACGTGAGGTCCATTTCTTGGGGCACGTCATTTCTGAGGCGGGAGTTGCAGTGGACCCCGCGAAGATCGAGGCAGTGCTAGCTTGGGAGCCACCCAAGAGCGTGACGGAGGTGCGGAGCTTCTTGGGCCTAGCCGGATACTATCGGAGATTTGTGCCGGACTTCTCCAGAGTTGCGGCACCACTCTCAGCTTTGACGAAGAAGGGGAAACCCTTCGTGTGGTCAGACAGATGTCAGCAGAGCTTCCAGGAGCTGAGACAGAGATTGACCAGCGCACCTATCTTGAGGTTGCCTGAGGAGGGAGTTGGGTACGTAGTTTACTGCGATGCATCAGGGACTGGACTCAGGTGCGTCCTGATGCAGGAGCGGGCTGTGATCGCCTACGGATCACGTCAGTTGAGGCCGCATGAGCAGAACTACGCCACTCATGACCTGGAGTTGGCAGCAGTGGTCTTCGCTCTGAAGACTTGGCGGCACTATCTGATGGGCGAGCGCTTCACAGTCTTTTCAGACCACCAGAGTCTCAGGTATATCTTCTCTCAGAAGGACCTGAACCTGAGACAGCGGAGATGGCTTGAGTTCCTCCAGGACTATGACTTTGAGATAGTCTATACTCCTGGGAAGGGGAACGTGGTAGCTGATGCCCTCAGCAGGAGGACGGGCATTCAGCTACTTGAGGAGGCGACGGAGCAGCTGGCCTCCTTACAGATATCCTTCGTGGATAGAGACGGAGCAGCCTTTCTTCAGTCTCTCACAGTCTCTCCTCCACTTCTACAGCGGGTCAGAGAGGCTCAGCGTGGGGACGCTGACTGTGAGACCCGGCGTGCACTGATATCCTCAGGTCAGGCGCCTGATGGCTTCACCCTTGGAGCAGAGCACGTCATCCTTTTCAGGGGACGTACCTTCGTACCAGTCGCTTTGCGAGAGGAGGTGCTGAGAGAGTTTCACACTTCTCCCTTGGCGGTACATCCTGGAGTGGCGAAGATGTACCAGGATCTCAGGCGACAGCACTGGTGGCCGGGCATGAAGAAAGTTGTGGCAGAGTTCGTTTCACGATGCCTCACCTGCCAGCAGGTGAAGGCAGAGCATCAGGTACCAGCAGGCTTGGTACAGCCCTTGGAGGTCCCGGAGTGGAAGTGGGATGGCATATCTATGGACTTCGTGACTGGACTTCCACGCACTTCCAGAGGTCACGACTCCATTTGGGTGATTGTCGACCGACTCACCAAGTCGGCACACTTCTTACCCATCAGAGAGCAGGGCTCAGTGGAGAGCTTGGGACGTCTTTACGTCCAGGAGATCGTACGGCTTCACGGTGTGCCATCGTCTATCGTCTCCGATCGAGATGCTCGTTTCACTTCCCGGCTTTGGAAGGGGTTGCAGGAGGCGTTCGGGACGCGGCTCCATCTGAGCACAGCCTTCCACCCTCAGACGGATGGTCAGACGGAGAGGACCATACAGACACTCGAGGACATGCTCCGTGCATGTGTTCTCGACTTTGGTCGCAGCTGGGAGGACCACCTACCCTTGGTGGAGTTCGCGTACAACAACAGCTACCACTCCACCATCGGGATGGCACCATACGAGGCGTTGTACGGCAGACCCTGCAGATCACCGTTGTGCTGGACAGACCCTGGGGAGTCAGCACTCGTGGGACCAGAGATGGTCCGAGCCACGACAGAGAAGGTCCAGATCATCCAGGAGAGGATGAGGACAGCTCAGAGCCGGCAGAAGTCATATGCTGACAAGAGGCGGAGGCCACTGGAGTTCGAGGATGGCGACCACGTCTTTTTGCGTGTCTCACCTCGACGTGGTTTACGGAGATTTGGCCGAGGCGGCAAGTTGTCTCCACGCTTCATCGGGCCTTTCCAGGTCCTCAGCAGGATAGGAGAGGTGGCTTATCGCCTGGCTCTACCACCTCAGTTGCATCGGGTGCACGACGTCTTCCACGTGTCTCAGCTGAGGAGATACGTGCACGACCCGACGCACATCATCGACTTTGGGGAGCTGGACGTGGACGATGGGGCGACTTTTGCGGAGGTCCCAGTGGAGATCGAGGATCGACAGGATCGGGTCCTACGTGGGCGGTCGATTCCTCTTGTGCGCATCAGATGGCAGCACGGGAACCTCCAGGAGAGCACTTGGGAGCGGGAGGCTCAGATGCGTGCTCAGTACCCCCATTTGTTCCCCTAGTTTTTGATGTATCTTTACGGGGACGTAAAGCCCTGAGGTGGGAGTAATGTAAAGACCCGCAAATTTCAAGGAAATTTTTTTCTTAATTTTCTTTGGAATTTTACAAGAGCGCAGCTTCAGACGGCACCTGATTCCGAGGCCCGGTGTGCCCGGAATCAATTTCCGAAGTTTGGCTCGGGTACGTTCAGTGAACGGACGAGCGGGTTTTTCTATCTTTTGAACCGGTGCCCGGAATCAAATTCTGAGGGCACCGATGAAATCGCAGCGCCGGTATTTGCTTAGAAACGCCTCTTCCGGAGTTGCGTTTGCTCAGACGTGGTTTTTAAATTTTGCGGCTTTAAGTCAGAAATAAAATAAAGTTTGTGCGACAACTTTATTTTATTTCACTTAAGCTGCTTGGAATCCACTTGAAGTCACTTAAAGACGGCTTGAACTGAGTTGAACTGGATAGGATGCTATCCAGAAATATCCTACCCCTTGGTAGGATATTTGTGCGGTGGGGCCCGCACGAGCCCCGCCGTTTCTTTCGCTAAGTAACGCACCCGCGAAAACCCGTCAAAGTAACTGAAAAGTCAACCGACGCGTTTTCTTAAATTCTTAACAGACCATTTAATTGGGCGGTTTATTTCGTGAATTAAATGGGCTGTTTCTTTCGTGAATTAATTGGGTCGTTACTTATGCGTTTTACGTTTGTTGGCAAAATAATAAAATAGACAAACTTGTCTATTTTGGAGGATTGCTATCGTTGTGCAATTCCTCTGAGCCTCCACCCTCTCCGCGAAGAATGCGAAGAACGCGAAGAACGCGAAGAACGCCGGAACCGGAATCCGACGACGCACGATCCGCGACGTCAACAGCTTTTCCGCGACCTTCTTCTTCTTCTTCTTCTTCGGTGCCTCTTCTTCCGCGGCGAACCTGCGATCGGCGGTTAAAGGTGAGAATCAAAACTTCTAAATTCTCCCTTCTTAATTTCATGGCAACGGATTTAATTAATTAAATCCGTTTGTTCTTGATCCGGAGTTTGGCGACGCGACGCCGGATACCGCGACGACGCAACGATCCCCCCTTCTTCCGCGACGAGCGATTCCGCGAAGACCTCTCGTCCGACGACGACGACAAGGTAGGGGTTTATTTCCTTGATGATTCATTCCCGTGTTCTTATTTCTTTTAAATAAAGAACCGGCATGAATAATTTCAATTAATTAAAAATTGAAATGCCGTTTAAAAGAAAAGGAGTGAACAATTTTTATCTTTGATTAAAAATTGTTGTAGCCTTTCCTCCCGTTGATTATGACTAACGCGGAGGGTGCGGGTCTAACGAACAAGACCCGGCAACCCTCCGCCGATCTCTTTTGTTGTGCGGATATGGCGGACGACGATGAACCGCGCGGCAGGGGCGATCCGTTGATCCCGCAGTGAAGATCGGCCCCCGGGAGGAGCATCGGCGCAGACGGGAGGCAAAACGGGCCACCGGAGCAACTCCGGCGGCCCGCGGAAGGAGGCGGCGGCGCCCGGCGCGCCGCCGGAGGAGTCCGCCGCGGCCGAGCCGCGGCGGCGGCGAACCGCCGGACCGCGTCCGCGGTCCGGCCATCCAGCACGCGGCCCGCGCGGGCCGCGTTTCTCCAAAGCCGCGGGTTTGACCCGCGGCGGCTCACTCAGCCGCTCGGCCGAGGCCGAGCCGGCCGGTCCGGTCGGCCGGGCCGCGCCCAGGCGGGACCGGACCCGGCCGAGCCGGGTCGGGCCGGGTCGGGCCGACCCGGTTCGGCCGACCCGGTTCGGCCGACCCCAGGGGGGGTTCGGGCCGGGTCGCCCCGGGCCCAGAACCCCCGTTTCGGGCCCTCTTCGGTCTTCCGCCCATATCTTGGGCCTGGGACCTCCGATTGACGAACCGTCAGCGGCTACGCGATCCTTGGATCGAGACGGTCGTTTCGGTATATTATACTCACGGTTTCGGAAGACTTTGGGTTCGGCCGGGTTGGTTCGTACACGAAACCAACCGGGCCCTCGGAGCGGAAACGCTCATAACGTGAGCTACGGACGTCCGATCGACGTACCGTCAGCTGTGGTAGATTCCTCTAAGTGAGACGGAACTTTTGGCATACTCCGCCCGAGGATCGGATACAGGCGGAGTACGGTCGGGTTGGTTTTGCCCTAAAAACCAACCGGGCCCCTGGGACGAAAATGTCAATAACTCTCAGACCGGGCGTCCGATTGACGCGCCGTCTGTTGCGTTGAGATCCTGTTGTCGATACGGAACTTTTGGATACATCAACTTCGGACTACGTGTCAGTTGATGTATCAGCCTCTCGGCTCGTGGAGCGGACCCTCCTAAACGAGCTCGCTATGTGCGGGAACCCTAGCGCTGGCTGTGACTTCGACGACAGAGCAGAGATCCTCCGTGGACTGCGACGACGGCAGAGCAGAGATCCTCCGTGGACTGCGACGACGGCAGAGCAGAGATCCTCCGTGGACTGCGACGACGGCAGAGCAGAGATCCTTCGTGGACTGCGGCGACGACTGTGCAGAGATCCTCAGTGGACTGCGTCGACTACTGCACTCAGCGATCCTACGTGGATCAGTGCTACCGGTTCTGTGTGAGCCTCTGCCTACAGGTTCTGTGTGAGCCCGATCCTATGTGGGTCCTTACTACCGGTTCTGTGTGAGCCACTGCCTACAGGTTCTGTGTGAGCCCGATCCTGTGTGGGTCTTCTGCGGGGGTTAGTACCTATCGATCCTTCGTGGGTCCGACGACTTAGATGGATCAGTGATCATCTTTGACGTCATCTGAAAAAGTATACCTGGTTGAGCTGAATCGTATGTTACTCTCCTTTGTGGATTGTGTTGAACTATCCTTTGTGGATTTACCGTTTACTCTCCTTATGGATTTGAGTCTTGCTTTCCTTTGTGGATTGAGTTATTCTTGAGCTCGTGAGCAGAGCTAGAATTGGGGACTTAGGTATATGTATGGGCATATACCTAAGTCGAGTCAGATGTTACTTCGTGATTGCATCTTTCTTTTGTGCTATATCCTTTGTGGATTTCGGGAGACCTTCGGGGGTCTCGGGGTCCTTACTGAGTAGCTTGTACTCACCCCTGCACGGGCTATGCCCGCACCTTGTTGTGTTGGTTGCAGACGACGGACAGCGTTGATCACGGTTGGGGCGTGGAGCAGGACGGTACCTGGAGGTGGACCACTGGGCGGGACGTGCTCGGAGCGGACGTGGGACCCGAGGAGCCTGGAGGCTATCTGTACCCACCCTTCAGGTGGGATTGCCAGTGGACGACACGAGGCCGCCGTCTTTTCTTCAGTTGCTGTACTTTACCTTTTCAGTTGTACTTTACAGTTGGGCTTGTATTTCCGGCCCCTTTACTTTTCTGCAGTTTACTTTCCGCTTGCTGACTCTGTGTGGTTGATACTTATAAAGGCAATGCCTTCCCTGTTTACTGGGATTTTACGCCTTGGTGCTAGTCGCCAGCCCCTGGCCTATGGAAGGCGGGCTTGGGGTAGTCCCGGCACGGGCCCCGAGGACGGGTCGTGACAGTTAATTACCATAGCTTGTGAGACAGATGCGGGTTATGACATCGCCTTCTCAAATTTCAGTTATTTTACAAAAGAGTTGTCTATCATAAATACATCACCGGATAAAGTTAATGGTTGTTCTAGTTTAGACAAATTTTTTATAAAGGATTCTTTTAAAAATAAACCAAACAAGAAAGAGGGAGATAGATTGAAAAGATTTTTAGACAATGGCTGCCGAAAGGGGAAACAGTTGAATAAAAAAAATAATCCCACTGCTATGATGACTGTATGATTTCATTATATGATGCATTTCATTTATAAGTGAAGTTATTTATTGTTAATATGTTATCTGATATCATTATTGTTTGCACGTAGGGAGTCAAGGAGCAAGAAAGATCATATTTTTGTGTTCGAGATAGAAAAACAGTTTCACATGTAATTTTTTTATGAGCATTCTTTTCCATAACCGTTTGTAATTCTGTACTTTTTATGTTGCAGGAAGACTTTTCCACCAATTTGGAACTTCATATTGGGAGGTAGACTGTTGGGATAGCATTGGAAGAGGCCGAGTAGTGTAGAAAACATTGGATGGGAGTAGATTTTTAAATTGTAATGGCTGAGTTGAAAAGGCTATAGCCTGTATCAAGTTTCGGTTGTAATGGATTAGCAGTGGGATTGAGATACTTCACGAAATTGTAAATATACTTTATGCATTTGTTCTATATGGAACTATAAAGATGTGATAAATCCCGGTTCTACAATTATGTATGCATTTGTACCGTGAGGATGTGGTAGTATTTGACAGTCCACTTTTGGCTGTAATGGATTTGGATTGGTATACTTCACGAAATTGTAAATGTGATGTTTCCATGTGTTCTATATGGAACTATAAAGATTTCATAAATCTAGGTTCTACAATTCTTCATGCATTTGTTCCACTATAAAGATTTCATAAATCTAGGTTCTACAATTCTTCATGCATTTGTTCCTTGAGGATGTGGTAATATTTGACAGCCCACTTTTGGTTTTAATGGATTGGAAGTGGGATTGAGATACTTTACGAAATTTTAAATGGGTTGTATACATGTGTTCTATTTGGAACTATAAAGATGAGATAAATCCAAGTTATACAATTCTGTATTCATTTGTTCTGTGAGGATGTGATAAATCTAGGTTCTTGAATTTTGATGAAGAAATCCAGAATACATGACTATGAGTTATTGGATCTTTGGGAGAAGTCAGTCCATATGGAGACTCTCCATCTTCTGATGAATTCCAGATGTTGGCCAAACTTAACACTTACAAATAGTAAAGATAATATCCTTAAAGTGTGAATCATCCACTTACTAGTAGAAATTATGATCAATAAATATAAAAACAAAACCAAATTAAATACCTAAAAAGAAAATGGTTCCCCTCATAAGGAAGGAAATAATATTCCCAGCGTAGTGAAAATGATAACAGAACTATTCATCCATTGTCTATGACTAGTTTACTTGTTCTTAATTCTTGTTGTACTGTTTCCACAAGATAGATCTTGCTTCTATATGATGTTTCATTCCAAATTTATGCATATTTTGTCAAGAAACAGTGCGCCATATACATGTGCATGTCATGAACTTCTTCTTGCGATAGGGTCTTATTATACCCTTGATCCTTTGCCAGCTTCTCGATTAGATAAGAAACAATTACCCCACAATCTAATTCTGCATCCCCTTGTTGGGGACTATCTTCCACTATAAATGGAAGTGTTGCAGCAGTCATCTCTAAGTATTTGGGACTCCATTGTCTGATGACCTGTTCAATAAATATTTTCTGCAAGTGTTATAAATGGTATTGAGTAAGTTGGTGTATATGAAAATGTATTAGATGTCGAAGTGGATAGAATTTACCATTTGGAGAGAATCTTGTTGGTAACAATCAATTCCAACAGGACCCATGCGAGGCTGCATGGATTTATAGTAGCTGAAATGTTTTTTTTCAATATCAAAGACAAGAAAAGTCCAATGAAGATTATCGGTGTTGATGGGGATGAAGACATTTCCATTCAACTTCATTGCTTATTTTATGGGATTCTCAACCAAAAATTATTTCAAATTTTTGTTCTTCCCAGGTATAATGCTCTGAAAAAATTAGTATAGTGAGGCATAATATCAATTAATGTCTTTAAAACATTAAGAACATAGATAATAATAGACTTACCAATGAAACAATAGTAATCATTGTTGATTTATTATCGAAAATTCCAGTCATCTTCCCTATTTGACACTTGTTAATGATAATATGAGTATAGAAATCTATAACCTGATATCAATCAAAAACAATGGCAGATGTGAGAATAATTTAATATTACTTTACAGTAAGCTTGTTTAAATTAGGCTCACTCGACAACTTATCATGCTTTTTTTCAAAAGTTGGTAAATGTCATCTATTCCAACTGAATACAAATCGTTTTAATCTTCCCAATCATATTGAATACATTATAAACACAATAATGTATAAGATAAAAAATAAAGTTCAGGGGAATTGAATTGAAATCCTTGAAATTAAGGGCAGACATACCAGCCTGGTTCCATCTGGATAATCTTTTCCAACTGCTTGTAGTCTTTTTTCTACAGCCGTTTACTCTGCCTTACCAATTTAGGTATTCCTGACAGACCTATGATAACCTTTTTTGGTTCTGTTTTCATTGAAACACTGCCTACGTCAATTAGTTTTTCCAGCTGAGTTGGTTCCTCTGCTGACTTTTTTTGGCCTGCTGTTGTTCTTCATCTTGTGTATCGGGTTTGATACTGAAAAGAGGAATCTAATTTCCTATGCTTCCTCACTCTGGACTTGACATTTATAATCATTGATCTTGTTTGGTGACTCTCGGTTTCTCTCTGTTGGCTGCTTTGATGTAGATGTTTTTTTTTGTTCAGTATCTTCTTGTAGTTGTTCTACAGGCTCCTCAATCCTGGCTCCTACTTGTTGGCTTTCCTTCTGCTGTTCTACTTTGGGGGGAGATGCGGGCTTTTCATAAGGATCTTGATGCATTTAAGTTTTAGTTGTACTCTCTGTCTGGGTTTCCACCTTGATTGAATGAATCCTTTCAGCACTACTTTATCATACTAATTGCTTCAGTCTTTAATTTTTTTGGTTTGGTTTTTACCAATAGCTTCCATTTTATGAAGTTTTCTTTTCAGGGACGAATTTTCTTTTGCAAGAACTATAATTTTGTCTTCCTCTGGTTCTCCCTTTCCCTGGTGTCCAACAGAATCTTCCATAACTATTGCTGGCTCACTTATTTCTACTTTTATTCTGTCCTTATCTGGATTATCCTTTTTATGTTGTCCAATAGAAGCTTTCGTAACCATTGCTGACTCTTTTGCAGTTGTAAGTCGATGAATCTTCAATTTCTGTAAAGAAACATCAATATCAGACAGACTCTAGTTTGTGAAAGGTGGATTGGATGCTTGTTCATTCCCTTTCACTAGTCCACTTTCTTTACAATACCAATTCTATAATAAAAAGAAGCATATGACTAGTATATTATACATTGAATTGAAAATTAATAATAATCCTTACCAATAAAGTGATAATTTCCCCCGTAATCCTTGCACGGTGCGTGTGAAATTCTTTAATTGATCTCATAAATATTTGGTGTATTGCATGAGACCGCTTTAGTGTTCTCATGTCTCTTGAAGTATTCACAAAACAGATAAAACCCCAACTTAGGTATGTACCTGTAGTAGGGGAAAAAAAGTTGCACATGTGTATAAACATAGAAGTTTTGTTGTGTCAAGATGATCGGGTTCTTCATCTCCCTTTATTGCTTCCAAAAGGGCCGATTTTATTGCATTTTGTGTCAACAACTTGACACCGGTTTGAAATCTCCTTAAATATAATGATGCCTTCGTTGGTTTGATCGAGTAGGAGCCGTCCAGTTCTATTTCATTCTTGGTTATTGCAAAGATACTTTGGATATCAACTTCAGAGAAATGTCTTTCTGCTCCACCGAATCGAAAATCGGTTGTTGAAGTATTGTAGTTATCCAATACATACATAAAAGAAATATCAATTTTTTGCAATCTGATGCTGTTACTGTATTGGATATGAACGCTTTAAACATATTCCAAAATGGAGTAGTGCGCAAAGCATTTCTATGACCATCTTTCAGTTGATCTTTTATTTATTTTAAAAGTCTTTGTAAGGAGTTCAAATTTGACCTAAAATGCAAACTTAAAAATAGAAATTAAGGAATTATTGGGGTAACCCACAAAATTACAGTATAGAAGGTAGGAAAAGTCTATGTTCTATTGGGACTTTAGTGTAATTTCCGTTGGAACTTCAATAGGTATTCCCACTAGAAGTTCTACTAGTCCCACTAGAAGTCCCCCTGGAAGTTCCACAAGTAGTGCCAATGGCAGTCCCACAGGGACTGACACTGGAAGTCCCACTTGAAGTCCCACTCGAACTTCCACTGGAAGTCGCACTATAAGTTCCACTAGATCTCCCACTGGGAAGGCCACTGGATGTACCACTGGAAGTCCCACTAGAAGTCCCACTGGTTCTTCCACTGGATGTCCCACTAGAAGTGCCATGGGAATTACTAGTGGAATTTCCAGTGGGACTTCCTGTGGAAATTTAAAATAAATACACATTTCATTTGTGAAACATATTTATTATAAAAATGATTTAATTTATTATTTAAAATTTCCACTGAAATTTCCACTGGAAGTCGCATTGGAAGTCCCACTTGAAGTCCCACAGCCACTGGAAGTTCTACTAGTCCCACTGGAAGTGCCACTGGAAGTTCCAGTGGCACTTCCTATGGAAATTTAAAAGAAATACGCATTGCATTTGTGACACATATTTATTGTAAAAATGATTGAATTTATTATTTTATAATTCCACTGAAAGTCCCACTCGAAGTTGCACTGGAAGTCCCACATCCACTGGAAGTTATACTGGTCCCACAAGAAGTGCCACTGGAAGTTCCAGTGGGACTTCCAGTGGCACTTCCTGTGGAAATTTAAAATAAATACACATTGCATTTGTGACACATATTTTTTGTAAAAATGATTGAATTTATTATTTGAAAATTCCACTGAAATTTCCACTCGAAGTCCTACAGGAAGTCCCACTGGAAGTCCCACAGCCACTAGAAGTTCCAGTGGGACTTCCAGTGGCACTTCTAGTGGGACTTCCTATGGCACTTCATGTGTAAATTTAAAAGAAATACTCATTGCATTTGTGACACATATTTATTGTAAAATGATTAAATTTATTATTTGAAAATTCCACTAACATTCCCACTCGAATCCCACAGGAAGTGCCACTGGAATGATCATAAGAACTGCCTCTGGAACTTCCACTAGAAGTCCAACTTGAAGTTCCAGTGAAAGTTGTAGTGGAACTTTCTATGGAAAATCAAAATAAATAGTCATTGTAATTGTGATACATATTAATTGTAAAAATCATTGAATGTATCTTTGAAAATTACAACAGAAGTCCCACTGGAAGTCCACCTGGAACTTCCAGTGGAAGTTCCAATGGGACTTCGAGTGGCGCACTTCCAGTGGGACTTCCACTGGGAGTTCACTGGGAGTTCTATTCATCGTACAACTATAATTTCCACACTAAAAAATGATTTCAAGTGGAACCTGCATTGAAAAGTTAGTACATGTTAAAGTGGAACCTACAAAAACCTCCAGGGGACATTGCATTGGAACCTCTAATGAGGAACGATACACCGAAAAAAAATGGAATTCTAAATTCATTGAGACAGATAACATTTACAAAAAACAGGTCATAACACGAAAGTTCTAAATAATAAATCATAACAGAAATGAAATACAGATACATATTTATGCAACTGTAATTATGTTACACCACCTTCGTCAGACATTGCTGTTCTTTTGTACAAAAATCTCTGTCAGACAGTGAGATGAAACCATAACTGGAGACGATTTTGGTCTGGAGAAACCCTCAGCCCTCGTTTGGCAGGGCTGCTTTGGGAAGAAAATAGATTATGCAGGTGATTGAAACTGATTTCTCCCGTTTGGCAATCTCAAAAAGATACCGAGAAACACAACTCATGGAAATGGGGAGAAACTGATTTCTCCCCTGTCAATAATTTCGGTGATTTTGGAATCGCCTCCAAATAGGGATGATTCCAACGGAAATCATCCACCATTCCAGTATTTTTTTAAATTTCTAAATTTATCCTTAATATATATACTGAATAATTTATAAATAAATAAATAAACATTTTGTGCATGAATAATTCAGCGGTTCGTGCATAAATAATTTATAAATAAATGAATAAATTTTGTTCAATGTAATCTATAAATAATGATTTTTCTATGTTCAACATAATTTATAATTAATAATAACATTCAAATATGATTTTTTTGATCATGTTATATAAATAATTTTGATTATAACTAATTTTTTGTATATAAATAATCATAAATAATTTATAAATAATTTTTATTATAGATAATTTTGATTATAATTAATTATGATCATCCTGAATTAATAGTTTATATAAGTATTTTATAAATAATTTTGAGTTAATAAATATTTTTAATTAATAACATTGAATTAGTAACTATTTTGAATTAGTAATTATTTTAAAATAATAATTATTTTGAATTTAAAATTTTGAATTTATTATTTTGATTATCTTGAATTAATAATTTTGAATTAAAAATTATTTATTATTTTTATTATTTTGATTACATTGAATTAATCTTGTGTGCACGTGTTATTTTTTAACAAAGGTTATTTGTATCATTTGCATCAAAACAGTTTCTTTTCTTTTCTTTAAAGAATTGTCACCAAACATGACGTAGGGAAATCAAAATCATTTATTTTCTTTTACTAAGTTGTTAATCCAAACATAAGGATAGAAATCACAATCATTTATTTTATTTTTTTTCTCTTATAAACTATCAAATAATTTCTTTTCTTTTACTAAAATATCACCAAACGCAGCGTAATCCCTCGTTTGGTAGTGCTGATTTGGGAAGAAAATAGATGATGCAGGCGATTGAAACTGATTTCTCTTGTTTGGAAATGTCAAAAAGATATAGAGAAACGCAACACATGGAAATGGGGAGAAACCTATTTCTCCCCTATCAATAATTTCGGTGCTTTTGAAATCGTCTCCAAATGGGGAAGATTCTGACGGGAATCATCCACCATTCCAGTATTTTTTTAAATTTCCAAATTTATCCTTAATATCTATACTGAATGATTTATAAATAAATAAATAAACATTTTATGCATGAATAATTCAACGGTTCGTGCATAAATAGTTTATAAATAAATGAATAAATTTTGTTCAATGTAATGTATAAATAATGATTTTTCTAATTTCAACATAATTTAAAATTAATAATAACATTCAAATATAATTTCATTGATAATGTTATATAAATAATTTTGATTATAACTAATTTTGTGTATAAAAATAATCATAAATAATTTATAAATAATTTTGATAATAGATAATTTTGATTATAATCAATTATGATTATCTTGAATTAATAGTTTATATAAGTATTTTATAAATAATTTTGAATTAATAAATATTTTCAATTAATAACTTTGAATTAATAACTATTTTGAATCAGTAATTATTTTGAAATAATAATTATCTTGAATTTAAAATTTTGAATTTATTATTTTGATTACCTTGAATTAATAATTTTGATTTAATAATTATTTATTATTATTATTATTTTGATTACCTTGAATTAATATTTTGCGTATGTGTTATTTTTTAACAAAGGTTATTTGTATCATTTGCATCAAAACAGTTTCTTTTCTTTTATTTTAAAAAATTTCACCAAACATGAAGAAGAGAAATCAAAATCATTTATTTTCTTTTACTAAGTTGTTCATCCAAACATAAGGATATAAATCAAAATCATTTCTTTTCTTTTTTTTTCTTTTATAAACTATCAAATCATTTATTTTCTTTTGCTAAAATATCACCAAACGCAGTATAAGCCCTCATTTGGCAGCGCTGATTTGGGAAGAAAAGAGATGATACGAGCGATTGAAACCGATTTCTCTTGTTTGGAAATGTCAAAAAGATAGAGAGAAATGCAACGCACAAAAATGAGTTGAAACCAATTTCTCCCCTGTCAATAATTCTGGTACTTTTGGAATCGTCCCAAAATCGGGACGATTACGACGAAAATCATCCACCATTCCAATATTTTTTTAAATTTCCAAAATTATCCTTAATATCTATACTAAATAATTTATAAATAAATAAATAAACATTCTGTGCATAGATAATTAAACGGTTCGTGCATGAATAATTTATAAATAAATGAATAAATTTTGTTCAATGTAATTCATAAATAATGATTTTTCTAAGTTCAACATAATTTATAATTAATAATAACATTCAAATTTATTTTTTTGATAATGTTATGTAAATAATTTTCATTATAACTAATTTTGTGTATATAAATAATCATAAATAATTTATAAATAATTTTGATTATAGATAATTTTTATTATAATTAATTATTATTATCCTGAATTAATAGTTTATATAAGTATTTTATAAATAATTTTGAATTAATAAATATTTTGAATTAATAACTATTTTGAATTAGTAATTATTTTGAAATAATAATTATTTTGAATTTATTATTTTGATTAAATTGAATTAATCTTGTGTGTATGTGTTATTTTTTAACAAAGGTTATTTGTGCCATTTGCATCAAAATAGTTTCTTTTCTTTTCTTTTAAAAATTGTCACTAAGCATGATGATGAGAAATCCAAATCATTTCATTTCTTTTACTAAGTTGTTGATCCAAACACAAGGATAGAAATCACAATCATTTCTTTTTATATCTTTTATTTTATAAACTATCAAATCATTTTTCTTCTTCTGATAAAATATCACCAAACGCAGTGTATGCCCTCATTTGGCTGCGCTGATTTGGGAAGAAAAGAGATGATACGGGCTATTGAAACTGATTTCTCCCGTTTGGCAATGTCAAAAAGATAGAGAGAAACGCAACACAGAGAAATGGGTAGAAACCAATTTCTCCCCTGTCAATAATTCTGGTGCTTTTGGAATCGTCCCCAAATCGGGACGATTCCTACGGAAATCATCCACCATTTCAGTATTTTTTTTAAATTTCCAAAATTATCGTTAATACCTATACTGAATAATTTATAAGAAAGTAAATAAACATTACATTCATGAATAATTCAACGGTTCATGCATAAATAATTTATAAATATATGAATAAATTTTGTGCAGTGTAATTTATAAATAATGATTTTTCTAAGTTCAACATAATTTATAATTAATAATAACATTCAAATATAATTTTTTTTGATAATCTTATATAAATAATTTTGATTATAACTAATTCTATGTTTATAAATAATCATAAATAATTTATAAATAATTTTGATTATAGATAATTTTGATTATAATTAATTATTATTATCCTGGATTAATATTTTATATAAATATTTTATAAATAATTTTGAATAAATAAATATTTTGAATTAGTAACTTTAAATTAATAACTATTTTGAATTAATAATTATTTTGAAATAATAATTATTTTGAATTTAAAATTTTGAATTTATTATTTTTATTACATTGAATTAATAATTTTGAATTAATAATTATTTATTATTTTGATTACTTTGATTACCTTGAATTAATCTTGTGTGTATGTGTTATTTTTTAACAAAGGTTATTTGTGTCATTTGCATCAAAACAGTTTATTTTATTTTCTTTTAAAAAAATTCACCAAACATGATGAAGAGAAATCAAAATCATTTCATTTCTTTTACTAAGTTGTTGATCCAAACACAAGGATAGAAATCACAATCATTTCTTTTCTTTTCTTTTCTTCTCTTTTATAAACTATCAAATCATTTCTTTTCTTTTACTAAAAAATCACCAAACGCAGCATAAGCCTTCATTTGGCAGTGTTGATTTGGGAAGAAAAGAGATGATATGGGCGATTGAAATTGATTTCTCCCGTTTGAAAATGTCAAAAAGATAGAGAGAAATGAAACACATGGAAATGGGGAGAAACTGATTTCTCCCCTGTTAATAATTCTGGTGCTTTTGGAATCGTCCAAAAATCGGGACGATTCCGACGGAAATCATCCACCATTCTAGTATTTTTCTAAATTTCCAAAATTATACTTAATATCTTTACTGAATAATTTATAAATAAATAAATAAACATTCTGTGGATGAATAATTCAACGGTTCATGCATAAATAATTTATAAATAAATGAATAAATTTTGTTCAATGTAATTTATAAATAACGATTTTTCTAAGTTCAATATAATTTATAATTAATAGTAACATTCAAATATAATTTTTTTGATAATGTTATATAAATAATTTTTATTATAACTAATTCTGTGTATATAAATAATCATAAATAATTTATAAATAATTTTGATTATTGATAATTTTGATTATAACTAATTATGATTATCCTGAATTAATAGTCTATATAAGTATTTTATAATAATTTTGAATTAATAAATATTTTGAATTAATAAATTTGAATTAATAACTATTTTGAATTAGTAATTATTTTGAAATAATAATTATTTTGAATTTATTATTTTGATTACCTTGAATTAATAATTTTCAATTAATAATTATTTATTATTTTTATTATTTTGATTACCTTGAATTAATGTTGTGTGTATGTGTTATTTTTTAACAAATATTATTTGTGTCATTTTCATCAAAACAGTTTCTTTTCTTTTCTTTTAAAAATTGTCACCAAACATGATGAAGAGAAATCCAAATCATTTCTTTTCTTTTACTATGTTGTTGATCCAAACACAAGGATAGAAATCACAATCATTCATTTTCTTTTATAATCTATCAAATCATTTCTTTTCTTTTACTAAAATATCACCAAAGGTCACGTAAGCACTCGTTTGGCAGTGCTGATTTGGGAAGAAAGGAGATGATACGGGTGATTGAAACTGATTTCTCCTGTTTGGAAATGTCAAAAAGATAGAGTGAAACGCAACGCACGGAAATGGGGAGAAACCGATTTCTACCATGTCAATAATTCCGGTACTTTTGGAATTTTCACAAAATCGGGACGATTCTGACAGAAATCATCCACCATTCCAGTATTTTTTTAAATTTCCAAAATTATCCTTAATATCTATACTGAATAATTTATAAATAAATAAATAAACATTATGTGCATGAATAATTCAATGGTTCGTGCATAAATAATTTATAAATAAATGAATAAATTTTGTTCAATGTAATTTATAAAAAATTATTTTTTTATGTTCAACATAATTTATATTTAATAATAACATTCAAATATAATTTTTTTGATAATGTTATATAAATAATTTTGATTATAATTAATTTGGTGTATATAAATAATCATAAATAATTTATAAATAATTTTGATTATAGATAATTTTGATTATAATTAATTATGATTATCCTAAATTAATAGTTTATATAAGTATTTTATAAATAATTTTGAATTAATAAATATTTTGAATTAATAACTTTGAATTAATAACTATTTTGAATTAGTAATTATTTTGAATTAATAATTATTTTGAATTTAAAATTTGGAATTTATTATTTTTATTACGTTGAATTAATAATTTTGAATTAATAATTAATAATTATTTTTATTATTTTTATTATTTTGATTACCTTGAATTAATCTTGTGTGTATGTGTTATTTTTTAACAAAGGTTATTTGTGTCATTTGCATCAAAAGAGTTTATTTTCTTTTTTTAAAAAAAATATCACCGAACATGATGAAGAGAAATCCAAATCATTTCTTTTCTTTTACTAAGTTGTTGATCCAATCACAAGGATAGAAATCACAATCATTTTTTTCTTTTCTTTTCTTTAATAAACTATCAAATCATTTCATTTCTTTTACTAAAATATCACCAAACGCATCGTAAGACCCATAGGAGAGAGCGCTACTTGGAGAGAAATCATCTATCCCCCAAGTATTTCATCACATTCCTCTTTGTGACACTTCTACTTATTTGTATTTATGAATAGATGTTGTTTTTCATGGAAAATGTGAGAAATGGGGATATATTTTTAACATAGAATTATAATAGAAAAACGAAAAAAAAGATCAAATGAAACGAAAAATTACTGCTTATCTATATCAGATATGGTCGAGCTAGGGCTCCAGGGATAGAGTGGCTACGCATAGATACCGTGATAAAATGATGTGGACAACAACAGTGGAGAAGGGACGATGGGTTGGAACACCTTGGACGAAAGGTCTAGTGAGGGGATTCGCATGAGGATGTCTTCTGGGAACAGAGAGAGGGGTTTGCGCGATAATGTTGGTGGGGGGCATCGATCGAGAATAAAGAGGGTTTATTTTGAAGATCTGAATGAGGAACGTAGATCGGTAATAGTGTGGGGTTCCTGCGAGGATGTTTTCGAGGAACATAGTTGAGGAACGCCGCTGAGGAAAGGGTAGGTAGGGTTGGGGAAGGGCGGTCGCGGGGATGCTGGATGGAAAGTCCCTCAGTTGGGGTGTTCCTAATATTTCTATATTTGATATAAAAAATTACATTATATACAAACAATGTATATATATATATATATATTATCATATATTTTTATGGATATTTTAATTAATCATATATTTTTATTATCAAAATGATATGTTTGTAATAGGTAATATATCTATCTATATATTAAATTTTCTGGTAAAATATTTAATATTATCAAATAATTTATTACAGCATATTTTTATATTGAAAAATAATTTTTTGGTAATAATAATAAATAACAACGGATTTATTTATTGGTAAATCAATTTTTGGTCTTATTATGATAATGCAACAGATTTAAATGTTGGTAAATAATTTTCTGGTATTGATCTACTAATATAAAAAGACATATCTGTTGGTAAGGAAAACTATTAGTGTCTGTAGTTAATATCAATAGAAATTAGTATCTGTTGGAATTAATCAATTTTACCAATTGATATATTATTTTTCGGTAATTTCCTGTTGGTAAAATCCACATTTTTTATAGTGAGCGGGTGATTGATCCGCGGGGGAGATCCAAGGTGGTGGAACAGATGATGCTTGCATGTTGGAGGGGGGATTCACACTTTTTGCCAGCACAGTGGAGCTTCACGGACAGCGACTGGTTGGAGACGATGGTTGCCTTGAGGTCATGAGAGGAAGGAGTTCTCCGATCAGCATGTGTGGCCAGTGAATGAGCTCTCCAAAGGTGATACATTTGTTGAGATTCATCACATTTATTGATGAGAGGAAAATCATTAATGGAGGGATTCATCACATTTATTGATGAGAGATGAAAATTATTAATGGGGAGATTTATATCACCATTAATTGAGGATTTTCTCCCAACATTAATGGATATTTAATTCTCAATATTAATGGATGGAATAATGGATGTTGACTGCATTAATTGATTATTATAGACATAGTGTCTATATAAGGAGGATGTAAAAACATATTTTGAGGAAAAAAGGTGTGCCAGCAAGATGTAGCCGGCAAGGGAGACCCAGGAAGGGGTTGTCTCGTTTGCGGTGGCCCGTGTGGCACGACGACGATGGCGCGTCAGCGTTTGACAGGTGCGGTGCAGCGACAACACAATTAATGATCGGGGCCACGTATCGAAAGTCTGCCTGATAGCGGTGATCAGGTGGCGTGTCCTGATTGAAGATCAGCGGTACATCATGATGGCAAGATCATTCAGGTGTCGCAAGCTGGTGCGAGGTTGACGCATGTTCGGGTGAAGATCTCCGAGGTAGTGACGTTTTGTCGACAGAAAGGTGACGTTTTGTCACAGATTGATCTTCCGATACCTGACATCAGCGGTATGTTTATCAGAGAGATAACAGAGGCGTATTGGGGTGTGGTTTTCACATATGTTTTCTACGCTCTCTTATTTGTTATTCAAGTTTGGGCATTACTTGGATTATTTTATTCTCTGATTCATAGTGGATATTTTGGGAATTGCCTCGTGGTTTTTTAATTCTCCTCATGGGAGGGTTTTTTCACGTTAAAAAATCCTGCGTGTTGATTTATTTATTCTGATTATATCGCTTCCATATTTCGACGGGTTTCTCATGATATTTTTGGCAAGCAATTTTTGTCCCGGATTAAGGATTCTCCCCAACAAGTGGTATCAAAGGAGGTTGGTTTGTGCTTGCAGTTTAACGTGAGGATTTTGGAAGCTTCAAAAAGGATCACAGATGTGTGCGTGGAGCAGAAAAAAGTTTGGAAATTAAAGAAGGTTGAGAGAGGTGATACACATGTCCGCTCATAGGATGTTGAGTAGGGGGAGCAGTTTATTTCTACAGGTGCTCCAGATTATGTGGTAATCACTATTATGGGGGAGCTAGATGTTTTTAGTTCTGGGCTTGTTCAGCAGGACGGTGCAGATACAAATGTGATGAAGATTTCGACGTTTGGTTTTCTTTTTGCAGGGGGAGCTGATATTTTTTTTATCATAAGTACAGGAGGACGTCGTCATATTTTTCTACAGATGATGGTGGTTGGTGTGATACTGACCTTTTTTGTTCAACTAGGTTTGTTGGATGGTTTCATTCATTAATGTGATGAAGGGGGAGATTGTTGAGATGCATCACATTTATTGATGAGAGGAAAATCATTAATGGAGGGATTCATCACATTTATTGATTAGAGATGAAAATTATTAATGGGGAGATTTATATCACCATTAATTGAGGATTTTCTCCCAACATTAATGGATATTTAATTCTCAATATTAATGGATGAAATAATGGATGTTGATTGCATTAATTGATTATTATGGACATAGTGTCTATATAAGGAGGATGCAGAAGCATATTTTGAGGAAAAAAGGTGTGCCAACAAGATGTAGCCGGCAAGGGATACCCATGAAGGGGTTTTCGCGTTTGCAATGGCCCGTGTGGCACGACGATGATGGCGCGTCGGCGTTTGATAGGTGCGGTGCAGCGACAACACAATTAATGATCGGGGCCACGTATCGAAAGTCTGCCTGATAGCGGTGATCAGGTGGTGTGTCCCGATTGGAGATCGGCGGTACATCATGATGGCAAGATCATTCGGGTGTCGCAAGCTGGTGCGAGGTTGACGCATGTTCGGGTGACGATCTCCGAGGTAGTGACGTTTCATCGACATAAAGGTGACGTTTTGTCACAGATTGATCTTCCGATACATAATGTCAGTGGTATGTTTATCAGAGAGATGACAGAGGCATATTGGGGTGTGGTTTTCACACAGGTTTTCTACACTCTCTTATTTGTAATTCAAGTTTGGGAATTACTTGGATTATTGTATTCTCTGATTCATAGTGGATATTTTGGGAATTTCCCCATAGTTTTTTAATTCTCCGCATGGGAGGGTTTTTCCACATTAAAAAATCCTGCATGTTGATTTATTTATTCTACTTATATCGCTTCCATATTTCGACGGGTTTCTCATGATATTTTTGGAAAGCAATTTTCGGCCCAGATTCGGGATTCTCCCCAACAACATTGGCTCACGGTGTTGCAAGGAGGATGAAAAATTGGATAATGTGGAGTGAATATAGGGGAGGCAGGCAATGGCCTTCATGGGAATGAGCTGGCGATGCATAGAGGGCCCACACGTTGGGGGTGGTCGGTTGGGGTATTTGTGCTACAAATATCTGACATATCTCTTAGGGGGGGCTATGGGATGAATTTGTCTTGAGGCACATGGGTAGGTGTGTGTTATGTATTTATACCCCAAGCACCTAATAGTATAGTATTTGTTTTATAAATTATATTTTAAATAAAATATTATTTCTGAATATTCTAGTATTTTTTGCAAAAAAAACATATTATATTTATTAATATAATTATATATATAAATTTATTATATTTATTATGTAATAATTATAAAATTATGTCATATTAAACTCCAAAAAATGTGAGACTTTACTGGAAAAAACATGTTGAAACATAACATAAAAACATGTTGAAAATACAAGAAAATACATAGCACCACAAAACATGTTACAAACATGTTAAAGCATGTTCACACTCCAAAATATATTACATGAAACTTCAACAAACTCCATCAGTAATTTGTTTCACACTCCACTATCACGGTTCACACTAAAAATAGGGTCAACACAAGCATTTCATCCACATAGCCATGACAAGGCCACAACAACAGTGATTACTTATAATTGGCTCACATAAGACTAGAATTCAAACCAACAAGCCAAGCAGCATCGTCTATCTAGACTGATAACTGAGATGCCAAACCAATGAGCCAATGTTGCATCCTCCCATCAAATAACTGAGCCAGACACTAACAAGAGACCTTTTAGGAGCTGAAATGAATGGTGAACATATTATAATCAATTAAAAAATAATACATTACAGATAATAACCAATTATAGAGATTTCCCAAATAAAAAATAGACGCTAGTACACAAACTATACTTTAACATAAAGTAGAAAAAATGAATACAGTATGAAAAAATAGAGAAAATTGAATCATGCACACCAAGAATTCCGAAGTGGGGATAACTATCACGAATAGTTCAACATGTTTTTTATAGAAAAGAGAAAGCACTAAAAATCACTTTGAATCTTCAAACAGTAGTAGCTTAGATAACTTGAGAGGATCTGGAATCTTCCTATAAAATTAAGCTATGAAACATAAGAAGACATCTCCTTGTATTCCACCTGTCCTATTTTGATCATCCCACCAAAAGCTCCAATAGCTCCAATGTAACAGTAAACTAAGTGTACAACAATATTGAGCAGAAGTCACCTGTCCTCTGGCTTCATAATTCCAAACAGATAGCTGTAGAAATGGTGAATTCTAGCCAACATTATAGCGAAAATAAGCATAGTTGGAAAGAGTGTTCTGGGCATGCTTGATAGATCATATCGTGATTCGGGCGTGCGTGATAGATCATTACTGGAGGTACTACATCCAAGTACTGGCCAAATCCGGCATTTTGGTGCACTTTGTGTGGGATCTAATGCTTCACATGAGCTTATGGGGAATAAATAAGACTTGCATTTTTTAAGGTGTTGAAAAACCAGTATGTACATCTACATTTTCAAAGACTAAAAAAGCATTACAATGTCCATTCCATCAAGAAATATGGTTTGGAAAGTTTAAACACTGTAAAAATTTAACCTAACAAAGATGAAAATGTTGTACTAACAACTAAGACCAAGAAGCAGAGAAAACATACCCTTATGTTTAACAAGCCTGTTATAAAGAAGGAATTTGTTTTCATGGAAAAAGCTATTAAAAACTGGGTGGAAAATTAGAATTATAGGGTAGAACTGAAAAATGATATGCTTACCAAGTTGAATTCAAGCCTTAATGTTTCCAAATCTAGGAAACCATATCACTACTATAGAATCATTAGAAAATTCCTTGAATAACATCACATATAGGACCTTCTGTGTCGTACTTGTATTCCTATCATCAAAACGGCCATCAAACTCTCCTTTGAAATCTACCACACTTCAATGAATAGCTTTGATGAACTGTGCATACAACCCTAGATTCTTGAAAGAATAAACATAGATGACGTAAAACCCTCCAACAAAAGAATAGATGAAATAAATAAAATAAAACCAGAGAACATAGGGAGCTCCAAACATCAGATACTCATCAAATATGGTTTCCTGTTAAATATTTGTGACACAAAACACACCTACCCATTTATACATGTCTGAAGGTATTCCTGTATCCAATGCACCTTGTTTGCATGTGAGTCCACCAGCCATGTATGGCGTTTAAGGCTACTTCCCACATGTGAGTTTGCCCAAAATGTCCAGGGATTTCAACGCTCTTGTCTTTATATGAAGACACCCACTAGAAGTGATGTATGCATTCTGTTCCATCTCACATGCACTGCACCTCATTCCAAAAATGCAGAAAAACAAGCACCCGCTCACAAAACCATTAAGAAAATCGAGTGCAAATTGGCCCGAAATTTGTAGAGGAAGTGGATTAAACACCTGTCAGATGCAGATCAGTGGCTTGGTTATACTATATAACCTATTATGGATCCAAAACCAATTCTTTCCGCATAATTTTTTTGCAATATAGGAACCTTTAGAAAGCAATGGTGATGAGTTAGTACAAACAAAAAAAAAGATAAAATAAAAATGTGACATCCTAATAGCCTCATCGTCATGTAAAAGGGTGGGGGCATTGACTGCAAGTGGTGATGCACCCTTCATCATTCTAAACCTTATGAATTATAAAATATTTATCAAAACCATTGATTAGTACTTGAAAAAGAATAAAAAATTCTTACAAACTACCTTGTCCTCCACTTCCAATGATTTCTCAGCTTCTTGAAAAAGTGAATCCAAGGAATATTACTGTACGAATGACCATGACACAATGGGAATCCTGTAAAGACCCGTAAAATTCAAGGGAAATTTTTTCTTAATTTTCTTTGGAATTTTACAAGAGCGTGGTTTCTGACGGCACCTGATTCCGAGGCCCGGAGTGCCAGGAATCATTTTACGAAGTTTGGATCGGGTACGTTCAGTGAACGAACGAGCGGGATTTTCTAACATTTGAACCGGTGCCCAGAATTAAATTTCGAGGTCACCGATGAACTCGCAGCGCCGATATTCGCTTAAGGAGACCTTTTCCGAGGTTGCGTTTATTGTGTGTTGAGAGTTAGTTTTTGGGAGTTTAGAATAAGTTCAATAAAAATTGTGGAATACAAATTTTTATTTTAACTTGTTGGTTAACTTCTCCCAAAGGGAGTTAGAGGTGGGACCCACATCCACTTAACCTCCCTTGGGAGGATTAAGTGTGGTGGGGCCCACACGAAGCATAACTCTTCACCTTCTTTTTTTTAAACTACCTTAAACTCCTCTTTTAATAACATGACAACTTTGTTAATTAATGGATTTGAATTATTTGAATTTCAAACCTTTGAAATTCAAATTGATAATTGTGTGAATAAAATAAGACTTTAGCTTATTTTATTTGGGTTAGAATTCTCTAACCAACTTGAGAGAATTTGGAGCCTTCTCCTTCTTCTTCAAACTTTGACGAAGAACGCGAAGAACATTCGAACATCGACGAAGAACGCCACGTTCTCGGGAACCGTCTTCCGCGACGTCATACCCGCGATACCGACGACGTCTTCTTCCGCGTCATCTCTTCCGCGATGATTTCCCGCGATGAAATCGTCGTCAAAGAACTTCGAATCCTCGCTTCACGACATCGATGTCCTTCTTCCGTGACGCCGACCACCGCGACGCGTCTTCCGCGGGTCGTTGACGATCATCGTTCTTGAAACCGAGGTAGGGGTTTGTTGTTGATTATTTATTTACTCTCGTTCTTGGTTCTAGCATGATAATCTTGTGGATAAATATTTAAGGGTTATCATCTAACGAGAGGGGGGTCGGACCGCACAAACACGGCCGAATTCCCCCTCCTTTGTTCTTGATTATTATTATTTTCTCGAGGATGAACGAGATGGAGTGGTGCCGTCGCACCACGCGAGAATCACACGGCAAATATTGCGCGGCGCCGTCACGCCGCGCCATGGAAAGATTATCTTGAACGCGACGCCGTCGCGCCGCGTCGAAGGAAACCAAAGGCGCTGCGGCCGGAGCGGGGCCGCGGCGGAGGGGCGCGATGCCATCGCATCGTGCCAGACGGCGAAGGCCGCGACCGGTTCCGGGCCGCGGCGAAATGGGAAGACCGGCGGCCAGCCGGGCCGTCGGTGTCGGAAGCCGGAAAGGGGACCGGCCTTGCCGGTCCCGTTGAGGAAGGACCGGCCGGCCAGGACGGGCCGGCCGGAAGGGAGAAGAACCGGGGGAATTAATTCCCCCGGTTGGCCAAAACCGGCCCCCCATAATGGGGGGGGGGGCGCGGTTACACCAAGGGGGGGCAGTGCCCCCCCCCCCCCCCCGTTTTTTTTTCAAAAGCAGGCCCCCACGTGGGGGGGCCGTTGGACAAAGGCGCGGCTTTCAGCCGCGCCGCCGGCAGGAAAGCGGGGGCTTTGCCCCCCGCGCGTGGCACCCGAGTGGCGCCCAGGCCGTGCCGCCGCCGGCCGGGCCGCTCCGCCGTGCCGGACCGCGCCGCCGCGCCGGGTCGGCCCGGACCCGGACCCCCTATTTTCGAATCGACTTTGGTCTTTTGGCCATAACTTGAGCTACATACCTCCGATTGACGAACCGTCAGCGGCGATGCGATCCTTGGATCGAGACAGTAATTTGGGTATAACTCACTCAAGGTTTCGGAATAGTTTCAGTTCGGACGGGTTGGTTCGTACACGAAACCAACCGGGCCCTCGGAGCGGAAACGCTCATATCTTGAGCTACGGACGTCTGATTGACGTGTCGTCAGCTTTTTTGTGTTTCTCTTAGTGAGACGGATCTTTTGGCATATTCCGCCCGAGGTTTAGACGCAGGTGGAGTACGGTCGGGTTGGTTTTTCCTTAAAAACCAACCGGGCCCCTGGGACGAAAAAGCCAATAACTCTCAGACCGGGCGTCCGATTGACGCGCTGTCTGTTGCGTTGAGTTCCTGTTGACGATACGGAACTTTTGGATACATCAACTCTGGACTGTGTGATAGTTGATGTATCAGCCTCTCGGCTCGTGGAGCGGACCCTCCTGAACGTGCTTGCTGTGTGCGGGAACCCTAGTGCTGGCTGTGACTGTGACTGCTACTGTTACTGCTACTGCTACTGTGACTGCGACGACGACAATACAGAGATCCTTAGTGGATTCGACGACGACTACAACACTCAGTGATCCTACGTGGATCAGTGCTACAGGTCCTGTGTGGGCCCGATCCTGTGTGGGTCCGATCCTGTGTGGGTCATTGCGCTCAGCGGTCCTGTGTGAACCAGCGCCTACAGGTCCTGTGTGGGCCTGATCCTGTGTGGGTCTTTGCGGGGGTTAGTTACCTATCGATCCTTCATGGGTCCGACGACTTAGATGGATCAGAGATCATCTTTATCGTCCTTCGAAGTAGTATACTTGTGTGAGCTGAATCCTATTGCTTTCCTGTGTGGATTGTGTTGTGTTATCCTGTGTGGATTTTTCGTTTTGCTTTCCTGTATGGAATACGTATACTTTCCTGTGTGGACTGAGTTGTACTTGGGCTCGGAGGTTGGAGCGTATTGGAATTCATGACTTAGGTATATGTATGGGCATATACCTAAGAAGTGTCGGTTGTTACTTCGTGTTTGCATCTTTCCTTTGTGGTTTATCCTTTGTGGATTTTAGGAGACCTTCGGGGGTCTCGGGGTCCCTACTGAGTATCTTATACTCACCCCTGCACGGGCTATGCCCGCACTACGTTGTGTTGGTTGCAGACGACGGACAGCGTTGATCGTGGTTGAGGCTTGCAGAGCAGGACGGTACCTGGAGGTGGACCACTGGGCGGGACGTACTCGGAGAGGACGGTGGGACCCGTGGAGCAGTGGAGCTATCTGTACCCACCCTTCAGGTGGGATTTCCAGTGGACAGCTCGGTGTAGCGGCTTTTACTTTACAGTTGTTGTTTTCCCTTTTAAGTTGTACTTTACTTTCAGTTTGGGTTTGTATACTGGCCCATTTACTTTTCCGCACTTTCAGTTGTACTCTGTTTTTACTTAGTGTTTACTTTTCCGCTTTCTTACTCGGTGATGTTTGTTTACTTTTCAAAGGCAATGCCTTCCCTTTTTACTGGGAATTACGCCTTGGTGCTACTCGCCAGCCCCTAGCCTATGGAAGGCTGGCTTGGGGTAGTCACGGCACGGGCCCCGAGGGTGGGTCGTGACAAATTGGTATCAAAGGAGTTCGGTTCTACCACGAACTCTGATCTTTCCTATGTGAAGCAATAATGTTTAGCGTATTGAGTGTGGTTATCAGTCCAGGGAGTCCAGTGTTGGTGCGGCGGCCGACGTATCCGTACACCAGGACCCTGACTTCTGACTTCCGACTTAATGCACGAAAACATTGATTGAGTGTGTGTTTCAAAGTTTTCTTTGTGATTACTTTATATATTAGCTCACCAGATATACTGTTCTGACCGTGGCGCACCTGTTTCCTTTTCAGGATGGCCCCACGATGGCAGCCAGCTAGGGTTTCGAGAGTCGAGCGTGACGACAGCCCACCGAGCGACGAGGCCTCGGTGCAGGGCCCTTTGTCAGCAGTGGCACCGGCGGTAGCTCTACCCACCGAGCCACTGATGCTTCCAGCACCAGCCGCTGACGATGCACGTCTCCTTGGAGCTCTGCACGAGTTTCAGCGCCAGCGACCACCTAGGTTTCGTGGGGAGACAGACCCCCAGGCAGCAGAGGACTAGCTGGAGGCAGTGGTACGAGTTTTTAGGCTAGTGAGGACACCTGCAGACCTCATGGTGATCCTCGCTGCGAGCCTACTGCACGCAGCAGCGGGCCGATGGTGGATCTTGATGCTCCAGGTGCACGATGAGGCATCTATACTATGGACGGACTTTGAGAGCCTCTCCCGCTCGGAGTTCATCCCAGCCACCCTTCGTGCGGTGCGTATCCCGGAGCTTCTTCAACTGCAGCACGACAGCATGATGGTCGCTCAGTACTCGGTGAGATTTACCGATCTCTCGCGCTACTCGACTGACATGGTACGGGACCCATTCATCTGGGCCCGGACCTTCGAGCAGGGTTTGAGACACGAGATCAGGGCATCGCTGATCTCCCTCAGCATACCGACTCAGATAGGAGTACTGGAGCGGGCCCTTTTGATCGAGAGTTTCCTTGCTGAGTCTACACCAGCTCCGAGACCCACCGCAGGGCGGAACGTGGCAGAGTCATCTGCAGTAGGCAGTCGACGGATGACTCAGGGGTCCAGGCAGACCAGACCATCAGGCAGACGACCTCAGGACACTGGCTCAGTAGTGCGGGGCACACAGCGAGGAGCCAGTCTTTCGAGAGGCAGACAGTGCTACTCGTGCGGCGGGCAGGGCCACATGGCTCGTGACTGCCCGACCCGTCGTGCCGAGGAGCAGCAGACGGTTGAGGGACCACCGAGGCAGAGGCAGAGGGTCGACCGTGGCGGTCCGCAGGGAGGAGGCGGACGAGGCAGAGGAGCTGGCCGAGCAGCAGGTGGTGGGCGACGCTTTGAGGCTCTGCCACCACCACCACCAGGAGGTCCACCCCGACCACAGGGAGCAGGCGGGCAGAGATAGGCACAGTTCCAGACAGTAGAGGCCTACGACCACGGCACACCCGAGATGATTCGAGGTACTATCTGTGTCTATTCCACCCTTGCTGCAGTACTTATAGACACAGGAGCGAGTCACTCTTTCATAGCTGCTGCCCTTGTTCGGAGCTCGGAGATTCCGACAGAGCCGTTGGCTCGATCCTTACTGCTAGAGACTCCTACGAGAGTAGACTCGATGATTACGCACCGGTGCCGGCAGTGCGAGCTTACACTAGGAGGTGAGATCTTCGGCTGGGATCTTCTTGTAGCAGCGTCGAGTCCTTACGACGTCGTCTTGGGCATGGATTGGCTATCTACGGTCCATGCACAGATTAACTATTTTAGGCGCAAGGTGCGATGTGTATGCACCGACGGGAGCAGGTTCACCTTCACCGGCGAGAAGGGAGCCTTTGCAGCACAGGATGGACTTCCGCGGAGGAGAGTACAGCCCATTACTCATCAGTTGGCTAGCCTCATCCTTGGAGCAGTTGACGTGCGGAGTCCTGGTTTTCCTGCAGTGGTGGATCAGTTTGCGGACGTTTTTCCCGACGACGTTCCAGGGCTACCTCCTCGCAGAGAGGTAGACTTTTATATTGACTTGTACCCCGGGACAGCCCCGATATCCACTCCAGCATATCAGATGGCCCCCGCCGAGCTTCGAGAGCTATGGGTACAGTTGGAGGACTTGCAGGGCAAGGGGTTCATCCAACCCAGTGTTTCACCCTGGGCTTCCCCGATATTGTTCGCCAAGAAGGCGGACGGGAGCTTGTGACTTTGTGTTAACTATCGTCGCCTGAACCAGGTGACAGTGAGGAACAAGTATCCTCTACTGAGGATTGATGACCTCTTTGATCAGCTCAAGGGAGCACGGTGGTTCTCGAAGATAGACCTCAGCTCAGGCTATCATCAGCTCAGAGTCAGAGACGAGGACGTGAAGAAGACGGCCTTCAGATATCGGTATGACTACTATGAGTTCTTGGTTATGCCTTTTGGCGTAACCAATGCTCCAGCAGTGTTCATGGCCCTCGTGAACAGGATCTTTCAGCCATACCTTGATCGGTTTGTCGTGGTCTTCATCGACGACATACTAATTTACTCTACGACTGAGGAGGAGCACGCCTATCCCTTGAGAGTTGTACTAGACACACTCCGAGAGCACCATATTTATGGTAATCTCTCGAAGTTCCAGTTCTGGATACGTGAGGTCCACTTCTTGGGACACGTTATCTCTGAGGCGGGAGTTGTAGTGGATCCTGCGAAGATCGAGGCTATGTTAGCATGGGAGCCACCCAGGAGTGTGACTGAGGTTCGGAGTTTCTTGGGACTAGCTGGATACTATCAGAGATTCGTGACAGACTTCTCTAGAGTTGCGGCACCACTCACAGCTTTGACGAAGAAGGGGAAACCCTTCGTGTGGTCGGACAGATGTCAGTAGAGCTTCCATGAGCTGAGACAGAGATTGACCAGCGCACCTATCTTGAGGTTTCCTGAGGAGGGGGTAGGGTACGTAGTCTACTGCAATGCATCAGGGACCGGACTCGGATGTGTTCTGATGTAGGAGCGGGCAGTGATCGCCTATGGATCACGTCAGTTGAGGCCGCATGAGCAGAACTACGCTACCCATGACCTGGATTTAGCAGCAGTGGTCTTTAATCTGAAGACATGGCGACATTACCTGATGGGCGAGCGCTTTACAGTCTTTTCTGATCATCAGAGTCTCAGGTATATCTTCTCGCAGAAGGACCTGAACCTGAGACAGCGGCGATGGCTCGAGTTTCTCCAGGACTATGACTTTGAGATAGTCTATACTCCTAGGAAGGGGAACGTAGTAGCTGATGCCCTCAGTAGGAGGACAGGCATTCAGCTACTTGAGGAGGCGACGGAGTAGCTAGCCTCTTTGCAGATATCCTTCGTGGATAGAGATGGAGCAGCCTTCCTCCAGTCTCTCACAGTCACCCCTCCACTACTGCAGCGGGTCAGAGAGGCACAACGTGTGGACGCTGACTGTGAGACACAACGTGCACAGATATCCTTGGGACAGGCACCTGATGGTTTCTCCCTTGGAGCAGAGCACGACATCCTTTTCAGAGGACGTACCATGGTACCAGTCGCCTTGCGAGAGGAGGTGCTGAGAGAGTTTCACACTTCTCCTTTGGCGGTACATCCTAGAGTGGCGAAGATGTACCAGGATCTCAGGCGACAGAACTGGTGGTCGGGCATGAAGAAGGTTGTAGCAGAGTTCATTTCTCGATGCCTCACCTGCCAGCAGGTGAAGGCAGAGCATCAGGTACCAACAAGCTTGGTATATCCCTTGGAGGTTCCAGAGTGGAAGTGGGACGGCATATCTATGGACTTTGTGACTGGACTTCCACGCACCTCCAGAGGTCATGACTCCATTTGGGTGATTGTTGACCGACTCACCAAGTCGGCACACTTCTTACCCATCAGAGAGCAGGGCTCAGTGGAGAGCTTGGGACGTCTCTACGTTCAGGATATTGTGAGGCTCCACGGTGTGCCATCATCTATCGTCTCCGATCGAGATGCTCGCTTTACTTCCCGGCTTTGGAAGGGGTTACAGGAGGCGTTCGGGACGCATCTACGTCTGAGCACAACTTTTCACCCTCAGACGGATGGTCAGACGGAGAGGACCATTCAGACTCTTGAGGACATGCTCCGCGCATGTGTCCTCGACTTTGTTCGTAGCTGGGAGGACCACCTACCCTTGGTGGAGTTTGCGTACAACAACAGCTACCACTCCACTATCGGGATGTCACCGTACGAGGCGTTGTACGACCGACCTTGTAGATCTCCTTTGTGCTGGACAGACCCTGGGGAGTCAGCACTTGTGGGACCGGAGATGGTCCAGGCCACGACAGAGAAGGTCCAGGTCATCCAGGAGCGGATGAGGACAGCTCAGAGCCGGCAGAAGTCATACGCTGACAGGAGGCGGAGGCCACTAGAGTTCGAGGATGGCGACCACGTCTTCTTACGGGTATCACCTCGACGTGGTATACGGAGATTTGGCCATGGCGGCAAGTTATCTCCGCGCTTCATCGGACCCTTTCAGGTCCTCAGCAGGATTGGCGAGGTGGCTTATCGCCTGGCTCTACCACCTCAGTTGCACCGGGTGCACGACGTCTTCCACGTATCTCAGCTGAGGAGATACGTGCACGACCCGATGCACATCATTGACCATGGGGAGCTTGACGTTGATGATGGGGCGACTTTTACGGAGGTCCCGGTGGAGATGGAGGATCGACAGGAGCGGGTCCTACGTGGGCGATCAATTCCTCTTGTACGCATTAGATGGCAGTACGGAAACCTCCACGAGATCACATGGGAGCGGGAGGCTCAGATGCGTGCTCAGTACCCTCATTTGTTTCCCTAGTTTTTGATGTATCTTTACGGGGACGTAAAGCCCTGAGGTGGGAGTAATGTAAAGACCCGTAAAATTCAAGGTAAATTTTTTCTTAATTTTCTTTGGAATTTTACAAGAGCGCGGTTTCTGACGGCACCTGATTCCGAGGCCCGGAGTGCCCGAAATCATTTTCCGAAGTTTGGCTCGGGTACATTCAGAGAACGAACGAGCGGGATTTTATAACTTTTGAACCGGTGCCCGGAATCAAATTCCGAGGGCACTGATGAACTCGCAGCGCCGATATTCGCTTAAGGAGACTTTTTCCGAGGTTGCTTTTATTGCGTGTTGAGAGTTAGTTTTTGGGAGTTTAGAATAAGTTAAATAAAAATTGTGGAATACAAATTTATATTTTAACTTGTTGGTTAACTTCTCCCAAAGGGAGTTAGAGGTGGGACCCACATCCACTTAACCTCCCTTGGGAGGATTAAGTGTGGTGGGGCCCACACGAAGCATAACTCTTCACCTTCTTTTTTTTAAACTCCCTTAAACTTCTCTTTTAATAACATGACAACTTTGTTAATTAATGGAGTTGAATTGTTTGAATTTCAAACCTTTGAAATTCAAATTGATAATTGTGTGAATAAAATAAGACTTTATCTTATTTTATTTGGGTTAGAATTCTCTAACCACCTTGAGAGAATTTGGAGCCTTCTCCTTCTTCTTCAAACTTTGACGAAGAACGCGAAGAACATTCGAACATCGACGAAGAATGCCACGTTCTCGGGAACCGTCTTCCGCGACGTCATACCCGCGATACCGACGACGTCTTCTTCCGCGTCATCTCTCCCGCGACGAAATCGTCGTCAAAGAACTTCGAATCCTCGCTTCACGACATCGACGTCCTTCTTCCGTGACGCCGACCACCGCGACGCGTCTTCCGCGGGTCGTTGACGATCATCGTTCTTGAAACAGAGGTAGGGGTTTGTTGTTGATTATTTATTTACTCTCGTTCTTGGTTCTAGCATGATAATCTTGTGGATAAATATTTAAGGGTTATCATCTAACAAGAGGGGGGTCGGACCGCACAAACACGGCCGAATTCCCCCTCCTTTGTTCTTGATTATTATTATTTTCTTGAGGATGAACGAGATGGCGTGGTGCCGTCGCACCACGCGGGAATCACACGGCAAATATTGTGTGGCGCCGTCGCGCTGCGCCGTGGAAAGATTATCTTGAACGCGACGCCGTCGCGCCGCGTCGAAGGAAACCAAAGGCGCCGCGGCCGGAGCGGGGCCGCGGCGGAGGGGCGCGATGCCATCGCATCGCGCCAGACGATGAAGGCCGCGGCCGGTTCCGGGCCGCGGCGGAACGGGAAGACCGGCGGCCAGCAGGGACGCCGGTGTCGGAAGCCGGAAAGGGGACCGGCCTTGCCGGTCCCGTTGAGGAAGGACTGGCCGGCCAGGACGGGCCGACCAGAAGGGAGAAGAACCGGGGGAATTAATTCCCCCGACTGGCCAAAACCGGCCCCCCATAATGGGGGGGCCGCGGTTACACCAAGGGGGGGCAGCGCCCCCCCGTTTTTTTTCAAAAGCAGGCCCCCACGTGGGGGGGCCGTTGGACAAAGGCGCGGCTTTCAGCCGCACCGCCAGCAGGAAAGCGGGGGCTTTGACCCCCGCGCGTGGCACCCGAGCGGCGCCCAGGCCGCGCCGCCGAGCCGGACAGCGCCGCCGCGCCGGGCCGCGCCGCCACGCCGCTGGCCGGGCCGGGTCGGAACCGGGTCGGGTCGACCCGGGAAGGGGGGTCGGGCCGGGTCGGCCCGGACCCGGACCCCCCGTTTTCAAATCGACTTCGGTCTTTTGGCCATAACTTGAGCTAAAGATCTCCGATTGACGAACCGTCAGCGGCGATGCGATTGTTGGATCGAGACGGTCATTTCGGTATATCGCACTCAAGGTATTGGAATACTTTGAGTTCGGCCGGGTTGGTTCGTACACGAAACCAACCGGGCCCTCGGAGCGGAAACACTCATATCTTGAGCTACTGACGTCTGATTGGCATGCCGTCAGCTTTGTTGTGTTCCTCTTAGTGAGACAGATCTTTTGGCATACTCCGCCTGAGATTTGGACGCAGGTGGAGTACGGTCGGGTTGGTTTTGCCTTAAAAACCAACCGGGCCCCTGAGACGAAAAAGCCAATAACTCTCAGACCGGGCGTCCGATTGACGCGTCGTCTGTTGCGTTGAGTTTCTGTTGACGATACGAAACTTTTGGATACATCAACTCTGGACTGTGTGACAGTTGATGTATCAGCCTCTCGGCTCGTGGAGCGGACCCTCCCGAACGAGCTTGCTGTGTGCGGGAACCCTAGTGCTGGCTGCGACTGTGACTGCTACTGTTACTGCTACTGCTACTGTGACTGCGACGACGACAGTACAGAGATCCTTAGTGGATTCGACGACGACGACAGTACAGAGATCCTTAGTGGATTCGACGACGACTACAGCACTCAGCGATCCTACGTGGATCAGTGCTACAGGTCCTGTGTGGGCCCGATCCTGTGTGGGTCTTTGCGGGGGTTAGTTACCTATCGATCCTTCGTGGGTCCGACGACTTAGATGGATCAGAGATCATCTTTATCGTCCTTCGAAGTAGTATACCTGTGTGAGCTGAATCCTGTTGCTTTCCTGTGTGGATTGTGTTGTGTTATCCTATGTGGATTTTTCGTTTTGCTTTCCTGTGTGGAATACGTATACTTTCCTGTGTGGACTGAGTTGTACTTGGGCTCGGAGGTTGGAGCGTATTGGAATTCATGACTTAGGTATATGTATGGGTATATACCTAAGCAGTGTCGGTTGTTACTTTGTGTTTGTATCTTTCCTTTGTGGTTTATCCTTTGTGGATTTTGGGAGACCTTCGGGGGTCTCGGGGTCCCTACTGAGTAGCTTATACTCACCCCTGCACGGGCTATGCCCGCACTACGTTGTGTTGGTTGCAGACGACGGACAGCGTTGATCGTGGTTGAGGCTTGCAGAGTAGGACGGTACCTGGAGGTGGACCACTGGGCGGGACGTACTCGGAGAGGACGGTGGGACCCGTGGAGCAGTGGAGCTATCTGTACCCACCCTTCAGGTGGGATTTCCAGTGGACAGCTCGGTGTAGCGGATTTTACTTTACATTTGTTGTTTTCCCTTTCGAGTTGTACTTTACTTTCAGTTTGGGTTTGTATACTGTCCATTTACTTTTCCGCACTTTCAGTTATACTCTGTTTTTACTTAGTGTTTACTTTTCCGCTTGCTTACTCTGTGGTGTTTGTTTACTTTTCAAAGGCAATGCCTTCCCTTTTTACTGGGAATTACGCCTTGGTGCTAGTCGCCAGCCCATGGCCTATGGAAGGCGGGCTTGGGGTAGTCACGGCACGGGCCCCGAGGGCGGGTCGTGACAAATCCAATGAAATAAGGATATATTAGTTGAAGTTAATATGAGATGAGAACCTCCCTCATCAAGGTTTCTTCCTTCCATGTGACCACATATTTGAGAAAAGCATCCTAAAATGTAGTTCCATAAAAAAATATATATATTTATCAGTAAATAAAATGATTAGAATAACATTGAAAAATTAACAAGGCAAATATGTTAAAAAATATCCAAAAACAAAATAGGGCTACCCACCATGAAAAATACTTCAGCCAAATAAGAATGGTTAACGGTACATACCACTATAAAGAACTTACATTAAATAATTAAAAAATAAGAAAGTCGACTTTCCTCAGGATCCATTTGAAATCACATATTGAAAACTAATTGGAGCATTTATCATTTAAAATAATCAGTTTGATAATATAATGTGGGGGCCACTCCCAATATGGGATGGTTTTTTGCAGGGGAACAAGTCCGTGGACGACAACTAACCAGGCGGCTGCAGGAAACGTCTTCCAGGGTTGGCAGCCGACAGCAGCAGGTGGTCAAGGTTAGTGAGCAGCCGGTAGGGATGACTCCATGGGTAGATGAGCTACCCAAAACCAACCCTTGATGTTGCAGATTTTTTTTTTCTTTGTAAAGAGAAGAACTGTGTAATCTGGTTGTGTGGTGGAAGTGTGTGTGATCCTCCGAGATTTATCCGGAGAGAAGGGAATAGAGAACCGATGGTGTTTCTCCGGTGGATGAAGGCAACTCACCGAACCACGTAAAAATCCTGTGTTGATCCGTTTTGCTTCCTGTTTTGTATGTTTGAGGTACCACGCACCTCCGCTGTGCCCCAACAAGTGGTATCAGAGGCGAGCTGGAGTGAACAAAGGTGAACCGGCGAGGCGACGACAAATTTTCCAGTGATCGGAAAATTGAAAGTGGTCGGAAAATTTTTCTGAGGCTAGATCCGTGAAGAGGACGGCGAGACGATTCCAACAGCGCAAGCGGCGTTGAAAATGGAGTTGAAACGAGCTCGATAGGCTCGGTCAAAGTTCGGTCAAACCCACGGGTGAACAGTACTCCCGTGCCGGAGAAGATGATATTGTTCATGCCGCCGGCGACTATTTCAGCGAATTCCGGCAGGAATTCCGGCGTGCCACGTCAGCGCCACGTCAACGAGTGATCTGGACCGTTGAGCTTTTTTTGACCATATCTCAGTCAATTGGTGTCTGATTTTGGCGATCCAGGAGTCGATTCCAACTATTTTGACCGTTCCGGACGCATCCGTATGGTTAGTTTTTTAAAATTCGCACTCTATCAGGTGGTTTCAGAAGGGTGCGACATCGACGGTGGTGATCGCGTTTTGTGACAACAACGATGAAGGGTGGCAGAGCACTTCCAAGATTTGACGTCGAGAAGTTCGATGGTCGAAACAATTTCAGCTTGTGGCAAAGCACGGTGAAATATCATTTTGTGCAGCAGGGCATGACCTGACCGTTGATCGGTGAAAAGCCCGAGATAACTAGTGTCGATGATTGGGAAGAACTCGAGATGTGGGTCGTCAGCACAATTCGACTATGTCTGGCGAATGAGGTAAAGTATTCGGTGCTAGACGAGACATCACTGAAAGAGATCTGGAAGAAGTTGGAGCAGCGATATATGGCGAAGTCGCTCACCAACAAGTTTTTCCTGAAGAAGAAACTGTACCAATTGCGCATGCATGAGGGAACGAATTTGTTGGATCATACGAATGAATTCAACAAGATCTGGACGCAGTTATTGGGGCTCGGTGTGAAGGTTGGAGAGGAAGATAAAGCGCTTTTTCTTTTGTCATCACTTCCAAGCTCAATTGATGAGCTTGTGACTACATTGCTCGTGGGGAAGGAGACATTGAAGCTGGATGATGTGATGACGTCGCTTCAAGATTCAGAGGCATTCTAAAGACCTACGACGCATTCAGGAGAGCAAATCATGGAGATGGAAGATGATCAGCGTGGGAGGAGCCGACATCGACAGTTAGGAGGTAAAGAATGGCGGACAAAATCCAAGGGGCGTGATCCTAGAGAAATCTCGTGTTTCTGGTGTGAGAAGAAGGGTCACTATAAAAGTGATTGTGGAGAACGCAAAAGGTACGTTGCTCGGAAGAAAAAAGTTGAAGAGGAGGATGCGAACATCACAGGTTTATCAGCAGATGATGAAATCTGCGTGACAATGGGAAGCATGCACTCAGATAAGAGAGTTGAACGGGGAGAAGTGCAGTGTCATTACTACAAAAGATACGGTCCCATGAAGCGGGAATGCCGATTTCAAAAGAGGAAGAACGAGCAGGCTCAAAATCCAAAGGAATACGAATGAGTTCTGGATTCGGGGAGCTCGGCACACATATGTATGACGAGAGGTACATTTGATACTTTTCAGTAGGTGTGAGACTCGGTGAGACTTGGTGATGGGTCAACATGCGAGGTTCGAGGAGTCGGGACGGTGAAATTGAAGACACCCAATGGAGGAGTCCGTAAACTGACTGACGTGAAATTCGTTCCGAGGATGAGACGGAACTTGATATCATTGAGTAGGTTCGATGCAAGAGTATAAAAGATTTCCATAGCAGGTGGAGTGTTGGAAGTCTCACATGGGGATGCAGTGATGTTTACAGGAAAGGAGTCTCAAGGGTTGTATCATTTGGTGGGGAACGCAGTCAGCCCGAGATCGAGTGAAGATGGTGGATGTGCTACGTCATCTGGTGGGAAGAAGCATGTTCGATTTGCTGATGAAGTTTTGGACACCTGCAAGGAGACTGCATGTCAAGCTTCTACCCCAAATTGGCCGTGAGGGGGAGATTTGTTGGGGCCACTCCTAATATGGGATGGTTTTTTGCTGGGGAAGAAGTCCGTGGACGGAAACTAACTAGGCGGCTGTAGGAAACGTCTTCCAGGGTTGGCAGCCGACAGCAGCAGGTGGTCAAGGTTGGTGAGCAGCCAGCAGGGATGACTCCATGGGTAGATGAGCTACCCAAAACCAACCCTTGACATTGCAGATTTTTTTTTTCTTTATAAAGAGAAGAGCTGTGTAATCTGGTTGTGTGGTGGAAGTGTGTGTGATCCTCTGAGTATTATTCGGAGAAAAGGGAATAGAGAACAGACGGTGTTTCTCCCGTGGATGTAGGCAACTCGTCGAACCACGTAAAAATCCTGTGTTGATCCGTTTTGCTTCCTGTTTTGTGTGTTTGAGGTACCACGCACCTCCGCTGCGCCCCAACATATAAGAGTTGTTTTTCACATGCAAGTAAAATCCACTAGGTGTAATTTACAGTTTTCTATAAGTTATGTCAAAGGAACCATTAAACCTATTAAATGAAGTTCTCCCTGGACATCAGAACACATGAGTTGGATCTTGCCCGAAAACATTAGAATTCAAGTTCCTAATTATTCATTAAATTGTATAGCCATTTTAGGTGGGAAATAATCGAGCATGCACATGGTTAGCCTATGATATAATGTGTGTTACCAACCATCCAAAATCCATAATTTTGACATCACTCGAAAAAATCATCTGCAAAATTAGAAAAAATATCTGTCTACTAATCACTTGAGATCTTGTACAAGGATAGATAAAAAAGAAAAAACACTAACCATCACTCAAAATCAAAAATTTTGACTTCACCAAGAAGTTTTCAAAAATAAGTGACACTAACTCTTGGGCTTCATCGGAATATGAAGACAAATTTCAAGAAGAAGAGCAGTTCCAATACGGAAAGAGGAAAGAGAAAAGAGCAGCAGTTGATGCAGGAGATTTTTCATTGACTACAGGGAAGAAAACCAGGTGGCACAAAGATTATTCATATCTACTAAAACTGATGTAGACTATTAGGTATGTTAGGAAATGTGGCTGGATGTCTGTGTATTTAACTGACTGGGGCAATGGATGTCTTTTTTATCTTTTAATGGTGGTGAGTTGTTAGTTGTTAGGGAGTTTTTAGCTGTCAAGGCAGTTGGGTTATTAATAGGTGGGGATGACTATACGTGGATGGACACAATTCATTTTGCTGGAAATCCGACAGCAGGGCTGCTGGGGGTTGGATGTTGGGATGTCAGGCCTGAGCTACGAGGAGTGGTATTATCTGACTGATCTTCCTTCTTCTCCCTTATTCCTTCTATTGTATCGTCATCTCTTCTTCTTTCTTCTGGAAATATATAGCTAGTTTGTTCAATTTTTTCTTCCTCTGTTTCTATTGTGTGGTCATTGTTAGGAAATAGTTATGACAATTTGGTGATTTCATTGAGAGAACCAGATTTGTCAAACTCAAGGTGAAGGCTCAACTACAACTAAGAGATTGTTCGCTGCTGGAGAATTAAAAAAAACAATCGCTGGAAGAGACAGACATTGGGGACCTCAAACTTGTAAGGACAATTGGATGTAGTGACCTATGCTCTCTTTTTGGACTAATAAGAGCAATACAATCGGAGGGGGGAAGGAGCGGCCAACGGATTGATGTAATCTGGAATCTAATCATCGTGTGGAGTTCAACTGTGAACTCGAATATAAAGTCAGTTGAAGGGAAGGTAAAATCTAAACATGTGGAGGATGAATGGAGTTAATAGATATGGTAGAATAGAATTTTTGGGGATGCACAATTCAATTTTTGAGTACCAGTGTGGACCATGATGCATTCAAAGAGGAACAAAGTCTATCCGTCAGGGAGACGCGTACCGATGAGGAAGATTACTTCTGAGGACCTTGTGAAGATGACTCGTGAGGACAAACTGCTGGTTGAATATTGATATGAAAACACTACGTGTGGTTGTGGATACGACTTTGAGACACGAACACATGTACAAGACTCCGAAGTAGGGGCGCGCGCGCTGGGGAACATTGTTGTACATGGAGTACACAATTTGTAAAAAAAAGAAAAAAAGAAAAATGATGATAGAGTATCAAATGCTCCTGGATGTCTTTGAAATAGTAACATTGAGTACGTGAAGCAGTTGCGTGAGGTACAAGATGATGGGCATAGTGTATGAACGTGCGGCGGGACTCAAGAGGAAGCAATGATTCTGCTGTTTTCCCATGATAAAAGGATGGCATGGAGCAGAATGATTCCAGTTTAGGATGGTCTCAAAAGCTAATTCCAGATTTGAGTACCAGTGTGGAATGGTAGGGGAAGAACAAAACAAAGGTGCATCTAGTGCCTGGTTTTCATACGAAATAACTTATGCGAGAGGAAAAAAGTCCTGCTGATCTGAGCAGTGGGGACGAGTCTGATTTTGGTTCAGAACTTGCAGAAACAAATGAAGAAGAAGATGATTTCATTGCAATGGAAGGTATTATTAGTGGAGAGTTCGAGGAGCGGTTGAAATCCAGTCTAGAAGAGCCTGACGGAGGGTTTTTTGTTCAGAGTTCCTCCATGTATGAGCATGGGAGGAATGTCGTAGAGGAGCAGCATTAATCCAATCTGATGCATCCTACAGTGGTAATAGTAGTTTTGACTTCGAGCGTGGATGAGGAGGAAATGAATACTGAGGAATATTGGTACAAGACTCCGAAGTAGGGGCGTGCGCACTGGGGAACATTGTTGTACATGGAGTACAAAGTTAAAAAAAAAAAGAAAAAGAGAAAAATGGTTCCATATTATCAAATTCTTCTGGACACCTTTGAAATGGTAAATACTGAGTACGTGAAGCAGTTTCGTGAGGTACAACATGATCTGCCAAAGTCTATGAATGTGTTGCGGGACTCAAGTGGTAGTAGTAATTCTGCTGTTTTCCCAAGTCAATAGGAAGGCAAGGAGAAGAATGATTCTATTTTTGGATAGTCTGAAAAGGTAATTCCATATCCAAGTACCGATGCAGAATGGAAGGGAGGAACACCACAGTGGTGCAGCTAGTTCCTGGTTTGCATGCGAAACTTCTTATGCGAGAGGAAAATAGTCCTACTGATCTGGGCAGTGGGGATGGGTCTGATGTTGGTTACGAACTTGCAGAACCCAATGAATAAGAAGATTATTTAATTCTGATGGAATAGATTATTTGTCGAGATTTCGAGGAGCAGTTGAAGTCCAATCTAGAACAGCCTGATAGGGTGTTTTTTGTTCCGAGTTCCTCCATGTATGAGTATGAGAGGAATGTCATGGAGGAGCAGCACGACTCCAATCCGGTGCATCCTACAGTGGTAATAATAGTTTCATCTTCAATAATAGATGAGCAGGAAAGGAATACCGAGGTGGAACAACTTGTTTTCAGTCCACATTTGAAACCCCAGGATGATCCACTTCTCGTTGTATGCAACAAATCATGTGTAATGAGCAATTTCTTCAATTTTAGGATTGGGTATTGGATAGACAAGAAGGAATTGCATCAACAACCATTACATGTGGCATCAGGGTTCTTTACACAATTTCTGACAACATTGATTGAGCTGTTATTGGAAGGGGAGATGGCGGTGAAATGCTATAGCTTGGCTCACACTGGAACCGAGATGTCAAGGACATGTGGTTTACCAACAGGTTCAGTGTTCAACACTTGCAGCCAATGTAACAACTTTTCATATATGGATGTGTTTTTTCTAAGAACTAGAAGGGAGTTGGGGGAGTTTTTATGGTATGGAAGTGAGTTGAACCTGAGGAAAGGACAACATGCTGATTGAGACGGGAAAAAGGAAAATGAAGTAGCATGGATGCTTAGGCCACCGCCAAAACCACCACCTAGGGTTTCCAAAACAGTGTGAACTAAAAGTCTGTCGTTCTGAGTACACCTTGGGGACAAGGTGGTTTTTAAGGAGAGGTGAATGTTAGGTATGTTAGGAAGTGTGGTTGGTTGTTTGTGTATATATCTTCTGGGGGTAAAGGATGTCTTTTTGATATTTTAGTGGTGGTCAGTTGTTAGAGGGGATTGTTAGTTGTTAGGGAGTTGTTAGCTGGATGGGAAGTTGGGTTATTAATAGGTGGGGATGGCTGTATGTGAAGGGACACAATTCATTTTGATGGAAATCCTATAGTAGGGCTACTAGGGGTCGGATGCTGGGACGTCCGGCCTGAGTTACGGGGAGTGGTCTTCTTCGAAAGCTCTTCCTTCTTCTCACTTATTCCTTCTATTGTATCACCACATCTTCTTCTTTCTTCTAAAAATATATATCTAGTTTGTTTTATTTTTTCTTCCTCTATTTCTATCGTGTGTCCATTTTTAGGCAAGAGTCCTAATAGAGACTAGATCAGCAGGGAAACCAGTTAGCTCCAAGGAGCCTGGTCAAAAATTTAATGCTGAGGACCAAGGCCCTAAACCATTGGAAGAGCCATTGGAAGGCCATGGGATCGGGGACTTATTCCCCTCACATTTCTCGAAGAAAATGAATGAAATCTATGATAAGTATGGAAAATCGTTGGAGGAAGAACTCTATAAGGAAGAATTATTTGACTTTGAGTTGACACCGAAGGATATGATCAAAATGAAGAAGCAACGACTTCCATGCAATCTAAATAAAGCATGAGTGAAATGGATATTATTAAAACTAAACTGTTTGTCAGTATTATGAATTTGGATACTGACATTTTATCATTCGATGACTATCTTATGGATTCAGATTTCATAATCAGCAACATTGAAGGCAATCTTCATCTTTATATTGACCATAATGTTAGAGACTTAACGTAGAAGTACCAGAATAAATATTATGGCTCATAAATTAGTGGAGGCAGTTTTTGGTTTGAGGTAGGTTTTTTTAAATTGAATCAGGGGTCTTTGAATTGAGATGGAGGTATTTTTGTAAGAGTTCTCACTCAACCAAAAATTGTCTTTTCCTATATCAAAAAACATAGTCACGTGGAGAATGAAGTTGCAAGTAGTTGGTAAATTATCATGTGCTGAACTCTGGGAAAACTTGCAGAGCACACTTTTAGAATATTATTGTATTTATAGGTGTTGGTTATAAGAAAGATTCTAGTAATTAGTTATGCATGTAATGTGAATATTTATGTTCTAGGAACTTAATATTTGCGGAACAAATCCTCCTCAATAGTATAGAGCAATGTAAAAAAATATAGAACCATCAACAAAGATGGCTACCATAATTGATTCATCATGTTCCCAGACTCCTCTAAATTTTATGACATATTAATTAACGCTCGACACAATATCCAATCTCACAGATGATCAAAAGGGAATACTAAAGCTATGTGTTGAACAAAAAGTGATCATACATGTGAGTTAATCTCATGTACCTAGTTTTTTCACACCCCAGTTAAAATTCTGACATTTATCGAAACTTCAATGCACAACTTATAAAATGTGATCCATTAAAAAAAGTCATAACTGCATATTAAAAAACTAATTTTCAAATAACATATACAATAATTAATTTGAAATAATAAAATAAACTATGATTAGTTAACAAGAAACCCTACTAGTTTATAATGAAATTAATGAATCAATGTCATGATCGAAACATAAATAAAAAATATATAGATATCAATTGTTATACATATTTCAACTAATTAAATCTATAAACATAAGGCATGCGTTTTAAAAAATCTTAGAAGTAGAATCTGAACATCAAATTCAATAGTAAACCAAATGATTAATGTGACAAAATAAATATAATGCACTTACACATCACACAAAATGAGAATCATACATTAATCAGGAAAAGACATGACATTAAGGCATTCCACACACCAAATCAAAAAAAAAATTCAACCACCAAAAAAATGGACAATCATTGTTCAAAAGAGTAAGAATGGATCCCCTTCTAAAAAGATGATTGGGGATCCATTCATATGTAAAATATGCAACCTTCACCAATTAAAGGAGACTAACAAAGGAGTCCGGTCAAACTATATTTCAATAAAGAACCCATTCATCATCACAGGGGCCTTACTTCTATTCAAAATAAAAGATGGTGTGAAACAAGTAATTTTAAAGGGTAAAATATTATGTTCTCTTCAATGTGACCAAAGGAGTTTGGTCAAACTAGATTTCAATAAAGAACCCATTCAATTTGTATGTTTTACTACAATGTATAGAAGAAAAAAATTTAGTTCAATTAAAATGACATTTTTACCTAGAATGAGACTAAAAACAGAGTCTAGTCAAACTAGATTTCAATAAAACACCCATTCATCATCCCATGGCCCTTACTTATGTTCAAAATCAAATATCGTGTAAAAAAATTAATTTTCAAGTGTAAAATATTGTGTTCTCTTCCATGTGACCAGTATATTAACATTATCAATATCAAATTCACTCTTTAATAGATACTACTTAGAAGGGGCACATCAATTCTAGGATGATTGACATGATGTTTCTATCTATGAGTGATAAATTGAAAAATATGAGAATTCACTATACATTCACAACCCAAAATTGGGAAAACGTGACATAAATTTCACATTTTTTCACATCCAAGATGTTCTTTACAACCTAATTAATTTATCATACAAATTTTAGTTTTTCAATAACTTCATCGATATTTAGAGTGTATTGGAAGAAAATGATGATGGAAATAAATCTTACCACCCATTTGTGATGACATTTGAGGATACAGTAGAAGAGGTGATGAGCGAGCGGAAAATGAGGTGAGAATGAACAAAAGATGGAGAAGGAGCAGTGTTGACGAACCAAAGGGGTAGTTTAAAAAAAGAAATGTAGCTGGCGACGAACCAAATTGGGTGAATGGTTTCCATATTTTTGGGGAGGCAAAGGAGGATGAGTGATTACCATCATTGGTGGATGAACCGAAGGGGAACGAACGGTGTGACCACGAACCGAAAGGAAACGTACCAGGCGATGAATCAAGAGGGGTGGAGGGTATGGAAAGCTTTATTTCACTTGTTTTTTAGGGTTTTTAGTGCACTAGGTTTGAGGAAGGTTTTCTGTAACACCCCAAGATTTCATAGTACGTTATCTCTTCCAATTAATTTAATAACTTGTGCTACACACAACACCGAGTACAAGTGCACCACGACTTACCAAACTAGCCATTCAAAAAGCGGTTATGAATAATATTAACTGAATTTTGAATTTTATATACTCCATATAATTTTAGAATCCATATTATGTGTTTCATGGACATAATATAAGAACAAATTCATTTTTTCCAGAAAAAAGAAGTATTATTCAAAAAATGCAATTTTAACGCCTTTTAATGGAGAACCCTTTTTAAAACCAATATTTGACACTTTTATATATTCAATTTAATGAAATTAAATTCTTATTTAGAATCAGGACATAAAAATTTAGTTTGGATAAATATTTGGTACTTTTCTGATAAATTTCATATTTTGATGAATAGTGAAAAATACTAAATTTTAATTGAAAACAACCTTTTTAATCGGAATAATTTATAGTGTTAAATTATGAATTTGAATGTTTTGGAAGTATAATTAGATTATATTTTTATAATTTAATACAATTTAGGTCATTATAAGTAATTTCATATTTAAATTTGACATAAACACATGTCAATCTTTTGATAGTTTTTATTTTTTTAAAACCTGGTTTTTGGTTTTGACAACGGGAATTAATTTTAAATTAATTAATGCTACTTCTATGTTTTTAATTTTGTAAAATAGAATTAATTTTGTAATTCATAATATCAAAATTATCTTAGGGTGAATTTTTGGTATTTTTCTGAAAACTTTCAATTTTTGATGAATAGTGAAAAACACTGCGTTATTGTTTAAAACTGACTTTTCATTTAAATAATTATTTATTTTATTTAATTTTTTTAAGTAAAAATAGATATATAATACCTGTATATTTTCAATGTAATTTATTGGAGTCATTTGATAATAAAATTAGATGTATAAAATTTTATTGACCTTTTTAACGTCTTTTACCCATCTTCTAGGAGCATTTGCAAATTTCCATAAAACATAATTTTACCACTTCTGTGAGTTGAATTTAAAAAATCCAAGAGATATGGTTGACATCAGTAAGTAAAATTTAGTTCAATATGATGAAAATAATTTGTGGTGAATAGTAACGTTTTACTTTTATTTACCACGGTTAAAAGTAAATATGGTAATTAAAGGTAAAAATGATATTATAAATACCCAAACACATGTCCTAATTCTATTGAATAAATATAATTCAACCAAAAACAACCTTAGGAAAAAAATATGATCCTTTTTTTCCACTTGGATTAGATTAGGACATTTATTATTATTTTATTTAAAGAAGAGTTAAAAGTGTTAAATTCAATGTTTAATAACTAAACCATTTTTAATATAGGATTACACATAAGATAAATTTGATTATAAATATTCATTGGAAAGATGAAAATATTTCATACATAATGGTATTTTATTTATAATTTTTAGACATTAAATAATTAAATTTATTTAGGACACAATGATGATTCAGTAATTACCATATTAATGAAAAATTAAAATAATTGATATTATAAATTTCCAAATAAATGAAAATTCAGACTTTTGATGAATTACAAGAATTTTATAGGTTAATATGACATGTTAGGGTTGATTAAATGATTTTTTTGAAGTAATCAAGTTTTTAGGACTTTAATAAAAATTAGATACTAAATTGTGTCAAAATTGACATAAATGAGTTTAAAAAAAATACTATATTATTAAATGATATAACAGTCCTAAAAATCTAAGGTTCATCCAAATGACTTATATAATAATATATATGTCATTAATAAAACACTTGGGGTTTTATTGGCATTTTATAATATGTTTATTAACTATATAATATATAAATACAAGGAGACATGGTAAATGTTAAACTATTTAACCAAGAGATAAATCTAAAAGATAAGGCTAATATGGTGACCTAAACCTATCTAAAACCTATTTTTTGAGAGTTTTTCGACTCATACTCACCTTATACTCAAAATAAATAATTTTTGATCCATTATAAACATAATATGATTGTATAATAAAATAATATTTCAAGTTTTTCTAAAGTGACTCTCACCTCTCTTATAAAAGGGTACTTTCTCTTCTCTCAAAATCACACCTCCAAATCCATTTGGCTCATCCAAACCCTGACCAAATATCCTCCAAACTACCCTCAATTTAACCTGGATTCCTTTGATTAGAAATCCAACCTAAGATCCCTTTTGATCAACTCAAATGGAATCACCCGAAGAAGAGGTAATGATTTCACCACCCTCTTTCAAGTTTTTTTTCTTCTTCCACTTCCTATTTCTTTGTTGTTTCCATACCAAAATAATAAATCCAGTACCTTTTACATACTATGATTTTATTATAAATATAGTACAACCATATTCATTATTCCATCCATCCTATAAATGAAAAAGTCACCATACGTGCGTACGTACGACTTATCATCTCCACGTTGTGGTGTAGTTTGTTATTCAAACACTTCATTATTTGGATTAGTATAATAATGATTATAAATGATTTAAATAATAAATATAACATTTTAATTATTATTTTTATATGATATACCATCCAATTACATACGATTTCACCATCAATATAATGATATTGTCACTCGTGCGTACGTACGAATTACCGTCTCCATGAACGCGATGAGATTCATTCCCCATTGTAATAATTCCAGAATAATTATCATTTTATGATTAAAAATAATGTTTAATAACTTAATATCATTCTGGATATGAATAAAATAAATCCTGTCAATAACAAACATGGCTTACGTAACCAATCATTTAAAGAAAAATGAATTAGTTAACACCCGAAACAATGATACTACAGAAATATTATTAACAATGCAATATTATAGAATCATATATGATATCGTATTTATGTATATAGTTCATGTATAATTTAATAAAAGTTTATAAACTATTATATAGGAGGTTAACATACCATCGACTAAGGAAAATTACAAGTTAAGGGTTAATTTTACAATCTCTTTACTTATCTGAGGTTGTTAATATGTAAGTATCTACTGGGACCTCTTTATCATCCACATCCATGTTTTCTAAAAAATGTATTTCAAATTTTTTTTAATATTTACTATACAATGTGTTAAAGTCATTTATACCCTTATTTGACCTTATATGTTTTGAAAGGAATCTTTCCGTCATTTTCCAAATAAGGTACTTTATGACCTTTTCGACACAATTAAGGTAAGAATGTCTTTTTTAGCTTATACGATGAGTGCATCTATTTTCCACCGTTATAACATCGTCGAAGCTTACCTTACAAGATTATAAGAATATTTTCAAAATAAATATTTTCTTTTATAATTATTTTACCCTTAAATGATTTCAAAATAGAAATAGATATTTCTCTCAAATAGTTTTAATTTCATATATGTCAACATCCTTTGATAAATTTTACACTTGTTTGTAGTTGATTTATTATGATACAAATATTCCATATTGTATTTAAGGTTTTGTGATATGTTTTATTGTGTATGTGTTATTTTTATTACATTAATGGTTTATGGTTAGAGTATTGACATTTCGTATGCAAGTTTTAATACGAATGTTTATGTTATGATTCAACCTTTTAATATGAGGAATGTATTGGACTTAGTAAGTGACACGCGGAGCCTACTACAACTCCTCGATGAATCAGTAGGTCTAATGAGAAAATTAGACGTGGAATTGGTTAAGGCCTTTCCCAATTTGATATATGTTTTTGGCTGATGACTTAATCATTTTTAGACGTCTTGGTCTATGCCTTGACAAAATGTTTTAGAATGTCCTACATTATAAAATCCCTCATTATGAAAATAATATTGATGGTTCATATGGTTATTAGAAAAGTATAATACCCATGACTATGTTTTATTATGGAATTATTTACTCAACTCATATTCCTGCCATAAAGTGTTCATGTTTATTATTTGTAAAGGCATGTGTTTTAAATTATTCACCATGCCTAATGTTTATGTTATCTTCTACTAAATTATTTACCCTTACTGAGCATCTGAGCTCACCCCTTTCTTATGTTTTATTTTCCCAGGATTCCAAGAAGTGTATTATGACTGATATATAGGGTTAAGATAAGGGAATAATGGCGTTCTCAAAGGATTATTTAGGATGTGTTGTATGTTATAAAGTGTAATATAACATTCATGCATGTAATTTATTTTCCAAGACTACTAAACTGATCAGTACTTCAAGACTCGATTCCTTGTAATCATGCCAATATATTAAAATAATGCACCAACTTTGGATAACTGGGGTCGGGGTGTTACAGTTGGTATTAGAGAGAGTTAGGAACAACCTTGGAAATAGATTTAGATGAACTATGATTTTGAAACATTACCCTAAGATAAACTTTGAGGAATAGTAAAGAAAAAATTCCTAGGATTTTGGTAATATAGAGATTTTGTGAATATTCTATGCAATACATCCATGTCTGGATATGAGCAGGTAGAGGCGGATCTGGCATAGATGTACCTTGTAGTGAAAACTCTGACAAGGACTTTCAGGGGTGACCCCGGGTGTCCTGGTACATGACAATGTGCCTTGTTGCACTCTTGGTTATGAAACTCCCGAGGTATATTCTTAGGATAACTCACATTTTCTTTATAAGACATTATGATGGATTTAAGAGTAAATACTTCCTCAAAGAAAACATTTTCTTTATAATTATAAATTATATGAATAATCTTTTCAATTTATGTTAGATATTTTACAAGTTTTGGAATTATGCATTGCGATTCATAAACTAACCTAGTGAATGCCATTGTTTTGAAATGGCGCCTAGTAGAAGGAATAAGAACTCCAGAAATACGCATGATCCAAAGAGTAAAAAGGATCATATCTTTCATGGTATGAAGCCAAAATTTTGAAGGGAAATAGTCTCCCATGTATTCTAATCATATGAAGAAATAGTATCATGTGTTAATAAGATAAGTAAAGAATTATATGAGTCCTATGGTTTTGAAGGTAAGCAAGAGAAGAAAAGGATGGTAGAGAGAAATATGGATAAAGGGAAGAGGGGAAAGAAGGATTTTCCCATATGTGATAACTGTGGAAAGAATCACCTTGGTAAATTCTTGAAGGGAATGAGAGTTTTTTATAAGTGTGGAGAAAAAGGAAACCATATACATGATTGAAAGGGTAAGAAAAAGTTTTCAAATGTACAATGCTTCATCTGCAAGGAGTTGGGACACTACGCGAATCAATGTCCAAATTATCAGAGTATGCCCCAAATGATGTTATTGGATAATAATCAAGTTATGATACTACCCCAAATAAAGATGAATGACTAGTGTTCGTATGTTGTTATTATTTTATTTGAGTGTTTTATCAACGATGTACTGTTTATATGAATTATGGAAATAAATAAGGACTTTACTATAGTACTATTTCATTGAGGATTTGAGATTATATGGTTCTAAGAAAAGTGACTCAATAGCAAGTTATTTTTTTTTGGAAAATACATGGTTAAAGGAAAGATAAACCTTAATGTGGTTTTGATACCGATTTAGTGATTTTGGAATGAGATATGATTGATTTGGATTAATTATATTCAATATTCATGACTACTTCGAAACTAATTAATTGTTTGTTTGTTCCGTTATTGTTGGAGTTTACAAAATTTTTGGATATAATGAGTATATCCAGTATTCTAAAAATAATAAGGGAGAATGAATGTAATAAATAATGTTTTATGGTAATTCAGGATGTTATATTGTTTTAAAAGAATACATGATGAAGGTATTTACATGTTATTATGTGGCAAAAAAGATCTTCACTGTGTTTATATTCCTTATAAATTTTGGACTATGAGTTTGGACAGAAGTATTTTGGATAAGTCTGAAGGTTTGAATGGATTAAGATTGAAATTGGATAATATTTTTAAGGTTAAAGAAATTCATAATATTATTTTTGGATTGTTATAAAAAGGACAACCTAGAGGTTCTGCGACAACCCGTCGCGTCCGGCAAGGCTGTGAGACTTGAACCCGAAACCGAAGGGGGACAAGGGTGCATCACCTACCACTGACCTACGTGATGTCTTGGGTTGTATAATGTAGTTTTTTTAATATTATATCAAATGAATTATAAATTCATTATTTTTGGAACCCTATACGATTAGGATAAATAGAATATTTTTGAATTCTATCATCTTTTGGAGTGAAAGATGAGTTTGGGGTAGGAATTAGTTGAAGGATGAAACTATACTTTTCAAGTATATTTTTTTTGTTCCTCGTATTATATGAATAAATTAATTATTAAACATTAAGGAAGGGATATTAAAATAGAAAATGTGTTATCCTAATACCTTATGTTTTGTTGAGCATATGATATTTTAAATCATTATAGATTGATGGCTTTGAGGCCCTCAATTTTAAACTTGTTTGTGATTGATGACCTCAATAAATTCCTATAAATATTTATGTTTTCCCTCAAATTATGTGTCTCTAATTGTCACCAATGTTCTCCTAATCGAGATCATAATTTTTTTGTGACTTTTTCATTTCCCTTTCCCTATTATTAAGACTAAATTTCATTAACCTAATTTCAGATGTGAGTTTTCCAAAAAGGTATTTTTCTACTTAATCCTTTTATTTTTGATTTTTTTAAATTATGAGGATGCAATTTATTTAAGGAGGGGATAATTTAACACCCCAATATTTCATAGTACGTTTTCTCTTCCAATTAATTCAATAACTTGCGCTACACGCAACACCGTGTTCAAGCGCACCACGACTTACCAAACTAGCCGTTCAAAAAGCAGTTATGAATAGTATTAACTGAATTTTGAATTCTATATACTTCATATAATTTTAGAATCCATATTATGTGTTTCATATACATAATATAAGAACAAATTCATTTTTTTCAGATAAAAGAAGTATTTTTCAAAAAAATGCAATTTTACCGCCTTTTAAAGGAGAACCCTTTTTCAAAACAATATTTGACACTTTTATATATTCAATTAAATTAAATTAAATTATTATTTAGAATAGGGACATAAAAATTTAGTTTGGATAAATTTTTGGTACTTTTTTGATAACTTTCATATTTTGATGAATAGTGAAAAATACTAAATTTTAATTGAAAACAACTTTCTTAATCAAAATAATTTATAGTGTTAAATTAGGAATTTGAATGGTTTGGAAGTATAATTAGATTATATTTTTATCATTTAATACAATGAAGGACATTATAAGTAATTTAATATTTAAATTTTACATATACACATGTCAATCTTTTGATAGTTTTTACTTTTTAAAAACCAGCTTTTGGGTTTTGACAACAGGAATTAATTTTAAATTAATTAATGAAACTTAAATGTTTTAAATTTGGTAAACTAGAATTAATTTTTGATTTCAGAATATCAAAAATATTTTAGGGCGAATTTTTGGTATTTTCTGAAAACTTTCAATTTTTGATGAATAGTGAAAAACACTGCGTTATTGTATAAAACCGACTTTTTATTTAAATAATTTTTTATTTTATTTAATTTTATTTTATGTTAAAATAGATATATAATACCTAAAAAATTTCAATGTAATTTATTGGAGTTATTTTATAATAAAATTAGATGTATAAAATTTTATTAAGCTTTTTAACGTCTTTTACCCACCTTCTAAGAGCATTTTTAAATTTGCATAAAACATAATTTTTCCACTTTTGTGAGTTGAATTTCAAAAATCTGAGAGATATGGTAGACATCAGTAAGTAAAATTTATTTCAATAAGATGAAAATAATTTTTTTGAATAGTAACTTTGGACTTTTATTTACCACGGTTAAAAGTAAATAGGGTAATTAAAGGTAAAAATGATATTATAATTACCCTAACACATGTCTTAATTCTATTGGATAAGTGTAATTCGACGAAAAAAACCTTAGAAATAAAATATGATCCTTTTGGTCCACTTGGATTAGATTAGGGCATTTATTATTATTTTATTTAAAGAAGAGTTAAAAGTGCTAAATTTGAAGTTTAGTAACTAAACCATTTTTAATATAGGGTTACACATACAATAAATTCGACTATAAATATTAATTAGAAAGCTATAAATATTTCCTACATAATTTTATTTTATTTATAATTTTTAGAGATTAAATAATTAAATTTATATATGACACAATAATGATGCAGTAATTAGCTTATTAAAAAAAATAAAATAATTGATATTATAAATATCCAAATAAATTTAAATTGAGACTTTTGATTAATTACAAGAATTGTATAGGTTAATATGACATGTTAGGGTTGATTAAATGATTTTTTTGAAGTAATAAAGTTTTTAGGACTTTAACAAAAATCAGATACTATATAGTGTCAAAATTGACATAAATGAGTTTTTAAAACAAATACTATATTATTAAATGATATAATAGTCGTAAAAATATAAGAATCAGACAAATGAATTATATAATAATATTTATATAATTAATGAACCACTTGGGGTTTTCTTGGCATTTTATAGTAAGTCTATTAACCATATAACATAAAAATACAAGGAGACATGGTAAATGTTAAACTATTTAACCAAGAGTTAAATCTAAAAGATAAGGTTAATATGGTGACCTAAACTTGTATAAAACCTATTTGATGAAAGGTTTTCAAACCATACCCAACTTATCCTAAAAATAAATCATTTTGGATCTATTATAAACTGAATATTATTGTATATATAAAATAATATTTAAGCATTCCTAAAGTGACCCTCACCTCTCTTATAAAAGGGTACTTTCTCTTCTCTCAAAATCACACCTCTGAAGCCATTTTGATAGACCAAAACCTACTAAAATATCCTCCCAACTATCCTAAATTATACCTAGAGTCCTTAATTTGATCAAAAAGCCAACCCAAGGAGCCCTTTTGATCAACTCAAAAGGAAACACTTGAAGAAGAGGTAATAATTTCACCACCCTCTTTCGATTTCTTTTTTTCTTCCACTTCCTCTTTATTTGTTGTTTCCATACCAAAATAATAACTTTAGTGCCGGCCACATACTTTGATTTTATTATAAATATTATAATACCATATTTTTTATTCTATCCATCCTATAAATGACAAAGTCACCATACGTACGTACGTACGACTTACCGTCTCCACGTTGTGGTGTAGTTTGTTATTCAAAAACTTCATTATTTATATGGGTATAATAATGGGTATAACTGATGTAAATAATAAATATAACATATTAATGATTCTTTATATATGATATAACATCCAATTACATACGATTTCACCATCAATATAATGATATTGTCTCTCATGCGTATGTACGGATTACCGTCTCCACGAACGTGATGTGATTAATTCTCCATCGTAATCGTTCAAGAATATTTTTCATTTTATGTTTAAAAATAAAGATAAATACTTAATATCATTCTGTATATGAATCAAATACATCCTATACATAACAAACATGGCTTACGTAACCAAAAATATAAATGAAAGCGAATCAGTTTACACCCAAAATGATGATACTACTGAAATATTATTAACAAAGTAATATTATAGGATCATAAATAATATCATATTTATGTATGTAATTCTTGTATAATTTAATAAAAATGTTTTAAATATTATAAATTAGGTTATCATACCATATACTTAAGAAAAGTACAAGTTAAGGGTTAATTTTACAATCTCTTTACTTATCCGAGGTTGTTAATACGTAAGTATCCACTATGACCTCTTTATCATCCACATCTGTGTTTTCTTAAAAATGTATTTCAAAACATTTTTACTATTTATTAGACTATGGGATAAAGTCATTTATACCCTTATTTGACCTTATATGTTTTGAAAAGAATATTTCCATCATTTTCCAAAAAAGGAACTTTATGACCTTTTCGACAAAATTATGGTAAGAATGTATTTTTTTAACTTATACGGCGGGTGCAACTATTTTCTACCGTTATAAAATCATCAAATATTTTCTTACAATCTTATAAGAATATTTTAAAAATAAATGTTTTCTTTTATAATTATGTGACTTAAATTATTTTAAAATAGAAAGAGATATTTCTCTCAAATAGGTTTGATTTTATCTATGTCAACATCCTTTGATAATTTTTACCCTTGTTTACAGTTGATTTATTATGATACAAATCTTTCATATTATATTTTAGGTTTGGTGATATGTTTTTATGTGTATGTGTTATTTTTATACCATTAATGGTTTATGGTTAGAGTATTGACATTTTGTATGCTAGTTTTCATACGAATGTTTTTGTTATGTTTCAACCTTTTCATATGAGGAATGTATTGGTCTTAGTAAGTGACGAGTGGAGCCCGCTATATCTCCTCGGTGCATCAGTGGGTCTCATGAGACAATTAGACATGTAATTGGCCGAGGCCTTTCCCAATTGGATATATTTTTTTGGGTGAGGCCTTAATCATTTTTAGACGTCTTGGCTGAGGCCTTGACAAAATGTCTCAGAATGTCCCGCATTATACATTCCCTCATTATGAAAATAATTTTGATGGTTCATGTGGTTATTCGACTAGTAGATTACCCATGACTATGTTTTATTATGGAATTATTTACTCAACTCATATTCCAGCCATAAAGTGTTCATGTTTATTATTTGTAAAGGAATTTGTTTTCAATTATTCACTATGCCTAATGTTTATGTAATTTTACGCTAAATTATTTACCCTTACTGAGTATCTGAGCTCACCGCTTTCTTATGTTTTATTTTCCCAGGATTCCAAGAAGTGTATTATGATTGATATGAAGGGTTAAGCTAATGTAATAATGACATTATCAAAGGATTGTTTCAGTTGTGTTGTATGTTATAAGGTGTAATGTAACATTCATGTATGTAATCCATTTTACAAGACTGCTAAACTGATCGGTCCTTCAAGACTTGATTCCTTATATTCATGCCAATGTATTAAAATAATGAATTGACTCTGGGTAATTGGGTTTGGGGCGTTACACATTCATGGAATGGGTTTTTTAGGATGGGATTAACAAATATAATAAAGAATTATTATAATATATATATATCTTAAAAAACAACTTATTATTGATTCATACATTTATTTTGTAACTTAAGTTTAAAATTGATATTATTGAAGTCAACATACATTTTGATCATTAATCATAAATTTTTTATTATATATGTTAATTTAGTAAATTATTATTGAATATTAAATGTTTTAATTCAATATATAAACATATGTTTTCATTTACTAATGATATATTTATACAAAAGAATTAATAAATATATATTAAATTATTATCAGAATATGTAAAAAAATTTGTGGTGATAAAAATTAATAAAAATTGATTCTTCTGTTGGTAAAATAGTTGTCGGTATTAGCATGACATAGCGATGAACTTTAATTGTTAACAATGGATTTGTTGATAAAAAATAGTTAATATAAATGGATATATTTTTTGGTAAAAAAATTGCTGGTACATATAAAGAATACTAATAAAACATAATATATGTTGGAATTATTAGTTTTTACCAACATATATACTATCTGACACAAAATTTCTGTTGGTACCAATCATTTTTCTTGTAGTGATAGCATCCTTAACTCCTTGCATTATTATAAGCTAGACATAACATAATTCCACATGTACTAGTAAAAAAATGGTTTTTAATGTCATTTTTTTAATTTTGATTTCAGGTTTTAACCGACGTTGAAGCCACTGACGTAAAAAATATGAATTTTTTACATTGATTTCGGTAATCCGATACCAAAAATAAATTACATTTTTTGTGCCATTTTTGTAAAAAAAACAATGCCAAAAAAACCCATCCGTATCAATTTTGGAATCGGTTTCCTTAAAAACTGATAGCAACAAGTTATAAAAAATAGTTTCGGTGTCTATTTTAAAAAAAAACTGATTCCATAAATGAAAAAAAATATTTTTGGTGTTGGTTTTTATAGAAACCGATTCCAAAAGTACCTTTTTTTCTTCTATGTTTTAGAGCATTTCCTAAGATTCTATTTGACTGGTCGTGAGGCTAAAACGGAGTTATAGATCAAAAGTTATGGCCGTTGGAATTTGAACTTGTCAAAGTTTCGATTGATACAACTCGTTTCAAAGAAAATATGATAAACATGAATTAAAATCACATACACCAAATGAAATAAAATAAACATAATATTTTAAACATATTTCAATAGTTTTAGGAGATTCCATCAAAATGATATGTTGTTTATCATCATATATCTTATATTCAGGGTATAAATCATATGATAATGAAAGTGGTGATCGATAATCAAATTTTCACCACTATTGGTAAATCTCATCCGAATGTTTTTTATTTGTAACCCGATAATAAGAATAAATCATGTATATAAGAAACCTAATCAAGTTGTTTAGAAATGAAGGAAAATAATAATAAATAAAATAAATGATTAGAGTAAGTACTGTGTTAAAATTAATGATTGAAGCCATGTTGAAAACATGATTGAATTGAAGAGGATGAAAATGATGAATAAAGGAGAAAATGGATTTATATATAGTAAATGAAAATAATTTCGATAGAATTGTATGAAAATGTAGGTGGGATTTTAAAAAGATAAACACACATTGTGAAAAAATTGATATTCTGATCCCACATATTGGCGAATACTCTTTGGCGTCAATTTTGTTTGAAACCGACGCGAAAGAGGTTTTACATTTTTCTTTTGGTGTCATTTTTTTAAAAAATTGATGCAAAAGATAAAAAAAATATTTTTGGCGTGGGTTTTTATGAAAACCGAGGCCAAATTTTTTAAAAGAGTTACATTGTTTTAGATAATTTCTTAAGCTTATATTTGACTAGTCGTTTAGCTAAAACATAGTTATGGATTTAAAGTTATGGCCTTTTAAAGATGGAATTCTTTAAGACTTCTCTTAGAGAAGATCTACTTCGGACATCGATAACTTTTAATCTGTAACTCCATTTTTTCTCCACAACTAGTCAAATTGAAGCTTAGGAAATAATCTAAAACATAGTAACGAAAAATACAATAATTTGTGTCAATTGTTTTAAAAACTGATGCCAAAAACACTCTTAATAGATATTTTATGTCGGTTTATAAGAAATCGATGTCAAATTGACAATGTTAAAAACCATTTTTCTACTAGTGATGTGTTATAATTATTAATATATAACATATAATGTTAGCACATTCCTAATTTAATTATTATTTAATTTCATATCAAAGAATCCGAAAACAACTAAATTCAATTATAGATTAACCATAATACACCAGAGTAGTGAATTATAAGTTCAAAGAAGTTCACAACAACTTACCTTAAGGTATGTTGTCATTCCTCACAAGGAATAGAAGCCTAATTCCCACTATAATTACCAAATATAAAGAATCCACTGATAACTAAAAAAACTAAAATTAAAATATAAAAGAAACTAAACCTATTTTCCTTTTATTTGAACAATTAGGAAAAAAATATATGCACCATTTCAACAGAACTTACTAGAACATAAAATTTGAATTTTAAATACTCTCATGCTAAGTAAACATTAACATTATTTAACCAAATAAACAATAAATATAATTCTTTCATGTGTCTTTTTAACAAAAACAAACACCAATATTGACTATACTCTTTTATCAGTATCCATCAATGAAAAATTTACCTTTTTCCCCCTATTTTAACCACTTTCAAATTAAATAGTAGAAACATAAAAACAACCAAATAAGAACACATCTAGAATAAATTTCACCTTTCCATTTTACCATATTATATATGTATTTAATTTTGATTATTTATTTTCAATAAAGACATCCCATTTGCATTATTCTATAATTACATTTCCCTTATATTCATAGAAATAATATATACAAGAAAGAATCCTCAAATTTCTCTTTAAGTTAATTTATCAAATCATTATTTAATCATATTATCAATTCTCCCAATTTATTATATAAAATATATTTTGTTAACCAACTCATACCACACAAGCAAAAAAGTAATCAATCAGTATAAAAAATAATATTACATCATCGAGAATATATATTTGATTTTAGTTATGAAATTCATTAATAATAACTTATTTTGAAGTATGGTTTTCTACATTCAATGTCATCGAAGAGGGAATTCTTCAATATTGAAGGAAGTGTGTCTTGATAATTTTTTTTTGCTTGAGGAGAAAGAAAAAAGATTGAAGCACAATAAAAGAACATATAAAATAGAAGATTGTAAGTTTTAATTTATTGATTTTAAATTTTAATATCTATTTCTTAACTAGATAGTCCATTTATATATGTAACAATGTTCTTTGGAGGCCCTTGATGAGCAGGAAGATGACAAATTTGGTCCAAATGATCATTTACATCAGGTTTTGGGTGATAAGAACCATGACAGAGTACACTGTCGACCAGGGAAGAGTATTGTCCCAAATTGATATTGGCCCAATTCGGGTGCCAATTCTGGTAGCATTGAGTTGGAAACAACTTGTTCACATGCAGCACAGGTTGAGACCAAGGTAGAAGAGGCTAAAAAATGGTCATATAGGACCATGAATAAAATCAAAGGACCAATGATGAATTTAAAAAATTTATAGAAATCTTATACCCATCACTTCCACGAGAGATCGTTGTATCTTTTGATACATATATGTTGACAATGTGTACATTATATGGTGCACCAAGCGATGGTCCTAGTAGTGGTCGGGATGATGACGTTCTTGAAAATGGCGATGACGATGACAATGGTTTGAATGATAGTGAGCACGATGGTGAGGATGATCGTAAGGTTGACATTGAGGATGACAATGACAATAGTGATGGTGACGGCGATGAGGGAGAGATTGATCATTTACATTTTTGACTGATATTTATGACATTTGATGTTTTATGATTAGTTTTTAATGAATATGTGTGATGTTTTGAATGTGTGTTATCATTATATGCATACATTAATTAGTTTCTTATGTTATAATTTTTTGTATATTGGTTGGTGATGTTTGGTGCAATTGTCTGGTGATTTCTGCAGGTAATTGATCACGGTGGGGGTGCTTCTGTCTAGGAATTTATTGGAGGTATATACCAATGGTTTCAAAACCATTGGTATAGAGCTATAATAATGGTTTCATTCAACCTGTGGTATATATTGTATCCATTGAATTCTATTCTAACAGTTTATAAAATATGGGTATAGCTCCGTACCAATAGTTTTTTAACCCATTATTAAATACTTATACCAATATTTCTATCAGAACTGTTGGTAACCCAAAATTCCATAAGTCTTATTCTAGTAGTTTACTAAAAACCACTGGTATAGGCCTATTCCTATGACATCTCAACTAACGAGTTGTAAAATTGTTGGTATAGGCTATACCAATAGTTTTGAACTGTTGGTATAACCTATCTTTCTAGCGGTGTTTTAAAAAACCAAAACACCCATTCAAAATACATGAAAATAACATATTTTTAAAACCCAAAACATTTGTTTAGTAAATTAAACACACCTTATATGTCATGGAAAAAATATTTACAACTTAAAACATAATTTAGATACTACAAAAAATCAATGTATCATTCACCAGACACCCAATCATTAAATATAACACCCATTAAATATTCATTCAAGTAAATTAAACATAATTTAGATGTTGTGACACCCATTAAATAATAAATAAATTAAATATAACACCCATTAAATGTACCTTAAACACCCATTAATCACTAAATTAACATGATTTATAACACACATTCATCAAATAATAATTCAATAAAACAATAATAAAAAACCCATTCATCCAATTAAAAAACCATAAAAGGGTGAAAAACTGGATCTATGAATATAAAACATGAAGAAATATCATAGAGAAGTAATGAAAGGCAACAATGATGAATGAGAAGGTGAACAAGAAGGCAGTGATGACGATGATGACATCGAGGAGTATAGGCGGTCAAAAGAACAAAAATAACAATGAAGAATGTGATAGATTGAAATTCGAGGGAGGTTGTAGATTAAAATAAGGGTTCACCATGGGTGAAATCGAATGCGTGACTCTAAATATAAAAAAGGATAGGGGATTTACCATTTTAAAAGGTTTTCTACATATTTTATGTAATAAATCATGATAAAAACATATTTAAATGATTTTTTATGTTTCTTAATTTTTAATCGACATCATAAATAATTTATCACATCGATTTTCAATAACCTAATTTATATATGGGATGTTAAAAACCCTTATTCCACTATTTCTATAAACACATATAAATTTATATAAATATAGACTTAGGGACATTCATATTTCTCAAGTGTAGACCGATTCTATGATCATACACGATGAATTACTTGGCATAGGCACAATCTTCTGGTCGATCTCTTATACAATTAGGCAATGAAAGGCCCTCCTTAGCAACTAAATTATTGTCTCCCACACATGGCATGAGGGAAACAAAGTGGAAAACAACTTGTCCTCCCTAGAGGTCCCTAGTACCCCAGTTTGTTTCCTTTTTGATGTTTCACACTTTAAACCTAAGGGGTGAATCTAATCTGAGGAGATGCCCTTGATTTGCACTATTTTCTCCCCCCTAAGCATTGGTTGTCCTCTTCCCTTATATCCTCTTCCTAAATATAAATAACAATGTTGATGATGATACATACATGAATATATATATATATACACCCACATAATATGTATAAAGATTTATAAATATATATGAATATATATATATATATAGGATGATGCAGGCACGACACTCCACTGGGATTTTGGGTTATGTAATGGGATTCATACCCACTAGGCCTACGGGTCATGTATTAAATAAATAAGGCTTGAATGGTGGACTATCCCCTTATGGGGGGGGGGGGGGGGGGTTATGACCTGCTTTTCCGGCCTGTGTGTGTGTTTGAATGTAAGTGCACCCCCAAACACCTAATATATATATATATATATATATATATAAATACACACATATCTATAATTAAATATATTTGTACATAAACATAATATATATATGTGTGTGTGTGAGTGTGTGTGAGTGTGAGTGTGTGTGTGTGTGTGTGTGTGTGTGTGTGTATAGGCACATATAAATATACATATATACATACAAACACGAACACATGAACACACAAACACATATACACACAAAAATCTACACAATACATATAAATGTATATATAAACACACACACACACAAATAATTAAATATAATTGTATATAAACATAAATATACACACATATATATATAAACACAAATAAATATACATATAAATATATGTTAATTATAAATATAAATATAAATATAAATATATATATATATATATATATATATGAATTTAATTATATATATATATATACATACATATAAATATAAATAAATATATAAATATACACATATATGTATGTGTGTGTGTGTGTGTGTGTATACATACAAATACTTATATGTATATATAATCATACGCAATAAATATAAATATTTATAAATATATATAATTATAAATAAATATAAAATAAATAAATATAAATACATGTTTGTGTGCACGCGTGTGTGTTTATATGTAAATATATTCATATGAAAATGATTACTAATTAATAAAAAATAATTATTAAATAAATAATAATTAGTAAATAATTAATAATTAATAATTAATAATTAATATAGTTTTAAAATAATTACTAACTATAATTTAAATAATAATAATTATTAATTAAAATAATAAATAATAAATAATAAACAATAAATAATTATTCCTTATTAATGATTAGAATATGATTTAGACTTTAATTATTCACTTATTATCTTTAATTTTTCAATGATTTATAAAAAATAGTCCCGAAGAATACATAAATATTTTTTAAAAAAAATCAGATTTATTAGTGGGTTTCAATATACCATTATGAATTATTAACAGATTTCTAGGACATTTTCTTGAAAAAATAAAAACAAATCATTTAGTAGTTGTTTTGAAAACTGATGCTAAAGAGTAATCATCAAAGGTCTTTAGCCTATATCATGATAATGTTCCTGGATTAATGATCTCCATAGAAAATGTGAACCTGACACCCATGGAGAAAATTGCGAGTTCTTTAAAAATTCAAAATCCCGACATAATATCTTGAGAATAGGTTGGGGTAAAACATTTTAATAATCTTATGGGTAAAATTGAGAGGTCTTAGGATGATCTTGAGGATACATAACATATTTCTCATGTAGAAGTTTCCTTAAAATATGTTGTTGTTAATGGTATTAAGGGATATTTATGTGTGGATGCACATGATGTGCAGACATATGATGAATGATCTTCCCAAGAGGAATCTGATTATTTGCTTTGACAGGAGCATACATTAGTACTATATAATGGTCACCAATGGAAAACAAAGTAGTATTTTGCATCATTAGTGAGATCCAAGTCAAGGAAAGGGTCTCCTCCTATTGTAGTTGATCTGAAACTATCTTCGGTGAAACCTTTAAGTTGTAGTGAGGTAACAAAGAAAATGGACAATAATTCTAGTGTAGTCGGGTCTTGGGGCCTTTAGGTCATATACTAGGCCTTGTTCCTCTGGGCGGATGAGTTATGTAAGGTTTCCCTATAAACCTAGTTAAAAAGTGTATTATCCAAAAATAAATAAAACTAGAAGGCCATTGGGCCATTCTAGCCAACCCGGAGTGATCAATGCCCATTCTAAGAAGGATGTTGTGAACTATACACCTCTGGTCAATCCAGTTGCTTCCATCAATCAACATGGATGGGATGGTTTTGTATCCCATTTAAAACCAGTCAACTCTAAATCTGATGACTTGGGTACTCTGGCCACAACTTTATCGTCAACTTAGAAACAAGTTTCTCTTGTGTAGGAGGTGCTTCAACTTCCTATTATAAGTGGATATGTTAAAATTAATGAATCTTTCAAGAATAACCAATGAAGGGTTACCTCTAAGGGAGGACCTGTTTCTCATGTTTATACAATGATTGGCCTTGCTTCTAAGAATTCAATGGTTGATGCTAGTGAGTATTTTTTTCCATTTATAGAAGTTTGATTCCAAATGTGTAGATGCTAAAGGCCAACTAGTTATGGTTGCTTCATGTGGTAGGAATTTGAATGATTCACATGTTACTCCTTCTTACAGGAAATGAGCTATAATTATAGCACCCCTATCCATTAATGTTGTTTTTACTACTCAATTTCCAAGAGTTGATAATGCATCTAGTTATGGATTATCCAAAATATAAGTTTTAAAATTACTCAATTCCAAGGGTGATAAGATAAGAACTTCATATTAAATGTCTTCTTCATCCCAAGTTTTGTTTAAAGGGGTAAAAGATTTTATAATATTTTTAAAGGTAAGGAAAAAAGTAATGTCTCCACTTATAATTCTTTTCACATGCTTGATTCACTATATGATTTAGCTAACTATTTATGGCTTTTGGACTTTGGAAAAAATGTTGGAGTGAAACACACTCTCTCTAATAATATAGAAGTTATGGATCCTAGAAATCTTAACGACCCTATGGAAGGTAATTCATAATATGAATAGAATTCATGGAAGTCTTCTAAATACTAGAGGAGAGAACAATGTACACATGATTGGGGAGGATAGGTTCCCTTCATTACATGGGTACACTCTCTTAAAATAATTTTTCATGTGCTTTTGGGAAATTATTACCTTGTTACATTCTGGATTGAAGTTGTTTTCTTGATGGGATGATGTTAGCTTATATATTCTTGATGGAAGCACTACTTGTTTTTTATTTTTTGAATTCTCCTTTTAATAGTCCCTCTATTTTATATTTAGTGAATTTGTGTGGCATTGTCATTTCATGTAGTTTCATGCTGTCTCATGTTCATTATCTAGATTGTTTCCCTAGGTGACTATGTGTCACTTGTTTCCCCCACATCTATTTTGTTTCTTTTACTTTTCATTAATAAGGGGACCATGGGTTCTCCCATGGTTCAACCTCTTTCGAATATTTATGTATATATATTTAATTTTTTTTTATTTTTAATATAATAATATTCAAAATAGTTTGTTAATAATAGATTAATAATAATAATACAAATTTAATAATTAATATTAATACATACCAATCATTTAAATTGAATATAATTTAAAGTAATTAGTAATTATTATTATTAATTATCTATAATTAGAAATAATTAGTAATAATTAGCAAGTCATTAATAATAATTAACAATCAATTATAATTAGTAATTATAATAACTAATTATAATTAATAATAATTAGTAAGAAATTTATAATTATTAGTAATTACATAATAATATTTGGAAATTAATTAATAATTATTAATTTAATATTATTAATTATTTATTAAAAACCCACTAATGTTTTTACAATGATTAGTTATTTTTTAGAAAAAAGACAAAGAATTTTTTTCCTTAATTTATACAACTAAAAACAAAAATAAATACAAGGTAATAAATAGCTAGAAATTATGATAATATTGATATTTATGTCTTTGATAACTCCAAAGAGTACAAAAGAATTAGATAAGCTCTAAAATGTGAATGATAGACTAATGAATAGAATTGTGGACATTCATTAATTAACTTGTATGAAAATGAAATTAACGACCAAGTTAATAAAATCAAACACTACTAGGAAAATGGGAAAATGTGGTGGGGTAAATTGGTTTTGGAGTATTCCTAATAATTGAGACCACCTTTATCCCTAAACTTGTTAAAAAATAAACTAATCACCCCTCCATTACAAATTTTATTCCCCATTTCATGATACACCTTACCCAATGCTCCCTCCTACATGACCTACTACACTGCCACCCTCTTCCATCAAAGCCACTAGACCTTCTCGTGAGAAGCTAATTCCACCCACATCCTCCATCATGAACCTCCATTGATTTCATTAAACTCCTCCTCAATAACCCTCTATGGATTCCACCCTCCACCAGTGAATTCATTGCACCGTCCTAATCATCCCCACAACACCACATGACCCCCGACATCCTTGCATAGCCCCTGCCATGTTGGGTATAAACCCAGTCCTATATAAGATTCCTAAAAGGATGGTGGATCGCATATAAGATTGGATGAACTATTCTTCCTATGACCCCTAGGTTTTAGGATAGAACCCCAAAATGTATTATTTGTTGGGTCTAAAAGATTGGGCTAGCAAAGAATCTCCCCTAACAAGTGGTATACAAGCTATGGGGTAACCCATGTGGGATGTGGATGGCCCCAAACCAATTTTAGAATGATAATGAGATATCATGTTAGAGCATGTGGATCCATGGTGGTACTTTGTATCAAACATATACCTAATAATAGTGGGTAGGTGGTGTGTCTTGTTGGAGAGAGAGATGATGGTGCAAGTGAAAGATGATTTGTATCATATAGATTATCTTTGAAGGGAAAGCCTTGTTGTGTGGCCTTTGGTTTGTAGGGAGGATTTTTGGGTGAAAAACCAATCCCACAACAGATTTAACAAATGATTGTGGCTCACATATAATCTTGGATGGTAAATTCCTCTTATCACCCATGGGTTTTAAAATAAAACTTCATATGGGATTATGTGTTGGGCCTGAAAGACTGGGCTAGTGAGGAATCTCAACCAACATGCCATCCCCGGTTATCCACCACTATCCTCACCATCCCCTCAAGGTGATCCTTTATTTCCATATCTCATTATAGTATATACTAGTGTAATTATTTATCTCTTCCATAACTATAAACTCACACCTATTTCCACACCTCATAATTTTAATATCATCAAATATTAGGATTACACTAATGACATTTTAATATTCACTAGAAGGGATTCGAGAACTTTGAACAATATTTTAAATTTTCTTGATTTTCATTATAGATATAGTGGATTACAAGTTAATTTTATAACAATTATATTCACTGGGGATAACAATTACCCCATAAATAGAATTCACTTTATCCACCAAAAAACCATTATTGACAATACTACTTTACCAATAGTTTATCATGGTTATTTTCTCTAAAAATGTAAACCTAGATGTGAATATTTCAAGTTTCTTATCTAGAAATTTAAAATTCTTATAGAAAATTTCAAATACAACTTTCTTACATAGGGGTCATGGTCCTACATATTAAATAAATGATATCTACTTATGCTCCTTGCTATTTGATTTTATACCCTATACTTAAAAGGTTAAATAAAATTTTGATAAAATTATGATTGATTTTATTTAGGGTTATTCAAATAATTATTTTATAAAAAATATAATTTTTTTTAAATTAATTATATAAAAATTATCTTAGAATGAATTTTTGTGAATTTCCTGAAAAGTTTGTTTTTCGATGAATAGTAAAAAATATCGATTTTCATTGAAAACATTCTTTTCATTTCAAGAATTGAAAAAGTTATAATTTTTTTTAATTTTTTTAAAAATTAAAATTAGTTAATTTATATTATGAATAATCCAATTATTTATGTTATAATAAATATTATGCTTTATTTTAGTGTACAATTTTTTTAAATTAAGAACTAAACAAATGCTTTTCATTAAGTTTTGCTGGTATAATTTTAAATTAAATTTTACCAATTTAATAAAAATAATTTGATAAAAATTTATTCAAAATTTTGAATAATCATAATTAATATAATTTAATATGGTTAACTTAATTTTTTTCATTATTAATAGTAATCATAATAAATATTTATCACCTTAGTAAAAGTGGTAAAATTGGGTTAAACCATGGGGTAAAACATTAAAATCTATATACCACTTTCCTTTATATTATTGTATGGGTGGTTTTATACTAAATATATATATAAGGAGTCATATAATTTATTCTATAACATTATTTATAATTTTGGAACTCAAGCTTGACTTCTATGAAGATAAGTTATATTTTACTCAAATTAAAAACTATTTTTTGGTCTTTAAATTTAATGGCATAGTTGGAAGATTACATTCAGTTTTATATTGATAAAAAAGTATAAAAATATTAATTTTTTTATTATTTAACCCAAAAAATCATGAAAACAATCTTATTACTTTACTTCAAATTGAAATTATTTTTACGATAAAATTGGGTATTGCCTAAAACTATTTTTCATGTGGTTTACATTATCATATAAAAAATAATTTAATCCAACCATATAAATTGAATCTGATAAAATGTATTATTAATTTTTAATCATAATATATAAATTTTTTTTTAAGGAAACTTTTATTTTTGGTCATATAATTATTTTATCACGATAAAAGTTAAGTTATCATGGTTAAGGTTAAAATGGGTTTAATGTGGTTTAACTAGGATACAAGGATTATAATGTAACCAAAACATTCCAAAATATGATTGTTAGATTTTATTTTAACCATATAATATCTTATATTAAAATTTGGTGTTTTTTGGTTCCAGTTTACAACATTATAATGTTTATATAAATTAATAGTTTAATAAATTCCAAGTGTTCCCATTCCCTCCCTTATAAAAGGATACCACTTTCCCTCTCTTCTACACACGTCATGAGAATTATAGGTTAGAAAATCACTACCATAATACCTTAATATATTAATTTCCCATTTTATATAACTTTTTACCTCTCCAAAAACCATCCTTTCAAGTATTAAGCTATAATCCAAAGGTGTTTTCTCAACGAAGAGGTATAAATATTAAAGGAGTACTTTCAATTTTATTTCTTACTATACTTACTTTAAATCTATTTTAAACATACTCAAATAATGATTTAATTATAAATAATATACTTATATGTTATTAGGATTATGTTACAACCATTTCCACCTCTATTATATCCTATAGAAAGCAAAAACATCACTAGTGCATACGTACGACTTACCGTATCCACGTAGCGGTGTAATTTTTTTCATCACCATTTTACTTGGATAGTTATAAAATTGGAAATAATTAATATATATGATATTTATGAAATAATTATGTTCCATTAAATATAATATATCATCTACATTTTTAATCTTCCACTCATTAAAAATTGTTAATGTCGCTCGTGTGTATGTGTGGACTACCACCTCCACGAAGCAATGTGATCGATTTTTCATGCCCAACATTAATTAATTTTTATAAATAAGTATAATGAATAAATATTAAATTTATATCATTATTAAAATTATATAAATGATGGAATCATGATAAATATGAATGATTTAAAACCACTAAATAAAAACTTGCATAAAAATGAAACAATTAACACTAAGAAATGATGATTTTAATTAAAATTATTAATAAACAGGTATTGGAATGTTATAAGTGGATAATATATGATATTATTATGTATATGGTTTTGATATATAATTATAATATATCTAAATTTATTATTCATTAGGTTAAAAGAACTTACGAGGAAATTTGACTTTGATGTTTGAGATTTCATCTCAATTTCCACTCTATGGAGACATATTTGGTATTACATAGGTATTACCCAACTAATTTATTTCATGTGGTGCATATAATTACCTTTTTATATATTTAAAATGAGTTAATATGTATTTATGGTGATTAAAGTTTCAATTAAAGTTTACTTTTTCAATAGGTTATAATTTAAAAGTTACCAAAGAGGTAAGAATTAATTTTACAATCTCATTTTTTAAAATTGCTTATATTTTTCATTAAAGGAATATTATAATATATCATTCAAAAAATAAATCTATTTCATATAATCTATATGTTTAAAAGGCTCCATATTTTATTCTAATGTTACCTATCTCTGACACATGAATCAAGAAAAGAAAATTTTAAAATAAAATCTGATCTTATATCTCTTTTTGATCGAATACATTTTTCTTCAATATACATATTTTTTCAAAATTGTTTTACAAAATACCTTTGTATTTAATAAAAATATTTATAAAGCATATTTTATGTTATAATTTATTTTTTACAATGTTTTAAAGTAATATTTATAATTTCCTTTAAAATCTTCATCTTCAAATTTCTTTTAAAAAATTAAAAATGAATGTTCCTTTTTAATATATATGACATTAATAGATTTTCCCACCTCCATAACTGTTTTAAACTATTTATATTATTATAAAAGTTTTTAAGTGAGTTTAAAAATAAAAATCATTAATGAAATATTATTTTAATGTTTTGATTCTATTTTATTTATTTCTAAAAAGGAAGTGATTTTTCGTACAAAACCTATATTTTTGATGAATTGATGGTCATATTTTATCTAGTATTAATTTTGTGGTCATTAAATTTCTTTTGAAACATTCACTTTATTGTGATTATTTTTCATTGGAAATTACATTTATCTTAGATATCCATATTCGTTATGTCATGGAAATGATTATTTCCTAAACCGTATACCATTTCTATATATGGTGTTTTACTATGAAAGTTTTTTGATTGACCAGGGAAATGTTGCTATACTGTATTCTTTAATCAATATAGATATTTATTGATAAGGAATATGGTTTTTGAATTAAATTGATCGTTAAATATATATAGAATTCATTGGACATATAGTGATAGTTGGGGATCAGTTTTAGACAACCCCCCGTTGCATCAACTGGTCTCATGAGACAAACCAGTTGGCCAACCATATTAAATGAGTTTTTAGTGTATACCTAACCAATGATTAAACTATCTTGGAATAAGACCTTGATGGTAAGATATCATGATGTCAGAAATCATTACATCAAACATTAATCATTTCCTTCATTGAGAATTCATATATTATTATCTATGAGATTACTGCATTAATATTTACCATGGATTCATTTTTTGCTCAATTTATTGATTAAATTGAAAGTTTTTTTAGCTATTTAACTTACCATATTTATTATTGATTATTTATTAATGATATATTTCACTATACATAACCCTTACTATGCATATGATATCACCCTTAATTTGATTTCATTTCTCTAGGATATAAAGAACGATATTATGAATAATATCAAGGATATGAGAATTTTTTTATGCTATTTTTTTCATATTTATAATGTAATATGAGAATCATGTATGTATTTGGTTCTTTAAGAAAACTAAACTAATTGATCCTTGGTGATGCGATCCCTTGTATCATATGTCAATGTAATAAAGTAGACACAAACTCTAGGTTTGTAGAGTTGGTGTTGTTATAGTTGGTGTTAGATGAATGTTTAGTAGATACCTTAGGAAATAGATTTTAAAATAATAAAGCTAATATGAGAATTATAAAAATCATATATAGTATTTGAGAAATTTTACCATTATAGGGTTTTTATTTTATAACTAAATATTAATGATGAATATGATTTAACATAGCCTGTTATGTTATTTATTGATGACACTTAATGGAACAAAGAGAATCTATACTTGTAGTCAATATTGGGATTGCCTTGTTGATAAAGCTAATACACCTGATGTTTGAAATGAGTAGATCATGGCTACATTAGGTAAACTGACTCAGGTTATAATGAATAACCTTTCCTATATAGAGAAACCTATTATTCTATAGCATGATTCACCTATGTTTGATCACTTTATGTAAAATAATCCTTTATATTTTAATGGAACTACTAATCAATTGGCAACTAGAAAATGGATTAAGTATCAAAAATATATTCATATAATTTAGAAGTAATGAAAGTGAAAATGTTATTATGGTAGTGTCATGTTGGAGAGGACCTGCTGAACAAAAGTGGCCATTGATATCTAACACTAAAGCGGTTGAAGAAATATAAAGCATGGAATTCAGATCTTTTAAAGTGATATTATTCAAGAAATACTTCCCTCAATATAAAAAAGAAAAAATGGAGAGGAAGTTCCTCACTTTAAAGTAAATGAAAGAATAAGGTTTGTAAAAGTATGAGTATACCTTTACAATATTATCTAGGCATCTTACAGACTATATACATAACACTACTACAAATACGGCCTTTATCAGCACTAAAAATGGCCTTTATCAACGCTAGAAAAGCGCTGATAAAGCTAGCGTAGATAAAGGGGGGGGGGGTCCCCTTTATCAGCAGTCTGAAAAGTGCTGATATAGGACCCCTTTATCAGCGCTAAAAAAAGCGCTGATAAAAGGGGTATTTTATCAGCGCTAAAAAAAGTGCTGATAAAAGTACCCCTTTATCAGCGCTTTTTTTTAGAGCTGATAAAAGGGTCCTATATGAGCGCTTCCTTTATCAGCACTTTCGTTTTAGCGCTGATAAAGGAACCTTTTATCATTGCTTTTAAAAGAGCACTGATAAAAGTTAAAAAAATTAAAAAAATTTAAAAAAATTTAAAAAAATTTAAAAAAAATAAAAAAATACTGCCAATCGGGGGGGATTTTATAGTGCTTGAACCTCCCCTTTTACAGCGCTTGTCAGCCCCTATACAACACCCCACACACCCCACGCACCCCCCTCCACCCTTTAACAGCACTTTCTCCAATATTCCCCATGCGCGCGCACCCCTGCCTCCACCAGGATTTGAACTCGAGACCTCCACCCTGCGCGCCTAAGCCCTTACCACTACTCTATTTTGATTTGCTTTCCAATTCATGATATCTCTCTCTATATATATATTTATATATTTAGTTATATTTATTCGTATAGTAATATATATTTATATTAATATATATATATAGTTATATTATAATATATATAGTAATATTAATATATATATAGTGGTATTAATATATATCTATATCTATATATATATATATTTAGTTATATTTATTCGTATAGTATTATATATTTATATTAATATATATATATATAGTTATATTAACATATATATAGTTATATAAACATATATATAGTTATATTAACATATATATAGTTATATGAATATATATTTATATAGTTATATGAATATATATTTATATAGTTATATTAATATATATATAGTGATATTAATATATATATTTATGGTGATATTAATATATATATTTATAGTAATAATAATATATATATGTAGTTATATTAATATATATATAGTTATTAGATTAATATATATATAGTTAGATTAATATATATATAGTTAGATTAATATATATATAGTTAGATTAATATATATATATATAGTTAGATTAATATATATATAGTTAGATTTATATATAGGTATATAAATATTCAATGTATTTTAAATAAAATGGATGTTAGTTATTATTTAGATAAAGATAATATATTTTATATGTAAATATATTTTATTATTTATATTTATAATTAAATTTTTAGGTGTGAATATTTAAAAAATATGAATATATTGTTATATATTTGATTATAAATAGCAGTGCATTATAAAAAATGATGAAATTTCAAAGAAATAATATCAATATGAATGTAATACCTTGGAATAAATTCATACCCCACCAAAAAAATCCAATAATACCCCCTTAAATGAGGGTGAAAATCCACAAAATGTTAAAAAATCAGGGTACCCCGACTAAAAACTCAGTTTTGGAGTCCTTCTAGGCCTTTTTTGGCCTCGAAAATCGCTTGACCACCCCCAGGTCACAAAGACGTAGAGCTCGTCGCAGGCTTCGATTTGACATGTGGTAGAGCACAAACGGACACCCGGATCAAAAGTTATGGCCGTTTGAAGTTTGAGTTGCGTTTTCAACATATTTTGGATCTTTTTTTAATTTTTTTTAATTTTTTTAGTCTTCAAATTGTTATTAAATGACTATTACTCCATAATGATTAGCAAATTATTAATTAAAAATATTTTTTTAATTTTTTAAGAAACCATTTTCACTAAATATCTTATATATTATGTATAATAAGTGTAAATGTACATTTATAGTTATCTAAAATATATTTAAAAATTATATATTATATTTATATATCAATATAACTATATTTATATATTAATATATTAATTTATTTAAATTTTATTTTGAAGCCGACCCTTTATCAGCGCTTTTAAAAAAAGCGCTGATAAAGGCCCCCCCCCTTTATCAGCGCTACTAAACAAGTGCTGATAAAGGGGGGGCGCTGCGAAAAACTGTTTTTGTGGTAGTGTAATCCAGAAAAAATATTGGTTATTTATTTGATAGGCTTAATCCAATTATCTGAAGGGAACTAAATTCTAAAATGTTTTCATCATATGACGATATAGTATCAAGTTTCATTAATACGAAGAAAGAATTTTTAATATCCTATATTTTCAAGGAAATTAATGAGAAGAAGAGGTCGATTGAGCACTAAAAGAAATGGAACACATCAAAGGAGAAGAATCAAACAAAGAAATTTTCATCATGTAAAAACTATGGAAAGAAACATCATGTGAAATACTTGAAGTAAATGAGAGTTTGTTACAGGTGTAGAGATAAGGGACATCTAGACAATGAATATATATAAAATAAAGAAAACATTATTTTCCAGTGCTTCAACTGTAAAGAGATAAAGAATTATTCAAACCAGTTCCCCCAAAATCAAGGGAACCCACCATTGAATAATCCAAGGGGAAAAGGTCAAACATACAACATTACTACTATTTAAGTGGAATTTCAAAGTGATGTGGTGAAAGGTACCCTTATAATCCATTCTAGAAGTGAAAATATCTTATTTGATTCAAGATCTTCCCACTCTTTTATATATGAATAATTTTCTTATGATATCACATCACCACCTTAATGATTATATGATGAGTTTTCAATTAAAAATCCCAATAAGTGGATAATCACATCTCAAGTCTCTAGATCCTCTCCGATAGATGTTTGTGTTGGGCATGCATTATCTCAAAAATAATCTATAAATATTATTTGTTTTGATGCTCAAAAATACCCTTGTTTGTTTTACTAATGATATTAATTTAAGTATATTATATGAAATTAATATTATTTGCAGTATTTATTCTAGAATTATAATCAATCTTTTAATTCACAAGGAATATTCGTTAATGTGTTCATAATTTGATTTAGTGTATTATAGAAACAATTTTCATACCCTACGTTGATAAACAAAATGTATGTAATAAACCCTATGCTTGGAACAAAATGTAAGGAATGAACCCTATGTTCAGAATAATATGTATGGTTAATCAACCCTATGCTATCATAAAATTATGGTTAAAGAACCTTTAATTTTAATATAACTTTACGTTTGTTAAGAGAAGAAAAATATAGTTAAAGAAAACCAATGTAATTAAGGAACCCTATGTTTGAGATACAAAAATATGGATCATCGAACTTAATTTTATGATCAAACATAAATTGTCAAACTTATGTTTGGAAAATTAATGCTACATAGTTGAACCCTATATTTGGTATTTTTTCATTTTGTGATGGAACTGTACGTTTTTCTTTTCAAAATGGGTGATTTAAATTCACGATTTTATCTGAGATTTATGTAACGGTCTTTACAAAATTATTAGCTAATTCAAAGATCATTTACGACTGATTAAAATCTTGTTATGATTTTTTCAAAGAACCATATTCAATGAATAAATTCACTACTATTCTCAAGGAAAGTTATGACTCTCCTAGAATATTTTGTATTTGAATTTCTGCATTCTTTTAGGAAATTTTACTAGATATACTCATCTAAAATAAATCTATTTATATAAATAGAGTATTTTAGAATATAAAAATTGTGTAATAATGGTGATACAAGACACATATTTTCATATGACTATATTCTTTTGAAAAATATTTTACAATGACACTTCAACAAATAATCAAATCTATTATCTTCTGAAAGTGGCTACACTTTAGCGAGACACATATTTCAACCTCGTACCACTATAAGATTATTGTTGTTATTTGTTGTTTTTCAAATTAGAGATCATTTTCAACTATGATCATTTTAGAGTTATCTTTCTTGAAGAAATTAATTTCAGAAGAAGAAGATTCATCTACTATCTGTTGCTGCTACTATAACTGTGAAGTTCAACCTGATCCATCATTAAATCAAACTATATTGATTTATTCAACTTTTTACTACTCAGACTCAATCATGGTAGAGTATCAGCTTCTCAATCTAATATGTGGATAACCGATTCCCTATTAAAGAACTAGAAGTCTCTTTTTAGCTTTGTTGTACCGGTGTCAACTGCCTGCAATAAGTTTTGGATTTGAGGTCATGTTATAAGAGGACCATTCTAGTGAAATTCACCATGCTCATAAAGAGAGTGTTGGTGGAGTAGACTAGGGGATCTTTGTGACCTGAACCACTATAAAATTAGTGTGTTCATTATTTCTATTTATTCGCTACTCATTATCATTACAGAAGAAAACATCGTATATCTGTGTAAATCTCAAAAGAATTCAAAATCTAGAATTGGTGAAGATTATCAAAAATACACATTTCAAACCCCACTTATTTTATCTTTGTATTATTTTAACCTAACAATTGGTATCAAAGGATAGATTTTGGGATAAATCTATAGAAATATGAAGAGAATACGGTCTATATAAAGAAAAAAATAATGACTGATCCTAGAGAAGGAATGTGTATGGTACGTGATCTATATATTAATGGTGAAAATTATAGATGTTGGAAATCATGAATGATTGTCTATCTGAAGAATCTTAGATTCAAAGATTATTCAATGATCATCACTCCTTATGTGATTCCTAAAAAACTAGAGACTTGGACTATTGAAACAAAAGATAAATATGATATCAACTCAAAATAAATGAAAGATATTATCTATAGACTTGGTCCTGATGAGTTTAATCATGTATCAAAATTTCCTACTACCTATGAGATGTGTAATACTATTGTAGTTACTTATGAAGGAACAAATAACATTAGACAGATTAGGTATGCTACTGTAAATCTAAAGTTTGACACTTTTATAATGTTTGATGGTGAAAGAATCACACGGATGAATGGAAGTCTTACAAATATTGTCCATAATATTACTTCCTTGGGAAATCACATCAGTTAATCTGATCATGATCTAAAAGTACTAAGAGTACTACCCTCTAAATGGAATGGATATCTACTGTTATTTGACAATCATCACCTATCGAAAATTTTAAAATGAAATAATTAATTGATTCTATGATGATGTACGAAGCAGTAATAAAATGTGAATATGAAGATCATAATATTATAGTAAAAAAGGGAAAAACATCCCTCAAAGTGACATCTCAGAAGTATGACAAAAAAATACTACATATCTATATAAATGTCAAAAGAAGTTAAAATCTAGAATTGATGGAGATTATCAAAAATACACAATTCACCCCCTATTGTTTTATCTTTGTATTATTATAACCTATCATTTTGTGGGAATGCGCTTCCTAAAAATATTGTTATTCTACCTCTAGTTGAATTTGATATAATTTTGGGTATGGATTGGCTCTCTCAATATGTATCCCATATCAATTGTCTAAGAAGGGAAGTTATATTTGATATTTAAAATCAACCCATTATAGTTTATCAGTGTGGAGATGAACATGAAATAATTATGGAAATTAATTTAATAATATGGGTTTTAATAAATATTTATGTGCGATGAGGGATTCTCGAGTGACTCATGTTTCATCTCGTAATATGGATTCATGCAGATCATATGCTGAGGTGATGAAGAATCCATCATTTTTAGGCACAAAATTGAGTGGAGCCAAGGCCTTATCATTTATTAATGACTCATGTCCTGGTAGAATACTTCGCAAGGTCTCATTATCTCACATTGAAGCCAATACTATAGAATTTACTGAGAGAATTTCCATTGTCAACAACTCTCTTATTTCAAACATTGTCTTACATAATGGTGAAAACCCCTAGAATCTTGAAGATATGGCTCGAAAGATATCGAATTTTTGTGGTTTCCCCAACTGGAGGTTTGTCTCTCTTGGGAGAGGATATTTTTCACTATTTGTTTCCTTTAGTTGAATTGAAGCTTCAAGCATGAGGCATTGGTTCACTAATTCCTAAACCTGGATTACTTCATTTACATTAATGGTCTTTGGACTTCAATGTCTTGAATGATCGAAATGACTTTTTTCAAGTCTGGGTTCTCTTGTATGACCTTAATTGGGTACCATGGAACTCTAAGATCCTTCATCACATTATCATGGAAATTGGGGATACTATCTGCCTCTATAAAGAGAGTGAGGATGTTAGGTTTGGACACTTTTTCAGGATTCTAGTAGAGATTGATCTCATCTCCACCCTGATTGACAAGGTAACCCTTTCGACTCCTTCTGATAACATTCATATTGAGGTTGAGTATGAAAAAAATCCTATTTTATGTACTGAATGTATGGTTGTCGGGCACTCTTTGGATCTATGTCAGAAGATAATCTCATGCGAGGAATGTGGGATAAGAGGTCACCTTGTCAATATTTTTCGGAAGAAGTCAAAGCTAAAAAATGCGGACTTTCCAAAATCTATTGTTCATGATGGAGATCCCCTCGAAGAGCTAGCTAATAATGTAACAAAGGTGATGATTCCTGAGACTAATGTCAAGGGGATTGTGGTTGTATATAATGATCTCCCAATCAATTCATCCAATGTTAATATCACTACTTTTGGAAACAAGTAGAGATATTTGGATTCCATCTTCTTAGAAGTGATGAATTCCATCGAGGAAAATCATCCTTGCAATGGAAAAAATACTAACTTGCAGCAAGCTCAACCCCAAATCAAATTAAATGATAACGAATTTACTCTGGAACAATTAAATGAAGAAGAAATATAACAAGTGATCGATCATCAAAATCATTATAAAAGAATGGTAGAATTAGGTAATAGAAAGGGTAAACAAATTTTAGAAGTTGACTCCCTACTCACTTCTAAAATTGGTAATGCTCTATCAAAACCTGTCGTGGATAATGAGCACTTACAACTTGTTTCATATAAGAAAATAAGGTCTTTCGGTGATCCCCAAGTAGTGGTTGAGAAACAAACTAAATAGACTCTTCCTTATATTAGATCAATAGAGGTTTATGGGACAATTACAACAAGGGACACCTCTCCTAAAAAAACCACAAAAGAGCTGGTGGATAGCTCTGACTCTGACTGCACTAATGTAGAGACCATTTATAAAAGGATTAAAGATCTTCCTCCAAGTGGAGGGAGACCTAAAGGTCGAGGGTGCAGACTTAGAAGATCAGTTGCTGAATGGAATTCAAATCGATTATAATAAAGAAAAATCAGTGAAATATTTAAGAAAAAGTTTGGTACTTCTATGATTTGAGCAGTTTTCATTATATTCTCGTTCGCTATCTAGATACTAGGTTTTGTTTTCATATTTCCAATAAAATAGGCACTGCCTCCACATGAAAAAAACTATTTATGAGTGATATTTATCTTATATTTTTGGGGAGAAACTCAACATTGATGATATACCTATTTTATAAGGGTTTATTTGATGTCTTTATAGAATATTTTTGCAGTCTTTCCCTAAACCATGAAGTTGAGTTTTCAATAGAAATAATACCTGATGCAACTCCTATTTCAAAGAATTGGTATACATTGGTTCTGATTGAGTTATAGGAATTTAAAAATCAACTCTAAGAGAGTATACATAAGGGATTCATTTGGATTAGCTATTCACCATGGAGTGAACCTATTCTTTTTGTTAAGAAGAAATATGGTTCAATCCATATTTTCATTGATTATCGAGAACATAACAAAATCACTATTAATAAAAAGTATCTTATACCCTATATCGATGATCTGTTTGATCATTTTTGTGGATCTCAATATTTTTACAAGATTGGTATTAAATTTAGATATCCTCAACTAAGGTTCAAGAAGAAGAATATACCCAAAATAACCTTTCGTACAAGGTATGATCATTATAAATTTATTGTAATTCCATTTGGACTTACCAATGATCCTTATATATTCATGTATTTAATTAATAAAGAATATAGAGATTAACTTGATTAGTTTTTGGTAGCCTTTATAGATAATATTATTATCTATTCAAATAGTAAGGAATACCATGAAGAACATTTGAGGGTTTTGCTGAGGACTCGATGAAAGGAGAATCTATATAAAAAAATTTACCATGTGTGAATTTTGGATAAAAAGTTTCATTCTTGGGCCATATAATTTTAATTGAGGGTATATTGATGGACCCTTGAAATACATAATTTTTTGAGAAATGGCCAAGAAACACCATATTAACCAAGATTTGTAGTTTTTTTGGGTTAGTTGGATATTAACAATGCTTTGTGAGGGATTTATCATGACTATCTAATACACTCACCAAGTTGACTTGAAATGGGGTTATGTTCTTGTAAACATATGAATTTGAGAACAATTTTAAAGAAATAAAGGTAAGGTTGGTAAGTAAATATATTCTTAAAATACCTATAATAATATAATGGTTTGTGATGTATAGTGATGCATCAAATAAGGGATTGGGACGCCTCCTCTTTCTGAATTTTATAGTGGTAGATTATGCCTCTTTCCAATTATAAATTCATGATCAGAATTACTTGTTTCATGATTTGGAGCTAGAAATGGTAATTTTGGAATTTAATATATGAAGAAATTATACATGTGGTTATAGGTGTGATATATATAGTGATCATAAAATATTGAAGTGTATATTCATAGATAAATAGTTGAATATTTTCTAGATTAGATAGTTGAAGTTGATCAAAGATTATGACTATTCAACACATTACCCCCTAGGAAGCATAACAAGGTGATTAATGCTCTGAGTAGGAAAGACCATGCAAGTTTTTCTATGATGAGGATTAAATGAGATCCAATATTTATATATTTTCATAAGAAGAATGTTGAAAACTTTAGGGAAGGGGATACATCTTATCTTTCTCAATGAATGTTCAACCATCCATCTATGAGAGGATTAAGAAGGTAGAGAAGTAATATGTAGAATTATAGAAGAAGGTGTGTAATATTACTGAGTTCAACCATGATCATGTTGTAATGATAAGGATCATAAACTAAGTACGTGTTCCTTCAATACCATAATTGAACAAGGAGCTATTGGATAAAGCTCATAATTCATCACTCTCTATTTATCCTGGAAGTATAAAGATGTATAGAAACCTAAAAGAGTATTTCTGGTGGGATAACATGAAAATAGATATTATAGAGTATGCATTATGATGCTTGGTGTTTCAAGAAGTAAATGGTGAGAGAATGATTCCTAAGGGGATGTTATAACCATTGACCATACCAGAATGGAAATGAGAAAACATTACCATGGATTTCATAATCAGACTTCCCAAAACATATGAAGTCCATAATTTTATTTAGACTTGTTGTTTGTAGTGGACAACTCAACGGGGGGGGGGGGGGGGTGAACTGAGTTTTTTGTAAAAAATGTTTTAAAAAATAAATCACTCAATTTAAAAATTAAAATCCAATTAACTAAAATAATATAATTATATAATTTGATCTTTCAAAAGGATTCTTAGAAGATAGATCACAGCTTAGTTAAAACAGGTTCAAAATAGTTTTAACTTTTTAAACTATCTTATTAGAATAAAATAAGACATATAAAACACAAATTAAGTTTTTATATCAATGTAATTATTCTTTATATAGTTTCAAATACAAATAAAAGTTTTATATTAAAAACAGAGTAATAAAAATCAAGAAAAGAAAACAATGAAATAAATACAATAGGTTTATTCTCAAGTCGAAACTTAATACTCTCAACTTGAAAATCACCCGCTTCTAAGTAGTTTATTAATAATAAATAGATACATAGCTTGGATTGGATTTTATAAAAAACTATAATCATAAAATTCATGATACAAAAATAATCTTCCACATTTATACATGGGAGATATAAATGATAAATAATTGCACACATGCAATCGATGATACACATCCTCTTCCATAGTTCTATATGGGAGAAAAGACAAATAAATAAGACAGAGAGAGTATATTTTACTCTACAGTTTGGAATAGAATCTGGTGATAAAATATACACAACATAAATCATACACAACTCAAAAGTTAATAAAAACAACATAAGAAAAGGGAAAGAATTTTGTACAACAAAGTATGTAGTTTTGTAGTTCTATAAGATATTATTCTCTTAAAATTGTTTTCTTTTGATTTAAAATTGATACCCAAATATGTTGAGATGTTCCTAGATGTTTCATTGAAGTTTGGGTAGAAATAAAGTCATAGATGTTAAAAAAATAAATATATTACCAGTTCAACCTTTTTGTTCATGAAAAACTATAACATTTATGTGTCACATGTATCTCCATATCATTATTTTTTCTATCTTCAATTGTGTTTTTAAAATGAATATTTCCATTGAAATAACTATTTAAAAATCATCATTGAAAATCCTCATAATTTAGTAAGGAATCCATGCTCAATAAATACTTATGACCAAAATCTAATTGTACATAGAAAAGTGGTTGGATTAATATATTTAATAATATAATAATATAATACTTACCTTTAGATATATTGTGAGAAATATTGTTAGATTATTTAATAGGATATAAAATAGACCATTTGAACAAATTATTGATCCATTGAAATGGTTGATAATTTAAACTTATAGTCGACCACCTTACACAAACTATTGGTTCAATACATTATCAAAATTCCATATTTCACATATGATCACTTCATTCAACATGAGGTTGATAGGAAAAGATCATGCAATTGATCCATCACTTTGTATGATTTATGATAGAATCACAGTCAATTATATTTGGATTTGTGGTTGATATAACAATTGGTGATAAATTGTCTATGGTTGATCCAGAAGGTGAATGGTCAATCCTTTTGTGTTGTAGTTGATCCATGCCTTGGTGAAAATATTGACCACGACAGTCACTTATGATGTGATATGTAGTTTATATATTTTTATTATGGTCGCTTGAGTCATTTTTTATATATTCCCCATGGTCAATGTATTGAATGTGTGGTCAATATGAGAATTAACAAATTTTCCATTACTTTTTAGAAAATTATTTAAGTTTTATAAAACATAAAATGGATTAAAAATAACATAAGCACGATTTGTGATTATTAAAATAAGGAATTTGTTGACTAAGACAATAATCTCCCCCTTTTGATGATCACAAATCATGAAATAAATATCCATAAAAAATATTAAAGATTAATCTAAAGAATACAATCAGTTGTAACAAGAAATTATAAGTAATAAATAATAGTAGTTATTTTGTTAAAAAACATATTTTACTCATATGAAATAATTTATTCATCTTTTTTTTATGAAATATATTTTACTTCCCTTCATGATTATCAAAAATAATTCAAAAAGGGTGAAAGAGTAAATATGGAATAAAAAAAAAGAAAGCATACAGAATTAAAAATAACTAAGACATATAAATAATAAAAAAGAGATATTTCATTAATTATTTGAAAAAAATTACATAAGATCTATTAGAATATAATTAGAATTAGAATCCCCATGATATAGAAGGGTAGAATGGTCAAAGTGGTCCTTTACTTTTCCATTAATAGGATTCAGAGCAGGAGGAGTCCAATGAGTGGCAATAGATCTAGGAATGAATATGTCACGACCCGTCCTCGGGGCCCGTGCCGTGACTACCCCAAGCCCGCCTTCCATAGGCCAGGGGCTGGCGACTAGAACCAAGGCATAAATCTCGATAAATAGGGAAGGCATTGCCTTTGTAAAGTAAACATACACCACAAAGAAAGCAAGCAGAAGAAGTAAAAACTAGTAGAAAACAGGGTACAACAATAAGTGTTGAAAGTAAAGGGGGCCGGAAATACAAGCCCAACTGTAAAGTACAACTGAAAGGGGAAAAACAACAACTGAAAGAAAAATCCATAGCGTCGAGCCATCCTTTGGAAGTCCCACCTGAAGGGTGAGTACAGATAGCCTCCACAGCTCCTCGGTCCAGCCGTCCGCTCCGAGTACACCCTGTCCAGTGGTCCACCTCCAGGTACCGTCCTGCTCTGCAAACCTCGACGACGATCAGCACTGTCTGTCGTCTGCAACCAACACAATGTAGTGCGGGCATAGCCCGTGCAGGGGTGAGTATAAGATACTCAGTAGGGACCCCAAGACCCCCGAAGGTCTCCTAGAATCCACAAAGGATAACCCACAAAGGAAAGATACAATCACGAAGTAACATCCAACACTACTTAGGTATATGCCCATACATATACCTAAGTTATCAATCTTAGATCAACTCCAACATCCGAGCCCAAGTGCAACCTAGTCCACACAGGAAAAACATACCCAATCCACAAGGGAAAGCACAACTTAGTCCACACAGGAAAACACAACTCAGTCCACACAGGAAAGCACAACCCAATCATCTTGATGATAAGGGTTGAAAGTCAAGACTCAGCTCACACAGGAATACATCATTGAAAAGGTGAAAGAGATGATCAGATATAGATACTGAATCATCTAAGCTGGGACCCACATAGGATACAAGACCACCTGTCTTCATTGATTCATCTATGCTGGGACCCACATAGGATACAAGACCGGCACTGAATCATCTAAGCTGGGACCCACATAGGATACAAGACCAGCAGTCTTCATTGATTCATCTATACTGGGACCCACATAGGATACAAGACCACCACTGAATCATCTAAGCTGGGACCCACATAGGATACAAGACCAACAGTCTTTATTGATTCATCTATACTGGGACCCACATAGGATACAAGACCAGCACTGAATCATCTAAGCTGGGACCCACATAGGATACAAGACCAGCAGTCTTCATTGATTCATCTATGTTGGGACCCACATAGGATACAAGACCAACACTGAATCATCTAAGCTGGGACCCACATAGGATACAAGACCAGCAGTCTTCATTGATTCATCTATGCTGGGACCCACATAGGATACAAGACCAGCAGTCTTCATCGTCGCAAACGCAACCAGCTCTAGGGTTCCCGCACACAGAAAGCTCGTTCGGGACGGTCCGCTCCACGAGCCGAGGGGATGATACATCAACTGACATGAAGTCCGAAGTTGTTGTATCCAAAAGTTCTGCATCGTTAACAGGAACTCAACGCAACAGACGGCGCGTCAATCGGACGCCCGGTCTGGAAGTTATTGGCTTTTTCGTTCCAGGGGCCCGGTTGGTTTTTAAGTCAAAACCAACCCTACTGTACTCCAACTACGTCCAAACCTCGAGCGGAGTAAGCCAAAAGGTCCGTCTCACTAAGAGGAATCCATCAAAGTCGACGACACGTCAATCGGACGTCCGAAGCTCAAGTTATGAGCGTTTCCGCTCCGAGAGCCCTGTTGGTTTCGTGGACGAACCAACCCGGCCGAACCCAAAGTATTCCGAAACCTTGAATGTAATACACCAAAACTACCGTCTCGATCCAAGGATCGCATCGACGCTGATGGTACGTCAAACGGAGGTCCGTAGCCTAAGATATGGGAAAAAAACCAAAAGAGTCCGAAAACGGGGGGTCGAGGCCCGGACCGACCCAACCCAACCCCCCCTGGGTCAGCCCAAACCAGGTCATCCCAACCCGGGTCTGGGTCCGAACCGGTTTGGTGCGACCCAGCTCGGCCGGGGCAACCTGACCCGGCCTGGGTGCGACCCGGCTCGACGGGTCGGCTCGGCTCGGCTCGGCTCGGCCGAGCGGCCGATCGAAGGAACCACGACCCCCACACGGGGGCCGCTCCGCAGCACCCGGACAAGGCATGCCGGCGACGTCCCGCCTCCCGGTTCCGCGCGGCCGCGGAACCGCCTCGTCGCCACGGCGGGTTTTGCCGGCGGCGCGCCGGGCGCCGCCGCCGCCGCGCCGGCGTGGGATTCTGCGGACCACCGGACGCGCTCCGATGGTCCGTTTTACGTGTGGTCTTCGCCAGTGGTCCTCCCGGGACCCGACCTTCACTACAAGGCCCTCAAATCGCCCTTACGGCCCCGTTTGTTGTCGTCCGCCATTCCACACACTAAGAACGAGAAAGAATGCGGTGGTTCGGACTTGTTCGTTGGTCCGCACCCACCACGTTAGCGGTTTGAAACAACTCCATAATATTTCCCATCAATTTGATAAATCCAGAACCGCAATAATAATCCATGGACCAACTTGTTAATTAGTTGGTCTGTGTTCATGCCTTGAAGGGAAACAAACATGGAGTATTATCATTTTCAAAACAACCCCTACCTCAACGTCGTCGTCGGACGCGAGTTCGTCGCGGAAGAAATGGATCGTCGCGTCGTGGAAGGGCGTCGCTGTCGTGTGGTACTCGGCGTCGCGCAGACAAACTCCGAGGATCAAGAACATATAGATTTAATTATAACAATTAAATCCATGTTGATGTTATAATCCACAAAGAATTAAAAGGACCACAATCCCCTACCTTGTCGTTGTCGATTGAAGATTGTCGCGGGGTTGGATCGTCGCGGAAGAAGCGTTGCGGAGGGAGAATCGTCGGCGTCAATCTCCGGGGGTCCGGCGTTCTTCGTCGCCCTTCATCGGAGGCCGGCGTTCTTCACGTTCTTCGCGTTCTTTGCGTTCTTCGCATAGGAGGATGAAGATCTTTAGAGATTCTCCAAAGGTCTAACACAAAAAGTAGATAATAAAATAAGTCCTCATCTTATTTTATTATCAACTGAAGAATTTGAAAAACAAAGATAAGTAACGAACAATTAATTCATAGAATTAATTGCAACGAACTAACCGCCCAATTAATAGGGGCATTAAGAATTTAGAAAACGCGTCAGTTGACTTTCGTTTAATAGGGGTTTTCCCGGGTGCGTTACTTAGCGGAAAAGAAACGGTGGGGCTCGTGCAGGCCCCACCTCACAAATATCCTACCAAGAGGGTATGATATTTTGGGTTCCACCCTATCCTCTTCAACTCAGTTTAAGCAGCTTTAAGTGGCTTTAAGCGGCTTTAAGTGAAAATAAATTTTTTTTTGACATACCACATTATTTTATTTCTTAACTTAAAGCCCAAAAATTTAAAAAACACACCCGAGCAAATGCAACTCCGGAAGAGGCGTTTCTAAGAAATTACTGGCACTGCGATTCCATCGGTGCCCTCAGAATTTGATTCCGATCACCAGTTCAAAAGTTAGAAAATCCCGCTCGTTCGTTCACTGAACGTACCCGAGCCCAAACTTTGGAAAATGATTCCGGCCACACTGGGCCTCGGAATCAGGTGCCGTCAGAAACTGCGTTCTTGTAAAATTCCAAAGAAAATTAAGAAAAAAAAATTCCTTGAAATTTACGGGTCTTTACAGAATATACCATTTGTAACTGAAATGATGTGTCTAATGTCTTGGGAAAGAGTGACACCAAAGGTCCTATTAGAGTGAAAATTGATGAGGTATAGATTTTAATAGATGAAGCTACAAAGACAGAAGGTGTGGTTTTTGGATTGGGAAAGAGAGATAGAGATTCATGGAATATGAATATAAGGATATGCTAACATAATAATATTAACAACATACATATAAGGATCTAAAATTATATTGATATTAGCAGAAAAAATTGTCTTATGATCCATAACCTGAAGAAACTCATCTTTTTCTGAAATGAACTAACAGAGATGAGGATTCATCACCAATAACATCTCTATAATTGATTTGAAGGTAGCTATTAGAGTAAGGATCTTCAAATATCTAAATAATTAAAGGAACTGAGTCCTGAGATCTTCCTTGGTTTAAATACTTTTGGGTTAATAATTTATTTCACCCTTGATCCCAACTTTATCTTTTGCAGTCTTGACTAATTCTTCCCTTATAAAATCAAACTATTTTTCTCTACAGGTAGAAACATCCATTTGTACTTTATTTTTAATATCTTTTCACTATCCATGATATTATAAATCTCCTCATGGAACAACATTTGAAAAAAATCCTCATAAATAGAAAATGAAATAAGAGGAGGTGTTGAAGTATAAGTGGAAGGTTTGGATAGACTGGTCATCACTGAGAGACACCTTTTATCCATTATATCCATCATATTTTTTAAATGATATTTCAAGGCTCCAATGAGTCCTTTAAAACATTAAATTTATATTCTAAAACACCGAATCTCATGGTATATATGATATATTTTGAGGAATAACGTAGGTTGGATGTGTGAAAAAACACTTTCAATAGTGTATGAAACATCCTCATCTTTTTCATGAGAATTAGCTCAAATAATAATAAAAAAATTATTTTAATACTTAAAAAAGGTAATTATTGAATTGTATAAAGTATATAGAAGTTTTAATATAGGGATATATATAAGAAGGTATAGTTTCTTGAGATATAATAGCTTGCATTTGAGAAGGATCAAATTCATCATGATTAGCTTCAGTAAAGAAATCATCATTCAGATAATAAGAATGATCACTGAACTTAGAGGGTTTTCTAAAGGATTTTTTAGGAGTAAAGATCCCAGGTGGACACACAATTTCCTTTATAGAGGAATAATATTCTTCCTCTAAATATTCCATGGACACCACTTCTATTTCAAGAAAGGAGTCAGAAACTGGTTCTTCTTGAGAAGAGTTTTCAGGTATATATTTGGGGGAAGGAGGGGCATCCAAAAGATTAATTTGATCCTCAAAAGACTCATGTATGACTTAGATTTTTGGAATAATAGTATAAGGAATATTGGGAAAAAAATTATTCTTCACTTGAAAGAAAATAAAAAGAAGGTCCTTCTATATTTTTAGGATCACCATCATTATCATTTCAATCATAATCACCCTTATCATCCTTATCAACCTCTCTATCATCTATACCAACAACATCTATGGGATCAAATGAATCTATATTAATGAATGGATTATCTAGAAGATATTATTCATTAGAAATTAAGGAATCAGATATGGGAACCCCCTATCTATAACTTAGGTGGACTCCCCACCATATAACCCACATCCTTATCACTTTTTGAAACAGCGAGATCTAGTCAAAATAGTATAGATCTAGGAACTCAATCCCCCATATGAGTTATATTTCCTTTATCTACTAATTCAACCAGAAAATGTATTTTAGTATCTTTCATAGGTTCAATAGGATCTATAGAGGACCATGGAATGACATGAACACAAGATACATATTCTCATATAGGCTCTCCCTTATCTAAAACTACATGAAAATAAGTGCCACCAAAGCTCTCCTCAAAATATCTTCGATCTTCCTCATATATATCTATAAGAGCTTGATATTTGTCCTTATTAGAGGAATAATTATCTTTAAAAATCTCATCTAGTCCTAAACTAGTATTAATGATATATATTAGCCTAGAAGGATGTGATATTTGATTAAATCTCTCATAAAGTCTCTCCTCATCAATGATCCATATCCTTTTCCTAGGATTCTAGATGATATTTATAACTTTACTAGTTGTTTGATTTAAATAAACACTATTAGGAAATAGTGTTTTTTCAACTCACATAAGGACCAATCTATTCTGTTCTATGAAACAAAAATAATCTTTGATTATGAAAGAGTGTTGAATCTTAAATATGTATTGGTTAACTCTTCCATATACCCCATCAAGAATCGAGGAACAATGATTTGAATACCATGAACCATTAGTTATGTAAAAAAATAATGATAACTTATAGAGATAAAATATCCCTTCCTAGGGAAGATCACATACAGAATTAATTTCAACAACAGCCGGTATTTGGTATTGATCATATTTGAAATTGGTATCTAGTATGTTATGTCATATATTATCTCTTCTATCCATTTTCAATCTTTAAATGGAGATGGTTTATAGGGTTTGAACTTTGATAGTACTCATACTCTCTAATATGAGGAACTATTAGATAATAATCTAAAAATATTGATGTTAATTAACACCCTTGACCATTGATAACTATCCTAATCAAATACTCATGATCTATGTATTCAAATACCATATTTAATTAAAACTATTTTATTAGGCCGAAATAAAAGGGAAAATTTTCATCCAATAAACAATTGTTCTAATTTTCAAGAATAAATTCTCTCCATACCAAGGAGTGATTATTTCTAAACCACTCTATATAAACTTCTCTCTTATACACTACATAATAAAGGAGGTGCGACTTTAAAAGCATTCTAGATTTTCTTGAACTATCATTTTCTCCTTTTGATTATCCAGGAGAATTATCTTTGAATAACATCATCATTTTGACTAAGAATATCGAGATTCATAGTTTGAAAATCTAGGTATTCATCAAGGAATGGTTCAAATAAGATGGATCTAAAGTGGGTTTGGTTTAGGTTAGAAAGAAGTGCGATGATTCGATTTATATTTTGAAATTTAAATCATTTAGGGATTTTCTTATACAGTAATGTGTAAAAAAAAATAACAAGTATTAAATATATTTTTAAACCCATAAAATATATATTTTAAAATTAAATAACTTAATAGAACACTTGGAATAATCAAAACTTATATATATCTATAAAAATATTGAAAAGAATATTAAAAGGATGATTAAAAGTTTTGTAAAAACATTTTAAACTAAATTAATCATACCTAATTAATGTTTGATATAACTTATTCTCATAATATTCAATAGATTGGTAAATATTTTATTAAGAAGATGTTCAATACCAATGAATTCAAGAGTTATATCACCTTTTTTCAAATAGAATCTCAAAAAGTGATGTATTATGTCAATATGTTTTATCCTTGAATGAGATATAAAATTTTTAGAAATTTTTATAGAATTTGTAATATCATAATTTATAGGGATATATATAAATTAATATCCAAATTTAAATAATATTTGCTTCATCCAGAAAATTTGTGCACAATAACTACTTATAACTATTCACTAAACTTCATCTATAGATAATGAAACAATATTTTGTTTCTTACTACACCATGAATCTAAAGACTTGCCTAAACGATGACATGTTCCAGATGTCCTCTTTTTATCTGACTTGCAACCACCAAAATTAGCATTTTCATTACTAAAAAATTAAAATTCATTTCCTTTAGGATAAAACAATACAAAATTCTTTATATTCTTGATGTATTTAAAAATATTTTTAACAATATTAAAATAAGATTATTTTGGGTTGTTTTTGAAAATTTGTAAACATAAACACACTAAACATAATATTAGGTCATCTAGCAGTAAAGTATAACAAAATTTTAATTATACCCCTCTAAGTATTTTTATCTACTAAATTTCTAGTGTCATCAAGGTCTATCTTAGAGTTTATACTCATGGGAGTATCGCTACTATTAGTGTTATCCAAACGAATATGTTTTAAAACAAACTTTATGTATTTTATTTTATTTAAAACAATTACTTATTGTTTTTGAAATATTATAAATCCAATAATGTATTTTAACTAACCCATTAAACTCATTTCAATATCATTTTGCATTATTTTGGAAAATTCAATACACAAGGAGTTTTTGGATGTTCTAAAAATAATATCATGAATATATATTTGAACTACTAAAACATACTTTTGAAATTGTTTTTATAAATAAAGTAGGTTTAGAAACAATTTTTTTAAATCTATTTGAAATAATAAAAGTGATGAGCCTATCATACTAAGCTTTGTGAGCTTGTTTTTAATCACACATATATTTTGTTAATTTTCAAACATTATTTGTAAAATTAATACTTTGAAATCTAAGAGGATTTTTAATAAATAAATCCTTAATAATATTTCCATTTTTGAATGAAATCTTCAAATCCATTTGATATAGTTTGAAATTAATATGTTTAATATATGAAAAAAAATATTCCAATAGCCTCAATTATAGCTACTAGTGAAGAGGATTCTTCATAATCAATAAATTCTTGAATATATCCTTATGAAACCAATCTAGCTTTGTTTATAATGATTGTGATAGACTCTTCAACCATGTTTCTATACACCCACTTAATTCCAATAGTTAGGTAGTATTTAGGTCTATCAGCTAATTATTGGAATTTATTTCTTTCAAGATAGTTCAATTCTTCATTAATTTCTATTAACCAATGTTCATAACTGATTTCTTCCTTGACATTATTAGGTTAATCTATGTCAAGGAAGATTTATTTTCAACCTAGTTTTGTAGTGATGATATAGCATTAGTTCCTCAATATAGATCTCCAACTATAGAATCTAATGTGTTGTTTATAAGGGTTCTAATAATTCTAGGTATACAATTACTTGGTACTTCATTTTCTTATCTAGGTTTAAGAAGAGATTGATGATCTTATCCAGGTGATTTATTGGTAAATCAACATAAAGATAGTAATATTTAGAGGTATTATTGATATCCAAATTTTATATATCATCCTAAATATTTTCTAATGCAGGTTTTGGTTCATGTGGATCAATCTCGTCAAATTTGACATGAATAGTTTCTCCAACAACTTTATATTTCTTATTAAAGACCCTATATTCTTTACTAGTGGTTAAATAACCAAGGAAAATTCCTTCATAGTTTTTTGGGGAATTTTTTTTCCAGAATCTCTTATGTGTTATGAATATAAAATTTACAACCAAAAATTATAAAGTAATTTACTTTGGGTTTTCTAGCATTCCATAATTCATATGGTGTATCTTTAAATATAGGTATTATCACAACCTTGTTAATTACATAGAATTATTTTCAAAAAAATTCAAACCAGAAATATAAAAGAGTTTCAAATTCACTAACCATTTTTATAGTAATTTCTTTAAGATTAATATTTATCCTTTCAACAAACCCATTTTTGTTGAGGTGTTTGAGGTGAAGATAAATTATGAGTATAGACATGTTGTGTTCATAGAGATTCAAATTCTAGATTTTAAAATTAATGGTCATGATCACTTCTCAAGGTATTTATAGTTATTACACTAAGGTTCTCTATGGATTCATCATACTTAGAAAGATAACAAAGAGATTAAATTTTATGTGTAAGAAAAAAAACCCATGTATGTCTTGAATAATCAACTATTATAATATAAGTATAATGTTTTCCTGGTAAACTAGAAATACTAGATGGTTTAAAAAAATATATAAACCAATTCCAGTGGTTTAGAGGAAGATACCTCTTTATTTGGTTTAAAGGATATTTTGTGTTTCTTTACCTTTTAAAATGGATTTCACACTTTGAATTTATGAAATAATATCTTAGGTAGATCTTTAACTAATCCTTTCTTAGTTAGATTTCTATGTGAGTATATATCGAAATGTCCTGGTCACCTATTCCATAGTTAGGATTCTCTATTAAAAGCATTTAATTAATATTTTTTTATAAATATAAATAATCTAAATCAACAAAATAAAAACTATCATTTATAAAAGAAATAAATACTAAAGAATGTTTAGAATAATTTTTTTACAATAATTTTTCAAAAAATTCACATTAGAACCATCATCACATAACTGATAAATACTAAACAAAATAAAACTTTAGAAATAAGGATAGATCTAGAGTTTCCAATTTGTTGAATTCCAATGATTTTCCTCTTTCATTGCTATCAAAAGTGGAATTCCCACTATCCACCATTATAATGTTTTTAAATATTTAATAGTGTCCATAAAGATACTATTGATTCTTACTAGATCACTTTAAATTTTTATTCCTATAATAAATTAAATACATAATGATTTTGGTGCCCAATTCTGTTTGGGTTCATATTGGGTAGCAATCAAAGATTTTGGAATCTAAATATGTTTTATAGGATTATTGTAAACAAATTTAACATATTTAGATTGAAAATAATTTTAAGGTCCAAATTTCTTAGAATTATTTCCCAAACTAATAGAATTATTATTAACTAAAGATCAATTTTTGGATCTAGGAAAAAAATAATTTTTGTACAATTTATTTTTCTATCCAAGTTGATAACCAAAACCACCTCTTGACATATGTACAACATGACTTCCCAAAATTATGTTTAAGGTTTTTATTCTTCTAATAAAACCTTCAATGTTCCTTTTTTAGTGTTTATTTATTAATTTAAAATCATTAATCTCCATTAATAGATTGACATTATTTTATTTTCCAATGTTAAGAATATATTTTTCTACAACACAAAACATATGAGTATTTTCATATTTTTATATTTTTATTTTGTATTATTCATGGTATCTTCCAAAATAGAATGATATTATTATAATTATTTATTAAATAGTTCAGAATGATTAGGAATATAAAAATAAATAGAAGGTACCTCAGAAGTAGTATCCATAAAGAATAGATTATCTCTTTCATTTATATCTTCTCTACTTGAGTTTGAGTAATTGGATATATCATCTAATGCACTCCACATAGACTTCATTTCTGTTTTTGGAATTTTCTCATTATCTTTATATTTATTTTTTTAATTGATCTTCGAGAAATCATCATATATTTTTCCCTTTCTTTTTCATTCATAAAAAGTGATCATATTAGATGATTCATCATTTTCCCAATTTTCTTCCAATTACATCACTTTTTATATTTACCATTATAATTATAATTTCTGAAAAACTACATCATTTTATAGAACATGGAAAACCTTATAGATAAACAAGTCATTTATTTATCACTTTAAGTTTCACCTTCACTTCTACTTGTACTATCATCATTAATAACTTGTTCTTATTTTTACTCTAAATATTTAAATACAAAAAATTTTCATTTAGGTTTATTATCATCATTGTTCAACATCAGATCTTATTTAAACATCATTAACATCACAATTAATTTTTTGACTAGAAATTTACTGATATCACATAAATTTCTAATAGAAAAAACAATAACTATCCACCTATATGGTATACATCTTAGGACCCTCATTAATTGATCTTTATTTATCATCGGTTGTCCAAGATTAATCATATTGTTTATGATATCATTGAACCTAAGATACATGTCAGAGATATATTCCTCACTTATCATTTTGAAAGTAACTTACTTAATTGTATATGAATTAAGCTTCATTTCATTAACATTTGAAGTGCCTTCTTGATTCATAGAAAGAGTATCCCAAATAATATAACCAGAATCATAGAAATATATTATATTAAATTATTCTTCTCCTAAATTATAAAATAAACAAATCATAGTTTTTTAGTTTGAATCATATACAACTTAAGTTGGAGCATCCCATTCTTTTCTAGAGGTTTTAGGTTTCTAATATTTATCCTCAATGGATCCCCAAATATAAAAACCCATACTCTGAAGATGTAATTCCATTTTTATTTTCTATTAAGAATAATTTTATCCATTGAAATAAGAAGTTCAATTGGTTTCATAACAATCAGATTTAGCATCCATAATTATAAATTAGAAAACAAAAATAATAACTTGAACGAAATTTCACCATTTTTAGATATAAGTATAGATAAATAAAATTCATCTGATACCAAAATGTTGGTTAGAGTAGAAAACCCCTGAGGGGGAGGGGGGGGGGGTGAATTTAGTTTATAATTAATATTTATATTAAAAATTATTTAAAAAATAAATCTTATTTTAAAAAAAAATACAAACTAGTTAACTAAAATAGTATAATTATATAATTTGATATTTTAAAATGATTATTAGATGTTTGATCACAGCTTAGTTAAAATTGGTTTAAAACTATTTTAAATCTTGAAATAGTTTTACAAGAATCAAACATGATATATAAAACAAAAATTAAAGTTAACTATCAAATTAATGTTTTATTATATAGTTTTGAAAATAGATACAATTTTTTTTAAATATAATAAAACAAAAAATGAAAAACACTCAGTGGAATAAATACATGAGGTTTGGTCAATATGATACCAAATACTTTTTACTTGGTAATTAGCCATTGTCAGGCAGTTTATTATAAATAAACTAATCCATAACCTAGATCAAGTTTTGCAAGCAACTATACTCAGACAGTTTAGGTATATAGACCCAGGATTAACATATATGGATATGACATTATTTTATATGAATATTTAGTACATTAAAAAATTACATTCCCAAGTAATATAATAGTTTAGTGTCCTTGGAAACTTGGAACACCATATTTTAACATGGTGAAATATCTTCAATGTTTCCCACAAAGATATCCCCCTTTAGTAATCCTACTCAAAAAATTTCTTTATGACCCATGGAAAGGAAACATAAGAGCTTAGATGCTCAATAAGGGAAAACAATGGAGATGTGTAATCATAATGATGAGCATAAGTGTATGAGAATAAGATCATAACATTAGAATATCATACCCTAGAGATCATAATCAAGATTCATGACATAAATATGGGCATTTTATAAGACATGAATAATAAGGGAATCAAGAACATAAGCCATGAAAGAATAAACTAGGAATAAGAAATGGAATTATGGTAGACACATAAGCATATAAAATCATTCCCATTAAGTCAAGACCCATTTACAAAACATATTAGGGAACTTCATAGGGGATGTACCTATTGGGCGAGACACATCACTATACTAGTCACATCCCTTTCCTTATAGTGGAATTATTTCACTCCCTAAACCATATTAGTTGTCAAGGTTGACTCCCAAGACTATCTTAGTAGTCAATATTTACTCCCAAGACTATCATAGTAGTCAATGTTCACTCCCAAGACCATCTTAGTAGACAAAGTCCTTTACTGAACCGAGTTTACTCCCAATTCCAGCCATGTCTATCTCATGAGATATAAATCATTACCCAATTCATTATAGAGAGATATACGAATCACCTATCACCTAGTGAAATCATAAAAACATGTGACACAAGATTATAAACATTCATTATATTATAACCCATGAAATGAAATGGGTATCATAAACATATCAACATATCATAACTTGTGGAAAATTGATAGGTTTCACAATCATTTTATCAAATCATAACACATGAAAAGATGTGGGTTTCATAATTATATAACCTATGAAAGATAAATTATTTTCATAAGAATATAACTCATAAAAGTGAAATGGGTTTGATAACTGTTTTATTATGGTATAAACCGTGTAATAAAAGTTTCACAAAAAAAATTCATCTTAAAAATAAACCATTAAAATAATGGTTAACTTGTATAATATCCTCCGTAAATCATAAAAAATATGAAATTATTTCATATTAGATATAAGAGGATTTTGAAATATCATAAGGATCATTTCTTAAGGAAAATAATATTTCTTTAAAAATCATTTTTTGACATTAAAAATTTTCAATATACTTTTTTTGAAAACCACATTGAAAAATTATAAAGTAATATTTAAAAATAATTTAAAACTTTTCTTGAGGAAAATAACCTTTTCAATTTTAAAAATTATTTTTAAAATATAAAACATTTTTAAAATCTTTTTCTTTAAAAATTGTTTTGAAAACTTATAAAAGTAGCTTTGAAAATAATTAAAATAATTTTATTGGAAAATAGTCTTTTGAAGAAATATAAAGGAAGTTTTGAAAATAATTTAAAACAATTCTTGAACATAATTTTTTTTTGAAAACCTTTTTATTTGAAAATATCTTTGAAAACATATAAAATTTGTTTTGAAAATAATTTAAAACACTTATTGAACATAAAACCTTTTTGAAAACATTTTTCTATGAAAACTGTTTTAAAAACAATGAATGTGCAGAATATCAAGGGATTTTTTTCTTTAAAAAATTATTCCTTTGAACATTAAAAGTAAGATTCAATGAAATTATGGTCATGACGGTGGATAAATCCGTACATGCTGAGCATTCCTTTTGCATCGTAAAAAGTTTAGAAATGTGTCATGATCAGAAAATGACATGAGGATTCATTTTTAAAAAACATTTTTTTAAAAGATAAAATATGGGTCAAATTTTCTTTTAAATATCATAGGTTAATAGTAGATTTTTTTGGAAACATTTTTATAAATCATGGTTTTGGAAGAACACATATTTCTGACTGAAAGGAGAAATAAAGATGGATTTTCTTAAAAACATCCTCTTAATTATATTAAGTTCAAAAGAGTTGAAAAATGGTACCATTACCTGGATATATCATGAATTAATAGTGGATAATAAAATTCATGAGAGTTTTTGAGATATGGATCATAATAGTTCATCAATGTAATCATAATCATAAACAATCCTGATAAATGATGAGATTGTTGTAAAAAACTCTTATCACTTTGGTAACTTTGAATAATAATATCCATGTGAGAATAAAATAAAATAAATATTATAATATCCTTAAAATAATGATATTAATGATAAAATAAGTCAAGGGTAAGTATATACACCTTGTAAAATAATTTATGTGCACAACATAACATGTCTCTCAAAGAAGGCAAATTGAGACAAAATTATGTTACTGATTTTGTAACTTTTAAACCATAAACCCCATGAAATAGAGATCATAAAATGGATATGTAAATACCCATAAATATAATGATAATATACATAGAATAAATTCATGATAAGTATATACACCACACACAAGAAACAAATGGTGAATAAGGCATAAGTCTCACAGAAATAAATGTGAGACTATAAATCCTCTTACTACTTGAGTAACTTTTGAATCATGAGATCAATAAAATAATAACATAGATTGAAACTTTTAATATAATTAAATAAATCAAATTCATGATATAAAATTTAATAGGTCATTATATACACCACACAATAAGGTTAAGTGGTGAATATAACATATATCTCACAGAAATAAAAGTGAGATGAGAAAAGCCTTACCTTAAGTCTTGAATTTCATTGTACACATTAAAACCACTTGTATACTAAATATAAGTTTATTATATATATAAAATAGAAAAATATTCTTATATATTATTTTTATGACTTTATATTACCCATTTATTAACAATTTCACGTTAAAGTTACGTTTTGGGTAATAACAACTTTGTTTTTCGTAGATGTTTTGACTTGTTATTCTTGATTGTATTACTTAGATAATGATTTAATTATTTATAGAATTTAAAACATGAAATAAATATCATATATATTTATTATATAAGTATTTATAATATTCTATAATATAAATAAATATGAAATGAAATCCACCATTCATGTAGAGGGTAGGCCGTACGCACGCATGAACGTTGTTTCCATTTTTTTCATATTTTTAATGAAAGAAAAGTAAATTATATATATATATATTATCATTAAATTATAATTTTTATGTCATAAATATCACATATTTTTAATAAACCCATCCTTAAAACATTTCAAGTAAAGTGTGAAAGAATCACATCACTTTGAGGAGGTGGTTGTCCACTTGTCTACAAATGAAATTATCGCATTCCCAAAAAATGGAAAGTATGAAGGTATGTGTTATATAAAAATTATAGAAGCATAAATAAATAATAAATATCATATATTTCATATAAAAATATTAATTTAATAATTATTAACAACATTTAAAGTAGGAAATTGAAGAACGAATGACATCGGTTCGCGATGCGGTAGTCCGCCGTATACATAAATGAATATTGTGCATCCCATTTGATGGAAGTGCGTGTTAGTGCAAGTAAAAGAATTTAAATAAAAACATATAAGTATATTGAGAATACTTATGTTATTATATAATCATGGAATATGAATTTTTTATGGCATGTGAAATGAAATAAAACAAAAGTTCTTGTTGAAGGATATTACCTCTTCATTGGATAATTCCATTATGTTTGAACTAAAGGACTAACTTGGTTTTCTTCCTGACCAAATTGATGCTTATTTATTGAGATGAGGGAAGTTGGGACCTTATTTTTTCAGGGTTTAGACTATCCAAATTTATTTATCAGTGTGAATAAGTGAGGGGGTGAGTTCCCTTTTATAGTGGAGGAGGAGTGACATTCTTGTAAATATAAAAAGGTAAACACTATTGAGAGGTCTCCCTTACAACATGTAACTAAAATAATATTTAATTTTCAATAAAACTGATGATTTTATATAAATATGTTTATAAAATGAATTTTGAAGATGTTTCCAGGTTATTTTTCCCATTAAGTTAAATTTTAACTACTATGTAAACTCATTTTTACCTTAATCACTGTAATTAATTTTAATTACTTTAACTAATAGTTTTTGTTAAAAACTAAGTTTACTGTACAATAAAGTATAAATTATTCTGATTCAAAATATGGAATCAATTTATCCAAATTAGAAACATATAATTGGTAGAAATTAATTTAAAATTAACCCCGCAGATGGGATAAGACATCGAGTTTTTAAAATGAAAAATTTCAAAAGATTGAAATGTTTTTATATCAAATTACAATGTAAAATTTGTTCCAATGACCTAAATTGGATTAATTTATGTATAATTTATCTATTTATTCTATAAAACCAAGTCAAAATAAAATTTAACTATATAAATAAATTAGACGAAAAAACAATTTTCAATTAAAATTCATTGTTTTTTACTATTCATTAAAAAATGAAACTTCTTAGAAAAATATAAAAAATTATACCAAAGTAAAATTTGATATTATAATTTCAAAAATAAGTTTTATTTTTTGAAATTAAATTTAGAAAATTGTTAAAAATCATATTTAAAATAGGCACGCCATCAAAAGGTGGAAAAATTACTTTTAGAAAAATATATATCTTTATTTGTAAAATTGGATTTATTATTATCTATTATCTAGAAAATACATAAGATGAACATTAATTTGTTGAGTGAACAATATATATATATTTCATTAAAATCATCTATAAATTTTTTTTTAAATAATTTATTTAGGTAAAACGCGTTTGATTGCATAAATATAGTTTTCCAGCAAATGTTTTCCTATATTATCAAAAGGGTTTTATTTTAATTTCTAGTTAATGGGTCACCAAATAATTATTCTTATATACATGTGTAAACCATATTTTCATAATTTAATTAATATTATTCATAGCCACCATTCCAATGGTTAGGTGGAAACTATAATAAAATTTTAATAATAATATTAATAGTATATTGTAGCTTGGTAAAACTAGGTCTTGTGTGTAACAAAAGATATCGAAGTAACTCAAAATTTCATGTAACACAATCCAAAAAAAGTTTTTTGTGAACTGAAAACTAATATAAGTGTTACATGTAGCACAATCTCAACTTGGTGTTGCGTACAAATAAATAACAACTTGGTTCTTTCATGAAACACAAGCTATATTCAATGTTGCGTGAAATGAAAAAAATTAAAAAGATTAAATTAAATCTAGAAAAAATAATTCATCAAAACTCACGGTGTTACATTATACCCCACTTAAAATGAATTTCTCCCTTGAAATTCATCTAGGTTATCAAAGGTTTAATAATTTAAAGTTCCTTTCATAAAAACCCACATCGTAAAAATGAAAACTGAAACTTCTTTTAAAAAGGGAAAATTTGAAACATAAAAAATACCCAATGTAACTCATAACTAGGTTTAAACCTAGTATAAAATAGTTGGAAAGTGAAAACATAGACGTAGAAGAGAAATACAACTATCATTTTCTGATAGAGAGTGATAGAGAACCTGGTTAAGAGAATGTTAGCAATCACAAATCCATAACCCAAAGTGGCATGAAAATGTTTATTGATATAATAAAAAATGATAATCACAGAAAAACAATTTATTTCAAGACCCTCTTCTTAAAGTAGAGTAATTTTCATGAGAAGATACACTTACTTGATTTCAAAACAATCCAACCCTTTGTTGTTCCTTAATCAATTTCTACTTCATCTCTTATTCTAATAAATGAAGGTGAATTTTCTATTACTCAAGAATTATCAGATCATGAGATCTATAATTAGAATTACTGGCCATTCCATATGTCTTTATCATAATAAAATTGTTAGCACATGTTGTCCAATATGTATAAATCCTCACATGATGAGATAATACTTTAATCTCTAAAACCTCATCCAAATTTTAACATAAACTATTCCATATGTGGTTAACCTTGTAACCCTTTCTAAAGATGAAAATCCAAAACATTAGGAAGAAGGTTACTAAATTTCTCAAAATTAGCTTAATATTGATCACATATATATAATAAAAAATCTCTTATTTTTCACGCACCAAACATGTGAATACCTTCATCATTTATTATTTGAATTACTGTTAATCCTTATTGAAAACATGCATGCTTTATTATTCTAAACATTATTAGATATATTCCTTAAGTCCAAAAATGTCATAAACTCTATCCATGATAGTATTAACCACTTTTTCAACGAATACTTAATTAGTTATAAGGTAATGAACACCATCCAATTTACTTTATCTAAAAATTATTATCTTAATATTAGGAATATAATAAGGTTTATCTTTCTCTTAATCACGTGTTTCCCATGAATATCACATTTCCATTAAATCACTTTTCTAGTACATCTAAACAATTCAACATATTAATAAAAATACTTAGTGAAAAAACATAAACTGTACAATAATTATATATTTTAAAATTCATATAACATAATTATTTAATCCAAATACATAAACACATTGACTATTCTACTTTATCCTTAATCCATTAACAAGGCTACCTCATCTTATTACATAATACCTCTTTCCATTCAAAATTCACCTGTATTATTATCATCATCAGCAATATAACCATTATTCATACCACCTAGATGATTCTCTCCATGAGATTTCCACATATGACATTGGTTTTCATAATTCCCATTCATTCCACATTTAATGAATTCAACCATCAAGGATGTCTTAAGGAGGCCATTATTCTCATTCCTTGCATTAACCAAACTTTTCGTTTTTTTCCTTTTCAGTTACTTTATATGTTTCCTTATTTTCCATATTCAAAATATCTTCCTATTCCTATAAGATATTCACTTGGGTTCTTCTTCCCACATTCTTGACATATAGGAAACTGAATCTTCTTTCCTCTATGGTATCCATTACCTGAATTCTCAACGAACTCTTTCCTTATATTCCGTGGTTAGTTTTAGAGTTGATCAAGGTACAAATTTTTAATCAAGTTCCATGAAAACTAATTAGGTATGATCACAATGTCCTTAACTCCAGTGATCATCCCATTTGACTACTCATCATAAAATTGTTCATCACATTCAACATTCCCCCAGTTTCTTCTAATTTCCTCCATTGGCTAAAACCAGAAATCCTAGTGTGAGAAACACTTATCATAGAGGAAAACCACATAAAAATGAAAAATCACTTGTAGGATGTCTAAATTATGACACATTGTTTAATATATGACATATTAGGCTTATCCCTAGAGACATCCCTAGACATATCCTTAGAAATGTCCTTAGGTATATCACTAAATTTTTCTCATCCTATTTTCTAAAAGTTAAATGAACCAGTCCTTTGATACCAACTATAGTGAAATAGGCTTAACATACATGGATATTACATAACTTTAGATAAATATTCAGCACATTAAAAAATAACATGCCAGAGGACTTTAATAGTTTAGTGTATTTGGAAACTTGGAACACAATCTTCTAACATAGTGAAAGATCTTCAATGTTTCCTACAAAGATCATCATCTTTAGTACTCTTACTCAAAACCTTTCTTCATAATCGGGGGAAAGTAAATATAAGAAAGGGTGAGCTGAGATACTTAGTAAGTGTAAAAAGGGGAGATATGTAAGCATAATCATGAGAATAAAGTTATGAGAACATGATCATAACATTAGAAGATCATACCCTAAATATCAAATATCATAATCAAGAGTCATGACCTAAATATTGGCAGCTCATAAGACATGAATCATAAGGGAATCAAGAGAATAATCCCTGAAATAAAAACATATGAATAAGAAATGTAATTTTTTGAGATGAATAAGCATATAAAATCATTCCATTTAAGTTAAGACTCATTACCAAAATTTATCATGGAACTTCATGGGGGATATACCTACTGAGTGGGACACACCACCATCCCAAATTGTATACCTTTTCTTATAGTGTAATAGGTTCACTACCCAAACCATATTAGTATTAAAGGTTCACTCCCAAGTCTATATTAGTAGTCAAAGTTCACTCCCAAGACCATCTTAGTAGTCAAAGTTCACTCTCAAGACCATCTTATCAGAAAAATTCCTTCACTGAACTGAGTTTACTCCCTATTCTAGCCGTGTCAATCTCATGAGATATAAATCTTCACCCAATGCATTGAAGGGAGATACAGGTCTCACCCATCACATAATTAAATCATACATACATGTTCCACAAGATCATAAAAATTCATCATCTCATAATCCATGAAATGAAATAGGTATCATAAACATATCATCATATCATAACTTGTGTACAAGAGAAAGGTTTCATAATAATTTCATCAAAGCATAACCCATGAAAATAATTGGGTTTCATAAGAATATAACATGTGAAATATAAATGGGTTTCATAAGAATATAATATATGAAAGAGAAACGGGTTTCATAAGCATCTTATCATTGTATAACCCGTGGAAGAGAAATGAGTTTCATAAATAACATTTCATATTAAACAAAAACCATTCAATGAAAGAATAAAAATGGTATCCTTAGATCATATACCAAATAAATAATAAACTATATAAAATTATTTCATCTTAGATAGAGAAGTATTTTGAAAGATCACTTGGAGCGTTTCCTAAGGAAAATAACCTTTCATTGAAATTCATTTTTTTGACATAAAAAATTTTCAAATTCATTTTCTTTGAAAACTACTTTGAAAAATTATGAAGTAAGATTTAAAAATAATTTAAAACCTTTATTGAGTAAAATATCCTTTCTTCTTTGAAAAAAACTTTTTAAAACACAAAATATTTTGAAAACATTTTCCTTGGAAAATAGCTTTGGAAAATTATAAAGAAAGATTTAAAAATAATTGAAATATTTTTAATTTAAAATAAAAATTTTAAAATATATAAAAGAGTCTTTGAAAATGATTTAAAATAATTCTTGAACATAAACCATTTTTTGAAACCTTTTTATTTTAAAATAGATTTGAAAACATATAAAGGAAGCTTTGAAAATTATTTAAAACACTTCTTAAACATATTTTTTTGAAAACTATTTTCTTTGATAACCACTTTTAAAACAATGAATATACATAATATTAGAGAATTTTTTTTCTTAAAAAATTAATCTTTTAAACTTTAAAAGGAATCTTCAAAAAATTATGGTCATAATGGTGGATAAATCTTTACATGTCGAACATTCCTTTTGCATCGTAAAATGTTTAGAAAAGTGCCTCGATTAGAAAATGACAAGAAGATTCCTTTTTAATTTTTTTGGTAAAAAGGTAAAAAATGGGTAAAAATTTATTTTAAAGATCATATGATAACAAAAGAAGTTTTTTTTAAAACATTATTAGAAAACATTGTTTTGGAAGAATAATGATTTCTAACTAAAAAGAGAAATAATGTCAGATTTTATTAAAAACATTTTCATAATTGTCTTAAGTACCAAAGAGTGGGAAAATGGTACCATTACCTTGATATATAATTTTTAACCATATTAGAATAAAATTCATGATATTTCTTGAGATATTTATCATAATATTTCATCAATGGAAGCATAATCATAAAAAATCCCGATAAACAATGAGATTGTAACAATAAACTCTTACCACTTTGGTAACTTTGAATCATAATCTCCATGAGAGAATAAAATTACATTAATCTTATAATATCATAAAAAGAATAATATTAAAGATACAAAAAGTAAATGGGTATTATATACACCTCGTAAAATAATGCAGGTGCATAACATAACATGTATCTCAAAGAAGACAAACTAAGACAAAATTCCCTTACCGATTTGGCAACTTTTGAACCGTAAAACCCCATGAAATAGAGAATCTAAAATGGATATTTAAATACACATAATTTTAAGGAAAATATTCATATAATAAATTAATGTTCATTATATACACCACACACAATAAACAAGTGGTGAATAAGGCATAAGTCTTGTGGAAATAAAAGTGAGACTAGAAATCCTATTAGTACTTGAGTAACTTTTGAATCATAAGATCTATGAAAGAATAAAATCAATTGAAACTTTGAATATAATTAAATGACGAAAATTCATGATATAACATGTCATAGGTAAGTTTATACAACACACAATAATCAATATCATTGAATATAGCATATATCTTACAGAAATAAAAGTGAGACGAGAAAACCATTACCTTAAGTCTTGACTTTATTTGTACATGTTAAAACCACCTGTATAATAAATATAATTTTATTATACATCTAAAGGAAAAAATATTACTATATATCATACCATATATTATATTTTATAAATTTATATTATCATTTTATTAATAATTTCATGTAAAAGTTTTGTTATGGGTAATAACTATTTTGTTTTTCGTATAAGTTTTGACTTATTTTTCTTGATCCTCTTAATTATATCATGATTTAATTATTTAAATAATTTAAAAAATGATATAAATATAATATCTGTTTATTATATTAGTATTTTTAATAATCTATAAAATATTGAAATATGAAATGAAATACACCGTTCATGGAGATGGTAGGCCATACGTACGCATGAACACTGTTCCATTTTCTTGTTGTATTTTCAATGAAGGAAAAGTAAATGATGTGTGTATATATAGATATATTATAATTAAAATATAATTAATATTTCATAAATATCACATATTTTTAATAAACCCATCCTTAAAAAATCCTATGTAAAATGTGAACGAATCACATCACTTTGAGGAGGCAGTAGTCCACACATCCACAAATGAAGTTAGCATATTCCCACAAAATGAAAAGAATGAAGGAATATGTTATATAATAATAATAGAAGCATAAATACATCATAAATATCATAAATATAGTATAAAAATAGTTGTTATATCATTATTACCAACCATGAAAGGTGGTAATGGAAGAATGAATGACATCGGTTTGTGAGGCAGTAGTCCACTGTACACACAAACGATTAGTGTGTATCCCATTTGATAGAAGTGTGTGCGAGTGTAGGTTGAAAACTTAACATAGAAAATATAAATATATTTAGGATAATTATGTTATTATATAATCATTTAATAAGAATAATTTAGGTGGTAGAGAAAGAAATAAACCAACAGTTCTTATTGAAGGATATTACCTCTTCTTTGGGTAATTACATTTGGTATGCACCAAAGGATTGACTTGGTTTTATTTATTCACAATGTGGGGATTATATGATGAGATAATGGAATTTTTTACCTTATTTTTTAAATGTTTTTATGATTCAAAGGGATTTATATGTGTGAATAAGTGAGGGGGGTGAGTTCCTATTTATAGTAGAGGAGAAGTGACATTCTTGTAAATATAAAAAGGTAAACACTATTGAGAGGTATAACTTACATCATGTGCCTCAAATAATAGTTAATTATATATAAAATGTATTATATAATCTAAATATGTCCATAAAATAAATCTTTATGTGTTTATAGGTTATTTATACCCTTAAGATAAAGGTTAACCACTAAGTAAACTCATTTTTACCTTAATCGCTGTGATTAATTTTATATTTTTCACTAATATTTTTGGTAAAAACCTATGTTTACCTTAATAGAAATTATAAATTATTCTGATTCCAAATATTTAATCAAATTTTCCAAATTCTAAACACAAAATTGATGTAAATTAATTTTTAATTAGTCCTATAGGCAGGACGAGACAACGAGTTTTTAAAGTGAAAAATTTCGAAAGATTAAAATGTTTTTCTATCACATTTCAATGTGAAATTGGTTCAAATGAACTAAATTAGATAAATTAATGCATAATTGATATATTTTTTTTATTAAAAACCAAATTATAATATAATTTAACTATATAAATAAATTATATTAAAAAACAGTTTTCAATTAAAATTCATTTTTTTCACTATTCATAAAAAAATGAAACTTCTCAGAAAAATACCAAAAATTCACCCAAAGGGAATTTTGATGTTAATATTTCAAAAATAAAGTTTATTTTTTCAAATAATATTTATAAAATTTTGAAAAAGTAGATTTAAAATAGGTGTTCCATTAAAAGGTTTTAAAATTACCTTTTAGAAAAATATATATTTTTATGTGTAAAATTCGATTTATTATTATCTATTGTATAGAAAACACCAAATATGAACATTTAATATTTGAATTAATAATAATATATATATTTATATATCATTAAAATAATTTTTCAAAATTGGTTCAATTAATTTATTTAGTTAACACATCTTTGATTGTATAAATATAGTTTTCTAGCAAAAGATTTTATATATTATCAAAAGGGTTTTATTTTCATTTATAGTTAATTGGTCACCAAATAATTCTTCTTATATAAATTTTTAAAAACATATTTTTATAAATTAAATAATCTTATTCATAACTTCCATTCCAATGGCTAGGTGACAACTATAATAATATGTTAATAATAATATTAATAGTACAATGTAGTTTTGGTAAAACTAGGTCTTGCATGTATTGCAAGCTATCGAAGGAACTCGTAATTGTGTGAAACACAAGACAAAAATTGTTTTCCATGTACCTAAAGATAATATAAGAATTATTTCTTGCGTAATCTCAACATGGTATTGCGTACAAAGAAAAAATAACTTCGTGCTTTCATATAACAAAAGCTATATTCAGTGTTGTTTGAAATGGAAAATTTAAAAAAGATTAAATTAAATCAAAAAAATCATTCATAAAAACTCAGGGTGTTACACCAAGATACACAAATCCTCTTTTAAAGTTCTATATATGGGAAATAAATTATAATCAACTACATACAGGGAGTTCTGGATACATAGTTTTTTCTATAGTTTTACATAGGAAAATTGATAAATAAATGATCAAGTGTTTGTGTTTCAATATTTAGTTCGGCACATGATATTGTGTTAAAAGATATATAGTATAAAACACACATAGATAAAAATTTAATAAAAACACAGTAAGAAAAGGGAATGAATTTGATTTAATAGATTATGTAGTTCTATTATTCTGCATGAGATTATTCTCTTCTTGTTTTTTCATTTTGATTTGGAATTTTTTGACAAATATTTTCAGATGTTCTTTGATGTGTCATTGAAAATAAGGTAGGAATAGATTAATAGATATTAAAAAAAGAAATAGAGTACTAGTTCATACTTATTGTTCATGATAAATTCTGATTTCTATGTGTCACACATGTCTCTGTCTCATTAATTTTTATTGTATTCATTTATCCTTTTAAAAATAATATTTCCCTAAAAGTAGCCATTGAAAATCAACATTGAAGATCATCATACTTCAGTAGGAAATCTAGGCTCAATAAATGCTTCTGACTAGAATTTAATTCTATATAGAAAAGTATTTGGATTAATATATTTAATAATATAATAATATAATACATACCTTTATATATGGTCACTTTAAAGCTTTTGCATCATTATCCATGATCGCTTCAATAGTTTATGAGAAATATGGTTGGATTTTATGACAGTCCATATGGTAGATCATTGGAACTTAGGCCCGATCACCTTACACTAATGGTCGGTGCAATACTTTGTCAAAATTTTATATTTCACATACAGTTTCTTCCTTTAACATGCTATCTATAAGAAATGAGCATGTAGTTAATCCATCACTTTATAAAATTTCTTATAGGCTCACAATCACTTCCATTTGGATTTACGGTCGACCCAATGGTTGGTGGTAAATCAGCTATGATCGATCTAGTGGTGTGTGGTCAATACTTTTGAGTTTCTATCTATCCATGCCCTCATGAAAATCTTGATGATGGCGGTCTCTTGAGATACAACATGTGGTCACTCTATTTTTCTTATGGTTGCTTGAGTCCTTTTTCTTATATTCATCATGGTTGATGTATATAACATTTGGTCGATCCAATACTTAGTTAAACTTTAATTATTTTTTATAAAATGGCTTAAACTTTATAAATCATCTAATGGATTATAAATAACAAAATCACGATTTCTGATTATTAAAATAATGAATTGGTGTACTAATACTAAAATATTGTAGTTGATCACCTTATGTAGTCAAGACACTTTATTTCTATTAAAGAACATTTCTCTCTTTATCAACATTAATGGTTATACATTATTGATGATTTTATATTGTATGGAGAACCAATCTAAATCATATCTAATTGGGATACTAGGTTTACCTTAATGTTCTAGATAATCCTTCAACAAGATCTAGATATAGCGTTGAGTTTTAGTACTACTTATCAGCCTTAGATTTTTTTTTCTGAATGGAACCTTAAAACTATAGAATAAATATTGATATATTTCTCTATGGATTTTATATTTGGTTGGGATCAACACATTTATTTGATATATTTTTCATACAAAAATAGTTTCACTCGAGCATTGAAATAGATCCTTATGAATACCTCTATAGTAGAAAGTTTGAACTCTAATATTTTGGGATAATATTATATAAATAATTATATATAGACCCGACCTAGATAAGGACATGGCATTGAAGGTTATATCAATCCAACCATACATAAGGCCATCTTAGAGTTGAAATAAATTTATGTTGAATTTTTTTGATGAGATATAGAGTTTGAAGTTGGTGAAAAGGTATTTCTTTAAATATCAGCTTGGAATAAGGTTATGAGATTTAGAAAAAGCAAAATATGAGACCTATATATACCATCCCCTTCAAAATTCTTAATCATGTCACGATGGTAGCTTATCGCTTGATACTTCTATTGAATCTATCTCAAGTTCATGATGTGCTTCATTTATCTATCCCAAGGAAGTACATTCGTAATCATTCACATGTATTGAACTCATAGTTACTACCAATGGATAAAGAACTATCTTATGAGGAAAAACTAGTGGAGATTTAGGATCACAGAGATAAAGTGCTATGAAATAAGACCACTCACATGGTCATAGTTTTTTGGTCAAATCATTAAAGTGAGGAAGCTAAGTTAGAACATCAGGATGCGATGAGGTAGAAGTATCATTAGTTGTTTGTATCATAATGATATAATTTCAATGGATAAATTCATATAGGGGTGGAATAATATAAAAATACAAGATATTATGATATAATTTACTTAAAAATAAATTTATTTTCTTCAATAGCTTGTGATACACACAACCTCACATCTAAATGAACTATAATATAGAATACAGTTATAACCTAAATGTTAAAATTAAAGGTATGAATAGCAATAACAAAATTATGAAAAAAATATGTATAAAGGTTTTATATAATTCAAATTCTTTTATTAATGTACAATAAATAAATATTCAATTTCCTTAATGTCTTTTTATGACTCAAAAATACATTTTCTTCAAAAATAGATTTTATTTATTTTTATGGGAAAATATTATAATTAATTTCTACCAATTTTATAAATTTTATTTTATAAAAATTTTATAATTTTTTAAATAATCATATAAAAATTAGCTGATAATTAATTTATAAAATTTTTCTAAAATGTATGATTTTTCAATGAATAGTGAAAACACTGATTTTCACTGTAAACTATCATTTTATTTCATGTATTTACAATGTTATATTTTGTTTTAAAATGATTTAAAAGTAAAATTAATTTATTTATAATTTAAATACTCCAATTAAGGACGTTCAATAAATATTATGGTTGATTTTCTAATACATAGTTTTTATACTTAAGAAGACATTTTTTTAGGAAAGCTCCTTTTTTCCTCACGTTTTACTGGATTAATTTTTAATTAAATTATTCCAAATCTATGTATTTAATTTGACAAAATAGATTAAATATTTTTAATTTTAAAATTAATATAATGTAATAATTTCAACTTAAGTTTTGTTCATTATAAATAGTAACCATATTATATATTTTTCACCTCGATAAAAGCGGTAAATTTTTTTATAAATTATTGGTGAAAGCTTTAAAATATCTAAAACACTTTCCTTTATCCTATTTTATGGGATATTTTTTTACCAAATATATTTTTAAGGAGTTAAATAATGTATTTGAAAAAATTATTTTGAATCCTAAAACTCAATCTTGACTTCTGTAAAGATAAGTTATATTTTATTCAAATTAAAACTATTTTGTGTATTTGAATTTAAAGGCATGGTAGGAAGATGAAATTAAGTTTTGGATTTCTAAAAAATAACAAAAACCTAATATTTTTATTATTAAAACAAAAAAAATTTGTGGAAACCAACTTATAACTTGATTTCAAAGTAAAAATATTTTTATTCTTAAATCAGTTATTTCCTAAAAGTTATTTTTCACGCGTTTCATATCATCATATTAAAACTAATTTATTCCACTAATATAAATTGAATATAATAAAATAGATTAAAAATTTTCAATCATAATTTCTAATTTTTTTCATAAGCCCACTTTTACTTCTGGTCATCTAATTAAGTTATCATGGTAAAAGTTAAATTATAATCGTTAAAGTTAAAATGTGTTTAAAGTGGTTAAACTAGAAAATAAGGCTTAAAATGTTACCAAAACTTTATTAAATGTGATTGGTTGAGTTTATTTATAACCTATTAAATATATTATTTTAATTTGGAGTTCCTTGGTTATAATTGAAAAGTTAATGATGTTTATATTATTTAATGTTTTAAGAAATTAAAATTATGTCATTTCCCTACCTTATAAAAGGATATCATCTCTCATATTTTATCCATAATTAACAATCCTTATAGATTATAAAACACATGACATAATACCTTCTTAGATTACCTACCACATCCTATAACTTTTATTATTTCCAAAAGGCAATCCTTTCAAGGCTTAAGGTATAAGCCAAAGGCGATTTCTAAATGAAGATGTATAAATCTTAATGTAGAGACCCAATCTTGATGTACATGGACATTACATTACATTTGTGTAATACTTAATACATAAAAAAAACAGGCACCAAATGACCGTAATAGTTTAGTGTCTTTGGAAACTTGGAACATAATCTTATAATCTTGGTGAAAGATCTTCAACATCTCCCATAAAGATCTACCCTTTTTATTTCTTACCTAAAACCTTTCTTTATATCCTGGGGAAAAGAAAGCATATAAAGGGTGATCTCACATTCATAGTAAGGGTAAGAATGGAGAAAATAAAACAAACCATATACATTTGAACTTCAAAACATGAATGTAAAGTTTAAACATCAAAATCTTCAGTTGTGAAATAAATCTTGGCAGTATGTAAGGCATAAATCATAAAGGAACAAAAATAATGATAAAATAGCACGGGAATAAAACATTTAATTGTGGAAAACCATTAATCACATGATATGATTTCCATAGTATCCAAGGCATTGTTGCCAAGGCCATCTTTGTGGACAAATTCCCTTTCTAAATCGAGTTCACTCCTCGTTCCAGTCCTATATCACTAAACCAGATTAACTTACCGTTCCAGCCATGTCTATCTCATGAGATATAAATCTTTACCCAATTCATTGGAGGGAGATATAAGTCCCACCCATCTCATAATTAAATCATTCTTACGTGTGCCACAACATAAACATAAATCATTCTTCATAAAGGAAAGAATAAAATGGGTTTCATAAACATCATCCCATGTTAACATAATACATATAAAACAAATGGATATCATTTCTTCATAAAAAAATAGAAACCATGTAAATCATAGAGACATTATACTTAAAACATATACATATGAAATAATTTCATCTTATATGGAAAATGGTTTTGATAAAACACTCGAAATGAATTCTTGAGGAAAATATCCTTTCTTCTTCCAAATTGTTTTCTTTTCACAAAATACCATGAAATTTTAAAAGAAAATGATTTTGTTGAAAATATTCATAAAATATTGAAGACTAATCTTCATAAAAATAAGGTGTTATAAAACCGTAAAAATCCATTCATTCCGTATAAGTTAAAAAAACATTATCCTCATACTTTTACTTGAGAAGTCAAAAAGTTCCTCGTATGGTAAACAAAAGAAATATTCCTTCAATAACATGTGGTAAAAGTAAAAAATGGGTAAAAATGACATTATAAATAAATGAAAACATTTATAGAAAACATGTACATGGTTGATAACAATAACCCCAGTAAATACTTACGAATAACAATCTTGGTTAAGAATGAGATTGGAATAGTTATCCCTTACCTTAGGTCTGATATGCTTCGTATGTATCCGAAACTCCTATATAATTATTTAAATAATGTCATTGAATTATTAAATAATCATATTAATTGTTATGATATCATATATGGTTCACTTATGACTTTATATTACCCGTTCTTTTGTAAATTGGATGTTAAAGCAGCGTTTTGGGTAAAATCGTTTTATTTATCATACATGTTTGGACATGTTGTTATTGATATTATTATTACTTATATCATGATTTAATTACTTCCAGAATTTAAATAATGATTTATATATCATATATATTCAGTATATAAATATATATATAATAGATAGATAAATGAAATGAAATACATCGTTCATGGAGACGGTAGGTCGTACATACACATAAACGTTGTTTTCCTTTCCTTATTGACTTGAATGGAAGTAATTAGATGAAATATATATACATATACATAAATAAAATAGTTTTATCATGTAATATATTTCATTATTATTCATTATATATACTTTATAATCATTCTTGAATGGTTAACATGGAGAATGAATCGCATCGTGTTGTGGAGACTGTAATCCGTACGTACGCACGAGCGATAATATCATTCACATAATTATTGAATTGAATTGGAGTGGATGATATAATATCTCAGAATTATTAGGATTTTATAATAACTATATATATTTATTCTTTACACCATTATACCCATCCAAGTAAGGTGTTGGTGAAAAAACAGATTACACCACGACATAGAGACGATATTCCGTACGTACGCACGCACGGTGATTTAGTTTTCCGTAGGATGGATAGAATGTGAAATGGGGTTGTTAAATATTTATAATAACATATCAATATATTAGTGATACTGATGTTATTACTTTATAATGAAACAACTAAATAATAATAATTTTAACAAGAAAGAAACATGAAAGAATAGGTAGAAGAGATTACCTCTTCTTCGACGCACATCTTTTAAGCTTCCTCTTAAGGCACTAGAGTTGGTCTCTTGAGGAGACCAGAACCTCTATAATGTTTCTAGGGAAGTTGATAAGGGAAATGGGCAGGGGTTGGCCGAGATTGAAGGCTCAAAATTTTTTAAAGAGAAGAGGGAGGAGGTTCCCTTTTATAAGGGAGGAGAGGGGCACTTTAGGAAAAACTTAAAATATTATTTTATAATAAAGTCATATTCGGTTTATAATGGCTCCAAAGTGACTTATTTAAAAGATAAAGTGGGTATGGGTCTAAATAATCTCAACCAATAGGTTTTATACAAGTTTATGTTACCATTTTAACCTTATCATTTAGATTTAACTCTAAGTTAAATAATTTAACTTTTACCGTGTCTTCTTGTTTTCTTACACTATATGGTTAATAAAATTACTATAAACTACCAATAGAACCCCGATTGGTTCATTAATTTCATATATATTATTATATAAGTATTGTTTCCTAACATTATATTTTTAGGAATATAATATTAATTAATAGTATAATATTTGTTTTAAAAACTATTTTATGTCAATTTTAACACTATTTGGTAATTAATTTTTTTTGAAAATCATAACATCAGGATTAGTTCAAAAAAAGTTATATAAAAAAAATACTAATATGTCATATTAACCTAGAAAATTAGTAAAATTTATAAAAAACCTCAAATTACATTTATTTCTGTATTTATTATATCAATTATGTTAATATTTCATTAATAAGGTAATTACTACATCACCATTGTGTCATAAATAAATTAAATTATTTAATGTATAAAAATTATAAATAAAATACCATTATGTAGGAAATATTTTTATCTTTATAATGAATATTTATAGTCGAATTTATCTTATGTACAACCCTATACTAAAAATGTTTTATTTATTAAACTTTGATTTTAACTATTTTAACTCTTCTTTAAATAAAATAATAATAAATGTCCTAATCTAATCCAAGAGAACCTAAAGGGTAATATTTTCTTCCTAAGGTTATTTTTGGTAGAATTAAACTTATCCAATATAATTAGGACATGTGTTAGGGTAATAATAACATCATTTTTACCCTTAATTGCCCTATTTACTTTTAACCGTGGTAAATAAAAGTAAAAAGTTACTATTCACCAAAAATTATTTTTATCTTATTGAACCACATTTTAGTCCTTGATATTAACCGTGTCTCTTGGATTTTATAAATTTCACTCACAGAAGTGGTAAAATTATGTTTTATGTAAATTTACAAATTCTCATAGGAGGTGGGTAAAAGATGGTGAAAAGTTCAATAAAATTTTTATATATCTAAAATTATTATAAAATGACTCCAATGAATTAAACTGAACTTATATAGGTATTATGTATTGATTTTGACCTAAAATAAATTTAAATAAAATAAATAATTATTTAAATAAAAATTTGGTTTTAAACTATAACTCAGTGTTTTTCATTATTCACAAAAAATTGAATGTTTTCTGAAAAATACCAAAAATTTACCCAAGGCTAATTTCGATATTCCAAATCCCAAAATGAAGTCCATTTTGAAAGATAAAATCTATAAAATTTCAAAAATTTGGTATTAATATTCATAATAGCTAGTTTATATAATATTGTACTAACATATCGTTGTTTAGTGAAACTCGGTATTGCGTACAACACACGCTATCATGGAAGGTCGTGATTGCGTGTAATGCAAGACAAGTCAGGGTTGCGTGTAGTGAAAGATTGCTTTGTTGTTGCGTATAATATAATCCAACCATATTTCATTTATATATATATATATACACTCAATGTTGCGTAGAATAACTTATATCAAACGAACTTGAAATTGTGTGTAACACGATCCAAGATTAGTGTTGTGTATACTGCAAGCTAATACGGTGTTGCGTATAGCGCAAGATAATATTGGGGTAGCGTACAAGATAAGATATGAAATAAATTAAGAATAATATATCTTATAAAATCTCGGGGTGTTACATTCTACCCCCCTTAAAATGAATTTCTCCCTCGAAATTCGCCGGGGTTATAAATCGTTTGTTACTTGAAAGTTTCTTTCATAGAAACCCACATCGTAAAAAGGAATACTAAAACTTAACTTTAAAAACTAATGTATGAAATTTAATGGTTACCCAAATTAACTTATCCCTAGGTTTCCACATAGGATAACATAAGTGAAAATATGGATATGAAAGAGAAATCTAACCGTCAAGTTCTGATGGAGAGTGGTAGAGAACATGGCTATGAAAAAGACAACAATCACAAAGCCATAGATTGGTGATGATATAAGGTACCATCTGATTCATCAGATATGAGGGCACTAGGAAAACATTTTTGGTTTTCAAGATCATTTCTCAAATGTTGAAGAATTTTTGAATTAAAAGAAATACTTACTTGATTTTGGTACAATATTACCGTTGCTCGTGCCTTGAACAATTTCTACTACACCTCTTAAAGAAATGAAGTTGAATTTGTCTTTTGCAAAGTGTTAGTTGATCATGCGATAGAATGATAGGTCATTCCATCTATCTCAAACATAAGGTTAGAAAAAGTTATATACATAATTCCATCTATGGTGAGATTAATCGTATATGGTTCCAAAAATGGACTTATACTTCATCTATCATACTGATTAATAAAATAAAACTAGTTTATTCTAACCAGGTACTTCCTGTAGGCCAGTGGTAGGAGATAAAGGCATGTCACACTTTGTTTGTGGGTTTGATTCCCACAACCTTGTCCGACGCGATGGGTTATCGCCCGTCCTACGGGTTGTCCTCTTTCTAAAACTATACTATTATAACATTTCAGAAATAATATCAAAATGTTCTAGCCTTAAAAAATACTATTTGATGTCTAACTTAATTCATTCCAACCTTTAGGTTTATCCAAAATACTTCTGTCAAATCTCATAGTATAAAGAAAACTATTACTAGAAATGTCATCAGCCAAGCATGTGAATACCATCATTTATACCCCATATAAAATAAGATATATCTTTTTGATCGCATTCTAAACATGTGAATACCTTAATCTTATATTCTCTTGCAACATGAATTTCCATAGAACCTTAGTGAAAACATGAATGCTGTAAAAAGGTAACTCTTTCCACATACCAAAATCCCAAAATTTTGTATACTCAAACCATGATATCACTTTGTCCTTATACCAATCATGATCTCATGAATACTATCAAACATATTATTTTCTTCTTATCCATTAATTATGTGCATATCATCTAATTTCCAAAAATATTTGAATTAACTTTCATGGTTACCGATACCATTCATCATATACTTTCAAAAACTCAATGAAGGACAACATTGTAACAATCCTTAGATTTTTCTTTATTCCACAGTAACATACATTATTTTGGATAAACATACAATCATTCCACTACCTTCTTAAACCACTGACTGAGCTTCATCATTTCTTTCATCTCATATATCATTTGTAGTATCTTCATTGTCATCCACATAAATATTGCCCATATGACCATGCTGATTCTCTTCATGAGATTTTCCCTTAGGGCATTGGATTTCATAATGCCCGTATATTCCACATTTAAAACATTTAACCATTGTTTATGTCTTAGAAATACCATTATCCTTGTCCATGGTGTTAAATGATCCTTTTCCTTTACAATTACTGGCTTTGTGTCCTTCTTTTCCACACCCAAATCATCTTCCAGTTCCTTTGAAACATTCTCCCTGATGCCTCTTCCCACATAATTTACATGAGGGAAATTGAACTTTCTTTCCTCTAAAAACATCATGAAACTTCATATTTCTCTTATTAGCTGAGTCAGGAAACTTACCAAAGTTGAGATTATTGATCATATTATGTGATTTTTGATTAGGAATAATAATGATATGTGGACTTCCAGATCCAATTTCATTTGGTTTCTCATCAATAATATCATTCCATTGTCCATCATATCCTCCATTATCGTGAATCTTCCTGTTTCCAGCCATTTTCTAAAACCCAAAAAGAATATCGTGAGACGAAAAAATCATAATCAAGGGAGATTACCTTCAATATATAACATATTAGGTTTAATTATAATATTGTTACCGTAATTATAGGACTATAACCTATACTTATACTTAACCTTAGGGAAATCCCTAGACATACCTTAGAAGTATCTCTAGGGATCTCACTAAAGTATTCGCATCCTAGTTTCCAAAGGATAACTACACCTTTCCTCTGATACCAACTATAGAGACCCAATATTTACGTACATGGACATTACATTACTTTTTTCGGAATACTTAATACATAACAAAAACAAACACCAAAGGACCGCAATAGTTTAGGTTCTTTGGAAACTTGGAACATAATCTTCTAATCTTGGTGAAAGATCTTCAACATCTCGCATAAAGATCTTCCATTTTTTTCTTACATAAAACCTTTTTTATATCCTAGGGAAAAGAGAGCATATAAAGGGTGATCTCAAATTCTCAGTAAGGGTAAGCATGGATAAAATAAAACAAACCATATATATTTGAACTTCAAAACATGAACATAAAGTTTAAACATCAAAATCATGAGTTGTGAAATAAATCTTGGCAGTACGTAAGGCATAGATCATAAAGGAACATAAATAATGATAAAATAACATGTGAATAAAACATTTAATTGTGTCAAACCATTAATCACCTGATATTATTTCCATAGTAGCCAAGGCGTTGCTGCCAAGGCCATCTTAGTGGAAAAAGTCCCTTTCTGAATCAAGTTCACTTCTCGTTCCAGTCCTGTATCACTGAACCGGATTAAATTACCGTTCCACCCATGCCTATCTCATGAGATATAAATATTTACCCAATGCATTGGAAGAATATATAGGTCCCACCCATCTCATAATTAAATCATTCTTATGTGTTCCACAACATAAACATAAATCATTCATCATAACCCAAAGAATAAAATGGGTTTCATAAACATCATCCCGTCTTAACAAAATCCATATAAAACTAATGGATATAATTTCATCATAAAAAAGTGAAACCATGTAAATCATAGAGAAATTATACTTGAAACATACACATATGAAATAATGTCATCTTATATGGAAAATGGTTTTGATATTACACTAGAAATTAATTCTTGATGAAAATATCCTTTCTTCTTCAAAATCATTTTCTTTTAACAAAAAAACATGAAATTTTAAAAGAAAAGGATTTTGTTGAGAATATTCATGAAATATTGTAGATTAGGATTCATGAAAATAAGGCATAATTAAACCATAAAAATCCATTCATGCCATATAAGTTAAAAAACATTATCCTCATACTTTTGCTGGAAAAGTCAAAAAGTTCCTCGTATGGAAAACAAAAGAAAGATTACTTCAATAACATGTGATAGAAGTAAAAAATGGGTAAAAAGGAAATTAAAAATACATGAAAACATTTTTAGAAAACATGGACATGGATGATATTAATAACCCCAGTAAATACTCACGAATAACAATCTCGGAAAACAATGAGATTGGAATAGTTATCCCTTACCTTAGGTCTGATATGCTTCGTACGTATCCAAACCTCATGTATAATGATTTAAATAATTTCATTGAATTATTACAGAATCATATTCATTTTTATGATATCATATATGGTTCAATTTTGACTTTATATTACCCGTTCTTTTGTAAATTCTATGTTAAAGTAGCGTTTTGGGTAAAATCGTTTTATTTATTGTATATGTTTGGAAATGTTGTTCTTGATATAATTATTACTTATATCATGATTTACTTAATTCCAGAATTTAAATCATGATTTATATATCATATATATTCAATATATATATATATATATATAATAGATAGATAAATGAAATCAAATACACCGTTCATGGAGACGGTAGGCCGTACGTACGCACGAACGCTGTTTTCCTTTCCCTATTGACTTTAATGGAAGTAAGTAGATGACATAAATATATATACATAAATCCAATATCTGTATAATGTAATATATTTCATTATTACTCATTATATATACTTTATAATCATTCTTGAATGGTTAACATGGAGAATTAATCTCATCGCGTCGTGGAGACGGTAATCCGTACGTACGCACGAGCGATGATATCATTCCAATAATTATTGAATTGAATTGGAGTGCATGATATAATATATCAGAATCAGTATGATGTTATAATAACTATATATAGTTATTTTTTACACCATTATACCCATCCAAGTAAGGTGGTGGTGGAAAAACATATTACACCACGGCGTGGAGACAGTATTCCGTACGTATGCACACGCAGTGATTTCATTTTCCGTAGGATGGATAGATGGTGAAATGGGGTTGTTTCATATTTATAATAACATATAAGTATATTAGTTATAATTATGTTATTACTTTATAATGAAACAACTAAATAAGAAGAAGTTGAAGAAGAAATAAACTTGAAAGAATCGGTAGAAGAGATTACCTCTTCTTCAACGCACCTCTTTTATGCTTCCTCTTAAGGCACTAGAGCTGGTCTTTTGAGGAGACCAGAACCTATATAATGTTTCTAGGGAAGTTGATAAGGAAAATGGGAAGGGGTTTTCTGAGCTTGAAAGCTCAAAATTGTGTAAAGAGAAGAGGGAGGAGGTGCCCTTTTATAAGGGAGGAGAGGGGCACTTTAGGAAAAACTTAAAATATTATTTTATAATAAAGTCATATTCTGTTTATAATGGCTCCAAAGTGATTTATATCGAAGTTAAAGTGGGGATGGGTCAAAATAATCTCAACTAATAGGTTTTAGACAAGTTTAAGTTACCATTTTAACCTTATCATTTAGATTTAACTCTAAGTTAAATAATTTAACTTTTACCGTGTCTTCTTGTTTTCTTACACTATATGGTTAATAAACTTACTATAAACTGAAAATAGAACCCAATTGGTTCATTAATATCATATATATTATTATATAAGTCTTTTGGAAGATTTTTAGATTTTTAGGAAAATAATATCAATTAATAATATAATATTTGTTTTAAAACCTATTTTATGTCAATTGTGACACTATTTGGTAATTGTTTTTTTTGAAAATAATAACTACATGATTAGTTCGAAAAAAGTTAATTAAATCAATACTAATATGTCTTATTAACCTATAAAATTAGTTTAATTCATAAAAAGTTTAAAATTACATTTATTTGTGTATTTATAATATCAATTATGTTAATATTTCATTAATAAGGTAATTACTGCATCACCATTGTGTCATAAAACAATTAAATTATTTAATGTCTAAAAATTATAAATAAAATACCATTATTTAGGAAATATTTTTATCTTTATAATTAATATTTATATTCTAATTTATCTTATGTATAGAACTATATTAAAATTTTTTTAGTTATTAAACTTTGATTTTAACTATTTTAACTCTTCTTTAAATAAAATAATAATAAATGTCCTAATCTAATCCAAGTGGACCTAAATGGTAATATTTTCTTCCTAAGGTTGTTTTTGGTCAAATTACACTTATCTAATAGAATTATGACATGTTTTAGGGTAATAATAATATCATTTTTACCCTTAATTACCTTATTTACTTTTAACTGTGGTAAATAAAAGTAAAAAGTTACTATTCAAAAAAAATTATTTTTATCTTATTAAACCACATTTTACTCCTTGATATTAACCATGTCTCTCATATTTTAGAAATTCCACTCACAGAAGCGGTAAAATTATGTTTTATGTAAATTTACAAATTCTCCTAGGAGGTGGGTAAAAGGCGGTGAAAAGTTCAATAAAATTTATATATATATAAAATTATTATAAAATGACTTCAATGAATTACATTGAAATTATATAGGTATTATGTATCAATTTTGACCTAAAATAAATTTAAATAAAATAAATAATTATTTAAATAAAAATTCTGTTTTAAACTATAACTCAATGTTTTTCACTATTTCTCAAAAATTGAAAGTTTTTTGAAAAATACCAAAAATTCACCCTATGCTAATTTCGATATTCCAAATCCTAAAATGAAGTCCATTTTGAAAGATAAAATTTTAAAAATTTTAAAAAATGTGTATTACTGTTCATAACGGCTAGTTGATATAATATTGTAATAACATATCATTGTTTAGTGAAACTCGGTATTGCGTACAACACACGCTATCATGGAAGGTTGTGATTGAGTTTAATGAAATCCAGGTCATGGTTGTGTGTAGTGCAAGATAACTTCGTTTTTGAGTATAATATAATCCAACCATATTTCATTTATACACACACACACACATATATATATACACTCAATGTTGCGTAGAATAACTTATATGAAACGAACTTGAAATTTTGTGTAACACAATCCAAGATTAGTGATACGTATACTGCAAGATAATACGGTGTTGCATATAGCACAAGATAATCTTGGTGTAGAGTACAATAGAAGATATGAAAGAAATTAAATATAATATATCTTATAAAATCTCGGGGTGTTACACTTAATCAAGAACTTTCAATTTTATTTCTTATACTACTTAATATAAATATATTATTTTCATCATAAAATAATTACTCCAGTATTATCAATATATAAATATTTTATTATTATTATTATTATGATACAACCATTTTCCACCTATTTTCCATCCCATGGAAAGCAAAAACATTGCCCATGCATACGTACAACTTACCATCTCCACGCAGTAGTGTAATTTATTGTTTATCACAACTTTACTTGGAAGAGAATAAATATGGAAATAATGAATATATAATATATTTATGAAATAGTTATGGTCTTATAAATATAATATATGATTTTCCTTTTTATTCTTATACTCATTAAAAAATGACAATGTTGCTCGTGCGAATGTGTGGACTACCTCCTCCACAAAGTGATGTGATCTTTTTTCATATACACCTTTAATGGATTATTCTAAATAATTATATATTTAATATATATGATATTTATATCATTATTAATAATATAAATATTATGTAATCATGATCAAGATTCAAGGTCCAAAACCCCCAAACCAAAACTTAAATAAAAAATGATATAGCTAACATCTGAAAATGAAAATTTTAAATAATAATTATTAATAAATGGGTATTAGAATGTTATAATTGGATAATATATGATTTTATAATTATGTATATATTCCTTTTAGAGAATTATAATAAATCTAAATTTATTATATCAGAGGCAAAATGTACTTTTGAGGCATGTCAAACTTGAGGTAAGGGATTTCATCTCAATTTTCACACCATTAATACATATCTAATATTACACATCTATTTTATTTTATATCGTGTATATATTATCCCTTCAATGTATTTAAAATGTGCCTCTATTTATTCCTGCTAATTAAATTTTCAATTAAGTTTTACTCTTTCTAGGAGTTACAATTTAAAAATTACCAAATAAGTAAGAATTTATTTTACAATATCATTTTTTGGGATTTCTTGTATTTTTCATTGAAGAAATCTTAAAATATATCCTTCACAAAATCCATCTATTTTGTTATCCTATGGATATTTAAGGATTTTCTAAAATTTCTTCCAAATTTTCCCCTCTTTGGAAATTTAATCAGTCAAATAAGCGTTTAAAATAAAAGATGATCTTTTTTCTCTTTTTGATTGGGTAAAACATTCTTTCATATCCATATTTTTTTTCAATTTTTTTCAAAAAGTAATTTTTATTTACTTAAATGATTTATCAAGGAAATTTTATGTTATAATTTAATTTTTACAGGGTTTTAAAAGAAACATTCTATTATTCTATAAAAGGGTCATTTTCAACTTTCTTTTCAAAAATTTAAAAGGAATCTTTCTTTTTAACATATATGGTGTTAATAGATTCCCCCCACCATAACCATTTTATATTATTTATCTTCTTATAGAATTTTTCAAGGGTTTTAAAAATAAAAATATTAAGTGAATTCTTATTTTAATTATTCTCTTACATTTTCATTATTTCTAAAATGAACATGATTTTAGTACAAAACCTATATTTATAATGAATTTATGGTCATCTTTTATCTATTATTAATTTTTTGGTCATTGACTTTATCTTGAAAAACTCAATTTCTTATGATCATTATTCATTCGACATTATATTTATCTTAAATATCAATATTATTTTTATCTTGGATATGATTATTTTCTAAACTGTATACCATTTCTACATATGGTGTTTTACTATGAAAGTTATTTGATTAATTGGGGAAATATTAATATTTAGTATTTGTTACTGAAGAAAAATATTTATTAATAAGTCATATCATTTCTGAATTATATTTATGATTCAATATATGATAAATTAATTGGACATATAGTTATAGGTGGGGACCAGTTATAGATTTCCCCTTGATGCATCAATTAATCTAATGAGACAAACTAGTTGGATAGACTTGTTAAATGAGCTTTTGATGTATACCTACCCATTGATTAAAATATCCTAGAATAATGACTTTATAGTAAGATATCATGATATATGCAATCATGACATCCAAAAATAAGAATTTCCTTCATTGAGAATTCAGTTATTATTATACATTAGATTACTACATTGATATTATACATTGATACTATTTTTTCTCATGTTATTTATTAAATGTCATGTGTTTTTAGTTATTTATCTTTCCATATTTATTATGAATTATTTTTTCATAATAGCTTCCACTATATGTAACCCTTACTAGGAATCTTAGCTCACCCTTTATTTTTTTCCTTTCCATGGGATATGAAACAACATATTATGAATAATTTCAATGATGTAAGAATGTTTCTTATGCTATGTATTTTTATATTTCTATGTAATATGGTAATCATGTAATAATCTGGTTCTTCAAGATTATCAAACCGATCAATCCTTAGTGATGTGATCCTTTATATCATATTCCAATGTAAAAAAGTATACACTAACTCTAGGTTAATATAGTAGGGGTTGTTATATTACTTGTGAAATAATTATCCTTCACCGTATCAAATATTCATTTGAAAGGACTTAACTATTTTTGGTATATTGAACACTTATAAAAATTAAACCACTGCATACAATACCATTCAAAACAAGAAATCCCCTTTTAATTCTTGTAAAGTTATGTTGGATTATCACTGATTGATGAAAATTTCCATTATTTTCTGGAGGGATTTAAACTTGAATATTCTCACAAAAAATGAACACATTAATATTTTATTTAGACTACCCTCACAATTATTTCCATAATAATGTTGATAGTTTATAGCACATATTATTTTAATGTGATGATAAATAATCACAATTCCAAAAAATTAGTCTCATATTGTTATATTATAGGTATTTTTATTTGAATTGAGTTTTTAACCAATGTTGTAACCACTACTATGATATGAGAGGGTATGTTATATTTGTGGTTGTCTTGGTAACCAACATATGAAGAGTTTGTTCCTAGAAATATATATTACATTATAATAAACACATCATTACTCATAATTTATAAATGATATTAATAAATATATTTATACCATCACATTTTCATGGGTTATAAAATTGACTGATACTGTGGATTTTTATGATGGGTATAAGATTAATTTATTCTATTTAAATACTATAATTGTTTTTGATAAATAAATCAAATGGTGTGATCCACTAAACTATTTACTAAGAAATGGGGAATATGGGATGGGGAAAGAATACAACCAATTTTAGCAGTTGAAGATAACTAAAAATTGTGGCCACATTTAGTGGTCACCATGTTTTATATATGATATTCAGTATGTTTAATTTTATTATCAATAATATTAATAATTTTTTTTATAAATTTATTCATATATATATATATAATTTCATGAGGTTTTCCAACACATTGATCGAATGGTAGTATGGGTCAATTATCACTAGAAATAAGAGGTTATCAAGAGGATTGTAAGTATTTTTAAATATCCAAATTATGTAGTTATTTCTTATAATTTTAAATAATATGATTATGTATCTTATCAGTACATTCAACATGTTCAATTTAACGAGGAGATAAAAAAAACTACCAGATAGAGAACATGAGATCCTGTCTAGGACTGAGGAGATACTTCTATGTATCATAGGTGTAGATGTGTATTAATATATGACCACATATAAAATCGACACCCTGTATGGAAATATCAATCTAGATGATGAGTAATGAGATGGGAAACATGTATATATTATAGTGGAGTTTGATGAAATATGGGTGATAGTTACCAAGATCCATATATAACTCATTATGACACCCTACAGGTCACTAATATATCTAATTTTGAGTTTTATTTATCATTTGGCTTAATTTTAGATTCTTGGGAAATGGGGGTCAAAAATTGGAGTCTTGGGGAAGACAAAACAAAGATAATGGTTGGCACATAGTTTGTCTAACCATGTAGTTAAATTTGTGAGGGTATGGTTTTTGGGAAATAGGGTTTTTCATGGTTTGGGAATAATCTATCAAACCATGTGAGACCAAGGTATAACCATGAGGCCTATTTTGGGGGATGTAGTAGTACCCTCATGGTTTTCTCATTGTTTTCTTTACCATGCATCCAAACCATGCGGTTTTTATTGTATACTAAAAATAAGGGTTTACCAAAATTTTCCTATTGTTTTTATACCAATTATCCTCATTTATCATCCTTTTCATGGAAATACCATCATCCTTGGATTTTAAGCTTCTCCCCTCCAATATTTGGTGGATTATCCTTGCTATATTGGTGGTTTGACTTGAGGTAGGTCCTTTTATTTGAGTTTTATTCTTCCATTCTCCCTTTTCATTTTTATTCTTCTATTTTCATGTAAGTGTGAAAACTTAAATAGTTTGGTGGATAATCCTATGGTTTTAATGGGGGATTTGGTTTGTTTTCTTGTGGGTTAGGTGTGTGAGGCCTTATAATACTTATTTTGGGTGGTTATCATAGAATGTGATGAGGTTGAAACCAATTCTAAGGTAAGTGTCTCTATTTAAGGGTGATTTCCACAAATTACCTCTAGATTATGAATCAGCATTGGTTTAGGTTTCTCAAATTTCCATTTAAATGAATTTTGTTTAATTATTATTCCATGTTTGACCCAATCCATGGTTTGTATTGGAAATTTGGGTGTTTAAAGAGGGTTTTATAAATGGTATTGTCTTATATTTTCACTCCAAGTGTTTGATGGAATTGTTTAAAGAGGTTTTATGGTTTTAAATGGATTTATAAAATGGTTTTAGAAATGATTTTACCTTATGAAATGTGATTTATTTAAAATAGTCATGTTGGTTTTTGAAATTGACTTATGAAATGGTTTTGTCATGTATGGAACTTGTTTTGTGTTTATGTTAACATAGAGTAACACATAGGCTAATTGGGGTGTGAGCGTGGGGTATTTTGAGGGACTGTGAGTGCCTTTATGGAGGAAGACCATTAGAGCTTACATTTTTTTCCAAGATATTATGAGTGAATTTGGTAGAAATTCAATGAGAGCATACACTTTTTAGAAAAGAGACTAAGAGAGATCTTAGAGTTTTTCCTAGGGAATACCTAAGAGATTTCATTTTTATAGATAAAAATAAAACTTTTTATTGAATCACTCACATTAAAATCTTTGTGGTTGTAACCCAAGGTGAACTTACTCATGTAAGATTGATTTATATGATTTTTAAATTTGGTTAGTGACATGTTATTATGATATAATATGTGTGATGACCATTTCCATTTACATGGTTATATGACGATGTTTATTCTCACCTTTATTATGAATTTATGGTTATGTTGATCATGTGGTACTATTTGGCCATGTTTCTTTATTTGAACCATGTGGGAGTTGATTTGGATTTTTTTTCATTTGAAATAAAAAAAAATGGATTTTTGAGGGATTGTTTAAAAGTGGAATGTTTTTAATGTGGTTTAGTTTTAAAAAATGTGTTTTTTTCAAACTAGTTAATTGGTTTAAATTATTTAAAACCCTTAAATAGATTTATGGTGGTATCATACTAGGATTCGTGCCTCACACCCTACATATGCCTTTGGTTATATTTAGATTTTTTTAGGACAAATGCAAAGGTAAGGGTACCATGTACTTGGGTGGATCTTCTTGAATACAACCATCCAAGTTTTTATGGAGGAGACGCGATATAATAGATTTTTCTAAAGTGTATCCATCACACACACACACAAAAACAGATATATATATATATATATATATCCTTTTGGCATGATTGTATATGATGTTTTTATGGAATATTCTAGTATTTACTGCATACTCTGGATGTTGAATTTTATTTTTATGAATATGATGATATTGGAGAGGCTATCCCATTTCATGGATGGGTCAAATGATTTTACCATGGAAAAAACCATTCCTAAGTGGTTATTAATTAAGCCTAGTGGTTGTCTCGAGCCTATGGAAATCAAGAATGCACTTCAGGATGTGTGACAAGATAGCTTGAGTGATTAGTCAGGTCGACCTAAGTTGGTTTATTACAAAATTGTATTAGAGACTATTTTATTTGGGGGTTAGTGGTAGAATTGATCTAGGACCATCAAGACTCTGTAAGTAGGAGTGAAGGAGTGCCCGGAAAACACTTCTTCATATTGAACATTGACTTACCATGGTGGGTTTGAGATTGTGTTGAAATTTTGAGCCCATTTATGGGTTTTCTTGATGATATTTTAAGGTATTTCTCAGTTAGTGTTGAGTCCCAGGATGAGCCTATAGAGAACCATAATTTTCATACATAGATATTAAATATTAATAGATGAATATTCATTACATAAAATTTTTATCCATGCTATAATAATTTTGTTCTAGCATATTTGGAAACATGGAAAAATAAACAACTGGTTTATAAAATATTGAAATCACCACCAAATTATTTATTCATAACTTGAACCTGTATTAGATATATCATACTTAATTCCTTTCTTCATAATCTAGGGAAAGGAAACATAAGAAAAAGGTGATCTTAGATGATCATTAAGGGTAAAAAATAGAGATATTAATGATCATGAAATCATAACATGAACATAAGGGTATAATAACATGATCTTAATATTTTAAAACCACAACCTGCATATCAAATATCATAATCTTAAGTCATGGAATAAATCTTGGCTGTTCATATGATATTAATCACAAAGTAATTAAATAACATAAACCATGAGATCATAATATAGGCATAAGACATGAAATTATGTGATACATATAAGCATATAAAATCATTTCCTTAGTAGTAAAGGCTTATTTTCAAGGCTATAATAGTTTAATGTGTTCACTCCCCAAACCATCATAGTAATCAAGATTCACTCCCAAGACTATCAATGTAGACGGAGTCCCTTACTAAATTGGGTTCAATCCCAATTCCAATCCTCTTTATCTCATGAGATATCAATATTTACCAAATGAATTGGAGTGATATATAGACTCCACCCATCACATAATGAAAATCATACATACATGTTCCACAAAATCATAATGCATTCATCATATCATAACCCAAAAAAAGAAATAGGTTTTATAAAAATTTCATCATTTCATAATAAACATAAACCATCCAGAGAAAGAATAAATATGATATACCTGGATCCTTTCACCATTAAATCATAATTAACATAATATAATGTCATATTATATAGAAAATGATTTTAAATGATCACTTGGAATAATTCATGAGGAAAACACAATTTCCCTTTCAAAATAATTTATTTTTAAATAGTTGCATACTTATAAATATTTTTTTTGAAAAGAATCTTGTAAAAATGTGAGGTAATATTTAATTAAAACATTAATCACGATGACATAAAAATCCTTTCAAGATGTATAAGTTAAAAAACATTCATTTTATATTTTCATTGAAAAATTCACATAGTATCTCGTTCGGAAAATGGAAAAAATATTCTTTTCAAACTATTTTGTAAAAAGTAAAAAATTGGTTAAAATGATTTTAAATAATCATAAGATAATGATAAAAATATTTTTGGATTTTTTTTTATAAAACATGGATATGGATGAGAAATATTCCCCAGTAGATACTTAAATATAAGCAAAAAAAATATTGATGAGATTGTGAAATAAACCTTTTCATTGACTTCATCTTAATTTGAAAGCACTATAACCACCTATATAATAAATTTAAATTTATTATAATTATATAAAAAATTCATATTAATACTTATAATATCACATATATTACCTTTATAACGTTTCAACACACTCGTTTGTAAATAATTTCTTATTAAAATTGTTATTTCCGGGTGTTAATTGTTTTGTTTATCATGAGAATATCAGTTCAGTAGTTTTAGTCCCTATAAATTTATCTTGTTTAAATCATATCTAGAATATTTATCATTATATACATATTTAGAGTCATTCATAAAAGTTTTAATTATAAAAATGAATTACACTATTCATGGAGACGGTAGGGTGTACGTACGCATAAACGCTATTATCATTTTTAGAAGGATGAAAATAAAGAAATTTAAAAAGTAATTCAACTTTAAAAATATAATTATTATATATTATATATCATATATAATCATTAAATCCATACTCATTACTATAACACTAAATTATACATGAAAAATGAATCACATCACTTCATGGAGGTGATGGTCCACATGTAAGCACGAGCAACATTATCGTTTCTCCAAGGATTGGATGGTAAGAATGTAGACATTATATTATTAATCCATAAGTATAATTGTGTCATTAATATCACAGATAAACATTACATCAATCATAATACCCATCAATAAAATATGGAAATGAAAAATTAATTGTATCGCTACGTAGAGAGGGTAAGCCGTATATACACACGAACGATACTTTCACTAATCATTTGATGAGAAAGAGGGTTTATAATGGAATTTAAATAATCATAATAAAATTTTATAAAATTTATGATACTGAATTTTTTATTTTATGATACATAAAATAGATTTATAGGAGGTAAATAAGAGTAGAAAAGAAAGTGATTGGGTAAGGTGATTACCTCTTCTTTGAAACGAAACCTTTATATATCCTCAAAAAGGTTATAGGGATAGTCTTTTGGGAAGAAAAAAACCTCTATAATGTGTATTTTGAAGTTGATAAGGGAATGTTTTAGATTTTTTTTGATCTATAAGGCTCAAAGTGATGTGAAGAAGTGATAGAGGAGGTGCCCTTTTATAATTGAGGTGAGGGGAAGATTTTGGAATTTCTAAAAATATTAAATTATAATAAATTAATTATCAATCCAAATGCCTTAAAATTGACTTAGATTATAATATAAGATATGATAGTCTTATAATCCTATCAAACAATATAATTTATACATGTTTTTGTCTAATTTTAAACATTATCTTTTAGATTAATCCTCAATTAACCAATATAATTTAGACACATTTTAGTCCATAAATGGTCAATTTATGAAATTTTAGACCATATAATAACCAAATATTTTTATTTAATTTTTTTTTTTAAAAAAAAATTAATAAAATATTATTTTGATAAAATATCATTATCATCAATTTTGACACTATTCATTTAATTTATATTTAAATACATCAAGATAAAAATGGAATTCAAATCTAATAATTTTAAACAACCATAATATGTCCTATAAATTTATAAAACTCACGGGTCACATTAACTATTTAAAATTAAATCAATTTTAATATTATTAATATCATTTATTACTTTTTTATTAAATGAAGACATATGACATCAGTGTATCATAAGAAATTAAGGTCAATATATATTTACTAAAAATTAAAAATAAATTTATATCTTGAACATAATTTTATTAATATAAAAATAAATACTTGTGTTCATTCATAAATTACTTTTTTCTTATGTGGACACATTAAATATATTAAAAATTAATAGAGTGACATTTTGTTACTTTCATTGATTTAAAAAATATATAAGTATTTTTCATGGATAAGTGTTCATTAAACAACTAATTTTTGATCCAAATGTATTGAGGGTAAAATAACATTCACTTACTAGAATTAGAAGAGTTTTTAACTATGTTTTTACCCATTTATTTTGGGTTTAACTCTTTATTAACCCTTTTCAAACATACCTTGACGACAAGTTTTTTTACTTATAAAGGGTTAATATAGTTACTATAAATGAAAAAATGTCCCATAAATGGAAAATGGTTGAAATTATAAACTATATTATAGTAATTTTTTTAATATAATATTTTTAAGAATTTTATCTTATTTAATAAAATATCTATTATTTTAAAATATCATTAACATAAATTTTTAGAACTATTCATTACATTGAATTCAATAAAATCAATAAAATAAGTAAAATTGAAAAAAAATATTTTAATACATCCATAAAATGTCATATTAATCTATAAAATTCATTTATTACATTAATTATCTCAAATTATAATAGTTTTAATATTTTTAATATCATTCATTTGATTATTCCATTAATTAAATTATTATCATGTCACTCTGTATAAGTATTTAAGGTATTCATTGAATACCTAAAAATTATAAATGAATTACCAAAATTAAAATAATTTTATTATTATAAAAATTACCATTTATATTTTTCAATATATATTTTAAATCATATCTATTTCATGAAAATTTATTAAATATGTTTTCTTGACTTTTTCAGCCTTGTACATGCATTTCACAAGAATTTTGTTCAGACACTTTTTATATATCTACAAAAGTCATGTATAATAAAAAAATATATAATACTTTATATTTAATTAAAAAGTTTATAAAAGACTTATTACATCACAAATGTTATCTTTAGGGTACCAAATTTGACTTTTTGAGCGCTACACAAGCTCTCTATCAGCACTGAAAATGATTTTTGTATTTATTATGGAAGAAATTATGATTTATATATTTTGAATTAGTTTTATAGGATATTTGTAGTATTTTATCATATTTTATTAATTCCATATACATTTATTTAAATATCTATATCATTTTTATGTATTTATGATGTTATAAAATATGTTGAATTTCATAAAAAATGTAGTTTTTTTACTATTCACAAAAATTTTACTTCTACATAAAAATGTTAAAAAAACAATCATAGGATAAATTTAAATTTATAAAACTAAAAAAAATCCATTAAATAAAATTAAATTCCTATAATTTATAAAAATTAATTTAAATATAACTATGTAAAATGCAATTAAATCATACTTTAGAAAAATTCATTTTTTAAGTATGAAAATATTTTTATACGAGATTCAACTGTAAAATAGATTCTAATGAAATTAATTGGATTATTAAAAATATAATAGAACTAAATTTAAATTTATAATATTTTAAAATAAAATTTATACTGTTTAAATGTTTGAAACAAAAATACAATTTTTAATAATTTTCAATATTTTTAACAATTCAATGAAAAATCAGTTTTTCATAAAAATCCCAAAAAAATTAACCTAAGATAATTTTTATATGATGATTTAAAAAATTATATTATTTTTATTAATTAATATATCAAAAATTTCCATAAATTAATTATAATATTTTCTCATAAAAAACAATACAATCATTTTTGAGGAAGATATATTTCTGAAGCATAAAATAACATCACTAAAAATTAAGTGATTATTTATGAGGAATTTATCAATAAATCTATATTGATCAAGAAATTTAAATATATTTCATAAATTAGTTAATCATTTTCATACATTCCATTTGAACGGCTAGGTTATAATAGTCATATTAAGTAATAATATTTTAATAGTGTATCACGGTTCATTTAAACTCAGTGTTGAGTGCGATGGAAGATATCTAAGAAATAAAATTATTTAAAGAGAATTATTTTCAAAATTATCAGGGTGTTACATTCTCCCCTATAAATAAATTTCTTCATTTCAATTTGAACTTCTGTTCGGTAATCAAAGGATTTATATTTGAAAAAAATACTTTATTGAAAAATCACATTGTAAAAATTGTTAGTAAAACTTTCTATTAAATGTGGGAAAGCAAAGTATGAAATTCATCTATAATAACACATAACTATGTTTCCAAATATTATAACATAGGTGGGAAGTAAAAAAATTTCTATTGAAGAAAAAACCTACTCCCAATAACTGTTAGAGAGTGATAGAGAACATGGTCAGGTGAAAGTTAACCATAAAAAAACTGTAAATATGTGATGGGTTAAAAGGACACTGATTTCTCAGTATGAAAAGTAAACAAATATTTTTTTTTTGTTTCCAAATATTTTTCCTAAATTTCAGGAATTATTTTACTACCTAGACAAATAACATAATGAAATATTCTTAGTTGAAAATAATAATTTCATCCTTCAATCAATTTTCATCACAATATCATATTTTTCTCTAAATGATGAGTATTAAAGAATAATTTTTCGTGCATGAAGCACTAAAATCACTTCTATAGATCACATAATTCCATAAAAGGATAAGAATCTATTCCACCTATCTCTAAAAATTAACCAAAACCAAAATGGTTAGCATGAGGTAATATATTTCTCAAAATTAATAAAACGTTCCATTAATAAATACTACATTAATCTAAATTAAATAGTAGTACTCAAATTTAAAATTAAATCATTCCATAAATAATTATACTTAAAATTATTTAAAATACTGTTGACCAAGTTTGAAACCTAAAACCAGAAGTATTTGATCACATATTATTTCAAGATTAATTTAACATTTATCTCCAATCATTATTAGTCACTCATAAAGTCATATAAAAAATGTATATTCCCTAATCACATAGTCAATAAGATATAATAATATATTCCATTAATAAATGAATCTATATCCCAAATAATTTCAATAACCTCAATATTAATGAAATTTTTAACCTCTAAAGTTATCCTGTAACTTTAATCTTACATTCCAAAAGTGTGATGTTGTTCTTTTAAAATAATATTACACATTAAAACTAAGGGTTATATATACCTCAACCCAATAATTTTTTCTCAATATACATTTAGTCACCTCAAAATATCATTACATAAAATCTCATAAGGGGGTATAAGTCTTTGATCTCATGATCAACCTAAAACTTATAAACCCATAATGGTATCCATATTATTTAAAAAATTAACACAATCCTTATTCCTCAATTAAGTTCAAAAACTATTGAATATATTATATAAATATAAAAATGTAATAGACATCATCAAATATATATTATCTAAATCACTTATTCATCAAATCACTAACAAAATTTCAAGGTCTCCAATACTATCCCATAAATGATAATAATCTCTTTATCTCAACTAATCTTTATTAATTTTCATTGTTATTGGTACCATTCAACATATGTTTTTAAATCCTTAATGAAAAAATATTGTGTAACAATACTTATATGTTTCAAGATTCTTATATCAATAATATCATCGATATAAAAATTATAAGAAATAATTATTAAACCACAATAACTTAAAAATCAAATCCTTTCACTTAATATGTATTTCCTTGGTCTAGGAGTTAACCACCGAATTAGGGAATTAGCTCGGATAGTGATCATATTCCCCACAAATGAGACATTTAACTATAAATGGTAGCTTATGATTGACTTCATTTTCCTACATCAAGATCTTTATTTTACTTGAAAATTACATTCTCTATGTCCATCATTTCCACATAGAAATCATCTTCCCATTCCTTTAAGACATTACCTTGAGTGATTCTTCCTACATTCTCTACATATAGGAAACTGAATCTTCATTCCTCCATGGTCTTCATAAAATTACACCTTCCTCTTATTTGGTTTATTAGGAAGCTAGAATTTGTAGAGGTTGTTACTTATATAATGAGAAAACTAATTAGAAAAAATCATAAGGTTTCTCCTTCCTGATACTATGTCATTGGTTGCTCATATGGAAATTCATTCCATTGTTTGTCTGTATTAAAATGAATTATCCTGGTTCTAACCATTGACTAAAACCAAAAACCATAGTATGAGAAATAATAATCATGGTGGGAAACCACATAATTAGGAAAAATCATTTATGTGATGTCTAATTAATGACACCTTCTTCTATGACACCGCAAATTTAACCTAGGTTATTCATCATCATTACCAAAACTTCAATATTTTATCCTATAATTAAACATATCCATAGATTTATTAATAAATTTTTATCATCCATGTTTCTAAAGGTTAACTAAACCTTACTTGGATACTAAATATATTGACCCATAAGTTTCATACATAGATCTTACATCTTATTAGATGAATATTCATTACAACATTTTGACCCAGGCCAGAATTGTTTAAGTGTAGTATATTTAGAAACTTTGAAACATAAAAAAAATTATTAATAAAATATCTAAATAGTCACCCACTTATTTATTCATATCTAGAACCTATCTTAGAAATATTATACTTAATACCTTTCTTCATAACCTGGTTAAAGGAAACACAACAAAAGGGTAAGCTCAAATGCTCAGTAAGGGTAAATAAGGGAGATATCAATGATCAAATAAGCATAACATGAGAATAAGGGTATAAGAACATAATATTAATGTTTTAAAACCACAACCTTCATATAAAAGATCATAATATTAATTCATGGAATAAATCATGGCAGTTAATAAGACACGAATCATAAAATAATTAAAGAACATGAACAATGAGATCAAAATATAGACATAAGACATGGAATTGTGGCATACATATAAGCATATAAAATCATTTACTTAGTAGTAAAGAATCATATACAAGGATATAATAGTTTAATGGGTTCACTCCCAAAAATATTTCAGTAGTCAAATTTCACACCCAAGACTATCATAACAGACAATGTCCCTTACTGAACTAAGTTCACTTCCCATTCCAGTCCTATTTATATCATGAGATATAAATATTTACCCAATGAAGCAGAGGGATATATAGGTCCCACCCATCATATAATGAGAATTATACATATGTGAGCCACAAGATCAAAAATAATTCATCATATCAGAACCCATGAAAAGAAATGAGTTTCATAAATATTTCATCTTTTTGTAATAATCATGAAACATCCAGCGAAATAATAATGACGGTATCTGATGATTATGGTTTTTTATCTCTTAAACCTAAATAAAATATGTAAACCTAAGAACTATAATAAATTATCATCCAAGGTTGTATCTTAGTGAGGAAACACTATAGAGTTTAATTTTTCCCATTTTTTTCCTGATTTTATATTTTTAAATGTTTTTGAAGGGTTTGAAACTAGAAAAAAATAAAATAGGATTCAAACTACAAAAGAAATTTAAAAAATAAATGGAACAATTGAAATTATACTGGAAACAAAGAAGTAGTGGAAAATTGATATAAATAAGAAGCATCATCCTCACTAATGATTCAAACATATCAATATTTCTTTTTAATTTTTATTGTTTTTCACAACTGTTGTTATTTAAATGCAAGACATAAATATCAAATCATTCATTTTTTAGTTAATTAAAAAGTGTCAAAAACTAGGATTTTGGAAGTAGAACCCATTTTTGAAGTAGTCAGTTAATTCTCTCAACGATCATCAAAATCAAAGACATAGACAACACTCACTATACTAACAATTCCACGATTAAAGATTGATAAATTTAAATAACCCACATCATTTTAAAACTCAAACTTGAATCAAATTGATGATACTCATTCCGAGTTCATCATATTCCAATTGTAATTATGTTTTACTTTGAATGGAATAAATTTGAACAATGAAATGAAAAATGAATGAAACTTCAAGAAGAAATCACATTTTGAAAATCAGGAATATTGAAAGAATTAAAATTAGAAAATAAAAGGAATTGAAAACATAGAAATAATTTATCATGTGAATACACTAGTTTTGACTTCAAGAAATCTAACTGACATATTCATTGAGTAGCAGTGAACTTCTATATTCATCTTCATTGGCTCCTGGAGTTGTCGCAAATTCCCAGAAAATATTCTGGTTTCACTCCCATCTCTGCTTTCGACATCTTAAAAAATATACATATTTTATAATGCATCTATCTTTGAATGAAAACCAATATACACCATTTTATTCTTCCCACTAGGTTACATGCACTTATAAACTCCTCTATTCAATGACAATCAAGATTAATAAAAAAAGTAGTATCCATTGGTCACTTCATCATCACTCCAGAAAAACAGTCAAGCTACTTTTTCCAAGAAGTCATCATTTCATAAATTTCTCCCATCTAGAAATTATTTTTTATTAGTTATTATTATTATTATTATTATTACTACTTTCCAAAAACCTCACATTAATTTCTTTCAATCTTTATTTTTTCTTCTTTTGATTGACACTTTAATAAAACCTCTATTTTCAACAAATATCTTTGCATCAAATTCTCAAATAAAAACATTGAGTGACTTCTTAGAATTGATAAAAACCTTAGGATTGGAAGAATTGAATTCATCATTGACTAATTAAATATTTTATGAATAAAAGTTTTATCAAGCTCCCTCAACACCACTGTAAGTAGAGACTAAATTTCAGAAAAAGTTATTCCTTCGCCAAAGTTTAGACAAGAATTACTGAAAGCTACTAGAGACATTCAGTATTCAACCTTTCCACAAATTACACTCTAGGACACATAGATTTAATTCCAAAGTGTCAAAGAGTTAAACATTTAGTGATCATTCATTTTATTCAATACAGTTGTATTTCCAGTATCCATCGAAGACCAAATATATTCCTTCGACCCAGAAAACACTCAAAAACATCCAACAATAAAATTTCTTTAAGATATCAGTTCATAATCAATAGATGGATCGACACTCGACCTCGACACTGGGATTCTCAATATGGAATCATCAAATCAATGACAATGGTTAAATTCATCTCCTACAACAATGAAAGACATGTGATTTAGTCTCGACAGTACCTCAATTTGATGGTGGGATTAGGTTGGATAGAAACAAATAAGAGGACACAAACATTGGGAGGAATCTAGATCCTTTAGTGACTTGGCTTTTGGAAGCTTTAGCAACTCAATAGGATGAATTAGTGAAGTTAGATTGATTCAACAATAGTGTTCTGATTCAAGTCCATCAGTGTTAGATATATTCTCAGATCAAGCCTCTGGTTTCCATCATTGATGATGATGGACCAGGTTGCAGCATCAACAGCTCAATTCAACACCAATGAAGACTCATCAGATCTCTTTAAAGACGAGTGACTCCAAAATAAATAGTGATGAATTCATAAAACTCAGTCAGATCTGAGATCCCATCACTAGATTCATGGTGAAAACATGGTCACAATTCAAAGATGGTCTCAGATTCACAAGATGGAAAAAAATAGATTCACTAGTTTTGGATTCTACGGTGCCAATGTGATCTGAGGTCCTTCATTCAGTGGATCGTGAGCTCAAAATTCTTATGGTGAGTGTTGATTTGGATTCACATGACTATGATGTTGATCAAAATTTCAATGATGATGGGGACCTTTCTTGGATGTAATAAACTATGCTGGTGTCGATCTAGGGAACAAAGAGATGGTGGGTTCTTCATGGTTTTAGAAGGGTTCTCAATAGTTTATATACTCTCAGCTTCACCCAGAGACAAAATCTTCCTTGGGAATATTTTGATAGGTTTAGTTCCTTTATTGTGTAGGATAAATTATCCTATTCAGGATATTATACTATGCACCACCTTCTTTGAAATTATCTTCTGCTATGTCATTTATCTTTCTTAGTATATAATTCTCAAATGTGGAAAACAAAATATATCTTATGCAATGACCATCCAATTTTTTTTCTTACGAAAATTGATGAAAATTATCTTTCACAAAACTAGAAATCATCTTACGCACTACACTGCTAATTCAAAAACATTATCCCTAGTAAACATACTGCAACAAATAGATAAGAATCAAATAAATTAGATAAAAATAAAAATAAACTAAATAAAATTTCTTAAATTGATTTTAACAAACAAAAAACAAAAAACATGAAAATATTAATTAATTAATTAATTAATTATCAAAATAATTAAAATTTTAAACTAAGAATCCAAAATATAATAATTATTATATTAACTAATGAAATTAAATATTATTATTTAATTATTTATTTATTGGAAAAAATAAATAAACTTATAAATTGAATAAAAAACACATATAATAATATTAAAAAAGAAACCCTGAGATTAAATAATAATTTTAAATATTAACAAAATTATAATTAAAATAATAAGAAACATTTATTAAACATAAAAAACATTATTTTAGCTGTTATATTATTCTAATCATAAAATTAACACGAACATAAATTAATTAGTTAAAAAATTATTATAACAACAAAAACATAATTAAATTAAATATATTATGTGAAAAAAATGTATCAAAATACATCCACATCAATTAACCTACAATAAGGTTTTTCTTTTCCTCAAGAAAATAATTTAATCAAATCAGTGGATTGAAATAGATCTCAAGTTTGAAATACTGGGTTGCCACACTAAATTGGTTTTCTAGGAGATTTTACACTAAAATTTTATTAAGAAGTGGAAATGTTTACCCTGAAGAAATTAAGTTTTCTTTAAGTGAAAAATAATTTCTTATTTTACAAAAATAATTGACCCTAAAAATTTGAATTCAGATTAAAATCGTTTTAATTTCATTCAAATGGAAGTCCAAAAATCTATTTACCTCTGGGTGAACCAACTCACATAAATTAGCCATCAAATGATGAGAAAGTCTATTTGAATGAGAAGATTAAATAAATTAAAAGGATTATAAATAACTCCTTTGAAAATTTAAAGAATAAAATAAAAATTTCAACTTGGATTGGGATTTTCATTTCATAATCAATTTAAATGAATGTATTATGAATTTTAATCCAAATTTAAATATTTAGAGGCAAAAGTTGACTGTAAAACATTCTTACAATTTTTACCAAAACAAACTATTTTTTAATAGGGTAATTAAAAATTAAGTACTAAAATAATTTCAAGGGGTATTGAATAATTAACCTTCTTAAATTGGATGCACAATATTCAATCTTCTGAAAAAATTAAGACTACTAATTTTTTTATTGAAGATTAAGAAAAAAATATTTTGTTTGGTAATTTTAGGGTTTATTTTTAATGGGATCATATTGGGATATAGATTATCATAGTGAAATACCCTATCTCCAATACTAAAGCTCAACATTGTCCCCGATATTGAACCCTGGGTGGAGAAAACATGCAAAATGATTTTTAAAGTTCAAATAGATTTACAATGAATTAGATTAAAATCATATTTGAAAAGGGTAGAAATAAATCTCAATGAATGTTTTCCATATAATAAAAATAATAAAAAAAAAATTCATCATGCACAGAAGTTCACAACTAATTACCACTTCATGAATACAACTCAAAAATATAATATGCATATTAGTTAATTTCCATGAAATGTGCATAATGTTTTTCATAAAGGAACAAAATTATTCATCACTAATACACAATTCAAAAAATATATTTAATTGGAATAAAAAATATTTAAGATCTAATTTTCAGCATGAAAAATCTTTTTTCATTTCAAAAAACATCAACAATTTTAGACTAAAGTAGAATAAGCAAACAAATTTTACAGGTATGAAAAATTGAGGAGAATATTAATGAAAAAATCCCTCAATATAGAAGATTTATCTCTCTTCAGATCCACTAAAATTCTCCTCTTATTTACATTAATAAATCGTCTATGGATGGATTGGATACTCATAAAAATGTAAACATATTAACATTAAATTCAATAAATATTCAACTCATGTAAAATAAAACCATAATTAAGAAAATGAGGGGTTGAATCAAGTTATTCCAACCTGTAGATTCTATTTATCATTGAAAATTATAAGAAATATTCTCCAATAGAAATATAAATTGAAGTGTAGACCAAAGTGGATTACTCATGGTGAAACATGAAAAGATTCTATATTAAGCTCACTTTATTCACTATAATGTAAAACTATGAAGAAAAAAAAATATTCTAACACTACAAAGGGTTAACACCTTCCCCCACACTTATTAAAACAATATTGGGGAAGAAACAACGTGTTTATTCATATGTATTTAGCATATAACAAAATGAACTCCTCCCTTAGAGGTTCCTTATTACCTTCTCTAAAAAATTTCAACTAATGTCCATTAATATTAAATGGAATATATTTCTTAGGATTTTGAATCTGTACAAAACTAAAAGTGAAAACATGAGTTACAATAAAAAGTACATCCCATTTAGAATAAAATTTACATGGGAAAAACATCATCCTAGAGTTTTACAACAACACCTTATCTCTAATTCTAAAATCTTTATTTAAAAACATCTTGTCATTCACAACAGTAGTTTTATCCTTAAAAATACTTTCATTTTCATAAGAATTATTTCTTATCTCATTTAACTCATGAAAACACAATTTCCTCTCTTTTATAGCCTCAAAAAGATTCAAATTACATGATTTGACAACCTAAAAAGATTTTTTTTCTCAACTTCTATAGGTTAATGATAAGATTTTCCAACAAATAATCTATAAGGTGACATCCGGATTAGAGTCTTATAGGTAGTACTATATGCCCAAAGAGCATCCTCAAGCCTCAAGATCCAATCTTTCATATTTAGGTTAATGATTTTATCAAGAATATGTTTAATATATCTATTTCAAACTTTATCCATTCAATTAGTTTTATGGTGATAGGGTGTATAAACTTTATGACTAAACCCATATCTTATAAGTAAAGCTTCTAATGTCCTATTAAAAAAAATGAGTTCCTTACATTGTGAGAATAAATTTGGGAATTCCAAATTTAAAAAAAGATTACTCATAAAGAAATGGAAAACCACACTATAATTATCTATTCTAGTTGGAAAATATTTAGTCCACTTCAACACACAATCAAACTCAAAAAAAATGTACAAGTATCCAAAGGAATTAGGAAAAGGACCTATAAAATCCATTCCCCAAACATTAAAGATGTCACAAAATAACAAATGTTGTTGTGGCATATCATGTCTTTTAGAAATATTTCTTTGGAACTCGATTGCTATAAAAATCCTAAAAAACTCATTAGAATATTTTAAAATAGTGGGCCAATAAAGTCCTGAATCTAACACCTTTATATCAGTCCTCTTTATACTAATGTGACAACCACTACTCAAAGTATGGGAGAATTTCAAAATTGAAGGAATTTTAGAATTCCAAATACATCACCTAACAATATAGTCACTTCCCAAATTCCACAATGATCATCCAAGACATATTTCCTTGAATCAAAAATAAATCTTGAAACATTTTTATTAGAAAAATGGTGTAGAATAATTTCATCATCTAAGTAATTCATGATATTTGAAAACTGTGGCCTCTTGTCGACATTAGCAGAATAAAACTTCTCTCTAGGGAAAAAATATATAAGGTTAAAAAAAATATTTATCTTGAAAAAATTCGGCAAATATCCCACTAAAATAATATTTCATAGTTTTATCTATTCATCTCATATCTTGGATCTCTATAGCACATTCTTGAAGCAATAAAATCCATCCAACCATCCCTGGTTTTGATTCTGGTTTCTTCATGAGACATCGAATAACATAATGATTAGTACCAAACATAACTTTATATCCCAAGATATAACTTCTAATATTTTCAAAGGAAAAGAAAATGGATAATGATTCCTTATTAGTTATGGAGTAATTGGATTTAGTAGCATTTATAGTTCTGGACACATAATAAATGACATGTGATTTCCTCTCAAATCTTTGCCTAAGAACATCCCCTAAATAAAACTCTGAAGCATCGATCATCATCTCCAAATGAAAACTCGAATCTGGTGGTTGAATTATAGGTGGGGACATAAGATTATTATTTTTTAATTTATTGAAGGCTTCCTTACACATCTCATCAAAGACAAAAGAAATTTATTTCTCGAGAATTTTGATAAAAGGAAAAGTAGTTTGACTAAAATTATTTATAAATCTCCTATAAAATCTAGCATTTCCAAGAAAAGATCAAATATAAATTATATTTTTAGGATGGTGGATTGAAGAGATGATGTCAACTTTGGACTTTTCCACAAGAATTAAATTCGTATAAACTTTATAACCACGCACGGTTCCATTCTCATCCATAAAACGACATTTTCAAAGTTCAGAATAAGGTTATTCTAAATGAATAATCTAAGAACAAATCCTAAAATCTTTAGAAAAATCTAAAAATATGGACTATTCACTATAAATTCATCCATAAAAACTTTCATTAATTCCTTAAGAAACTCAAAAAAATACTAAACATGTAACTTTGTAAGGTGGATGGAGAATTACTAAGCCCAAACAACATTCTCCAATGAAAAAAAGTTCTAAAAGGGCATGTGAAAGTTATATTGTACTAGTACTCTATAGCTAAATGAATCTAGAAGTAACCATAAAATCCATATATAAAAAAATAATTTGATTGACCATATAACCTTCTAATTATTTGATCAATAAAAGGTAAGGGAAAGTGGTCCTTCTTAGTCACTAAGTTCAACATCCTATAATCATTGCATACCCTCCACTTGTTGGGTAACCTAGAAGAAACTAAATCTCCAAACACATTTTTGAAAATTGTGAATCCAACCTTTTTAGGAACAATTTGGACAGTGTTTACCCATTGAATATAAAAAATGGGGTAGATGATACCCGCAACCAACAAGCTAGTAACCTCTGTCTTAAATACTTCTAGAAGTGTATGATTAAATCTTCTTTGAAATTGTCAAACAGGTTTGAAATCATCGTCAAGAAGAATCCAATGCATGCACACTGAAGAACTAATACCTATAAAATAATCTAATGACCAGACTATGACATTTATGTTCTTCTTAAGGACATCTAAGAGTTTATTTTCTTATTCATTAGATAGTCCACATGCAATTTTAACAGGAAATTTTTTATTGTCCTCTAAGTAAGCATATTTCAAATTTTTAGGAAAAAGTTCAAGTTCAAGGGTAGATGGGCTATCCTATTTGGATAAATAAAGTCTATCGGTTTATTTAAGTTAATTTTAGTTAATAAAAATTCCTTAAATATTATAGAACTACAATATCATAATCTAGTAGTACATGAATTTTCAAGAAGAAAATTCATGTCATCCTAAAAATAATTTTCATATTCAAGTTAAAAAATATGAGGTAAAATTTCAATAAAATTTTGAGAAGAAATTAAGTAATTTAAAAAATAATCTAAATCAGTTTCAGTCAGTAAATCATAATTTTTAGTAGTATAACATATTTTAAAAGTTTTAGAGACATCATCATCATTTTTAGTATTAATTTCAGTAAAAACATCATTCTTAACATGTTCAAAAAATAAAAAATACCATACCAGTTTATAAAGGATATATTTAATTTTAGATTCATTAGTATATAAGAATTTAGTATTTTTAGATTCAAAATATTCTTCAGCAGAAAAAGGTTAATTTTCAAGAGAATGTACATTTTATAATGAATCTGGAGGCTAGTTATCTTGAATAGAATTAGTAAACAACTATATAGAAAAACTGTCAATCCTGTTAAATTCATGTGCATAATGGTCTTTTACATGGTATCTCATTGATCCAAATATTTTAAAATTTATCATATTTCCTCAAAAATATAAAGATAATTTACCTTTATGAACATTGATGATTGATTTAGCAGTTTCCAAGAATGAGCTTCCTAAGATTAATGGTGTATCTGAACTAAAATTACCATCTTCTATGTTTAGTGAATAAAAATTAGCCAGAAAAAATAATTATTTTACCCATACCAACACATCTTTGAAAACTACAGTTTTTTTATCTAAGATCCTATTATCTAGTTGGATGAAAATTCTAAATTTCTTGAGTTCTCTAACCTGCATTGATGAAAATATAAAATAAGGCATAAAAGTTATGGGACCTCCTAAATCTAACATTGCATCTAAAAATTGATGATTTCCAATGACACATGGGATATAAAACATACATGGATCATTGAATTTAATAGGGAGAGGGTGTTGAATCCTTGAATAAATATTTCTTCCCAAATTAACTTTCTCACCTCCCTTGAACTTCCTCTTGTAATTACACATTTTCTTAAGAAATTTTGCATAACGAGGGATCAATTTTATAGCATCTAACAAAGGGATATTAATTTGTACTTTTATAAAAGTTTCAAGTACCTCATTATCCATTTAAGTTTCAAAATTTTTCTTAATAGTAGTGATACCCAAAGGGTAGGGAGTGACTCCATATATATTTTAAGATCATAATAAAAAAATTCCCTCCCTTTATAAGATCCCATTAAATTTATAAAGTCTGTAATAGTTATTTAAATAGGAATTTCTCTCTTATTGTTCAATTTTTGTTGTTCAATGGGTGAATGTATAGAAGATTGTTAGGAATATTCAGATAGTTCTTTAAAAATTTCAATAGGTTGTTTTGAAACCTCTTCATGCGATTCAAAATTTATTTCAGAAGTTAGAACATTTTTTTGAGGTTCTTGTACAATGTTTTGAGATTTGAAATTTTGAATTTTAGTTCTACTTCTCAATACTATTTCATTCACATTATCTATTACCCTCATATTCACTTCAGATTGGAATGAAAAATTAACACTTATTTGATTCTTTAAATTACCAATTTCATTTTCCATTTGATCCATTTGTGTAGCCTTGTTTTGTATAAACACTTGTTGTTGTTGTGAAATATCTTGTTTCTTTTTAACCTTTTCTTCCAAGTGTGAATTTTTTATTTGATTAACTTGTTTTTTTTATTTTCTTGGTTCTCTTAATTTTTGAAATTTCAACCATATTGGTTTCTGAATTGATTTTGGTTATAACTAGGTAGTTGATTGAAAGTATGGGGATAAAAATTACATTTTTTGATCATTAGGCCTAAAACTATTGTTATATTGGTTTTTCTAACCTTAGTTGAAGTTTTGATTAAATTGAAATGGATTATATTGGAAATTTTAATTAGGAAACTGTCTTTTTGGGTTATTTTGGAACGGTTTTCTAGGAAGGATCCCATTACAATTCTCATAAGTTTCTTTCAGCTATGGATATTGATTATTAAAAATGATCAGTGGCAGAACAAATTCCATAGTGAATTTGGATGGGATAAAAAAATTCAAGTTGGGATTGTGTTAAAGTAGAATTAGTCAACATTTTATTCATCATACTAGTATGTTCTCTCAACTCGTTATTCAACTATTTTTAGAATTGGAAGAAGACACTTCCATAACTGGCTTGACAAGAATTATAACCCTAGTACTGAATTTTTGTGAATTTTGGGCCATGTTTGATATCATATTACTAGAATATAAATTAGTTTTATCAACTAGAACTCCTCCCATAGAAGAATCTATCATATTTTTATCCATAAAGAAAAAACCTTTATTAAAACATTGGATGAGGATTTGGTAAAATATTTAGTGGTGATGGTATTTAGAGAAAACTTTCTTAATTATCTCCTAGTATTCATGGAGAGTCTCCCATTAGAGCAACCTAAAGACACAAATTTCCTTCCTAAGAGAGGCAGTCCTAGAGGATGATAAAAAATTTTCTAAAAATATTTTGTTTAACTGATGCCAAATTCCTATAGTGGTGGAGTGTGAATAGTAAAACCATTCTTTTTCCGGTTCATCCATATAAAACATAAAACACTCATTTTAATTTTTTCCTCACTTACCCCTTGTAACTTCATGGTGATACACACCATATGAAATTATTTTAGGTGTTTGTGAGGGTCCCCTCCCAACTATCCATGGAAATTTTGTAAATGATTAATTACCCCTATTCATAGTTCAAAATTAGGATCACTCTTAGGGTATTAATTTTTTTTCGAGATTTGAAGAAGTAATATCCTTCAATTTCCTTTGATCAACCATTTTTTATACATTTTTTAAAATATATTGTGTAACACCCGAGACTTTTATGTTATATAAATCATCAAAGGAATCTTTTTCTACACAACACTTTCTTGGCTTGCTTTACACGCAATCGCGACCTTCCTCGATAGCTTGCGTCGTACGCAATACCGAGTTTCACTAAACAACAATATGCTATTAAAACTAGCCGTTATGAATAGTAATAACCACTTTTTGAAATTTTATAAATTTTATTTTTCAAAATGGACTTCATTTTTGGACTCAGAATATCGAAATTCTCCTAGGGTGAAATTTTGGTATTTTTATGAAAACTTTCAATTTTTGATGAATAGTGAAACCACTAAGTGGTAGGTTAAAAACTGAATTTTGCATAAAACTTAATTTTACCGCTTCTGTGAATGGAATTTCAAAAATCCGAGAGACACGGTTAATATCAAGGACTAAAATGTGGTTCAATGAGATGAAAATAATTTTTTGGTGAATAGTAACTTTTTACTATTTTTACCGCGGTTAATAGTAAATAGGGTAACTGAGGGTAAATATGATATTAATATTACCCTAAAACATGTCATAATTCTATTGGACAAGTGTAATTCGACCAAAAACAAACTTAGGAATAAAATATGACCATTTAGGCCCACTTGGATTAGATTAGGACATTTATTATTAATTTATTTAAAGAAGGGTTAAAATAGTTAAAATCAAAGTTTAATAAGTAAATCATTTTTAATATAGGGTTATACATAAGATAAATTCGATTGTAAATATTCATTAGAAAGCTAAAAAGATTTCCTACATGATGGTATTTTATTTGTAATTTTTAGACATCAAATAATTTAATTTATTTATGACACAAAGATGATTCAGTAATTATCTTATTAATGAAATATTGACAAAATTGATAATATAAATACCAAAATAAATGTAATTTGAGACTTTTTATGAATTCCACTAATTTTCTAGGTTACTATGATATATTAGTATTGATTTAATCAACTTGGTTCGAACATATAATTCTGTTATGACTTTGACAAAAATTATATATCAAATAGTGTCAAAATTGACACAAAATAGTTTTTAAATCAAATATTATATTATTAATTGTTATTTTATTCCTAAAAATCTAAGGTTCGGCCAAATGACTTATATAAGGATATATATATTAATAATAAACAATTTGGGGTTCGTTTGGCATGTTATAGTAAGTGTATTAACCATATAGTGAAAGAAAACAAAAAGACATGGTAAAAGTTAAATTATTTAACTTAGAGTTAAATTTAATTGATAAGGTTAAAATAATATCCTAAACTTGTCTAAATTCTATTGGTTGATAGGATTTCGACCCATCCCCACTTTAGCTTCTAAATAAGACCCTTTGGAACCATTATAAACCGATTTTGACTTTAATATAAAATAATATTTTGAGATATTCCTAAGGTGCCCCTCTCCTCCCTTATAAAAGGGCACCTCCTCCCCCTCCTCCTCACACCAATTTGAGCACTCAAGCTCGGCCAACCCCTGCCATTTTCCCTTCTCCACTTCCCTAGAATAATCCTAGAGGTCATGGTCTTCTCCAAAGACCAATCTTAGTTCCTTAAGTGGAGGATTCAAAAAGGCGTTCCAAAGAAGAGGTAATATCCATTACCGATCTTTTCAATTTCTTTCTTCTTCAACTTCTTCTTCTTTAGTTGTTTCATGATAAAGTAATAACATCAGTATTACTTACATACTGATATGTTATTATAAATATGAAACAACCCAAATTCACCTTCTATCCATCCTACGGAAAAATGAAATCACCGCGCGTGCGTACGTACGGAATACCGTCTCCACGCCGTGGTGTAATCTATTTTCCACCATCACCTTACAAGGATGGGTATAATGGTGTAATGAGTAACTATATATGATTATTATAAAGTAATATTGATACTGAAATAATATATATATATACTCCAATACAATTCCACGATCATAGGAACGATATCATCACTCGTGCGTACGTACGGAATACCGTCTCCACGATGTGATGCGACTCGTTCTACATGATCTTCATTTCATAATGATTGTATAAATGAATTGAATGAATGAATATGGTATATACTACACTAATAACATTCTGGAAATGAATTATCTATAACCTAAAGATAAGAATAAGAATTTATTCGACAAAACACGCATAAGAACAAAAAGTTATAAAGACCCGAGTAACAAGTAATAATGAAATATTACTAACAAGAAGCTAATAATATGACCATATATGATCTCATATCAATATGTATGATTCTTTAATAAGTCAATAACATTATTTAAACCATTATACAGGATCTTCGGACACGAACAAAGCAAATCGGACCTAAGGTAAGGGAAATACCACAATCTCATTTTTATCCGAGATTGTTTATTCGTAAGTATTTACTGGGGTGTATTTTATCATCCACATCCATGTTCCTTCAATATGTAATATTGTTTCCATCCAGTTACAATAGTTTAAATCCAATTTTACTCTTCGGTGAGTTTTTAGTAAAGAATATGAAAGGAATCTTTTGTCGCTTTTTCATACGAGGTACTTTTTGACTTTTCCGACAAAAGTACGAAGAATGTTTTTTTTAACTTATACGGCACGAACGGATTTATACTGTTTTATAAAGCCTTATTTTCATGAAGCTTCCTCTATAAGATTTCATGACTATTTTCAATAAAATATCTTTCTTTTAAAATTGCATGATGTTTTGTGAAAAGAAATTGATTTTGAAGAAGAAAGGATATTTTCCTCAAGAATTCAATTCAAGTGATTTATCAAAATTATTTTCCATATAAGATAATAAAGGGTTCTGTTTCTATCCATATTTTTACATTTATTTGACTATGTTGTGATGGAATTATGTTTATGAATTCCTTTATCTTATATGAATGGTTTTATGATGTCATGTTGTTTAAGAATCCCATTTTTATTACATGGGTTATGCAATGATGTATGATTTATGATTTTGTGGCACACATAAGAAAGGATTCATTAAGAGATGGGTGGGACCTATATCTCCCTCCAATGCATTGGGTAATGATTTTATATCTCATGAGATAGACATGGCTGGAACGGAAGGTTATTTCGGTTCAGTGATACAGGACTGAAACGAGGAGTGAACTCGGTTCAGAAAGGGACTTTGTCCACTAAGATAATCTTGGCAATGAGTCATGACTAACAAGAAATGATTTTCCATGATTATGTGTGCATGCCACAAAGATTCAAGTTTTATGTTATGATTATGGGGATCTCATTTTCACTTCTATGATTTATTCCATGTTAAGATATTATGATCTCTTTTGCAGGTTTTGATTTTCATAAAGATATGATATGATTTTTATTTCCTTTATTTGCCCTTGCTGAGCATTTGAGCTCACCCTTTTATGTTTTCTTTTCCCCAGGTCAGGAAGATGGATATTAAGTAGAATATGCTAAAAGGGATCCTAGATATGATGAAATAAATGGGAGGCACTATAGAAGATTTATGAACCAGTTGTTTATGTTTCCCAGTTTCTAAAGACACTATACCTATACGGTCCTTTGTGGTTTTGTCATATGTTGTAATAAGAGTGCTTCAATTTTGAAGTATTAACAATGTATGTAAAGTGTGGGTCGTTATAGTTGGTATCAGAGGAAAGGTATAGTCAACCTTTGGAAACTAGGATGTGAAAGCCTTAGTAAGAACCCTAAGGATAAGTCTAAGTATAGAACACAATCTTAGAAATGGCCATGAATAACCTAGGATAAGACCATAAGCATGAAAATTTTATTCTTGAATTATGTGGTTTCCTATTATAATTAGTGTTGCTCACACTATTCTTCTTGGTTTAAGTCAATGGCTGGAACCCGAAAGAACCGTGTTAATGCGGAATGCGATGGGCAATGCAATGATTGTCCCCCTGAGCAGCCAAACGATATGGGAGCTGGAATGCAAAATCTTGTAGCCATGCTCACACAACTTTCTCAAGCTATGAATCATGCAGGATTTCCAAACGAACAAAGGAGGGAGCAACATTCTGTTGAATCCTTCATGAGGCAGCGTCCACCATCTTTCAGCGGGTCTACTGATCCATTAGTTGCTGAACAATGGATTAGTACTACTGAAAAGATATTTTCAGTTCTTCAATGTTCTGAGCATGATAAAGTCATCCTAGCAGTGTATCGTTTGGAAGGAGATGCTGATCAATGGTGGAATCTTGTTAAGAATACAAGGCAAAGGGATGAAATTGAGTCTATGGAATGGGACGAGTTCAAGAACTTATTTTTCAATAAGTACTTCCCTCGTATTCTCCGAACAAAGATGGAGAAAGAGTTCCTTGAACTGAAGCAAAGGGATGATGAATCTGTTGGTACCTATGAAGCAAATTTTACCAGACTTGCAAGGTACGCTTCTGGTATTATTATCCAACCTGAGAGTAAGATCGATCGATTCTTTAGTGGCTTAAAACCAAGTCTTCGAAGGGCGTTAGCCATAAGGGACTTCAATAGCTACGAGGAAATCGTTCGATGTGCTCTCAAAGTCGAGATGGAGATTGGAGTAACCCATCAGTCACATGGGTTTGATAAGAAGAGGAAGATGGAATTCAAAGAAAAATCTAAAGAGCACACGGAAAAGAAGATGAACTTTCCCTTATGCTCAAAGTGTGGAAAGAAACATGGAGGGAGTTGTCTTAAAGGGACAAGTAAATGTTTTAAATGTGGAAAGGAAGGTCATCGGGCATTTGAATGCCGTGATAATGGGAAGAAGATGTCTAATGATGCAAACAAAGGAAGGGATACACAGAATGAACCTGCTACACTTCAATGTTTCAAGTGCAAGGAGATGGGGCATTATGCCAATCAATGCCCAAATCCAAGGGTTGATGATGATGGTCGACGTCAACAAACTATTAAGGCTAAAGAAAAAGGAAAGTCACATGCAATTTCTATCAGCGATGTGGAGTACGATAACGATGTGGTGAAATGTACACTTACCATCCACTCTAAAGTAGCAAATGTTTTATTTGATTCTGGATCCACACACTCTTTTATTTCTGAAGACTTTTCTAAGGGTATCACCTTATTACCTCAACAATTAGATGTTGAGTTAGCTGTGACAACACCTAATGGCACATCAATCGCATCAAAAGTTTATAATTCTTCTCCGATCGAAGTTTGTGGGAAAGTGCTTCCTGCAAATCTTGTGATCCTTCCTTTAGTGGAATTTGATGTAATTCTTGGCATGGATTGGCTTTCTCTACATGGAGCTCATATCTATTGCCAAAGAAGGGAAGTCACATTTCATATTCCAGATCAATCTACGATCGTCTATCAATGCAAGGATGAACATAACCTTCCAGTGGAAATTTATTCCATTTTATGGGTATTGATTCCACTAAATGAAGGTTATTTATCTCAAATGGTTGGTGAGAAACTCACGATTAAGAATATGCCCATTGTACGGGAGTTTGATGATGTCTTTCCGGAGGAATTACCGGGTCTTCCACCAAATCGTGAAGTTGAGTTTTCAATAGAACTCGTACCGGGTGCTTTGCCTATTTCAAAGACACCTTATAGAATGGCCCCAATTGAGTTGCAGGAATTGAAGAAGCAACTCCAAGAGAATCTTGATAAGGGATTCATACGCCCTAGTGCGTCACCTTGGGGAGCACCTGTTCTATTTGTTAAGAAGAAAGATGGATCAATGAGACTCTGCATTGATTATAGAGAACTTAACAAATATCCTCTCCCACGCATTGATGACTTATTTGACCAACTACGCGGAGCTCAATACTTTTCCAAGATTGATCTTCGTTCAGGGTATCATCAATTAAGGGTCAAAAGGGAGGATATACCAAAGACGGCTTTCCGTACAAGGTATGGACACTATGAATTTATAGTGATTCCATTTGGTCTTACTAATGCCCCTGCTATCTTCATGGATCTAATGAATAGAGTCTTTAGAGACTATCTTGATCAATTTGTGGTAGTCTTTATAGACGATATTCTTGTCTATTAAAAGAGCAAGGAAGAGCATGAAGATCACTTGAGAATTATATTGAAGACCCTGAGAAAGGAGAAGCTTTATGCCAAATTTACCAAGTGTGAATTTTGGCTTCAAAAAGTTGCATTTTTGGGTCATATAATCTCAAAAGAGGGGATATCTGTGGATCCAGCAAAAACAGAGGTTATCGAAAGATTGTCAAGACCAACAACAGTAACTGAGATCCGAAGTTTTCTTGGTTTGGCTGGTTATTATCGACGTTTTGTAAAAGATTTTTCACGGTTATCTAATCCAATCACCAAGTTGACTCGGAAAGGAGTTAAGTTTGTCTGGACAGAGGAATGTGAAGAGAATTTCAAGGAGTTGAAAAGAAGGTTATCCAGTGCACCTGTGCTCACACTGCCTTGTAGTGGAGAAAGGTTTGTGATCTACAGTGATGCATCCAAGAAGGGATTGGGGTGTGTTCTTATGCAAAATGATATGGTGATAGCTTATGCCTCACGACAGTTGAAAATCCATGAGCAAAATTACCCAACACATGATTTGGAGTTGGCTGCGGTAATCTTTGCATTAAAGATTTGGAGGCATTACCTTTATGGTGAAAGGTGTGATATTTATACTGATCATAAAAGTTTAAAGTATATTTTCACACAAAAGGAGTTGAATATGCGTCAAAGAAGATGGTTGGAGCTGATTAAGGATTATGACTGCTCAATCCATTACCACCCTGGGAAAGCAAACAAGGTGGCAGATGCATTAAGTCGACAAGACCATGCTAGTTTATCCATGATGAGGATCACAAAAGATCCAATATTTATGGATTTACAAAGGATGGATATTGGAATTATAATGGAAGGGGAAAATCTTATCTTTCTCAAATGAATGTTCAACCATCTATACATGTGAAGATTAAAGAGGCACAGAAAGAAGATGTCGAGTTACAAAAGAAGGTGAGAAATGTTCCTGAATTCAACCTTGATTGTGATGGGATAATAAAGTTCAGGAATCGGGTTTGTGTTCCTCCCATCCCCGAATTAAAGAAAGAGCTGCTGGATGAGGCTCATAGTTCTTCATTCTCTATTCATCCTGGAAGCACGAAGATGTATAGGGACCTGAAAGAGTACTTCTGGTGGGATGGCATGAAAAGAGATGTTGCTGAATATGTCTCTCGATGCTTGGTTTGTCAACAAGTTAAAGCTGAGAGACAGAAGTCTAAGGGGATGTTACAACCATTACCCATACCCGAATGGAAATGGGAAAACATCACTATGGACTTTGTCACAGGACTTCCTAAAACATCCAAAGGCAATAATGCTATCTGGGTCATAGTTGATCGTCTTACAAAGTCTGCACACTTCATTGCTATTAGAGAGGATTTCTCTCTAGATCAGCTTGCCAGGATATATGTAAAGGAAGTGGTAAGATTGCATGGAGTACCACTTTCTATTATATCTGATCGGGATCCGAGATTTACCTCGAAGTTCTGGCGAAGTCTTCAGCATACTCTGGATACAGAGTTGAGTTTCAGCACTGCTTATCATCCCCAGACAGACGGTCAGTCTGAGAGAACAATTCAAACCCTAGAAGATATGTTGAGAGCTTGCTCTATGGATTTCAAAGGAGGTTGGGATCAACACCTACCTTTGGTGGAATTTTCTTATAATAATAGCTTTCACTCCAGTATTCAGATGGCTCCTTATGAAGCTCTCTATGGAAAGAAATGCAGGACTCCAACTTGCTGGGATGAAGTTGGGGAAAGAAAGCTATTAGGACCTGATCTCGTTGATGAAATGGCAGAAAAGGTCAGATCTATTCAACAACACATAAGAGCAGCTCAGAGTCGACAGAAAAGTTATGCCGACAACCGAAGAAAAGACCTAGAGTTTGAAGTGGGTGATAAAGTGTTCTTATGAATATCTCCCTGGAAGAGGGTTATGAGATTTGGAAAGAAGGGGAAGTTGAGCCCTAGATATATCGGTCCTTTTGAAATAATGGATCGTGTTGGGAAGGTAGCTTACCGATTGGCGCTTCCACCGAATCTCTCTCAAGTTCACGATGTGTTCCATGTATCTCTCCTGAGAAAGTACATACCAGATCCTTCACATGTACTCAGCTCAGAAGTTGTACCGCTGGAGCAAGATCTTTCTTATGAAGAACAGCCGATAGAGATTCTGGATCGTAGCGAAAAAGTCCTACGAAACAAGACCACTCGCTTGGTGAAAGTTTTATGGAGAAACCACCAACTTGAAGAAGCTACATGGGATCTTGAGGATATGATGAGGGAGAAGTATCCTCATTTGTTTGTTGCAAAGTGACGAATTTCGAGGGCGAAATTCTTTTTAAGGGGGGTAGAATGTAACACCCGAGACTTTTATGTTATATAAATCATCAAAGGAATCTTTTTCTACACAACACTTTCTTGGCTTGCTTTACACGCAATCGCGACCTTCCTCGATAGCTTGCGTCGTACGCAATACCGAGTTTCACTAAACAACAATATGCTATTAAAACTAGCCGTTATGAATAGTAATAACCACTTTTTGAAATTTTATAAATTTTATTTTTCAAAATGGACTTCATTTTTGGACTCAGAATATCGAAATTATCCTAGGGTGAAATTTTGGTATTTTTATGAAAACTTTCAATTTTTGATGAATAGTGAAACCACTAAGTGGTAGGTTAAAAACTGAATTTTGCATAAAACTTAATTTTACCGCTTCTGTAAATGGAATTTCAAAAATCCGAGAGACATGGTTAATATCAAGGACTAAAATGTGGTTCAATGAGATGAAAATAATTTTTTGGTGAATAGTAACTTTTTACTATTTTTACCGCGGTTAATAGTAAATAGGGTAACTAAGGGTAAATATGATATTAATATTACCCTAAAACATGTCATAATTCTATTGGACAATTTTAATTCGACCAAAAACAAACTTAGGAATACAATATGACCATTTAGGCCCACTTGGATTAGATTAGGACATTTATTATTAATTTATTTAAAGAAGGGTTAAAATAGTTAAAATCAAAGTTTAATAAGTAAATCATTTTTAATATAGGGTTATACATAAGATAAATTCGATTGTAAATATTCATTAGAAAGCTAAAAAGATTTCCTACATTATGGTATTTTATTTGTAATTTTTAGACATCAAATAATTTAATTTATTTATGACACAAAGATGATGCAGTAATTATCTTATTAATGAAATATTGACAAAATTGATAATATAAATACCAAAATAAATGTAATTTGAGACTTTTTATGAATTACAATAATTTTATAGGTTACTATGATATATTATTATTGATTTAATCAACTTGGTTCGAACATATAATTCTGTTATGACTTTGACAAAAATCATATATCAAATAGTGTCAAAATTGACACAAAATAGTTTTTAAATCAAATATTATATTATTAATTGTTATTTTATTCCTAAAAATCTAAGGTTCGGCCAAATGACTTAGATAAGGATATATATATTAATAATAAACAATTTTGGGTTCGTTTGGCATGTTATAGTAAGTGTATTAACCATATAGTGAAAGAAAACAAAAAGACATGGTAAAAGTTAAATTATTTAACTTAGAGTTAAATTTAATTGATAAGGTTAAAATAATATCCTAAACTTGTCTAAATTCTATTGGTTGATAGGATTTCGATCCATCCCCACTTTATCTTCGAAATAAGACCCTTTGGAACCATTATAAACCGATTTTGACTTTAATATAAAATAATATTTTGAGATATTCCTAAGGTGCCCCTCTCCTCCCTTATAAAAGGGCACCTCCTCCCCCTCCTCCTCACACCAATTTGAGCACTCAAGCTCGGCCAACCCCTGCCATTTTCCCTTCTCCACTTCCCTAGAATAATCCTAGAGGTCCTGGTCTTCTCCAAAGACCAATCTTAGTTCCTTAAGTGGAGGATTCAAAAAGGCGTTCCAAAGAAGAGGTAATATCCATTACCGATCTTTTCAATTTCTTTCTTCTTCAACTTCTTCTTCTTTAGTTGTTTCATGATAAAGTAATAACATCAGTATTACTTACATACTGATATGTTATTATAAATATGAAACAACCCTAATTCACCTTCTATCCATCCTACGGAAAAATGAAATCACCGCGCGTGCGTACGTACGGAATACCGTCTCCATGCCGTGGTGTAATCTATTTTCCACCATCACCTTACAAGGATGGGTATAATGGTGTAATGAGTAACTATATATGATTATTATAAAGTAATATTGATACTGAAATAATATATATATATACTCCAATACAATTCCACGATCATAGGAACGATATCATCACTCGTGCGTACGTACGGAATACCGTCTCCACGATGTGATGCGACTCGTTCTACATGATCTTCATTTCATAATGATTGTATAAATGAATTGAATGAATGAATATGGTATATACTACACTAATACCATTCTGGAAATGAATTATCTATAACCTAAAGATAAGAATAAGAATTTATTCGACAAAACACGCATAAGAACAAAAAGTTATAAAGACCCGAGTAACAAGTAACAATGAAATATTACTAACAAGAAGCTAATAATATGACCATATATGATCTCATATCAATATGTATGATTCTGGAATAAGTCAATAACATTATTTAAACCATTATACAGGAGCTTCGGACACGAACAAAGCAAATCGGACCTAAGGTAAGGGAAATACCACAATCTCATTTTTATCCGAGATTGTTTATTCGTAAGTATTTACTGGGGTGTATTTTATCATCCACATCCATGTTCCTTCAATATGTAATATTGTTTCCATCCAGTTACAATAGTTTAAATCCAATTTTACTCTTCGGTGAGTTTTTAGTAAAGAATATGAAAGGAATCTTTTGTCGCTTTTTCATACGAGGTACTTTTTGACTTTTCCGACAAAAGTACGAAGAATGTTTTTTTTAACTTATACGGCACGAACGGATTTATACTGTTTTATAAAGCCTTATTTTCATGAAGCTTCCTCTATAAGATTTCATGACTATTTTCAATAAAATATCTTTCTTTTAAAATTGCATGATGTTTTGTGAAAAGAAATTGATTTTGAAGAAGAAAGGATATTTTCCTCAAGAATTCAATTCAAGTGATTTATCAAAATTATTTTCCATATAAGATAATAAATGGTTCTGTTTCTATCCATATTTTTACATTTATTTGACTATGTTGTGATGGAATTATGTTTATGAATTCCTTTATCTTATATGAATGGTTTTATGATGTCATGTTGTTTAAGAATCCCATTTTTATTACATGGGTTATGCAATGATGTATGATTTATGATTTTGTGGCACACATAAGAAAGGATTCATTAAGAGATGGGTGGGACCTATATCTCCCTCCAATGCATTGGGTAATGATTTTATATCTCATGAGATAGACATGGCTGGAACAAAAGGTTATTTCGGTTCAGTGATACAGGACTGAAACGAGGAGTGAACTCGGTTCAGAAAGGGACTTTGTCCACTAAGATAATCTTGGCAATGAGTCATGACTAACAAGAAATGATTTTCCATGATTATGTGTGCATGCCACAAAGATTCAAGTTTTATGTTATGATTATGGGGATCTCATTTTCACTTCTATGATTTATTCCATGTTAAGATATTATGATCTCTTTTGCAGGTTTTGATTTTCATAAAGATATGATATGATTTTTATTTCCTTTATTTGCCCTTGCTGAGCATTTGAGCTCACCCTTTTATGTTTTCTTTTCCCCAGGTCAGGAAGATGGATATTAAGTAGAATATGCTAAAAGGGATCCTAGATATGATGAAATAAATGGGAGGCACTGTAGAAGATTTATGAACCAGTTGTTTATGTTTCCCAGTTTCTAAAGACACTATACCTATACGGTCCTTTGTGGTTTTGTCATATGTTGTAATAAGAGTGCTTCAATTTTGAAGTATTAACAATGTATGTAAAGTGTGGGTCGTTATAGTTGGTATCAGATGAAATTGTTTTTGGTGTTTCTTTTTGTGATGTTTTTGTTTTTTATAAATTTTCAATCTCAAAAACATGTTTATTATTTTTTATTTTTCTATTATTTAATTCCTAATATTGTAATATATTTTTTCTAAATTTTTTGGGTTGCTGAATATACAACAGAATTTATAGACAACAAATTTTTTTACTTTTTTTTTAATAGATTATGATTTTTTTAATTTTTTACCCCTTGGAAACCTCCCGATCAATGATTCCAATTGATGATTTGGGTTTTTGTGTCACTTAAACCTAACCAAAATAAGTAAACCTAAGAACTATAGTAAAGCAGCAACCAAGGTTGTCTCCTAATAAGGCAGTCCTGTAGGGGTTATTTTGTCATGTTTTTTTCTTCTGTTTTTATATTTTTAAATGTTTTTGAAGGGTTTGAAACTGGAAAGAAATCAACTAGGATTCAAACTATACAATAAATTTAAAGAATAAATGAAATAATTTAAATCAAACATGAAATAATGTAGTAGTAGAAATTTTTTAGAAATAATAAGCAACAAACTAACTAATGATTCAAATAGATCTATCTTTCTTCATCATTTTTAAACTTTTTCAAACCTGTAATTATTTCAATGCAATACTTAAGTAAAAAAATTTCATTTCATTTAGTTAATTAAAAGGAGATAACAACTAGAATTTTGGATGTATAACCCCTTTCTGAAGAAGTTGGTCAAAACTCTCAATGATTGTTGAAATCAAAGATATGGACAACATTTTTTGTACTTACAATTCTTTGATCGAAGATTGAGAAATTTAAATAGATTGAATAATTTTAAACTCCAACTCAGATTAAATTAGTGATCCACATTCTGAGTTCATAACATTCTAATTATAATTGTGTCGTACTTAGAATGGAAGAAAATTGAAAAAAATGACATATGAATGAAACATCAAGAAGAAATGACATTTCAAAAATCAATAATCTAGAAATAATTAATATTAAAAAAATAAAAGGAATAGAAAAATCAGAAATAATTTACAATGTGAATACACTAGTTTCAAATACCAGAAATCTTGCTATATATCTCCATTGAGAAGCAACAAACATACATCTTAGCACTGTCACTCTATCAAAATAGTCAAGATAATTTTGTTAGGAAGTTAGCATGTCATCAATTTCTACCATCTAGCAATCATTTTTTTTATTTAATATTTTTTATCACTAATTTCCAGCAACCTCACATCAAATTCTTTCACTCTTTATTAGTTTTTCTTATGATTGACCCTTTACTCAAACCTCCATTGTCTGAAAATTGATTTATATCAAATTATCAAATAAAAATGCCAAGTGAATTATTAGAATTGAAAAAACCTCAGTAGTTGAAGCATTGCAGCCCTCATTGACTAATTAAATCTTGCATGAATGACACTTTTATCAAAATCCCTCAACACCTTTGCAAGTAGAGACCAAATTTTAGAAAAAAGTGATTCCTTCACCAAATTTATCCAAATTATTCCATTAGACTTCATCAAAAAATAACTACCCAATCTATCAAGATACATTCAGTACTCAACCTATCAAAAAATAACACTCAAACACACATAGTTTCAATTCTAAAGCATTAAACAGTCTAACATCTAGTGTGCATTCATTTTCTTCAACACAATCGTAATTATAAGAGCCATTGAAGCCCCAACATCTTCATTTGATCCTATAAATACACAAAAATATCTGGCAATAGAATTTATTTAGGATACTAGTTCTTCATCATCAGATTGAACCACACTCGACCTCATTACTAGGATTCTCAATAGGGAATTGTTGAATCAATGACAACATGTAAATTCATCTCATTAATCAAATGAATACATGGTATTTGGTCTCATTGGTATCTCAATAGAATAGTGGGATAATCTTAGATGGAAACAGAGAAGAGGACATGAACTTTGGGAGGAATCTAGATCTGTTGGTGGCTTGTCTTCTTGAAGATTCAAAAACTCAACATGGTAGTTTGTTAATGTCTGCTTGATTCAATAGAAACGTCCAAATTCAAGTCCATAAGTGTCAGAAATATTCTTGAATGAAGCCTCCAGTTTCCTTCATTGATGAGGATGACCACAGTTGCAGCGTGGGTGGCTCAACTCAATGCCAATGACAACTCATTAGATCTCTTCGGAGGTGAGTGACTTTGAAATCAACAACGGTGACTTCATAAATCTTGGTCATATCAGAGATCCAATCAGAGAATTCATTGTAAAAACTTGTTCATGATTCAAATATGGTCTCAGATTCACATGAAGGCAACAAAAATTAGGTAAACGGGTTTCAGCTTCTATGGATTTAGTGAGATATGGGGTCATTCATTCTGTGGCTCGTGAGCTTGAAATCCCGATAGTGAGTGTTTATTTGGCTTCACAAGACTATAACATCGATCTAAATCTCAATGATGGTGGATAGCTTTCTTATATTCAACAAACTACACTAGTGTTTATCTTGTTAACAGAATGGAAGTAGATTCTTCATGATTTTGGAAGGTTTCTTAGTGGTTCGCATACTCTCAGATTCTGTAAGAGACACATGCTTCCTTTGGAAGATTTTTATGGGTTTAGTTCTATCATCGCATATGATAAATTATTATATATGGGATATTATATTACACACATCCCACTTTGAAATTATCTCATGAGATTTCATTTATGTCGCTCAGAAGATAATTATCAAATGTGGAAAACACAATTTATTTTACACAATGACCATAAAAAAGTATCTTATAACCATTGATTAAAATTATCTTCTGAAGAACTGGAAATAATCTTACTCACCACACTAATTATTAAAAAAATGTATCCCTAGTAATAATCCTATAGAAAAATTGATAAATGTAAAATAAATAAATTAAAAATAAAAATAAATTTAACAAAAATTATTAAATTAATTTTAACAAACTAAAAATAAAAAGCATGAAATAATTAGATGATTAAATCTTTAATTATCAAAATAATTAAAAGGTTAAACTAAAAAATCCAAAATATCCAAAATATTAAATCAACTAAATAAATTAAATATAATTCTTTAATTATTTATTTATTAATAAAAACAGAGAAAATTATAAATTAAAAAAATATTTATATTAATATTTTAAAAGCAACCTCGAGAATAAATAATAATTCAAAATATTAAAAAAATAATAATTAAATTAATTAGAATCATTTATAAAACATAAAAAATTATATTAACAGTTATATTATTATAATCATCAAATTAACACAAAAATAATTTAATTAGTTAAAACATCATTTTAATAACAAAAACATAATTAAATTAAAGATATTATATGGAAAAAATATATCGAAATATAACCACATTAGTATCCAGGGATCGTATCCCTAGTAAATCTTAAGTAACACCATATAATTCAATCTTAAATGGAAAATTATTTTGAAATATCACTTGGAATAACTCTTGAAGAAAATAACCTTTCTATTTTAAAATTATTTCTTCTTAAAAAAGTTGTGCAATTATAAAAAAAATATTGTATTTGAAAAGAACCATATAAACTTGTAAAGTAAGATTAAATAAAAATATAGTCATGATGTATGGAAACTTCATTCATGCTGTATAAGTTATAAAAACATTCCTTCCATATTTTTATCAAAAAGGTAGAAAGTACCTTGTTCGAAAAATGACAAAAAGATTCATTTGAAACCGTTTTGTAAAAAGTCAAAAATGGGTAAAAATAAATTAAAAAAATCATAAGAGAATGATAAAAACATATTTGAAATAATTTTTATAAAACATGGATATGAAATAGAAATATTCCTCAATAAAGACTTAAACATAAACAATCCCAAAAATTGATGAGATTGTGAAATAAACCCTTACCTTAACTTAGCCTTGCTTTAAAAGCACTCTAAAATTTGGTATAACAAATTTAGAATTATTATAATTATATACCAGAGTAATTTTCAAACTTATAATATCATATATGATCACATTATATCATTTCAACACCCCCTTTTCCCAATAATTCTTTATTATAATTGATACTTCTAGGTGTTAACTGGTTCGTTTATCATGTGTATATCACTTCTGTAGATCCAATACTTGTACATTTTTATTAGTTAATTTATCTCCAAAATATTTATCATGATATAAATATCATATATATTTACTATATACATATTTATAGACATTTTTAAAAGTTATAAATAGTGAAATGAATTACACCGTTCATAGAGATGGTTGGTCGTACATATGCATGAACGTAGTTTTCATTTTTCAATAGATGGAATGAAAGAAATGTAAATATTAATTCACCTATAAATATCATTATTATATCATATATAATCATCACATTCAACCTCATTGCTATCCATGTAAAATAAAATGAAAAATGAATCACAATACTTCGTGAAGTTGGTAGCCCAAACGTACGCACGAGCGACTTTATCATTTCTCTAAGGATTGGATGGTAAAAAGGTAGACATGATGTTATTATTCCAGAAGTTTAATTGTGTCATTATTATCATATATAGATTTTAAACCCATAATAATAACCATCCATAAAATATGGTGAAGAAAAATAAATTTTATCACTATGTGGAGACGGAAAGTGGTACATACACATAAGTGATGCATTCACTTCTCATTTGAAGGAAAATATGGTGTATAATGGTCTTTTAATATTCATAATTATATTTTAAAATATTTAGGATATTTAATTTATTTAATTTATTATTTTATAATACATAGCATATATTTAGAGGAGGTAAAGAAGAGTAGAAAAGAAAGTGATCGGGTGTGGTGATTACCTATTATTTGAAATGAAACCTTTAGGTCCCCTATAAAGGGTTATATGGTTGGTATTTTGGGAAGAAAAGGACATCCAAAATTTTTATAGGGAAGTTTAGAAGAGAAATTTCATAGGATGGTCGAGCTTTAAGGATCAAAGTGGTGTGAAGAAGTGCGGGAGGATGTTCTCTTTTATAATTATGGCTAGAGACACATTTTAGAATTTCTCAAAAGATTAAATTATAATAAATTGATTCTAAATAAAAATTCCTAAAAATGGTATTGGATTCAAAGATAAGTTAGGATAGGTTTGTAATCCCACCAACCATTATAATTTAGAAAATTTTTGGTGTAATTTTAATCCTTATCATTTTGATTAATCCTTAGTTAACCAATATAATTTAGACATGTTTTAGACCATTAATAGACAATTTATGAAATTTTTGAACATATTATCATCACATTATCTTATTTAATTTTTTTATTCTTAAATAATTTAATAAAATATTATTTTTATAAAATATCATTATTATGAATTTTGATTCCATTCATTTAATTTATCTTTAAATACATCAAGACAAAGGGGGATTTTGAATGTAATACTTTCACATCACCCTAATATGTCATATAGGTCTATAAAATCTATGGTTTACATTAAATCATTCTAATTACATCACTTTTTATATTTTTATATCATTTATTTTTTTTATTAAATGGATAAATAATGAATCAGTGTTTCATAATCAATTTAAGTCATTATATAATTACTAAAAATTAAAAATAAATTGATATCATAAACATAATTTTATTATGCTAAATGTAAATACTTATATTTTTTATTAATTACTTTTTACCTATGTTTACACATAAAGTATATTAAAAATAGAGTGAGAATTTGTAACTTTATGTGATTTAAATAATATATAAGCATTTTCTTGGGAAAATGTTCATTAAAAATTTATTTTTTAGGATAATCTAATGAGGGTATAATAACATTAACCCAATAAAAATTAGACAAGTTTGTACCCTTATATTTTGGTTTTAAACCTTCATCAGCCCTTTTCCAACTTGCTATGACAATAATGTGTTTTACTCATTAAGGTTCGATATAGTTACTATAAATAGAAAAATGGACCATTAATTGACCATGTTTGATATTATAAACTATATTCTAGTCACTGAAGGTTCCAGGCGCAGCAAAAGCACGTTGGCGGGTTTGCCCAACTTTAATTTTAGCATTAAGCGACGTTCAATCCAAGATCTGTCATGATATAAAACGCCAGATATTTGGAATAAAACGAAGAACGAAAAAGAAAAAGAAGAGTCACAAAACCCTTGAGATAGTATCTTCATATGTTGGTTATAATTAATTTAATTAATTCATAAGAATTACCTTGATGGAATTCTTTCTTCGTTGGTGTCTTCGGTCATGATCCTGTGATCCGTCGTTGCGTCAGAGAATCCAAGTGTAGGATTCCTCTAGCGGTGATCCACATGTGTGCCACGTATCTCTAGACGTTGCCGAAGGGAACTCCGGGTGCTAGTGCGGAAGATCCTTTTCTTGCAATGTCCGTATTCAATCGCCTTGATCCGGTGGAGGATCTTGCTTTCGTAACTTGAAAGCGTTCTTGGTAGAAAGGGAATTATCTCTTGGCTTGAGAGTATTTCCAATCCGTTGTGTACAACAAAAAATGGATAACCCCTTTGAAAATAATGTAATTAAGATTTATAATACCTATAATAATAAAATAAATTAATTTCTCATAAACATTTAATCATTTCATTTAATTCTTAGTAATACCCCATGTCTTAATAATGACAGTTGACCATCATTATTACTTGACATGCGTCCAACGTATTACATTTAATATCATTTAATTAAATAAAAAATATTTTCTCACAAATCTTGAAAAATAAACTACATGGCGTGTATATATAAATATAAACGACGTGTACTTTTATTTTTTCAGTTTTATTTATTTTCCTCCACCATATTTATTAGACCTTGAGTAATGGCTATTTATTTCTTAAATAAATGTAACTGCATTACTCGCTAATAAATATATATTATTTCGCCCACAATATATTTTCTCGAATAACTAGTGTCGAAATAAATGCGATTAGACATCCTTGAATAATTATTAAACCATAATCGGGAATAATCTTTATTCAACTTGTTAAATTAATATTTAACTGAGATACATGGACACACTTAGTGTGTGACCCTCTAGGCCTCTTTCTCAATGGCATTAGGCAGAGCCTGCCCAAAGTCCAAGGTTAGCATCTAGCAACACGCCAAGGCACCCATAGAGAAAGAAGTTAATGCCACAATGATGTGTCACCTCCTACGAATTCTTACCTTGTAATATAATCCCTTTGTGTCAATATCTCTAATCAAGCGGGTTGCATGCTAGTGCCATCAACCCATGTTCTCAATTATTCTTTCTTTGACTTCCCGGAATTGAACTCTTCCATACCTTACCATGGACATGGATTTGTTTAGGCTATATCAATTCCATCATAGGGCCTGAGATATCTACTTCCATTATGGAATAGAAGGGACAAATCCTTTCTCGCATTATCTATTAATGTAGTATTACTCGTGACGCACCCAACGTATCCTACCTCGCTGCAAATAATGTGTCATCACAGTTTTCGTCAATACATCTAAATTCATGAGTTTCAATACCCATTAATAATAATCTTAAAGTCTAAGGACCAATACACACGTCCACAGATAGGAACATTCAATGACACTATGAAATGTGGATTTCCTACTAGCGGGTCTCATTCTCATAATATCCTCCTGGATATTACCAAGGGCGCACACCATGAGAAGGTGCCTCAAAGTTTTATGAGTACTCACCCCTAATGGCCTGTATTATTTGTCTCCCTCAAATAACATCATACGACCATAGATCATATATTCAAGAACAGTGTTATGGCACTTCTGGGTTCTCATCATAGTAGGGATCCACTATGACCCATTAATGCAACAGTTGTTTTTAGGACATTATCACATGCATTGTCACGCAGAATAACAATCAAGATGTGATAAGGAATTTATCAATGAATAAAGTACAAAGTAGTTGCTTCTAGGCCACCAACTCCAACAGTCACTTGGCCAAGTATAATATTTTTAATAATTTTTTATGATTTAATAAAATATTATTTATTTTAATATATCATTAATGTAAATTTTTATAACTATTCATTACTTTGACTTCAATAACATCAAGACAATATGTAAAATTAGAACCAAATATTTTAAAACATCCCTAACATGTCATATTAGTATATAAAAATCATTGATTTTATCAATTAACTAAAATTTTAATACTTTTAAAAAATTTAATATCATTTTTTTTATTTTTCCATTAATTTAATAATTACCATGTCAACATTGTATAAGAATTTAAGGTATTTATTTAACATCTAAAAATTATAAATAAATTAATAACCTGAAAACAATTTATTATTCTTAAAATATTCATTTATATTTGTTCAATTTGAATTTTAACTCATATAAAAGTCATGATAAATTATTAAATTTGTTATTTTTATTTTTCAAGCCTTGAATAAGAATTGCAGAAGAATTTGGATAATACACTCATCATATAACTCCAAAATTAATTTATAAACAAAAAATAATCTCTAAAACTTAATATTTAACAAAAAAATCTAGAAAGGACTTATTCCATATCAAATATTATCTTTAGGGTATCAAAATTTTCTCTTTGGGATTGCCTCTGAGTGGCCTCACACTCTGTTATCTCCCGAGCTAGGGTTTCCATCAGCAGAGATTTGGAAGGGGGAGTTCTACATGATGGTTCTACAATGTTTTCGACCCCTTCACTTGTTCCTTACCCCCTTCCCTCACAATTTTCTCCCTTTTATTCTTCCTCATCTCTCTCACTTTCTTGTTTTATTTTGTTCTTGTCTTATCCTGCTCTTCCACTCTTCCATATGTGGTTTTGGATCCTTGTTAAACCCCATAGGCTCTTCTTTTTCTCTTTCCTTATAGTTCCAAATTTATAACCCCATTCAAGTCTGGTGGGTTGGTTTTCTTAGGGATGTTTGGGATGTTCATGTTGAGTCCTGTCAGTGTCCTAAGATCTCAACTTGTGTTTGGTCTCATCTTTTTGAGATTTTCTCATTCATGGAGGTTGTTACTTATTTGGTGTTTTGATGGCGTACTATTCTCCTGGTGATGGATTTGATGGTACGGGATGGTGGTTTTGAGAAAGGGCTACCTTTTTTTGTAGAGGCCATACTGCTTCAAGCTCTGCTCTGGATTCCTATTCTTTCATCACTTTCCCAGTCAGTCTATTGTGGTGGTTTTAAGAGGATTTGAGATGTTCTGTTTGTTCATTTGATGATGTTCCAAGAGTCACATCCTTCATTAGCTTCGATCTGAGCCATAACCCTATTAGATGTTTGTTCCAGTTTAATTGATGAAAATGGTTTGTTCAACACTGGTTTGCTTACAGTTTGATTGGCGAAGGGATGTTGGGTCTGGTTAAGGTCATGGATCGCTATGGTGGAGGTGGTTTCTAGTTTTCAGCCTTAACAATGTTGATGATGTTTGAAGGTCAAATTTTCATATGGTGCTCTTATGTGTAATGGATCGTAATGGTGTGTTGTCTATCGGTTTTCTTCATCAAAAATGATGATTATGCTCAGAGTTGATGTTTTAGTGTTGTTTTATTGGCTATTGGGTTCTCAGTAGAGAGTGGAGTGGATTAATGTTCCCTAGTGTCAGGGTGTATGTCTCAAGGTTGTTCGCTGTTCTAGATACTGTGGACCAATACAATCAAGTGGCGCTGGGATCGATGCATGGTCATAAGCGGTTTTCAAATTTGAATCCATGTTAAATTTTAATTTTAAAATTTTGGTGTCTATATTTGAATTTTTTAATGTTTAACTAATACTAAAACTTAAAGTGGATTTTAAATTTTTTTGAAAAAATGTATTTTAAGTAAGGGTACCAAATTAGAATTTTCCAGCACTTCGCATGATCTGTGTCAGCAGTGAAAATTATTTTTAAATTTATTTTGGAATAAATTAGAATTTATATGTTTTTAATTAGTTGTGAATGATATTTTTATTATTTTATCATAAGTGAGTCATTAATTAAGTTTCATAAATTTATATAATTTTTTATTGTATATATCATAAAAGATACTATATTTTATAAAAACTTTAATTATTTTACTATTCACAAAATTTAACTTCTTTATAAAAATGTCAAAAAAATCATAGGGTAAATTTGAAATTATGAACAAATAAATTAATTCCATTTCATTAAATTCAATTCCTATAAGTGATAAAAATTAATTTTAATATAACCATGTAAACACACAATGCAAATTATATCTTAGAAAAGTGCATTTTTAAGTATATAAATTTTTTATACCAAATTGAATAAAAAAATAGATTCTAAAAAACATAATTGGAATTTTAATAATATAATAAAAAAAAAATTACATTGGGACACTTTTAAAAATAATGTTCCACATTTTAAATGTTTGAAACAAAAATAATATTTTCAATAAAATTCAGTATTTTTTACCATTCACTGAAAAATCATTTTTTTCATAAAAATCCCAAAAATTCACCCTAAGATAATTTTTATATGCTGATTTCAATAATTATATTATTTTTATTTAATAAAATTTATAAAATTTATAGAAATAAATTATAATATTTTCTTAAAAAATCAAAAAAATCATTTTTTAGGAAGACGTATTTCTGAAGTATAAAATAACTTTACTAAAAAATGTATGATTATTTACAAAAAATTTATCAATAAAATTATATTGAGTAGTAAATTTATATATATTTCATAAAGTAGCTAATAATATTTATACCTACCAATTTAATGGCAAGGTTATAACTATAACATTAAATAATAATATTTTAATAGTTTATCTCAGTTCGTTTAAACTCGGTATTGTGCGTAACAAAATCTATCAAAGAAACAAAATTATTTAAAGAGAACTACATTCTAAATTTCATGTTATTACAGATACTAGGAGATACTTTTTGTTTTTAAGTGAAATGGAGAGGTCTGGAGGGGGTACACGATTGAGGCAATCAGTTAGTAGTAACCATGAATGGATCATGTGGTCTCATTTTCCATCCTCTAGTTGCACCAATACGGTTGGCACATAGTTTTCTTAACCATGTGGAAAAACTATGCACAATGAGAAATACTGAAAATTTTTAATGTTTTTTCTGCTTTTTATTTTATAGTTTCTTTTTATTCTATTGTTTCTTATTAAGACCCTTTATGGGTGTTATTTTTAGTTCATTAGATGTGGTTTGGGATTGAATTGTGCTTGATAAAGATTATGTTTTGTTTCATATAGAAAATGACTCCCAAAAAGATCTCATCCATGCATAGAGAGGGTTCTATGGGGAATACCCTAAAAGAGACCTTCCTATTGATATGACTATAGTGGATTCCATGATGTGTATTGTAGACCCCGGAAAACGTGTTCCTGAAATTTTCCAAATGATTCCATACACGATCCAAGATCATAGAACTTTTCTTAAGCTTCGATTTGGTAGGTCGCAGGGCCCGAACAGAGCTACGAAATAGGAGTTATGGACATTTGAAGTTGGGTTGGAAATCTGGTTCGCGAAGCCCATTCCCGAAGCCCCCTCCGTGATCGCGGAGCACCGCTGCGAAGTAATGAGACGAGAGGCTCCGCGAACCCTTTTGACATTCACTATGCGCCGCAAAGACCCCTCGTGAAGCACTGATGTGAAGCACCGATGCGAAGCACCCGAGCATCGCGGTCCCGTGAAGCTCTGGAGGCGGTAACTCTCCATGAACGAATTTGACATTCGCGAGCCCACCGCGAAGCTCTGGAGGTGGTACCTCTTCGCGAACGAATTTGACGTTCGCGAGCGCGCCGCGAAGCACCTGAGGCGGTGCGGGAGTTCTGCTTCGCGGCGCCCCTTGCCTATAAATACCCAGCTCACCCCCCTTCTCAAGGAGGACGGCCACGGCCAATTCGCCCCTTGGGTGGCCGAGCGGAGCTCCGCATCACGGCTCCGCGAGGCCATGCTCCGCGAGAAGCTTCCTTTGCGTTGCTGCTTCGCGAGCCGGGGCTCCCGTGAGTCCATGCTCCGCGAGCCAATGCTCCGTGATGCTTCTCTGCGAGACCATCCTTCGTGAGTTCAGGCTTCGTGAGCCTATGCTCCGCGATGCTGCTCCATGAGACCAAGCTTTGCGAGAGTCCTTTGCTCCGTGAGAGACATCTGCTCCATGAGACCCCTTTGCTCCGCGAGAGCCCTTTTCTCCGCGAGACCCCTTTGCTCTGTGAGAGACCATTTCTCCGCGAGGCCATGCTCCGTGAAGCTACTTCGCGAAGACCTATCCTTTGCGAGGATCCTACCTTCGCGCCCACCAGTACATACCACGGGGGATGCAGTCCCGGCCCTCCGGGCCGGTCCCTTTGCAACCGTCACAGACCCCCATGAAAAATGGAGAGTCGCACCGCAAACGTTTCGGGCCGGGATGTCGGGATTTCTCATTGCGCCCTTATGTGCTCCCACCTTCAACCTATGGAATACCATGATTTGACACACTCCTCCACACACCATGAAACACCTTGAGTTGATGTATTCCTCTTGGTTTGTTTCCTATGTCGTGAGTTGTGGTTCTCATCATCAATTCCCCGAGTACCTTGAGTCGAACCATTCCTCAGGAAACTCCTCCAAACCCAATCACTTGGCTCCTATTCCAGGTCGAACCAAAAAGGGCCGCCCTTGCGTAAGACCCAACACCAACCATTTCTAGGCACCTTCTGCCTAGTAGTCCTATCTACATGACTATAAACAGTAGTACACCCTATCTAAAAAATGATAGGATGCCTCTTGCCCTATACGAGAGATACCTTATGCTCCTAGCATGAGATGCCAATAATCCTTTCTACATGACTTTACACTGTAGTACTCCCTATCTAACAAATGATAGGATGCCTCTTACTCTATATGAGAGATGCCTTATGCTCCGATCATGAGATGCCAATAGTCCTATCTACATGACTATAAACTGTAGTACTCCCTATCTAACAAATGATAGGATGCCTCTTGCCCTATATGAGAGATGCCTTATGCTCCCAGCATGAGATGACAATAGTCCTACCTACATGACTCTAAACTGTAGTATTCTCCCTATCTAACAAATGATAGGATGCCCCTTGCTCCAAGCAAGAGATGCCTTATGCTCCTAGCATGAGATGCTAACAGTCATACCTACAAGACTCTAAACTGTAGTGATCACCCTATGTGCCAATCATAGGATGCCTCTTTCACTAAACAAGAGATGCCTTATGCTCCAAGAATAAGACGCCTAATGCCATGATTACAGTGGCATGATTCCAACGCCCCTTGGCATTATCCCTCCTGTGCACCAGTGCATAATCCCCATTCACCATAGCCGCTTCATAGCGGCACCCGGGCAGCATCCTAGCGTAAGCCCCATTCACCATTTCCGCTCCATAGCGGCTTTCGGGCAGCTTCTTAGCGTAAACCCCATTCACTATTGCTACTCCATAGCGGCACTCGGGCAGCTTCCTAGCTTAAGCCCCATTCACCAGTGTCACTCCTTAGCGGCACCCGTGAAACTCCTTGCATAAGCCCCATTCACCATTGTCGCTCCATAGCGGCATCCGGGCAGATTCCTAGCGTAAGCCTCATCCACCATTGCCTCTCCATAGCAGTACTTGGGCAGCTTCCTAGCGTAAGCCCCATCCACCATTACCGCTCCATAGCAGCACCCGGGCATCTTCCTCACGTAAGCCCCATCCACCGTTGTGATCTGTATCCAGCGGTAAGCCACTGTGATCTCATTCAGCAGTAAGCTGTTGACACCCAATTCAGCGGTAAGCCGTTGTGACCCAATCCAGCAGTAAGCCGTTGAAACCCCCAATCGGCGGTAAGTCGTCATCAGAAGAACTACATGGACTTTGATTCCCTACCACGGGGATATGTAGGAAGCCTCCATGAGGTTCAAGCCCGAAACTATCATCATCCTTTTCCTCAGGCCTCCATCCTGGAGTAAGTCCTAGCACCATGGGCCGCCTAACGCGTAAGCCCCTCTTCGCTTCTCACGGATGCATCCTTCACGACGTGATCGCCAGGTCCCTGCAACCTCTTGTTTCTCACACCGAGCATGACTCACGTGGGCTTAGAGTGAGCACCGACCCTGACCACCACCATCCTGAACTACAGGGACTTTGATCCATATCAAGGCATGGTACGTAGGAAGCCTCCATGAGGTTCAAGCCAACCACTCAGTCGTTTATTCACATCGAGTTCCACCCTCGTCCAACATGACGTTAAACTGCATGCCCTCGTCCAGCATGACGTTAAACTGCATGCCCTCATCCAGCATGACGTTAAACTGTATGCCTTTGTCCCGCATGACATTAAACTACACACCCATTTGAACTATGGGGTCTTTGATCCATGCCAAGGCATGGTACGTAGGAAGCCTCCATGAGGTTCAAGCCCACCCGTCATCCAATTCACGTCAAGTTCTACCTTCGTCCAGCATGACGTTAAACTGCATTCCAGTCTGACGGCAAGCCGTTGTGACTAACCCGAACTATGGGGACTTTGATCCATATCAAGGCATGGTACGTAGGAAGCCTCTCTGAGGTTCAAGCCCACCCCCCTTTGGACCAAGGTCCCTCCTTCTTTACATCGGCTCGCCGACACCCGCCATTCTGAACTACGGGGACTTTGATCCATATCAAGGCATGATATGTAGGAAGCCTCCACGAGGTTCAAGCCCACCGCCCATCATTTATTCACGTCAGGGTTCACTACCGTCCCGCATGACGTTAAAATGTATTCCATCAATACTTTGAACTACGAGGACTTTGATCCATGTCAAGGCATGGTACGTAGGAAACCTTCCCAAGGTTCAATCCCACCACTAGTGGACCCCTGAGTCTACTTTCACGTTGGTTCACCGATGAAACCCTTTGAACTACGAGGTCTTTGATCCATGGTAAGGCATGGTACGTAGGAAGGGTCCCCGAGGTTCAAGCCCACAACCCATCGGACCATGGTCCACCTTCATGTCTGTTCACTGACGATGCCCATCGGACCAAGGTCCACCTTCACGTCGGTTCGCTGATGATGCCCATCGGACCAAGGTCCACCTTCACATCGGTTCGCTGATGATGCCCATCGGACCAAGTTCCACCTTTACGTCGGTTCACCGACGACATCCATCGGGCCAAGGTCCACCTTCACGTCGGTTCACCAGCACCATCCCAAACTACGCGGACTTTGATTCCCTGCCATGGGGATACGTAGGAAGCCTCTTCAAGGCTCAAGCCCAACTTCACTGTTGCCCCTGCGATGGTCCCATTTCATTCCCCCTCCACTTCATTCATCCATCCATCACCCATCCTGATTCTCGCCCGGGCCGCCACATCCTGGTGGGATCATGCCATCCACCTCCTCGCTGCTCCTAGCGGCGCATGGGCCGCTTTCCATGTGTAAGACCCATCATATCTCTAGGTCGTTGTCCTCTGTGTACACCCCGATTCATCACCCTTTTCCCCTCTAGGGAGTGCACCACCTCGGATCTGTCCGCATTGGGCATTCTGATCACCCTTATTTCATCTCTGCAAGACGTTAAACTTGCGGCTTACCTTGTGATAAACATGAGATGCCTGAGGAAAACCTCGGATGGAACGCCTTTGGCATAACTGTCTTCGCAAGACGTTAAACATGCTGCATACCCGATGTTAAACATGGGAAGCTGAAGAAAACCTCAGGTACATGCCTATGGCATATGATTCACCGCATTCGACGTGGGATGCCTTAGGATATGCACCCTTGAGATGCCCTCTTATGAGGAAGAATACAGGTCCCCCAATGTCCACGCACCCAGAGATTCCTCAACATGCCTGATGTTGCTGTCTACTCCGACCGAAGGTCGCTACCATGTCAAGACCCCATGGAATGTCTTGAAGGAAGTAGTGTAATTAACCGGTGTCCATGAATATATGGCACCAGGAATGAGATTCACGAACAACGTATTAAATCTATGAGGGAGACCCGGACTAGGTGATGAGTTCTGAGGAGGAATCCATGAAAGGAAGAACTGACATCCCATCATCCCGTTTCGATCAAGGAGCAGACGTCCCTGAATAAGGAACGAATGTCGCCCGCCTTTGGAAAGCGGGAATGTGGGGAAACATCAGCGCATCCTCCATAGACGGATGCACGCGCCCCAGCGAAAGCGTCGGAAACACGTATGATCCAATTCATAGGTTAAGTGGGTGGTTGAGAGTAGGCATGAAAAATTGATCATACCCATGAGTGTACAAAGAAAAATACACAGTAATTCTATTGTGATAAGAGACGTAATGATCCTAAGGATTAGTGGGTCATATTGTGAAAATATTTAAGTTTTTGAAGACTAATGAGACCTATAATGTGGGATTCTCTATGGATGTGCTGGAAGGGCCAGGTAGAAAGTGATGGGAGTAATTTATCCTACCTAGGAGGCTTGAGGATCTCACATGGACCACTATCAAATAAGGATTTCAATCAATAGTTCTATGAAGATATATTGAGGGATTAGAAGGCTTGTTATTTCTAGAAGTTGGAGCTATGGGATCATTTTGTGATGGATCATTCCATCTTATTTACCAATTTGGTTCATGTCTCCCCAGATCTCCTCTCAAAATGATACCACAAGGAACAACAATTTGAGATAGGATCGAGTCTAGAGACCAGGTCCACGCTTGTTCATTTTTTTCTACCAACTTATTAAGAGGTAGTTGATGAGGATGCTATGGAAGAGGAATATTTTAATGGAAATATAGGATTGAATGGAATTATTTTAGTGAGTGGACACCAAATATCTTTTTTGTGTGTTTAGAAGTATAAGTGGGATGAGTCACACCGAGGCACTGGAAAGAGTATTCAATATTTACCGGGTACAGTGCTAGAGGATTCTATAGGGAAGAAACCTATTGTATATTATCAGTGTAGGAATGGTGGACACACTAGGCCTAGTTTCCCATAGGCTTTTAGGATTCTCTACTAATGTCGTATTTTGGGTTATCTTCTACATTTCTACTAAGATTTTGTTCTGGGTAGCGACTACGCTTCACATTCTCAAAGGGATCTTAGGTATAGTCTGATGCTTCTAATGGGGGAGGTTCTCACCCTTTAAGAAAGGGTGATTATCAATAGGGGAATAATTATTAGATATGGCCTAAGAAATAATTTATTCATGAAGTAGTGGTTGTCGCAGAGGACTCAGATTCCGAGCCAGCCACCATGAGAGGTATGATGTTTATTACTTCTTATATTACATACATTTTATTTGATATGAAAATTAACAATTATTTTATCTCAATAAATATTCCTTATTCTTTGGGTATTCAAGAAAAGTTGATTCCATTTTTAATATATTTATTAACCCTATTAGCTAGGAAGAAGGAGAAGAGTTTCAAGCATCAGGAGTGTTATTTTTTTTAATAAGGATGTTGTTTGGGGTTCCCACATTTTGAAACTAGATTTTTTTGACCTAATAGTTAGCATGGATTGGTTGATTATATTAAAGTTTCTTATTTACTTTTATCATCATAAGGTCTAGTTTATTAATCATTATGGGATCACTCATGTCTTTTAGGGTGAGCAGGATATGTGATTAAGGAGGGAAGGACCGATTTCTTCAAAATTGGGGATGATTTTATGAAAATTGTCCCAGTTGTTTCTTGATTACTCAGAATAACGTATAGAGGGTAAACCTAAAATAGTCATGGATTGGTATGTAGATGTGTTTACATAGTATTTATTCCCTAACAATAGGTTTATTTTACTATCAATATGCTCTATGGGTTGATCTTGATTTCCATTCTATCTTATTAGATTTATCCAACCTAGATGAATGATTTAAAAGTACAACTAGAGGATATTGAGGGAAAGGGATTTATCTATCCCAATGAGTATCTATAATATTTGTAGATCCATTTTTAAAGAATACAAAAATAAGCCTTTGGATTTACATAGAATATCATAATCTTAACCAGGTGATCATGAAGAATAAGTACCTATTTACTAGAATTAATGATCTCTTTGATTACCTAATAGGATCTTGATGGTTATCAAAGATTTAATTAAGGTTTTAGTACCACTGATTTAGGGTATTTGAAGAGGATATCCTAAAGAACACCTTTTTAAGTTAGTATAGAAATTTTGAGTATTTGGTTATACGAGTTGGGATTACCAATGTTCTTAAAGTTATTATATCGTTAATAAACCAGATCTTACACCAATTTCCGTATTCCTTCAAGTTCATGTTTTTAGAATATATCATGGTGTATTACAATATAGAGGAGGACCATGCAGACCATATAATATTTTTCTTGGAAATTTTAAGGGAGATGCATCTTTATGACAAGCAGTCCAAGTTCCAATTTTCGATTCAGGAATTATTTTTTTTTTGCTATGCGATTTATGATGTAGGGGCTTTAGTAAACCAAGAGAAAGTTTGAGTAGTCATAACATGGGAGTATACTAATATTGTGTTCAATATTATAATCATTTTTGGATTGTCTAGGTATTATATACATTTCACTTATGACTTTTCTAGGCTAGCTTATCCCTTGATAGATTTGACTATAAAAGTGGTGAAGTTTGAACAAGATGACAAGTTCTAGTGTTCTTTTGAGAAATTTAAGGTCCATTTCACATTTGTATCGATTTTTATTATTCCTATGTTTGGGATGGCTTGTGATGTGTATTGGGATGCTTCTAGTGTGGGATTGGGATGGGTAATGATGCACGACAACCATGTGGTGGTCTTTGGATCATGATAGCTATGCATAGATGAGTGTAATTATAATACCTATTAATTAGAATTGGAAGTTGTGATGCATGATTTGAAGACATGGATACACTACCTCTTTGGGGAGAATTTTATAGTCTGTTCAGATCATAAAAGCCTTAAGTATATCTTTACCTATAGTAAACTTAATCTCATGCAGAGACCATTGGTTAAATATCTTCTTAAATTTTATTTTTGTATTTCTTATACACACGAGATGGGGAATGTGGTCCACAAATATTTGATTAGGAATCTTCCAGTGTAGCCACATTGGGTAGTAGTGGATTATTGGGGATTGATGTGATTGTTTTATGATATAATTCTTGAGTAGGAGGAGGATTGAGATTAGGTGCTCCCATCCAGTATTAATCTGGTTAGGAGTGAAAAAGTATATAATACCATGTTCTAGTATATTAGTAGTGATTTAAAGGGTGGGGAGACCTTGGGTGATTGGAATAAGTATCCTAATAATTGTATCCTTTTCATAAGGTAGCTATCAGTTACTATAATCGGGAGGTAGGAGGTGATGTATGAGATTCATAATTATTTTTTTACTTTTACCTCATATCAAAAAAATATGATTTATACCTTGAGGGGTTGGTATTAGTGTCTTGGGATAATATATATAGTTTTGGATTTTGTTTCTTGATGTTTGACCTACCATAGAATCAAAGATGATCATTAGAGACCAATCGGGCTATTACAACCACTTTCTATTCCATTGTGGAAGTGAGATGATATATCTATGAATTTCATGATCAGAATACCGCATACTCTGAGTGGTAAAGATTACATGTGGGTGATTATCGATCATTTGATGAAACCATCCCAAATTATTCCCATCAGGGAGTCAGTGAATATGTTCAAGAGATTTTTTGGCTTTATGAATTTCCCTCACTAATATTTTTAGACTGGTAAGCCCATTTTACATCCCAATTCTATAAGGGACTCTAGGAGGATTTGTGAACCTAGTTGATTTTTAACATGACATACCAGTAACTTATGAATGTTTAGTCTGAGCAAACCATTCAGACTCTTAAGGATATGTTGTGAGTGTGTGTACTTTATTTTAGAGGATCATGGGAAAGGAACCTATTGTTGGCTGAATATTCTAATAACAATAGTTATCTAGGCTCAATCAGGATGTCCCTATTTAAGTCACTATATAGGCAGCCATGTCAATTCCCATTTCCTTGACTTGAGGTGGGTGAGTATTCCTTGGTATGACCAAGTCTCATTATGGATATGATGGAGATGGTATGAATAATTTGATAAAGATTATAAATATCTTAGAGTAACTAGAAGTTTTATGATGATTTAAGTCATCTACCATTATATTTTTTTTGGTTGGAGATCAAGTGTTTCTACGAGTATCTATTTGGATGGGACATTGTCGCTTGGGAAAGTAGGGAAAGCAAAAACTATGTTATTCCAGGTTGTTTCAATTTATAGATCATATTGGGAAGGTATCCTATTATTTGGATTTTACACCAAGTTTTATCTTGATCAATTATGTATTTCATGTCTCCCAATTCAAGAGATACCTTCTAAAACCACATCACATGTTATAGTGGGAACATTTAGAGGTTAATCTAGATACCATAATTATGGAGCAGCTAGTTAATATCCTAGATTATCAGTAAATTCTCTCCATTATAAATATATAATTTTGTTCCTTGTCCTTTGGAATCATGGTGGTGATAGTTATGAGACATGGGAGTGGGAAGCATTGGTGGGGAGCAATGGCCTCACCTTTTTTCTTCTAAGGAAGACTGAGGAATTTATGGGGGTAATAAGGGGAACAATGGGGAGTTTGTGACACCCTTCGGGTCACTGGTACATCCAATTTTGTTTTTTATTTATCGTTTGGTTTATTTTTGGAGTTCTAATATGTTTGGGTTTGCAAATTGGTGTTTTAGGAAAGACAGAACAAGGTTCATGGTTATGGAATAGTTTTCCTAATCATTCAACTAACTGTGTAAGGGGATGGTTTTTGGGTAAGAGGACTTTTTCAGGGGTTGAGTATAGTTTTTCAAACCTTGAAAAACCAATTAATAATAGAGGAACCCATTTTTGGGGATTCAATAGCTCCCACATAGTTAGTTCATGGTTTTCTTAACCATGCGGCCACATCATGCAATTTGTTTAACACATTAAAAATGCATATTTTTACCAAAAATTAACCTAACATTTTTATACCCCATTGGTATCATTTATCATTAATTGCATGTGAAACCCATACGCCTTAGCATGTAAGCTTATACCCTCTAATATTTGGTGGATTCTCCTTGGTATCTTGGTGGACTGACTTGAGGTAGGTCATGTTCTTTGATTTTTATTCTTTATTCCCCCTTTTTAATTCATGTTCTTCTATTTTCATGGATGTTTATAACCCTAGATGGAGGGGGTGTATGAAATTGTGATTTCAATGGGGGATTTAGTTTGTTTTCATGTGGATTAGGCATGTGAGGAATTCTCATACCTATTCCGAGTGGTTTCTGTCAAAGGCAATGAGGTTTGAAACTAATTATGAGGTAAGTGTCTCTATTTAAGGGAATTTTCCAAGGATTAAATTTAGATTATGAATCATATTTTGTTTATTTTTAATAAATTTCTATTTAAATAAATAATTTTTTATTCTTATTCCACATTTTATGTGATCCATGGTTTGTATTGGAAATTAGGGTGTTTAAAGAGGGTTTTCTAAATGGGTGTGTCTTATATGCACTCCAAGTGTTTGGTGAAAAAGATCGAAGAGGTTTTTTTCTTTTAAATGGATTTATAAAAATGTTTTAGAAATTTTTTTTCCTTATGAATGGTGACTTATTTATAATGGACATGTTTTTTTATGAAATTTTCTTGTGAAATGGGTTTTCATGAACATCACTTGTTTTTTTGATTATATTAGCATGGAGTAGCAGATGGGTTAAATGGGGTATGACTGAGGGTTTTCTAGGGGATCGTGAGAGACTTAGGTGAGTAAGACCATGAGATATTCAATTTATTTTCCATGTTACCATGATATTATTTATTAGAAAGATCATGAGAGCTTCCAATTTTTAGACAAGAGACTAATATAGATCTTGGAGTTGAGCCTTTAGAAGGAGTTGAGCCTGTAGAAGACTATGAAAACTTCCATTTTTCTTATCTAGATAGAATACTTTGTTTAGAATCACCAATGATAGACACGTTTTGATTATAACCCTAGGGACACTTACTCACACCATATTTATTTATATTATTTTTTCATTTGATTGGTTCCATGTTATTTTGATATCACGTGTGCCATGCCCATTTATATTTATATGGTTTATGATGTTTTTTATGCCCAAATATATTATGAATTATTAGATATGTTGATCATGTTGTGCTATTGGTCCTTGTTTCATTAATTGACCCATATTGGGATTTGTTTTAGAAAACTTGATTCATTTGAAGTGAAAAAAAAGGGATGTAATGGTTTTGTTTAAAAGGGAAATGTTGTCAAAGTGGTATAGTTTTGAATTTTTTTTTTAAACTAGTTTATTAGTTTTCATAGTTAAATACTTAAATATATTCATGGTGGTATCCTAGTATGCTTTTTTCCTCATGAAAGTACAATAGTGAATTGTTATTTACTGATGGGCCAAATCAAAATGAAAATTTATAAAAACTCAAACTATGATACTCAATTAATTAAAATGTAGTATTTTGGAAAGTTTGAGGATGAACCCACAAATATGGTGAATTAATTTATTTAGGTTTTAAAAATACTTCATTTTATTAAACTAAATAAATAGATGAGAAAATTTGGTTTTGATTGATTTTAAGATAATATAATGAAAACAAAGAAAATTGATTGATTGATTTGAAGACATATTTTGAAAGCATTCTTGGGTATTTTAATTTTAGGGTATGGGGGAAATTGTATTTTAAAAAATAGGTTGATTAATTAATTATTGGTTTCATATTCATGAAAAGGAAGATCCAATAGTCATGGTATCCCCTCCTTGATGCAGAAATACTCTATTTACTTTGGTCTGGTAATTTAGGGTTTTTCCAAATCAACTTTATCTCAATACCATATTTAAACCTGATTCCCCTAAATTTGGAAATGGTGATGCCTCTTTTAGGGTTGTAAGTTTCAAATTTTATGGTTCCTTTTAGATTCAATTATCAATGGTCATGATAAAAGTAAAATAAAGGGATTGGAAAGTGATTGAATAATTGTAGCAAACCAAATACATGAATAAAGATATTGAAATCAATCAAATGAAACCTTCCCCCTTGGATTATATAAAACTTTGGAAAGGCGAGTATAATGAACCTAGCATTTTAAATATATTATTACATGATTTTAATAATAAATAGTCTTAAAATAAAAACCCAAGATCGTAATGTCTAGTGTCTTTAAAAGGTTAGATACATAATTATAAAGCATGAAACCAAAATAAAAATATCTTTTATTTAATATTTTTAATGAGATCCTAACACCCTTAGAGCCCTTATATATATATAGTATAACCAAGGAAAAAAATTAAAAAAATGGATGATCTAAAAATCCTAATAAGGGGATAAATATAAGAATAAATCATAGCGTATGAGTTAGAATGCATAAAATGATGACATAAAAAGGCATGGAACATGAATAAACATATGGAAGCGTAACATATAGAACATGAGACCATGTAATCATGGAATCATAGTAATGTGGAATAAATATAAAACATAAAATAATCGTGATTCAAGGATCATTTCACATGGAATATCATGATTCAAGGCTAACCACCAAGACCGTTGTACAAGGAGCACAAGTCAAGGCTTACTACCAAGACCATTGCACATGGAGCATGAGTTGGGGATAACCAACAAGATCATTTCACATGACTTATCATGAGACTAAAAATTACCCAATTAATTAGAGATATATATGGGAACACCTGTAATAACATTTTCATGAATATGTGTGCCACATAAAAAATAATACATAAGGAATCAAACTTAAACTTAAGGGTTACCCATGGAAAGAATTGGGTATCATAATCATTTAAAAAGACGTGAAAAAATATAATATCATAATCGTGTCCATGAAAAAAGTTTTTAAAATATACATGAACATTAATAAGGGAAAATATTCATAGATCATGATACATGATTTCAAATTGAAGTGAAAACAGGTAAAAATAGTGTTTAAGAAACTTTAGAAATAAAACATTTTAGTGCAGTTTAAGGAAAACATTAATGATTTTTTAAAAGAAATAAGGTATAATTGTTTGTATAAAAACATAAATTAACAAAGAAATTTTTTCATTATAAAATGAGTTTTTTTTGTAAAAATAATGGTGGCTTAAAATATTTTATTGATAATAATTGAAAATGGGTAAGAAATTGGGACGTTCCCTTGAATTAGGCTTGCTTATCAGTAATAATTGAGAAGGGAACATTTTTAAAACATGTAATTACCCATAATATAAGGATTATATGATATGATAAATGATTTTAGAAAATATACAAAAAAATTATAATAATTACATAAAAATAAATAAGAATTACAATAGGGTAAAGAGAGATAAGCGTAACCCGATGGAAAAATGGAGGTCTGGAAAGGATCCCTTACTTTATGCCTGAAAGTATTCTTCAATTGATCTTAATGTTCTGGATAATCAGATTAAATACATTAATTAATTAAATAATAACGTTTTATACATGTATTTTTTATTATAATTTTATTAAGTTCATTTATGGCCTTTTTGATGAGCTATAAGATACAATTTTATTGTTTGGGATCATTTGTTCCCTTGGTTTTCCTAATCAGTTTACTTGTATACATGTATGAAAAATCATGTAAAATGAGGATAGTGTATAGAATTTAAATTATATGTTATTAACTAACATTTAGAATATTAAATTTTTATATATTTCATTATATTATATGTTATGAGGATGAATCATTAGATAACACATTAGTGATAACTATTTAGATTATTTAGTATTTTTTTATTATAAGAAACTAGTTTTGTTTTAATAATTAATATCATGTATATATAATGGTTACATAATATTACATAGTATTTAATAAATATATTATAATCATTTTTAACCATAAAAATAGTTTTATGACCATACATTAAGTCAATAATGTAAGATGAAAACTCGTCGTCCATGAATGCAATAAACTAACACATCATGGATGATGTATTCATTTTTAGAACTAAAAGAGAAGGGGAAAGAAATGATGATGGATTATTCCATTAAAATAATAAAATTATATTATATGTGAATACTAGAGTTACCATTCTACTTGGATAAGGGTGGGTGATGAGAGAATAATAAAATAAAATAACTTGGAAAAAAATTAAATGATATGGAAAGAGGTTTTTACCTCTTGAATTATTCTCCTTGATAGCCTCATTAAGACACTTGAGTTTGGTATTTTGATGAGAAAAATGGATCCTTGACATGGGGGAGTGTATTGGGAAGTGTATTGGGTATAATTGGGACAAGGATAAAATCTTTAACGGTGTGTGGAAAAGAGGTGGCGAGGGGCGATATTTATAATGAAAGAGAGGGGTGTTTTCTCATTATTTTATTCAATACTTTATTATTTTGGCTCTAGACTATGAATAGTTTTATAATTATCACAAAAATATATTAAAATAATTAATTATAGTTTGAGATTATTGTCTTACATCCAAAACACATCATCCATGACTCAATGATTCAAGTATTTAGCTTATACCGTAAGTTACAATATTTCACTATTCACAAAATTCAACTATTTTAATAAAATAAAAAAAATTCACCCTAACCATTTTAAATGTGTAGAATTAAAAAATAAACTCCATTTTATGAAAATAATTTTAAAAAAATGAGAAATTTAATTATAAATAAAATTATTATTTATTTGAAAAATACCGATTTTAAATTTATGACTTTTTTTATAACACTTTGAAAAAATAATTCAGGTATCATAAAATTATCCTATAATAATAAGAAAAAAATATATTTACGTAAGAATAATTTAAATGAAAATAAAATTTCTTTTAAATTGTTATATTAATTATAAAATTATAAATAATTTTTTTTGTTTTATAAAAATATAAACACTTAAATAAAAATTTTGAAAATATTTACTTACTTATACTATGATTTAATTAAATCATATTATTGTTTATAAGATGAAGAAATTTTATTTATACTTTCATGGTTGTGGTTACTATTCAATTTTCCGGTTTACAATTCATAACGGTCACAATACTATTCTTAATGTCAAGGTACTATTCTATTGGTTTAGGTTCCTTAATTTCTAGAAATACCTCTTATTCCATTCATTATTCATTTAAAAAGTTTTTATTGTATTTTCTATGAGATTTTATGTGATTCATACCATTTGAAATAATTATAAGAAGGATAATTTCATTGATAAAAGTTTTTGAGTCAATATATTCTTCCCCCCTTAATAAATTTCACCCTCGAAATTTTATTTTACATTCTATGTTGAAAACATGTGAGGCTACTTTTACTTCACGGCTTCCTCCAGTTCCCATGTTTCCACTTCATACTTATGGTTCCACTATAGTACTTTGACAAGGTGAGTAGTCTTGTTACATATAACTTTATCTATATGATACAATATATTTACTAGATTCTCCTTATAAAAGAGACAATTTTCTAGCTATACTGCCTCTGAATTTAGTATATTTGAAGTATCTGGTATGTAGTTTCAAGAGGGATACATGGAATACATCATGTACTTGGGGCATGGTAGGTGGAAGTTCTAGTCAATAGGCTACGTCTTCGACATGATCAAGGATCTAGAAGTGGCGGATGTACCTGGGATATAACTTTCTTTTCTTTACAAATCTCATGATCCTATTCTATGGATAGATATAGAGGAATACTATATCTCTAACCTTAAACTCTAGGTCTCGTAAAAAATTGTCTGCATAACTCTTCTATCGACTTTGGGTTGCTTGGATATGCTGCTGAATGTTTTTCACCTTTTCCACCATTTATTTGACTATTTTAGGTCCTAATAGCTTATTTTCACCAAATTTATCCTAGTATTCTGGTGTTCTGCATATTTTCCCATAAAGGGATTCATATAGAACCATTTGGATGCTCGAGTGGAAACTATTTTTTAGGAGAAGTCAAATAAAGGAAGATTTTTGTCCCATCCTCCTTTGAAGTACATAGAACATGCTCCCAAAATGTCTTCTAATGTATGAATAATTTTCTCATATTATCCATCAGTTTGAGGATAACAAGAAATAATTAATTTCAACTCAATGTTTAGATCATGTTGGATATTTTTACAAAATTTCTAGGTGAATCTTGAATATCGATCATAGATATCGATACATATTTGTGCTCCCTGGGTGAATAGAAAAGGTTGAGCTACGTGTATCACTTAGAATATCCTTCTTTATCTCTATATTGGATGAAACACATTGTAATAACCCAAATATCATGACTCCATACTCATCCATTTGGAACTCCGAGGATTTCCCATTTATGATAGTTTCCACCATTGTTTGAATTTCCACATCATTTATTTGAGAATTGTTTATTTTCTCATTAAGGGATGGTTGATAAATAATTGGAGAAATGATTTATGATGTTCATTCCTTGAAAATTACCATTTACATCCTTTGAAGGTCTAAGAATATTGGATCCTTCTCAACTGTCATCATTGATAAAGATACAATATCCTTTCAACTTAGAGCATTTGTTACCATTTTTTCCTTACTAGGATGGTAGTGGATTGAGAAGTCATAATCCTTAATGAGATCTAACCATATTATCTAGAGCATATTACGTTTTTTCTATGTGAATATATATTTGAGACTATTGTGATCATTATATATCTAACACTTCTCCCCATAGAGATAATGCTACTATATTTTCAATATAAAGATCACAACTACCAACTCTAGATCACATGTGGGATAGGTTTTCTCATGAATTTTAAAATACCATGAGGTTTAGGCTACCACTTTATCATTTTGTATTAGTATATAGCCTAATCTCTTCTTTGATACATCACTGTATAGAACAAAGAGTTTCCCACTTGTTAGAAGTGTGAGTACTAGTCTAGTGATAAGCCTCTTTTTGACCTGCTTAAATCTTTCCTCACATTCTTGTGTACAGACATAATTTACCCCCTTTCAAGTAAAATTGGTTAGTGGGTTTGAAAATCATGAGAATTTCCTAAAAATTCTTCGGTAGTAACTGGATAGAACATGGAAGCTATGGATCTTCGTTACATATGTTGGATTTGGCTACTCTTTGATTTCCTTTGTCTTGGAAGGGTCCACAAATATTCCTTTTCTAGTGATAACATGCCCCATGAATGATACTTACTCCATAAAAAACTCACATTTATTTTACTTTTCACAATTTTTATCCATTTTTGACATCTTTATTAAAGTATTCAAATTCTTCTAATATTCCTCCTTACTCTTGGATTATATCTGAATATCATTAATAAAGACTACCACAAATTTGTCGAGGTAATATCTAAGGAATCTATTCATTAAATCCATGAAAATTTCTAGATCATTAGTAAAATATAAAGGCATCAGTATGAAATCATAGTGTCCATACCTCATTTGAAAAGAAATATTGGTAATATCTTCCTTTATCACCTTTAATTGGTAATATTTCATCCAAAGGTCCACCTTATAGAAATACTTATCCCCACACAATTGATCAAATAATTCATCTATCCTTAGAAAGGGATACTTGTTATTTATCATGAATTTATTGAGCTAATGATATTAAATATAGAGGCACATTGATCCATCCTTCTTCTTGACTAAGAGGACTAGTGCACCCCATGGTGAAGCACTCAGGCATATAAAACCCTTCTCCAGATTCTCCCATAACTACTTCTTTAGTTCTTCCAGCTCAACGATGGCCATTCTATAAGGTGTATTTAATATAGACAGAGGTCTAGGAATAAGTTCAATTGAGAACTCAACTTCACATTGAGGAGGATGACCAGAAAACTCTTTGGGGAACACATCAGTGTAGTCCCTCAAAATGGGAATGTATTCGAGCGTGATCCTCTCCTTTGTCTCAATCATTTGATATTGATATGTTTTCTCATAATAAAATAATATCCACAATTGAAATAATTATTTTTATAGAGATTAATCATCCTCCTTACACTTTTATATAATTGGAGGATACTTCTGGACATGAAGAGTGATCTACCATTCTCGATAGTTGATGTTGTATTTGTATAAATATAGTTAATCTATTCCCAATTTAGCATAAAACTCCACTGAAGGATGTAAGATGAGATTTAAAGGGAGGTTCAATCTACAAAAAATTAATATGGGAGGATTTAGAAACATTGGATGAAATGATTACCTTATTTTCTATTCTCATAGATAACTGACTTAAAATTCATTTTTTATTGGATTTCCAAAATTCACATTAAGGGTGAGCGAGAACCAAAAACCAAAGCAACCCATTACACATTTCAAAATTAAAAACCTCCATAATAACCAATGATAACATTTCAAAATTATAAATACATCCAAAAAAATCGATGATCTGTGTCATCATCATGAGTACCACTGTTCTTTATGAGTCATCATCATCACTAGTACTGCTTTGTCATCTCCATATATCTTCATCATCATGAAACTACCACACCAGACACCAGTGACCACTGAAGATTTGTGACCGCCAATGCCGCTGTCATACTCAACATACACACCATATTCATCACACTCTTCATCACCATTCATGATGAAATCAAACACCACAATAGAAATAAATAACACTAAAACCAGATACCAAATCAACTTTTCCACAGATCGAACATTAAACAAATCAAGAATTTGAAGACAACTACCACAAACCATCCCCAAAATCTCTAAGGAAGAATCACCAAATAGATCTGAAAAACTAGGAACCATATTCACCAGATAACATCGACTCATACTGCACATGGAGCACTAAAGGCCACCAAACCGCACTTCCAAAAAATTCATAGTAACCATTGCTCCAGATCCAATGGGGAGAGGCATAGAGGAACCCAAATTCAGAGCATGGTTTGGAGAGCCCGAACACTAGCAATGTTTAAGAGGTAGAATATCAGAAGCTATCCAAATAGAAGGAAACTGATTCCTGTAGTGCCTGAAAAATCATTGTCTGCTGAACCAAGACCCAAAACCTCTTTAAAACCTCTACTACATCACCGAACAGTAGAGGTTCAGAGAATCATGAGGCTTGAGTAGGATTAGGGAAGCTGAGGGCATCAAAAACACACCACAAGAAAGTGCTACAAAATGAAAAAGAAGAATAAAATTAGAAAGGAGGAAGGCTTGAGAACAATAAGGAGAGGGGAAGATCCATCATGTCAAGCGGGTTGCAGAAACCATAGGAGGAGATCCAAGAGAGAGAAAGGCTAGGTGAATGGGGAGCCATTTCTCACAGATAAATCAACCTCTATAATTTGAAGTGGTTTTTGAATAGTTTTTATAAACTTACAAGATATGATAGAATGTGTAGAATCAGAATCAAATATTATGTTTTCTATTCTTTAATAAATTACCAGAAAACCTATGACCATGTCATTTTTGGGATCCACCTCAATAGTAGTGATAGAATATGACCTTTATTGCTACCTTCGAAGTTTTTTTTGTTTTTTTTCTCCAACAACCCTTGGTTTAGGGAAATGGTTTTTATAATTACCAATTTCCTTTCAGTTTAAACACTATAATTCAGTTTGATTATTGATTTAAACCTTCCTTTATTCTTCCATACTAGCAGGGTTCATCATATCCCTTCTACAATTATTAGTGAGATACCCCATTCTTCCACATTTGAAGATTTTCTTAGTTCCCTTTAGATAGTTCCCAGGTTGATTCTTCCCATAATTTTGACACATGGTATATTGTGTTTTCTTTCCATCATGGGATTTATCTATTGATCCACCCATATTAGACCCAATTTTCCTCTTTTTATCTTTGTGCACATGAGACCTCTGAGTGTCTCCAATATCCATTTCAACCTTAAGGGAACAACGACCAATCTATTCATAGCTATCAAAGTCCCAAATTTCCAATTATTTTTATAGATTTAGCTTTAGTATGATAAATAAGAGATCCAAATTACTTACAATTTTCATGAAAAATATGAAGGCGTATCATGTAAGCCTCATGAAGTTTTCCTAGTAATCCCTATAGACTCTTATTCCTTATACTTCAGTTTTAAGGATTCCCTTTCCCTCTTGAGATGGAGAGTTCAGGGAAAATATTTAATGAAAAAATATTTTATTGAATTACTCCCAATCCATGGAATCATTTTCCTCTTTGGAATTCATGTTTTTGATCAGTGTACAAAATTGATTAGCTTCCCCATGAAAATGATAGACTGCCATCAAAACATTATCTTCTTTTGAACACTGGAGGATAAATAATATCTTCTCCATGGAGTTAATCCATTGTTCTGCAAGGAGGGTATTAGAAGATCCAATAAACATGAGTGGCCTTTTCGCATGAAGGATTCAATGATGAATTTAACCTTATTAGGATAAGTAGGCCATTCCATGCAATTAAAATTATTATTCATAACCTGATCCAACTGAGAAAGTACTATGATCAAGTTTTTGAGTACCCATTCCCATCATATTCGGAATATCATTAGGTAAATCATTACATTTCCCATCACATTGATTATTCACATGATTTATTCTATTTACATCCATTAACTAATAAAAATAAAGTACTATTAAGGGTCTTGAACACATAACTAATAAGAATATAAAAAGAATAAATTGAACATAGAATCATAAACTTTTAAATGAAAATTATATCATAACTTTTGATACCCTATGTTTCAATATAGTTTATCCATGCTGATAGAATTATCCCTAGGTTTCTTATTAAAGTACTCAATTACTAATCTCAAAAAATAATTAGACCTTTCTCTGATACAAACAATAATAGACCAAGCCTTTTACGCATATTAGTACATGATTTTAACCATAAATATACTTCAAATACAAACCAAGGATTATAAATTCTAGTTTCTTAAAAATATTAGATACATAATTAGAAAGCATGAAACCAAAATAAAAACATCTTTTATTTAATATTTATAATGAGATCTTAACATCATTTGAACCCTTACATATGTATAGGATAACCTGGGGAATGCCTAAAAAAATGGATGAGTTAAAAATTCCAATAAGGGCATAGACATAGGAATAAAGAATAGAACATGGGTTAGAAGGCATAACATGATGGCATAAAAAGTCATGGAATATGAATAAGCATATGAAGGCATAACATATAAAACATGGGAAAATGTAATCATGGAATAATATTAATGTTCCAAAAACATAAAAAATGACATAATTATGATTCAAGCCTCATTTAACATAGAGAATAATGAGTCAAATATAACCACCAATACTGTTTCACAAAGAGAACGAGTCAAGGCTAACCACCAAGACTGTTGCACATGGAGCACAAGTCAAGGGTAACCATCAAGATCGTTACACATGACATCTCATGAGAAAAAAAATTAACCAATGTATTGGTGTGCTATCTAGGATAAAACATCATAAAATGTTCATGAATATGTGTTCCACATAAATATTAATACTTAAGTAATCAAACATAAAATTAAGGGTTACTCCTGCAATGAATTGTGTATCATAATCATGTCAAAAGGCGTAACAAAAGGGAATATCATAATGGTGTTCATGAAAGAAAGGATTTAAAAAATACATCTACATTAATAAAGAAAAGTTGGAATATATCATGATAGGTTATATCAAAATTAAGTTAAAAAAATATTAAAATAGTTTTTAAGAAACTTTAGAAATAAAACATTTTAGTGTGGTTTAAGGAAACAATTATCGATTCTTTAAAACAGAAAAGGAATAATTATTTGTATAAAACAAGAAATGAAAAAAGATAGTTTTTTCATGATATAATGATATATTTTATAAAATTAATGATGGATTAAAATATATTATGGATGATACTTGAAAATGGGTATGAAATCAGAAAGTTCCCTTGAACCAGGCTTGCTTAACGGGAATAATTGAGAAGAGAACCTTTTTAAAACATGTACATACCTATAAAAGATGGATTTTATGATATGGATAAATTATTTTGGAATATATAAAAATAATTTATAATAAGTAAATAAAAAATAATAATAATTACATTGGGTTAAAGGTAGAGAAAGAATAATTCGATGCAAAAATGGATGTTAAAAAAGGATCACTTACCTTATGTACAAAAGTATTCTACAACTAATCTTAATGTCCTAGATAATCAGATTAAATAAATAAATAAATTAATTAATTAAAAACCTTTTCAAAATTTATTTGATTTATTATAATTTTTTTAAGTTTATTTATATCTTTTTTTATGAGTATAAGATATAATTTTATCATTTGGGAGCGTTCGTTCCTATGGTTTTCATGATCATTTTACTTGTAAACCTGTATGAAAAAACATATAAAATGTGGATTGTATCTTTAATTGAAATTATATGTTATTAATGAAATTATAGAATAATAAATGGTTGTATATTTCATTATTTTATAAGGTATTAGGATGGATCATTTGATAAAATGTTATCGATAACCGTTTAGATTATGAGGCGGGTTTTGATCATCACAATCTTTTTTTTGTTTTATTACTTAATATCATGTAAATATAATTGTTATAGAAAATTAAATAGGTTGTAATAAATATATTATAATCCATTTTAACCATAAAAATGTTTTTATGACTATACTTTAATGTGGTAAAGGAAAATGAAAACTCATCATCCTTGAATGCGATAAATTAACTAATCACAAACAATGTTTTCATTTTTACAAAAAAATGGAAGGGAAAAGAAATGGTGTGGATTATTCCATTAACATAATAAAATTATAGTACATGTGAGATACTAGATTTACCATTCCACTTGGATAAGGTTAGGTTAGTCGAGAATAAGAAATGAAAATAACTTGGAAAGAAATTAAAAGGAAAAAGAAAGGGTTTTTTACCTCTTGAATTATTCTCCTTGAGAACCTCCTTGAGATAATTGAGTTTAGTCTTTTTATGAGACCAAGGGATCCTGGACTTAGTGATTGGATTGGAAAGAGTATTTAACAGAATTTAGAACAGGCTCAAAGATTGAAATGTGTGAGGAGAAGAGGTGGTGAGGGGTGGTATTTATAGTGGAGGAGATAAGTGTTTTCTCATTATTGTATTCAATAGTTTATTATTTTGGATCAAGACTATAAATAGTTTAAAAATTATCAAAAAATAAATTAAAATAATTAAGGATAGTTTGAGATTATGGGATTATATTATCCATACATAATCTATGATGCAATAAATCATGCATTTAGCTTATACCGTAAATTACCGTATTTCACTATTCACAAAAAAATTAAACTATTTTATAAAAATCCTAAAACATTCACCCTAACATTTTTTCCACATGTAGAATTAAAAAATTAAATCCATTTTTTGAAAATATTTTTTTTATATATGAGAAATTTAATTATTAAATAAAATCATCATTTATTTAAAAAATATAAATATTAAAATTATAATTCATTTTATAACACTTAGAAAATATTATTAAGGTATCATAAAATTATATTATAATCATAAGGAAACAAAATTTTTATTTATGAATAAATTTTTGGAAAATCAATTTTCTTTTAAATGATTATATTAATGGTAAAATTATAAATAAAAATTTTTGTTTCATACAAATACCAACACTTAATTAATATTTTTTAAAATATTAATTTAATTATACTAGGATATAATTATATCATATTTTCATTTATAAGATGGATAAATTTGATTTATACTTTCATTGGTGAGTTTACTATTCAATTGGATGATTTACTATTCATAAGGGTCACAATACTATTCCAAAGGTCAAGTTACTATTCCATTAGTTTAGGTTTCTTAATTTATAGAATTACCTCTTAATACATTAATTATTCATTTAAAAAGTTTTTATTGTGTTTTATATGTGAATTTGTGTGATTTATACCATTTGAAATAATTATATGAAGGGAAATTTCATTGATAAAAGTTTTTGGGTTGTTACAGTGGGTTTACCCCCTAATTCTAGTTATGAGAGGATAATAGGGAAGGAGAGAAGAAAAAGAATGAATAATGAAAATGGAGATAAAACTGGAGAAGACCATGCACAATGCATCTTCTCACTTCAATATTTGGTCTCTAGGATCTCTTCCATAACAGAAAGTTTTCCCTCTAATTATAGGCTTCATATGGGCTTGAGTATTAATGAAATACATTTTAGATTATTCTAAAAGTTGTCACGGGTGGTACCTACTTCATAAAATGAGTCAAAAATAAAGATACTTCAATTCCGGCTGCTTAAATCCCATTCCAAACTTTTACACGATGTGTAATTGTTGCATGACTTGTAAAATTTTCACCACATGTACCAAATTCATGACTTGTAGATTTTTGGGCATTCAACACATGTGTCACAGTGTGACATATATACGTCATTCTATGAAACATGCATTCTTCACTTTGTGCTGATTTACTCAACTTCATTACCCATTTCTCTTTCATGACATACACCAGTAAATGATGTGTAATGATTACAATACGTGTAACGTCAGTTTTCTGCTCTGTATGCCTTGTTTTCTGCGTTTTTTTAGTTATGTGCCTTAGAAGTGTTCCATGATCATTCTAAAAAATCTAGTGTCGTACTACATGATTTTTTCGTTATGTGAAGTGTCTTTTTTTTTCTTTTTAAATTATCTTTTGTATCCTACCATAAAACATAAAATTTGTTAAACCTTTCACAAATTGGAAAGAATAAACATTTAAATATATAAATCAATATATCAAAAGACCATAAAATATATACATGAAATATATATATCACCTCACACACTATATATTCCTTTGGGAGTATGTGTATTTCCTTTTTCAAGACATAGGTGAGTGAAATGACACCAAGTAACTGGGTGGGTCTTCTGGATTAATGACATATTGGGTTTTGTGGATGAGATGTGGTCTCATGGAGTTAGCCCATGTGGATTTGTATTGGGAGTTTGGTACATGTTGGGAAGTATGTGTTGGTATTATTTTGATTTGTACCCTTTATTTTGAGTTTTGTGATTTGAATTATGATACCATGTATATTTCGTTTTGGTATACTTATATATGATCTTGTTTATGATATCTTCTAGTCTTTATTGAACACTCTAGATGTTTTATTTATTCTATTTATTCTAATGATATTAGTGTCGCCATCCCATTTCATGGATGGGTCTTTTCAGTTTACCATGGAAAAATCCATTCCCAATTGAATATTAATTGTTCCTGGTTATTTTCACTAGCCCGTGGAGATCAAGAACGCACTTCAGGACATATAATGGGCCATATTGGGTGATGGTTTGGGTTAAACTAGGTTTTTTTGTTACACTCATGGAGTTATAAAATTGGGTGAATGAGTAAGGTGACCAAGTATATATGATAAACATTAAATGTTATCACTGTAAAATAGGTTAGTAATTATAAATATATTTAAAATTATAAATAGTTTAGTAATATCTATTAAAAAACTATACCAATCATTGTAGGATCAAGACATGGGTAGTAATTTTTCATCAGCAAAATGAGTCCTTTGGGGTGTAGTCACATGATTAAGATGATAGCTTTTCCTATCAATATATATGACTTCCATGATTTAAAATATATAGGGGTATGTGATTGGTTCTTTTGTACATCAATACTTTATTGGGACATTTAGTAGTTTATAGGTACATTCCAAGATATACAGGTTTTTTGGTAGGATTTCAGTGTAACTGTTTTGATTCTAGATTTTTTAAGGATTTTGAGACATCGCTTATTTTTCAATTTATATATCCATTATTATATGTTCCACTTTTTTCTCATTTTTGTTTGGTTATAACTTTTGGTAGTTTTCAAGTTCTTTTCAAAGGTGTAATTTGTTTTGGATATGATGTCAGTGTAACAATTATACTGCCTGATTATTAAATGATTTGGGGATTTTTTTTAATTTAATTGTATAATAAAGCATGTTTTATTTTTTTTACATGATTGTATAGATAATCCTAGATTACATTGATTGTTTTTTATTATTTTTACTTTATAGGACAATTCATTTATGTCGTGACTCAATAGTGTGGGGAGGGGCGATACGTTTGGTTCTATGTATGATTATGTGTTGTTATTGGTTTGTTTTTCTCTTGGGATTATGAATTATGATAAATTATGAGATATTTTTTATATTGAAATTAATTTTATTAATATGTGTTGGATTATAAAATAATGATAATGTAATTTAAAATATTTCTTTTATATTTTTTTAATTAATATGTATAACATTAGTTGATTAATTTTTTTGGATAAATAAATATATATAGATAATTTAAAATCAAAAAGTAAATATAGAGACCTTGTATAAGATTCTAAAGGTTTATTTGAATAAATAACCATGTTGACCACATATATAAATCCCTTGTTAATGGACGCCACCATTAGTTTCCACAAAAGGGGTATTTGAGATCTTATCTACCATAACCACTAAAATTGGATGTATAGCTATCACTAATGACCCAAAGTCCCTTCCATGACCACTTTTAGTGGTTACAAATGCCTATTTCTCTACTAAAGAAATTATAATATAATGTATTCATGTGAAAGAGATTATTAGTAAATAAAATTTTGGAGAAAAATGGAAAAACGAATAAGGATAATCTAAATTGAATAGACTTTATGGGGATTCAAAATGAATTCATTATCTATATATAGAATGTTCATGTTGAACTCTAAGTCAACGAACTATATATTTATAGCTAGAAGAAACATATAGTACTTAGATTCAAAGTAATTGAAAATGAATAAAATATTCAATTTTTGGATAATGGGAGGGGAGTAGTCAAAATGAAATTATGTTATTTGGAATCAATGGGAAAGTAAATGAAATAAAATATGGATATTTAAAAAAATATTTTATCAAAAAAATATTTTTTTTAAAGATGATACATTCACATAAAATATAAACTTATGATTATACAATAAAGTAAAAATAATAATTTTTATTAAATGTATCTATAAATTATATCATATACATATCATATATCATTATTTTATCATGATGACATATAGATCATAAAATAAAGAGAAAAAACCCATAAATCCTTTGTATAGGATGATATATCCCATTCCAAATGCGTGTTTATTATGATTATTATTTCCCAAAATTATATTTTATAGTCTAATACCATATTTTTCCATCACCTACACATCACCACCACCATTTTTACCTTTCCTCCAAAGTGTCTAAACCCAGGGTTCCAAAATAATTTCCATTTATTACCCCCTCAATTTATTTCCTTCAAATCATTTATTTAATAAATTATCATTCATCACTGTATACTTTTCTATTGATTTCATCAAATACTTAGTGAGCATAGGGATGACTTCAACCCTATATTCCACCAATACAGGGAAACATATAATAATGAAATAAAGAAAAAATAAGGATAATCCCTAAACACAATAGATAAATAATCATCCACTAAATAGCAGCCCACAACTACATTAGAGAATACTAACATGTCTATATTCCAAATAACCATGTACAACTCCATGTTGATAAAGTAGATATTTTAGACAGTAAGATATATATAATACTTTATAGGTTTTTAAGATATTTTAATACTTAAACTAATTAGTGAATGAAATCATAATCCTAAAATCCCAAGAACTCCATTATTATCAACCTAAAACTATGCTATAAATAAATTAAGAATAATGTGTTCCATAATAAAGTCAACTTTATATAGTTATCTTCATCCAATGGTTGATAAATATCACTAAGGAATATCTAAAATACTCTTATCCATGGTTTATCCACATACTATATTGAATCAACCAAATGGTTTGGGTAGGACTCTCCTCACACTTATAAAAATAAAGAATCTTAATCAGGTAATGAATAATGGTGAAAGGGAGCATTTAAAGGGAGGAATATAATCAATAAGGCTTAGTCAGGCTCAAGTTATTTCAATTAGATGGTGTCTACCTCCTTATATATCCATCAAGACATCCCTATACATAAACTCATATTTTTATAATTCATGAGTTATCACCTCATCTTACTATTTATTCATAATATGAATAAATCAAACTTCCCATGCAATTTATCATATTAAAAACTATATATTAATGATTAAAAATGTTGGATGATTTGAATATTAATCCTTATACTTCCATATTAAATTAACTTCTTGTTATCACATAATAGACCTTATGATATCCCAAGTGCAGTTCCTTGTGATATTAGTACAAGGAGTAAAATATTCCTTTGGAACCATGAATGTCATACTATATAAAATCCTTAGTAATAAGGCATAGTTATCCTATATATATCACAAATATATTAGGATTTATGGGTATATCTACAATAATACCCCACTTTCACTAATGTCTAATATAATTTGTTCCATTACACATTATATTGTATTATATACAATAACTTGTGAAACCATATAAAAAACTCCATTTAGATATCATCCAACACACTTTTGGAAAGTTATCATTAACTTTACCATGCATTACAACATATGAAATACATTGTGAATACCCATCCAAAACTCCTTTTATAAAAAATTCTATTTTTTTATAGTATCTCTCTAAGTAAAACCCAATGCCCCTTTATTCAATCAAAAAGTTTGACCCCATATTCCTTTGTATCATTGAAAAAATCCAAATTCTTGAATTTATAAATGAAATAAAAGAGTAGAAAAGAGTAAATAATAAATTATATTCATGCTATAAAGGGATCTACAATGATCTCCACAAAACAAATGTATCATTTTTCTCATTTCCCCTAACTATGGCATATACAAGAATGCATTTCCATAGGATCTATTATTCTAAGACATTGTGTAACCATAGAACATGGAGTATGTTAACCCCATATAGACAACTCAAATGTTCTCAATTCTCCGAGTATTGACTGAACAAATTGATGAATTCATGACATTATATTCACATTTATGGATGATCATATCAAATTATACTCAACTAAATTGATAATCACATCATATTTACTATATAGGTATGGTATTTCATTTCCTTAGTTTATAAAAATTAAGGGATTAGATGTCATAATATTCATAGAAGATTAAAAATCACAACGTGGTTAAGATCCAACTAATTAAATTATCAAGAACATACCCAACCACTCCATGACTAGCTAAGAATCAAATTTTATCAATGAAAGGTAATACTGTATGAAGGTTCTCATACTATGCATATCACCAACCATATATAGTAGAGACATCAAACATGAAACATGCAACCATAATAGACTAAAGAAAATGTGTATGACACTCAATGTGGTATAAGTATAGTAGGTCATATATAGAATAAAAATAATTGTGTGCCACATGAGTATGTTCGGTATCCCAACACAATAATCATAGTCATGACAAGCTTAACATTTCATCACAACCTATAATAATTGATGATCATCATCTTTTAGGGGTATAATTAATGTTTTACTATGAGAGGTAAATTATCATTAAACTTCATAAAATGTATATCAATATATATATTCATCCAATGTGAATGAACTATAATGTATAGATTTACTTTTTAATAACATAATAAATTTTATATTCTTAAAATACTTCCAGAAAACATAAAAAAACATACATAATCACTTATCTTACATATCATATGATATACTACTAGATCATCATTATGATTGCTACAATTTTAGTGATCTTATTAAACTCATTAAATATCTATTTAATTATCACTATATCTATATGTGACCATATGATAAAACCCTCCCACTAAACACTTTTAAATAGTAACATATATAAATAAAATAGGTTTGAATAATAGGGATACTTAGGAATCATTTTCTTAATATTCAACTGTTTCCTCTGGAAATGGGGATAACCTCATTGATTTAAGGTTCAAAAATTCCAAGCGGTTTATAACGGGTTTGTTCGTAGAATAAAAAACATCCAATGATTCCATATCCATTTGGACCTACTTTCCAAAGGTAGGTGCTCATTAGTTGCGAACTGATGAGGCTTACGAATTTGCATTGGTTGAGAGGATGTGAGGTCGGACTCATCACACCCTTTTGGGGGGAATTATTGTCTACTTAGGGACTCTCTTTATATATTTAAGTTATGTTCGTGAATCCTTATTACATTACCAGGTATGAAAATGAGCTTTCTTTTAGATCTGACAATCAATAATTAGTATGTATGAGATTTAGAGAATCTTTTATATGTATTCGAGGTTCTTCATAGATAGGTAATCATCTGTATTTATTAGAGATTCTTGATCAATGGTATCCTTCATCACATTATATAGAAATATCTTGGTTATTGTGATAACCATACTGGTTTTAAAGACACTCAGTGGGGCACTTGAAGTTTATTGTCATTCAGAAGGACATGAATTATTTCATAGTTGGGATCGTACCCGCAGATGGGCTACCTACGTATCATTTTTTTTGGAAAAGGAATCAGAACCCATGTAGTTTTAGAAAAGAAGTATGAGGTTTATGCATGATTGATGTCTCAAAGAAAGATGTCAAAATTACTTTTACACTCTAAGCTCACGTGAGTCATGCTTAGTGTGAGAAACAAGAGGTATTGGTAAAACCAGACAATTGTTCCATGAAAGATGCAATTATAAGAAATGAGTGGGGCTTATGTATGTATGACTGCCCAGATAGATGAATATTAATATTTACTTAAGGGAAGAAACCTGGGAACAAGGTCCATAAAGGTATATGTTCTGTATGGAGATTTGAATAATCTATCTTGGGGCTTATTCCTGAGGAGGATTCCCAAATCAGGAGGGGACTTATTATTGGGTTTTGCTCTTGAGAAGGAATCCCAATTCAAAATTAAATTAATATTGGTTAAAAAAAATTATGAATGGGGATTATTCTTAAAGAAGAGGCCCAGGTTAAAGGGGATTATGACTAGGGATTACTCCTAAAAAGGAAGCTCAGTTTAGGGGAATTGGGGCTTACTCTTGAGGAGGATGCCCAAATTAAGAGAACTTGGACTGGGGCTTACTCCTGAAAAGGAGGCCTAGGTTAAGGAAATTTGGAATTTGGGAACTTGGGGCTTACTCCTAAGGAGGATGCCCAAAATTATGGGAACATGAAGACTAGGGATTAGTCCTGAAAAGGAGGCCCTGGTTAAGGATTCTCTCATCTTTAAATAATGAGGTTAAATGAATGAAATCTCTGATATTAGTGACATAAAGATATGTGAATCACTAAGTTTTAAGAGATGTTCCACAAAATTACTTTCAGATAAGGAAGTCGACAAGTAAATCATTCCATAAATGACTTTGGAGAGAGCTCTGAAGGCTTAATCTTGAATAGGATGAGTGGATAGGCGTAAGAGAGGTGAAATAGGTAGGAGGGGCACCCAAAAAGAAGGTGGCACGCAAGTCATGCGTGGACGTGCAAGTCCTGGTCGTGCAAGTATACTTGTGCAACACATGGGTACTTGCACGAAGGTTAAACCTTAGGGTAATACTTGGGTGAGACTTGGATCAATCCCTTAGTACTATCCCTAGAGGCTTCCAGAAGGGTGGTGTTCATGTTCTGTTGAAGGAGCAAGGCGGCGTGCAAGTATGGCCATTTTCCCTTAAGGGCTGTCCACTTAGGCGCGCAAGTGTTGATGAGTTTCAACACTTAGGCCTTCCTCCCCCTCTTTAGATATTCTGTTCTAGGTAAGAAATTACCTTAGAAGTGTTCGGAAGCTTTGAGAGGAGACTAGGGCATCGAGAGCTCAAATCTGAGTTTCTAGAAAATTTCTTTTTTGAAATGGGGGGCCCACAGGGGGTATTTATAGGCTGGAGATGACCCTGGGCGAAATTCAAAGAGGGAGCGCAAGTCACCTGTGTGACCAATGGGAGGTGCACAAGTATACTTGCGCGACCTTGGTGGAACTTGCGCAACTCAAGTGCATTTGAACCTTTGTTCATGCATTTGTCAATTTTTGATGTTTCTTTAAAGGATGAATCACTTTGGGTTCAAGGTATTTCCCATTTTCAATTCGTTATAATCTATGATGGAAAGAAGCATCAACCAAAGTCCCCCCTCAGAGTTGGATCTGAAAGAAATGAGGATGTAACTCTAAGGAAAGAAGAAAACCAAGGAAACTTCGGTGCACAAGTGTTGAGAGCGCAGATGGCATCGCTCAAGTGGAAGTCGCGTAGGCCTTAGCACAGATGGTTGTGCGCACTGGCTTTAAGCGTACAGGGTTAAGGCCTGGCCTATATATATGCAGCCATTTCTCATGAAAAGCACTGAATTTCAGAATTTCGATCTCTCGCCGCGCAAGTTCCCTTTTCCGAACAAGTTTCTCTGTTTTCCACTATTTTTTCACTGTCACGCTGTTGTCAAGGTATTTGGACTTGCGTGGTGATACTTGCGCACCAAAAACTTGCGCAGCACATCCATACTTGTGCGACATATCTATACTTGCGCGACACAATTAGACTTGTGCACCTTAATTCCTTTTCCATTTTTTCAAATTTCTTCACAAATTTTATAAAAAATCAACCCATTTAAGAGTTAATTTATTCAACTTTTCTGCAGATTTAATGGCTCTCAAGAGAATCAGAATGGCTGATGAACTGGCTAGCAAGCGAGTTGATGATATGATGAGCATCATTGGCCATGGTTATTATACCGTCTGCGACAACACTCTCCTAGATTTGGCCAAGTTCCTAAAGTAGTATCATCTTGATTTCTCACAAAGCATCTATCTGCCTTGGTATGGCTACTGTCATCTATGAGAAGTTACCATCCAGAGGCAAAGAACTATCTCCCAATTTCTTGGTTTCATAATTACACCAATTTTTCATCAGTAAATATCTCATGTGGAGGAGCATTTTTGAATGCTGGAACAATGGAGAAGGCCCATATGATGCATCATAGCCCTTGTACGCCGGATCTGAAACCTCACAAGCCCGAGCTCCAACCACATTGTTATCCTTCAATCTTCTGAAATTCTCAGATGGATCAATCCAAAGGTTGGAATAAGAGCTGGGAATTCCGTCCTGGAGGAGGTGTGAAGCCAACTTGGATGTGGGAATACTGGGTACGAAAAACCTGTGCAGAGTTTGTTGAGGATTTGAAAGGTGTTTTGATATATGAAGTCGTCTGGGCCGGGCAAACATATGTTTACAGGCATGATAACTTCGTTCCAGAGATACTCAACCATTGGATCCCAGAAACTAATTCTTTCCATCTGACTCATGGAGAAGTATGCATCAGTCTATGGGATGCCCACAAGATCTCAGGGGCTCCAATTTTGGGTGATATGTATGATGAATTCATCCCTCCCAAGGTAACTTGGAATGATTCAGAGAAGACTTCATCTTTGGATCAAGAATTATTGAAAATCTTCCATAAGCTCAAGAGTTCAGAGACCTCCTTGACTCATTATAGAAAGGATATTCATCCAGAGGAGTGAATCAATATATTCCTTACCAAGAAGTAGGAGAAGGATCCGAAGGAGAAGGGATCCAAGGAGAAGGGATCAAAGGAAAAGGGATCAAAGTGGAAGGGGCCCAAGGATAAGGGGCCCACTCATCCTACCACCTGCCCCAAAACAGAGAATAGGGGTGCTCCAGGAACATTCTAGCCGACCTTGGAAGTAGGAGAATTTGATAAGTGGGGATATGAATTAAATCAGAAAATCCGAAAGAAGACTCCTCTGGTGGGATTCTTGGCCTTATGGATCAGTGTTTATCTTTTTCCAGTTAGTTAATCGAAGGGAGGAGTCAGGCTAGGGACCTTCATCATTGCAGCCAAGTTGGCTGAGGGGAAAATGGTTGGGTTGGCTGCCCCCATTTTAGCAAAGATTCACAGGAGTTTACTCCATGTTTTCATGGGTAAGTCTCCTTTGAGAATAGTGGGACCATTCCAAGTTTTATGGGGATGGATCGCCACTCACTTCAGGATGTATAATGTACAGAACGGAGTACAGATTCCTAGAAGTTCCTTCAGGCCATCAATGCAGGCATTCTCTGGAATTTCTCCACTATATCTCAATTCTTATGACATGAAGGTGAGGCTGAGCATGTATAAGGAATTTAATTTCTTTCCTTAAGGAAATCCAATGACTGGGCAGTTTGTTGATGATGGAATAGCCAGTCTGGAATTAAGGGCATACATGATGTCCTGTAGAGATGGTGTGCTTGTCACCAGGATTGACGGAGAGATTATATGCGAGGCTTATTCTCCATATATATTTGCACGCCAATTCAAGTGTTTGCAGCAAAATTTTGTATCTCTCCCTGTGCATGTCAGGTTAGAGAAACATCTGATGGTAGTCTGGCAACTATGGTTGCTGACATCTAGGGGGAAGACTGGGGCAATATTTGATCTACCAGTCGATAAAGCAACAAATAACTTGACCATATGGTATGCTGAGAACTGGATAGCATCATACCTTAGAGGGGTGATGAATCACTTGGTTTACCAGGTGGGGAAAAGGAAGAGAACTATAGAGAAATAAATCCTTCCTCATGAAGATGATGCTTCCCCACCTGAAGCTGATTCGTCAGATTCCTCATCTAGGACTAACTCACCAGATTCCCAAGATGGGGATGATGAGGCACAACATGCGGCAAAGTGGCCTCATGCCCTATATAATCCTCCTCTTATAATCAAAAGACCCACTCCATAAACTCCTAGTTAGTTAGTTCATTGTGTCAAATTAATCACCATTACTTTATAGAGCAACAAGTCTTATTTTCTTATTCTCTATCTGTAGTTGCAGGAGCTGAGAAGAAGATGAAGTCAAATATTGTAGGACCTTCCTCACAGCCTTCTGGTACGCATACTGAATATCTACGACCAGAGGCTTTCTAGACATGGTGGAGTTTATACTACGGTTCTGAAACTGCCTGGCTGGATTTGTGCGAGGGGCTACACATCCTTGGAATAGGGAAACTTTTGGCTTCTACAGATATCCGTTACAAGGATACCCCCGATGAAGTGCGGGCTTACATTAGAGAGTTGGAAATGATCATATCTGCCACCGATGATTCTATTCCTATCACCAAGCGGGCGAAGGAAATGATAAATCGTGGTGCCACTAAGGGTGGTTCTGAAGATGAGGAGTGGCACGATTACGTGGCTCCTGAAGATGTAAGTCTCTTTCCTCATTTTCTTTGCAACTTGATTTTAGTCAAAGCTTTGTTTACTCAAGGAAATTATTTTCTTCATCTTGCAGCTTGCAAAGAAAGGAATTGCTGAGGTTCCTTCACCACAGTATAGCCCTGGTGGTACTGCCATTGGGGATAATGAATCTCCTCGTGAGTCAAGCGAGATATATTCAAGCCAGCAAGCCATGGATGAGGAGTTGGATATGGATTTCCATTCTCTAATTCAAGTGCCTATAAAAGAGACTGCCGACACTCCAAAAAAACCAAAGAAGAAAAGGCATCGAAGGAGGAAGTCCACAACTAAATGCTTCATCAGTAGTGGTAAGTCCTTCAGATAATCATGAATCTTAACCTATGAAAAAGTTTACTCATAATTTTTGTGATTGCAGGGGATTCTTCAATTTCCCCTTTGAGGGAGAGGATTGACCTTCCTCTAAGGACCACAGAGGGTACTGGTGAACAATCACAAGTTTAGGATGACTTGGATACTCCTAGAGAAGAGCCAATGTTTGTTCCCAATATCCCTCCTGCTGCTGTTGCAAGAAGAGAAGATCCTGCTTCTGGTAAGTTAACAATTATTTATAAAATGTTGAATGAAACATCGACTGACTTCCATTATGTAATACTTTAGGTTCAACCCCTGCACTTGAGCTTTTGGCATCCATTGAAACTGATGCCTCTATTTTATCTAAAGATGTTGTTCAGGGTTAGAGATTGCAGGATGAAGGTCGCCAAGAAGACATACCAAATTCTCCCACTGGTGAGATTAACCAGGATTCTGAGATTACATTGGATGAAATGATGGGACTTGGCGCATCTTTTGAAGATTTTTTAGATCATTTTAACTTACCATGTAATTTAGAAGATTATGGACGTGAGTGTTATCCTTCTTTCTATTAAAAATAACTTCTTATTACATGTATAATCATGATCGGTTGAAATGTGCAGTTCTATCTGAGAAAAATTCTGAACTGCCAATCCCTGAAGGGGGGATAGAAAAACCTACTATTACAGAGACATTAGCTCAAGTGGAGCTTAATCCCGGATTATATTCCCCCTATGATAGTGATGTTGAGTCGGATCCATAAGTATAAAAGGCGCTCCAATTTTCACGATGCAAGGCATGGAAAAATATATGGAAAATCATATCTAAAGTGCCTCTTGAAGTGCTGTCATCAAAGATCTCGCGACTTTCATCCCTGTTTGTTATGCTGTGACTTGGTGGTTTTGGATATCAAAATATCCATGCCACGGTAAAACAAGTCATCTTAATGAGGGAGCAGGAGAAAAAGTGTCGTGAAGATCTCACCAGGGTGAAGCTGTCAGCCAATATTAGTGAATTTGAGGTTGCGGTATCCCGTGCTGAGGCTGACTGTGCTGCCAAGATGAAGGACATGAAGCATAAGATCAAAGATAAAGTCGTCCATCAAATGCACCTTCAACAATAGTTACATGCTGTTACTGGAGAACTTGACCAACTCAATAATTCATTGGAGGGGGCTCAAGAAAATGGGATGAAAGCTATCACGGATGCCAAGAAAGCACTCCATCAGGCTGAAAAGAGTGAATTTGGTTGAGTTCATGAGCTTCAAGTGCCTGCTGATGAAGCTCAGGATGCTGTACATCAAGTGAAGAATTATGTTGACAGCGTTTTTTAATTCCTGGAAAAGAGAAGAGAATCCAGTCTGTGGATGTCCTTCTAATTCTTGTGCATCAAATGAAAAAATGCTTTCATTTTCAATCATCTGTGCACGGATTTTCCCGCTACCTGCTTTAAATTTTTATCTAAGCCAATGGTCCTAGTAAGCATAGTTTGAATTTTTCTAGGATTATTATAAATAACCCTATAAACTTTGAATCTTTTAATTACTCAATATTACCTAAAAATCAAACAAAATGTATGTTTAGTGAGCTAGAAGTTGACTTTTGTTCAGATTTATCTTGTCTTTTGTGAGCAGTTTAAAGTCATGAACATTGGACATAAAAAGGCTAATGTTTAAGGTCAAAATAGCTTTGACCGAATGGATTAAAATTGACTCAATTACTTGATAATTTATCTAAAAACATATTACCATGTTAAAGTATTAAGTAAAATATGTAAACGATGACTTAAAAAATTTTGAATCTGAGGAATGATATGAAAAAGGGATAAAAGGAATTAGAAGAAGTAGTTCGCAAAAATGAAGTTACCACTATTCAACAAACCCATTAGGGGTTTGAATTATACAGGGCCACCTAAGGGAATTGGCTGCATAGTTAAATAATGGTATATTTTGGCTGACAAGTCTGTTATGTAGACTGTTTATGCAAGGCCACCTAAGGGCACATGCTGCATAGTCAGACAAAAGAACTCTCAGAAATTTACTTTTATACTGCTAAAAATCCAATGGAAGTTTATGGGGATTCAAATTTTCCAAAGAATAGAGTTTTCTGTATGGAGAGAGGTACTTGAATATGGAGAAGATATTTCCAAACAAGATTGTCTAAGAATTGGATGAATGTCACTCCTACGAAGGTCTGACCCAATCGTAGGGAATGGAAATATAAACCATAGACTTGAATACTTTCAGATCATGAAAAAGAGTATGAGACATATATGTTAAGGATGATCAATTTTTGTGGATCTGTACATATTTTAATTAAGACAACTAAGGATAAAAGATATTTTCATACCAAGAATGAAATTACCACTATTTTAAAAACCCGTTAGGGGGTTGAATTATGCAGGGCCGCCTAAGGGCATTGGCTGCATGGTCAAATAATAGTATGTTTTGGCTAACATGTCTATTATGTAGACTATTTATGCAAGGCCGCCTAAGGGCACGTGCTGCATGGTCAGACAAAAGAATTCTCAGAAATTAGACATTTTGTGACCAGAATTCAAGAAAAGTGTTATGAAGATCGGGAAGTATTTAATACTAGAAGTATGACACATAAAAAATGGGAACTTGTTCAATGCATGTAGAGATACAGAGACCAATGATAACCATAATCATGTTGTGACTGGGTCTGGAATTGAGATGCTGGACTTCACTAAATATCCCATAAGGATGGGAATCAATCCATACATAGTTCTTGAAATACAGTTTAACGTCGTGTGGGACGAAAGTATAGGAAATCTTAGTTTAGGTTCATAGAGCTCAGAACATAATAATTAATACACTGTGTGTGTTTTTATAGGGACTTTTCAGCCAGGGGACTAAAAGTGGAATTTGGGGTTAGGCCCAAAAACTTAGGGCTGGGTTCGAGGGATGCTCGAACGTTCCTATGTATCCTATAAGGATGGGAATCAATCCACACGTAGTTCTTGAAATACCCTCTGTACAGATTTGGTTTGTACATATGAAGGGTGTAAAGGGGACTTTAGTGCAATGATAGTTTGACCCAAGATAAAAGGTTCGGGTATTGTCATGTATGCACATAGTCTTTGAAATATAACATGATCGGAGATCAATGCAAATAATTATTCTCTCTCAGGTGAGAGTGCAAAAATAATTTTTTAGTTTATTTTCATACAGGACAAAAGTGTTGTACAGTTTAACGTCATGTAGCAAGGACAAACGTGAACCAATGTGAAGAGATTGGTTTTGGGCTTGAACCTCATGAGGTTGCCTATGTACCTAGCCTAGAAGGCGAGGATCAAAGTTAGCGTAGTTCAATTAAAGAATGAATTAGTGATCAAGTTTTTCTTGGGGACAATGACCTAAAAAATGGTGTTGGGACTTACACGTGGTTAGCGGCCCAGAGAGGGTGTTATGGTTGAAGCTTACTCTAAGCTCACGTGAGTCATACTCGGTGTGAGAAACAAGAGGTAGCAAAAACCTTAACGATGCACAGTTTAATGTCATGTAGGAAATATGAAGGGACTATGCAGTTTAACATCTTGCAGTGAGGACTATTGGTGCTGCACAGTTCAAGGTCATGTAGTAGGTGTCACGACCCGTCCTCGGGGCCTTTTCCGTGACTACCCCAAGCCCACCTTCCATAGGCCAGGGGCTGGAGACTAGCACCAAGGCGTAAATCTCGATAAACAGGGAAGGCATTGCCTTTATAAAGTAAACAACCACCACAGAGTAAGCAAGTGGAAAGAGTAAACACTAAGTAAAAACTGTAATAAGCTGTGCTGAAAGTACAAGGGGTCGGAAATACAAGAACAACTGTAAATTACAACTGAAAAGGGAAAACAGCAACTGAAAAGAAAAGTCGCAGCGTCGAGCCATCCTCTGGAAGTCCCACCTGAAGGGTGAGCACAGATAGCCTCCACAGCTCCTCGGTCCAGCCGTCCGCTCCGAGTACGTCCCGCCCAGTGGTCCACCACCAGGTACCGTCATGCTCCGCAAGCCTCCACCACGATCAGCGCTGTCCGTCGTCTGCAACCAACACAACGAAGTGCGGGCATAGCCCGTGCAGGGGTGAGTAAAAGCTACTCAGCAGGGACCCCGAGACCCCCGATGGTCTCCCAAAATTCACAAAGGATAAACCACAAGGAAAGATAAAATCACGAAGTAACAACCAACACTGCTTAGGTATATGACCATTCATATACCTAAGTCATCAATTCCCATTCGGCTCCAACATCCGAGCCCAAGCACAACCCAATCCACACAGGAAAGCAAAATGTATACCCACACAGGATAGCACAACACAATCCATGAAGGAGAGAAAAAGTAATCCACATAGGATAGCTCAACACAATCCACAAAGGAATGTAACACAGGATTCATCTCACACATGTATACTTCTTCAAATGACGATAGGGATGATCAGATGTAGCCACTGATTCATCTAAGCTGTCGGACCCACAAAGGATCGGTAGGTACTAACCCCCGCAATGACCTACACAGGATCAATCAGGAAGTTGAACCCAAAGCTATTGGGAAACTCCTTCTCCATCAAGTACAGTGGTTATGCCGCTACAATCAAGCGTTTCACTGTTACCTTGGACTACTGTAGTACTCCACCTATCGGGTACTGTGGGCCTGCTGCTACAACCAAGCGATCCTCCGTCGTGGGTCTGCTGCTACAACCAAGCGCTCCCCTATGCCGCTACAACCAAGCGCACCTCTGTCGTGGGTCTGCCGCTACAACCAAACGCTCCCCTGTGCCACTTCAACCAAGCGCACCTCTATCGTGGGTCTGTCGCTACAACCAAGCGCTCCCATGTGCCGCTACAACCAAGCGCACCTCTGTTGTGGGTCTGCCGCTACAACCAAGCGCTCCAATGTGCCGCTACAACCAAGTGCACCTCTATCGTTCGATCAGTAGTCGTCAAGTCTCAACCGACTCTAGGGTTTCCGCACACAGCATGCTCTTTCCGGGAGGGTCCACTCCATGAGCTAAGAGGTCGATGCATCAACTGACATGTAGTCCGGAGTTGATGTATCCCAAGATGTACAGTAGTGGTCACTGCCGAAAACACAGAGGATTCTCGTATTGTTTTCATCATCGTCGCAGTCGAATCCACCGAGGATCTCTGCACAGTCGTCATCGCAGTGCACTGAGGATCTCTGCATAGTCGTCGTCGCAGTCCACTGAGGATCTCTGCACAGTCGTCGTCGCAGTCACAGTAGCAGTCACAGCCACCTCTAGGGTTCCTGCACACAGCAAGCTTGTTCGGGAGGGTCCGCTGCACGAGCCGAGAGTCTGATACATCAACTGACACAAAGTACGAAGTTTATGTATCCAAAAGTTCTGTATCGTCAACAGGAACTCAACGTCGCAGACGGCGCGTCAATCGGATGCCCGGTCTGAGAGTTATTGGCCTTTTCGTCCCAGGGGCCCGGTTGATTTTTAAGACAAAACCAACCCGACCGTACTCCACCTGCATCCAAACCTCAGGCAGAGTGAGCCAAAAGATCCGTCTCACTTAGAGGAATTTAACAAAGTCGACGGCACGTCAATCGGACGTCTGGAGCTCAAGATATGAGCGTTTCCGCTCCGAGGGCCCGGTTGGTTTCGTGTACGAACCAACCCGGCCGAACCCAAAGTATCCCGAAACCTTGAGTGCAGTATACCGAAACGACCATATCGATCCAAGAATCGTGTTTCCGCTAACGGCACGTCGTTCGGAGGCCTATAGCTCAAGTTACGGGAAAAAGACCGAAATGGTCCGAAGACGAGGGGTCTGGGCCCGGGCCGACCCCCCCCCCCCCCCCCTGGGTCGGCTGAATCGGGTAGACCCGACCCGGTCCGACCCGGCTGGACCCAGTCCGGTCCGGCCAGGGCGCGGCCCGGCCCAGCCGGTCGGCCCGGCTCGGTTCGGCCGAGCGGCCGAGCAACCCTGGGGGCACGCTGCCCCCGCGTGACAGCTCTGCGGCCCCCGCGGGGGGCCCCCCTGGTCAAAAGACGCGGCAAAGACGCGTCCGTGTGCGCCGGACCCGCGCGGCCGCGGCTTCAGCCGCGGCGGCCTTGTCCGGCGGCGCGCCGGCGACCCGCGCCGCCGGTGGCTTCCGCGGGCCACCGGAGTCATTCCAGTGGTCTGATTCCGTTCCCGTCTGTGCCGCTGCTCCTCACGGGACCCGTTCTTCACTGCGGAATCATCAAATTTCCTTTGCGGCACGTTTTGTCGTCGCCCGCCAAATCCGCACAACAACGAAGAATTGTGGAGGGTTGTCGGGCCGTGTTCGTTTGGCCCGCACCCTCCGCGTTAGATGATTCAAACGGGAAGATAAATAACACATGACAAACGTATCAAAAAAAAATTTAATAATTTAAAATTACTCTTGATCCATGTTCTTTTGTTTTTAAAAGTAAACAACTACGGGAATAAAAAGGTATTTCCAACTAAAATCCCAACCTCATCAAGTCGTCGCACGCGCGTTCTTCGCGGAATTGATCATCGCGGAAGGAGGGGACCGTCGCATCGTCGCGGTATCTGGCATTGCGTCGACAAACTCTGAGGACCAAGAAAAAACAGATTTAATTTTAATAATTAAATCCATATTGAGTTATAAACCACAAAGGAATTTAAAGAACCGCAATCTCTCACCTCAACGGATGATCGGAGATTTTGTTGAGGATGAAGGAACGTCGCAGAAGAACGTCACAGGAGAGGAAACGTCGGCGTCGCGGCACACGGCGTCGTGTCGTCGATTTCTGTGGGTTTGGCGTTCTTCGTAGGAGTTCGGCGTTCTTCGCGTTCTTCACGTTCTTCACGAAGAGGGAGGAAGATCCTTAGAGATTCTCCAAAGGTTTAACACAACATTACAAAAAGAAGGTGTGTTGGCCTTATTTTATTAACATGCCAACAAAACTAAAACGTGTTAAGAAACGAACGAAATTAATTCATAAAATTAATTTCAACGAATAAACCGCCCAATTAATAGGAGCGTTTAATTGTTTAAAAAACGCCCCAGTTGACTTTTATTTAATAGGGGTTTTTGCGGGTGCGTTACTTAGCGGAAAGAAACGGTGGGGCTCGTGCGGGCCCCACCCCACAAATATCCTACCAAGTGGGTAGGATATTTTTGGATTGCACCCTATCTGTTTCAACTGAGCTTAAACAACTTAAAGTGGTCTTTAAGCGGCTTTAAGTGAAATAAAAATAAAATTGTCGCACAACTTTATTTTATTTCATAACTTAAAACCCAAAAATTAAAAACCACAAACGAGAAAACGCAACTCCAGAAGAGTTGTTTCTAAGCAAATATCGGCGCTGCAATTCCATCGGTGCCCTCGGAATTCGATTCCGGGCACCGGTTCAAAAGTTAGAAAAACACGCTCGTCCGTTCACTGAACGTACCCGAGCCAAACTTCAGAAAATGATTCCGGGCACACCGGGGCTCGGAATCAGGTTCCGTTAGAAGCTGCGTTCTTGAAAAATTCCAAAGAAAATTAAAAAAAAATTCCTTGAAATTTATGGGTCTTTACATTACTCCCACCACAGGGCTTTACGTCCCCGTAAAGCTTCACTACAAACTTAGGGATACAAAGGCGGTACTGAGCACGCATCTGAGCCTCCCGCTCACAAGTGATCTCCTAGAGGTTCCCGAGCTGCCATCTGAAGCACAATAGAGGAATCGATCATCCATGTAGGACCCGCTCCTTTCGATCCTCGATCTCCACTGGGACCTCTGCAAAAGTCGCCCCATCATCAAAGACCAGCTCTCCATGGTCAAATATTTGCGTCGGGTCGTGCACGTATCTCCTCTGCTGAGATACGTGGAAGACGCCGTGCACCCGGCACAACCGTGGTGGTAGATCCAGGTGATAATCCACCTTTCCAATCCTGCTGACGACCTGGAAGGGTCCGATGAAGCGTGGAGACAACTCGCCGCTTCGGCCAAACCTCCGTAATCCACGTCGAGGTGAGACCCGCATGAAGATGTGGTCTCCATCCTCGAGCTCAAGTGGACTCCGCCTCCTGACAGCCTAGGACTTCTGTCGGCTTTGAGCTATACTCATCCGCTCCTGGATGACCTGGACCATCTCCGATCCCACAAGAACTGCTAAGATTTCTTCTTTGCCGATAAGAGAAATCGGGTCTCATCCCCTGGATGATCTACTTCCTTTGACTAATACAGTCAATCCCGACATGGATGGTACTGATCCATACCAAGGATGACGTCGTATGGCCTCGACGCTACTACCAAGAGATCCAACCGTTACTCTCGCCTCCAAGGGTTGAGTCACATTGTCGGCATCAGTGTGTGGTAACTGGGTCTCCTCCAGTAGATGTCTCACAAGTGAGGGTCAAGTCAACAGTCTAAACCGGAACCTCTTAGTAACAACACAAAAGAGGACAGGAATAAAAACATCACCAAGGTATGCGCCTTTTATTATTGCAACTCATAATACAAAGACACTACACCATAGAAACAAGGAACTAGAAGTAAAAAAGACGTATCCACTAGTTCCGCTCCTGTCCATCTGCTCCCGGAGATCCATGATCGTAGGCCTCAGCTGCCTGAAGCTGAGCTCTCCCATGTCCTCCTGTCCCCTATGGTCGGGGTGGACCTCCTAGTGGTGGTGGCGGCAACACCCCGAAGCGTCGTCCACCTCCAACTACACGACCAACTCCCCTGCCATGGCTGCCTGCTCCTTGCGGCCCGCCCTGATCGAACCTATGCCTCTGCCTGGGGGGTCCTTCATTCATCTGATGGTCATCTGTATGGCGGGCCGGACAGTCACGAGCCATGTGACCAATCCCGCCGCAGGAGTAACACTGGTCTCTCATGGCAAGTCGTTGTCCACCCCGAGTGCCTCGCACAAATGATCCAGAGTCATGCTGTCGACCACCTGTAGGTCTAGTCCTCTTGGACCCCTGTGTCATCTGTCTACTGCCTGCTGCAGAAGACTCTACCACATGCCGGCAAGTGGTGGGTCCTGTTGCTAGAGACTGCTCAGCAAGGAAACTCTCCACTAAGAGGGCTCGCTCCAACACCCCTGCCTGAGTCGGAATGTTGAGGGAGATCATCAAAGCCCTGATCTCGTGCCTCAGTCCCTGCTCGAAGGTCCGGGCCCGGAAGAATGGGTCTCGTACCATATCTGTGGAGTAGCGTGAGAGATCAGTAAATCTCACCGAGTACTGGGCCACTGTCACGCTGCCCTGTCGTAGTTGTAGCAGCTCTTGGATGCGCACCGCACGGAGGGTGGCTGGGATGAACTCGGAGCGAAAGATGCTCTCAAAGTCCGTCCATAGGAGAGATGTCTCGTCGTGCACCTGGAGCATCAATCTCCACCATCTACCTGCTTCCGCGTGCAGGAGGCTCGCTGCGAGGATCACCATGAGGTCTGCTGGTGTCCTCACTAATCTGAAAACCCATACAACTGCCTCCAGCCAGTCCTTGGCGGCCTGAGGGTCCGTCTCCCCGTGGAACCTGGGCGGTCGCTGGCGTTGGAACTCATGAAATGCACTAAGCCGACGTGCATCATCAGCGACTGGGGCTGGTAGCATCGGTGGATCGGCGGGTATAGGTACCGTCGGTGCCTCAACTGTCAAAGGGCCCTGTACCGAGTCCTCGTCGCTCGGTGGGCTCTCGCCACGCACAACGCTCGGAACCCTAGCTGGATTCCATCGTGGGGCCATCCTGAAAAGGAAACAGGTGCGCCACGGTCATAACAGTATACCTGGTGAGCTGACATAAAGTAATCACAAAGAAAACTTGAAACACTCATGCAATCAATGTTTTCGTGCATTAAGTCGAAAATCAAAAGTCAGGGTCCGGGTGTATGGATACGTCGGCCGCCGCACCAACACTAGACTCCCTGGACTGATAACCACACCCAATACGCTAAACACTATTGCTTCACATATAAAAGATCAGAGTCCGCGGTAGAACCGACCTCCTCTGATACCAATTTGTCACGACCCGTCCTCGGGGCCCGTGCCGTGACTACCCCAAGCCCGCCTTCCATAGGCCAGGGGCTGGTGAATAGCACCAAGGCGTAAATCCCGATAAACAGGGAAGGCACTGCCTTTGTAAAGTAAACAACCACCACAGAGTAAGCAAGTGGAAAGAGTAAACACTAAGTAAAAACTGTAACAAGCTGTGCTGAAAGTAAAAGGGATGGAAATACAAGCCCAACTGTAAAGTACAACTGAAAGGGGAAAACAGCAACTGAAAAGAAAAGTCGCAGCGTCGAGCCGTCCTATGGAAGTCCCACCTGAAGGGTGAGCAAAGATGGCCTCCACAGCTCCTCGGTCCAGCCATCCGCTCCGAGTACGTCCCGCCCAGTGGTCCACCTCTAGGTACCGTCCTGCTCCGCAAGCCTCCACCACGATCAGTGCTATCCGTCGTCTGCAACCAACACAACGAAGTGTGGGCATAGCCCGTGTAGGGGTGAGTAAAAGCTACTCAGCAGGGACCCCGAGACCCCCGATGGTCTCCAAAAATCCAAAAAGGATAAACCACAAGGAAAGATACAATCAAGAAGTAACAACCGACACTGCTTAGGTATATGCCCATACATATAGCTAAGTCATCAATTCCCGTTCGGCTCCAACATCCAAGCCCAAGCACAACCCAATCCAAATAGGAAAGCAAAACGTATACCCACACAGGATAGCACAACACAATCCATGAAGGAGAGCAAAAGTAATCCACATAGGATAGCTCAACACAATCCACAAGGGAAGGTAACACAGGATTCAGCTCACACAGGTATACTTCTTCAAATGATGATAGGGATGATCAGATGTAGCCACTGATTCATCTAAGCCGTCAGACCCACAAAGGATCGGTAGGTACTAACCCCCGCAATGACCTACACAGGATAGATCAGGAAGTTAAACCCAAAGCTATTGGGAAAATCCTTCTCCATCAAGTACAGTGGTTATGCCACTACAACCAAGCGCTTCACTCTTACCTTGGACTGCTGTAGTACACCACCTATCGGGTACTGTGGGCCTGCTGCTACAACCAAGCGCTCCTCCGTCGTGGGTCTGCCGCTACAACCAAGCGCTCCCCTGTGCCGCTGCAACCAAGCGCACCTCTGTCGTGGGTCTGCCGCTACAACCAAGCGCTCCCCTGTGCCGCTGCAACCAAGCACACCTCTGTTGTGGGTCTGCCGATACAACCAAGCGCTCCCTTATGCCGCAACAACCAAGCGCACCTCTGTCGTGGGTCTGCCGCTACAACCAAGCGCTCCCCTGTGCCGCTACAACCAAGCGCACCTCCATCGTTCGATTAGCAGTCGTCAAGTCTCAACCGGCTCTAGGGTTTCCGCACACAACATGCTCGTTCTGGGAGGGTCCACTCCACGAGCTAAGAGGTCGATGCATCAACTGACATGTAGTCCGGAGTTAATGTATCCCAAGATGTACCGTAGTGGTCACTGCCAAAAACACGGAGGATTCCCGTACTGTTTTCATCATCGTCGCAGTCGAATCCACCGAGGATCTCTGCACAGTCGTCATCGCATTCCACTGAGGATCTCTGCACAGTCGTCGTCGCAGTCCACTGAGGATCTCTGCACAGTCGTCGTCGCAGTCACAGTAGCAGTCGCAGCCAGCTCTAGGGTTCCTGCACACAACAAGCTTGTTCGGGAGGGTCCGCTCCACGAGCCGAGAGGCTGATACATCAACTGACACAAAGTCCGAAGTTGATGTATCCAAAAGTTCTGTATCGTCAATAGGAACTCAACGTTGCAGACAACGCGTCAATCGGACGCCCGGTCTGAGAGTTATTGGCCTTTTCGTCCTAGGGGCCCGGTTGGTTTTTAAGACAAAACCAACCCGACCGTACTCCACCTGCGTCCAAACCTCAGGTGGAGTGAGCCAAAAGATCCGTCTCACTTAGAGTAATTCAACAAAGTCGACGACACATCAATCGGACGTCCGGAGCTCAAGATACGAGCGTTTCCGCTCCGAGGGCCCGGTTGGTTTCGTGTACGAACCAAACCGGCCAAACCCAAAGTATCCCGAAACCTTGAGTGCAGTATACCAAAACGACCGTCTCGATCCAAGGATCATGTTTCCGCTGACGGCGCGTCGTTCGGAGTCCCGTAGCTCATGTTACGGGCAAAAGACCGAAATGGTCCGAAGACGGGGGGTCTGGGCCCGGGCCGACCCGGCCCGGCTGGACCCGCTCCGACCCGGCCCGGCTGGACCCGGTCCGGTCCGGCCAGGGCGCGGTCCAGCCCGGCCAGCCGGCCCCGCTCGGCTCGGCCGAGCGTCCGAGCAACGCGGGGGGCACGCTGCCCCGCGTGACAGCTCTGCGGCCCCCACGGGGGGCCGCCCTGGTCAACTGACGCGGCAAAGCCGCGTCCGTGTGTGCCGGACCCGCGCGGCCGTGGGTCCGCTGGCACTGCCGCCGCCGCGGCTTCAGCCGCGGCGGCCTTGTCCGGCGGCGCGCCGAGGCGCCGCCGGTGGCTTCCGCGGGCCACCAGAGTCGCTCCAGTGGTCCGATTCCATTCCCGTCTACGCCGATGCTCCTCCCGAGACCCGTTCTTCACTACGGAATCATCAAATTGCCTTTGAGGCACGTTTTGTCATCGCCCTCCAAATCCGCACAAAAACAAAGAATTGCGGAGGGTTGTCGGGCTGTGTTCGTTTGGCTCGCACCCTCCGCGTTAGATGATTCAAACGGGAAGATAAATAACACATGACAAACGTATCAAAAAAAAATTTAATAATTTAAAATTTCTCTTGATAAATGTTCTTTTGTTTTTAAATGAAAACAACTACAGGAATAAAAAGGTATTTCCAAATAAAATCCCTACCTTGTCAAGTCGTCGCACGCGCTTTCTTCGCGGAATTGATCGTCGCGGATGGAGGGGACCGTTGCGTCGTCGCGGTATCCGGCGTTGCGTCGACAAACTCCGAGGACCAAGAAACCACAGATTTAATTTTAATAATTAAATCCATATTGAGTTATAAACCACAAAGGAATTTAAAGAACCACAATCTCTCACCTCAATGGATGATCGAAGATTTTGTTCCGGATGAAGGAACGTTGCAGAAGAACGTCGCGGGAGAGGAAACGTCAGCGTCGCGACACACGGCGTCGCGTCGTCGATTTCCGCAGGTTCGGCGTTCTTCGTCGGAGGTCGGCGTTCTTCGCGTTCTTCACATTCTTCGCGAAGAGGGAGGAAGATCCTTAGAGATTCTCTAAAGGTTTAACACAACATTACAAAAAGAAGGTGTGTTGGCCTTATTTTATTAAAATGCCAACAAAACGAAAACGTGTTAAGAAACGAATGAAATTAATTCATAAAATTAATTTCAACGAATAAACCGCCCAATTAATAGGAGCGTTTAATTGTTTAAAAAAATGCCCCAGTTTACTTTTATTTAATAGGGGTTTTCGCGGGTGCGTTACTTAGCGGAAAGAAACGGTGGGGCTCGTGCGGGCCCCACCCCACAAATATCTTACCAAGTGGGTAGGATATTTGTGGATTGCACCCTATCTGTTTCAACTGAGCTTAAACAACTTAAAGTGGTCTTTAAGCGGCTTTAAGTGAAATAAAAATAAAATTGTCGCACAACTTTATTTTATTTCATAACTTAAAACCCAAAAATTAAAAACCACAACCGAGAAAACGCAACTCTGGAAGAGGCGTTTCTAAGAAAATATCGGCGCTGCGATTCCATCGGTGCCCTCGGAATTCGATTTCGGGCACCGGTTCAAATGTTAGAAAAACCCGCTCGTCCGTTCACTGAACGTACCCAAGCTAAACTTCGGAAAATGATTCCGGGCACACCGGGCCTCGGAATCAGGTGCTGTCAGAAGATGCGTTCTTGTAAAATTCCAAAGAGAATTAAAAAAAATTCCTTGAAATTTACGGGTCTTTACTGTAGGGACAATATACAGTTTAACGTCATGTAGGACGTATTAATGGACTTCTATAAAGTTTAGTGTCATGTAGTTAGGACGATGGGGACAATACAGTTTAACATCATGTTGGAAGAAAGGGGGACTGTGCAGTTTAATTTCATGCAGTAAGGACAAAAGAGACACAGTTTAACGTTTTTTTGGACGTATTAAGGACTTTTTCATAGTTTAACGTCATGTTGGACGATGGTGCGAATAGTTTATGGTCATATGCGTGGACATGAGATTATGTTGTTTGACGTCTCGCTAGACAAGAAAAAGGCCAATAGTTTAAGGTCGTATGCATGGACCCTTGGTGTATTTTGTGTTTATACAAAATAATTCTTCAAAAATATAGCATTGGTTGGAGTAGTAATGAGTTCTCCATCCATTGAGATTAAAGAATATTCTCCATTGGGGTAGACCTTATGTATTGAATAAGGTCCTTCCCATTTTGGCTCAAGCTTGGGAGGTTTCTTTCTTGGTATCATTGGAGTTCTAAGAACTAATACCAATTCTCCCTGAACTAATGAATGAAGACAAACTTTTTTTTGAAAGCTCATGATATTCGATTCTGATAGACTTCCAAGTGGTGCAAGGTGCACAATCTTTTCTCATCTAACCGTTCCAATTCATCCCATTGCTTTTGAGATTGTTCATCTGTAGATGATTGATCACAAATGGCTACTCTGAGTGAGGGTAGTTGAACGTCAATTGGAAAGACTACTTCTGTTCTATATATCAATGAATATGGAGTTGACCATGTTTTAGTGCGGGTGGTGGTCCGATAATCCCATAAAACATGAAAGAGTTTATCTGGCCATGACTTCTTATCTTTATCCACCATCTTTTGCAGTATATTTGATAGAGTCTTGTTGAAAGCTTCTATCTAGCCATTGGCCGCTACATGATATTGAGATGAATGATTGGATTTGATGTTGTATTCTTGATACAACTTCCTCACCTCAGATGAATATAAGTTGGTGCCATTGTCTGTTAGTATGGTATGAGGGACACCAAATCTGGTAATGATGTTAGACTTGATGAAGCTAACAATGCATTTAGAACTGACTTCTTTGAGAGGTATTGCCTCTTCCCATTTGGAAAAGAAGTCAGTAGTAGTAATAATGTACTTAAACTGCTTGGCTGTAGCCGAAGGATAAGGTCCTACTACATCCATTCCCCATGTGGAAAATGTCCACGAGTATTTAGTTGTATGAAGAAACTCTGGGGGTTGATGAATGAAGTTGGAATGTACTTGGTAAGAATGACACTTCTTTGTGAAATCAACACAATCTTGTATCATTGAAGGCCAAAAATTTCCAAGCCTTCTAATTTGATCAGATATTCTATGTCCGGACTGATGGGCCCCACAGACTCCTACATGCACTTCTTTCATGACAACCATTGTCTCTTCACCATCAATGCATATGAAGAGAACTCCCTCAAAACCATGCTTGTAGAGAATTTTCTCTGGGTGATCTGGGATATCATAAAGAGTAAAATTGACCACATGTATCTGGACTTGTTCTTCCCTGGATCTATCAAGTGGAAGTGTTCCATTTTGAAGGTATTCCCTGATAGGTGTCATCCATCCTGTAGTATGACCATATGGTTCAGAGATGGGACTAATTTCATTGATTTACTCTATTCTGGCTTGAACATAAGATGAAATTGTACGACGGTGGGAAATACTGATGGTTTTCTCATCTCAATTTGGATCTGTCAGAGCTGTAGCTATATTAGCCAATGCATCAGCTTGGGCATTTTGTGATCGCGGGACATAAGAAAATGTCGGTTTCATAGGAAATTATGCCATTAAATCTCTAACGTAATCATACAAAGGGATTAGTTCTTCTTTTCTAATTGCATAATCCCCATTGACTTGTTTGATTACCAGGTCTGAATCACCTTTCAACTTTAAGTGATTCACTTGTTCTTGAAGCGTCAACTCCAATCCTGCGATGAGAGCTTGGTATTATACTTCATTATTTGTACCACCTCCCAACAATGAAAAGGAATAGGGTAGCACTGCCTTTTCCGGGGAAATTAGTACAACTCCTAAGCCAACTTTGTTGAATTTAGGATTTTCCATTTTCCTTTCTGTTGGACTTCTGGAAGCACCATCAAAGTACATCTCCCATGTTTGAAGACTATCTTGAATAAAGAAGACTTCCTCATCATGAAGTTCAATATCGGGAGATGTATCTTCCATTGAAGGGTGTCCAGCAAGGAAATCAGCTAGATCTTGGCCCTTTATTGCGTTTTGAGACACTTATTGAATATCAAATTGCTACAAAATAACATCCCACCTTGCCAGAAGTAATGTAAGTATTGGGTGACTAAGGATGAATTTGAGCTGGTTATTGCGAGATACCAATTAGACCTCATGATGTTTTAGGTAGTGTCTCAACTTCTGAACTACAAAGATTAATTCTAGAAAGCACTTCTCAATATTTGAGTATCAAGTTTCTGCTTCAAGAATAGTCCGACTGAGATAGTAGGGGCTGTTTTCATTCCTAGCATCATTCTTCTGAGCAAGAAAGGCACCCAATGATCGCTCTAGAGTTGTCAGATAGAGGATAAGTGGTCTTCCTTCAACAGGTGGCATTAACACTGGTGGACTCAAGAGATACTTCTTGAGAATATTGAATGCTTCTTGACATTCTTCAGTCCACTGATAAGTGACTCCCTTCTTCATCAATTTTGTGAAGGTTAAACATTTTCCTGCCAAATTTGCGATGAAACACCGAATATAGGCCAAGTTTCCTTGAAGTCCTCTTAATTCCTTTAAATTTCTAGGAGGTGACTTACCAAGTGTTGAATTTTTTTTCTCATGATCGACCTCAATACCACGATGACGTATGACGAAGCCGAGAAATTTTCCTCAGGTTACCCCAAAAGCACATTTTAAGGGGTTAATCTTCAAATTAGGTTGCCGAAGTTTGTGGAATATTACTTCCCAATCAGCCACATGATTAGAACATCACTTGGATTTAACCACCAAATCATCCACATAACATTCAAAAAATTTCCCTAAAAAAGGTTTGAAGATATGATGCATGGCACACTGATATGTTGCACCTCCATTCTTTAGGCCAAAGGGCATTACCCGATAGAAAAACACACCCTGAGGGGCTCAGAAGGCTATAGATTCTTCATCTTCTAGAGCCATTCAGATTTGATTATATCCTGAATATCCATCCATGAAGTAAAGTGCTTTATAGCCAGCTGTTGCATCAATAAAGAGTTCTGTAATCCGAACTGGAAAATCATCCTTTGGACAATGACGATTAAGATCTCTGAAATCAATTAAAACTCTAATTTTCTCATTCTTCTTTTTCACTAGGACAATATTAGCCAACCATTTGGGATATTGAACTTCTCTGACGAAGTTATCTTTGATAAGATTATCCAATTTAGCTTCAATTTTGAAAGCATAGGTTGGGTGTGTTCTTCTAACGGCTTGTTTGAATCCTCAATGTTCTTATGGAAAACCTAAACGATGAGTGGAAACATCCAGATCAAGCCCTGGCATCTCTGTATAGTTCCAAGCAAATATATCTCAATTTTTCTTTAAAAAGTAAATATACATCTCTTTCTCTTCAAGATTCATGGCCACACTAATTAAAGTGTGGTTTGGATCTTATTTTGTACCCAGATTTATTTCTCGAAGTTCATCCATAGTGGTAGAGATACCCTCTTCAAATGCTAGAGGAGCATCCCAAAGATCTTCCTCTTCTTCTTTAACATGTGTTATTTCTTCTGTTTCTACTTTCATAGTGGATGAAGAAGAAGAATTTTCATAATCAAAAGAAATGTTAAAATTTGAACATCTTGAAGAAGAAGCTTCCATTTCCGACCCAATTGATGATGAAGGGTCTTCCTCGGGTAACATAGAGGAGATAATGGATTGATAATCGACATCATCATTCACCTATGACATTTCTAGAACTTCTTATGGCCTGATTTTCGAAGTATAGACTTGATGGATTTCAGCATATGAAATGAAGACATCTCTATTTGAGCCTTCATCATTGCTTGGTGAATCACCAATTTCTCCCATGCTGTCTGGGTTGATTTCCATAATTGACATTATGGAGGTTTCCATAAGATTATTTTGATTTGGGTCTATCCTGTCAATTTGACTGATAGGCAATACATAATCCATACTCACATGCGTAAATGGGTTTACTGAAATATTTTCCAAACCATATAGAGCATTAAATTTGGTAATATCCCTTGTTGTGGATTTATCCTTTCCCTTCATGTGATAGAAATCCGCCTCAATGTATTGAGATTCACATGTCTTGAACGGGGACTTATCACCATAAAATGTCCCAATTTGACCATCAAAACAATATTTAATACATTGATGGTATGATGAAGGGATAGTCGTATACTGATGTAGCCAGGGTCTACCAAGCAAGATGTTGAATGCTGAGTCTTGATCAATAACTATTAAATCTGAATTGGATATAAGATCTCCAAACTGAGTTCTGAGTGTAATCTCGCCCAGTGGTTCTTGTTCATTTTTTTCATATCCTTGAAACATCAAAGTGGAAGGAGATAAATCGGATTCTGTGAGGCCCAATCGATGAGGTGTATGAATGGGGATGAGGTTGACTCCTGACCCATTATTAATGAAGACTCTTCAGATATCTACACCATTTACCTTTATAGATAAGTATAATGGTCTGATATGTCCATGCATGACATCATCTTCATCTTCATCTGTGAAAGAAATCACTGCATGGCATTATGCAGGATTATTCTCAACATGGTAGGCTTCATCCGCAACAATTTCAGTTTCAAACTCTTGAGGACTTGACAAATCCTCAATGAGTGCCTCCCGAAGATCCTTTGATAAATTCAAGGCATCCAAAATTGATAACTTGGCCGGTACTTGGGCCAAGTGTTTCAATACATCATACTTTTGATCCAAAGGTCTGCGTTTCCCAATAGGAGCATGTGGTTTCACAAGTGCCTTAGAAGTTGATGTTTTGGAAGTTGATGCATCTTGTACTGGGGTAAGAGTTGGTAATACTCCTGTCTTTGGAAGATTAGACCAATTAGGTCGATTTAAATTCTGAGAGGAAGAAGGTGGAACCTCCAACCGATCTTCCAGAATAACTGTGCCAGGACTAAATCTGCCTTGTGTAGAAGAACTTGGTTGTTCTTGTTGATCTCATTGAAGGTATTTTCCACGAGTTTCTACTGCATACACAGTTCTAGAAGGGGTAGAATTGGAATAGTGGTCTCTGAAAGATCCATGTATTCCTCTATATACCATACCTCTAGAATTCCCTCTGATTCCTCTATTTGATACAGGGAATTCAGGCTCATCAAAATCGAAACTGCGACTGGCATATGGATCTGTTAAATGAATCATATTAACAGAACCAAAAATCAACTCTTCATCCGATGAAGACTTTTCCTGATTAGCCAATTTAGGTTGTGCCGTTTGGCGGGGATGTGCCCGTGGCTTCGATATATATGGCATAAAATCTGCCAGAGTCAAAGGCAACTTAGGCTTTGACATGATTTCATCTTCTTCTGATTGTTCCTCCTTCTTGTAATTATGCCGCCCAATTGAGGATCTTCCCTTTGATGAAGAGGGTTTTGCTGTGGCATTCATGGCAGAAGACACAATTGTCTTCTTCAATTGTGTTCACAAAATGGCATGAGTTTGGTTGATCATTTTTCTGACCATCCAATCATCATATTTTTGCGCATTTTTGTTCTTGACTTCTTGCTACTCTCCTTCTTCCTCTGGATCTGTAGTAGTAACAAATGATACATGAGCTTAATAACCTTTTAGTTTGACTTTTCCCAAGTCAACCATTTTCTGTAGGAGATCCTTGAAGACAAAACACTCCTGAATGGTATGTCCCAACATCTGATGAAATGAGCAATAATTGGGAAAGTCTTAATCTCCTTCCTTATTCGTCCTCTTGGGCCTTGTAAATTGAACCAAATTATTTTCCAGAGCTGAAATGAAGTAACCAGGAACTTGTTCATTTCGGAAAGAGTATAATTTACTCTTCAAATATTCAAATTGTTTTTATCTTTGATCTATTTGATCATCTTGACGAAACGACCTCTGTTGTTGACGCTCAGGAGGGGGAGCCCTTCAAGAAGATGAAGGCCTTGAAGTATAAGAAGGTACAGGTTCTTGTTTAAGCATAACTGTAGTAGTTTCTGCTTTACCCATTCTCTTTCTTAGAGCTTATGGAATTACACGAGCTTTATCCTTAGTATTAATAAGAGAATCTTCAATCTGTTGAGAGATGGAAGTAAGGTATTGAAACCCTCTTGTGTATTTCACAGGGATCAATGGTGTGCGTAGCTCATCACGTAAATTTACCACAAAAATTGGCAACAACTCCTCTTAAGGGAGTTCTAAGATCAAGGAATATGTTATTCCCTTCCAGCGAGCAATGAAATCTGAAACCCTTTCATTCACCCTTTTCTTACAGTTTGTAAGATAAAAAATTGTTGTCTTCGTCAAATTTGAGCTAAATTGAAGAAGGAATCATTGGCAGATATCCTCCCACCCGGTAATTGACCGGGATTGCAAGCTTGGGTACCAGACAAAGGCAGGCGCTTGTAATGATTGTACAAAACACCTGAGCTTAACTGCTTCTTGTTGCTGAAGGGTTCCCATCATAGGATTGCAGTGAGAAACAAAATGTGTTAAGTGTTGCTATGGGTCTCCCGAACCATTAAAGATTTGGAATGTGGTACTTAAAAAATTTGATGGGGGAGGAATTACATCAACCCATTCATGGTAAGATCTCTTTTCTAGTTTAATTTGAGCGTGTTTTCCCTCCATAGATTCCAACCATGATGTTAATGACTCAATAGTAGTTATTAACTTTTGAGAAACATTTGATTGGGCTTGGACCTGAACATGTGCAATGACTAGAGCTTGGACAGATGTGGTGGCTGGTGCTGCAACCGATGGTAGCACTACCAATTGTTATTGCACTTGACCCATAATATAAGACCTATAAGGGTGTACTGGTAGAGGAGGATATTCTTGATCCATCTCAGTAGTCACAAAAAATTCTCTTGGCTAACTGACTCCATCACGCTTAGGAGGAAGACTACCCTGAATTAGTTCTACATTCAACCTCCTCAACTCCTTCATTTTATCCTCTTATTGTGAAAATATTTGCTCTAATAAGAGTGATTTACCTTATCTAAAGGAAGGGTATGTAACTTAATTCTTTCCTTTCCCCATATTATATCCCTTTCGGAGAGGGGGAAGTGGGTTACTTGAAAGATTACTGAAATTCTGGGTAAGCCTTTGATTTCGTGTACACACACCTTCTTCATTTGTGTCTGTGCGTACAAACTCTTGAGCAGGAGCTTCCTCATCTAATCCCTCTGAGTTAACCTCATATGGGGGATCAGTAACAATGGAATTGATGAAATTGATTGATGCATAATGCATTGCATTTCTTCTTTCGGCATTTCTGCGATATCGTCTTCTTCCGTGTCCTTGTTGAGACACTGCCTTTTGCTGATTTGATTTCTCAGGAATTTCTTGATGAATCATAATTTGGAGGGAATATCTTAATAATTTGGATATTTTTTCCTCTTGAGGATTCTTCCCTAATCAAGAGAAGACTGACTTTCTATGAGGGAGCGATTGAGGATTTGAAAAAGTCCCTAGTCCTATAGACTGGGGCTGCTCCTGCTGTCTTTTCTCAACTCCTCGGATCCTATTTGTTGATTCTGAGGGTTGGGTTAAAAGAGTCCCCAGTCTAGAAAGTTGGGGTGATTCTTGACATTCTATATCTGAGACTTTCTTGAAAGCTCTCCTGATCTTGCGGACTTTAGTCTGGAAATTAGCTGGATGCATCAAACTATATCCACTCTTATCACCCAGTTCAAAAGACCATTGGATGATTTCTGACACTTCTGTCACTTGATGATGTGTGTGCTCCAACCGAGAGGCATGTTCAATATTCTCATTTGCTTGATGCGGTAGTAATTCAACAACTTTTTCTTTGTATTCCTGATTTTGAGAAGAACTATTTGAGGCATGTACTTGAGTGAGCCTTTGATTACAAACAAATCCAATTGGTTGTGGCCGGCCATGGTCAATAACATTGCATGAGACCATTTTCGGCAGGCTTTGCTGACTGGAGAGTATAGTGAAATGTATCACTCCATGAATGACCTATCCCCTGATATGAATACCATATGAGGCATTGGAAATTAACTGGTGCAATCTTCTTAGTGCTCCAAGGCATGAACGATGAAGGGCTCTCTGCTGTTTTTCAACCTTCGGATATCGAGAAACTGAGAGAGAGGCCAAATCAATTTGGTGTTGTAACCCTTATATTATCTTAACATTATTTTCATATTCATCATAGGGTAATATTTTCTTTTTCAATTGACAAAGAGTTTTCTATATGTTAAGATGAATATCATGAATTCCATCTTCCGTCAACATCTCTGGAATGTCATACTGAGAGTCAGCCAAAGGCCAAAACATAACTGGAACTTCACCTTTTTCCAGTTTTTTTCTCATTTTTAGTACTTCCTCTTTATCATTAAATGAAGATTCTTCTACCTGATTAGACCAGAGCTGGTGCTTCCTTGATGATTCATTGAATTCAACAATATTGGTAGAGAATTCACTGATTAAACTAGAAGATGAACAACCCAGGGGTGGTTCAGATAATGACCTACACCCCAAGCTATCTTCTGATTGAGAAGGTGTTTCACCTGATAATGGTAAATCATCAGAACTGACTGGCTTCACATTTTCAAGTGCCTCAAGATAATAAGGTTTTATTGTCACTACATTGTCCATTGGAAAATTTTCCAGGAAATGTCCATCATTACTGCAGAGAGTACTTTCGCAGCCAAATTCATCATCATGGGGAGGACCACCATGGTGGGTTACAGAAAAAGATGAAACATTTTGCTTCTTGGTCTTCTGACAACATAAAGGGTTCTTGTGGCTCTCATCTAAAGATAAAACTTCGAGATCAACTGAATTTTCATGAAGCAAGCCTTCATGAGGAAGTGTCTAATGCAGACCTTCGGAATTAATGTTACCACTATTGGGAACTGAGAGAGTATAATCTTGAGTTGCAATAGATAATTGTCTAAGTGCATCAAGAACTCTAGCATCGAGTAAGGCCTTGTTACAGATTGGACCTTGATTTCATGACTGTGCTGGGTGGGTCTTCTTATTTAATTCCTTCTTACTCACTTTAGGAACCACTTGTCGATGAAAGTGGTCATTATGGGTAGGTGTATGTGCCTACTCAGGATAAATGATTAGGTTAAGCTTATTATCTCCACTCAAATCAGGTGTATGTGCCTGACTTGGATGTCTATATGATATGGGGGAGTACGACCCACAACCCTCTTGGACTGGAATAGATGTGTGTGTCTATTCCAGAGTGAACTTTTGATGTGTCACTCCACTGGTTGGGATAGATTTATGTGTCTTTCCCTGAGATGCTACTGAAGCTGTTATAATATCCTGGAAGGCATCCAGAATATGAGCAGGGATTTGCTTCTGCTCTTTCACCATTGAAATAATGTTCTTGGTGACTTTAGTGGCTGGAATGGTGATATACATCCATTCCATGCCTGGAGTAGGTGTATGTGCCTGATCCTTTCCCCCTTTTCCTGTCAGTGAATTCTGATAGTACTCAAGTGTGGGGGCAGAGAGTTGAGTCTGCCTCTTGTTTGTCATCGGAGCTTTCCGACTAACTTCTCCGGATGCTACTAAACGAGACTGTTGGTAGGCTTGATCAATACTAGTAGGTGTATTTTCCTGCTGATTGCACTCCACCGAACTTGTTTGATGAACTTACTTCAATAATCACAGACGAGGCTGATGGACGGATTGATGAGTGTAAGCAGGTGTATGTGCCTGTTTACCAGTTGTCAACACATTGGGTTGGAAGGCTTCATCGTATGTAGTCAGACGAGCCTGCTGACTAGCTGATGATTTATAAACAGGTTTATATTCCTGTCTGTAGTACTCCGCCGGAATTGCCTCACGGGATTGGTGTGTTGTTGTCAGACGAGTCTGCTGGACAGCGGAATTAAAACGGACGAGTGTGTGTGCCCGCTCGTTGCTTACCACCAAGTTAGGTTGGTGGACTTCTCTGGAAACAGAATAGATGAGAACCTACTCACTATTAACTGGTCGTCGCCTCTGGTGGTTCGTCTTGCCTACTTGGGTTCGAGCAATCTGATCCAAATGTCTGGAGACAACACCCTCATCATGTTGAGGGTGCACTGCCGCACGAGTCTGGCGGTGATTGTTGGTGGGAGCCCTCGAGAAGGACTCATGTCTCTTTGAGTTAAGGCCCTGAGGGACCTTCTCATTAAACTCCCCAGAATACCGAAGGTAATGGTGATTGCATTCTAGGGATAACAACTCGAAATAGTTGGAGACGGTAGTTAGCACCGCCTGCTTCTTGATCGCTGGTCGTCATTTTTCGGACAACCAGGGGGAGTTGTTCACTTGGAGGGCTTGTCGAGCAGCCTCCAGAGTTGGAATGGTACCATGTTGATGATACACCTTAACGAGCGCATTTGATTCCTAGCTTTGAAGACGCTTAGAAGGTGAGGTCTTCCTCAGAGCGGACGACGATCCAGCAGGAGTAGCAGCAGATGCATTCACAACAGAGGTTTTCACAACAGAAGTATTCACAGCAGTGAACTTATGAAAATCCATTCTTGTAATGAAGAAGATCTTTGAAAAGAGTTCATGATTGATATAACAAACATAATCAAGTTAAGTTTGGCTGATACATCTTTTGGATGAGCACATATGTTATTGATTTCTTTGTTGGCCCTCTCATTGATTTCTAAATAGGGGCCTAACAAATAAGAAAAACATCATTTTAACTCGGTTAAGGATTCACGTCAGGTTCACCATTTTTTGTTTCCTCTAGAAATGGGGATGACCTCATTGATTTAAGGTTCAAACATTCCAAGAGGTTTCTAACAGGTTTGTTTATAGAACCGAAAACATCCAATGATTCCATATCCATTTGGACCTACTTCCCAAAGGTAGGTTCTCATTAGTTGTGAACTGATGAGGCTTAAGAATTTTCATTGGTCGAGAGGATGGGAGGCCAGACTCGTCATACCCTTTTGGGGGGAATTATTGTCTACTCTGGTACTCTCTTTATAGATTTAAGTTATGTTTGTGAATCCTTATTACATTACCAGGTATGAAAATGATCTTTCCTTTAGATCTGACAATCAATAATTAGTATGTATGAGATTTAGAGAATCTTTTATATGTATTCGAGGTTCTTCATCGATAGAGAATCATCTGTATTTGTTAGAGATTCTTGGTCAATGGTATCCTTCGACACATTATATAGAAATCTCTTGGTTATTGTGATAACCATACTGGTTTTAAATCCACTTAGCGGGGAACTTGAAGTTTATTGTCATTCAGAAGTACATGAATTATTTCATAGTTGGGATCATACCCGCAGATGGGATACCTACGTATCCTTTGTTTTGGAAAAAGAAATAGAACCCACGTAGTTCGAGTAAAGAAGTATGAGGTTTATGCATGATTGATGGATCAAAGAAATATGTCAAAATTACTTTTACACTATAAGCTCACATGAGTCATGCTCGGTGTGAGAAACAAGAGGTATTAGTAAAACCAGACAATTATGCCATGAAAGATGTAATTATAAGAAATGAGTGGGGCTTATATATGTATGACTACCTAGATAGATGAAGATTAAGATTTAATTTAGTTAAGAAACCTGGGAACAAGGTCCATAAAGGTATATGTGCTTTATGGAGATTTGAATACTCTAACTTGGGGATTATTCCTGAGGAGGATTCCCAAATTAGGAGGGGACATATGATTGGGTTTTACTCCTGAGAAGGAATCCCAATTCAAAAGTAAATTAAGACTGGTTAAGAGAAATTATGACTGGGGCTTATTCTTAAAGAAGAGGCCCAGGTTAAAGGGGATTATGATTGGGGATTACTCCTGAAAAGGAAGCCCAGTTTAAGGGACTTGGGGCTTACTCCTGAGGAGGATGCCCAAATTAAGAGAACTTAGACTGGGGCTTACTCCTGAAAAGGAGGCCCAGGTTAAGGAAATTTGGATTTTGGGAACTTGGGGCTTACTCCTAAGGAGGATGCCGAAAATTATGGGAACTTGAAGACTGGAGCTTAGTCCTGAAAAGGAGGCATAGGTTAAGGATTCTATCATCTTTAAAGAATGAGGTTGAATGAATGAAATCTCTAAAATTAGTGACATAAAGATATGTGAATCACTAAGTTTTAAGAGATGTTCCACAAAATTCCTTTCAGATAAGGAATCCAACAAGGAAATCATTCCATAAATGACTTTGGAGAGAGTTATGAAGGCTTAATCTTGAAGAGGATGAGTGGATAGGAATAAGAGAGGTGAAATAGGTAGGTGGGGAACCCAAAAAGAAGGTGGCGCGCAAGTCCTGTGTTGGCACGCAAGTCCTGGTCGTGTAAGTATACTTGCACGACACATGGGTACTTGCGCGACGGTTAAACCTTAGGGTAATACTTGGGCGAGACTTGGCTCAAGCCCTTAGTACTATCCCTAGAGGCTTCCATAAGGGTGGTGCACAAGTTCTATTGAATGATCAAGGAGGCACGCAAGTATGGCCATTTTCTCTTAAGGGATGGCCACTTAGGTGCACAAGTGTTGATAATTTTCAATACTTAGGCCTTCCTCCCCTCTTTAGATCTTCCTTTCTAGGTAAGAAATTACCTTAGAAGTGTTTGGAAGCTTTGAGAAGAGACTAGGGAACCGGGAGCTCAAATTTGAGTTTCTGTAAAATTTCGTCCTTGAAATGGGGGGCCCACAGAGGGTATTTATAGGCTGGAGAAGACCCTGGGCGAAATTAAAAGAGGGCGCACAAGTCACCTGCGCGACCAATGGGAGGTGCGCAAGTATACTTGCATGACCTTGGTGGAATGTGCGTGACTCAAGTGCATTTAAACCTCTGTTCATGCCTGTGTCAATTTTTGATGTTTCTTCAAAGGATGAATCACTTTGGGTTCAAGGTATTTCACCTTTTCAATTCATTAGACTCTGTGACGGAAAGGAGCATCAACATCAACTAATTAAACATATTCAAACTCCTTAATCCCATAATATAAAATTTTATGATGTTAATAACTTTTATTATTTATGTATAAATCATTATAAGATTAACCTCTTCTTAATTCTTAGAACTCTTTCCACCATACCTTTTCATTGAGATAATTTTGTTAATTATTATAACTCTTTACATTATTAAATTACTAAAAAACATAAACTATAATGTCTATGAAATTTATAGTCTATTACATTGAGTGTTTTGGGTGTTAGCGGTGTTGATAGAGATTTTTGAGGAGAGATCTTAGTTTCTTTCCATTCTAAGGTCCTCCATGCCATGGTGGTAGGTGTGGTGGTGGTTTTTTAGAGGTTTGTCCATGGATCATGGATATTTATATGTTTAGTGAACTATAGAATTTATAAAACCCATGTTAGAGGTAATGTTTCATGAATTTTCCATTCTATGATAGAAATAGATGTACATTATACCTTGGTGGTGGAAGTGGGATCCTATAGTTCTTCATTTCCGTCAAAGGGAAGCCACCATGCATAATGGTGGTTGTTTTGGGAGGCATAGTGGTTGGAGGTGTCTTGTAGGTTCCCCTATGTATAATAGGGATCGTGAAATGCCATATTGGTTGGAGTTTTAGTTATCATGGTGTTTTTAAGTTCATATCTATGTAAAACAAGGAAGTGTGTTATGTTGTATTGATGGACATGAACTATGCTGACTTACGGTGGAGCTGAGTGAATACCACTATGTCATAGCATTGGGAATTTTGGAATTTATGGTGGTAGAAGCTATTTTGGTGAGTTTCCAATGAGAAAAATTGATAATGAAACAATGGGGAGGTGGACATAGTGATATTTCATGCATAATAATTTGAAAGAAGTTTTAACTAATATTGTCAAGGTGGAAAACAACAAGAGTTGGGCCACCATGCCCTAGTGCTAGGATTGTTGAGTTTATATGACTATTGATATTTCCCTATTCCATGCAGGTGATCATGGTAGTGGAATTGAATGTTATGGGACATAATAGAAGTATTCAGGACCATACACAACAATGGGAATTCATTAGATTCTCCATATTTGACCTTAGAACTAGAATAATTGTAATCCTAGAATCCTTAAGACACGATCATCACATATAACATATAATCAATTTATATAAATAAAGGATTATTTGATGATGAAATTATTTCTCCTTTGATGAATCAGATGAAAATTTCACATCATACCATTGTTATGTTAGATGATTCAAGGGTATAATATCTTATGTGGTAATCCACACATGCTCATTTAACTTCCAAATATCATTATGGAAATCCATGAGTGCTATTATGGAAGATTACAATGTTTTTTCATTATTCATTGATCTCAAAAAGTAATTATTTAAGGTCATAAGATTATTCACACTCTCTCTCGATTAAATAGACAGATAAGTAGAATTTATCTTTAAACTAGATAATATTCTATAGGAATATATCTCTAGGGATTGAGAGGATTCTCTTTAGACTTTCACTGTACACAATATCAGATGTAATTAATTTATCCTTTGGAAATGATATAATACAGTATTTATAGATCTTTATTAGAGTTTTAAATTTCAAAAAATTCCATTGAACAATAACTTAATTACTAGAGAATGTGATTTATAAGTAATAATAATATTTTATTATTATTGTTTACATGACATGCATAAATCTCGTGAATAAATAAATATCACAAAATGATATTTAATATATCATTGTAAGTCAGACCATCAAATCGACCCACCCATACTCTTTTATATTTATTAATCATTTAATAATAACTATTTATGAAATAAATAAATATCACTACATTATTTTCTAATGAATATATAAATATTATATTAAAAAAACAAAAAATAAATATTTATTATATATTCAACTAATATATATTCTTTTGAATAATAGATGACTGAAATTTTTTTTATTAACTAAACATGAATAATTATTAAACCACATGTGAGAATAATTTTTATTCAAAATGATAGATTCATATATAATTTTACCAAGGTAATGGATATAATTAGTATGTGACCCTCTATGTCCCTTTCTCAGTGGAATTTTGAATAACCGCCTAAAGTACATGGTTAGTGTCAAGAAATAAGACAACATATCCATAGAGCAAGGAGTTAATATTTCAATGACACACAAACTACTATGATTTTACACCATTTAATATATTATCTTTGTCTCAATATATCTAATAAAGAGGGTTACATACTATTTTTATCAACCTATGCGCTTGTTGTATATTTTTTGAATTTCCAAAAATGAACTTTTTGATAGAACACCATGATTTTGGAATTATTCAGGAATTTATATTCACATAAAAGGGTTTTATATATCAATTTATCTTAAATAATATAATGTAATGATCCTTCATTACATTATTCATTAATTCAATATCATTCATGTTTCACCCAACGTATCTTACCTCACTGTGAGCTTATCTCATCATAGTTGTCATCACTACAATAAATTACATGACTCATTATATGAATTAATAATAATATTACAGTTTAAATAACATTAAACACTTCAAAAAATAATAATATCTAATAACATATATAAATGTGGATTTACTGCTACCAGATCAATTTCACATAACCATTTCTCTTAATATCACCAAGTATGAACTTCATGGGAATAATTCTAAATGTATTATGTGCCCCTACCCATGATATCCAATATCATCTATCTCCCATCAGACAATATAATCCAACCATAGAAAATGTATTTAAGAATTTCATCGTGGAACTTTAAGGTTATCATCAAAGCAGGGAGCTGCTATGACCTTTCTGTGTGAGAATTACCCATAGGACATCATTTCAAACAATCTCATACTTAAGGACAATCATGATGTGATAATAACTATATTAATATTCAAAACCATGAATAAAGGAAATAATAATTTACAAATAAGTTGGTTCTATGTCATTAACTCTAATAGAATCCCACTTAAACTAAATATTACTAATAAAAACATATTAATACTCATGTATTGAACATGGTTATACTGATTATAGATTATAATTATTATCACTACCATGTTTTTATGGATTTTTTTATAACCACACGTATGTGTGGAAAATATGCTTATTATAACATTACTACCCAGAGAAAATCCCTCAAGAAGCAATATCTCCAAGTATATACTTGTTTTTAACTTTTCAGAAATCTAACATCTTAGATAATACTAGAGTTAAGTCTTATCATAACAATGATATTACTCTAACTATTTTTTTTATAATCTAAAATTGAATTAATGATTATTTAACCACTTATTATACTACATCAAAAGCTATAATGTACTTCGTTATTATATATTTGGAAACCACATGCTGTAATAATTTTGTCTTTTATATCCCCTTAGCCTTAGTGAAATCCAGTATTATAAATTAAATGAAGTAAAACTAGGGTTATATCCCCATAAACACATGTTTTACCATTTTTCCTTTTACAATGAACTCATATACATTTACTTCCTCAAGTACTATCAGATAGTTTTAACCAAACTTCTATAAAATCCAACTCATTTTCTTATATTTTCATTTTATTTAATGTTCATATCAATCATCAGTAGATATCATGGAATATTGGATAAATTCCTATCACTTAAGCTTCTTAAATTTTATTCATAATATCTCTATGTTCCCACACAAGTTTTGTTTTAGATATTTTATACCATGTGACATGTAAATATTTTAGTCTTCAATTGTTCTATCTTGTCAAGGCGTGTACTATGGATAGATAAAGAAAACCCATAGATATAATATTATGGATCTCATTCATTAGAATTGGGTTAATTATTTTAATCTATTATTAGAGAAATTCATTTTAGTCTTATAAATTTTGTAATACCAATTATTTATTTTATATATATGTTATTTCCATATCTATATTGAAAACACTTTCACTTTAACTATCCTCTTGTATATAGGTGGAATTTATCGATTCCAAACAATTATTTTATGATCAATATTAATTATTTTATACATAAATGGATATGTAAAATGTTCATATCATATTGGAATTCACAGGTGTCACCAACCCTGTTGGTTATGTAATATAGACATGTTTCATAGTGTTTTTATTATGGAAACCATTTTTGATATCCAACTACATAATAAAATGATCATAGAATATTTATATGAAAATTATAATTCAAATATATTTTACTATAATGATTTAATAAAAATTTTATTTATAGAATATTTCTTGTAAATACTTTTAATAATAATTCATGCTTTATTAGTAACAACTTGTAATATACATATATAGTTTATCATGAATTATCCCCATTATAATCAAGTCTAGAAACATCCAAAATATGGAGTCGCTAAATTTTGGTACATAGAATCCATTTTTGAATTCATATATACTTTTCAATCTTATAAATTTTCCATTTACTATTTATATATAGAAAATTTTACTCTTATTAATTATATATATATATATATATATCACCCACAATGGAGAATATATTTATATATATAATTTACGTTTTTGGATTTAATTTCCAACATAATTTTTTTTCCTTTTTGGAACAACTCTTCCCACTGTGCATAGTGAAGTATATATTCCTATGCCAACTCATGTGAATCCATAGCCTAGAATTCATTTTTTTCTATCCTACTCTCACTATCTCAAAGAGATAAAATTCCCACTTATAGAGATATTTCCAATCGTGATCAATAAGGGATTATCCTTTATGAATAAATGATAATTAATAGATATGAACTTACCGTTTCTTTGATGTTTATTTATAGATGAGGTCATATTTTAACAAATAGTTCTCATAAAACTTTAGACATTGTACTCAATGAATTATTTATCTTATTATATTTAATATGATACCAATTAGTCTATTTATCCATCATATAGTTAGTCATTGTGTTATTATTTATAGAACCTTTCTTTGATGAAATTATGGAAGATTTAAAATAAATAAAAAAATTTAACAATACAAATTTTACTACTTTAAAAAATTGATGTATAAGGTAATGTGAGTTTGGGATTGCTTTCAATACACATTTTAATGATATTGAATATCTGGTTATGACACACTTAGACAAGCCATCATGGAAGATCCTATTATTTTTTATTGAGTTTATTAATTTCTTCACTTATAATTCCTAAAATCTCTCAATGGAATCTCATAATATATATGAGATCACTTATTATCTATTACTTTAGAATAGTTCATGAAATATTTATGAACTAAAACTAGTATATTATTGGTATAAATTTAATTTTAAATGTTTCTTTGTCTAAAAAATGATAGAAAATTAGTCAGTATAACTAGAGATTTAGCTACAAGGAGACTGAAACACTCTTTTAGATATAAACATGTCAAATAATATCAGATTTACATAAAAAATAATTATATAGACATATAATGGTATTATAAGTCTTGTATTCATATTCATAATTCATTGATGATTTTAAAATATCTATGATCTTAGAATTATAGAACAATTAATTTAGCATGAAAATACCAAAAAACAACAACAACTATTCAATAATGCAATAAATTCACATTGTTTAAATGGACACAAAGATATGTTTTTTGGTAATAATAATAAAAAAATGGTTAACTTAGATCAATCATGGAACCATGAAGTCATGAACTACTCTACACCAATAAAGGAATCACCCTTATTTAGCTCCATAGTGAACACATCTTGCTTCTTATAATCCTTCTGTACTTAATTGGTTTCTAAACTTTAAATAAATATATGAAAATATATATACCAAATAAGTATTCTATAAAATTAAATATAATTATTAATATACTTTATTTAGAGTATTCTAATTTCTTCATCTTAAATTTATTACAAATTTTCTTCAAATTCCCTTTCATTCCACATGATTAGTAGACAACCTTCTATTCATTGCTCTCCCTTTGAACCATTTGTCTCTTTAAAGGATGTTGTAATGAAGTCTTAGGATTTTGATAGGCCATGGGTTTTTTATGTTTTTCATTAATTCTTTTAACCATAAAGAGTGGTGAACCTCATTATGACCAATCCTTATCCATCTGGAGAAGTATAGAAATAATATTTTTTGAGTGATTTATCAATATAATTCATCTAGTAATACCTAATGAATATGAAAAAAATGAGTGTTATGGATGATAATATGAGATTAAAATATACTTTATTATGAAAATGAAAAACAAAATTTTCTATCTAATCAATTAAATCTATAATTTTAAGTCATGATCACTAGATAAACATCCTTATTCCAAATTAATCTGGTACAATGTAGTGATAATATAATTTATTATTATCCATTACTTCATCTTCACATGTGATAGGAGATGGGATATCATGATGCAAGTATCCCATTACTTATGTTTCACCATAAGCTCTCCAAAAAATATCACAATGAAACTAATATAGGAATAATCCCCAATTAATATCTGATAGTCTCCCTTTTTAAATTCTGTTGCTCAGTGAGGTAGATGATCATGGATAGGGGATTTCATCACATAATAAAAACCTTTTGATAACAATGTAACTCATGGGAGATTGTACCACTCTTGGAAGTTTGTACTATAGAGTACATGGTATTCTTCTAGAAATGATCATATTATAATCATGGTAGATTAACTTCTTTCCATTTTATACAAAAAAATAAAATCATGTTATTAAGTAAATTATATTGATTACAAAATTAGATAATGATATTTTTTAGTTTATAAATATACCCTTATTTTATCTAAACCCAGCATACCTCACAATTTGTTTTAGAATATCCTGTCACATGTATATTATATTTCTAATGATCCATATACTCATTCTCATAACCCATATGGTGGTCTAATAAGATATTTTAATGTATTTAGGTCGGTGTAACTTTAAAAATATATTAAATCACAACTCCTTGATAAATGAGCAGAATAAAAAATCCTAAAATCTAGGATTTTTATTTCCTCGACACTTCCCCACAAGTTTTAGTAAGTCTTACCGGAGTGATAAACACATATTGAAAACAAGATTTAGTCAACCCAAAACTTAAGCTATAAATTCCTCGATAATTTTAAGCACCCAAACAGATGTTAGTCAAACACTTTTAACTATGGTTCGATTTCAACCTATGTGGTGGGAAGATTTTATAACTTATTTTTTGTTTTGTGGTATTTTTCATTATGTATAAATTGATCATTTTATCATATTACATTCTTGTTAATATTAAGTGGAGTTTACTTAAGTGATTCACCATGTATAGATAAAAATTATACATAATACAATTTATTTTAATTCCATATTGAAAATTATTTAATTAATTTATTAAGTGATTTTGATAATATATATATATATATAAATAATTAACCAGACAACTGAAAGAAATCAAATAAAAAATGGGATGATCATGAGATTTTGTAATGTTTGGTTTCACTATAAGATAATAAAACAACCATGTAACCTAGGAAAAAACTACTGAAATCATACCTTTTTTGAATCACAACATTCCACCCATGTTCTTATGTATCATTTAAGTTTTTTTTAACCTCATATCCATAATAAGATTACCTTATCTCTCCCAGGGGCTCCATCATTACATATGATTTCACTCACACATAGGTGAGGGGAACCAATGTATTGGTTAAAGGTATTTACATAAAATAAACTGTGGACACTCAATTCCTACATAGTATTGAAAAGGGGATAACACATATTGCATAATTTTAATTTAATAATAATAAATTAAAGGAAACTAGTCTCGTACATAGTCTAGTTTAATATCATGATCTTTTATGAAAGCAATGAATTTTCAAAGGTAAACTAGCTAGAATTCATTTTAATTAATTCATTATTATTAAGATAATCACACATCAATTTAATTAATTAATTAATTAATCAATTATTTTTTATCATAATGTATATTAGAAGATTCTTTATATATTACAATCATTTGTTGAAATATGGAATATAAATGACATGAATATTTTTCAAATAATTGAATTAAACTAATTGATCATTTATTAAATATGGAAAACATGTCACATAGTAGAAACACCAACTATAAGCCATGTTTTTTGGTTTTATTGCTTCAATTAATAATATTTTTCATGTACTTTAATTATGTTAATTACTGGGCGATTTCACGATGTTTAATAATGGGATGCATGTGGTGTTTGTATCTTATCATGTGTATGGGATATATGCCAAGGGAAAATATGTAAATCTTGGCTGGGATACATGGTGTTAACTAATGTGATATATGTTATATATATCACTCATCGTGTTGTCCATGAATCACTCGTAGGGCCCTAATGGGTTTACTTACATGCACACTTGTGAGTTACATGTCTTGTTTTCCCTCTACACACTGTGTAACCTCTGAATTTCATGACTATCAGTCCCATGTGTCATGTATTAATATAAGACATGCATTTGACCATGTTGATTCTATGAAATTTACTATGAAAATTCATATAATAAATGTCATATAAACTAAATACATTCCATTTATTCTAACAAATATAATACATTCCTATTTAAGTATACATGTGGTGAATTAAGATCATTTAATATTCTATGTATTATTTATGGAATGGTGAATTGAATATCCCTTGGTATGACCAAGTGTGGTGAAAAATGAATCATGATATATATTTTTCAGTTACACACCCTTTAATTGTGTTTACTAGCAAAAATTTCTTACACCTCTCGATGATATCTTTGATAATTATTCACTTGTTGTTAACCTGTTTAAGATCATTTGAAAGATGAATGAAGGATTCTTAATTGATAAAACTAGATAATTGGATTTTATATTAAATAACAAGTAAATCATGAATGAAATTTTAATAAAAAAATGTATATAATTGATCAATGAATAATAAATAATTATAAATTATTATATGACCACTCTGATAATACTTGAAGGTTCTAGGGAATAACAGAAGTGCTTAGACTCATACATAATAATGGAAATTCATCATGTTTTTTATATTTCTCTTTATAACTAGATGAATTACATCCTATAAATATATGAGACATGATCATAAAATATAATTTATAGTTAATTTATATAAATAATGAATTTCCCACATTAAAATTATGTATTTGTTTATGAATTAGATGAAAACTTCTCATTGTACAATAATTGCACTGGATTATTCAAGGGTAGAATCCCTCTAGTAGTGATCCTCATGTGATCCCCAAACCTCTAAACATCAACATATAAATATAAAGGTGTTATCAAAGAATATTCTATCACATTAATCATTCTTAATTGATATCCACAATAATCACTTCATGAAAAAATAATTATTCTTATTCTCCCTAGAGTATATAGGGTGGTTTAGGAAAATCGCTCTTTGGATTTGAGAATATTCTAGAGGAAGATATATCTATGTATTTATAGGATCCATTATAGATTTTAACTGTGAACAACATTCGAAACAATTGACATAACCCTAAGAAATGATATAATGAGGTATTTATAGAGTTACTTTAGAGTTGGAAATTGCATATAATTCCTCAGACTAATAACCTAATTACTATAGTACTTCATGTAAATATAATAATAATAAATTATTATTATTTAAATTACATGAAAAAAACTCATGGATATATAAATATAATAAAATTATATTTAATATATCCTTCTAGTATGAAAATCAACATGGTCAATCCATCATCCATGGTATTTATCCAACATTGAATAATGGTTATTTTTTAAATACATAAATTTTATTGCATTATTCACTAAAAAATAAATAAATATTACATTTACTACAATATAAAATATTTATTTATTAAATATTCAACTCACATATATTCTTTTAAATAACCGATGAATAAATATTTACAATAAACTTGTTGGCGCCAAAATATTGCACGAAAAGAAGGGCCGGAAAAGAAGCCTTGCATGATGCCTCACAAAGATCCGACGTGAAGCACCCCCGAGCATCGCGGCCGCCGCGAAGCACAGGAGGCAGTAACGCTCCGCGAACGCCCTGATGTTCGTGAGCCCTCCGCGAAGCACAGGAGGCAGTAAACCTCCGTGAACGCCCTGACGTTCGCGATCCCGCCGCGAAGACCCAGAGGCGGTAATGCTCAGAGAACGCCCTGACATTCGCGAGCCCGCCGCGAAGACCATGAGGCGGTAATGCTCCGCGAATTCCCTGACGTTCGCGAGCCCGCCGTGAAGACCGTGTGGCGGTAACGCTCAGAGAATGTCCTGACGTTCGCGAGCCCGCCGCGAAGGACCCACCGCCCCTTCGTACCACGTGAGTTCTACTTTGCGGCGCCCCTTGCCTATAAATATTGGGTTCCCCCTGAGCCCAAAGACGGACGATCTGACCTTTCAGCTTCTCAGCTCCCGAATCGCGAAGCACCCTTCGCCCCCGGGAATCATGAGCTCTGCGAGGTACTTCAACTTGGCGAGATGCCTTCTCCTTGTCTCATCTTGAGCCCCTATTCCGAGAGGGATGCCCTTCGTGAAGCCTAAGGGAATTCACGAAGGAAGGGGAATCCCAAGGGAACCCGGGGAGTCACAGAGCGTTTATGCTTCGCGAAACACCCATCTTGTACTAGTGATACACATGCCAAGGCAAGGTTGTTGTACATCGTGAAGCACATTGCTTCTTAGCACCTTGCTTCGCGATTCCCCTCTGCTTCGTGAGGAAGAGCTCCACGAATACTATTCCACTTCGCGAAGCACCTCCCATTCACACCCCCGCCCCATGCTAAGGCCGAGGCACTCTACTTTGCGAAGCATACTCCTTTTCTTGGAAATTCCTCTTCCCGTGCGACCCTCCGGTTTGCACGATGTGATTTCAAAATCCCATGGACAACACCACTCATAGTGTTGCTTCTCCTAATTCTTCTTCGCATAGGCACGCTAACGACTATTGCTTCTTCGCATAGCCACGCCAACGTGGACCCCTCGATGGTTCACTCCATGACCCCACTTTACCATGGCCTTGCCAGTACCTTCCCTCCCCCAAGGAACAGAGGGTACCAGTTATGTAAGTCCTAGGGGTGTGGAGTAAACCCACCTCGTCCGAGCTGCAGGACATTAAACTGCCAAGCACCTCGTCCTCAACACATGACATTAAACTGTGATCTGACCCTGTTCCTCGCACGCAGGGTCCACCCCATCTCGGACATTCTTTACACCACTCGTCTCCACGAGAATGGAATCACCCTCACACGGGATTATATCCTCCTTCTCGGAGTAGCGTATGTCCACGGGAGAAGGGCAACCACCCTGGTATAAGCCCCAAGCCTCTCTTGCGGAAGGTAGCACCCATGCACCTCCGTACTTCCCCACTGCCAAGGCTAGTGGAGGGAGCGATAGGGAATGAGGTACCTTCCATATTTGGTCTCAAATCCCTCTCCCTCCGTGCTTTTCCGCACTTCGGGCCTCCATCCTGGAGTAAGTCCCCACACCATGGGCCGCCCAACGCGTAAGCCCCTATTCGTTTCTCACGGATGCACCCTTCATGATGTGATCATCAGGTCTCTGCTGCCTCTTGTTTCTCACACTGAGCATGATTAACGTGGTCTTAGAGTAAGCATTGGCCTTGACAACACCCCGTCCAGCATGAAGTTAAATTGTATTCCCCCGTCCGGCATGACATTAAACTGCATATCCATTTGAACTACGAGGTCTTTGATCCATGTCAAGGCATGGTACGTAGGAAGCCTCCATGAGGTTCATGCTCACCACCCATCATTTCTTCACGTCAGGTTCCACCCTCGTCCGGCATGACGTTAAACTACAATTCCAGTCCGACGGCAAGCCATTGTGACCAACTCGAACTACGAGGACTTTGATCCGTGTCAAGGCACGGTATGTAGGAAGCCTCCCTGTGGTTCAAGCCCATCCCCCATCGGACTAAGTTCCCTTCTTCACGTTGGTTCGCTGACACCCACCGCCATTCCCGAACTATGAGGACTTTGATCCATGTCAAGGCATGGTACGTAGGAAGCCTCACGAGGTTCAAGCCCACCACCAGTGGACCCCCCGGGTTCACCTTCAATTCGGTTCGCCGATGAAGCCCCTTTTAACTATGAGGTCTTTGATCCATGTCAAGGCATGGTACGTATGAAGCCTCCTAGAGGTTCAAGCCCACCACCTATTGGTCACTCTGACCTTCTTCACGTTAGTTCACCAACACTTGGTAGCCTAATGTGTAAGCCTCGCACCATCCGGACCAAGGTCCTCACTCGCGCCGGTTCGCCGACACACCATTTGAACTATGAGGTCTTTGATCCATGTCAAGGCATGGTATGTAGGAACCCTCCATAACGTTCAAGCCCATCATCTGGTCATTCCGACCTCGCTCACGTCGGTTCACCCCCATCCCGCATGACATTAAACTGTGTTCCACATTCCACCTAAACTACGGGTACTTTGATCCATGTCAAGGCATGGTACGTAGGAGGCCTCCACGAGGTTCAAGCCCACCACCAGTGGACCCCCGGGTTCACCTTCATGTCGGTTCGCTGACAATTCCCATCAGGCCAAGGTCTACCTTCACGTCGGCTTGCCGACACCATCCCGAACTATGGGGACTTTGATTCTCTGCCATGGGGATATGTAGGAGGTCTCTTCGAGGCTCAAGCCCAATCCCACTGTTTCCCTTGCAATAGTCCCATCTAAGTCCCCATTCACTTCATCCATCCATCCATTATCCACCCCGATTCTCACCCGGACCGCCATATCCCGGCGAAATCATGCCATTCCGCTCCTCTTCACAACATTCAGGAAGCCGCCCACGGGTTGGCCCCGATATCGGCATCCATCCAAGGGAAATTCATCAATCTGATCCACTCCAGCTAGTGTTTTGATCAGGCCGATCCATCTTCGTTGGACATTAAACTCGCGACCTACCTCGTGATAAACATGAGATTCTTGAGGAAAACCTCGGATGGCATGCCCTTGGCGTAACCGTCTCCCTTGGACGCTAAACCTGGGCATACCTTGTGTCAAACATAGGAAGCTGAGGAAAACCTCAGGTATATGCTTATGGCATATAATTCCCCGGGTTCGATGTGGGATGCCTCAGGCTTCCATGCCCTCAAGAATACCTATGACAAGGGACAAAATATAGACACACTAGTTCCCCAGCATTCAGACATGCTACTGATGCCTCGGCGTGACTACTCCCCCAACTGAAGGTTGCTGTCCTGACCGAACCCTTTGGAATGTCCTGACAGAAGTAGTGTAATTAACCGGCGTCCATGGAAACATGGCACTTGGAAGAGTTTCATGAACAACGTATTAAATCTATGAGGGTGACCCGGACTAGGTGACGAGTTCCGAGGAGGAATCCAAGGAAGGAAGAACTGACATCCCGTCATCCCGGTTTCGATCAAGGAGCAGACGTCCCTGAATAAGGAGAGAATGTCTCCCACCCTTGGAAAGCGGTAATGTGGGGCAACAACTGCGCATCCTCCCCCATAGACGGATGCGTGCGCCCTGGCGAAAGCATCGGAAACAGAAATGGTGAACCCGACGTGAAATTATTATCCTCAATGTGGAGATTAGTAGCGTTCGAGACACCAGTAGATTAATGTGTCACCAGATCCAGATATCCGGCACTGGGTCCCGCCAAGCAAATAGTGGGCTTGGCGTGAAGCTCACCGGAATTTGGGACAGTAGAACGAGGGGTATTCTATTCTGCAACATGTTGGTGTGGATTCCTCTTACCGACGCGGAGAATGGAATGACGATGGGGCACTGGTTGTCGATCCTTTTCCTCGCAGTGCTAATGAGTTGATATCTCCATTTCCCAGGAACTAGGTTGCTGCTATGGGGACACGATCACCGCCCGCTCGCCTACGCAGGGGCGGGGGCAATACCGGGACAGCCGCTCCGCGTGGCTCCACTGCCGTCACAACGGCCTCTACATCCGTGAATACGGGACGCCCACGTCCCCCCTCCCCGTCATAGATCATCCAACGAAGGGTGATCAACAACCTTGTATGCAGGTACGAGGATGAAGGGGTCATCCCAACTCGGGATATGGCCTGCCTGGACTTGGAGGCATCCAGACCTCGCCGTCAACGCCGCCCTCAATGGCCGCGCAGGGATCCCTGCTCCCCACCCCAACGTTCAATTGCTTCGGGAGCCTATCCCCGGAACGCCTCGATGACTTCTCGCCTTACGCTGATGAGGCGGGTGATGTCCGGCTCGGCCCGCTCAGAGTCCCGATCCAAGGGCTCCAGGAAAGGGATCCCATCTAGATGTGTCAGCACCGCCGATCGGTGTCGCCAGAAGAGCAGGTAGGCTACTCCCCTGCACCACCTACGCCAGCTCGTCTAACCCGGCGTCAGCGTTGGACCCGAGCTGAGGATTCCCGTCAAGGGGCGTCGACGTTAATAGCTACTATGGCCCGAGCCACTGCCGACGTGCATCATGGAGTCCCTGTACACACTGAGCAGGGGAACTCCTTCACCCGACCAAGACTGAGGCTCCAACTGCCCCATGGGCAGGTCGGGTTGGCCCTCGGGGTTGCAGTCATGAGTGGTGATCACCCCGAACCAATTCGCGGTGATGTCACCCCGTACGGAGGGCCTCCCCATACCACCATTCCACAGAGCGTGGGCCTTCCCCACTCCAAAGCTCGTCACAGAGGTATGCCTCGTGCTACCCCCATCCCGAAGGAAGACCTGCCCCGCGGTAGTGACGTGCAGTGCAGAAACCTCTCTCGTGCCCACCATACAGGGTATGGAGTCCCTCCTCCTTCCCTCGACCGTTGATGTGAAGGCACTTCCCATCTGGTCCCTCTCCAACGTGGGGGTCCTCCCTTAGTCCTCTCTGCAACTGGCGAAGGTCCTCCTCGCCCCGGCAACTCGAAGAGTGAAGGTCAGCCTCACTCCACCCACACCGACCATGGAGGTCCTGTCCATGCTCCTGCCGGTTCCAATAGAGGTTCTGCCCATGTGGGTGCTGCCCATGGAGGCCCTCCCCATGTACCCTTCGACATTTGCCCCGGTGCCCCTTACACCCCGGTTATCTCAAGCGGGAACCCTCTCTGCCATGGCGTCAGCGCCGCCCCGAGACCACATGTTGAGGATCAACTTTGTCCCGAAAGGCCATCTAGGGGCAGGAGAGCGGGTCGTCGCCACCACAAGAAGAGTCTTGGGAAGGCCCGGGTGGAGATCAAACCTGGCCGTTTCTCGGATTCTGAAGCGGAATGTGACTCAGTGATGGAGCCTTATCCCTGCTTCTCCATGTCAAGGACTGGGGTAGAAACTAGGCACGTAAACCTCATCCTCCCAGAATGCGAGGTCCACCGGATTCCTGCCTCCCTCCGCAGGTACATCCAGGAGGAAGAAATTGTGGAAATTCCGCAGGTCCCAACTGCGCAATCACCACCGTCGTCACTAGAAGAACCCTCTACCTCTACCAGAGATCACAGAGATCTATTTTGGGGACCAATGGAGATAGAGAAACGACATGAACTATTGCCGGAAACCACAATTCCGGCACCAGAAGATGTGGATATCAGCCCATCGTATCGTGATATCGTGGTCAGGTCACCTCATTCTTCAGAGGATGGCCCGGAATTCGGCGGCCAGTCAGCTCGTTTGCTGTATTATCCACCGCCATGTTTACTGTCCTAGTGGTCTGCCTCGGTGCCACTACTGGTCCCTCATCTGCCTCTGGTTGATGAGTGGGGAAATACGAGGCCAGAACCCGAGTCTGAACCCAGGAGCTTCTAGATCATCCTCACAGCGGATCACTTCCCGGAGAAGTTCTGGCCGACGGTAGTGCCTAACTTTTGCGCACCAGAGTCCCTTGCCAAGGAGAAAGTGGGGTGCTTCCACCGAACCCTATGGGAGACACGCTTCCGCCTTCGTTACGAATGGGTGATGTACCCCAGGAGTCGAGAGCACTTTGAATAAATCAGCGAGTAATGCCACCTGATCGATTTGGCCGCACTCCCTGTGGCCCAGCACCCTGAGTCACTAGGCCGTCAGAGCACCCTTCAACGGAAATGCGTTTAGAGTTTCAAAGTACTCCATAGAGTCATCAGGGAAGCTACCCCCATTTGCAAGTCCGTGGCTGGGGACATTATGCCGCTCTCCTCTTCAGCCCTATCCGACGATAGCACGATTCGTTATGAGAAATTGAGGACATGCCCTCGAGAGGGGTTGTGTTCCACATGGCTGACGTGGTGGACAAGGAAGACAAGCTTGAATTTCTTGATGGAGACTTCCCCCCCGAGGGAGTACCACCACTTCTGGACCCATCAGGGAGGGTTACCCGTCAGCAGAGGAACCTTCTAGGCCTCCTTATACCCACCGAGTTGCTGGTACTCAGTCAAAATGCCGGTAAGGGTAAGGAGCACATCAGAACTATCAAGCACTCTGACCCATTCACCTCTGTATAGAAGACGGACGAAGATCCCGAGAAGGTCACGTTACGCCAACAGCTTGCTGAGCAGAAGAGGCTGGTTGATGAACTCCTGGTCGAGTGCGCTGTAGAGCGGCGACCCGACTATGGTAATCCCAAGCCGGGTCAGTAGGGGTAGGATCAATTTCCCCCTAGTGAGATGCCTCCAGGCAACCCTGATCAGGTTACTTCCACAGACAGGGCAGAAGACGGAACTCACGGCAAGAGGGCACGATACGTCTCTCCAAACCCTCCTGAAAGATGGGGAAATCTGAGGAATCCAGCCCAGGTTCCCCCAGCCGCCCCACAGGCCGTTCCGCCAGTTGCTCCATGAGCTGCTGAATCCATCAACCGTGTCGAAGAACCCGGCAACGCACTTGTGATTAGGGATCCCCGTCAAGACAGGTACCCCCACCCGGATGACCTTATAGCAGCACTCATCGCCCGCCTCGAAGTATTGGAAACGCGATAGGTGGCAGTCCCCCCGGATGGCAAGCCATATCCCGCGTGGGTGGATGACATGCCCACACCCCCAGGTTTTGGGAACCCCACTTTCTCACCCTTCAATGGGACAGGGGACCCGCCGCAGCACTTGGCCCATTTTTTTTCTAGGTGTGGCCCCATGCTGGGGACTCCAGCCCAGCAAGAAGCCGCCAAGCTCCGATGTTTCATGCAGACATTGGAGGGCCCCACATTCGTCTGGTACAGCCAGCTCCCCATCGGATCAGTGAATGGTTGGGAGGATCTCCACCGGCAGTTCCTATACCAATTCAGCTCCACCACACGAAAGACCAGCATCATAGACCTCTTTAAGTGAAAACAAAGTCTTGATGAGCGAGTCGCGGACTTCATCACCCAGTGGAAGGGACTTATATACTCCCTCGACATGCCGCTGACTCAGGAGAAATTACTGATGATGTGTGTAGGGAACGTTAAAATGGAGCTGGTTCTTTCCCTGATCACCCAGAACTACCCTGGAGGGTTCTAGGATTTCTCAGATAAGGCTCAACGCCTCGAGGAGGCTCTACAACAGGCTAGTCAGGCATGTTTGCCGCCCCCTGTGATTCCATCCAGGAGGGATGCCAAAGCCAAACCCACTGCGGTGGCCCAAATAGAAGCCCCTAGGTAGCTGGAATTATTGCCAGCAGCACCGGCCCCACAACCCCACAGAGTTCCTCCACCTCAAGCACAGGCTCCTGCCCAACAGTGACCGCCTCAGAATCGACTGGTTCCCCCGCGCAATGCGCCACCACCACCTATGCGAGACAATCAGGCACCATCTCCTCGGCAGGCCCCTCCGGCCCCTCGTCAAGGCCAGGCCCCCAGGGCCCCCTATCTGGAAAGAAGGCACCAGACCTATTCGTTCAATGAAAATCAGGTCCCTGGCTACTTCCAAAGTGCTCTAGAGCAAGGGATTGTGGGACTACCCGAGTGCAGAAGGCCGGTAGAGGCGAATCTCACCGGTCACCCCAACTACTATCCTTATCATCAGATTCTGGGGAACACCCCCAAGCAATGATATGTGTTTAATGACTGGCTTCAAGACCAAGTCAACAACAACATAGTCAGGTTGGGCCCAGCACTGACACAAGTAACGGGTGTCTTTGTAGGGTCAGAGGTCGGTAGTGACAGTGAAGGCGAGTTGCAGCAGGTTCCCAGCCATGGGTCCCAGAAATATGAAGACTGGATGGCTCGAAAAACCGTCGCCCATACCCATGGTATCGTTCGGGCACGCATGAATCAGTCAGAGCCTTTGGGGGAAGTAGCCAGTACCTCTGCATCATCTTCACAACTGACCACTTCCCAAAAGGGAAAGCAGCGACGACGCAAGAAGAAGCAACGCGCTCCACCACTAACGTCGTCATCCCGCACTCTTGGCGACTTTATGCCCCCTGAAATGGGGATTCCTCCTAGAATCTGCCCGATGGTGGATGACCCGTCGAGCGACAGCCAGGAGTATGCTTCGGTTAACACCGTGGAGATGGTAAAGCCCTATATGACTCCCAACGAGGGGGGACACCAGGCAAGCCTTCCCAACGTTTCCAGCCGACGTCAACGTCAACGGGACCACAACCACACCGGTCATCGAGGCATGTCAGTGGGAACTTTCAGTCAGGTTGTGCACGCTACTGAGACCAGACAGCAGGCTCAGCGCAGAGCTCAGCATGCGCAACCTCATCTGATGCCCTCAGTTCTACCTCCACCGCCGTTTGTGCTACTAGATCAGGCAGAGCTGCCTCGTCTGTATCACAGTCAGTCTTGCCTGGCTACAGGCCAATATCCATTGTCTGATCCTAATCCGAAAACTACTCTCTAGGCTTCAACTAGTAGGCAGCGGGATGTGCCCAGCACTAGCCAACCGCCGGTCCAACCGACAGGACCCGCTATGCCTCCAACTACAGAACGACCTCCTGTAAGCAGAGGCTCGCGCTTGGCATGAAATTATGATGTCTTGAAGCACCTGGAAGGCATTACAGCAAGGCTTTCTATACTTGAGGCCCTTCGCCTATCGTCTGAAATGTGCGAAGCACTTGTCGAGGCCCTAAAGAGCCCCCTTCAGTTTGAGACGGAGGTGGCATCTGCGGAAGCCTTCAACGTCGAGGCAATTGTGAATGTCGAATGCCAGGTAGTTATCTCATTCTCCGGTGAAGATGAAGACCCTCCCATATAGGGGCATATTCGTCCATTGTACATCACCAGCCACTTTAATGGCGTGGAAGTCTGCCGCTGCCTCGTTGACACGGGTTCCAGGATCAACCTAATCCTGACTCAGACACTGCGAAATCTGGGTCTATCTGAAGATGATTTGACGCCCTCCAACCTCAGAATCTAGGGATACGACAAGACCGAGCAATCCTCAGTCGGCAAGATCTGTCTGAAGACCCAGTTCGGTGGCCTAATTGCCAGCACCGAGTTCATAGTTGTCTCTTAGGACACCGCCTACAATGCATTAATGGGTAGGCCATGGATCCATCTGCACGCAACGGTCCCTTCGTCGTATCACCAATGCCACAATTACTCCCTCAATGGTCGAGTAGGCGTGCTCTAAGGAGATGCGTCTCCTTTTGCCTCTTGTGAAGCCTGCTATATGGATGTCGATTATTACAAGATCAAGGATAAGAAATTCTTGGTAAGTGAGGATGAACCCGCCCCAGTTGCAAGCGATCCATGGGAAGGCCTGGATGACGCCTACATCTTCCCAATCCATCGATTGGAGGCCACGACCCCGGACATGGGGTAGTGTTTTGTTGTTTCGGGTACGCAAGGAAGGCGTGTTCCCATGTACAAGCGATGACGGAAAATCACCTCCTACTCCTACACCAACTAGGCTCAAGTGATCCCGGAGCCCCCTACCCCTATGCGGTACCGGAATGTCAAGATTATGACAATGGAAGTATGTCATATGTGTCTCTTCCGCCAGGCTGGAATCAACCGAATCAGGCTGACACGTCACCACTGATTTGATGTCATCAAACGTGGACCCTTAGGCTGAAGGCCAAATGGGATAGGATCGATTGCCTTCGTTGTTATGGTCTTAGTGGCGAGTGGGTCTCTTGATATGATGACCACTTCTGCCCAAGCCAGCACCAACTGCCCGTCCGGGTTTGATATCCCAGAAGAAGCCCCCTTTGCGGGAAACCCCTCCACGGTTGGAGAGGAAGATCTAGAGGATGCTCCCCTTTCCTTTGAGGAAGGCGTCTCTACCACGGTGGATGAACTGATACAGGTGAACCTTGGTAGCGAGGAAGATCCGAGACCCACATTGATCAGTGCAGCCATGTCCCCCGAGGAGCAGCGGAGGTACGTAGACTTCCTCAAGAAACACCGTGATGTGTTCTCCTAGAGTTAAAACAAGATGCCAGGACTATATCCCCAGGTAGTCATTCACCGCCTGGGCCTCCCGTCAAACCATTGCGGGTTTAAGCAGACTCCCAGAAAGATGCACCCTTCTCACGGTGCTATGGTCGAGGTTAAAGTTGACAAGCTTATCAAATCCAACTTCGTCAAGGAAGTCCAATACCCCAAGTGGCTTTCCAACATTGTGCCAGTCATGAAGAAGAATGGGCAGATCAGGGTATGCATCGACGTTCGCGACCTCAATCACCACTGCCCAAAGGATGACTTTCCCCTCCCAGTGACCGAGTTATTAATTGATGCCACGGCTGGGTTCCAAGCTCTCTCTTTCATTGATGGTTATTCCGGGTACAACCAGATCTGTATTGCCCCCGAGGACGAGGATTCCACTCCCTTCAGGGCTCCCCAAGGTACCTTTTGTCACCAGGTTATGCCCTTCGGCCTGAAAAATGAAAGTGCCACTTATCAGAGGGTCATGCATCGCATATTCAGGCCGATTCTCAGGACACTGGTGGAATGATACGTGGATGACCTAGTGGTCAAATCGCACGAGCGCCAGGACCATCTCAAAGACCTTGAGAGGGTGTTCGGTATCCTCTGTTCCCGCCACCTAAAGATGAACCTGTTAAAGTGTGCCTTAGGGGTCACCTCTGGGAAGTTTCTTGGCTTTGTTGTTAGATACTGGGGCATTGAGATCGACCCAGAGAATATCAAGGCCATCAGCCAAATGCCTCCCCCGAGCAATATTCGGGAACTTCGAGGTATCCAAGGCCACTTAGCCTATATACGCTGATTCATCATGAATCTGGCTGGCAAGTGTAAGACCTTTTCCCAGATCATGAAGAAGGGCGCCGCCTACGAATGGGATGAAGAGTGTCGGACCGCCTTTGAGGAAATCAAGCAGTACCTACTCCAACCTCTGGTTTTGATGCCACCCATCTTCGTAAAGTTGTTGGTCCTTTACATGACCGCCCTAGAATGATCCCTTGGTGCACTTCTTTCCCATAAGAATAATGAGGGTACGGAGAACAATCTCTACTATCTCAGCCTCATGCTTCTCAATACAGAGATCAGATACTCCCCTATCGAAAAGGGCTTCCTTGTGCTCTTTTTTTCTATACAGAAGTTTTAGAGACCCAAATCTTGACGTAAATGGACATTACATTACTTTTGCGGAATACTTAGTACATAAAAATAATATACACACAAGGACCATAATAGTTTAGTGTCTTTGGAAACTCGGAATATAAACTTCTAATCATGTTGAAATATCTTCAACAACTCCCATAACGATCTTCCCCTTTTTTATTCCTTACCTAAAACCTTTCTTTATATCCGGGGGAAAAGAAAACATAAAAGGGGTGAGCTCAAATTCCCAATAAGGGTAAACATATAGAACATAAAACAATCCATAAACATTTGAATACAAAAACTTGAACATAAAATCTAAACATCAAAATCTTGAGCAAAGAAATGAATCTTGGAAGTACGTAAGACATATATCATAAGGGAACATCAATCATGATAAAATAGAATGGGAATAAAACATGTAATTGTGGAAAAAATTAAGCACATGATATGATTTTCATAGTAGCCAAGGCATTGCTGCCAAGACCATCTTAGTGGACAAAGTCCCTTTCTGAATCGAGTTCACTCCTCATTCCGGTCCTGTATTACTGAACTGGTTTAACTTGTCGTTCCAGCCATGTATATCTCATGAGATATAAATATTTACCCAATGCATTGGAGGGAGATATAGGTCCCACCCATATCATAATGAAATCATTCTTACTTGTGCCACAAAATAAACATACATCATTCATAATAACCCAATGAATGAAATGGGTTTCAAAAACATCATCCCATCATCACATAATCCATATAAAATAAATGGATATCATTTCATAATAAGAAAAGCGAAACCATGTAAATCATAGAGACATTATAATTGAAACATACACATATGAAATAATGTCATCTTAGATGGAAAAATGGTTTTGATAAAATAATTGAAATGAATTCTTGAAGAAAATATCCTTTCTTCTTCAAAATCAATTTCTTTTCACAAAACGTCATGCAATTTTAAAAGAAAGAGATTTTGTTGAAAATAGTCATGAAATCTTTTGGAGGAAGCTTCATGAAAATTAGGCTTTATAAAACTGTAAAATTACTTTCATGCCATATAAGTTAAAAAAAAATATTCTCGTACTTTTTCCAGAAAAGTCAAAAAAGTACCTCGTAACGTAAACAAAAGAAAGATTCCTTACATACCATGTAGTAAAATTAAAAAAATGGGTAAAAAGGACTTTAAAAATACATGAAAACACTTGTATAAAACATGGACATGGATGATAGCAATAACCCAAGTAAATACTTATGAATAAGCAATCTCAGATAAAAATGAGATTTGAAAAATTATCCCTTACCTTAGGTCTGATATGCTTTGTATGGTTCCGAACCTCCTCTTCTTTGACACGCCTCTTTGAATCCTCCTCTTAGGGTACTAAAATTGGCCTTTGAAGAAGACTAGGACCTCTAGGATGTTTCTAGGGAAGTTGAGAAGGTAAATGGGCAGGGTTTAGCCGAGCTTAAAGGCTAAAATTGGTGTGAGGAAGAGAGGGAGGAGGTGCCCTTTTATAAGGGAAGAGAGGGGCACCTTTGGAAATTTTAAAAATATTAATTTATAATAAATCTAACCCCACTTAAAAACTTCCAAAAATGACTCATATTAGAATATTAGATGATATAGGGTTGTAATCTCATCAAAAAATAAAATTTAGACATTTTAGGAATTTATTTTAAACATTATCAACTTGATTTATCCTTATTTTATCAATTTAATTTTATTTGTGGTAATAACATTCTAAATTTTAAATTATAACAAATAATTACTTATTTGTTGCGAATTGTATATAATTGGATACTTTATAACATTTTATACCATATAAATTTAAAATTATAATTTTTAAATATTTTTGTGATTTTTAAAAAAATTTATAATATGTTATTTTTATAAAATAACAATAGTGTCAATTTTGACACTATTCATTTATTTGAATTTAAATAAAATATATACAGAAGAAATGTTCGAAATAAAAGATTTAATAGATTCATAAAATATCATATGTATCTATAAAATTAGTAGATCACATTAAATAGTTCATATAATATTTATTTTATTATTTTTAAAACCATTTATTTGGTTTATCTCTTAATAAAATAATTACTACATCAATTTTTTATAATTATTTAATATACTTATTTGTTGCATAAAAATTAAAAATAAAATCCTATGATGAAGATAAATCTATTAACTTTCACAATAATACTTTTACTCGAATTTATCATCTTAAAATTACAATATTTAAATTATTATATTTATTGAATTATGAAGGTGACAACTTTGGCATCATTTAAAATAAAATAATATAAGTGTCATAATAGCTTTTATAAGGCTCCAAATGGTCAAATATTATACCATTGGATGATTATGGTTTAAATTTATATGACCAATAAGTTTTGGTTATGGTTTTGTGCCTTTTATGGTCACTATTAGTTTAATAAAAACTATATTCTTGATTTTTCACTTGATAAACAGTTTCTGCATCACTATTGTGTCAAAATTAATGATAATTATTTAATCCCTAAAAATTATAAATAAATTCATATGATGTATATTATTTCATTATATTTCTGGAGACTATTCATGTTTTTAGTTTCATGAAGTTTATCACTAAATTAAAATTAATATACTTATAAGATTTAAGAGAGTGACATGTTGTCACTTTCTTTGGTTTTAATAATAATTAAGTTATTTTCATGGAAAAAAGTCCATTAAATGATTCTAATCCGACCCTTAGGTGATATGGGTCGACTTTTAGTCATCCAATAGGATTTTGGTAGGTTTTAGGGTAATTTTATAATCTTATATTTACCCTTAATTACCTGATTTACCTTTAACTATGGTAAATAAAATTTACCGTAGTTACTATTCAAAATGCCCAAAAATAAAAATTAGTCTATTAATATAATTTGGACCCACTGATTCCAAATATGGAATCCATTTTTCCAAATTCAATACACAGAAGTTGCAGAAATTAAATTAAAATTAATCTCATTGTTGATAGAAAACGGGTTTTTGTTTAAAACATTACAAAAGATTGAATTGATTTAACCTACGAATTCAAGGTTAAATCAATGCTAATGACATACATTATATTAAATGGTAAAAATATATTCTATTTATACTTTAAGAACATTTAATATTATAATTTAACTACATAAATTATTACGATGAAAAAAGTTGTTTTTAATTAAAATATAGCGTGTTTTTACTATTCATTAAAATATGAAAGTCATCAGAATAACATGAAAATTTTATCCAAAGTAAAATTTTATATCCTTATTCCAAAGAATAATTATATTTTGTAAAATTGAACTTATAAACATGTCAAAAACTAGATTTAAAGTGGGTGCGCCATCAAAAGGCGGAAAAACTGCATTTTTTGAAAAATATTTATTTTACCCGAAAAATTTATTTTGTTCACATAAAATGTTTTAAAAAATTTATAAGATGAATAATAATGTTATAAAATTAAAAATTTGGTTAATTCTATTCATAACGGCTATTTCGTGATAATATTATAACCATATATCGTTGTTTAGTGAAACCCGGTATTGCGTACAACACACGCTATCGAGGAAGGTCGTGATTGCATGTAATGAAAGCCGAGTCAGGGTTGCGTGTAGTGAAAGACTAATTTGTTGTTTCGTATAAAAAAATCCAACCATATTTCAATTATAAATTTAATATATATATATATATATATACACACTCAATGTTGCGTAGAATAACTTCTATCAAATGAACTTGAAATTGTGTGTAACACGATCCAAGAATTGTGTTGCGTATACTGCAAGATAATACAGTGTTGCGTATAGCACAAGATAATCTTGGTGTATCATAAAACACATGACATCAAATAAATTAAAAATAATACTTATCATAAAATCTCGGCGTGTTACATTCCACCCCCCTTAAAATGAATTTCGCCCTCGAAATTCGTCAGGGTTATAAATGGTTTGTTACTTGAGAATTTCTTTCATAGAAACCCACATTGTAAAAAAAGGAATGCTAAAACTTAATTTTAAAAATTGAAGTATGAAACATAACGGTTACCCAAATTAACTCATCACGAGTTTTCCATAGAGGAGATCATAGGTGAAAATATGGATATGAAGGATAAATCTAACCATCAATTTCTATTGGAGAGTGGTAGAGAACATGGCTATAAAAAAGACAACAATAACAAAGCCATAGATTTGTGATGATATAAGGTACCATCTGATTCATCGGATATAAGAGAACTAGGACAACATTTTTTGTTTTCAATATCATTTCCCTAAAGTTGAAAATTTTGAATTAGAAGAAATACTTAATTTATTTTGGTACAATCTCACTGTTGTTCGTGAATTGAGAAATTTCCACTTCATCTCTTAAAGAAATGAAGTTGAATTTGTTATTCGTGAAGCAATAGCAGATCATGTGATAGAATGATGGGTCTTTCCATCTGTTTCAAACAAAAGGTTAGTAAAAGTTATAAGTCCATCTTATGGTGAGATTAATCGTATATGGTTCAAAAAATGGAATTATACTTTATTTATCATACCACTTAATAAAATAAAACTAATTTCCACTAACCAGGGACTTCTTGTAGGCCAGTGGTAGGCGATAAAGGCATGTCGCACTTCGGTTGTGGGTTTGATTTCCACAGCCTTGTCCGACGCGATGGGCTGTCGCCCGTCCTACAGGTTGTCCTTTTTCTAAAACTACATTACTATATCATCCCATAAATAATATCAAAAAAGGTTATATCCTTAAACAATACTAACTTATGTCCAATATAATCCATTCCAATATTTTAGTCCATTGTCATATTATAGTTAAATCGATTACCAGAGATTTCATATAACAAGCATGTTAATACCATCGTTGATCCCCATATATCATAAGATATGTCTTGTTGGTCACATTCCAAACGTTCTAAGGACTTAATCATGTATTCTCTTGAAAAAAATGAATACCCATTGAATCTTAGTGAAAACATGAGTGCTATCAAAAGTTAACTCTTTCCACATACCAAAACCCCAAAATTATATATACTCAAACCATGATATAACTATTTCCTTATATCAGTCACGAGGTCATTAATACTGTCAAAAATTTCATTTTCTCCTTATCCCTTCATTATGCGCATATCATATTCTTTCCAAAAATATCTCAATCACTTTACATGGTTACCGGTACCATAAAATTATTGAAAAACCACAATAGACCAATAAATATTCCAATATTCCATGATACTATATAAAACATTATTTTGGAATCCCATTACATAAACACTTAATAATTACACAACTTCATTTTCATACTCAACATCACAAATAGTGATCGCATGAGACTTCCCTTTATCCTTTTCCTTAAGAGGTTGCTCACGTTGATCAACATTAACCCATGGATTAGGACATTTATTAGCGTAATTCCCCATTTCCTTGCATTTGAAGCATTGAAGTGTTGGTGGTGCGCTCTCTACAGTCTTTTCTTTATTCACATCATTAGCAACCCTTTTTCCATTACTTTGACACTCAGCTACTCGATGACCTTATTTTCCACACTTAAAACATTTTCTAGTACCTTTTAGGCAATCTCCACCATGCTTCTTTTCACACTTTGAGCATAAGGAAACATTCATATTCTTTTCACCATTATTATGAGTTTTCTCCTTGAACTCCATCTTTTGTTTCTTGTCAAAATAATGAGATGGATATGTTACACCAACTTCCAGTTCTACCTTGATAGCACAACGCACAATTTCTTCATAGCTACGGAAGTCTCTTATAGATAATGCCCTTCGAAGACTGGGTTTTAATCCACTGAAAAATCGATCAACTTTACTTTCAGGTTGGATGATAAATCTAGATGCATACCTTGAAAGTCTTGTAAAATTCGCTTCGTATATACCAACAGATTCATCATCCTTCTTCTTAAGCTCAAGAAACTCCTTCTCCATATTTGTTCAAAGAATATGAGGGAAGTACTTATTGAAAAATAAGTTCTTGAACTCATCCCATTCCATGGACTCAATTTCATCTCGAGGCCTTGTATTCTTAATTAGAGTCCACCACTGGTCTGCTTCACCTTCTAAACGGTAAACAGCTAGAATGACTTTATCATGTTCCGAACAGCGAAGTATGGAAAATATCTTTTCAATGGTACTGATCCATTGTTCAGCAACAAGTGGATCAGAAGACCCATTGAAAGAAGGTGGACGTTGCCTCATGAAGGACTCAATAGAATATTGTTCCCACCTCTGCTCATTTGGAAGTCCAGAATGATTCATAGCTTGTGTAAGTATAGCAATAAGATTTTGCACTCCATCTCCCATAATGTTGGTTTGTTTAAGAGGACAATCATTGCATCATCCATTACTTTGATCAACATGGTTCCTTCAGGTTCCAGCCATCGTCTAAAACCCAAAAAGAATAGTGTGAGAGGAAAAATCATGCTAGGAAAACAACATAATAAAGGGGGATTACCTTCAATATCTAACATCTTAGGTTTAATTCTAAGATCATTAGCGCAATTCTAGGACTATAACCTATACGCATACTTAACCTTAGGGATATCCCTAGACATACCTTAGAAATATCTCTAGGGATCTCACTAAATTTCTCGGATCCTAGTTTCCAATGGTTGACTAAACCTTTCCTCTGATACCAACTGTAGAGACTCGAAGCTTGACGTACAAGGACATCACATTACTTTTGCGGAATACTTATTACATAACAATAACAGACACACAAGGACCATAATACTTTAGTGTCTTTGGAAACTCGGAATATAAACATCTAATCATGTTGAAATATCTTCAACAACTCCCATAACGATCTTCCCCTTTTTGTTTCCTTACCTAAAACCTTTCTTTATATCCTGGGGAAAAGAAAACATAAAAGGGGTGAGCTCAAATGCCCAGTAAGGGTAAACATAGAGAACATAAAACAATCCATAAACATTTGAATTCAAAAACTTGAACATAAAATATAAACATCAAAATCTTGAGCAAAGACATGAATCTTGGAAGTACATAAGGCATATATCATAATGGAACATCAATCATGATAAAATAGCATGGGAATAAAACATGTAATTTTGGAAACCATTAAGCACATGATATGATTTCCATAGTAGCCAAGGCATTGCTGCCAAGACCATATTAGTGGACAAAGTCCCTTTCTGTTTCGAGTTCACTCCTCGTTCCAGTCCTGTATTACTGAACCAGTTTAACTTGTCGTTCCATCCATGTCTATATCATGAGATATAAATATTTACCCAATGCATTGGAGGGAGATATAGGTCCCACCCATATCATAATGAAATCATTCTTACTTGTGCCACAAAATAAACATACATCATTCATAATAACCCAATGAATGAAATGGGTTTCAAAAACATCATCCCATCATCACATAATCCATATAAAATAAATGGATATCATTTCATAATAAGAAAAGTGAAACCATGTAAATCATAGAGAAATTATAATTGAAACATACACATACGAAATAATGTCATCTTAGATGGAAAAACGGTTTTGATAAAATATTTGAAATGAATTATTGAGGAAAATATCATTTCTTCTTCAAAATCATTTTTTTTTCACAAAACGTCATGCAATTTTAAAAGAAAGATATTTTGTTGAAAATAGTCATGAAATATTTTGGAGGAAGTTTCATGAAAATGAGGCTTTATAAAACTGTAAAAATACTTTCATTCCATATAAGTTAAAAAAAATTCTTCTCATACTTTTTCCGGAAAATTCAAAAAAGTACCTCGTAACGTAAACAAAAGAATGATTCCTTACATACCATGTAGTAAAAGTAAAAAAATGGGTAAAAAGGACTTTAAAAATACATGAAAACACTTTTATAAAACATGGAAACAGATGATAGCAATAACCCCAGTAAATACTTATGAATATGCAATCTCGGATAAAAATGAGATTTGCAAAATTATCCCTTGCCTTAGGTCTGATATGCTTTGTATGGTTCCGAACCTCCTCTTCTTTGACACACCTCTTTGAATCCTCCTCTTAGGGTACTAAAATTGTTTTTTTAAGAAGACCAGGAACTCTAGGATGTTTCTAGGGAAGTTGAGAAGGTAAATGGGTAGGGTTTGGCCGAGCTTAAAGGCTCAAATTGGTGTGAGGAAGAGAGGGATGAGGTGCCCTTTTATAAGGGAAGAGAGGGGCACCTTTGGAAATCTTAAAAATATTAATTTATAATAAATCTAACCCCACTTAAAAACTTCCAAAAATGACTCATATTTGAATATTAGATGATATAGGGTTGTAATATCATCAACCAATAAAATTTAGACATGTTAGAAATTTATTTTAAACATTATCAACTTGATTTATCCTTATTTAATCAATTTAATTTTATTTGTGGTAATAACATTCTAAATTTTAAATTATAACAACTAATTACTTATTTATTGTGAATTGTCCATAATTTGATACTTTATAATATTTTATACCATATAAATTTAGATTTATAATTTTTAAATATTTTTGTGATTTTTAAACAATTTTATAATATGTTATTTTTATAAAATAACAATAGTGTCAATCTTAACACTATTCATTTATTTGAATTTAAATAAAATATATACAGAAGATATGTTCGAACTAAAAGCTTTAATAGATTCATAAAAGGTCATATGTATCTATAAAATTAGTGGATCACATTAAATAGTTAATATAATGTTTATTTTATTATTTTTAAAACCATTTATTTAGTTTATCTCTTAAAAAAATAATTACTACATCAATTTTGTATAATTATTTAATATAATTATTTGTTGCATAAAAATTAAAAATAAAATCCTATGATGAAGATAAATCTATTACCTTTCATAATAATACTTTTACTCGAATTTATCATCTTAAAATAACAATATTTAAATTGTTATATTTATTAAATTATGAAGGTGACAACTTTGGCATCATTTAAAATAAAATAATATAAGTGTCATAATCGCTTTTATAAGGATCCAAATGGTCAAATATTCGACCATTGAATGATTATGGTTTATCTTTACATGACCAATAATTTTTGTTCAGCGTTTTGTGCCTTTTATGGTCACTATTAGTTTAATAAAAACTATATTCTTGATTTTTCACTTGATAAACAGTTTCTGCATCACTATTGTGTCAAAATTAATGATAATTATTTAATCCCTAAAAATTATAAATAAATTCATATGATGTATATTATTTCATTATATTTCTGGAGACTATTCATGTTTTTAGTTTCATGAAGTTTATCACTAAATTAAAATTAATATACTTATAAGATTTAAGAGAGTGACATGTTGTCACTTTCTTTGGTTTTAATAATAATTAAGTTATTTTCATGGAAAAAAGTCCATTAAATGATTCTAATCCGACCCTTAGGTGATATGGGTCGACTTTTAGTCATCCAATAGGATTTTGGCAGGTGTTAGGGTAATTTTATAATCTTATATTTACCCATAATTATCTGATTTACCTTTAACTATGGTAAATAAAATTTACCGTAGTTACTATTCATAATGCCCAAAAATAAAAAGTAGTCTATTAATATAATTTGGACCCACTGATTCCAAATATGGAATCCATTTTTCCAAATTCAATACACAGAAGTTTCAGAAATTAAATTAAAATTAATCTCATTGTCGAAAGAAAACGAGTTTTTGTTTAAAACATTACAAAAGATTGAATTGATTTAACCTACGAATTCATGGTAAAATAAATGCTAATGACATAAATTATATTAAATGGTAAAAATATATTCTATTTATACTTTAATACCATTTAATATTATAATTTAAACACATAAATTATTACGATGAAAAAAGTAGTTTTTAATTAAAATATAGCGTGTTTTTACTATTCATTAAAATATGAAAGTTATCAGAATAACATGAAAATTTTATCCAAGGTAAAATTTTATATCCTTATTCCAAAGAATAATTATATTTTGTAAAATTGAACTTATAAACATGTCAAAAACTATATTTAAAGTGGGTGCGCCATCAAAAGGCGGCAAAACTGCATTTTTTGAAAAATACTTATTTTACCCGAAAAAATTATTTTGTTCACATAAAATGTTTTAGAAAATTATAAGATGAATAATAATGTTATAAGATTCAAAATTTGGTTAATTCTATTCATAACGGATATTTCGTGATAATATTATAACCATATATCGATGTTTAGTAAAACCCGGTATTGCATACAACACACGCTATCGAGGAAGGTCGCGATTGCGTGTAATGAAATCCAAGATAGGGTTGCGTGTAGTGAAAGACTCCTTTGTTGTTGTGTATAACAAAATCCAACCATATTTCAATTATACATTGAATATATGTATATATATATATATATACACTCAATGTTGCGTAAAATAACTTCTATCAAATGAACTTGAAATTGTGTGTAACACGATCCAAGAATTGTGTTGCGTATACTACAAGCTAATACGGTGTTGGGTATAGCAAAAGATAATCTTGGTGTAGAATAAAACACATGACATCAAATAAATTAAAAGGAATACTTATCATAAAATCTCAGGGTGTTACAGAAGTTGCGGCATTACCTGCAGCACCATGAGGTACAATTGGTCTCTCGGGTAGACCCACTGAAGTACATCCTGAACTACCCCATGTTGACTGGTCGACTAGCACGGTGTGTGGTGATCCTCCAGTAGTTTGATATCAGGTTCGTACCTCAGAAGGCCATTAAGGTACAGGTGTTGGCAGACTTTTTAGCTGCCCATCCAACCTCCATAGATCAATCCCTAGACCTGGATTTTCCTGATGAGACGATCCTCCAAGTCAATCATGCCGTCTCGTATTGGAAAATGCACTTCGACGGTGCCTCTCGGAGCCCCACCGGTAGGAGGCTCAACGATTCTAAGCTCAACAGAGTGGGCCTGGGTATCATCTTTATCACCCCGGTGCAAGCCGTCCTACCATACTCGTTCTTATTGTTAGATTGTTGTACCAACAACGAAGTAGAGTACCAGGCCCTCATCACTGGCCTCGAGTTGGCCCTTGAGATCGACGTACCCCATCTACATGTGAAAGGAGATCCCGAGATGGTAATCAAGCAGGTCAATGGAGATTATGTCATCAGGAATCCAGAGCTTGTGCCATTGCTGGAGTGCACCCTCTGCCTAATGGCCCAGTTCTCCTCTCAACCAGGGGTCACCCATGTCCCTCGGTCACAGAATGGTCGAGCTGACGCTTTGGCCGGCTTAGCTGCATCGCTCGCGGAACCCGAGCAAGATTATTTGATCATACATGTGGCACACCGGAGAGTCATATCCCCCGTCACCCAAGAGGACAATGACGGCCTTCGGGTAAGTCATCTCACAGCCGGACCCTCTACGTTAGGGATCCCAGGTTCTTCAGACACAGTGGTTGAAGCCACTTCCGACTGGAGGGAACCTTTTGTCGAGTATCTCCAAAATGGTTTCCTCCCAGATGACCGGGCCGAGTGTGAGCGAATTCAACACCGCGCGCTACAATTTACCCTCTATAGTGGTCCCGGTCTTGAGCAGATCCTCTATAAACGGAGCTTCGATGGCATTATCCTCTGTTGTATTCAAGGAGTCGAAATTTCTCAGGTTATGCAGGAGGTTCACGCCGGTTCCTGTGGTGCCCATCAAGATGGGCTAAAGCTGTCCCACCAAATCCGGAGGTTGGGGTACTTCTGGACCTCTATGATCCATGATTGTATTGAGTTTGCCAAGAGATGCCACGCGTGCCAAGTTCATGCCAAATTCCTGCATCGGCCGTCGGAACCCCTCCACTCCACCAGGTACTCTTGGCCATTTGCGGTGTGGGGAATTGATGTAGTGGGACCATATCCACCAGAAACAGCTCACCAGTGTAGGTTCATCCTAACTGCTACAAATTTCTTCTCCAAGTGGGCAGAGGTAGTTCCACTCAAAGAGGTCAAGGCCCGTTCCATCGTCGACTTTGTGAGCTCCAATATCATCCACTGGTTTGGGGTCCCTCACGCTATCCTCACTGATAATGGCACCAAATTCCAAGCAGTTGAGCTAAAAAAATTGTATGCCAAGTACAATATCCGTTCAAACCATACCTCCCTCTATCATGCATAGGAAAACGGATAGATCAAGGCGTTCAACAAGACCCTATCTAACATTCTGTAGAAAATGGTTGGTCAGAACAAGAAAAGTTGGCCAGACAAGCTCCCCAACACCCTTTGGGATTATCGAACGACGACTCACAATTCCACCCAGGTTACCCCATATTCCCTAGTGTATGGGGTTGAGGCCATCCTACCCATTGAGATCCAGCTCCCATCGTTACGCACTGCAGTCTATGACCAGCAAGCACCAGATGAGGTGGCCGAAATCCATCTAACTGAATTAGAAGCACTGGACGAGAATAGGCTGCATGCCCTGCACAATCTGGAAAGGCATCAGAATAAGATATCAAAGGCCTTCAACAAGAAGGTTCGCCTTCACTCTTTTCTGCAGGGCGATCTGGTTTTGGCCCTTCGAGCGCCAATGATCCCCAGTAAGAAACCACCCAAGCTAGAACCTAAATGGGAAGGACCCTGCATCATCCACAAGGTTTACCCCAACGGAGCATACTCCTTGGCGACCCCGAGTGGTGAGTGCATAACTCCTCCCACCAATGCCAAGTTCCTCAAGAGGTACTTTGCCTAGAGAAAAATGGTCATGGACGACCTTAAACTGTATGGTCCTACACGACCTTAAACTGTATGGTCCTACACGACCTTAAACTGTATGGTCCTGCACGACCTTAAATTGTATGGTCTTGCACGACCTTAAACTGTATGGTCCTGCACGACCTTAAACTGTATGGTCCTGCACGACCTTAAACTGTATGGTCCTCCACGACCTTAAACTGTATGGTCCTGCACAACCTTAAACTGTACGGTCCCGCACGACCCTAAACTGCACGTCACAGTCCCACACGACCCTAAAATGCACGTCACGGTCCCGCACGACCCTAAACTGCGCATCATGGTCCTGTGTGACCCTAAACTGCACCCTCATACTGCAAGATGATAAACTGCAAAATGATCCTGCAGGACCTTAAACTGCACCCTCATCCTGCAAGATGATAAACTGCAAAATCGTCCTGCACGACATTAAACTGCATCCTTGTCCTGCAAGACTATAAACTACAAAATGGTCTAAGCTCTATGAACTTAAACTAATATCTCTCCATGTCCTTACTATAAGATGTTAAACTGCAAGCTGGTCAGGTCTCCCTGACTGCAGCTCAGCCTCAGGCCCCTTGGTTTTCCCCGACTCACTCTCTTGCAGGATTGTACGGTGTGGTGTGGGAATATTTCCTCATTCACGTCGGATTACTCGCCATATCGTACATATCCCCAGATGAGATGTGTCTCTCATCCCTCATGACATTAAACTACGCTTCTAGAACTACGTATGGCTTGATTCCCATCCTAATCGGATACGTAGGAACACTTAGATGTCTTGTCTTAAGCCCAGCCCCAAACTCTTCACTTTGACTGTCCCCCCTGGGTATAGTTTCCTCGGAGGGTCCTCGCATGATGTGGAGTAGGATTCCTTAGCCCCACTCATACGAGGAATATAATGGTCACTCCGTGCACCCACTCCCGTTCTTCTATCCTCCCACGTCCTCACCGCATGACGTTAAACTGTATGGCCTTCAAGATCTATGTATGGCTTGATTACCATCCTAATGGGATACGTAGGAACGCCCAGAAATTTTGTCTGTTAGCCCAGCCCAAAAGCCAAAATCTTCCCCTTGGGCCCCTGGCCCCCGTCCTCATTGCAAGACGTTAAACAGCAAATTGGTCAGGCCTTCCTGACCAAGGCTCAGCCTCAGGCCCCTTGTCCCCCTTGGGCCCCTGGCCCTCGTCCTTACTACAAGACGTTAAACTGCAAGCAGGTCAATCCTTCCTGAACAAGGCTTAGCTTCAGGCCCCTCGGCCTCCCTTGGTCCCCTGGACATCGTCCTTACTGCAAGACGTTAAACTGAAAGCAGGTCAGGCCTTCTTGTCCTTCTGGGGCCCCCGGCCCAGGGCCTCTTTTATGGGAGTGTATAGTGTGGTGTGGGATTATGTCCTCATTCACGTCGGTTTATTCGTCGTACCGTACACCTCCCATGCTTGGGGGTATATTACTCCCCTCCTCGTCCTGCATGACGTTAAACTGCATCTAGAGAACTACATGTGGCTTGATTCCCATCCTCATGGGATACATAGGATCACCTGAATGTCTAGGCTTCGGGTCCATCCCCATCTCTCGGGAATCTTCATCCCACCTTGGCCCCTTGGTCTACCCTTCCTCCACAAGGGGATTATATGGCGTGGTACGGGATTATGTCCTCATTCACATCGGTCCTGTAATAACCATGCCATGTGCCTCTCATTCTTGATATGTTTTGTCAACCCTTTCCGATGGTTCACCGATGTGCTTAAGGGTACTCTGGTTTATTACCTGGAATGCCATACTTTACTCGGACATGTATGCACCCGCTTTCCAGGCTTTGTGTATCCCTTCATCAGGGCTACCATCATATTTCACACCCGGAGGGACCCCCAAGAATGGCCTGGATACTACGCACAAGGGATCTCCTATCGTTATGGGCCAACGACCCCGAGGGTTTCGGATAACAAATCGATAAAAATCCCGCATTGCAAATATGGTCAGCAGTCGATGCTCGTTTGTTGTTCCCACCTCTGGCTAACACAATATGGAAACTATTTTTTCTGCCATGGTTAACGGTTATCCTCTATCGCCACGCCAACCCCATTAATCCCAAAATTTTGGTTACACGATTCACATCCTTTTCCAGTCTCATCATGTCCAAGTAGAGTTTTGGAACTCTTGGTACTATTCCTCTGTGTAGGTCTGCGCATTTGGGGAACAAAGCCATGTCAAAGGTGTCCTTCGGGGCTCTTCACCGACTCCCCCTAAAGGGATGTTTCGGGTATTGAGATAAGGATCTTCCCCCCTTGTTTCCCACACCGAGTTTAACTCACGTGGTCTTAGGGATCGGGACGAGGTTTGTGCTTACTTGGAAAGTTGTCACCAACCCATGGTCCGAGCTCTAAGACCATAAACTAAGATCTCCTCAGAACTATGCTCAGCCAAAACTCCCATCCTCATGGGATACGTAGGACCACCCAAACGTCTCGTTTTTGGGTCCAGTTCATCTGGGAGCTCGTCTCTCCCCCGTTACCTTTCACCTCTATGTGGGCCCCTCGGCCTGAGGTTCCTCTCTCGAGACTGTGTACGGTATAAGGTGGGATTATGTCCCCATTCGCGTCGGTTATGTTGCGCGACACCATACACATTCCCCGGTTAGCATCGTCTCTGCTACGTCTATGCTGCATGACGTTAAAATGCATGCTTGGTCCTGTCACACAACCCTAAACTGTGACATTATCGTCCTGGTCGTGCAAAAAAAAATGGCACTGCATTGTGATGACCTCATTGTAGTGGAATCACGTTGGTTATTGGTTACATGCCATGACATTTTTCAATGCCTATCATAGCTTGATTCTTGTGGAGACACCAGGGAATGCTACCCTAAGCCTATCGCTTCACAAAAAAAACCACTCACCTTAAAGGACAAACAAGATTTATCAAATTCTGCTTCTTTTGGTGTAAGGGCCATGCCCGCACTTCCCTTTTTCCCTGTCACTGGTATCTTACCATGTAACCCTTCAGAACTACGTATGGATTGATTCTCATCCTCATGAGATATGTAAGAGCACCCGGGTACTTCCCCGTAGGCCCAGCCTAACCTTCATGTTCGGTCCCTCGACTCGAGAATTTCCCCAGAGAACACATGGTAAGTAGGGCTTAGGTCCTCATTCACGTAGGGTTTTGTAATCGCCTTGCCATGTGTCCCTTTCTCCCCTTACCCACTCATGGTCTGAATTCTACGACCCTAAACTAAGATCTCCCTATTGGAAAAGACTCTGCTCCCTATATCTAATACGTCTCGTTGTCGTATTCAGATGTGTTTTGACAAAGATCTCGAAGTGTGGGATTTTCATAGGGACATTCCCCTCGTCCCATGACCAAGCTTTGTGTGCTCGCTATTTGGATCCTCATCCTTCTCTACATACAAAAGGACCATCGGACATCATGGATACTAGGCTTAAGGGCTCTCCATGGATGCTGGACCTAAGGGCCCTCCGATCGTCTCAGGCCAACATCCCTAAGGATCTCTGACAACATTTGCGACATGGTCCTGTGTTTCGAACATGGTCAACGGTTAACCCTCATTTGTCTATCCCCATTCTAGGCTAACGCGATGTGAATGATACGTTTCCGTCACGGTTAACAGTTATCCTCTATCGCCATGCTGCCGTCATTGTGATCCAAATCTCGAGTGTCACGATTCACACATTTCCACTTCCTCATGTTGAAGTGGAATTCCAACATATTCGGCTCTATCTCTTCGCGCATTTAAGTGCACCACATGGGCGTGTTAGTATCATGGGGGTGGTATTCATCGAGAGTCCCTTCAACCTAACCTTCCCTTTTCTATGTTGGGAAAGTCCCACCACTACTTCTTGTTGCCCACACCGAGCATGACTCATGTGGGATTAGTAGTTTTGGAAGGATGTGTACCAACACGGACAGGCTTCTCATCATCCTGCATGACGTTAAACTACGCTTCCAGAACTATGTATGTCTTGATTCCCATCCTCATGGGATACATAGAGACACCCTGGTATTTTTCCTAGGGTTCAACCCATAGGAATTTTCCTATCCATTCTTCTCCAGAACTATGTATGGCTTGATTCCCATCCTCATGGGATACGTAGAGACACCCTGGTATTTTGCCTAGGGTTCAACCCATAGGAATTTTCCTATCCATTCTTCTCCAGAACTACGTATGGATTGATTCCTATCCTCATGGGATACGTAGAGAAACCCTTGTATTTTGCCTAGGGTTCAGCCCATAGGAATTTTCCTATCCATTCTTCTCCAGAACTACGTATGGCTTGATTCCTATCCTCATGAGATACATAGAGACACCCTGGTATTTTTCCTAGGGTTCAGCCCATAGAAATTTTCCTATCCATTCTTCTCCATAACTATGTATGGATTGATTCCCATCCTCATGGGATATGTAGAGACACCCTGGTATTTTGCCTAGGGTCTAGCCCATAGGAATCATTAATCATATCCTTCCCCTTTTCGGACCCCTGGCCGGACCCCTCGCTAGAGAGGCCCTATCCCAAAGAAGGAAGGATCCATAACCAAACCAATGTGCCCATCTGGCGTACTCCCACCACGGTGGTTTAACTACCTGAGTGTTGGATTCTGTTCAGACAAAACATCGCTCTATATTCCACACTTTGCGTACCTCTTATTCGGACCCTCGTCCCCTTTCATGTCTGAAGGGACCCCCTAATGGCCTGGTCCCATGCCGCATTAGCTCACCTACCATCCTGGCCCAACGTTCTGGAAGACTGGTTGTGTATGAAAGGACCCCCTAACAGTATGGATGCTTGACCTAGGGTCCGCCAACTGTCTTGGGCCAACGTCCCGAAGGATTGACCGACAACATTTGTGACCTGGTCCCGTGTTTCGAACAGGGTCAATGGTCGACCCACATTTGTTGTCCCCCTTTTAGGATAACGTAGTAAGGATATTGTTTCTCCTCCACGGTTAACGATTGTCCTTTATTGTCACGCCATCCCCACAGTGTTCTGAATCTTGGGCATCGTGACCCGCACTTCCCATTTCCATCTGTTCAGACCGATTTTAGCACCCCTGGCATTGCATCGTTCGTACATAAGAGCATGCTAAAGAAATGGTGATTCGGCTGTTCTGAGAACCTCCTTCTCCGGCCAGGCCTCTCCCACCTTCCAGAAATCCGGACTGGTTATCCAGACCCCGGATTCCCGAAGTTTGTTTTCCATTCCCATGTCTGGTGAGATGATGAGGAAACTATCTCCTGTTTCTCGCATCGGGCCTGACCCACGTGAGCTTGGGGAATTGTCACCGGACATCTCGCCAACATTGCAGGGATGTACTGAACCGATACAAACAGTGGAAATCGTGCATGCTACGGTATTCAAACGAAGAACAAATTGAAGAGAAAACGTACCATTAAAAGGTTTGTAATTTGTTACAATACCCGAGGGTCGACTCCCCCCACGGACGGGTTGACCCCGTAAAAAGAACGTTGCCGCTCTGCCACCCTTCAGCTTGTGGCATCCAAGACTTACTGTCGCCGACTCAAATCCCGCTCCTCCTCAGTAGCGGCGGGGCGTAGTTCGTCAGCCTTGGATCTGGCCCTCTCTAAGCCAGCCTGAATGGCAACCATCTTTTCAGAAGCCCGCCTCATATGCTCTTCTGCCTCTGCCAGCTGGGCCTTCAACCATGATATCAGCTCATATTGTGCATTCAGAGAGGCTGAGTGCTCATCTGCCCGGGTCTGCACCTTTTGGACCTCGCTTTCAGCCTCCTGGAGCTTCTTGATGTTGGTCGCCTTCCTCCGCTTCCATCCCACGCTGAGCCCGCGATCATACTCCCGGATCTTCTCGGCCATGAGATCTCGGATGAGCACATGAGGATGTTGGGCGTCCACTCCCCCAGCACACAGTTCGCACAGCAGCGAGCAAAGCCTGTACATTTTGTTCAGCCATAGTGTTTGGGGGGTGTCTTTGATGAAGCGCGTGATTAGCTTCAACGGTCAGCAGCAGACTATGCTACTTTCCTCCTTGTCGGAGGCCGTTTCTTCCTAGTCTACGCGATTAGCAGGCTCGTACGCAGGATACGCCTGCAGGAAGTCCTCAGCAGGATCTGCATCTGGTGTTGAATCCGGCACGACATCTAATGCTAGGGCAGGCGTGACAGGACTTGGGTCAGCCGATTGATCTTCGCCATCAGACTCCACCTCAATAACATCAGGCACGACCCTACTGGTGGCCCCGCCGATGATAGTGTGTGTTACAGCTCAGGGAGATGGGGGGACAATCTTTACTATCACTGGCATGCCCCTAGGAGGGATGCTGCCAGACATCCCGACCAGCCTTGCCGTAGCAGCCCATGCCAGTCAAAGAACTGTTCGACAGAGAGGGACACAAGCATTAGTTGGCACAATCTACATATGACAACAATGAATCCAGTAGAGGAAACTTATGGAGATCGACCTCCTGGTGCTGCTCTTGAGTAGATGTTGACGTTACCCCAAGGCGTGGCCCTCTGTATACTGTTGGAAGGTCTAGGGACTCTTGAGGAGCCACATCGGGTGCTCTGGCCCCACCAGATGCAGAAATGGATGCATCCGTAGGCACGGGTTCTGAAGGTCCTGCATCGTCACCCGCCAAGGGGTGAGAGCGAGGCCTGCGTACAAGTTTCTCCTGCATGGTTCAAACATCGATGAGAAATCCGTGATGGCCCGAGGAGGGACCGTAAGGAAATAAGTTCGGAATGATACCTCGAGAGCCTCTGTGAAATCATCAGAATCTGAGTCTTGGTCTCCGACTTCTCCCTCATCTAATAGGATCCTTCCGTCAGCCTCATCCTCCCGAGAGGAGTCCTCTGATTCTTCCGGCTGGGGGAAGCACTCCCTCAGATCGGCAGCTGATAGCTGTAGGGGGACCGTCCGATCCAGCAGTACCCTCACTCGGTCTGTCATTAGGCGTGGGGCACCACTGGAGTGAACGTAGTCCTCCAGCTCATCCAAGTATTGCTCCGCCTCTACCAGAGACGCCGTGAAACCATCCCGGACTGGGCCTATACCTGGTAACTCCATCCCAAGGCGATTCAAGTGCGGCCACATCTCGGGTGGACTGAGGAATTGCCGGTTGACATCCCAAATGTCCCAGGCCTCTGGGAAGACCGCATCCTCTGCCATGTCGATATGACGCAGCCGCTTCCCCGGAGCCTGAGTGGATATCCTACGAAATCCCATTCGTGGCTGCCCCTATGGATGGCCCTGCTCTTTCGGAATCACTGGATCCACCGCTGCTGCCATACCCTCGGCCGGTACGGGTCTCGCCGCCATGGAGGCCCCGCCATCGTGAGAGGCCCATGATTCCCTCCGACCCTGACCTCAGGATAGAGGAGGCCCGTCGTCACCAACCCGAATAGTTGGCTACCTCAACATCTCCCCCGAATAAGAAGCCTCCCAGCTAATGGCTTACTCCCTCACCAATCCAAAATCGGCGGTGGATGGAGGCAATGAAATTCGCATCTTCCTATCTTCTCATGTGAATATGAGCCACAACTGCCTCATAACACATGGGTTCTCCTCGTGACCCTCCTCCCATTAAACCTTCGGGGTCAGCCCCTGGAAGCACCGGAACTGCCTCTCAAACCGATGTGGGGTGTATGGTTCACAGAGCGGCTCACGATCCACTCGTACCACCAAAAATCCACCTCGAAAGGCCAGGAGATAAGCCCGGTGCTCTTCCGTTCCCTTCCCATTGTCAGTGAGTATCCCCGTCGGCAATGGAAATGGGTGGAAGTTAAACTCATCCACCCTCCACACCCGGTTCAGCACCATCGGCACGGTTAGTTTGAATGGGAAGCTCCCGGCCGCATTCAGAATGGAGGGGCGGAAGTTTGATCCCAGCGACGAGATAGGGATTGGATACTCGTAAATCCCCTGGATGTGGGCCGCAATCCACCCATACAGAAGGTGGAAGGTCCTGCATATCCTTGGCGGCTTCTTTCCCTCGCTAACATGCCGCAACATCCTGTACAGCTTGGCGAGCATTGGAATCCCCAGGTTGAACCACTGCCCCATGTCCAGCACCGACACCATGATAAACGAGTTGGGCTGCACCCCCATGCTGGTATACATCACAAGTAGGATCCAACCGTAGATAAGGGCCGCGATGAATGCCGCCAGCCTGACTATCGGCTGTTGTTCAGTGCTGACGCTGAAACCCCAAGTCTTCCATTGGCTGTCCTCCAAGACCTGCCAGTACGAGTGCTCCTTTCCCCATTGAGCCGCCTTCGGACAAGTTCTAGGCCTCAGAGGAAACTCTCGATTCTCCGGGAAGTTCAGTAACCGCTCGAACCACTTCTGAAAGTGTACATCCCTCACTGCTTCCTTGTCCTCTCCTGGGACCAGTTCCATCAGCGCCGATGCCAGTCGTGGAATCTGCTCCGTGTCCTCCCACGTGCTCATGATGGGGAGGAACTCATCATACATAGCCCCCAAGATCGGAACCCCCGAAATCTGGTGGACATCCCACAAGATGATTCCCACCACCCCATGGTGCAGGTGAAAAGTATTGGTCCTAGACAACCATATTCTTAGAAACTTCGACATCATTTGTTTCGGTTGGTAAATGTTGAATTGGGAGGCCCATGCCGCCTCATACAAACCCACTCTCCTCTACTCAGCCCCAAAATCCTCACATGAGGTGCCTAACCAGTAGGCCCATGCCCAGTCATTGGTGAAGTTGCTGCCCTGGCGTAGGTCCCACTCATTGGACCACCCCTTCTTCGAATCCTACAAATCCGCCTTCAGTATGGTACGGTACAGAGGAGTGGACGTCTCTAGTTGTAGTGGCTTCCCGTCAATATTGTTCACATGATTGTAGAGACAGTCGGTGGTGACGGGTGTGAAGTCCTCTCGCACATGACCATCGGCCGCCCTGAACCACTGGCACTGGCATGGCATGCTCCTGAACCAGCAAGCCGGTTCGTCCCTACTTGCCTCAGGGATGAAGACGTCATCCCTCAGCCAGAATCCATAAAAGGGAAGCTTCTTGCACTGCGGATAGTTCTTCTGACCCTTGGATAGCAGTTCTGTCAAAGAAGTATGGTCCAAGTGGCTTCGGAACATCTCCCCTAATCCCAGAAAGTTGGCCATCTCCTCCCTTCGGGAGGCATCTGCAAGGACCCCCAATACAGCCTCTCGATGGGCCATTTCAGTTTCGGCACACGGAAAAGGATTTATTTGGGCTGGATCGCAAAGCTTGATCGCAAATATTCCTCAAAAATCTCAGGTGCAAAGCCAAGACACAGAGTCTGGCCTAGGCTGGCAAACAGAAATTCGCTTGGCGCGGTCACGGAGTCAGAGACTCGCGATTCGCCGTGAAGCTCGATTCGCGGAGAGTGGAAGCGGAGCATCGCGAAGTCGAGAGCGCAAGAGGACAAAAGATTCAAGAGGAAAAAAGAAAAGTCATCCCCCTTATTTATAGGTGACGACCCTAGATCTTCATGGTGCATCCCGCCCACGCAGAGCATCGCGGCACGTCCGGACTGCGTGGCCACCAGCAGCCCCGTGGGCCCCTTCGCGAGGCCGCATCATGAACCGCCGATCATTTTGGAGATTTTCCCTCAGACTTCAACCCTTCATCCCTCCGCGACTCCAAGTCTGAGGGGGGAATTTTTTGGTGCCAAAATATTTCATGAAAAGAAGGGCCGGAAAAGAATCCCTGCACGCTGCCTCGCGAAGCTCCGACGCGAAGCACCCCTGAGCATCGCAGCCCCCGCGAAGCACATGAGGCGGTAACGCTCAGCGAACGCCCTGAAATTCGTGAGCCCTCCAAAAATAACAGGAGGCGGTAACCCTCCGTGAACGCCCTGCCATTTGTGATCCCACCGCAAAGACCCAGAGACGGTAACGCTCCGCGAACTCCCTGACGTTCGCGAGCCCGTCGCGAAGACCGTGTGGCGGTAACGCTCCGTGAACGCCCTGACGTTTGCGAGCCCGCCGCAAAGGACCCGCCGCCCCTTCTCATCATGTGAGTTATAATTCATGGTGCCACTTGCCTATAAATATTGGGTTCCCCCTGAGCCCAAAGATGGATGATCCAACATTTTGGCTTCTCATCTCCCGAATCGCGAAGCACCCTTCACCCCCGAGAATCATGAGCTCTGAGAGGTACTTCTACTCCGCGAGATGCCTTCGCCTTGTCTCGTCTTGAGACCCTCTTCCGAGAGGGATGCCCTTCACAAAGCCTAAGGGCATTCGCAAAGGAAGGGTAATCCCAAGGGAACCCAAGGAGTCGCGGAGCATTTATGCTTCGCGAAACACCCATCCTGTACTAGTGATCCACATGCCAAGGCAAGGTCGTTGTACATCGCGAAGCACACTGCTTCTCAGCACCTTGCTTTGCGAGGCCCCTCTGCTTCGCGAGGCAGAGCTCCGTGAATACTATTCCTCTTCGCGAAGCACCTCCCATTCACACCCCTTCCCCATGATAAGGTCGGGGAACTCTACTTCGCAAAGCATACTCCTTTGCTTGGAAATTCCTCTTCCCATGCGACCCTGCAAGTTTCCACGATGTGATTTCAAAATCCCATGGACAACACCACTCATAGTGTTGCTTCACCTAATGCTTCTTCGTATAGGCATGCTAACGACTATTGATTCTTCGCATAGCCATGCTAACGTGGAACCCTTGATGGTTCACTCCGCGACCCCCCTTTACCATGTCCTTTCCTGTACATTCCCTCCCACAAGGAACAGAGGGTACTGGTTATGTAAGTTCTAGGGGTGTGGAGTAAACCCACCTCGTCCGAGCTGCAGGACGTTAAACTGCCAAGAACCTCGTCCTCAACACATGAAGTTAACCTGTGATCCGACCCCATGCCTCGCACGCAGGTTCCACCCCAAATCGGACATTCTTTACGCCACTCGTCTCCATGGGAATGGAATCACCCTCGCACGGGATGATATCCTCCTTCTCGGAGTAGCGTATGTCCACGGGAGAAGGGAAACCACCCTGGTATAATCCCCAAGACTCTCTTGCGGAAGGTATAACCCATGCACCTCCGTACTTCCCCACTTCCAAGGCCAGTGGAGGGCGCGATAGGGAACGAGGCACCTTCCATCTTTGGTCCCAAATCCCTCTCTCGCTGCGCTTTTCCGCACTTCAGGCCTCCATCCTGGAGTAAGTCCCAGCACCATGGGCCGCCCAACGCATAAGCCCCTCTTTATTTCTCACGGACGTACCCTTCGTGATGTGATCGTCAGGTATCTGCTGCCTCTTGTTTCTCACACCAAGCACGACTCACGTGGGCTTAGAGTAAGTATTGGCCATGACAACACCCCATCCAGCATGACGTTAAACTGTATGTCCCCGTCCGACATGACGTTAAACTGCACATCCATTTGAACTACGAGGTCTTTGATCCATGTCAAGGCATGGTACGTAGAAAGCATCCATGAGGTTCAAGCCCACCACCCATCATTTATTCACATCAGGTTCCACCCTCATCCAGCATGACATTAAACTGCAATTTCATTCTGACGGCAAACCGTTGTGACCAACCCGAACTACGAGGACTTTGATCCGTGTCAAGGCATGGTACGTAGGAAGCCTCCCTGAGGTTCAAGCCCATCCCCCATCGGACTAAGGTCCCTTCTTCACGTCGGTTCTCCAACAGCCTCCGCCATTCCCAAACTACGAGGACTTTGATCCATGTCAAGGCATGGTACGTAGGAAGCCTCACGAGGTTCAAGCCCACCACCAGTGGACTCCCGGGTTCACCTTCACGTCAGTTCGCCGACGAAGCCCCTTTGAACTACGAGGTATTTGATCCATGTCAAGGAATGGTACGTAGGAATACTCCCAGAGGTTCAATCCCACCACCTGTTGGTCACTCCGGCCTTCTTCACATCAGTTCACCAACACCTGGGCAGCCTAGTGTGTAAGCCCCGCACCATCCGGACCAAGGTCCTCACTCGCTCCAGTTCACTGACACACCATTTGAACTACGGGGTCTTTGATACATGTCAAGTCATGGTACGTAGGAAGCCTGCATAAGGTTCAAGCCCATCACCCGGTCGTTCCGACCTCGCTCACGTCGGTTCACCCCCGTCCCGCATGACGTTAAACTGTATTCCACATTCCACCTGAACTATAGGGACTTTGATCCATGTCAAGGAATGGTACGTAGGAGGCCTCCACGAGGTTCAAGACCACCACCAATGGACCCCCGGGTTCACCTTCACGTCGGTCTGCTGACAATGCCCATCGGGCCAAGGCCTACCTTCACGTCGGCTCGCCGGCACCATCCCGAACTACGCGGACTTTGATTCCCTGCCACGGGGATACATAGGAGGTCTGTTCGAGGCTCAAGCCCAATCCCACTTTCGCCCTTGCGATAGTCCCATCTCAGTCCCCCTTCGCTTCATCCATCCATCCATCATCCAACCTGATTCTCACCTGGACCGCCATATCCTGGAGAAATCATGCCATTCCGCTCCTCTTCACAACATTCAGGAAGCCGCCAACGGGTTGGCCTCGATATCGGCATCCCTCCAAGGGAAATTCATCAATATGATCCACTCCAGCTAGTGTTTTGATCAGGCTGATCCGTCTTCACTAAATGTTAAACTCGCGACCTACCTCGTGATAAACATGAGATGCCTGAGGAAAACCTCGGATGGCATGCCCTTGGCGTAACCGTCTCCGCTGGACGCTAAACCTGCAGCATACCTTGTGTCAAACATAGGGAGCTGAGGAAAACCTCAGGTATATGCCTATGGCATATAATTCCCCGCGCTTGATGTGGGATGCCTCAGGCTTCCACACCCTCGAGAAGCCCTATGACAAGGGACAAAAGATAGACACGCTAGTTCCTCAGCATTCAGACACTCTACTGATGCCTTGACGTGACTACTCCCCCAACTGAAGGTTGCTGCCCTGACCGGACCCTTTGGAATGTCCTGACAGAAGTAGTGTAATTAACCGGCGTCCATGGAAACATGGCAATGGGAAGAGTTTCACGAAAAAAGTATTAAATCTATGAGGGAGACCCGGACTAGGTGATGAGTTCCGAGGAGGAATCCACGGAAGGAAGAACAGACATCCCATCATCCTGGTTTCAATCAAGGAGCAGACGTCCCTGAATAAGGAGCGAATGTCGACCGCCCTTGGAAAGCGGGAATGCGGGGCAACAGCTACGCGTCCTCCCCCATAGATGGATGCACACGCCCCGACGAAAGCGTCAGAAACAAAACTAAAAATTAATAATTATTAAACCACACATGAGAATAATATTTATTCAACATGTTTAATTCATAATGAATTTAACTGTGGTTTTAGATACAATTAATGTATAATCATCTGGACCCCCTTCTTAATAAAATTAAGAATAAATACTTAATGTACAAGGTTAGTATCTAGAAACAAACCAACACACCCATAGAGAAAGGATTTCATGCCACAGTTTCATAAATCCTCCCATGAACATACATTGTGTAATATAATCACTTTGACTTATTATCTTTCATAAATAAGGTTGAATAATGGTATCGTAAACCTATATTCTCAATGTTTCAATCTTGAATTTAAATAAATGAACACAATGAAATAACAAAATGGTCACGAACTTATTTAGGTAGTTCCATTACCATAAAAGGTCTTGAGATATCAACTTCCATTAAATAATTAGTGGAAAAAATACTTCTCTGAATTATTCATTATTAAAATATCATTCATGAAGTATCCAAGGTATAATAACTCACCATGAGAATACATCATTATTTTTTTCATAAATACATAAAAATACATGACTCATTATATTCATTAATAATAATAATCTTAAGGACTAAGGACCATTACACTTGTTCGCAGATAGGAATATTCAATGACACATATAAATGTGGATTTCCATCTAGAGGGCCATGTTCTCATAAACTTCTTTAATTAGATTACTAAGGATCATCATCATCAGAATAATACTAAATTTATCACCTTGATATTTTATAATATATTTTTTAAAATAAATTTTATTTCTTTTATAGCTTGTGTCACACACAACACCGAATTTAAACGAACCGTGATATACAATTGAAATATAATTATTTAAAGATGATCATAATATCATAGAAATTAAAATTGGAGAAATGAATAGGAATGATTTTTTGGAAACTATGTATAAATGTTTTATATAATGAAAATATATTTATAAATAAGTACTCAATTTTTGGTAAAACCATTTTATGCTTCAAAAATATACTTTCTAAAAAAATGGTTATTTATTTCCTTATCTAAGAAGATATTATAATATATACCAATTTTAGAAATTTTTATTGATAAAAATGATATTATTTTTGAAATAAGTATATCAAAATTACCTTATGGTGAAATTATGGTATTTTTCATAAAATATTTATCTTTTTATAAATATTGAAAAATACCAATTTTTGTAAATCCATCATTTATTTTAATTGAAAATGCCACATAATTATTTTAATTTAATACTAAATTAACATAATAATCCTTTAATTATAAATAATATGATTATTTACATTTGAATCATTATTATACATTATTTTGGTATAAGTCCATTTTTAGACTTAAAAACACATTTTTCTAAAAAAAATGTTTTTTATTGTATTTTTTATTTTTATTTTAAATTAATCCCTAACAATTATTTGAATTGAATTTTTTAATATGTATTACATATTTTTAATTATCATAATTAATATAATTTTAGTGGTTCAACTTCATTTTTGGTATTTAGGAATAGTAACCATAGTAAATATTTTTCACCTCGATAAAAGAGATAAAATTTGGTAAAAACTATAGAGTAAAGCATAAAATTCTCTCTAAAACATTTCTTTATCATATATAATGACTGGTTTTAGACCAAATGTATTATTAATTATTTAAATAATTTATTTTAAATCCTTTTTTTTTGAATTTTGGAACAAAATCTTAGCTTTTGTGAAAGATAAGTTATATTTTATTCAAATTTAAAACTAGTTTTGTGTCTTTGCATTTAATGTCATGGTTGGAAGATTACATATTATTATGGATTGATTAAAAAGTATAAAAAGATTAAGTTTTTTAATTATTTAACCAAAATAAATTATGGAACCAATTTTTTACTTTATTTCAAGGTAAAATGATTTTTACTATTAAATCCGGTATTTTCCTAAAAACAGTTTTTCACCTGTTTTGATTTTTGGTATTAAAAGTAATATATTACCCATATAGAAATTAAATATGATAAAATTTATTCCAAATTTTGAATTCACATGCCTAATTTTTTTATAAGGCCCTTTTTATTTTTAATCATATAATTAACTTACCATGCTAAAAATTTAAATTATCATGGTTAATGGTTAAAATTAGTTTAAGGGATTAAACTTGAATATATGGATTAAAATGTATAAAAAACATGAAAAAATGTGATTGTTTGTGTTTATTTAAACCTTTCAACATATTATATTTTTAAGTTTGGTGCCTTTATTCCTCTTGACATGATTATGATACATATATTATTTAATATTTTAAGTAATTCCTAGTGTATCCCCCCATAAAAGGATAACACATCTCATCTATTCTCCAAAATTCCTTAGACTTTTAACTAAACCAAAACCAAAAAATTCCCTCCCAAAAATCAATACAAATGTTATATATGTTATGTTATTCCCTTAGGATTAACCCTAATGTTCCTAAGAGTACATTTAAAGGAGTTATTTCAAAGAAGTGGCAATCACCTTAACCGATCACTTTCTCTTTGCTTATTATTTTACCTCATATAAATATATGGTATTTATCATTAAATAATAAATTAATTAACTTAAATATAATAAAATTTTATTATTATTATGAAAACATCATTATTTACCTTTTTCCATCAAATAAAAAGTCAAATTATAACTCATGCGTACATGTGGACTACCACGTCCACGAAGTGATGTGATTCGTTCGTCATTAATTCATTACATGGATGGTAATAAGGATATATTTAATAAATATGTATGATATATGAAAAATTCTAAAAAAAATTAATAGTTAATTATTATTTAATTTTCATTCATTTCATCCATAAAAAGTGAAAACAACGTTCACATGTACGTATGACACATCGTCTCTATGAACGATTTAATTCATTTTTCAATTTATTTATTTTATGGATGATTAAAAAAATACATATAATGAATATATGTGATATTTATATCTTTATAAAAATTATATATATTATGGAACCATGATAAAATTATAAGTATGAAAACAACCAATCAAAAACATATGGAAAAAATGAAGCATTTATCACCTGAAATAGTGATTTTAATAAAGAATTGTTAATAAAAAGGTGAAAAAATGTTATAAGTAAATAATATATTATATTATATATGTGATTAGGGTATTTTAATATAAGTATAATAAATATATATTTATTATTCATGAGGTTCAAACACAAATGAAAGAAGTTAGACCTGTTGCATGTCTTTATTTAACAATGTTATCATTATTTGGGATTATTTATGTTCAATCACCTCTAGGGGAATTATTTTATCTCTCAATATTAAAAATAAAATATTTTATTATCCTATGGTTATTTACATTAAAAAAAGTCTTCCATTATTTTTCCTCTCTTTAAGTTATCATGATACTGAAATAATGTTTTTAAGGAAAACCGACCTTGTTTTCCTACTAAGTTGGGAATGTTTATCTTCCATGTCTATGTTTTTCTTAAATTTTTTGAAATAATGTTTTTAATATACTCTAATGATTTATGAAATATTTTTTTTCAATTTTTTTAAAAAATGTTTTAAAATTAATCTTATTGTCCATTTCCAAGTGAGGTACTTTTTACTTTTTATCAAAAATATGAAAGGAATATTTGTTTTAACATACATGGAATGTAAAAAATTTACTATTATCATGACCACCCAATGATTTAAGTATTACATTCCATGTTTCGATGTTTCCTTAAAAATAAAATTTTTTAATTAATATTTTATAATTTTCTTTATTTTAAATAAGTGATTTCAAATTGAAAATGGTATTTTTCTCAAAAAATTCTCCATTGATATTTTTAAAGTGTTTTTATATATGTAAATGTCCTTTAATTAATATTATTCTTTAATAAGAATATAATATAATGATTCAATCCACCATATTTCTATAGATTATTTACGATTAGTTTTAATAAGGATAATATTTACATTCCATATGCTAGTTCTTCCAATAAGACGAGTTATTGATTCATAAGGCATGTTGATTAAGTTGTACTATTTATTTATATAATTAATGAATTGGATACGGAATCCCAAATTTTCATTACATAAACTTTTCTTTAAATATAAAAAATGACATTTTAAAGTTCAGTTTCTTGAAAATTAGAAACATAATAGAAGAAAACATAAAAAATTCTTATAATCTATAAGAAAGGCCCGGCTATGGGTTCATCCTAAGTTAATTTTACTGATTGTCATATCCTGGGGTCATACATCAAAGGAAATGGGTGATCATGGGCCTGTAAGGGAATAAGAAAGAGAGATATTTATCATGTGATGATGATGAATATTAGTAAGAATAAGAGGAATGACAATATAACATGATCAAGAGAAAATGTGGTATATAATGATAAAAAGAACATGAATCAGAATAAGGAAATGTGGATACAAAATTTAAATGAGAAATTCATAATCATATCACCATGGTTTATCACCAAGGTGTCATAAATTAAAATTACAAAGGTTATTCACCAAGCTATCATAAAAAATGTCATCTCTAGAGAAAAAATTCTTTACCTAATTCATTAGAGTTCTATTAGGGTGCACCCTTCATATGTATTAATTTTATATGAGACACATTGATCATAATAAATAATTTTTTTCAATAACCCAAGGAGAAGGAAGTACTGGTTTCTTATAAAAGCATTGAGTATGTAAATAATTAAAGGCTTGACCATAACATAATTTTTAACCCATGTAAAGGGAATTTGGGTTTTTTATATGTAAATCCTCAAATAAATAAATTATTTTAACATCTTGGTAATCACAAATGAATAATTAAATTGCTTGGCTATTCACAATATAATAAGTTTAAATGTAAAAGAGATAAATTTAAGAAGTAAATTCAGCAGCAGTATTGGTATTGAATATGGATTTTGAAAAGGGTAAAATGAGTGAGAATGAAGGTCTCCAATTAATAAAAAACTATTCTAAAAGTATGGGTATGGTCAAAAATATAATAAATGAAACTTACATACCATTTAGAATATGTACACAAAAATAAGTACTTGAATGGAAAAGAATATAATGAGACTTCCCTTACATTGAAGAGTTGTTCCAAAAACTATAGTATAGAAACTTGAGAGATTAAGGACACATTTAGGGGACTCTTTAGGAGGAAAAATAACCATAAATTGAAGGAGGATAATTTTTTTGTGATGTGGAATAGTGAAATGGGTGGGTATTTATAGAAAATTTGAAGTAATTGTTTAATAACTTGAAAATATAGGTCTTGGATATCTAAGTTGTGGAAAATGAAAAACCATTATCTTAGCTATGGTTTTTCCCTTGGTTTTTGACATTAGAGTGAAATTTTATGACATTTTAATCGATTATAATTTAACACTAGTTTTTAAAACTTATTTTTCCATGGAAAATAAAATTTTCCCCAAAGTAATGTTTTTAAAATCAAAATTTCCATTTTAGACTTTGGAAAGTCACTTATATTTTTGGAAATTGATTAAAATATATTAAAAAAAATTAATATTTATAAAATAATATATTTTAGGACATGTATTGTTTTTAAATAATTATTAAATCATTATGACATACATATGAAGTCATAAAACATATTAAAAACCCAAAACGATATTTTTAGTATTCACCAAAAAACAAAGTATTTTAGAAAATTATAAAAAATTCAACCTAACCTAATTTTTATGCACTGATTTCAAATATAATATTTATTTTATAAAAAAATATAAATATTTTAATTTTATCTTTTAAAAATAAAAAACCTTATTTATTGAAAAATATATGTTTTTAAGAGAGTTAAATTTTTGAAAATTATTATTTTTATTATGAAATTATAGAATTATTTTTTTATTTATTTTTTAAATAAGAGTGTTATAAAATAATATTTAATTAAAAAAATATTTTTTAGATTAACTGAGTTTATTATAAAAGTGTATATATTTTATAAAAAAATAAAATTATGTTTTATTTGCATCCAACAACAAATTTATCAAATTGGTCTTACTTAAAAATATATTTTATTAAACAAAATTATGCTCAAAATGGGATCAATGTAATAACTATTTTATTTATAAAAGATTAATTTCACTTAAATTAATTATGGCCTAGACATGTAAACCCTTATTACACTCATGTACACCTTATGGGTAAGGTGTGCGATGGTGGTTGTTTAATGGGGTGCCTCAAATAACAATGTTCTAGTAGTTATCTAAACTAACTTGAACTTCTACCAAAGGGGATTTCATTAATTCCTAAATTTTTGAATCTCATCTTGGGCTAAGCTTCAATTTCTTTCCAAAATGCACGAATCTCTTATGTGGTGATATTCGAAGGAAATTTTTTTTCTTCAACATCAAATTCAAAGTTCCTTTAATGTTTTTTAATATAGCTCTTTTGTTGACTCTGAACAACATTTATATATTGATGGATGGCATGAACATTTTTTTTATCTCTTGCATAAAAGAAGGAACAATTAGTTGTCTCTCACCAACTTCATCCCCAAAAGTAGGAGTTCTACATTTATTCATATATAGATCTTCACAGGATTCCATTTCAATACTCTAGTGAAATCTATTGTCGTATGATAACTTAACTAATGGGAGGTGCTGATCCCATACACCTTTAAATTCCATTTTGCTTGTTTTCATCATGTCTTCGAGTGTCTGAATAGTTCTTTTAGATTTTCCATTAGTTTGGGGTTATAGTTCATACCAAAGATCAGTTCATTATTCAGATCACGTTGAACACTTATCTAGAGTTTCGATGTGAACCTTGGATCATAATCATAATTGATTGAAAGTGGATCCATATGCAACCTCACCACTTCCTTTACGTATATCCTTGAATGTTTGTCAAGTGATAAATCTCCCCAAATCATGATAAAATGGTAAGTCTTGGTGATTCGATCCATTATAACCCATATCACATTATTTCCTTTGTATGTTCTTGTTAGACCATTGATAAAGTCCATAGTGAGATTTTATTAACTTCCATGTTGGTATGGATAGTGGTTGCAATACACCTTTATGAAGTTGTCACTCCCCCTTCACTTATTGTCATTACAAGAACCTTGTAGTGTATTTGGAAATCTCCATTTTCATATTATCCCACCAATAATTATAATCAAGGTCTGTATACATTTGAGTGCCTCTAGGTTGTATAGATAATATTGATCTATGATATTCATCCATATACTCCTTCTTTATCTCTTGCACAGATGGGACACATAGCCTTGTAAAAAAAATTCATACATCATCTTGATCAATATTGAACTAAGGAAACTACCCATTATTCATAGCTATTATCTTCTTTTGAATCAAATTATCTTCACTTTGAGTTATCTTAATCTTATTTAGTAATGATGGTTGAGAAATCATTTGGGATAATATTGATGATTTCCCTTACCTTATGATTCCCATGTCCAACATTAATAGGCCCCTGATCAATAGATCTCTTTGAATCCTCATCACTACCAACATAATAGGGTCTTTCCTACTTAATGCATCATCAAATTTGTTTTCTCTTATAGGGTGATAATGAATTAAATAGTCATATTCTTTAAGAAGCTCCAACCATATCTTTTGCCTCATATTAAATTCCTTTAGTAAGAATATATACTTAAAACTTTGGTGGTCTATGTATATTTAACATTTCTCCCCAAAAAGAGAGTGCCACCATATATTCAAAGAAAAGATGATTTTAGTTAACTCTATGTCATGAGAAGGATAATTATGCTCATGAGGCTTTAAATATCGAGATTCATAAGTCATAACTTAGTCATTTTACATGAGGATATACCCAAGACCTTTTAGAGATGCATCAGTATATAAAAATAATCCTTCTCTAAAAAAGGGTAGAGTTAGCACAATTGTAGTAACTAATCTATTATTTAGTTCTTGGAAACTTTCTCACACTCCTTTGTCCAGATGAACTTAGCTCTTTTCTAAGTTAACTTGGTCAGTGGATTAGAAATTCATGAATTTATTTCACAAACATACTATAATATATTGTTAAAATAAGGGTACTATGAATATCAGTTACTGTTGTAGGAAGAGGACACTCCACTATGGCCTTTTTCTTAGAATGTTTAACTAAGATTCCTTCATTGGTTACAATGTTCCCCAAGAATGAAACTTTATATAACTAAAATTATTATTTTATAAATTTTAAAAATAGAATCTCCTTCCTCAATGTTTTCAATTTAACCCTTATATGATCCTCATGCTATTTTTTGACTATTGGAATGTATCATAACATCATCATTAAAAACTACAATGAATTTATCAAGGTAGTGCTTGGAGACTCTATTCATAATATCCATAAATATAGTAGAATCATTTTTTAATCCAAATTTAATTACAATAAACTCATAATGACCATATTTTTTTTCCAGAAGTAAGACTTTGGGATATCTTCTTTATTCACACACAATTGATGATACCCAATTCATAAGCCAATCTTGGAGAATAATTTTACCTCATGAAGCTGGTGAAATAAATCATTAATCATATGAAGATGGTACTTGTTCTTAACCATGACTCTATTAAGTTCTATATAATCAATTCTTAGCTGCATTGATCTATAATTCTTCTTTACAAATAGAATAGGTGATCCCAAAGGAGACACACTTGGTCAGATAAATCCATTATCCAACAGATATTTAATTTGTTTCTTTAATTAATCTAACTCCACATTTTCTATTAAATAAGGGTTATTTGATATAAGATTGGATATAGATATGAGTTCAATAAATAACTATACCTCTCTTTATAGGGGAGGTATTAGAAACACTTCAAGAAATACGTCAATGTATTCCTTAATGATAGAGAAGTTTTATATCCTTATACTTTCATTTATTTCTCCTCTTCACCGATTATCTCCATAAAGAAGGCTGTGAGAGGTGCTTCTAGAAAAATCTTAGGCCATGATATATCTCCTTTGAAAATAACCATAGGTTATCTCATAAATATAACTGAAATTTACTTTGTTATACAATTTATCTTAGTATTATATTTTGATAGCTAGTCCATACCAACTATATTGTCGAATTCCACTATGGAAATGACTACTATATTTGTGATGATATTGTACTCACCAAAGTTAATACTAGATTTTCCATACTCTATTGATGCTAGGATAATCCCTCAAGTTGTATTGAATGATAACTCTACTTATAGTTATTCAGGGATTAATTATATATTCTTTTCAAACTTAGATGAAATAAAGGAATGTGTAGAACCAGAATCAAACAATGTACTTTCTATATTTTAGAGAATATTGAGTGTACCTTCCAACACATAATTTAGAGCCTCTACTTCAGCCATTATGATACCAAATTCCCAACCTTACTCCCTTGACCTCTTATGAGGTTAATAGTGGTTTCGCTCCATTATCTTCTAATTTGGACATTGATTGGAAAAGTTCCCAAGATTTCCACACTTGAATCATTGAAATTCAAGCTGGGTCAACACCATCTTCCCTTTGTCTTTAGTGTTGAGAAGTTGAGTATTCACCTCACCATGATCATTTCAAGATATATTATTTTATATTCCTCACTTTTATCACTTTCCACTCCCATGTAAGCAGTTCCCCAAATTCTTCTTCCCACATTTGCTACACATGGGAAGTTTCACATTATTTCCTCCTCTTTTGTGATAAATATACTTATATGAGTTTGGACCCATTACCATATTCTTTTAATTCAAACTATGTGACCAATTAATATCTCCAAATTCTAATTCAACTTTCATATCACTCCAAAATATACACTCATAGATTTTTATAGTCTTCATTTGATTAATTTCTCCAAAGATGAGGTATTAGTCCACTGAAGAATATATCAACCTTTACCTTAGGACCCATAACAAAGATAGAGGTGCATCAATAAATTAATGTAAGGTTAATTTCATAGATTAAAACTAATTCAATTTCATTATAATTTATCTCTATAAATTCCATCTCTATTTTTGTTTAAAATGAATAGGGAAAAAATTTATTGAATAATATTCCCCTAAAATATTCTCAATCCACAGTATGAATCTCCATTATTTGATTCATGTTTATAATAAATGTATACCACTAATAAGCATATCCTTGAAAGTGTTATAATACTAGGGTGACTTTCTCTATCTCTGAATAATTGAGTACAAAAAAGATCTTTTATATAGAGGTAATCCATTGTTCAATAATTAATGGGTCGATAGATCCTCTAAAATAAGATATTTGTTGACACATTAAGGACTCAATGACAAGTTATTCTCTTCAAGGTGAATTAATATATCAACTTGATTTAAGGTATTATTAATAACATGATTTAGTTGATTTATCATCCTCATGAACTTTTCCATTCCATCTTCAATCAGAATATTGTCAGTGAAAAGTATTTTTTACTCATTATTTACATGGTTCTTCCTATTTCTATATTATTTTTAAAAAATAAAACCTTAGTGGGAAACATGTAACTTTTAGTAATATAATAATTCTAAATAGAGTTTATATATTAAAACTTCATTCTTAAATATGTTATTAATATCCTCTAATAACAATTATATTTTATATATATCCTTCATAAAGTATCATAAAAGGATTGTGATTAACCACTCATATCACCTGAGTGTGTCAAACTAGGTGTGAAACAAGGCCCATTTTTGTGAAACAATTACTGATTGAGTCTAACTCAAATATGTGTTTTGGGTGTTACCCCTAGATACATATGTTCCAGAGCCACATCCACTTGTAGTATCCATATATTATTGTATTTGTATGGAAACCACTTACTTTTTACTACCCAAAATACTAGGATGTTTTCCTATATTTAAGAATTTATATAGGGTTTATAATAAGGATTTATAATACTCCAATTCAGATTTTTATTATAAACCAAACATCACTTTTAAGGTAAAAGTGAGAAACCCCAGGAGAAAAAAAAAGTTATTGAAGGACAACTTAATCCTATTGGAATGTTTATCTTTAAGGAGATTCTAGGAGGGAGATGTTATCGGTGTTTCTAGATCATCCTGAATAAGGTCTTCGAAGCAGCGTGCCAATCTTTCCCATGCTTGCATGAAATAATCTTGGTTGATTTTACCCCTGTTTAAGCCTCTAATTAAGATTAAATTCTACTTGGAAATCCAATCCCTATGATCTCTATTGGTGGCCAGCTAAACGGACATTAACATCATCTTGTCACCATCTTATTTAGAAGCATTAAGCACAAGGGATTCCTCCTCCATAACTTCTCTGGAATGCAGAAGAAACTCTACTAGTTGAGAAGCTTTGCTAACTTGATCTTGTAGGACAATCCTATCGGAATCAGCCCTGGAGACCGTAGCCTTTGCACCTACCGTGTTACCCTTAGAGATGGGAGTATCATCCATCACCTGGGCCTTCAAATTCCTACCAGATCAAGTCTTAAAAGGAGAAGGAAGATAAGAGTAGTCCTTTCGGCCTTTCTTGCCTCCTCGCTGTCCATTCCTCCTCCTCGGACTGTAGGCATCACTTCCTTGAAATTATTGAGCACTAACCCCTGAAAGCTGACTAGATAAGTCATCCCCAGACACCTCCCACAGAATAACCTGCTCTTTAATGAAGGATTCCTCCCGGTCTGCCTCCTGAGCAGGCCCTTTCTTCTCCAAACTCTCAAAACAGTTACACAATTTCATAGATGACACCACTCTTCTTGATCTTGAAATGATCAAAGGAGTGGGCTCAACCGGGGGGACCTCACTTCTAGTGTCATAAATCCATATACGTACAACCTCCATATAAGAGGAGATCTTATGAAATTCACCTTTCTCTACTGGCCTTCGGATCACCACTCCCCCAAATTTCTACGAGAGAGGAGTATTGTTTCCAGTGGAACTCGTAACTTCATCGGAATAGGAAGAAGTAGGATCAATCGCAAGATCGTGTTCCTTTGGACCACGTAGAAGCTAGGTCATCAACACATTCGAAGTGAAGAATAAAGTGATGAGGATCTAGAATCCCAACCATGATTCGGTTCTTCAGGGGCCAGGCGTTGTTGATGAACCTATTGAAGCGGTAGAGGGAAGGCTGACGACGACCAAAGCGGGAGACAAGGGATAACCCATTGAGCGACGAAGCCTATGAGAACTCCTAAAGAAAGATCAGAAGCGAAGGAGAACCAAAGTGGAAGGTCGGGACTTTCGGGCTAAGGAGGATTTGGGGAAAATATGGGAGCGAGGAAGGATTAGTGAAATGTGAGAACACTGGCTGAGGGAGGGGGAAAGTGGGGACGCCATCACCGCCGCCCGAAGGGCGAGCGCACGACTAGGGCTCCTTGTAGGGACCCAGAGCTTCTCTCCCCAGTTCAAAAGGATTTATAAAACTAACTTCCAAAAATAACTAAACCTTCCTCTAATACCAGCTATGAAATCATAATTTATTATTACATAAACATTTAATTACATAGATAAAAATGAAAGATAGTTTAGGGTTTATTTTTTGGAAAATTAGGATTATAATGCAAGCAAACATAAAACATTTTTCTAATTCATGTGAAAGTCTCCTAAATGGGTTCAGCCTAAGTTAATTTTATTTCACATCATATCTCTGGGGAATACATTAATGGAAAGTGGTAATAATAAGCCTAGTAAGGGAAAAAGAAAGGGAGATATTTAGCATGTGATTATGAGTAATATCAATAAGTATAAGAGGTATAACAATATAACATGGTCAAGATAACATAAGAAATATCCTGAATAAATTAAATGAACCATAAAATGGAAATTTGGATACAAAATTTAAAAGATACATTCATAAGCATATCACTATGGTTTATCACCATGGTGTCATAAATCAGAATTACCAAGGTTATTCACTAAGGTATTATAAAACATGTCATATATAGTGATTACATTATTTACCCAATGAATTGGAGATATATCAAGGAAAAAAATTCATATGTAATAATTTAATGTGATACACATTGATCATAATAAATCATTGTTTTCAATAACACAAGGAGAATAAAGTACGAGTTTCAAATAAAAGCAATGAGTTTGTAAGTGATTAAAGGCTTGACCATAGAATCATTTTTAACCCAAAGAAAGTGAATGTGGTTTTATTATATGTAAATGGAAAATTAAATAAATTATATTAAAATATATTTGAATACCCATGGATAATGATATTATTTGGTTATTTAAAATATAAGATGATTCATGTAAAATAGATAAATTTGAGAAGTAATTTTGGCATCATGATGGGTATAAAACATGGATTTTGAAATGGAAAAAATGAGTGATAAAGAAGGTATATAATTGAAAAAAATCAGTAAGGTTATGGTAAAAAATATAATAAAATAATGTGACATACCCTTCATAATAAATACACAAAAACAATTACTTGAATGGAAAAAGAAGATGATGAGAATTCTCTTACCTTGAAGATTTGTTCCTAAAACTTGAGGATGGAACCTTGGGGTATTAAGGACACATTTGGGGGACTATAATGGAGGAAAAATCACAAAAAATATATAGAGGATAATTTTTTTGTGAGGGGGAATGTTGTAATGGGTGGGTATTTACAGAAAAAATGGTGGAATTGTTTAATAATTTGAAAATATAAGACTTGGAAATCTAGGTTGTGGAAAATGAAAAAACATTGGAATAACCATGGTTTATGCTCATGGTTTTAATCATTTTAGTCACATTATATGATATTTTAATCCATTAGAACTTAAAATCATTTTTTAATACCTCTTTTGGCATGGAAAAGTAATTTTTTGAAAAAGTAATGTTTTTAAAATCAAAATTTCCATTTAAGTCTTTGAAAAGTAACTTATAGGTTTTAAAATTGACTACGATATATTAAAATAATTAATATCAAAATAATAACATATTTTAGGTTTTAAATTTATTTAATTAATTATTACATCATTATGATATAAATATGAATTTATAAAACACACCGAAAACCAAAAATGGTATTTTACTATTCACTGAAAAATAAAGTATTTTAGAAAATACTCAAAAATTAACCGTAACCTAATTTTGAAGTGATTATTTAAAATATAATTTTTATTTTATCAAAAATAATCTATAAATATGATAATTTTAAATTTTAAATATAATAATTCTTATTTATTAAAAAATAGAATTCTTTAAGACACAATCAAATTTCCGACAACTATAAAAATTTTCCATGAACATCATAAAATTATTTTTTTCATTTATATTTAAATAAGGGTGTTTTAAAAGACTATTTAATTAAAATAAATATTATTTATAATACATGGGTTTATTATAAAAGTGAATATTTTCTAAAAAATATTGTTACATTTTATTTGTATTCAACAATCAATTTATCAAATTGGTCTTAATTATACATACATTTTGATAAAAAAAATTATTCAAAAAATTGGATTAATGAAATAAATATTTTATTTATAAAAGGTGAATTAAACTTTATGTAGCTATGTATTAGACACATAACCCCCTTATTACATCCATGTATTCCCTAAGGGTAAGGTGCACGATTGTAGTAGTTCTATGTAGTGGCTCGGTTAACATTGGAAAACTAGTAATATTCACTAACATAAAATTATCACATAAGAAATTTCATTAAATCCTTACTTGTTGCATCTTGGATTGGGCTTGGTCACATGTGAAACCCTGTGATGCTACCTCCCTCCCATGTTCTGACAATTGGAATTCAAACTATATGACTCTATTGGTTAAGACCATTATTTCTATTTTCCATATAAATTGTACTTTTTCATTACTACTTATAAGAACTAATTATAATTTTCAATTTATTACCAATGGATATAGTTCTCAATGGTCAAATTGACCATCAATTATATTTACCAATGATCATATTTTTTCAAAGATCATATAACGATAAAATCTAAATGGTCGCATTGCCCTTTAAACCCTATAAATATGCAGTACCCTTGGTTTTTGATACGTAACCATTAAATTATGTATTTATGTTTATAAACCATAAGGGTGAAAGTTTAAAGAGTTTGGAGAAATATTTTATAGTTTTTAGGTATAAAGGGTAGGCACACATGATGCTCACGGTTTGTCTAAACTGTGCGGAAATCCTAGTAGAAAACATGTGAAGTTACAGATTCTAGATAGTAGCATTAGCATGGTGTGTGCATGATAAGGAAGACTATTTGAGGAGAAATTGAGGAGTGATATTTATGGTAGGGTATACCACATGGTTAGCACATGATTTTCCTAACCTTGTGGACTAAATGTGCACATGTTAAAAACCACCTCCTTAAAAAGTGGATCTAGGTCAGCCTTGCCATTAATCGACTTTTTCCCCCCAAACTAGCACTAAATCAGGATATTTTTCTCTTATGGATAGATAAGGTTCTCCCATTGATCCGAAGGCAATATAATGTCTTCTTTTGGTGATTCGAATCTAGATTCTTGAGGTATGTTATCGTTCTTCATCATTCTTGATCAGTTTCTTAGATTTATATAGACATTATTCTCCTCTCCTCTCAGTTTCATAGATCTATGTCTATTATGGGTAGATATAAGATAATTAATTACAAATATGATAATATCTGGTCTTTTTGTTTTGGTAGGAGAAGATATCTAAGTCAGTTTCATGGAATTCTTACCCTGTTGTGGGAGCATTCTTCATCCATTTCAATTTTCATCAAATCCATTGTAGTAGGTGGATTCAATCTCGACTCCTCTTAGTAGAAATGAAAGGAAGGATTGAAATTGATTACTTCTTTTGTATTTTATTTTTAATTTGTTTATTTTTTATTGCAATAAACCCTCTTTGGTGATGTTTGTGGAAAATATAGAAAATTTTTTCTTTTGATTGAAGTGTTTGATTATTGATGTTAAAATGTGGATTTAAAAATGGTATTTCTATGGAATAATGGTGAATGGATTTGATAAAAATGTTTTCATTAAAAGGAATGATTTTATTAAAATGGAATGGGTAATTGGAATTCAGTTTGTTTAGATGGGTTTCAATAAATGAATGGTTTTATTGAAATTGTTTGAAATGGTTATTTAAAATGGTTTTGGCAAAATAATGGTGTGTGTGTAGATAAAATTTGTGAGGCTTGGTTGGAATATGAACTTGTACTCAGTGAAAAAGGTGTAATGGAACAAATGATATAATTATCATGTGATGAAATGGTAAATCGATGAGAGAGTGCTCATGAGTATAGAACTATCATAAAAAAGCATGCATGGTTGAATGTGTGAATAAGTGGAATGGAATGGTTATACCAAAACATGAACAAGGAAATGGTTTTAAATTATTATATGGTTGTTTTGATGGAATTATAACTTACTAGAAAATTTTTGAACATAGAACTTGTTTACATTTGATTATAAATAGTTTTGGAACTTGTTTATATTACGTTATAAATTATTTTGGGAAATTGTTTTATATAAAATGTGTTATATAAATGTTGTTTAATTTTTTATCCAAGTGGAGTGAGTAGAAAATTCTATCAAGGAAAACTTACTGAGTTCTATGTTGACCCCTACTTTGGAACTTTAGTGCTTTTGTAGATGCTATCTTTTGGGACATGGGAAAAGGTAAATTATAACACGTATTTAGAACCACCTCATGATACTTGGAATATTTGTTGATATTGGAGCTTAGAGTTTATAGAGAATAGAGTCTTGTGGTCTTCTTGGAGTCTTTAGTTATTTTTACACTGTCTAATTTGATAGTTGATTGGAATTCTGTTGTTGCACACTTTAGAGAGGTTTTATATGAATAGAATTATTGAGTTTCCTTTAATTTGTTTATGCATCATATAATGAGATGTTTGGTTATGGTTTGTTGAGTTAATGGTTGTGTTCTTAAAGGGTAAATTTCCCCCCACTTTCATTTGATACCCTTCAGTATTAATTTTTAACCTTTGGCATCTTGTGGATGTCGATTAAGGACTAGTAATAATTCTTTGTATTCTCAAGCCAATAAGAATAAGTGGGTCATTAAAAATGATATCAGTTTGTTCAATACAAAAGTTTCTTCAAGATACATAGTATCAAATTGTTACTTCCCTTGTGGAATAAGAATTCATCGGTTTTCTTGGTCTTGGAGTTAAATTTCGTTCTTTTATATTCCTTAGGCTATGATCATAGAAAGGAGTATGGCTATTAGGACATGAAATGTAGAGCATAAAAATACATAGCTAACCTTTTTATGCTAAACTTCAAGTTACCAAGGAGTTGGGTACATAAGTGTATTGGAGACACATATATGATTTTGTAATCTCATTGTCATGAGTTTATCCAATGAGACGAGCATGAAATTCATTGTAGAGGAATTACTTACCATTAGGATTTTATATTTCATTTTGGGTAATGATTTATGATTTTGTGAAGACGTTGAAATTTTTGAAAAATGTTTCAGTTGTTTTTAGATGAATTATTTTGAAAAGAACATGGTTGATGCATTTTTAAAATAGTTTAATTTTCAAAAGGAAGAACATATTTTTTCAAAAATAGTTGAAACTATAAGAGGTTGTTTTGAAAAGAAATTCTATGATAATTAATGTGATAGAATTTGAAACGTTAAGCCTTCATTTTCTAGAGAGTGATCAATATAGAGTTTTTTTGTTTGTTTACAAAATGGTACCCAATAGGCATCATAGAAACCAACTAGAAGAAGCTATGGAGAATGTGGTTGCACCTAAGCCACAAGTGAACCAAGATTTGGTTCAGAGTATCATCCAATCATTTCAAGCTATGAAAATGGGGAACCAGAGGGATGCACAGAGTCATGTGGATCATTCCATCCAGTTCATGAAGTAGAATCCACCCATTTCCTAGGGTGATTCGGAACCTGAAAATGTAGAGGTGTGTATGAATATGATAAATCATATCTTCAATTTCATCAGAACACCATTGGAGATAAAAGTCAATATGGTGACTTATATGCTCTAGGATCTCGCACGCTAGTGGTGGGATTTGGCGGTGTAGGATAAACTGGATCACGGTCTTAGTTGGGAGGATTTTGAGGAATTATTTAGAAAACAATTATATCCTCACATATTCAGGATCTAGATACGGACATAATTCTTCAGCCTAAAGTAGGAAAATCTATCAGTCACAAGATATGCAGCTAAATTCATGAATTTAGTGTTATTTTCACCAGAGGTTATGGATAGTGTGTCCTTGAAGTTACACATCTTATAATCAAGGAAAAGGTAGGATATTTGGTCGAATATTGTGGCGCTCTATAGTACGGATTATATAGAGATGGTGAACAGAGAGACAATGGATGAACATGATATCTCAGAATATGTGGGAGGAGGAAGTATGATGATACCTAGAGAAAATGGTGGGAACTGTAACTCTAGGATAAAGTGGAAGATGGAAACCTATTTCCAAGGTGGATGTGAGATGCAGAATTAGACATCTAGATCAATGAACCTTCCTCCATCACCAAAGAGCTAAACATGATGTTTCCAATGTGGTTCCTTAGACCACATGAATTGAGAATTTATGACACAACCAATATTATGCCATAATTGCAACAATATGAGACATCTTAAGCGCTGTAGTATAAGTGCTCCAAGGTCAGGTCCTTGAGATACTTCACAGGTGTCGTAGGCATCATATGCTTCGACCATAAAATCACATCAGATTCAGTCTCATCAATAGAGCAGAGCTAGACATGGTGATTCTAGGAACACCATGAATCCTCCAAAAGGTCAATCTCATCAAGGAAATAAGGAGCATTGTGTAGAAACCAAGCAATTATATAGAGATGAGGAAATGATGGAACATTATCTGATTGGACCATCTATAGTGGTAGGCATGATTCTATTGAATTCTACCCTTATGCAAGTGATGTTTAATACTATTGTATCTCATTCATTAATTGATTATCATAATGTATATTTTATAAGTTTAAAACTTGATATGATTCCGTCTATAATAAAACTTCAAGCTCCTTTTACGGAAAGAGAATGTAGAGCCTTCCTATATGGATCATGTTCTATAACTTTTGATGGATTTGAGATGAAATTGTACTTTTCGATGTGGGATATGGATGTATATGATGTAATCATGGGTACGGATTGGTTAACAACATTCAAGGATCACATCAATTGTTATAAAAGAATAGTTAGTTTCACAACTGAGGATGGCATCCAACATCTCTTCAAAGGAAAAAGGCTCGTGAAGAGAGGTACAACAGGCTTGTTGGAACCAATAGTTGGTGAAATCTATTACCAGTTGGTGGTATTGACTTTGGAATCGATATAAGATATTGAGGATACCAGTTTTATAGTAGTTATGGATCAATTTATATATTTCTTTACCAAGAACTTCTCAGGGATACTAATGATAAGGGAAGTGAAGTTTTTGATTGATCTCCTTCCAGGGACCAGTACTATTTCCTTTATGTCTTAAAATATGGAACCAATAGAATTATGGGAACTAAAAGAGAAATTAGAGGAGATGGAAAGAAAAGGTTACATTCATCCAAGTACGTCTCTATAGGTAGCACCTGTTTTTTTCGTAAAGAAATTATATGTAACTCTTTGATTGTGTGTTTATTATCGTAGGCTTAACCATGTTACGATAAAAAAATATCTACTTCCATGCATTTAATATTTTTTTGATCAATTTAGGGGATCCTACTGGTTCTCAAAATTTGACTTGTGATCATGATATCATCAATTGGGAGTTCAGAAGGAAGATATTCAAAAAATACCTTTCAGAAGAAGATATATACACTACAAATATATAGTAATTCCTTTAGGTCTCACAAATTCATCAGAGGTCTTTATGGAATTTATGAATTAGACATTTCAGAAATATCTAGATTCTTTTATTGGGGTGTTTGTATATTACATATCGATGTATTCATGGAAAAAGGCTGAGCATGAGGAACACATTACAGTAGTGTTATAAATCTTGAGAGATTATCGTTTGTATGCCAAATTTTCAAAGTGTGATTTTTGGATACAAGAGGTATACCTTCTCAGCCATGTAATTTATGAAAAATGTTTTTATATGGTTCTAGAGATGATAGAAGTTGTTATCTCTTGGAAACCCCAAAATAATGTGTTTGAGATACAATGTTTTATTGGTCTAGCTAGTTATTTCTGATGCTTTGTGTGTGACTTCTCATGACTAGATTCACTAATGATTTCTTTGAACAAAATAATATTCTATTCCGATGGATTGAGGAATTCCAAAAGTATTTATAAAATAAAAATGTTTGTCTTACATCAGCACCAATATTGATTTTTCTAGAATCAGAATATGGGTATGTGGTGTACTATGATGCTTCAAGATCTGGGTTGGTATGTGTTCTCATTCAAGGAGACCATGTGGTTTCTTATGGTTCAAGGTAGTTGAGATTGAATGAGAATAATTACCTAACACACAAATAGGATTTATCTATGGTTTTTCATTCCTTGAATACTTAGCATCATTATCTCTTTGGTGAGAAATTTTTTGTGTTCATGGATCATAAGAGCTTGAAATATATTTTCTCGTAAAGGGATTTGAATCTGAGTTAAAGGAGATGGATAGAGTATCTCCAGATGTTTGACTTTGAATCAATGTATACACCGAGAAAAGGAAATTCAGTGGACGATGCATTAAAGAGAAATTCATATGTTCATTTAGTGAAAGAAGCTTTAGATGATTGGTATTTAATGTCAGTACTAGCCAGCATTCATGTGGAATGTGAAGACCAGGGTGGTGTTGTGATTTTCTTTTCAGTCTCTATGGTTCCTAATTTGTTAAATATGGTCAAAGAGGCATAAACATTCTATGTGAAATGTATGGTTATGAATTCAAAACTCAATAGTAGGGAGACCATTGAGGGATAGAAACTTGATGAGAGTTTGGTTTTATGGTCTAGATATCGAATGGTATACCTATGTATTTTTAATACCAACTTATTTTTGTTTACCACCATTCGATATAGGTTATTCATCCATGAATATAGAAGTTTTATAAGGAATTGAAGGTGTATTTTTGGTGGATTGATATGAAAAGGAAAGTGGTTGAGTTCATCTCAAAGTGATTATCCTATTATCATGTTAAGGTAGAGAATTAAAGACGAGTAGGTACATTGAAATCTTTACCGATTCTAGTGCAGAAATGGGATAATATCGTGATTTATTTTACTATAGGTCTACCAAGAATGGTTCAGAAACATGATTCCATATGGGTGATAGTGGACCAGATCACAAAGTCTAATCATTTCATCCTAATTAGTGAAACTCATATGGTAGAGGATCTTTCCTAAATATATATATCTAAGAAGTGGTAAATAGAAATAGAATACACATTTAGATCATGTCATATAGAGATCTGAGGTTTACAAATTGTTTTTGGAAATCATTACAGAAATCCCTTAGTACTCAGTTGACTATGAGTACGGCGTATCATCCTCAGACGGATGGGAAATCTGAAAGGACGATACAGACATTGGATGAAATAATGTGGGCTTGTGTGAGTGCTTTTGGTGGCTCATGGGAAGAGAATATATCTTTTTTGTAGTTCTCTTATAATAAGAGCTATCAGGCCTCAATACATATGCCTCATTTTGAATAATTGTATGAGAATACTTTTTTTTCTCCACTGTGATGGGTGGAAATAGGTGAGACTTTACTAGTTGGGATTAGCCTTGTCTATGAAATGATGGAGAATATTTAGTTGATCAGAAAGAGTATATGGATGTCTCAGAGTCATTAGAAATATTATGTGAATCACCTCCAAAGGCCGTTGTCATTCACAGTGAGTGATCATGTGTTCCTGAGGATCTCTCCATGACTTGGACATCATTGTTTTGTGAAGTAGGGAAAGTTATCCCCTTGATATATTGGCCATTTTGAGATATTAGAACAGGTTTTAGAGGTGTAATATTTGTTGGAATTTCCACCATGGTTCTGTTCGCTGCACAATGTGTTTCACATATCTCAGTTGAAAAATTATCAACATCATCCTGACCATGTGATTAGATTGGATCATGTTGACCTAGATCCCAATGCTTCATTATTACATATCCTTATATGGATTGTGGATAGGCAAGATAAAGTATTTTTTGTAAAAAATATCAGTCTCATACATGTTTTATGGAAACATGGTCATATTCAGGTAGAGTCTTGGGAACGTGAGAAGTAAATGAAAGAGAAATGGCTAGAACTCTTTCAGGGAAAGGATGGTTTTATACTTTTTGAGGATGAAAAGACCAATGGTGGGGAGAATTTAGTACCATCAGTTTCTTTTAGGTAACCCTTACATTGTGATTTTATGTTTATACAGTATAAGGGTGAAAGTTGGAAGATTTTGGAGAACTTTTTGAGATTTTTAAGGCTAAAGGGAAGGTGCATGGGATTCACATGGTTTGTCCAAAATTTGGGGAAATCCTAGTATAAATTTTAAAAAGTTGTAGATTTTGGACATTAGATTTGTCATGGTTTGCACACATTTAGGAAGACCATGTGAGGAGTCCATGCGGGGTGATCTGTAAGGCAGTGGATAATACATGGTTAACATATATTTTTCTTAACCATGTGAACTAACTGTGCGCTGGTTAAAAACCAACTCCATAAAAAGTAGATCTAGTTAGGCCTTATCTTTAATCCACTTGTTTTTTCCAAAACCTGCTCTAACTCAGGATTTTTCTTCTCCTAAATCCATAGAAGGTTATCCCATTGATCCAAAGTCAATCCAAAGTATTCCCTTGGTGATTTGAAGCAAGATTTTTGAGGCATGTGACCATTATTCATCATTCTCGATCGGTTTATTAGATCTACTTAGATCTACTTCTCCCATACTCTCAGTTTCATAGATCTACATCCATTATGGGTATATATAAGACTGTAAATTCCAAATATGTTAATATTTGGTCTTGTTTTTAGTAGGATAATATATTGAAAATAGTTTTGTGGAATTCTTACCTGGTTATGTGAGAATTATTCATCAGTTTTGGTTTTCATAAAAACCTTTAAGGTAGGTGGATTCACTCTCAACTCCTCTTAATAGAAATAAATGGAATGGTTTTAAATTGATTACTTCTTATTTATTTGATTGTTAATTGACTGCTTTATGATTGCTAGAAACCCTCTTTGGTGATGGTTGTGGAAAATCTAGAAAATCAATGCTTTTGATTAAAGTGTTTGATTCTTGATTTTAAAATGGGATTTATATGGAATGATGTTGAATGGATTTGATAAAAAGGTTTTCAATAAAATAAATGATTTTATTGAAATGGAATGTGTGATTAGAATTCTGTTTGTTTATATTGGTTTCAATAAAAGAATTATTTTATTGAAATGGTTTGAAATGATTATTTGAAATGGTTTTTGGCATAATAATGGTGTGTGTGTAGATCATATTTATAAGGCTTGGTTGGAATTTGACCTTGTCTTTAGTGCCAAAGGTGCAATGGAACATGGGGTATAATTATCATGTGATGACATGGTAGATCCATGAGAGACCGCTCATGATTACGGAACTGTCATAACGAAGCATGCGTGGTTGAATATGTGAATAAGTGGAATGGAATGGTTATGCCAGAATGTGAAACAAAAATGGTTTTAAAAATTTATATAGTTTTTTAAGGAATTATAACTTTTTGGAAAATAGGTTAACATAGAACATGTTTATATTTAGTTATAAATAGTTTTGGAACTTATTTATATTTAGTTATAAAATGTTTTAGGAAATGTTTTTTATATAAACAGTGTTATATTAATGTTTATAACTTTTCTATCCTGGTGTCATGAGTATGGAAGTCATTAGGGGAAAATTTATTGAGTTTTATACTCATCCATTCTTTGTAACTTTAGTTCTTTTGTAGATTCTATCTTCTGGGACATGGGAAATGGTAAAGTATCACATGTATTTAGCACCACCTCGTGATACGTGGACTGTTTGGTGATGTTGGATCTTGGATCTTGTAGATCATGGAATCTTGTAGCCTTCTTAGAGTATTTAGTTGTTTTTTGCAATGTTTATTTTTATAGTTTATTGGTATTATACTATTTCACACTTTAGAGTGAGTTGATATAAATTGAATGCTTGATTTGTCTTTCATTTTTTTATAAATCATATAGTGAGATATTTGGTTATGGTTTGTTGAGTTAATGGTTGCATTCTTAAAGGGTAAATCATCCCCCACTTGCAGTTGAATCCCATTAGCATTCATTTCTAACCTTTTCCGTCAGGGGGATGTTTCTTAAGTACTAGTAATGATTAATTTTATTCTCAGTCCAATTAGAATAAGAAGTTCATTGCAAAATACCACTTCATTCTTTCACTCAAAATTAACTAAAACTCATAAAATGGGTATATTTTCATTTTATTATGATAAAGACTGTTTTAATAATATTTTGTTTTATTTATATACCATTTTATATGGGTGTGATGTTTCTAGAAGACTGGGGTGATCCATATTTCCTCTTTTTAGGTTTTCAATTTTATATTCTTTGTCTAGTTGTAACATTTGGAATTTTAATGGTTTTCATAACTGATTAATGTAATGATCATTATTAATTAAATAAGGTTTTGGTGGTTTGTATATATTTTTACATTTTCACATTTTTTCATGAAACAAATATCATTTAAAAATATTTGGTTGTTACATTGGAATTATTAACTGAAGGGTGGGGCTTAGAATAACATATCCCCTCAATGCATAGATATGCCTCATAAGACAAAATAGTTTGGGTTTTTGGTTGAGGCCTTACCCATTTATATAGATTTCTTGGCATGATACATCAATGGTAAGTTTAATATGTTTGACATTATTTATTCCATCAATATGAAATCAGTTATTGATTTTAATGTGATGACATTAAAAGTTATGATATCCATGGATATGTTTCAAACTCAAGTGATTGTTTATATGATATTATTTTATAATCATATATTCTATCCATATTATTCATGCCTGATTTATTCCATGTTGTCTTCTGTTGTACACATACCCTTATTATTCATATGATGTAACCCCTTTCTTTTGTTTCATTTCCCCAAGAATCCATGAATTGTATTATTATTAATATGAAATGATATTATATAGGTATTAATGATGTTATCAAATAAAATAATATATTGTATTTTATGTTTTCAAATGTAATTTCAAATTTAATTATGTATCTAGTTTTCCAAGACTAATAAAATATATTTTTTTTCATTTGGGATGTGATGAATTATATCTAATACAAATTTAATAAGGTAACCACTGGATCTATTCTACTATGGTCTTGGTCTTTATAGTTGGTATTAGAGAAAGATTAGTAGAAAACTTGGGATCCTGATTTCGTAATACATATATTAGGAAACATAAATATATGATTATATTTGATAATAATTCTAAGTAAAAGATTACATCCTAACATTTTAGTAAGGTATAAATTGTGTTTCTTTCTTAGAAATATATATCGGGCTAGATAATACATGTGGATGTGGTTTTTAAGTAGATAAATCTATTGTTAATAACCATTAAAATTTCCTGGTAATGTATATATCATACATAATTATAATGCATAGGAAGTATCCCTTTACTGTACAGCTGGGTTGACACTTGTGGAGGGATATTCTTGGGTTAATTCATATTTTATTTGAAACCCATTATGAAATATTTAAGAATAATTTTATGATTTTTGAATATTCCAAAAGAAATGATGGTTATGATTCTGATATTATTTATGAATAAATTTTCCATTTATGTTAAGTGTTTCAATAGTTTTAAAATTATAAATTATGATTCATAAAGTTATGATATAATCTAGTATATGCCATTATTTAGAAATAATTCACAGCATAAGGAATTTGAACCATATCAATTCATGGAATCTATATGGGGATTGCACTCTAGGGAAATATAATGAAGATGGAGGTGGAAGTAAACAAATGATAACTATGTTGGGGAATCTGGCTCTGGTTATTAAGAATAACATTTCCTATATAGAGAAGCCTACCAATTCACAATGTGGTTGTAACAACATTAGAATGATTCATGTGACAACAACATCCATCATTCATAAATACATATATAGATGAGTAATGGATAAGTTCCTTAGAAATGATATTTATTTCTTTAGGAAGTAATGAAATGAATATGGTTGTCATGGTAGTTTATTATTTCACAAGGGATGCAGGTCAATGGTGGTCATTGATTCAAAACATTAAGGATATAGAGGAAATAATGAGCATGGAGTGGATGGATTTTAAGGTAATTTTCTTGGAAAAATATTTTCCTCATGAAGAATGAGAGGATATGGAGATACAATTCCTGAGTCTAAGACAAAAATAAGAGGGAAATGTTATTATGTATGAAGATAACTTTACAAGGATATGTAATCCAAAGAGAACAATTGACTATTTCCTTTGTGGTATTAATCTGATAATTTAAAGTATATTATTCTCCCAATCATTCTAAACATATAAGGATATAGTATCTTATGATATCATGATAGAGATAAAATTCTCCTAGTATTATGGATTTTATGGAAAGAAAGATAAGAAGAAGATGACATAGAAAAAGTGTATAAGGATAATAAGAGAAATATTAATTTTCTAACATGTCATACTTGTGGAAGGAATCACCTTGGTATATTCTTAATAGGAAAAGGAGTTTGCTTCAAATGTGGATAAAAATCCACCCGGCTCGTGAAGGAAAGGGTAATGGATAATCCATCAAATTATTGTGATTTAAATTTAAGGATATGGGGTACTATTCCCATAAATACCTTAAAAATCAAAGGAACATACCATAAATTAATCCAAGGGAAGAATTATAATATTAAAAATTACTATAGCCTAAGTGGAAGTTCCTAGTGACATGATGAAACATACACTTATCATTTAGTCATGGATTTAAAATGCTTTATTTGATTCTAGTTCTACCCACTATTTTATATCTAATGAATTTTTTAATGGAATCACATAACCACATCAACAATTATATGTTGAGTTGGTAGTGAAAACTCTTAATGGTATGATGACCACATCTCAAGTCAATATCTCCTCTCCAAAAGAATTTTGTGGGAATATTCTTCCTAAAAATCATGTTATTCTTCCTCTAGTTGAATTTGATGTAATTTTAGGTATGAATTGACTCTCTAAGTATAGAACCCATATAAATTATTGAGGAATGGAAGTTAAATTTGATATTATGAATAAACCTTCAATAATATATCAGTATGATGATGAAATAAAACACCCAATGGGAATTACATAAATTATATGATTTTTTCTACCTATTCATGAGGTATATTTATCTCAAATGGTTAGGAAAAAACTCATCATTGAAAATGCATCTATTGTTGGGGAATATACTAATTTATTAACAAAGGACTTACTTAATCTTCCCTTAATAATGAATTTTATTTTTCAAAAGAGCTCATACATGGTTTTATTCCTATTTCAAAGACTCTTGATAGAATGGCCTCTATTGAGTTTCAAGAATTGATGAATCAACACTAAGAGAATATAGATAATGGATTCATTCAACCTATTTATTTACCCTGGTATTAACAAGTTATTTTTTTAAGAATCAATATGGTTTAATGTGTATTTTCATTGATTATTCAGATCTTAACAAGATCACTATTAAGAATAGGTACCATCTACCTCGTATCGATGATATGTTTTATCAATTATAATGAGCTCTATATTTTTCCTAGATTGATCTTATATATGGATATCATTATCTAAGGATCAATGAGGATGATATACCCAAGACAACCTTACATATGTGGTATAATTATTATGAATTTATAATAATTCCATTTGGACTTAAAAATGGTTATACTATCTTCATGAATTTAATGAATAGAGTATTTTGAGACTAACTTGATCTGTTTTTGGTAGTTTTTATAGATGAAATTATGATATAGTCAATAAGAAAGTAAGAGAATTAAGAACATTTGATAATTTTTCCAAAGACCCTAATGAAATAGAAGTTTCATGATAAATTTACCAAGTGTGAATTTTATTTACAGAAAGTTTTATTCTTGGGATATATAATATTAACTGAGTGTATATCGACACATCCTTTAAAGATAGATGTTATTGAGAAATTTACAAGACCAACCATGGTAATTAAAATCCATCTTTTTCTTAGGTTGTATGGATACTATTTACCCTTTGTTGGATATTTCTCATGATTATCTAATCTACTCACCAAGTAAACTTAGAAGGGGGTTATGATCTTTCGGTAATATGAATGTGAAGATTATTTAAAATAACTAAAGAGGATGTTTGAAAACATGCCTATACTTACACTACCCTATAGTGGAGAAGGGTTTTTGATATATAGTGATATATCAAATAAGGGTCTGGGAAGGTTCCTCATTCGTAATGACATTGTTATGATATATACCTCTTGCCAATTAAAAATTCATGACAAAAAATTACCCGACTCATGATTTGGAGTTTGAAGTGGAAATTTTTTCATTGATGATATAGAGGAATTATCTATATGATGAAAGGTCTGATATATATACTAATCATAAAATCATGAAGTATATATTTTCATAGAAATATTTTAATATGTTCCAAAGAATATGGAATGGATTTGATCAAAGATTATAATCTCAATAAATTACCCCCTGGAAAGAAAAACATGGTGGATGGTGCTCTAAGTCAAAAAGTAAATGATAGTTTATCAATGATGAGGATTGAAAGAGATATATTATTTATGGATTTGTTGAATATGGATCTTGAAATCATTAGGAAATGGAAAATAAATTATCTTACTCAGATGAATGATCAACCACCCATCTAAGAGAATATTAAAAAGGTGTAGAAATAATATATTTGTTTACAATATATTGTATGTGATGTTCTTAAGTTCATACATGATGATGCTGGAATGATAAGGTTTCATAATTGAGCATTTTTTCCATTAATACCAAAATTAAAGGAGTTTTTTTATGAAGAATTAAATTCATCGTTCTCTATTCATCCTGGAAGTATGCAAATGTATAAAGATACAAATGAGTATTTCTAGTGGGATAGTATGAAAAGGGATATTGTAGAGTATGTTTTTGGTGCCTATAATGTAAGAAAATTAAGGCTGAGAGTTTTAATACTAATGGGATGTTATAACTATTATCCATAATAGAATGGAAATTAGAAAATATCACCTTTTATTTTTTTCTTCAGACCTCCAAAAACATCAAAAGGCCATAATACTATTTCTGTTGTAATCGATCACCTTACAAATTCAACGCACTTCATTAATATTATAAAATATTGATATCTTGATCAGATTACAAAAATATAAATTAATAAAGTGGTAAGGTTTTATGGAGTACCACATTCTATTGTATCTTATAGGGGTCTGAGTTTTACCTCAGAGTTCTGGCGAAGTCTCCAGTAAGATCTAGATATAAAGTCGCGTTTCAGAACATATTATAATACAAAGACATATGCTCATTCTAATGACTATTAAAACTATATAAGACATGTTGAAAATTGACTCTATATATTTAAAAGGTGGCTGGGATCAACTCCTTCATATGGTATAGTGTTCTTTCAATAATATCTTTCCCTTTAAAATTTAGATGGATCCTAATGATGCCCTCTATGGAAGGAAGTGTATAAATCCAATGTTTTGGGATGAATTAAGATAAATAAATCTATTGTGACCCTATCTAGCTATGTAAAATACATAAAATGTTAAATACATTCAACAACACATAAGGTCATCTTAGAGATGGAAAAAAAGTTATGTCGACAACCATTAGAGATTTCTTGAGTTCGAAGATGGTGACATGGTATTCCTATGAATATATCCATGGAAGAAGGTTATGTGATTTAAAAATAAGGGAATTTTGAGCCCTAGATATATCAATCCCTTCAATTTTTCTTGTCATATCAGGATGATAGATTATTGCTTTACATATCCACTGAATCTCTCTTAATCTCATGACATTTTTCATGTATCTCTTATGAGGAATTACATGCTTGATCCTTTACATGAACTAAACTCAAAGGTTATACCGCTGGAGAAATGTATATCTTATTAGGAACAAATATTGGATATTTTAGATTATAGGGATAAATTTCTTTGAAATATGACCTCTCACAAGATCAATATTTTAAGGACAACCCATAAATTTGAGGATGATATATGGGAACTTGATGATATGATGTGGGATAAGTATTCTCAGTTGTTTTTATCTATGTGATGGAATTTCAAGTGTGAAATTATTATAAGGGGGGGTAGAATGTAAATCTATATGATTTTATATTATATTTATTTTTAAATAAATTTTATTTCTCTAATATCTTGTGTCACATGTAACAACGAGTTTAAACAAACCATGATATACTATTAAAATATTATTATTTAAATGTGGCTATTACAACCTAGCTTTTAAAATTAGTGGTATTAATATGAATAAACAAACATTTAAAATTATATTTAATGTATTTATAAAAAATTAATTTATAAATAGGTAATTAATTTTTAGTAAAATCATTTTATGCTTCAAAAATACATTTTCTTTAAAAATGAGGTTTATTGCCTTTTGTGATAAAATAGTATAAATTATACCACATTTAGAAATTTTATTTGATTTAAATGATAATTTTTTTAATAATCATATCAAAATTATCTTATGGTGAAATTTTGGGTTTTTACTTTAAAGATTGATTTTCTTTAAATAGTGAAAAATTCTGATTTTTGCAAAAACTGTCATTTATTTTAATTAAAAAACCCCATAATTATTTTAATTTAATACTAAATTAACATAATAATATTTTATTTTTAAATAATATAATTAATTATATCATAATTATAATTATACTTTATTTTATTATAAATTCATTTTTGGACCAAAAACACATTTTTCTATAAAATCATTTTTGTTGTGTTTTGTGTTTTTATAATAAATTAATTTCTGAGTCTTATATTAATTGAATTTTATAAAATTCATTCCTTATTTTGAATCATAACATTTAATATAATTTAATAAGGTAAAATTAATTTTTGGTCATTATTAATAGTAACCATAATAAATATTTGTTAGCATGGTAAAATGTGTAAAATTAGTTTAAAACCATAGGATAAAACATTAAAATCTATCTAACACATACCTTTATACTATTTTATTAGTACTGTTAAAAAAGGTATTATTAAGAAGTTAAATAATTTATTTTTAATAATTATTTTTAATTTTTATCACAATCTTGATTTGTATCAAAGATTAGTTTTATTTTATTCAAATTTAAAACTATTTTTGTGTTTGTAAATTTAATGGAATGGTGGAAGATTACATTCAGTTTTGGATAGATGAAAATGAATAAAAAACTATATTTTTATATTATATAACCAATTTTTTTTGTAGAAACCTATCTATTCATTTATTTTAATGAAAAATAATTTTTACTCTTAAATAAGGTATTTTTAAAAGAACTGTTTTTCAAGCGTTTAGTGGTTTTATATTAAAAGTAGTTTATTTCCCCTATAAAAATTACTTTTTTTAAATGGATTAAATTTTTTGAACTATCATGTCCAATTTTTTATATAATTCCCATTTTATTTTTTTAAATAATTAATTTATCATGGTAAAAAAGGTAAATTATCACAGTTAAGGTTAAAATGGGTTTAAAGTGATTTAATAAGAAGATACTGTTTAAAACTTATAAAAAAAATTCCAAATGTGATTGGTTGTGTTTATTTAGAAATTATAACATATTATATTTTTAATTTGGGGTTACTTGGTGTCACATGACATGATTATGATATATATATATATATATATATATATATATATTATTTAATATTTTAAGTAATTATTAGGGCATCATTCCCCTCCCCTATAAAGGGATACCACCCCTCCTCTCTTATCCACACTTAATAAGACTTTTAACTGTATTATAACCTAAAAAATACATCCCCATAATCATTATATAAATTTTATAGGTTTTGTTCTACTAAAAAAATCAACCTTATGGTTTTAATATGATATATAAAGGAGTTCTTTCAAAGAAGAGGTAATCACCTTAACCAATCACTTTTTCATTACTTATCTTGTTACCTCCTATAAATCTATGTAATTTATTATTAAATAATCACTTAACTATCCTAAATATATTAAAATTTTATTATTATGATAAAAACATCATTATCCACCAACTTTTCCATCAATTGAGAATTAAAAGTATTACGGGTACGTACGTGTAGACTACTACCTCCATGATGAAATGTGATTAATTATTAATTTAATCTTTGAATATATGGTAATAATGATATATTTAATAAATATTATATATATATGATTTAATAATTATTATTTAAAAGTTAATTATTATTTAGATTTCTTTCATTCCATCTACCAAAAAGTAAAAACCACATTTATATGTACATACTACACACCGTCTCCATGATTGATGAAATTCATTTTTATATATAAAAATTTTATGAATGATTATAAATATATATATAATGAATATATATGATATTTATATTATTATTTTCATTCTAGATATTATGGAACTATAATCAAAGTATAGATATAAAAACTACCAAACCAAAACATACGTGAAAAATAAAGAAGTTATCTCCTGGAACAGTGATTTTAATATAGGTTGATAAATTGTTATAAGTAAATAATATATATTATTATATATACAATTATTTTTATTTAATATATTTATAATATATATATATATATATATTATATAAGATTTTTTAACTCATGCGATGGAATTTGTACCTGAGGAAAAGGTTTATTTCACAATCTCATCATTATCCAGGATTGTTTATGTTTAAGTATCAATTAGAATAATTATTTGATATATCAATATTAAATCAAATATATTTTCTTATAATATAGTTATTTCCATAAATTAAGGGTTCTCCTTTCATTTTCCTATTTTTAAGTACCCAATATATTCAAAATAATATTTTTAAGGAAATTCAACTTTATTTTTATACTCGGTCGGAATTTTTTTTCTTATATGTATATATTTTACTTAAAATGATTTAAATATTTTTTTAATATTATAAAATTATTTAAAAAATATATTTTTATGAATGTTTTTATTTTTACAAAATTATTTAAAATTAATCATCTTTTCATTCTCTAAATGAGGAACTTTTCACTTTTTACTGGTAATGTTAAAGGAATATTTTTTTAACATACACAACATGAATGAAATTTACCACCAACATGAGAATAATTTAATTTGAAGATTAAATTACATTTTTAATTTTTCCTTTCAAGGAAAATTATTTCCTTAATATTTAGGAAAATCTTATAGTTTAAATAAGTTATTTCAATGTGAAAAGGCTATTTTCCTCAAGAAATTTTCTAGTGTTCTTTTTAAAGTATTTTCATCTATGTAAACATAATTTTATGAATATTATGATTTTGAAAGAATAGAATATAATGATAGCATCCACTATATTCTTATGGATGGCTTATGATCAGTTTTATTGGGAAAATTATTGACATTATGTATTCTAATTCTTCGAATATATACGGTTATTGATTCTTAAGGTATGTTTATTAAGTTGTATTGTTTATTTTATTAGAATTATTAAGTGATGGGTGGGGAATGAAATTTTATATCCCCTAAATTAATTTTTAGGTCTCATGAGACAATGATCTCAGGTATTTGGCCAAGGCCTTACCCATTTATATAGATACCTTATTATGATGCCCCAATTTTAAGTTTAAGATGTTCATCATTATCAATTACATCATCACGAAATCAGTTATTTAAGTACATGGGATTATTATAATAGTTAAGATATTCATAGATAAGTTTCAATCTCATGTGATTATTTACATGGAATTATGTGACCATCATTTATTCATGCCATACTATTCAGGACTTATTTGTTACATATCATCTTCTATTGTACACATACCATTATTTATCATATAACATCACACTTTTATCCAGGATGTTGGAAGTGTATTATGATTGATATTAAAACATATTATATATATAATACTAATATTATAACATTAAATACTATGTTTTAATTTTTTTCAAATTTAATTTCATATTTAAGTATGTGTCTAGTTTTCGTATACTACTAAACTATTCAGTCCTTTCGGATGGGATAACTTATATATATTACCAATATAATAAATTAACCATTGGTTATAGGGTACTGGGGTTTGATTATTTACAATAAATGTCTTATAAACCCATACCCATGATATCTTGTATCATATATGTCTTTTTAGATGATATCACTTTTGTATATAACATGTATTTAATAATATATTCATAAAACTTATATATTTTTATCATAGTAGAGAACTGTTATGAATGTTTAGTATGAAAAGAACCCTTATGAAATTTTTATACACAATGTCACATATATGAAAAAAATTATGTGATAACAAATTCATTAATATTAATAATAGTGAATACAAATTCCCCTAGGGCTTAACCTAGATGAAAAGGGCCCTATGGGGTGTCTAGGAGGTCTTGGTTTTGAGTCTCCCTATATTCCTACCTTTGTATGTTTGTATGCTTATTTGTATCTTTGTATATCCCCTTACTTGACCATTTATAATAAAAATAATGAATAGAAATAGTTATAAAGTAAATAGAAACTAGTTCTAGGGACCCAATACCAATAGGTCTAGCCTATACTAAATAGGCAAAACAACTTCTGAGAAGAGGGGGAGTTGAACAATTTGAATTTTGGAATTTTGGATCCCATTTGATCAAGGCCATAAAATCTTTTTTTAATGACTCTAAATTGTGGTGAAGGAAGATTTGATTTTCCCTAAATTTATTTGTTGAATATTTTCCTTGGTTCAACTTTATATATTTATTATAAGACTTATACATTCTTAGAGTATCATAAATAAATTTTTATACATAGTTTTTAGGATTATAACCTTCTTGATTCATGGTGACTTAATTAAACTTTTATTTGCAGTATTCTTTACATCTCCCTTACTCCATTGTTCTTATTCATTCTATATATATAGTGACATCAATATTGGTTCATAGTTTGTTGGGATCCATGTTGATAAATTTATGATAGTTTTCATGCATTAAAATCAAGGAAGATTCTTGCTGATTCATTCTCTCTTCGGTATGGTTATCTTTTAATAGAATTTTCTTGGATTCTTGAGGCAGGGTATTTATAGTTTTTTTTCTATCTTTTGGAGTAATATTCTTGATTAGTACTATTATTATTCCTTTAAATAAAGTGTTTTTATTTTTATTTAATTTATGTTTCTTAATGGAAGTTATTGGTTTATAGGGAGAGGGAAATATTATATGATACACACATTAAAATATAATTGAATTAATAAGGTAATGATAAATCAACTAGGTGGAACTTTTGATTTGTAAAAGATGATTCATGTGATTTGGGATATATATATATATATATATATATATATCAATTTCTCAATATGTAATTATTATTTAATTGTATTGGATATTATGGTTCTAATGTTTTTTATGAATACCCTTTCTATTTATAAAATATGATAGTTACTTAATATAGATAATAGTGAATGAACTCTCTATAAACTAGTATCTCGAAACTTGTGTTACTTAATATTATTTTCTGGTAACTGATTATTGTATTTCAGTTGAGCGTCCTCATAAATATTTACAGACTAGTTTTATTTTTAATAGGTAAATATTGTGAATATTTTGATGGGATGATTTAAAAAACTTATAATGGTCATACTATGAACTGAATGATTTTCTTGATAAACACAAATTTTAATGTCTCATGAAACTATCTGTAAGAACGAATAAGTTGTTGATGAGTAATAAAAATGGGTGGAATAACTAATACATGGTTGGATTTATTAATATGTCAAGGGTTATTGGGTTGTGATATATCACTGAAAATTTAAATGTGAATTGATTGTAGTGGTAAAGGTATTTTTAGTAAGGAATAAGTGTTCTATAAAGTGGATGGATGGATGAATGAGTTTTCCATATTTGTAAGTATAAATATAGGTTAAATATAACATTGTGTGTGGATGTAATGTAAAAATTGAAAGTTGTAATTAAATGGTAAATTATATTTTATTTATTATCAAATGAGTTTGGCATGGATTATTGAATAATAAATCCCATTAGGATAGAAATAAAAAATAATATGGAAATGTTAAAGTTCTTTTTGTGTGGTTTATCTTCATAAAGTATTTGTTTTTCTATTGATATTTCTTTTTTTTGTGAATTTTTTTGGATGTTATAGATAAAATTATGAAAGTGGTTAAGGAAGAGAAGAAATGGTATGGGGGAACTTCACAGGCTATGATGGACATAGATTTATATGCATTATTTATGATGGAAAATATTAAAAATGGAACATGATGTGATGTGGAAATACAGAATAATGATATAATACATGGTGAGGGTCGTGCATAGTAAAACAAGAGAATGAGACTGATTTACTATATGATATTGTTACCCTTACATGATGAGTAAGATGTGATTATGTTGATATAGGTGGGTGATTGACAACACAAGAGCTAGATTATAGAGTATGGTTAGGTCAAATTAATTATTAATATACCTACATACACTAGTACTATTTTAATAAGGATAAAACCATAGGAAATGAGAAGTTATCTGATAAAAAAAGAAAAAAACAAAGTAGCTAGTGATGGGGATGCACTAATAGAGGAATGGGTGGAAATAGAGGTGAATTGGTAATAATGGAAAGGAATACTGGATAATTGATTAAGATAGGGGGATTGGAACGGATGGTATTGATTGAAATGTATGAACCCTTGCATGAAATCATCCACAAATATACTGATGTTGTGTGTAAAGGTATGAAATTCCTAACTATATCAACCCATGCTTTTCATACATGAATATTGCACCTTATTATATTAATATTCATTAAATTATATAATGATCCATGCTGGAGTCATATAGGTCTAATATATTTGTAAACATAGGCACATAAGCAACTTGTTCATAATATATCTACATCATATCTTACATAGTTCTTCATAAATAATACCTTATTAGACAAATCATACTTAAGATATTTCTTTATGACCAAGGTAACAGAAACATAATAAAGGGTGAGTTCAGATGCTTAGTAAGGTTAAAGAAGGAAGATATAAAAGTCTACTTCATCATAACATGAGAATAAGGGTATGAAAACATGATCTTAACATTTTAAAACCATAACCTATATATTATAGATCATAATAACGAGTCATGTAATAAATCATGGTATTTCATAAGATATAAATAAAAAAGGAATCCAATAACTTATTCCATGAAAAAATAACATTATCATAATAAATATATTTATGGTATACACATAAGCATGGAATAAAAATTTCTTCATAATCAAGGATAACTACCAAGACTATAATAGTGGATTGGGTTCACTCCCCATTCCATCATTGTAGTCAGGTTTCACTCTGAAGACTATCATTGGGGACAAAGTCCCTTACTATATTTGGTTCACTGCCCATTCTGGTCCTATTTCTCTCACGAGATATCAATATTTACCTAATGAATTGTAGGGATATAAAATTCTAGTAATACCCATAACATAATGAAAATATTAAATTATTGTTCCACAACATCATAAAACTATCTTTATATCATAATCCATTTGAAAGAAATGATTTTCATAAACATTTCATCAATCCATCATATCATAACCTATGGAAAAGGTATGAGTTTCATAAAAATATTTTCATCACAATCATAAAAAATCTAAATAAATAATAAGTATTGTATGATTGGATATTATCCCTCATAAAACTTAAGTAACATTAAATTATTTCAAATTATATTAAAACTTACTCTAAAAGATCACTTGGAACATTTTCTGAGGAAAATATAATTTTCTATTTGAAATCACTTATTTAAAGTATCAAAATTTCTCAAAAATTATGTAAAACATTTTATTTGAAAAGAAAATTGACCCTTATAAAGTAAGAATCAAATTATGGAGTGTTCATGATAGAGGGATGTTATCTAAGTTAAAAGAAAACATTCCTACTATACCTCTGTAAAAAAGAGAAAATGTACCTCATTTGAAAAAAGAAAAGAATATTCATTTATATTTTCTTTTGTAAAAATTCAACAATGTGTAAAAATTAATTTAATAAATAATAGTATAATATTTAAAATATTCATGAAAACAATTTTAGAAAACATTGTTATGGAAGAAAAATTATTTTTGACTAATGATAGAAATAAAACCGGGTTTCCTTATAAATATTTTTCTAGTGTATTGAGTACTAAAAGAGAGTAAAATGAAAGGAAAACAATTTATGCTCCATAAATAACTAGAGGATACTAAAATTAATGAGTTTATTGACTATTAATTCAAGTAAAAATCATAATCATAAACAATCCTGATAAACAATGAGATTGTAAAATAAAACTCTTACTACTTTTGTAATAATTAAATCATAAATCCTATGAAATAATAACATCAAAATGAAAATTTAAATACAATTAAAATAATTTTACTCATGTTATATCCTATAAAATGGGATATATATACACATCACAAAATGATATAGGTACATAACAAAACATATGTCCCAAATCAGACAATTTGAGATGATAAACTCATACCTTGACATCCACTTTCTTTAAAAGTTATATAAACTATTTTATAATAAATTTAAAATTAGCATAACTCTATAATAAAATAATTTACATAATTATAATGTCATATAAAATTTCAGAACCCATATATTAATAATTCCTTATTAAAATTGTTGTGTCTAAGTGTTAATTGTTTCATTTTTCAAAAGAATTTTGGTTCGGTAGTTCTAGACCTTATACTTTGATCACAGTTCCATAATATCCATAATTTTAATTGTGAAATAAATCTGATTTATTTTAATTTTATGTACATTTATATCAATCTATAAAATATAGTGGAAAAGAATTTAATTACACCATTCATGGAGATAGTTTTCTGTACATACGCATTAACACTATTTTCACTTTTCAGTAGATTAAAAAAAAGAATGGTAAATAATAATTCACCATTCCATAATCTTTATTATATCTTATAAATCATATATATTCAGAAAATCTATCGTTATTACCTTCTATGTAATGAAAAAATGAAAAACATATCATATTTCTTCATGGAGGCGGTAGTCCACACATACGCACGGGCAATGTTATCATTTTCCAAAGGATTGGAAGGTAAGAAGGTACATATGATATTATCACTAAAAAAGTATAATAATTTTATGAATATAATATATAAAATTAAATCCATTATAATACCCATCTATAAAATATGATGATGAAAAATAAATTATATTTCTATGTGGATAAAGTAAGACATAAGTATGCACGATAGATACTTTCACTTCTCATTGGATGTAAAAGAGGGAAGATAATGATGGTTTGATAATAATAATAATTTTTTAGTATATTAAGGACCCATAATTTATTATTTTATTATAAATAACACTAATTTAGAGAAGTTAAAAGAAAAATTAAAAAGAAAGTGATTTGTTAAGGTGATTTCCTATTCTTTGAAAGAACTCTTATATATATCCTATTAATGATCATAGGGTTGGTATTTTAGGGTGACCATAACATCAAGAGTGTGTGTAAGGATGTTTATAAGATAATTAGGTAGGTTTTTTTCAATATATAATTTTAAAAGTGGTGTGAATAAGGGAATGGATGGGTACCATTTTATAAGTGAGGGAAGGGCCACTCTTGGAATTTCATACAATATTAAGATATAAAAAAGTTAATTATCTAGATAAATGATTCCAAATTTCCATATATTATAAGATATGGTTGTTTTTGGTTGAAATTGCACCAATAAATAATATTTCTAAAGGTTTATGTGGTGTTTAAAGTCTTATATTTTGGTTTATCCTCTTAGTTATAATAGTTTAACCTTAACCATAATAACACATTTCTTATTCTCAAAGGGTTATAAATTTAATTATAAGGTGAAAATTGGATCATAACTAGCTAATAAAAAAAATATTAGAGAATATATTATCCAAATATTTCATGTTTTTTATAATTTTTATATAATTTGATAAAATACTATTTTTATAAAACATCATTAATGTCATTTTTGAAAATATTAATTTAATTTGGCACAAAATGGACCAAGATAAAGATGTAATTAAAATAAAATTATTTAAAACAACATAAATATGTTATCTTCATCTATAAAATTCATAGAAGACTATAAATCACTAAAATTATATAAATTTTAATATTTTTCAAATAATTTTTTATTAATTGAAGAAATAATATGTCAACATGAAAAAATTATTTAAAGAAACAATATAGTTACTAATAATTAGAAATAAATTAACTTCAATAAAATAATTTAATTATTCTCAAAATAAACCTTAATATTCAATCCTAACTTTATTTTTTTTCTATGCTAATGCATAAGAGATATTCAAAAGTAAGAGAGTGACATTTTTTATTTTTCATTGCAATAAATATTATATAGGTCAATTTCATAGAAAATTATATCTTAAACAATTAAATTTCATGAATAAGATGATAATGGTCTAATTCCATTCATTAAAGAAGAATTAATATGAAAAATGGTGACATTTACAATTATTTTTAACCTAGGTTAACATGATTCACCCTTTACCCAAGGGATAAAATTCACTATGGTTATTATTCATAATACCTAAAATAAAAGGGTCCTATTTTTTGAAATTTGGACTCAAGATTCAAAATATGAAATATGTTTTTCACAATTAAATTTCTATAAGTTTTTTTTAAATAGTAATGGGGTGGTCCCATTACATCATGAATTTTATTTTAAAGAAATCAAAAGAAAGTATCCAAAAAGAGTACGGGAAACAAGGTAGAGTCGAAGGTAGAAAACTATCTACCTATATTTTTCATCAATCTGGTAGTTAGCTTTCTCTCTTTTTATTGAATTTCATTCCATTCAGACCTTCCACGACCATGCCCTCGACCTCTTGATCTTACTCGATTCGAAGGAATATCTTGAAGCCTTTATAAAAGTGTCTCAACATCAGTGCTGTCAGAATCAGATATTTCTTCATTCTCTTTCCCTTTACCAAGAGAAGCGACTCCCTCGATTAGAGTAACCTGGGAAAGGCTCTCCTGAGTCTCATCAAGAGAGATTGTCGTGGTATCCTGCATTTTAGTGGTATCATAAATAAGTTGACCAAAGTAAGGATTAAATGTAATCAACCTAGTTGCAGATTTTGCCTTCTTGTAAGACACAAGCTGAAAGCCTTCATTTTCCACAACAGGTTTCGAAGAAGCATGAAAAGGTTTAGAAATGACTGGAGGGTCAGTTTATAAAACTTTATCACACTTTTTGATATCCAAAGAAACCATTTTCTCTTTACCCTCTTTGTGGTTATCATCATGACCTAACATTTGAGGAGGCGAAGAAATTTGAATTTGTTGCAAACCAACACCTTTGCCTTGATAATTATAATCAATATTTTGTAAATTCACCTCTTCAGAAAAGATGGTAGCCCAAGACTTTAACATATTATCAGAAGTTTAGGCATTGATATTGGGTGTGATACATGCCTGGTCACCCTCCTCTTCAACTTCCAAATTGAAAACATCCTATGGGGCCACTCTTTGCACTTTTTGGTTATCAGAAAGAATGGCAGGCCCAACCTCACCCTTACAATCAGGCTTCAGAGCATGTGTACTATTCTTATTTTTAGGACAATTCCTCATATCATGTCTATGTGAAGAACAAAATTTTCAAACTATTGAGTTCCTACAAGTAGACGAGTCATGACGTATAATTTTACAATCTTTGCAAAACTTTGGCATTTTTTCATAGATGATCTTCAATTCAATAATGTCATCATCAGTTGAAAGAATAAATTTTGTGAATGTTAAAACATTTGATTAAATATATAATATATAAATTTCACCAAATAATTCTCCAATAGCGATTAATTTAATTTATTAAGATACAAACACTTCGTAAGCATAAAAATAGTTTTTTTAGAAAAACATTTTCTTTATTTTTAAATTATTTTTATATTAATTTATAATTAATTGATAACCAATGAATTCATGTTATATATGTTTAAACCATATATTTTTCATAATTTATTTATTACTATTCATACCCATTAATTTAATTATTAGGTGATAACTATCACCTTAAATAATAATATTTTATTAGAATATCTTAGTTCATTTAAACTTGGTGTTGCGTGTATCAAAAGCTATCGAAGAAATTAAATTTATTTGAAAATAAATATATCATAAAATATCAAGGTGTTACATTATACCCCCTTAAAATTAGTTTCTCCCTCAAAAGTATTTCACTTTGATACAAACAAATTAGGATATATCTGTTTCACTACCTCTTTGGGTTCCCAAATAACTTCTTATAATTTCTCATTTTTCTAGAGAACTTTAACCTTGTGAATAGTCTTATTCCATATAACTTTATCTCTATGATCTAATATTTATACCAATTTTATTTATATGAATTCGCATACTCTCTTTGTATGACCTCTGAGTTTTGTACATGTGATGGATTAGGTATGTACATCCTTAGGAGAGATACATGAAACATGTCATGAACTTACGAGAGGTTTGATGGAAGCTTTAATTGATAAGATTCCTTTCCTACATGATCAAGAAAATTGAATAGGATAATATTCCTAGGGATTAAATTTCAATTCTTTATAAATATCATTACCATCTTCCATGTATAAATTCATATGAACACCTTCTCACCAACTTTGAATTCCATATTTTAATGATGATTATTAGAATATTTTTTCTACCAAATCTAAGTTTCCTTGATGTATTATTAAATGCATTTGAATTTCTCTAGAATTTCCTTAGCTAGCTCAGGTCCCAATTTATTTCTTTCTACAACTTCATCCCAATACATTGCAGTTACACACTTATTTCCACATAGGTATTAATAAGGATCCATATGAACGATCGAGTGAAATCTATTATTATGAGATAATTCCAAAAGAGAAAGGTGTCGATAAAACCCAGCTTTGAAATCCATAGAAAAAAATCAGTAAATACTAAAGGGTTTGAATGGTCCTCTTAGACTAAAAATCTATCTAAGGATGATATGAATTGCTAAAAAACAACTCTAAATATTGATAATGTTGAATAATTATCTAGAACATTGAGGTAAACCTTGAATCCCAATATGATAAAATAGAACATGGTACTCCATAAAACCTTTCCACTTCTTTAATGTATATCTTGGAAATACGATCAAGAGACAAATATTATCTAATGACAATTAATTATTCTGAATTTTTATGGTGATCAAATACAACCCAAATAGAAATATAGACTTTAGACATTTTGGGTAGTCCGATGACAAAATCCATGGTGTTGTTTTTTCATTTCCATTGAAATATAGGTAATGGTCAAACATCCCTTTAGTATTATCTCTATCATCCTTTATGTGATAAACCAATAATCCCCAAGATACATACTAGTAAATATATCTTTTCATGTTGTCCCACTAGAAATACTCATTCAAATCTCTCTATGTCCTCATAATTCAAGGATGAATAGAGAATTTTGAACTATGAGCATCATCCAAACAACTCCTTCTTCATATTTAGTTTGGTTGAAACACATAAATAGTTGAAAAACCTTATTATTTTATCATAATCATGGTTAAAATTAGGACCATTTCTCACCCTCTTTTCTGATCCTACATCTTTACTCTGTGCCACTTTAATCCTTACATGGATATATAGTCGAACATTCATTTGAGAAAGATAGAATTTATAATCTTTATTTGATATTTTTAGATCTATTCTATGAAAATCCAAAAATATTGGTTATTTTATAATCCTCATCATAAATAATATAGCATGATCCTTTCGACAGAGTGCCAACCACCTTGTTTGCCTTACCAATTTGGTAATGTATTGAGAAGTCATAAACATTATTCAAGACCAAAAATCTTTCCAAGAGCATATTCAACTCTTTCTTAGTGAATATATACTTTCAAATTTTATGATAATTACATATATCATAGTTTTCTGTGTAAATATAATGTGTCCATATCTTTAAATAAAATATTTCTATTTCTAACTCTATATCTTGAGATGGGTAATTTTGATCATGTACCTTCAATTATTACAACACATAAGCTATAAACTTATCATTATACATTAGAACACATCCTAGTATATTCTTAGATATATCACTACAGATCAAAAACCATTAGCTGATATAGGGTAATGTAAGAATAGGTTTGTTTAATAAACTTTTCTTCAGTTCCATGAAACTTTATTCACATTCATCTATCCAAAGTAACTTGTATCCATTCTATGTTAACTTGGAAAGTGGATTAGACTAACATGAGATTTTCTCTATAAAGCACTGATAATATCCAGCCAAACCTAGAAAACTAAAAATCTCAATCACAGTGGTTGTTCTATCCTAATGTTCAATAACATCCATCTTTGAGGGATCCACTGAAATACTATATCTTGAGATTATATGACCCAAAAATGAAACTTTTTGTATCCAAAATTTATACTTATAAAATATTTCATACAACTTTTACTTATTTAGTGTATTCAATACAATCCTCAAGTGATCTTCATACTATTACTTATTCAATAATATAATAATATCATTTATAAATACTACCATAAAATGATCAAGGTAATCTATAAAGACTATATTCATTTAATCCCTGAATATAATTTGGAATTAGTAAGACCAAATGACATCACTATATATATTCATAGTTTCCATATTTTATATGGAATGTTCTATTAGTTATATCCTCTTTATTTAACCTCAATTGATGATATCTAAAATGATGATTAATCTTGGAAAAGAATTGATATCGGTAAAATTGATCAAAAAAGTCATCAATATAAGGTAAATGATACTTATTATTTATTGTGATCTTGTTATGTTCCTTAAAATAAAAAGTTATTCACATTGATCCATATTTCTTGTCAACAAAAAGAATAGATTCAACCTAAGGTGACACACTTGGACAAATAAATCCATTGTCATGATTATCTTGGGGTTTCTTCTTCTATTTCTGTAACTTAAATGAAAAAAAATCAAAAAGAAGTCTTTTAAATAGGTGTATCAATATATATTAATTTTATTGAGAACTCAACTTCACGATTTGGTGGAAGAATAGGAAACATTTCTGAAAATACATTAAAAAACTCCCACAAATAGTTATATCTTCACTGTCAAGTTTCTACATAAACACATGAGATAAACACACCTTTAGAATATGAATAAAGACCCATATAATGGATGTAATTTCTATTGTAATTTAATATTTATCATCACATGAATAAAAGATCATAGTTTGTGTTGGAATATAAAATGTGACTTCTTTTACTTGGAAATTGATATGGGATTTATATAAATAAAGTCATTCCATGCATTAGATAACATCAAATTCAATTAGAGGGAGAATTAACATATTTTTAGGCAGAACATTCCCATAAAATTCAATTAGAGAAGAATCATATACTTGTATTGTGATCATTGTAATATTAGGGATTTTCACTAATAATTAAATGTTGAATCATTAAGGTGGTACTATGATACCCTTATAAAAATTTTCAAATAAAAAAGAGTGGGTAGATCTTTAATCAAATAGGATATTTCTAGTTCTATAGTGGATGATAAGTATTGATTTCACTATATCATTATCATACCCTTAATAAATAGTAATATCATGATATTTCCTTTTTTTATTTGGGTTTAAGTGGTATTTGACATTGTCAATTTTCATTAACCTTTAGATTTCTGAACTGGTTACCATAATTACCATACTCCTTGCATTTAAAACACTGGGGTGTGGGTGGTGTATTTTTTTATCTTTTCCTCCTACATTTGATAAATTATTCTTCCCATAAATTCAAAATTTTATTTCATGATGACCTACATTTCCATAATTGAAACATTTACCAGTCCCTTTAAGAAAATTTTACCTATGTTTCCTTCCACACTTAGAGAAAAAAAGGAAAGATCATATTCTAACCTCTATGGTTTTTAAAATTCCCTATGAATTACATCATTATTTTCTAATAAAAATCGTGATATTGAAGGGTAAATCCAATATCCATATCTACCTTCATAACACATTGAATGATATCTTTATAGATATTAAATCCCTTATGTCTAATGCTCTTTAGAAAATTGGTTTTAATCCAATAAAGAGTCACACAATCTTAATTTGAGGTTTGATGATAATACCAAAATTATACCTCAATAGTATTGTGAAATTATCCTTATAGGAACTAATTGATTCACTATACTTCTTCAGTAGCTCAAGGAATTCATTCTCCATTTTCATATAAAAAATATATTGAAATCAATTATTGAAAAATAATCTCTTGAGTTCATCCCAATAAATGGAGTCAATTTCTTCATATTTCCTTATGTTCTTGATAATATTCCACCATTGATATAATTTACATTCTAAATGATAAATTTTATTTCATGTTCCAAACAATGAAGAATGAAAAATATCTTTTCATTGGTACTAATACATTTCTTAGTAACTAGTGGATCAGTAGACCCACTAAAAGAATGTGGGAGTTGACTCATAAAGGACCCAACAAAACATTTATCTCTCATTTTCTTATTTGTAATCTTATAATGATTTATATATTGATAAATTTACATAATCATATCAAGAAGGATTTTAATTATATATCCCATAACATTTGTTTGTTTAGTAGGACAATCTTTTCATTATTTTTTCATTCTACATTAATATGATTCCGTTGCGTTCAAAACATTGAATAAAACGAAAAATCATAGTGTGAGCAACAATAATTCTAGTGTGAAACCACATAATAATGAAAATAATTATTATATTTCTAAATCAAGATGCCTTATTTTAAATCAATGACACCATAGGTTTAACAATGTCATTGATGATCATTACCAAAACATTAGTATGTCATCCTATACTTATAACTATCATTATTTTTCTCCCTAATGTTTTCTCATTCTAATTTACAAAGGTAACTAAACCTTGCTATGATTCTAATTATAGTGACACATAATTTTTATACATAGATATTTCATCTTATTATATGAATATTCTTTACATAACATAACGATCCACACCATAATCATATAGGTCTAGTATATTTGGAAAATTGGACACATAAGAAAATTTTTCATAAGATATATATATCATCTACCACTTATTTCTTCATAACTAAAACCCTTTTGAAACACATCATACTTAAAATATTACTTTATAACCCAAGGAAAGTAAATATAATAAAGGGAGAGATTAGATGATGAGTAAGGGTAAATAAGGGAGGTTTCAAAGATTGATTAAGTATAACATGAGCATAAGGGTATGATAACATGATATTATCATCTGAAAACCATACATTGTATATCATTGATCCTAATAATAAGTCATTTCATAATTCTTGGTAGTTGATAAGGAATTAATCACAAAAGAATCAAATAATATGTTCTATGAGAGAATAAAATTGGAATAAGACATTTATTTTTGGAATATATATTAGAATAAGAAATAATTTACATAGTAATCAAGGCTCGATGACAATACTATAATAATAAATTGGGTTCACTCCCCATTCCATCATAGTAGTCAAGGTTCATTCCCAAGACTACCATAGTGGGAAGAGCCCCTTACTAAACAGATTTCACGCCCAATTCCTGTCTTGTTTATCTCAAGAGATATCCATATTTATGAAATTCATTAGAAGGATATATAGTTCCAGGACCACCCATAAAATAATGAAAATAATATAGTTTTGTGCTACAATATCACAAAAAAAATCATATCATAACATGTGAGAAAGAAATAGGTTTCAGAAATATTTCATCTAGCATAACTCATGGAAAATAAATAGGTTTCATAAACATTTAATTAATTCATCATTGCATAACTAATGGAAATGGTATGGGTTTCATAATTTTTTTAATCATAATCATTAATAATCTAATAAATAATAAGGATGGTATCATCAAACCATAACCCAAATAAAACCTAAATAACATCAAATGATTTTATCTTAGATAAAAATGAATTTAAAAGATCACTTGGATCATTTCTTGTGTAAAATAACCATTGATCTTTTGAATCACTTATTGAAAATTTTGAAAAAATTAAAAATTTATGGAAAAAATTTTATTTGAAAATAACTTGGAAAATTATAAATTAATCTTTAAAGTATTTAATTTTCATGATGATGAGAAATTTCGTTCATGCCCTATATGTTAAAATAAAACATTCCTTTCATACCTTTGTAAAAAAAGTCAAAAATTACCTCATTTGGAAAATGAAAAGAAGATTAATTTTTTATTTTTGTATAAAAAGACAATCATGAGTGGAAATGAATCTAAATATTCATTGAATAGTATTAAAAACAATATTGAAAATATTTTTAAAAAATAATAATATGGAAGAAATTTTCTCTCTCGAAGGAATGGATAAAAAAATAAAGTTTTCTTTAAAAATATTTTTCAATACCTTGAGTACATAAAGAGAATAAAATGAAATTAAAACATGTATTCTAATGAAATAATCATATTATAAAAATATAATATGTTTCTTGATAGGTTGATCATAATATTTCATCATTGAAAACTTAATGATAAAAAATCCTGATAAACAATGATATTTTAACAAAAACCATTAAAATTTTGTTAAATTTTGAATATTAAACCAAAATAAAGAATAAAATTAAATTAAACATTAAATATCATGAAAATAATTATATTCATGATATATCATGTCAAATCGTCTGTATATACCCCGTATAAATTATGATAAGTTCATAACATAACATATATCCAAATGAAGACAATTTCAAACCATAAACCCATACCTCAAGTACCACTTTCTTTAAAATAGATCTAACATACTGTATAACAAATTTAAATTTATTATAATTCTATAATATAATCATGTACATAATTATAATATCATATAACATTTCAACTCCCATTTAATAATAATTCCATATTAAAATCATTGTTTCTTGGTGTTAACTGTTTCGTTTTTCATAAGAATTTCAGTTTGGTAGTTCTGATCCTTGTACTTTGATTACTATTAAATCATCTAAATAATTTTAATCCTGAAATAAATATAATACATTTTCATTAAATTTAAATATGGATTCATCCATAAAAAATAGTTATAGAAAAATGAATTACACAATTTGTAGAGACACTAGGCCATACATATGCATGAAATCTGTTTTCACTTTTTAATAGATTGAATAAAAGAAAGGTGAATAATAAATAAACTTTTTATAATAATTATTATATCATATACATCATATATATTCATGGAATTTTTTCTTATTACCATCTATGTAAATTGGAAAGGAAAAATGATTCACATCGCTCTATAGAGATGGTAGTCCACACATACGCATGAGCGACGTTATCATTTTTGAAAAGACTGGAAGTTAAGAAGGTAGCTATGATATTATCATTATAGAAGTATAATTATGTAATAAATATTATATATAATTAGTAGAAACGTCATAATTCCTTCTATAAAATATGGTTATGAAAAATGAATTGTACCTCTACCTGGAGATGGTAAGTCGTATGTACAGACGAGCGATACCTTCACTTCCCATTTGATGGGAAATAGGTTGGATAATGATGGGTTCATAATCATAATAAAATTAATGTATATTTCATATATTTAATTTATTATTTTATTATAAATACCATATATTTATAGGGGTTAAAATATGAAGTAAAAAGGAAAGGGATTGATTAAGGCGATTACCCCTTCTTTGAAAGAGCTCCTATATATATCCTTTTAATGATACTAGGGTTCATATTTTGGAAATAAATGAATATCTATAAGTTGTATAAGGATGTTAAGAATATATTTTTTTTTTGGTTTTTTTAGATAAAATGTTTAAAATGGTGTAAATAAAATAAAGAAGGAGTTCCCTTTTATAAGTGAGGGGAGGGGAACTCTTGGAATTTCATAAAATATTAAAATATTAAAAGAACATTCTCTTAAAAAATTATTCCAAATGGATATATATTAAAATATAAGGTAGGATTTGGTTGAAATACCCTCAAAAACTAAATTTATTATAGTTTTAAGTGGTGTATTAAACCTTATATTTTGGTTTAACCCCATAGTTAACCCATTTTAACTTTAACCACATTAACATATTTTTCACCCTTAAAGGGTTAGAATTTCACTTATAATATGAAAATTGGATCATAAATTTAAAATGGATGATATTTTAGACCATATATTATATAAATTTTTAAATTTAATATTTTATTATTTTAAATAATTTAATAAAATATAATTTTTATAAAATATTATTAATCTCATATTCAAAGCTCCTAATTTTATTTGACACTAAATACACTAATACAAAAATTTAATTTGAATATAATCCTTTTGAAAAACAATATTATGTTATATTAATATATTTAATTAGTATAAAACTATAAATCACTAAAATTATATTAATTTTAATATTTTTAAAATAATTTATTTTACTTTTTTTCAATTGAAGAAATAATCAGTCAACATTGCATAAGAATTTAAGGTAATTATTTATTTACTAAAAACTAGAAGTAAATTACCATCAAGAAAATAATTTCATCATGCTAAATATAAATGGTATGATTCAATTATAAATTCATTTTTTCTTTACATGAACAGATAAGACATATTTAAATTCAAGATAGTAATATTTTTTTATTTTCATTTTTTAAATATTATATACATAATTTTCATGGACAAGTGTCCCTTAAACAACGTAATTTCAATAATATGGTGAAAAGTGTCAATTTACCTTTTGTAAATAATAATTAAGATTAAAAATTATTACCTTAATGCTTATTTTTAATATAGGTTAACCTAATTTAACCTTTAATAAGGTGATAAAATTTTCCACAATTACTCTTCATAGTGCCTAAAAACAAAAGGGACATATTTACAAAATTTATACCTACTAATTCAAAATATAAAATCCATTTTTTTAATTAAATTTCTACAAGTGAAAGAAATTCATTTTAAAATAAGTGTGAAAAATGTAAAAAAAACTATTTTTTTAGACAAACAGTTTTTAATTATAAAACTAGATTTATTCCCATACCATTCTAAGAAAATAAATTAGTTGAATTTTAGAAAAAAGTAAAAATTAATATATAAATTTTATTAAAATCATTCAAAAATTGAGATAAATTTAATTTATTAATAGAAAAAACATTGCTCACATAAAAAATGGTTTCTTAATAAGAACAACTCCTTAAATTTTAAATTATTTTTATTTTCATTTATAATTAATTCCTAAATAAAAAATTCATTTTATACATATTTAAAACATGTTTTTTTTTCATAATTTAGTTACTCTTATTTATACCTTCTAATACAATGAATAGGTGACAACTTTCATATTATATAATATTATTTTAATAGTATACCACAATTTTTTTAATGTTAATGTTGCGTGTATTGAAAGCTATTAGTGAAATTAAATTTATTTGAAAAGTAATATATATTTAAATCTCATGGTGTTACACTAACTATCTTTCAATAAATATTTATCAATATAAAAATATATTGAGAGATGTTATTTCTAATCATAACACAAGATAAAGGTTCCTCATTATGGAGAAGATTTTACCTCAACCATTTCAAGAAAGTAATTCGGTTTGTCCCCAAATAAAAACAAACTCTAGAATTATTATATTGGTACTTAGGGTGGAGTTAAAATATTATCACGAGGAAGAGAAAATGAGTTCTCCATATAAAAATACAACAATCCTCCTTGATTAACCCCATGTAAGAATAAATAGAATTAAATACAGTTAAATCCATCTGATCAAACCCCCTAAATGATCTATCTACTCGTAAAAATGCAAGAAAATGTAATTCCTTAAAATAATCTTGAAACAATGGTACAAGAAGTAGATAAGATGTAAGGAAGCTTCTCTAGTTTTAAAATCCTCTTCTTACAGATCCATCTCCAATTGCACTACATCAAGTGTATTCTCTAGCCTCTAATACTACTCCACTATTAGTCGCATTCCATATGGATGACTAATGGTCATAGGAATGGAATGGTGATATGGTTATGGACTGATCCCCTAGTGTGAATAGAGATGGGTGGTTTTGTATATTGTAATGGTTCTATCCTCCACCAATCCTATACTTATCTTCTCTTAATTCTATAGATTATTCATTCTAAAATTATGCATTAATTACTTCATTATCTAGAAAAACCTCAGTATTCACCTGAACGAAATCTATATCGATTGGTTGTCACTTTAGATATTCCTCCTTAAGCGACTTGAGATAAAACATATCTAGCTAAATGTGACAACCCCACATGATTTTTGTTAGAACTTATTCAAAAAATCATAGACACTTCTTTTGATTCTAGCTTCAAATAAATTTTATTATGGTCTCTATAACTTTATAATATGTAGAAAGGTATATCTTGGATTGATGTAGTTTAGTTGAAATTTAAAGTACCCTTAAGTGATCTGTTTCAACCTTATGAATATCATTTTCATGAATTATTAACATTACAAAAAAATTCATGACCCTTACATAACTATGTTATGACCCTTATGAAACTATGCATGAACCTTATGAAAATATGCGTGAACATTATGCGAATATGCTATGAACCTTAGATAGCTATGTAATTACCCTTATATAACAATGAATTACCCTCACACAACTCTGTTATGAACCTTATAATACTATGATATGACCCTTATGTGGTCTTTAGATGTTTTTCACTTCAAATGTGGCTTTTCATCCTCTAATTTCAACACCTAAACTTTAATTCTTACTTTATAGAGCCTATGAATTCATTTGGTCTCAATATAATTTTGATGACATAGATTATAACCTGAAATCAAATCATCATGAGAGTCTATTGGTTCATTTAACTTTTTTCTGATCAATATTGGATCCATCAGTCATGTTCGTCTTATTCAAACAAGAACACTTTTATAGGAATTATCTCAATAAACCATTAAAAAATATCCATTATACTAATATCCATAGTGTTAGAGAAGAACCAAGGCCCCCTATACCTTCCTTGATCTTCATTTGAGCATAAAATCTATTCCTATAGGCTTATTTTATCTAGAGTAGGCTTTACTTTTCTTTAGTGAATGCCATGTTCTCTAATAATATTTCCTAAAAAAATATGATGTTTAGCATATTTGAATGGTATATTCCAAAACAAGAATGGATTTTTAGATATTAATCACCTATAAACATAGAGAGGCTCAATAAGATGGATCTGTTGGAGGTGAAAATATTTATAGACAGAGGAGAAGTGGTCAAATGTAAATGGGTGGGGGGGTTGAGGTAGATTGTGAGTAGAGGCATATGAGTAGTGGTAATGGGGTGAAGGAGTGGTAACAAGAATGGGGGATGATAGTAGGGTGGATTAATATAGTAAAAACACAAGAGCACTAGCAGTATTTTGGTGTAAGTAGCAGAGTAAAAGAGTGACTACATGATTTATATTCAATAACATGAATTGCAGTATTAAGTTGAAACTGTAGAAAATACATGGACAGTCGAAAAATGAATGAAACTTGTGGGTATGGGTGAATGTATCAGAATACATTGGTGGTATTAGTATTTTTATATGATGGTATAAAATCATAAGATTTACCATTTTAAGGATTATGATAGATTCTAAAAAAATAATTTTACAAAAAATTGACCTGTCAATTTCCAGAATAAAAAATTGAATTATATTTAGAAAATGAATTCCACCTAAAATTGTTAAATAAAAACAAGAAATATTATAAAATAAATAATTTTATCCAAATACACAAAATCATCCAAATTATTTTAAAAATATATATTGAATGAAAAATACCAAATTATTTTCCATAAAATATTTGGAAATTATAGGGAATAAAAATGTTCATTTAATATCTAAAACTCACATATTAATTAATATCTTAAATGAAATTATAAATCACTAAAAATTAATGGAATATTAATAGATTCTCTCATTTAAGAATACTTCAACATTATATATTTTGTTAATTACATAAAAAATGATGTGGCATAATGTATTAAAAACAACCATCTAAAACTCTCCCACAATTAATAAATTGTACTATTGGGAAATTAAATGCATTTTAGTTATTTAAAAACTCTAAAAACACATCATTATCTTTCCAATGATCAAAAGAAAACCAAAACTGAGGAATTTCATAAGTCCCTATATTTTTTTTAAATTTTCATCCCTTCTATATGTCGACCAATGAGATTCTAGTGGAATTAAATCTATAACATGAAGCACTACCAATTTCCACTCTCTACTAGGTTCCTCAAATCAATGTTCTATTTTCCACTTAATTGATACAACTCAAAATATTTTCTTATAAATCAATTATGAAATTATTCATTTTGGTTCAATAGTCCCTTCACCTTAATGATATAATTTTTGACAAATGCACCTTATTTGAATATTTAAATGCCTTGAATTTATACATATCACCATGAAAATAATATATTTTTATTTGAATTTTCTTTATTTAAAAAACACAACCAGTTCCCTTTTTCTCAAATATTAACCATAGGATACAAATTTCCCATTTTACTCCAAATTCAATGGACTTATATTAATATTTATTGAGTTGGATCCATTAAGTGTTCTATTTCACCAAGGCTAAGTTTCTAGGTTTAATTTCAAAATTCAGGTTTCCTTAAGTTATAATTCCAATTCCACAAAAATATAACCTATCACACTTCCTTTCCTAGTTTTTAAATTGTAATTCTAGAAAAATAGTTGACAAAATCACTAAATTTTCATATAATTATATTAATTTTAGAGTCAGTGTAATCCCTCAATTGAGTATTAAATTATCACCTAGGTAGGAGATATTGATTTTTTTAACCTATGATACACACAAAAATTTTATTTATCGACAAAGAGAATATCTTAAATTATTGATGAAAGGGAGGCAGTTTTAAAAAAAATAGGTTCTTTAAGTGTATATAATTGATTCACATTTAAGAAATAAATAAATTCCTCTCACCCCCACATAAAAAACCCAGCATTTAACCTAATGTACGAATCATATGGTGGAGGAAAATAATGATTAATTTTTTTACAATTCACAAGTTCAAAGAATATTTTAGTGGCCACATGGAAGTTTAAAACAAAATAGTTTCAAACCTCTAAGAAAAACATTTTGTATAGTTCATGTTTTTGATTCTTTTTAAATAGATAAAGGATTTATGAATTTAATCCCAATGGAAGCATTAAAAACAATTTTTGTCACATAAAGTATCATGTTGAATCCTGGATCATTTTAAGGGTGAAAGAAGGTCATGAAATTTAGGTAAAACTTGATGCACACCACTCTAGATATAATCAAGATAAACACCCAGACAAGAAAAAAAATTCTCATAACTAAAATTAAAATATATAGGGGGAAATCCACCAAAATTAATCATTAGAAACAATCAATATGAGTGGTAAATATTAAATTTAAAACTACATTTGTGTAGAATATTCTAATATATTTTTTCGCTACATGAAACTCCCTCTTTTTCATTGTGTATGATCCTTGGGTGCTCAATTCAAGTTCCACAGTTTGAGTTTGGGAGGGTTGATCTAATAGATTCAAGAATGTGGCTCTTGTTGAGATTTGATTATTAGTTTAAATTATTATGGTCAATCTAGGTTAGTAATGATAAGGATAGATCATGAATGAAATAGAGTCAGAGGAATTTATTTGAACAAAAAATTAAAATAAAAAACTAAAAACTAGGGGTTTCCTCCCATACAATGCTAAATATTATGTACCTAGGTAGATGCACCACTAAATTTTATCCTAACCATTACCATTCAGTGAGTATTGTTTATTGAAAATTTTCATTTAAATTTTTTAGTGGAACTGTTTTAGGGTATCTTTGGGTCTTAATTAATCAAGCTTCCACCAATGTGTTCCAAAAAAACTCTAACATTTTAGGAGTGAATTTTTGGTCCAAAATTGGTTATATTCAAAAAATCTATCTAAGGTAACCAAATATAAAAAACAACATCCTGGTCAATTCATTATGATCCCCATTATAATTATTTAATTTTTCCACCACACATAGGGGATTAAAGAACTTATAAGTATGTGTAGGAATGTTAGTATCCTGATCATTATTTTCAAAAATAGCTTAAAACTCAAACAAATCAAGAGAATTACACCTCACAGAAAAAAATTAATCTTCCATGATACACATTTATACTTTAATATTTATTTAAATGAGTAAATTTTTCATAAATTCTTTTAATATTAGTAAGATCTGTATTCATCACTAATGGTGATAGATTTTCAAGAAAAAATATTTTTTCAAATTGAAAATATTTTAGTTTTTCAGAAGGTTGTAATACAAAACTCTCCCCAAATTCAAAGAATTGTAAAATCTCAATATCAGATGGGAAATTCTCATAAATAGGTTTAAATAGATTAGGAAAGAGTTTTTTTATTCTTTCTCTATATTGAGATATAGTGTTTAAATTTCCTCTTTAGAAAATGGATGAGTGGGTGGAACAATGTCCCAAGTAATACTTTTAATATATTGGGGAATCCTAATATATATAACCTCAAGTGGTAAAGAACCATACTTAGTCTTGAACTCAATTTTTAAGCACTCATTCTAAACAATATTAATCAGGTTACAACTAACTTCGGGTTTTGGAATTAAGGAAACCAAAATTTCCTCCACATCATCCACATCTTGGAGGTTATGTTTCCCTTTGGACACATCAATAAAAACACCCCCATTAGTAAATAATAGTCTATATTAGATAATTGAACATTCTCATTACAATCCATATCATGAATTGGGATTTCTTTAGGCAAAGTAAGATTCACTAAACTGACTAATAAGTCGCCAACCCTTATATAAAGATGAGTGATAGATTTATAAGAAAATTTAAGAAACAAAAAAGTTAGTTATAAATCCATAAGACCTAGATTTTAAAATAATAATTATGGAATCAAATTAATAAAATCTCCCAAATCATTCAAGCAGTTAAGTTTCTCAAATCCACTAATTTGAAATTGAATAACAATACTACTAGAGTTTTTCAACTTTTGAGGTATCTTCCTCAAAAGAACTGTGCTACAATCCTCAATAAGATTGAAGGTATCCAATTTATTCTAATAATTTTTAAGTAATAATGCATTAGTTGAATTTTATGTATGATATAATTTTATCCAATAATTAAAAAAATGGTATATTGACACTAATGGTTCTAATCATTTTTAGGAATCTCTAGTAGTCAAGATAATTATTTTTATAAACTCTTCTTGGGAAGGGAATGAGAGGGTACTAATGTTTTAAAATTGGTTGATTTATCACCTTCTCCATAAAAAATATTTTATTCATTTATTATTTGATCAATACCCACTTAATTTTACATAGTTATTTGGATTTTCCATGTATGGGTTCACCTATTTTCTCACTTTTTACCTTTTTATCTAGATTGATAGATTTTTCTTTTCTAGGTTTTTGGTTCTCATATTTAGTAAAATAGTCAATTTATTTTAAGCAGGCTACAACATAATTGGTTTTTGAGTTTACAAGCCATTTATTATGGTGACATACATCACATTATCCTTAGGATTCAAAAATATTGTACTTGACTGCTTACCTTTATCCCTATGATTTAACTCCTTGGGTATTTTCCCCATATGAGTTTGTAGATCTTCAATGCTTGACTATTGGAAATCAACTTTTATAATCAATTGACTAACAATTTATTCTAAATTAGATATTTAATTTGAAGGTCTAGACATGTTTTTAACTTGATTACATGGTTGATTCAAGTATCCAAGGGAAGAAATAGGTTTTTTGGTGAAGCCTTATTCTTTTTAAGACACGTTTGGTTGATTTTTTTATCTATATTTAAATTTATTTTAAAATGGGCTATAATTTTTATTTTTTCGACCACTAAAATCCAAAAATTAAGCACACCTCCTAGTATGAGAAGGCATATCACAATTGGGGAAATAGTTTTGAGTGTGACCAAACATACCACAGTTAGTTCAATGCTCTATAATTGTGTTATCATTATAAGCTTCAGTAGATTAAGGGTTAGATTCATCCTTATGAATCACTTTATTCCAAAAGTATTTTTTTTGAGAACTTTGAGCATGTTTATCAAATATTATTATAAGTTTTTGAGGTTTATTATCTAAAAAATCACCCGTACAAAATTGATCTATAAGATTATGATCGTATGGTGTGAGGTTATTGAAAAAAATTTCCATAAAAGGATTGGGATATAATTGGTTATTGGTAAATTCTCAAATTATTCCTCTAAACATATCCCATGTCTCATGAATGATCTTTCCCTCATCCTAGGGAATACTATGATTTTTTCCAAATTTATATAGTGGTGTTCCATAGATAAAATTTTGAAACTAATGTGTTGAATAGTTGGTCCCTGGTTTCAAAAATATCCTTATACAAATTCTAATACTGGATCCTAGGATTTCTCTTAGGAAAAAATGGGATCACCCTTAACCTAATCTCCTCACCACTTAAACCATACAGAGATAATTTTGGGACTGAACTATAAAACTCTCCAATGAACTCATGTAAATACTCATTGAGCTAGTAAGTGAAGGAATCAATCAAAGAGACAGAAGACTATTTAAGTCCATATTTCTTAACCCAAGGTGTGATCCTTATGTATGAAGGATTACTAGAAAATTAAGGGAATATAAACTCCCTATGTCTAGGAATCTCAGGGACTTGATTTTGCGGATGTGTTGGATTTAGATTTAGATTTTCATTTTCAACATCTTGGACTACTATTTATCTATTTTATTATTATTTGTAACATTTTTTTATTTTTTTGATACACTTTGTATGTTTTTTAATTTTTTTTTAGATTTTTGGGTTTTATGTTTTTGTGTGTTTTTTTGGAATTGGTCACACATTCCTTCACCAAAAACCACAAAAATGTTTTTTTCACGGGACCTAGGTCATTGACTAGGATTAGGTCAAATTAATTATTTATATACCAACTTACATGAGTGTTGCAGTAAGAAGGGTCGAAACACAGGGAAAGGGAATTTCTTTTACCAAAAAAATAAATAACAAAACAAAAAATAAAGTATCCAGTGATCATGATGTATTGGTATAGGAATGTGTGAAATAGAGGTGAAACAAAAAAAATTAAAGGAATACTAAACAATTCATTGATATAGTGGGACTAGATCAAATGTGATTGATTTAAATGCCTCTACCCTTGTATAAAATCAATCAATGAGATACTAATGTTGTGTGCAGAGGTATAAAATTCCTAACTGGTGTTAGATAAATCACACTCGCTAGAAAAATCTCTTGATAACTATTATTTATAATCATACCTAAATATTAAGATTCTTCCTCATGGATAATATCTTACCATGAAATTTTCCATAAATTACTTTGGTTGTGGTATCTAAGTAAAATTAAACTCCAAAATTCTCTTATTAGTAATTAGGGTAGAGTAAAATGATGAAAACAAGGAATAAAAAATGATATATCTAGATAAAAATACAATAGTCATCCTTAATTTACCCCATTAAAGAATATATAGATTTAAATATAGTTTAATATATCCAATCCAACCCTATAAACTACATAGATACTCATAACAGATGTAGCAACAAAAATATAATTCATCAAAACCATCTCAAAACAATGGAATAAAAAGTAAAAAATAGTTAAGGTTTATTTTATAATGTGATGAGCCTCTTCCTCCAGCTCCATTTTCAAGTGAACTTCTATAGGTGTATTCTTCAGCCTCTGATCCCACTCCACTCTCAATCATGTGCTACATAGATGATAAATGAATAGAGAAATGGAATTGTGAAATGGTTCTATAATGATCAATGGGTTTGAATATAAGTGGATGATATTGTGTATAGATATGGTTCTCCCCTCCACTTATCTTATAATTATATCCTCTTAATTCTTTAAAATATTAATCAATAAATCTTAAACTAATTACATCATCATTAGGATCAACATCAGTCTTCACTTGAATGGAATCAATGTGGCTTGGTTTTCATTATTTATAATTCTTCATAAGTGACATGATAATAACCCTCTCTAATTGAATGTGACATCCCCATGTGCAGCTTGTTCTGAATTTCAAAATATACTCAATAAACTTCACATAGTCTCAACTTTAAATGAATTTTATTTAGGTCTCTATACCTATACACAGTGTAGAAAAGTGTATCTTGGCCTGGACGTAGTCTGGTTGAAAAATAGAGGACCCTTACATGATTCTTATACCATTACGAAACCTCTTTGGCATGTGTTATTACCATTAAAAACTATGTATGACCCTTATAAAATGATTATATAACCCTTAAAAACTATTCCTGACCTTTACACAACTATACATAACCCTTATGCAACTATGCATGACCCTTACGAAACTATTCTATGACCCTTATGTGGGATTAAAAAATGGTTCTATTTATGTTTAGCTCTTCATCCTCAAATTTCAACACCATATCTTTGATTCCTTATTCGTGGTGCCTTCAAATTCATTCAGACTTAGCATTATATCAAGAAAATGGATCATATGCCAAACTAAACTCATCATAAGACTACATTGGTTCATTGAACCTAGTTCTTATCGATCTTTGTGCTATTGGTCATGATTGTATACTTCAAAAAATTATGTTTTCATAGAAATTACCTCAAGCACTTAGTGTGAGATATTCTTCAGAGAAACATCTATAGTGCTGGATAAGAGCTGAGGCCCCATATGTCTTCCTTGATATTTGATCAAGATTCAAACATTCTCTGGTAGGATTAGTTGGTCCATATTACGCTTTATGTTTATTTTGTTAAGGCCATATTCTCCAATTATTTTACTCAAAAAAATTATGTCGATAATATTTAAATTTAATCCTTTATTGAAAGATTGTAATTTCATCTATCCTTCATCTAAAAACACAATATGTCTTGGCTTGGTGGATCTATTGGAGGTGAAACCATGGATGGATAGAGGGGGATCAATCAAAATAAAATGGGGTAGGGGGTAGTGGAATATGGTGAGTGATGGCTACCATGGGGGATGGTATCAAGGGTGATAGTATTAGAAATAATAGTGGATCACTACTGGTATTAGGTTTAAGGTAGTAGGGTGAAGTAGAGGTAGCAAGATCTTTATCTGACAACAATAATATCTGTATTATGTTGTGGTAATAGTAGATTACAGTGGATATAGTAGTATTTTCTCTTGAAAGTATCATATTTTAAAATTTACAATTTTAAAATTTATTGGGATTATGAAAAAATGAATTTTGTAAAAAATTTACCAAGGAATGTCCAAAGTAAAAAAATTGAATTAAAAAAATCCACAAAAAATCTTAAATAAAAATAATAAATTTAATGAAAGAATGAATTTCACCCAAATCCAAAAAATCATCAAAACAAATTGAAAAAGATATTTTGAATTAGAATCATTAAAATGTCATTTATAATTATTTTAATCATTGAGGAGAGAAAATGTTCTTTTAATCTCCAAAACACACATTTTAATTAATATTTTCAATGAAAGTAGAAATCATCATAAATTAATGGAATATTTAAAAACTATCTAATTTAAGAACAATTTATAATTATATATTTAATTAATTCTCTAAAACATTATATAGAAAAGTATATCAAAATAGCGACATCATGTATGTACACAGAAAAAGGAGTGTATGAGTTTGATTTCCTTTATGTATCCATTACCCACCGATGTGATATTGGAAAGGTGGATACAAGGATATTTAGTTTGTGGCATTAGCATAATGTTTATGAATTTAAAATGGCGTCATGTTGATATATGTTTTGCGGTTTGTAGATATATGATTCATTATTGATTGTGGAATTTATTTATATTAATGATATGTTGTTAATTTTTTCTCCTTCTTACATTTCTGATCAGTTGGTGAGGGGAGTTTCTATCGGATCACTATCATTTTGAGTAGGAGATGACCTTAAACTAATAGGTAGGATCTAATAAGATGTTTTGGTCCCAAATAAGTAATTTTTGTGAAAATGGTTTCAGAATTGATGTTTGGTTTTATTGATGATAATAGTTTTAATTGGATTCCCATGATTTGAGGGTTTTGATAAAGGGTATTCCAGAATTGGAAGGAGTGTTTTTTCTCATTTTATTACTATATTTATTTATTTTACTACTTTTGACTATGATTTTATTTATTTTATTCATGGTTTCACTCTTATTTACTCTTTCATATTTATTACAAATGGATGTTGATTTGTTTTAAAAGGTTGATCATATAGATTACTCCCAATTTCTCACACCACTATAGTTTTCTAAGTGTTTCTAGGATTATCTTATGGAGATTGGAGATGTTATTTGGATAACATGGATGGATTTTTAAGATAAATTATAATTTAGAGTTCATATTTCATATATATTCTTGATGTAATGTAGTAAACATTTATGTAATATTCAAGTTATGGGAATTTAGTTTTCAAATTGAAATTCTTTGGTGTTTAATAGTTATTATACTCATATCTCTTGTACTTAAATTCCTTATTGTGGGTAGTGCCTCTAATTGTGAGTTTTATACCATTGGTTGTAGTCTCTAACCTGTGGCCTATTATAGGCAGGAATCAGAGTTCACTCCCTCTATTCATTATTGATTCAATAGGGGTACCATTGGAGGGGGGGTGTAGGGGGACAAGGCAAAGTGGAATCATATCTTATGGTCAAGAGATAGGGTAGAGATTAATTTTAGGAATAGGTGAGGAATACATTGGATTGGTTGGGAAGTAGAAAAAAATTATCCTAACATGTGATATAAACAAAATAGAATAGCTATGACACATATATTTATGGATCCATGTGACCAAACATAGGGTCTTTGATAACCTATTGAAAATTTTAGGTGAAATTGTAGTCAATATATAATATAAATCATAAGGAGAAATATGGATAATTTTCATTAGATAAATTATAATTTCCATTATAGATCTTATCTATGATTCTATTTATATTTTACCATCGTTAATGATTATTATTTATCTTTCTTAATTGATTACACAACCTTAAAGAAAGAATTAAAATAAAAAATAACTATAATATATGGATTTAATAGGGTTTTTTAGAACTTAAATGTTATGTTCCCATGTTGTCCACAACCTAATTTTCCTTAAATTGTTGAAGTACATAACATGTTGATATATTTTCACAATGTTCATCATTATTTTCAAAGCATACTTGATGTTTTATTTTTTATATGTCACTACTAGTTTTGAATGAATTTTTATAACATGTTTTCCTTTAATAGATTCCTTTTAAATAGATATAAATGAATAGTTTTGGATCCATGAATAAATGTTTTTTAAATTCTATATATGTAGGTATTCCATGTGTCACATTCTTCTCACAATGATTATCATTCATGTGTTAGGAATTTACTGCATGAAATTATTTTGATTATTTTATTTTGTAATTCTCAGAAGATAAAAAACAAGATTAGTGATAACCACTTTAAAAAAATGATAAATTTTATTTAAACAAAACCTATATCTTCTTCTTATGTGTGGTTAAAATTTTGTGATAAATAATTACTTATGTTTGATATGTCAAATCATGTTTTCATGTAACTTATAATTTTTGAAATATAAATGGGAATGTGTAAGGGTAAGAGGTAGATTGTTTAATTGAATTAATCATGATTAGGATTAATGATATGATATAAATTGTAGTGCATATTTAATGAAGCAAGTTATTTATTGAAAATGTTATTATTAAATTTTTAATAAAAACATGTCCTCCCTTGTATCTTTAAAGCATGATTCATTAGTAATGAAATGATTGAGTAAATATTTAATTCAAGTTTAACTAGAATGATGATAAGAAGTAAAACCTATAATGCTCTATTTTATAATCTAAAAGATTGTTACTTGTGTTTTGGAGCATTTAAATAACAATTTTTGGAGTATGTTAAACATAGTTCATAGGAACTCAACATGTGTATATTTTCAATTCTTATCTAATGAATGATGTATTTTATGAAATATAACTTAAATGAATATAGTTTCATCTATGAAACAATACTTTGTAATTTATTACTTTGAAATATTGATATTTTTTATATAAAATCACTTCTCCCTAAATTGAAAATTGGAATGATAAAGACTGTTTATCCTAAGTTTTTTAATAATACATTTTCTATGGAATACTATGTTGTTTTTCTCAATTCAGTGTGAATTGATTATTTCTATAGAGTTCATTGTGATTATCTTTATGTTTTTTCTATGATTATATCACCTCCCATAAAATATTAAACACTTTATGTTTGTAATAAAATGGTTTCTTGAAAAAATTATAATTTTTTGATGATGTTTTTATGAACACACTATTTTTTTATTAATGAATTATGATAATTAATTAATTTGTGTATTTTTTATAGTAGCTTGTCTTGTGATTTCCATGATTTATGTGGATGGTTTGGATAATGGGATGAGTTAAACAGGCATTCTATGATTTTATTCCTTGGTAGGAATGGGATTTTTTGAGTTTTGATATGTTATCAAGGGTTTTACTTATTTTTTGGGATGAGTAAGTGTTGTGTGGATGTTGTGGTTCTTGATGGTTTCATCAAGGATTAAATGGTGGTATAGTTGGTTATGTGAAATAGAGGGCGATTTTGTGGCTATTTTGGGGTGATCTAGGAAATAATGGGTGTTGACCATTTTGGTTTATTGTATTTGTTGAGGTGAGTATATATGGGTAATGTGATTGGGTGATAATATTTTATGTTTTATGGGTTTGGTGATACGGTAGTGTAGGATTTTGTTTGGATGAGTTGGTCAGAAAGTGGTAGTGTACGAGTTAATGTGTCCTTCTTGTGATTTTTTTGTCCTCTATTATGTTTAATGTGATTTTGTGGGTTATGTTAACCTTTTTGTTTCTTGATATAAATTCATGACACCAAAACTCCATTGATATTTTGGGTTTGGGAAAGAGATGAATGAATCATAGGATATAACCTTACCGAAATTTCAATGGTATAAAGTACTAAAGTTCTTTAGTGGAGCCTTTAACCCCAATGTTTAGGATTGGTTAGAGAATTTTTAGTTTTAATTTGGTTTATTAAAGACTCTATATTGGTTTAGAGTCATGTTGGAAGTTTTCTAGTTCTGGAAGGTTGCTTGAAAATTTTGTAAGATGAAGCAAGGTAGCCCATAAGCGATGTCTTGGGAGGAATTTCTTGCATTATTCAAGTGTTTTTTTCTACCAACTTTGGATGTGTGATCATATGAAAGAGACTCATGATATTCATCTAGGTTGTAAAAATTTTAATATATTTAGGATTCATTTCATGGATTTAGTTAGCTGGTTTCCACATTTTTTTCCTGATGGGAGAGAATAATCACTTATTTTTCAGTCTTCATTGAGGATGAAGATTTATAAATCTATCATGTCTCTCAATTTTATATTGTGGGATATAATAATAGATCGAGTTAATATCATATATAGAGTATTATCAGTGAGGGAGGGTTCCCATAGAGGCCCATCCTGAGTGGTTGGGAAGGTCTAGATGAATGCTTTGAGTTTCATGGCTCAGAGTTTATAGAAGAGGAGTGTAAGGTGACCCTATAAATCAAGAGCATAGATTAACGCTCTGGGGTTAAGTAGCTCATGTTGTCAAATATTTATTGAAATTGTCTATTTTTTGTAATTGTTTTGGGCATCATCAGTATATTTCCTCAAGATACATTATATACCTCTATCATTGGTGGAGAGTGAGATGTGTGAATTTTTTGGGTGAATATAATTCTTTTCACAAAGTCCTTATGAAGGATTTAAAATATATTTTAAGTGTGTTCATTTATTTTGATTTAAAATAAAATTTCGTGGGTTTTATTACAAGTTAATATATATTTTTTTTTCTCTAGTGGGTTTTCAATTAACCAAAGGGTTTTTATAATGAACCAACCTGGGTCAACCTGCCACATCACCCAGGCCAGCCTGAAACAAGGCCCAAGACACATTCAAATCACCCAATATTTGAAACTAGAACCAGGGTAATAATGATGTCTATACGGGAATGGTTTCCACCTAAAAAATTTGAATGAAAAATCTAGAGATTAGATGTAAAATCCAAAATAAAAATAATGGAAATATTATTAATTAAGCTAATTAGAGTGTAAGAAACAAAAACAAAATAAATAATCATAACCAGATTAATATATGAAAGCAAGATTGCAACACCCACATCACATAAATAAACATGATAATCAAAGGAAATCCTTTTCTAAAGTGACCATTACATAATCAAAATCCTAAAATACCAAAATATGGAGGGTCCCAAGATGTCGTACCAAACAAGCTCTATATGTCCCTTTTTCATTACCAACTCATGTCATGAAAGATTATGTGAGAATAAAGATGATCTGTAATGAGATGAAACTCATTTTACTTTTCCAATATTAGAAGTTACAAAATCTTCATATATGCAACAATATATGCAGGTTGTGAGTAAAATCCTAGTTGGGTACCACTATGAATCTACACACCACCTTTTACAACAAAAAGAAATAGTTTTGTTCAAAAATATTTTTCTAAAAACCATTTCATTTATTATGATTTCATAAATCATTTATTTTTGGAAATTAGTTAAAATGACTGATTTCATTTTAGGTATGTCCATAAATTAATAAAAATGGTTAAAAAATAACCAATATGCTCAAATCCAACAATAAAGGGACATCAAATAAAATAAATCAATAATAAATCCAAAGAAGACGTGAATCCTAAGGGTGATTTAACCATTGGTATCTTGGTGTTTAAGAATCACTCACTGATCTCTTGGCTGGCCTACATGAACATGAACAAATAAAATTACATGGGACTCTCAAAGACATGAGTAACAAACCCTACCTAGATCAAGCTTAAGGCTTTGGAAACACCCAAACTAAAACCCATATACCCAATGTATCGTATGTGCTCCTATAATCACATCCATTACATTCAATAATTCCCATGATGAATAAATAAGTTTTTCTACAAACTTCCTTGTCAAATTATCTCTTAAATTTCATTTATAGATAAGATTTTTTATAAAAAAAATTATCAAACAATTTTTTCAAGTATAAACATGATCTTAAAAATGGAAATCCCATGAAATATCTATTTTTTAAAATAAAATCCATGAATATCAATAATACATGTAAAAAATCCCTCAATAATCAATCCGGGCTTGATAATTCCACAAAAATTCAAGGAAAAAATAAAAACCAAGGTAATTAAAATAAAGAGTTTGAGTATGTAGAGACACCAACCTCAAAAGTGAAGAAACATCATCAACTTCACAATATTACTAGAAGGGAGGGAGAGGGACCCTTAATGAAAAAAATCCAATAAATTCCTCAAAACATTACCCAAAAACCAAGGTTTATTCTCCCATGTATATTATGGTTAGTATATACATAGAATGAATAACAACATGTAAGAGGGGGTTATTATGAGGAAAAGGAAGAAGAAATGAGAATTAACTTGAAGGAATCCACCTAAACCAAATGGGTATCACACAAAAACCAAAGGAGTAATAAGTACAAGATTGGGTAGATTCATAGTCATGTAGAGGGGGATAAATATGATGCTGGGAGTAAAAAAACTAAGAGGTTTTTTTTATAAAATACCAAATATTAAAAAAATTAACTAGGACACATAGTTTGGTCATGGTTTTTCAAACCATGCACTGAGAATATTGGCCACCCCTCATTTAGAAAATAGGTCTCACGGTCTCCCAGGAGGTCTCTCATGGTTTTAAAAACCATGTAGAGACCATAAAAAATAACACTATCTTCTTGCACCCCTATTTGTATGGTTATGTTCTTGGTCCTAATAATGACTAATGACTAGTTAGGTACCATTGATAAGGCAGGGTTAACTTAGTGGTACTCACTTTTTACAAATTCTTCTCTTCTAGATTTCAACATCATGAACTTGTTAGAGTTAATGATCCAATCAATTGTATCTCACAACCTAAAATCATCTGCAATAGAAAATGTAGAGATAAATACATAGAATTAACAAGGTTTGGTATAAAATCAAACTCCTTTCCATGTTGGTTAGATTCCTAAAAATGGATTCTACACTATAATGTTATCATCTATTATAGTGGTTTAGGTAGTAACCAGCAAGACATGTCAGTAGTTGATCCTCTTTTTGTCCCTTATTCTACATCCTAACTACCAACTCTTCTCCCATGGTTTGTTAAGGACCCCAAAATTCCTCATCCTTTCTAGTTATATAACCCACACAAAATACTCTTAAAAAACTAGTTATACACCCCAATAACAAAAACATATTCTTTGTATTGATACAAAAATAGAAATATATATTTCTTCTTTAGATGATCCTCCTCCACAAGATTATAGGACTAGTCTTACTCATGTACACCTTCAATATCATTAGTAGCTTTTTGTAGGTAAGTTCTACTAACCTCAAAAATCATTATAGATTTGGATTGATCTAGATCATCATATACTTTTAAAACAAGGATATGTATCTTCTAGGGATTCATGGATTTGGTTTACCTTTTTCCTTTCTCGATAATTGATGTATTAAGCTCTTAGAAATATCGTCACACTATATGCGATTTCTCAATTTTTTCTCATATCACACCTTCTTATTTCACAACCTATTTATATTTATAATCACATAAATATATCAAGTAAATATTTTGATTCTATTCATATTTGGAAACTCCCCAATCTCTTGTAGGTTTGATCTTCTTCTATTTAAATTGGTAAATATATTTCTCAATTTATTCCTCATTACAATTACTATTTTAATCTTATTTTAAACCCAATAAATTATTAGTTTTCATTATATCATGCGATATTTAAATATTTTTGTCTTAAATAACACCTCAAAGATCACTACTTTTAAACACTCAAAAGACTAAGGACATCATTTTTTATTCTCCACACAATATTTGATTTACCATAACTTCTTCAGCTCAAATATCGCTTATAAAAAATCATTTTACCTCTCCACATGCATGGAATAATTCATCTCTTCCATTTATACCTTCCATTTTCCAGAATTTTAAGATTCTAAAGAACACTAATGTTATTATCAAATGCCTTAGTGAATTCCATACGTGTCCTGAATTCATCTACATGGTTCACTTTGGGTATGAAAAAATATTCCCTTATGTGTTTCACTACACCTATGAAGTAGCATTCAACAATATCACAACATTCAATTATGTTCTTCACTCAAGATTCATTTTAGTATTTTATGAAATTAAAACATTCTTTTATATTTTCCCAAATTCCTACATAAGTTCGGAATTTTCTTATGTAGAAGAATTCAGTTACATCACAGAATTGACTTTGTGTAATTTTAGTTACATAATATAATCAGATAGGTGGAATTTTGGCTACATAATAGAATTGGATATATATAATCTGAGTATGTATTAAAATTTCATTACATGAATCTAAATATTTCTATACTGAACTCAAATATCTTAACTCACTTTCAACTATATTTTGGACCTTCTGTTTCACTTAAAAACTTCTCAAAAATTTCATTGACAAATTCCCTTAATCCATCAACACTTGAATTTTAATCACTTGTAGTTCAACACACTAATAACCCTAATTAGTTAATTCTAATATGTCTTGAACATGTTCACATGAGTTATTCAAGTTGTATCCTCATGTACCATTTCTATTAATCATGGAATTACGTAAAACATATTATGGACTAACATTGATTCATTATATATCATGACATAAGTTTTTTGACATGATTCCAAAAAAATTATCCATGAATCATTATCACCATACTAAATACATATTTACAATAAATTCAATAATAAATTGGGTTAAATAACTCCCCTTTGAATTTCTTTAATTTTTCATAATTCCTCAATGTCAACATGTGTTCTTGGATGGTTTAATTATTCTCTTCCTTATTTAAAGTAAATAAAAAGGTTAAAATAAAGGAATTATCATATAATCTTTTTTCTTATTAAGGAACTCCCAATATTTTCTCCCCTTTTCACATCTAAGAGAAGGATAACCCCACAAGGTTCTATTAGCAATGATCTTTTGATTATTATAATCTATACCTATATGGGATAACATGGTGTAGAAATCAATTGAGATACTATCACGACCCCATCCCTATAGAGATACCCCTCTTGGGTTAGAAATAAAGTAAGTGAGATAACAACCCTTGAGTCCCACCTCCAGTAGGACATAGGTTAGATACAATCATCAAGGGTAAAAAAATCTCACATATGGGAGTCATTACCCTCTAATATAAAACATGATTGTGATATAGTATTAATAATCAACAAGAAAACCAAATATATAATATAATAAAAACCCAAAAAAATCTAACAATTCATGATCAATGTCAACAAATACAAATAAAAGTCTTCAAATTAAAATTCCAAAAGACAAGTCCTATAGTATCAAATCAACAAAATATCTAAAACCCAAGCTAGAAATGTCTATCCCAATCCCAAATGTACTCCTAGAAACCTAAAAAATAATTTATATTCATTGTGTGGGCATGTAATTATTCTCAGTAGGATCATACCTATAGTATCAATTTGACATGTGAAATTAGTATGCTAAGGTAACAATGAACAAAAAGATGAACCAATAAGTACTTAAATAGGTCAACTAGCCAATCCAAGCCTCACAATTGTTCGCTCACCAAATCATGAATCCAATATAGTAATATAGCATCGAGATTATAAAAATTCTAGGAACCCTTCTTCTGCTTCCCCACTGATTTGATGATCTCAAACCCCAACATCAAATGACTTTTTCTCTTATCCTTTCCATACGTATTAAATATCTCAAAACATCTCTGATGTTGGTCGAGACACATCTCTACATACCCCACCCTTGAAAGGTCTAGCATCTCATCCCATCAAAAGGAATTATCATGAAACATCTCATCTCACCCTAATACAACTGGTCTATCACAAAATATCTCATCTCACTTGAAGACACCAGGTCCATCACACAACATTTCTATTGAAGAAAACTAGGCCATCACAACACAACTCATCACATGACAAGGGTAGTAGGGTATCATGAATTTGAAGGGCATAAATCTCATCCCCTCCTCCTACCACGCATGACCCCCACTACATATGGAATCACATCACATCCTCATCACATCTTGACTCTCCATAAGACACATAGGCTATCACATCACATCTCACCCGAAGTCACCTGGGTCATCACGTCACATCTCTACTAAAGACACATTGAATATTATACATAAATTAAGAGTAAGTAAGTGGGGGTAATCAACCATCCATATCACCACTATCCTGGATATTGGGGAAAAAACCAAAATCCTAAAACCTATGAGCATTGGTATGGTTATCCAACTAGGGGGAAGCATGTATAGAAATGACAAAAAATACATGATATATAACTTTCACACAACATACAACCTATGGGTTGACATTAACTACACCAACACACACCATCGTACCACCATCTCACCATATGTTAACCTTCACAACTACTTCCACCACTATATGCAACACACCATACAACCACCACACAATCCACACATTTCCACTTTCAGTTACAAGTTTCACCATTTCCATATTTAGAAAGTTCCTATAACCTCCATTACATATCCATTTCATTCACATTTACACATCTAATTCTTATTAATTTATAAAATTATTCATTTATTCATTTCCTTTAGTATCACTATTTATTCCATGGATAATTGGGAAACTAACATAACCACACCACAAATTTATTTCCCACATTACACAACCATCACAACAACCACTACTACAAATATGACCTTTATCAGTGCTAGAAAAGTCAATTAACAGTTCTAAAAAAGTGATGTTAATCGAGGTGAGGATAGGGGGTCCCTTTTATCAGTGCTCTGAAAAGTGCTGATAAAGGACCCTTTTATCAGCGCTAAAAAAAGCGCTGATAAAAGTCAAAAAAAATAAAAAAAAATAAAAATGAATTATATAATGTGGGGGGAGCTTTTAACAGCACTTGACCACCCCTTTAACAGTGATAGGAGGACCCCCCTTACACTCTCCCGTGCACTGCCCTTCCCGCGCATCCCCACACATGCACACCCCTTTTCTTCCACCCAAACTCGAACCTGTGACCTCCCCCCTTTCGCTGCTACACCTTTACCACTAAGCCATTTCATTTTTTTCTCTGTTTAATGATATATCTATTTATATATATATATATTTGTATATTAATATAGATTCATATTAATATAAATATATTTATTCATATATTAGTATATATATATTCATTCTTATATTAATATATATTAATATATATATATATATATATATATTTATTTAGTTATAATTTTTTATCAGTATATTTATTTGTATATTAATATATACTTATAAAATTAGTTTTAAATACATTTATGAAATATGTTTTTTATTTGTGTTTATAAATAAATAAATACAGACATACATATATACAACACACACACACATAGACACATATATATTTATGAATAAATACATATATATGTGTATTTGAAAAGCCATAGAATGTTAAAATGACCATAACTTATAATCCAGAAGCCCATTTCAACTCCACAACCAGTAAAATTGAAGAAAATAAAACTATATTTGATATTATATGTGGTACAGGACTAACAGACCTCCGATTCCGAAGTTATGCCTGTTTGAATGTTAACAAATCGGTGTATCCCGACTAAAAACTTAGTTTTGGAGGCCTTCTGGGCCTTTTTTGGCCTCCAAAAATGCGACAGAAGATTTTCTTGGGTCACTAGCACGTAGATCTCGTCCCAGGATTTGATTTGATATGCTGTAGAGCTCAAACGGACACCCAGATCAAAATTTATGGTCATTTGAAGTTCGAGTTACATTTTCAACTTATTTTAGATCTTTTATTCATTTTTTTGATTTTTTACATCTTCAAATTTTTATTAAATGATTTTTAATCAATAATAAATAGAAAATTATTAATTAATAATAGTTTTTAAAACATTTTAAATCCATTTTCACTAAATTTTCTATATATTAAATGTAATAGTATATTTATACTTATCTAAAACATATTTAAAAAATATATATTATATTTATATCAATATAAATATACTTATATAAAAATATTTTGTTTTTCGTGATTTTTTTAAAATATAAAATGTATCAGTGTTAGGAAAAAGTTCTGATAAATCCCTCCTTTATCAGCGCTACTAAAATAAGCACTGATAAAGGGGTCCCTTTTAACAGCGCTAAAAAAAAGCACTGATAAAGGGTCACATTTAACAGAACTTTTGTTAGCTCTGTTAAAAGTTCCCCTTTATCAGCTCTTGTTTTTTAGTGTTGATAATGGCCCCCCTTTATCAGTGCTTTTTTTAGCACTGATAAAAGTGTAGTTCTTCCCTTTCCCTTTTTTTTTGTTGTGAACACCACACAAACCATCATCATCACACCCTATTAACCAATAAATATCTCCAAAACAACAACATGAATCAACCACCACACATCATAAACACAATCAAACTATAACCTCTTTATAAAATGACTACTTCACACCATAACCACAACCACTACACACCACATCACGTAACTTCTCTCATTAGATCCATTCCATTCAACCACTGAATCAGAGTCCCACACATCACACAGCCCAGTCGGTCATCTCCACTATCAAATAACAACCCAAACCACATAGGAAAAAATAATAATCACAAACACACAAACACAAAAAATATCACTAATTCCATAATTTTTCCAGGGGTTCTATCACATTAATTCTTTTCTTAGTAGGGGTATTATCATAAAAACTAGATTTCTGTGGACAACCAATTTATTATCAATATATACATTGTTTATCCTTTTGTTTAGGATGTGATCAAACAAAAACACAGATAGGTTTTCACGATATATCATCTATAGTAAAAACATGGCTCTTAACAGCCATTATTTTCCGAATTAGAAATAAGCATGCATAATCTCAATGGAAATATCATAAAATAACTAAAATCATGCCACTACTCCCCATTCCCAAAATTTAAAATTATGAAAATTAATTATATTCCTTAATATTAACATTAATATCCCCCAAAATAAAAAATAATAATGAAATCCCTACATATATCATGTAAATAGGTGATAATGAGGATCCACTACTTTAAAGTATATTTCTAATCTTTCTATTCACCAAAGGGTGAAGAATAAACAACCTATAAAAACACACTAGGAAACTATAGTTTTCCCTAAATTGTGGAAATGGTTTATAAAAAACACATCCTTAACTCACACCAAACCAAATAAAAATTCTTTAATGAAACCCAAAAGAATAATATAAGGAAAAAATTGGGGAAAGGGAAGGAACTCATCACCAATCACCAATTAGAATCCATTATAACTCACAAATCAACATAGGGAAAAATGAGTTGGTAAGTCTACCAAATTCAATTGGGTTTGTAAATAAAATGAGAGGAACACACCATAATGATAGAATCCTGTATTTAAAAAAAACCTTTATATAGGCTATAAGTCATCCCATTTATGGAATAAATTCTATGGGGATCCATGGTTTATAATATGTAAAACAAAAATTCAAAAAGTGAATCTATTTTCTATAGAAATTCACGGAATATCATCCAAAATAATCTTACACCATAAATCATCTTCTTATATTGTAAAATCATTTTAGGATTTGTACCTTTCCATATATAATTCATAAGCTAAAAATATAATAAGTAGTAATACAAACATTTATGTTGTAAACTCCTCTTTTATGATTTGAATTTACCTACTACTGAACAACTATAACATTAAATCTTATGGACCATCCAAGACCTCATCCAAACACTCTCCAACCCCAAAGGTATAAATTTAACTAGATGTTAAGGCATGATCCATTACATTAGATACCTTTCAAACAATTCTCGTCCTCAAGAATCAAAACCAAACCCAAAATAATGGAAAGGGTTCTGGAAAAAAACCCCATGTGATACCTCTAAAAGATTCCATCACACTGAAAATTATAATACCTTCCCAACATGAACAAATAAAAAACCCTAAAAATATCTAGCACAAGCACCTCACCACCAATCACTGGGAACAACACCATGTTAGGACCAAGAACTATGGATTCCCCAACCTCCATCTAGAACAATAGAGAATTACAAGACCTTTTATATAATGCCTAAAATAGAGCCATACCAATTGAGTAGTTATAACTAATCTTGTAAGAAAACTCAACTAAAGTGAGTTTCCATACCCATGATCCACCTAAGTCAAATTTGAAACCTCTCAACATGTCCTCCAGTATCTGGATAGTCTACTCTATTTTCCCATTCATCTAAGGGTGGAAAGCAGTGATAAGGTGTAATTGATATTCAAATGAAAACTGGAATCCACTCCATACATGAGATAAAAAATGAGGATCTTAGTTAGATATTATGGTCCTTAGTACACAATTAATCCAAACAAAATCATCCACAAACTGCCCCTCCAAAACACCCACAATAATCAATTCATGGATAACCAAACAATGATCAAACTTCATTAGTTGGACCACTTTAATCCAAAATCCATTGAAAAATCTAGAATCCTAGGGTAAACTGATAAAAAAATACTTCTACATGTCTTCCCATTATAACCTGGGAAATATTGAGACTATAAAAGACTACCAATCACATGGTGCTCCACATTTACCTACATAGAAACCAAAAACTTTACCACAAACACAACCATCGACCATTTCATTCATAGCCACCAATGATGCATCATCAAACCTTGATATATCTTAGTTAATCAAAGACAAAAAAATAAAGGTGAGATGAGAAAATCATAGAGAAATACCTCATGCATTTCCTTCAGAACAAATAGACTCCCCTGAAACATCACCCAATTTTGATCATCCTCCAACCATCCCTCCACAGCATCACTGTGGCCAATAGAATCACACATCAATTGTACCTCTATGTCTCCCCATTAAGTCTCCTCCAATTTATACATCAAATATGAAACCACATTTATTTAAAAAATAAAAACATGTTCATATCTCACTCAAACATCAAGAATCATTGTTTTAAGATCATGAAACCCTTTCCAAAAAATAAAAATATTCTAAACCACATCCCTTTAATACTTTTAACTTAATTCATTTGAAATAACATTACACTTACCTAGGGTGTAAGAGATCTCAAAATCATAATCCCAGAGAAACTACATCCACCTCCGCTTGAATAGATTCAAATATTATTGAGGAAATATATATTATAGGCCTTTGTGGTCTATGAAAACCACAAAGAACTCATCAATGAGGTAATGAATCTATAGATTTGTCACAAACACAACTACCACTAGCTCTAGATCATGGATGGCATATTTATTCTCTTGGGGATATAACTACCTTAACTTATAAGATATTACCTCCTTATACAACATCAACACACATCCAATTCCCATACAAGATACATCAAACAAAATTTCAAAAAACACACCCTCCTTAGGCAACCAATGCACTGGAGAACTTCCTAAATTTTTTTTCACGTAAATAAATGATTCCTAAAACTGATCAGTTCATACAAAGGCCTAGTCCTTCCATGTAAATTCTAAAAATTAGGTAGAGAAATGAGATAAATTATACAAAAACCTATGATAATAACCATACAAACTAAGAAATATGAGAAACTATGCCAAATTCTTAGGTTCTTTCCAAGAAAAAAATGCCCCGACCTTCAATAGTTATACTACCACACCCTAATAAGAAACCAATTGTCTAAGGAAACACACCAATAACATCCAAAACATACACATGGATAGCTTTCTGTACATATGATGGTGTTGAATGAATTGAAAAAAAAACTCTAAGATGGTTTCACTATCCTCCTATGACGTTAATTAAACCAATATATCATTGATGAACACAATGAAAAAATGGTCTAGGAACTCATATAAGATTGAGTTCATGAGCCCCATGAACATGTCTGGTGTGTTAAAGATACCGAATGACATAACCTCAAAATCAATGTGTCCACAACTACACCCAAAGGTAGTCATTAGGATATCCTCATCCTTCAACCTCAACTATAGATCTCTAGACAATATATCAATCTTTTAAATCCAATTTCAACCCTTAAATAGGTTTAACAAATCATCAATCCTCAAAAGGGGGTAACCATTCTCAACCGTCACCTAATTCAACCTCTGGTAGTCTATGAAAATCCCCATACCACCATAAATATTCTTGAAAAAAACACTAGAGCACCCAAAAGAGACACACTAGTCTAGATGAAACCACTCTGAAACATATTATCCACCTACAACCGCAAATCACATAGCTCTGTAGGCCCTATTCATTAGGGATCCATCAAAATTGTATATACACCCAATTGAAACTCTATACCAAAATCAACATCACATTGTGGGGGTAATTCTAGTACCTCCCCTGAGAAAACATCAAATAATTCATCTATAACCCTAATATAAACCTCTACCTGAGCTTCCAATGACAAATCCACCATCTCATAAAATAGATTCTCCACTCACCTAACACCCATCTAAAAACCTTGCTCTCCAATGAACAACACTCGTTGGCACTCTACATTGGAAAATGAAACTCTCCACTTGAAATAGTGGATGAATTCTACATGGAATACATCTAATAAATGACATGGATACCATTTTATGGTTATATCTATAGAAAGAATAAATCTCCCACTGACTGGTGTTGTCCCATCCCTAGCCTAAATCCCCAGAACACATCAAACAAGGAGTCATGACCTCTAACGGTGATGATAACACAATGGGAACTAGAATCATCTCCACATCTAAAAAAAGGCAAAACCCGAATTATGGTTAATAAAAGAATGAAAATATCTTGGTTAAAAAAAGTCACATACAAGAGTAGATGATAAACTAGTCGTACCTCGAACAACTCCTAAATCTAATGGAACTTCCACCTCTAACATGTGCATTTTTCCATTCCCATATCCTCTACCTATATTCTACCAGCCTCCATAGTTTCACTTTAATATAGGTCCCCATGGATGGGGATCATCATGATAAAACCCTTTGTAAACTCCACCTGCTCTTAGTTATTGAACAAGAATTTTTAGTCTCTTCCACTAAAACCACCTCAGAATAAACTACAACTACTAAAATGTGGTTCAACTTCTCATATGAAACTAGCCTCCCTAAGTGGTTGGATACTAGGCATGGTGGTGACCCTGACCCTTTAGAAATTTCATGAAAATGGAATTCCTCCAATAGGTGTTTGGAATCCACCTTCCAAATAATGATAGAAGGATATCTTTCCCAGTCGGTTCCCCACTGGCAAATACCCTGAATGCGTGAACACCCATGGAACTCTTCTTGAATACCTTCTCATCAAGATGCCATGGTTTCCACTCTCTCAAGTCTCAAATCACATATAAATCATCCAATCGATTAAATATTATTTATTATATACCTCCAAATACATAGGGAGTATAAATGGAGTGACTGTATACTTGATCACTGGGTACAAAGTCTATTCCAGTCATTATGCTATAGAATAATCAATTACAAAAATATATAGAGAAAAGTGCAAGTGGTTTGTGTACCTGATCCCAAGATCCCAAACACTCAATCTTCCCCACTAAAGAGATAAAAACTCCTTTAAATTTTTTTTCCTTTGACATCGATGATAGAAATTCTAAATAGAAATCATTCTGATGATAGACCACAACACATATTCTTACATATGGTCACCAATAAATAACTTTCACCACTGATTCATATCTCTACACAAATGAATAATTTCCAATGGTACCAAAAACTCATCACATGATCAGATAATACTAAAAGTGATATTAATCTTCTAAAACTAGAGATTTTTATCCACATATGAGATTCTCCCCACATACTTCCCCAAACTATACCACTAAAATGAATACAAATACCTCTACCAAACCACATCCTTCTTCGTTGGTTCAAGTCTCCGATGATCAACCTGGTCAGTATACTAAAACTCAACTACCTAATCCACTCATGGATGAAAAAAATAACCATTCTTGAATGGTAAGGAAGAACCCTAATTCTAGTAGAATTGAATTTTTAGAATAGGTTTAACTAAATACTTACTTTATTTAGTTAACTTCAAAAAATCCCCAATTTAAATCTGAACAGAAATAATCATGATTCATGTAGTTCTCCTAGGCCTCTACTCTAAAAATAGGTACACCTCACCTGGCCTTTCAATAAGCTCAATGTCTATACAATGGAACGTTGTGGGGGGGGGGATAAAATACCTTTTCATAGACAATATCAATTTCCTATTTCATGTACCAAGATCAACTAGCAGTATTTTCCTACCAACACATGCATTTATCACTCTACCTAGTATCGAACTACATTCTATCTCTTAACCATAAACTATGATACCACTCCGTAATGACCTCCTCAATCTAGATATACCCTTCCTGAAATAGAATTGAATGAAGAGAGATAATTAATCCTCAAGTCCCACCTCCTGTATGCCCCAGGTTGGTGAAAAGCACTAAGGGTACAAAAATATCACATATCTGAGGCATTACCCTCTAATATAAAAGAGGATTAGGATATATGATTAACAACCACCAATAAAATCTTGTATATATATAATATAAACCAAAAACCATCCCAAAATTCATGATCAATGTCAATAGATACAAATAAAACATTGAAAATTAAAATAACAAAATAAAATTCCTATAGAATAGACTCAATGACAGATCTAAAACCCAACCTTATAATATCTATCCTAATCCCCAATGTCCTATAAGAAACCAAAAAAATGTTTATATATGTTCATTGAATGAGTAAATATTTTCATTATTTTTCATATGTTTTTAAAATATTTAATCCTTTCTAAAAAATAAATTTGAGCTAATTTTCATCATTTAAATCTTATAAGAGTGTTTTTGGGTAAAATTGGAAATTTTATTATTTCTATAAATTTAACATATTTTAATAAATTTGGTATTTTAAGAATAAAATTTAAAATATAGATCCATTTGATGTGATTATCTTTTTTAGGATTCATTGATGGGTGGGATACAACTTTTTCTTTTGGACTAGGAGTTAATCCATCCATCTATGATCCTAAAAAAATCAATCATGTTGGAAAATAATTTCAGATGACCACATGGATCCCACCTTAGTAAATTTAGAATAACTAGGTCTAAACAACTCAAATTAAAGTGATTCCACATTTAATTGAAATATAATTCAAAGTATCATTTGAAATATAATATCATGGATATTTGAATTCATTAATACTATCATTTGATGCTCAACTTTAGGGAAATATTTAGGAAACATTCTTATAGAATAAAATTTCATAATTAATGGAACATATATTTTCCTAAAAAAATAATATGAAGGTGAAATTTAATGGGGAGATATATGATTAATATTGAAACAACTTTCAAGCAGAAATCATTCTGAAATTCAGTCATTAAATTGGCTTACCATGATCAAAACTTCGATGGACATAACTTGGAGGAGATCTTAAAGAGTGATTTGAAAGATCTTGAATTTTTAGACTAAAGGATGGAACCACCTTTCCCTATATAAGGTGGAGTTCACCCATGCTAAATAGAGGATTTCCCCACCACCGATTGAGTGGAGGCCAATATCCATACTTGTAAGAACCTGATTTTTCACTGAGGAATGTATCCTTTAAATTTAGTTCTAAATAATTACTTTAGACCTAATATGGACACCTAATGAGTTAACAGAGGTCTTAGGGGTGTCTGGGGGAAGTTCTCCAAAGCACATATTTTTGGGGAAACAGGACATGTTGCACAGTTAGTGCATTATTGGTGCACAATTTAGCTAACCATGAGAATAGATATTTTTAGACAGAACCATATAGAGCAGTTTACATATGACCATGTAGCCTAACCATACATGTTCCCCTTTTTCATAGGTAACCATGCATGGTTTGTACATGTTTTTTCAAATTGATTAGACAAACTATTCAAATGCTATTTTTCTAGGTAAATTATCCTTTTTTACATTAATGGTCTATTAGATCCCTCCTTCTTCCCTAATCTGAGAACCAATGGGATTAACCTATTTCTCTCTTAAATTGAATATTTTTTAAGATCTAAGGTAGTATTAAAGAGATCTCCTTTATCTGGGATCTGTTCAAGCTTCCATTCATCACGTTGGATGCACAATAGTAAGAACTAAAGTTTCTTAAAGCCTTTCTCCTTCTCTTTTTCTTTAGACCAAGTTATCGAGATGTGAGAATTTTTCCTATTTTCTTATATCTACTCTGATCCAATCCAAATAATGGGCCAATATAGGGGGAGGAGAGTCGTACAAACCTAAAGTGGGCGGTATATAACTCATCCCTCAAGTTTTTTGATTTTTGGAATTATCGTGTGGGGCCCACCAATTTCATTGGGTGTCATTTATAGAATTTATATTCTATTATTATAATCACTAGAACCACATGGATTTGATCTTTCCATATATGTGATTAATTATTGGTGTTTATGCACACAACTCCATCCATACCTTATAGGATGTTATGCCATATTTGGGTTTTTAGTATTTGATATTTTTTATCCATCGTTCATGTGTCTCTTTTATTGACCCTTATAAGGGTAATCGTTTCTGTATTAAATGGATTGATTTATACTATGAATTTTATAATGAAAAATACCATATATGAAAACCACTTGACCCGCCTAAGGTAAGTGCTTCAATTGATAATTAAATGTGAAATAGAAATTGGAAAATATACTAAGTATTTGACTTGAGAGATTAGATGTGTGTGATTAATAGGTTACATGTCCATAGCACCCCTTCCCACAATAATGGAATGTAAAAAAATGAACCATAATTATTGAATATGACTTAAATGGAATTAATAAAGGCTGCATGCTACTTAGCCTTGTCACACTAATGAATGGAAAGGATGAATGATTAATAAAATTTAAGGATTAAATCAAATGAAATACTACATGACTTCATAATTAAACAGGAATTTCCTGACTTGAGATCGCCTTGGATTCTTATCGTGGGATTCCTTGAGCACTCAGGAACCCCATTATGATTCCAGGATATACCTTTCTTATGTTGTGAACCACATAGATCTCAAACCTTGTATATTCTTTAGATTCCCGGTACGACATCATAGGATCCATTCAATATTATTGCAGGATTCCATAGATACACTTATTAGATCCATCATTGACCAGTAGGTTCCATGGTTAAATCCCATCAGGACCTATCTCTGCTTAGCTCTGTTTTACTTTGGATGGTTATTGTGGATTTGGTAGGAATCTTATTGTGTAATGACTTGGACTTTTCCCCTTGGATTATAGTATTACCATTAGCGAGGCTATAATTATCATTGAGTTGGTGACCCTTGAAGTCTATGTTGCCTTGGTTATTACCTTGGAACTTAATTATTAAATATCATTTCAGGTTGCCTTGTTACATATTGGAAGCATAACTTTTATTAACATATGAATTAGTCATAAATTGGTAATAATCAATTAATGGAGTGTTTACTTGTTCATAAAATAGATGAGGGCTGAAGCAGGTACTTGGGTATTTAGTTACATTAAAGTTAATTACATTATATATGCATGATTTCACACTATTACATTTCCATTACACAAGATGAATGTTATAGACACCTTAGATGGTTTCCCATTATGATTTATCTCACACTCTCTCTAGGCATTGTTTGGTACCCACAGTAGATTACATGAATGTGGGTGTTGATAAAGGGAAGTATACATCTTCGAACACTTGATTGATTGCTGTTTAGGATGAATCTTGATAGTAGACGACTAAGACATATCTCAGGATACTTGGGATATTCTTTTGATTCCCTTATACTTTTTTGGAACATGTTCTGCCTGCTATATTGTATCCATGTTTTCCAATTTTCTAATGACATGACATATCATCGGTTATTGAATGCTATTCTATTTGTTTCAGTTATTGTTATTGTTATATCTATTTTTCACTATGCCTTCTATTTACTTATATTACTTACACTATTTAATGATGTTTATATTCTTCTGTTTCACTAAAATTTGGTACTGAGGCAATAGTATCCCCACTGAAACAACCTAGGCCTTTAATTCTAGTCGACAACCTACAGTGTTTAGGGAGATGAACTTGAGGCAATGTGGCCCACTGGGATCGGGCACCCATTAAGTGGCATCTGTATTCATGACATTACAAAGTTGTATTAGAAGTGGTTATTTTATTTTTTTACTATTTGGAGATAAAATATTAGAGATTAAAAACACTTGGGATTTGGTCATAATCCATGCTTGGGCGTCATGAACCCATGTTCGGGGTAAAAACAAAGTTTCCTAAATTATAATTGTTGTTCTTCTTTTACCTATTACAGTTGACATTATTTCACCATTGGGTGATGCACATGCTATGTGAAGTTGTTGAATATTACTATAGTTGTGGATTTTCTTTCATACTTGGCCCGATAATATGTGGGAAAGGAGCATTGTTACATGAATCATTATAGGCACCTAGAATTCACATGTCATGCATATTTCCGTGAAATATAGGTACATTTCACTATTTTGGATTGCTTGATATGCCTGTGATTGTTGAGTTATGTTTTGATAGTTATCTTAAGCTTGTATTACTCTTGGTTTTGATTGAATGATTGCTTGTCTCAATTTGTGAGGTGTATGGGCCCTCGTGGGACATGATTAGTAATTTACTAAGTCAAGCCATTATGCTATAAATAAATGGGTGTCTCATCCAATGATAAGATGTATGGGAATTGATTCACTAGAAATAACTATCCATTCAAAAGTGAATCATGGAATATAAAATTAATTGGTTGTATAACCTTATCCCACCTTTTCATGTTTATGAAATGTAAAGGAGTGAACATGGAAATTAAATGGAAAATGAAATGAATCTTATACTTAAGAACTTACTGATACTTTGCCATATAAATGGGTAGTTAGGGTAGTATGCCTTGGGTAGTTATTTTTCCTATGTTTAGATTCCTCTAGTTGTTCCATCATTCTAATTAATCTTTTTCTAAGGAATGTTCTTGGCTATTGTAGACCAATGCCACCACAACATCCTCATATCGTACAACAGAAGGTTGGTGAAGACCATGCTTCAGATATGGTGGGCCCTGAGCCACCACTTTTACCTACAAAAGTTCCACTCGAGGAAATTCCTGCTGTACCTAATCTAGAAACTGATTCCCATGTTTGTGATTGTTTCAAACATCTGATGTAGTACATGCATGGTGATCCATGGATTGCACCTACATTGGCTGATCTAACTTGTGAATTCCAGAAGCAGAATCCTCCTACTTTCTCAAGGGATGTTGGTCTGTAGGCTACTGAGCCTTGGATAGATTACAGACTATCTATCTATGAGAATTTGGAGATGTATCTAGAGTGGAGGGTAAATATTTCCACATACATGCTTTGGGATTCATCCATGCGTTGGTGGTATGTGACTTCACAGGTTGGTCATCATCAGGGCATGTTATTGCTCTAATTCCAAACATCCTTATATGATCAGTTCTTTCCTTAGACTCTAAGTGCAGATATATCTAGTGATTTCATGCTTCTCAAGTAGGGTTCTATGTTAGTTATGGAATATTCAGCGTGTTTCATATAGTTTCATCACATTTCACTTCTTCTAGCCGGTGATGACCTTTCGCGTGCTAGAAACTTCGATGATGGGCTTGTGTACACCATATGTATACATGTAAATTCATTTCCCCTTCCTACATTCTCTAAAATAGTAAATAATGATCTTATCTATAAGTGTAACCTAAGGGATTTATATAGTACTGGGTATAGAGGATCAGTGCCCCGATAGGCTAGTAGTTCTTCTGGTGGTAGGAAATGTTCCCTTAAGGTTTCTCGTTAGGGCAGTGACAACCATAGTTCCCATTTCAATAGCTCTAAAGTGTTCCATATGTGTGTATTAAGGGGGAATTTGAATCCTCAATGTGATATTCACCCACTTGAGTGTGTTCTTTTATGCCACGTCATGTGGGGAGTTGGAATAGAACTGATAGGTATGAACAAGGAGGAGGTCATTGCCATGGTAGCCAAACCCCTGATCACCAGCAATGCCATCAGAGTATGATCATGGTATTCCATTTATTTCATAGGGCCATGGATCAGTCCAATTGAATCCACTACAATTGATACCCAAGGATAAGACTATGGGACAATCAATAGTGTGACATACTATTCTTGTGGCATGTACTATAATATCTACTTTATTTGATACAGGTGCTCAAAACTCTTTTTTATATGTTTCTATCATGAAAATTATGAGACTGGAGATACAATATTACTATGGTTTAATAACCCTAGATACCCTATTATGTGTATGAACAGAGGGAATACATCAGTATAGGGACTTCCCCCTTGAGGTAGGTAGTTACCCTTATGAAACCTCTTTGTTCTTGAGATGACAGGCTTAGATTTCATACTCAAGATGGACTTGTTGGTTCACTCTCATGATTTTGTAGATTGCTACCACCACAGGGTATAGTTTACATATCTAGAGGGAATAATTTATCTATATAAGGGTGAGTGGGATGTCCATTCTGGTAGAGATAGACTAGAACATCATGGGATAGGTGGAGTGACCACAAAGATAAAAAATCTCTTCATAAAGGATTGGGGTTTACGATAATATGATTTCCCTCCAGTAGTGGATCATTTTAGGGATGCCTTTTCAAAAAAAAATTACAAATTACCTCCTAAGAGAGAGGTAGAGTTTACAATTGATCTCGTTCCAAGAGTAGATCTAGTGCCATTTCTCCATACATGGTGGCATCAATAGAGCTTAATGATCTCAAGTAGTAGTTAGAGTATTTATAGCCCAAAGCCATTATATGGCCTAGTACATCCTCTTGGGGTTTTACCGTGATTTTTTCCAAGAAGGTAAATGGAACCTTATGTCTATGCATGGATTACAGATGATTGAACCAGAATACGGTCCTGAAACGTTACCCGCTACCTTGAATAGATGATCTCTTCAAACATATTCATGGAGAAAAGGTATTCTCTAAGATGAACCTAATATCTGGTTATCATTAGGTACGAGTCAGGCCATCAGACATACCTCATACAACTTTCCATAGTAGGTATGGTCTATATTAGTACCTTGTTATGTTGTTCGGTCTTGTGAACACACCCACTATTTTCATGGTTCTGGTGAATAGGGTTTTCCACCCCTATTTTGACTCTTTTTTCATGGTCTTTGTGGACAACATCTTGGTGTATTATCACACTCATAGAAACCATGACAAGAAACTTGAGATCATTCTGAGTACACTGAGAGAGTATATAATTTATTCCAATCTTTCGAAGTTCCAATTCTATATCGATAAAGTTCAATTATTGGGTCATATAATATCAAAATTAGACGCATCTATTGACCTATAAAAGGTTAGTGTTGTAGTTTTCTAGGAGAATCCCAACAATTTGTTCGATATATAGAGATTCTTGGGGCTGGTTGGATATAATAGGCTTTTAATACAAGAGTTTTCTCACCTTGATTTACCTTTTACTAGTCTTACAAAGAAGGGTTTGAAGTTCATATGGTTATTGTAATGTGGTAAATCCTTTCAAGAGTTGGAAGGGAGGCTTGTATAGGCACCTATTTTGACTCTTCTAGATCCAGGAATAGGTTTTACCATCTTCTGTGATACATCAGGCATCATCCTAGGAAAAGTTATTATGCAAGAGGATATATATTCGTTGTGTATGGATCTCAAAAGTCAAGGTATCATGAGATATATTATCTAACACATGACCTTGAGCTAGAAGAAATTGTCCATGCCTTATGTTGTTGGAGAAACTATCTATTGGGTGAGCATTTTGTGGTGTACACAGACCACAAGAGCCTCAAATATATCTTTTCTCAGTGTTAATTGAACCTTAGACATCGAAGATGGGTTGAGTATATAAAATACATTGATTTTTAGATTACCTATATTCCTAGGAAGGGAAATGTAGTTATAGATGCACTCAGTTAGAAAAACAAAACATAGACCATATGAGAATCCAATGATGAATGGATGTTAATGGCCCTCTTTTCTGAGCTGCATCTGAAGTTTCATGAAAGTCACGAGCAGTCTAACCTCTCATCCTTGATAGTTTCCTCTTCCCTCCATGAGAAGGTGAAGGGTATATTGTTTCCAAATTCAGAAGGTTTGGTTCTCCATGAGAGTATATCATTATATAACCTTCCTCTGGATTAGTCTGTGGACAGAGACGATATTCTACATCTATGTGGATGTATCTGGGTTCCTGTAGATATGAGAGAGGAGTTGATGTGAGACTCCCAAACTTCTCAGTGGGTAGTTCATCCAGGATTCTCCAAGATCTATTGAGATATGTGACACCAGTATTGGTGTCCTAGGATGAAATGTCTGATAGCATCCTTTATCACTGGGTGTTCCACCTGTCAGCAGGTGAAGGTAGAGCACTAGAGACCCGTGGGATTACTACAGCCGCTTCTAGTCCCAAAATGTAAATGGTAAGATGTTACTATGTAATTTTTTTAAGTTTACCTAGGTCTCCTAGTGGTAGTTATGTTTTATGGTTTTTCATTGATAGACTGAAGAAATTAGGCCACTTCATTACTATTTAGGAGACTCTATCAGTAGATAAGTTGATAAGACTATATGTCTGTGAGGACATATGACTCCACGAGGTCCCTTGTACTATAATTTCAAATATTCATGCTCGTTTCACATCATAGTTATGGAAGGGATTTCATAAGGCTATGGGAACACAAGTGATTCTATGCACATCATTTCACCCTCAGACTGATGGACAATCAGAATGGATAATACAAGTTCTAGAGGATATGACCTAAGCATGTGTCCTTGATTTCAGTGGTTCTTGGGAAAATCATATCCCTCTCATTGAGTTTTCCTATAATAATATCCTTAAGAAGATGATTTATATGGCTCATTTTTAGGACTTATGTGGTAGTATATTCTGTTCACCCCTATACTGGATAGAGGTAGGTGAGGCATCCCTACAAGGTTGTCATTTTATTTAGTAGACTTTAGAGTAGGTTCAGCTGATCAGAAAGCATATGAATAATGCTTAGTCTAGACAAAAATCTTATGCCAATCGCCATCGATGAGCTCTTGATATTGAGGTTGTGGATCATGTTTTTATTTGGGTATCAGCCAAGATAGGGCATAGATTGTTACTAAAGTAGAGAAGGATGTCACCTCATTATGTTAGGCCTTTTGAAATTCTAGAAAGAGTCAGGTCGATAGCCTATCAGTTTCCATTACCTCATAGGTATTGTGCCATACTTGATGTCTTCCATGTTTCACATCTTTTCCAGTATCATGCCAACCCATATCATACCTTTTATCTTGAGGAAGTTGTGTTAGACTCTAATGCTACCATTTGAATAGTATCCAGTATGCATCATTGACCGGAGCACAAAGGCTCTCCATGGCTGATCTGTCCATCTGGTATGAGTTATATGACATCACATCCGAGTAAAGGATGAGTCTTGGTAGAGGGAAGCCGATGTACACAGCCAATGTCCAGAGTTGTTCTCACACATAATTTATCCACCCTTTGAAGTTAAACTCGTGGATTAGTTCTATTAAGGGGGAAAACTGTAAGAACTTGGTTTTCACTCAAGTATGGATCCTTTAAATTTCAATATAAATCTTAAAATTTAACCTAATAGGGATGAATAATGATTTAGCAGAGGTTTCATTGGTGTCCATGGAATGTTCATAGCCCAAAACATTATTTTTGGGTAAACAAGACATGTCACCCAATTAGCACACAGTTGGAGCACGGTTTGGCTAACCATGGGCATATAATTTTTTTGATAGAATCACATAGTACAGTTTATGCATGGTTGTGAAACCTAACCATGCAAGTTCCCCTTATTCCTAGGTAATTGTGTGAAAATACCATGCACAAGAAATTTTTCTGGGTAAATTATCCTTTTTTCCTTAACGATCTATTAGATCCCTCCTTCTTCCCTAATCTATGACCCAGTGGTATTAACCTATTTTTCTCTCAAATTAGATCCTTTTGAAGACCTAATGTATGAATCAAGAGATATCCTTCATCTAATATCCGTTCAAGCTTTCTTTCATCACGTTGGATGTGTAATGGTAAGTACTTGAGTCCGTTTAAGACTTTCTCATTCTGTTTTTCTCTTGAACTAGTTATCGAGGTGTGATAATTTTTAATCTTTTCATAGATCTACTCCGGTTCGAGCCAAATCAAGGGCCAATACTGGATGAGGAGGGTCATATAATACTAATCTGGGAGTTCTATAACTCATCCCTCAAGTTTTTTTATTTTTGAAACTATCGTGTGAGCCCCACCTATTTCATAGGGTGTCGTTTATACAATTTATATGCCATGATTATAATCATTAGAACCATATGGATATTATTTTTCCACATATGTGATTAATTTTTTGTGGTTATGCCCATAACTCCATCCATACGATGTAGGATGTTATTCTATATTTGGGTTTTTAGTATTTGATATGTTTGAGCCACCATTCAGGTGTGACTTTTATTGACCCTTATAAGGGTATGCTTTTCTATATTAGATGGATTGATTTATATTTGAATTGAATAATGGAAAGTACCATTTATTCTCACCACTTGACCCACTGAAGGTAAGTGCATAAATTGATAATTAAATGTGAAATGGGAATTTTCAAATATATTAAGTATATGACTTAACAGATTAGATGTGAATTATTAATAGGATACAAGTTAGTATAATTCCTTACCAAATTAATGGAAGGTAAAAGAATGAACCTTAATTATTGAATATGACTTAAATATAATTAATAAAGGTTGAATGGTACTTGGCCTTGTCACACTAACAAAAGGAAAGGTTTGAACAAAATGGACTTATTGATTAATTATGACTTGATTAAAATATTTCATGTTACTTGAACTTATCACAATAATGAAAAGAAGGGATTGAACCAAATGAAATTTTACATGAAATTATAATTAAATAGGAATATAATAACGCGATCTTGCCTTGGATTCTTATCGGGTAATTACTAGATCACTCAGGAACCCCATTCTGATTCAAGGATACATATTGCTTAGGTTGAGAACCCCCTTGATCCTGATCATTGTCTATTATTTTGATTCCTGGTATGACATTGTAGGATCCATTCAATATTATTACAGGATGCCTTGGATACACTCCTGGGATCCACCATTGACAAGTAGGTTCCATGGTTAAAGCCCATCATTCCCTATCTTTTCTTAGCCCCATTTTACCTTGTATGATCACATTGTATTCGGTAGGCATCTTGTTGTGGAATTCATTGGATTTTTCTCCTTGTATTACACTCTTACCTTTATCCAGGATTCAATTATTACTAATTTGGTGACCCTTGAGGACTAAATTTCCTTAGTTTTTACCTTAGAACTTTATTATTAAATATCATTATAGGTTTCCTTGTTAACTATTGGAACCTTCACTTTTAATAACATGTGACTTATTCATAAACTGGTAATAATCAATTAATGGGTTGTTTAAATGTTCAGACACCAACTGAGGGATGAATAAGTTACTTGGGTATTTGGTTACATTGAATTGATTTACTTTATATATGTATGCTTGCACACTATTATATTTCCATTACACATGCCGAATTTTATAGACACCATTGGTGGTGGCCCACTATGATTTATCTCTCACCCTCTCTAGGAGCCGTTTGGTACCCAAAGTAGGTTACATGAATGCATGCATTAATAAAGGGAATCATACAACTTCAAATACTTGATTGATTACTATTTAGGATAAAGATTGAATGAAAATGACATAGCCAAAGCTTGGTAAACTTGGGATAGTCTTTTTATTCATTTATAATTTTGTAGAACATGTTATTTCAAATTTCATGTATCCATGTTTTCCAGTTTTCTAGTGACATGACATATCATTAGTTTTTTAATGCTATTCTAGTTGTTTCAGTTATTTTTATTATTGTATCTATTTTCAATTATTCCTTATGTTTACTTATATTTCTTCCACTATTTACCAATTTTTATATTCATTCGCTAAACTACACTTTATTAATGAGGGTATATTCTCCCCATAGACACACAATAGTCCCTTACTGCTTCTCAGCGGCCATCGGTGTTTGGGGAGATTTTCTTGAGGCCGTTTGGCCCACTTGGCTTGGGGCATCCGTTAAGTGGATTATGGGTCTGGGATGTTATTATACTACTACTTTAGGATTTTAATATTCTTTTATTTTTATTTTTATTCTGTTATGTAACACATATGCATATTTTTAATTCAAGTGTTTCCATATTCTTCCATATCTATTTATATTCCATCCCTAAATTAATTCTTATCTTTGTTTCTAATTACACCATGAATGATTACACTAAAAATGAGGAACCAACCAAAGGATTTTCCCAAGGGAGGTATATGAGAATTCTATTTATTTTGTGCTTAAATTATTAGGTTTTATTATGTTTGTGATGAGAAAGATTGATGCACACGGGTGTGGTGATCATCAACAATGACATTGATTTAAAAAAATCTATTATTTTATTAAATATTTTCCCTCCTAATTAAACTATAAAATATCTTCATTTGATGAAGTTAATCTATTCAGTAGATTAAATTGAAAATGATGGAGCTATGTCCTGGGATATTTCACACTCTCGATCGAGGTGTGCCATCAACCTTGATTATAGGAGGTGGTGAAATTAAGATTGTTAAATGCATTCAATATTTCATACCACTACATAAAAGAATAGTAATACATGAAATAGATATAAAAATTGAATTATAAAACTTAATATAATAAAAAAAAGAGAATGATAGAACCCACAAACCAAACCATGAAGGCCAAGTTATTTCTTCACTAATTACATTTTTTAATTTCATGTTAATTCATCTTATTTTTTTCCATTTCATTTATTAAATATAATTATTTTCATGAAATAAAAAAAACAAAAAGAAGTAGTTTAGGTGAATTAGATTAAGTAAGTGAATAACTAAGAAAGCTCCTCAAGTGAGATATCCCTAGTTATCCACTGTGTTGCACTAGGAAAACATAGAAATTTACTTTTTCCACACCCTACGACAAGTGTGCGTCATATGGTGAGAATACAAGTATACTTAGTAGGATCATTATCATAGTCTCAAGTGAATATATGAAAATAAAATTATAATTTTCTATTGAATAAAAAATAGAACCAAAAAGAACCTAAAAATGAAAACTAAAAAATCCCAACCTCACCATGGATCACACACAAAATCACGCATCCATGTAAATCATGCATACAAGTATACTTAGTAGGATCATTCCCACGGTCTAAAGTGAACATATGAAAAGAAAATTATAACATTCTAGTAAATAAACAATACAACCAACAATAACCTAATAATCCAACTAACAAATCCCAACCTTGTCGTGGCTCACCCACTAAATCACACATCCAATATAGTAATATTGCATTGAGATCATAAAAAATAAAGGCTCCCTACTACAACTTACAAATTGATTTTCCACTCTCACACCCAACTTCGAACATCCTATACTCTCACCCCTTTTATATGTATCACATCATACATCACACCTATGATGTGGATTGGGATGCTTCCCTCCCTACCCCACCCTTACAAGGTATATCATATTTTCTAACATCGGGAATCATCAAATCACATCTCATATTATCCAAAGAAAACATGGATATAACAATATGTCTCTTCTTATTGGGACCATAAATTATTGGAATAATGGTGAATCGATAATCATGAGATAAAATGAAGTTCAAAAATGCAGAAAAAATGGACACCAGATGTAACATGGAAAAACCCCCAAAATGAAAGGGGTAAAAACCATGGAAAAATAGAAGGACCACTATGGGTAAAAGTGGGTACACACTCACTCACCATTACAAGGAGAAAACACTCATAAATATATATATATATTTAATAATAGGAAAATCACCTCACAAAAAACCACTAAATGAATTGTCGGTGATGAGAATCTTAGTGAAGATGATGGTTGCTAATGAAATGATTTGTGAGTATTGAAAATGGGGGAATCCACTACCTTTTAAAATAAAGCTTCACCCCATGATCCTCCCTTATTTCATCCTTTTAGGTGGGGTTGGACACCCACCACATGCCAGCCATTCCCACCTCCCTTAACAAAAAATGGGGGAGAACACTATCTTAGATAAAAAACACTCTCTACACATCTCCTAATTGAAAATTTTATTAAGAACCAACCACATATCGACAAATCCTTTTTATCTAAAAAAACCATACTGATCATGTCATTTTGAGGGTTCTTGAGGATCTAAACTTATCAAAGTTAATCACCTTTATCAAGAAAGTGGTAATGTAAACCAATTTGCTTCATCCTGGAATAAAAAGAGGGATTATTTACAATGTTTAAGGTTCTATAACTATCACAAAACAATGGAAGCTACCCCTATATATGCCTAAAATCCTTCAAAAACCTTCTCATCCAAACCATCTATTTGAAAGAATGTATAGCTTCCATGTACTGTACCACTATCATGAATATAGAAACAAATAACTATAACTTTGAAATCCATCTCACAACTCCTCCTGTAAGATTAAACACATAAGTAGTAGTGGATTTAATCCAATCATAATCACCTGAAAAATCTAAATCAAAATATCCTTTAATATTTAAATATAATCTTCCATAATGTAATATAGAATTTGATGTCTCCTTGATGTATCTCAAGATCCTCTTCATTGAACTACAATGCTCCCATCCTGGATTCCTTATGTACCAAATAACTTCTCCCACTGTATGTGCAATGTATGTTCTAATAAAAACCATAAAAAACATTAGACTACCCATTGTTGATTCCTATGGTACTCGATACATCTCCACCATCTTGGATTCACTACTAGGACTCATCATAGAGGATAACTTGAAATTAATAAGAAGAGGGGTAGAGATTGAATTATTGTCTTTCATGTTGAAGCATTTCAAGACTATATTAAATTAATTCTTTTGTGATATCCAAATCTTCCTATTATTTCCATGTCAATAAATTTTCATCCCAAGAATATTTTTTTTGGTCCTGAGTCCTTCATATCAAACTCCCTAACCATCTGTGTCTTCATTTCTTAGATCTGATTATTGTTGGATCCTATAACCAACTCGGTATCCACATTCAAAAGAATAATGATGATATAATTACCATCCAAACCCTTGAAATATTCACAAGGATCTTAATGAAGTATGTTTTATCCAAGTATCATGATATAGGAAACAAATCTCTTGTTCCAATAACCCAGTTCCTTCTTGAGACTGTACAAATATTTTTTCAACCTGCAAAACATGTTCTATTTTCCTTCTTCAAAAAATCCTTCTAGTTGAAGAATATAATTCTCCTAAATAAGGTCACTATGGATAAAATCAATGTTCACATCTAGATGCTCTAGATGAAAATTATATGTAGCACACATGTCTAGAACTATCCGAAAATCATCAATCTAACAACATGATAAAACATTTCATTGAAATCAATACTTTCCTTATGAGCATATCCTTTGACCACATGTATTTCAAGATATCATTTCATATGGTCCTTTCTATCCTGCTTGATCTTAAATACCCATTTATTAATGATAGTATTCCTTCCATGAGGTAATGGAATAAGATACAAAGTCTTGTTCTTGTGTAGGATTCAAGTTCCTCATGTATTTCAGCCATCCATGAGGATAAATCTTGACTCTAGGTTGATTCTACAAAACAAATATGGCTCTATATCCCCTATAAATAAGCAGTATGAAATATTTATCTCAATGACATATTATAAGTGCTATACTGGTGCTCTTTTCTCCATAGTTGACCATTGTGGTCCAAACTCAACCACTACTTGATTATCATGATCTGCTAATGCCTTGGAAGAAACTGGTTCTTCCTTGGATTTTCCTCCACCTTGATTTTTGTAGTATCTATATTTTATTTCATCATGTCTCCATAAATTTTCAATTTTACATTGTCTTATTTAAAAATGAAATCTATACTAAGGATAAGTTTGTGGGCAATGGGGTCCAACAAACGATACCCCTTCACACCATCAGTATACCCTAAGAAGATACATTTCCTCGATCTTGAATCCAAATTCAATATTTCCTGGTCATTAAAAAAATGAATATACAGGACTTCCAAAATTATGTAACTGAGAATAGTCATTGGGTTTACCGGTCCACATCTTCATTAGTTTCTCCAGATCAATCACCATTGAATTAGATCGATTGATCACATAACATGTAGTATTCACTACTTCTACCCAAAATGTTTTGGCAATTCCTACAGTCTGCAACATCACCCTTGTTCTATCCAATAGGGTTTTGTTAATCTGCACTACCACTCCATTCCATTTAAGAGTGTACACCACCATGAACTATCTCTTTATAAATTCCTATTGAAAAAATACCAAACTCTTCACTTGTATATTATCCACCATTTTCAGTTCTTAGACACTTGATCTTATTTTTAGATTCAAGTTTCTTCCATGATTTGAACATTTTGAATACTTCTAAAACACAATCTATATTCTTGATTGGGTACAAAAAACATCTCCTTAAAAAATAGTCAATGGAAGATACTAAGTACCATGCTCCTCCCAGAGATATAACTGGTGATTTCCAAATGTTGGAATAGATTAAATATAAAATTTCTTTTATTTTTGTTGTTAATGTCCCAAACATTAACCTATGTTTCTTACTAAATACACAATTATAACAAAATGGTAAGTATACCTTTTTAATCCTAGACAAAAACATTCGATCTACAAGAATCTTCATACCTCATTCTGACATATGGACAATCTTTCGATGCCATAACTTATTTAATGATTTCATTGAGGTAGTTGATGGAACAACTATCTCTTCCTCCTTGTAAATTTCACCTATAAGAATGTAAAAGTTTTTTTATATATTCTCCTCCTTAATTACCACAAGAACAGCCTTCATAATTCTCATCATTCTATTCTTAGTGTAAGTATTTCATATGATATCATCAAATTTTCCTAAAGACAATATGTTCTTCTTCAGGAACTTTACATGGAATACTCCTTGGATGGTTCATACCATTCCATCATGCATATTAAATTTAATAGTTCCAAATCCAATGATCTTTATGTTTTAATCATTCCCCATGCACACAAGTCATTCTGGTTTAGTTTCATATTTATCAAACCATTACCATTGAGATTTCATGTTCCATGTTGCTCTCGAGATGATATTCCATGCAACGTTGAGATGCTTCCTTCTTCCAGCAATCATCATTTATTTACTGACAGAAATGTATTAATTTATAAAAGTACTTGCTACATTCCCCTAAGATCTATTTTCACTACTCTTCTTATTATAAAAATCCTACTTGATGTTCCCCTTATTTCCATAATTGAAACATGTTACAATATTCTTCTTACTCCTTGATTTGGACCTTCCATGATTCTATCTCCCACTGCAACCACGCTCCATCATTATTCCTATATACATTGATAGAGCCTCTATTTGGTGAGAAATTTCTTGTATGTTCTCCTTGTTTTTCAATGAATGTATTCTTCAAGAAAAATGAATGCAACATCATTGAAGGGCAATATATTTGTTAGGATATTGTTGGTGAGGTTGATGATGAGTTGGTCATACAAATATGGAAAACTCTGGAGCAGTATCTCTATATGTTTAGTATCCAAAACATTATAGCCCAATGTCGTGAGTTGGGAGAATAGGTTATTATGGTTGTTGATGAGGTTGTTCAATGATTATGACTCCTCTATTCAAATAGTACAATTCTCTCTTCATATTTTTTGTGTGTAGTGACTTGGCCTCATATAGATTCATGACAGTATTCCATATTTTTTCACTGTATTTTTCTTCATAATGCTTGATAGTACCCCTTCTTACAAATCCAAATGGATGTTGGTAATATCATTCACTTCCATATCGTTCTATTTCTCCTTTGTCACACCCACTGACTTTTTTTCAATTTCCAATAGGTAATTATCCTTCCACAACACTGCCTTCATCTTCATTTTACACAACAAAAAATTATTCCAGTTGAATTTCTTGATCTCAAATTTTACTTCCTTATACATACGCCATAATTCCATAACCTCCTCCATTTTACAACAGTGTATTTATTAAACTCAATAATATTTTTTATGTGGAAGATCAACCAAATTCCCAATCACAAAGAATACTCAAATTTACGAGAATTATTAATATCCAAAAACATGAACAACAATGAGATAGTACCTTGCTCTGATATGAATTTTTGGGACCATAAATGATTGGAAAAATGGTGTATTAGTAATAAAAAGATACAAAAATGTGAAAAAATGTGGAAAAATGGACACTAGATGTAATGTGGAAAACCCCCCAAAATGAATGGGGTAAAAAACCACGGTCAAATAGAATGATCGCTATAGGTAAAAATGGGTACACAATCCCTCATTATTATAAGAAAAACCCCTCATAAATATTCTCTTGAATAATATAAAAACTCACCTCACAAAATATTACTCAAAATGAATAATTGTCAGTGATGAGAGGCTTGGTGAATCTGATAGTTGCTGATGAGATGATTGGTGAGTACTAAAACCAGGGGAAGCCACTACATTATATAAGAAAAAGTCACCCTATTATACACCCTCACTACATCCTTATTGGTCTGGTTGGCCACAGACCATAATCCAGCCACACCCACCTCCCTTGACAAGGGGGGGCACCATCGTGGATAAAAAAACACTGTCGAAAGTTCTTACCCAAAGACACCTGAACCATCACACCACATTTTGATCGAAGACACCTGAGCGATCAGGACACAACAAATAAATTAACCAGAGTAGTAGGTTATCATGAATGTGAATGAAATCCAACCTATTTCCCTCCTCCTACCAAAGATTACCCTCACTACATGTCACATCACACTATATCCTTATCACATTTTGTCTCACCCGAAGGCACCTGGTCCATCACACCACATCTCGACTGAAGAAACATGGGACATCACATAACATATTTCTTAAAGTCTCCCAGGTCATCATAGTTGAAAGAAGTGTGGGGAATAGGGGGAAGATATCCTACCATATCACCACCATCTAATATATTGGTGAAAACATCTGGAACCTAGAACCTCTGAGCATTGATAAGGTTATCCAACTCAGGTGAGGTGTGTATAGATTTAACATAAAATATATGATATATAAATAGAACACAATAACCAACCTATGGGTTCATAATAATTACACTATAACATTGAAATGTGATGTCATGGGAGCTCTAAAATGATGTTTAGTTTTGGGGTTATTTAGGTGCAGTAGGGTGGCTAACCCAGGTCATCTCTAAAAGAAGTAGTAATTAAAACAACTTAATAAAGGTACTTTGAAAATAATGTAAAATAATATAAACACACTACTTAAAAAATATGGGGGTTTGGTTACCATTTATAAAGATATATTAAGTATCTTAAAATAAAATTGTGTTTTTCTCTTTTTTTTTTGTTTTTAAAATGAAATTTGATTAACAAAGCAGAAGGAGAATATTTTTCAATAAATATTTTAAAAGGAATAATAAATATAACTATACCTATTAATTTACTTATTAATAATTACCATTTAAATTAATAACCACTTAATTATGATCCCCTAATTTTTAAACCCTCGAACCATATAGGAGTTGACATTATCACAAAGATGAAAAGATTTAAACCGGAGACTAGCTTCAGAACATGTAATCGTAGTACCCTACTTTGATTGGCATTCTAAATATAGCTTATGGATAGTTGTAAATTAGGGAACATATCTATTATAGAAAATGAGGATTATTATTTTTATGGAATTATATTTGAACTCTAAAAATTTATCATGTGTGCTTTTGTTTCACTGGTTATGTTTGGGCTCTCACAATTTTCACAAATCTCAACCTCACGTGTTTTTGTGTCAATTGGTCAATTTCTTGCATAGTTTCTTAGAATTTTAACACCCAATTCATGGATCATATTTTTTTAATTAAAGTAACTTAATGATTCAAAATAAATAAATGAATATGGTAAGAGGAAGATCTATTACTAAAAAGTGCTACTCTTCCATGGGCGGTGTAGTCATCATAGAAATGTTTTGCATGTTAAAAGGTTTAGAATGGGTATAACCCAATCTCATTTCTACTCTTGATTCAATAAAAAATGGAACAGGTAAAGAAAAATATAATTGATAAAAATCTAATAAAATAAAATAAATAAAATAGAAACTAATAAGTTTATTATGAAAATGAAAACATTACAACATGAAGAAGAAGAATAAGGATTCAATAAATGGACCATTTATTCAAGAGCTACTCCTCTTGCAATGGTTGGAGAATTTGAGTGAAATTAATTATACTAGACCTTAAATATCATAATTCACGTCCCAAACCATCCAAATGAGAAAAAAACTAATTTATAGAGTGGAGGGGAGGCTAGGTTTTAATAGGTTTCAAGTGTGAATGGGGAAATTTGGCCAAATACATTAATCCAAATTACACCGCCTATTTGACCAAAAAAATGGGTGAACCAGTTGTCCTTATAGAAGGATGATTTATGAGAAGATGGTTCCTCAAAATACACTCCATATTTGGGACTAATCAAACACGGGTGTAAATGTCATGGCCCAAATACATAACTAATGTCCAATCTGGAGAGTCCAGCCCATCTTTTACATCATGTTCCATTTTCTCTAACCAAATGCACAATTTAGCTCAGTTTTCTTGAATGAAAGTTGTATAAAATTAAGTGAGGAACATATTTAAAAAAATTCATGTTTAAATAATACATATAAAAATACTTATGTATGAAATACTACAGTGAACTGTAAAAGGGTAAAACTAGAATTTTGATCAAATTTTCAAATGAATGATCTAATCCCAAATAATCTATAAATAAACATATTTAGAAAAATGTGAGGAAATTATATCATCTATTATCAATAAAATATTCAATAAAATTGTGTTTTAAAAACTCTTCCACCCTTACCCTTTTTCACTCCTGTGCAAAACCTGATATCATATATTCGAAAAAATTATGACAAGATATGCCTGTTCATATTTCTCAATCCATAGTGGAAATATAGGAAAAATAATAATTAAATCAATATTCAATATGAATAAATTTTAAATTCATTGTCTCGTTAATTGTGTCAATAAAAAATCCAGTGAGATTAATAACACTAATCATAGTGAAACAAGTCATGGTTCTACTATGCCACTAATTCTCCATGTGTGTGTGTGACAACCATTCCACGTTCATATCTCCACCCTTTATTCAATATATTCAGATCAAGTAAAAAAATTCTTCTTACCTGGTTTAATTCACTAAACCTCTTCTACATTCCTTTTCAATTGAATTTCAAGACCCACACACTTAAGCATTCCTGAAATTCAAACCTTAATATCCCAACCTAGATATCCCAATATGATGTACATTTCATCACTCCCCTCTTTTATTATTGTTATTATTTTTTGTTTTTTATTTTTCACTTGGAAAAAATCTCACACTCAACTCTCAACCCATGTTTCATCTTCTCATGGAACTAATTTTAATAGTTATAACAAGATCAAAGGTTGAGGAAGAGTGGTTTTTGACCTTCCCAAGACACAACCCATATTTTTTTTGAGGGCTTATAACAGTCAAATAACAGGTACACATGCATAGTTCAATTCTGAATAGTAATAAAACTGATCAGAAGGGAAATGAATGTATGGATCATCCAATAAATTTTTTACCTAACATGACTATACATTCAATTGAGTAGGAAAAATTTCACAAGTTATGGTTGAGTGAAAATTTGTGTGGAGAAATCCATGATGGAATTTACCATGAACAATTATCACAAATAATGATGTCAAAATCCAAAAGGTTTTATAATGAAACAACCAATCATATCATCGATGGAATATATTTTTATAAAATCCAACCCTTTATGAGGAAATATTATTCATGATTATCATTATACCAATGAATTTTGAAAAAAAATGAATTTTCCATATGTTTCACTAGAGAATGTTACATGATATATTTTATTTTTTTACTGATTTTTTGGGTTTTTTTGAAAATTTAACCAAAAAAATTATATAAAATACACACAAAACACAAAAATGAAAATCCTAAATATCTACCCCAAAATGTTTTCCCCTCCCCTACACTTAAAATATTTCATTTTCCTTAATGGGAACCTATGAGATGATATATGTACATGAAATGTATAATTTTAAATAGGACAAGTAATATAAAAGTGAAAGGGTTAGGGAAAGCCTGAAATTTTCAAGTAACAATGGGTTCATTCAATGTGATGAAATCCACTGCATCAATAGTAATTCCCTAAATTTATTTATTAAAACATTTCCTATTGACTATAAAGCTCCTTCTAGTGTCCTCTTGTGTGATCTCCATAGGAATCAACTTCAGTTGTGAACTATAGAGTAGGAATTTCTCTCCAATATGAAACTCCATTTGTTGGATCATTCTATCATGAGATGCTTTTGATCTTTCCATATAGATCCTTGAGTTCTTAATATGCTGACAATAAAATCTCCTCAAGATCCTATATTTTCACCTTCCATTGAATTCCGGCTTGATCCAAATCCATGTTTCATTTATTTATAGCCTAATAAGCTGAATTCATGACTTCCATGAGGAGATGACACGCTTTCCCAAAAATAATAAAAAAAATGGGGACATACTGATGGGTGACTTTTATACTGTCTTATAAGATCATAGTGCATCATCTAAGTGCTTTCTCGAATCCTTCCTATCCGGGTGCACAATTTTTTCCAAAATTTCTTTCAACTCGTGATTTGAAACCTCAACCTGACCATTTGTTTGGGGGTGGTATGGTTTTGATGTTTTGTGTGACACCCCATATTTCCAATGTAGGGAATCTAGGTTCCGATTACAAAACTATGTCCCCTAGTTAATGATGACAGCCTTTAGTACTCCAAACCTATAAAAAAAACTTGTCTTAAAAAAGTCCAATACAACATGAGAATCATCAGTCCTGTTGGCCTTAGCCTCCACCCATTTAATCACATAATCAACAAAAACAAAAATATAAAAAAACCAAATGAACTTGGAAAAGGACCCATAAAATCTATTCCCCAATCATAAAAAATATCACAGAATAATATGGGTTGTTGTGCATCTTGTTTCTCCTAGAAATGTTTCCAGTGTGTTGGAAACATGATCACAATATAAAAAAAACATGAGCATCATGGAATAATCTAGGCCAATATAATACAGATTCTAAGACTTTCCTAGCTATTCTGTGGGGTCCAAAGTGTCCTCCACATGAAAGTGTATGGAAGAAATGCAGAAAAGATGAAAACTCATGATCAAGAACACACCTCCTAATAACTTGGTCACTACACATGTGCCATATGTAGGGATCATACCAAACATAAAATCTTGTCTCACTCTTAAACTTTTGGACATGATATTTCTCTAAATTTGCAGGAATATCATAAGCAATAAGGTAGTTAACTAAATCAGCATACCATGGATGCGTACCTAAGATGGAATAAAGATTCTCATCAGGGAAAGTGTCCCGAAGTGGTAACTAGTATAAGGTGTCATCCTCTAGTGTGTGAGTAAGCATACTCATGTGATACACCACAAGATCTTCTGAATCCTTCTTGTCCTTAATCTCAATATCAAATTTCTGAAGAAGGAGCATCAATTAGATAAGCTTGGGCTTTGCATCTGTCTTCTTCAGGAGGTACCTAAGAGCTGCATGGTTAAAAAAACAACTAATTTAGAGCCTAATAAATATAAATGAAATTTATCTAAAGTAAACAGGGTGGAAAGAAACCCCTTTTCCATGGTTGTGTAGTTTGATTGGTCTGAATCCAGTGTCCTCGATGCATAGGAAATCACATTTGAATGTCCCTCTACCCTCTTAGATAAGACAGACCTAACCACAAAGTTGGAGGTGTCACACATAAGATCAAAAGGAATCTCCCACCATGGGGGCTATATGATTGGTGGAGTGGTTAGACACTTCTTTATCTCATCAAAGGAAGTACTGAAAGAATCATTAAACAAAAAATCAGGATCCTTTTTGAAGTAATCATGACAAAGGAAGACCAATCTTACTAAAATATTTGATGATGTACCGATAAAATCCTTCATGACCTAGGAAATATCTTACATAACACACACATGAAGGATAGGGTAAGGATGAAATAACATCTACCATTGATGTATCATCCTCTATCCCATGTTTTGACACTACATACCCTAAGAAAATGCCATGCTCTACCATGAAATGAAACTCTTCAAAGTTCAAGACTAGATTATTCTCAATGCAATGATTTAATACCTTTCCCAAACTAAAGATACATTCATCAAATGAAGATCCATACACTGTAAAGACATCCATAAATACCTCTATTCATGTCTTAATAAAATTAGAGAAAATACTCACCATGCATCTCTAGAAGGTACCTGGGGAATTTAAAAGTATAAATGGCATCCTCCAGTAGGGAAATGTGCGGAATAGGCAAGTGAATGATGACTTCATCTAATCCCTTAGGGCTATAGTAACCTGAAAATATCTAGAAAATTCCTCGAAGAATAAATAATGTGTTTTCCCAGCTAGTTTCTCAAGGATTTGATCAATAAATGGGAGGGGGAAATGGTCCTTGTGAGTGGACTGATTTAGACTCCTATAATCAATACACACACCAACTATTTATCACCCTCATTATAACTATCTCCTCTCTATCATTTTTTACAACTATAACACCACTTTTATTAGGAACAATCTGAATAGGACTTACCCACTGGGAATATGAAATGGGATAGATTATAAATACCTTGATAAAATTTTCAACATCTTTTTTAACAACCTAAAAAAGTGTTGGATTCAGTCTTCTTTGTGTCTACCTAATCAGTTTATCCCCATCCTACAAAATAATCCTATTCATGAAAATGGAGGGGCTAATAACTAATATGTTATCCAAGTTTCACCTGATTTACTTAATGTTCTCCCTCAAAATATTAAAATGTTTTTCTTCATGTTCAAAAGGAAGATTATTATCAATTATAATATGTAATCTCTTGCCACAAAACAAGTATGATTATTTGAGATTTAGTGGAAATGGATTGATCTCCAATGAAGGGGGTGATGTATGGATAAAGACATTGATGGAACTAAAATATGTATAAAAATAACATCAGTATCAGAATAAAAATCATGAAAATTAGAGAATAATTCATCAAATCCATCAACATACTCAACCTCCATGTTATAATAAAAGTGGGAATTATCAAAATTAGAATATGAATCTATTTCAAAATTAAATCCAAGAGAGTTTTTTTCATTATAAATAGGTGTGGAAGTTCTCTTAGACATCAAACTAGAACTAATACTCATAATCTCCCTAAGCATATAAAAATAAAATTCCATGGGGTTTTATTTGGTGGTTAAAACTGGGATATAAAAATAGTGCAATGGTCCTCTAAGGGGTACTTCATGGAGTCTATAACATTAAATATCTCAACTTCGTCCCAAAAATCCATGGAAAGTGTACCCTTACTAACATTTATGATTCTTTTGTAGTTTTGAGGAAGGTACTACCTAAGATAATGGTAGCACGATAACTTACCTAATCATCGTCCATGTTAAGAACATATAAATCTTCTGGAAAGATCTTATCACTTACCCAAAAAAGTACATCCTCAAGGACTCCGGATGGATATGTTGCAGCTCTATTCACCAACTGTACCACAACTCTTGTCTACTTCAACTCACAAACCTATAAAAAATATAAAATAGAGTGAGGCATAGCATTTATGGAATCCCATAAACCAAATAAATCATCAAAAAAGTGTAATTCCCCTATGGTGCATGGGATGGTGAATGTCCTTGGATCCTTGCACTTTTTTGTAATTTCTAGATTTTGTGTAATGAGTTCTAACACATTTCTTCCAAGATAGACCCTCTCATTCCCCTTGAGTCATATTCAATTGTTACAAAGTTCATTTAAAAATTTTACATACCTTTGGATTTTCATTATTTCTTTAGGTATAGAGATGTTGATCTTAACACACTTGAATGTATCAAAAAAATCTTTTTTGCATCACCTCTTCAGCCTTCTTCTTGGTTTTTATAGCTCTGTTTGGAAGAGGAAGGTGTTTAGGTGGAATATCATAAATCTTTTACTTTCCTTTATCTTTCTCCATGTGTTTATAATTAGTTGATATGTATTGGGGATTATCCATAGTTGAGGTGAATATTGGTGGAACGACAGGTGCAGATGTATCAGTTTTTTTCTCCATAATTCTCAATGTGATGACACTGATATTCCCCTTGGTGTTTCAAGTGGGTTGAAAAGATAGATTTATGGAATTTTTACTTATAAGTTCGTGGATGATGGTGACAATCTGGCTCATTTGAGTCTTCAACTCTGTCAACTCTAAACCTTGACTCTTTATCTTATTCAATTGATTAAGAACAATTTGATTCAAAAGGTAATAACTATTAGAATCTACCTTGTGTGGGGGATTAACTTGTTGTGGTCTTTTTTATGCATGGTCTTCAAATCTCTTTTGGGGGTCATTGGAAACCCTACTAGTAAGGCGGAGGCTACTTGAAGTTTTGTTTAAAAGGGGGATTTTTTTGTTGTCCAAAGCCATACTTCATGGTTTATTGACCCTTCCACCCTTGGTTGTATGTTGGTGAAAAGGAATAAAACTTATTTTGGGGATGTGGTTATTGCTATTTCTAATATGGTCTCCCAATAAATACTACCGAACAATCTTCTATCAGTTGTAGTTGCGGGAAACAATCAGTTGGGTGTTTTGTTTTAGTGTAGTTTCCACAAGGCCTTGTAGAAGTGGGCTGAGATATATTTTGAGGAAATGAAATTTTCATCACCACAGTGGTAAATTATTCCAAATTTGTATCAATTAAATGACTTTCAAGAGAATAATTACTTACCAGATGTACTCCCCTAACAAACGGTGTACCTTGATCGCCAAATTGTTGGGAGTTTTGTGCCATATTTTCAATCAACACACATGCAACTATTGGTGTTTTTTAAACCAATACCCCTCTATCTGTGACATCTACCATACTTCTCCCCATAGGTATGAGTCCTTTATAGAAGTACTAGATGAGTAATTTCTCACTTATTTGGTGATGTAGGCAGCTTGCAGAAATCTTCTTGAATCTCTTCCAGTACTCAGAAATTGACTCCCTTTGTGCTTTCTTGATCTCACAGATCTCTTTTAGAATGGTTGTGGTCCTTGATTCTAGAAAAAATATCTACAATAAAAGACATTTCAAATTCTTTCAACATGTTACATCATCAGGATGAAAATAATACATCCAATCTTTCGCAACTCCAAAAAGTGAGAAATGGAATTCTCTTAGTTTGATTTGATATTCAAATAAATTTAATGGTTTTAGGGTTGAGAAAACAACATTAAATTATTTAAGTTATATGTTTATTCCATCACTAGATAATCCAAGAAACTTTGGAAGAAGGTGAATTAACCAAAATTTTAGTTTAAAATATGATTTAAGATTTGGGTATGTAATATTACTTTGTTGAAAATTATTTTCTAGTGTAGCCGATTCTAGAATTATTCTATTAAGTTCATTATTATTTTTTTCAACCATTGTTTCTTATTTTATGATTTATTTAGAAGTTTTTCAAATTTTTGTGTTCCCAGAATGGTGAAATTATCCAATCGGTTGAATGTTGAAACTTCATGTAGACTAAGAATGTCTGATTTGATTCCTAAGGATGTGTTCAATATCAGGATAAAGATCTAAGATATATTCAGGATTAGTTCATGTAATAAATAAAATAAAAATAAAAATAAGAAAATTTGACCATAAGAACATAAAAATGAGAAGTTTGAGTTGATGTTCCAAAAAGAAGAGTAAGAAAACAAAAGAAAAAGAAAAATTCAGATTGGTTAAAGAAAGAAGAAATAAAAGAAGAAGAGAATAAAATAAAAAATAAAAGGAATACCTATAATTGGTTGAAATAATTACTTTCATCCCTGGAAATGGTGCCAATTTGATAGGATCTGTCATGGGTGCTCTCGAATGATGTTCAGTTTTGGGGTTATTTAGGTGCAGTAGGGTGGCTGACTTAGGTCGTCTCCCAAAGAGGTATAAATTAAAACAACTTAATAAAGGTACTTAAAAAATAATATAAAATAACATAAAGGAAATACATAAAAAGTATGGGGGTTTTTTGACCATTTATAAAGATATATAATGTAGGATGGAAGAAAAGCTTATTTTTTGTTTTTGAAATGAAATTTTATTAACAAAGAACAATGAGAATATATTTATAGAAAATATTTTCAAATGAATAATCAATATAACTCTACCTATTAATTTACTTATTAATCATTATCATTTAAATTTATACCCAATTAAATATTATCCTCTACTTTTTTGACCATCAAACCCTAAGATAGTTAATACTATCACAAAGTTGAAAAGAGTTAAACCTGAGGCTAGCTTCAGAGGATGCAATCGTAGCACACTGCTTTGATTGACATTATAAATCTAGCTTATGATCAGTGGTAAATTATGGAAAATATACATTCTAAAAAAAGATGATGAATTGTGTTTAGGGATTATATTTGAACTCTACAAATTTATACTGTGTTCTTTTGTTTCACCGTTTAAGTTTGTGCTTTCACAATTTACACAAATCTCAATCTCGTATGTTTTTGTGTAAATTGTTCAATTGGTTGATTATTTTCTTGTAATTCTAAAACAGAATTAATGGATAATATATTTTGAATTAAATTATATTAATGATTCAAAATAAATAAATGAATAAGTTAAGAGTTATATCGATTACTAAAAGGAACTACTCTTCTATGGGCAGTGTAGTCATCATAAAGACATTTTTCATCTACAAAGGTTTAGAAAGGGTATAAAAATCTCATTTATAATCTTAATTCCAGCCCAAATAGGATGCATAAAGAAGAAGATAATTTATCACAACATAAGGATATATAATAAATAAAATAGTAACTATGAAGTTTATTACACAAATGTAAACATTACAACATCAAGAAGAAGAAGACGGCTTCAATGAGGGGATCTTTGCTTCAAGAGATACCCCTCTTACAATGGTTGGATAATTTGAGTGAAACCAATTATCCTCTACTTTAAATATCCTAATTCTCATCCCAACTCCTCCAAATGATAAAAAAACCAATTTATAGATTGGAGGATTGGATAGGTTTTAATAGGTTTCAAGTGTGAATGGGGAAATTCGGAAAAATAAATTAATTCATATTTCACCGCCTGTTTGACCACCAAAACGTGTGAACCAGCTGTCTTTACAGAAGGAGGATTTATGATAAAATGGTTCCTCTATATCCTATAAAAATTTGGTCTTGATCCATGAATATATGTAAATTTTATGGCCCAAATACAAAACTAATGTCAAACTTGGAAAGTCCATCCCAACTTTGACTTCATGGCCAATTTTCTCCAACCAAATGCACAATTTAGCTCAGATGCCCTGAATGAAATTTGTATCCCATTAAGTCAGGAAAACAATTAATTAATGTTAATTTTAAATAATACATATAAAAATATTTATGTCTGAAATACTACAGTAAACTGTAAAATGGTATAGTAATAATTTTCATCAAATTTTCAAATGAATTATCTAATCCCAAATATTCTATAAATAAACATATTTAGCATAATGTGAGGAAATTATTTCATTTATTATCAATATAATTCTTTTTTATAAAACACACCACCATAAAACCAATGTGCCATACTTAAACCATCAAAACTATTTCCACCACTATATGCAACACACCACACAACAACTACATACGCCACACATTTAGAGTTTCAATTACAAGTTTCACTATTTCCATTTTAAAAAGTTACACTAACCCCCATTAATAATAAATTTATTTCACATTGACACAACCATTTATTATTCATTTATCAACCTATTCATTTATTCATTTCAATCATCATCATCATTTATTCCACTGATAATCTAGAAATGAACAAAACAACACCACAAATAGCTCACCCAACTAACACAACTATTACGACAACACTATGCCAACCAATATTTCCAAACCATGAAAAACAATCCATATATACATAAAACCACATGAAACAACAACCACAGATGAAAACTACCACATAACTATAACCACTACACACACTACCAATGCGCACCACAACCGCAACCACTACTCACTCCATCTCTCAAATTTCATCACTGTATCAATGCCAAAAAACCACCACATCAAAGCCCCACATATCACACAACCCATGTAGTCACCTAAAAACCCACACAAAATACCAATCCATATAGTAAAACACAACAAGAAGAACACATAATAGAAACACATCCCAAAATCCATAATTCATTTAGGTAATTTAATCACATTACTTATTTTTAGCATGAGTATTATCACACAAACCATATTTCCATGGTTGACCAATTTAGTTGACATATTTATGTTATTTATAGCTTTATTTAGGGTTAAATAAAATAATAAAACATCAAGGGTCTCATAATATATCACCTAAAAAACAAATAAGGCTCTTAAAAGCTTTTATTCTTAGAATTGGAAATAAGCATGCAAAATCTCAATGAAAATATCATCAAAGAAGTAAAATAATGGGACTAATCCCCATCCACATAAATTTTAATTTTTAAAATTAATTATATTAATTAACCAAACCCATAATATAGAACCAAATTAAAGGAAAAGAAATAAATCCCCACACACATAAATAGGTGAGAATGAGGATCCCCTACCTCGAAGAAGCTTTCTGATATCACTGTGTAGCATAAGATGAAGAAGAAATAGATGAGAAACAAAAAACCAACTAGGAATATTTGGATCACCCTAAAAAACAACAAGTGTTCCTTAAAAACATATCCTTAATTCAACCCAAACCAAAACAGAAATTTCATAATGAAATCCCATAGAATAACAGATGAAAAATAGTAGAGATAAAGGTAAAGAACTCACCATTGATCACCAATGAGAAACCATAATAACTCATAGATCAATGCATGGATAAAGGTTCATAAAAGCATTGAAAAGTTTCAAGTTTTAATCCAAAAAGGATAGGAATAAAGACCAAATGAGAGAAACTTAGAAAAAAACCTTTATACAGTTTGTACACCACCCCATTTATGGAATGAATTCTAAATTTACAGTTAAAATTATATAGGGTCCATGGTTTACAATCCATAAAATACCAATTCAATGTATGAATCCGTTATCTGTAAAAATTAAAGGTTTCTAAGATAAAATAAAATACACCATAAACCCCCTTCTTATGGTGTAAACTCATTTCATTCTTTGTCCCTCATCATAAAAAAGCCATAAACTACAAACAGAACAAGCTATAAAACAAAAATTCATGATGTAAACCCCTATTTTAAAACATGAATGTCCCTACTACTACAAAACTATAACTCTAACTACAAAATACCCTCTAAGTCCACCTCTAAATACTCTCCAACCACAAACCAATAAAATAACAGGCAGGGAAGGAATATGTCATTAAAAATACAATCAAGGTTTTCTATATTTACCATAAACTACCATGAATGAAATATCATGATTATATTATTATAATTTCTCAAATAGGGGATTTTTAGAATATATTATCTTAAAAAACTTTTAATATACACACATCATATAAAAACATCTAAAAATTCATGTACATGTCATTAACTCCCCCTTTGACTCATTTTATAATCCACCAAAACCCCCTTCAAAATAATATTGATTAAAATCACTAAAAGTGGTAGTAAATATGATTTTCAAACCATATTTTTTTTAATATCAAATATTACCAAAAATTATATATTTAATGGAAGTGAAAGGATGAAAACTTAATCTCGTGAATTTCTCCCACTCAAAGGATAAATTCTTTTATTTTATCATAGTGACACATTTTTTATAGTACTCAATGAAAATATTATTTACAGTGTGTTCAACCCTCAAACATTCTCCTTAAAATCCTTGTAAGTAATAATTATTAAATAATAATAATAAGTAATCATAAGAAAACACTTTGTTCCACAAAATAAAAATTCTGGATGAGACCTTCCTCTTACCCTAGAATGCTCTTTTCCTCTAATCTCATCTTGGGAATATTTCTTTAGTCTATCCATTTTGTTTTGACTCTCAATAGACCTATGGTTTTTTTATTCCCTTGATCTTCTTATTCATGTTTAATTTTTCTATTAACATTATTTTTCATGGTAAATTCATTTTCTTGTGCATTATGCGAATTCATTATTGTATCTTCTTATTTAGAAAAATAGCCATGAAATTATTTGATCTATGACTAGTTTGGTCACATATCTAACATTTAATTGAATTTTTATGTCACCACTAGAGTATTAATCCTCATGTAACATTTAATCACTTTCTTAGACCTTTTCCTTTTTCTTTTCAACAATTTTTTAGCCTCCTCTAATTATTTAGTAAATTTCAATTGATTTGTCCAAACAATTGAGAAATACCTTTTTATATTATCCACATTCTTGGATTTTTTACATGACTTAACACTATTTTCATTTTTAAATATATTCCATTTTGTAGTGTAGGGGGATTATTCTCCCAATATAGAGATGAAAACCACATCCTTGTGACCGCATACATTGCATCTTCTATATACTTATTCTATAATATGAAATATTTTTTACAGTCATTTTTTGTGTATATTTTTTCCAATGATGTCTCCCTTGATATTTCATTTCTAAATTCTCATAAAACAACATTTTGATTCTTTACCATTTATTGGTAATGATATATTAAATAAAAAATAATAATATTTTTTCTCATGCTTTCCACAACACCAAAAAAACCATAGAAACATTGATATTCTAATTTGGTTCCAAATATTTCTAGATTTGTGTTGCTAGTGTCATGTTGTAAAGTAAGATTTATTTTGTCTTGGGGGTAGTTTTCCTCTTATATAAATTATTAATCCATTTTTTATGGGATATTTCCTCTAATTTTAATAATCCAAACCTCCTCAATTTTACATTTGTCACTAATAATTGTAGAGAAAAAAAATTATTTTCAATTTGGGTAAGTGTAGATTTACCTTTTTCTTTTGGATCTTTCTACTCACAATTATGTGAAGAATTTCCTTTGATATAAACTTATTCTAAGATTTTTATTTCCTTATTCATCTCATACTAAATAGTGAGACATATATATTTGTCTTAAATAGTTATTCTTCTCTTATAACTAACTTGTTCTCAAGATCACCAATAATCTCCTCTTATTCAGCTTCTCTAAGATCTTTCTTATTAATATTATCTACATAGCCTTCTTATTTATTTAAAAATTATTCCTTTTATTCACCAAACATGTTATTATCCTTTATAAATATCTTATTTTATTTTCTATGATTCATAATATCCCAAATAGATGTTTCTAACTCACATATAAACTATCATTCCCACTATATCCTTTCTTCTATGTCATCATCACAGCTTGATGTATCAAAACCTTTTTAAACCTTAAAAAAATTGATCTCATCATCTAAAGAGATACCATATTATGAATTAACTTTCTCATGATTTCTCATAAAACCCATATTATTATTTATAGAATATTTCCTTTTCATCCTATCCTTATACTTTTTTTGAATCTTCTCATTATCCATATTAGATTCTGATTCTTCATTCTTCTAATTTGGAAAATCATAGGCAAAGTTTCCAAGACTACCAAAACTCTAAAAATTTTGGTGATTTTTTTAATTTTCCATTCCAATTTCCATTTATATATTTTCTAAAAAAGTGGTACAATCTTTTTGAATTCATATTCCCTTTTCCCATCTTCTAAATCAATTGATTCATTTGCTTATTCTTCCTTTATTATTCCTGTTCTCATAGCCTGAAAGGCCATTTCAAATTTTTAATTCTTCGTGAATGTTTTAGTATTAAAAATTTCATAATCTATGAGTATATTATGTAACTCATAATTTTTAGATATTATATTTCTTCCAAGGATGATATTTTTTAATAAAATTGATCTGGAAAATTCCTCATAATTTTTTTAGTAGTAATAAAATCTTTTATCTACTAAAAAAATTCAATTATTTGATCATCATCCATTTTTATGTTGTAAAATTGTCTCCTCTAAACTTTATTTTGTCTTATATGACTTTGATATTATCTTTATAGCTACTTCACAATTTTTCCCATATATCCTCTATAGTTTGGAGTCTCATGACCATTGTGTAGAATTTTTTTGATTGAGACATAAAGATTATATTGTGAGGTCTTCTATATAGATTTATATTTATATTTTTTTATTAAGTTAAAGAATATCTTTTATCAATGGGTGGAAAACCCACTATTGGAGTATATCTCCTTCAATATGAGTGATAAGGGATAAGGTAACCTCCAATTAACCCACCTCTGATAATTATTACCATGAAATGTGGGAATACCTCTATCATTAAATGAGTAAATAATTTCCATATAATTTAATTCTTCTAGTATCTTTAGAGGTAAACTTAATTTGATTCCAATTATAGGACATAAATACTAGTGAGGTAGCATTGAGAGGGGACGTGTGAATCATTGGTACTCACTTTTTATGAATTATTCTCCTCCATATTTCAAATTATTTAAAATTTTAGATTTCTAAATCCACTAAATAATATATAACAACCTCAGTTCATGTAAAATAGTAAAGAGAGATACCAACACATATAATTTATAAGGGTTGGAATAAAATCAGACTCATTTACAAGTTTCATGCCCTAACATGGATTGAAAACTATAATCTTATTATCAATTATAGTATATTAGGAAATAAATAGTTATACAATATAGAAATTTATCCTCTAGTCATCCTTGGTTATATTCATTGGACACAAACTCTTTGAACTCAGTTGTTCATACACCCCAATCATCCCTATCATCCTCAACTGGTTATAAACCCCAACCATGAGCTTCTTACACAATTAGTTAGACACCCCATTCACAATCTCCACTTATTTGTGTTGATCCAGTAATAAAAATATCTATATTTTTTTAAATGATCATACTTCATAAGCCTATAAGATTATTATTTCTTATATACACCTTGAATATATTCAACTTCATATTTGGACATGATTTATAGGTCTTTAAACTCCTTCCAAATGGGATTTGGATTCCCCATATCTTTGATTACTCAAGTCTATCTTCTTTAGGGACTCTTGGATTTGGCTCACCTCATTGTCTCCTTGATTAATGGATTCATGAGTATCTCATAAATCTCATTACACTATGTATGCAAGTTCTTAATTCTTTCTCACTTCACCCCTTATTCTTTTACAAACTTCGTATATTTATAATCACATAATGATAATACATAAATATTTAACTCTGATTCATATTTTTAAAATCCACAATCTTTGGAAGGAATGTTGTTCTTCCATGTCACAAACATGACATATTTTAAAGATATGTTTCATATTATATCCATTCTTTCTTTGTTATGGTGGTTTACCATGCATTATTGGAGGAAAGGGTGGGTTTTCAAGATTTGGGCCATATTGTGAGCCCATTTCCTGATTTAATTTTTTTCTTTTACAACTCCTCAACTTTTCAACAGTGTTCACCCATTCAAATTCCCAATTGGACTCCCTTAACCTATTAAATCTACCATATCCATTTGGACCCCTTAGTAATCCATAATCATGGCGGATTTGGGTTATTTATTAAGGCATTGGCCGAGCTTGAGAGCCCATTTCCTGTTAAAAAAATTTGTTTCTTTTTTATATTTTTAATTTTTTAATGTTTTCGGTGATTCGACCTATCACTCAAGCCCACTGACCCTAGCCTTACCCCATGTTAGTTTCCCCCTCTTTGGAGCTCATATTCATCCCGAATTAGGGAAAAATTTCTTAGGATCTCTCAAATCTCCCAGATTTAAAAATGTAATTTGTTTCTTTCATAAATCCTACATTTTTTACTATTTTTTACCCATTTTAGTTCTTACTTGACCTACTAAGACTTATTATAATCTTCATATCAGTTTTGGATGCTTTGAGATTCTTCTATTGGTGTGTTTGTGGTGATTTCTTCAAGATACCTCAAGTAAGTGGGTTTTCTTCCTTCCTCCTCCAATTATCTTAGGGTTTCTTCCATTTTTCTTGAAGTTACTAACATCTAGGAAGTAGGTATTTGAAAATAGGTTCTGTGTTTGAGTCTCATGGTCCAAGAATGTGGTTTTAGGTTTGTGCTCACTTCCTTGTGGTGCGGTGGTGGTGCGGTTGAGGTTTTGCAAAAGGATTTGAGGGGTTTGATATATATGGTAGGTGATCCCATGTGTAAGCATTGTAGAATGAGTTATCATGCTAGATTTTTATTTATTATATGTTTATATTTCATTATTTTTAGTGAAAAATTTGTTTTTGGTAGAATTTGTTAAATGGTTGATTTTTAAGTTCCAATTTTGTGTGAAAATGGGTTTTTTACTTGCGCATTATTTCTTGTAACAATTGGTCTTATTTTATAATTCATGGAATGGATTTATAAAATTGTTTTAGAGCTGAAAATTATGGTTTGGTGTAATATTGGTATGAATTTTGTGTTAAAATATGGGATTTAAATGGATTTTGTGTGCCAAGTTTTTTTATAACTTAGGTAATTATTTTATGGGAATTCCAAGCATTTGATTGAGTTATACAAATGATGAAAATAATTTTTAGATACTGTTTTGAGTGTGTATGACCAAAACTTGTGTTTTTAAGTTTAAATTGAATTTGGTATCATGTGGAACCTGTTTCAGAACAAAGAGGGAAATCTGGGTTTCTAGGTGGGCGGACGTTTACTAGCATGCTAGCGATCCGGAGTGGTTTTGTACCTGTTTTACATAGCAAGTTTGATGTTGAAAACACTAAAAAAACTATGATGATGATGATTTTAGGGAACACTGGGTAATGGGTGATTCCCCTACTAGTGGATCGTGGATGGGAATAGATATTGTTTTGGTTACTTTTACACCAAGATGCGAGCTACATGGGGCTTATAACTAACTAGTGCCTAGGGGTGTTCCCAGGTTGAGTACTCATTGACTATTTGGAATTTATCTTTGGATCATGGTGTTTTTGGATGTAAAATTAATTATCCTACATGTTTTATTTAAATGTACCTATTCTTTAAAGTTGCCCACTTTGAAAACTATTTTCATTTAAAAGATGTACCTTTAGAAATTATTTCTATCATTATTTGTTTATAACACTTGTAAAAAATTTATCTTATAATGCATGTAACATGGAATATTTGGGTGGTATCCTGTTGGGATTAGGTTCACACCCTACTTAAACTTTTGGGTGTAATTAGACTTGGTTATGGTTGATACAGGTAATGGAAAGGATTTTTGAGATGGTGGTTCAGGTTTCTAGTTGCTCATGTTGTGCGGTGTTGTAGAAATAACTCATGGGCGATGACCCCTTGTCATGTGGTGGTATTTGGGTTGTTTTTTATGCTAATATTTCAGTTTGGGACCCATTGGGTCTTATTAAAAACCTTGTATTCAGTTCTTAATTTTTATTTAAGTCTTGTTTGTTGGTAATTTTTAGATTTAGTTTGTTGATCGTCTTTGGATGTTAAATGATCCTAAACTCGGGTAAATCATTCCCAAACCAATTTCAAGATACCTGTGAACTTGTGCCATCCCATGGGGATAGGTAACACCATTTGGTTCATTCCATGGGATAGGTTTGGTGCTGATTTTGATGGAAACTAGATTTGGTTCGTGACAAAATGGTATCAGAGGATGGTTAATATTTTTGGGTTATATTATTATTTTTGGGATGAGTCGGGATAGATAGGAGTTAGGAATATCAGGGATCAGAGTTTTGATCATGAGTAGGGTAACTGTCCTACACCTCTCATGAAATACCTCGAGTCTCCATGGGATGTCAGAATTGTTTGTTGGACTTCACTTCCAGGTGAGACGTTTGGGCTGCAGACTGCACGTGGACATCGGGTGGGGTTGAATTAGTTGTTTATTTTATTATAGTAATGAGTTTGGATTATTTATATTTTATTTTATTGATTATTTTTTTTCAGAACTTTTGTACTGACATTTTCTCTTGTGACTTTTGCCTTTTTTAGAAACATGCCTCCCTGGAAAGCACTTGTGCACCCACAGGAGGAATCCGGGGAGATTTCTCCCTCAATATTTGATCAGAGGCTAGTAGAGGTTATCGTTAAAGATATCCAAGCTCAAGGATAGATAAAAAATCATATTCTGGCACCTATTAGAGAAGACGGGACTGATATTAGGAAGGAAAAAGCCCTTGATTTTTTAAAAAACAGGCCTCCTACTTTCCGAGGAAGCCTAGATCCTTAGGAAGCAGAGGAGTGGATCAAAAAGATCGAGTGAATGTTTGAGTTCATAGACACACCTAAGGATGTCAGGGAGAAATATGACACTTTTTTATTAGAGGTTTATAGCTGAAGTTGGTGGTAATCGATGCTTCAAGGTGGGAAGCACGAGCATATGAGTTAGAAGGACTTCAAGGTTATCTTCAACGACCATTAAAACCCTAAATTTTTGACATGTTCTTGATCTTGAGAGTTTGTGGAACTTGTTTAGGGGGATATTTAAGTGATGGAGTATGAAAACCTTTTTTCTGAGTTGGTCTGTTATGCTCTAAAAATGGTCTCCACTAAACAGATGAAGGCCTAGATGTTTGAGAGGGGTTTGCCGCCAGAAATCTGATCTCGGGTCTTCCTGTTCAAGATGAAAACCTATGATGAATTGGTTTATATAGATTTCATTACGGAGATCAACTCTAAGGGTAGGGATGGTTTCTCTAGGGTAGTATTAGGAATGGGGAGTGGTAGTTCTTCTAAGAAGAAAAGGAAGCCAAAGTAGCAAGGGAATAAAGGAGGTGGCAGCTCATGCCAACCATCCAGGAAATTTTCTTCAGTGTCTTCTGAGGCAAGGTCTATCATGTTCCACTAGTGTGGGAGATCATGGAACATCCGAACAGTATTCACATTTCCTCCAAATCATTGTTATCAGTGTGGAGGTATGGGACACTTTCAATGCACTTTCAGGATGGAACATCCACTCTAGAGTGGGGCATGATCTATGGCTTCCTGAGGGGTGTCAGTTCAGTCAGAGCAATATAGAATAATGGGATATCAGTTATGTGTCCATGGTGGTAGGTTCAGCTCTTCTTTTGGGTAGATAAAGTTCTGGGTAGAGCCATAGGTGTGTGGTCGTTCTGAGGTAGAGACTAGGCATCTTCATGCGATGGATTTGGCACCTGCAGGATCAGAGGCAAGACCATTGATAGTTCAAGGTACCATTTTGATTGAATATTCTATAGATATTTATCTTTTTTATATCGGTGCCTCTATTTCATTCATCTATTCTTGTTTTGTGAACACAGTGAATTTTACAACCAAGATTTTTCCTTTTTTGATGGAGTTGGTGACGCCACTGAGAAAGAAGAAGAAGAAGTAGGGTCTCTAGTGCCTATCATGTGTGCTTTTCATGTCAGGGGCTGAGATGTAGTGGGACCTCCTAGTCTTGGATATGGATATATTTGATGTGTTACTTGGAATTTATTTTCTAGTACACTTTAAAGTGCACATCGATTTCTATAGGCTACGCGTTAGTTTCACGGAACATGATGGGAGTTGTCAGGTTTTCCTTAGGGATTGGGATCCTTGGTCTGGTCGCGTAGGACCTCCACTCCTATAGTTTGAGAATCATGTCTTCTAGTTATCATCACTCATTCTTGAGGATGATTTTTGTGCTCTTGAAGGTGTAATACCTCATGCAGTGGATGATTTTCTGGAGGTATTCCCAGAAGTTTTTTCAGTCTTGCCTCCAGAGCGGGATGTGGAGTTCTCAATCGATTTATCGCTGAGAAAAAAACTAATATATCTACACTCATATTGTATTTCCCCCATATAGATGAGGTAATTAAAGATACAAATAGAAGATTTATAATCCAAAGGATTCATTTTCCAGAGCGTCTCTCCTTGGGCCTCTCCTGTTCTTTCTACGAAGAAGACTGATAGATCCCTTCGGTTGTGTATTGATTACCAGAAGCTGAACAAGGTAACTGTAACGCCCTGACCCCAGTTACCCAGAGTCGGTGAATTATTGCATAACATTGGCATGATCAATAAAGATCAAGTCTCTAAAGACCGATTAGTTTAGTAGCCTTGGAAACACTTGATACATTCATAATTCTTACATTACATCATAAAGTAAAAAAAACTACAAAAAAAATCTTGTCTTAATATCCCCTCATACAATTCTTGTAGGTCATTCATAATATACTTCTTCACATCCTGGAAAAATTAAAACATTGGAAGGGGTGAGCTCAGATGCTCAGTAAGGATAACAATATAGCGGAAGCTTTCATAAATAAACATTAACAATTAAGGAAATGTATAACTAAAACAAAATCCTTTTAAACTTGAACTTCAGCATAATATGACAAAAATAAAATGAAATAATTCCATTTACTTATTCACATGGATATTCTACTAGTCGAATAATCACATGAAATATCAATAACCACTTTCATAATGATGGAATGCATAATGGCAGATTATCATAACCACATAGCCAAGTCCTCATGCCAAGACTACAAATAAGATTTTGTCAAGGCCTCGTGCCAAGACACTAGTTTGTCTTATGAGACCTACCAATGCATCGAGGAGCTATAGCAGGCTCCACCCGTCACTTATTAAGTCCAATTCATTCCTTATATGAAAAGGTTTAAACATATCATAAACCATAACATAATCGTATCACATAAAACATGCAAAAAGGAAACATAACATTTCCACATTTCAATCACAAGATATCAATACAACACATTGATATAATAAAAATCACTTTCAAAACCATTTTCAATACCAAAATAAAAGAACATTAAAACTTTGTATTTATTTTTTATTTAAAAAAAGTTATGGCTTGTAGAGGAAGCCGAAACTCAAATAATGATAACAACGGTGAAGAAGTCGTTGTCGCCGCATACGTACGACAAGAAAAACATTCATTTTTGTCATTTAGTAAAACACTTTGTATAAAAATATTCCTTTTGAATAAACTTAAAAGTCAAAGGGGTTTTATACACCGTATAAAAGACAGTTGTGTATAAAACAAAATATGCCTCAATGAAAAGAGATTGAGACGAAGTCCTTACAAAGATCATTTTTTAAATAAAATAGATCTATTATGTGTATTCACTATAAGTACTCATAAATAAATTAAAAATACAAGATAGGACATAATAATATCATTACATAATTTGAAAGTATGAGATTAACCCAAAGAACGGAAATAGGGTTAAGAAGTTCCCTTACCTCGTGTTCGACTTCACTCGACCGTTCTTTAAACTCTTGGATAATAAACTAGAGTTAATTTATACCTTCTTAAGAACCTTTTTCAAGTTCATTATTCCTATTATATCACTTATTACCATGTTATGAACATTATTTAATTATTTAAGTTAATTACAGTCGTTTTGTCGATCTTTGGTACTTGAGTCAAAAATAAACTTCTTATAATTACAAGTTGTTCATGTGGTAAAAAAACCATTACATCCAAAATTATATTCATGATGTAGGTATCATATATATGATATATATCCAGTATATAATTTCCTTTATAATATTACATAACATTTAGAGGTAAGAAATGAAATGCACCGTTCATGGAGACGGTAAGTCGTACGTAATCATGAACGCTACTTTCATTTCTATTCCATATTTTAATGGAATTAAACATAATGATATAAATTTATATTATAATTACATTATAATATCATATATAATATCACTTACTCCATCCTTTATACGTCCCACATATGGCATTAACGATTCAAATCACTTTGAGGGGGCGGTAGTCCGCACTTTCTCAAATGAAATTATCGCATTTGAACAACATGAAAAGCATAAAGATATGTTTTAAATGTAAAATACAGAAGCATAGAGAGGAAATAAATATAATATATATCATAAATAAATATAGTTCCATCATACTGGCCACCATGAGATGTGGTAGGAGAAGATAGAACAATCATTGTTTCGTGAGGCAGTAATTCGCCATCCACGGAAACAGTATGTTCTTTAACCATTAGACGGAGGTGTGTATAAGTGTATCTCGAATACTTATCACAACAACATCCTAGTATATTTAAGATACTGGTGTTGTTACAAAATAAAGTAATAAAAAGAGTTTAGGGGGTTAGAGAAGCAAAATAAAACAAAAGAACATAAAAGAAGACATTACCTTAAAATTGGGTAACTCTTTTTGATTTGAGCCAAAGGCTTCCTTGGAAAGACTTATGCCCAAATTGAGGCTTATAGGAGTAAGATAGGGAAGTTGAGAGAGTATTTGGGCAGAGTTTTGCCGAGCCAAATGGCATGGAAGGTGTGAATAAGGTGGTAGTGGTGGGGGCCTTTTATAAGAGGAGAGGAGGGGCACTCTTGGAAAGTCATGAAATATTACATTATTATGAAATGATTTTCGGATTTTAGAGGTACCAAAATTATATATTTCGAGGATAATGTGATAAGGGTTCTAAATATACCCATCCAATAGGTTTTATACAAGTGTAAGTCTTATATTTTATATTATCTTTTCATTTTATTTAAATCGTTAATTAATGAGGTAATCGTTGTATCATCATGGTGTTATAAAAAATTTAATTTATTTAATGTCTAAAAATTATAAAAAAATTACCATGATGTAGAAAATAGTTTTATCTTTACAAGTAATATTTATAGTCAAAAGATAATTTATATAACCCTATGTAATAATTGTTTTAGTAAAACAACACAAGTTTGTGACAATTTTATTTTTACTTTAAATAAAAAGTCATTAATGTCATTTTCTTACCCAAGTGGCTCCATGGTGTACCCAAGTTGACCCATGGATTTTCTTGGTCATCCATGACTCATCCAATAAGGTTAGAACAAGTGTCAAGATATTTTCATATTTTTATAATAACATTTTTAACTTAAATTTCACTAATTACCTTTAATCGCGATTAATAGAACTTAAAAGTTACTATACACCAAAAATTATTTTAATTAAATTGAACCACATTTTACTTACTAACGACAATGATGTGTGTTGGATTTTGGAAATTCAAATCACAGAGGTGGTAAAATTTCATTTAAACGAAAAATCAGTTTTTTTAACTACCACTTAGTGGTTTCACTATTCATCAAAAATCGAAGTTTTTCAGAACAACACCAAAAATTAACCCTAAGCTATATTTGATATTACTAATTCAAAAATGATGTCAATTTTACAAAATTAGAAACATATAATTTGAATTAATTAATTTAATAATTAATTCCTGTTGTCACAACAAATAGCGTGTTTTTAAGAAAGAATATCAATCAAAAGATTGACAATTGTTTATGTCCAATTTCAAAGTGAAATTAATTATAATGACCAACATTGGATAAAATGGTAAAAATATATTCTAATTACACTTTATAACCACTCAATTGTATAATTTATCACTATAAATTATTTTGATTAAAAAATTTGTTTTTAAGTTTTTTTCTATTCATAGAAAATTGGATGTTCTCAGAAAATTACAAAAATTTCAACTTAGGATAATTTTGATATTCCGAATACAAAAATGATGTCCATTTTGAATAATAAAATTTATAAAATTTCAAAAAGTGGGTATTACTCTTCATAACGACTACTTTGATTGGTCGTGGTGTGTTAGAATCTCGAACTTGCGTACAATGCAAGCTATTGCATTATTGAAAGAGAAGCGTACTGTGGAAGCTGGGGGTGTTACATTCTCCCCTCCTTCAATATATTGCGTCCTCTCAATTTTGAAAATGTTCATTGAAAATAGAAAATACCTTTTTGGAAAACCCACATCAGAAATAGGGTTAATAAAAATATAACTTTAAAAGAAAGAAAGAGAAGTACAAAGGTCACTCGAGATAGCCCATACTAGGATTCTATGAAAATATGGATATGGAGGAGAAACAAACCATCAAGGTCTGATGGAGAGTTGTAGAAAATAGGATTAAGAGAAAGTTCAACTACAAGAAAATCACAAACTTGTGATTGGTTAAACGATCATTGATTCCCCAGTAGAAAAAGTTAACCGATAATGTTTTTGTTTTAAGTTACCTTTCATAAAGTTGAGGAATTTATTTAGGAGATTTACTAAGAACATAAGGAAATATACTTACTTGTCATAAATTTTTTACCACAAACCACTTTTTCACTCCAAAAGGTAATATAACTCAAAAATACTCTATTTATCATAATTGTATAAGGTTCCAAATGTTAACACATACCATTTAGATTAGGAAAACTATTTTGTAATAACCAGGGACTTCTTGTAGGCAAGTGGTAGGTAATAAAGGCTTGTCGCACTATGGTTGTGGGTTCGATTCCTACAGCTTTTTCCGACACGACGGGTTATCCCCCGACCTGTATGTTGTCCTTTTCCAAAAACTATAGTATTATAATATTCCAAAAAATAATCTTCAGAAATGTTTTAACCTTAAACAATATTATCCAAAGTTCAACTTAATCCATTCCAGCCTTTATAGTTATCCAAAATACCTCTCTCTAGACTTTATCTAAATGGTATCTAGATTCCAAAATCAATTATATCATCAGATTACTCAAACAAAGTAAAGTTTCTCTTATTGTCACATACAAAAATATGATTACCTTCATCATATTAAAACCTTAATGAAAACAACAAGTACTACAGTACAATCCTTATATATATCACTTTATTCTTATAACCAGAATATAATCCTTGAGTCCAAAAGCACCAATACATTAATTATTCCACTTCAACTGTAGTAACAACATAAGATTGTCCTTGATCCCTTGGCCTTTTATGAGGTAATTTTCCCTGACGCTTAGGAGATTAATTTGCATAATTCCCCATTTCCATACAATTGTAGCATTCAACATTGATAGCCTCTTTCTTTCCCTTGCAATCACGAGCCTGCTGACCTTTTTCTCCACATTTGTAACAAACTCCCATTCCCTTTAGGCAAGTATCGGGGTGATTCTTCCCTCAATTATCACATAATGGAAAATCCTTCTTTCCCTTTTTCCCTTTATCTATCTCTTGTTCCAACGTTCTCTTCTTCTCTTTCTTTACTTTATTTTCATAAGATTTAGATAATTCCTTTTCTGTCTTGATAGAACACGAGACTATATCTTCATACGTTGAGAAAGATTGTGATACTAAATCTCAACGGAGAAATGATTTTAACCCAGAAAAGAAACGATCAATCTTACTTCTTGGGTTACGTATATAATCCGCAGCATGCCTTGCTAACCTTTTAAAGTTAGCCTCATACTTTGTGACATTCTCATCCTCCTTCTGCCTCAGACTCAGAAATTGTCTTTCCATATTTTCTCGATGGTCATGTGGAAAGTATTTTTCTAAGAAAATTTCCTTAAACTCCCTACATTCCATACTTGATACTTCTTCATCTTCCTTTGTTTTTTGAATCAGCGACCACCATTGATCGGCATCTCTAGTGAGGCGGTAAACTTCCATGAAAACCTTCTCCCTTTCGCTACTCCCCAAGGCATAGAATATTTTCTCTAAGGAGTTTATCCATTGTTCAGCTACTAATGGATTTGTACCCCCATTAAATGTTGGCGGTTGTTGCCTCATGAAGCGGTCTAACATTGATCCTCCACATTGCGGATCAGGATGCTCCATACGAGTAAGGTTATTATTCATACCCTGAGTGAGTTGTCCCAGTATGGTGATAAGTTGATCAGCACAAGTTGTATCTCTAGCTCCACAATAATTATCTTGAGCAGGAGGGTAATCCCTACGTGGAGTGCGTGTATTGATACGGTTTCCATTCCTCCCACTAGGTGACATTTCTAAACAATGGAATAAACTAGATTAGTTTATGAATCAAAATACATAATTCCATACTTGTAAAACACTTAACATAAATTGAACTATTTATGGATATAATCCATAATCATAAAAAAAATTTCTTTGAGGAATTATATACTCATAACCCTTCATAGTGGTTTGTAAAGAAAATGATAATTATCCTAATCATATCCCCTGGGAGTGTCGTAACCAAGAGTGCAGAAAGGCCCGTTGTCATGCACCAGTTCCCGTTCAAGTCTAGATCAAAGCGGTGTTTTCGGGTTTTACCCCTATATACATTTGTGCTAGAGCCGCCTCTACCTGCTTGTATCCAGACAGGGATGTATTGCTCAGAAAACTCACAAAATCTCTATAATACCAAAATTCTAGGAAGTTCTTCTATACTAATCCTCAAAGTTTATCTTAGGTATATGTGCTCTAATCCGAGTTTATCTAAATCTAGCTTCCAAGGTTAGTACTAAACTGCCTCTGATACCAAATGTAATGCCTCGACCCCAGTTACCCAGAGTCGGTGCATTATTGTGTAACATTGGCATGATCACAAAAGATCAGGTCTCGAAAGACCTTTTAGTTTAGTAGCCTTGGAAACACTAGATACATTCATAAGTCTTACTTTACATCATAAAGTAAAACAAAATTATAAAAACATCCTGTCTTCATATCCCCTCATACTATCCCTGCAGGTCATTCATAATATACTTCTTCACATCCTGGAAAAATTAAAACATTGGAAGGGGTGAGCTCAGATGCTCAGTAAGGATAACAATATAGCGGAAGCTTTCATAAATAAACATTAACATTTAAGGAAATGTATAACTAAAACAAAAGCCTTTTAAACTTAAACTTCAGCATAATATGGCAAAAATAAAATGAAATAATTCCATTTACTTATTCACATGGATATTCTACTTGTCGAATAATCACATGCAATATCAATAACCACTTTCATAATGATGGAATGCATAATGCCAGACTATCATAACCACGTAGCCAAGGCCTCATGCCAAGACTACAAATAAGATTTTGTCAAGGCCTTGTGCCAAGACACTAGTTTGTCTCATGAGACCTACTGATGCATCAAGGAGCTATAGCGGGCTCCACCCGTCACTTATTAAGTCTAATGCATTCCTTATATGAAAAGGTTTAAACATATCATAAACCATAACATAATAGTATCACATAAAACATGCATAAAGGAAACATAACATTTCCACATTTCAATCAGAAGATATCAAGACAACACATTTATATTATAAAAAACACTTTCAAAACCATTTTCAGTACCAAAATAAAAGAAAATTTAAACTTTGTATTTATTTTTTATTTAAAAAAAGTTATGGCTTGTAGAGGAAGCCGAAACTCAAATAATGATCACGGCTGCGGAGAATTCATTGTTGCCGCGTACGTACGACAAGAAAAACATTCCTTTTTTTCATTTAGTAAAACGCTTCATATAAAAATATTCCTTTTTATTAAACTTAAAAGTCAAAGGGGTTTTATACACCGTATAAAAGAAAGTTGTGTATAAAACAAAATATGCCTCAATGAAAGGAGATTTTGACGAAGTCCTTACAAAGATAATTTTTTAAATAAATTAGATATATTATGTGTATTCACTATAAGTACACATAATGAAATTAAAAATACAAGATAGGACATAATAATATCATGAAATTATTTGAAATTAGAAGATTAACCCAAAGATCGGAAATTGGGTTAAGAAGTTCCCTTCCCTCATGTCCGACTTCACTCGACCGTTCTTTAACCTCCTGGATAATAAACTAGAGTTAATTTATACTTTTTTAAGAACCTTTTTCCATTTAATTATTCCTCTTATATCACTTATTACCATGTTATGAACATTATGTAATTATTTAAGTTAATAACGGTCGTTTTGTCGATCTTTGGTACTTTAGTCAAAAATAAACATCTTATAATTACAAGTTGTTCATGTGGTAAAATATACATTACATAAAGTATTATATTCATGATGTAGGTATCATATATATCATATATATCCAGTATATACTTTCCTTTATAATATTACATAAAATTTAGAGGTAATAAATGAAATGCACCGTTCATGGAGACGGTAAGCCGTACATACGCATGAACGCTACTTTCATTTCTATTTCATATTTTAATGGAATGAAACATAATGATATAAAGTTATATTATAATTCCAGTATAATATCATATATAATATCACCTACTCCATCCTTTATATGTCCCACATATGGAATTAACGATTCAAATCACTTTGAGGGGGCGGTAGTCCGCACTTCCTCAAATGAAATTATCGCATTTGCACAACATGAAAAGCATAAAGATATGTTTAAAATGTAAAATACAGAATCATAGAGAGGAAATAAATATAATATATATCATAAATAAATATAGTTCCATCATAATGTCCACCATGATATGTGGTAGGAGAAGATAGAACAATCATCGTTTCGTGAGGCAGTAATTCGCCATCCACGGAAACAGTATGTTCTTTAACCATTAGACGGAGGTGTGTGTAAGTGTATCTCTAATAATTATCATAACAACATCCTAGTATATTTAAGATACTGTTTTTGTTACAAAATAAAGTAATAAAAAGATTTTAGGGGGTTGTAGAAGCAAAATAAATCAAAAGAACATAAAAGAAGACATTACCTTAAAATCGAGTAACTCTTTTTGATTTGAGCCAAAGGCTTCCTTGGGAAGACATATGCCCAAAGTGAGGCTCCTAGGAGTAATAGAGGTAAGTTGAGAGAGTATTTTGGTAGAGTTTGGCCGAGCCAAATGGCTTGGAAGGTGTGAATAAGGTGGTAGTGGTGGGGGCCTTTTATAAGAGGAGAGGAGGGGCACTCTTGGAAAGTCAAGAAATATTACATTATTATGAAATGATTTTCCAATTTTAGAGGTCCCAAAATTATATATTTCTAGGATAAGGTGATAAGGGTTCTAAATATACCCATACAATAGGTTTTATACAAGTTTAAGTCTTATATTTTACATTATCTTTTCATTTTATTTAAATCGTTAATTAATGAGGTAATCGCTGCATCATCATGGTGTCATAAAAAATTTAATTTATTTAATGTCTAAAAATTATAAAAAAAAAATTACCATGATGTAGGAAATCTTTTTATATTTCAAATGAATATTTATAGTCAAAATGTTAATTTATATAACCCCATGTAATAATTATTTTAGTAAAACAACACATGTTTGCGACAATTTTATTTTTAGTTTAAATAAAAAGTTATTAATGTCATTTTCTTACCCAAGTTGCTCCATGGAGTCTACAAGTTGACCCATGGATTGTCTTGGTCATCTATGACTCATCCAATAAGGTTAGTACAAGTGTCAAGATATTTTCATATTTTTATAATATCATTTTTACCTTAAATTTCAATAATTACCTTTAATCGCGATTAATAGAACTTAAAAGTTACTATTCACAAAAAATTATTTTAATTGCATTGAACCACATTTTACTTCCTAACGATAATGATGTATGTCGGATTTTGGAAATTCAAATCACAGAGGTGGTAAAATTTCATTTAAATGAAAAATCGATTTTTTTAACTACCACTTCGTGGTTTCACTATTCATCAAAAATCGAAGTTTTTCATAACAACACCAAAAATTAACCCTAATATATATTTGATATTCCTAATTAAAAAATGATGTCTATTTTACAAAATTAAAAACATATAATTTTAATTAATTAATTTAATAATTAATTCTCACTGTCACAACAAATAGCGTGTTTTTACGAAAGAATATCAATCAAAAGATTGATAATTGTTTATGTCCAATTTCAAAGTGAAATTAATTCTAATGACCACCATTGGATAAAATGGTAAAAATATATTCTAATTACACTTTAGAACCACTCAATTGTATAATTTATTGCTATAAATTATTTTTATTAAAAAAAAATTCTTTAAGTATTTTTCTATTCATAGAAAATTTGAAGTTCTCAGAAAATTACAAAAATTTAAACTTAGGATAATTTCAATATTCCGAATACAAAAATGATGTCCATTTTGAGTAATAAAATTTATAAAATTTCAAAAAGTGGGTATTACTATTCATAACGGCTACTTTTATTGGTCGCGGTGTGTTAGAATCTCGAACTTTTGTACAATGCAAGCTATTGCATTATTGAAAGAGAAGCGTACCGTGGAAGCTTGTGGTGTTACATTCTCCCCTCCTTAAATAAATTACGTCCTCATAATATTTAAAATGTTCTTCGAAAATAAAAGGTTGAAAATAGAAAATACCTTTTTGGAAAACCCACATCCGAAATAGGGTTAATAAAAATATAACTTTAAAAGAAAGAAAGAGAAGTACAAAGGTCACTCGAGATAGCCCATACTAGGATTCTATGAAAATATGGATATGGAGGAGAAACAAACCATCAAGGTCTGATGGAGAGTTGTAGGAAACAGGATTAGAATAAAGTTTAACTACAAGAAAATCACAAACTTGTGATTCGTTAAACGATCATTGATTCCCAAGTAGGAAAAGTTAAACGACAAAGTTTTTGTTTTAAGTTACCTTTCATAAAGTTGAGGAATTTATTTAGGAGATTTACTAAGAACGTAAGTAAATATACTTACTTGTCATAATTTTTTTACCACAAATCCATCTTTCACTCCAAAAGGTAATAGAACTAAAAAATACTCTATTTATCATAATTGTATAAGGTTCCAAATGTTAACACATACCATTTAGATTAGGAAAACTATTTTTTAATAACCAGGGACTTCCTGTAGGCTAGTGGTAGGTAATAAAGGCCTGTCACATTATGGTTGTGGGTTCGATTCCTACAGCTTTGTCCGACGCGACAGGTTATCCCCCGACCTGCAGGTTGTCCTTTTCCTAAAACTATAGTATTATAATATTCCAAAAATAATCTTCAAAAATGTTTTAACCTTAAACAATAATATCCAAAGTTCAACTTAATCCATTCCAACCTTTATAGTTATCAAAAATACCTCTCTCCAGACTTTCCCTAAATGGTCTCTAAATTCCAAAATCAATTGTATCATCAGATTCCTCAATCAAAGTAAAGTTTCTCTTATTGTCACATACAAAAATATGATTACCTTCATCATATTAAAACCTTAATGAAAACAACAAGTACTGCAGTACAATCCTTATATATATCACTTTATTCATATAACCAGAATATAATCCTTGAGTCCAAAAGCACCAATACATTAATTATTCCACTTAAACTGTAGTAACAACATAAGATTTTCATTTATCCCTTGGCCTTTTCTGAGGTAAGTTTCCCTGACGCTTAGGATATTCATTTGCATAATGCCCCATTTCCCTACAATTGTAGTATTAAACATTGATAGCCTCTTTCTTTCCCTTTCAATCACGAGCCTGGTAACCTTTTTCTCCACATTTGTAAAAAACTCTCATTCCCTTTAGGCAAGTACCGGGGTGATTCTTCCCACAATTATCACATAATGGAAAATCCTTCTTTCCCTTTTTCCCTTTATCTATCTCTTTTTCCACTGTTCTCTTCTTCTCTTTCTTTACTTTATTTTCATAAGATTTAGAGAATTCCTTTTCTGTCTTGATAGAACATGAGACTATATCTTCATACGTTGAGAAAGATTGTGATACTAAAGCTCGACGGAGAAATGGTTTTAACCCAACAAAGAAACGATCAATCTTACTTCTTGGGTTACGTATATAATCCGCAGCATGCCTTGCTAACCTTGTAAAGTTAGCCTCATACTTTGCGACATTCTCATCCTCCTTCTACCTCAGACTCAGAAATTGTCTTTCCATATCTACTCGATGGTCATGTAGAAATTATTTTTCTAAGAAAATTTCCCTAAACTCCCTCCATTCCATACTTGATACTTATTCATCTTCCTTTGTGTTTTGAATCAGCGACCACCATTGATCGGCATCTCCAGTGAGGTGGTAAACCGCCATGACAACCTTCTCTCTTTCGCTACTCCCCAAGGCATGGAATATTTTCTATAAGGAGTTTATCCATTGCTCAGCTACTAATGGATTTGTACCCCCATTAAATGTTGGCGGTTGTTGCCTCATGAAGCGGTCTAACATTGATCCTCCACATTGCGGATCAGGATGCTCCATACGAGTAAGGTTATTATTCATACCCTGAGTGAGTTGTCCCAGTATGGTGATAAGTTGATCAGCACAAGTTGTATCTCTAGCTCCACAATAATTATCTTGAGCAGGAGGGTAATCCCTACGTGGAGTGATTGTATTGATACGGTTTCCATTTCTCCCACTAGGTGACATTTCTAAACAATGGCATAAACTAGATTAGTTTATGAATCAAAATACATAATTCCATACTTGTAAAACACTTAACATAAATTGAACTATTTATGGATATAATCCATAATCATAAAAATGTTTTCTTTGAGGAATTATATACTCATAACCCTTCATAGTGGTTTGTAAAGAAAATGATAATTATCCTAATCATATCCCCTGGGAGTGTCGTAACCAAGAGTGCAGCAAGGCCCGCTATCGTGCACCAGTTCTCGTTCGAGTCTAGATCAAAGCGGTGTTTTCTGGTTTTACTCCTAGGTACTTCTATGCCAGAGTCTCCCCTACCTACTCGTATCTAGACAGGGATGTATTGCTCGGAAAAATCACAAAATCTCTATAATACCAAAATTCTACGAAGTTCTTCTATACTAATCCTCAAAGTTTATCTTAGATCTATGTGCTCTAATCAGGGTTTATCTAAATCTAGCTTACAAGGTTAGTACTAAACTGCCTCTGATACCAACTGTAACACCCCGACCCCAGTTACCCAGAGTCGGTGCATTATTGTGTAACATTGGAATTATCACAAAAGATCAAGTCTCGAAAGACCAATTAGTTTAGTAGCCTTGGAAACACTAGATACATTCATAAGTCTTACATTACATAATAAAGTAAAACAAAACTACAAAACATCCTGTCTTCATATCCCCTCATACTATCCCTGCAGGTCATTCATAATATACTTCTTCACATCCTGGAAAAATTAAAACATTGGAAGGGGTGAGATCAGATACTCAGTAAGGATAACAATATAGTGGAAGCTTTCAAAAATAAACATTAACATTTAAAGAAATGTATAACTAAAACAAAATCCTTTTAAACTTGAACTTCAGCACAATATTCAAAAATAAAATGAAATAATTCCATTTACTTATTCACATGGATATTCTACTAGTCGAATAATCACATTCAATATCAATAACCACTTTCATAATGATGGAATGCATAATGCCAAACTATCATAACCATGTAGCCAAGGCCTCATGCCAAGACTACAAATAAGATTTTGTCAAGGCATCGTGCCGAGACACTAGTTTGTCTCATGAGACCTACAGATGCATCAAGGAGATATAGTGGTCTCCACCCGTTACTTATTAAGTCCAATTCATTCCTTATATGAAAAGGTTTAAACATATCATAAACCATAACATAATCGTATCACATAAAACATGCATAAAGGAAACATAACATTTACACATTTCAATCCCAAGATACCAATACAACACATTGATATAATAAAAAACACTATCAAAACCATTTTCAATACCAAAATAAAAGAAAATTAAAACTTTGTATTTATTTTTTATTTAAAAAAAAGTTATGGCTTGTAGAGGAATCCGAAACTCAAATAATGATCACAGCGGCGGAGAAGTCGTTGTCGCTGCATACGTACGACAAGAAAAACATTACTTTTTTTCGTTTATTAAAACACTTTGTATAAAAATATTCCTTTTTAATAAACAAAAAAGTCAAAGGGGTTTTATACACCATATAAAAGGAAGTTGTGTATAAAAAAATATGCATCAATGAAAGGATATTGAGACGAAGTCCTTAAAAAGATAATTTTTTAAATAAAAGAGATCTATTATGTGTATTCACTATAAGTACACATAAAGAAATTAAAAATACAAGATAGGACATAATAATATCATGACATAATTTGAAAGTAGGAGATTAACCCAAAGAACGGAAATTGGGTTAAGAAGTTCCCTTACCTCGTGTCCGACTTCACTCCACCGTTTTTTAACCTCCAGGATAATAAACTAGAGTTAATTTATACTTTATTAAGAACCTTTTTCAATTTAATTATTCCTCTTATATCACTTATTACCATGTTATGAACATTATGTAATTATTTAAGTTAATAACGGTCGTTTTGTTGATCTTTGGTACTTGAGTCAAAAATAAACTTCTTATAATTACAAGTTGTTCATGTGGTAAAATATACATTACATCTAGAATTATATTCATGATGTAGGTATCATATATATCATATATATCCAGTATATACTTTCCTTTATAATATTACATAACATTTAGAGGTAAGAAATGAAATTCATCGTTCATGGAGACGGTAAGCCGTACGTACGCATGAACGCTACTTTCATTTCTATTTCATATTTTAATGGAATTAAACATAATGATATAAATTTATATTATACTTCAAGTATAATATAATATATAATATCACTTACTCCATCCTTTATACGTCCCACATATGGAATTAACGATTCAAATCACTTTGAGGGGGCGGTAGTCCACACTTCCTCAAATGAAATTATCGCATTTGCACAACATGCAAAGCATAAAGATATGTTTTAAATGTAAAATACATAAGCATAGAGAGGAAATAAATATAATATATATCATAAATAAATATAGTTCCATAATAATGGCCACCATGAGAGGTGGTAGGAGAAGATAGAACAATCATCATTTCATGAGGCAGTAATTCACCTTCCACGGAAACAGTATGTTCTTTAACCATTAGAAGGAGGTGTATGTAAGTGTAGATCGGATAATTATCATAACAACATCCTAGTATATTTAATATACTTTTTTTGTTACAAAATAAAGGAATAAAATGAGTTTAGAGTGTTGGAGAAGAAAAATAAAACAAAAGAACATAAAAGAAGACATTACCTTAAAATCGGGTAACTCTTTTTTATTTAAGCCAAATGCTTCCTTGGGAAGACTTAATCCCAAAGTGAGGCTTCTAGGAGTAATAGAGGTAAGTTGAGAGAGTATTTTGGCAGATGTTAGCCGATCCAAATGGCTTGGAAGGTGTGAATAAGGTGGTAGTGGTGGGGGCCTTTTATAAGAGGAGAAGAGGGGCACTCTTGGAAAGTCATGAAATATTACATTATTATGAAATGATTTTCGGATTTTAGAGGTCCCACAAGTATATATTTCTAGGATAAGGTGATAAGGGTTCGAAATATACCCATACAATAGGTTTTAGACAGGTTTAAGTCTTAGATTTTACATTATATTTTCATTTTATTTAAATCGTTAATTAATGAGGTAATCGCTGCATCATCATGGTGTCATAAAAAATTTAATTTATTTAATGTCTAAAAATTATAAAAAAAAATTACCATGATGTAGGAAATATTTATCTTTACAATTAATATTTATAGTCAAAAATTTAATTTTAATAACCCCATGTAATAATTGTTTTAGTAAAACAACACATGTTTGTGACAATTTTATTTTTACTTTAAATAAAAAGTTATTAATGTCATTTTCTTACCCAAGTGGCTCCATGGGGTCCCCAAGTTGAGCCATGGATTTTATTGGTCGTCCATGACTCATCGAATAAGTCTAGTAAAAGTTTCAAGATATTTTCATATTTTTATAATATCATTTTTACCTTAAATTTCACTAATTACCTTTAATCGCAATTAATAGAACTTAAAAGTTACTATTCACCAAAAATTATTTTAATTCCATTGAACCACATTTTACTTCCTAAATACAATGATGTATGTCAGATTTTAGAAATTTAAATCACAGAGGTGGTAAAATTTCATTTAAATGAAAAATCGGTTTTTTTAACTAGCACTTAGTGGTTTCACTATTCATCAAAAATCGAAGTTTTTCAGAACAACACAAAAAATTAACCCTAAGATATATTTGATATTCCTAATTAAAAAATGATGTCTATTTTACAAAATTCAAATCATATAAGTTTAATTAATTAATTTAATAATTAATTCCCGTTGTCACAACAAATAGCTAGTTTTTAAGAAAGAATATCAATCAAAAGATTGACAATTGTTTATGTCCAATTTCAATGTGAAATTAATTCTAATGACCACCATTGGATAAAATGGTAAAAATATATTCTAATTACACTTTATAACCACTCAATTGTATAATTTATCACTATAAATTATTTTGATTAAAAAAGTTGTTTTTAAGTATTTTTCTATTCATAGAAAATTGGAAGTTCTCAGAAAATTACAAAAAAATCAACTTAGGATAATTTCGATATTCCGAATACAAAAATGATGTCCATTTTGAATAATAAAATTTATAAAATTTCAAAAATTGTGTATTACTATCCATAACGGCTACTTTTATTGGTCGCGGTGTGTTAGAATCTCGAACTTGCGTACAATGCAAGCTATTGCATTATTGAAAGAGAAGTGTACCATAGAAGCTTGGGTTGTTAAAGTAACCATCAAGAATAAATATACATTTACCTAAATAGATGATTTGTTTGACCATTTGAAGGGGGAAATGGTTCTAAAAATATATTTGTGTTCAGGTTACCATCAACTCAGGGTGAAAGAGTCAAATATACCGAAGACATCCTTCCCAAGCAGGTATGACCAATTTGAGTACTTGGTCATGCCATTTGGATTGACCAATGATCCAATTATATTTATGGAACTCATGAACATGGTGTTCCACTGATATACAAATTATTTTTTCATGGTATTTGTGGACGACATCCTAGTTTACTTTGGATCTAAGAGGAATAAGAACATCATTTGCGGATCATGTTAGGAACCTTGAGAGAGAATCACCTTTATGAAATGTTGTCCAAGTGCACTTTCTAGATCAGGGAGTTAAAGTTTCAAGGTCATGTTATCTCAGAGCATGGGGTTTCGGTGGAACCTAAGGAGACCTGTGAAATTATGTCATGGGAGCAGCCAAAAAACGTGTTTGAGATATGGAGTTTCATCAGCCTCACTGGTTACTATAGGTAGTTTGTTTGAGATTTATCTTGGCATTCTTTTCCCATGTCCACTCTCACCTAGAAAGGGGTCAAGTATTTATAGGGCACAGAGTGTTATAAATCCTTTGAGGAACTGAATCAACTATTGAATACCACCACCATGCGGATTTTTCCAGTGGTTGGAAAGGGGTATGTGGTGTATTGTGATTCTTTAGGTATGGGTCTTAGGTGTGTGATTATCCAAGGTGATCATGTGGTGGCATATGGTTTTCACAAACTATGACCACACAAAAAGAATAATCTGACCCATGAATTGGAGTTAGCAGTTGTGACACGTGACTTGATGACTTGGTGTCACTACCTCTTTAGGGAGAAGTTTGTTGTCTACCCTCATCACAAAACCATGGCCTATATCTTCTCTTAGAAGGATGTCAATCTTAGGAAGTGATGCTGGAGAGAGTACTTGAAGGGGTTCGACATTGACATTTTCTATACCCCAGGCATGGGAAATGTGGTGGCAAATGATTTGAGTAGAAAAGCACCAGTGCAAGCCTTGAGGAAATCCAGTGATGAGTGGAATCTTATGGGGCTCCTTGATCAAATGCTTCTGGAGACCAAAGAGCATAGTGGAGGTGTGTTCTTGGTCATCATTCAATTGAATCCTTCTACCGTAGATTCAACTTAGTGAGAAAATTCGAGTAATGAAATTTGTTAGTGGTCGAGGCAGTTTCTTCATGGTGGGGAGACGTCTTATGATTGGCCATCATATCTCGAGGTCATCTTGTACTTCAAGGGATAATTATTAGTTCCATTGTCTCTGCAGAATGTGGTGATGCAGGATAGCCACCAGTCATAGTGGTATGTCCATACTAGTGCCACCAAGATGTATTATGATGTGTGTCAGGAGTTATGGTGTCCAGGGATGTGACGATACATAGCTGAATTCATGTTGAGATGCTACACATGTCAGCAGGTGAAAGAAGAGTACCAAAGGCCCTCTAGTTTTTTCTATTCAATACCCATTCCTACCTAGAAGTGGTATGAGGTTGCCATGGACTTCATTATTGGCTTGCCTCATACACCTCGGGGTAAGAATGCCATATGGGTAGTGATTGATCATCTGACTAAATAATACCACTTCATTTCGATCAAATATAATCTAATGTAGATGAGTTGGGTCATTTGTAGATTCAGGAGATAGTAAGGATTCATGGTGTTCCATCAGTGTTTGTCTCAGATAAATACCCCCATTTCACTTCTCAATTTTGGTAAGGCCATTATAAGGCCTTGGGGTCACATATTAAGATTAGCACGACATACCATCCTCAAATGGATGGTTAGATAGAACGAGGGAATCAGATATTAGAGGACATGCTTCGTGTATGTGTTTTAGACATTTGACATTCTTGGGATATCCATTTGAGAATGGTTGAATTTTATTATAACTACAGTTACCAATAATTTATTCGAATGGCTCATTTTTAGGCACTCTATAGTCGACCTAGTTGGTCCCCCCTATGTTGGGAAGAGATAGGTGAGACTTCAGTGTTAGAGCTGAGACTTATTCAAGAGACCTTTGAGAAGATCATGTAGATTAGGCAGCGCTTATTGACAGCTCAGAGTTCGCATAAATCTTATATGGACTATAGGCATCGAGACCTATAGTTTTCTATGGGTGAAAATATATTCTTGAAAGTGCCCCCTCTTATGGGACATCGTTGTTTGGGAAAGAAAGAGAAGATGACATCACGATATGTAAGAATATTCAAAATAACTAAGCGTATTGAAATAGTTGAATACATGTTGGATTTGAATTCTCATTTGGAATCTGTTCATGTCATCTTCCACGTATCCCAGTTGAAAAAGTATAACCTAGATCCTTCTCATGAGCTGAATTGGGAGGAGTTGGATATAGAGCCCAATTTGTCTATTTTGAGTGGTTAGTGTGAATAGTTCATTCCCAAGATAAGGTGCTTTGTGGAAAGTCTATTCCACTGGTTTGGGTCCTTTTGCATCATGATAACAATTTCCATGAAACATAGGAGCGAAAGTTGTCGGTTGAGAAAGAGGACCCGTTCTTGTTTTCTGATCAAGCTTCATCTTGACTTTTCGGGGTGGAAATTATTTCATGATGGGGATAATTGTCACATAAATGAATAATTTTAAAGGAAATTTTCATGTAATTTTGATTATTTATTTTGTGTGGGGGTTTCCCATGATTTTTTGGAGGGAAGGGTGGGTTTTCAATATTGTTTCCTAACCATGATCCCATTTACAGATTTAAAGATAAATTTTGTTTCTTCTATAACTCCTCCATTTTCAACATTTTTCAGCAATTCAACTTCTCACTTGGCCTCCCTTGACATATAAAAACTACCATATCTATTTGGACCACTTATGAATCCATAATCATTGTGTATTTGGGTTATTTATTAAGGTATTGGGTCATCCCGTGAGCCCATTTATAGTTTAAAAAAATTATTCTTTTATTTCATAGTTTTTTTTTATTTTTTTCAGCGATTCCACATATCAATCGAGCCCACTGACCCTAGTATCACTTCCATTTTCGTTTATCCCTCTTTGGAGGTTATATTCATCATGGATTTAGGAAAAATTTCTCAGGATTTCTCAAATCATCTAGATTTAAAAAGGTAATTTTATTCTTTCAAAATTCATACATTTTTTAATATTTACCCCGTTTTAATTACAAATTGACCTAATCAACCATATTCTAAACTCCATATCAGTTTTGGCTACTTGGATATTCATATTTTTGTGTACTTTTGGCGATTTATTCAAGATCCCTAAAGTAAGTGGGCTTTCTTCCTTCCTCCTCCCATTTTCATAGGGTTTCTTCCATTTTTCTTGATGTTACTAATATCTATAAGGTAGGGATTAGAACCTAGGGTCTTTTTTTAGTTTCTTGGTCCAATATTGTGGTTTTAGGTCTATGTTCACTCCCTTGTGGTGCGGAGGTGGTGCGATTGAAGTTCTGCGCAAGGATTTTAGGGTTTTGAAATATATTATAGTTGATTCCATGTGTAATAATAATAGAATGAGTTATAATTATAGATTCATATTTATTTTATGTTACCATTTCATTATTTCTAGTTTAAAAACTGTTTTTGGTAGTATTTGTTTAGTAGTTTATTTTTAAGTGCTAATTTTGTGTGGAAATAGGTGTTTTACTTGTGCATTCCATGTTGTACCAATTTGTGTTATTTTATAATTCATGGAATGGATTTATAAAAATGTTTTAGCACCCCAAATTATGGTTTGGTGTAATATTGGTATGAATTTTGTGTTAAAATAGGGGTTTAAAATGTATTTTTGAGCCAGGTTTTGTTATAACTTGTATAATTATTTTATCAAAATTCTAAGCATTTGTTTGAGTTATAAAAATGGATAAAATCATTTTTCGCTTCTATTTTGAGTGTGTATGACCTAAACTAGTGTTTTTATGTGTAAATGGAATTTTGTATCATGTGAAACATATTGGAGAACAAAGAGGGAACCCCATGTATCTAGGTGGGAAGACGTGTACTATCATGATAGTGATCTAGAGTGTTTTTGTTCCTATTTCACTAAGCAAGTTTGATGTTGAAAACACTAAAAAACTATGATGATGTTGATGTTGGGGACCACCAGGTTATGGGTGATTCCCCTACTAGTGGCTCATGCATGAGAACGAATATTGATATGGTTACTTTCACCCTGAGATATGAGGTTCATGGGACTCACAACTAACTAGTGCCTAGGGGCATTCCCGTGTTGAGTGCTCATTGACTATTTGGAATTTATCTTTGTCTTATGGTGTGTTTGAATGTAAAATTCAGTAGTTTAAATGTTTTATTTAAGTTTAATTATTTTTTTAAAGTTACCTGCTTTGAAAATTATTTTCATTTGAAATATGAACCTTTATAAATTATTGCTAGCATTCTTTGTTTATAACACATGAAAGCTTTTTATCTTATAATGATTTTCCCATGGAGTCATTGGGTGGTATCCTATAGGGATTAAGATCACACCCAACTTACATCGTTGGGTGTAATTAGACTTGTTTATGTTTGACATAGGTAAGGGAACGGCTTTTGTAGATAGTGGTTCGGGTTTATAGTTGCTCCGTTGAGCGCTGTTGTGGAGACGACTCATGGGTGATGACCCCTTGTCATGTGGCAATATTTTCGGTTGTTTTTATGATACTTTTGTAGTTTGGGACCCATTTTTTCATGTTAAAAACCTTGTATTCAGTTATGATTTTTTATTTAAGGCTTTTTTGGTTGGTAATTTTTAGATTTAGTTTATTGATTGTATTTGGATGTTAAATGATTCTAAAATCAGGTAAATCATTCCCAATACAATATTTAAGATACTTGGGCACTTGTGCTAGCCTGTGGGGATAGGTAATGCCCTTCGGTTCCTTCCATGGTCCGGTTTTAGTGCCATTGTTTATGGCACCCAGATTCTGTTTGTGACATTCCATTTAAATTATTTAATAGATTTACTGATTGATTCTTAATTTTAATTATTATTTCAATATTATTTTAAACCTCATTAGGAATTATCCTTCCTTCTTTCCCACAATATTTAAATATCCACATATTAAAAAACTCTTCAAATATCACTAATTTTAAACACATGAAGGAATTAGGCTCTCATATGTTATTCTTCAATTAGTATTTGATTTAATGTAGCTTCTTCTCCTCAAATATCACTTTTAAAAAGTCAGTTGATATTTCCATGTGCATGGAATCATGAATCTATACCATGTAGAACTTCTGTTTTATAGAATTTTATATTTTTAAAACCACTAAATCAAATCTCAATTTCCTATGTTAATTATATATGTGGAATGAATTCACCTATATGGTTCACTTTGTATATGCTACAACATCCCCTTACATGGTACACTTTTTCTACAAAGTAACATTAGGATATATTGCAACATTCCCATATGTTTCTTACTTTATCTATGCGATAATAGTTATTTGTGATGAATAATTCCATTACATTGGACCAAATTCCTATGTAAGTTCTAAGTTTTCAAATGTAGAAGCATTTGTTTATGTCAAAAAATAAAATATATGAAATTTTAGGTAGGTAATAGAATCAGATACATGGAATTTAAGATATGATTCAAAATTGACTGTGTGGAATATTTATACATACTGAAATCCATTTACATGAATCTATATAATTTCAAACTTCACTCAAACAGTCTTGAATCCTCTTCCATACACTTCCAAGATTTTTCATCAACAACAACACTTCTTAGAAATTTTTAGATTTATCTCTTTCATCCATAAACTCTTGTCTTCAATTCTTTTTAAGAGCATCAAAAAAATTTGTAATTGGTTAATGCCAATGTTTCTTGAACTTCTCCCCTTTAGTTCATCAAGCTGTAACCTTAAGAATTATTTCCATTAATCATGGAATTCATTAAAACAAATTACGGAAATATATGGGTGTATTATCAATCATGAAATATGATTTATTTTTATGACTTCAGAATAATCCTCAAAGAATCATCATCATAAAAACATATTGATAAAAAATGGAATACTCACATGGGAACTATATTAATTACTAACTATGCACCAACAATGCACACTACATGTTTTCCAAAAATAATCTCAACCATGAACCCCCTAGAAGTCTAGGAATAATAAAAATAAAAATAAAAAATAAAAATATATGTACTTGTTATCTAATAGGTGTTATAATTAAACCAACCATTCCACTTTTAGCCCCCCAAAAGTCACTATGGATGAGATCTTGTAAAAAATATGAGCCCATTACTGTTTCACTAATAGCTCATTCTCCTAAGTCTTAGGGCTTTCTTGAATATGATTCTATAGAACACAAAATAAAGCAATTGATTTACCCTAAACATCATTACCGGGTGATCCAAAATACATAAATGATCCTAAAAATATAGGTGTTAGTTTCCAAATCCAAACCCTCCCATTCCACAAAGTGTGATGAGTCTGGATAGTAATTATTAATCTAGGAAGTATATAATTCATCATGAATCATGGTAATATGTGTTGGAAAGTCAAATTAGTATGCCACATTACCAAAGTTCTCAATAACTAGAAAAGATCTGAAAAAATGGGACATCATGTTAGACTACTTTCTTAATTAATGTTGTCCCAATTGAGAAGAGACCGTGAGAAAGTCAAAATTTCCTATATGAAACACTAATGAACAATGAAGATATTCAAAATTATATTTATTGTGACTATGGGATGTATCCAACATAGTCCAAATCATTTTGACCCTACTCATCATCTATAAAACAAAAAATGATCCCAGTAATGAGTGCTCACCCAGATCAAACCAACATAATGGGGAATGATATGGTCTCCCATACAAGGCTTGAAAAGGAAACATCATTATAAAGTACTGATAACTATTATTATATTATAATTAATCCAAGGGTAAGTGTTTCTCTCATGATCCAGCAAAATTATTAATACAATCTTAGAGTATAAACTCAAGTATCTATATAGCTTTCTCTATCTGGTCATCAGTCTATATGTGGTTGGATATTATTAACTTAAACTAAGAGCCCATATCTACTTGAACTCCGTAAAAAATGTATTTAAAGCATGATTCGTGGTCTTAAAAAATTATTGAGCACACACCTTGAAGCGTAAAAACCTATTGGATGGAGAGATACCCAAGCTCTTCTACTTGTTTTGACTCTTTAATAGGGTTAAACTGAGATCTTTTCATTAAATGGTCAATGAATACCCATATTTAATCCTTTCTATTAGAGGATTTTTAAAATATAACACAAAAAATTCTTGGAGATTTCATCCTATTTCTATACTAGGATCAGGATATGCAAAAACAATCCATATAACTTTTGGTTCTAAGTTATGATTCTCTGACAAATGAGGCACTGAGATACGAAGTATACTTATACTCATTTCATCTTGGGCCCATAATATTATTGTTTTAGATTATGGAACATTTTGGATTCCCTTAGGTGAATATCCCATTTAGAGTGGTGACCACCAATCATCACTTCCTTAAAGATAAAGGAACTACCAACAACTTTTAAAATGGAGAGAACCATTATGAGATGAGGAAAAATCAGATGATTTATCCCCATAATTTAAATATTTACTTATCAACTGATAATCTTGATCCTCATCTTTCTTAAGATAGATCCACTCATCATGAGAGGAAGTATTTGGGAACTAGTAAAAACCATCTATTCATTCCCTTATTTCACTCCCAAATGAAGATCAATGAATAAAATCATTAGGCCATATTCCTACTCAAACTCCATCACTACTTGAGTGATCAATTTTCTACTCAATGCATAGACCACTATGTTCCCCATTTCTGAATAATATTTTGAATCAAAATCAATGGTTTGAAGGTACTTTAACCACCACCTTTACTTGAGATTAAGTTCATGATGGGTAAAGATATATTTTATAAATTTATGATTAGAATACACTATATAATTTCACATAAAGAGATAGTTTCCCACACTTTTATATCATGCATTACTACAGATAGTTTAATATCATGACTAGGATAATTCTTTTCATGGGGGTGAAACAAATGGGATATGTAATTCAAGACACGATTTAAAAAATTTTGTACACACCCTAATCCCATGGATGAATCATTGTAATACACAACATAACCCATACTTGGATTTAGGAGGATCAAAAAAATAGTTGAAGTAAATCGCAACATTAACTCCTAAAATTACACTGGATATTTTTTACACTATTCAAATTTCACACCCTCCTAGGCCTGATCTATCATAGGAGATTATAATATAGAGAAATTATCCATGAAACAATGGTAATATCTCACCAGGCATAAGAAACCTTTTATTTCAAAGATATTCTTATGCCTCTCCAAATATATCATATTCTGGATAGTTTTTTTATCCAATGAAGTTCATTGATCAGATACAATGTGACCTTGGAAATTCACTGCTTGGATTAAAAAATGGAATTTAAATAACTTCTCATAAAGAAAGTGGTCCCTTAAGGTTCCCAAAAAAACCTTTAAATAGACCACATACTCTTCCTTCATCTTGATAAAAATCCCAAAATTTATCAACAAATAATATTATAATGGATTTGACATATTAATGAAATAATCATTTCATAAGTGTTATAAATGAGGAATGGGAATTAGTGAGGCCAAATAGTATAATTTTCTTCTCAAAATTTCTATATCAACTCAAAAATACAGTTTTAGAAATATATTCTTCTGTCACTATAAAATGGTGGAACACTAAACTCAATTCCATCTTTACAAACCATTGGTAAGCCTTAAGATAATCAAAAAATCATTGATATAAAGAAACATATAATTTTTTCATTTTCATACTATTTATTTTCTAGTAGTCAATGAAAATATGAAGGCTTCTATCTACGTTATTTTAAAAACCGAAAATCTTTGTCAATGGTTGCATTATTAGATATATAAAATCTTTACTCCTGTTGTATTATAGAAAATATTTTAACTCCAGTTATGTAGGTTTGATTCTGTAAGATAGAATATAGATGAGTCCCATCCAAAGATGTTTGTTAATAATGAATTCTACTTCCCACTGTTGTGGAAACTAAGAAAATTCACCTTTAAAGACCTTGGGGGAACTACCCACCACACAATAAATATTATCACCTAAATCCCATTCAACAACATTGAGAATTTACTCATAAAACTAAAAAAAGAGACACCACCTGTAGGATAATTAGAATTTTTATACCTAACATGGAATCCAACTCACCCCAAAATACATGGGTATTTTTAGTGAGAGATAAAAATAAAAAAAAACAGGGGTATCTATTAATTAGAGATCTAATTCTCACCATCCAATATATACCAAAGATAAGGTCAATTATGTCTATATCTGAAACTAGAATGTCCCAAAAAACCTCAATGTTAGCGATGATCACATGAAACTTAGATCACTTGAACTATTTACCTCTCCTCTTAGACAACGGTGTGGTGAGGTCCACAATATATGAAATCATCTCAAACCACAGTCCTAAGGAATCAATAATCTTATGAGAAATTAATTAATGGTATCCACCAATGTTAAGAAAAGATAAATCCATATATGATGAAATGAATACCATACCTTATAAGGTTTCTATCCCCACATATTATTTCTATGGATCATTCTATGCAATATATAAGAACCCAGATTCAAGTCCACCTTGAGAATTTTTGGAGGGATGGGAGTTCCCTATCACCAAATAATGAGATCCTGACTCATTTAATGCATATAACTACATACAATAACCCTTATCATAAGGAGGACCCACTTTTCCAGCATTGGGAAACTACCAGAAAAATTGTTAAAGATGTCCAAGGATTCTAAACCCATGGAATTATTTCATAGATTCTTAGAAATACATATTAGTATTCCCTATACTTCCATACTGGAAATAAGTAAATGAATATATCCAAGGGGGAGATATTAAAATAGGGTTTATTGGATGGTTCACACTCTTGCTTCCATCCTGATTTAACTTCCCATGGTTCCTATTTTTCCCAAAAGAGTAAATCTAACTTCCACCCATTTCCTTAGGATAATATTTCATAAAAATCAGTATATATATAACTACCTTTGCCATATAAGCCACATCAACCACTTAAGAATAGTTTGGAAATAAAAAAATATTAATCCTAGACATTATTTTCAGTTTCAAACCCATCACAAAATACTACACCATCAGGTAGTCATTCTCCATAACCTCAGGGGAAAGATATACCAACTTAAAAAAATGGGTGGAATACTCCATCACATATCTATGTTCTTACTATAATATTAAATCTACATTTCCTTCATCGCTCAAAAGGCCTCTGAGTAAAATTACTCGTTAATCATTTTCTCAAACAAGCCTAATGAAATATCTTCATGACGTATTTCAAGCACAATCAAGTCTCACCACCTTTGTTATAAACATTATAGAACATAATTTGAAAATATCACTTTATAAGTCTCATGTATTTTGATAAATAATGCAATTTGATCAAAAATTTCTATCCACTCTTTCAGTTATCAGGGCCCCCAGTCATCATGAAATGTTTGAGGATTCCTATTTTGAACTCCTATGCATGATCCATTGGTTGTAATTTCCTTATATAACTACCATTATTGAGACAATAAATGGTCCTAATCACTGATTCAATATACTGAGAGTCCCTCAGAGGATTTTCTAATGGAGTATTCTCCATAACTACCTCTTTCCGACTTCTAAAAGTCTTTATAGAAGACATGTTATAAAAACATAAAACAATAAAATCTAATCATTATTTATATCATTTAAAAATAATACCAATTAAATAAGATGGTAAATCATCTAAAAAATTAATGATAAATAAACTATTTAAAAACTCATCAAATTTCTCATAACTAAATCAACTAATATAAAATCCTATCTACCATGGTAACTTGAGGTCTAGCATGAAGAAGAGTTATCTAAGAACTCCCACAGACCCTTACTCGAGCCCTGATAATCATAATCCAAACTACCACACTACCTAAATATAAATATGGATTTGATACCATTTTATAACAAAAAACTTGGGCCAACCATCCATTCCACCCATGTCGGCCCACCACAAGGCTTGAGGAATATTCCCAATCGCCCCGAGATGGGGACTAGAGCTCAGGAACCAATACCGACTGCATGGGAATAGTTTCTCCCTCTAAAATATATAATTAAACTTATAGATTTTTAATGTTTAATCCAATAAAATAATGATTAAAATAGTTCAAAATAAGATAATCAGAGTAAAAGAAGAAACAATACAATAAATAACCATAATAACATGACAATAATAAAATAATACTGGAATACTTGCATCAGATAAATAAATGTTAGAGTGAAAGTACATCCTACAACCAAGTCTCCATTATATAAAAAAGATCCCAAAATCCCAAAATCCCAAAATATAAATTGTCTTAGTAAATTGAACCATAATATCTATATTTGGTCTTGGCCACCACCAACCCATTTCACAAAGTATGATGTGATCATTAAGACCCCTTACTATGAGATAAAAACCCATTTAATTTTCCTATATTAGATAAAATCAAATCTAAATACACACAATTCCATATATAGGGTGTTATTCAAATCCAAGGATGATACCACTAGGGATTTACATACCACCATTAACAATGAAAACCAAATGTTCTAGTTTGGAAAAAATAATTTGAAATCCATTACATTGAAAAAAAAATCATAATTCCTTGAATTTTGGAAAAAAATTCATATAATTAATATCATGAGTGAATTATTCATAAATAAAATTAAGGGAAGAAAAATTAACTAATATGATCAAATCCAAAAAAAATACATGAAAATCACATAAAAACAAGACATAATAAATACAAAGATAATATGAAACATGGGGGATCTCTTACCATTTGGTTATTAGTGTTTGGTATTTAATCACAAATATCTTTTTCATCTTATAAGAATATAAAAAAATAAGATAAACTAGGCCTCTTGTAACACCCAATGTATTCCAGGTCATTACATTTTGAGGAAGAATTTGAATTTTAAGCTAGTGAGTGGTTTTTTTGAGAACCCAGACCTGGGTTGATAATCCAAGGGTTTGCACACATCTAAATATTTGAAGAATTTTTTTTAGTCATTGGTGGTGATAGAAGAATATGGGAGTGAGTTTGGGAGGGTTACAAGAAACCTATATCTTTCCAGGAGCTTAAGGGAGGCATTCACAATATTAAAATGTGTGTCAAGTCAAGAATAATCAGGTTAGGTATGTTGAGAAGTGTTGGAAAAAACATTCATGGATTAAAAGTATCTTTCACAATATCCAAGAACCTCATAAAGTATTATGGTTGTTTTAAAATAGGATACTCAGCCTATAACCCTCTAATTTCTTCCACTACTCCTCACTCTCATGATTTTAGTGATTTTCAGCTTCAAGTGGATCCTTCAATGACATTTCTTATCAGGTTCAAGCCTCATTCTATCCTATGGACTCATCTTGGAAAGGATACACCACAAATTACCTAGATAAATCATTTCTCATTATTTGTTTCTCATAGATTTTGTGTGGATTGGTCTAGTTTTTTTGTCAATTCCACTAGATCATGGTGTAATAGATTGAGGATGATGGTGATTTTATGTGAGGTGGATATATGATGACCCAAGACACTCTCTTGATGATTTGCATCATTATTTTGATGGATTTAACCAACATTCATATTTTGTTTTGTATTTTATTAAAATTAGACTAAATAAATGGTTTTTTGGGTGTATAGTGATTGGGATTTTTCTTGGGATGGTGATGGGGGTGCGCCATAGACCTTCTGCAAGATATTGGGCATGGTTTTAGTACGATGGCAATTCCTGGTAATTTTTTGACCAAATATTCCTCTTTTTATATTAATTAAATATATATTTATAAATATTTATAACTATTTATTTAACATGACATAATATAATATCTCATGTGGTGGTAAGATCTTTGGAAAAGGCATAGAAGAGCTTGGCTGAGGTGATGTGGAGATTGTCTTGGGTGATAACTGCTTGATGGAGGTAGGTGGTCCCTTTAATACCAAGATATATCTATGTTTATAAATGAATACTTGATTTCATGCATGTTCTTAGGAATATGAATATTTCTAGTAACTAGGGATTAATTTGGAAGAATATATTGGATGGAATTCAACCTTTTATTATCAGGATAAGTACTCATTATCACATCTAGTGTTGGAATCGCCCAACCACTATGAAACTAAGGGGTAATGATGAAAACTTATTTAATAAGAGGTTATTGGTAGGTCTTGTGGTTTATGATAAATGATGGGTAGCCTAATATGGGTTCTTAAAGGGATATATGGGTGGGTGAAAGGGGATTTAACTTAGTGATGATGGATTTGATGACCTTTCACCTCATGCTCAAAGAGTGACATCATCCTTATAGTGGTCTGGCGATTGGATGACATTGTCAGTAGGATGATTCATTCAAGATGGGATGAGGTGTGATAGAGGGGGTTTCTATTGGGTATATGTTTTAGGGATAAACCTTAGGAGATGTGAGATGGGACCAAGGTGTGGGTTCAATAAATCATTCAATACTTGGAATTGGGATTCCAGGAATCTTAGAACGTGAAAGATTAAGATGATCTATGGGTAGTGGGATTGAGAGTGTTGAGGTAAAGGATGATGACATGGATTGTTCCATGAGGTATTGGTTAGAGGAGCCTTTGGGAAGTTTTGTAACTGATGGATAATGATTGTGGGATGATTTTGAAGAGTAGATATCATGATTAGTTAAGAAGACCTAGTGTATTCCATGATGGGAGAGGAAATATTTTTTGTAACGAGGGATTGGTTCTTGAGTGAACAGAGCCCCAAGATCAACTGGAAAGCTTTGTTATGGGATAAATCACAATGATATTTTATCCTCCCCATAGTTTGTAGGGATGGGTCAGTGTTCTTGATGAACTTCATAGATTTTTCAACAATGGTTTAGTGTGATTATCATGCCATGTCACTTCAAGTATTGGGTCTATGACCTTTCTATGTGTGGCTTGTATCATTGTGATGAACATTCTGTAATGATAATAGTGTGTCTAATAACATGAAAAATGTATCTTGGGTGAGTTTTTATGTTGTTCCTTTCCTTTCACATTCATGGATTTATGGTTTCCCTAGTATTTAGGTCATAACACGATAAAATCCTAGAATGATAGACCTTCCTCTAGTGAGAAGGGATGGTTAAATTCTTATGGACATATGATTATACCCATTGTTAGTGGGTATTGGGAAGAGGTTTTGGATGAATCCCTACCCTGAGTCATCAGGTATGGGCTGGGAATTGGTATAGTGGCACAAGATGAAATGATGTGGTGGATTGCATCATGGAACTGAAGTATGTATAATAAGATTTTATAGTGTCATAGTTAGCGCATGGTGACCTGATGCACAAGTAACTATGATGGCCTAGTAAGCACACAACATCTAAGGTACTTATGTGATATGTTTATTTTATTCATCATGAATACACATATATGATTATGTATACTAGTATCACTTATATGATGTATTTCTCAAACCCTTCAAGAGAACTTCAATATATGTGAATACTTCATGTCTTCTTTTAGGTTCAACATAGGGCATGTAGTGGATCTTGATGGATTAGGTCATTGGAATTTTAAGATTTAGTGTCTGATGATTTGGGATGGTAGTTGGTCTAGTGTGTATTCATTGTATTTTTAGTTTATTTTGTATATGGGATCAGCCTGGTGGGATATTGGTTGATGTGTACTTGTATGAATTCTGCATGAAAATTTTTACAGCATTGTTTTTATTTGATAATGATTACTCTAATTATTTATGATGTGTATATTTTTGGATATTTTAACACTATTTTATGAATCTAATTTGTGATTATAGTCTCTAAAATTTATGGATTCTTCCATCTACACTAGTCATTAGCCTCTGTTTTATAGGTAGGTTTATTTAAGGAAATATGGTGATCCCTGTCCTAGGAAATTCTAAGTGGCCTTAGGATGGGGTGTCATAAAGTTATAAAAAAGCATTTTTTTTGTTTTATGATTTGGGTATATGGTAGAATGTTGGTTAAGGAATGTTTCCAAGAATGTGAGGGACCTTAAATTGGTATGTCATGAACGCATTTCTAGTGCTATGTCTGAGTTACCTAGGTGATGATATTGTTGTTCTTGGTTTGAACTATTATAGATGAGATGTTTATTGAATATAAGATGTTAACTAGAGTTGTTTATCTATTGTTTTGGATATTGGATTGTTGGTAAGGGTAATGTGTTCATGAATCATATTATTCATGTAGGAAACACATAACATGATCCAACTTATATGTGATTGAATTTCCTAATGGGAGTTTACTTGTTTAAAGTGACAAAAAAATTTATATAGTGATTTACCATATAACTTGTTGGTGGAATTAAAATCTGATGATACATGGTATTTTATCTAATTAAAGGTCCTATAAATCCTAATGTATAAGGTTATTTGGTATCATAAATATTTTCCCTTCATCAAGGGATGCATGGAGACCCTTACAAGTTAGTGTGGGAATTTAATACCTCAGTGATTGAACCCTGAATGGTTTGGTATAAACATCAGATGTTTGAATAATGTTCCAAGTTTAGTTAATTATTACATTGAGGATATGTAACTATGGTGGTTTTTAAATTGGGTTGGTTTAATATATTTTCAACAATATCCTATATTTTTTTCTCCCATATATCTTCTTGGTGGCACTCTAGTTAACCGAACCAGTTGGTTTTGCAAAAACCCAGATGGGTTATAGAGAAAGGAATGGTAAATGAATTATGTGTGGTATTGTGGCTAGTTTTTAGGGAAGGATCAGTAAGATTCTTTTACTAGTGGGTTATGGATGCACTTTTATGTAGTGCTATGAAAGAATTTATAGATGCATGTGGTTTTTGAGACACCACCCATGTGGTGGGTGGTTTTGAGACTAGGCTTTGGATGATTGAAAAAACTTAGGCTATTGGTTGTAACTTATGTGTGTGTGGTTTATGGTTAGTGGGTTATACTAAGATCCTATTTTAATAGGAAATGACTCCTGATAGCATGATTTGGTTATGTGATCAGGTTGTATGGGATCATAATACTACTGGGTTCACATGCGACCATCTAGAATAATGGGTAAGAACTAATGAGTGGGTTATCAGTGGGTCACTATAATTGTGGGGGAGGGTGATTATTGGAATTAATTTTTGGGGAAAATTCATGGGGTGTGAGGGATGGTTTGTTCTAGTTACAATCATTGAGGGTGTATTTAGTTGTAGATAAATGAACAAGTCGTGTTTGGTTTCATTGAGTGATGTTTGGTATGTGGATGAAACCATTTATTATTTTAATGAAAGTAGTGATAGAACTATAGTAGTTTTGGTTTAGGGTTACACTCAAAGTGATGTTACCAATGTTTTCATTGAGACACTCATGGGAATGGATTTCTGAGGTTTATTAAAATAGGTCATGTCCCTTGATAGTGGGAGGTTACATCAAAAATGGATCAAGGTACATTGTTATAATAAATCTGAGTCTTTGATCCTTATAATGTATTAAAATGATAGGTGAGGGTGGTGTTGGGACCTATTTGGGTTAGTGATCATGGATTGGTATAAGGGAATCTATATAGTATAGAGTGTACCACTGACTATTGGAGAACTATATTATTGGTAGGTTAGGAATGGGTAGTTTAGTGTTTATTTTGGTGCATGGTTATGAGAAGGATGAATATATCCTAAATTTTCATTTATAAATTAATGGATATTGGTTCATATAGAATGGGAATTTAGGTTCCTTGGGAAATGAAAAATATACTCTTATGGTGGGGAGTGTTGTATCAGTCATAGAGGTATAAATCTAATATCAGAGGGGTCATAGAGGAAATAGGACTGGTTAATAGAAAGTCATGATGACTTGATGATTTCATCTTGAGATCAAAATTGTTAATATATATTTCCTTAGGTAATACTATATTTGAAGTTTGGATACAAGGTGTTTGGATTCAACTTATTGTCATTCGGATCGAGGTGTATCAGTGTAATCCGAGGGTGATTCATGGGTTAAGTAACAATTTATGACATGATTTTGGGGGTGAGTCACATTTTTTCACATGTTTTAGGGGTGAAACTATGGTTTTTCATAGAGTTTAAGGATGAACCCAAATCATTTCATGATCCATGGGATTAAGAATGTGATAAAATTTGTTGATGGTGTCATTTTTTATGAAAAATATCATTACAACAAGGAGGCTTGTGTCCTGATTATGGGCATGTGAGGGACCCTACATGCGGGGGTTATTAGTTGAAATGTCATGTTGGGGGTATGTGTTTATTTTAAGGATTCATTGGAGGGTGTGACCAAGATAATTTGGGATAAGTAGGGTAAAGAAGTCATTACTGGTGTTCTTTCTTGAGTTTGGATGTGGTGATAAGGGAATTTTGTTAGGAGCATCGTGTGGGATGTGGATGATATTTTAGTGGACCATTAAAAGATAATTTCCCATAAGATATTCTTATGGTGGGGAGAACCATCAATTAAAATCATGCATAGTGAGTGGAGACTTACAGTGTGGGAGAACCATGAGCCTCAGGATGGATTTAATTTAAAAAAACAAGGTGTGTTAGGGTAGATGGGTGTAGTGAGCATCATCTCATTGTTAATGTTGATAGAGGGTGACTGACTTGGATTTTGGTGTTTATAAGAGTGCAGTGGCGGTGAATTCAATGTTTTGGGAAGGAAAATTGTAAATGGATAGAAAATTTATGACTGAGATAGGTATGCTGTCATAATTTGAGGTTTACCATAGTTTCTCAAGGAAGAGAAGTAATATGGTAGGAATTTTGTACTGCCGTATGGATTTTTGGGTCATTATGTTTTGTGGAAGAGTATGAATTTTGAGCTGATGGGCAGTTTATTTAGGGAACCCATGAACGGTTTAAAAATATTAAGGGTTTTAATGCCTAAAAAATAATTTTTAGGTGAGTTTTGAGTCATTTTAGGTGTCGGGATAGTATGCGAGTCATTTCATGAGGATATAGAGGGATTTGTATCTATTCAAATTCTATAGGGAGACATTCACGACATGAAAAATTGTGTCACACCATTAATAATTATGTTAGGCTCATTAGGAGGTGTTGTTACAAAATTTCATGGTGTGAAAGTGTCTTTCACACTATGAATATACACTAGATAGTGTGATGGCTGTTTCAAAATAGGGGTACATCCTGAAACCCCGTCATTTATTTCCTTCCACCTTCCTATTATGATTTTGGTAATTTTTATCTTCCAATAAATCCTTCAGCATCATTTATTGATAGATCAAATCATTATTAAATCCTAAATACTCCTCTTGTTATGTATAACCATGTTAATTCAAATGATGTATTTTTTCTCATTTTTTTGTTCACTCATATATTTGGTATGATTTGGCCTTGGGTTTGGAGTTGATTCCACTAGAGCATGGTGAAATCGATCAAGGATTCTAGGACATTCATGAACAGTGGTTAGAGGGGGACATGAGACTTAGTATGCATGTCATTTTTCATTATTACAATGAAGGTAAAACAAATCACTAACTTTATTTATGTTTTTTTAAGATAGAATGAAATTTATGGTTCTCTGGGTGTAGAGTTATAAGGAGTTTTATCGTGATGGTGTCAGGGGTTCGCCTTAGAACTTAATTAGGTGGTTGTTCATTGTTTTGGTGTGATGGTGGTGTTGGGTGAGTTTTATTTTGAATATTTATCCTTGTATTTTAATTATATAATTAAATATAATTTTTTTATCATCAATTATTTAGGACATATAATATGATACATATGCTCGGGAGGTGGTATGAGCTTGGATGTGTCATAGATAGGCTTGGATGATGTGATGTTGAGCTCGACAGAGGAGGTAACTCCTTGATGGAAGTAGGTGTTCCCTTCAATACATATCCATATGTGTATTTATTAATGATTTATTTTTTTTCATGCATGTTTATTAAAATGGGTATATAGATAGGGACTGAGGATGGTTTGGGAAGAAGAGATAAGATGGTGTTTGAAATCCTATGATTAGAATAAGTTCTCATTAGCACTTCCAGTGTTGAAATAACCTAGTGACTATATAACTAATGTTTTAGGATATCTATTGAGTTTTAGGAGGCCTCTTGTAGGTATGGGGGTTTGATACAGAACATGGATAACATCAAAATGGTTCCCCGAGGTCCAGTTGGATGGGTGAGAGAGTCTTAGGCCATTGATGATGAGTAAAATGACATTTCAACTCATGATTTGGGAGTGACACCCTCCAAAGGATGTTCTGGGGATTAGTAAGCATTGTGAGAAGGATAATTCCATTCTAAAATGATGAAGTGTGATAAATATGAGTTTTTTATGGGTAACGGTTTGAGGGATCTCATGTTGGAGATGTAAAATGGGACATAGATGTGGGTCGTGAGAATAATTTTGGAATTGGTATCATGATTCCTAGTGGTTTATAAAGAAACTGCTTAGTAAGCTCTTTAGATAAAAGTTCCAAGAGTGTTGAGGGAATTGATGAGAATGTGGACCAAGCTATGAGGTATGGGTTAGATAAAAATTAGAACCTTATTTTCATCAATGGGTGATATGTGTAGGATGACATCAATGTCTACAGATTGTGATGAGTCTAGAGGACTTAGTGGATGACATCATGGGTGAGATGAGATGTGTTGTGATGAGAGGTCAGAAGTCAAGAAACTAACACCCTGATATCATATAGAGAGATATGTGATGTTATGTTACACTATGTACTTTTAACCTCCCAAGAGTATGTGGGGATGGGTAATTGTTCATAATGACTTCCATAGAGTCTATGTGGATTTTTTAGTGTGATTATCATGGACTATTATTTCAAATATTAGGTTGAGGACTGTATAATGAGTGGCTTGGTTTAGTGTGATATCTTTTATCTAATGATAGTATTGGTTCTAGGACATTTTAAAATTTCATTTGGATTCTTTAGTAAAGGTTTCATTTATGAGTTATCAATTATAATTATTTGGACCTTCCTGATCCATTACCCTGAGTATTTTGGGTTTTGGGGAGTCGACCAAGATTTGTTTTTGATATCTTGTGGTGTGAGATTAGTTTTTAACCATTCTAAGGTCAACCATGTCTTGGTCATAGATTCGGTAGTGGCTATTTTGGAGTTTTGTCCATAAGTTTCATCTGTTTAACTGTTTGGTTCACCATAGGATTAGGAACCCCATTAGTGGAGAGAGTTTTTCAAGAATGGTCCTTCCAATGAGGGATGAAGATAGCTATTATTACATGGTGGAGGATGTGGGATACTAACATTCAATAGCATAGTTATAGGGAATCCACTACACTATAGTTGTATCTATTTTGGGAGGCTTGGTGGCCGACGATATCTGGCGAGTGACTCTATGTGAAATAGGGATAGTGAATCACCTTTATCACTAGAAGTTTGGAATGTGTAGTATATATAGGTAAATTTCTATGAAAAATAGGGAGGTGAACTATGTAATAATTATGTCCTTGGTTTCAGTAGGACTCTAATGGATTTAAGTGAATACCACCATGCAAAAACATTATTTATTTTTAGGTGTCTTTGATAGAATTTCATTAGTGAGAATCTTAGGTGAAACCTTAATAGTGAAAGAGTGAGTAGGTGGTTGTAGTGATAATTCATGTAGATGAAGTTGAGAGAAGGATTATCTAGCATTGGTGAACTATAAAATAGTGATATCCAAATTACCATTCTATATTGTTGGTTGTGGTGAGCTAAAATGGATTTAAATACTTTTATATGTCTTGGAGGTGACCATGGTGGTGCTCAAACATGTAAAAAATAGTTGAAATGGCCTATGATAAATGGGGGAAGTTGGTTGATTTTAAATGATGGAGTTTTTTATTTCATTTGACCATGTCCATTAGGGACATTATGAATTCCTCTACACTACGATGAAGGCATGTTTGGTTTTTCCATGAAATTAGGATTTTCTATTCTCCTGGGTTAGACTTTGTATCTTTATCTAGAGCCTTGTGCAATTCTAGATCCTCTATTAGGAATTTTATCCATATTTTTTAGGATCCCAACCTTATTGATTCATGGTTATTGAATTATCCTTTGATTTAATGTATTCTTCTCATCCTCCTTATTTTGTTATTCTCATTCTTTATATATGGGTTGTGTTATCAATGTTGATGCATTGTTTGTGTGGATCCCATTTCATGTATTGATAATGGGTTCCATGATTCATGATTGAGGAAGCTTCTAGTGGTTTCGTTAGAGTTTGGTTTAAGCTCTCTTGCAATAGGTTTTTCTTGGGTTCTTGGTGTAGGGTATTTATAGACATATCTTATATCTTCTGGAGTAATATGTACGATCATGTATATCATTTTTACTTACAATAAAGTGTTATTATCCTAAATTATTTGATATTAATTAATGGGTGATGTTGGTTTATGGGGATAGGTAAATATTTAATGAAACACATATTAAAAAAATAGAATTAATAATTTAATGATAAACTGGTTGGTTGGAAACTAGGTTTTGTAAAAGAAGATGCATCTGATTTGTGATTTATATATTACATGCTCTATCCTTGATGTTTATAGAATAGTATTGGATGTATTGGTTGTAATGATATTAATATGAAGATCATTTCCAATTATATAATCATATTGCTACTTAAATTTGATAACAAATAATGAACTCCCTAGAAAATGAGAGATTGAAAGTTGTGTTATTGCTTACGATGTTGTGCTAATTTATTATTTTATTTTAGTTGAACTATATCTTTAATATTAATAAATTGGTAAAAAATTTAATAAGAAAATTATTTTAAATATTGTAATGGGTTATTTTATATAAATTATATTGGGAAATCTCAGAAGTAGATGATTTTATTTATAAACATAAATGTTTAATGGATTACGAAACAATGTTTAAGAATGATGGAGTGGTTGATGAATAATAAATAGGGGTGGAATGAAAAATACATGGTTGTATTGATTAATATTTGATTATTTAGTTGATTTTAATACACCTATAATAATTTTAATTAAAAATTACCATTCTAGTAAAAGTATGTTTAATAATGAATAAATGGACAATAAAGTGGGATAGATAGATGATTGGGTTGCCCATAACTGTCAATATAACTATGGGTTGAATATTAAAATTATGTGTGGATGTAATTTAAACATTAAATTATATAAATATAATGAACCATTATTAATTAATTATTATTGAATGAATTTGGAATTAATGATTGAATAATAAATCCCATAAGGCTGGAAATCATAAATAATGTATAAATGTGAAATTGTTGTTTGTGTGATTTCTCTTATGGAGTATTGGTTTTATTACTTATGTTTCTACCTTGTTATGAATAATGTTTTATTTTTTATGTAATTATTAAGTTTATGTGGAAAAAATGGGAAATTATGTACTGGAACATCATGGGATATTATGGAATAAGATTTATATGCATGGGCTGTGATGGATAAAACTAAAAACTGCACTTGATGTGATGTGAGAGGGTGGATGTTGGAACCATGACTGTTCTTTGCATGAATTGGAGTATGGTTTGTGTTTATTTTCAATCCTCAGTAAAAGTTCAGAATGTTTCCCAGTAAAGTGTTCATACAGTTCAAGAAGACAAGATTATTGAAGGTGGAACCATTTCCCAATGTTTTCCAAATTTTTGGGCCTGAAAATCTGAAAATAAAGACATGGATTTTTGGTAAAAGTAGGTGCATGCAAAGATGAAGTGGTGCGCGAAAAATGTGGGATGGGCATGAAATATTTGAGTTGTGCATGAAAAACTGTGTGGTGCGTGAAATAGTGGAGTGAGGTTTTTTGCGCAAGAAGTGTTTCGTAATTAGAATGTCGAAAAATGGAAAAGGCATAGGTTGCACGAAAAACATGGAGATGTGCACGAAAAATGGTACCAGCGTGAAATATTACGCGCCAAATGAGACTTGTTTCGCACCACAAGGGGTTTTGTGCGCAGGGGTTGGAGACACCTATAAATAAGAGGTGACCCCTCATTTCATATAGCTGAAGAATTAGAGAAGATTCGAGTTTTGATGCGCATAAAAGGTTTGCGTAAAGGCAGTTGCATGAGAATTTCCGAGTTGCGTGAAAAATTTGAGCTGCGCGAAAAAGTTCAAGCTGTGTGAAAAAGTCCGAGCTCGCAGAAAATTCTGAGCTGCGCGGAAAATTCTGAGCTGCACGAAAAATTCTGGTTTTCACATAAAAAGATGAAGTTGCGTGAAATATTTTTTCTGTGCGAAAATCATGTATTGCGCACAACTGTGTGAACTTGCGTGCAAAGGGTAGGTGCTGCATGAAATCATCTGAGTATCCTGTTTGCACTTTTTGATTATCTGGATCAGTGGTTCAGTGTGTTCAAGAGCATCGTTTCAAGACTTCGATGCAATCAGAGTCTCGTGCTAAGCAGAGGCAAAGACTTCAATGCAAATCTATTGAAGACACCATCACATCTAGAAACTAACTGAGACTTCACCAAAGGCAGTGAGCCAGTGGGAGTCAACAAGAGTGACCCAAGGAATGCAATGGGATATCCCTGAATAGTTGTAAAGGAAGTGAGCTTGGTACAGAGTGACTATTCCCAAACCATTATAATCCACAACTAGTGAAGAATAGTGGAATTTGGTACGACTGACAACCCGTCGGCGTATGCTCCATGGACGTAGCCCTTAGTGGTGAACAAAGTAAAAATTGTTGTGTCATCTCTTTGAATTTTAATGTTTCATTGATTCTCATATCCATCATACAGGTTAAACTATTTCCTACCAGCGTGGGAACACGATCCTTCAGTTTAAAAGAAAAAGTCGGTACCTTGATTCACCCCTCCCCTCTCAGGGTGTCCCGGGGTCCTATAGTGGAGTGGTGATGCGGCATAGTGAGGTTTGTGCATGGTAGGATGACAGAACATGGTTAGTGTTATACATGTTCATGATACCCTGATATGATGAGGATGACACTGTTATGTGGATATATTTGGTGGATGTGCAATGAAGGAGGAGGGGAAGAAGTTTATATCCTTTATATTTATATTACCCTACCGATGTGTGATTAGAAAGGTAGATATGAGTAGATATGATATGTGGAATGGAATTGTGGATATTATTAGGAAATAATGGAATGAAGATATATGTTTTGTGGTGCATTTATATGCGATTAAAGGTTTTTTGAGGAATGGAATGATATTCAAGATATGATTCTAGTATTGTTTCCTTCTTGCATCCCTAAGCAGTTGGTGAGGGGATCTCCTATCGAATCATTATTGGTTTTACTAAAAGAATACCTTGAAATGATATGTAAAGATAAGAAGAGATATATAGTCCTAGTTAAGAATGTTTTATTATAATGGTTCTATAATTTTGGTATGGTTTGGTTACTGATGATGGTTTTAGTAGAATGCCCGGGATTTGAGGGGCTTGGAAAAAGATATTGTAGATGTGGAAAGTGATTTTTGGTTTCCCAATTTATTGATGTATTTATTTATTTTCCCACTTGTATATATTAATTAATCATTTTTCTTGATGGTTTTACTATTTATCACTCTTTCATATTTATTACACACAGATGTTGATTTTTTTATAATGATAACCCTATTGAGTACTCCCATGTTCTCATCCCACCACAGTTTTTTATATATTTGTATAATAATATGATGACGCTTGGATTTATTTTTTGGGTAGCCTGAAAGGGGTTGGTATATAAATTTGAGTTCATATTTCCACTCATATTTACATTTTTTACATGCTTTATTTGACATATAAGTATCATTTGACTTATGGGAATTGATATGGTATTATATGTGTTTTGAGAACCTATAAGAACATAAATATTTATTCTATAAATTATTCCACAGGTGGTGGTGAAATATAAATTCCATAAATTTTAATAAACATTTGAATAAACACTTGTATCCATGATATAAAATTTTTATCCATTTTCTCATTTTCAGAAAACGTTAATCGTAAACCATGTGTATAGAATCTATTCTCTTAGTTTGTTCATAAAAAACATTGTTAATAAAAAAACTACTCTTATAAAATAAGGGAAATAAGTTAACTATATGCATTCTTTTTTAAGATCCATTTTATCTTGATATATTCATTTTCATTCAATTCCATGATATAGAAACACTTAAATTTCTAATTTTTATGTAATATAAAATCTCTATTAATTCATACCTTGATTTTGAACACTAATATAATCATATCATTTTAATTTATACATTTGGTATTATATACCCTTAAAACAACTAAATTAATTTCCATCAAACTAATTCCTAACATGTACATTTCATGTGGTTTCATAAACCCCTTTCTGTATCCTGAACAATACCATCATATGGAAATAATGTATTTTTTCCTAAAATCTCTAGGTTTCAATGACATTGAATGTCCACTAGAAGAAACATTTTTTAGAAATTTGAAATAACTTTTCTTATTATATTCTAACATATTACCCGCTTCTATCATTTATAAAACACAAAAACATGGACATCACATGCTCTAGTTTATCTGTCATCAACACTTTGAAAAAATAGGAAAAACATTTCTTGAACTCATTCACATTGTCAAAAGAGTTCCACTAATGACAATAAAATAAATTACATAAACAAAGATTTAATAATTACCTAAGTGGATCATTTTATAATTTTCCTAAAAATATATTTATTCCACTTTTAGATCTATTTATAAAATTGATTACATGGTAAGGGGTTTCCCAAGGACATAGAAATTTTCTTTATATAATTTTTTTAAGTATTTCACCTATCTGAGATGTTTCTTAGAATAATCTATTATTTTCTATTGGGATTTTCACAAATTTATGTTCAATGATAATTATTTTCCTATAATAGATGATTTTATCAGGTGAGTATTTTAACTCCCATAAAATTTATTTGAAAAGAATAACAAGCTCGACAGCTTTCTTAACACACAACAAGAAGATTTAAGAGAATTGAAATATATTATAAAAATATTTTTTTAAATGTGACCATTAAAAAATAGGCAAAAAATTATATGGTATGTATTGATTAATTCATAATTAAAAAGTTATCAATTTCCAATCAAGTCATTTTATGCTTCAAAAATACGTTTTCTTCAAAAATGATTTTTTCATGGTTAATATAATTATTTTTTCAAATTTTATAAATTTTGTTATATAAAATGTACTTAATTATTGAAATCATCATGAAAATAATATCTTATTTTAAAAATTATTTATTTTTCTAAAAATATTGATTTTTCACTGAATAGTGAAAAAATACCAATTTTTATAAAAAAATTCATTTATTTTTAATATAAATGATCATTATTGTATGAATTTAATATCAAATGAACACAAGTATTATTTAATTATATAAAATATAATTAATTAAATAGTAATCCAATTTATACCTCACTTTGATATAAATTCATTTTTGGGTTTAAAAAAAATTCTAGTTTTTTTTAAATTGTGTTTTGTATTTTTATATTAAATTAGTTTCTACCAATTATAAGAATTAAATATTAAAAAATATGTCACATATTTTGGATTAAGTGTTTCAAATTTTTTAAATAATTCCCTTTTTTTTTCTCATTATGTATAATAACCATTACAAATGTTTTTGATCAAGGTAAAGGTGAAGTGGGTAAATTAAAGATCGAAATAATATGATAAGGTCTCAAAATAAACCAAAAACTTTCCTATATTTAATTTTAAGAGTATATTTATTAAATAATCATACATAATTTATAATTGGTGCAATTTATTGGCCCTTTACTTTGATTATTACATTTATATTATTTTATGTAAATATAAAGTAAAAAATGCCAGTCAGTTAATTTAAAATCTATAATATTTCATGACAATGATAAAAAACATATCCTAGGTTGTAATTTTTATAAAATATTAACATTTTTTATCACATTAATTTATTTTTAATTTTTATTGATTAAATAATTACCTTAAATGATTAAGAAACTCTTACCCAACGCTTGTGCAAGTAGTTAAACCATCAAGTAAATGATTTTAAAAACTATAAATTTAATATTTTTTGGATTATTTTAAGAGTACCAAGAATTTTAGAGATAAATTTACATTTTAGATATGTGTTTATTGTTTATATTAAATTTTATATGTTATGATGTTGTCTTCAAAGTCAAATTATGTGAATAGTTCTTAAAATGATTTTAATACAATTCTATGTTCATTATATTGTACTAAATTATTTGAATATCATAAAATATTTAAATAGGAAAAATAGTATTAAAAATGATATAAATTTCATCCCTTTTCCATTTATGATCCAATTTTTAACTTGTTAGTAAAATTATAAAACATTAATATTGAAAAGTTCATTTTTATGAGTAAGGTTAAAATTGGTTAACCAGGGGGGTAAACCAAAAGATAACATTTAAAATGATATATAAACCTGTAAAAATTTTATTTTATGATTATATTATGAACATATGTTCTTTATCTTCCAATCCTTGTCATTTTGGAACCATTTTACCTGATTTAAACACATATTATTATTTAATAACATTTTGTGTATTTCCTAAAAAGTCATTAATGATATTTTAAAATAAACAATATTTTATTAAATGTTTTAAAATTTATAAAAATCCTACATTTTGAAATTTTAATGGGATGTGTTTTTACATGTAAAAAATGGTCTATTTATATGAAACTTGACCATTGGTAACATTCTTGACCCTTAAATAGTAGAAAACTTTGATATTGTGGTAACTGTTAAAAGGATTCGTTGGGGGTAAAAAGTAATATATAAGGGACAAAATATCACATAATATTCTATAAAAATTATAAGATAATAGTATTTTAACTTATAATCATCCTATATTATAAATATTATAAGTTTTATTCACTTGATTATAAAAATTATTTTATATTAGTTTAATACTTCTAAGTAATTCCAAGTGTGTCACTACCCTCACATGAAAAAAGGGAACCTCTCCTCCTCTATAAATCACATATTTTTATTCTTATATATAACCAAATACATCTCATAATTACTTCCTAGATTCCTTAACCACATCCTATAGCTTATATTCTTTCCAGAATACCACCCCTTAAAGGATTATGGTGCAAGTCAAAAGAGGTTTCTCAACGAAGAGGTATAACACTTAAATGAGCATTTTCAGTTTTATTTATTATTATACATCCAATAAATCAAAGGAATACATAATAAAATAAATAAATAATTAACTTAAATATACATATTTTTTTATTAGTATGATTAAATAACCATTATCCACCCTTGTTCTGTCCTACAAAAATCAAAAACATCGCTTGTGCATATGTACAACTTACCTCCCACACGTAATGATGTAATTATTTTTTCATTACCGCTTCAATTTTATGGTTATAATAATGTATTTAATAAATATATAAGTTATTTAAGATATTTTTTAAGGATAATTATTATTTTACTTTCCTTTATTCCATCCATCAAAAATGGAAGTAACGTTCATGTGTACGTACGACCTACTATCTCCATGAAAAGTGTAAATTATTTTTCTATATCTAAACTTTATGGATGAATATAAATATTTATAATTAATATAAATGAAATTTATATCATTTTTTATATTATGGGTATTATGGAACCATGATCCAAGTATAAATACCAGAACTACAAAATCGAAACATCTATGAAAAATAAAATAGTTAACACTCATAAATGATGATTTAATAAGGAATTATTAATAAATGTGTGTTAAAAAATTATTAGTAGACCATATATGATATTATAAGTATGAAAATAAATAAATTATATATGTAAAATAAATTAAAATTTATTATTTATGATTTTAAAAAATGTATGAATAAATTCAAACATAAGGTAAGAGTTTATTATCTAACTTTTGTTTCGGTGAGACATATGACATATTTACAACTTGTTTCTTTCATATGGTGTATATATTTATAAATTTATATGGTATATAATATTTAAATATATATACAAGGTATTTAAATTTTCATTTGAAATTATTTCTATCATGGGGGTTTGATTTGAAATTTTCTAAAGCAGTAAGGGTTTATTTCACAATCACATCATTATTCGGGACTATTTTTTAAGTATATGTTTGTGGAATTATTTGAAATTTCTATCATAAACCCAATATATTTTATTATTTTATTTTTATTTATATAAATTAAAAAAATTAATTTCTTTTTATCTCTTTATGTACTCAAGATACCAAAATAATGTTCTTAATGAAAACCGACTTTGTTTTTCCTACTCGGTCTAAAATCATTTTCTTTTATGTCCATATTTTCCATTAAAAGTTTAATAGAATTTTTTTACACTTATAAAATGATATATTATATAAATTTTTTACTTGTGTTTTATTTTTTAACAAATTTTTTAAAGTGAGTCTTCTTTTAATTTTCCGAATAAATTATTTTTGACTTTTTACTGAAAATATGAAAGGAATCATTGTTTTATAGTTCAATACATAAACAAAATATACCACCATCATGATTCACACATTATTTTAAGATTCCATTATATGTTTCAATGTTTTGTTTAAAATAAAATATTTTCCTTAATATTTTTGGTATTATTTAGCTTCTAAGTAAGTGATTTATAATTGAAAAAGCTATTTCCCCCTAGAGTTATCTAATAAAAATTCTAAATTATTTCATATATATCAACATAAATTGATGAATATTATGGATACTAAGGACATAATATAATGATACAATCCATTATATTTCATTGGATGGTTAATTTTTATTTTTTCATAAGAAATTATTGAAATTTCATATTTTATAACTTCCAAAAAAATATTATTGATTTTTATGTCATTTTGTTATGTTTCATTGTTTATTAATATGAAGAATGCATTAAACATATTAAGTGATGGGTGGTTTGTGAAATTACATATATCCTCGATACATTGGTAGGTCTCATGGGATAAAAACAAGTTATAAATTTGGCAAGGGTCTTACCCATTAATTTAATATGTCTTTGACATGAGGCCTTAATGGTATGGTTTAGATTTATAGCATTATGAATTCTATTATTATGAAATTAATAATTGATTTCCATGTGATTATTTAAATAATTATGTCATCTTAGATCACCTATTTTTTATTTTTACTTTACCTAGGATATTAGGAAGTGTATTATGATTGATATGAAATTATATTCTAGAGGTAATAATCATGTTCTCAAAGAAAACATTATGTTGTATTTTTTTTGTTTTCAAATTTAATTCCATATTTAAGTAGGTATATTGTTTTTTGAGAATAATAAAATATTTAGTCCTTTGGGATGTTTTCGCCTATGTATAATTCCAATGTCATAATGTAACCACTGAATCGAGGCTAATAGGGTTGGGGTCTTTATAGTAGGTGTTAGAGAAATTTTAGTAGAAACCTTGAGACTAGATTTATTAAAACATATATTTAGCTAAAAACCCATATAAATGACTTTAATTATATGTATAATTATAGGAAAATATGACAAAATTTTTAGTAAGGTTGATATTATGTGGTTTTCATAGAAATACATCCCTATCTAAATACTACAAGTGTTCATGGTTTTGGAATTGACGTGTCTTCCGATAATAACCTAGAAAATAGATGTTAGAATATATGTTGGCCATAATTTTGTTTCATGGTGGGTACACCCTTACTATTTACATAGTTTAACACTCCCAAGAGATATTCTTCAGTTATTCACATTTTCTTTATGAACTATTGCGATTGATGAGATAATAAAACCTATGATATTCAATAGTGATATGGTACAAACCTAAAGTGTCATGGATTGATAATTCTAATGTTCATCATAAGTTTAAAGGTATAAATACCCCTTTTGAGGTTTTATATAATGGTATTTTAACATGATTAAAGATATTTTGAGATACAATTATGGGAATAACACGCTCTGGCTTAGTATATGTTTTAGTGATAACGTCATTTGAGTAATAATGCTTTCATATTTTGTGGATGTAAGTTTAAAGTTATTGATAAAATTTTTGGTTAATATGATCATTGTTATTAATATAATAAAGTAAATTAATATTATTTGATTTTTTGGGAAAATGTGTGTTATAGAAAACCATTGTGCATAAAAAGTGATTTGATGATTTATGATATTTTTTAGGATGTTCATCATATTTTTTGGGAATTTTATTTGAATTATATTAATATAGCTTTAGAAAAAAGGATTTCCCATAGGCCAAGAAACAACCCCTCACATCTGACAAGGCTGCGAGCCTTGAACCCACAACCAAAGGGTGATAAGGGTGTAGTGACTACCATTGACCTATGTGATGTCCTGGTTAATAGGACATTGTCTTTTTACATAAATTATTTTTATATAAATATTTTGTTTATTTTGGGAAGAATATTATAGGATTAAATATTTTTGAGATTTTGAGGTGATTAATGATATTTTGGGAGACATTTTATTAGTTTGAGATATATATAATGTTTATGTTTAACAAAAATGATTGGGAAGAATGTTTTTACATTATTGGAGGTCTAATATGAAGGTTATGAGATAACATTTTAGGTTAAATACTTCTTTAATGTTGAGATTATTTTGGTTATTTGGGATATATGGTTATTTATTTATGGAATGATCTATCTTAAACATTCAGTTTTATTATTTAATTTTAGAGGTTAATATATTATTTCTTCACAAGAAGGTTTATTCATTCTGGGTAATAACTTACATTATACTAACCAAATTTTTTTTAAAGATAGAAGGAATAACTTGGTGTTATTTTTTATATTTGATCACCTGTGGGGTGTTGTTAATTCCCTAAGGGTAACAAAATTAAACAATTTATAAAACTCATAAAATTGCAAAAAAAAATAACTAAAAAGTAGTAGGATGTGAGTAGAAGTCGAACCCATGATACAATTCAATTTGTTATTTTAATTTTTTAAAACAAAAAATAATTTAATTTACTTAGTTTTGAAAATGGGAAATAAGAGATGATGGATTTTGAAATCAGTTGGTTGTTTGAAGAAAGAGATAGAGAGATGAAAATAAATCAGGTTTTGAATATCAAGTTTGAATGGCATGCAATTTTTTTTAGATTTTAGTTTTTAGGTAAAATTTGATATAATAATTAAAGTGATTGTTCAATATTGGTGTCAAAGTTGGGATTAGGAGGATTTTATGGTCAGGTTATCACCTCCTTAGTATAAAAATACAAAATTTCCATTGGTCTAATATTTTATTGTTTTAGTGTGCTAAGTTTGTCTTAATACCCTATTTAAACCTTAACACCCCAAATGAAATAATGGTTGTACCTAATTTAGGGTAATTACTTGCGAAATTTAAAATCACAATCTAGATTCATCAATCTATTTTAATTATTTAATAAGAAGAAAGTGATTGGAATTTATTAATTGAAACTGCATAAACCCTAATATATGATGAAGTAAAGAGTAAAATCCAATGCATCTTTCCACTTCTTATACATTACCCAAGAAAATGGTGGGAATTTCCCCCTCATTATAGTAAAGAGAGAGTAAGGAAGAAATAGAAAATAAAAATAATGAATGAAAGATAACTAGAGAAGAAAAATGGTGTATTACCCTATACGCATCTTCTTAACATATGATTTGGTCTTTGAATTGATTATTGGAAGTAGTAACTTGGTCCTATTTTAGTAAGACTTCCAGTTTTTTGAAGTTGTGATTAATTCATCCATAAATGCATCAATAATGAGTCCAATGTCAATACTGGGTGTTTAACAATAATCCATGTCATTTAGAGAGGGTTTCTATTGAATTCCACAATGAAGCAACCATTAGGGGGCTCAGAAAATGTAATTTACGACGTGAATTTGTGTTTTACATTGAAAACCCATTGACCACTTCCCTCAAATGTTATTTTTACATCATAAATTTATTTTTAGGCCCTAAATCCTCCTTTAAAGGATTTAATTCATTTTTTTACATCCTTAATTCAATACATTTTCACTTTTTAAGCCCTGAATTCACTTTTTAGGCCCTGAATTATTTTTATTATCAGTACCCAAATTCTTTTTTCAGTAGTTTCACTTTGTTTCATCCCACTTTGTCAGTTCTGAACTTCATGAGAATCACATGATCATCATATGTTGTGGAAAACCATATTTAAATGAAAATATTGATCATTTTCCTCCTTTTTTTAATTTTCAAAAAAAAATTGTATCCATCCAAAATACATGGGAAAAGAATTAATCATTTATGTCATAAAATTGATGAATTTTAATACTATAAAGTATACACAAAATCGATGTATAAAATCCCCCAAACAAGAATTCAAAATTGCACTCAAGTATGAAATCTCAACATACTACAAAGGAATCTCACCCTACTATGATTTAAATTGAATGTTAATAAAAGAAATTGATAAAATGAAAAATTAAATATTCATACATCATACAATAAAATTTATCAATGCCTTAATTTTCAAAGAATCAATTCAATTATGTATTTTTCTTTTCTTTTCAATGGGGAACATGTCAGTTGGTGACTTGTGTCCATCTTTAGTATCAAATGGGTGTTGAGTCAAGTTCTAATCCCACCCACAACATTATTTCCCCCTAGTATACTAGGCTCAAAGTTTTCCCGAGTGTCATAGATATGAATGATGTGTATCACTGACAAGGATTTGGATATACTTCTAATGAGGTGGGGGTGGCCATGAGATTCATGAGGAGGGCCATTTCCAATGGGAAAAACAACGACGGTGAGCAGAAGAACGTCGAGCCTATAACCAACAACGTAGATGGATGGACAAAGAAGAAATGATGTCATTTGGGGAGGGGGTGATGATGCTGATGTGAGGTTAAATGTGGTTGTGAGTCAGCAAAGCCAATAGAGTGGATGAGTAGTGGTGAGATACCAGTGGGCTGGATAGTATACATATGACACATGATTGGTGCAGTCAAGACATGGTGTCATTTTATTTTGGACTTCGTGCCTTGGGTCCTTTGGACCATGTATGAGCCTTCTAGATTTTTTTCTTCAAGGCTATGTAATGGTATTTTCTCTACCAACAAAATAAATGAGGTTGTTTAGTTTAATAAAAAATAGTGGGATTCCCTCCTACCTCTTATAAATATTTTTTTATAACAGCGAAACCTTTTCATTCATCCAATTTTTATAAAATAAATTATTAATACTCATTCAATTTTCAGTTTATCTCAATTGAATGTTTCCTATCACAATCAATGAAAAAAGTGAATAGAGTTCAGCACATACCTCAAAAACATGCTAGTTACTATAATCTTGCAATAAATTTAACATCTTAACACTGTAAATAAAAAAGTCATTGTTAATCACGAGGGATTCATATCAGGGTTTAAATTTCTTTGTGGTTTTAGTGTATCTTGGTAATAGTGTAAAAAAATAAATATCAAATGGAGGATTCATTCTAAATCTAAATGTGTGATATAAAAATATAATCTCAATGAGAATCTCCCTCTACAGAAGTCATCTCCCCCCCCCCAAAGATCATATTGGGATCATGATATTTGTATGGATAATGAATGAATATCCCTCTCTTGATATTTTTATTTTTTTAATGTTGTTATTATAAATAATCTCACATCCAGGACTTAAACACATATGATAAAAAGATCACTGATTAGGCAACAATGATTTTTTATCCTCATAATACAAAACCAAAAAAAAATATTAATTTATTTTTACCTCATTTTTTATTAAGATACAATAATACTAAATTACAATGAATAACACATAGATTACCCCTAAAGAATAATAAATATTCTAGTAAAGTCTATTTACTATAATATATACCACTCCACCATGGATATCCTATCCTATATACTTATTATTTTAAATTTCATGAAAAATAATGTGCATGGGGTAGGAATGTATATAATAGTCTTGTAACATGGCTCATTTCCAAATATTTATTTCCATGGATTCTATATACTTTTAAAAAATTAATTCATGGTGAGTCTGGGGATAAAGTGTTAACAAAAATATTCCTCAGTCACATTAAAAGTTATTCCATTCAGACATAGCATTGATAATATTCCAATAATATTTGAGAAGATAATATGCCCAAGTCTCATGTAAAATATACTATAGAAATAATGGAAAATATTGGTTTAAAAAATTCCTTAGGAATGAGATGAATAGATGGGATAATCACTCATTAAAACACATATGTATAATAAATAAAATTAATTTAAATATTTGAAATTCAATGTAAGACCAAATCTCTGAAAATATCATTTACAAAGTCAAATGGTCTCCCTAAATCATGTTTTGATAAATCCAAAACCACAAGTGTATCTCTAAAAATTAATTTACCCATGTTTTTCATTCATATTTATTGATAGATTAATTTAAATTCATGATATGGTAGTTATCTTATGGATTTTATCTATAATAGTTCTAATGATTAAGGGAAAAATGAAGTCAGTCATGCAATTTTAAGTTCAAGGCACAAAAAGCAATTAAATATAGAGAGTACAGTAGAAAATTATATTATTGAAAAACTTATTCCTGTTTTAATGATGCTTTAAATTTGGATTCATAGGTTCTTCCTTCATTATATTCATGATGTGTATCATCCATGCTTCTCTTTCTCATGATTCATGTAAATTTATTGCGTGTCGTGAAAAAATTGAAACACACAATTGAATGTATTTTCCATTTTCAATGAAATTTTAAAGATTAGGGGGGGAGGGTTCATGTTCCAAAATATTTGTAAAGAATACTCATACAAAAACTCAGGTGTCCTTCTATAAGAACTTGTTGAATGTCATTGTATCAACCTTACATTTTTCAGTTTAGTTAACATGATTGATAGTTAAAAATATTTTACATGGTTGGGGTTTATAAACGGTGTTAGATATAACCTATCTGTATAGGTTAGTCTCTATTCTTTGACATTAAATAGATTAACCCTTCCTATTAGCATCACTTCTATGATTTCCATTATACCAATCCACCAATGATTTTTTTTTCAATAATAACTAAATGGAAGGTCGTGTACCATCCATACATATTTGAATTTTTTAAATTTGGTAAAGTCGGTCGCTCTTCTAGTGTCAGTGGTCCAACCCATTAGATTTCATTTCATATTTTAGTAACATTGATTATTTTTTCATCTCATAGCTTAATTTAATCACTTAAATCACAATTCTCATTTCTCACTAGATATTGAAACTTAAATGCTCACTACCCACTGTCATGCAAATTTCTCTGCTTTGTATGCCTATCAACACATGATTAGTATGCAAAAAATTTATTCTTGGAATGAGGGTTGTCCGATCCTCTAATATATCCAATATTAAGTCAATGGGGAAGTATAATTTTTCATCTTTGATCAAAATTTCTTCAGTCAATACATGTGTGGACTTTATAGTTGAATCTGCTAATTGAAGTGAAACTATTGTGGGCTTCAGTCTATCCAGTTCTAGGCTCTTGAATGTGGTGTATGAAAATATGTTGACACTCAAACCTAATTAACATAAATATTTTTTATATTTATTATGACCAATAATGATTGGGATAGAAAAAATACCATGGTTTTGTTTCTTTTAAGGTAGACTCTTTGATACCATCGTTGAACACTCTTATGTGAGTGGAATGGTGCCAATTTCCTCAAGATTTTATTTGTTGGTCATCGTCACTTTCATAAATTTGGAATAAGTTGGAATATAAGAGATAACATCTGTAAAAGGTATGTTAATATTTTATTTTTTTTAAATTGTTATAATATTTACCTTTTTTCAAGTCTATCTTCTCATGCGCTAGTTGTTTCGAAAAAGGAAGCCTCAGATTATACTATAGTGGTTCTTTTTCATAGTATTTTTCTTTATATTCATGTTTCTTATTCTATTCTAGATCTTTAAATTTATTTTCAACTTATCTTTATTAAAATTTTCCCATTTTTCAAAGAAATTAATTTCACATAAACCCATGGATGTACTTCTAGCAATCCTAGCAGTGCTCCTCACTGTAAGTCTCTAAGCTTCTAAATGATTTTTCTTACATGTAATTTCATATTTCATATTGTGGCCTTATGTTTTACCGACACTTATTATATCTCTTTGTTTACAACCGTAGTCATGTAAATTAATTTTTCTAGTGTCTCTTCTAATGTGTGAATATGGCTAGCAAGTGAAACACCTTAGGGTTCTTGTTATTAGTATCCCTATGCCAATTATCAGTGTCCTTGCATTTACGGTTGTTGTTTTCTATACCCAAAAAATTTATTTTGTCAGTTATAATCTTCATAATTTTTTTCTTTCACATATATATCTTGGGGTTTTTAAAAATCCATAATCACATCCATATTTATTTTTATGGTTTCCATTTGGATAACCATCCAACTATTATCCCCCATATTGATTCCACTTCATAGGTCCCCTTCACCTTTCCATTATAAGTTGTTTCTTTCCATTTAATTTAGTAGTTTTATGATTTTCTCAAAATAATTCTTCATCAGTGACCCATTAGATATAGATTCTAATAATAACCTATTCCACTATAAAATTCCTTTATAAAATTTTTGGATTAAAATCCACAATTCTATACCATGTTGCGGGATATTTTTAATTAAATCCTTAAAACATTCCCAATCTGTGTAAAATGATTCATATTAAAATTTACTAAAGTTTAAAATGTTTACCGAAATATCTATTGATGTAGATGGAGGAAGGAAACAAGTATTAAAGTGTCTTACGAGATCATCCCACGTAGTGATGTAATTCATTGGAAAAATATGGATCCATTTTCGTGCTCGATATCGTAATGAAAATATAATTAGTCGAAGCCTTTCTACATCACTTGAGACATTATAAAATTATAATGTATCTCAGATCTTGAGGAAAATTCCCAAATGCATTTTCATATCATTGTGTGGTAGACTAGAAAAGTTCATTATGTTTGAGATCATCTATATTATTAGAAGTTTGATCTCTAAGTGATTTTCTACAACGGGATATACTGGGATGATTGGTTACAATCCTATGTTGGATGGATTCCCATAGTTAGTGAGTGTACACATCCCCATATGTTTGTATAAAACTCCAATAGTAGATAATTATTTCTTGACACCCATCATGGTTGTAATGAATTTTATCATTAGGATTACTTCAAAAAATTGGATGGATATCGATGATGTCTTTACCTATTTCCCAAGTATTATAGTTATGAATTTAATGATTCAAAATATGAAATTTCAATAAAAAATACCCCAGAATAAAATAAGAAATAAAATAGAATGATGCATGAAAAAAAATAAATTGAAATTAAAAAATTTTAAACCAAAAAATAAAATCAACTAGTTCTTGGTAAACGATACATATTTTGATCACCTAGGGGACATCGTCAATTTCTTATAGGGCTAACCAAATTCAAAAATTTATTAAAAATAGATAAGTGTGAAAAATTAATTAAAAAATAATACATATCTAGTCGAGTTTGATCTAAAAATTCAATGTAATTAGTTATTTTAGGATAAAAAAGAAAACAATTTAATTGATATGTTGTTGAAAATGGAAATAAGAGAAGATTAATTTTTAAAGTAGTTAGTTTTTTGAAGAAATGGAGAGAGATATATAAAAGTAAATCGGGTTTTGAAAGTCAGGTTTGAAAGCCATGATAGGGTTTTATATATTATAGGGTTTAAGTGAAATTAGATATAGATATTTAAGTCATTGTTTAGAATTGGTATAAGATTTAGGATGAGGAGGATCCAATGGTTTGGATATCCCCTCCTTTAAATAAAAATACCATTTTTCCCCTGGTATGGTATTTTATGGTTTTAATAAACTAAGTTTATCCTAATAATTTATTTAAACCTAATCACCCTAAATTCGACAATGGTCATACCAAATTTGGGTTAATTTATGAAGAAATTGAAAATCACATTCAAGATTGTTCAATCAATGGTCAAGATTTAAGAAGAAAAATGGTATTGTAATTTATTAAATGAAATTGAAGCAACCCTAATACATTAAAAATAGAGTAAAATCAAACACACATTACCATTTTACTTTATCAATCTAGGACTTGGAGGGAGTTCCCACTCATTCTAGTAATGAGAGAGTAAGTGGGAAGTAGAAAAAATAATAATAAAAGAAAACTCAATATGAATAATAGTGGGGGACCCTACAAAGTGAAACTTTTCACCACAAGATTTAGCCACTAGATTGATCATTGGTGGATACAACTTGGTTCTATATTTGTAAGAATTTTAGGGTTCTTGGGTTGTGATTAATTAATCCATTAATGAATCAATAGTGTTTCCAAGGTCAATCCTAGCTTTTGAGTGGTGTTCTGGGTCATTAAGGGAGGGTTTCATTGAATTCCACTTTAAAGTTGTAGTCATTGGGCCTAGATAAAGTTATTTACTCAATGAATTTGTGCTTTAAATTTAAATTTTTTTGACCACTTCTACCAAATTGTTTTACATTATTTATTGTCTTTTAAGAAACTGAATTCATCTCTTAGGGCCTGAATTCATTTTTATGCCCTTAATTCACTCCATGTTCACTTTTTCATCCATGGATTATTTTATTTTTAGTCCCTCGATTCTCTTTTCAGTTTCTGAATTATTTTCTAGTAGTTTCTCATTATTTTATCCCTCTTTCTCAGTTATGACTTTTAATAGAATCCTATGATCATCCTTTTTCATTAAAAACCATATTTATGTAGACATATTGATTTTTTCTCATTTTTTTGATTTTCTATAAGTCGTTGTATCATGAAAAGCATAAAAATTTCCATTAAATATCTAGGAAATAATTAGTGAATTTAGTCATAAAAGTAATTTATTATAATACTAAATAGTATACATGAAATTTATGTGTCAAGATTATGTTATATATTATATGTTTATTTTAGAAGTATAAAAAATTAATCTTGAATACTCATCATTTGAAAAAAATAGATTATTGTGAAAATTGTTTAAAGGATGAAATTATAGTTTCCATGTATGTATATTTTCTTATGTTTTTAGTGTAGATGGTAAAGTAATTACCCAACTAGAGGAAAAGGATCTTGAAATAAAAAATTTATCCCTTTATATTCATTTTTAATGAATCAATGATCTTTTTCAAACTTCACTGAATTATGGTTTTCTGGTTATTTACTTTATCATAACTATATTCTCTATCACTCTATAATAGTTATTAGATTCTATTTTTCTCCTCCATTTCTATATTTTAACATCCCACCAATGTTATCCTCATCTAAGAGCATGATTATGTGTTATTTCAGGTAACCTTTTCCCTTCCCACATCCCTTTATAAAATATTTTTTTATTATCCCACTCGATGATGTGGGTTTTAAATAAAAATATTTTCAAATATTGAACATTTTATGACTGAGATACAATTTTGAGGCTGTAATTTATTAATGGGGTACAATGTAACACCCTGAAAACTTAGTTTAAAATAATAATAAATTGGATATCTTTCTTAACATGCAACATGAAGATTTAAGAAATTTAGGATATATTATAAAAATATTATTGACTTGTCACCATTATAACACAGACGTAAAATTTTAATGTATGAATAATAATGACCATATTTTGAAAAATATTTTTAAATGTTTTATATAATCCATATTTATTGATTAATTCACAGTAAATATGTACTAAATTTTTCAGTGAAGTTATTTTATGTTTCAAAATATGTTTTCTTCAAAAATTATTTTATTGATTCTTTTGTGTGAATAATATAATTAAATTATACAAATTTTAGAAATTTTATTTTATAAAATGAGAAGAATTATTGAAATCACAATTTCAATATTACCTTAGGGTAAGTATTTTGGATTTTTTGAAAAAGAATGATTTTTCAGTGAATAATGTAAAAATTCCAATTTTAGTAAAATAATAATTTATTTTTATTAAAAAGTCCCATTATGATTCTTATTTTATCACAATGAAATAAAATAACTATTTAATTCTATATAATCTAATTCATTACATACAAATTGACTTTATACATTATTTAGTTATAAAATCATTTTTTTCTTTAAAAAACTTGTTTCTAAAAACTATTTTTTAATTAATTTTGTGTTTTTATCTTAAATTAATTTTTTCCACTTAAAAAAAATGAATACCTAAAAATGGATCACATATTTGGAATAAATAGGTTCAAATTTATCAAACAATATTATTTTATTTTTTGTCATTATGAATAGAAACCACAGTAAATTTTTGTTAACATGGTAAAGATAAAATGAGTTGATAAAGGTTGTAAATAATATGATAAGCTCTTAAAATAAACTGAACACATAACTATATTTAATTTAAAGTGTCTATTTCAACCATAAAAATTGAAAATTATGAAATTGGAAAATTTCGCGCCACTTGTCTTTGATTATAAAATTTATATTATTTCATGTAAGTATAATGTCAAAAATTCCATTCTCTTGATTTTAATATCTATAACATTTTTTTATAGAGAAAAAACTTATATTAAGTTATAGTTGGTGATTTTAAGTAAAAATTATTTTTATCGTTGTAATTTATTTATTATTCTTAGTGATGAATTAATTACATTAAATATTTATGCAACATCGACACAATGATTTACAAGAAGTAAAACAATCAAGTAAATTATTTTAAAAGCTATAAAAGTAATACTTTTTTGGTGAGTTAATGTACCCCAAAAATATTAGAGATAAATATAACATATTATAGATTTTTTAAAATTTTTTATTTAAATTTCATTGCTTTTATCTTGTTTTCAAAGTCAAAATATGTGAATAGTTATTAAAATTACATTATTAGTATTTTATGTTATATATATAACATTGAATAATTTAAAAATCATAATAATAATTAAAGAGGACAATTATGATTAAAAATGGTTTAAAATGTCATCCATTGGCCACTTATGAGGAAATTTTCAACTTATAAGTAAAGTTATAAACGTTCAATATTGAAAAATTCATTACCATAGTTATAGTTAAAATTGTTTAACCAAGTGGTTAAAACAAAATATAATATTTAAAATGATATCCAAACCCATACAAATATTGTTTTATGATTATATTGAGGCTATACATTACTTATCTTTTAATTCATTCCATTTTGGAACCATTTGACATGAGTTAGACACCTATTTTATTATAATATTTCTTTCATTTCCAAAAATGATATTAATGATATTTTATAATAGATAGTATTGTATTAAATGATTTAAAAAGAGAAAAAGTGTGATATTATAGAAATTATAAAAAGGATTAACAGGGGTTAAAACTTTGATATCAGTGTCACACATGAATTTTTTATTTTTCTTTTATTTTATTATTTCTGGGCTTTGGGTTCTCATGCCAAGGTTTGGGTTATGCCCAGTTTAAAAAAAATTTCATTTAAAAATATTACAGGGTTTTAGACCTATGTGCGGTCACCGCACGGTTGGCGGTAGCCACAAGTTCGGCCCTAGTGCCATGAAATTTCTCCTTATTATTATTATTATTATTATTATTATTATTATTATATTTAATGAATCATTATTATTATTATTATTATTATTTGTTATTGTTAAATTTTGATATTATTATTATTGTTATTTTTATTGTTTTTTAAGAAAAATGATTAAATTTGTTATTAAAATTATTCTTATTGTATTAAGGGTTTTATTATTATTTCATTATTGTCATTGTTATTTTTATTATTATTGTAATAATTATTATTTTTATTGTTATTAATTTTTATTATTGTAATCTTTATTGTTGTTATTATTAATATTATTTTTTTAGTATTATTATTATTATTATGTGTATTATTATTATTATTGTAATAATAATATTATTATAATAATGAAAAAAAATCTAAACTCTAACAATGTCACCCCCATTCCATGTTGAAGGACCCTCCTGGCTTCCCCCCTTACCCACTGCTCCAGACACCGAACCCCCCCCCAGTGTCGGCAACGCTCCACGCTTCCCTTGCCTCACGCTCCCCGACCTCCACCATCCAGGCCTCTCCCTCACCCTTGCTCGACCTCTCGCACCCCAGTGCTCTAGCTTCTCTTACTTCCCACAGCGGCACGAGGATCCCTCCTTCTACGACACTACACCCAGGCCCCTAGCCCCCTCGTTTCCCTCAGCCTTTGGTCTCCACCTCTCTCCCTCGACCCCTAGCACCCAGCCTCACCTCTCGCCCCCTCCGCGCTCACCCCAGTAGCCAAGACTGTCGTCTCCCCAACCACTCCGGCCAGCTGACCCCCTACTCTCCATGACACTGGTGACCCGCTGCCCTGAACCCCCTTCGTGCCCTATTTTCTGGTAGCCCAAACCCCCCATGTGTGCGCTATTTCAAGTGGTCTTCTGGTGTGAACTCAAACCTCTTGTACAGTGCCTCTACCTCCCCTCTGGTGCTCAAACTCCTCCCTTCTAGTGTGTTATTACTCTAGTTTTTCATTATTCCTTCAAATTTATCCAACCCTAATGTTCGGTTTATGATTCATGTAAGAACCCAGTTCTTTTTTAGAGGTACGGGCTTCTTCATTTCCTTTTCCTTAAGTGATTTTGAGAAAATATGGAAAAATGGGGAATAATCCGTAATTCTGAAACTACACATCGTGTACTTTGCCCACACGCCGTGTACTTTTGGCCGTGTTGGGATAAGTACACAGGGCGTGTAGCCTTGCCGGCCACAAAGGGTATAGGAACCGACTACACGCCATGTAGTGGTTCTTTACACATCATGTAGTCAGTCGGCAGGTTAAAAAGTAAGGCGGTGGAGTCGCCACCCGTTGGGCGGCAGTACACGCCGTGTACTCGGGAGTACATTCCGTGTACTCTTGTCGGCAGGTAAACAGTGCCGGTGCTGCCAAATGAACAGTTAAATGAAAGAAGTACACGTCGTGTACTCAGAATTACACACCGTGTACTTTGTTTTTTCAGCTTAAAACAGGCAGTAGATTCCTCATTTGGCAGAGGAGGCGTTTGAGCCATTTTGGAGCCAAAGGAGGAGGCTGGACCTTTGAAGATCTACCGGGAGTTTGTCTAGAATCCGATTCAGCTTCGGACGATCTCGTTGGAACCGCACGGGTAAGCCCTTCCTCCTCCTGGTACTGTTCTTGCCAATTATTCTCCCAACGTAAGTTATTTACGTTTGAATGGGTTTTGTTCTTCGTCGGATCTACGTCGTTCTTGGGCGTTTCTGGAGCCGGCGTTCGGGTATAGTGTTCGTTGGCACATAAGGTAGGTGTCTTGGTGTTTATTTTCCAACTGTCGTGCGTTTTTGTGCGTTTTCGTGCCACGAACCCATGTTGGGCTGTCGTGTGGCTGAGTCCGTTGCTATATTTAATTCCTATAATTTCATAGGTGATTAAATGGTGATAATAAAATGATGTTTGGGATCGTTTCTTGGATCCAGGACCATCCCGAGGGGTGTGTTCCTCTGTTTAGCCGTTTGGCTAGGATACCCGAGGGTATGCCTTAAATGTAGTAACTGTAGAATTTCCTTGAGGGGAATTTTCTGTTTACTGCATTTTGATATGTTGGGCATGGCCCGGTTACCTGTTTAGCTTGAGGGTGTTGTTGTGATTAGCCTGAGGGCGTGACTATTTTAGCCCGAGGGCTGTCGTTATTCCACTTGAGGGCAACCTTTTGTGCCTGAGGGCTTGACTTCTGTGCCTGAGGGCGAAACTTCGTAAGCCTGAGGGCGAGAATTTCTGTTACGCCTGAGGGCAATACCTGCGGGTTGGATTCTGTATGGCTTGAGGGTAAGCCTGAGGGCGTGGTTACTATTTTAGCATGAGGGCACGGTACTGGTTGGTCTGAGGGATTGGTGCTGTTGAGCACAAAAATGTTACTAAATTAAAGGAATTAAATGAATAATAAAATGGCAATTTAACTGTTAAGTTAGTTACTTTTGAGTACTGCTTAGTTATTTCATTTTACTACTGCACACTTGTTGCATGTTTTACACACAGTTGAGCACGGGCCTTTGGTGGGTGCCTACTGAGATATATTTCTCACACCCTGTTTGGGTCATGCTTTTCAACCCAAACAGATTACGTTGCTGCAGGTGTAGATAGAGGCAAGAGTCTCTATAAAGGTACTTGACAGTTGCTGAAGAGTAGGAGGGCATGGGACCGAGCCTAGGCTCGCGATGCCGCTGCCAGCTGTTTACTTGTTTTGTTGTACTTTGCTTTTGGTTTTATCACAGTGATGTATAACATGTTCTGGCTGTTTTCTTAGAATTTGAACATGTAGCATCATCACTTTTATACTGTTGTCTATATCCACTACTGTAGTTATTTCAGTTGTGTATGTTTACTGCTTCCACTGTTGTTGTATTTTTATTTTGGTATTCTGCTGCGCTATACTTTGACAAATGAGGGCATAGTTTCTCCACTATCAGACATGGGCCCTCACTGCTAGTCGGCAGCCTCTGGCATTTGGGGAAATGTGCTTGAGGTCACGTGGAGAACCAGGCTCGGGGCACCCGTTGCGTGGCACCTGGGGCCGGGACGTTACAAAGTGGTATCAAAGGATTTTCTTTTCTTTGAATTACTATTTGGAGCCGTAGTCAGAGTTAGGACGAACAGTAGTTGGTAATAAGCTATGCCCGGGCATAGCTTACCCGTGTACAGGGAAAAGCCAGTCTACCTCGTACTTTGCATTCTTTGATCTTGCACTTTTACAGTTGATATGTTTTCACCGTTGGGTGACGCACTTGGATTGTGCTGTTTATATTTTATTTGTGGGTTATATTTAGTTGCAACCCGATGAGATGAGGGTATGTCGTCTCATGCATCATATAGGCACATGCTAGATATCACATGCCATGCATATTTTCCATGCCATGTAGGTGCATTAGAATTTTCATGTTGTTGTGATAATTGTTGTGCTAGTAAAGCATGTTGTTGTGATAGCTGCTTAATAAATACCTGCCTTGTGATATGGTATTATTGTTTGAGCTTGTTTATAGAATGGACGCCAAACTTTGGTCTTTTGGGAGTATGGGCCCCCATTGACCGGAATTTGGTGGATCATTGCCTAGTTATTGGTTATAACACAAATAAGATGTCAAACTTTGATTTGTGGGGTGTATGGGCCCCCACGGGTCGGAATTTGACACTTAGGTGTTGTTTTCAGTATTTTCTGGGTTCCGAAGAAGTTTCTGAGGCATACTGTCCGGAAACCCAGTATACACGCCGTGTAGTATTTTTATACACACCGTGTATGTTCTTCTATTCGGGAAGAAATATGGACTTTTGAGTACACGCCGTGTACCCTGAGTACATGCCGTGTAGTCTCTTTCCGTGTCACAAACTTTGTGGGTGGTGACACGGGGTAGGGAAATGGGTTGGGTAAGACATGCTGTGTAGTTTTGTACACGCCGTGTAGTGTTGACCCGGAGTCCGGCCATGTAACTAACAACACAGATCGGTGAACTCTTAGACAGAACAAGCCATGTCAATTATAGACACGCCGTGTAGTGTGACCTGGGGACTCGACCGTGTAACTAACAACACAGGTCGGTGTCACCTCTTTCAGAACATGTCGTGTACCTTTGGGACACGCCGTGTAGTCTTGTCCAAGGACAGACCGTGTGGAGTTAGCAGTGTGGCTGGGAAACGGCGTGGTGTACATGCTGTGTACGGGTGTAACACATCGTGTGTGGTAAAGCCGAGTAGTTGGCCGTGTCACAAACGACACAGACAGTTGGAAAATAACACCGTACACGCCGTGTAGATATTATACACGCCGTGTTGTTTTGTTGAACGGAATCTGTGTGGCTTAGCCGTGTAGAAGGACCCGGGCAGGGGAAAGGAAGTCAAGTACACGCCGTGTGGTCAGTGTACACGTCGTGTAGTCGTGTTTTGAAAATTTTAAACCGCCTTCTTCCTCTTTTTCCTTTGTGGTTTCTTCGTTTTAGTCTTAATAATCTTGAATCTGAGGCGTTCTTTTGACCTTGTAGAGTCATGCCGCCTAGACGTCCGCGAGTTGTTCGCCAAGAGAGCGGCGACGATTATACTCCGGAGATGGTGGGCCATGGGCTACCAATTGATCCACCAGCAGAGCCAGATGCGGCACCAGCTGTTATACCAGACACGGGCACGGAGGTGCAGTTCCGTGAAGGCTTATTGCGGTTCATGCAGACCTTTCAGGGAGCACCGCAGGCTGCCACATTTATGGCCGAGCTGACGCATATCTTCCAGCAGCAGCATCCGCCTACGTTTTCAGGGGATGGCGGACCATAGGCTGTAGAGTCTTGGCTAGGATTGATGCAGACTATTTTCGAGCATCTTGAGACGCCTCCAGGGCAGAGGGTCAAGCTCGCAACTTACATGCTGCGTGATTCCGCCAAGAGGTGGTGGGATATTACCACCCAGTCAGAGCATCACAGGGACATGGCGTGGGAGGATTTTCAGATAGTCTTCTATGGCTTCTTCTTTCCCGAGACATTGAGAGCAGATAGAGCTCGAGAGTTCATGAATCTGCAGCAGGGCGCTATGTCGGTGATGTACTACTCTGCTCGTTTTACACAGCTTCAGCGCTTCGCACCCGTGCTGGTGGGTGATGAGACGTTGAGAGCCAGACGTTTTGAGGATGGTCTTCGGTATGACATTCGAGTGCTGGTGAATGTTTTCAGGTTGCCTATTGTACACGCGATTGTGAACCAGGTGTTGATTACAGAGAGGAACCTGTGAGAATATAGTGGTGTGGGCCAGGGCGGTTCGGCACCAGTTACTGGTACTATTTCTGCTGGCAAGAGGAAGAGGCAGATGGACTTCTCTCAGGGTGGCAGTACCAGCCAGGCAGCTTCTTTAGGTGGCCCGATCAGGTGCTACCAGTGTGGAAGAGAGGGGCATAAGAGGTCATAGTGTCCACGAGACCCAGTGGAGTGCCGAGCTTGCGGAAAGATGGGTCATCTACATCGCTTTTGCAGGGTGTTTCTACCAGTGGCTAGTGAGAGGGGTTTTGTGCAGACTCTGCGTGCGGGATCAGGACCAGTGGCTTCTTACCAGTCAGGGAACTGGAATATGTCAGGGTGTGCAGGCAGAGATGGTGGTCGTGGTCGTGGTAGCCAGACACCAGGATCTCAGAGGCAACAGGGCGGGACAGCTCAGGGTAGCCAGACTGTGTCGTAGGGCCGCGGCACTGTTCAGGCATATGCGGTGCAACCGACCCAGCAGGAGCAGGATCCCGGACCTTCGACAGACAGAGGTACTATTCTAGTAGCTTATGTCTTTTCTTCAGTACTTTTTGATACGGGTTCTACACATAGTTTTATATCAGTAATCGTTGTGGAGAGCCTTGGGCTCGGTGTTTCTACTTCTTCTGCTATCTTGACGCTAGACACTCCATTGGGGACTAGGACGGTTGGTGTGCGTCAGTGCAAGGAGTGCCCCCTTGAGGTTGGTGGGTGTCACTTCCTTTGGGACCTCTATGTCCTGGAGATGACGAGCTATGACATCATTAACGGGATGGACTGGTTGGTTCCCTTTCGAGCCTTTGTAGACTACTATCGTCACAGGGTGCGTTTCATGTCACTAGAGGGCGGGGAGTTTCTATACAAGGGTGAGTGGGATGTTCAGGCGAGTCGAGCTAGACCAGAGCATCATGGGCAAGGTGGAGTCACAGCCTAGATTGCGAGCTTATATCTGGATGACCAGAGGACTCGTCAGATGGTTTTCCCTCCAGTTGTCGATCGTTTCAGGGATGTCTTCCCGGATTACTTTTCAGGTCTACCTCCGGTGCGTGAGGTGGATTTCTCTATCGAGCTTATGCCAGGAGCAGCACCGGTGTCTATTCCTCCTTATAGGATGGCCACGCCTGAGTTTCAGGAGCACAAGAGGCAGTTAGAGGAGCTACAGGAAAAGGGTTTTATCCGACCCAGTACTTCTCTTTGGGGTTCTCCGGTCCTTTTTGCGAAGATGGCGGATGTTACCCTTAGGCTTTGTGTGGATTATCGGAAGCTGAACCAGTTGATGGTTAAGAACCGATATCCCTTACCGAGGATAGATGATCTGTTTGATCAGCTTCGTGGAGCACGAGTGTTCTCAAAGATTGACTTGATATCCGGATATCATCAGCTGCGCGTTAGACCATCTGATATACCTCTCACAGCTTTCAAGAGCAGGTATGGTCTATATGAATATACGGTTATGCCATTCGGACTCACGAACGCGCCAGCAGTTTTCATGGCTCTGATGAATCGTGTGTTCCATCCGTATCTTGATTCATTTGTGGTAGTATTCGTGGACGACATCTTGGTGTACTCTCACACTCGACACGACCATGCCACCCATCTTGAGATCATATTGAGTACACTGAGAGAGCATCGCCTATATGCTAAGCTCTCGAAGTGCCAATTTTGGATGGAACAGATTCACTTCCTGGGTCATATCATCTCAGAGGCAGGAGTTGTAGTGGACCCAGAGAAGGTGAGAGCAGTAGTTTCCTAGGAGCAACCCAAGAATGTGTTTGAGATACGAAGTTTCTTAGGACTGGCTGGTTACTACAGATGCTTCATACAGGACTTATACCGCTTAGCAGCTCTGTTGATAGGTCTGACTAAGAAGGGTGTGAAGTTTGTTTGGTCAGAAGCTTGCGAGACAGCTTTTCAGGACCTGAAGGGAAGGCTGACATCAGCATCGATCCTGATACTCCCAGAGTAGGGGAAGAACTATACAGTTTACTGTGATGCATCAGGGATTGGGATGGGAGCCGTTTTGATGCAGGGCGACCGAGTTGTGGTGTACGGGTCTCGGCAGTTGAGGCCACATGAGAGGAATTACCTGACACACGATCTCGAGTTGGCTGCAGTTTTGCATGCGTTGCGCTGTTGGAGACATTACCTGTTGGGAGAGCATTTTGTGGTTTTCACCGACCACAAAAGCCTCAAGTATATCTTTACTCAGCGTGACATAAATCAGAGGCAGAGAAGGTGGGTCGAGTACCTACAGTCCTTCGATTTTGAGTTTGCCTATACACCTGGTAAAGGTAATGCAGTAGCCGATGCACTGAGTAGGAAGACTCAGATACAGGCAGTGCAGGAGGCCAGTGGTGAATGGCAGCTTATGGCTTTGTTCTCTGAGATGCATCTAGAGGTGCATGGAAGTCAGGGACAGACTTATCTTTCCTCGTTAGTTGTGACTTCTACCCTCCTGGACAGAGTGAGGATGAGGCAGCTATCGGTTTCAGAAGGCCTAGTTCTACGGGAGTCGGTGGCAAGTGAGGACCCTCCTTCCGGTTGGACGATAGGCGATGATGAGGTTTTGCATTTCCATGGACGTGTATGGGTTCCAGGGGATATACGCAAGGAGCTGATGAGGGAGTTTCATGCTTCAGCTTGGGCAGTTCATCCCGGGGTTACCAAGATGTACCGAGACTTGAGACATCAGTACTGGTGGCCGGGTATAAAGAGAGAGATAGCTGGTTTTGTTACGAGGTTTTCCACCTGTCAGCAGGTGAAGGCAGAGCATCAGAGACCAGCTGGGCTATTACAGCAGTTGCCCATTCCGGAGTGGAAATGGGATGATGTTGCAATGGATTTCGTGATGGGATTGCCAAGGTCACCTCGAGGCAATGATGTTGTATGGATTGTTGTGGACAGACTTACGAAGGTAGCTCACTTCTTTCCAATCAAGGAGACCTTTGGTGTGGACGAGCTCGGAAGGCTGTATATCCGATAGATCGTACGTCTTCATGGGGTCCCTCGTTCTATCGTTTCAGATAGGGACGCCCGCTTCACGTCTCATTTATGGTAGAGTTTTCAGAGGGCGCTGGGTACACAGGTGCTTCTGAGCACAGCATACCACCCTCAGACAGATGGTCAGTCAGAGCGGACGATACAGGTGCTAGAGGACAGGTTGCACGCATGTGTCCTAGACTTTGGGGGCTCTTGGGAGAAGCATATACCCATAGTAGAATTTTCCTATAACAATAGTTTTCAGGAAACTATTGAGATGACACCATACGAGGCTTTATATGGTAGGCCATGCCGATCACCTTTGTGTTGGTTAGAGGTAGGTGAGGCAGCTTTACTAGGACCACAGCTCGTGCAGGAGACATCTGAGCAGGTCCAATTGATTCGGAAGCAGATGGCTACCGCGTAGTCTCGTCAGAAGTCTTATGCTGATTGCCGCAGACGACCTTTGGAGTTCGTGGTTGGGGATCAGGTTTTCTTGCGTGTTTCGCCGAGGCTGGGACACAAACGGATCAGGAGACAGGGTAAGCTTTCACTGAGGTATGTGGGGATATTCGAGATTCTGGAGAGATTCAGGCTGGTTGCCTATCAGTTTCAGTTACCGCAGCAGTACCGAGTCATGCACGACGTCTTCCACGTGTCTCAGTTGCGTCACTACCATTCAGACCCATCTCACACCTTTCGGCCAGAGGAGGTTGAGCTTCAGTATGATGCGTCCTTTGAGGAGCATCTGATCCGTATCGTTGACAGGAGCACGAAGGTCCTCCGAGGCTGGTCAATTCCTCTTGTACGGGTCTTATGGCAACATGGCCGAGTGCAGGACAAGACCTGGGAGCGGGAGGCCGATGTATGTGCTCAGTGGCCAGAGCTGTTCTGGGCTTTCTCTTTCCCACCCTCAAAAGGGAAATTCGGGGACGAATTGCTATAAGGGGGGGAGTTTGTAAGAACCCGGTTCTTGTTTTAGAGGTACGGGATTCTTCTTTTCCTTTTCCTTAAGTGATTTTGAGAAAATATGGAAAAATGGGGAAAATCCTAAATTTTGAAACTACACGCCGTGTACTTTGCCCACACGCCGTGTACTTTTGGCCGTGTTGGGATAAGTACACAGGGCGTGTAGCCTCGCCGGCCACAAAGGGTGTAGGAACCGACTACACGCCGTGTAGTGGTCCTTTACACGCCGGGTAGTCAGTCGGCAGGTTAAAAAGTAAGGCGGTGGAGTTGTCACCAGCTGGGCGGCAGTACACGCCGTGTACTCAGGAGCACATGTCGTTTACTCTTGTCGGCGGGTGAATAGTGTCAGTGCCGCCAAATGAACAGTTAAATGAAATAAGTACACGCCGTTTACTCAGAAGTACACGCCGTGTACTTTGTTTTTTCGGCTTAAAACAGGCAGTAGCCTCCTCATTTGGTAGAGGAGGCGTTTGAGCAATTTTGGAGCCAAAGGAGGAGGCTGGACCTTTGAAGATCCGCCGGGAGTTCGTCTGGAATTCGATTCGGCTTCGGACGATCTCATTGGAACCGCACGGGTAAGCCCTTCCTCCTCCTGGTACCGTTCTTGCCAATTCTTCTCCCAACGTAAGTTATTTACGTTTGAATGGGTTTTGTTCTTCGTCAGATCTACGCCGTTCTTGGGCGTTTCTGGAGCCGGCGTTCAGGTATAGTGTTTGTTGGCACACAAGGTAGGTGGATTGGTGTTTATTTTCCAACTGTCGTGCATTTTTGTGTGTTTTCATGCCACGAACCCATGTTGGGGTGTCGTGTGGCTGAGGCCGTTGCTATATTTAATTTCTAGAATTGCATAGGTGATTAAATGGTGATAATAAAATGATGTTTGGGATCGTTTCTTGGATCCAGGACCATCCCGAGGGGTGTGTTCCTCTGTTTAGTCTTTTGGACAGGATACCCGAGGGTATGCCTTAAATGTAGTAACTGTAGAATTGCCTTGAGAGGAATTGCTTGTTTACTGCATTTTGATATGTTGGGCATGGACCAGTTACCTATTTAGCCTGAGGGCGTTGTTGTGATTAGCCTGAGGGAGTGACTGTTTTAGCCCGAGGGATTTCGTTATTCCACCTGAGGGCAACCTTTCATGCCTGAGGGCTTGACTTCTGTGCCTGAGGGCGACACTTTGTAAGCCTGAGGGTGAGAATTTCTGTTACACCTGAGGGCAATACCTGCGGGTTGGATTCTGTATGGCCTGAGGGCAAGCCTGAGGGCGTGGTTACTATTTTATCCTGAGGGCACGGTACTGGTTGGCCTGAGGGCTTGGTGCTGTTGAGCACAAAAATGTTACTAAATTAAAGGAATTAAATGAATAATAAAATGGCAATTTAACTATTAAGTTAGTTACTTTTGAGTACTGCTTATTTATTGCATTTTACTACTGCACACTTGTTGCATGTTTTACACACAGTTGAGCACGCGCCTTTGGTGGGTGCCTACTGAGATATATTTCTCACACCCTGTTTGGGTCGCGCTTTTCGGCCCAAACAGATTACGTTTCTACAGGTGTAGATAGGGGCAAGAGTCCCTATACAGGTACTTGACAGTTGCTGAGGAGTAGGAGGGCATGGGACCGGGCCTAGGCTCACGATGTCGCTACCAGCCGTTTACTTGTTTTGCTGTACATTGCTTTTGGTTGTATCACAGTGATGTATAACATGTTCTGGTTGTTTTCTTAGAATTTGAACATGTAGCATCATCACTTTTATACTATTGTCTATATCCACTGCTATAGTTATTTCAGTTGTGTATGTTTACTGCTTCCGCTGTTGTTGTATGTTTATTTTGGTATTCCACTGCGCTACACTTTGACAAATGAGGGCATAGTTTCCCCACTATCAGACCTGGTCCCTCACTGCTAGTCGGCAGCCTCTGGCATTTGGGGAAATGCGCTTAAGGTCACGTGGAGAACCGGGCTCGGGGCACCCGTTGCATGGCACCTGGGGCCGGGACGTTACAATTCATGCATTTTTCTCTTTGTTTTAGGTGTGCATTCAGTCTATAGGGTGTTGTTTCTCATTCCATTGAGGTTCTGTTTCATTCTTCCTTTCTTTGGGGTAGGTGAATCTACATTATCCTTTACAAATATGTCCATTTAATGCTTGTGTGTTTTTAATTAATTTTTTTTATTTAATTATCTTCTTTTCAAAATAATTGGTCAATCTACTATAACGTTTTCAAGTTAGTTGGTTTTGTTAAAAGTAGTTTGTTATAATGTTTTCATGTTTGTGTAATTTTCTTGTTCTGTTTATAAACTTTTTAATAAACTTCTTAATTTGTTTATATAATTTTCTGTTAACTATTTGGGCTGCTTGTAAAATATTTATACTTTTTTTGTACTTCTTATAAAAGTTGTTCAAAAACTAGTTATCCTGTTATAAAACTGTTTATAAATTGGTTGGGTTGTTTATATAATTAGTGATAAATTGTTTGGCTTGTTTTATAAAGGTGTCATCATTTTAAAGCTCTGTTGTATTTTTAGGAAAATGATTTGGTGTGTGTTTTGAAAGTATATGGTCCCTTTTGGAAATTGTGAAATGTTTGGGTGTGCGTGCGTTCGAATCTTAAGGGAATGTTTGGCACTTTCATTAGCTTTGTATGTTTTAGCTTGGATTAAAAAGGTACTTGGGAACATTTTGGTAAATTCTTGGTGTAAAGGATTATTTGGCCATATTTATGTAAAAGTGGTATTTGGTGTTTTGGAAATGGTTTTGTTGTGTGTTTATTATTTTAAGAGGGATTTGGGTGTGTATCGATATAGAAGTGGTGTGGCACACCTCTTTGTAAACATAGCACGAAAATATAGCATAGCAAGGGGGTTTACTGATAATGATTGCTGCACTAGAAGTTCACATACTATCTAGTGGCCCATACTAGGCTGATATTTGAGATTATTGCTCTGGTATTGGGCCCCTCGGTCTATCCTGAGAAAGGGTGTACAAGCATTAGGGTGTTTGATTCTATCATGTGTGGCATGCTATCGGGGATGGAGTCACAAGTATTAGTATGTTCTGGTCTTCCTACGAGTTCCTAGGTTTTTCATGATCCTTTGATACGAGCACTATTAGTACCATTTCACTTTTCTCTGTGTGTAGAATCATACAATTGAACTTGGTTTTGTTGTTTTCTTGGACAAACATTGTATGTGTGGTTGGTTTTAAAAAGGATTTTAAAGTATCTATTTTGTAAAAGTTTGTGTCTGCCCCTCTTTATTTCTTTTCCTTGTTTTAGAATTATAAGGGAAATGTAATTGTGATTGTTAGTTTTCAAAATGAATTGTATATTTGAAAACTTTATTTTTTTATAACTGTAGTTCAAAGTGGTATTATTGATCTTTTTTTAGAATTGGAAAATGCATGGATTCTGTGGTTCACTTTTGGCATCCCTATTGAGCATTTTTATACTCATCCCTATTTTATCATTTTAGTTGAAGGTTACCTTTTCTTAGGTTCGCTTGGATGGATTTCTCATTACTAGATAATGGTCGGATATATTATAAAAATATTATTGACTTGTCACCATTATAAAAATATTATTGACTTGTCACCATTATAACACAGACGTAAAATTTTAATGTATGAATAATAATGACCATATTTTGAAAAATATTTTTAAATGTTTTATATAATCCATATTTATTGATTAATTCACAGTAAATATGTACTAAATGTTTCAGTGAAGTTATTTTATGTTTCAAAATATGTTTTCTTCAAAAATTATTTTATTGATATTTTTTGTTTGAATAATATAATTAAATTATACAAATTTTAGAAATTTTATTTTATAAAATGAGAAGAATTATTGAAATCACAATTTCAATATTACCTTAGGGAAAATATTTTGGATTTTTTGAAAAAGAATGATTTTTCAGTGAATAATGTAAAAATTCCAATTTTAGTAAAATAATAATTTATTTTTATTAGAAAGTCCCATTATGATTCTTATTTTATCACAATGTAATAAAATAACTATTTAATTCTATATAATCTAATTAATTACATACAAATTGACTTTATACACTATTTAGTTATAAAATCATTTTTTTCTTTAAAAAACTTGTTTCTAAAAACTATTTTTTAATTAATTTTGTGTTTTTATCTTAAATTAATTTTTTCCACTTACAAAAAATAAATACCTAAAAATGGATCACATATTTGGAATAAATAGGTTCAAATTTATCAAACAATATTATTTTATTTTTTGTCATTATGAATAGTAACCACAATAAATTTTTGTTAACATGGTAAAGATAAAATGAGTTGATCAAGGTTGTAAATAATATGATAAGCTCTTAAAATAAACTGAACATATTACTATATTTAATTTAAAGTGTCTATTTCAACCAAAAAAATTGAAAATTATGAAACTGGAAAATTTCTGGCCACTTGTCTTTGATTATAAAATTTATATTATTTCATGTAAGTATAATGTCAAAAATGGCATTATCTTGATTTTAATATCTATAACATTTTTTTATAGAGAAAAAACTTATATTAAGTTATAGTTTGTGATTTTAAGTAAAACTTATTTTTATCGTTGTAATTTATTTATTATTCTTAGTGATGAATTAATTACATTAAATATTTATGCAACACTGACACAATGATTTACAAGAAGTAAAACAATCAAGTAAATTATTTTAAAAACTATAAAAGTAATAATTTTTTGGTGAGTTAATGTACCCCAAAAATATTAGAGATGAATATAACATATTATAGAATTTTTAAAATTTTATATTTAAATTTCATTGCTTTTATCTTGTTTTCAAAGTCAAAATATGTGAATAGTTATTAAAAATACATTATTAGTATTTTATGTTATATATATAACATTGAATCATTTAAAAATCATAATAATAATTAAAGAGGACAATTATGATTAAAAATGGTTTAAAATGTCATACATTGGCCACTTATGAGGAAATTTTCAACTTATAAGTAAAGTTATAAACGTTCAATATTGAAAAATTCATTACCATAGTTAAAGTTAAAATTGTTTAACCAAGTGGTTAAAACAAAATATAATATTTAAAATGATATCCAAACCCATACAAATAATATTTTATGATTATATTAAGGCTATACATTACTTATCTTTTAAGTCATTCCATTTTGGAACCATTTGACATGAGTTAGACACATATTTTATTATAATATTTCTTTCATTTCCAAAAATGATATTAATGATATTTTATAATAGATAGTATTGTATTAAATGATTTAAAAAGAGAAAAAGTGTGATATTATAGAAATTATAAAAAGGATTAACAGGGGGTTAATACTTTGATATCAGTGTCACACATGAATTTTTTATTTTTCTTTTATTTTATTATTTCTGGGCTTCGGGTTCTCGTACCAAGGTTTGGGTTGTGCCCAGTTTAAAATTTTTGTCATTTAAAAATATCACAGGGTTTTAGACCTGTGCGCGGTCACTGCGCAGTTGGCGGTAGCCACAAGTTCGGCCCTGGTGTCATGTAATTTCTCATTATTATTATTATTATTATTATTATTATTATTATATTTAATGAATCATTATTATTATTATTATTATTATTTTTATTATTGTTAAATTTTGATATTATTATTATTGTTATTTTTATTGTTTTTTAAGAAAAATGATTAAATTTGTTATTAAAATTATTCTTATTGTATTAAGGGTTTTATTATTATTTCATTATTGTCATTGTTATTTTTATTATTATTGTAATAATTATTATTTTTATTGTTATTAATTTTTATTATTGTTATCTTTATTGTTGTTATTATTAATATTATTTTGTTTTAGTTTTATTATTATTATTATGTGTATTATTATTATTATTATTATTATTATAATATTATTATAATAATGAAAAAAAAATCCAAACTCTAACAATGTCACCCTCGTTCCATGTTGAAGGACCCTCCTGGCTTCCCCCCTTACCCGCTGCTCCAGACACCGAACCCCACCAGTACCGGAAACGCTCCACGCTTCCCTTGCCTCACGCTCCCCGACCTCCGCCATCTAGGCCTCTCCCTCACCCTTGCTCGACCTCTCGCACCCCAGCGCTCTAGCTTCTCTTCCTTCCCACAGCGGCACGAGGCTCCCTCCTTCCACGAGACTACACCCAGGCCCCTAGCCCCCTTGTTTCCCTCCGCCTTTGGTCTCCACCACTCTCCCTCGACCCCTAGCACCCGGCCTCACCTCTCGCCCCCTCCGCGCTCATCCCAGCAGCCAAGACTGTCGTCTCCCCAACCGCTCCGGCCAGCCGACCCCCTACTCTCCATGACACTGGTGACCCGCTGCCCTGACCCCCCCTTCGTGCCCCATTTTATGGTAGCCCGAACCCCCCATGCGTGCGCTGTTTCCAGTGGTATTCTGGTGTGAACTCGAACCTCCAATACAGTGCCTCTACCTCCCCTCCAGTGCTCAAACTTCTCCCTTCTAGTGTGTTCTTACTCTAGTTTTTCATTATTCCTTCAAATTTATCCAACCCTAATGTTCAGTTTATGATTCATGCATTTTTCTCTTTGTTTTAGGTGTGCATTCAGTCTATAGGGTGTTGTTTCTCATTCCATTGAGGTTCTGTTTCATTCTCCCTTTCATTGGGGTAGGCGAATCTACATTATCCTTTACAAATATGTCCATTTAATGCTTGTGTGTTTTAATTAATTTTTTTTATTTAATTATCTTCTTTTCAAAATAATTGGTCAATCTACTATAACGTTTTCAAGTTAGTTGGTTTTGTTAAAAGTAGTTTGTTATAGTGTTTTCATGTTTGTGTAATTTTCTTGTTTTGTTTATAAAATTTTTAATAAATTTATTAATTTGTTTATATAATTTTCTGTAAACTATTTGGGTTGCTTGTAAAATATTTATACTTTTTTTGTACTTCTTATAAAAGTTGTTCAAAAACTAGTTATCCTGTTATAAAACTGTTTATAAATTGGTTGGGTTGTTTATATAATTAGTGATAAATTGTTTAGCTTGTTTTATAAAGCTGTCATCATTTTAAAGATCTGTTGTATTTTTAGGAAAATGATTTGGTGTGTGTTTGGAAAGTATATGGTCCCTTTTGGAAATTGTGAAATGTTTGGGTGTGCGTGCGTTCGAATCTTAAGGGCATGTTTGGCACTTTCATCAGCTTTGTATGTTTTAGCTTGTATTAAAAAGGTACTTGGGAACATTTTGGTAAATTCTTGGTGTGAAGGATTATTTGGCCATATTTATGTAAAAGTGGTATTTGGTGTTTTGGAAATGGTTTTGTTGTGTGTTTAGTATTTTAAGAGGGATTTCGGTGTGTATCGATATAGAAGTGGTGTGGCACACCTCTTTGTAAACATAGCACAAAAATATAGCATAGCAAGGGGGTTTACTAATAATGATTGCTGCACTGGAAGTTCACATACTATCTAGTGGCCCATACTAGGCTGATATTTGAGATTATTGCTCTGGTATTGGGCCCCTCGGTCTAACCTGAGAAAGGGTGTACAAGCATTAGGGTGTTTGATTCTATCATGTGTGGCATGCTATCGGGGATGGAGTCACAAGTATTAGTATGTTCTGGTCTTCCTACGAGTTCCTAGGTTTTCCATGATCCTTTGATACGAGCACTATTAGTACCATTTCACTTTTCTCTGTGTGTAGAATCATACAATTGAACTTGGTTTTGTTGTTTTCTTGGACAAACATTGTATGTGTGGTTGGTTTTAAAAAGGATTTTAAAGTATCTATTTTGGAAAAGTTTGTGTCTGCCCCTCTTTATTTCTTTTCCTTGTTTTAGAATTATAATGGAAATGGAATTGTGATTGTTAGTTTTCAAAATGAATTGTATATTTGAAAACTTTAATTTTTTATAACTATAGTTCAAAGTAGTATTATTGGTCTTTTTTTAGAATTGGAAAATGCATGGATTCTGTGGTTCACTTTTGGCATCCATATTGAGCATTTTTATACTCATCCCTATTTTATCATTTTAGTTGAAGGTTACCTTTTCTTAGGTTCTCTTGGATGGATTTCTCATTACTAGATAATGGTCGGACTTTGGTCGGGGGGTGACCTGGAGGTCACGTGAAGGTATGTGCGGTTTTACATTCCTTCCACTGCTAGTTTTATTTTTATCGTCAATTTTTATTTAACTAATTATCTTTTTTTCATGGTCCAAATAGTTCTTAGTGGTTATGTTTCGATGCCCAACACTGGTTACCAGCCTGTGGGGATCAGGAATTCCCTTCGGACCATGCTACTGACCAGCTCGGGTGACCAGTTCAAGGTTGACCTGGGCTGGTCATGATACAATGGTATCAAAAAGGGCCCTTGTTATTTGGGGTGTCTGGTAGATGGAGATTAGGACTATCGGGACATGAGAGGTAGGTACAGGAAGGAGATCATGAACCCTCGCTCGTTCTAAACCTCGAGTGGCCAGGGGTAGTCTAGGAATTGAGTCCTTATCTCGTTCTGGTTTGTTTTAGATTGAGGGATGAAAACAGAGGCAAGCCAATGTTACATCATGATTTCACATGGAGTAGTAACCCATGTGGAGTCCGAGTACATGGTTTAAGTACCTCCTAATTGTTGGCACTTACATGGGTCATGTCCCACTACCATGTCTCTAGGTTAAGCATGACTACTAGTCCCTCACTCTGGTAGTTTCATGCAAGTTGAGTGTCTTCTTGGTTCGGGTTGGTGTAAGTGCGCTTTTGAAAATAAAAAAGTGTTTTTGAAATGAAAATGAATTCTTTTAAATGGATTTAAATTTGTGAAATGGGTTTTAAAACTGAAATCTATTGGTCTAAAAATCAGGTGTTTGCATGGAATTGGTAGAGAAATGTTTTAGGTGCAACCTCAGGTACTCTTTATGAACATTTTCACATGTGAGGGGATGCATGGAAAGTGTGTGTTGGTATGTATAGATGAAATAGGATTAAGAAATATGCAATGATTCATGTGATTACTTGGGTGTGTAATTGGAATTAAATGTTTGACCTTGTGTTTTTTTAAAGTTATTTTAAAAGGGGGAAAAGATTTTGGAAATTGAATTTGGATTGAAAAGTGGGTTTGGTATTTGGAAATTGGACCTAAAAGAAGGTGATTTTGAAATTTAAAGTGAAAATGGGATTTTAAAAAGGGTATTTTGGGTTGTGTTTGTATTTGTTTGGTTCTTGAGTTGGTCATTTTGGCCAAGGATGTTACTTTTAATTATACTTTGATTTGATATAGGTTTTGGATTTGTGTTTTGTATGTTGTTTAGAAAATGATTCCCAGAAAGGTTCCCAAGGTTTCTGATAAGTAATTCCCTATTTTTGGTCCTTCTCAGTCATTTCCTATCCTTCACAACTATTGGATCCCGTTCGAGGTAGCATAGTTACTTGAAGGGGTCGAGTGAGTTTTCAGGGTATTGGGAACTCCCGAAGCTGTCAGATTGCGTGCCATTTTCGGTTAATTCGAAAGTCCAGCTATGGATGAAGGGAAGTTATTCACCCAACCATAAATGAAAGTTGGGATGACGTGGGATGTATTTAAATCCATTTTTGTCTGATGGTTTATACCTGAAGAGGTGAAGATGAAGAAAAGGGAAGAGCTCATGCGAATTCAACAAGGCTAACAGACGGTGAAGACATATGTTGACCATTTCATGGAACTTGTGTCATTTTTTTCAAAAGTATTGTAGTATGATTTGATGAAGACTTCACTTTTCATCTAGGGTATTCATCCTCAGATCACGGAGTGAGTCCTCTCTTCTAAGGAACCTCGTTTTGAGAAGCTGGTGGATGAGGCATTCCTAAATGAGTTGGTCTCTGGAGTACAGATGGTTGGAAATACAGCATATCTAGTTACTCATGAAGGTTCTTCATCTAGCGAGCATGGTGTTATAGAGGGACTTATTTCTAAATATTCCTTCTTAGTGGTTTTGGCTTCCAGCTCATTAGACCATTCAATGGTGTTCCATCAATGTAGATGTTTAGGGCACATGATTCCATCATGTCGTAACCCTACGAAGATGTGCCATCATTGTGGGTGTCTGGGTCATCTAGAGAAGATTTGTAGGAAGTGTCTCCTGAAGAAGACATTGTGACCATGGGATTCTAGTGATTGACTGTGAGGCAAGAGATGCTTCAGCCATCAGAGCCCCAACTATAGGTCTTGGGGTGAATCTTACACATAGTCATGAGTTGCTAGGGGTGTGAATCCTCAGTTCGAGTTTTGTGTTCTGTGTTGATAGAAAAACATTTAAACTCTTTCCATTCTTGTTTTTCTACTGTTAATGTTTTGACGTTGATGTAATTTCATTGTTTTGTTGTGAATTTATTATCGAACTATTCTAATATAATCCATGAAATCCTATTTGTGTTGATGTGACTTTCTAAATTGTTCATTTTTCTTAAAAGTGTTCTTGGCCCTTGTATGGGTCGATATTGGTTTAGCTTTGTCTGTTTGGAGATGAAAGTGCCTCCAGAAGAATCGATGAATATATTTATCTTCGGGTTCACTTTTTGGTTTATGTTCCACTCTGTGGTTTATATCTATTGTTGGGGGGTTTTTGGTCTGGGTCGAGAGTTCAATGTTTTAGCGGGAGTGTTGTTTCTCTTGTTCTATAGAGGTTGTTTTAGATAAGTTGGTAGTTCCCACATCGGCCCCCCTTTCCTAGGGTGGTATGTTGGGTGTTACATTTCTGCACTAGTTGAGTTCTTGTGGTGGGGAGAACCATCTCGTGTTCTCTTATTCTCTTGTGTTGTGTCTTATTTTTGGTTTCAATTGGGCATGAATTATTGTTTTGTATATTGTTCAGGTGGGTGATTTTTGGGGGGAAAAAGTGTCTGTGGTGGGGAGAATTTTCACACAAGACATTTAAATTTATCTTTTATTTTATTGTTTATTGGTTTCGGGTTCTCGCGCCAAGGTTTGGGTCGGGTTTGGTGTAATTTTTTCTCTTTTAACAATTTTACTGGGTTTCAGACCCATGCGCGGTCACCGTGCGGTTGGCGGTAGCCGCGCAGTTGGCCCAGGTGTAGTCTAATTGCTCATTATTCTTACTATTATTATTATTGTATTTACTCTATCATTATTATTATTTTTATAATTATTATTTTTATTATTATTAAAATTTGATATCATTGTTATTATTTTTATTGTTTTTGAAGAAAAATGATTAAAATTATAATTAAAATTATTCTTATTGTATTAAGGGTATTATTATAATTATTATTGTTGTTATTTATATTATTATTGTTATTAATCTTTATTATTATTATTTATTTATAATTATTTTTGGTTTTACTATTATTATTATGATTATTTGTATTATTATTATTTGTATTATTTGTATTATTATAATTATTATTGTATTAATATTAATATTATTATTATATAAATGAAAAAAGAAACACGAAGGCAAACCCTAGCCCCGTCGCCCCCCCGTTCCGTGCTGCAGGCCCCCTCCTGGCTTCCCCCTGTACCCGCTGCTCAAGATGCCGAACCCCAGAGTGTTGGCTGTGCTCCATAGAGCCCTCACCTCACGCTCCCCGAACTCTGCCATCCATGCCTTGACCTCACCCTGACTCGACCTCTCGTACCCTAGTGCTTTAGCTTCTCTTCCTTCCAGCGATGACCTGAGGCGCCCTCCTTCCATGGAGCTGCATCCAGGCCCCAAGCCCCCCACGATTTCCCCCCGCTTCCAGCCTCCACCTCTCGCCCCAAACCCCCAGTACCCACCGTCGCCTCTCACCTCCTCCATGCTCGCCCCATCAGCCGGGTCCGCCCTCACCCCAGCCGCTCCGGCCAGCCAATCCCCACTGCTCTCCTTGACTTCGACGACCCGCTGCCCCGAACCCCCCGCGTGACCTATTTTTCAGCAGCCCGAACCCCCGCGGGCGCTATTTCTGGCAGCCTTCCAGCGCAAACTCAAACCTCCTTAGCAGTTCCCCTGCCCCCCCTCTGGTGCGCAGACTCCTTTCTGGTATGTTCTTTTTCTGGTTTTGCGTTCTTCCTTCAAATTTAGAAAACCCTAATATTTAGTTTATGTTTCATGTATTTTTCACTTTGTTTTAGGTGTTTTATTGTTATGCAGGGCAATGTTCTTCATTCCGTTGTGTTTCCATCGCATCTGCCCTTGATTTGAGGTAAGCGAATATGTATTTTCCTTTAGTCCTTTTAATTATTTGGTGTTTTTAATTAATTCATTTATTTTATTCGCATCTTTGAAAAATAATTGGTCAATCTGCTATACCATTTTAATGTTAGTTAGTTTTGTTAAAAGTAATTTCTTATAGTGTTTTCTAGTTTGTGTAATTTGTTTGATCTGTTTATAAACTTTTTAATAAACAATTTAATTTTTTATAGAATTGATAGTAAACTTAATGGGTTCATTATAAAATTATTTACACTTTTTTTGGAATGCTTATAAAAGTTGTTCATAAAATACTTAGCTTTTTATAAAACTATTTAAAATTAGTTGGGATGTTTATATAATTGGTGATAAATGTTTCGGCTTGTTTTATAAAGGTTTCTTCATTTTAGATCTCTGATGAATTTCTATGGAAATGATTTGTTGCGTGTTTGGAAAGGATAAGGGCCCTTTTGGCAATTGTGAAATGTTTGGGTGTGTGTGTGTCCGAAACATAACGCCCCGTTTGGCACATTCATATGCTTTGTGTGTTATAGCTTGGCTTAAAAAGGTCCTTGGTCACTTTTTTTATAAATTATTGGTGTAAAGGCCCATTTTCCCCTATTTATGTAAAAGTGGTATTTGTTGTTTTGTAAATGGTTTTGGTGTGTGTTTGGTCTTTCAAGAGAGATTTGGGTGTGTATCAATATAAAAGTGGTGGGGTGTTACTTAAAATGGTTTTATAAAACGATTTAATGGTTTAATAAATTAAAAAAGGGGTGTGAAACATGTTTGGGGGATGTTTTTTGGTGTGTATGGTTTTAAATGTGGTTTTTAATGTGTCATGTATTTTTGTGGGGTTTTTCACACCAAATGTTGTTGAGTTTTCGAGTTGGATCTTGTATATGGTTTGCGATATTTAGAAATATATTTTTATTTCAATGAGTGTAATTTCCATGCAAGAAAAAAGAGGATATGTGTATTCAAATGGTTTTCCTTGCTATGTTCTCGGTGTGATGCCTCTTGGTCCGTTGTAAAAATGTTTGGAACTAAATTGATTTGCATGTCAGGTTGTTTATGAAATTATGGTTTTGTAAAAACTTAGAAAGGACCCATTTTCATCTTTTAAAGGGTTGTTTGGAAAACCCCTCTTGGGTTAGGTCTCTTGCCTCGTAGTTTGATCATGAGATAAGAGGGTCCTCAGTATGAGCTTCCTTTTGAGAATAATAATTTTAAGACATGAGACTATCCTTAAGGTGGTCGGGGTGGTGCCAGATTGTGTAGCGAGTTTGGATATATATATATATATATATATATATATATATATGGATTTTTGTTGGAATGTGTGTCACACCTCTTTGTGAAAATAGTAGAGAAACCTATCCTAGAAAAGTGTTTATTGAGAATGATTTTTTCACTTGAAGTTCACGTACTGTCCAATGGCCCATCGTAGATGGATATTCAGGATTATGTCTATGGGATTAGGCTCCTCGGTCATACTTGAGAAAGGGTGGATGAGCGTTAGGGATTTTGATTCTATTGTGTGTGGCATGCTACTTGGGATGGAGTCGTAGGTAAAATTATGTTATGGTCATCCTCCATGTTTCTAGGTTTTTTTTGATCCTTTGATATGAGAACTATTAGTACCATTTCTCTTGCTATGTGTGTATAATCATACCCTTGAACTTGGTTTTGGTGTTCACTTGACGAAACATTGTATGCATAGTTGGTTTTAAAAAGGATTTCAAAGTACCTGTTTTGGAAAAGTTTGTGTGTGACCCTATTTATTTATTTTCCTTGTTTTTGAATTATAAAGGAAATGGAATTGTGATTGTTAGTTTTCAAAATGCATTGTATATGTGAAAAACATATTTTTTTAACTGTAGTTCAAACTATTATTATTGGTCCGTTTTGGAATTGGAAAATGCGTGGATTCCATGGTTCAATTTTGGCCACCCTACTGAGAATTTTTATGATCACACTTATTTTATCATTTCAGTTGGAGGTTCCCTTTTCTCAGGTTCTATTGGATAGATTCATCATTATTACAGAATGTTTTTTCTTTGGTTGGGTGGTGACCAAGATGGTCACGTGGAGGTAAGTGCGGTTTTACATTCCTTCCACCGTTGGTTTTATTTTTTATCATTAGTTATTATTTATTAATTTATCTTTTTTTCGTGTGAAAAATTATTCTTAGAGGTTTTTTTGATGCCCTACACTGGTTTCCAGCCCTTGGGGATTAGGAATGCCCTTTAGGACATGCCACAGACTGGATCAGGTGACCGGTTCAGGGTCGACCTGGGTTGGTTTGTGAAAATTAGAGTTAAAACATCACATAAACTTATCTATTTTTTTATTATTTTATTTCAACTTATCGTCATCCTATATTTTAAATAAATCAATTTAGAGATTATTTGTTATAAAAATTAATTTATATTAGTTTAATACACAATGTAATTATAAGAGTGCCCCTCCCTTTACTTATAAAAGGTCTTTTATCCTCCTCTATTCCTCAAAATTATTAGACATTCTATATTATCCAATCCTTACCATAATACCTTCCTAGATTAATTTTCCACATCTTAGAGTTGTTTAACTTTCCACAAGACCATCCCTTCAATGCTTAAGGTGTAAGCCAAAACAGGATTCTCAACGATGTGTTATAACTCTTAACTGAGAACTTTTAATTTTATTTATTATCCCACCCTCTATAAAACCATGGAATGAATTCTAATATAATTAATTATATATCTTAAATATAATGATATGTTGTTATAATGATGAAACAACCATTATCATCCTTCTTTCCATCCTAAGGAAAGCGAAGACATCACTTGTGCATATATATAAATTACTTCCTCCACAAAGAAATGTAATTAATTTTTTATCACCAATTTAATTTTATGGTCATTGTGGATCACATATGGATCATACAAGGATACAAAGATAGTGGGTAAATCATTATACCTAAATTTTACCAAGTCTTACTTTATTTTCAATTATCCACTCTTACTCTCAAACCCCAACCTGGTTAAGAGGAATGAATTTATTGTGAGCTCTCAACAATCACATATTCATGAAAGAATATAATAAAAGAAACACAAAAAAAAATAGATTTTTACAAGGTTCAATCTTGATTTGAGAACGTACTTATCGTCATTATCAACATGTGGTTGTTTCACAGATCGTATTATCACCATAACCTTGTAGTGATTACAAATGCCAAGAATTGTCCCACAATGTTTGGCTAGGAAATTATCAATATTCCTGAGTGAGTGGATCTATTTATACTAGAATCACGAGTTCTTAAATGGTGTTGTTTATACTGGTACCACCAGTTCCAAAAATATTTTCAACAATATTTTTAATAAGATATCTCTACTACACTAGATGTATTTTAATCAACTAAATAACTTGGTTCCTCAACTAAATGTCTTTGATTGCTACTATATCTATAATATTATATTAACATTATCCTAGTAATATTCATTATGTTGAAGATTAAAATTCCACTCTAACTCACTAATTTCATAGCATGATCAACTAAAAATGTTTCATCACAATTCAAGTTGGCTTCTTCCTTGATTATCAAATGCCTGAGCAGATACTCCTTCTAGAAATGAAGTTCCTTGCCTTAATCTGATGTGTGAAAGTGATGAACACACTCTATTTAGTATTATTCTATAATATAAATATATTTCACGCTCTCAAATTATTCATCATGTATTCTCTTATATCATATAAAAAATGATATTGTAATTATTTTAGGCGCTTCTCAATTTTAATAAATGTTATAATACTGTTATCTTTTAATGAAAATGGTTTAATAATCTTCAATATTCTTATTGGTTGTTCATACAAATGTGTTTAATTGTTTCAATGCATACACATATAGTCCATGTAATTCATTTATTTCATGCAATGAATATAGGGAAACCTTGTTCAATTCCTTCAGATAACATATGATGTACACATGATCTAATTTACTTTGTGTAACATTGCTTTTGAACACACAATGACTCGACACACTACATGTGAAGATCATGTAATACAATATATGATATTTATTATTCTTTACTCAATAACATCACTCACATCTGTATTTAATCATGTATGTGTGTATTAAAAACAAGTATCTGTTCATAGAATATCTTCTTCACAAAGCACAGTGGGAGTATACTACTCAAGAACCACCTTGTAGAACTATTATCATTCATGTGAATGAAGCATGAAAATCTCTTCTCCTTTACGAAGCTGAATATTCCTCAAGGTAGTTTCTCTTCATGAAATAAGAAAGCCTAAAAGGATATTATCTTCAAAAAATAAGTGATTATGCAACTCTGTTTTCCTTGAAAATGAGAGCCTCATAATATATGCATAGTAACAACACGATAGAAGGATTTTCCTACCCTCAGTATTTATAGGAAATATTTCACTGCCATTTACCACCTTAGATATCAGATCTTCATACCATGTCATGGATCTGAGGAATTTTTCATGTCAAGGACTATATTTAAAACCTCAATGATTTTCAGTTTTTATCCTTTCAACACATATTTCCTTCTTTTCCTCATCTCCTCTTGATTTTGAAAATAATGGTGTCACTTTTTATAGGAGATCTTCTTATAGGCATGTGATAAGGATTGTGTGCCACATCATTTTTAAAGACCAAACTAAACCACATATCAAAATAGACTTATATATCATTATTTGCATTATACCATGTTTAATTATTCTAATTATCACATGAAAGAGTGATTTATATTGCATTAATGATGGAGATATTATCGAGCATGTATCATTCTATTGGCGTGATCACTGAAGATAGAAGGAATTAAGGATAATAGTGACCAATGTGTGCCTTGAGAATGTGAAGGTTCATCAATGTTCGGGTGGTTGATTTTGATCAATGGATTTGAATAGATTGTTGGGATAAAATAAATCAAGAGACTACACTTTATTTGGTACTTTTAGAGTAGATGAATAGTAATCTACATTGACTTGTCCCACATCGGACATGGGCTCATTAGTTTGATTCTTAACATGTTTCCTCATTCTATTGAACCTCTAATATATCACTATGGTTAGCACCTGAAGAGACTTATAGTGCACACTCCCATGGGATACACCTCACTTGCATGATCCCCAAGCACCCCTATAGGTGCCATGCACACACCCATGCACTCTTTATAGGCACTATACTCACCCATGTCCTACCTGTCTCTCTATGTGCTATTTACTTCCACCATGGATGTCCATGTATATGTTGTCTCCCATGTGGTTGATCCTTCCTCCCATTATTGGTTGAGATGGACTCCTTGAGTGGCTAATGGAAGGCCTATTTTTTGATAAACACCCAACACAGACTTAGTAATTATTATGAATTGATTTCTAAGACAAACTTTTCATATCCATTTATATAATGAATATATTTTATTTTTAAATCACGATTCAAAATATAGAGATTATGAAAAAATTATTAAAGAACAATGATTGAAACCACATAACCAAAACTTCAATGAAAAAAGAAATAGTTAACACATGAAATGATGATTTTAAAAAGTAATAGTTAATATATGGGTATTATGATTTTATAATTGGATTATAAATGATATAAGTATACACATATTTATATTAGGGAATTAAAATAAATATAAATTTATTATACAAGAGGTTCCAACATGTATGAAGCAAGTTATACTTGAGGTAAGGGTTTCCCATATCACTTTTGTTTCCATGATACATTTTCCACATTAACCACTTATTTATTTAATGCGTTATATATATTTATTCTTTAATATGAAATATATATATATATATATTAACTTTATATTCATTGTATTTAAAGTTCAATTTTTTGTAATTTCTTTCATGGGTTTTTTGATTCGATATTTACCAAAGCAGTAAGGGTTTATTTCATAATCTCATCAATTTTTAGAATTATATATGATTAAGTATAAGATGAGGGAATTAGATAATATTTCAATCATAAAACCATTATATTTTATTATCCTCTAGATATTTCTGTAAATTACATGTTTTCCTTTCATTTTCCTCTCTTTAATTACTCATGGGACCAAAATAATTTTTTAAGGATAACTAACTTTGTTTTTCCTACTCGATCATGAATATTTTTCTTACATGCCCATATTTTACATAAAATATTTTAAATAATATTTCTAATATTCTCCAATAATTTATAAAATAAATTTTTACACGTTTTTTTAATTTTTATAAAATATTTTAAAAGGAATATTCTTTTAATTTTCTAAATGATCTTGTTTTGACTTTTTCCAAAAAACGTGAAATGAATCTTTTTCTAACATACATTCCATAAACATAATTTCATGAAATTATTACCAAAAAATGTTTTGATTTATTATTTATATGTTTAAAAGGATCCTTTAAAGATAAATTTTTTTCCTTAAAAGTTGTAAACTTTCAAATTTTAAATAAGTGATTTCAAGGTGAATAGGGTATTTTCCTCAAGAAATTTTCCTATTATATTTTTAAGGTATATCTATCTATGTCAACATACTTTGATGAATGTTATGATTATTGAGGATATACTCTAATGATACTAACAAGTATATTAAACTGGATAGTTTGTGATTAGTTTGACTAAGAAATCATTGGCATTCCATATGCTTGTTCTTCTAACACATAATTATTGATTTTAAAGATTGTTTATTAAGTTGTAATTTTTGTTCATATGATGAATTTATTGGACTTATTAAGTGACAGGTGGTTATAGGAAATAGATAGTCCCTTAATTCATTTGTACATATCATTAGATAAAATATGTTGGGCATTTGGACAAGGCCTTACCCTTTTATGTAAAATGTCTTGACACAACTCCTTGATGGTAAGTTTTAGATGCTAGGAATTATGAATTCCATCATTTTGAAATATTTTTTTGATGTTAATTTGATTATTTGAATATTTATATTATGAATGGATAAGTTTCAATATCATGTAATTATTTATATGACATTATTTGATCATCATTTATTCCTTCCATATTATTAATTTATTATTTTAATCTATAATTGTTTCTATTGTATGCAATCCCTTACTGAGCATTTGATATTAACCTTTTTTTATGTTTCCTTTCCCCAGGATGCTAGTAAGTGTATTATGATTGACTCACAAGGATATAGTAGTGGGAATAATTAATTTCTTGGAGAAAATATTATGTTTTAATCTATATTTTCAAATATAATGTATGATTTAAGTACGCGTCTAGATTTCAAAGACTACCGAAATCTTCGTTCCTTTAATATGTCATCACTTGTATCTAGTATTAAGGTATTAAGGTAAACACTAGCTATGAGATACTAGGTTTGGTGTCTTTAAAGTTGTCATTGTAATAATTCTAGTAGAAACCTTGGGACCATAATATAGTAAAACATAGATTAGGTAACATAGCCCTATGAAACAATTTGTGAATTTTTCTAATTTTAGGAAAATATCATTAAAGTATAAGTAAGGTAGAGATTATATACTTTTAATAAAAATAAATCCATGTCTGGATACTATAAGTGGATATGGTTTTGGAACAAATGTATCTATCAGTAACAACCTTGAAAAGAGTTAGTTGAATATATGATGTCCATCATTGTAGTGGATGGTGAGTGTGCCCATACTTTGTACCTGGAATGACTCTCCTAACGGATATTAGTATGTTGATCCACATTTTCTTTATGAACCATTATGATGAATGAGAGAATAGAACCTATATAATACTATGATATACCATAATGATATGGGATAAACCTAAAGTGTATTGGGTTGATAAGTCTAAGGTTGATCATAAGTTTAAAGATCCAGATACCCATTTTGAGGATTTATTTGGTGGGAGTTTAAAATTATTAGGGATATTATGGGAGAAATTTATGGATATAATTTCTTTGGTTGGTATATGTTTTTGTTATAAGGTTAATTGAAGAATAATTATTTTATATTTTTTGGAAATAAGATTAATGTTATTGATAAAATTAAAGGTTAATATGATCTTTGATGTTAAGGTAATAATAGTAAATTACAATTATTTGATCTTGTGAAAAAAAAAGTTTTATAAAAGAACTTAGTGGTCAAAAAGTGATTTGATGGTCATTGTTATTTTTGAGGATGTTAATTATATATTTGTAAATTTTATAGGAATTTTATTAATATAGTTTTAGAAAAAGGACAACCTATAGGTTCGGTGACAACCCTTCGTATCCAAAAATGTCATGGGGCTTAAGCCCACAACTGAAGGGAGGTAAGGGTGCATGACCTACAACTAGCGTATATGATATCCTGGTTAGTAGGACATAGTTTTTTGAATTAAATGATTTGATAGATAATGATTAAGTTTATTTTTGAAATCATATTATAGGAAAAAATAATTTTTTGATTTTGAGGAATTTAATGATATTTTTGGAGACATTTTATTAGGTTGAGGTATATATAATGTTTAGGACTAACATAAAGGATTATTTGGGAAGAATGCTATTATTTTTTTGGTGGTGTAAACTGAAGGGTATGATATAATCTTTGAGGTTAAATATTTATTTAATGTTGATTTTATTGAGATTATTTGGAACATAAGGTTATTTATTTATGGAATGATCTATGTTAAACCTTTGGTTTTATTATTGAATTTTTAAAATTAATGTAATATTTCTTCATATGAATGATTATTAATTTTTGGTATAATATTATATTGTGCTTAAAATTTTTTTTAGTAAAGATATGAAGAATAATTTATTACTATTTTATTGAATGTGTGATCAGTTCAGAATTGATTTTAGTGATTCAAGTATTAAAATATCATCTTGAATACTCATAATTTAGAGAAAATGATGAAATTTTCGTGGAAATTGATTTAATTATGATATTATACTTTTATGTATGTATATTTCCTCTTGTTATTATTTTAGATGGTAAAGTAATTTCTCATATCTTGGAAAATTATCTTGAAATAAAAATGTTATCCTATTACATTGATTTTTTATGAATCGATGGTTCTTTTAAAACCTCAATGATTTATGGTTTTGTGGTTGTTAACTTTATTATGACCATGTTACTAGTCACTCTCTATTAGTCCTTGGATGGTATTTTCTCTTCCATGTCTATATTTCATCTCCCATCCAATGTGATCATTATCTAGGAACCCGATTATTTGTTATTTTAGGGAACCTTTATACTTCCCACTTCCCTTTTTAAAAGAAGTTTTATTATATCTCTATACGATGTGAGTTTCAATAAAGGTATTTTTAAATATTGAACCTTTTATGGTAGAGATAAAATATCAAGGGTGAATTTTTTAAGGGGATAAAATATAAAGCTCTGAAATTTTTGTTTAAGATAATAATAAACTTAATAACTTGAATAACACACAACCTCAAGTTATATGATAATTTAAATATATTTAAAAATATTATTTAAATGTGACTGTTAAAATATAGTTATAAAATTTTTATGTATGAATATAATAACAATATTATGTAAAATATTTTTCAATTTTTTATATAATAAAATTTTTATAATTAATTCATAATAATAAGTACTGAATTTTCATTAATGTCATTTCATGCTTCAAAAATACATTTTCTTTAAAAATTATTTTTATTGTTTTTTTCTAATAATATAATTAATTTCTAAAATTATTGAAATTTTATTTTATAAAATTAAAATCAATTTTGAAATAATCTTGGTGATATTACCATAGGGTGAAAATTTGAGGCTTTTTTGAAAAAATTGATTTCTCAATGAATAGTAAAAAAATAACGCTTTTTGTAAAGCTGTAATTGTTTATTAATATAATGAATGAAGTTTTATGGAGTAAATCCATTGAATATTTATATATATATATCTATATATTTTTTAGAGTCAGTTATGTATTTGGATGTCTTGGGTCCCCATAATTAGTATATTAAAAATATAAATATTTTTTATTACATAAACATGTATAATTATTATTTAAATGGGTTTCCCATTAATTTGGACCTCAGATGGGAAATATAAGCCCACAGTTGATTTTAGAACATGGGTTTTACCCTAGGCACACCCTAATCATGGTCGACGTCAGACGTCTCGTGGAAGGCAGTCATTGGTGGGTGTGTTTAATAAAATAAATAATTTATTTTATTTATCTTAATTAAATAAACTAAACTAATAAATACTCTATAAATAGACCATTATGATATATCTCCAAGGTAATCCACATAACCCTTAAATTATTTGAGAGGGGAAGGTGCATTCTTCATTGGTGGATTGGGATCAAAGGATGACGATTATCAGATTGAGATCGATTGAGAGGCAAGCAGCGAATGCAACAGAACATTTTTATCATTGGTAAAAATGTTCCTAAAAATTATTAATGCATAATTGAGGTAAAGCTATTTATTTTTGATTTATTCCCATATATAAATGATTAATCATGGATTTTTTATTATCTTGTTTTTTTTGGAAATTTTCATTCTCCCTAATAAACCAAACCTTGATTTATAATTCATTATTCCATGCTTCATCCATAGTTTCTCTATCTATTAATTATTTTCCAAGATTAGATTTGCTAATGATGGATTGATATCATTATTATTCTTTCCCCCAGTGTTCTTCACGTTCTTCTTCGTTGTCCTATGGGGTCATGGTTTGATATTTACATGGTGGATTCGAGTACGATCAGACCCCCAGATTCATCGCAGTTGTGAGAATGTCATATGTATCAATGATTTAGGGATAAATGATGATGTTTTTTGGGATGTAGGTTACATATTCATGTATTTTTTGATCCAGAGTGGTTATAAGTGATGGTAGAGTGGTTATAAGTGATGGTAGGTGAAACGACTTCATATGGGTGAATGAAATTTCGATTTCCAGTCACCAATGGCTAGAGATTGATGAATGACAACATTCCCCTTATTTTTTTGAGCGGACAATGAGATTCTCTATAGAAAAAGAGGATCTAGAATCCACATGAAGAAACTAGGATTCTGTGAATAACATGACTACATGCTGGGAAATGTATAAGAATGAAGAATATGTAGTTTGTATTCTACGGTGGAATTGGTTTTTGATTGAGTTAAGGATCACACATTGTGTGTCCAGGACCCCACATTATGTGACCCAAAATGTCCAGCCAAGCCGTGTTCCAACTGTATAGGCATCGGGACCTGGGTGATCAGATATGTTGTGTCACTTTGAGGACATGCTGTGTGGTTGTACCCAACCAGCTGAGTAGTGTGCCTAGTGTACAATCCTAGGATATTGGGTTGATATACACGTCATGTTCCCACGTAGACATGATATGTAGTGTTGAATAGATTCCAATCTTTATCTAGGGGGAATATGCCTAAGAGACGATGTTAGGTCACACACCTTGTGACCCCTTGTACATGTCGTGTACTTAACCTTGGAAATTATACCCTGTGTATCTCATTTTCAAGACTCAGATATTAGACTAAGAGTAACATATCACGTGTGTTTTTTCATGTAGAACATGATGGTGGAATTTATTGTGGCATATGAGATATGACGTGAGGTGTCTTGTGCTTTGTGCTCCTTCATTCAATGATTTATTAACAGTAGTGATTAGGTAGGATCATCAGAGAGTCCAGGGTTGTAAACCCCTATTATACTAGGGAGTGGGTGTAACATCCCATTACTTTTTTAAGTATTCCTAAACCTTCTTATGTAAAATTATTATTATTTTAATTGGGAAAAAATAGTTTATCAGTAAAAAGTTGTGTTTTTATTAAAACACGTCACTGAATGGTAAAATGCCCAATTAATACTCCGTAATATTCAATTAAATATTTTCTAAGTTAATCACTGTGTAAATATGAGTTTTTGAGGTCTGCAAAGTCTCGAAGAGGATTGAATAAAAATATTTAATTTATTATTTTAAGCATGAGCAATTTATTCAAAATAATTGAACAACTTCAAAACGGTCTGTGGTGTGAGAAATTTGAGGCCACGGTTATGTCTGAAATATAGTGTTTACCCTATGAAGGGTATAACATTCAAAGGCACCAGACATGTAGATGTCCCACTCATGAGATAAAGTTTTTAAATAATATTTAATATATAATTTATTAAAACTTAAATATCTCTCAAACGGTATGTCTTATGGAAAATATGAAACCACTGATGGGTCCAGAATGAGGGGTTTACCTTAGAAAGGTATAAATTTTTTTCTTTTCGGGTGTTTGGATGCCTTTCTCACAAGAATACCAACAAATATTAGGTGTCATTTTATTTTTATATTACATAATTAATTTTATCAAATTCATTTAATTATAAAAAAACGAATTTCACTATTCATTGTCTTCAACATGCGTCAAAAACCACCATTCTTCACTCTGGTCGATCCGGAAGCTTGAAAATAATACCGTTTCGAATGGTTTAAATATCTATAACGCATTGTTGGGTGAACTTAATGTGTCCGTCATCAAGTTTGGGTGGAAAGACAGATTAAATACGGTGTTTCAAATTTGATGATTTATGAAACTTGAATGAATGCCATATCAAATACCCGACCTATTCTTGCTCTCCCTTTATTCATTCAGTAGTGTCTGAGTGATCCCTGATCTCTCTCACACTCGATCAACAGAATTTGGTTGATCCAATTTTTATTCATGATCTCCTTCTCCCATGCGGTGCAGGAGGGTTTGTTCTTCCCATGTATTTTTTAGTTGTTTTTATTGTATTTAATTTGCTTTTATTTTCTTTTATTCTCCAAATCTTCTCTCTTCAATAAATTTTTCATTATTGATCAGTTTTATGCACCGTCGGTACCATAGAATTTGTCTCAGCGAGTAGAAATAAAATAATATTTTTTGCTTCGAAGGAAGCGAGGTATTCCTCATTCAAAATTTTCACTTTTTAATGAATCTTGGAAAATAAAGTTTCAAAGGATAAATTCTAAATTATAAATGGATAATTTGTGATGAATTAACATAAAATAGTTATATATGGATAAATTGTAAAAGAAATTATTTGAAAATAATTGTATAATTATCCAAGGATAATTATAAGAATATTGTCATAAATTAATCTTTATAGTTATAATACAATAATTGTGAGTTTACAAGGAAACTTATTGATTGATAATCGCGAGTGCATTCTTTGAACAAAAATTAATTGAAAATTGTTCAGTAGATGCAAAATATTATCTCATGCGATAATTTAAATGATAACTTGAAAATTATATAAGAAAGATAAATATTATCACAGGCGATAATATATATATATATATATATATATATATATATATTGAAACTTATCCTAGTGAGATAAATTATCATCACATGTGATAATTTAAAATGATAATCTGGAGATTATATTGGAGAGAGAAAATAAAATTGCATGTAATATTTTATTTGATAATTTTAAGTATTATTCAAGAGAGAGAAACTATCATCTCATGTGATATTTTATTTCCTGTTCAAGTAAAATTCTGATTCTAGTTCTATGAACCCTTGACGAATGTCGACCATTGGTGTGTCGGCACATATGATAATAAGGCCGCGAGGAGGTGTATTGAACCACATAGGGTGGTTTATCTTTGGTGCTAACTTCGAATACCTTGAGTTAGGTGGTTCCGTCCCAACTTTCCAAATTGATTATACTTGTATTGCTTGATTTATTTCAATTGTTGATTTAAATTCAATTTCTCAAATTTTCTTCCAAATAAATTGATAAAACCTCGATTCTAGTGAATCGAGATATTTGAAATGGTTTTGGAAAGGAAATTTGGAAAACCTCAATTCCATTGAATTGGGTGTGTTTATCGAAGTTGGCTGATTTAAATTTTGGATTTGATAGAAATTATTTTAATTAAATTGTTCAATTTATTTGTGGAAATAAATTGTGTAATGATGTAATTGGTTTTGAATGGATTTCAAACTCCTAGAAATGGCTTAAAATGATTTGATAGAAACCTGATGGTTTTATCTTGTGGAAAGACATGTTTTTGAATAAAACTTGTTTTCGTTTTAAATGGAAAGAAATTGACATTTTTGAAATGGAAGAATGGGATAGATCGTATACTAAGCAGTCTTAAAATAGTTCGCCCAAAATGTAAGATCACATACATGCCTTAGGTAGTTAGTGAGTTATTTTGATACACTCTACACTACGACAAAGTTCTAAAACATACTTGCGCTGGGTCACATCTTCGATGGGTTGGTGACGAGTCTCCTTTGGCCAGTGTTATAGGGACGTGTGTATACACATTTTGATGAGTTCACATAGAGAGTGCAGAATCCTTTAGCTGTTTAATACTATCGTACCTTTTGGCAGATGACCACGTTGCTCGCTTGTTTATTTATATTTGAGATATAAATGTATGCCAATGCTTTTGAACTGATTTACATGACTGTTGAATTTATATAAACTATTTTATATAAATGTTTTATTTAAGCCATTATTTTAGAAATATTCCATCATTTGTAAAATCATTACTTAAAATATTTATTTCCATCATTTGAAAATGTATATCATGTTTTTTTTAAATATTCTTTTGAATTTTGAAACCTGTTTATTTAAAAATTGAAAGCTTTTCTTTGGATAATATATATTTGGCATCTGTTACGAAATCATTGGTGGTATCCTACTGGGCTTAGGCTCACACCCAACTTTTTCCTTCGGGTGTTTGTGGACTTTCTTCTTCCAGGTTCAAGCAAAGGGATGAGATATCTTGGAGGTGGATCCAGCTATTGATCTTTGGTCTTGATGAGTTGTGTCCTTTGGGACCTTGGGGCTGTTTTCTCATTTTTAGTACTTGAGTTGTAGTACTTTGAGATTTTTATGCCTCTTTGTATTCTGGTACATTACTCTCAGTGGAGTTTCTTTTTGTTTTTCATACTGTCTTGTTTCTTTTCTACCTCATTGTTGGTGGAAAAATAATCCCCACTTGCATGTTGTGTGATGATAGGTGCTAGTCGTCGACCCGTGGGGATCGGGAACACCCTTCGGGATATGTCAGGGCCTTCTCGGTTATCGGGTTACCAGGGTACCTAGGCTGGTTCGTGGCAAAATGTTATCAAAGGAGGTTATGCATCATTCCTTGATGACAGTATGCATTTGAGTATTCTTGTCGGGACTTAGGAGGTAGTTGCGATTGAGTTCCTAGTCATCTCTCACCGCAATGAACCTTAAGTCACCAGGGGTGGTTAGGGAAAGAAGACTTGTGGATTAGTTCTAGTCTTTTACTATTTTGATTTGGATAGAGTGAAATCCAAATCATGTATGTTCTACCGATCGAGATCATGTTTCCCTCATTGTTATATACGAGCATTATCTAATGTCTTCTTTATTGTCTGTTAATGTTGTGTAACATTGTGCCTATGAGAAGACGTGCGAATCAGATCTAGGAAGGGGCTATTGCTGAACACCTATGAGTGAATCCTCCAGTGGACCCAAGCCTAGTTGAGGTGATTGTGTGCACTGTCCAAGATCTGATATATGCACCACCTCTAAATCCCCTTTCAGGATCTAGCTGTGGAACCTGGGGGGTTCTCTTTAAATTTTTTCTCAAGAGTTCTGTCACCAGAAATCACCAATTTTCAAAGGCTCCATAGATCCTCAACATTCTAAGGAATGGTTTAGCGGGATATAACTTCTTTTTGAGATCTTGTAGACACCACACGAGATCGAGGTGAAGTGTGACACCTTTTGTGTTGGAGGGACCATGAAGAAGATGGTGGGACGGGATAGAAGAACATCAAAGTTCTTTTCACCAAATAGTTCTATCTAGAGCCAATGGTGTTGACCAAAGCCATGGAGTTTTTCAACACCTTCAAAAAACTATGGGGCAATCAAATGCTTCACGTACAAAAGGGTTCTTGCCACAGGAATCCGGAATGAAGCTTCTTCACACAGTGAAAGAGTCTCCAGAGGAAGCTAATACATGTCCAATGACCATAATAAGTGTCATTAATATAGCTTCGTCTTTAGTGACCGCACTCTGGAAACCGGTGCTTCTTACTTGATTATTTCAACATGTATCCTTAATCTTCTTAATCTTCTTATGGAGATTTTATCTTACACAATGGATATTACTACACCCCTTGAGTACCGACATCAAGTCAATAGAAAACTCAACCTCTCTTACTTGTGGTAAACCAAAAAAAATAATAAAATGAAACACAATGGGAAAATCGACAACAACTTGAGAGAGATTCTTTTGGTAGTTATCTTCCTCCCGTTCTTGTCGAGTTTCCCATTGTGTTTCATTTTATTTTTTTTGGTTTACCACAACTAAGGGAGGTTGAGTTTTCTATTGACTTGATGTCGGTACTCAACCTGTTTTTTTTCCGTCTTACAAAATGACTCCAACTGAACTGAAAGAATTAATGTTATATGTGGATGATCTTCTTGAGAAAGACTTTATTCGCCAAAGTGTGTCACCTTGGGTGGCATCGGTTCTCTCCATGATTAAAGCTAATGGTTCCCTTAAATCTTTTATTTTCATGATGATTCTTTAGGAACAGAAGGTTTTTGACAAATTTCGTAAGCATTAGAGACTCTCTTTATGGTGGGGAGACTGATGCCTAGTGGTCGTTCTCTAAAGATAGTGTTTTGTGTTATCAGAACTATTATATTGTACTGTTAGTGACAAGGAAGGCTATAATATGGGATTTTCATTTTTTTTACCAATGGGTTGTGCACCTAGGAAGCACTAAGATGTTCTACAACTTGAAGAAACAGTTTTGGTGACCATGTATTCTTAAAGGTTTCACCCAAGTTGGGTCATCGACGGCTTGGGAGGCATGAGAAGTTTTCTCCTTATTTTGTGGGATCTTTTGAGGTTGTTGATTAAGTGGAGAAAATTGTTTACCATTTAGTACTAACACCACAACTAATGTCGATACATAATGTGTTTCATGTTTCTCAGCTTTGGAAGTGTTTATTTGACCCATCTCATGTTCTGAGTTGGCGTGATCTAGAAGTGGAACCTGTTTTATCTGTGATTGAATGATTGATCATGGTTGTTGATTCTGAGACCAAGGTACGTCATGGGAGGACAATACCTCGTGTCTGTATGATATGAAAGCATAGTTGTAATTCTCATGAGACGTGAGATAGGGAGACACCCATGAGAGAACAATAGCCTTATATTTTTGATGTGGTTCTTCGTAGGCTTTCTGGGGACAGAAAGTTCCTGTGGTGGGGAGGTTGTAACATTCGGTTACTTTTTCAGGTTTTCCTAACCCTTCTTATGTTAAATTATTATTATTTTAATTGAAAAAAAAATAGTTTATCAGTAAAAAGTTGCGTTTCTGTTAAAACACGTCGCTGAATGGTAAAACGCCAAATTAATGCTTCGTAATATTAAATTAAATATTTTCTAAGTTAATCACTGTGTAAATATAAGTTTTTGAGGTCTTCATAGTCTTGAAGAGGACGGAATAAAAATATTAAATTTATTATTTTAAGCATGAGCAATTTAATCAAAATAATTCAATAACTTCAAAACGGTCTGTCGTGTGAGAAATTTAAGGCCATAGTTATGTCCAAAATATGGTGTTTACCCTATGAAGGGTATAACATTCAAAGGCGCCAGACCTGTAGATGTCCTGCTCATGAGATAAAGTTTTTAAATAATATTTCATATATTATTTATTGAAAATTAAATATCTCCCAAACGGTGCATCTTATAGAAAATTTGAGATCACTGATGGGTCCGGAATGAGGGGTTTACCCTAGAAAAGGTATAGCATTTGTTCGCATTGGGTGTTTGAATGACTCACTCGCAAGAATACCACTTTTTATATTAATTAAATAATTATTTTGGGTTTTAATTAAAAAATCATTAATATCTCTCAAACCGCTCATCTTTTGAGATATCTGAGACCATCGTTGGGTCCGGAACGGAGTGTTTACCCTAGGCGGGGTATTACTTTCATTCGCAACGGATCTTTGGTGTCATTTATTCTTTACATTAAATAATTAATTTTATCAAATTCATTTAATTATAAAAAAATGAATTTCACTATTCAATGTCTTCAATGTCAAAAACCACCATTCTGCACGCTGGTCGATCTGGAAGCTTGAAAATAATACCATTTCGAATGGTTTAAATTTCTATAACACATTGTTGGGTGCAATTAATGTGTCCGTCATCAGGTTTGGGTGGAAAGGCAGATTAAATATGGTGTTTCAAATTCAAAGTTATATGCAACCCGAATGAATGTCGTATCAAATACCCGACCTATTTTTACTCTTCCTTCATTCATTCAATCGAGTCTGAGTGATCCCAGATCTCTCTCGCAATCGATCAGTAGACTTTGGTTGATCTAATTTTACTTCAAGATCACCTTCTCCCGTGCGGTGCGATAGGATTTGTTCTTCCTAGGTATTTTTTTAGTTGTTTTTATTTTATTTAATTTTCTTTAATTTTCTTTTATTCTCCAAATCTTCTATCTTTTATAACATTTTTGTTATTGATCAGTTTTATGCGCCTTCAGTACCATAGAATTTGTCTCGACAAGTAGAAATAGAATAATATTTTTTCTTTGAAGGCAACAAGGTATTCCTCGTTCCGATTTGTCACCTTTTAATGAATCATGGAAAATAAAGTTTCAAAGGATAAATTCTAAATTATAAATGGGTAATTTGTGATGAATTATCATAAAATAATTATAGATGGATAAATTGTAAAATAAATTATTAGAAAATAATTTTATAATTGTCCAAGGATAATTATAAGAGTATTCTCACAAATTAATATTTATAGTTATAAAACAATAATTGTGAGTTTACAAGGAAAATTATTGATGGATAATAGTGAGCACAGGCTTTGACCAAAAATTAATTGAAAATTATTTGGATGATAAAAAATATTATCTAATGTGATTATTTAAATGATAGCATGAAAATTATCCAATAAAGATAAATATTAACGCATGCGATAATATATACATATATATACATATATATACATATATATACATATATATATATATTGAAACATATCCTGGTGAGATAAATTATCACCGCATGTGATAATTTAAAACGATAATCTGGAGATTATCTTGGAGAGAGAAAATAAAATTGCATGTAATATTTTATTCGATAATTTTGAGTACTATTCAAGAGCGAGAAACTATCATCGCATGTGATATTTTATTTCTTATTGAAATAAAATATCTGATTCTGGTTCTAGGTACCCTTGACAAACATCGACCATTGGTGTGTTGACGCTTATGGTAATAAGGCCATGAGGAGGTGTATTGGACCACATAGGGTGGTTTATCTTCGCCACTAACATCGAAGACCTTGAGGTAGGTGGTTCTATCCTGACTTTCCAAATTGATTATCCTTGTATTGCTTGATTTATTTCAATTTCTGATTTAAATTCAATTGCTCAATTTTTCTTTCAATTAAATTGATAAAACCTCAATTCCAGTGAATCGAGATATTTGAAATAGATTTGACAAGGAAATTTGGAAAACCTCAATTCCATTGAATTGGTTGTGTTTATGGAACTTGGATGATTTAAATTGTTTAATTTAAATTGTGGATTTGATGGAAATTATTCTAATTAAATTGTTCAATTTATTTGTGGAAATAAATTGTGTAATGATGGAATTGGTTTTGAATGAATTTAAAACTCCTAGAAATGGCTTAAAATGATTTGATAGAAACCCAATGGTTTTATATTGTGGAAAGACATGTTTTTGAATAAAAGCTGTTTTGGTTTTAAATGGAAAGGAATTGACATTTTTGAAATAGAAGAATGAGATTGATCGTATTTTAAGCAGTCTTAGAATAGTTCACCCATCATGTAAGAGCACATTCAAGCCTCAGGTAGTTAGTGAGTTATTTGTATACATTCTATGCTTTGACAACGTTCTAAAACATACTTGCGGTGGGTCATATCCTCGATGGGTTGGTGATGAGTCTCCTTTGGCCAGTTTCATAGGGACGTGTGTATACAAGTTTTGCTGAGTTCACATAGAGAGTGTGGAATCCTTTAGCAGTTTAATACTATCGTACCTTTTTACAGATGACCATGTTGCTCGCTTGTTTATTTATATTTGAGATATAAATGTATCCCAATGCTTTTGAACTGCTTTACATGCCTGATGAATTTGTATAAACTGTTTTATATAAATGTTTTATTTAAGACATTGTTTTAGAAATATTACATCATTTGTAAAATCATTACTTAAAATATTTATTTCCATCATTTGAGAATGTATAACATGTTTTTTTAAATATGCTTTTGAGTTGGAAAACCTATTTATTTGAAAATTGAAAGCTTTTATTTAGATAATCTATATTTGGAATCTGTTATGGAATCATTGGTGGTATCCTACTCGGCTTAGGCTCACACCCTACTTTTGACTTCATGGGTTTGTTGACTTTCTTCTTCCAGGTTTGAGCAAAGGAAAGAGATCTCTTGGATATGGATCCCGCTATTGATCTTTGGTCTTGGTGAGTTGTGTCCTTAGGGACCTTGCGGCTGTTTTCACATTTTTAGTACTTGGGTTGTAGTACTTTGGGATTTTTATGCCTCTTTGTATTCTCATACATTACTTCCAGTGGAGTTTCTTTTTGTTATGAATACTGTCTTGTTTCTTTTCTTCCTCATTGTTAGTGGTAAAATCGTGTCCACATGCATGTTGTGTGATTCCAGGTGCAAGTCGCCGACCTGTGGGGATCGGGAATGCCCTTCGGGCTATGTCAGGGCCGACTCAGTTATTGGGTTACCAGGGTACCCGGTCTGGTTCGTGACAGTGGGTCCCCATGCTCTCTACCTAGATTGAGTGTCACCAATATCACACTAGGGTGTGTGCCCTCTATCAACTGAAAGTGACCCCTTGTTTCACCAAGGAATGTGTCCTATATCTACCAAGAGGCACCCCATATCACACCATGGCATAGGTCATCTATCTACCAAGTGAAACCACATATTCATAGTATGGCGTGGGTCCTCTATGTACTAAGTAAAACCCCCCATGTATCACCAAGGAATTCATCCTCTATCTACTAAGTGGTACCCCACAACGCACCAGGATGAGAGTTCTCTATGTTCTGAGTGGAAAACCCTATCGCACTAGGGAACAAGTCTTCTATTAGATATTGTTCCCCCTCAGGATGTGGAGTGATAGAGAGGCATGTGTTCTCTGTATGAATTTCTTTGATAGACATGTGAGATGTTGGGCATCAATGATGAACCTTTGGAGATGCAGACAAACTCTTCAACATTAGCTAGGATGTAGAGATGTTGATCCCATTTCTCTCTCATCTGGGGTTTTTATTAGAATATATCTTGGGTTTTGATTTCATCTTTATTTGGGTTGAGTGGACTATTTTTATATCTTTCTATTTCTCCCCTTTTTGATTTTTAGGGAATCATACAGGGTATGAATATACTCACCCCTACATAGGCCTTTCATACACAAGTCATGTCTTATACAGAAAATAGCTGGATCAGTAGTGATAATGGTATAACATAGTTATTCTTGGATGCATTGACCATGTTAGATGGTTAGAATTAGATATCAGTAGTCAATATATCTTCAATGTTCTTTATTTCCAATTGTTATCATATTGGGACTTCATTTTTGGTTGGGTGTGTGTTTTCTTCTTTATGATTTAGTTTATATTGTTGTACTCTGGTGTATTCCCTAGAGGTTTTTGAATGCATGGTTATAATCTAGATATTGTAGTATTTATTTATTAATATTCACTTTTCATGGACATGTATGTGTGTGTGCATACATGTATCTTAGGATAATGCCTACCATTTAAGTTTATACCTTATCAGTGCATGTTGCCAGCCTATAACACATTGGAGGATAGATTGGGGTTGTCACACATGGGTTGCCTCCAAGCAAGTTGGCCCTGATGGGTTGGTTCATGACAGAGTGGTATCAAAGGGTTCATCCTCTAGTCAGTTTTGGAGTGGGAACCAGGGTGAGTATTGGATTGGTAAATTAGGGTAACAGTCGTTGAGCATCTTGAGTGTGGATTTTAGGATAGGGAATCCAGTGTTAGTACGAGATCTATCATATACATTTACCAGGAATCTGATTACTAGTTTTTCCACTTGGCATATCGATACATTGGTTTCAAGGAACCATTATTTCATGCATCATATAGGATCGATTCCATTGATTTTCCATCTTGAGTCATCTCCCTATATATATATATGTTCATCTAAACATGGTATGTCTTGATCAATTTCAGGATACCTCTTTGAAGATAACTATCTAGGTTAGTGATACATGATTATAACAACAATACATTGAGTTATGATGACTTAGTACATGGGTCATCTCATGAGGTGTTTCCTCTAGGCGGTAATAGAGTAGTTCCACCACCTGTCAAGTAATATCTTGTACCAGTAGGGTAAACTGATGATATATTTAGGTGTAACGTCCCAGTTCCGGAAGCCACCCAGAGGTGCCTCGTACCTGGTTGGTCACATGGCCTCATGCACATTTCCTCGAATGCCAGAGGATGCCAACTAGTAGCGAGGGCCTTGGGTGTGATAGTGGGGAAACTATACCCTCATTGTCAGAGTAACACGTCAGAAGTAAAAATAGATAACAATAGTGGAAGCAGTAATGATGCTATACTACAATAAACATAGGAAGACTGAAAGTAAGAAACAATGAGAGAACATATATAAAAATGACACATGATACAAATGTCTAGGAAAGCATCCAAACAAGTCAAAATTCTGGAAAACAGTAATAAACCAATGAACAAAAGAAAACAGAAAATCTCCAACAGTATCGGAAGCCTTGGCTTGGTCTCATGCTCTCCAGATCCTTAGTAATAAATTACCCGAAGTAGAAGGGTGCTTGCCCTTATCTATACCTGCAAAAATATAATTTGTTTGAGCCCAAAATCATGACCCAAACATGGTGTGAGACAAATCCCAAAAGGCAACTACCCAAAGATTTGTACCTAACAATCAGTGAATATATATGACAGACAATAATAAAAAAGAAGCAGTAAACAAGGAATTACTCAAAAGTAAACAATCTTATAGTTTCAAAGCATTCAGTTTCTTATATCAATCAAGAAGCTAAAAAAAACAGGTAACCCTATGGGAAGTACTCGTAGCCTATCCCCTCTGGTTCAACTAAAAAAACACAAGAAACCTTTTGGGATGTACACACAGTCTAACCCATCTGGTCTATCTTTAGCACAGACTCTATGAGGAAGAACTCTTCGTCAATTCCCCCTAAAGTCTCATATCGGTATCTAATAGGCACTTTGAGGAAGAACTCAACATCCAATTCCCCCTTTGGACTGCATTGAGGAACTACAAACACATTGAGAAAGCACTTACGTCCATTCCCCCTATGGTCTCACAACGTAATAGTAAAACATACATTCTGGTGAAGCCCTCAACGTCCATTCTCCCCATGATCTACTACACCAAGTTCTCACGTCCCTGTGTATGTCAATCGAGCACAACGATATATATCAGCCAAGGTAAACCTCAAGAACTACTTGCCTAAACAGTCTACAACACATCAACATGTCAGATAAATAATCACCCCATCCTACAATACTTGACATGGGAAAAAGAAAGCATCCTAACATGCACACTAGACCAAACAGTCAAAACAAGAAAACATGGAAAAAACTTCAATGACATATCAAAGTTAACCCTATTCACAAATAATTAACCTCTACCCAAACAAACAAGTCATAGCAGGAAAAAGGGCTAAAAACCATAAACACACAATACCCCATTCAAGGGTATTGGGAAATTTCTCACATATAACTCAAAGACTATCTATGTAAATGTACAAACCACATCCCTCAAGATTGTCCGATCGATATACTCTGGTGTCAGACCTTTTATAGACCTAGAATGCGATAGATCTACAGAAACATCTAAAATGATTGACCAAGGATAACTTGAGAAAGAAGAGAAATCAAGAAACGAGGTTCAAGAAGAACAGAGAACTCACCGATGCAATTCCAACACAACTGACGAAGTTAGATTCGAAGAATGGACGACGAGTCGGGGGCTCATAGAATATTCGTCAGCGTACAGATGCTCTTGGATGAGTTGGACCTAGAAGGAGTTCGTTCTGTCCATTAGACGCAACCCCGATCTATTTAATGAAAAAAAATACACAACGTGTACTTTAGAAGTACACGACATGTACTTGCCTTTACCAAGCCCCACTTTAGGCGGCCTCCAGATCACCACACATGGCTGTGTGCTCGGCCGTTACACAGCCAGCACACGGCTACGTGTGGCAACTGAGTACACAACGTGTACATAAAAGTACCCGACATGTAGTCCTAAAATTTCAAGAATCTCCTCTTTTCCTCAAAAACAACTTAGAAAGGAAACAAATACTTGAAAAGAAGATCTGGGTTATTAAAAACTTCTCACCTTAAAGAAATTCATCCCCAAATTTCTATAGTAAGGTGACATAGAAGAAGAATCCTTGAAATGCTCTGGCCACCATGATCATACATCGACCTCCCTCTCCCAGGTCTCATCATCTACTCACCCGTGGTGCTATATCACTCATACCAAAGGAACATACCGGCCACAAATAACCTTTGTACTTAGATCTAAAATCCATATAGGATGCTCCTCGAATGAGGTGTCTGCCTCGAGCTCAACCACCTTGGGTTGGAAAACATTAGACGGGTTTGAGAAGTAACATCGAAGCTGAGAAAAGTGGAAGACGTCTTGCATAGCCCGAGACATATGAGGTAACTGAAACCGATAAGAAACTAGGAAAACTCTCTCCCAAACCTCAAATAGCATGATGTACCTCGGTGAAAGATTACCCTGTCTCCTTATCCTCATGTGTCTTGACCTCGGTGTGACATGCAGGAAAACATGATCCCCAACCTCAATCTCTAGAGGTCATCTATGTCGATCAACATAATACTTCTGTCATGACTGTTCAATATCCATCCTATTCTTAATCAACTAAATCTGTTCAGTGGTCTCCTAGACAAGATGAGGTCCCAACATAGCTACCTCTCCTACCTCTAGACTATATATGGGTGATCGGCATGGCCTACCGTACAAATCCTCATAAGGTGGCATTTGAAAAGTTGCTTGAAAACTATTATTGTAGGAAAACTTCACAAGAGGTATGTGTTTCTCCAAAACCTCCAAAATCGAGGATGAAAACCCAAAGAATGTCCTCAAGCACCAGAATCGTACACTCGGACTGGCCATTTGTCTGAGGATGGTAAGCTATTCTCAAAATTACCTGTGTACCTAAAGCCTTCTGTAGCCCCTGAAAGACCCGAGATGTAAAATGGGCATCCCTCTCTGAAACAATGGAGTGCGGAACTCCACGTAAACATAAAATCTCTCAGATGTACAACCTTCCCAAATCATCAACACTGAAGGTCTCCTTGATCGAAATGAAGTGCACAAATTTTGTGAGTCTATCAATGACAACCCATATAGCATCATTCCCTCGAGGCTACCTCAGTAAACTTGTCACTAAGTCCATCAAAACATCGTTCCACTTCCACTCGGGAATGGTTAACTACTGTAAAAGCCCTTCTGGTCGTTAATGCTTCGCCTTCACCTACTGACAGGTGGAACACCTCATGAAGAAACCAGCAACATCTCTCTTCACACCTAGCCACCAATACTAACAGTGTAGATCACGATACATCTTGGTGAAGCCATGATGAACTACCGAAACTGAGGAATGAAAGTCCCACATCAGCTTCTCGCGTATGTCTTCTAGCACGCACACGTGCTCATGAAAACACAAGATCTCATCCTCACCTATGGTCCATCCGGGAATATGGTCTTATCCTGACACACTTTCTCATAGGGCTAGGCCTTTAGAATTTGATAGCTTCCTCATTTGCAGTCGATCAAGAAGAGTAGAGTTAACATCTACAGAAGAAAGAAACATATTCCCTTGTCTATCGTACACCTCCAAATTCATCTCAGAGAATAGATCCATAAGTTACCACTCACTACTAGCCTCCAGAAATTTCTATACTTGAGTCCTCCCACTCAACACATCAGCCATTGCATTGCCTTTCCTAGGCATATAGGCAAGCTCAAAGTCAATGTACTGAAGGTACTCAACCCACCTTCGCTGTCTCAAATTCAGGTCACACTGATTAAATATGTACTTGAGAATTTTTTGTTCCATGAAAACAAAAAAATGCTTTCCTAGAAGATAATACCTCCAACAGTGTAAAGTAGGAACAACAACAACCAACTCGAGATCGTGCGTCGGGTAATTCCTCTCATGTGGAATCAATTACCGAGACCCGTACACAACGAATCCCCCCATACATAAGAACAACACCCAAAATGATACCCAAAGCATCATAGTAAATAGTATAGATCTTTCTTGGTTCTGGAAATACTAGTATCAGTGTGGATGTCAGCCTCCCTTTCAGCTCCTAAAAGGCTAACTCACAATAATTTGACCATAAGAACTTCGCACCCTTCTTAGTCAGGCCCGTCAGTGGTTCTGCTAAGTGTGAGAAGTCATGTATGAAACGTCTGTAGTATCCAACCCACACTAGAAAACTCTGTACCTCAAAGACATTCTTCAGAAGCTCCCAGGAGACTACTACTCTCACTTTCTCTAGGTCTACCGATACTCCTGTCTCTGAGATAACATGAACCAAGAAGTGAATCTGATCCATCCAAAACTTGTATTTTGAGATCTTAACATATAAATGATGCTCTCTCTGTGTACTCAAAACAATATCAATATGGGTAGCATGGTCGTGGAGAGTGTGAGAGTACACTAAGATATCATCTGTGAAGACTACCACAAAAAATCCAAGTATGGATGGAACACTCGGTTCATCAGTTCCATGAAGACTTCAGGCACATTCGTGAGACTGAATGACATAACCACATTATCGTATAGACCATACCTACTCTGGAAGGCTGTGAGAGGTATATCATATGGTCTAATGCACAACTGATGATATCCGTACCTCAAGTCAATCTTCAATAACATCCTAGCTCCTTGAAGCTGATAAAAGAGATCATCAATCCTTTGCAAGGGATATCAGTTCTTGACCATCAATTGGTAAAACATCTAATAATCCACAAAAAGTCTAAGGGAACCATCCGTATTCTTCGCAAACAAGACATGAGAACCCCAAGGAGAAGTATTGGATGATATGAAACCCTTTGACTGTAACTCCTCTAACTTCTTCTTGAGCTCCTGCAACATTGGTGTAGACATCTTATAAGGATGAATGGACACCGGTGCTGCTCCTGGCACAAACTCAATAGAAAAGTCTACCTCACGTTCCAGAGGAAAACATAAAAATTCATCTGGAAAGACATCCTTGAAACGATCTACCACTGGAGGAATGTCCATCTGTGAAGTTCCCTGGTCATTCAGATATAGACTAGCGATCTGGGCTACAAATCCTCCCAACCCATGATGCTCAGGTCCTGCTCTACTCGCCTGAACATCCCATTCTCCCTTATGACAAAATGATCCACCCTCTAGTGACGTGAAACTCACCCTACGATGATAGAAATCAACAATATCCTAGAAAGTAACTAACTAGTCCATTTTGAGAATGACATCATATCCCGTCATCTCCAAGACATAGATGTCCCATGAGAAGTGACACCCACCAACCTCTAGAGGGAACTCCTTGCCCTGACGTACACTAGCTGTTCTTGTCCCCAACGGATTGTCTAGCGTTAAGACATCAGAATAAGAAAAGATACAGAGACCAAGGGTATCCGCAACAGCAACAAATATAATTCTCTGGGAATCCCATGTATCAAAAAGAGAAGAAGATAAACTAGAGGCATCTAGAATCGTACCTCGAACTGTAGAGGGTCTGAGATCCTTCTCTTAGTGGGTCTTCTCCACTTCAAAAGTCTGGCCTGTACCATGACCCTATGACCCTGTGTGACCACTCTGAGCATATCCACCCTGATGTCGTTGAAAGCCTGGAGACTGACTACCACATCAGCGACCTCCACTTCAGCCTGAACGGCTGGAAGAACTCCAGTTCCCTGATTGGTTCCAGACTGGTGATGCTGCTCCTGACTAAGGAGTCATAGAATAACCCCTGTCACCAGCTATTGGTGAGAAGATCTGACAACAATGATGAAGATACCCTATCTTTCTGCAAGATAGACACTCCACTGGGTCTCTCGAGTAATGTGGCCTCGTATACCCGCTCTTCCCGCGCTGGTAGCACACTACCTAGCTACCAGACGAAGTCTCTCGTCTCCTTGTATCTCTGTGCGTATACTCTCTACGACGCTTCCTGTTGTCAGTAGGAGGGATACCAACTCCATATGTCGAGCCGACCTATATCTTAACGCCAGAATCCCTTAGATTGTGCTCCGTGATCAGTGCCTGGTTGACTAAAGAAGTGATAGAAGTCAACCAGAAGATGTTCACCTAAGATCAGATGTTGTTCCTAATACCATCCTTGAAATTCATTCCCAAGAATAACTCATCACCTCATGGGATAGTCATGAAGTCCTACAACTCTGTGAAGTAAGAATAATACTCTATAACAAAAAGAGTACCCTACTCTAGACTCATGAACTCTCAGGCTCGATCGGCCCTCAAATTCTCCGGGTAGAAATAGTCATAGAAGGCACACTATAACTCATCCCAAACCATGACTTGATAGCATCCCAACTGTGAGATCACGTCCCCCCATATCATGGTGGAATCCCAAAGCATATACATAGCGAGCTTCAACCTCCTCTATAGAGGTATCTCCAGGTGCTCGAAGATAGATAACATGGATTCTAACCATGACTCTGCAGCCTGAGGTCTTCTTTCCCCCGTGAAGGTGGGAAGATGCTACTACTGGAAAACCTACATCAACTCCACCATAGATAGGGAAGGATGTGGTACTCCTCAGAAGGTCTTCATGAACCTCATCAAGCCCTCTCGGAACTGTGCGTCAGCATCTGTGTCCAGAATGACGACAGGTGCCAAGACTGGAACTATAACAGGATTTGCTGGTAGTCCCTGATTAGCCATGTCCGGTTTTGACTAGTTCCATGTAACTGGAGTACCACCAGAGGACGTCTCAGTGACATAACTCTACAAGGTCAAACACGCACCTTATATCAATATTAAAAGGGACTGAAAACTATAATTGTAAGAAGGGAATAAGAGAAAAAAATCATTCAAGTTTTTCAAAACATGCATACACGACATGTATAATGACTACACGACATGTTCCCTTAAGCCTTCACATGGGCATGTACTTCTTACAAAACTAGTTGTGTAACACCCCATACACACGACGTGTTGTCCTAATACACGGCGTGTACTTGAATCTTCTTTCCCTACCTGAGTTCACTTACACGTCTAAGCCACACGATTCTCCTAAAACAAGACTACATGGCGTGTTAGTGCCAGACACAACATGTACGAGACAAACTTCACCGACCCATGTTGTTAGTCACACGACCAATTACATGGATCACCCTACACGGCGTGTTCCAGATGGACACGACGTGTACTGCTTAAGTTTCAACTGACCGTGTTGTTAGTAACACAGGTGAACACACGGCTGACTATACACGGTGTGTTTATGCTAGACATGAAATTTACAAGAAGGATTTCACCGACCCGTGTTGTTTGCTACACGACCGGATACATGGGTTACACTACATGGTGTGTTCAAGCTTGACACGACATGTGTAACTTATGTTTTATCCCTCCGTGTTGTTATTCACACGGACGAACACTTGGTCTACACAACACGACATGTACAAATGGTACACGGCATGTTGCCCCATGATTTCCCAACCCCGTTTCTTGGCCCACACAGCCAGTGACATGGTTAGAGACTATACGACATGTACATATAGTACAAGACATGTACTTAAGAAAAACAGTTCCCTCCCGAACAGAAGGACACACGTCATGTACTCATCATTACACATCATGCATTCTGGGTTTTTTCAGACAGTAAGCCTCCGAAACTACTCCGGAAACCAGAAAAACACTAAAACCAACATTAAAGTGCCAAATTCCTATCTTTGAGGGCCCAAACTACCCTCGAATCAAATATTGGCATCTTATAAATGTTATAACAAGGATAACAGTGCAATGATCCTCCAAATTCTGGTACATGAGGGCCCATAACACCTTAAGAACCAATGTTTGGAGTTCATTCAAACAAAAACTTACAAAATCCAATACCCTATCAAAAATCAGGTATTCTATTAAGGGATCTATCACAACAACATGCATATCTATCACAACATCTATCATAACAATATGCAATCTCTAATGCACCCTAAATGGCATGTCAAGAATGCATGACATGTAATTTCTACCAAGTCCCTACATGATGCATGAGATGACATACCCTCAAATAATCAGGTTTCAATAGAAATAGAACCTCAATAACATCAACAATAATAGTACAAAACATGTGAATCACCAAATAGTGAAATCAAATCAACCGTAAAATTGCAAAACCAGAAAAAGTGCAATAGTTGAGGTAGATTGGCGTTTTACTATACAAAAGTTAGCTACTCCCAGGAAATGATCATTACCAATTACCTATTTATTTCTATCCCTAGCTATAGGCACCAAACAATAAGTCAAGGAGAAAATAACCTACCTCTGACACCACTATGTAACATCTCAGTTTCAGAAGCCCCCCCAGATGTGCCCCATACCTCATTGATCACATGGCCTCAAGAGAATTTCCCCGAATTCCAGAGGCTGCTGACTAGAAGCGAGGGCCTTGGGTATGATAGTGGGGAAAATATACCCTCATTGGTAGAGTAACAAAGCGGAAGTAAAAACAGATAAAAATAGCAGAATCGGTAATGATACCATACAATAATAAATAGTAGAAGACTGAACGTAAGAAACAACGGGAGCACATATATAAAAATGATGCATGATACATATGTCTAGGAAAAATCCAAACAAGTCACAATTCTAGAAAATAGTAATAAACCAAAGTACCAAAGAAAACATAAAATCTCCAGCAGCATCGCAAGCCTCATCTTGGTCCCATGCTCTCCAGCCCCTCAACAATCAAGTACCTGAAGTAGAAGGGTGCTGGCCCTTATCTATACCTGCAGAAATATAATCTATTTGGGCACAAAATCATGAACCAAACAGGGTGTGAGACAAATCCCAGTAGGCAACCACCCAAATATCTATGCCTAACAGTCAGTGAATATATATGGCATGTAATAATAAAAAAGAATCTATAAACAAGGAAGTACTCAAAAGTAAATAATTCGACAGTTTCAAAGAATTCAGTTTCTTAAATCAAGAAAGTAGCTAAACAAAAGAAAGTAACCCTATGGGAAGTAATCACAGTCTAACACCTTAGGTTCAACCAAACAAACACAAGCAACCCTATGGGAATTACACATAGTCTAACCCCTCCGGTTCAACTTTAGCACATACTATCCGAGGAAGAACTCACTGTCAATTCCCCCTATAGTATCATATTTGTATCTAATAGGCACTCTGACAAAGAACTCAAAGTCCAATTCCCCCTGTGGCCCACATCAAGGAACTACATACACTCTGAGGAAGTACTTACGTACATTACCCCTATAGTATCACAACTTAATAGTAAAACAAACACTCTGGAGAAGCCGTCAACGTCCATTCTACCTATGGTCTACTACACCAGGTTCTCATAGCCTTGTGTAAGTCAATATAGAACAGTGATATATAACATCCAAAGTAATCCTCAAGAACTACTTGGATAAACAGTCTATATCAAATCATCATTTCAGATAAATAATCACTCCATCATACAATACTAGTCATGGAGAAAACAAAGCAGCCTAATAGGCACACTAGACCAAGCGGTCAAAACAAGAAAACATGGGAAAAACTTCCATGGAATATCAAAGTTAACCCTATTAAAAAACAATTAATCTCTATCAAAACAAAAAAGTAATATCATGAAAAAGAAGGGTTAAAAACCATAAACATGCAATACCCTATTCAGGGGTATTGGGAAATTTTTCACATATAACTCAAAGACTATCTACAGAAAGGCACAAACCACTTACCCCGACATTGTATGATCGATATACTCTGGTGTCAGATCATGGATCGACCTAGAATATGGTAGATCTAAAAAAATGTATAAAACGTCATCCTCGGATAACTTGAGAAAGAGGAGAAATCAAGAAACGAGGTTCAAAAAGAAATTTGAACTCACCGATGCGATTCTAATGAAACTGACGAAGTTCGATTCGGAGAACGGATGGAAAGTCAGGGGGCTTGGAGAAGATTCTTCAGCGTACGAATGCTACTGTACGAGTCAGACCTAGAAGGAGTTCTTTATGTCTATTAGACGCGACCCCTGTCCGTTTAATGAAACAAAAGAATGTACACGACATGTACTTTAGAAGTACATGACATGTACTTGCCTTTATTGGGCCCCGCATTAGGTGGCCTCCAGGTCACCATACACTACTTTGTGCTCATCTATTAGATGGACAAAACACGGATACGTGTGACAACTGAGTACACAATGTGTACATTAAAGTATACGGTGTGTACTCCTAAAGTTTCTAGAAACTCCTCTTTTCCTCAAAAACAACTTAGAAAAGAAAAACATACCTGAAAAGCAGATCTGGGTTCTTATATTTAGGCATAACACTATAAATGAGTTCTATCATCATAAACTGCTAAGGTTCCACAGAGAAATAGATACCCAGGTAGTATAGGATTGGACTATGTCGGTGATCCGAATATTCAGTCTAGTTTGGACCCTGATCGATTAGATGGTTGAGTTGGAAACCAATATTTTATATAGAGCAGTAGGGTGTTGAGGGATTCTGATGACACTGACCCTTAGTGAGTTGATCCTGTGATGGTCATACTTCCAACTATTATTTCATGACGTGTAATACCCTTCTTTCTTGGTCTCTTTGAATATTAAAGAGATTAGGGAGGTACAATAGTGTGATATGATATTTTTTGAGTATGTTGTGAGGTTCAATAAACTTATAGGACACTCCCTCAACATGTTGTGGGATGGTTTCTTCTGAGTGTTGAATATTGAGGAAGTCCTCCTCAGAGATATCTATGCCAGTTTAGTATACCTAAGTATACCTACTAATGTTGGAGCCCTAGAGAGGAATCTAGATAAACATTGCTTCCTGGAAGAGGGGAATCAAGTGGTTGGATCTGGTAGCGAAAATTATGATTCTGAGTCAGATTCAGTAGTTAATAGGTATCATTTGTTAGGATCTCGACATAGGATACTACCCCATAATAAGAATTATTCCCATGGATATGAATCTCGGGGTTCATGTAGAGGATCAGATCATATAAGAGAGAGTTAGTGCTATGCTTGTGACGAGAGATGTCATAGAGTACGTGACAGCTTGACCCCAATGTACCAAGAAGGGTAAATATACAGTGGACGAACCACCATAATTGAGGCAACACCATAATTAAGGTTCTCCAATGAATGCCTGGGTAATCCCATAGGGAGGTGGTGATGGAAGAGGTGTAGGTGGATATCTAAAGGGAGGAGATTCAGGAGGGGTTTCATGCTATAAACTATTCCCACCACCACCATTAGGTGGCCCACACTAGGCATAGGGAGATAGCAGCTTGGATCACGAGTAGTTTCATTCTATGAAGAGATATGACCAGACAGTGCACAAGACGATTCTAGGTATGATATGTGTCTTTTATACTCATTAAATAGTATAGTAGATATAGAAACATATTAGTACTTCGTCACCATTTCTCTTATGAGTGATTTGGATCTTCTAATTGAGAATTTAGCCCAACATATTTTTCTAGAGGTTTCGAATTTTAGTGATTCTTTAATGTCACATAACTGTTGGCAGTTCAAGATAGAACTCAGTGAAGTGAGTTTTTCATGGACCTCTTGGTTATCATGATAATACTTCACGACTTCATCTTGGTTAAGGACATGTTTCTCATGGTTATGTCTCGGATTGAAAGATATCACTGACGATTTAGATGCCTCCATAAATAAATGATGAGACTCTCCTTTGTGGGTGGGAGAGATCTCATGGCTGAGGGAGTGGGACTTGTGAGCAGGAAGCCGCAACCCATCAACCATTAGTTAGGGAGTTTATCCCTTAGTTTAATGGGATCTTCATGAATATGGGTTCCTTCAATTATGGTGGGTTATACTCATGTCTTCCCTAAGGATATTCTGGGACTACCTATGAGGTTGGATATGGAATTATGAATTGAATTTCACTCTAATTACACATCAATATATTCTATGACATATCATATGTCTCTTATATAGCTTTGGGAGATGATGGATTCGTTGGAGGACCATTGAGAGAATGGTTTCATCAAACCCAGTGTGTCTCATTGGAAGGATTGGTATTTTGTTGTGAAATAAGAGGATGTGAGATTGAGGATTTTTGTTGATTATAATTTCCTAAACTAGGTAAAGATAAAGAAAAAGTACCCTTTATTGGGGATTTATAACTTCTTCAACCAGTTGAGAGGTGTGATTTGGTTCTTGAAGAAATTTATCAATTTTTTATACCACAATTAGTGGGTTTGTGAGGATGATATTACGAGAATGAAATTTGATATCTATATGGATGCTATGAGTTCTAGATGATTATTTTCAATGTGGGGAATACCCAAACAATGTTTATGACTATTATAAACAAAATATTCTAGTCATATTTAGAACATTTTTTGTTACCTTTATTGATGACATACTCATTAACTATATTTCAAAGGAGAAGAATAAAAATCATCATTGAATGGTTATAGACTTACTAAAGGGGTTATAGATTTATAATAAGATCTGAAAGTGCTATTATTGTATTCACGAGGTTCTCTTTGTAGGGATTTCATTTCTGAGCATATTTTAGATATGGAAGTAGTGAATGTTGATGTGGTTCTTGTTTGGGTGCCACCCAAGATCATGTCGGTGGTGAATAGTTTCCTTGTCTTGTAAGGGTACTATAGGAGGTTCTTGGTTGAATTTATAGGATTGTATCCCCTTTAAATACACTAACATGTAAAGGGAAGTTGTTTACCTAGATGGTGCAGTGTCATTTATCCTTTTAAGAGTTGAGGTTGAGATTAACCAGTGATTCGATGTTGATACTACTAGATGAGGGTGTGGAGTACATAATATTTTACAATACCTCTAGATCTGGGATAGGTTGTATGTTGATTCAGTGGAAGGATGTGACCTCATATGGGTTGAGGTAGTTGAGACCCCATGAGAATAACTATGAGAATCACAATCTAGAGTTTGTAGTGGTAGTCTTTTCTTTGAATATGTGGAGGCACATTCTTTTAGGAGAGATTGTTTTTGTTTACTCAGACCACAAGTGTCTTAGATACATCTTCACGTATAGTGATCTTAACCTAAGATAGAGATTATAGTTCTAGTTCTCTTAGGATTATCACTTCAAGATAGTTTATATTCCTGTGAAGGGTAATGTGGTGGAATATTCCCTTAGCAGGAAGTACTGTTCTCACTTTGAGGAGGAGGTGTCTGTGCAGATGGATTCGTTATAGATAAACTTGGTGGAGAGGAATGGTGAAACATTTTTTTAGTAAATGTGGGTTACTCCTATACTCCTTCACCATGTAAGAGATTATTAGTTGGGAGACATGAACTATGATTTTATACATGGAATTATATCCTCAGGTGACACACTCAATGTATGTTCGAAAGGAGGGGAAAATGCAATCCTTTTTTGGGGATGGATGGGGGTTCCTGTCACATCCCATGAGGAGGTGATAAAGGAGTTTCACACATAACCATTGGTTGTTCATCTTGGTATGGAAAATATATACAAGGACCTTAAAAATAGTTTTGGTGGACTAGAATGAGGTGTATTATCATTTATTTTGTTTATCAATGCCTTACATGTCATTAAATAAAGGATTAACATCAGGTTTTAGTTGATTTGACACAACATATTGATATCTCTGAGTAGAAATGTGATGAAATATCCATAAAATTTGGGACAGGGCTTCCATGGAAAATAAGAGTCCACGATTCTATCTGGTTGATTGTTGACTAACTCACAATTCTAACACACTTACTTACCCTTAGGGAGAAAATATCTTTTGAGATTTTGGAGTAGTTATATGTGCGGGAGATTGTATGCCTACATGGAGTATCATTGACTATTGTATTTTACCGTGAATATTAATTCACTTAATGGTTGTGAATAGGTTTGTTGGAAGCCTTTGGGACCCAGTTGAGGAAGGTAATGGAGTTTTACCCCCAAATAGATAGGAAGATCGAGTGGACTATCTTGGTGTTGGAGAATATGTTGAGATCCTATGTACAAAACATTGTCCAGATATGGGAGTATCACTTTAACTTGGTATAGTTTTTTTATAAAAAAAACTATCATTCTAATACCAGCATGAAACCATTGGAGGTCTTCTTTGGGAGACCCTACAGGCCACCCATGGGACGGAATATGATTGGAAAGGTATATCTAGTTAAGCTAGAGATGGTATAAGTGACCATGGAGAAGCTTCAGGTAATCCATGAGCGCATGAGGATAACCCAGTGAAAACCTAAATCTTATGTAGATCATATTAATAGACCATTGGATTTCGATTAGGGAGACCATGGTTTCCTAATAGTCTGCCCATGATGAAGATTTCTGAGTTTTGGTTGGGGAGGCATGTTATCCTTGAGGATCGTCGGGCCATTCAAAATCCTAGAGAGGGTTTTCTAGGTTGTATACCACTTGTACTTTACCCCAAAGGTCAATTGAGTACATGATGTATTTCATGTGTCATATATGAGGAGATATGTTCATGAAACTATGAAAATTATTTAATGGGGTGACATGAACATTGAGGATAGATCCACCTCCACGGTGTACCTAATGTCGATAAAGGATATACATGAGAGGACCCAGTGTGGAAAAAATATTCCTTTATTTTTCATGGTTTGGTAGTATGAGAGTGTGTAGAAGAGATCAGGGGAAGGGGAGAGTCAGATTCTAACTTATTACCCCTATATTTTTATCTATATTTTAATTTTTTGGTGAAAATCCTTGAAGGAGGGTAGAATGTAATGATTCTGGTTTTGTGTATTACGTCCTTTAAATATTTCTATATATATATGGATTTTTCTGCAGATTTGTCAGTATTTTTGGGTGTCTTGGAACCCCATAATTAATATATTAAAAATATTAATATGTTTTAATGCACATTCATGAATAATTTTTAAGTAAGTATTTTCCCCATTTTTTGGGCCTTGGATGGAAAATTAAAAAAACGATTGATTTCAGGATGTAGGGATTAACTTAGGAGATACCTAAGGTTGATTAGGGTTGGGTGATTCATGGAATGAATTAATTGGTGGGTGAAATTAATAAAATATACAATTTATTTTAGTTATTTAAATTAAACGACCTTACATAATCCTCCATATATAAATAAAATGTTTTGATAGATAGCTAGGGTTATTCGCATAACCCTAAGAGTATTTGAGTGGAGGATGATTGTTCTTTATTGATAGATCAAGATAGAAGGATGAAAAATATCAGATCGAGGTGGAATGAGAGGAAAACAATGAACATAATAGATCATCATTATCACTAGAAAACACAGTCTATACTAATGATGGATCCATAATTGTTGTAGGGATCATTATTTTTGATTTCATCCCTTTGATTAAATATTAAGCATGAATTTATTATCTTATTTTTTTTCCAGAGAATTAAATTATTTTTCATGAGCCCAAACATTGATTTTCAATTTGTTAGGCCTTAATTCACCATGAGTTTCCACATGCATTAATCTTTTTGGATGATCACATGAAACAAAAATAGATTCACCTCATTATTCCCCTTACCCCCATCATGATTTTAATTCTTCTCCTTTGGCCTATAGGGTCACGATTCGACATTGTTGGGATGAGTTCGAGCATGATGGAACCCTAAAATTCATGGTTGTTCCATGGATGATGTAAAGATCAGAGATTCCTGGACCGATCAAGGTTTTTTTCTAGGATGCAGGTGAAAAATTTGTGAGTTTGGGATCCAAAATGGAAACGGGCGATGAGGGGCACGATGGACTCACATGGGTGAATGAAATTATGATATCCTTCCACTACAGGATAGAGATGGATGATATATAAAATCAACCTTCATTTTTTGTGAAAAAATAGAGGGATTCCCGATGGAGAAGAACGATCTAGAATCCACATAAAGACACTAGGTTTTTGTGAAAAAACCTAACTACACACCGTTTATTATAGAAGAACACATGTTTTTCACTTTAGATTCTCTGGTGGATAGGTTTTTTTGTCCATGTTAAGGGTGAAACGCCATGTGGTATGGACCACGTGCCCTGTGACCCTACCCAAGAAGCCAAGCCATGTTTCAAATGTACATTCCCTAGGAACCTAGGTTGTAAGACATGCAATGTAAACTTTGGGACACGTTATGTGGCTGTACAGGGCTTTTTGAGCCATGTTCCATGTGTGCACACACCATACCCTGGGGAGACATACATGCCATGTTACATTATGGACATGTTATTTAGTGTGACATGGATTCCCAATCCATTTCCTTGGGAGAACATGTGCAGGCGATGAGGAGGGGTCACATGCCATGTGACCCCATGTACACCACTTAAACTTCCCTTAGGAACTTGTACCTTATATATCCCTTTCCTAGGGACTCAAATTTTGGCACATGATTAACCTATTCTGAGTGTTTTTCTATATAGAATGCGATGGTGGAATTCACTATGGAATAATAGATATGACTTGTGGTGTCTTAAGTGTGAAGATTCTTTAGATGACACTTAACTAATACTAGAGATTAATAGGATCATAAGAGTGGTTAGGGTTGGAAACCCCCAATCAAACTAGGTAAAATATCCCCCATTCACACTACCCAGAATAACTGGAATCCCCTTATTTCTCTAGGGCACGAATCCGCTATTTACTTAGTTTAACCGCCTATCACATCATGGAATAATCACTACAACAAAAATGACATTTAGTATCGCTAGAATAAGACTTTATCTGTGATAAAAAATTGATAATAATCAGATCATGGTTAAAAGCTCGAAACTTTTATTAGTTCTAAAAAAGCTCTGTTAAAGGCCCTGTTTAACAACGCAAAAAAGTGCCGTTAAAAGGGCCCTTTAACAAAAATTTTAGTAGTAATAAAGGAAGCATTTCTAAAGCAGGTAAAATTAATTTTTTTCACACACCCATGTTCCCAAACCCCTTTATTAGTGCTTCCATGACCCTTTAACAACACTCCACACCCCATTTATTAGAGTTTTCACCGCACCACCCTTTTTATTCATGCTTTGTGAATTTCCATCCCAACGTGTGCCCGCCTGGTTTCAAACCCTACACATCTCCTTCAAATATGTAATGCCTTTACCACTAAACCATGTTTATTTGTGGTCTGTTTAACGATATTTTTGATTATATATATATATATAATTATTTTTAAATACATTTATATAATATATATGTGTGATATTTATATATACTTATATTTATTTAAATATATAATATATTATATTCATTTAAATATACTAGAATATAATATATATATATATGTTTATTAATACACACACACACACACGTATATATAAACATTAAATATATTTTTATAATGTCAAAAATGATTAGATATTTTTTTTTAAAAAACATTAAAAAATATATTTATTTAGATATATTGGAATATACATTTTTACCCAAATACATTGATATATGTATTTATATGAGTGATTTATTATAACTAAATATAAGAAAACATGCATTTTTTTAATTATATAAAAAATTATGTTGTGAAAAATGAAAAAAATCTAAAACCATAATATCAATATGAATGTAAGACCTAGGAATAAATTCATTCCTCACTGAAAAATGGAAAAGACCCCCTTAAATGAGGCTGAAAATCCTTCAAATGTTAAAAAATCAGGGCACCCCGACTAAAAACTCATTTTGCATGACATCTAGGAATTTTTTTGGACTCTATAAATGTGATAAATGTTTACATATGTTAATAAGGGAGTAAAACTTATCACATTATTCAATTTGATATGTGGTAGAGTCAAAACATACACCTGGATCAAAAGTTATGGAAGTTTGAAGTTCATGTTACATTTTCTACTTATTTTAGATATTTATTAATTTTTAGGTTATTATTAACTTCAAATTGATATTAAATGACTATTACTCAATAATAATAAGAAAATTTTCAAATTAAAAATATTTTTTAGTTATTTTATAAGCCATTTTCACTAAATATCTTATACAGGATCCATTAGAACTTGGAGGTTCAACCGGTTTATTGATTAAGTTACAGAGGGAGTGTGAGTATTGTCATTTCTTTAACAAGGAACCAAGATCATGGTCCAGGATTAAACTCAAACTGGACAGGTCCCTGCTACATGGAGTCATGCGTGGAGGAGGGATGGTCCGTGATGGTGGAGGATCTGTGGTGCTGGCCTTCATTAGCTACCACGGATTGGGGTGCTCTCTTAAAGTAGAGGTTTGGGCGCTGCTTGCAGGGTTACACTGTGTAGCAGATTTTTTCTGGATTTCAATGAAATTGAAACTGATTCGGAGGTGCGGGTTCGGGCGATCACGACCAAGGGTGAGGTACCGCGGTCTTTGATTTATTTAATCCGTAGTTGTAGCTTAATGATACCCAGCAACTGTGTGGTTTGGAATGTTCCATGGGAGGGCAACTTTGCTGCGGATTCCCTTTTGAGAGGAGGTAGTCCGGAGGAACCGTTGTTGGTCTTTTCTCTTTTTGGCTCTTTACCTCAGGAATGTAATTTTTTTGTCCAAGGATATTCCTTAGGTCTTCATCACTTTAGACCACCGTGACCTTGTGGTTTTATGTAAGGCGTTTGCCTCTATTTTATAATAATAAAAAATCATTTTCAGTCAGTAGTTAGCACTGTTAAATCCCTAGCACTGGATAATCCCAGTTTTGGAGTAGTGGGTCCTCTATCTACTTAGTGGAACCCCCTATCACAGAAAGGTGAGAGGTATATATATACTATGTGGAACCCCCCATATTGCACCAAAAACCACATACTCTATCTCTTGTGTGGAACCCATTATCACACCAGGGAGTGGGTCCTCTATCTACTGAGTGAACCCCCCCTAATTGACCAGGTTTCATATCCTCTATCTTCTGAGTGGCACCACCCTGTCACACTAGGGTGTAGGTCATCTATTAGAGATTGTGACCCCTCGGGATGTTGAGTAGTGGTGAGGTTCAGCTCCTCCACATAACTTTATTTGAGACACATGAGATACTGGGAATCAGAAATGTACTTTTAGATCTATAAGAAGAATCGTCAACCTTAACTTGTATGTGGAGATGAGGATCCCCTATCTCTCTCTTATGAGTTTCTTTATGAGTATATATCTTGGGTTTTGTTTCCCTATAGCTATTGGTCATGATGACTATTTTTTTTTCTTTACATTTCTACCCTTTGATATTTTCATGTTGTACTACTAGGTATGTATATACTCACCCATTCATGGGTTTTTTCCCACATGTGTCATGTCTTATATAGATGAAAAGTAGATTGGTGGTGGGATCGATGGAGCATAGTGATTCATGGATGCATTGACCACATTCGATGGTCAGACATAGAGATCAGGATTCATGATCTCTTAATATTTATTTATTTCTATTTTTTGTATGTTTGGGACTTCATTTTTCATTGGGAATGTATTTTTCCTCTTTATGATTTGGCTTATACATTCACCCTCTGATGTGTTCCCTAGAGGGGTTTTCATGCATGATTATACTCTACATGTTTCAGTATTTATTTATTCCTCTGCACTTTTCCATATATATGGACATGTGTGTGTGTGAATATATTTATATTAGTCTAAGGCCTACAATTTTAGTTTATTTATTCTTGGTGCTCATCTCTAGACCCTAGCCGATTGGTGGTGGTCTTGGGGTTGTCACACCTTTCTTGTTGCTAGCTAGGTGGGCCACAATGGGATATGTTGTGAAAATTTAAGTCTCATCATGATTTTAATTTTATCTCAATGTCAGACAAGTATTATTTAATTATATATAATCTAATTAATTACATCAGAATTGTCTTTATAACTTATTTTGTTATTAATTCATTATTTTTAAAAGACATTTTTCTAAAAACTGGATTTGTTTGGATTTTTGGGTTTTTATATTAAATTAATTTCTTCCACTTTTGGAAATTAAATCTCTAAAAACGAATCCCATATTTGGAATTAGGTGGTTCAAATTTGGTAAATTATTCTTTTTTTATATTTAGTTATTATGAATTGTAACCATAGTAAATTTTTGTTATAATGCTAAAGGTAAAATGAGTTAATTAAGGTAAAAATTAAATAATAAGGCATCCAAATCATCCCAAAACATGCCTATATTTCATTATAAGTGTCTATTTCGCCCAAAATCATCCAAACATCCAAAAAGGGAAAATTTATTTCTAATTTCCTTTGATTATAACATTTATATAATTTAATGTAATCATAAATACAAAAAATGACACTCTCTTGCTTTTAATATCTACAATATTTTTTGATAGGGGTAAAAAAAATATATTTAGTTATAAATTTTTATTCTCTATATAATTGATTTTTTATCATGTTAATTTATTTTTAATTTGTAGTGATAAAATAATTTCTTTAAATTCTTATGCAACACTGACATAGTGCCTCTGTATCCAGTAAAACAATCAAACAAATTATTTTAAAAACATTAAAACTAAATTTTTTTGGGTGATTTACAGTCCCCCTATAATTTTAGATATAAAAAAAACCTATTAGAGATGTTTTAAATATTTATATTATAATTCAATTATTTTCATGTTATTTTCAAAGTCAAATTATGTGAATAGGTCATAAAAGGACACTAAATTATTTTATGTTAAATGAATTTTATTAAATATTTTCAAAATCATATAAATATTATAAAGGAGAAATTATGTTAAAAATGGTTAAAAATTTATTCCATTTTCCATTTATGATCCAATTTTGAACTTATAAGTAAAATTATAGTCCTTTAATTTAAAAAAAACATTTCTATAATTAAGATTAAAATTGTTTGACCAAGTTGTTAAACAAAAAGATAAGATTCAAAATGATATATAAACTTTTAGAAATTTAATGTCATAATTATATTAATACCATTAATTACTTATCTTATAATAAATTTTATTTTGGAACCGTTTTATTTGATTCAGATGCATATTATATTATAATATTTCACGTATTTTAAAAAAATATATTAATAGCATTTTATAATATAAAATATTTAATTAAATGATTTAAAATTAGTAAAAATATTATATTTTGAAACATGAATATTATATGGTTTAAGATATCCAACATGGACTATTTATGGGTAACTATTCATATTATTGTAACATTCTTAACACTTAAATAGTAGAAAACATTGATATTGTGGTAATCATTGAAAGGATTAACGAGGGTTCAGACTAAGAGATAAAGGTTAAGAAGTCCGTTAAAAATTGTATAAATTTTATTAGATGAGATTACTTATACATATAATCATTCTATATTTGAAATATGTCAATTTGGATCTATATGATTATAAAAATAATTTATATTAATTTAATACTTTATGTAATTCCAAGACTTTCCCTCTGCTTACATATAAAAGGGCACCCATAATCCTATATTTCTCAAACATTTTGAGAATTATAGCTATAAATATACTTGAAATAATAAATTAATATGTCAATTAAACACATCCTAAAGGTTATTTTCTTTCCAAAAGACCATCCCTTCAAGGTAAAAGTTGTAATCCTTAAGAGGTTTCTCAATGAATAGGTATAACTCGTAACTAAGCATTTTCAATTTTATTTTTTCTAATACCGACTCTAAATACATGTTATATATTATAAAATAATTAATTAATTATATTTAACATACTTATATGTTATTATTATTTTTTAACAACCATTATCCACCTTTTTTCCATCCTACGAAAAGTGAAAACAACGCTCGTGCATATATATGACGTACTCTCTCCACGTAACAGTGTAATTATTTTTTCAACATCACATTACTTGGATGGGTATAATAATTTATTTAATAAATATATAATTTATTTATGATGTTGTTATTATAATTTTTTAAGGTGAATTATTATTTACCTTTCTTTCATTCCATTCATCAAAAATTGGAAACAACGTGTATCCGGATGTACGGTCTACCATTTCCATAAACGATGCAATTAATTTTTATTTATCTAACATTAATGGATGAATATAATTATTTATATAATGAATATATATTATATTTATATAATTTTTAATATTATGAATATTATATAACCATGATCAACATACAAGGACTAGAATTGAAGAATCAAAACAGCCTTGAAAAACAAAACAGTTAACACCCAGAAAAGACAATTTTAATTTGGAATTATTAATAAATGGGTATTAAATCATTATAAGTGGATAATATATGATATTATAAGTATGAAAATTATTCTGGTAAATAATTATAAGAAATTTAAATTTATTATACAGGAGTTTCGAACACATACAAAGAAAGTCAGACCTTAGTTAAAGGTTTCTCATCTCACTTGTTTTTGTGAGACACATGCCATATTCACTATAGATTTATTTAATGTGGGGTAAATATTGATACTTTTATATAATGAATCATTATTAACTTTAAATTAATGGTATTTAAATTTTCTTTTGAATTTATTTCTTTGATTGGTGTTTTTACTTAAATGTTACCAAAGTGGTAATGTTTATTTCATAATCTCATCATTATTCAGGATTTTTAATGTTTTAGTGTATATAGAGGGAATTAATTGAAATCTATATATTAAACCCAATAAATTTTATTATACACTATTTATTTAATTAAATTGTAAGTTTTTCTTTTATTTACCCCTCTAAGTACTCAAGATACCAAAACTATTTTTAAAGAAAACCATGTTTGTTTTTCCTACTCGGTTGATAATATTTTTATCCCATGTCCATATTTTACTTAAAATGTGTTAAATAATGATTTTAATATTTTCAAATGATTTATTAAATTCATTTTTACACATGTTTTATTAAAAAAATGGTTTAAAATGAATATTATTTTCATTTTTCGAATGAGGTATTTTTTTCTTCTAAAAATGTGAAAAAAAATATTTGTTTAAATGTATGTTGCACGAATGGAATTTACTACCATAATGAAAAATTAATTAATTTAATATTACATTATAAGTTTCAAATTATACTTTAAATGAAAATATTTCCCATAATATTTGCGAAATTTTTATATTTTAAATATGTGATTTTGAAGTAAAAAGTGTATTTTCCTCTAGAAATTTTCCAGTGATCATTTTAATGTATTTCCATCCATTGATACATATTTTTATGAATATTATAATTAATTAGAATATACTATAATGACACCATCCAATATATTTACTTGTATGGTTTATTATTAGTTTGAATGGGGAATGTTTTGAAATTTTATATACTAGTTCTTCAGATACACACAGTTATTTATTTTTAACAAAAGATGATTAAATTGAATTGTTTATTCATATGATTAATGAATTAGACTAATTAAGTGATGGGTGGGGATCAAAATTAAATATATTATTTATTCATCATTAGTTATTATTATACAAATGATACCAGGAATTTTCGTAAGGCCTTACCCATTTATGTAATATGTCTTGGCATGAGGCCTTAATGTAAGTTTTAGATGTCTAACATTATGCATTCAATCATTATAAAATTAGTTATTTATGTACATTTTATTATTAAAATAATTAGGTCATCCATGATATGTTTCAAGATTTTGCGACCATTTATATGGAATTTTTTTATCATCATTTATTCCTTCCATATTATTCATGACTTGTTTTATTCTATAATAGATTCTATTATATAAATTCTCATACTGGGCATTTGAGCTCATCCATTTCTTATACTTTATTTCCCTAGGATTACAACAAATTTATTATTATTGATATGTATTGATATTATATCGAGAATAAATATTTTCTCAAAGAAAATAGTATTTTTTATTTTATTCTCTCCAATGTAATGTGAGATTTAAGTATGTATCTAGTTTCCAAGACTAATAAACTATTTGATCCATTGGCATGTGACCTCTTGTATTTATTACCAATGTAATAAAGTAACCACCAACTTTGGGATACAAGGGCTAGGGTAATTACAAGTATAATGTTTTAAATTCATTTTATAAGTACTTTTATTAAATATTCCCCCACAAAAATGATGTTCCATTCTGAGCTCACCATTTATATTAGTGGGACAAGATACATATTTCCCTATTAAATGAACATGCTTTCAAATTTCTATTTCAAGTTAGTTATTTAAAATGGGAATCACTGCAATCATATCATATGAGAATATCTTGGATGTTTTGGCATATAACACTTTATTCTCTCCATTATATGGATAAAATAAAATCTATTAATTTGGTAACTTAATCCAATTTGGATCTATTAGATAAGTGTAACCCAAAACAAGCACCAATAATAACAACCTCTTATTATTTGGGTCACCCATTGCTTTCATATCTTTCACAAGTTAGTATATGGTCATCTATATTTGGCATAACCTACCGAGTTGAATTATCATTGTCCTAAAAAGTGTTCTCCTTGAAATTAATCTAACACTTATTATTTTAAAGGGATTTAATATAATCATATTATCCCATGTTACTAACATTATATGTACGAATAATTTTAATTATTTAGTTTGTAATCTTATTCCTTTCATTAAATAAATATGATCAAATCATTTTTATGTGAAAATATTTACATGAATATTGAATAGGTAAGACTTATGTAGGTGGAAAATAAATCCATTATCATACCTAGTATGTAATTACTTATATGCATGTATGATAATCTATAAAAGAAACTTAAACACTGTTAAACTATACAATAACCATAGTTATGATATAATAATTATGTACATAAATAAAAAAATCTAAATAAATAAATAAATAAGAATTTCAATATTGGGACATTTTATTGTGACCATTTAATAATCTAAAATAATTTCACATAATTTAAGTTCTAATGCTCATAAATACCCTTATTTTTGTTAACAACTTTGAAGTGGATTTGAGGTTATTTATTTTTTTATTTATGTTTTTAAATGGAATCTTTAGTATGTAATTTATATTCTATATTGAATATTTTCTCCAAGTATGGAATATAATGTATTCTATATTGTTAATGAAATATATATTCTATATAAGTAAGTTTCTTATATATTTATATTTTAATAAAGGAAAATATTATATTAATTATAATGTGCAAAAGAATATTACATATTCAATTAAGTTGAGAAATATATTATTCATTTTTATAGAAATATATAACATATTAGAAGAGATAGAAATTTTTCATATGTTTGGACACAAAAACTTACGCATCATAGAGAATGAATAAAACTTTAGATTCTGCTAATGGAATTCTCATGGAAGAAATAATTACTAATTATCAAAAATTAAGAGTTCTCCTAGAGATAACATGCATTATGATATTTAGATTTCAAAGGATTATGATATTAAAAATTTTAGTGATACGACAAGAAGAAGTGATTTTTAGTTATTATCATATGTTATGATTTCATCGAAAAACATATGTTAACAGACTCTATTTTAGATTTATTTTGATATCCACTAAAGCTTATTTTGGGATTTTACCTCTATTTTAGGATTTTTTTGCTAATATTTATATTATAATGAATCTATTGAAATTGATTCCAACGAATTTTCTTCCAAATAGAATGATTTATTAGGAGGTATCAATCATTGAATATGATGTCAGAATATCATATTTATGATATATAAAGCTATAGAATTGAAAATAGGGGACGTTCAAATGACAAATCTTATGAATTTAGTATTTAACCTTACATATTCATATATTTACTCTTATATATACAATAGTTTATCAATAATTAATGTTTCAATAGATCTAGTAAATTTTTCTCACCATTATGAAGAATTATGTCATGATATTATAAAACATTGGTGAAATTCAATGGTTCTTTTTATTTAGAGATTGACATACTATTGAAGAATGATCAACCCATGCTAAAGGAAACCATTAAATGGTGATCTAACTATAACATTTGAATATTTTCAAAAATATTTATTTTTAGGATTTTTTTTAAAAGTAAATAAAAAAGTTACACTATGAAGAGAATTTTCACACCATGAATATTTGAAAGATGGAGAAGTAAAATTTAAACATTGGTAAAGAATTATTTGTCACTTTCTATGATATAATATCAATATTAATCTATGTCTAATAATTAGAATTTTTGATTATTCAAAATACTAACATTTTAATTTTTTATAGACTTATTTTACGATATTTCAAGGTTCTTTAAAGTGGAATTACATGTAACTTATTTTTGACTTAGAAAAAATTTATATAAATATTTTTCATATATTTTCCAATATTATAGTATCTTTTTATTCAAAAGGAAAAGTGTCAAATAGTCATATACCATATTCAAGGAGAAGATTACAATTTTCCTTGAATGTAATATTTTTAATTGTTGATGGAAGGAAGAACTACACTTGTAAGGCTTATTTTTTTTATTGAAATGTTTTAGGGGTACATTAGAAAGGATATATGATACACCCATGCAAGAAATATTCATGTTACCATCATACAAATAATTTATTGAATAATCATGAATATTATATACTATTAATTCTCTACAACTCTTTTGTATAAGTATTATATATATATATTGATTTACATGGAGGAAGTTGAAGAAGTTTGTTTCTACTGATGTGAATTTATGATGACTTGTTCTAAAATTGATTATTTCATTTATAGATGAAAATTTTTATGGTTTTTATATTTTCTAGTGGAAATTCATTCACTTATCTATTTCATAGATCATATAACTACGCATTAAAATATTTTCAACATTCTACATTATCCCTATTTTTATTGAAATTTCACACTTAATGTGCTATATTAGGAACAAATTCCAACTAAAATACTTATAAGGGATATCCTAAAAAAATATCTTGATACCCTATAACATGTTTCAACTACTTTCACTCAGTTATGATATTCCTAATAAAAGGATCTCAATACAATCACTAATCCCTCCTTCGGTCTTGGTGGACTATGGTATTTTCTTGTAGCCCTAAAAAACTATAAAAATAGTTTGGTTCTTACCTACATAAAAAGGGTGGTTTAATTTAGTGAATTTTAAATTAAGTGAAATATTCTTAAGTGATTGAATCACCCCCTCTTGAGACCTTGCATTCAATATTTCTTATAAGAAATTGGTATCAAGGGATTATCCTAATAAATATTTTTCTTTTTAGACAAAATAAGGTATATATAAAAATATCCAACTACAAAAATACTAGTTTCAATTTATTATCTGGGAGAAGGAATGTTTATGACTGATGGTATTTATTTTATTTATAATAATTATTGTTATTTTATCTCTTAAATTATTATCTATTTGATGAATCATGGGATAAAATTTTATATAAATGTGGTGAATCCAAATAAAAATCCCACTTGATATCTTGAGTTATAATGTACTAAAAAAAGGAATTGATTATTATTTAAATTCAAAGTCTATTACTCTTATCATTTTGGGATCAAGATGAAATGAAATCAACTAAGTCTCTCTATCATGACATGACCCAAGTCGGGGCTCGAGCTGCAACTACCCCCAAGACCAAGACTAATTAATTTTATGCACACCCATAACCATCTCGATGTATAAGTGAAGAGGGAAAGAGGGAAAGCTGCAACACAGCTAGAAAGTAAACCAAGAATATATGAACCTCTAGACAATATAGATATATGGTAGTGTAAACTTAAAAGTAAAGGGAAAAAATACATCCCCAAGAAAAAATATATCCCAACCTGACAAAACTAGATAAAGTAAACTGTTGAGAGAGCCCGACTCCTAAATCTTATTCCGTGACCACCATATGCGGTTCAATGTAGCATGAATCCCAAGGCTCTATTGAAGTCACGATTGACCTGTTCGTCATCCACATAAGACATGACACATACAGGAAAATCCCATATAGGGGTGAACATATATATACCCAGTAGGACAACCCAAAAGATTAAGGGGGAGTGGTAATAAATAAAATATGAATAGAAATATTTTAGATGTAAGATATAGTTGAAGAGAATATCTCAAACTAAACCAAGAGTGAATGTACCCTTGTCAAAAAAGGAGCTCGACATGTTTAGTAAATAAACTACCCCTCGAGTCTTCACCATATATATTAGGAGAGTAGACTCATCGAACCATGAGAAGCTAGACATTGAAGGAACATGGAAAACCACACACATATTCACCTCTCCTGGAAGGAGAGTAACCAAATACAAGGATTGGATATAGAAGAATATATATATATATATATATATATATATATTTTCTCAGTTAAAATAATGAAATATATCTAAAAGCTCATCCAAATAGAAGAGTAACCAATAGTTCCAAAGTCCATCAATGATACCCAACATCACATGCGTCTGCCCAAAAGTATCCATCCATGTCTATCCACACTTCGTTACTATGACACAGATCTGAGGGGCCACAAAATCTAGGTAGGGAACCCATGCACTGGTATGATAGGAGGGTCCCACTCTGATATCCATTGAGGAACTCCACTTTCCATCCCTATTGAGGGGTATCGCTTGGAAATTTTATAAAGAAACTCCACTACCCAACCCTACTAGCGGGTACTGCTTGAAAAGGTCATCAAGGAACTCCACTGACCAACCCTACTAGAGGGTATTATGTGGAAAGACCATCTAGGAACTCCACTACCCAGTCCAACTAGAGGGTACCACTTACAATGGTCATCAAGGAACTACACTACCCAACCCTACTAAAGGGAATCACTTTGAAAGGTTGTTTAGGAAGTCCACTGGCCAGCCCTGCTGGAGGGTAATGCTCAGATAGGTTCTGGTGATCCAGCACAATCACTACCATCATCATGGATTTCTTAACTAGCCACATTCCCCAAAAATTCCACATTATATCTTTTAATACAAATTGGAGGGAACCAACATATTCTACATGAAAAAAATACTCTTCACATGTTACCCACATGCCATAATCTGAGTTAAATGAAAGAGATATGTACTATTAAAGTATTTCTAAAAGAAGTTCAAGGGATACACAACATGTGAGGTGACCCACACGATATGTGGTCCCACTCCACTAACTTTCTTTGTCCTTGTTCATCACATGACGCCACCCCATGTAGTAGTTCACACCACATAGGTGGAATACATGGGTTTTCCATGCTAACCGGGGCCAGGCCGTGTCCTGTTGGCTGTGTCAGTATACCGAACCCTATGTTCGCGTAATCTAGTACAAAGTTGTGTACCTGGCCATATACTTCCACAAGGGTAACCACCCATGTGATCCTCCATATGGATTTACCAACTGGGAAAGGGGTACACAACATACTGTAGATCTTACATGCCATGTCATAATTTATTTTTTTGAAACCCTAGCCACCACCGTTGAGGCAGCTACATGCCATGGTTTCATCCCATTATATAGCGTGTAGTTGGGTTTTAACTAGAAATATAGATCCCCTTACCATGAATTTAATATGGTTGTTCTTCTAAAGATACTGCCTCAAATCTACTGGCTATTATGGATCTGGCCATGGAATGTGGATTTTGGCCATATCTCAACAGAAATCGGCTATGTTCATCCGTTGGGGTTTCACGGTTCATTTGGCATGAACCTAAGCCTTCTTACACTGATTCCTTGGTCTGAATTCACTTATAAAAACATAAATTAATTGAAAACAATATTATATCTAAATTTATATCATCAATATATGCCTAACACATGATTCCATCATGGTTCTGAGGGTCAGATTTGGCTCAGTATTGCCCGACAAAGTTAAACAGGGACTGCGGGGTCCAACCAGTGAAGAACGAAAATCAATGATGGAGAAAAGTAAAAAAACAAATATTTAAACATATTTTCCCATGTTTTCTTGTCAAATGATCAGGATCATGTATATAGGGTTAGAAAATAATTGAAAATATATAACTTTCTATACCCGAGCACATGCAATCTGCCAACAATTGGCGCAACTCCAAGAATAATGATGGATCATATTAATCAATTTAATCAATGAGCATAAATAACCATGTGAAAAGTCTTAACTATTTTATAGATCATTCGTTGATGTAGAAAATGTCCTCTAATGATCAATAAAACCATTTTGATTTTCCACATTATGATCGGATTCAATCCAATGTTTCATCATCGTCTGACCAGATCCACGAACAGAAAAAGGAATGAAGAGCTTTATAATTCTCCCGTGATTTATGAAACTAACCATAGAAAATTAAATTTTATAGTTATATTATATATCATTTATCTCTATTTAATTGAAACAATTAATTTATTAATTTAGTAATTATTTCACTAAACATACCGCTAATGAGCGAGGAGTCTGAACACCTCCCGCCAACCCATTTTATATCGTGCCTAGGGTAAACACCACATTCTGGAATTGACCCTGGTATTAGATTTATGATCCAAGATTATATTTAAGAGTTATCTTGTTTTATTTATTAATCTATGTGTGAATAATATTGAATATATATAATATTTTTATAAAATTAATTCAGAGCACACCAAGCCTCAGAATCACACATTGTCTCAACACCTAGAACTGGAAATATATATAAAAATATTTCTAATTATTACAATGGAAAAATTGGGTCTCTACATCATTTCCTCACTCAAGATTTTTTTCTTTGAAGAGTAGAAACTAAGGAAGAAACTCAGGATACTAAGCTCACACATGGCTCTCCCGCACCTAATAATTCTTCTACACGTTCATATATTACCACAACTTGTGGACCAAGGGTATGGTCCATCCATGTGAGGTCCTCTATTAATGATCCTTTATCACCATAGAGTTATCTACAAATTTGGATCCATCCTTGATGTCCTTATTTCCCCATTCGATAATGTGAGTGGGGACATTAATATACCATCTTAGTTGTGACACGTGGAATATGTCGTGAACCCGCTCCAGCTAAGGGGTAGGGCGAGGATGTAAGCAAGATATCTAACCCTCTTCATGATCTCAAATGGCCCAATGAACCTCAGGTATAGTTTTCCTCCCTGGTAGATCCTCTGTAATCCTCTTCATGGGGAAAATGTGGTCTAGCTGCTCAAACTCCAAGGGCCTACGACGATGATCTGCCTAATATTTCTATTTGTTGTATGCTATCCTCATCTGATCATATATGACTTGTACCTTCTCTGTCATCATTTTCACCATCTCTAGGCTCAAAAGAGATGTCTCATTGATCTGTTTCCAACACAAGGGTGACCTATATGGTCACCCGTACAGGGCCTCAAATGGTACCGTACTGATGGTAGATTGTTAGCTACTATTTTACAAAAAATATACCAATGGAAGGAGGTCCTCCCAACTCTGAAAAAAGTCCAACATGAATTCCCTCATTATATCCTCTAATACTTGGATAATGTGATCAGTCTTCCCATTAGTCTGGGGGAAAACACTGTACTCATCCTCGTATGGGTCTCGAATTCGTCATACAGTCCTCTCGACAATCATGACAAAAACCACATGTCACGATTGGAGAAAATCATAAAGGGAAACCCAATAAGGTGAATGATATCCTATAAGTACAACTCTCTCAATTTCTCCACCAAACTCTTACCCCCCATAGAATGGAAGTGCATTAACTTTATGAGTCGGTCAACTATCACCCGGATGGCATGATGGTCCTTCAATATGTGTGGAATCCTTATGACAAAGTCAGTGGATATTTCATCTCATTTCCATTACAGTACATCATAGGGCCACAAAAAACTTGATGGAACATGGTGGTAACCCTTCACTTATTAAAAATTGAGACCCCATGAGACGAACTCAGCTACACTTCATCTCATAAAATACCACCAAAACTACCACTGAGGGTCTCTATACATCTTTTCCACATCATGATGTATAACTAGGGGATAAGTGTGGATCTGTCACATCAACTCCTCCTGTAATGTGATTAGCACCACCGTCCATCCCTAGAACACAATGACGTGATTCCAACCTTCATAATATCCATCTGGTGAGTCCCTAATGGATGTAGGATCATGTAATACCTCAGAATCAATGTATCCCAGCTAGTACTTTTTCACATTCTCAAGAAATGAAGTATTCAACACCACCAACTAATGAAAAATGGTACCGTCCTACTCCACCATGGTCAACTACTGGGAGGATAAATGCTCCAAGGATCATTCACCAAGTGGGCATGTGAATTCCTACCAAGGGAATATTCTATGATGTTTCCCTTTCCTAGAGTATAGACCATCTAGAATTCATAGTCCTGTAGGAATTAAAACCAGCACCACATTATCAGGATCAAGTCTCTTTGTGTGAATACGTGCCTGAGACTCTAATGGTATTAGAAAACCACAAAGTGCTCCCCTAGAAGAGAGTGCATACACATCTTTATGGATAAGACTGCCACTACCAACTCTAGGTCATTAGTCATGTAGTTTTTCTCATGGGGTCTTAACTTCCTCGAACCATATGAGATAACTGCCTAATGGTGAATCAACATGAAATCGAGCACTTCTATTGAGTCATCACAATTCACTATGAACTCTATGACATCCTCTAGTGGCATCAAAACTGGATCACTCATTAGCCTCAACCTCAACTCCTCAAAGGCACTCTGTTACTGCTCAGGCTAGGTAACCAGCTTCCCTTTTTTTGTCAAGGCGTTTTAATGGGATATGATTCTGGAGAAGTCTGCAATAAACCTCATATAGTACCCCACCGAGTCAATAAAGCCCCGCACATATGAAATTCTCTTGGGTGTCTCCCAAGAAAGCACTACATCGATCTTCACTGGGTCCATGGATAAAACATGTTCAGAGATGACATTCCATAAAAAGTGAACATCATGTATCTAGAATAGGAACTTCATGATTTTCTCGTAAATCTAGTGATCTAAAAAAATCATGAACCATCCTCAAATTCTCTACATGATCCCACACTAATGCAGATTACATGAGCATGTCATCAATGAAGACAACAAAATTCTAGTCCAAGTAAGGCTAGAAGACCCGGTTCATCAAAACCATAAACATGACAGGGTCATTTGTCATACAAAAGGGAATCACTATGAACTCATAGTGTATGTATCAACAAAAGAATACCAACTTCGGAATATCAGCCTCACGAACCCTCAATTGGTGGTAGTTGGACTTAAGATCAATCGTTAAGAACCATATCATGCCCCGTAACTATTCAAATAGATCATAAATCCATGGAAGTAGTTAATTTTTCTTTATCATGGTCTATTTTAGGTGAAAATAATCCACACAAATACAAAATATCTTGTTCTCATTTTTCAAGAGCAACACTGGAGTTTCCCAGGAGGACACACTGGGTCTAATGAAACTATTCTCTCTAAGGTCCACAACTAGATCTGAAGCTTCTGGTACTTAGTATGGGCCATCCGATATTCCCTAGAAGATATCATAATAGTCCCAGGATGATATTCAATACGAAACCCCATCTCTAGACTTGTAGTTAGTCCCAAAACGTCATCAAGGAAGAAATCTATATAGTCTTCCACAATTGAATGAATCAAGACTCCTGGAGATCCTTTTGCAAAAAGGGCTAAACTCTGAAATTGTTGGGTGATGGGATATACCCTATTACTTGTAGATCCCACTTTTCATTCCATGAGATCTCACATTCCATAAAAGTAGAATCTCATCCCATCAGTGTATAGGCATATGACTTGTCTACAATGATAGTTAATCTGGGATCCAAACATGTAAAACCAATCCATAAACAATATGACATCGCAGTGTTCTATCATGATGAACAAAATCTCCCATGTGAAGCTATCTCCTCTAAGAGATAGCTCACACTTTTGGAAGATAAAAGATACAGAAGAGATGTTCCCTATAGGGACATCAAGATGAAGATGATGGGATTGTGCCTTAGCTGGGAGATCCAACTCTCAGACTAAGATTATGAATATAAATGAATGGATGGAACTTGTATCTCCTAATACTAAAGAAAGATTAGAATAATCATAAATCCTACCTCTAATTATCTCATACGCTGTGGGATTATAAACATCCAAAGCCTCTAGCTATCCATGGCCTCAACTGCTATCTCCCTGAGCTTAACGTGCACCACCTAGGGGTGGTGGTGGAAGGATATCATAATGTCATCGACCACCCATATATCCTCCTTCTTGTCTTCTAGCTCTGCCTCCCTAGAGACCACCCTTACCTTGCCTATGAGATCCCTAATCAATGCACTGCCAATGCTGTGATGGTACATCTGTTATATACATGTTCTCCTTGGAATATCCGGTTAGGCAGTCATGACCCATGTGTCCTCACACGTCAGAAGTGAAGTACCATCCCTCTCCAGGATTTCCTGGTTCTCTGCGCTGTCTTTGTACCGTACAACCATACACCAAAGTCCACTTTTGAATGGGTTTCCTATACCAAGATCCTACAGACTGACGCCTGCTAGATGCAAGAGATGACTCATCTCTTTGACGCCCACTACCAACACTAGCTACCAAGCATATCTTTGAAAGAATGATCTCTATCACTAGTGCCCGCATTGGTACCAAGACATAGGTGGGGATGAACAAGGGCATACCATTGAATAATATCGCTATGAGGAGTCCCTCCTCAAACTTCCATACACAGAAGTAGCCATCATAGATCATGTCAAAGGTGTATCGGGTAAGGTCTGTGAACCATTATGTGTACTTAACGACCATCACCCCTTCCTTCTGTATCTCTAGAAGCTTATGGATCTAGACTGACTGCAAAAAATATGGGTAGTACTCCGCACGACACAACATCTTGAAGCTAGTCCATGAGAGTGTGGACTCATCATGCATCTGTGTAATGAGACTCCACCAGCACCCAGTTGCTCTGCAAGGCTTTCTACTAGTGAAACTACCTTATACATCGGGGTTCCAAAAAACCATGAATATATGGACCACAGAGTCTAGAAAATCCTCTTCTATTTGAGGATCTATCTCTTCATGAAACCTCAATGGCCTATGGTGCTGGAACTCACAGAGCGTGCTATGACTACATGCATCCTTGGCCTGATTTGTTGGATAGATTTGCTGCTTGATAGGTGGAGGTGCTGCTACCTTCCCACCTGGAGGAAGGGAGATTCATAATAGACCCCGAACTAAGGACTCATACCTCATTAGATCATGATGATGTGTTTTCATGCGTTCTCTCAAAAAATATTTATAACTAAGTGAACCACATGGGATGAACTAGGTTATTCTCTTGAGGATCTTTTGCAGTCAATCACACACTACTTCTAAGTCACATATTATTATATTTTTTTATTTGTGAAATAAAAAAAAATAAATTTAGATTTTAGAATTGGTAATTAAATAATAAAATTATACATGCATATGCAATTCAAACACAATGAACAGAATGGAGATAGAAAGAATGGAGACATTTACGAGAGAATCACTCCGAGTGAACCTTCACTATCTCTTAATTAGTTTCGAATTCAATTAAATAACATGATAAATCATATGTGTGAACATTCTCCTCTACATATGGTTGTGAAAATACGATGCTCTTAATGATTTCTGAGAGACCGCACATCCACCTCCTCAATCGATGGAGAATTTTGTAGATGTGAAAGATAAGCCTCAAGTGGAAAGTAGAGACACAAAGGAGCATTGACCACTATGATCCTATTTGGCATAAATATAAAAAAAATAAGAAAAAATAAAATTTAATGTATAATGACTTGGTTTCAACACTGGATTGAGCCCCTAGGAACTTACTCTGGTTAGTTACTCATGATCTGGAGTATAATAGATCGTAGTGGAGAAGAATGGTGTGAAAAAACAAAAGATAAAACAAATATAAGAATGAGATAAAGAAGAAGAGTAAAATATATTAAAAATACATAATATTATTACAATTAAAAAATTTAATAAATTATATAAAATGGACTCATAGAAGTTTCAAATATTTGAGAAGGGATGGGGATACATATTTATAGGGAGAGGGGGTGAAAGAATTTGATCGTAAAGTTTCTTTCAAATTCATTCACATGGATGTACCATCAAATGGACGAATTTGTAATAGGTGTCTTCCTAAAAGTTCTTCCATAATGTCTCCTACGTTCACCCTAAAAATTAAATCATCCTTGACCAACATATGAAGGAGGTATAGAAGATTTTCTATGATAATGTTAATCTGTCCATGTGACTTATAAAATTCCAATTCTGCAACTTCCCGTGCCATTATAACCTTGTAACCTAATGATTCACATGTTACATCCTTAATAAAAGTTGTTCCAAGATTCCTTGTGCATCCCTCCAAAATATTTCAGATATTGTTGATTTCTGGTGAATATGGTATGGATTAATTATTGAATGGAACAATTTCTTCCTCATGAGATATTTTAAATTCCATATGTTTGAAGCGTTCAAAGAATTCCTTAATGAAAGGATTATGAATTTAAACTCATAAAAAATGCACCTTATTAAATCATATTTCATATCCAGCTAAATGAAATTAAATAAGACACATTTAACTAGATTTATTATTCTATTACAGAGGTGGGGTCCACTCTGATGGATAGAATGACATTACACAAAGACTGACTTATTTGGGTATTCAAATTTATGAATCCAGACTTGGACTAGTTGAAAAATATATATCCAACATACATGGGTATCCTAAAAAATAATCACTGTATTATGATCAATATTTAAAATTATATGCTCATAATATGAATTGATTTAAAATAGGTAAAATTATAGAATTGACCATTTTTTATATTTATGCTCAAAATACCACTGAAACCTAAAAACATGACAGTTTACCATAAAATAACACAATGATGGTATTATAAAAAATGGTGAGTATTCCCTCCTATCATGAGGGTTACCCGAGTTTATTCCCCAATAGAGGTTCCAATTTTATGAAGCCTTGTTGTGTGTACTTAAAAATATATTTATAACTAAGTGCAGAACACGGTCTAACCTAGATTGCTCTCTTTAGGAGATTTTGAGGTCAATCACACAATACTTCTAAGTAACATATTATTATATTTTTTTATTTATGAAATAAAACTAAAATAAATGTATATTTTAGAATTGATAATAAAATAATAAAATTAAACATGCCTATGTAATGGAAACACAATGAATAAAATAAAGTTAGAATGAAAGGAGACATTCATGAGAGAATTGACCCGAGTGAACCTTTGTTGTATCTTAATTAGTTCAAAATTTACTTAATGGACACACTCCATCATATGTGTGAACAGAATCCTCTACATATGTTTTCCAATATATAGTTCTCACAACAATCGTCGAGAGACTTCACATCAACCTCCTCGATCGAGGGAGAATTTTGCGAAAGTGAAAGCTAAGCCTTATGTGGAAAGTGGAGACACAAATGAACCTTTCCTACTAATACCCCCTTAGCCAAACTATAAGAAAATAAGAAACATTAAAATTTTATGTACAATGACTTTGGTTCAACACCAGATGGATATCCCAGGAACTTCCTTAGGTTAGTTACTCATGATCATGTGTATAAGAGATTATAGTGGAGAAGAATGGGGTGGAAAAAACCAAAGAAAAAAAATAAGAATGAGATGAATAATATGAGAAAAATATATTAAAAATTCAAAATACTATTATAAAATAAATGAAACAAAAAAATATAAAAATGCTACATATAAGTTCTAATGCTTTGAGAAGGGATGGGGATACATAATTATAGAGATAGGGGTGAAAGAATTCTCTCCAAAATTATCCTAAAAATTATTTCACATGTATTTCCCATTAAATTGATGAATTTTTTATAGGTGTGTTTATAAAAGTTATTCCATATTATCTCTGATGTTCACCATCAAAATTTCAGCATCATTGACCAAAAAATGAAGGAGTTATGGCCGATTTACTCTGAGAACTTTAATCTGTCCACATGACTTTTCAAATTTAAATTATTCAACTTTCCATTCCATTATGACCATAAAACCTGTCAATTCACGTGTTACATCCTTAATAAAAGTTATTCCCTTATTACTTTCTCATCACTCTAAAACATTTCAGAAATTTTGGATGTGTGGTTCATTTGACCTGAATTAATTACTCAATGGAACCATTTCTTCTTGAGGAGACCTTTCAAATTTCAGATGTTTGAACTGTTTAAAGAAGTATTTTAATTGAAACTCATAAAGAACACACATTATTGAATACTATTTCATTTAAATCCATAAAAAATCCATTATGACACATTTATCTAGATTTATGCCTCCATTACAGAGGCGGCATGCACTATGCTAGACATAACAACTTTCTACAAAGTCTAATTTATTTGGGCCTCCAGATGTCCGAATCAAAACTTGGAACAATTGAAAAACATGTATCCAATGTACATGGGTATCCTAAAAAAATAATCACTCTATTTGGATCAATATTAAAATTATATTCTAAAAATACATAATTTATTGAAAATAGGTAGAATTCTAGAATTGACCATTTTTGACATTTAAGCTCAGAATAACGCTGAATCTAAAAAACGTGAAAATTGCCCATAAAATAAAAATATGGTGGGATTATAAAAAATTATGAGTATTCCCACCTATCATGCGGGTGACCTAGGTTCATTCCCTGATAGTGGATCCAATTTGATGAAGCGTTTTCATGCATGCTCTGGAAAATATTTATAACTAAGTGCATTAGAGGGTATGACCTATTTCGTTCTCTTGAGGAGTTTTTGTGGCCAATAAAACACTAATTCTAAGTCATATATTATTATTATTTTATAAAATAAAACTAAAATAAATTTATATTTGATAATTGATAATGAAATAATAAAATTAAACATATAGAGGCAATGAAAACAGAATGAATAGAATGAAGTTAGAATGAAAGGAGACATTCCTGAGAGAATCAACCCAAGTGAAACTCCATTTTATCTAAATTAGTTTTGAATTTATGTAATTTAAACACTCCGTAATATGTGTTAACATCATCCTTTTTATATTTTTGTGAATATACAGTGCTCGCAAAGATAACTGAGAGACCGCACGTCCACCACCTCGATTGAGGGATAATGTCATAGAAGTGAAAGCTAAGCCTCAGGTGGAATGTGGAGAAATGAAGGCACCTTACCTACTAATATATCACTCGGAATTACAATAAGAAAATGAGAAACATTGAAATTGAATATACAATGACATGGGTTTAACACTATATTGATCCACCAGAGGATAGTTACTCATGATCCTGAGTGTAAGAGATCATAGTGAAAGAGAATGCAGTGAAAAAAAAGATAAAAAAATATGAGAATGAGAATATGAAGAAGAGTTAAATATATTAAAAATTAATAATACTATTATATATGAAAATAAACTAAAAACCAATAAAAAATCACCATATTGAAGTTCCAATTATTTGAAAAGGGGTGGGGATACATATTTATAGGGATAAGGGGTGAAAGAATTTTCTCTAAAAGTATCCTCCACATTTTCCCGGTTTATGTCACATTAAATGGATAGAATTTTTATAAGTGTATGCAAGAAAGTTCTTCCCTAATGTATCCCCATTCACCCTAAATATTTTAGCATCATTGATCAAATGAAGAATCATTTATGGCCTATTTACTCTGAGAACTTTAATATTTCCTTGGGACACGTTAAATTACAATTCATCAACTTCTCATACCATTACAATCTTACCGACTATCGATTCACACATTACATTCTTAATTATAGTTGATCTATTCTTATTTTTTTGTCCATACACAAAATTTTAGAAACTTTGGCCATGTCATTCAGATGATATGAATTAATTACCGAATAAAACCCTTTCTTATTGATGAGGCCTTTCAAATTTGACATGTTTGAACCATTCAAAGAATGAATTAATGATAGGATTTTGACTTTAAAATCATAAAGAAAACACCTTATTGAATCCTCCTTCATCTCCATCTAGAAGCAATGCATTTTGACATTTTAATTTTGTGTTATGTCAAAATTATGAAGGTGGTTTTAACTCGGGTAGATAGAACAACTTTCCACAAAGACTAATTTATTTGGGCCTCCAGATGTCCGAATCAAGACATGGACCCGTTTAAAAATATGTATCAAATGTACATGGGTATCCTAAAAAATGAACCAATATATGTGGATCTATATTCAAAATGATATGCTCAAAATACATAATTGATTGAAAATGGGTAATATTCTAGAATTGACCATTTTTAAAATTTAAGCTCGAAATACCACTAAAATATTAAAAAAATGAAAATTACCCATAAAATAACACTATGGTGGGATTATAAACAATGGTGAGTATTCAATCCTGTCATGTGGGTGACCTAGGTTCGTTCCTCGGTAGCGTCATAAATTTGATGAAGTGTTTTCGTGCATGCTCTCAAAAATATTTATAACTAAGTGAAATACAGGGGATGACCTAGAAAATTATCTTGAGGGGATTTTATGGTCAATCAAATACTGCATCTAAGTCACATATTATTATATATTTTTTTATTTAGGAAATAAATCTAAATGAAATGGAGATTTGATAATTGATAATGAAATAATAAAATTAAACAAGTAGATGCAATGAAAAAACAATGAACATAATGAAGTTAGAATGAAAAAATACATTCCTGAGAGAATATCCATGAGTGAACCTTCATTGTATCTAAATTAGTTTAAAATTTACTTAACAAAAATACTCCATTGTATGTGTTAACATCCTCCTTTGAAAATGGTTGTGAATATATGGTGCTCTAATTAATCACTGAGAGACTGCACATCCATCTCATCGATTGAGGGACAATGTTACAGAAGAGAAAGCTAAGCCTCAGGTATCATGTGGATACAAAATGGAGACTTTCCCACTAATATCCCCTTAGAATAACTATATTCAAATAAGAAATAGTAAAATTTAACAAACAATAACATTGTTTGAACACTGGATTTACCCCCAAGGAACTTTCGTTGGTTAATTACTCATGATCATGAGTATAAGAGATCACAGTAGAGAAGAACGTGGTGGGAAAAGAAAAGATAAAAAAATACAAGAATGAGATTAAGAAGAAGAGTAAAATATATTAAAATTAATAATATTATTACAAGGGAAAAGAAACTAAAAAATAATAGAAAATGGCTAGTGGCTGACCAGGGTTGTCTCTCTTGAGTAGCCTTTTAGTTTGTTTCACCTACCTTTTCTATATCACCTAAGCTATATATTTTTGCTGATTTTATTATCTAATGAAAACAATGACAATGTTTTTGGGGTTTTAATTATTTAAGTCCATGACATGAAAAATTATAAATTTAAACTAACATGCAAGCTAAACAGAATGGGTTAATAGAGAATGGACCTTGTCTTGTCTTCAACCTTGGATTCGGTCATTATTCTCCTTTATGTACTTGATTTTAGTTTGATAATAAAAACATGAAATATAATCTTTGGATTTATATTTTTCATTTGGAAATTTTGAAATATCATTGAATTCCTAATAACTCTTAATCCCACCACCTCCATTAATCGAGGTTTATGAAAATACTTATTCTAGGAGGTTTCATCATACAATAACAAGTTGAATAGAAATTTTTCATCCATTGATTAGTTCAACTCCTAAGTGTGAATAACTTTCCAATGAAGAGTGGGAAAAGTGATTAAATAAAATAATATATAATGATTTAGTTTCATAACATTGGGGGAATTCAACACATCTGGGGAATTCGCCTCACCCATGCATGCTACTCAATTATATCTACAGAATAAAAATAATCTCTGAGGAAAATTCATGAACACCTTGACCTCCCCCCAGGTCTAGTCTGAGGTTTAGCCTCTCATTTCTGAGATTGAGAGATCACAATGGTGGTATGGATGGAAGAAGTGAGTAAGAAGAGAGGAAAATAAATAATGAATGGTTGATGAATAAAATAAAAATGGAAGAAGGGGGAATAAGGAGAGAGAGAGATAAAATAAAATAAAATAAGAAAAGAAATTATCTATATAATTTATAAAGGATGTAAAAATAATAATAATAATAATAATAATAATAATAATAATAATAATTATTATTATTATAATTAAGAAAATAATTTTAATTTAAGACGAAGATGAGAAAGAAAAAAACAAGTTTTAAAAATAATAATATTATATTATTAATAACTATAACTATAATAATAATAATAATAATAATTTTAATAATAATAATAATTATTATAATTATATAATAAAAATGAAAATAATAAGAACAAAATGATGGAACATAGTTTAGAATCGATGAATTTATTAGAAATCTAATTTAAAATTGAAAACTAAAACAAAATATATAAAACTAACAAATAAATAAGAAGAAGAAATGTAGGTGGAAGAAGAGAATTCATTGGACTGCCTCCCTTAGTGGAGATCTCCTCTTTTGTCCCATAGATGGAATATGATGTATTGGAATTATATGGGAATGAGGAGTTATCCACCTTTTATTGGCCTGAATTTATCTTCAACATTTTCCACATGTTATACCCAATAAATGGCTGATTCACCCTTGTAACATTTCATGAAATTTGTTTACAATTGTCTTTCCCATATACCCTAAAATATAAATACATTTATCTATGTGTAATGAGAGTTATGGTTGTTTCACTTTTAGGATTTATTCTGGCTAGGAAGACTGTACATATTTTAAAACTCAGGATTATAATGCATTAATGGCCTTCCAAACGGTGGATTCATGAGTTTCTTCCCTAACTAAAGTTAATAAATTCAATATCCATATACATGTCTAATTTCATCTCCATTTGGTAATATAATGTTGATATATAATCTCATCTGTAAAACATTCAAGATATGTGAACAGTTTTTGGGGCCTGTGTTGTGAGTTGATTTTGGTTCTCCAATTTATGAATTGAGTTTGTTGTCAAGAAGGTTTAAATGTATCCCAATCAATATAGGATCATAAAAAAGTAATTTCACAATTTTATTCAGTTTATAAAATGTTATATCTAAAATATATGATAAAAATAAAACTATTAAATCTCAAAATAAGACCATTTTTATAATAAAGCTCAAAATCCCGCAAAAACAAAAGAATGTGTCTTTACAATAAGATAACCATGTGTTGGGTTTAAAAACAAAGAAAATCATTGTAAATGTATGAAAAGTAGTAGTTCTCTCAATTAATAAACACTAAAACCATGCTTTCCCCCAAGAAAAAAATATCAACATTGAAAATTAGAGGGAACCATTGTTATCAGTATTCAAATTTCAATGTAATAAGAAAAAAACAATTCAATGTCAAATCAAATTTTCAAATCCAAAATAAAATATTAATTTAGTTTATCATTTTCCAAAGAAATAACCAATCTTAGTATTTTAATTTTCCCCTTCAAAAAAATAATGGATCATCTCCTTTTATTCATTCATTCTTCTCAATTAATTATTATCAAACATGTCAAGTCATGATCTTACCCAATTTTCAATCTTTTATATCATAACTCATGATAAAATTAAAATAAATTTATGCTCATATCATGAGAAAATTATCCTTATACATCACCTTTAAAAATAACTACTTTCTCCACTTTGTAAAGACAAAGAGAAGATAAAATCATGAAGACTTGCAATTAAGGTTCTAATAACTCTGAGGCTTAAGGTTGGTAGGATTTGATAATTATAAAAAATACCAAGGAGGATGTTTAACTCATAAATCAAAAAGAATAATTTTCAAAGAAAAAAGTTTAATGTAATTCTCCTATATAAATTACAATAACTCCCAATTTTCTCAAAGTCTCAAATTGAAGATCATGATTAGTTTAAGAATAATGAATGATTTGTGCCCTCTCTTGAATATTTTTTTTTACTTTTATTCATTTTTTTATTTCTAAAAAAACCTTTTTCAATTTTCTTATTTATTGGAAGTTATGATTTAGAATAAACCTCACATCTATCTTTTAACTACAAATTATAAAAATCATAGGTCTAGTAATGGTGATATTTGGTTTACCCAAATCACAACCCAATATTCTCATTTTTTTGTCATTTTATTTTTTTTATATTTATGAGGAGAAAAAATATAGTACAATGAATGATTCCACAACATTTTATAATTACCACAATAATAACTCCCACACCTCTTATTTACAATGTAAATAATCCAATTTACCATGATTCCCTTGTAACCACACATTTCAAATTTAAAATATCATGTAATTTCTAAGAGTAGGGTATGAATGGATAAAAATGTCTTGAAACATGGATCATCCCTAACAAGGTCATTCATCATCTCTATGGTATAATGAAGTATTTATGTTAATGTGTTATTTTGAGGATAATTTTTTATCAAAAGATTCCTCAATTGTTTTAAGTGTGTTTTTGTACAGTCAAATATTTGAAAAGTTAAACATCATGTTCTAGCAGCTAGCATATCCAAAGATAATTAATCAAATATGATAAAGATAAAATAGGAAGTACGTTGTCTAAAAATCCAATTGGGAATGGGAAAATGATTTTTTACATTCACTCAAGGAATTATTAACAAAAACAAATAAATTCACATGAATTTTATAAATTCAAAGCATGAAAAAAATTGTTGGGAAATTTCATTTACATGAATCAATCAACTCCCTCAAATCATGAGACATTATTTCAATATCCATGATTCACTGTAGAAATTTAATTCTCCATTTTATTCATTTAATCTCATTAAAATTGTAATCTAAAACATGGAATCATAGGATTGATAAGAAACTCATGTATCCCAGATAATTCAATTAAATAATAATTAACATATAGTCATTCAATTTTTCACATTAAATCTCAAATAATTATTTGGAGAAAAATGTAAGGTATTAAAAAATAAAAATTTAGAAGTGAAATCCATTTTTAAATAAAGATTAATCATATTTCATCTTTAGATATTTGGTCCTTTCATATGCCATCATGAACCTATAAAATAAAATCACTCAATTAAGAACAATGATAATTTCATTTACACACAAAAAGTTAAGAGTGAGCGGGTTGCATGATGGAATAATTCCTAAGATTAAATTTTAAATCTGAATTCCAATGATTTAAAATGAATGTGATTGAATGAAAGTAAAGGATAATTTTTGGTATGATCCACCAAGTAGGACATTAATTTTTACTACCTCTAGAAGGGATTTACCAGATGTTATCTACAGTCTATCAGTTGGTGGATCCTTTTCAACTAGAACCATCACATGTTTGTTTTCTCGACTTCGAATTATCATTTGTTGTTGTTGAGGATAATTCCATGTATAGAGTATACCATATCCACTCCCTTCTCAATGTGTTATAGTATTCATGGTGAGGGTAGGATGAATTATGGAACCTCTTCTTCTTTCATTGCTACTTTCTCAACATTCTATTTCTCTTCCGGTGCTGGCTCAACCCAGGCTATATAAATTGAAATTTTAAAAGTAGGGTTAGAAATTTTTTATAATTTGATAGAATTTAAACATGGAAAATGGAAATTATAATTCTACCTCTTAGTTTTATAATCTTGTATCTCTATTTACCTAGGTTCAACTACATTTATTTCTTCGTGGTATTCCATTAATATTTTTTCATTTAAATTAGGGAGCTCCATGTGTTCCTCAAGATGTGTAGGTGTTGTTGCTTCATCATCCTCTAAGGAAAAGAAAGGGTTGACTAAATATTAAAATTAAAAACCATAACAAGTGATACTCAAATCATATTGAATTAAATTAGAAAAGATAGATCTAAATAAAGGATCAACTCCTTGAGTTGGGTTTGGTTCAATCACTTCTTTGATGATAAGTGCCTCTTGAATGTGAGTATCAATAGATGGAAGTATGTAGTCAGGCTCTTCCATCCTTTCTTCAAATTGCATCACTATTGTGGTTTCCTCTTACATGGATAGAGTGACATGAAATGGTATTATATGTTCTACAATATAGGTATCGAGGAGATCATGTTGTACCTCATACTCATTCTAGAATTCATCATGATCTTATTGATCGAGAAAACGTAGCTTAACATGTAAGTCATCCTCTTCATGAATCCACTCTATCTCATCATGGTTAGCTTGAATCTAGTTCCAAAAAATGGTTTTTTGTTGATATTCCTTGATTTTGGACTCAACTTCTTGGATTTATTTAGTGAAATTTGGTATAACTAGTGGCACTTCTTTTTTGGCCATATATCTTTATATATTAGTTCAGAGCTCATCTACTATGGCCTTCAAATATTTTCATGAGATACATGTTTCTATTACTCTTTGATTCTACATTACCACTATTATAATAGCACCAACCCTTTGTTAGAGGGCCTCATGTGTATATTTTGTTTCCTCTTCTTGCACCTATGAGTAATTTTTCCTTGTATTGAAGTAATCATCACTTGAAAACATCATGGAAGAAGATTTTTTTATGGTTTATTTATTTGGAAAATAATTAAAACTATAAAAAATGTTAACATATGAAATTTAAAGTAAAAAAAATTGATTATATCCCCAACAACTGTGCCAATTTTTATGCACACCTGTCATGAGGTGTGGTCAAAAGAAATTATAATTTTTCCTAGTGCATCACAGTGGATGACCAGATTTAAATCTCTTGAGGAGACTTTCAGTTTGTTTCACATACTTATTATATATCACAAAAGATATAATTTTTTTTATTATCTAATAAAAAAATGACAATGTTTTTGGATTTTTTATTATTTAAGGAGATGATATGCAAAATTGGAAATTCAAACCCACATGCAAGCTAAATAGAACGTGTTAATTGAGAAAGGACTTGGTCTTAGGTTGAGCCTTGAATTATATCATTATTATCCTTTACGTGATTGATTTTAGTTTGATAATACAAACATGAAATCTCATGTTTAGATTACTATTATTCATTTAGAAATTATGGAATATCATTGAATGCCTAAGTTCTTGTAATTCCACATCCTCCATTAATTGAGGTTGATGCAAATCTTTGGTCCAGGAGGTTTCACCTTCTAAGACAGGGCTCAATAAAAATTGTTTCATATATTAATTAGTTCAACTTTGACATGTGAATAAATTACCAATAGAAAGAGGGAAAATGACTAATTAAAATAATATAGATAGATGGAGTTGCATGTCATTGGAGGAAGTTACCACATCAAGGTAATTCCCCTCACCTATGCATACTATTAAATTCTATCTATAAAATTAAAATAAACATTGAGGAAAATTCATGAACAACTTGACCTCCCCATGGGCTAAGCCTTGGGGTCAGCCTTTCATTTTCAAGAGTGAGATATCATAATGGTGGAGTCGATGTAAGAAGGTATTAAGAAGAGATGAAAATAAAGAATGAATGGTGGATGAATAAAATAAAAATAGAAGAATAGGGGATGATAAGAGAGAGAGAGAAATAAAATAAAAGAGAATAAGAAAATAAATAAAATATATAATCTATAAGTAATGTTAAAATAATAATACTAATAATACTAATAATAATAATAATAATAATAATAAATATAATTAGGAAAATAATTTTAATTTAAGAAAATGAAGAGAAAGAATAAATTAAGTTTTAAAAATAAGAATTTTATATTAATAATAATTAATACTATAATAATAATAATAATTTTTTTAATAATTATTATTATTATAATTTAATAATAGGAATGAAAAAAAGAAGAATAAAATGGTTGAAAAAAGTTAAGAATGCATGAATTTATTAGAAGTCTAAATTACAATTGAAAACTCCAAAAATAAAGAAAAATAAAAAAATGAATAAGTAGAAGAAATAAAGGAGGAATAAGATCATTCAATGGATGACCTACCTCAGTGGAGATCTCATCCTTGGTTCCTGGAATGGAATGAGATGGATAGGAATGATTTGGGAAGGAGGAGCACTCCTCCTTTATATTCCATATGTTATCTTTGACATTTTCCACATTTTAGACCCATTATATGGAAGATTCATGTGTGGACCCATTCATGAATGTTATTCCCAATTGTATTGATAATTTTACCTAAAATATTCAACTCATTTAGCCATGTGTAGAGAGAGTTATGACTGTTTCACTCTAATAATTTATTCTATCCAGACAGACTCTCCATATTTCAAAACACTGGATTATCATGCATTAATGTCCTTTCAAATGAACGATTCACTAATTTCCTCCTTAATTAAAGTTGATAATAAATTTCTTATCCAGATTTATGTTTAATTTCAGATTAATTGGGCCATCCAACATTGATATATAAGTATATATGTAAAACATTCCATATATGTGAACATTTTTTGAGGCCTGTGTTGTGAGCTGATTTTGGGCCTTCAATTGATAGATTGAGTTTATGGTCCAGAGGGATAAAATCTATCCCAATCTATCTAGGATCCTATAAAAATGAACATTAAAATTTTAATTAATTTAAACAAGTTATGTATGAAATAATGAATAATAATAAAATAGTTTAATCCCTAAATTAGGAAATTTTTACAATTAAGCACAAAATTCCACACAAACATAAAAATGTGATAGTTGATAATAAATTAACACTATGGTTGATTCAAAAGAATTTAAATTAAAGGTAAAATAATGTAAAATATTAGTTATTCTGATTCCACCACCCTTAAACCATTCTTTTCCTCAAGCATAAAACTCAACATTGAAAATCATAGGGTACCATTGTTATCAATATTCACATTTTAATGTAATAAGATAAAAAAATTGTCAATGTAAAATTGAAATTTCAAATTATACATATAATAAAAATTCATCTTCACATTTTTCCAATAAATAATATATCCATTTATTTTACTTTTTTACTTTGAAAAAAATGACTGAGCTTCTCTGATCATTCATTCAAGCTCTGCGATTCATCATTGTTAAACATGTAAAGTCAAAATCTACCTCACTTTTCAATACTTTCTCTCATAACTCATGACACCATTTAAGTTTATTTATGCTCATATCATGAGAACATTATCCTTATACATAATCTTGTAAAAGAACTACTTTATTCACTTTGTAATGAAAAAAGAACATAAAATCACGAGGACTGGAAATTATGGTTCTAATGACTCTGAGGCTATGGTTGGTAGGATTTCTGGATAAAAAATAAAGCTCAAGGAGGAGGATTAACTCTTAAATCATAAATAATGGTATTAAAAGTAAAAAATTTAATGAAATTATCCCCTTAAAATTGTATAAACTCCTAACTTTCCCCAAGACTCAAAGTAAAGATCATGACCAGTTTAAGCATAATGAATGATTTGTGTCCTCCTGAATATTTTTTTTACTTTTAATCATTTTTTTATTTTTTAAAAGAACATTTTTCATTTTTTGAATGTTTTTATTTATAATAAACCTCAAATCCACCACCTAAACACACATGATATAAATAATAGGTCTATTATTGGTGATTTTTGGTTTTCCCAATCACAACTCATTTTTCTCATTTATTTATCATTTTCAATTTTTCTATATTCAATAGGGGAAAACAATAGAGTATAAAAAATAATTACAAAAACCTTTTAAAATTTCCACTATAACCACCCCAAACTTCTTTCTTACAATTTAAATCATCCCATTAACCATGATTCCATTTTACCCCAACACTTTGACTTTAAATATCATGAAATTACTAAGAGTACGGTAGGAATGTATAAAAATGGCTCAAAAAACATAGATCGTACCTAACAAGGTCTTTAATGGTATCGATTGGATAAAGAATGATTGATGTAAAGGTGGTGTTTTAAGTATATGTGGTTTATCAAAAGACACATAAATCATTTTAATTTTTTTTATACAGTCATAGATTTGAAAAGTTCAAATACAAGTTCTAGCAGGTGACATGTCCCAGTATCAGTCAAGAAATTTTCTCAAGATAAAATAGGATTTACCTGGTATAGAAACCCTCTTAAGAAAGGGAATATGATGTTGTAAGATCAATCAAGGCATGATTAACAATAACAAATAAATTCAAATGAATTTCAAAAATTCAAAGCATGAAAAAAATTGTTGGGAAATTTCATTTAAATGAATCAATCAATTCCCTTAAATCACGAGTCAACATTTCAATATCCATACATCAATTTAAACATTAAATTCTCCATTTTATGCATTTAATATCATTAACATTGAAATATAAAACATGGAATCATAGGATTCCTAATAAAATATTGTCTCATAGATAAGTCGTGTAAATCATAATTCATGCGTGGGCATGGAATTGTTCACTTTAATGATAAAACCATGAATTGGAGAAAAAATTCAAGGTGTTTAAAATATAAAAATTTAAAAGTGAACTCCCTTTTGAAATAAATATTTTTCCTCATTCCTCTATGGCTATTTGGTTCATTCTAATGCCATCATTATCTTATAAAATAAAATTACTCAATTTAGCACAAGGATTATTTTATTTAAGCTCAAAAAGATTATAGGGAGGGGGTTAAATGCTAGACTAATTATTAAGATTTAATTTGAAATCTAAATTCATAAGATTTAAAATTAATGTTATTGAAAGGATGTAAAGGATAATTCTTGGTATGATCCCCCCAATAAGGCCCTAAATTTTTACTTCCTCTAGAGGAGCAGTACCAGCTGTTATCCATAGTCTATAAGAGAATGGATCTTCATAGAATTGAACCACCACATATTTATTTTTCTAGATTCCATTTTTCTGTTATTGTTATTGAGAAGAATTCCATGTATAGTGTATACCAGACCTTCCCCCTTTGCAATGTGGTATAATTTTCATGGTGGAGGGTAGGATGAAGTATTAAACCTCATCCTCTTTCTTTGCTACTTGTGAAATATTCTATTTCCGTCCCAGTGATTTATCATCCCGGGCTGTATGAATTGTAATCTATAAAGTAGGGTTAGAATGTAGTTTTAATTTGATAGAATTTAAACATGAATAATGTAAATAAGAATTCCCCATTTTAGTGTGAGAAACCTATATCTCATTTTACACTAGCTAAACTACATGTATTTCTTTAGGAGAATCCACTAATGTATGTTCATTAAATTCAGGAAGATCCATGTGTTCCTCAACCGGTGCAGGTGTTGTTGCTTCATCTTCATCTAAAGAAAAGAAAGGGTTGAAAAACTCTGAATATTAAAAACCAAAAGGAGTGATACTCAAATAATATTGAATGATATCATAAAATATAGTGTTCAAGAATGGATCAACTCCCTGAGTTGGGTTTGGTTCAATCACTTATTCAGTGATAAGTGCCTCTTGAATATGAGTATCAGTGGATGAAAGTATGTAGTTGTGATTTTCCATTATTTATTCGAATTGAATCACTATTTTGGATTCCTCATCTTATATGGCTATAATTTCAAGTAATGTTACTAGATATTCTACTTTATACGTATTAGGTAGAACATTTATTACCTCATAGTAATTCCAGAATTCATCCAGATCTTGTTGATCTCCCACACGTAGCTTAGTAGGTAAGTCTTAATCACTGTGAATCCACTCTATCTCATCATGGTCATCTTGAATATGGTTCAAAAAATGGTTGGGTTGTTGATATTCCTCATGTTTAGCCTCAAATTCAAGGATTTGGTTTTTGAAATTTGGGGAAAATAGTGGCACTTCCTTTTTGTCATTAAATATTTGTATGACAGTTCAGAGGTCATCAGCCATGGTAATTAAGTCTTTAGTTGAGATCCATGTTTCTAGGCATCTATTCTTCCGCTAGACCATTATCATAAGAGCATTATCCCTTCTTCAATGGGAATCCTATGTTTAATCTATTTATTATTTTTACACCTGTGAGTAATTGATCCATGTATTTAAGGAATCGTTAGTTGAAAAAAAAACATGGAAGAATATTTTGTATTGTTTTTATTTAGAAAATAATGAAAACTATCTAAAATGTGAAAATAATAAATTAAATGTAAACAATCTATTAAATCCCCACCAATGATTCCATTTTTGATGCATAGTTGTCACATGTTGTGGTAAAAATAAATTATAACTTTTTTTAGTGTAGCATAGTGACTGACCAATATCATCTCTCTTGAGGATCCTTTCGGTTTGTTTCACCTGAATCTTCTATATCACCTAATATATATATATATATATATTTATTATATCATGAAAACAATGAAAATGTTTTTGGGTTTTTTATTATTTAAGGCAATGACATGAAATAATAGAAATTTAATCTTATGTGTAAGATAAATAGAATGGGTTAAAGGAGAAAGGACTTTGTCTCTGGTTCAACCTTGGAATCAATCATTATTCTCTTTTATGTATTTGATTTCATTTTTATAGTCCAAACATGAAATCTCATGTTTGGATTACTATTCCTCATTTAGAAATTGCTGAATTTCATTGAATTCCAAATCACTCTTAATTCCACCTCCTCTATTAATTGATATTGATAAAACTCCTTGGTTTCTGAGGTTTCCCGTTCCAGGACCCAGATCAATTAAATTTTTTTCATCCATTGATTTGTTCAACTCAAACATGTGAAGAAATTTCCAATAGAGAGAGGGAAAAGTGATTAAATACAATAATATATATATATATATATATATTGATTTTAATGTCATTGGGGGAAGTCACCACATCAGGTGCATTCACCTCACCCATAAATTCTACTAAATTATATGAAAAAATAAAAAAAATCTCTAAGGAAAATTCATTACCACCTAGACCTCCCCCTAATCTAAGACTTGATGCCAGCCTCTCATTTCCAAGAGTGAGAGATCAAAATGGTAGAATGGATTGAATAAGGGAGTAAGAAGAGATTAAAATAAAGAATGAATGGTGGATAAATAAAATAAAAATGGAATAATGGGGGATGATGAGAGAGAGATTTAAAATAAAATAAACGAAGAAAAAAAATAAAAAAAAATTATAAATAATGTTAAAATAATAATAAAAATATTATTAATAAAAATGTGAAAAATATGAATAATAATATTAATAATAATTATAATTAAAAAAATAATTATAATTGAAGGTGAAGAAGATAAAGAAGAAAAAATGTTTTAAAAATAATAATATTATATTAATAATACTTATTTCTATAATAATAATAGTAGTTATTATTATTATAATTAAATAATAAGATTAAAAATAAGAAAAAGAAAATATTGGAACGAAGTTAAAAATGCATGAATTTATTATAAATCTAAATAATAATTGAAAACTAAAACAAAATAAAGAAAACTAAATAAATGAATAAGAAGAAAAAATGGAGGAGGAATAAGAGCATATAATGACAAGCCTCCCTTGGTGGATATATCCTCATTGGTGCCTCAGATGGAATGAGATGGATTGGAATGATTTGTGAAGGAGGATCTCTCCCCCCATTATAGTCGTGATTTTCTCTTTGAAATTTTCAATAAGTTAGACCTATTAAGTGGAAGATTCATACATAGAACCCTTCTTGAAAGTTGTTACCAATTATCATGAGCGTCTTAACTAAAATTTTCAATGCATTTATCTATGTGTTGCGATCAGTATGTCTGTTTCACTCTGAGAATTTATTCTATGCAGGTAGACTCTCCATATTTCAAAACATCAGATTATCATGCATTAATGGCCTTTCAAATGGATGATTCACACGTTTCATCATTAATAAAAGTTTTTAAAAAATTTTATATCCAGTGACATGTCTAATGTAAGATTTATTGGGCATGCTAACCTTGAGATATAATCTCATATGTTAAACATTTAAGATTTGTGAATAATTTTCGTAGCCTGTGTTGTGAGATAATTTTGGGCCTCCAATTTATGAATTGAGCTTGTGGTCCAGAAGCATGAAATGTATCCTAAGATCAGTAGGATCCTACAAAAAGGAATTTCACAATTTTAATTAGTTTAGAAAATGTTATGGATTAAATAAAAAATAAAAATAAAACAATTAAATCCCAAAATTAGGCCATTTTTATAATTAATCTCAAAATTCCACAAAAAACTAAAAATGTGACAATTTATAATAAAATTACACTGTGGTGGGTTTGAAAACATTGAAATTCAATGTAAAATTATGGAAAATATTAGTTTTATTATATCATCATCATGATCTGGAATTGGTATCCGGGTTGGCTATCATCGTGAAGGCAACATGCGATTTATCAAGACGTACCATAGTCGGATGAGAATATATATATATCAATAACAATGGAGACATGACTCAAGAAGGATAGTCAAAGACTCAATCCTATATTATTAATATACCATTAATACCTATGACCAATGTCTCAGTATGCTGAGTCGAGAAGAATTTAGTCAAGGACTTGGTGAGTGGATACATCTGCCGCTGCAACATCAGTGGATTCCCTGGGTTGAGAGCTTCACTCGAGACACTTTTACATTATTTACTTAAACCCAACCAAATACTATTATGGGTGATAGTCCAAAAAATCTCCTAAAGGATGAACTTACTCTGATACACAACTTTTAGGACCCGACATAAGATGGGGCTCTAGCCACAACTACCCCATGCATGCCTCGATAGGCCAAGGAATGGAAAAAAGTACCTAAGGAATAAATAACTGAGGGAGGTCTCTGAATAAGTACCCATATGAAAAATCAATTCCATCATGATGCATAAATGTATTGAAAAATATGAAAAGATACAATACAGCTAGAAAGTAAACCAAGGATGCATGAACCTCTGGACTTTACAAAAGTATGATAGTGTAAACTAAAAAGTAAAGGTAAAATATAAACACCAAACTAGAAATATGTCCCAACCTGACAAAAATGGAAAAAGTAAACTTCTAATCGATCCCATTTCCTAAATACCAAGCTACGACCACCATATGTAGTCCAAAGTACCATGTATCCCTATTCACATCTAATGTCCAATTCGACTTTTCTGTCATCTTCATAAGATATGACATGTGCGGGAAAAACGAATAAAGGGGTGAGAATATACATACCCAATATGACACCCCGAAAGATGAAGGGGGGAAGTAAGAGATATAAAGCACTAAAAGAAAGATAGTAGATGGAAGATAAAGTCAAAGGGAATAGCTCAACCTAAACATCAAAAGCATGTGGCATGCCCCATGTGTCTTCACCTCTCCTGGAAGAAGAGTAACCAAATACAAGGTGTAGATATAGAAGAATATATATATATATATATATATATATATATGCTGAGTTAAAATAATCCAAAACGAGAGAGTAAGGGGATCTCTATCACATGGATTATCCCAAGAAGAGGAGTATCCAATAATTCCAAAATTCCATCAACAATTCCCAAAATCTCACACATCTTCCCATTAATATCCATCCTAGTCTAGCCATTCCTCTTCATTATTCCTCACAGTCAGGGGCCCACAAAATCTAGGTAGGGAACCCATTCCCTAGTAGGGAAGTAGGGTCCACCTCTGATATCCATAGAGGAACTTTACTAAAAATTTATATTGGATGACATCACTTAGAATGGACATAAAAAAACTCCCCTACCAAGACAAACTACATAGAATGGTCATCAAGGAACTCCATTACCCATCCCTACAAACTGTACCATTTGGAATGGTCATCTAAGAACTCCAATAATCAGCCCTGCTGGAGGGTACATCTGGTAGAGGTCATCGAGGAATTCCATTGACCAACCATTCTAGAGGGTACAACTCATAAAGGTCATTTAAGAATATGAGAACATGGATCTTCCTTTCATGTATGTTTTTTCGTTTCTGGTATTTTTTGGGAAAAAGAGGAAAATCTGGAAATTTTCGAAGTACACGATGTGTACTGTGATACTGTTGGAGGATGTGTGTTGGTCGTGTCATGGCCACAAACATGGTCATGTAGGGGTGACATAGAGGCTACCTAATGCGGAGTATGGAAATAGAAAGTACATGCTGTGTACTCCAAAAGTACACGCTATATACTTTGTTTTTTTTCATTAAACGCACCGGGGTCACGTCTAACCCCCAGAAGCGTCTTCTTCTAGGTTCCGTTCGGCCGAGAGAAACCGTACGGCGTAGAAACTTATCCGAGACCCCGACCCTCCGTCTGTTCACCGAATCGACCGCCGTTGATTGCATTAGAACCGTAGTTGTATGCTCTTCCTTCTTCTTGAGTTTCATTCCATGATTTTCTCTATTTATCAAGTTATCGTGGGTTGAATGTTTTAGAAGTTTTTGTAGATATTTAATGTTCCAAGGTTATTTAGGCCCTGTGGTTCAAGTATATCGATATCTTAACATCAAGGTAGGTGGTTTGTGCTTTTTGGTAGAAATTAATTGAGTATTTTGTGCAAATTCCACCAATAACCTTGAACGGGGTATTGTGTGTTTCCTGTTTTCCCTTGTTGTTTTCTTGCTTTGATTATATGCCTGATTAGAGGATATTGTTTGTGAATAGGGTAATTTACTATTCTTTGGATGTTTTGACCATGCATGTTTTTCCTGTTTATGACTATTGGTCTAGTTTTCCCTGTTAGGATATTCCCAGTTCCATGCCTAGGATTGTAGGATGGAGTGTCTATTGTTCTTCCATGCTGAGATGTTGTAGAATGCTAGCCAAGTAGTTCTTTAGTTTACATTGGCCATTACGCGATGTGATACTTGCTGACTTTACATAGGTCTGTGAGAACCTAGTGGAGTAGACCACATGGATAATGGACGTAAGGGATTCTCTAGAGTGTCTATATAATATGATGTGAGACCACAAGGGGAACTGATGTTGAGTGATTCCTCAGAGTTTCTGTAGTTCCTCGACACGGGACACATGGGGAATGAGATGTTGAGTGCTTCCCCAGAGCACCTTTAGTACAATACGTGTCTATAGGGGGGAATTGACGGTGAGTGCTTCCCCAGAGAGTCTATTCTTTAGCTGAACTAGAAGGGTGAGACTATGTGTGCCTCCCAAAGGGTTTCTAGTACTTGTAGGTTGAAACATATGGGTTAGGCTGTGAGAACTACCCATAGGGTTACCTTTTTGTTCTACTTTCTTGAGTGGATGCTTACTTGTTATAAAATTATATGCTAGAACTCTGGATTGTTTGCTGCTAAGTACTTTCCTGTTTATGCTTTCTGTACTTTTAATTCCCATATATTCACTGACTGTTTGGCACAGATCTTCAAGTGGTTGCGTATTGAGATTTTGTCTCACACACTGTTTGGGTCATGGTTTTGGGCCCAAACATATTATATTGTTGCAGGTATAGATAAGGGAAAGTGCCCTTCTATTACAGGTTCTTGAGTGAATTGGAGCTGGAAAGCATGAGACCAAGCTGAGGATTGCGATGCTGAGGAGTTGTTTATCAGTTTCCTTTTGTGCTTGTGTTTAGTACTATATTCATCATTGTGACTTTTTTGGATGTTTTCCTAGACACATATGCATCATACATCATTTATATATTTTTTCATTTTTTTATTTATCAGTCTTCCACTGTTTACTATTGTTGGATATAAACTGATTCCACTATTTTATGGTTGTTTATCTTCCACTATGTTACTCTGCCAATGAGGGCATAGTTTCCCAATTATCACACCCAAGGCCCTCGCTGCTAGTCCGCAGCCTCTGGCGTTCGGGGAAATGCGCTTGAGGCCATGTGAACAACCAGGTACGGGACGCCTCTTGGTGGCTTCCGGAACTGGGGAATTACAAAGTGGTATCAAATGGATTCTTTTCTTTCTCTTGACATACTGTTTGGAGCCTATAGCTAGGGATAGGACAGAATATGTACTTGGTAATAAGCTGTGCCTGGGAGTAGCTAACCCGTGTATAGGGAAAGGCCATACTACCTCGTTTATTGAAATTTTATTGGGTTGAAAATTTTATAGTTGATTTGATTTCACCATTGGGTGATTCACATGTTTCGTGCTGTTACCATTGTTGTTATTGTGGTTCTATTTCTGTATCAACCCGATGAGATAAGGGTATTCCATCTCATGCATCATATAAGAACTTGTTAGAAATCACATGCCATGCATTCTTTCCATGCCATCTAGGATTCATTAGCGATTGCATGTTGTTGTGATAGATGTTGTGTAGAGTATGCATGTTGTTCTGATAGATGCTTTGATATAATTCCTTTTGTTTGATAGGGAATTTGTTTGTATAGTTATTTTCTTAGATAGACGTCAATCTTTGGTTCTTGAGGTGTTATGGGCCCCCATGGACCAGAATTTGGTGGATCATTGCCTAGTTTCCTTGTTATAACTTGTTTAGGATGCCAAACATTGATTCTTGGGGAGTATGGGACCTCACGGATCAGAATTTGGAACCTTAATGCTTGTTTTCTGTGTTTTTTGGGCTCTGGTGTAGTTCTGAGGCTACTGTCTGGGAAAACCCAGAATACACGGCGTGTACTTTAGGAATACACACCGTGTAGTCTATAGCCGTGTCACTGAATATGCGAGCATGGACACAGGGTTGTGAAAAATATTGTAGGAACACGCCCTGTATTAGTTAAGCATGCCATGTAGTATTAAATAGGTACCCCGACCGTGTCACGAACAACACAGGTCGTGTTATCTTTTCACATACATGCCGTGTCTGAATTTTACACACCGTGTAGTATGACCTGGGTACCCGGTCATGTCATGAACAACACGGGTCAGTTTAACCTCTTCTCATACACACCGTGTCCTCTTAGAACATACCATGTGGTGTCACCCGTGTAGCCGACCATGTAGCTGACAACATGTCCCAGGTAAGGCATGTCTAGTACATGCCATGTATGACTGGAACACGCCATGTAGTTTTGTCTTAGGAGAGTCGTGTGGCTTAACCGTGTAGAAGGACTCAGGCAAGGGAAGAGGATTCAGGTACACGTTGTGTGTTATAATAACACGCCATGTGTTTGGGGTGTTACATGACCAGTGTTAGAAAAAGTACACGCCCATGTAAATGGATTAAGGGAACACATTATATAGTCTTTATACATGCCGTGTAGGCATGTTTTGTAAATTTTGAATGTTTTCTTTCCCCTGTTCCCCTCTTACGCTCCTAGTTTTCAGTCCTTGATAATGTGATCTAAGGTGTGCGTTGACCTAGAAGAGTCATGGCACCAAGACTTCCTCTAGTTGTATGCCAATTTCCAGGTGGTGATCAGATGCTGGATATGGATGATCAGGGACTTCCCGCAGGTCCCCCAGTTTTTCCATCCTTGGAACCAACAATGATACCAATTACAAGCCCCAATGTGCAGTTTAAGGAAGGATTTTGGAGGATGATGCAGAACTTTTAGGGAGCTCCACCTCCTGCCTTGACTATGGCAGACTTGAAGTAGGTTTTCCAATAGCAGCATCCTCCCACCTTCTCATGGGAAGGAGGACCTCAGGCTGCATAGTCATGGATGGAAGCCATGATGATGATCTTCAAGCATCTAGAGACTCCTCCAGAGAGGTGGGTCATGCTCGCAAACTACATGCTATGAGACTCCGCCAAGAGGTGGTGGGACGTGATCTCACAGGCAGGTCATCAGAAGGTTATGGCATGTGAGGAGTTTCAGCATGTCTTTTATGACTACTTCTAACCGGAAACCCTGAGGGCCGACCGAGCTCGGTAGTTCATGAGCTGGAGTAGGGTACTCTTTCTGTCATGGATTACTCCTCTCATTTTACCGAGGTTCAACGTTTCACACCCCTCCAGGGAGGATATGGATTGTTCATGGAAATGAAGTTTGAGGAAGGTCTCAGACAGGAGATCCACTCACAGGTGAATATCTTCAGGCTGACTTCCATCGCTTCCGTCATCAACCAGGCACTGATTATGGAGCACAATCCGAGATATTCTGGAGCTGAGATCCAGGGCTGTTCTGCTTCCAGAGTTAGTTCTTCACCAGCTGACAGTAGGAAGAGCCATAGGGAGTATACGAGCGGTGATCCAAGGCAGTGAGACACATCTTCAGGTATCCAGGTGATATGATACCAGTGTATAAGGGATGGGCATACAAGGCCGCAGTGCCAGAGAGACCCAGTGGAGTGCCGATATCGCGGCAAGATGGGTCACCTTCAGTGCTTCTGTCAGGTTTTCTCACCAGCAGCTGGTGATAGGGGTTCATCCATGACTCCTCATTCCGAATAAGAACCACCAGTTTCTCACCAGTCTGGGAACTGGAGTTCTTCTGGACGTTCGGGCCGAGGTGGAGGTCAAGGTCATGGTGGTCAACCACCAGTCTTTTAGCGACAGTAGGGTGGATCAGCTCAGAGTGGTCAGGCAGGGTCACAGGTCCGTGGTACAGGTTAGGCTTTTGCAGTAGAGCAGACCGAGCAGGAGTAGGATCCCGGACCCACTACAGTTCGAGATACGATATTAGTAGCCTCATTTTTATCTTCTGCTCTTTTCAATATAAGGGATTCCCATAGCTTTATCTCTATTGCTGTTATGGAGAGCCTTGTGCTCTGTATCTTTCCTCTACCAATACTTTGACTCTAGACAAACCGTTGGGAACTAGGATGGCTAGTGTACATCAGTGCAAGTAGTGCTCTCTAGAGGTGGCTGGATATCACTTTCTATGGGATCTCTATGTCCTAGAGATGATAGGCTATGATGTCATTCTCGAAATGGATTGTCTAGTTCCTTTCCATGCATTCATTGACTGTTATCACTGTAGGGTGAGTTTCATATCACCAGAGGGTGGATATTTTCTTCATTAAGGCAAGTGGGATGTCCATGAGAGTAGAAAAGGACTCGAGCATCATGAGTTAGGTTGAGTTATAGCTCAGATTGCCATTCTGTATCTGGATGACCATGGGACTTCACAGTTAGACATTACTCTAGTGGTGGATCATTTCATGGATGTCTTTCCAGAGTACTTTTCTGGTTTTCCTCCGGAGCATGAGGTAGACTTTTCTATTTAGCTCATGCCAGGAGTGGAATAAGTGTCCATTCCTATCTATAGGATGGCTACACCTGATTTGCAGGAGCTCAAGAAGCAGTTGGAGGAGTTGTAGGCAAAGGGTTTCATCCAACCCAGTACTTCTCCCTGGGGTTCTCCTATCCTGTTTGCGAAGAAGGTAGAAGAAACCCTTAGGCTTTGTTTGTATTATCAGAAGTTGAACCAATTTACGGTCAAGAACCGATATCCCTTGCCTTGGATTGATGAACTCTTTGATAAACTTTGAGGATCCCGGGTGTTTTCGAATATCGATTTGAGGTCCAGTTATCGTGAGTTGCATGTTAGACCATCTCCTATACCTCTTACAGCTTTCTGAAGCTAGTATGGTCTATACGTGTATATGGTTATGTCGTTCGGCCTCACGGACACGCCTGAAGTTTTCATGGAACTGATGAACCGAGTGTTCCGTCCATACTTGGACTCTTTTGTGGTGGTCTTCGTGGACAATATATTGGTGTAATCTAACACTTGACATGACCATGCTACTAATCTTGAGATCATTTTGAGTACACTGAGGGAGTATTAGATATATGCTAAGCTTTCAAAGTGCCAGTTTTGGATGAATTAGATCCACTTCATAGGCCACGTTATCTTAGAGACAGGAGTATCAGTGGACCCAGAGAATGTGAGAGAAGTAGTTTCCTGGTAGCATTCGAATAATGTCTTTGAGGTGCGGAGTTTTCTGGGGCTGTATGGATACTACATACGTTTCATACAGGACTTTTCATGCTTAGCAGGACCGCTGAAGGGTCTGACCAAGAAGGGTGTGAAGTTCTTATGGTCAGATTCTTGTGAGTCAGCCTTTCAAGACCGGAAGGGGAGATTTAATTCAGCACTGATAACAGTCTTTCTAGAACCGGGAAAGACTTACACTATCTACTGTGATGCCTTAGGTGTCAGGATGGGACCTGTGGTTATGCAGGGATATAGAATCGTTGCGTATGAGTCTCGGTAGTTGAGGCCACATGAGAGGAACTACCCGACGCACGATCTCGAGCTAGCGGTAGTTGTTCATGCCTTACGTTGTTGGAGACATTATCTTCTAGGATAGAACTTTGTGGTTTTCACTGACCACAAGAGTCTCAAGTACATCTTCACTCAGAATGATCTAAATTTGAGACAACGCGGGTGGGTTGAGTACCTATAGTCCTTTGACTATGAGCTTGCCTATACGCCTGGAAAGGGAAATGCAGTGGATGATGCGTTGAGCAGGAGGACTCAGATACGGGTAGTTCAGGAGGCCAGAAGTGAGTGGAAGGTGATGGATTTGTTCTTTGTGATGCATTTGGAGGTGCATGACAGACATGGATAGACTTTTATATATTATATAGCTGTTACCTCTACTATTCTCAATCAGGTACGAATGTGGAGGCTATCAGACTCAGAAGGCCTAGTCCTACAGGAGAGTGTGTAAGGATAGGAACCTCTTCCTTGATGGATAGTAGACAAGGATGAGATCTTGAGTTTCCAGGGACGCGTATGGGTGCCAGAAGACATATGCGGGGAGCTGATGTGGGATTTTCATTCATCAGTTTGGGCAGTTCTTCCTAGCTTCACCAATATGTATCATGATCTACACCACCTGTATTGGTGGCTAGGAATGAATAGTGGTGTTTCTAGTTTTTTCATGAGGTGTTCCACTTGTTAGCAGGTGAAAGTGGAGCATCATCGACCAGTAGGGCTTTTACATCAGCGACCCATTCCAGAGTGGAAGTGGAACGATGTTGCGATGAACTTCATGACCGGTTTTCCAAGGTCTCCTCGAGGGAATGAAGCTGTTTGGGTCTTCATTGAAAAACTTAAGAAGGTCACACACTTATTTCCAATCATGGAGACCTTCAGTGTTGATGAGATAGGGAGGTTGTACATCCAAGAGATTGTACGTCTGCATGGAGTTCCACACTACATCGTTTCAGACAGGGATGCACATTTTACTTCTCGGGTATGGCAGGGGATACAGAAAGATTTGGGTTTGCAGGTGCTTCTGAGTACAGCCTACCGTCCTCAGACAGATGGCCAGTCTGAGCGTATGATTCATGTGCTTGAGGATATGCTACGATCTTGCATTCTGGACTTTGGAGGTTTATGGGGGAAGCATATACCTCTTGTGGAGTTTGCATACAATAATTGTTTTCATTCAACTATTTAGATGGAACCTTATGAGGATTTGTATGGTAGGCCATGCCGATCACCCTTATATTGGCTGGAGGCAGGAGATGCAGCTTTGATGGGACCTCATCTTGTTCAGGAGACCACAGTGCAGACAAAGTTGATTCAGAAGAGGATTTCTATGGCACAATCTCGATATAAGTCTTATACTGATCAGCAGAGACGACCTCTAGAGTTCAAGGTTGGGGATCATGTTTTCCTATGTGTCGCATCGAGGTTGGGACACAATAAGATTGGGAGACAAGGAAAGCTTTCACCGTGGTATGTACAACCGTTTGAGGTGTTGGAGAGAGTTGGGACGATTTCCTATCAGTTGCATTTATCTCAGAGGTATCAGTCTATGCACGATGTCTTCCACATTTCACAGCTCTGATGTAACTTTTCAAACCCATCTCATGTCTTTCAACCTGATGATGTTGAGCTCGAGGTGGATGAATCATTTGAGGAGCATCCTATCCAGATTATCGATTGTAGTACGAAGGTTCTCCATGGCTAGTCTATTCCTCTGGTACGGGTTCTATGGAAGCATGGGCGAGTACATGACAAGACATAGGAGAGGGAAGCCGATATGTGATCGTAGTGGCCAGAGTTATTCGAGGTTTCTTTTTCTACGATGTTCTAGGGAAATCTGGGGATGAATTTCATTAAGGGGGGAAGTTTTTAAGAACTCGGATCTTCCTTTCAGGTATGTTTTTCCATTTTTGGTCTTTTTTGGGGAAAAAAAGGAAAATCTGGAAATTTTTGAAGTACACGCCGTGTACTTTATAAGTACACGCCATGTACTGCGATACCGCTGGAGGCCATGTGCTGGTCGTGTCATGGCCACACACATGGCCATGTAGGGGTGACATGGAGGCCGCTTAATGCGGAGTATGGAAACCGCAAGTACACTCCGTGTACTCCAAAAGTACACGCCGTGTACTTTTTTTTTCATTAAACGCACCGGGGTCGCGTCTAACCCCCAGAAGCGTCTTCTTCTAGGTTTTGTACGGCCAAGAGAAACAGTGCGGCGCTGAAACTTCTCCGAGCCCCCAACCCTCCATCTATTAACCTAATTGACCGCGGTCAATTTCATTAGAAATGTAGTGTTAAGATCTTCCTTCTTCTTGAGTTTCATTCCATGATTTTCCCTCTTTCTCAAGTTATCGTGGGTTGAACGTTTTTGAGGTTTTTGTAGATCTTCGACGTTCTAAGGTGATTCAGGCCCCGTGTTTCAAGTATATTAATATCCTAACATCATGGTAGGTGGTTTGTGCCTTTAGGTAGAAAGTCTTTGTGTATTTTGTAAAAATTCCACAAATACCCTTGAACATGGTATTACATGATTTCTGTTTTTCCCTTTTTGTTTCCCTTCTTTGCTTATATGCCTGATTAGAGGATATTGTTTGTGAATAGGGTAATTTACTGTGCTTTGGATGTTTTGACTATGTATGTTTTTCTTGTTTATGACCATTGGTCTAGTTTTTCCTATTAGGATATTTCCAGTTCCATGCCTAGTAATGTAGGATGGTGTGACTGTTTTTCTTACATGATGAGATGCTGTAGAATGCTATCCAAGTAGTTCTTCCGGTTACTTTGGCCATTACGCGATACGATACTTCCTGACTTTACATAGGGTTGTGAGAACCTAGTGGAGTAGACCATAGGGAGAATGGACGTAAGGGCTTCTCCAGAGTGTCTTTATAATACAATGTGATACCACAGGGGGAATTGACATTGAGTGCTTCCTTAGAGTCTCTGTAGTTCCTTGACGTGGGGTACAGGGGAAATGAGATGTTGAGTGCTTCCCCAGAGCACCTTTATTACGATACGAGACTATAGGGGGAATTGAAGGTGAGTGCTTCCCCATAGAGTCTATTCTTTAGCTAAACTAGAAGGGTGAGACTGTGTGTGCCTCCTAGAGGGTTTCTAGTACTTGTAGGTTGAACCATAGAGGTTAGGATGTGAGAACTACCCCGGGGGTCACCTTGTTTTTCTACTTTATTGAGTGGCTGCTTACTTGTTGTAAAATTATATGCTAGAACTGTGAATTGTTTGCAGCTAAGTACTTTCCTGTTTACTGCTTTCTGTACTTTTACCTACCATATATTCACTGACTGTTAGGAATAGATCTTCAAGTGGTTGCCTACTGGGATTTTGTCTCACACCCTCTTTGGGTCATGCTTTTGGGCCCAATCAGATTATATTGTTGTAGGTATAGATAAGGGCAAGATCCCTTCTAATTTAGGTTCTTGAGTGCATTGGAGCTAGAGAGCATGGGACCAAGCTGAGGCTTGTGATGCTGGGGAGTTGTTTATCAGTTTCCTTTTATACTTGGGTTTAGTACTGTATTCAGCATTGTGACTTGTTTGTCTCCTTTCCTAGACACATATGCATCATACATCATTTATATATTTTTTAGTTGTTTATTTATCAGTCTTCTGCTGTTTACTATTGTTGGATATTTACTTCTTCCTCTATTGTATGATTGTTTATCGTTCACTGTGTTATTCTGCCAATGAGGGAATAGTTTCCCCATTATCACACCCAAGTCCCTCGCTGCTAGTCGGTAGCCTCTGGCATTTGGGGAAATGCACTTGAGTCCATGTGACCAACCGGGTATGGGGCGCCTCTGGGTGGCTTCCAGAACTGGGGTGTTACAATGAACCCCTCTTCCCATCCCTTCTAGAGGGTTCTGCTCTGAATGGTTGTTAAGGAACTTCATTTCCCATCCCTGCTAGAGGGTACTACTCGAAAAGGTCATAGTGATCCTATGTGATCACTGTCGTCATCGAGCATTACCTAACCATGCATCATTCCTAGAAAATTCCACATCATATCTTGTAATCCAAAAAAGAGGGAACCATCATGTCCTATGTGAAAAAACACATAGTATAGGCTAGTCAGAGACCAAAATCTGAGTTCAAACGAAGGAGATATAAATGATTTAATTTATCCTCAAAAGAGGTCATGGGGTACATGATGTGTGAGGGGACCCACACGACATGTGGTGCCACTCCACCCCCTGGATGTGTCCCTTTACGACCTAAAAAACCATCTCGTGTTGTAGTAAACACAATGCAGGTGGACTACACAGTCTGTTCATGCTAACCTGGACTGGGTTGTCTCTTGTTGGCCGTGTCCATGTACTAGACCATGTGTCCATGTACTATGGTACATGGTCGTGTACTTGGATGTGTAATTCTACATGAGTTCCCACCCATGTGATCCCCCACATAGGTTGTAAAAGTGGGAAAGGGGTATATGGCGTGTTAGAGAGATTACATTCCATGATATCCTTTAGTCTTCTAAAACCCTAGCGGCCACCGCTATGGGGCTATCGACCGTGTGTTCATCCCACTATATAGCGTGTAGTCTGGTTTTCTCCATAATTCCTGATCTTCTTCCCATGAATTTAATAAAATTATTTCTTTATATATCCCTCATCAAATCCTCCACAATATTATAGATCTGGCCGTGGATTGTGGATTACATCCATCTCTTATGGGAAATTGGCTCTATTCGTCCATCGAGGTTTCACCATTAATTCTGCATGTACCTAATCCTTATTCAATAAAATCATGGGAAAAATATCCATGCCTTGAAATGATCCCATATATATTCTTATATCATCAATCCATGCCTTTAACATGACTTCGTCGTGGTTTCGGGGGTTCGATTGGGCTTGATACTGCTTGAAAAAGTCAAATTGGGACCAATGGGTCCAAATGTTGTTGTCCATGAAGCAACGAGGGGGAAATAATGAAACCAAAGGTTTAAAAATTATTGTAAAATAATTCTTGGAAAAAATAAGGGTCATCTAGAGGTAGAAAAAAACTGAAAATAACTATGTTTCTATACACAGGCAGATGCGATCAACCACTAATTGGTGCAAATCCAAGAACATAGATGGATATGCTCAATCAATTTAATAAAAGGGTGTAAATCACCAATTGATGATTAAAACCTCAATTATGGATCATTATTTGATGAATAATGCATCCCATAATTATCTAGATAGGAATTTTCATTCACTGCTTCCTAATATGATCTGATCCAATGTTTCATCATCATCTTATGAGTCCCTACAATAGAAGGAGGAAGGGATAGCTCTAGAATTATCCCATGGTTTATACAACTAACCCTTTAGAATTTATCCTAGAAGTGATATTATATATCATTTCCCAATGTCAAAATGAATGAATGAATGAATTAATTAATTAATTCACTGAACATACCACCAACTAGTGAAGAGTATAAACACCCATGCTAACCCATTTTATATCTCGCCTTAGGTAAACACCATGTTGAGGATTGAAAAGTGGTATGATATTTATATCTGAGCTTCTATTTAAGATTTTGACCATTTTCATTAAGAAGATACGCACACATAATATATATATATATATATATAATTAATTTTAGGCACACTGATCCTCAGAATCAGACGCTGTCTTAGCGCCTAACTCTGTAAATATATAGATAAATATTTCAAAGTATTACAAGTAAAGATCTGTGTCTCTACATTCTCAACTTTATACAACCAAGAAATGTGGGAAAATATAATTTTTCCTTATAAAGGGACTAATATTGTTAGAATACTTTGGCACAACACTAAAAAACTAAACTTTGATACTTTTAATATGTTTTATAGAGAAATAATGGATTAAAATAATGGAATAATCACTCTGATAATGAAAAATGTAGCTGTTCATGGAAATATTAAAATATAAAGAAATAAATATTTTAAGGTTTACAAAGTTTTCTATACTCAATTGAGTAAAATTTGTGCTTCAATTAGATATTCCAAACAAATTAAAGAGAATAAATTAGAAAACTTATTTGTAACTCTCAAAATGAATGAAGATGAGATACAAGAATAAGTATATAGTTATAATATAGTTAAGAAATCAATATTTTGAAGGTTTTTATTTCAAATAATGAAAAAATGTCAGATAAATAGTTTCTAAATCATCCAATGGAAAAGAATCATGTTGTTAAAATTTAATAGATGATCTTTCTCAATTATAAGAAAGATTTAATAACATTTATGAGAGGAGAAAAGTATTTAAAAATAAATTTATAAAGTATGATTTAAATTTAAAGGATGTTATATGATATTAATATAAGAAAAATGGACATATTAATCTTCATTTTAATTAATATAACAAAAAATTGGGATGAAGTTTCTCAAAAAAAAAAAATTAAAACTTTAAGAAGAATGAAAATAAAGCTATGAAATTTACTTGGAGTTATATGATGAATCATGTTATAAATAAAATTATAACTATGAATCTATTAATTAAAATGGGAAAAAAGAAAAATTAGTTTAATTTCTCAAAATAAATAGGTATAATCATTATTACCTCTTAATTATAATTAAAAAATTTATGAATTTGATGAATTTAATGACTATTGTTCTATTCTTAAGGAAAAATATGACATTAAAAAGAAAAAAAGACTCAAAAGAATTATTGTAATTATAATATTACTAAAAAATATTCATTATCTAAATAATATTATAATTAATGTCTAAAATTGATAATGACATATCTTCTTGTTTCTTACATGGTAGGAGAATTAAAGAATTATTCACTGAAATTGATTCTTTGAAACTGGATGCTAATTTTTTTACATGGGAGATTATCTTTAAAAAATTCATAATAAAAAATAAAATAAAATAAAATATGTAAGTTGAAGTAATATTTAAAAATAAAATATTTATAAGAATTAATTTATGTTTGGTTCAATTTAAAAAATCATGTCAATTGTTACTTATTTTCATTTTGGAATTACTATACATTATTTTAATTATTTCTATTTTTGAATGAATTTTTTTCCCTTAATAATAAAAATATTTATAAAGAATTATCTTGAGTGAAATATTGAATTTATCATCAATGTAAATAGATTTAGTTGCATAAGCCTTTAGTTGCTAACATTTTTTAACCCAGAAAGTGTTTGGACAGAAAAATATTTTTTTCTGATATTTTAATGGGGAAATAAATTATCCACATGGATTTTTTTAGACTATCTAGAATATAAATCCTTGATGGAAAATACTTTTTTTTGGTCTATGACTTTTATATATTTACATGGTTATACTTTTTTTCATAAAAGTGAAACTTGTAATATCTTCATAAATTTATGCATACTAATTTTGAATGTGAAATTTTTGAAACTTATTTCATTTAAAAGTGACTATTGAGGAGAATCTAAAACTAATTAATTTAATTCATTTTATTAAAATAATGGTTTTAAACATAAATTTTATACCCCCAAACACCTAGGATAAATGTACATATTAATATAATAAATAATACGTTGAAAGAAATTTCTAAAACCATTTTATGTGAATATAGTATGCATAATAATATTTTAGATGAAGAAATTATAACAACATGTTATGTATTATATATTTTTCTAATAAAACCCATCACATTTAAAATAACCTATGAGTTATGGGATAATAAAAAATCAAAACTTGGATATGTTAATTGTTTTGGAAGCATGGTTTATACCTGGAACACCATGAATGATATTGGTAAATATAATACAAAGGATGATGATGATGTATTTCTTGGTTACTCTACAAATTACAAATATTATATAATTTTCAATAAAAATTCAATATTTTTTGAAGAGTGAACTCACATGAATTTTGATGAATGTGACCCCTTTGATCATAGGAAAACACAAATTAATGATATTCATGATTAAATGAATATAATGAGACTTTATAATCCTACTAATAGTATAAAAGATGATTATGAGTGATATTTTCATGTGAAAACATATCTTGAATGGTTATACACTTTAGAAACTAAGGATGTTCTTCCTAAAAAACCTAGAGCCATAAAATTCCATCCCATAGAATGTTTTATTATAAATTTAGATGGAGTTAGAACAAGAAGGATGTCTAGAAGTTTTATTAAAATTTTAGGGGTTATATCATAATTTGAATGTAAATATATAGAGGTATATTTGAGTGATTAAAGTTGGGTTTAATTAATTATAAAATAGTTAAAAAAGTTCAATCTATATAGAATTTTATAATTAGATTATAAACAATTTTATTTTCTTATTATAGTTACTAAATTATTTTTATAAATATGAAAGATGATATAGGAGTGATTTCTAATAATAATGATATATTAGTGGGTAAATGTTACAACAAATAGGAAGTGATATTTTATAAAGAATCCCTTTTATGTATTAACTAGATTATAATCCATTATAATTCTCTTAGCCTATACCTGTCATATGAATTTTAAAATTTTATAGATTGAAGTTAAATATAAATTTTAATGGTTTTATTTTGTAGGATTTTTATGTTAAAAATCCTCATGGTTTTTAAAATCATCATTTTCATAATTCTAAATTAAAAGATACCAAATATTTATATGGTCTTAAAGAAGAACATAGTGCTTAGTATGAAATAATTTCTTATTTTATTTTATTAAATAAAATTTCAATTTTATTTACAGATCCTATATTATTTAAAAAACATAATTTATATATTTATCTTATTAAAATATTTATTAATGATATTATTTTAATCTCAACTAATTATAAATTATGAAAAGAAATCTCAAAATTCACATAACAAGAGTTTGCAAGAAATATTATTGGTGAGTTAAATTTCTTTCTCCATTTTCAAATCTTTCAAAAAAAAAACATTGATATTATGATAAATCAAAGAAAGTATATATATGAAATACTAATATGGTCTGGAATTGATAATTGTAATTTTTATAAAAATACTATGAGTTTTAATATTAAAATATATTTGTATAAAACTTGGAAACATATAGATGGAATGTTATACAGAGGAATGTTGAGCTGATAAGTTGTTTCAAAGTAAATGAATATTTGTAGAGGTTTTGGAAGACACTTGATTAAGTTTTTTTGTCTTGATATTGAAGAGATTAATCTACAATATCATATTCATCTTTGGAAGCATTTGTAGAGAATGTTAATGTAGATTTTATGGTTTTTTTTTGAATTTTTTTTGTCGAAAAACAAATCATTTTTAAATTGAAGTAATGTTTGGGGATTCATCTAAGATAATGATTATTAAAACACTTCTAAATGTTTGGAATCTATTTTGGAATATTTTGAAATTAATTTAAAATTAAATATTTACAAATTGACATCTGCATAATCATAAATATGATGTGAATAAGCATAATCCATCAAATTGAGTGGATAAATGGAAAACTCATGTCTATGTAAACATTGTTACAAAGAGGTGTACACATAAATCTATGACTTTGAAGAATTATTCCTTGTATATGTAAACATCATATGATATGATGTAATAGTCATATTCTCCAACATAATAACCATTTTATCTACGTAGGAATCATGTGTCGTATATGTGAACATGATTAGATCTATGTAAATATCCTGGGTGATTTGTGAAATCCTCATCTGATCTACGTAATCATCAATACTTGGTGATTTTTAGAGTTTTTTGAAAATTTAATCTTCAAGTTTCTAGAGTTAAATATTTTAAATAATATAATAAATATTATTCTTCATGTTCATTTTTTTTCATGTAATAGAATATCACAATTAAATACTATGATTCATGCGATTATTTGAGATTTAAATAATTCAATGCATGGTGAACTGTTCTTCTCAAATAATAAATATCATGTTTTATAGTAAATCCATGATTGAAGTTGTTGGTTATTTATGATGAATGTGTAAGTCCTCATGGATTAGAATAAAATCTTGTGTCATGATTGACAATAAAAATATTAGAGTGTTTGGAAGCCATGTTATTTCCTGTTCGATTATTAGAGGGATTTCTATATTTAATTTTCAATAGGAAAGGGAGACAAAGATAAATCAAATATCATGTAGGTCATGTAGAATAGTATTCAAATGAATTCAAATAAAAATATTTATAATTTTTCTACTGGTTGAATACTGGAACAAAATATATTTTTTTGGATAATTATTCATGTGGTTTTATGAATTAATATTTTTATGAGAAGAAGAAAAATATATGCATGTGTAAGAGAGAATCAATACAAAAAAATGAATAGAAATTATTGAGCAACAAAAATACCTAACAATTATCATATTATGAAGGAGATTTATGTTTGTTTAATCTATGAATAAAATAAGTACAACTAGTGTCATCTTGCTGTTCGCCGATGTAGAATACGAGGAGAAGAAAAGTAAATAGTAAAGAGAGATTGTGTATTCTAGATTTTCAAAAATAGAAGAAGTATTTTGTAATCAGTGTAATAATGGAAGAATAATCATCATTTTATATTTTTTATTTTGTATAAATAATAGGTGTTGTGTGAATTTTTGTGAACATAAAATTATAATAAGGTATATTCATACTATTGTGTGTGTAAAATAAGAAACTGAGAAATGGGAGGCACATAAAAAACTCACAGATTCTGTATTTGTAAATGAATTTTTAATTTTACCCAGAAGCATATCATTTTAATGTATAGGATACACCAAATCACTCCTGGGAGATGTGAAAATGAAGTTTCAAGGATAAACCATTCATGATTATAGATTATAGTTTGATAGCAACAAATCACGTGATTATGGAATTTCTATCTCGAATGAAGGAATATCCATCTCACATTGAGAGGTAAACCTTGAAAATAATTATGCTCCTTATGTTGGTGTGTGTTTTGGAGTTTTTTAATCAAAAAAATATCTCATATTAACCGATGGAGAAGATTACTTTGAAAAAGAACTAAATATAAATAATATTAATAATTCCCCCCTACATTCTCCCAAAGATCCTGTAGGTGGATCTATATAGAATAATTGTGTATTTATTATATATGACTCATAGTAAAAAGATTTCAATTTTTTTATTTGTATTTATATTAGTTTGTAAGAATATATTAAGTAATATTATCTAATATCTTCCAAAATGGTTTTATTATATTTAAAAATTTCTCATTCAGTTTATTTTCTCTTTCCAAAAAACCTATATATTTGATTTAATTTCATATTTTTATGTTAAATTTAGGGGTTTTAGAGTAGATATGAAGTGTAAATCAAGAACCTAGAACTTATTAGGATAATTATTAGTTTCTTATTCTAGTAAGAAACAATACTATGCAGCTTTATTTACTACTGATGAAGATTTTTATAGATTTAGTTATTGTGAAGAAGTGTTTTATATGAAACACACCTTAAAGGATTTTAGTTTCAATAATATATACGAACTAATAAGATGTGATAACACTAATAATATAAAAATTTCATAGAAAATGACATGCCATTTGAGTATCATGCATATTTAAATTAGGTATCATTTTTTGGGAGATCACACTCACAAAGATGATATTTATCTTGAATTAAATAACAATCAACATTAGTTCGATGATATATTTCTTAAGAATCATATAATTGACTATTTTGAATTTTTTAAATTGTATATGGGTTTAATTAATTTAAAACAAGTTCAAAATATTTTCTTTATGTGTAGTCACATTTTTTTTTGATATTAGTGTTTATTTTTTTTCATTACTTGAAATTTATCGACTTCATTATTTTATGAATTTCACTTGGTTTTAATATTTAAATATCACCAAAAACATCATAATCTATTCAATGTTATTGTCTCACATTTTATTCATTTTGGTATGTAAAATTAATTTGTTATACCATCCTATATAAATTCTTTTTTAATATCATAAAATAAGGTAGAATATTGGGAACAAAAAAAATGTATTTCATTGATTCATTAATTCATAAATTTTAATCCTATTAATAGTTAATTATTATATAAAATTAAATGTCTTAATTTTGTGGTTTTTATAAAAAATGAGGATATTGTTTTATTATTTTGTTATTCATATTTTATAATCCAATATACTCTCATTTACATTATGCTTAGATAGTGAAAAATACCCTTGTTTTTGTTACTAATGTTTTTTACATTAAAGTGGATTTTAGGTGAATTATTTGTTTATTTAAGTTTCTCTATGTATTTTTCCTTGAATTTATATCCTATATTCATTATTTTCACTAATTATAGAATATTACTTATTCTGTAGAGTTAGTAAAATATATCTTATGTGTGAATGATCTTCATACATATTGAGTTTAAAAAATGTAAAATATATTACACATTATAGTGTTCTAAAGAATCATACATATTTAGTGGAGTTGATAAATATACTACAGGCCGAGGAAAAGTCCATGCATCTAGTTTAAACCTGGTGCCTTTAGAAGAACATTCCAGTGTTGGAGGTTGAAACTGACTCAGAGATTCTCCCTGATGTAATGAATGGCCTTTTCACCCCCCATGGTAGATTAATTACATCATTCTAAAGTGAAGAGGTTCCCTTAATGACACTACCAAAGTGATTCACTCATGACGGGAGGAGAATCAAGTTACAGATTATCTTGAATCTGTTGATTTTCTCGGCTCTAACCCCATTTTTGTCAACAATTTGAAAACCTTGAAACCACAGGGGTTGGATTTGTTTAGAGAATATTCCCTTGACCTTCATTTTTTCTGCCTCCTTAGCTGTGTTTATGTGGTTGGTGGTCTTTTTTGTTATCTTTACATTTTAATAATAAAAATCTAATGTTGTATGGATGGATATTACACATTGTCTAGAAATTTATAATGCATTAGTGGAGTTGAATTATTATCTTACTTGAGACAAAAAACTTATACATTAGGAAAAATGAATAAAACCATACATTTTGTGTATATTTTTTTTGGAATTCATATTTATGTATTATTTATATTTAGGATTTATATTAGAGATATCACACAATGTGATATATTAAGGTCACAGGATTATGATATTAAATATTCAAAAGATATGACATACCAAAATGAGTTTTAAGATATCTTTATTTTAGAATTTATGAGTGGTTCAAACAATATACAATAACAAACACTATTTTAGCCTCATTTTTTGATATTTTTATCTAATGTATTTTATTATGTGTTTTTTCTATATACTTTACCTATTTTTTAATATTTATATTTTAAAAAATCTATAAGTGATATTTTATTAAACATTTTCCACTCCCTAGAATAATAGTCCATGAAGCTTGAAGTTATCCAATGAGATTTATTTTTTAGGATATTTAAAAACATAAAATCATGATCATACCATGAAAATTTTATTACACTAAGATAATGTTGACATGTAAGTGAATAAAAGAAGATTCATTCCAAGAAGATAATTTCCATGTCACAAATAAATTAAAGTAATAGAGTTTAAGTTTGAACAATTGTGAAGAATTAACTATCAATGCCTCTAATAAATTATCAATCGAAATCTATGAATGATAACTAGAAACATGTATTATTAAAAATTCATGTGTTTAAAATTTAAAATGGGTTGCATCGTGATATTTGAAGAATATTTAATTATGGATTATATTGAACTAATTTTTGACTCAATACCAATACATATGAGGATATTCATAAAAGATTTTACACTTTTGAGTATATCTTTATTCATGAGGGAAGTTTTGTAATGGTTTTATACTATATTCAAGGAGAAGATTATAGATTTATGTAACTTGGTTTATTTTGAATTGTCAAAAGAAGGAAGAACTGTAGTGGTTGGATTTTTTATTTCTTATTTATATATTTTCTAGATAGATTAGTTAGGATATATGAGATACACATATATAAAATATTCAAAGGAAAAGAATACAAAAATTTGATTGAATAATCATGAATATTTAATTATATAAATTATATCTAACTCTATTATATAATTTTTTGATATAGATTACTGTTTAAAAAGAGATATGAGAAGTTTATTGCAGAAGATGTGAATTTGGGAAGAAATTCACTATAATAATAATTTCATTCTAGGACTACACCTTAATGGTTTATATATTTTATAGAATAAATTTATCCATCTATCAATTTCTTGGGGATTTTAAGTATACACTAAACTATTTTCAATATTCCATATCCTTTCTATTTATATTTCAATTTCACACTTATTTTTCTGTTTGGGGAAGAGAGACCTAGTCAAATACTTGTAAGAGATATTTTTGTAAAAGAATATGGAATATTATACCAAGTTTTAATTTATTGGATGAAATTATATCATTTATAGGAGATATATATAAATAAAACCATGAATCCTATAATAGATGTTGGTAGAGTAGACTAGTGGATTTTCATGTAGTCTCGAGCCATTGAAAAAGTATATTATACAAAAATCTTTACATTATTATTATTTTGGATGCATTTGGATGCATACCATGGTTAAAAGTAAAAGATAAATATACTAACTTAAAGTGGGAGTTTGGATTTATTGAATTTTAAATTAGGTGAAATATTTTAAGGAGAATCAATTCACCCTAACTCTGGATCTTCAACCTTACTGGGATAACATTCATAAATTTTAATATAGGAGAAACTATTCATAAATAATTCATAAATAAATATAATAATAATCATTTTATTATGTAGTCTTGAATTATGGGAATTCCATAATAAAAAAAGTATATAAATACTTATATATATTTCCAATATGAATTCTTTAAATTTTCAGTTATATGTAATTTAAATTAAATATGTGATATTGAATGCAATATTAATATTTCATATTTCAATTCTATCATGTAAATAATATACATAGTTTATATATATTATATTTAATATTTATTTAATCCTTTTTCAAACCAATTATCAAAAAACCCTTTTATTATTGTTAAAAAATTCCCTCAATTAAAGAACTTTACTTAAAAAATTCAAATTAAATAATTAAGAAAATTTCATATTTTTAAATATAATTTTTTTTAATTTTTTCCTTATTTTTTAATTTATAAATTTTTTATAATTTTCCCTTATAATTTCTAAGTAAATATGTTGTTTCTATTATAAGAAATTTTAATTAATTTTAGAAGGTATTTAATATTAACAATTAATATTATGGATATTTGATTAATAACGATTTTCTATAAATTTAATTAATTAATTATAGAAAATTAATAATTAGTTAATTTTTAAAATCCTTTAAAAATTAAATAAATATCCCAAAATACTATTTTTTTGATTTATTAATAATTTAAACCAATTCATAATTATAATATTGAAAATTTTAAATTTTATATGTATATAATATTTAAAGAAACTAGTTATCATAGGAAAGGATTCACCAAATAGAGAAGTTATCTATCATAAAATATGTTAGATAAAGAAAATTATGTGAGATTAAATTGCCTCACATAATATTAAATCAGTGATCAGTGACCACAACATATAATATAAGGCCAACGTAATATTAAAACAACAAGTGTTCGATTATCTCACCAAAGATTAACTAAGTGTGGTGATGACCTACGTACTATTAAAATAACTATTTTGTTAGATTAACCATGTGGTACTTGGAAATCACAACCAAAGGAAACTAGATTGGATGAGATTATCATAGGTTAGTTCATGTAATATTAAATATTTCATGCAACCGTTATGTAGGATGAGCCCATGTGTCTTTTAGCTTCCTCAACTTACGCAATAGAGACTTGTGCTGTGTTAAAACTTTTAGTTCCTAAGATATCATATTCTGTGATTGGAACTAGTATCACATTATCTATACAATTCTCTAGTATTCAAGATCTATTAATTTATTTCATCAGATATGACCACCAAAATATCATATAATAAAATCCACCGACAACTAATGAAAAACATTTTGTTATTCCCCATTGTATACCTTATCATTGGGAACAAGTATAAAACATTTTATGATAATGAATATCATAATGGGATCCACATAACAAAATATCTCTCATTTTTAATGATAGGGAGTTTAAAAACAATATGAATTTTTATATTCATCATTTCTCAACATGATTTTATGAATAAAAATAAAAGATGATGCTCTAATATCATTGATAGGTTGATTATGATAGTTTAAAAATAAAAATAAAAATAAAAAGTAATTATAAACCCAAGATATCAAGAACACAATTCTTGAAAATCAAAAACCATTCTATAAATAAATGAACTACAAAATATACCATACCAAAGTCAATATTCTATAACTATATTCATATAGTGGTTGATGAATGTAACATAATTTCTTATATTGGTGTATGAAGTGTTTAAGTTAAAAAAATTTTCCTTTCTATTTTATTTTCAACTCATTTATGGGATTTTTAGAAGTTTCTTTTAAGTGGATATGGTTCTGGGGACTGATGGTTGGAATAACAGTTTCAGACTAGGCCTTGGGTGGCTGGAAAATAGCCCTCGACTATCTGGTGTAACCCATTGGCTTACTAGTGGAGTTTTAGTATCCCTTCAAGCTATATCAGACCCACCTAGCCTACTGGTAGTTGAGCGAGAATGCTTGGAATTCTTCTAGGCACACCAACCAACTAGTGGCATGTCACTGTATAGTTGGTGGTGCCACTATCTAGAAAGTGTGGCCCACTAAGTAACCGATGAAACTAGTATGTGGGATTATTAAATAGACCCTATTATTTTTAACTGTACTATATTTACACCATATTTAATACCAATTTTAGACTGACCCCCCTTATTATGAATTCAATATATTACCTCCTAACTCTGGAGCTCCCATATTACTCTCCCCTTTGTCCTTCAATATTTTACTAATCCGGTGGCACTAGAACAACAAGATATATTTAAATATATTCCAAACTATTTTCCCTTTTTTATGATATGATCATATATCTATGATGGATTTGTGTTTTCTATCATGAACTGATGATGATTTTTCTCCCTCTTCTTAGACCGGTGATAGACCTAGAGTAATTATAATGTTTCTTGATTGGATCAAGATCTACCATTGATGACAATCATTCTTCATGTAAGTATTAAAGAATCATTTTTGTATACTTCTTCTTGATAGATTTTTTATTATTATACCTTAATATGTTTATTATTACATGCTATATTTACAGAAGATTGATGTTTTAATGACATCTCATTTACCATATCTTTATTATTTATGAATGGTGATGTTTTATAGGTTAGTATTTTTATATTGATAATCATGGGATCTCCTTATTCTTGATTCTCTTCTTGAATATATATTGTGCTAATGAATTGATAATGGAATAATGATTGTTGGCTATACCTAAGTCCCTCTTCTAGAATTGATAGATAATTCATGATATTTTAATCCATTGACAATTGATCTTGTGTTATGGAGACCATTTATTATAAATACCAAATAATTAGTTCCATTGGTGGACTTATCAAGGTATGCGTTTCTAGAATGACCTTACTGACATGTAATTATTTTGAGTCTCCATTATAAACCTATTTTCTGTCAAAAAAAACATGAGTTTGAAATCCCTAACATGTTATTTTGTTCTACGTGGGAGTGTGATGTGGTTCAGTCTTTGATGTCATGATGAACGTTGGAGTGATTATTCAACAAACATGATGAAGGAAGTTCCTTACTATGAAGGGCCTTATATATGATATTTATGTGAAATGTTTTTTTACGATTAATAACCCATGATTTTGGTGTGTTTATATGTTATTGTTTGAGAGTCCTTGATAAATTTATTTCTTGAAAATGTATGATTGTGTGTAGACCTAGACTACTGTTCTTGATATGCCTTGTTTTTCCTTATTGTGGTACTTTTTTCATATGGTATTTCATATAATAATAAACTTTTTTTAGGTATTAGTATAAATATGATGCTCCTTTTTGGTTAGATACCACCTTAGAGGGGAAACATGATGACATGATCATGGATATAGACTATAAATTTCTTGATCTTATGGGTTGCATCATAGAAATGTATGTTAATTCTAGAGTGGACCATGCATGGGATGCGATCCCGTCAACTATAGGCCAAAATGGGAGAATTCCATGCAAGGGTGATGTGTTATCCAATTACATTAAACATGTTTTGTGGGATTTACCATCATCTGTGGATAACCACCCTTATCAGTGTGGGAAATACAGTGTTCTTAATAATGGCCATAGTTGGGTTGGGGCATGCAATGTTTCCTTAAAGGAAATATATGATATATAGACTTTGACATCTTTATCGTCATTATGCTGAAGTAAATGGTGTCGAGGATCATGGTGAATTTTTTAGCACATGATCACTCGACACATATATTATATCATTACATAAACTATTATATATTATATAAAATTATGTTAAGGATGTATTGGTGGAATCCTAATGGGATTGTTACTCAGACCCTGCAAGGGCATCTTGGTGCACAAAAATATTTCTGACCCACAATCCAGTGAAGGGAAAGGGACTTATAATAGTGAGTAGAGGAAACATGGGTTTGGAGTAAAATGAAATATGAGGACCCACTATAGACTATTGAAGATATATTTATTATCTTTCTTTACCACTATGATACATTGGTTTGGATATCCATAGTGGGAGAAGGTTACATTATTTTGATGAGTTCTATGCCATGACATATCACTTTTTTTAATTTAGTATTCACATGTTAATCTAATTATACTGTTTTATTTTATTCTTTTAATTATGTATTTATATGACATGATATTTAGCATATAGTCTCCCCACTAATGGTATACAGACCCATGATACTAGTCAAGAATTTTTACATATGGGGAGGCATGCATGGTGTCATGTGACTCTCTAGCTCAGACTCGATGGATTAGTTCAAGATGTTAAAAAATGGTAAAAGAGAATTTTATTCATTTCTTTTGAATAAATTGGCATATATCAGAATAGAGATAGATTTTTTGGGACTCAAGAATGGGAGTTTCCATGTGTCTGGATTTTTCATGTGCAAAATACCTTTGATTTATAATTGACACGATTTATGTTACATTTTTATGATATTTTGGTGCGTTCATTCTTCATAAGTAGGAACATAGGATACCATTACATACATATAACTATCTTGTGAAGCATACTATTTCTTTTATTTAAATCATTTATTGTTATATCTTATTGGTATAAACATTGATTAATTTTTTTATATATTTTTTAATGACATTGTTATATATTTTTTGGAATTAATTGGCTAAACATGAGCATGATTTTATGTTATATATATATATTGGTAACTGTGACTAACATTAAAGGATGAATTATATGGTTAGTACTAAAATGATTATACCTTGGTTTATTAGTAAAATCTTAGTAGAACCATTCTGTGGTCACATAGACTAATTACAACATTTCTCAGCCTATTAGATTCATATCTTCTATACTTTATTTTGGAATTTAATAAATGTCACCGCATAAATGTTTAGTGGAACTACATGTTTTGGTCTCCCAGGATGTTTCTATGCCACCACCAGTGGTGTACAAATATATACCCCATAATTCTTCTATAAAGGACCTATTTATTCAGGCTAAAGACCCATTTCAGTTGATAATTTTTCAAATTATTCTGACTTATCGTAGAAACATCTAGAAGACGATGACTAATCATTTTTAGAAATTTCATATCCAAAATATTATGACCTTTTAAGGGTACTCATGGCCAGCAGGATGCATATGATTGGTTGGATATTATTAAGAACATTTTCAACCTAGTCCTCACTCCAAAGGTGGGGCGAGTGATTCTATCGACATTCATGTTTCAAGGACCTATGACAAGATCATGGGATACTATGAATCAAAATGGAAGACAAGAAGGTCTTATATGGGAAATATTCAAGGATTTGTTTCTCGAGTAATAGCTTCCTAGAACGATGTGACTAGACAATGCACAAGAGTTCATAAAGTTTTATAAATGTTCTATGTTTGTTTATATATATTCTTATCGATTCATGGAGTTGTTTCATTTTTATAATTTCTTTGTAGGGAATGGGGTGTATAAAGATAAAAAGTTTGAGATAGGCCTTCAAAAAACACTCATATATCAAATTAATGTCTTTGACCTAGAGGCATACAATTAGGTGATTCAAAAGGACATGAACTTTGATTAGTGACTAAAAGAGGATACAACTATAGGCTTACATATAGTCCATAGAGGAGTAGTGATCGAGTTTCCTCTCACTACAATAGATGATTCTTTGGAAAGTAAGAAGATAAAGTTGGACTAGTATAAATAGGGTATTATGAAGTAGGTTAGATTAGGATATTCTTATTATCCTCTATGGAATATGACTCCAATGAGTGCATTAATTTTGGTAAAAGGGGGAATTATTTTAATTTTTATATGAAGTCATGTATATAGTACCATCATTTTGTCATGGATGATTGTGTCCAAAAACATTTCTTGAGGGATTATTTGGGGAGTGTTGGGTGATCAAGGAAAGTTGGGTATGGAGAACTGCAGTAGACGATGAAGACATCCAACACTAAAATAACATAGCGGAAAATCCGTGTAGCTATGGAATCATGAGTCCAGGTAGTAGATCAAACTCTAATAGATGGTAGTGAGGGACGGTCTTGTATTTGAGGTGTAGTATTGATCAATTATACATTTTATACTACATTTTCTGAAATCAGTGCCTCTCATTCCCTTATCTCTCAAAAATTATTTTTAGACTCGACTTAATTGTCAAGCTATCTTTGGAATTTATATCCCTTGATATACCATTGGGAAACAAAGTGTACTATATTCATTGATTCCAAGAGTGTATTATATTAACTGATTCTGGAGATGATGAGTTTTGATGTTATTATCATCAGGGACTAGATGACCAATTTTCGAGATCACATTAATCACTATTAGAGATGGGTATAATTTACCTCACCAATGGATGAGAAGTTCACGATGACATGATAATAGTAATTTGGATTAGGTGGAGTTAGTATTGATTTGAGTTAGATCAGGATGATCATAATGTATAGTTATTGATTTTATCTTTTAACAAGATTTGTGGCACCCCCCTCATATTTTCCACCAGTTTTAAGAAAACATTTCTGGAATTCATCCTCCGAGAGGTGTTGAATTTGAGATAGAATTTTTCTTAGATGAAAATACCATTTTGATACCCCCTTATCATATGTAATAAACTGATTTGAAGGAGCTCAAGGTATGGATTAAAGACATAGAGAATAATGGATTTATTGGGTAGAGTAATTCACTGTTGGGTGCAATTATCTTTTTCAACCAAAAGGTAGATAATAGTATTCAAATCTGTATAGATTACTGAATGTTGAACCAGGTTATAGTAAAGAAACTATATATAATTTTAATAAATTATGATCTATTATATTATTTATAGATATCTTAATGGTTCTACAAGATTGATCTTCAATTGGGCTCTCACTAGTTACAGGTTAGAAAGGAAGAAATCCTGAAAATGGAATTTTAGAGATGGTATATGATGTATGAGTACTTGGTGATGTCGTTTGGACTTATGAATGTGTTGGAAGTGTTTATGGACCTCATGAACAAGATCTTATACCCATATCTTGACTCGTTCATCATGGTGTTTTTTAGTGGCATCCTCATATACTTGCTAACCCCGAAGAATCATGCTAGACATATTGAGATAGTCTTGAGTATAATTAAAGGACATAATCTTTATATAATGATATAAAAGTGTGATTTTTGGATCCAGGAGGAGAAATTATTAGGACTTATCATTTCTGAGATTGGTCTATCTAGAGAATTTAAAAAGGTGAGTTAGTGATGTCCTGAACACTTCCCTGGAACATGTATGTCATAAGAAATTTTATGGGATTTCTTGGTTACTACAAATGTTTTATCCAAGACTCTATCATTTATCATCACACATGGTTGTGCTGATCAAAATGGGAGTGAGTCTTCAATGGATAGACAAATGTGAAGATTGTTTTCTTGATATGAAGATGAGGATGACTATAGCGCCAATGCTAATAAATCCCAAGTTGGACATTGGTTATGCTATTTATTATGATTAATGAGGTGTTGTTTTATGAGATGTATTGATGAAGAGGGAGAAGGTAGTGTCTTATGGTTCATGTCAACTACAACCTTATGAGTAGAACTACCATACCCACAAGATGTATCTTATAGTCATGTACATGATTTTATGTTTTCGAAAAACTATATCTTTGGTGATAGGGGTTTTATCTACATGGATAAAAAGAGTCTCCATTATATCTTTACAATGTAGGACCTAAACAAGAGGCATAGGAACTGGGTAGAGTATTTATATACATGAGACATTTAGATGGATTATATACTAGGTAAAGGTATAGTTATTACACATTATTTTATCCATAAGGAGTTAGTAGCTCAGGAGATTTATGAACATCCTTCGGAAGAACAGTGGAATTTGGTATGGTTGTTGGCTGATTGAAGGGTGGAAGCTTCTGAAGAACATGGATCAATTATGTAGGTTCAACTTGTTGTATCATATTCTTTGTTAGAACATGTAATGGATGGATAAAAGACATAATTAGAACGTTTTATGATGTGGTAATAGCTAGTTGGACGTGACCCAAAACCCGTGTGTTAATTAGATGATAAATATATAATTCTTGTGCATTGAAGAGTTTTAATCGATGATTATATTAGGGAAGAGTTTATGTGATAATTTAATATTTCAAATTTGGTGGTACATCCTAGAGTGATAATTATGTATCACAATGTCAGTTGATGGTTCTGGTGGTGAGGGATAAAGAATGAGATTTTAGGATTCATTTCTTGATGCCTTACCTTTTAGAGTATAAAGGTCGAGCACCAGTATCTTGGTGGTTTTCCTCAGCCACATCAAGTTACCATGTGGAATTGGTTGGGCATCAAAAATTTCTTATGAGTTTACCCAGGACTCTGAGGATTTTTGACATGGTCTTGGTGATTTTCAATCAACTGATGATGGTTTCTCATTTATTTCTGATTTATGAGACTCACTTAGTAGAAAAATAGGGAAAATTATATGTCCGTGAGATCATATTCTTACATAGGATTATCTTGTGAATTATATCTAACAGAACCACATGTTTTACATCATAGTTTTGATAGTGGTTTTAGAAGGACTTAGTGAATCAACTAAGATTTAGCACTGCATACCATCCTCAGAAAAATGTAAATTATGAGAAGATGATTCATATATAGGAGTATATTCTTCATGATTGCCTTTTACACGTCGGTGTATCTTGGATCAATCACTGTGATATGGATATTTTTTAAAATTACAATAGTTACTAGGATTTTATTTTGATGGAACCTTATCAGTATAATTATGGTATGTTATTTCATTCACATCTTTTCTTTCATGAGGCTGCTGAAGTAGCAATTTTTTTACCTAGTTTGATATTCGAGACATCAAAGTGAGTGCAACTAATTAAGAATAAGTTGATCATATCTCAAAGAATACAAAATTATTACCCTAATTGTGGGAGGAGATATTTGGATTTCATTTTATTTGATCTTGTTTTCCTAATATTACCTCCTCAGTTAGGCCATCGATTTTTAAGGAAATAATGGAAGATAACATCATTCTATGTTGGACCCTTCAATATCACCAAGTGGGATGAGATAATGGCATAATTCTTAGATATCACTTCTCATTACTAATGTATACATGACATGTATCACGTTTCTTAGATTTAGAAGTAAATACTAGATCCTATTAATTTCAATACTGTGAGGATGTTGAGAAAGATCCTGAGGCATCATACATAGAGCACCTATTACAGATCGTAAACCAAATAGTGAAATTACTTTGGGGGAAGGCAATACCACTTTTTCATGTTTAATGGTGTCATAAAAAAATATCAGTGGATACGTTGGAATAATATGCTAATTATTGGGTTTAATTGATTGGGATGTTTGAGTAGAACCATTGAAGTTATTTTTTGAGGAAAAGATGTTGTTATATGGGAATAACTATAGCATCCTCACGTTTCATCGTGTGTGAGGTGTTTAAGTTAATATAATTCTTCTTTATGTTTTATTTCCCATCTAATATGGTCTTCTTAGTGGTCACTTTTACATTACTAAGGTTCTAGGGACTGATGGTTGGAATGGTGGGTTGAGGATAGGCCTTGTGTTGTTGGACAATATCACCCGACTATCCGATGAGGTTCTAGTGGGACTTCTAGCTACGACAGACCCCACTAACCAACCGATGATGTGCCACCACCCTACTACTACACCCAATCTAGGGGTATATTAAATTCACCCCACAAGTTTTAATTTTACTCAATTTTACACCTTTTTAATACCATTTATTGACCTAAACCCCCAATTTTAAATTAGATACATTCCCTCTTGACTATATATCTCCCATATTCATCTCCCATGAATTCTCTAGGATTTGATCGATCTAGTGTCACCATAATGGAGAGATCATATTAGATATTTTTAAATTATTCATTTTCATTATGATATGAGTATATATCTACGATGGATATATGTTTTCATTCATGATATGATGATTAATTATCTCTCTCTCTCTCTATTTTTAAATTGGTGATGGATATTTCATGATGAGAATGTTTCTTGATAGGATAGAGATCTACAACTGACATCGGATGTTCTTAATGAAATTGTTAAAGACTAATCTTCCTAGACCTCTTATTGATAGTGTTTTGATGATAGAACCTTAGTAAATTGGGTATTACATTGTAGATTAAAGGATGATTTGGCATGTTAATGAAATATCATTGATCCAAGATTCATTATTCATGAATTGTGACATTTATTGGGAACGTATTCTTAAATTGATCATCATGGGATCACTTTACTTTTATTATCATATTTAATCGCTTTTATATTGATGAATTGATGATAAAACAATGATTTTTGGCTAGACCTAAGGGTGTATTCTATAATAAACAAGGAATTGATGATCTATTCTTCCTTTGACTATAGATCCAGTGTCTTAGTGGACACTCCTTTAACATAACATGGAATTGGTTTCATTGGTGAACTCATTAAGGAATGTGTTTATAGAGTGAACTTATTGAGATGTAATTCTATTGATTCTCTATTATAAACTTATTTCTTGTCAAACAGAACATGATTTATCCATCTTTGACACGTGAGTTCATTCTTCCTGGTTGGATGATGTGTTTTAGTATTTGATTTTTTTGATGAACCATAGAGCGCGTCTTCAATAACATTGAGTTATAAAGTTACATACAATGAAGTTCCATTCATATTATGTTTCCATGACATGTTTGTTTACTCATAATGACCCATGCTTATTATGTGTTTACAAACGGGTGCGAAAGTGGCATGAATACCTTACTTGTTTGAGATCATATGATTTTGTGTAACCCTTGAGTAATATTTTTTACATATCTTATTATTCCATTCTATGGTTTGTATTTATTATGGTATTTTATAGCATCTGAAAATTTTCTTTAGGTATCAAGATGAATTGGATTCTTATTTTTGGTTTGACAATTCCTTAGAGGGGGAGTATGATGAAATGATGATGGATACAAACTCTTGCTCATTTTATGGTATAGGTTAGATCACAGACATGTTTGTTGATGCATGGGACAATAATTTATTTTCTACCGACCAATGTGGAAGAATTCCATATTGGGGTGATGTGTTATCAAATTACATCAAACATATCGGGTGCGACTTTCCATCAAATTAGGATAACGACCACCATCATAGTGGGGCATGTGGTGTCATCAATAATGACCACATTCAGGGTGGGGGGTGCATTGTTTTGTCAATGACATTAAGTGATTGGAATATTTTGACATCCTTACTCATATCATTCTAAAGTAAGTGGGGTTAGAGAACCTGGAAACTTGGATAGTACATGATGAATTAGAACATGTATCGTTACATGTTTATTTGAGAATTTACTTATTTCATAACATACCTTGTTATATATTATTTTCACTTATGTTAAAGATATAATGGTGGTTTCCTATTGGATTTATTACTCACACCCTACATGAGAATCTTAGTGCGCATACAAATTTTATGACCAAGTATCCAATGAAGTAAAAGGGACCTAAGAATGGGAGTTGAGCAGAAAAGATCTTGGAGTCTGTGGTAATGTTTGAATTCACCCCAGATTATTGTTTCTTCATTTATTATCTTTAATTATTTATTTGATATATTTTTTTTATTTCCACACTGGGAGCCGTTTATTTTATTTTTATGGATTGTGTGCAATGATATATAAATTTTGTTAATTTAGTTTCCACATGTTACTCTAATTATTATATTTTATTATTATATTCTCATTGTGTATGGTGATGAAATGATACATAGGTTACAATATATTAACTGATTTAATACAATCCTTTACTACTGGTATGATCCTCTTACATATGGGGAGGCACGAATGAGGTCATGTGACTCTCCAACTTGGACCCATTGGTTAGGGTCAGGATGTTACAATGAATATCACTAAGGAAAAACTTAAATACACTTCTATACATGTTGTATCCCTGAGATATACCATATAAACTATATGTTTTGGGAAAGTCTCTCCTCACACCAATGTTATGTTCGTATTTTTCTCGATTAAAGAGTGAGGGAAAAATAGAGATTTGGTAGTAATGTATGGAATCATTATGACTTCGGAAGGTTTGAGTGATGTCATATCTATTTAGTTTTGCACCTTATATATCCATATAGAAATTACAATTCATTAACTCATATGTTTATAACACTTGAGTTAATTCCCCAACCAACCATAAATTCATCATATGGATTCATCACAATTACCATAAATTTACACTTTTGAAACACTGGATATTAATGATATCCAATATTTGATGATTTGAATGTAAATCTATATACTACCATGTCACATTTTTGGCTTGTTATCTCATAAAAATCCTTGTTATTTCCCTAGTGAAGTGCCTTATAATATGTCAATAAGGCATATGATATGCCATTGCAACCATGCATGTCTTACTATTTTACATGATCAATAAAATTCATATTAAGCTCTTATATATAACATATATATTAGGCTTTAGGGGAATATATCCAAAAATAAAAGATTTTATATTCATCAAAAATTTGGAAAATATTGTGTAAAGAGAAAATGAGAGGGGTAACCTTGTGGAAATTGAATGTCATTTTAAATGACAGTGTAGGTGGAAAACACCTTCAAAACATCATCTGATGTCATTTTATGTTTCTAAGCACTAATATAGATTAAAAAAATAGTTCTTCCCTTTATCTATGAAAACAATATGATAAAATGAAAACATTTATAAGTTCTAAAAAAAATTGGTAATGATAAAATTTATCACCACAAAAATAGTGTTAATCTGCAGTAACCCTTTTTTAATGAATTTGTATCACTAATAATGTTAAAATTTTATCAATTACTTGTTAGCACCAATAAGGGTGTTTATTTTATCAATGATGTTTTAGCACTAATAAAAGGTACATTTCATACAATATTAATACTATAGAAGTTAAAAATATTAAATAAGTGTTGTAACTATAGTAGAAATGACACTATTTTTCTTGTAGGTACTATATTTATATAATTAGGTTACAATAGTAGACACTATAATAGATGCATGTACTTTTTCAAAGAGAGTATTATAGAATTACTATTCATAAAAGGGGCCTTTTATCCCCAAAAAGTAATCCATTGGGCTTAGAAAATGGATTTCAATCCACAAGTTCTTTAATCTACTAAATTATAATGGTCATAGTAGGTGCTTGTCATTCCATGTTTGGAGGGATACGGCTTCACCAACTACTATGCCTGGGTGTGTGTGTTTGTGCTTGTAGTTTTTAATCCCTTCATTATAAATTATGATATATATATATATATATATATATCAATATATAACATAAAAATTCATTTTCATGATTGGTGTTGCTGTTTCCTATAAAGTGGTGAGAAAGGGATTGAATCTCATATCTCTCTAATTTATCGGGAATTTAAAGGTTTCATGAACCGACTTGGATACCCTACTACCTTGATAACCAACCTGATCCTGACATATCCTAAAGGGAATTCTCGATCCCCATGGGTTGGCGACTATCACCTGTAATCATACAATATAAAAGTGGAAACAAATTTCCCAAAAACATAATAGAAGAATTATATACATATCAGTATGCTCAAAAAATCTAAAGGAAGATAGTACCAAAAACCAAATAGGTATATAAAAACCCAAACAGAACATCATCAAAGTACCATAAGTCTTACAAGAAGAACCCCACATTACAAATGACACATCACTCCAAGACCCAAGGGATTAAGAATATCCAACTCCCCCAAGAGGGACCTTCCCTTTACTTGAACCTTTAAGGGGAAGATATAAAAATGACTGAAAAAAAGGTATGTTGTTCACTAGAAATCCAAGAAATGTCTCACCATGAATTCTATTATAAGATTCTATAACAATAAACCAAATCATAATTTAAATTTTAATCAAAACATGTATGTCGGTATTGTTGCATATGTAAAAAAACATTCTTTTCACTTCAATTGATGGAAACAAATTCTGGCATGGATTAAATGGACATATTAAATGTTTTTTTTTATAAAAATAATTAGGCATGATTAAATTTGTTTCAAAATCAATGGAATTTATAATAAAAATAGTCATAATAAGCACAATGGTCATCTTCTATGAGGTATAATAGTTCCAAGTTATGGTATCCTGACACATCTCATATCGGTGATCACAAAAATTATGTGTAAAAAAGTCCTTCATGCTCAAACCATATAGGACCCATCAAAATACCATTAGGGATATGTTTTTCTAAAATATGTTTTTTAGAGTTATAAATATTCATTATATTTCTTGTTCATTACCATCCTATTTTATTTTTCCAAATAACCCACTAAATACCCAGGATTTCATGTGCTCAGTTAATCAATAGAAACAAGGAAAATTATTTCATTTAAAAATACTTCACAGTCATCCAATTTTCATTTTCACAATTCTAATTAAAATTCAAAACCAAAAAATTGGTTTTTATCATTTCATTCTTTTTCAATTCAAAACCAATAACTATTTATTATCAAATAAATTTAATCCATTTTCTAAAACCAATTCTAAAATAAATTTAAAAATTCCACCAATTTAAAATTACACACCAAATTCTTATTCCATCAGAGTTGGGGGGTTATTACCCAAATTCCATGCCATGTAAAATAAAAATTCCAATTCACATCAAATTGGTTTTTTAAATATCAATTGGATGAAATTTCAAACACAAGAAATTAAAGGTTTAATAAATTGGAAAATTTTAAATTGAACCACGTACCATTCTCATGGAAACAAAATTCCCACAACATGACTCACCAATTATTGAAGAAGCAAAAAATATATAGTAATTAAATATATAACCAATATTTAATGACCTTGAGTTTAGATCTATCAATTATAAGATAATATATCAAGCTCCAAGAGGAAAATATAAAAAGGCGAAAGAGACATGCAAAACACTTACTAAAGAGATGAATAACTTCCAACAAAATAATCAATCACTGAAAAAATGATCCAAAAGGGTTTTAGGTCTCAAAAATCTCCTTGGAATGGATCTATGTTAAGAGGGAAAAGTATAAAATTAGATGGATTAAAAAAATTTCCAATCAAAAAAATTAAAACCACCTTCATTGATAATAATAAGAAGTGTAACCCCATTACAGATCGTATAGTTGTTGAGTCCCGCATATTTGAAAAAACACATTTCCTTTTGTTAAAAATCCTATTTTTAATATTTAAATGATGTGTACGTTGTTAATGGTGTGTAACCTTGAACTCTATGTACAAGATTCATGAAATATTCCAGGAAATGATTACACATCATGTATTCCCATTAGACAACATTTAAGTCCCCATAAGACTGTGAAATTGTATGTTTTATGCTAAAAATTTAAAAAAATACCCGAATTCACTATTATAGGTATCCTACCAATTCCTTATCAGCCTTACTAAACCAATGAAAAAGGAAAATAAATGTTTATAACATACCAAAAAAATGGTAATGGGGTGTTACAACCTCCGCACCATAATAATTTTCTATCCCCAAAAAGCCTATCGAGAAGCATCCATATGAAAAAGGTGAAACCATTTATCTCTCATTAGTGACTCATGATCCCATGTATCATGAGAATCAGAACCATGTGTAAGAACTTGGTTCTTATTCTTGAGGTACGGGTTTCATCTTTTCCTTTTTCCTTAAGTGTTTTTCAGAAAACAAGGGAAATTGGGGAAAACACCAAATTTATGGGTACACGCCGTGTACTTTTGTACATATGCCACATACTTCAGCTATGTGGGATGAGAATACATGGCGGATAGGTTTTTCGGTAATAACAAACTACATATCAGGTACTTTCATATACATGCTGTGTACTTTGGTCCTGTTAGACAAGAACACAGGGCGTGTAGCCTTGTCGGTGGTTTGGAATGTAATAACTAACTACATGCTGGGTACTTAGTCATGCACACCGTGTAATAAGTTGGCAGATGAATAGGGTGGTGGTGAAAAGTAGCTTCCAGAAGAACAATTAAAAAATAGTACACACTGTTTACTTGATAGTACATGTCGTGTACTTGAGAGTACACGTTGTGTAGTTATGATTTTTTTTATAAATGGGAAGTAGCCTCCTCATTCAGTAGGGGAGGTAGTGGGTTTATTTGGAGCACCAGGACAGGAGGACGAAGCTTGGAGGTTCTCCCGATCACACGCTGAAACTCCGTTTCTTCCACCCTCGATCTTATTTGGACCACGCGGGTAAGGTGTTCCCTCTTCTTGAACGTTTCCTTCCAATTACTTACCTAAGGGAAGTTATTTACATTTGAATGGGTAATATTCTATCTCATATTTACATCGTTCTTGGTTGTTTCGGGAGGCTCCTTTCACGTATATTGATCAAAGGATATTGAGGTAAGTGGAATTGTGTTTAATTACAGCTGTCGAGTTGATTTTGTGTAATGTTATACCACGCTCCAATGTTCGGGATGTTGTGTGGTTGAAACCTTTACTGTTAAGATACCTATAATTGCATAGGTTCTCTAATGAATAAATATAAACTGCTATTTAGGATCGTTTCTTTGATCCAAGGACACCTCGTGGGTGTGTTTCCCTTGTTTAGCCATTCGGCCAGGATACCCATGGGTATGCCATGATTATAGCATGTTTTGAGTTTTATTAAGAGGAAATGTATATGAATTTCTTTGTTGTGCATTGGGCTTGGCCTGGTTACTTGGTTTTCCTATGGAATGGTTGATGGAAAGGATTGTTTAGACCAAGGGAAATGTTTCTTAATTCTGAGGGAAGTAACTTTCGTGCCTACATGCAATATCTCATATTCCTGTGGAAAATATTCATTATTCCTGTGGGCAGTCACCTGTGGGTTTTGATTCTGCTTCCCTGAGGGTAAGGACTTGCATGTCTGAGGACAACGTTTACATTGAATATTCACTGTGGTGATTTCATATGTTGTACCTTACAAACTAAAGCACAAGCTTGGAATTGATAAATAATTATTAAAATGGAAATGTAACTGGTAGAGATATTTACTTTTGAGTACTTCCTAGTTTACTGCATTTTATTATTGCACACTACTGTTGCACATTTTCACTGACAGTTGGGCACAAGCCTTTGGTGGTTTCCTACTAGGATTTATTTCTCACACCCTGTTTGGGTCATGTATTGGGCCCAAACAGATTATATTACTATAGGTGTTGATAAGGGAAAGGGTCTTTACATAGGTAAATGATTGTTGCAGAGGAGTAGGAGAGCATGAGACCGAGCTTAGGCTTGTGATGCTGCTACGTTCTTGTTTCACTGCTTTAGTTTTGTTTTTCTGTACTTGGTACCCTTTTCTGTATTGTATTAGATTGCATTTTCTTACTTTGGCTGCTTTCTTAGAAGTAGTGACATGTTGCATAATTATATATATATGACTGCTAGTTATCTTTTCCTTATGTTGTCCATTTCTGGTTTATATTGTCTAATGCTTCTACTTTGGTATGTTTATTTATTTTATTCCGTTGAGCTAAACTTTGAAGAATGAGGGCATAGCTTTCCCATTATCAGTCATTGGCCCTCGCTGCTAGTCGGAAACCTTTGAAGTTTGGGAAACTGTACTTGTGGTCATGTGACAAACCGGGTTCGGGGCACCCATTGTGTGGATTTCGGAACTGGGACGATACAATGTGGTATCAAATTATTTTCTTTTCTCTACATTATTTTATTATTTAGTGACAACGGAAAAAGATATATTGTTAAGGGATTCGGTAATAAACTATGCCCGAGAGTAGCTTCCCCGTGTACAGGTAAAGGCTGGATCACCTTGAATTAAATTGTGATTTTCTGCTTATGATTATTATAGTTGATTTGATTTCATCATTGGGTGATGCACTTGTGGTGTGCTATTATAGTTTATACTTGGGTTCTATTTAGTTGTAACCTGATGAGATGAGGGTATGCCATGCATGCATCATTTAGGCACATGTTAGAATCACATGTCATGAAAAGTTTCCATGCCACTTAGGTGCACTAGAAATTGCATGTTTTTTTGATAGATGCTGTGCTATAAATGCATGCTGTTGTGATAGTTACCCTGATAAAAATACCTGTTATTTGATATGGTATTTTTTTATGAGGTTTTGTACAATGAACGCCAAACTTTGGTTCTTGAGGTGTATGGGGCCTCATTTACCGTAATTTGGTGGATCATTGACTGGTTTACCTTGTTTATAACATGTGAAATATGCCAATCTTTGATTCGCGGGGAGTATGGGCCCTCACAGATCGGAATTTGGCATTTTGGTGTTCTTTTCAGTGTTTTTCTGGGCTTCAGAATAGTTTCTAAGGATTATTGTTTGGAAAAACCAAGAATACACACCTTATAGTTTTGACTACATGCCATGTGTTCTTCTGTTCGGGAAGAAATGAAAAAAATTTAAGTACACAATGTGTAGACCTTATACACGCCATGTAGTCTCTAACCGTTCCATAGGCCGTGTGGGCAGAGACACAGGATAGGGATGTTGTTGAGGTAACACGACATGTATAGGTTGAACAGGTCTTGTTCTCTGACCCAGGTAGCCGACCGTGTAGCTAACAATACGGGTCAGTTGTGGCTTCTTAGTACACACTGTGTCCATCTGGAACACGCCATGTAGTGTAACCTAGGTACGCATGCCGTGTCACTACCAACACAGGTCGGTGTTACCTTTTCTAGTACGCACCGTGTACCTATGAGACACGCTGTGTAGTCTTGACCAGTGAGAGACTGTGTGGAGTTGGCTGTGTGATTGGGGAAACAAAGTGGTGTACACGCCATGTGCGGGTGTAACACGCCATGTTCCTAGGGTTGAGACACGCCCATGCCAGCATCAAAACACGATTATGTAAGGGATTAAGGGTGCACACCGTGTGGACTTTATACATTCCGTGTAGTTTCTTTTTGCCTGTTCTTGGGGTTTTCTTTCCCCTTTTGCATAGGCATGTTTAAATGGACAAAAAAAAACCTCGACATTAAATTAAACTAAGGCCCGTGTTTGACCTTGTGGAGTCATGCCGCCAAGATGAATACGAGTTGTTCTCCAAGAGAGTGTAGATGATTATACTCCATAGATGGTAGGCCATGGGCTACCAGTGGATCCTCCAGTAGTTCCAGATGCGATTCTAACCATTATACCAGATGCTGGCGCGGATGCGCAGTTCCATGAAGGATTCATGTAGTTCATGTAGACCTTCCAAGGAGCACCGTAGGTTTCCACATCTGTGGAAGTGCTGAAACATATATTCAAGCAGCAACATCCACCTATGTTTTCAGGGGATGGAGGACCACAGGTTGCAGAGTCATGGCTGGGTTCAATGTAGATGATCTTTGAGCATCTAGAGACGCCTCCTGCGAGGAGGGTCAAGCTCGCTAGTTACATGCTGCGTGATTCCGCCAAGAGATGGTGGGATGTTACCACCCAGATAGAGCATCACTAAGACATGGCATGGGAAGATATTTAGGCAGTATTATATGACTTTTTCTTTCCAGAGACACTAAGGGAAGATCGAGTTCGAGAGTTCATGAATCTGGAGCTGGGTGCCATGTCAGTGATGGACTATTCTGCCTGCTTCACCGAGCTACAACGTTTTTCACCTGTTCTGGTGGGGGATGAGGCGTTGAGGGCTAGACGCTTTGAGGAAGGTCTTCGATATGACATCTGAGCACTAGTGAATGTTTTCAGATTTCCTACAGTGCATGCTATTGTAAACCAGGCATTGATTATTGGGCGGAACCTGTGGGAAGCTAGTGGTGCGGACCAGGGTGGTTTGGTACCAATAACTGGTACTCTTTCTACTGGGAAGAGGAAGAGGAAGATGGATTTATCTCATGGTGGCAGTACTAGATAGAATAATTCTTCAGGTGGATAGGTCATGTGCTACTAGTGTGGTAAAGAGGGGCATGAGAGACCTCAGTGTCCACATGACGCAGTGGAGTGCTAAGATTGCTGAAGGACGAGTCATCTTCAGCATTTTTGTAGGGTGTTTTGACCAGTGAATAATGAGAGGGGTTCTATGCAGACTCCACATGTGGGAGCTGGGCCACCAGCTTCTTACTAGTCATGGAATTGGAATACGTTAGGACGTTCAGGACAAGGTGGTGGTCGTGGCCGTGGTATCCAGACACTAGGATCTGAGAGACAGCAGGGTGGGTTAGCTCAGGTTAGCCAAGCTGTGTCGTAGGGCCGCAACACTAGGCAGGTATATGTAGTGCACCAGACCCAACAAGAGTAGGATCCTTGATCTTCCATTGTCCGAGGTATTATTCTAGTTGCTTCTGTTTTATCTTCTTTACTTTTCAATATGGGTGCTACACATAGATTTATATCTGTGCCCATTATGGAGAGCCTTTGGCCTTGTGTTTCTTCTTATTTTGATATCATGATGCTAGACACCCCGTTGGGAATGAGAACGACATGTGTGCGTCAGTGGAAGGAGTGCCCCCTTGAGGTTGGTGGTTGTCACTTTTTATGGGACCTCTATGTATTAGAGATGAAAGCCTATGATTTCATTCTCGGGATGGACTGGTTGGTACCCTTCTGATCCATTGTGGATTTTTATCATCATAGGGTGAGTTTCACGTCACCTAATAGAGGAAAGTTTCTATACACGGGAGAAGGGGATTTCCAGGTGAGCCGAGATGGACCCGAGCATCGTGGGTGAGGTAGAGTGACACCCTAGATTGTGAGTCTATATCTAGATGAATTGGGAACTTGATAGAAGGATTTCCCTATGGTGGTTAATCATTTTAGGGATGTATTTATGGATGAATTTTTAGGTCTACCTTCAGAGCAAGAGGTGGATTGCTCTATTGAGCTTGTGCCAGGAGCGGCACCGGTGTCCATTAATCCTTATAGGATGGCTACACCAGAATTACAGATCTCAAGAGGTAGTTATAGGAGTTAAAATCCAAGGGTTTTATTCGAACCAGTACTTCTCGCTGGGGTTCACCTGTCCTTTTCGCTAAGAAGGTATATGGTACCCCCAGACTTTGTATGGATTATCATAAGTTGAACCCGTTGATGGTTACGAATTTATATCCCTTACCAAGGATTGATGATCTTTTTGATCAACTTTGAGGAGCACGAGTGTTCTCAAAGATTGAATTGAGATCCAGATATCATCATTTGCATGTTAGATCATCAGACATACTTCTTACATCCTTTTGGAGTAGATATGGTCTATACGAGTACCTGGTCTTGCTATTTGGACTCACAAACGTGCCAGAAATTTTCATGGATCTGATGAATCATGTGTTCCACCCACATCTGGATTCTTTTGTGGTAGTTTTCGTGGACGATATCTTAGTGTACTATCACACTCAACATGACCATGCTACCCATCTCGAGATCGTACTGAGTACACTGAGAGAGCATTAGTTATATGCTAATCTCTCAAAGTGACACTTTTGGATGAACTAGATTCACTTCCTAGGTCATATTATCTCAGAGGTAGGAGTTGCGATAGACCCGGAGAAAGTGAGAGCAATAGTTTCCTGGGAGCATCCTAAGAACATGTTTGAAATATGGAGTTTCTTAGGGCTGGATGGTTGGTACAGGCGCTTTATACAGGACTTCTCCCACTTAGTTGCACCATTGATGGGTTTGAATAATATGGGTATAAAGTTCATTTGGTCAGAAGCTTGCGAGATATCCTTTCAGATGTTGAAGGGAAGGTTGACATCAGCACCAGTCTTGATACTTCCAGAGCTAGGAAAGAGATATACAGTTTACTGTGATGCATCACATATTGGGCTGGGAGTAGTGTTGATGCAGGGTGATTGAGTATTTGTGTACAGGTCTCGGTAGTAGAGGCCACATTAGAGGAAATACCTGACGCATGACCTCGAGTTGTCTGCAGTGGTGCATGCGTTACACTATTGGATATATAATCTCTTTGGAGAACATTTTGTGGTGTTTATGGACCACAATATTCTTAAATACATCTTTACCCAGTGTAACATAAATTTGAGACAATGAAGGTGGGTTGAATACCTTCATTCCTTCGACTTTGAGCTTACCAATACACCCGGTAAGGGTAATGAAGTAGCTGATGCACTGAGTAGGAGAACTCAGATATAGGCAGTGCAGGAGGCTAGTGGTGAGTGGCAGCTTTTGGCTATGTACTCTGAGATGCATTTGGAGGTGCATGATGGTTAGGGGAAAACCTATCTTTCTTCCTTACCTGTGACTTCTATCCTCCTAGATAGAGTGAGGATGAGACAACTATCAGATTCAGAAGGCCTTGTTCTACGGGAGTCGGTGGAAAGTGAGGACCCTCCTCCTGGTTGGACGATAGACGATGATGATGTACTGGGTATCCATGTATGAGTGTGGGTTCCATGGGATATATGCGAGGAGTTGATGCAGGAATTTTATGTTTCAGCTTGGGCAGTGCATCCTAGGGTTACTAAAATGTACCGTGACTTGAGACCTCAATATTGGTGGCCGGGTATGATAAGAGAGGTAGCTAGTTTTGTTGCGAGATGTTCCACCTACTAGCAGGTGAAGGAGGAGCATCAGAGGCCAACCAGACTGTTACAATAGTTACCCATTTCGGAATGGGAATGGGATGATGTCGCGATGGACTTCGTGACTGGGTTGCCGAGGTTACCTTGGGGAAATGATGCTGTGTGGGTTTTTGTTGACAGAATGACGAAGGTAGATCACTTTTTACCGATCAAGGAGACCTTCAGTGTTTATGAGATCAGGAATTTTTATATCTGAGAGGTATTATGTCTTCATGGGTTCCTTCGTTCTATCGTTTCAGATAGGGATGTCCGTTTTACATCTCGTTTATGGAATAGTTTTCAGAGGGCACTGGGTACACAGGTGCTTCTGAGCACAACTTACCACCCTAAGACCGATGGCCAGTCAGAGTATACAATATAGGTGTAGGAGGACATGCTGCGTGCATGCATCCTAGACTTAGGGGGCTCTTGGGAGAAGCATATACCCCTGTTCTAGTTTGCCTACAATAATAGTTTTCTTGAAACTATTGAGATGACACTTTACAAGGCTTTATATGGTAGGCCATTCCAATCACACTTGTTCTGGTTGGAGACATGTGAGGAAGCTTTAGTGGGACCATGCCTCATGTAGGAAAATTCAGAGTAGGTATAGTTGATTCAGAAGTGAATGGCTACTGCATAGTCTCATCAAAAATCTTACGCTGATTGCCGCAGACGACCCTTGGAGTTCGTGGTCGGGGATCATGTGTTCTTGCATGTTTTTCTGAGGTTGGTAAATAGGCTAATAAAGAGATAAGGTAAACTTTTACCGAGGTATGTATGGCCATTTGAGATTCTGGAGAGATTTGGGCCGGTTGCCTATCCGTTTCAGTTACCATAGAGGTACCGGGCCATGCACGATGTCTTCCATGTATCTCAGCTACGCCGTTATTACTCAAAACCATCTCACGTTTTTCATCCCGAGGAGGTTGAAATTCAGGTAGTGGCATCCTTTGAGGAGTATCTGATTTTCATTGTTGATAGGAGCACAAAGGTTCTCCGAGGTTGGTCAGTTCCTCTCGTACGAGTGCTATGGCAGCATGGCCGAGTGTAGGATGAAACCTAGGAGAGGGAAACTGATCTATGTGCTCATTGGCCAAAGTTGTTCACTTCTTTATCTTCACCACCCTTAGAAGTGAAATTCAGGGATGAATTGCTTTAAGGGGGTAATTTTGTAAGAACCCGATTCTTATTCTTGAGGTATGAGTTTTATATTTTCTTTTTTGCTGAAGTGTTTTTGAGAAAACAAGGGAAATGGGGGAAAATCCCAAATTTATGGGTACATGCCATGTAATTTTTTACAAACACCATGTACTTCGGCTATGTGGGATGAGAATACAAGGTGCATAAGTATGTCGGTAAAAAACTACATGCCATGTACTTTCATATACACACCGTGTACTTTGGCCATGTGGGATGAGAACACAGGGCATATAGCCTTTTCAGTGGTTTGGCATGTAATAACTAACTACACACTATGTACTTAGTCATGCACGCCGTGTAATCAGTCGGCAGATAACTAGGGTGGCGGTGAAAAGTAGCTTCTAGAGGAATAGTAAAAAAAAAATAGTACACTCCGTGTACTTGAGAGTACATGCCGTGTAGTTATGTTTTTTCATTATAAATGGGAAGTAGCCTCTTCATTTGGCAGGGGAGGTAGTGGGTTCATTTGGAACACCAGTAGAGGAGGACGATGCTTGGAGGAGCTCCCGATCGCACGCCAGAACTCCGTTTCTTTCACCACTGATCTCGTTTGGATTGCGTGGGTAAGATCTTCCCACTTCTTGAACATTTCCTTCCAATTCCTTCCCTAAGGGAAGTTGTTTAAGTTTGAATGGGTAATATTCTATCCCAGATCTACGTCGTTCATGGTTGTTTCAGGAGGTGAGTTTCACATATATCGATCATAGGAGATCGAGGTAGGTGGTATGGTGTTTAATTACAGCCATCGAGTTGATTTTGTGTACCATTGGACAAAATCCCATGTTCGGGATGTCGTGTGGTTGAACCCTTGACTGCTGAGATAACTAGAATTACATAGGTGCTCTAATTAATAAATATGAACTACTATTTGGGATCATTGATTTGATCGTGGGCCACCCCATGGGTGTGTTTCCCGTGTTTAGCTGTTTGGCCCAAATACCCATGGGTATGCTGTGATTATAGCATGTTTTGAGTTTTCTTGATAGGAAACATATATGAATTTCTTTTTTGTACATTGGGATTGGCTCGGTTAATTGGTTTTCCTATTGAATGCCTAAGGGTAGGGTTTTTTTAGCCTGAGGGAAACGTTTCTTATATCTGAGATCAGTAACTTCTGTGCCTATGGGAAATATCTCGTATCACTGTGGGAAATATTTGTTATGCCTGTGGGCAGTCAGCTACGGGTTTCGATTCTTCTTGCCTGAGGGTAAGGACTTACATGTCTGAGGACAACGTTTACTTTGAATATTCACTGTGGTGATTTCTTATGTTGTACCTGCCAAGCTAAAGCACAAGCTTGGAATTGATAAATAATTATTAAAATGGAAATGTTACTAGTAGAGATAGTTACTTTTGAGCATTTCCTAGTTTAATGCATTTTATTATTGCAAACTGCTATTGCACATTTTCACAGACAGTTGGGCACGGGCCTTTAGTGGTTTCCTACTAGGATTTATTTCTCACACCCTGTTTGAGTCTTGTCTTGGGCCCAAACAGATTATATTGATACAGGTGTTGATAAGGGAAGGGGTCCCTACACAGGTACATGATTGTTGCAGAGGAGTAGGAGAGCATGGGACTGATCTTAGGCTTGCGATGCTGCTGCATTCTTGTTGCACTGTTTTAGTTTTGTTTTACTGTACTTAGTACCCTGTTCTATATTGTATTAGATTGCAGTTTCCTGCTTTGGATACATTCTTATAATTAGTGACATGTTGCATCATGATATCTATATGACTTCTAGTTATCTTTTCCTTATGTATTCCATTTCTGGTTTATATTATCTACTGATTTCGCTTTGGTATGTTTATTTATTTTATTCCGCTATGCTACACTTTGATTAATGAGGTCATAGTTTCCCCGCTATCATTCATTGGCCCTTTCTGCTAGTCGGAAGCCTCTGAAGTTTGCGGAAATGCGCTTGAGGTCATGTGACCAACTGGGTTCGGGGCACCCGTTGTGTGGCTTATAGAATCTGGACGTTAAACCATGCTTCCATGGAGCATAAACCAAAGTTATCATCCTCCCACAATGTACCTTTCCCTTATAATCAAATATCTTGACATGATGCCCAGTCACAGATAAATCATGAACAACATCAATAACACCCCATCTCAAAATGTGAGATGGATCAGAAAGATAATTTTGTAGCTATGATATATGGAACACATAATTTGTCAACATCAATTGTGGAAGAAGTTCTAAATGGTTATCCACATTCCCCACTTTCTCAAAAACCTCAAAAGTTTCTACAAAATGAGGAGTAAGCTTCCCTTGTCTCCTATTCCATCAATGAACTAAATGAGGTGAATCTTTTAGGGACACCTAATATTCAACTATAAATTACAATTGTCTACATTGATGATCAAGATAATATTTACACTGAATCTATGTCACCAACATCTTTTGATGAATCACTCGAATCTTTGTAGTTGTCTCTTTAAAGAAGCTCAGTCCAAAAAATAAACTTTCACCAATCTTCAATACACACAACAGATATTTACAAAGCTACCCATACAGTCCCAAAAAAGGAGCCATTATGACCATCAATTGTAACTTTTGTTTTAAGAAACCTCATCCAATCCTAAATGGTCATTCCAAGATCCACCAAAATCAAGGATGTAGGCACAAAGTATATCCTTAAGAATTTGTATAGCTCACTCTATTTGGCCATCTGTTTATGGATGGTATGCAATACTCAAATGAACCCAAGATCCTAGTGCCTCCTAAAGGACTCTCCAAAATAAATAAGTAAAAAAGGGGTCTCTATCAGATATTATAGCATATGGAACTTTTTGAAAATGAACATTCTCTCTCACCTATATATTTCCTTGCTCCTCAACTTTGGATGTCTCATTAATGGGTATAAAGTGAGATGATTTGTTAACCAATCAACCACAACCCATATCATATTTTTCATTTATCGGTATGTGGAAGAACAACTAAAAGTACATAGAAAACTCATACAACATCCAATTCATCACTAGATGTGGATTAAGCAAACCCAATTTTATATGATTATTGGCCTTGAACTATTGGAAAGTTTAGCAGTGTGAAACAAAGTCAGTGATTCCATGCCTCATACCCAACCACCATAATAATCGCTATATATCCCAAAACAAATTTATGGTTCTTGTGTAAACTTACCATTGGGAATTATGAAAACCCCCCATTACATATTTCCTCATAGATAACGACACAATGTACCATTTTTGAAAATATAGTAGACCCTCTATGGAGAATGAACCCTCAACAGTGATCTCCCCACCATAAATAGAGTCTCTAATGCCATAAAATTCATCATTAAGATGTTGTTCCTGAAGAAACATATTGAGAAAAGATAATGTCAAATGAACAATGTCCAAGATATCTTTGACCACAGTTTCCTAAACTAAAATATGAAACTATGAAAAAGGTTTCATTATGTTCCACACTTCTGATTATTATTTCATGGAATGGGTTACAAGTTTCTTTGCTCAATGAATTTGAGATGAGATTACATTTCCCCATAGTTTAAAAAATATTGAAAAAAATGATTTAAGGTACTCCTCCAAACTCCTATAGTGGTGAATCAAATATTTTTGAGAGAAGAAATAACTCAACCTCTTATGGTTTTAATACATGATAAACCTTTTTATGAAAAGGTAATGCCTCAAAATATTAAGATCATGCATCACAAATTCATGTTCAAGGACATGGTTCAAATAATTCTTATCATGTGGACTAATATATCATGATCCATAGGAAAAAAATGTGATCACTGATCATAATAACACAACCCAAACTTGAACCTAATGCATCAAAAAAGGCCACATAGACCTACCTGACCTCTAAAAGATTCAACATCGATGAAGAAGTCAAAATAAATTTTAAGACAATAATATAACTCTGAAATTTCAATCCAAAAGAAAAATTCAGTCCCTTATATGTAAGATTGGTCATCAGAGAATCCAACTTCGAGAAATACTTTACATATCATCAATAATATTCAGCTAAACCCAAGAAGCTCTGAATCTCAAAAATATTTCGTGGTTTCTACAATGTCATAATAGCTTTCAACTTATCAATATCAATTGAAATACAATTTATTGAGACCATGTATCACAATAAATTAAGTTCCCAAATCCATAAATTATATTTTTTAGCTTGGTATAAAGAAGGTGACTTCTCAATAATTTTATAACTTCCCTAAAATAATGTAGATGATCATACTCTTAGTTAGAGTAAACTAGGATTTCATCCAAGAAGAACACCATGACCATTTCAAGATAATTATTGAAAATAATTTTCATAAAATCCATAGATATCACAAGAGAATTAGATAGACCAAATGGAATTAAATGGTACTCATAATGTCTATACCTACTAGAAAATATGGTTAAATGAATTTCAGATTCTTTTATTATTAACTGGTGATAATCAGATCGAAGAAAAATATTTGAAAAATACTTGGAACCTTTAAATTGGTCTAATAGATCATTAATATATGGAAATTCATACTTTTTATTTACTATGACTTGATGAAGCATTTGGTAATCAACACAAAGGAAAAAATTTTCTGTCAGCTTTAGTATGAATGAGAGTAGACACCACCCAAGGTGACACACTTTGACATATAAATCCTTCATCTAAAATATCCTATAAAAAATTCTTTTAATCCTTAATTTTAGTTGGTTCCATATAGTAAGAGTGAACATATACTGGTTGAGTACTAGGAACTAAATCGATAAAAAAATCTACCTCCCTTACTGGTGGGAAACCAGAGAAGTCATAAGAAAAAATTCCAGGAAACTTGATTATAAATGAAGGGAGATCACTGCTCAAGGATTACCACTCTAGATAAAAATAATACACTGATATTACATCCCCATACTCTAGATAAGAAGGCCTCAGATATACTAGACCTCAGGTAACATTCTTGCAGAAAGATATGAAACACCCCATCATGCACAATAAAGGAGACTTGTGAAAGATAAAAAATAAATTTGGGATTTATTTATAAAGATCCAATCCATCCTTAAAATGACATCAAGAGGTTTCATGTTAAGAACTATAAAATCCCAAGTAAGATCAATATTAGATAATGAGAAAACACAAGGCAAACAATGAATATCCTTCTCTCTCTTTATTCTGATGGGTGTATTAATATCAATCATGTAAGATAAAAGATTTGTCAGAATATTTATCAGATATACAATATGAGATGATATAAATGAGTGATTTGTACTTGTATCAGATAAATAATTCACCAAATACGAATCTATAGTGATGGTACCTCTCAATGTCACTAGACTCGTATCTTATTCCCCTCAAGACTCTTCAACTGTGTGAATAATATTTTTTTTGGATTTTTTCCCTAGAACCTCTTAGATATCGAAACATATGATTACATCGTAGTAATTTTTTTTTCTGATGGACACATACCACTATGTGGATCATATAAGATATAATAGGATTTCTGCAAGTTTCCTAAATGACAACGAAAACTGAATATATTGGGTCTCTCAATGAAAACCCATTTCGAGTACCCATGCTTTCCACAATGGTATAATGTAAAAGGGAATCATCTAAGAACTACATGAGGTATTGAAAACCCCTAATATATAGACCCCACATGAGACTCATAACGATTTATCTTACCTTTATAGGAACTCATAGAACTACCACCAGGAGAAAAAGGAACTCTGGTCGAACCGAACTCACTAGCCAGATCTAGAAGGTTTATATTTAATGGTAGAAAAATTCACTTTATTAAAATCAGGATTTTCCAAGAAAAAATATAGAAGGTTTATATTTATCATAAAGAAAATGCCCGCAACAAGACTCACCAATAAAGAATTATGTCATAGAAGATATTATAAGTAAAATGAGAATCGAGATTCCAAGAGGATCTATCAAACCCCAAGAGGAAAGAAGATGGATATAGAAGAGACATGGAGACCGATTACCTGTAAAGATTAATTGAAACCAATACAATAATAAATTGTCAAATTGATGATCAATAAGGGTTATAGGGCTCAAAAATTGACAAGGGATAGCTCGAGGTCAACAAGGAAGAGTTTAAAATCTTATGGAATGAAAAATAAGTTATGAAGAAGAATTAAAACCACCTTCCATGATTATTACATAGTGTGTAACCACATTACACATCATATGGTTATTTAATCCCACATACACTGAAAAAACCATCACATTTTATTATTAATAGAATATTTAATATTTAAACGGTGTGTATTCTATGAATTGAGTGTAAGGTTTCACGCAATTTAAAAGCTTCACGACATCTTACATGCGATGCTTACATATCATGTACTCCTATTACACAGTGTGTAAATCCCCAAGGGACTATGAAATTCTAAGTTTTATATTGAAAGTTCCAAACAATCCTGGACATCAACATTACAGGTTTCCTCCCAATTCCTTCTCAACCTTACTCAACAAATGAAAAAAAAACCACAAAAAAGGTTTAGAACATACTTGAATAAAAGTTAATGAGGTGTTGTAAAAGGTGTATGGTGGGGATTTGTGGTGTATCCCGATTAGGTGAGGTGTAAAGGACATGATAATTTTTTAGTTTTTTCTATTTCTCAATCTAATGTTATTTTTAATTTTTTAGAGCCTTTGTGGGTTTTCAAAATTAATACTAGTAATGGTTAACTATTATCAGAAAAAACATTAATAAAGGTCCCCTTTATTAGTTTTTCGCACTGATATAGGGTTTATTTATATATGTATTTTTTTAGAAATGATAAAAGTGACTTTATTTGATTAGCACTCAGAAAATAAATTATTTTTTATTATAAAAAAAAATCTATTTCTAGAGATTTTAATACCCTGATATATAGTCTTGACTGTTGATTATGAATAAAGTTTTGATAAAATTTTTCACATGATTCTTCATTGGAATCCACTATGATGTAAAATTTTTTATGTCACCCTTATCAACAAACCCTTTAGAGGAGAGGAAACCATAAGGGAAACTGGTTTTCAAGTGATGAAAATAGAAGGGATAAACCTATCAATTTTTTTCTATGGGAAAATATAATAATAATAAATTATCTATTGGTAATTAACTAAATTAAAAAATAAAATAAACACAATGTAATTAATAGAATATTCTACATCCATTTATTTAGCCATTTGAATATGAAATCAATGGGTGATAGCTATATATCATTCCTATATTTTTTAATTTTTTTTTTAAAGAATTGGTTATTTTGACTTATTTCTAGTGTTTTTATTATTTTATGTTAGGAGATGATTTTATTTGACTTGTGAATTTTAGAATAATAAATTTTAAAAGGAATTATTTTTTTAGGATTAAATGGAAAAGAGGAAAATATATGTAAATAACAGTGTATTGTTTCTTGTCTATGTAATATGAGATCATATTTTGTCTTCTCACATATCACTAAATGATAAAAAGAATCATAAAATTAGAATAAACATGTTATGGGATGGAGTCATGTATTAATCAACTATTATGACTAAAAATTATTACCCCTTTAGTGTCATGACACATGAGAGATAAAAATAATGTTTAAAATATAGGAATAAATGGAAACCTGATGTAATATTGAAAAACTCCCATATGAAAAGGGGTAAAAAACCATTGGTGTAAAGAAGGATATTTGTGGGTAAAAATGGATACAAAATATGTCTTATAATTTTAATAAGAAAATAATCAAAATTTTCTCTCTTGAATACTTGGAGAAACAACTCACAAAAATCACTATACTTGAAAAATATTTAGGAGACAATAAATGATAAAGATATTGATTTCCAAAGAGGGGAGAGTCAATTTTTATAGGGATCATTCACCACTTATCCCACCTATTTCCTTAACCAAATTAAATGAGTCCAATTTAAGGGGGATCTGTTTCCTTTTACAAAATTAATGGTGGAAAATTAAAAGGGGGGATCCACACCTTTTGACCAAATTAAAGGCGGTAATTTTTTTTTAAATTCACTCAATATTTATTCCACTTATAGTTTTGATTGAGAACCAAAAAATCTCCAAAAATGATTATTATATACTATAACATGAAATATAATTCTTTGTGAGGCTACTCAAGGATCATCACATTCTGAACATAATATATTTAATCTCTATCATCAATAATTCTATCAAATTTTATATAGTGTGCATTTTTTTCATGCACACACTCCCTTAGTCACAAAATATAAAATAAAATGATATTATAACAAAAAGTGCATTGTCTTGAAATAGAATAATGGACTTCTTAAATTTTTTATGGGCCACTTACTGTCAAAAAATATTAGATCCTTATTCTTTTTTTCCTTGAGTTTAAAAAATAACTTTATCACCCAAATAACCTCTTTAAAATTATAAATGTAATTCTTGAACCCCACCCTGATCATTAAAAAAAAAATCCACAAATAACTATAAGTTTGGAATCCATATCATATATTCTCATGGAAGAGTAAACACATAACTAGTTTTGGATTTTATTTGGTTTGAATCACCTGAAAAATCTTAATCAACATAGCCACTAATAATGAGATATAATCCTTTATAACATACTACAACAACTGAGTTAACCTGGATGTGTCTCAAGATATTATTAACTATGTACCAATACTCTCTTCCTAGATTAACCATCAACCTACTCACCACTCTAATTACTTTTTCAATTTATTGTTTGTAAAAAACATATATAATATCAGACTCCCCTCTACTGATCCATATGGTACTCTAGAAATTTTCATTCTATCTGATTCACTATTGGGACTCATCATATAGGATGACATAAAATTAATGGGAAGAAGGGTTCATATTATATTATAGTCATTCATGTTAAATTATTTCAAAACATTCCTCAAGTAATTATTTTGTAATAGCCAAATCTTATGATTATTTCTATCTCAGATAATATGCATCCCATCAATATTATTTGTTGGTCCCAAGTCCTTTATATCAAATATCTATCCAATTATGCCTTTATATATTAGATATGATAATTTTATTCTCAATAAATAATATTATATCCATATAAAATATAATAATGATAAAATAATTACCATATTAACACTTAAAATAGGAATAAGGATATCAATAAAGTCAATTTTTTCAGGTTTAATGATATAGAAATCAAATATATTGTTCTAAAAACTTAGCGCATACTTTTGATCAAATAGATATTTTTTCAAACTACAAACCAATTTATGTTTAACAAATTCTTAAAATATTCTAGTTGGATTATATATATTTCCTCATCAGGATCACCATATAGAATATTTTTTCATATTTAGCTACTCTAGATGTAAACTATATAATGTACACATAACCAGAACTACCTTAATAGTCATCAGTCTAACAACAGAATAAAATATTCCATTAAAATCAATACATTCAATCTAAGAATATCTATGGACCACAAGTCATGTACAATATCATTACACCTTGTCATTTTGATACCACTTGATGTTAAATACCTATTTGTTTTCAATAAACTTCCTTTCATGAGGTAATAGAAAAATATCCCAATTTTTATCTTGTGTGGTGCTTCATGTTCCTCTTGAATTTCTACTATACATTAGGATATGTCTATACTTTAGGTCACTTACAGAAAATATTATTTCTCTCCATCATCCTTATTCAAGGGGAATAAAATACTTCTCTTAGTGAAAAATAATGAGTTTCATGTTGCAGCCCTTTTTCCATAAGATGATTCTCATGGTCTAGACTCAACCAGTACTTGATCATCCTTCTATGGTAATTCCTTAGAGAAAACTATTTATTCTTTATCATGTTACTTGAATATTATTGTTTCTATATTCTCTTTCTTCATGTCTCTATCAATTATAATTTTCATCTTTTCTTAAAAAAATTACATCTCTATTGATGATAAGTTTGTGTTTTATGGGGCCATAAAAATGACACCTCTTCACATAATCTGTGCATCCTAAGATAATAAATTTCTTGGATCTCAAATCCAACATCAATCTTTACTATTTATTAAACAATTCATATACAAGACTTCTAAAAGTATGTAATAGGGAATATTCAATGAGTTTAGTAGTTCAGATCTTCATCGATGTCTTCATATCAATCACCACTATAGGAGATAGATTGATCACATAACAAGTAGTCTTAAATAATTCTACCGAGAACATATTAGAAAATAATATAGTCTTTAGAATCAACCTTTTTCTATATATCGTGGTTCTATTGATCTTATGTACCAAAAAATTATTTTTATGAGTATACACCACCATGAACTATCTCATGATACCTTAAAATAAAAAAAACAACAGTCTTATTTCTTGTATATTCTACTCAATTTTCAATATTTAAAAACATGATCTTCTTTCCATATCCATGATTCTTATATTCTTTGAATACTTTGAAGACATTAAAAACATATGATGTTCTCCTAATTGGGAACAATGAACAAATCCTAGAATAACCATAAATAAATGATATAAAGTACCATGGAACTCATAGGGATAAAAATGGTGCATTTCAAACATCTGAATGGATCATTTCTAATATATATTTACATCTAAAAACCAATGCCCCAAAATCTATTACATCCTTGCTGAAAACACAATTCATGAAAAATGTTAAGAATAACTCTGAATGTATAGGTAGAAATTTTTTATCAGAACTAATATTCATACCTCATTTAGACATATAATCAATATTTCAATGACATAATTTCATAAATTATTCCATTTCAACAATTTATGTGACATCTATCTATACCCACTTTAATATTTCATGCATAATCATAAATAGATTCCTTGATATATTTTCTACTTTCATCACCCCAACCATTCCCTTCACAATATTCATACCTTAATTCTCAATGTGATAACTGTGTCTAATGTTTTCAAATTTTCCCAAAAGAAATATGATATTCTTAAACCCTCCACATATTATACTCGTTTTTTAGGTTTACCTATACCATCATATATCATTAGTTTGAAGGTAGTTACTCTAGTGATCATAATGCTGTGATCATTCCCCATGTACACATGTCCTTCCAGGATAGTTACATATTGATAAAACCATTTAATTAGAGATTTCATGTGAAATATTTCCCATGAGTATATTATCCATGCATAATTGAGATATTTTATACCTTCAGTAGTCGTCATTTATTCACTAACTAGTACATCTTGTTTTCTAATATTACTCATCACATTTTCATGAGTACATTTCACTAAACTTATTTTACCACTAGTCCTTACTATCATTCCACTTCTTACAAATTTTTTATTATTATAAAATTTTCATCTTACCCTTTTTTCTGGAACTTCCATGATTTTGGATCGCACTGGAACCTTGATCAATTTTTAATCTTTATTCCAATGATTGAGCCTTCGATTTGGGCGATATTATTTTTATATATTTCATTTACTTTTTTGACTTTATTCTTTAACAACCATAACTTCAACATCATTAAATGGAAAGATTTCCATAAAGATATTATGGATGAGGGTGATGATGAGTTGATCATAAAAATATGGAAAACTCTAGAGTATAATTTCTAAAAATTCATAATCAAAAAAATTTGTATCCTAAAATCATAAGTTGGGAAAATAGGTTATTGGGGATTTTGATGTTGTCTGTCACTGAAGATGACTCTTTCATTTGAAGATATTATAATTTTCTCTAGGAATTTTTTTTGTATGTAGTGAGTTGGACTTGTACTACTTTGTCAGAGTATCCCAAATTTAGTTCACTATATTTTTCTTTACAATACATGAAAAGAACACATATAAAACATTCAAATAGATGTTTGAAATATCATTTCAATCCATGTAATTCTGTTTATCCTTCTTCAAACAAATATATTTTACAATAATCATTAATAGATTTATCTTCCCAAAACACTACTTGAATCATCATTTTCCATAAAAAAAATTTTCCAGTTGAATTTTTTGAGCATATATTTTATCTCCATCTTGAAATTCCATCAGTCAAGAACCTCCATGGGCCAGAGCCTTACTTTGATGTGAATTATTGATAAAAAAATGATAATAACTTATATGCAGTGATAAATTCATGAAAAAATTAAATTTAAAAATACCTAAATAAATAGACACCGGTTGTAATGTTAAAACCCACCATATGAAAAGGAAAAAAACCATAGATTGAGAGAAGGATCAATATGGGTAAAAATGAGATAAAAGTATCTTAATATTATAATGAGAAAATACTCAAAATATTATCTCCTAAATAAATGGAGAAACACCTCACAAATACCACTCTATTCAACTGTAATCAAGAAATGACAAATATCAAAGTTGTTTATTTCTGAAGTGGATAGATTCATATTTTAATATAAAAATTCAGCACCTTATCCCCCTCCCCCTTGAAAACATTAAATGGGATAAATTAAAGGGGGATTAGTTTTCTTATTTACAAATTAAATGGGGGAAATTAAAAGGGGTGAGCCATCATTTATAACCAAATTAATGGTGGAAGTATCTTATTGTTTTCTAGTCTCCTGACATAAAATATGACATCTGTGACATTAACTCAAAACATGAATTTATTGAATAAAATAAAATATATCTCAAACCCTTTTACATCATAATAATCTAATTCTCATGTTATATTAAATAATATTCCATGTGTAATTAAATCCAATAATGAAGTATCAGGTCTGGTGATGCATTTTGAGACTAATGTGGCCAGTCATGTGAAACTAAATTGAGAAGAAGAACCTATTGAATATGAATTAATGACTAAATCCTTGTGAAGAAAACAAGGAAATAACGTGAATTAATGAAGATTATAATGGAGTTAAACATGAAATATTTTTTATGTTGATAAAAATGTTGATAATTAATTCATGGAGGTTGAAGTTCTTATCTCATAGGGAATTTCTAAGCCTAACATAATAAGGATATCAACATAATGGTTGGAATGGAAATCAATGCATAAATAATATATAGAAAATATACTATGAAATTCTTGTGGTACCTTATACTTTCATTTAATATGCATTGGACCTATCTAATGGCATATATTTCATATTCTTAATGAGTTTTTTTCATGCTGAAATGGAATGGGAGAAGAAAAATAATAATAAAAATTTACATTCCATGGAGGTTAATACCAAAATATAAAATAATACAAATTTCACATCAATGTCATGGTGATGATGTGATATAATTAACGAAGCTTTAATATTATTTTATTTTCATTATTTTATGTGATGTTGAAATTAATATGGGCATGTAAAAAAAATATTTAGGGAAAGAGGGACTAGAAAGGTAATTTCAAATACCTTAATGTTGTTTTAGATATAAATTCTTTCCTTTTAATGCACCTCTAAAAACATTTTTAGTGATTTAAAGAGAAAAAATTTAAGTATTTTCTAGGAGGCATGTGAATCAAATTTTGATGCCATCAATGTGGAGTTTTATTTGGTAATTATGTGGTATAGATATACTAGATAAATGTAGAATCAATATATGGGTTATTCATATAAATAAATTTGTGTGCTGCTCAATTGGAGTTAATTTTTTGGATAGATTCGTGGTTGGGTATTGGATTGAATATTAAAGGACGGTGTTCTTTGTTATTTTGGGGTTTTATACTTTACTCATGTTTATCAAGATGGGGTATGTTCCTTTTTTGATAAGTTTTTCAATGAATGGTGATTGAGTATTTGATAAATTTTAATTTTTAATGATTATTTTGTTGGGTTTTTACATTCAAATGGTTTTCGAAATATTATGTCCATTCAGCATTCATGGCCATTATGTGTTAATTAGAGATTTTCTTCATAATGTATTAGCTAATTGTTTGACTTATGCATACTTATTATTATAGTTAGGGTGACAATGTTGAAAAATGGTTTTGGTCCAGTTTATTTATAAACAAACCAAAGTACATGAACATAAGAAATGGGTAGTTTAGTGATTATAGAGTGACGAACAAGACCAATGGTTCAATTAGATCCAATTACATCAGAAACTTGATTATCTATTTTATCCATTATGATTCAGTTTTCTATAATCTGGGATTTATAAAATCTCAATGCATCATTCCTTTATTAAAATGTTGTTTTAGATCTATTTTTATATTAAATTATAAATCTTAATAAATGGATTGGGTTTTCTGTGACAAGTACTTGTCTATAATCTTTCGACCACTAACTTATGCTATGTTACGCATTTGTAGTGTAAGTTTGGGTGAAGTGTAAGATACATTTCTATGTTTCATTCATATTGAAAATTATTGAAACCTCACAGGCGATCTATGGGAATGTAGTAAAAAAATAAAATGATGATATTTAAAATTTATGGTCAAGCATTCCATTTAATCTGATTGTCTATTGATTTAATCATCACATGATTAGTTAATTGGATGAATACCATTTACTTTATTACTATATTATTATCATTTTATATTCTTTGGTTATCTTAACATGTATTCTCATATAATTTATTTTTATCATAAATTTTTATTTACATTAATATTATTTTATTTTCATAATATGTATGTTATATTTAAATTTTATTAATTTTATATAAACATTGTTATCATTATATTCATGTTATATATATGTTATATCAATCTTAATAACTATTATTTATGTTATATATATATATATTATTTGTATCCATTTTTAATTTATTAATAATTATTATTTATTATACATATATGAAATATTTACCTTATATTTAAATTTTATTTATGTCATAGTATTGTTAAAAATGTTATATTTACATTTTATATACATTAAAATATATTACCTATGTTATGTTTATGTTATTAATAAATATTATTTATGATAAATATACATTATCATAATAATATATAACATATAATTATGTTATATTTAAGTTATATTAATATTATATAACATTATATCTACGTTACATCAATAATAATAATTATTATATTTACCTTTATAATTTCTATTTTTTATATAATGTTTACATAAATATAACATAAATAAAAAATTAATTTAACATTACTATTTAGTGTTAATTTTTTTGGATTGTTGTTAAGTGACCTTTATTATTTTTATTTACTATTGGTTTTGGTAATTATTAATAGTTATTATTTATTATTAAAAATTTGTATTGAATAATAAAAAAATTAAACTTGAGAATGTATTAATTATCATTACTTACAATTTATTATTATTAATTTTTTTAATAAATTATTACTTTTTATTACATATATATATATATATTTGAAATTAAAAAAGAAATAAAATTTCATTTACTTAATTTTTAATGAATTTCTTAGGGTTATTTAGGATTTAATTACAAGATTCTAAAGGAAGGAGTTAAATCACTTCATATATTTCATCAAAAAAGTATTTTAAGAACTATTTCCAAATAAAAACATTTCTATATTTTTTTTAAAAACTCATAACAACATTGTAATTTAGAGTTTTAATATTATTTATATATTTAAAATGATATTTTATGAGTATTTTATGAAATGTTTTGTTAATATTTTTTATCAGTATTTTTTATAATATTATGATTCTAATATTGCAAAAATATCACAAAAAATTAAGAGGTGCTACTATAAACATGGACTAAAAATCTATTTGCAAGTGAGGTATAATGGAGTTAATAGAGATCAACATATTTAATAGTAATGTATTTTTAAAGGTCACTAACAAGTTGTTGATTATAATTATCATTTAACACTAAATAATAATTTTATAAAAAAACATTTTGTCCATACTACTAATGAATTGTGGAAAAAATCATACCCATTATTAATGTTAGAAAACTAACAAAGGACACACATTTATCAGTTCAAAGAAATAGTGTTGATAACAGTGTCAATTTTTAGTGTTAAATAAATGGTGATAAAATTACATCCTCTATTGTCACTTTTTCTATCATTGATAAAGATAACTTTTTTCAATGCATTTTTTTATCATTGATAAAGGTACATTTTATGATATATTTTTTTAATGTCAATTAAATTTTTCCCATTACCCTTGAAATTTTAGCATAGATAAAGGGCCCCTTTCATATATTTTATATATACTTACTTATATACTCTTAAATAAAATTTATGTAATATTATATATATATATAATTTATATTTTTTTAATAATTTATATGTTTTTTTATTTTCATATACATATTTATTTATTTATTTATTTGAAAATAAAAACTAATCAATATAAACTCAAGAGGATTCAAATTCCTTTGATGCAAGAGATAAAAGGGAATGATGAAAACTATACAACCAAAGAGAATGGGATTTTGGAATCTAGAGAGATGAAACAATATGTGATACATGACTACCTAATCTCATAATGAAAAATTATTGTCCAAAGGGAAAGGGAAAAGCCAAAAAAATAATCTCATCTTGGAAAGTGTCAACTAATGAAAACATTGAATCTCTAGATTGAATGAAAAAATGGCAAACAAAGAATAAAAGTCAATGATAATTCTATCTTAGTGTTGAGGTTCTACCCATTCTAAATATGCTAAAATTTAATTAACTTTTGAATGTATCAGGTGCCATTCCATGGTAATCTCCTTCAACAATATGAAGAGAATACAGTTAAACAAATCATATAATGCCACAAAAATCCCCACTTGAATCCCATATGAAACATCTACATCAACATTGGTCTTGAAGATCCCATGGGGTAGTTTCATTAAAGGCCACAAAATTCAGTTGTATTAATTTGATGATAAGCAATTCCTTTATTTCCCTAAGTATCTAAAAATATTCTAATGTGTCTAAAACAAACCACATTAGGAAGAGAGAAATTATATAAACAAATATAATTACCTTTAATCCATAGAAACCATGTTTAGGTGTAATGGAGGTGAACATTTAAAGAGGAAAGTGAAAGAGACTGGTAACCCAATGATTTTTCATCCTTGGATGATCATGATCTTACATAAGGGGAGTATTTCCCAATCAGTCCCATGATTTCAAATATTTAGAGCACTTAATGAAAACAGGAAATGCTGATTCATCATTTTTTTAGTAAAGAGGGAATCAAATCCACTATCACGTATAGTGGTGAGACTAGAAATACCACATGGGGAGAAAATATCTATAACACCACCACCAATATAGATTAAACTTGTAATAAAGCTGGAGCTTCTTGAAACCATCAAAAATGGGGTCTAACAACTCTTGTAATCCTAGGATAGAAAGACAATATCTAGATTCCACTAATTAGAAATCTAATTTTGTGAAATTCCACATCAAACAATCCTTCCCTGAATAAGGAATATAAATACTTACAATTCATTTAAAATCCCACCAACAAATTATATAAAAAAGAAGATCAATATTCCATCTAAAAAATGCTTCGTTGATAATATCCTTCACCTAGGTCACATCAATGTAAAGATCAAGGAGGGTCATGATAGAGCTATGTGGATAACCCCATAGTTATGGATCATCCCATATATTAATATGATCACCAATGGACTCTTTCAAACAAATTCAATTTCAATGGAGAGGGATAAGACTCTAAATATAGAGACACAAATTGAAAAAACCCTATCTAAGATTATCACGAGGAAAATAAGAACATGTAAAATAATTAGCCTATAAAATCCAGGCACACAAAGATTGGTTATTATCAAGAATAAGAAAATCCTACTTGGAGATAATATCATGGTTAAATCTACCAAAATAGTGGAATCCAAGGCCACCCACCACCTTAGGATAACATAAATCCTCCTAAGAGACCCCATTATTTATTTTAATCCCATTTCATGATCCCCAACAAAATTTTGAAAAGAATTCATGTTGTTGATTAAAAATAATGTATGTTAGCTTAAAAATGAAATGACCTACATAGGTATGGGCTGAGAAACCATCTTCATATGAACTTCATTCCAAGATTTTGAGATCTTGTAATGATACTAACCATGAATATTTATTATGACCCTCTCCACAATATCATTAAAACCTCTCCTTATTAGATCTTACTAAAGTGTTCATAAGACCACAATATTTATGATCATTTTCCAATAAATTAAATTCTTTAAACATTCAAAACTCAACTTTCATATTGTGACCCAAGAATTGGCTAAGAGAGATATCATATTTATTATAACCAACCCATAATCTCAAATCCTCCTTATAAAAATTAATGATATTGATAATCTTTATACATTCATTTAGAAATTTTATAGAAAATAGAACGTTTTCATCATCAAAGAAGTTTTTGGAGATAATAGGGATACTTCAGGACACTCTCATTCCATGAATAATTCGTTTACAACTTTCATTATGTATAAATTTAGAGAAAACATTAGACGTATGAATAAAAAGTTAGGGTGATGGAGGGACACACTATCTAAGAACATGATAAGGATGAAACAAATTAGTAGGAATCCCTTTCACATTAATTCTAAAAGTAACCGAGGAGGCACAACTCAAAATTACATTAATAAACTTTTATCCAAAACCCATTAAATCAGTTTTGAAAAAAATTGAACGAACAACCACATAGGGGGGTGGGTGAACACCAGAATTTTAGTAGGAAAACCCAAATATGGGAACATCAAGGTAATACATAGATCAAAACTTCACTATGAGATGGATCTTATAAAAGATGAATCATAGAGATGTAGACTGACATATAAATATAGAAATTTTACCTAATATAAATTTAGAGATCTTACCCACATTAATCAAAGATTTATTGTCAACCATAATGAATAAAATAAAGGGATAGTGGACATATTTATAGTAGTATGTTAGAACAACTAAAAAGGATTTGGCTCTTGAAACCAAAAATATCCACCTTGATATGCATCCTCTATTGGATGCAATAAACTTCTAATCTATAGAATCAAGAAACTCTACTTCTTGCACTAAATACCCTTAGGGAACAACTCAACATGAGAGACAAACCATGTTCAAGATATTCTTGAAATCAGAAATATGATGATATTTTTTCATCATATTTATAGAATTATAATGAGTACTAACCTTTCACACAACTATATCACTATAATAAATAACATATCTCACCAAATTGTATCAAACAACAATTTATTGTGCCCACTCATTGAAAATATGATTAGTTGAGTGAAATATTTCAACTTGAATAAAAACAAAGAGAAGAAATATATAGATCTATATTGAGTTCACCAATCATTCCACTTAACCAAATTTATTCCTTAATAAACTCTATAATAGCTATATAATCAGCCTTAGTTTGAGATAGAGAAATCGTGTTCTATAATTTTTATTTCTAATGAACATTAAACCCACCAATGGTAATTTCATATTATATAAAAGATATTTTCATTTCAATATCACTTGAAAAATCAGAGTCAACATGGCCAATCACACTATCTTATTATCATTAAAAATTCATGCATAAATCAGTAGCCCCATATAGATATTTGAAGATCCATTAGACTACCTTACAATGTTCATTATCAATATTAGCTATATATTAGCCAACAAAACTAACTATATGAGATAAATTAGGATATATTTATACCATAGAATACATCAAAGAACCCACTACACTAGAATATGAAAATAAAGACATATATTCAACCTTATCATCTCATTGGGGACATAAAAAATATGGAATTATAAAATTAATAGTTAAAGGAGTGATTACAGGCTTGGAAATATTTATATTAAACTAATCAAGAACTTTATTAATGTATTACTTCTAACTCAAATAAAAGATACCCAAATTCTTGTCCTTCAATATCTTCTTGCAAAAAATTTTCTTCAAAAATCCCAAATCATTAATTACCAATTCTAAATTATATTGATCTTGAACTATTTAATATCAATATTATCCTTAGTTATAATAAACATATAATAAATATATAATTGTAGGTAAAAAAACACCCATCACAACAATTATTATGATAAATAAAACAATCATAACTACACCTTCAAAAACCATGAGTGGTCATAAAAGGGTCAAACCTCTTACACCACTATCTGGGTGATTTTTTTAGGCCCCAAAGAGATTTCTTTAATGAACAAACAAATTCCCCTTTATTTGAATCTATAAGACACTATAGAGGATTCATATATATATATATATCCTCCTCACGTTCTCTAAGAAGAAAATTGGTCCTCAAATACAACATATCAAACTCAAGTTTGCACAATGCCACAATACCCAACTAATCTCAAATAGAGCCATGTTTTACAATTGGATGAATAAATATATGAATTCAACACTTGGAGCTTACTTAAATATTTAACAATTAATTGTTCTTTATATCCATCTCCTTCAATACTTAGTATTCCATCTTTCTTACTGAACACCCATTATTAGTGGGCATCCTTATTACCCTTAGTTGATTTCACCAACTCCCATATAGATTTTTTTAATGTGAATCAATTCATTCTGGCATAAACAATATCCTTTTACCAAAATCATTAAATGTAACTACATCTAAATAATTCATAGTTTCTTTATTCAAATTATTATGTTTAGTCACATTAAGTGCCTATGAATCCAAGTTAGCTTCATCGCACCACTGTGGATGTATAATATTTATTCTGATCCTATATTTTTTAATGGAATATTGTAATGGGCTGGATAATGAGAAATATTTCCTAAAATATCAGAGTTATCATTAGATGATGATTTAAGTTTAGAATACCACTGAAGGTGATATTCAACATGAGTGATAGATTTATATTATCTCAAATCATCAGAAGGTGATGGCCATAACCAAAAATTCTCATCAAATATCACATTATTTATAGTAATAAAACTGTTACTTTTTAGACACAACAACTTATATCCTTAAACCCAAAATTTTTAACAAATAAAGATACCCTTTATGGATCAATGTTCTAATTTTATATTTTATATATGATTATAAAGATTAAAACCAAATATTTTCAAATTAGAGTATGATTCAAGAGTACTAGATCATAATTTTTTTGGTGTCTTATTTATAATACTAGTTAAGGTAGATTGATTAATTGGAAAACTTGCAGTTACTAAAGTTTTATTTGAAAATGATTTGGGTAAATGAGTGTTAGAGAGAATGCTTCATACCTTCTCCATCAATGTCTTGATCATGCATTATTCTATGCCATTTTGAAGTGGAGTAATAGAAACTATGAAATTCATAAAAATCCATTATGCTTTGAAAAATGAAATAATTAATGAGAAAAAAATTCAAGGACATTATTGGTGTGAAAGTACTTCACTATTATCCCAATTTCCATTTCAATCATAATCACCCGTTGCATAAAATTTTCAACTACTACATTTTTCTTCTACAAGAACAAAAACCAAAATTTCTTATTAAATTCATAAATAATGGTTAAAATGTATCTTACACCACCTTTATAAGAAAAAATAGTTAGACAGAAAATATTATAATGAATATATCTTTGTGTCCCCTTAAAATGGTTAGTGTCATTTAAAAAGCTAATTCTTTTCTGCATCCCAAATATACAATACTAAAAAAATTCAAAATTTCAGATTCCCTGATAATCAAGATAAACTCTCTTACTCAATTCAATAATTCCGTTTAGACACATATGTCAAAATTTCATATACCATAATTTTTAAATATCATTATCAGATAAATGAAAAAAAATAATTGTATCACCAATGAAAATTGATCCTTGAATAACAGTCAACCAATCAAATGTTTTATTCCCTTTCCTCATAAAAAGTGATACTTTAATAACTTTAAATACTACAATTTCACTAATGTAATTATACCCATATTTATCAAAGTAAATAATAGAAATAATATTTCTTTTCAGACCAAGGACATACTTAATAACTGTAAGCGTTCCCACAATACCATTGAAAATCATAATTCTAATGGTTCTAATACCAATAATCCTAAAAGATTCATTATTTACCATCAACATAGTACTTTGTTTTCTATAATTTCATATTTTGAATCATAATCCTAATTGGGAAACATATAAAAATTACATTCTAAATCAATAATTTGGTCATCACATAATTTGTATTCTCTATTTAAAACAACTATAAGTTCCCCATCACTATTATTATCTTACAATACACAGTATTCAACATATTTTTCTTATTTTATTAATTTATAAATAAAAATTCCCTTATTATTATTCATATTTTATAGCTTAAAATTTTCAAATTTAATATGAACCTTTTTTTTAAATAATTATATGTTTTATCTTTATTTATATACTTTGACCTGCCTATTTCAGAAAAAAAATTCATTTCACTTATTCTTCATCTGAAAAAAACCTCACTATCGAGGATTCAAAACCAACCATAAGGTTTTTAATTTCTAATTCATATATAAATCCTCCTATATTCTTTGGATATTTAGTGTCCCTTGACTATATATAATTTTATCTCTAAATCCCACATACAATGGTCGAAAAGAGCATAGAAAAATAAAATCCAAATCTTCTTTCTTAAATTTCACCAATATAATTTCACAAAGAAAATCATTAAAAAATAATAAATTATTTGAAATAGATGTAACATATGACATATGATTGGTGTATATAATTTTATTTAGATGAAAGTTACTATTAATACTCTTCTGTAAGTCAGAGTATGGTAAAATGGTAAGAGGGTTGGTGAATTTCTCTTAAAAAACAAAGGAATGAACAAATATCATAAGGACTAACAATGAATTTATTAAATAAAAAAGTTAATTAAAATATATTTAATATATAAAGAAATAATAAATGTTTAATGTTCATTGATATAATAATAAAAATTTATAAAATCAGAAGAATAAAAAGAGAAATTAAGTGACCATGAGTTTCAAAATTTTGATAGATTAAGGAATTGATTAAGTTGAATGATTAAAATAAAAAAATAAATAAAAAATAAGAATGTTAATAAGGAATAATTTTTTTTATTGATTTTTGGAAGTATCTCAAGAATAGACCCTATGACTACCACCTCAATTTCTCAAGGATTAAATGTATTTGTCTATTGGCATTAACAATAGCCGTGATACCAAATATTTATTTCTTTTTTTTGGTTATAGTAAGAAACAAAAATGAAAATTGATAGTAGGTTTTCAACAAGTATTACTAGAAGCCTCAATGATAAATTTACCAAATATTTTACTTGTTATGTAAATCAAACCAGAGTCCCTCACATTAATTGTATTGAGAACCTATAATAGAATAAAGAGTAGAAAGAGAGGATTGATTAGAAGAATTCACATTTTAGTACTGTCTCTCTTATCTTTAAATAATATTAAGAAATATTAGTATATAATGAGAAAAAATATGAGAGTGAGAAGATATTAATGTAATAATAGATTCTATTTTGGAGAAGGTATGATTTAGAAAATGAGAGAAATTGAGAGAGATTTAGCAATCATAACCCCTTTGAATTGGAAAATGGGTGAGATGGTTACATTACAAGACCACCAAGAGGTTTATTTATAGTCTCAAAATTCTTTGGGTGCCCCCAATATTAGGGGTGGGGTAATTAATCTTCATATATAATTTTAAAAAAAAGTATTTATAAAAGGTGTGTCTCTTATATGGTCATTTTAGTTTAACAATATTACCTCCCCTGAAATAATTCATAACATGAGATAAAGAGATCCTATCAATTAAAAAAATAAATAAACAAATAAAATGTGACATTTAAAAAAAATCATTCCATGATTAAATTTTATAAAATATTATGTTAATAATCCATATGAAATTCTCATGGAGTGTCATATTAGGTGTGTAGGAAATGACCACTACTTGTCCTTAGGGTGAATATTAGATTAAAAAACCATACCTTTTCGTCGAAAAACCACTAGGGGTATATACACTAGAACCACATCCAAATTTTTATATATAAAAAATTATTATTTTCTTGTATTAGAATAGTCTCCTAGATTTTCCAAAATTATGAATATTTTGATAAACATTTTTCTGAAAAAGAATAAAAATATTTTATTTAAAAAAATTAAAAATTAAAAATACCAATCTTTCCAATATTTTGAGATAACTTTCAAAAGGTAATCATAATCAAATAAATTTTAATAATATCAATAGTAAGGGGTTTAGTGATGATATCATTAAGTTTGAGGTTTGTATAAATAATGTGAACAACAATATTTTCTTTTTGAAATTGACCTCAAATAAAATGATGTATTACTTCAATGTGATTAGTGTGAGAGATTTTTATAGGATTTTGCGGGATTATAATCACACTAGTGTTTTCATACATGATAGGGATATGACCAAATGGTATACCCAAAGTCTAATAGTATGTTTCATCTATATTAATTGAGTGAAATAACTCTTAGTGGCTATTTATTCTACATCAGCTGTAGAAAGAGTAACATAGTTTTAATGTATTAATCCTCTATAACACAATGGATTTTTTTATTAGGTGGAATGTCTCACTATTACTTCTCAAATATACTAGGGATCCTCCAAAATAATCATTATAAAAACATGTCATGGGTGATTTAATTTAATGAGTAAGATCTATGATAAGATTATTAATAATACCATTAGTGTATTTACATTGGTTTTAAAAAATTTCCATAATAATTTTAGAAAATCTAGAAACTAACAATGAATTTATGTTCTTAAATAAAATTAATTTTAGACTCTTTATTCAATGAATAAAAAATTCATTTATAATATTTCTTTAGTTGAGTTGAAAAAAAATATTTTATAACAAAAATTTGATTCATTAATAAATTATTTGAAAATGTTTTGAGAAAAATATTGGAATTATATTTTATCATTTTGAAATAATTTAACAATTTAAACATAGTTATACTCTCATACTAATCAATATGGATCTATTTTAAACCATATTGAGAATTCGGTAACATGAAAATAGGATTAATAAATTTATGATTTTCTTAAATAGGTGGTTGATCTACAAATACATTTTTATAAAAAAAACCATTTAAAAAATCACTTCTAAAATACATTTGAATTTTTTTTAAATTTAAATGAGTAGTGAATTCTAATAGGGTTCTAATGTATTCTAGTAATGAAATGGGTGAAAAAGTTTCATCATAATCGATAATTTATTCTTTATTATGTACTTTAGTTAGAATTTAATTCTCATTAGAAATGATATTTACCTAATCGTCAAGTTGTTTTTAAAAAATACACTTAGATTTAATAATTAGATGATTATTGGGTTATTCCAAGAGTGTATAAACAGTGTTCCCTTGAAATTGGTTCAAATCCTATTGCATGAAAATTATCAAATTATCATATTTAATATAATCATAAAGGGATTTATATTTAAGGTGATAAAGAAAATATTTATGTTCAACCTCTTTTAAGACCGATCTTCCAGTATGAGTTTAAAATTATAATTCATCAATAAAATTCTCAAGGGTATAGTTTTATGATTCCACCCATTCCATAGGTGAAGTAATATAAGGGGGTTCTTGAGAACTATAAATTAATTTATAATATTGAGGCTCAAGTAAGTGAAAAATAGTTTAGTCAATATTATCATCACTTTGGGGAATTTATATAGGAATATTATTATCAAATTGGATTCAAATTGACTCTTATAGAGTTATGGTATTTTAATTGAATACTAAGAAAGATTTACTTGTGTTTTAGTAACCAATAAATATATATTCATCATATTGTTTTCAAACATTAATAGATCATACTTTGCCTAATGGATAAAAAATTTACAACCAAAAAATTAAAGAATTCAACTTTTGTAATTTTTCCTTTATAATGTTCATATGGTGCTTTCCCAAAGATGATTATTATGAGGAAATTATTGAGGATAAATAAATAGTTATTGACTACCTCATAAAAAAATAAATTAAGAAGTTTAATATCATTCAAGAGAGTACTAGAAATTTATTTAAGGTTCTTATTTCATCTTCCGAAAACCCCATTTTGTTGAGATGTTATAGGAGTGTAGAATGAGTGATGATAACCTTGAGAAAAAGAAAAAACATCCAAGTATTCATTATAAAATGATCCACCATGTTCATTTATAAGGGAAAATATTTTGTATCCTTTTTTTCATTTGTAATGTACTTTAGAAATTTGATAAAGATATTACAACCCTCAATTTTATGATCTAAGATGAATACCCTTGAAAATATTGTATAGTAATCTATAATTACAAAGGTATAATATTTAGATTTGATAATAACTACTTTATTTGGTCCAAAATGGTCAAGGTGAATTATTGTTAAGGTTGTAAAAGATGAAATAAACTTCTTTGACTGGAAATTAATTTGTTATTATAGTTCAAGTTGGAAGGGTTCATAAATTATGTTATATTTGAACAAAATTTTTATAAAATCTCATACTAGTTGGTTACAGTTGATATTGATATGAGAGTTAATGTTAAAATGACCTCGAAACTAATGAAAAATCCAAGAATCATTATATTTTGAACTTAAACACTTATCATTTTTAATTTTATAATATTTAAAATTAAAAATATAAACATTATAAAAATGATATATGGTAAATGAAAGTTTCCCTATGTAATTTAAAACATTACATATTTCATTTATAAATCTAATTTCCTAAACATTATCACATAATTGACTAATAATTAGTAAATTATACACCAAAACATTTCCACATAAAACATTATTAGTGCAATTAGAGTTAGAGAAACCAATCACAGATATACAAGTAATGTTAGATTTTGAGTCATTTATAAATTTGGTATAACCTACATCTATGTTTATGAGATGATTTAATTTAGAAGGATAACCAAAAATATGCATCAAACATCCAATATCCATATACCATGTATCTTCTCAGGTTTTTCTCATGAGTCCCCTTTCATATAAAAGACTAAGATGCTAATATATCTTGTAAATATATAATGGGTCCACTTAAGTTATCCAATAACTTCATTGGATTCCAAACATGTTTAGAACAAGTTTTTACATTATAAATATGGTATGATAGAAAAATAATATTTTTAAATACTATTTTTATCATTTTTAATATTACATTCACAAATAATATGAACAAACTTCTAATAATAATTCCAATTGTTTTGATAATATCATTTCACAAAATTAGTCTTTTTTGATTTTTTGTGAAAAGTAAGATGTTTTAAAAAAACCAATCATGGAATTACTTTTATCAACATGTTGATATCCCCAAATTTTATTCATGGTTTCCACACATTGTGTAAAATTATAAAGAGTAATTTTATGATCCTTAATTTGAAATTTAAAATTTTAAATATTTGGTTATTCTTTTAGTTTTAAAATGAAATCATCACTTTCTATTATTTTTTTTAAAAACAACTTTATTATAATTATTTTTAAAATCTTTTAATTTTGAAAAAATTTGACAAAAACCATCTTAAATTTAATCTATATCATAAATAATATTTTTATAACGTAGAGAATAGGTTGAGGAGGTATAATTTAATGAACAAAAACAAGTTGAATTTACTTTTTTACACACTTTAATATTGGCCAATCCATACTTAGGACTTTTATTACTGGATTTATATTTTGAATGTGTGTCATATATTTAACTCTAAGGTGACACTTTAAGAGATTTATTACCTTGATTATTTTCTTTATAATTATTGTTCAAGTGAAAATAGTACTTAATGTGACCCATATCTTTGAAATTGTAGAATTTAACTTCAATTTGTTGATTTTCATTTTTGAATCATAGACTATATATTTTATTTTTCATGCACTTGTTCACCCAATTGGAAAAATGAGAAATATCATTATCATTATTAGATGATTTATTATTTATTTATTTGAAATATATTGTTTTTTACTTTAATTAGATTCCTTTTCCTTCTATTCAACTTGTCTTCTCATAACTATCTCATATTTCAAGAGAAAACAAATGATCTCCTCCACCACCAAATTCTTTATGTCTTTATCTACTTAGATTGTAGTGAATTTTGATTCCTAATTACTCGGTAAAACCCAAAGTATTTTCTTAACTTATGTATCTATAGAAAATTAATTACCAAGATCATTTTCCCATTATAAATATAAATAAATTGATATAAATTTTAGTAATATATATTGTGAGAATGTATATAGAAACTCTAAAATAATTTTCTAAACAAATATAATCGAGTATAATTAACTTTTTTTGTTCTTTCATGAGTTACCTCTAAGAGTCAAAAAATTTCATGAGCCTTTTTTCATATATATATTCAATTAAAGTAATTAATGAAAAACCCATAATGAAATCTATTCATTACCTTACCATCTAATTCAAAAGAAGAAATATCATCAAGATTCCATTTATCTCCTTTTTTAGTTTTACGGATATAACCTTGGATAAGAATCCTCCATATGGTGTTAATATTAGATCTAATAAAGGTATAGATGAATGTTTTCGAATAAACATAATTATTCCCATTATAAAAGGGAGAAAGACCCATAAAGTGTGACTTGGGAGCACCATGGGTTTTCAAAAAATCCTTTTAAAAACAATTCCTAAAAAACTAGTTAAATATTTTTTTTAAATAAAATAATCATTGAAAATAATTGAAAATAAATAAATAAATTAATTTAGGAATAGTTTGATACAAAATGTAAGTCATATTAGTGTAATATATAAGGGGGGGAGGGGGGGTGGAATTACCCTTGATAATAATGGAAAAAATTTCTTAAAGACTAAAAACATCTATTTGAAATATAAAATATAATTAAAATATTTTTAAGAGATAAAATAAAGAATTAATGTTTAAATCACAATGATATAATAATATAAGTTTATAGAAAAGATAATAAAGAAATAATGACTAAGAGATTATGAAATTTAGTGTTTTGGTGGATTAAGCAATTTATTAAGTTTAATGAATGAAAGTGGTAAATAAAAAAGATGTGGAAAGTATATAAGGAAAATTGTTTTGTTAATGATGTTTTGAAATATCTAAAGAATCACCCTTAAGTCTGCTAAATCAATTACTGAAGGGTTTACTGTATTATTCTCTTGAATTTAACTATTCCCAAGATACCAAAACTCCATTTATTTTTTTGATATAGCAAGAAACCCAAATTACAATCAATAATTGGCTTTTAAAACATATAGTTATAAACATGAAAGAGATTATTAGTTTTCATTTTAACAGTTATATTAAGAAACCCAGAGTCCCTCACATTAAGGGTAGTGAGCACCAGTAATAAATGAAATAGGTTGATGATATTTCTTAAAAGTAATCACATTTTAGTACCATATTGATTCTCTCTAAAGAATTTGAAGAACTAAGAGAGAATGAGAAAAATAATAAGAGTGAGATGATATTACAATAAGAACATACACTGGATTAGAGAAGATATGATTTTGAATATTAAATAACTTGAGAGAGATTTGGTGATTGTAGAACTTTGGTTTTGGGTAATGGATGATAATTTTAGTTTTCAAGACCATCAAGGGGTCTATTTATAGCCTTACGATGCTTTGGGAAATATTTATAATTTTTTGAGGGTAATTACACCATTAAATACCAAAATTAATGAATTTTTACCATCATTAAATATAGGATTAAACCTATTATCCCAAATCCATCAAATACTTAGTAGCATCCACTGAGTAGTCAATGGTAATGCTATTGATTTCTATGTTCCTGATAAACCCATAAGATGGAATATAAGCTCCCCTTGGATATCCAATGAGAAAATTCTCCATGAAATTCTACTAAATATCCACATTGTCTAGCTAGTTCTCCTCCAATGGGTAGTTGGTGGACTCCTTCTGGATGGGGATACCATTTTCTATGCCACTAGCTAGTCAGTTATTCCCTTGGTTTGGAACATCAACATGTGTCTCCTCTACTTCCATTAAAATAATTCTAAGGATTATTTATCTATATTCAAGGATTGAATACATCCATTAAGTCTCTTCAAGGAACATCCAAGGTTATTATAAAATTATAACATTTTGCCCTCAAGTCTAATATCCAAACACTTAAATAAAATTATTAAACACTTAAAATATTTCTTGTGATAACTTTAAATAAAAATTGTGAGAAGCACAACATATTTCTCATATAATGATGCTCTAGTCTTATATGTAACAAAAAATCTGTGTTCACTTTCAAAGAATACAAAAAAATTGATTTTATAGATAAAAATAAATTTTTGGGAGGGCCTTAAAATACTTACATTGATTATATTATGTTTTCAATGAATTATTAATATTTAAAAATACAGAAAATGCATCATCTATATCGATATGTGTGAGAAAATCCCATATATTAACCTAACATAAAGAAAATACGGTGTTCCAAACCAAAATCAGAATATCCAAATTTATGACTAACATTGTGATAAAATGAAATAAGATTGTGAAATTAGATTAGATCCTAGGTTGATCAACCCTTTCCATTATAATTGTTTTTGAAAAAAATATAATGAAAAAAACACAGATTAAAGAAAAAAAGGATAAAAAAATTATCCTAAAAAGCTAAATTGGGAAATACCATGGGCATATGTAGTGATAAATTAACTATGATATGATGTTTTTACCATATTCCTCATATGTATGTATAATGACATATAAATAGAATAAATTTTCACCAATATTAATGTATATATTTTACCTAAATTAATAAAGGGGTTATTCTCATCATTAATTATTAAAATAAATGGGCATTTACAATATTTATGGTATCATAAGAGAAAAACTGAAAAATATTTTGTCTATGGCACCATTATGTCCAAGTATAAATTCAAGAAAATACTAATCAAATTTATTATAGTCTATCAACATGTAAATATTAATAACCAAGGCCCATTATTGGGTACCGAGCTCTTCTTAATGGTATGGAAAATATTATTCACAATAAAATCATTATCGGAAATTATTCTATTAAATATAGATGTACCTTGTTGTTTTGAAATAATGTTTTGTAGTAAAAAACTACGAAATTTAGCTGGAATCTTAAAAAATATTATAAATAACACTATAGAGACTAATATTTTGAACTCTAACAAAGTTGATGGATTTCAAAATTTTATATTAAAGGTGATAAGTGTCTAATTAAAGTCTTTAATATATATTCATACTTCCCAAATATAAACCATAACTCAAGAAAAAAATGACCTAAAAATATGCCATTATTATATAAAGAAAAATGTAGGAAGAACATTGAATCTTAGTTCCTTCAATTCATGAGTATGTCTCATGTCCCCTACAACTTCCTCTAGAAATATATCAATTAATAAATCCTCATTCATAGGAACAATAACCAAAATATCAATAGACTAAAAATTATAGGATGAAATCTTACATCCTTCATCGTAAAAATGGTTTTCAAAAAATTAATAATAACATTATAAATACCCTCTTAATTATCTATAGGATCCACCAGATCATCCATAAGTTTATATTGAATAAGGTAGTGAATAAAGTTATAATAATGAGTATATAAGAACCTTGAAAATGATAATCGAAGGCATGGATAATAGATGAGAATGTTTGAGGAGATTAAAAGTAAATTTAACATATGGAATAATGTAGAGAAACATAATGTGAATGATAAATAATATAATAAATATAGAGTGAATAAAAAATATTTGTTCAAAATTTTCAACCTAATCAAGTATGATTCATTCTAGGAATCTATTTGCAACCATCAAGTTGAAAGGAAGGGTAAGACTTCATTGGTTGAATAATGGTGTATCAGCTTGATTATGGACTAATAATATAGTCACTAGAATTTGTGTGAGAAGAAAATGTGACATAGGGTCTTTAAGAAAGTATAATTTATTTATTTTTAAATAAAATATGATCCTTTGTTAAAAAATATGAATAATTGGATTGAATATAAATAAAAAAAGGTAAAAAAATGAGAAAATTGTAAAAAATTATAAAACAATATATTGAAATGGAATAAATTATAAAAAATATGAACTATTGTATTGAATTTTTAAATTAGGAACCTCTATGAAAAAACCTACTTTTTTGAAAAAAATATGTACCTATAAAAAAATAGGAACAATTTTGACAACAAAATGAACCAGTGAAAAAATTTGATTCTTCCATAAAATGAACCTTTAAAAATATAAACCTATAAAAATAGAAACCCTATTAAAAAATAAAACCCTATTAAAAAATAAACCTATAAAAATATGATCTCCTAAAAATATGAACCCTAGTAAAAAACATTAACACTGGTAAAAATATAAAACAAAAAAAATTTCAATCTATAAAAATATGAACCTTGGTAAAATACATAAACCTATAAAAAATATAATTGTACAAATATGAAACCTAGTAAAATATATCAAACTATAAAAAATATATACCTATATGAAAATAAAAAAAACATATAAAAAATAATAAGAAATATAGATGTATAAAAAATATTACCCTTTAAAAGAAATATGATGAACTTTGTAAAACCAAAAAAATACCTATAAAGAATATTTCCCTATAAAATTTATGAGCCAATTTTTTGAAGTGGGACCGAGTATAAAGAATATATTAACTAATCTATTAAACATAAATAATATATACTTCTTTGAACAAAAAATATATATTTGTATGAAATAAAAATATATACCTTTATAAAACAATATGCTACTGTATGGAAAAAATATATAAAACTTTGAAAAAAAAATAAACCAATAAAAAAATTTAAACCCAAAAAAATAAAAAACCTGTTAAAAAATATGAATGTATAATAATATGAACTATGGAAATTGTAAACCAATTAAAAATTATGAACCTGTAAAAATATAAACCATTTAAAATAATAACCCTGGTAGAAAATATGAACCTGTAAAAAGTATGAGCCTGTAAAAATATGAATTGGGTTGGAATTCAAGAACCTATAAAAAATATACATGTAAGATAAATAGATAGGCATATGTTGAACCATGTGTATTCTTGGTAAAAAATATGAACATGTTAAAAAATATGAACTTTTAAAAATATCAACCTATAAATATATCATCTATGGTGAGTAAATATGAACTTGAAAAAAAATCAACTTTTAAAAGTATGAACCATTATAAAACAATCGATGGAGAAAATAAGAGGAGGTCAAAAAGTAGAGTAATAGCAGTGGAAGAAATCAATTTTAGGGGATATATTCCAAGAAGAGGGGATCATAAATTAGAGTACCTGTATAAGGAGAAAAGAACTTGGTGGACATCATTTTTGAACACCTTCCTTGATGAATGTGAGCTTAGATATATAAACATATCACTCAACAGATGAGAATCTATTGTGATATGGTTGAACACCTAGATAAATCTCACTAAATGACGGATGATATGCATAGCCAGTATCATAGATCAACAGGAAATTATTGTGCTGGAAGAAAGACCTAAGGAAATAATTTTTAGGGATTTTTATTGGGAATAATAGTTTATGAGATGATGAGAGGAGGAAATATGGGGAGATGAGGCATATAGGATTTGGAGAAATAGGCATGTGTGGGAATGGTGAGTGACATGATGGTTGAGGTAAAGAGGATGTGAGTGGAAAAAATTGGAAGGTTGGGTTTTGTGAGAGAGGCCCCAATACGGACTGGGAAGGGATGGCGAGGGAATGGGAGAAATAAATGTAAATAGAATTAGAATAATGGAATATTTATTTCATTTTTTGATTTCTCAATTCAACACAGTTTAGTGCCCATAGGGATAATGTGAATTACATGAGAATAACAATTGAAATGGTAATTTTTTTTTGAGGAGGATCTGACAAGTTGGTGTGAATTGCGGAGGAGGAGACACGTGTTGATGGGACGAGAATGACTTAGTATATATAATGGATATATAAATACATTTAATACATTAAATATAGAATTATTAACTATAAAAATACATTAACTACATTTATTTTTCAAATTTATATATTTATATTCATAATATATAATATATAATATACTTATATATTTACAATATACACATATATTTATGATATATATATATATATTTATAATTGTTTGTGTGTCTTGGTGTTTATACATTATTACTTATATGATTATATAAAATATAGAAATAAGTATATAAATATATTAAAATACTTTGAAATATTATTTTTAAAATACCAATCATATTAAAAAAAATTATAATGGATCTTATTTTCATAAATTATATAAAAATAATTTATAATTTATAATGATCAATAAAATATAAAAAAGGTATAGTTAGAAGCCAAATCTCCTATCCTTTTATTATAGGTGAAATAAAAAGGAAATAACCAATCAATAAAAAGAAATGGGAAATGCAAGGTGTTGGGACCAATTTGGTTGGAGAAGGTTTTCAGAAGCTAAAAGAACTTTGTATTTAAAGTGTTTTCATTATTGACAAGGAATAAAGAAATCAATTCACTTTGTAGAGTCTTGAAAATCAGACTGACCAACATATTCAAAAAATTGGACTCACAGTGCTTATAAAAGTCCATCATATAGAGAAGATTTTTTTGGAAGAAGAGGATCATCAGACTCACTTGGGGGCCAGAATGAGGTTCTGATCATAATAAGTAATATAATCAGAATATGATTTGATCCAACATAAAATTTGATGATGATTTTCTATTTTGTAATTCAAAAAATTCATAATTTGTATGATAACTTGTGATTCAATGCTTCTAAAGTAAATATAAATTTCTTCCAATCATATTGAGGATTGGAAAGAAAGAGGATGCTAAAAAGAATGTGAAGTTACAATAATTCCCAATGAATGTTAGATGATGATATGTTGATCTTAAGAATATTCCAAGTCATGAGGATGTTATGATAAAATAAGAGGTTTATAAATGAAAAAAGATGTAGAGATGAGGCTTTCTGGTCTCAGTCCATAAAAATTAGATTAAAAAATGTGGATGTTTTTAAAGGCTATAAAGGTTGATCAGAATGCGAAAATATGAAGATGTTAGTTTTCATTTAGAAAAATTACCCATGAGAAAAAAATATTCAATGAAAGAAGTTGACTTCTAGGGGTTCATTGGTACTTTAAACAGAAAAGGAAATAAGGTGTTGATGTTGAAGCTTCTGAAACTAATCCATCAGACTTGGTGTGCCACTGATCATCAGAGTGAACATGATACCGATCATCATATCCTGTGATGGTTGTAAAAACAATCATAGGTATAATTGTAATTTTGGTGTAATTTTTGGTACCAATAAAAACAAATTAAATTTAGTGTTATTGGGACCAATGAATTTTGAGAAGATGAAAAAATTGTTTTGACCAATATGTAGAATAAAATCAGAGATCAATAAAATATATAGTCAACCAATTTATCAAGAAAAATTGTTGATTGTTTTTAAAAAAAGTGGGTTAAGAGAAAAGAAGAACTCTGGTTTATTTTTCTTTGGGGGATGTGATAAAGCATTTTTTTCCTTATAATTTCAATTAGTTAAAGATCCATCAGACTTGAGATAGAATATACTATTAGAGTGAAGTTGAGATTGATTCATAGGACATGAGATCTTCAGTTTGGGAAAAGAAGAAAAGAAAAATCGCTTAATGTATTTCAAAATTTTATCAAGGGGAGTAAAGAAGCTATTGAAAAAGTTTTAATAGTGGTTTTCATATGATTATTTTGTTGTAGAGAAACATGATGAAGAATATGAACTCTCCACCATAATGAAGCAATTTTAAAGAGTAGTTGTTTTTGAGAATCTCAATGAGAAGACATAGGTTTGTTTTTTAATTAATGTATAGAAACATAATGAAGGATCTGATGGATTCATGTAATGAAGAAATTAGAATGAGAAATAATAATTATACTGAAGTTTCTGAAGAAAATATAAAGTGAGTTAATGTCACCAAGATTTAAGAAGATTCAACAGGATTTAAGAATCATTGGTGAAATCAAATATATAATCGATATTTTAGAGAAATTTGATGATTAGGGAAATTAGGTTGAGTGGGAAAATTTTTTAGAATCCTATCAAATCCAATTTTGGGTCACCTATAAAAGTATAATATACTTTTTACTTTTTTACATAAGTACTATGCACAAAATAAGAGAGAGAAGTTCCAAGGTTATAGGGAGAAAAAGTTTTTGGATTAAACTTTCATGAGTAAAATCGGCCAAACCAAATAAGATAGGGAGAAGAGACAAGAATGTAATCAATGTATTGGGAATCAGATTAAGTAATTAAATCTATATTTTTAGATAGAAGAATAATTTTTTTATAATTCATTCAATGGAATTCTAAAAGAATTATATTTTCATATTGAAAAATTGTACTTGTGAATCAGATCGGGAAATCAGTCTGAGTGTCGTTATAAATTAGATAATATGTTCTTTCATGATACTAGGTTAGAAAGTGAAGAATATTTTTTGAAGTTTATATTTGTTAAATTTTATCAAGCAACATCATAACATGATTGTTACAGAAATTGTATTACATTATTTCATGTTACTTGAAGCACATTCACTATTGTATTGAACATAGTGCTAAATATGTTTAAGGTCATATCCAACTCATTGTATTCCACAAAGAAGGATTGTGATATAGTATATTGTGATGTATTGGATTGTTTCCAAACTATACGAAGGGTGTAGCTACTCTTGTTGAGTAGTGAACCTTGTAAATTATCATGTTCCTATGGATTTTTAATTGATTTGTTTTCAGTAGTGAAATAAATCATTAACATGAGGAACATGTTTTTTCAAAAGTAAGGAAACTTAAAAGTAAAACATATCATTGATTCACCCCTCCCCCTCTCAATGATAATATATCCTGGTTGGACACTAAAAATTGGTATCAGTGCCCAAGGTTCCCTTAATTTAATCGTTGTTGATTTTTTGAAGAGAAGCTTATAGAGAATATAAATTGTGTCAACAGTAAAGATATTCTATTCTTTAATGGTAAGAAATATAATATCTGGAAAGATAAAATGTTTCTTTATCTTATGTCTCATTGATATGATGTTCTTGAAGAAGGAATAGATATATTTTCCCCAATTTATAATAAATTTCCTCTCACATCTACTGACTAGAAGAATATTGAGAATGATGGAAGATCAAAGAATGCTTTACTTTCATAACTTTTTGAATGTTATTTTTTAAGAGTGAATGGTGTTTCCACTTCCATAGTTATATGGGATATGTTAAAAAACATTTACGGAGTAAATAAAGAAGTTAATAAGGAAAAATAAAAATCTAGAGGCTGAAGTATGAAGATATCAAGATGGGTGAATATGAATCTGTGGGTGACCTCTTTACTAATTTAAATGACATTGTTCGCACTATTAAATGTCTTGATGAAAAATTATAAGGTTATAATGTTTTTAAAAAGATCATGATAATTCTACCTAACAAGTTTAATGCTAAATTTTCCTTATTAGAAGATAGATATCTAGAATCATTATCATTTTATTATTTTTATAACAATCATATTACTTTTTAAAAGATAAGGGAAAATTTTATGAAAGTGAAAATTTTTGATAGATAAATTTATTTCATGGATGCTATGAAGGAAAAGTCAAAGAAGATTGTTTTTGATGAAGAATTTAGAGAATCTTATTCTAAATATGAGGTATTTAAAAATATTAATGAATTTTTATCCTTGTTTTCCTAAAAATTAAAAGAGTTAGAGGTAAATACCAAGGTGGACATCCTTTGAAATGTTTTGAATATGGAGACATTGGGCACTTTACAACTAATTTTACTCGATGAAATAAAGAAGATAATAGTGAGGAAGATAATAGAAGATGGATATGACCATTAAAGAAACAAGGTGATGAGGGTAAACCTCATACCATATAGAAGGATACAAAATTCTTCAAATCCCAATGAATAAGATTCTTATCTAATTATGATGTAGAAAAAGGTTGTGAAGTTGAATATAGAAAATATTTTGAGAAGGCTAGAGAAAATAATTTCATTAAAATATTGAAAAATGAAAAGTATGGAAGAAACTGTTCTAAAGAATAAGAGACTCAATTATAATTTCATATGAAAGAAGAATTGAAGTGGTGTCTGAGAAGGATTGGAAGGCAAGAGAAAGAAATAAGTAAGATGAAAAGTGAACTACCTTTAACAAATAGTCAATAATTTATTCATGATGATATGATCAAGATTCTAGAAGAGATTTATGACTTGAATAAATATATTTCGAAAGAAACTAATCATACTGAATATCTATGAAGAAAAGTTGAAGTCCAAATCATAAGAGTTGGAACTTATCCAATGAAAACTTTCTAAAGTCAAAGAGAGGGTAACGATTTTTGAAAATTATATATCTGAAGTTGGTGAATGTTATTGTAAGGAATAACCTATGAAAGATATATAAAATTAACCCCTAGATGTTGAGAATAATTCTATAAATGGTTCTGAGATGAATAAATATGGGAATGTTATGTATGTTTCCAAGACTAATAAAGTTAGAAAGTCTGAATTTTCTAAAGATCCTGAGTGAAAAAATGATTCTATTACTATTTGTTCTGATAAGGATAAAAATAAAACAAGATAAAACAGATAAATTAAGTTGATAACATAATGGTTGGTGGTCAACATATTTCTACTAAGAATGTTGAAATGTTTGCTGAGAAACATGATCAAAACTATAGTCAATATGAAAGATACAAAGGAAAATATTCTTTGAATGGATACTACTGGTATTATGGTGGATTTTAACAAACAAAGAATATTTGTTTGTTTAATTAGTAACAGTATTACTACTATATAAATTATAGAAGTAATTTTCTTAGGGGGAGTCATTCCCATCAAAGAAAAAAGTCCAAGAAGAATGTTTGGAAGAAACTAGAGAAGGTTTCTGTGAAAATTAAAAATATATTCCAACCTATGGAAACTATTTGTAACAAATGTGAACAACCTTGACATCTTTCAAAAGGATTTCTTGTTTTAATACTATCAAAAAAATGCTTGTTAGAAGTTCATAGAATATGGACGACAAGAAATATAAAGGAAAAAAATATTGTTGTATATACCGCTCTAAAATCTACCAAAGGATAAAACCCATAGATCTTGTATAGTGGGTGTTCTTATCATATGAAATGATACTTAATGTTTTTGAATAATTTTAAAGATTTCAAAGAAGGAATGGTGATATTTGTAAATGATGAATCTCTTAGAATCAAAGGTGTTGGAACAAATATTATTTGGGAAGAAAAGTTGAAATCTATGAAAGTATTATTTTTTGATGGGATGAAACATAACAGTATAAGTGTGTCACAACTTTGTAATGAAGGAAACAAAGTTAATTTTAGATTGTAATGTTTTTTGTGAAAATATAGGAAGATGTAAAGATATATTGAAGAGGAAAATATATGAAAGAAAATTTATTCAATGTTAGTGAGGTTTAAAACTCTTATTATCTGAGTATGATTGAATAGAACCAGTTATTGAACAATGGTTAGGACACATGTGTCAGAGAAACATGATTAAGTTAATTAAGTGATATAATTTTCAAGGAATTCCTAATATATCAAGAAAAAGGTATTGGTGTTGAAAAATTTTCTAAAAGGAAAAAATTACAAATTCCATGCATAGGAAAGTTGAAAATTGGTCAAAACTACCCCTGTAACTTATTAATTGTGGTATATTTATGACAACAGGAAAATAATAAACTAATGGAGATAAGTACTTCACCCCTTTCATTCAAGACTTTAGTAAAATTAGTTGTGTTATATATATGGAACATAATTCAGATGATATGATAATGTTTAAAAGGTTTAGGAGGAAATATAAGATGGAATGTAAGTATTCAGTGATGCATTTGAGAACTGATAATGGTGGTGATTACAAAAAATGAATAATTTTAATGTTATCTTGAGAAACATGGAATTCAACCTCATTTAAGCTCACCACATACTCCTCTTGAAAATAGTTTAACTGAAAAGGAGAATAGAACTCTTTTGGAAATGGGATGTACTATGTTACTTTAACATTGTATCTCTCATTACTTTTAGAGTCAAATAATGAATAATTCTTTGGATATTCAAATTTAGTTTTTCTATATACCGAGTATGGATATGAATCCTTATGAAATGAGTTATGATAAAACTATTTGTTTGAAACACTTAAGAGTTTTTGGGTGTCCATGCATCAAAAAGAACAAAGGTGGAAACCACACAAAGTTTCAACAAGGAGGTGAAGATGGAATTTTTCATGGATATTCCATGTAAGGAATAAGATACACATGTTTCAATAAGGAAACTTGAATAATTATAGATTCTATTGATGTGATTTTTTTTGAAAAAGTTAAATTAGACTAACAAACTCATACATATAAGGAAGTTGATAAGTGTGAAAGAATATTTGTTAAAAGTTATAATAAGGATGCTAAGAATGGTAATTCTAGTCAAGAAGAATAATTAGACTTAGGTATTTCATGTGTTGAGGAAAAAACATGAAAATATTATCCTATGTTAAGGAAGCATGTAGTGGCTCAGAACATTATTGGTGATCAATATCATAATTTTAAAACAATAAGAACACATAAAGTTATTACACATACTTCCCTATATTCAAAAGTTTATATGAAAGACCTGAATGAATATTTTTAGCATCCATAATGGATTAAATCTATTAATTAAGAGCTTGATCTTATTGAAAACTATGATTTATGGGTACTCATACCTAAAGAAAATTAAAAAAATGTTATTGGTATGATGTGGGTATTCTAGAAAAAGATGAATGAAGATGGTGAAGTGATTAGAAACAAAGAATTATTAGTGTGTAAAGGTTACTAAAAAATTTAAGGCATTTTAATTTGATGAAACATTTTCTCCGGTAGAAAGGTTAAGAAATATTAGAGTTTTTTCTTTCTATTACTTCACAATGAAGTTACAAAATGTTTCAAATGGACGTAATGTATATATTTCTTAATGTGGATCTTGATGAGGAATTTGATATTGAACAAACATGTAGAATTTTTATTGGGAATGATTAAATTTATGTGTGAAAGTTGATGAATGACTTTTATGGGCTAAAGAAATCACTAAGGCCATGACATTCCAAATTATAAACATGATTTAGAAATATGAGTATAAATAAATTAAGAGTCAATAACAATCATTACATAAAAAAGTCAGGTGTTTTTATTTATCATAATTTTTTATGTTTATTACATTATCTTAATTGGGAATTATGAAATAACTTGTAAAATATTTGTTGAAGAGATGAAAAAATTGTTTGGGATGTTCATCCTAGGATAAATGAAATAATTTATTTGGTAAAAAATCCTATAAAAGAAGAAATAAAAATTTATATCTCAAGAAAATTATTCAAAGGAACTTCTTAATATTTTCAGCATTGAAAATTTGAAACTAGTTTCCACACCAATTTCTATTCAAACCAAGTTTTCTAAAGATTGAGAAGGCAAAGAAGTTGATAAGAAAGTTTTTCAAATGATGATTGGATGCTAATTATAATATATAGCCTTAAGAAAATACACTATTTATGTTGTTAACTTATGTGAATGATTTTAGAGTTCTCATAAAGAATCACATTTTCTTTCTTAAAAAAATAATTCTCAGATACATCAAAGGAAAAAAAGTTCAGAATCAAGTATGATAGAACAAAAAATATTTACTTGTTTGGGTATTCAGGTGTTTATTGGGAAAGAAATTTTGATGATGGAAGATCCAAATGTGGTGGATTTTTCTTTCAAGGGAAATTTTGTGTTTTTTGGAATATAAAAAAATATATTTATGTAACTCTTAGTATATATGGAGCTAAGTATATTTTTACCTCTCAAGTTGTTACCCAACTTATGTGGATGAATAATATGTTGGAATATTTACTTATTGAAGTGAAGTTACCATAGATCTTGGGTTGTGATAATCAAATTGAAATCAAACTTTCAAGTAATACAATACCACATTATCATTCAAAACATATTAATATAATATATTATTTCATCAAATATCATGTGGAGAAGAATAAATTGAAGGTTGAGTATGTTCCTTCATCAAAAAAAGTTTCTAACATTTTTCACAAATCATTTACTGAAAAAACCTTTTAATAAATTGTGGTTGAACATGTGTGTACAACATATTTATAATCAAGGTTGAGGTATGTGTTTTCCCTTCGATTATATAGTCTTTTGATATTGTTTTCAAGAGGTATAATTGTTTCCAAAATCTGTCCCCTGAATATTTGCTAAATTTTTTAAGGAAGCATGTATGTAGGGGAGTTGTGGTTGAGCTGTGATTTCTGTATTTAAGTTAGTGACCTATTCTAACTATTTGTTGGAGTGGTTTTAGGAAGATTTTATTTAGAAGGAAAATTTAATAAGTAAATAAACTTGTGAAGAAAATATGAGGAAGTTTCAAGATCACTACTTTTAGAAAACATGGGTTTGCATTCAATAATTATTGTTTCCAACAATGAGTTAGGTCGCATAGGCTTAGAATTATAGATAAGTAATCCATAGCATGAGGTTACAAAGTTTAGTGACTTATGAATTTTGGTTTACAAAAAAATCATAAAGGTGATATTGTTGGGACCAAGTTGGTCGTATAAGTGTTTTGAAAGTCGAAAGAAGTTTGTATTTCAGGTGACGTATTTTGTTAAAAAAGATATAAGAAATAAATTCACTTTATAAAGTTTAGAAAATTGAATATACCATTATATTTATGAAATCTGAATCATAATGCATATGAAATTCCATCGTATTGAGAATATTCTTTCTATAGGAAAAGGATCATCGAACTCAACTTGTGTCTGAAATGAGTTTATGATCATAATAAGGAAGAGAATCAGATTCTGATTGGATATAATGTAAAATATGATGATGATTTTCTCTTTTTTAATTAAAAAAGTAATATGTTGTCTGAGAACATATGATTCAAGAATTATTAGGGAAATAGGTAGTTATTCTTTGATTTTTTTTATTTAATGTTTTGAGGAAGTCATGATATAAGTAAAATTTTGTGAAAGTTGAAAGTTTCTGAAGCTGAACCTTTCTGATCTCAGTCCATGGGGATGATATTATCAAATGTAGATTTTATTAAATAATGGAATGATTGATCTTCACATAAAAATATGAAGATGATTATTTTTAGTAATACTAGTAAGACATGAGAAAAAATTATTTACAGAAAGAAGTTGAGTGTTTTATGATCATTGGTATCATAATTAAAACAGGAAATAAGGTTCTAAATTTAATTATTCTGAAACTTGTCCATCTAACACTACATGCCACTAATTATCGGAGTGACCTTCATACTAATAATTAGATTATGTTATGGCTATAAAATGATTTAGAGACAAAAATGTTTTTTTGTTGGGAATTTTTGGAACTAATAAAAAGAGAAGAAATTGGGAGTTATTCAGACTAATGAATTCATATAAGAATAAAAGTTTATTATGGCAAATATGAAGAATAAAATCAGAGATCAATCAACAATTTAGTCAACCATTTCATTAATATAAATTTTTGATTGTTTTCCTTAACATGTGGATTACGAGAAAATCAGAACTCTGATATATTTTCCTTTGGATCCTGAGATAAAGTATATTTTTTCCTTATAATTTCAATTGGGTCAATAGCCATCATACTGGTGATGACACAAATTAATAGAGTGAAACCAATATTGATTCATCAGACACAAGATCATTATTGTTGGAAAAGAAGAAAATGAGAATTTCTTAAATGTTTTTAAAGTGCTATCAAAGATATTAATTAATCAATTGATTAATGTTGAATAATGGGATTCAAATGTTTCTTTAGGTGTAGAGAACATGATGAAAAACTTATTTTCTCTATCATAATGAAGAAATATGAATTATTAGCGAGTTCCAAGAATTATAATGAGAAAACACATGTTTGTTTTTTAATTGGTGCAGAGTAGTGTAATAAACAACCCGATGTCTTCATTATAATGAGGAAATCATAATGGTGAATCAGAATCAAACTGATGTTCGTGAAGAATGTATGAAGAGATTTTATGCCATTAATATTTTATAATATTTGAGAATAGTTAATAATCATTGAACAAGTCTATAATGTAGTAGATATTAAAGAGAAACTTAAAGATTAGGGAAATTTGGTTGAGTAGGAATGTTTTTTAGAATCCCACTCATTGGAATTTTGGGTCACCTATAAAAGGAAAGGTACTTTTTATATTATGATAGAAGTACTATGAGTAGATGATGAGAGAGAATAACTGATGTTATAGGTAGAATATGTTTCCAGATTTATCTTTATTGAGTAAAGTATCAAAGACAAAATAAGATAAGAAGAAGATGAAATATTTTAATTAGAGTTTTTGGAATAGGGATGAGTAATCGTACTGGGATTTTTTGACTCAATAATAAGAATTTTAGAATGGTTTTAGTGTTATTCAGGTTGTTTTATATTTACCATACTGAGAAATCAGACTTGTGAACTGAATTGGGAAATTAGGATGAGTATCATTATGAAGTCCACAAGAAGTTCTTACTTTCTGCTGGGTTAGGAAGTGAAGAATTGTTCGGAAGTTTATACTTCTGAAAGTTTATCAAAAAGCATCATAACATGTTTGTTAGAATAATTTTACTACATCATTTAGTGGTACATAAATCACATGTACTGTTTTATTGAACATAGTCCTACATGAGTGTAAGGGAACATCCTTTCTATTGTATTCCACACAAAAGGATTGTTTTCTAGTGGATTTTGTGGTATGGGATTGTTTCCAAACTAGACCAATTATGTTGTTACACTTTTTGAGTAGTGATCCATGTAAATTATCATGTTACTATGGATGTGTGATTCCTTTGTTTTTAGTAGAGAAAGAAATATTTAATAGGTGGTGAAGGTTTTTTCAAAAGTAAGGAAACATAAATGAAAAATATATCTCTGATTTACCTCCTCTCCCCCTTAATGACACAAGATATTGGCTAGACACTAACACAAGGAATCTTTCCCTCATTCAGAAAAGAAAACTATGGATAAAAAATGCAGGTTCACTTCCATAATCATTATTAGAATCATTTGAATTATTAGTAGTTTCCCATTCTGACTGTGAATTACCTTGATTAAGAATCCCATGGATCCTCTCCTTGGAATTTTCCTACTCCTGGGTGAGCCTAAACTTTTAAGCCTTGGATGAAGATTTTGTAGACATATTTCTTGTCAAATTGGAATAATACTTCAGTGGCCTTTTTATTGAAGGTACCGGAGTAAAATACTCACTCTTTTCTTTTTCATTAACGAAAACATACTTAAATGAAACAACACCACAATTTCCTGAAGGCTCGATTTGGGTGGTGTTCAATAAAACCCCTCAATTACCTTCACATACATCCTCAAAGACGTTAACCCATTTTCCAATTCCTTAGTAATAGAAAGAATTATGAATCTATTGAGAATAATTCACATATTTATGAAAAATAGATTTCCTAGACTCATCATTGTGTGAAACATTTTTTAATAAATCCATTTCCAATAGTAAGAAAATGAAACCTTTCCCTTCCTGGTGTAAAGAAGAATCCTTAATTGCAGCACACTAGACATGGGCCTAATTTGTAGACACCTGTAACTCCTCACCTTACTAAAAGGTATCCCCAGTGTGTTGCTTCCCAGAACATTAGTTAAAATACAAAATATAACAATAATTATAATCATCCATAATATTCTGACCAGAACCTAGAGTAAAACCATCGCCCACATACTAACTAGAACCCAGGGGAGAATCGTCAATATTAATATCCATTCAATTAGAATAAGAGGACCAGCTTGATCAGAGGTAGTCCTACCATTTCCACATTTCATCACCCCAATAGGTTTCTTAACCTTACCACATCTTCTGTATATATCCACACATTTACCTTTTAGAGAGCATGAAGAACAAACTAACTCCCTTCAACACATCTCTTTCCAGGGGCCAAGCATCGTGTAACTAGCATAGAATAAAAGAGGATTCTCATTGTAAAAAAATTGGTGATAAGTTATAGAGATGGAGGGATCATGTCAAATGTTTGAGACTATAGCTCATCTGTGATCACCCTTGGTTGGCGTATGGTAATGGATCCCCTATAGTATAGACCAACTTAAATTAGAGTTACATATATATATACACATGTATAAAAATGTAAATAAAAATATATATAGTTTTTGAAAAATAATAATAATCTATATATCATTATATGAAATATGCATTTATGTATAATTATATTAATATATCTAAATAAAAATAAATATATAATTAGATATATATATATATATATATATATATGAACATACATGCATATATACTTATATACATACATCATATATATATATATATATATCATTATATAACCAAAAAATTCATATGGGTGATCGGTCAAGGTGTTTCTCACAAATTGGGGGGAAAAGATTCGAATATCACCTCTCAAAAAATATTAGAGAATTTCAAGGTGTGTGGTGTGAATTTGGGGTGTATTTCAGCTGCATGATGTGTAGTGAGAACTATTATTGACCGTATTTATCTATTTCTTAACAAGATAATATTTTAAAAAATATTTCCTTTACTAATGCTATAAATTTTGGTTAATATATTAGAAATATTACCCATGCTATTTTTTTTGAAGTACCCCTATTATAACTGTCTATTTAAGTTCTCATAAAGGGGGTATTTATCAGTGTGATTTTTAGCATTAATAAAAGCACATTTCTTTTAGTAGCACTAAAAAAAGTAAAGTTATTTCATCACTAATAAAATCTATTTACAACACCATTAAAACCCAGATCTACTGTAGTTCCATAGAATCTCATTAAAATAATCAACATATATCCTATTTTTATAATTTTTTTAAAAGTATCACTTAGTGAAAAATCTTTAACAAAAATCATAAACCATCATTTTAGTTATCGAAATATTCAATGAAATATTACAAATATTTCAAAAAAAAAATCAATTCATTATAGAAAAAAAAATTAACAAAAAAATAATTATTTAAAAATAAATCAATTTCATTTAATATAAAAAATATATATTGTGTTCATTGTAAAAACTAGAATATATCAATACATACCAATATTAAAAATCACAACAAAAAAAAACAGGAAAGTGAACAGTAGCCTTTATCATTGTCTATACAATACATTGAGAAAGGGTGACCATACTCAATTATTTATTTATATATGATTTACAATATATATATATATATATATTGAAATAAATGATATATATATGTTTATATATATTTATTTCAATTTATTTGTAGTTATATATATATATTTATAATGAAATGTGTGCGTGAGTGTGTACATATATGATGATCTTATAAATAAATATGAAAATTTATTAAAATTAATTAATGTAAATATTTGTAAAATATTTATTTAGTTATGTAAATCATATCAAAATATCATCAATATATAAATATGTTTACATGTATTTAGTTTTTCAAATCCTAGTATAAATATATATTTTATAAATTTAATTTACATAATAAAAATAAATTATTAATAAATTTATAGTTATAAATACCCACATGTGTGCACACATGCTCACACTTGCAAGTGTACACATACACACATATAAGTAAATATAATATAAAAATAATTTTATTTTTATTTAAGTTCTTCTTAACTTTATATATTTATTTTCATATTATATAATTTATAATATACATATATAATTATAATTATATATACCTGTTTGTATGTTCATGTTTATATTTATTTATATACATCATGAATAGAAAGGTATAATTTTGTTTTTTATAATGACTAGCAGTGGTTTAAACCCCCATTAATCAATTTATTGATTGTTTATTAAACCACCATATATAAAACTATTAGGAGTATATTCACAATTATTTAGTTCTGTTCAGTGATGATTTAGTGAAATTTCATTTTTATTTAATTGGTGTATTTTTTTCTATTAGTGATAGTTAATATCATGAAATAATATTATTTAAAAAATATTTAATAAATTAAAACAAATGCTCAAAATTTAGTGGCAGTTTGTTTTTAATATTTTTTTAACAAAAGATTCACTAAATTGTATATCCATTGTTAGCCTACAATTCCACTAAATAGAGAAAATAAAAGAAAAATAAATGAAATAGAATATAAATAAACATATTAAATAAAAAATATATAAACAATAAAATTTAAAACAATATATAACAACAATACATACATCAAATAACTCAAAAAGAATCCATTGCATAGTCAAATGCTATAAAAACACTATGACACATTCCATTATCATAGAAACTACATAATTTCAAAAAAACTTCACCCCAACCATCATATACATCACCCAACCACATTTATTATCTACTATAATAATATAATATAATAGAAACCAGAAAAAAATGTGTTTATATGAACATTTTTTAATGTTATGATTTACAATATAAAAGGATATACATGTTTTTAAAAATAATAATTAATGACACATATATTATAAATGTTTTATTTTTTTTAATATTATAAAAATTAACAACAGGCATACAATGTTCATTGTTATATGTAAAAAACCACATGAAATGTTTTTTTGTTAATATTATAATATATAAATAGGATTGGTTGTTGGATTATTTCCCACCCTCTCCCCAAAAGCCTCATGTCGTCCCACTAATGGTCTCCCATTCATATATTGATCACCTACTCTTTATATCAACCCCCATTGACTCTACCTTGTGAATATCACCACCTCACTTCCTTACCCCATTGCATCCTCCCCATAAAACTCAACACCTCCACCCATGAAAAACATCAAATTTTCATATCAAATTTATTTTTACCCAAAACACTTTCTTTATTTTCTATTCCTCAGAGTTATATGTGTGTTCCATTTCATGTAAAATAAAATCTCAAATTAATTTTCCCTTTCCATATTAATTTTAGTCATAGTGTTATGAATATAGGATGTATTAAACAATCTGTGGAACCATAGTACATTTTTTTACGGCTATAGTTACATTTTATCTTGGTTTAATTTCACTTTAAAACTCAGAAAATTAACCTAGTATCTCCTTTTTGGTTCCATTCAAAAACTTTTCATCACCTCCATCAATTTAATTTTACCCATTTTACCATAACAATAGTTTAATTTGTTTATTTAATGATGCCGAATCATTTAAAGCATTATGATATCCAACCACCTATAATAGGATTCACGATCTATTGTGTAATTTAATAAATTCAATATATTGATTTTTATTCAGGGTATTCTAACGAAGCAGTTCTCATGATTCTAAATTCACCATAGGAAATATATTTTTGACATTATGATCCATAATATATCTCATGGATATATGAGATTATTGTCTATAATATTTGATTAAGAAAAAAAATTGGTTCACCCAAAAGAACAAGGATCACAAATGTAATAAAGGTATCCGACCATTTAATAAATGAGAATCAACTAATAAAAAAATTATTATAGTGGATAATAAATAATGAATGAAGAAATAATGAAAAGTGATAAAGAACACAAAAGATTTAACAGGGTTTGGTACAAGTTTTTCCAAATCATTGGTAAGAACACCACCCTACTACATATGTTTCTTAAAACTCAAAAAAAACTTATAGAAATACTAGAAATAAAATGACATTCTAGTAAAAATGGAATAAAAACCACAATAATGAAATTATAATAAAGATAAACACCCTCACTTTGTATGATGGGATTTAACAACCAATCATGGACAATAATCTATAATATATCATTTTGGTGTCAATGAAGAGGAGGAAATAATTCCTTGAAAATAGGAGAAAAATATCCATCAGAACATAGTTTTTAGAAGATATATTATTCAATATCAAGGAAGTGGTATGTCTGGTATGGTTTGATGCATTAAGATCTAATGAAATTCCAACGGTTGAATCACTCTATCTATGGTGGAAATACAACAATCTCTCAAAATCCTTAACATGAATTGATATTATCATGATCTACTGATGGATCGAAAGGGAAAAAACCTCAATGATTCCACATGGTTTAATTGACCCAACCAAATTTGAGAATGAATGGATTATAATGAATGGATGTGAATGAACTGATCCCTAACAAAATGCTAATCTCATAAAAATTAAGAGAATCCACATAATGGTTAAATAAAAAATAATAAGTAAATGTTAAACTGAATCCTATCTATGTTTACTTAGACTACACAAAATGGTCAATACCTATGATGCAAGGTTACCACATAAGGTTACCCACCAATTGTGTAAGGGTAAGACTATGAAGCGTGAAGGTATTAACTACTCATGTAAGGGTACCATGTAGATATATAAGGGTTCCATGTGTCTACTTAAGGGTAAAAACCACTTATGTAAGGGTAACATAGAAAGTACATGGGCTATGTAAGGGAAGGATAGAACTAGTGTAAAGGAAATCAACCCACTACATTAGCTTACAAAACTCAATACACGAGCTACTAAAGGGTAACATGAAATTACATAAGGGTATCTCAAACATTATCAAGGATATTTATGGGTATATAAGACCTCATTTATGGGTAAAGGATAGATATATAAATGTCAATGTACCTTATATATGGGTAAGTACCTTGAACCAAAACTCACACAGGGGTCAACAAAACAAAATTTAACGGTAAAATGATCCACAAAGGGATTATGAAAGTTTATAAAAACAAGATTAAAATAAAAAAAGGAATGAAATAAATATGTAGAGATTTATAAAGAATAATAAAAATGATAAAAATTAAATAATAAAAAAATAAATATATTATTTTCATTCATAAATATGGAATGCTAAATTCAACAAATGTCTATAATTTTATAATGAAATTATAACAAAGGATGATGTTCTTGTGCAAAAGGGATATTTAAGTGGAACTAATTTTATGATTCTGAAATAATTATTGAACACAGATAAAGGTATATCCATTGTTAAAATATCAGATATATTTTTATCTATGTGTATCTTAGTGACACATATCATTCCACTTTCTTTATCCTATCTAATAAAATAATTCTATAATTATATGTTCTTAGACCTACCATGGAATAATAAATTATTATAAAGGTAACTGAATATTGAGAATCACAATGTATAGTAAGAACAAGATTACTTATATTGATATCAGAAATCAAACCCATAATCCATATGGATTATTTGATAGCTTTTATCAGTGCTATGTACTCATCCTTAGAGGTTGAGAGGGACTAACCAATTTCATGTTTCACTTACATGATACAGGTCCCCCACATTTAGTGAATACATAACCATGTAAAGATTTCTGAGTGTCAACATTTCTAGCATAGTTAGAATATACATAATCCATTAACAATTAACATTAATTAACATTCATAGCATAAAAATTTGAAAGAGATATATATAATAAATTCACTTTATTATCCTGTTTATTGATCATATTTTACTTAATCATATTTATTGTATAGAAGGGGAACAAAAAATCTGGACTAGTCTAGATCATAACATACATAATATTCCAATAGAATTAGCATATGATATAATACTCATATATTCAATATCATAATTTCGGGTAGGAGACTGAGACAATTTTAATTAAATATATTTACCAAATATATCACTTATAGGTTTTATAGAATAAAAAAAATACCTTATAAGAACTTTGACAATATAAGAAGGTTGAGATATATAAATAAGCCTTTGTTTCTCATCCCTAGTAATTTACATACCCAAATTTTTTATATCACTACCTAGATATTTCATTTAAAAAATTAAATTAAATTTAATTCTAAAAAGGGTGACTGATTTTATATAACTACACATGGGTAACATGTCATCAACATAAATAATTAATTAAACTATGAATTTTTATATCAAATTTAAAATATACACATGAATCAAACAGACTCATACTGAAACCATTTTTCAATATAAATGGGTTAAATGTATTTTACCATTGCCTTGATTCTTTTTTAATTCCGTATAGTGATATATTTAACAAAAATAAATGGTTATAATTTTCATTTGTGCTAAAAACAATAGGGGGATTCATGAATAATTTTTCATTTCAATTTCTATGCAAGAGATTACTTTTAATATATAACTATTATATATACAATTCTAAATAGGATAAAAATCAAGAATAATTTCTATTAAATAATTCTTAACTATGGGAGAGAAAATTTAAAATTAATCTATTCCCTATCTTTGAGAGATTCCATTGGCTATAATCCAATATTTAATATTAAATTTATTTCTTATAGTGTTTTCTTATTTTTTTATATATCCATTTGCATCCAATCACCTTGGTAACTAGTGGATTATTGACTATGTACCAATTATGGTTCATTGAAAGGTATTTCATCTCATATTTCATGGAATAAATCCAATGCTTAGAGTTTGTTTCATTGAATGCTTGATTATATATTTGGGGATCATATATATTGAGATCATATCCCACATGCTAGCTAAAGGAAACCATATCAACATATTTTTAACCATAAAGAGGTATTATTACTTTAATTTGTCTATCCCAAGTGAGTTGAAAAACTGTAAGGCCACTAAGAACAACATCATTGGTAGAATCATAAAAATTGGACCTAGATTAAAGCTCATGTTAAGAAAGAGGTAACCAAGAGGTATATTCATGATTCTCAAATAGAAAATCACTAGTGAAATAAGGATCAACCCAAATATCCCAATTCTAAGAAGGATCAGCACTGACATCAATGGGAGGCTGGACTCTAGGAGAATAATATTTCTAAAACACCATATCCTATATAAGAATGCACTAGTAAAACTAGGCCAATATATCTAAAGATTATTACTCATCAACCCATCACCCCATCAAGATACACTTTGAAAGTTAATTTGATACCATAGTATTATGCTTATCAATTTTGAAATCAGCATATATAATACATCCAAAAAACCTAAGAATTAAATAAAATAGGGTTAGTTTCTCCACAACTCTATAGGAGTCTTAAATATATAAATAGATGAGGGACAAATATTTATCAAGTAGAATACTATAGTGAGAGACTACGCCCAAAATGACTTGGGAAAGCCTGACCGGTCAAACATGATATGAAACCACTCAATAATGAAATAGTTTGTATGCTCAACTAGAATATTATATAAAAGAGTATGAATAGAAATTCTTGGCATAAAAATTCCATCATCTTTACAATATTTAGTAAATTCAGTAGATAGGTATTAAAGTATTTTATTAGACCTTAAGGACTTTCATTTATTCCCATTTTTATTTTCTATAGAGTATTTCCAAGTTTTAAACATCCAAAAAACATATGATTTTTCCAAAAATAATAAACCAAGATATTTTTGGAAAAATATTATATAAAGCTTAAAAGGTATGAGCTTCCAACATGGGAGGTAATACTTTATATCACCCATAAATATGAGTGAACATACTCAAGTATGAAAAAAACATTAAATCCAAATTTATTAAAACTAATTATTCTAGACACACCCAATACATAGTCCTCAATAAAGGGTAAGTTACTTGGTTAAACTTGAGTGAGAATCCCTTGCCTCATCAATTCCTATAGAACCTTATTACTCATATATCCCATCCACATCTTCCAAGGTATAGTGCTATCACTATTAGTGATATTGGTGCTTCCCAAATGTTTCACATATATTCTACCATACATAACATAAAACCCATTCATCAAGGATCCTTTGATGACCATGAAATATACAATTGATATTCATAGAAAACTAAAATCATATTTAAATGTGTAAAATCTATGATCCAATACACATAATGAAATTATATTCCATTATTAATCTAAAACCCATGTAATGTCAAAAAAGGTTAATAGAGAAATCTTTGATCATTGTAGCATAAAAAAACCTCTACCCATAACACAACATCTCTTGTTGTTACCTAAAACTATATATTCTTCATCTCCCTTATTCAAGTAATAAAAGGAAATTCTATTGATGCACATATGGAAGGAATATACAGAGTATAAAACCCATTCAACTATAATAGTATATTGGGAAACCCAAACACACCTCAATACATTCACATCCTTGGTCGACAAATAGAAAATGATCACTAGAATCTTTAAGAGTTTTACCAGACTTTAAATTAGGGAATTGTGGTCTAACATGCCCAAGATTCCCACAATGATAGAAGAGAAAACCTTTCAGCTTTGATCTAGACCAAAAATCTCTATATTTTCTATGGTACTATCCACACTTATTACCTGTATTCTTCCCTCAAAACTCTGAAATACCCCTCATTTGTATACCCTCAGTCTTAGGTTTATCCTTATCAATCCCATGCATCTCATGTGAACTAAATAAAGACTAAAATTTCTCTATGTTTAAGGAATATCTTCCATACATCATAATGTCAATAATATATTCATATGAAATATATAATTAAATTAAAAGTATAATATATTTGTCTTAATCTTCAACAGTAACATTTATATAGGAAAAATATAATAATATTTTATTAAAATCATTATTGTGTTTCTGAATGGTAGTTCTAGGATGCATCTTGATTGTATAAAATTTATGATTCTTATGTAGACAACCAATTAAAGATGTTTTCATATAAACATGTTCATGTTTAGACCAAAAAACAACAGTGGAAGTTTCATAAGCAACATCCAGTAAAACATTATTAGCAAAATATGAGTATAAAGATCTATAAAATTTCATCAAAATGTCTGTAGGGGCATATTAACAGGTCATAACTATCTTTATATCATCTAACTAACTTATATAGGGTTTATTAGTTTTGAAAATAGAATATAGTAGCCATATATAGACTAATAATGAAACCATATTTAATCACCCCAAATTAATAACATTACTAACAATGTTTTTTTTTGTCAATTTCATACTTTTTAGAAGAAATATCCCAATGAATGAGGCTTTGATACCAATTGATAATGGGGAACAACATTGGTAAAACCAAAAAATCCAAGGATCATGCATATAAAGAAGGCATCCAACTGGAAATGAAATAAGAAAAAACTAATAAACCCAATATTATAATGGACAATAAAAAATGAACGAAAAAATAGGGATAATTGAAAAATAATATAGGATATTTAATATGGTTTGGTTCCAAGTTTTCCTACATCATGATAATATAACAACCCTAATGAATATATTTATTAAAAATTAAAAGAATCACAAAAATATAAGAATAAAAATAATGATATGGTAATAATGGAAAGAAAACAAAAATGAAAAAATAAATAAGAATAATGAAGAGAAAAACCCTCACTTTACACAAAATGATATACAAATTAGTTATGACCTAGAATATTTCATAAATACTTTTGGAATTGATAATTAGGATCAACTAAATCCTCATGAATAAGAGAACAATATCTACTAGAAAACTGTATGGGAAGCTCTGTTCCTTAATAATAACAAAGTGGTGTGTCTAGTAGGGTATAACACCTCATGTTCCAATCAAATTCAAGTGTTCTTTATCTCTAATGTCAGTACACCAATCTATCAAAATACTTCTCACAAATCAATGCTATCACAATATGTTGATAGATATAAACAAAGAAACCCTTAAATATCTTTTGTGTTTCTAACAACCAAAAAACATCCAATGATGAATGGATTATAATGAATTGAACCCCAACAACCTGGAAAAATCATAAACTAGAAAACAACCCCCTAAAAAGGTTAAATAAAGTATGTTGTGTCATGGTAAAATGAGAACTCAAATATGGGTACATCATGTGATATAAGGGTCAAGACTTATGGTGTTAGGGTACAACACAAGGGTACCCAACTATGATATAAGGATCAGAATATAGAGCATAAGGGTAGACACATAACATGAGTAAGGGTAACATACCATAACATAAGGATACTGGCTGCCCGTTTAAGGGTACCATACGGCTATGTAATGGTACCATGTGGCTGCATAAGGGTACAAACAATTTATTTAAGGGTAGCACATCCAATACATGGATTTATAAGTCTTGGATGGCCCTTTAATAAAGGTAATATACTCGCTATGTAAGGGTATCAAACTTAATACATGGGCTATAAAATGATAACTAAAATTTATATAAGGGTAGACCAAATATCACCAATTAAACGTAAGCATACACGGACCTAAGCTTAGAGTAAATGAGTGAGATGTAAAGGTTAATAGACGACATGTGAGGGTAAGGATACTTACTTAAAACTCGTGTAAGGGTCTCTAAAATGTCAGGTAAGGGTAAATGATCAATAAAGGGTTTATAAACATGTAAAAAAACAAGAGTGAAGTAGAAAAAAAGGAATGAAACAAAGAAATAGATAATTACAATGAATATTAAACATGATTAAAATTAAATAATAAACTATTAATTTTATTATTTTCATTTCTAAATATGGCCTGAAGAATTCAAAAAATCTCTAAAGTTTAAAAAACAAAACAAAATAAAGGATGATGTTCTTGAAATTAAAAGTTAATAAACTAGAACCAAATTCAAGATACCTAATAAACCAATTATTTGTTGAAATTCTATGATATAGGTCCTCCACATGCAGTGAAGACAAAAAAAATTAGAGATTTCATAGTACCAACATTTCTATCATAGTCAGAATGTAGATAAATAATCACTAATTCACGAGATTTAACATTCTTACCACAAAAAACTGAAAGATATGAATTAAAAGAAATGTACATTGATATCCATTTGATATCATTCCAATATCGATATCATGATTTTCCATAAACCAACTTATATTATATATAGAAAATGAAATAGCTATCACAGTGTAAATAATAACATATGTAATATTTCCCACTAAATTAGCATATAAGATTCTATACATATATTCAATAGAAGAATATTTGGAAGGTGACTATGGAAATAATAATTTAAAATACATACCAAAAAGAGAATGAAAAATTTTAAAGCATCAATCAAATATCCCTTAATAACTTTGATGATATAATAATTTTGAAATAGATATATAATCATATGATTCTTATCTTTAATAATTTTCATTCACAAATTTCTCTTATCACAATTTAGATCATTAATTTTTAAAAATAATTTCAATTTTATTTTTATGAATTTAAAATATACACATTCATAAAAATCATTCCTATTGAAACCATTTTGAAACATAAATGAGTAAAAATTCTTGTACCACTTAATTGAATCATGTTTTAATCCAAATAATGATTTATTATGAAAATAGAATTGGTTATCATTGAATTCAGTCTCAAAACCAGGAGGATTCATATATAATTATCATTTAAATCACCATGTAAGAAAGAAGTTTTGACATCTATATGTTATATATGAAAGTATAATTGGGAATAAAAAAATGAATAATTTTTATTGAAGAATTCATAACTACAGAAGAAATGTTTTCCGTAACATCAATTACCCATCTTTGAAAGAACCCTTTGTATACAATCCTAGATTTTAACTTAACATTATTCCCTATATTTTTGTCTTCATATGCTATATAAATTTATTTATTGAAAAGAAACTTTTTGTAAGGTGGTGTATCTACTATGTAAAAAGGATCATTTTTTATTAGGGATGTTATCTCATCTTATATGGATGAAATACAATGTTTAGATTTGATATCATACAATGTTTGATTATAAATTTTGGGATCCACTATATAAAAATCTTATGCCATATTCAAGGTAAAGGAAACCATATCAATATTGATATAACTAGAAAGAGGTTTGATGAATCTCCCCAGCCTATAACTAGAAAATTGATAACTTCTAATTTAACTATAAGATCCATCATCAGGATTATAATCTGAATTAGACCTTGATTCTAGATCAGGTTAAGAAAGAAGAAGAAAATAGGTATGTAGAGGAGTATAAATATGTTATTTTTATAATAATTAGTGGATCAAATTCAAGATCCCTATTCTGGGAAATATTAACACTGACATCAATGGGTGGTTTGAATCATGATGGAAAAACTCTTGAAACACCACATCCTAGTTAAGAGCGAACTTTTGAAAACTAGGTTTACCTATCCAAATATATACACCATTACCCCTCAAGATACACTAAGAAAATGAATTTGATTTCCCCAGTCCCAATCAAATATTTTTCACATGAGCATAGGTAGTGAATATAAACACCCTAAGATATCCATAATATGGGGGTGGTTTCTCCATATCTGTATAGGAGTCTTAAAGGCATTGGAATGAGAGGGACACCTATTTATCATGAAGACTATCATGGTGAAATCCTCTTCTCAAAATGAGTTAGTCAATACCAACTATGCATTAATTATAGGAAACCACTCAAGAATGGTATAGTTTATATGCTAAATTAGACAATTCTTCTAATGATTACGATTCATAGTTTAATACCTCAAAAGTCCATCATTTTCAAAAACATAGTAAATAAAGGAGATATGTATTCGAGGATATTATCAGTCCTTAAGGCCATTAATTTCATCCTAGATTGATAAACTATTTATTATTTCCAAGTTCTAAACACATCAAAGACATTATATTTATTCCATAAAATATAAACACAATGTTTTATTGAAAAATAATATACAATAGTGAAAAGTACGAGCCTCCAATATATTAGGAAATACTATATATTCCCCATTAATAAATGTGAACATACACAAGTGGGAAACTAGATTTAAAAATGGATAGATGAAAGAAGAATCATTTAGACTTACCCATGACACAATTATTAAAAAATTATAAGATACTTTGTGTAACATGAGTGAGTATCCTATGCTTGATCAATTACTCCATCACTTTAGTAGTCACATTTCCCAAAGACCCATGACAAAGTATATTGCTACCAATATTAGTAAAAATAGGTTCTAAAAAATTATTTCATATAATTTATTCCATGCAGAACATATAACCCATTGAATAAGGATTCTATCACAACCATGTGATCTTATTTGGATATTCCGAAACAACCAGAGTCATATATAAAGGAGTAACCACTGTAATCCAATATAGTTAAGGAGATTAGAATACATTGTTAATTTGGAACCCATATAATGTCCAATAATGTGAGTAGATAATGGTCTAAGATATGTTTCATAATATAAATCTACCCATTACATGAAATCAATTATTATTTCAAAAATAAACCTATCTATATTCTACCTCAAGTCATGAAAAAAATAAACTCACATCAGGAAAAATATGGAAGGAATACCCCAAGTCTAAAACCCATTTATAATGGAAATTATTTGTGGACACACAAAACACCTTATCACTTTCACAGACTTAGTCGGCAGAGAGAGAATAATCACAAGACTCTTTAGGAGGTTTACCATACTTTGAATAATCACATTTAGGTCTAAAATTCCTATTTAGCCAAAAATAGTAGAAATTTTACTATTTATTCATAGATCTAGACAAAGAGTACCTAGATTAGATATCATAATTTACACCCTTCTTAATTTTACCCTCATTATTCCCTCTAAACACTGAATGACCCCTCACATTAAGACCATTGGCCTTAGGATGTTCCTTAACCTTCCCATGAAAATCAGGAGAATATAAATTATACTTGACTTCCATTAAGATCAATCAATATATTTAATTAATTATAGAATCAATAAGCTATTTATATGAACTATATAAATAAATTAAAAGTATAATGGTTTGGTCCTCATCTTTATCACTAACACACATAAAGCATAAATCTATCTAGTTTTTATTAAATGCATCATTGTGTGTCTGAATAGTAGTTCCAGGACTAATATTAAAGGTATATAATTTTTTATTCTTATGTATAAATACAATTAAATATGTTTTCATACAATTTTTTTTAAATATAGACAAAATAAATTATACGCATGATTCTTAAGTGACATCCTATAGGAAATTTTCAGCTAATGAAAATGTTAAAGAGCTATGCGATTTCATAAAAACATTGATAGGTTCATATGAATAAGCCTCCACTGTCTGTATATTAGGGGAGTGAATTATATGGGGTTTTTTATATCTAAAAGGGTATGTTATAGGCCATACTATATTATCATTAATCACATATTTAATAAAAATAAAATAGAATTGTTATTACCATTTTATTTTACAATTTAATACTTTCTAAAAGTCCTATATCTATGAATGATGCTCTAAAATCAATAGTTGAGGGGAAGTAATATTGGTAAATCCACAAAAGACAAGTATCACGAAAATAATGAAGGTATCCTACAAGTAAATAAATAATAATTCACTAATAAATAAATTAATAAATTATACAACAAAGAATGAATGACAAAGTAATGAAAAATGATAATGGATAAAGGAGGATTAACATGGTTATGTACCAATTTGTCTTAATCCATGGAATAAACACCATCCTATAGCTATTTTTATTAAATTAAAAAAATATACAAATAAAATAAATAAGATAATAAACTATAAATAATGGAAATAAAACCAAAATAAATTAACTATAAAGAACATTGAAGATAAAAAACCCTCACTTAATATGACTAGATTAAAAAACCAATCATGAAAAATAAGAATTCATATATCATTTTAGTGTCAATAAATAGTAGAAAAGAAAATATAATGATTAGGAGCACTATCTACCCTATAACATAGCACCGAGAAACTCCATTCTTCAATAAAAAGGAAGTGGTGTGTATGGTAGTGTACGATGCCTCATGATCCAATAATAATCTAATGGTTAAGGATCCATATCTCTGAAGGAAGTAAAAAAATCTATCAGAATAATTCAGATGAATTGTTATTATCATTTCATGATGGCATTGATGGTAAAACCCATTAAAGATCCCATATAGCTACAATGTCATGAAAACATTTTAGAATTAATTGATAAGAATGAATTGAACCATAACAACATTATAATATCATAAAAAACAGCCATGTAATGTTTTTAAAAAACCGGTATCTTAAAAGCTAATTTAGTTCCCACGTAAGGGTACATCTACACTGTATAAGGTTTAGGACATATTGAATAAGTGTACCACATAGAGATACCCAAATACTATGTAGGGGAGAGAACATGAAGCATAAGTGTAAATGTGTAAATTGTGTAAGGAAGACATACCACCATGTAAGGAACCATCCCATCGTGTGAGGCACCACATGAATGAATATGGATACCATAAAGAAATTTAAGGGTAAAAACCACCTAGATAAGGCTAACACAGCCAATAGACATGCTATGTAAGGGTAGGTTGTCCATTGTGTAATCCAAATCAACACACAATGTATGAGTACATAGATCAATACACAGGCTATCTAATGGTAACCCAAACATATATAAGGGTAGCCTAAACCTTACCAAGGTTACGAAAGGGCACACAAGAACTCATGTAAGGTAAAATTAGATATACATAAAGGTCAAGGGACCTCAGATAATGGTAAGGCTATTGAACCAAAACCCATATATGGGTCTCAAAAATCTCATTTATGGGTAAAATAATCCAATTTTTTTGGCAACGTGTTATTTGAATTATACATTTCTGGGATTACCTAAAAAATGATTAGATCTGATATCCCTTCAGCATTAGTGGGATCTGCTGAAAATTTAAATACTTATTTTTATATCTTATAATGTGTTAGTATCCATTAGCATAAAAAATTATATGTTCCAAACTCTAATGGGGTTAAAATAAATATTATGATAAATCCCTCATTGATTCCATTGAAATTAGAATTTTGAGTTACTAGCTTCAAAATTTTTCAAGGTCCTAAGTTTTTTCTAGATAAGGGACTAGACCAAAATGTATTCATCTATAGTGTAGCCTTAGCTACAAACCTATTTACTACTTTAAGGAATATTGAACCATGTTTTATAAGTTTGTTTTTGTTTTCAAGGTAATTGTAGATGATATATTGGAATTAAAAACATAATAATCTAGATGTTTTCATATTTAATGGATTATCCAATGTTTATCATAACTTAAAAATATATTATCATAATTTATGCATTAATTATTAGATATTATCATTGATATATCATTACTTTTTTGATTTTCTTATAATAATGATCCTTAATTTCTAATCCTATTTCTTATTGGAATCCCTCAAATGAATTAATCATTTAATATTTTTTCATATCATATAATTTATATAACCATAAATTCAAAATTATTTATTATATACATAACACATTTATATTAATGTCACAACACAATATTTTAGCATTTTCTTCTTGGATGTATACAACTAAACACAAACTCCATATATTTTATTTTCTTCATTACATGAATAATATTTATATGAATAATTTTTAATCACTACTACCTTCAAAAAAATATCTTCTATTTCATAAATGTAGTTATATTTTATTCTCTTATATATTCACTATATAAATAATTTATAAATACAAAATATAAATATAATTTATTCTCCCTTAGACATGTTATATTTTTTAAAAGTACTATCTATCTTTATCAATAGACCTATATACAAATTCACAGGACAATCATTCATCACGAGATCAGTCCACATGGTTCAAATGATCATAAAATTTATTCAAAATAACATTTCATAAAGTTCATATCAAAATAAGACATTAAATTTTGGGTCTCATAGACCATGATAAACACTTTACTAAATACCACATGGATCAACACATTCCTTATTGAAATCCCACAATCCCATGATCATCATGATTCTTAATATCATTTTATGTGTACTGTGATCTCACGATTATTCATCAACAAAGATTCATATAAATTCCAAAACTATTTAATAATAAAATTATTTATGTTTAAAAATTTATATTTATTACCTTAAATTAATTTCTTATAAAATTTATATTAATAAATTAACATTTAAAAAAATTACTTAAAATATAATTCCATTTAAACACTCATAGTCTCATACCCTTCACAAGCTAGTCAATCACAATCACAAGCATTTACTAAAAAAATTAATAGTGAATTAATTATTTTTAAACATGGTCGCTTGTATATTTTTTCAAGGTATGTAGGGAGAAAGTAACTTTTAACACTTTTATGGGGGGAAACCCCTTATATATGTGGTTATTCCCATCTTCATAGTTAATATTACATTATAAAAACTCTGTTTATGGTTAATTCTATGATTTTTGAATTTTCAACTAATCATCATTTTAAAATAAATTGATGAAATCCAAAAATACTTATATGATTTAATTGAAAAATTAATCATAAAAAGGATAATCCCAATGAACACTGATTATAGATTTATTAGCTACCAAAAATTTTTTTTATAGATTTTTATGAAAATTCTTTCTCATTTGGAAGTGAGAATGTTTTTTGAGATTGCAGAATGAAATAAAAAACATTACTTCAATTCGAAGAAAAAAAAACCAAAATACTCACCCACTATAATAGATCACATAAAACCATACAATTAATATTAAATTCAATGTATATAAGTCATGAAAATTCAATACTCACAAACTCACATCTAAGAGAGTGAATTAGTCACCTCTGTAAATGATAATTTCCTCTCTATATTGAAAATTGATAAGTAAATTAAATTCTTAAAGAAAATAATAAAACTTTCCGAGAACATAAATTATCATTCAATCTAGAACTCCCCACAAAATATATAACTCCCAATGTATATTTAAAAATCAATAAAATGATATATAACATGTCTTATTATAGAAAATTTAAACAAAACCTTTCCATACTAGTTTCATGTTCACATAATAATATCATCAATTGAATGTATCATGTTGATGATGAATTACACAAATAATAATTTATGAATGTGTAGAATAATTCAAATTATATTAATTCCAAAAAATTGGTAATTTTGAAGTGATAAATAGAATATTGCATACACTGCTCCAGTTGTATCCTATACAACACATGCTTCATCCAATATAAGTCAACCCTCATCCATAATAAATTAAATACGTTTCAAGAAATTCCATAACATGTAACTAAACATTGATCAATCATTGTATATCAACTGAAAATTATTTATTTCACCTAAATCTTTTATTTCACAACTTCTTAGTGTTGTACTATAGTTTGAAATTTAATATAATGTAAAAATAAAAATTCTCATTAAACTTTTTTTCCAACATGATGATTGATTAAAATTTTATCATTCTAAAAAGTTGAAACATCCTTATGAACTTGTAGGAATCAAAAGAATGTTTTTTAACATTACATAGAATACCTAAAAATAGAAGAATTTTTTTTGTATTGATTTATGAAATACATAATTATACAACAAAAATTATACTAATATTTTAATAAACTCCCTAAAATAATTCCCTAATAGAGGTCAAAATGATTGTGATTCTATTAAATTTTATATTATATGTATTTTTTCAGTTGATAACATGATTTTTCAAAAGAGATACCAAATATATTTTGAGTTTTGAATCTTGGGTCCTTTAATGTCATAAAATTATGGAATTTATACTAGAAATTGATCTTTGAACAATTTTATAATGGCTTTGTTGAAATTATAATGTGTTGTTTACCCTTAGCTAAATTTTGGTGATGTTTTGGTATTATTTAATTTTAATTTATATTTATTTTTTATTAAATAAATAAGTATTTATCCTATGGGTGAAAATGACAATAAATCGTAAACACTAGTTCATATAAAATTTTAACAACACGATTATGATCAGAATGTGGTGTTTTTACCTTGAGAGGTATATATTATGTTCTTGACTTTGGAGCCACAAATTGATCTTTTAAGGTCATTTTTAAATCCTCAAATAATCTAAATAAAAAAATAATTATTTTATTTGGGGATAAGTGATGTGGAATTATTATTACATGGTGTAGATGACATGGTATTTTGGTGATATTATTGGGAGTGTATTCCTAAAATGGTTTACTATTCATAATAAAGTCATTTCATTATTGATTTTATAAGTTGAAATTAATTAATTTTTTTATTAATGTTAAAAATAATCAATCCCCCTTTTAATTTATTTCCACCCAATTCACATTTTAACATGATACTTATCAAAGTGTAATTCAACTCTCACTCACACACACTCTCTCTCTTATCACAATGAAAAATGATTCCTCGTGGTCATTAAGTTCTCATTAATGATGGTGAGAATACTGATCGTGAAACATGACATGATCATAATTCCAAAAATATTTAATAATAAGGTTGGAATATTTTTATAAACCTCAAGCCTCACATACATTTTTTATTTGATCCTCTCTTTATCCTGATTGAATCACTTGAATTCCTAAGGTTATTAAATGATTACAATTTTAAATGGTTTCAAATAATATAAATTACCAGATATTTAATGTAAAATTTAATGATGGAATATTATCAGGAGTAATTCGTGGGAAATGTGAAAGTTTGTAATCAGTATTAATGGATTTCCTTGATAAGTATTTCATTATGATTAAATAAATAGTTATTAATTTAAAATTTATATTTTCTAATAGATATTTCCCAATGATTAACATGTTAGGGTTTTTTTTTAAATTAATAATATGATGGTGTAAAAGAAAATATTTGATTACAACATTTATTATGTTATTATAAAAATCCAATATGTTAATTATAATATATTTGAAAAATATTATAATTTTTATATATTTTTCTTTACCTGTCATGTCACATGCAATGAAAAATAATTTATTAATTCAAAAATTATTTATGGGGATATTTAATTTTTTGATGATTTATTATGTTTTCAAATGATAAGTTCTTAAGGAATATTTAAATGTGTTAAAATTTATATTATTTTGTCATCACATAAATAAATATTATTTTTTATTCTTTAATAATATTTTAACTCTGATCTTGTGATATTGAATATTTTCTTATTAAATTTACTGAATATAATAAATTTAAGGTTGAACTTTCCATGTTTATAAAAAGTTTTATAATAATTAATTCCATTGGTTTATTATTTTTCATTTAATGGTGCATACTCATGTTGATGTTTTTTGTTATTAATATTAATATTAATATTATTTTAGTTTATCAATTATAAAATTTAAGTCTTGATAAATTAAATTCTATCAATTTTTATTATTATGTGAAAATTTCACTTAATTTAGCCTTAAAAGTTAACCATAATTAATTATCATATTGAATAATTAACCACAAAAGAACCCATTCTTGGGTGGTAGGGTAATCCCTTGACAAAAAATATCTCAATTACTGCTTTGTCATTATTATAACATAAATACTACTATGTCTTAAAAACATTAAAATATAAATTAAATAGAGAAAATATGGTTTAGAAGTATGGAATCATTGAAATGATGGGTTTTTTATTCAATTCAATAAATTATTTTTTGATAATCAGTCATAGGATAAAAGATTTCAGGAAATTCCCCTCAGAAAGGTGAGATTGAGGTTCTAAGAACAATAGACTAAGATGGTAGTGGATCCATGGTCGAAGGTGTAAGAAATAATGATGTTCATAGTGAGAAATTAAAATTTTCAATATTCTATAAATTTTAAGACAACACAGAATATAGTCTTTCATCAGTTGTTGTGTTTGATGAAAATTACTATTTTTTGTTTTAAATAATTCTAAATGACATGTAATCTGAAAATTGTCATTTTAGAACTCATACTTAGAGGTTATTGGTTTTAATGTGATTTTAAATATCACATGCTACGTAAATATAGATCATATGATTTATAATGTAGGATAAAGTGACTTAGCATGTAATAGGCGTACAAAACGAGGTCTATAGGGTAAGCCCAAGTGTTATTGTCACCATTTCCCGTGTCATGTTTCCAGAGAAAAGAAACAATGTGTGTATAGTATTTTCAAATGATGTTGATGTGTATGAATCACAAGTCATGTACCCCTATGGATACATTGTGTTATTTATCTTCACAAGAGTTAAGAGACGACAGTAGATAACCAACATTCCTAAGTTTCTTATATACTATTTACTCTTGAGGTAAATATTGTAAACTACAATGTTTCTATTAGTCCTTGTATACTTCTACTTGGGTGTCAATTTTGGATGTATAAGTTTTCCATGTATATTTTTATATTGTGAATATCTCTATTATATAGGGTTTATATTAACGGTGTTTGAGAAGATTGATTTTTTCTATCTTCGTAGATATGATAACATGCATGTGCGGACAAATAAGACTATCAATGAGGTTTGTAACCCTATTGGAACATATTGTTTCCTATGGTATACGTCCTACATATATTTATTTGAGTTAGTAACCCTCTCATATGTATGTGGCATGGATCATACACACATGGGGTTTATAACCCTCTAAAATGATACAAACTACACAAGTTAGAGAACTGGTCCTATATTAATATTTTTAACCTTCTCTACCATGATATTTTCCAATGATATAGAGGACCCCTTTGCTGCTGAAATATAGTGATGATGTGTAAGAGAGGTGACATTCCTTTTTTTTATTTAATAAACATTTCAATACATAGTAAACACATGTAATAATAAAGAGGATCTTTTGAGGTTAAATTTATTGAAAATTTAAAAAATAATACATGAAAACAACCTTAAAATTATTCTAAATCACATTAAAGGATTCTCCATAGTTTCATCCGAAGTGAATTATATTACATCTCATATATTGGGGGAATACATCTAATAAAGTGATGATCATAAATCTTAGTAAGGGAATAAACAAAAGAGATATTTAACATGTTCCCATGATGAATATCAAAAAGGAATGATCATATGATTATGAGGAATGTAGTAACAGAAATAAAATGAATCATAATAAGGAAATGTGGAAACATTATAAAAATGATACACACATAAGAATATCAACATGGTTTATCACCAGGGTGGAATAAATCACAATTACCAAGGATATTCACCAAGGTATAGTAAAACATATCATCTATAAAGATTAAATTTTCACCAATAAATTAGAGTGATAGCATGATTAACCCTTCATATGTCTTAATTCATGTGATCTACATCAATAATAGTAAATTATTTATTCAAAAACATGAGGAGAATAAAGAACAAGTTTCATAAAAAATCATCGAGTCCATAAGTGATAAAATTAAAGAACATTAAATCATTTTTAACCCATGAGTTGGGAATGTGGGTTTAATTCATGTATGTTCCCAATAAATAAGTTATTTTTACAACTATGTTAATACCTATGGAGAAGGAATTAGTTTCAGTATTCACAATATAATAATTTATCATGTAAACGAGGGAAATTCAAGAAATGAATTCAACATCATGAAGGTACACAACATGGATTTTAGGGAGGTAATAATGAGAAGAAAATAATTTTTTCAATTGGTAAAACACTATTATGTAGGTAAAAGAATAATAAAAATTTAGATGACATACAACAAATAAGGTTCTTGAAAAAAATATAAGAAGTGGATAATTCCCTTACCATGAATATTTTCTTCCTAAAACATGAGGATGAAACATTGAGACCTTTATGGTAACTTTTAAAGACTATTTGGGAGGTAAAATGACATTATGTTTATGGTTCATGAATTTGGAGTTTATAGGAATGGGTAATGGGTTGTATTTATACTTAGGTAGTGGTTGTTTTTAAATGATAATAAATTAATTATCTAATCATATAAGACAACCACATATGGGTGGAATGAATCACAACCTATTTTATGTTTTATTAATGAGTTAGATAGAGTGGTTTTATGTAAAGGCTTTAAAAATCCAAAACTAACCTTCCACACAACCCATTTAATGTACACAAACCAAAAAGAAATTATTTCAAGAATCCATTTTTTGTTAATATGGTAAATTGTAAATTTCTAAATTTGAATTTAAATATAAAAACACATTTTTAAAGATATTAAAATAAATTTTTATTTATTCAAATGATTCATAATTTTTTTAATCATTAAGTCATATTTATGATGTCATAAAATCACAGTACTTGTAAAGCGCCCATTTTAACTTTTTCACCAAAAAATAAACACTTTCCCGAATCTTTCCAAAAAAATCACCCTAATAAGATTTTGATATGATATGTTTGAATATGAATTTTTTATGTAAAAATAATTATCAAGATATGAGTATTTTATAATTTTTAAAAAGTACTTATTTATTAAGAAAATCAATTTTATATCCAAATAACCATTCAAACCATTATAAAAATTATTTAGGACTTTGTTAAAATATATTATAATTTTAAAAAGTCTTCCACAATATTATTTCAAGAAAATAAATTTTATTTAATCTTATAAAAATATCATAAAAAATATTTTATATAGATTATGTTTATGGAATCTAAGAGTAATAAAATATTTATTATAACATAAAATAATTCCAATGATTACTTAAATATATATACATAATAATAATGATCAACACTCACATAAATGAATTAAATTAATATTAAATTTTCATATTTCTCTATAAATATACCATTATTACTCATTCTTTAATTGATTATATCATATATCAATATCATTTCCAAAATGAATATTATATTACCAACTCTCTATTCCTCTATTACAATGATGTTGATGGGTGTGATTATTCTAGGTGATCGAGGTGACCCCAATTTCTAAATTGCACTTTATTTATCCACTATTTGTTTTTACATTTTAATATTTGATATATTATCAGGTGTTTTTTAGATTTAATGTAACATTATAAAATAATGAAATAAAGTGTTGTTGGGTTCTAGTATATGTTTTTATTCCTTTTACTATTCCAAGTTATACTAGTTCATATCAACACATGAAGCATAAATGTATTTTAAAATTTAAAATTATTTCTATGTGGTTATATTGTAAAAGACAATAAATATTTATTAAGATGAAAGATATTCATTATTAATAGAATAATATTTTTTTGGGTTGTTACATTATTACCCATTAAAATAATTTAATCCCTGAAATTTCAACTAATATTATCAGTTGAGAATTAATGAGGGTAATTATGGCTCATTTTTTCCTCGAGTTCAAACATATCCTAATATATTTATGGTTTCTCTATAGCACTATAAAAAGGATAGATATCTTTTTTTTTGTAGTACATAGTCTTTACAGTCTAAGAAATTCATTGATTGATCTTCATAAGATGGGTCATTCTCCAATTGTACAACCTCGAGATTCAATACATGTATGGGATCAAGTATATTCTTCCTCAGGAGTGATATGTGGAACACATTGTTATTTGATCCTTGTTTAGTGCAAGTTCTACATCATAGGTAACTTCTTATTTACAATCAAGGATATCAAAGATGAAATATACGTAGAGATAAGTTTTCCTTTCTTCACAAACTACTTGACTCTCTTTTATGGTAATATTTGGATGAAAATTTCATCTCTAACATAAAATTCCAATCCTCTTAATGGTTATCTTCAAAAATCTTCTTCTAAATTTTAGAATATATTATGTGTTGTTGGATGGATTGGTTGGTTTCTTCATCTCTTTCATTAGATCGAGTCCAAGTATCTTCCATTCACTAACTTTATCCAAAAAAGTAATAGCTCTACATCACATCCCAGAAAGATCTTCTTATGGGTCCATTGAAATACTTCTATGGAAGATTTTATTGTATAATATCTCATATAATGATATATATTAATCCCATCCATGTTTAAATTACATTTATATAGCTCCCAATATGTGCTCAAGTGTCTTAATGATCCTTTCTTATTGGATATCATTTTATGAGTGATATAAAATATAGAAATTAAATTCATTATACAGTGTATGTTGAATACTTTTAAAGGATTTTGGAGTGATCCTTAGATCATGATAAAAAATGATTAAAAGTGGTACCCCATGAATCCCCTACAATTACTTTATGTATACCATGAAAATTTGGCCCAGAGAGAAATATTCTCAGATATTAATGAAGTGGGAAGTCTTGTTGAGCCAACCCAGCCCCACCCATATCTCATTTATTAAATTGGATGTCTTCAAGAAACTAGTGATGAATTCCATGATGATGTTCTCCCATTTCAATGTGGGCAAGGAAAATGGTTGCATAATCACCTTAGACTTCTTCCACTATATTTTAACATCCAGTCATACCAAAAACATTAACGTGTAATCATAGATCTCATTATTTCTGTTGTCCCACAAGAATTTATTTTTATTATAATGATAAATCCTATTACATACATGATGGATAAAGAAAGATGAGATATGTTCATTTTCCAAAAACTATTTATTTTTCTCGGGTGATGAATACACACAAAGTCTAGATCCAAACCATAGAAAACCAACTAAATCGATGTGGAAATCATAAAACTTCACCTTATTTATTGCATTCAACTTTTTTTGAAGTCTTATATCATCCATTTTTTCCTCATTGATCATATATCAGATAGATAGTTGAGAAATAATTTAGGTTAGGTAGGATGTATTCTTTGCTGTTATAATTTTTTGATCCAACCTTTGTAAATCCTTGAAGATAGGTTCCTTTTTGATACGCATCATGGATAGAGAAGCAGTTTCATTTCTATTAATAGAATCAACAACCTTGTGCACCTTTCCAAGATGGAAATGAATAGAGAAATAATAGTCTATGATTTTCTCTAACCATATTCACTGATGCATATTAAACTCCTTCTATGTTAATATATACCTAAAAAATTGGGGGTCCTTGTATATATCATAGTTTACCCATAAAGATAGCATTTCCATATATTTAGTTCAAAGATAATTGCAACAAACTCAAGATCATGGGTAGGATAATTCTATTCATGAGGCTTTAATAATCACAATGCATAATTGATAACCTTGTCATTTTTCATGAGTATAGAACCAAGTCCCCTTATAGATGAATCCCAATAAATAAAAAATAATTCCATATTAGAGTGTAAAGTTAGAATAGGTCCACTAACCAACCTCTTCCTCAGTTCATGAAACCATTCTTCACACTCCTTTATCTAGATAAACATAACTTCATTTCTAGTTTAATTGGTTAGTAGATTATAAATCTATGAATTTTGTTTCAAAAAAGTCTATAGTATCATGTTCGACGAAGGAAATTTAAAATATTAGTGACATGAAAAGGATATGGACACTCGCACACACACTTTTTATTTGATTGATCCTTTGATATTCCATCACTAGACATGATGTGTCCAAATAATTTGAATTATTGTTACAAGAAATGACATTTTATAAAGTTACCATAAAGCTTATCTTCCCTCGGAGTTTTTAGTATAATCCTTAAATTATCATTATATTATTCATGACGTTTAGAATATATGATAATATCATTAATAAATACTGACACAAATTTATGAAGGTATTCTATAAATACTCTATTTCTAAAATCCTTAAATATTTAAGGATATTTAGTCAATCCAAAGGGCATAAAAAATCATGACGAGCATATCTTATTCATAAGACATTATTTTTGACATCTTATTTCTTCACCCTCAATTTATGATACACATACTGAAGATAAACCTATGAAAAGAATTGTGTTCCACGGAGCCAGTTGAACAAATAATGAATCATTGGAAGAGAATATTTTTTCTTCACTGTGATCCCATTATTTTATATAGAATAATTTCATTATCACATTAATACAACCTTATTTTTTACAAATAGAATAGGTTCTACCTATGGAGACTCACATGGTCAAATAAAACCCTTCTCCAATAGATCCTGGAGTATCTTTTTTAAACCCTATAACTCAATGTATTCCATTATATATGGGGACTTAGAAAATTTCTTTGATATAAGTATGACTTAAATTAAGAACTATACCAATATTTATAGGGGATTTCCTAGAAAGTACTTTGGAAATACATCAGTTTATTCCCAAAAAATGGGTATATATCCTATCTTTTTATTTCTTATTAACTAATAATTTCCATAAATAGGGAAATAAATGGTGTTTATTGGAGAGTCTCATATTGGGAAATATATCCTTGGAATTTAATTTTAGATTTTCAATTTAATACTTTTAAAATACCCGTACTTCTATAGATGATCTTGGAAATATACTTTGACAGCCAATCCATCCCCAGTATGAAGTCAAATTCCAACATCAGAATGACTTCCAAGTTTGTAGAGAGATTGTATTCACCAAAGTTAATAGGGAAATACCTTTAATAAATTTATGGATAAATGGTTTTTCTAGTATTTTTAATATAAAACTACTCCACTTGTAGTTTATGGTTTAACATGATGTTCTTTGTAAACTTGAAAAAAATAAAAGTGTGTTTAGAACTATAATCAAACAATGTAATTTCTAGATTTAAGTATATGATGAGCGTAATTTCCACAACATCTTTTTGATCCTCAACATTATATTTCATAATTGAAAAACAATGAACTTTATCACTTATCATATATTGGGGTGGATATAGGTTTCCCACCATTATCATCTGATTTATATATTGATTATAAAAATTCTCATGTTCCCACAATTGAAGAATTGAAAAATTGTTTATGAATGTATTATCTTCCCTTTTTAATTGTCAATTAGATATTTATTATTTTTATCACCAATATAGCTTAGAGATTTATTTCCATATCTTGCACACTTCAAGAACTTTCCACTTCATTACAAAAAATTTATCTAATGATTCTTCAAATATTTATTCACATGGGATGTTTTGGTTTCTTACCTTTAAGATTCTTCCTAAATTTTTTTCTATCCTTATCTTCGTGTTATTTTTTCCATGAGTCCATTGTTAATCTTAAATGTTTATTTCAACCTTAATATCACATGAAAATATCTATTAATAACTCCCAAAGTATCAAATTACCAATTCTTTCCATGAAAGGGGTCATAGGCCACCAAATAATTGACCTGTCTTCCCACCAGAATCGATGAAAAATCATGAATAATTTTACTTAATCCTTTTAAATTTCATCTCAGAATTCCAAAATGATTCAGTTTCTATTTGTTTCGACTCAAGTAATTCTGTATCAATTTTTTATAGGGTATGATTAAAATACATGATGAAGAAGACCCTTTTGAAGTCTTCCCATTCCATGGTGTCTACTTTATCCCTTAGATTTGTGTTCTTGATCAGTGTCCACCTCTGATCACCTTCCCCCTCTAAGAGATATACTAAAAATATAACATTATCTTTATGAGAAAAATAAAGTATACAAAAATATTTTCTATAGTATTTATCCGTTTATCTTCAATAAGTTGATACGAGGTTCCACTAAAAATTGGTATTCATTAAAACATAAAGGATTCTACTGCTACTTTTTCCTTCGTTGGTGAAGGAGGATACCCCCACATGGTTTCTGTTGTTTTTAAAGACATGAGTCAACTGACTTATTATCATCGAGATGTTTTCAACTACAACTCACCCATTTTCAAAGGCTATCATCATATTGTCCGTTTCATCTGTTGTTTTCTTGAGTCCTTATATTTCTTACCATATTTCTATATAGAGAAATACTATGTGAGAAATTTGTTACAATTTCAAATCATATAATTACAATTCAAAAGTAAATTTAAATCTTAAATTTTTATAACAACATGATTCCTGGTTGATATATTTCTTTTTTAATAAAATTTTTAAATTATTTTTTTATCCTTAATAATGGTTTGTACAAGAATGTAATTAACCAAAGATTATCCCCTAGGAGTTTCAAACCATGAATGAATCAAGGAACACTTCCATGAACTAGGTGAAAACCGAGTGCAACTCAATCCACATTTTTTGAGGTTATTACCCCTAGGTACAATTGCAATAAAGCTACATCCACTTGTATTATCTATAAAAGGATTTGTTTTTGGAAACCACACACATAATGAATCACAAGAATACTAGGATATTCCCTTATATTTAGACTTATATCTAGGGGTTTTCAAATTTTTTCTATTCATAATTTATAAAAATAAATTATCCATCCTTTGATACCAACTAAGGTCACCAACATTTTTATTTAACAAAAAATTTATTACATTTTACAACATTTAATAACATAGAGGATCTATTGAGGTTATGTTTTTGGGAAATTTAGAACATAATACATGAAAAAATAAAACATTATTGTAATATAATTGAATGGATTCTTCTTAGGTTCATCCTAATGTATCTCACATCATGTGGACATACATCAATGAAAGGAGTGATCATAAATCCCAATAAGGGAATAAAAAAATGAGATACTTAGCATGTGACCACATGGAATATCAATAAGGAATGATCATATGAACATGAAGTATATCGTAATATAAAGAATATGAATCATAAAATGTAAATTTGGATACAAAATAAAAATTACGCATTCATAATAGTATCACCAAGGTTTATCGCCATGGTGTTATAAATAATATTTACCAAGGATTTTCAAAAAGGTATCAAAAAATATTTCATCTTTATAGACTATTTATTTAGAAAATTAATTGGAGAGAAATTAGAGAACACACTTCATATGTATTAGTTTATATGGGCCACATCGATCATAATAAATCATTTTTTTAATAAATAATGGATAATAAAGAACAAGTTTCATGAAAAATCATAGAAGGAACAAGTGATAAAAACATGAAAATTAATTCATTTTTAACCCATGATAACGAAACGTGGGTTTAATTAATTTAAATAGGGTATAAATTAGTTATATTTACATATATATTATTAAACATGGAAAATGAAATGATATGGGTATTCACATTATTAGAATTTCCCATATGAAATACATAAATTTATAAAAGAATATGGGAGCATGACGAAACAAAACAAGGATTTTAGGGGGGGTAATAATGAGGGGGAAATGAAGTACCCATTTTTAATTTTTTTAATTAATTAAATAATAAAAAATATTGGGAAATAATGACATTCAACATTTAGAAGACATTAAACAAAAAGGTTATTGAATGGAAAATAAGAATAGGAGAATTACCTTACCTTGAAGTATTTCTTCCTAAAACATGTGGATGGAACCCTTTGACCCTAAGAAGCCTTTGATGAAATATTTGGAAGATTAAATGACTAGAAATTAATTGAATATTAATTTTTAGTAGATAATAATGTGCAATGGGTGATATTTATACTTGAGGAGGGGTACTTTTTTAAGGACTAAATATTGGTTATTTTATCATATAACCCAACCACTTGTGAGTGAAATGAATCTAAAAGCATTTTATGGAATATAAATGAGTGAGAGAGTTTGGTTGGACATTAATAGACTTATAAAACTTATAATTACCTTCCATATATCCTATTTTATTCTAACATATAGAAAAATAATTTATATCAAAAATCCATTTTTTTTTCAAAAAAGGTAAAGTAAAAATTTACAAATTAAAAATAATATATATAAATTCATTTTTATACTTATTAAATGTAATATTTAATGAATAAAATGTTACAATTTTTTTAATCATGCTCACATAATAATGCTGCTGTAAAATCTCAAGGTTTTCAAAAAAATAAATTGAAATGCATGAAACATTGTTTTATGTAGCAATTTAAACCTAGAATTTAATACTAATTTAGCTACTTTTATGTTTTGAATTTTTAAAAACAATCATGTACAATTGTGTTCAGTAAGTTATTTGGAGTCTGATGGAAGAAACTTGTTTTTTGGTGAATAGTAACATACCCTTATGAATAGTAATATGGTCCTAATGAATAGTAAATTGTATTAATATTTTATTTTCTTAAGGCTTTAAGATAATGAAATCTTGGTTAATTTTTCAGTGTGATATAAAAGCAGTTATGGAATTAAAATTGTCAGTTTTTTAATGAAGTATGATTTTATTTAAAAATTAAATTAATAATACATAGAAAATTATTCTAAAAAATGGAGTTCCTTTTTGAATTCTAAACATTGAAAAATGGTAAGGGTGAATTTTTGGGATTTTTCTAAAATTCATGAATTTTCAATGAATAGTGATATACGGTAAAATATTGTATATTCAAATTAGTAGTAAAATACACTATTTATGACATCATAAGTGATGTAAATACATTTATTTCAAACTCACATTACATTATTACTATTTTGGGCCACCTGAATTAAGACAATTCATAGTCTTGAGAAACATATTATAATAATGAATAAAATAATGAAAAATATCCCTTCTCCTCCAGTATAAATACAAAACTCATTCCCCTCTTCTTCCCACACCTCTCAATCCATGAGACTTAACTATGTTCAGACCAATACTCCTCACAATACCCTTCCCCATGACCTAGAGAAGCTGGTCTCACCAAAATTCCAAAACCAAAGTCCTTAAGAAGGATCTCAAGGAGAAGAGATCAAGAGGTAAACATTCTCATTTGTTTTATTTCTTTTCTTTCATTTTATGTTATTATTTTTAATTTACTTTGTCTAATTTTGGGATATTTTATTCTATATACCCATTACTACCCATATTTTGTATTAATGATGAGATACCCCTTTTCCCTCATCAAAATATTTTATGAAATTTTGAGCGACGTCGTTAGGCTTCTGAAATTTCATAAGGGATTTCTCAAATCTTATTTTATTTTGATGTCTTTTCTTTTAATCTTATTTCCTCACCTCCTCTTATCCAATAGGAATGAAAGCTACAGAATCTTGTATATTCTAGTTGTTTTCATGTTCGGGGAAAATTCACCATCATTCTTCTTATCCTCTCCCACTAATTCAAGGAAATTAATCACCGTCCGTGATGTGTCGATTTACCGACATCATAGACGATGTAATTTCAATATATTCTATTTACTTCAAGAGTGGTCATGAAACAATTTTTATTGTTAAAATTGGTTAAAATATATGTATTATTTTACGTCTATGGTTATGATCATACTCATGTAAGAATTAAAAATACTAAATGGTATAATTTATGGTACTAGAAATATATAAATACCAATCCATTCCAATCCTGGTGTTTCACTTCCAATTGACAAGAATAACCATCATGAACCAATCATGGAAATCATGTAAAGAACTCCCCCAAAACAGCGCAAGGAACAAAATAATAACAATTAAAGGAAAAAATGATGTAATGAAATGATCATATAAGGAATAATAAAGATAAAAATGTTTCTTCATGATATTAATAACACTATTTTAACCATTATACATAAGGTTTAAATGAGTTGGATGTAAGACAACCCTGAGGTAACAAAATTCATAACCAGATTCCCATTCTTTTGATTAACCTTATACTTTATTTATTATGTTGTTTTAAGATCATTTGTGTGATTTATTGTCATTTATATTATATTTTATAATTTTTATTTACAGTGTATAGAAATGTTCGTTTCATTCTATTGATTCTCATTTCAATTATATGTTATTTGTATGTTACATTTCATATAAAATCCTCTTTTGAACTGCATGTTTTACAAAAATCAATGTTAATGTTTTTATGAAATTATTCATGTTTTATGATTATGGTTTTATTCTTGGGAATTGTTTATGATGAATGGTGGGACCTATATTTCCTTATAATGGATTTGGTATGTGTCAGTTAGAGGTCAGTCATATGGTTACTCCAAGTGTAACTGTGATGGTTAAAAAAATTGTAAGGCAGTCGTGATAGTTACAAATTATAAGGTTGTTGTGAGGGATACAAGATTATGTAACTAATACCCCAAGATACCTTTATGATTATAATTAAGTTCTTATGTATTTTTGTAAATCATGTGTAAATCTCATGTTTCACAAATTAAGTATATTTGCTGGTTATAAGTATGTCTTTTGAAAATTATTACATACGTTACAAGTATTCACACACTAGTGGGTTGTTTATTTCTTTTTATATCCCTTACTGAGCATTTTTCCCATCCCAAGTATTAAAATTATTTTCATATGCTATAAGGATGTGTATGACAATGAAGGAAGTCAAGTTAAATATTTGAATAATTGTCAAAAAAATAATTTTTTTTTGTTTTAAAAGTTTAATATTTTAAAATAAATAAATGTTGTTTTTATGGTATCCACTATGTGTTAATGTGTAATGTTATGATTCTATAATGTCCCTTTTATATAAATCTCTAAAGTTGAAAAGATCCCCAATGATAAAGGGAGTTTTTTCTTCACTAAATTCATTATTATGTAATGTAATCAGGTTGGGTCCTTCTAGTTGGTATCAGAGGATGGTTTTGATAACGTTAGGGGTTAGGGTAATGTTAATATGATACCATAAATGTTTTTTAACTTGATATATCATTTAAAGATTACCATTTGGATTTGACTAAGATATGTTTTTTCAGAATGGTTGTCTGTTGAAGAAATAGGGAAGCTGAAGAGGAGAGGCACCAACAAAACGATATCATTTCAAATATGCAGCCCAAAATGGTAGGGATAAGAACCGAATAGTTTGTGACAGTAATGGATCTGCTAACGCATGAAAAAATGGTGGTGGAATCCATGCAAGAGAATGACCCGAGGTACCGCAACAGAATATGATGATAATAGAACATTTTATAAGACAACACCCTCATACTTCCAATGGATCTTCGGACCCATTAGAGGCTGAAGGATGAATTAAATCCCCTAAAAAGATATTTGATGTAATGGAATTTTCAGATAATCAAATGGTATGTATTTCCATTTATCATTTTGAAGGTGAAGTTGAATAGTGGGGGTCAATGGTAAGGAATATATGTGATAGAGATAATTTTTATTCCTTAGAGATGGATGGATTTAAAAGTATTTTCCTTGAAAAATATTTTCCTATGGTGGTGCGACATAGGATGGATAAGAAATTCCATGAATTGAAGCAAAAGGAAGAGGATTGAATGGTTGTGTATGCAGAAAACTCTACCTGAGTGGCGAGGTATGCTCCATGTCGCATTCTGAATCTTTATAACAATATAAATCTCTTTTACTCAAGACTGATTCCCAGGTATCAAAGGGCGTTGGCCTCCCGTGAATTCAAAAGTTATGATAATCTTGTTCGATTTCCTAAGAGGCTAGAGTCAGATTTTACTGATGATCATGTTCATTTTAGAAACATGGATAAAAAGAGGTCCATATGGAAAGCAATGTGAATGAATCAATAAAAGAAATTTCATGGTAAGAAAATCCAGTTTTCAGTTTGTGAAAAGTGTGGCAAGAAGAACCCTGGGGAATGTCATACCAAAACTGGGATGTGTTTTAAATTTGGTAAGATTGGACATATGAACCGAGATTGTAATGAAAATGATCCTAAGACTAATCCTGATAAGCAAACTGTAAAGTGTTTAAAATTTGGTGAGATGGGTCACTTGGAAAATGCCTTCCCAAATATAGATCCAAATGATGCAAAGAAGACATACTATAAGGATAAATGTGTAGTGAGATCTTTTTCGAGTATGTCAGAAGACGTCGATTCATCCAATGAAGTTGTATCAGGTACTTTGTTTGTTTAATCATATTTTTCTAAAGTTTTAATTGATACGAGGTCTATACATTCCTTCATTTTTGATAAATTTTCTGGTAAACTAGAAATATCACCCTAATAAGTGACACTGAAACTTGTTTTTAAAAAACCATGGGGAAATATTATAGAAAAGATGAATTAAAATAATATTTATACTATGGTATGTGGAAATAAATTACCTAAAAAACTTTTTGGTTTACCCTTAGTCGAGTTTGATGTTATTTTGGGAATGGATTAGATTTTTGTATATCATGATAAGATTGACTATAGAGCTAAAGAATTTGTTTTTCAGAAAGAGTTTCAGTGTGTATATAAGAATGAAACCATACAATGAAAATCATATCAGGAAGATGAGAAACTATTGAATGATGGAAATGAAATAGATCTTACTCATATTGTTGAAAACAAGGTAACTATTCATATTGATGATGAGCCAATGGAAAATAAATACCTGTATGTTTTTCTTGACGAGTTACCCAGTGTCATACCTGATTGAGAAGTACGATTCACAGTTGACTTCATTCCTGATTATAAGAAAATCAAACCCACCATATCATATGGCTCAAATAGAACTTCTTCAATTGAAAAATTCAGTTTTATGATTTTCTTGAAAAAGGATTAATTGGTCATAGGCCATCACCATAGGGTGATCATTTATTGTTTGTTAAAAATCAAGATGGTTCCATGAGACATTTCTTTGATTATAGAGCTTTGAATAACATCACTGTTAAAAATAAGTATCCTTTTCCTCACATCAATGACTTGTTTGATCAGCTCTAGGGAGCTCGGTACATTTCCGAGATTGACTTGGGATCTATATACCATCCACTGAAGGTAAAAGAGGATGAAATCCCAAAAACAACCTTTCATTCTAGATATGGGAATTTTGAATTTTTTGTTATGTCATTTGGGTTAACTAATGCACCTGCTATATTTATGAATCTTATGAATTGAATATTTCATGTGTTCTTGGATAATTTTGGGGTTGTGTTTATTGATGAAATTATTTTATTTTATAAAAATAAAGAGGGGAATGAGAAACATGTAAGGGTTATTTTACAAACCTTAAAAGAAAAGAAACTATATGTAAAATTCATAAAGTGTGATTTTTGGTTACAAAAGATTTCTTTTCTTTGGAACATTGTTAATAAAAATTGAATAACTATTGATCCTACCAAAACAAGAGTGTTTGATAAAAGAAAAAGACCCACACATGTTATAGAGATTCATATTTTTTTTGGATTAGTATTTTATTAACAATGTTTTGTTAAAAACATTTCATTGTTATCTAGATCTCTAACCAAGTTAACACTAAATGAGGTAAAATATATTTGGACAGAAGAATGTGATGTTTTTTTTCAGGAACTGAATATTAGACTGGTGAATTCTCTAGTTTTGGTCTTGCCTTCTAAAAATGGTGAGTTTGTCATCTAAATTGATTATTTATTGAAGGGACTTGGTTTTGTTTTATGAATAATGATCAGGTAATTTCTTATTCTTCAAGACAACTTAATCCTCATGAGTTAAATTGTACCACACATGATTTGGAATTGGAAGCTATGGTTTTTTCTTTGGAATTTTGGTAGCATCATTTATACAGATCCAAATATAAAATATATACTAACCATAAAATTCTAAATTATATATTCACTCATAATTAATTGAAAATGAGGAAAATAAGATGTCTTGAACTGATAATGGAATATGATTTCACAATCAATTACCATTTAGAAAAAGAAAACAAAGTGGTTGATTCCTTGAGACAAAAAAATCAAGCATCATTAACCATGTTATGTTTGGAAAATGATATCTTGATTAATGATTTGATGAATTTTGTATTAGAAGTTTTTGGTGTAGGAAATAACTCTATTTTCTTTTGGGTTTCAGTGGTGTCATCATTATCAGACAGAATTAAACAAGCATAGAAGGAAGACCATGAGCTACAGAAAAAGGTAGAGTTAGTTAAAATGGGTATGTTTCTAGAATTTAAACTTATTAAAGATTATGTTTTAATATTTGGAAAAAGGTTGTGTGGGCCTTGTGATTCTTATTTGAAGAAGGATTTTTTTGTGTGAAGCTCATATTTATCCACTTTCAGTTCATCCTAGAAGTACTAAGACGTACAGAGACTTTTGGGAGTATTACTAGTGGGATAGATTGAAAAGGGATATTGCTGATTTTACCATGAAATGATTGAAATGTCAACATGTTATAGAATATAAGAAGTTACCGAAGGGGAAGCTTTAGACTTTTCTAGTACCAGAGTGGGAATGGTAGAATATATCAATGGACATCATGGTGGGACTACCTAAGACATCTTGATGTAACAATGTGTGTTGTGTTATTGTTGATTATTTGACAAAATATTCCATTTTATTTCTATTCACGTTACAATGTATTTGGATCAGCTTTCTCAACTATACGTCATGGATATTGTTAGGTTACACGGACTTCCTCTTTCCATTGTATCTGAATGGGATCCCGGGTTCAAATTTAACTTTTGGAAGGGACATCAAAATTTGTTCTACACACATTTAAATTTCATTGAAACTTTTCATCCTCAATCATATGGGCAGTCATAACGAACAATTCAAAATTTGGAGGATATTTTTGGAGCTTGAATAATGGAATTCCAGGGAAGTTGGGATCATCATATTTATTTAGTTGACTTTTCTTATAATAATAGTTTTTATTTTAGTATATAGATGGAACCTTTTGAGGAATTGTATGAGAAGCGGTGTTAGACTCTAGAATTTTGTAATAATGTCGGTGAAAGAAAGTTTATGGGGCAAAAATTAGTAGAGTAAGTGAATAAGAAGATGAACATTATCTAGTAGCACATGAGGGAATCTCAGAGCAGACAGAAAAGTTATGAAGATAACAAAAGGAAAGACTTTACTATCAAGGTAGGTGACCAAGTTTTCCTTAAAATATATCATTGGAAAAGTTTGATGTGTTTTGGTAAGAAAGGGAAGCTAAGTCTGTGGTTCATCGGTTCATTTGAAATCCTAGAAAAAGATAGACCAGTTGCATACTGAGTATCTTTGCCTCTGAGTTTATCTTAGGTACATAATGTGTTTCATGTATCGATGTTGATGAAGTATTTTCCAAATTCATCACATGTCTTGATCCCATAAGCAGTTCAACTAGAAGAGAACATTTCTTATGAGAAGAACCCAGTTCAGATTCTTGAACGAAGGGAACAAGTATTGTGGAATAAGGTAATCCACCAGGTAAAGGTTTTGTGGAGAAACCACATGGTAGAAGAAGCAGCATGGGAGTATAAAAATACTATGAGAGAAAGGTACCATCTCTTATTTAATAAGTAAATAAAATTTCAAGGATGAAATTTCTAGAAGGTAAGGATAATATAACACCCCTTATTTTCCCAAAAAATAAATTGAAACGCATGAATCATTTTCTTAAGTAGATATTTATAACTAGCCTTTACAAATTATTTTTCAATATCTATGTTTAGAATTTCAAAAAATAGTCATCTAAAATTGTGTTTAGTAAGTTTTTTTGAGTCTGATGGAACCAAATTTTTTGGTGAATAGTGACATACCCTTAGAAATAGTAATATAAATAGTAATATTTCACTAATGAATAGTAAATTGTATTAATATTTTATTTTCTTAAGGGTTTAAGATATTGAAATCTTGGTTAATTTTTCAATGTGATATAAAAGTAGTTATAGAATTAAAATTGTTAGTTTTTGAATTAAGTATGATTTTATTTAAAAAAATTAAAAATATTTAGAAACATATTTTAAAAAAATGGAGTTCATTTTTGAATTCTACACTGTAAGAACCCGGTTCTTATTCTTGAGGTACGATTTTCTTCTTTTCTTATTTCCTTAAGTGTTTTTGGGAATGATGGAAAATGGGGAAAAGTCACAATTTTGTGGGTACACGCCATGTATTTTTCAACACACCGTGTACTATGGCCGTGTGGGATGAGTACATAGGGTGTGTAGCCATGCTGGAAATGAAAGGTTTAAAAACTGACTACACACCGTGTAGTGGGTATTTACACACCGTGTAGTCAGTTGGCAGGAAAAGAGTAAGGCGGTGGAAAGAATCCGTCGAAGGAATAGTTAAAAAAAATGAAAAATACATGCCGTGTAATCAATAGTACATGCCGTGTAGTCTGTTTTTTCCAATTAAAATGGGAAGTAGCCTCCTATGTTCACAGAGAAGGCTTAGAACCAGAGGAGAGCTCGGGAGGACGTCCAGAGCTTTGAAGATCACCTGATCGAGCACCGGGAATCCGATTCCACCTCCATCGATCTCGTTGGAACCGCACGGGTCAGTTCTTCCTCCTCCTTGCGTAGTTCTTTACAATTCTTCCTCTAAGGGAAGTTATTTGAGTTTGAATGAGGTTATGTTCACCTCAGATATACTTCGTTCTTAGGAGTTTCGAGGAGCGTCGTTCACGTATATCGATCAGGGGTGATCGTGGAAGGTGGTCTAGTGTTTATTTCCAACTGCTATGGTGAATTTGTGTACTATTGTGATATGCTCCCATGAAGGGGGTGTCGTATGACTGAGGGATTGCATAATTAAATACCTATAATTGCATAGGTAGTTTAATGAATAGTTATAACTGCTGTTTGGGATCATTTCTTGGATCCAGGACCACCCCAGGGGTCCGTTCCTCTATTTATCCATTCGGCTCGGATACCTGAGGGTATTCCATGTTTATATTGAGAATTAATTTTTCCTTGAAAGGAATTGTATATAAAATTGCTTGTTATGCTTTGGGCTTGGCCTGGTTTCTTGCACCTAAGGGAAGTGTTTTACTTTAGCCTGAGGGCGTTGTTTGTTAAGCCTGAGGGCGTGGTTCTATTATATAATCCTGTGGGCGTGGATCTATTATATTAGCCTGAGGGAAATCCTGAGGGCATGATTCTATTATATTATCCTGAGGGGAATCCTGAGGGTGTGGTTCTATTATATTATCCTAAGGGCAAGGTTCTGATTGGCCTGAGGTCTTGGTTCTGATGAGCACATAATATTATTAAATTGAATCGTTAAATGAATATTAAAATTTCAATATGAATAGTAAAGTTAGTTACTTTTGAGTACTTATTAGTTTATTGAATTTACTACTGCGCACTGCCCTTCTAAATTTTCACCAACAGTTGGGCACTAGCCTTTGGTGGGTGCCTGTTGGGATTTATTTCTCACACACTGTTTGGGTCATGTCTTTGACCCAAACAGATTATATTTATGAAGGTGTGGGTATAGGAAAGGGTCCATATACAGGTACTTGATTGTTGTAGAGGAGTAGGAGAGCATGAGACCGAGCTTAGCCTTGCGATGCTGCTAAGTTCCAGTTGCACTGTTTTATTTTGTTTTACTGTACCTTGTACTTTGAGATATATTGTATGATACTGTATTGCTATTTAACATGTTCTGGTTGTTTTCTTAGAACTAGATACATGTTGCATAATTATCAATATAACTATTGGTTATCATTTACTTTAGTTGTCCATTTCAGTTGAATATTGTTTACTGCTTCCGCTGTTGTATGTTTATATATATCTGATTCCACTGTGCTACACTTTTAAAAATGGGGGCATAGTTTCACCACTATTAGCCCTTGGCCCTCACTACTAGTCGACATCCTCTGGAATTTTGGGAAATGAGCTTGAGGACATGTGAACAAATAGGTTCGGGGCACCCATTGGGTGGAAACCAGATCCGAGACATTACAAAGTGGTATCAGAGGGGTTCTTTCTTGACATACTATTTGGAGCCTTATTCAGGGATAGGATGAAAATGGTCGGTGGTAATAAGTTGTGCACGGGAGTAGCTAATCCATGTATATGGAAAATCTAGTCTACCTCGTATTTTTTGGAATTATTTTAATTTTTCAAATTTTACAGTTGATTTTATTTTCACCGTTGGGTGACGCACTTGTGATTGTGCTGTTTATATGTTATCCATGGGTTCTATTTATTTGAAACCCGATGAGATGAGGGTATTCCATCTCATACATCATTTAGGAACATTCATGAAATCACATGTTATGTATAGTTCCATGCCATGTAGGTGCATTAGAAATTTCATGTTGTTGTGATAGTTGTTGTGCTAGAAAAGTAGGCTGTTGTGATAGCTGCTTTGATAAATACCTGCTATGTTATAAGGTATTTTTGTGTGAGACTGTTGATAGGATGGACACCAAACATTGGTTTTTGGGGAGTATGGGACCTCAATGACCGGAATTTTGTGAATCATTGACTTGTTTACTTGTGTATAACATGTATAAGATTCCAAACTTTGATTCGCGAGGAGTATGGGCCCTCACGGATTGGAATTTGGCACTTAGGTGTTGTTTTTCAGTATTTACTGTGTTCCAGAGTAGTTTCAGAGGCTTACTATCCAGAAAACATAGGATACACACCATGTAGTAACACGAACACATGTCATGTGTTCTTATGTTCAAGAAGAAAAGGGAAATTTTTTATTACATGTCGTGTACCTTCAGTACACGCCGTGTAGTCCCTTTCCATGTCATAGACCGTGTGGGCGGGGACACGGGGTAGGGAAAGGCTTGGAAAAAACACGCCATGTACCAGATGTACACGATGTGTAGTGTTGACCCAGAGTCCGCCCGTGTAACTAACAAACACAGATAGAAGAGACCTTGAGATATACACGCCATGTCCACCTTGGAACACGCCATGTAGTCTGACCTGGGGACCCGGCCATGTAGCTAAAAAAATGGGTCGGTGTTACCTCTTCTTTAACACACCGTGTACCTGAGGGACATAATGTGTAGTCCTTACCGGTGGGAGACCATGTGGACTTGACCGTGTGGACTTGACCGTGTGGACTTGGCCATGTGGCTGGGGAAAACATGGTGGTGTACACACCGTGTGCGGGTGTGACACGCCGTGTGGCGTCAGCCGAGTAGTCGGTTATTTCACGAATGACACAGGTAGTTAGAAATTAAACCATACACACCGTGTAAATGATATACACACCGTGTAGTCTTTTTCAAAGTGAGCCGTGTCACTTAGCTGTGTAGAAGGACTTAGACAGAGAAGGAGAATTCAAGTACACGTTGTGTATTTAGAAAACACCCCATGTGGTTGGGGTGTTACATGACCAGTTTACGATGGAGTACACGCCCATGTGAATGGTTGTAAGAACACGATGTGTAGTATTCATACACGCAGTGTAGTCAAGTTTTTTAAATTTTGAAAACTTTATTTCTCCTGTCCCCTTGTTTCGGTCTTGGATAATCTTGATCTAAGGTAAGCGTTTGACCTTGTAAAGTCATGCTATCGAGATGACCACACGTTGTTCGCCAAGAGAGCGGCAACTATTATACTCCCGAGATGGTAGGCCATGGGATACCAGTAGATCCTCCACCAGAGCCAGATGTGGAACCAACCGTTATACTGGACATAGGCGCAGATGCGCAGTTCCATGAAGGCTTCATGCGGTTCGTGTAGGCCTTTCTAGGGTGCACCGTCCGCTGCCACATCTATGGCTAAGCTGACTCGTATCATCCAGAAGCAGCACCCACCTATGTTTTCAGGGGATGGTGGACCACAGGCTGCAGAGTCTTGGCTGGATTCATTTATGACTATTTTCGAGCATCTCGAGACGCCTCCAGGGCATAGGGTCAAGATCATGACATATATGCTGCGTGATTCTTCCAAGAGGTGGTGGGATGTTACCACTCAGAGAGAGAATCACAAATACATGACGTGATAATATTTTCAGGCATCTTTCTATGAATTCTTCTTCCCAGAGACGTTGAGGGAAAATATAGCTCGAGAGTTCATGAATCTGTAGTAGGGTGCTATGTCGGTGATGGATTATTCTGGTCTCTTTATCGTGAATCAGGGTTTTGCACCAGTTTTAGTGGGTGATGAGACATTGAGGTCCAGACGATTTGAGGGTGGTCTTCGATATGACATTTGAGCACTGGTGAATGTTTTCAGGTTTCCTACTGTACATGCTATTGTGAACCAGACACTGATTACCAAGAGAAATCTATGGGAATCTAGTAGTGTGGTCTAGGGCAGTTCGACACCAGTTTCTGGTACTATTTCTACTGGTAAGAGGAAGAGAAAGATGGAGTTCTCTCATGGTGGCAGTACCGACCAGAGGAATGCTTTGGGTGGCCCGATCGTGTGCTACCAGTGTGGTATAGAGTGGCACAAGAGATGTCAGTGTCCATGTGACCCAGTGGAGTGTCGAGGTTGTGGAAAGATGGGTCATCTGCAGCACTTTTGCAGGGCGTTTCCACCAGTGGCTAGTGAGAGGGGTTTTGTGCAGACTCCGTGTGCGGGAGTAGGACTAGCAGCTTCTTACCAGTCGAGAGACTGGAATACTTCAGGGCGTGCAGGAAGAGATGGTGGTCGTGGTCATGGTATCCAGACACCAGGATCCCAGAGATAGCAGGACGGGACAGTTCAGGGTAGCCAGGCTATGTTGCAGGGCTGTGGCACTGGGTAGGAATATGCAGTGCAACAGACCCAATAGAAGCAGGATCCTGGACCTTCTACTATCAAAGGTACTATTTTAGTATCTTTTGTTTTATCTTCAGTACTTTTTGATACGGGTGATACACATATCTTTTTATCTTTTCCTGTTGAGGAGATCCTTGGTATTTGTGTTTCTTCTTCTTCTGATGTTATGATGCTAGACACTCCGTTGGGGACTAGAACGATATGTGTGCGTCTGTGCAAGGAGTGACCACTTGAGTTTGGTGGGTTTCACATTCTATGGGACCTCTATGTCTTAGAGATGACGACTTATGATGTCATTCTCGGTATGGACTGGTTGGTACCCTTTTGAGACTTTGTAGACTGCTATCGTCGTAGGGTGCGTTCCACATCACCAGAGGGCAGATAGTTTCTATACAAGGGAGAGTGTGATGTTCAGGCTAGTCAAGCTGTACCAGAGCATCATGGGTGAGGTGGAGTCACATCAAAGATTGTGAGTTTATATCTGGATGACCAGGGAACTTGTCAAGAGGATTTCCCTCCAGTGTTTGATCGTTTTAGGGATGTATTCTCAGACCACTTTTCAGGTATACCTCCAGAGCGAGTGGTGGATTTCTCTATCAATCATGTTCCAGGAGTTGAACTGGTGTCCATTCCCCCATATAGTATGGCTACACCTGAGTTATAGGATCCTAATAGACAGTTAGAGGAGTTACAGTCAAAGGGTTTTATCTAACCTAGTACTTCTCCTTGGGGCTCTCCAATCCTTTTTGTGAAGAAGGCAGACAATACCCTCAGAATCTATGTGGATTGTCAGAATCTAAACTAGTTGATGGTCAAGAACTGATATCCCTTGCCGAGGATTGATGATTTCTTGATCAACTTCGTGGAGCACGAGTGTTCTCAATGATTTACTTGAGATCCAGATATCATCAGCTGCGCATGAGACCATCTGATATACCTCTCACAACCTTAAGGAGTAGGTATGGTCTATATGAGTACTTGGTTAGTCCGTTCAGACTCATGAACACACTAGAAGTTTTCATGGATCTGATGAATAGTTTGTTCCATCCTTATCTGGATTCTTTTGTGGTAGTATTCGTGGACGATATCTTGGTGTACTCTCACACTCGACACGACCATGCCACCAATCATGAGATCATGCTGAGTACACGGAGAGAACATTGACTATATGCTATTCTCTCAAAGTGCCACTTTTGGATAGACCAGATTCACGTCCTGGGTCTCAGAGGAAGGAGTTACAGTAGACCAAGAAAAGTTAAGAGCAGTAGTTTCCTGGGAGAAGCCTAAGAACGTGTTTGAGATACAAAGTTTCTTAGGGATGGCTGGTTACTACAGACGCTTCATCAAGGACTTCTCCCGCTTAGCAGCACCATTGATGGGTTTGACTAATAAGGGTGTGGAGTTCGTTTGGAAAGAATCTTATGAAACAGCCTTTCAGAAACTGAAGGGATGGTTGACATCAGCACTAATCCGGATACTCCCAGAGTAAGGGAATAACTATAGAGTTTACTGTGATGCATAAGGTATTGGGCTGGGAGCTGTGTTGATGCAGGGTGATCGAGTTGTTTCATACGGGTCTCGGTATTTGAGGCCACATGAGAGGAATTACACAACGCATGACCTCAAGTTGGTTGCAGTTGTTCATGCGTTACGTTGTGGGAGACATTATCTCTTGGGAGAGCATTTTGTGGTTTTCACCGACCACAGAAGTCTCAAGTATATCTTTACTTAGCGTGACTTGAATCTTAGGCATCAACAGTGGGTCAAATACCTACAATACTTCGATTTTGAGATTTCCTATACACCTGGAAAGGGTAATGCAATTGCTGATGTAATGATTAGGAAGACTAAGATACTGGCAGTTCATGAGGCCAGTGGTGAGTGGCAGCTAATGGCTTTGTTCTCTGAGATGCATTTGGAGGTGCACGATAGTCAGGGGTAAGCCTATCTTTCATTATTAGCTGGGACTTTTACCCTTCTGGATAAAGTAAGGATGAGACAACTATATGATTCAGAAGGCCTAGTTCTACGGGAGTCGGTGGCAAGTGGGGACCCTCCTTCTGGTTGGACGATAGGCGATGATGAGGTTCTGCATTTCCATGGATGAGTGTGGGTTCCAGGGGATATACATGGGGAGTTAATGTGGGAGTTTCATGATTCATCTTGGGAAGTTCATCCCGGAGTTACCAAGATGTACCGTGACTTGAGACGTCAGTATTGGTGGCCAGGTATGAAGAGATAAGTAGCTGGTTTTGTTACTAGATTTTCCAACTATCAGCAGGTGAAGGCGGAGAATCAGAGGATAGTTGGACTGTTATAGTAGTTACCCATTCCAGAGTGGAAATGGAATGATGTCATGATGGACTTCATGACTGGGTTGCCGAGGTCACCTCGAGGTAATGATTTCGTGTAGGTTGTTGTGGACAGACTCACGAAGGTAGATCACTTTTTTCCGATCAAGGATACCTTCGGTGTTGACGAGCTCAGGAGGTTGTATATCCGAGGGGTCGTACGTCTTCATGGGGCCCCTCGTTCTATCATTTCAAACAGGGATGCACCTTTTACATCTCGTTTCTGGCAGAATTTTCAGAGGGCACTGGGTACACAGGTGCTTCTGAGTACAGCTTACCACTCTCAGACCGATGGTCAGTCAGAGCGTATGATACAGGTGCTAGAGGACATGCTGCATGCATGCGTCCTAGACTTTTGGGGCTCTTGGGAGAAACATATACCCATAGTCAAGTTTTCCTATAATAATAGTTTTCAGGAAACTATTGAGATAACAACTTACGAGGCTTTATATGGTAGTCCATGCCAATCACCCTTGTGCTGGATGGAGGCAGGTGAGGCAGTTTTACTGGGACCACATCTCGTGCAGGAGACTTTTGAGCAGGTCCAATTTATTCTGAAGTCGATGTCTACCACACAGTCTTGTCAGAAATCTTATGCTGATCGTCGTAGATGACCGTTAGAGTTCGTGATTGGGGATCAGGTTTTCATGCATGTTTTACCGAGGTTTGGACATAGGCGGATCAATAGATAGGGTAAACATTCACCAAGGTATGTGGGGCCATTTGAGATTTTGGAGAGAGTCGGGATGGTCACCTATCAGTTGCAGTTACCAAAGAGGTAACATTCCATGAATGACGTCTTTAGTGTATCTCATTTGCGCTGTTATCATTCAGACCCATCTCATGTTTTTCGGCTAGAGGAGGGTGAGCTTTAGATAGATGTTTCCTTTGAGGAGAATCCGATTCGTATTGTGGATAGGAGCATGAAGGTTCTCCAAGGCAAGTCAGTTCCTCTCATACGGGTGCAATGGAAGCATGGATGAGTGCAGTACGAAACCTGGGAGCGGGAGACCAACATATGTGCTCAGTGTCCAGAGTTGTTCTAATCTTTATCTTCACCACCCTTGGATGGACAATTCGGAGACAAATTATTTTAATGGGGGAAGTTTGTAAGAACCTGTTTCTTATTCTTGAGGTATGGGTTTCTTCTTTTCTCTTTTCCTTAAGTGTTTTTGGGAAAGAAGGAAAATGGGGAAAAATCAAAAAAATTTGGGTATAAGCCGTGTACTTTCCCACACACCGTGTACTATGGACATGTGGGATGAGTACATAGGGTGTGTAGCCATGCTGGCGATGAAAGGTGTAAAAACCGACTACAGGCCATGTAGTGGGTATTTACATGCCGTGTAGTTAGTCGACATGCAAATAGTAAGGCGATGGGAGTTGAGCGACAGTACACGCTGTGTAATCAGGAATACATGTCGTGTACTCATGTCGACAGATGAACAGTTCCGCGGTGGAAAAAATTCGTCGAAGGAATAATTAAAAAAATGAAAAGTAAACACCGTGTAATCAATAGTACACGCTATGTAGTCTGTTTTTTTCACATAAAATGGGATGTATCCTCCTATGTTTATAGAGAAAGATTAGAACCAGAGGAGAGCTCGGGAGGACGACCAAAGCTTTGGAGATCACCCGATCGAGCACTGGGAATCCGATTCCGCCTCTGTTGATCTCGTTGGAACCGCACGGGTTAGTTCTTCATCCTCCTTGCGTAGTTCTTGCCAAGTATTCCTCTAAGGGATGTTATTTGAGTTTGAAAGAGTTTATGTTCACATCATATCTATTTAGTTCTCCGGCATTTTGGGGAGCATCGTTCACGTATATTGATCCGGGGCGATCGAGGTAGGTGGTCTAGTGTTTATTTCCAACTACTATGGTAAATTTGTGTACTGTTTTGATACATGCCCATGAATGGGGTGTTGTATGGATGAATCATTGCATAATTAAATACCTAGAATTGCAAAGGTAGTTTAATGAACATGTATAACTGTTGTTTGGGATCACTGCTTAGATCCAGGACACCCCAGGGGTGCGTTCCTCTGTTTAGAAGTTTAGTCCGGATACCCGATGGTATGCCATGTTTATATTGAGAATTACTTTTGACTTGAAAGAAATTGTATATAAAATTGCTTGTTATGCTTTGGGCTCAGCCCGGTTCCTTGCGCCTGAGGGCAGTGTTTTACATTAGCCTGAGGGCGTTGTTTGTTAAGCTTGAGGGCGTGGTTCTATTATATTAGCCTGAGGGAAAGCCTGAGGGCGTGGTTCTATTATATTAGCCTGAGGGAAAGGTTCTTATTGGCCTGAGGGCTTGGTTCTGATGAGCACAAAATATTATTAAATTGAATGGTTAAATGATTATTAAAATGGATATATTACTTGTAAAGTTAGTTAATTTTGAGTACTTCTTAGATTATTTCATTTACTACTGTGCACTTCTCTTGCACATTTTCACTAATAGTTGGGCACGAGCCTTTGGTGGGTGCCTACTAGGATTTAATTCTCACACCCTATTTGGGTCATGTCTTCGGACCAAACATATTATATTTCTGCAGGTGTGGATAAGGGATAGGGTCCCTATACAGGTACTTGATTGTTGCAGAGGAGTAGGATAGTATGAGACCAATATTAGGCTTGTGATGCTGCTGAGTTCCTATTGCCCCGTTTTGTTTTGTTTTACTGTACCTTGTACTTTGAGCTATATTGTATCGTACTGCACTGTTGTGTAACATGTTCTGGATGTTTTCTTAGAACTAGAGACATGTTGCATCATCATTCTATATAACTGTTGGTTATCTTTTACATCAGTTGTCCATTTCAGTTGAATATTTTTTAATGCTTCTACTGTTGTATGTTTATATATATATGATTCTGCTGCACTACACTTTGACAAATGAGGGCATAGTTTCCCCAATATCAGTCCTTGGCCCTCACTGCTAGTCGGCAGCCTCGGGCGTTTGGGAAAATACGCTTGAGGTTATGTGACCAACAGGGTTCGGGGCACCCATTGGGTGGAAACCGGATCCGGGATGTTGAATACACATCAAAAAATGGTAAGGGTAATTTTTTTTCCTGAAATTTTTGAAATTTCGATGAATAGTGAAATACGGTAAACCAGAGTATATTTAAATTATCAATAAAATACACTATTTATGACATAATAAGTTATGTATGACCACTTGGTTCGAACTCACGTGCCATTATTACTATTTGGTGTCACATGAATTAATTCTATTCATAGTCTTGAGGAAAACTATTATAATAATGATTAAAATAATAAAAAATACCTTTCTCCTCCACTATAAATACCACCCTCATCACCCTCTTCCTCCCACACCTCTCAAGCCTTGGTACTTAACTATGTTCTTCCCAATACTCCTAAAAATATTCTTCCCAACATCCTAGATCTTCTTGTCTCACTAAAAGGCCAAAACCAAAGGACTTAAGATGGATCTCAAGGAGAAGAGATCAAGAGGAAAACAACCTCTTTTGTTTTCTTTCTTTTCTTTCATTTTATGTTATTATTTTTATTTTACTTTGAATTATGTTGGGATATTTCATTCTATATCCCCCTTACTACCTATATTATGTAATAATTATGAGATTACCCTTTTCTCTCATCAATATATTTTATGAAATTTTGAGCGACGCTGTTAGGATGCTAAAATTTCATAAGGGATTTCTCAAATCTTATTTTATTTTGAGCTCCATTATTTTCTTCTTCTTTCCTCATATCCTCTTATCGAAGAAGAATGAAATATCTATAATATGGTATATTATTTATTTTCTCATGTTAATGTAAAATTCATCATCACTCTTCTTACCCTCTCCCACTTATTCAATAAATTTAAACACCGTCCTTGATGTGTCGATTTACCGACATTGTGGACGATATGATTTCAATTTATTTTATTTCCTTCAAGAATATCCATGAAACCATTTTTATGGTTGAAACAGGTTATAATATATGTATTATGACTCATCAATGCTTCTAGAATCATTTTCTACACATGGTTCAAATTTATAAAACAAAATGATGTCATTATTATCAAAGAACCACTTAAATGATCTTAATAAACATCATTAATATTTTTACATATGAATCATCCCCATGTCAGAATTAAAAATTCTAAATGATAAAATTTATGGTACTGCAAATATGTGAATACCACTCCATTCCAATCATGGAGTTTCAATTCCAATTGACAAGAACAACCATCACGAACCAATCATGGAAATCATGTAAAGAACTCACCCAAAACAGTGCAAGGAACAAAATACTAACAATTTAAGGGTGAAATGATGTAATAAAATGATTATATAAGGTATTACAAAGAAGTATATTTTTCTGTAAGATATTAATAATGCCTTTTTAACCAGTATACAGAAGGTTTAAATGAGTTGGAAATCAGACAAACCTGAGGTAATAGAATTTTTAACTCAATTTCCATTATTTGGGTTAACCTTAAATTTCATTAATTATATGGATTTAAGATCATTTTTTGATGTATTTTTGATTATATTATATTTTTTTATGTTTATTTAAAATTTATAGACATGTTCCATTCATTATATTTATTCTCATATCAATTATATGTTATTTGTAAGTAACGTTTCTTATAAAATCCTCTTTTGAACTGCAAGTTTTACAAAAATCAATGTGAACATTTTTATGAAATTATTCATGTTTTATGATTATGTTTTGGTTCTTGTAAATTTTTGATGATGAAGGGTGTGAAATATATTTCCTTATAATTCATTGGGTATGTTAAATTTGGAGGCTTCTGTATGGTTACTCCAAGTTTAACTGCGATGGTTACATATATTTTAAGGTATCTGTGAGGGTTACACATTATAAGGCAGTAGTGAGGGTTACAAGATTATTTAAGTAATACCCCAAGATAAATTTATGGTTCTACATGTGTCATTATGTATTGTTAGAAATCATGTGAAAATCTCATCTTTCATGTTGTAATTATATATATTGGTTATAACTATGTCTTTTGAATATTATTTCATACGTTACAAGTATTCATGGACTAATGTGTTCTTTCCTTATTTTTATATCCCTTTCTAAGATTTTGTGATCTTCCCATGTTTTTATATTATTTTAATAGGTTATAAGGATATGTAATACAAATAAGGAAGTCATGTTAAATGTTTGAAGAACTGTCAAAGAAATCATGTTTTGTTTTAAAAGTTTTATATTTTGAATGAAATGAATGTTGTTTTTATGGTATCAACTCTGTATTAATGTGTAATGTTATAATTTCATCATGTACCTTTTCTATAAATATATAATCTTTAAAATATCCCCAATGATAATGGACATGTTTTCATGACTAAATTCAATATTATGTAATTTAATAAGGCTGAGTCCTTATAGTTGGAGTTCTTATAACGAGGCAATTTTCACTTTTCCACTAAACATCAGCTTAGTCAAAAATTTCTCAAAAAAATCACCCTAAGATAATTTGGGAATGCTAACTCAGTCAAAGAAATTTATTTCATAAATATAATTTTCTAAGCATGCTAATATTAAATTTTAAATAGAAATCAATATTTATTAAATTTTTTCAATTTTAATGAAAAATAATATTTTTAAATGTTATAAAAATTAACTAGCACTTTTTGAAAATATATTATCATTTTTGAAAGTGTTTTATCATATTATTTTAGGAAAATATATTTTATTACAACTTATAAATTGATCGTAAATTATATATTTTATAGTATATTTTTATATACTCTAAAAATGATAAAATTTTGATTATATCATTAAATAATCCGTATTATCACATAAAAGTGTCAATGTAATAATAATGATAAACTATCTTATTGACTAGTTACATTAATTTAGAAAGTATATACTGACCAATAAATACACCAACATTATTTATACATTCATCAATTATATCAAGGTTCAATATCATTTCCAATAAAGAATATTTTATTACTAACTCTATGTTGCACTATTATAGTAATGTTTGTGGGTGTAGTGATTCTAGGGGATTGAGGAGACCTAATTTTTTTATATTTAATTTTATTTATACACTATATAAATTATTATTATAATATTTGTTATGATATTGGTTGTTGTTTTAGACTAATTATAACATTATTAAATAATGAAATTAACTATTTTAGGTTTCTAGTATGTGGTTTATATCCCTTTACTATACATAGATGTATAATTCATATCAATAGATTATGTGTATAGTTTTTCTGAAATTTATGTCATTCATTGTGATTAAATTTTGAAACATAATTTATGTTTATTAAGAGGAAATAGATCCATCACTAAATAATAATATTTTTCTGGTTATTAAAGGAAGTGATAGATATAAGAAAGTTTTGGTGATATGGGCCAGATGATAAATTTTCAGATTCTCCATTTGGATGATTCTATTATGGCGTTAAGCTACGAAGAAAATGATTTTTTATTTTTCACGGTTGTGTTATTTTTTGATAAAGTATATTCCTCAAGGAATTTCTTTGTTTTAACTTGGACTTCGGTTTTATTTGGCTAATTGTTATGTATATTATTTTTTAGGGGTGTCTTGCTAGTGATATTAGTACACACCCCTATACAAGCCGTATGCATATACATGTTGGTCCTATGAAAAAATTGAATAGATTGACACTATAAATGGGGGATGTAGATATGGAGGAGCTTGTGGAGTCAATGTGTAATAGTAGATGAATGTTTTTGGTGAATATGGTTGTTGAAAAAGATTTTATTAGGAGTCGATGTAATTATGATGTGTTATCCCATTTCGAGAACTAGTAGAACTGGATAGATTACCCCTTCGGTGCATGTATTTCTTTTTGGTATTGTCCTTTATTTCATTGTATTAGATATATATTTTCCCATTCATGTATTTTTGTACATTTAAAATGTGTTTCTTCATTTTTTGAATAAAAAGATTTGTTTTATTTGATTCAATGTTAATTGGCCTTTTCTAAGAAACTAGAATATTTATTTGTAAGAGAATAAAATAATTATTCTTTTTTCGAGGTATTATAGATTTAGAGAATCTTTGGATGAATTTAGAGAGGGTTTGAATTATTTATAGTGATTTATAAGAAATATGATGTCAAATAAAATTTGGTGAAATTGTCTAGGTCTTGAATATATCTGTTGTTTCATAAGATGTAATAGAAATGGTGAAAATATATAATATGGATAATTCATTGTATAGACAAGAAATTTTTCTTCATATGTACATGGTTTGGAAATAAAAAAATTAAATAAAGTCCAAGAGTTCAGTACATAAAATGATAAGTGGTCTGAATGCATAATATATTATTTAAAATCGGATCTGTAAAAATTTTGGAGTTAAATTGAATACATACGATGCACTTGTGAGGTAGAAGTTGGAAAAAATGATTCATACCTATATATTTATGGTGAATTTATTTTATATGTTTGATGAAACACTTATCGAATAGAAAAAAATTTATTTGAATGAAGAATATATATATATATATATATATATATATATATGGGGGATGATATTTTTGATGCAACACTTTTTCTATAGTGCTAATGCATTTGAATTATCACTTCTTACGTATGATCTAATAGTGATTTAATTTCTTGTATAATATTCTTGATGATAAATTAGTGTGAATAAAAGAAATTTAATCCATCCACATGGCTTAAAATGATAATTATCAATCATATTTTATGATTGATTACATGATCATGTTTGAATGAATTTACACATGGATTTTGAGGGAATTAAAAATTATGTTTTTTATAGAGAGTATAATGTGACGGAATATGCATGAATGGATGTCATAGGATGAATTTATCAAAATTCAAGTGAATTATTATTTATATAAAAATATATATTAATTAAAAGAGACCCCCTAGATTATCATTAAATAAATTTTTTTATGATTTCATAGTTCTCAATATTAAAATTATGGAATGATATTTTATGTTTTGTTGAATATTTAAAAATATAAGAATAAAAATATAAATTATATCACTACTATTAAATAAATTAAGAAACATCTAGGAATAATTATAATTTGATATATAGTGTAGTAGAATAACACTCCTCTGCGATTTTGGATTAGAGAATAATTAGAGAAATAAAAAATCGACAAAACCAAATTTATTTGATATTTTTATTTATTCTTGAATATTATAGTAGAAACCTGCATGTGTAATTTTTTTAATCCTTGTATCAAGTAGTGTGAAAGATATCATGTTGAGGTATTGTACCTTGGATTTTATTTGAGACTTTCCCTATTTTTTATAATCACTATAGGTAAGGATATTATAACTCATTATATTGAAACCCTATAGACTTATTTTCCAAAACTTATCCCTTATAAATGAACCATGTAATTTTTTTTTTCTCATTATCTTTTTTCATGTAATCAAATATTGATTTTTTATTTTAAAAACCCTTTAGATTCATACTTTTTTTTACCAAGATGAGAAAAAATATTTAAATTGTGGAAATTAAAGTCATACCGAAATTCACCTCCCCCGTATTAAGGTGTATCGAGCTATTGTGGTAATATGTTAAATCATATCCATAGTTTTTTTGTAAACAATATATTCATAAAAATCCAATTATTATATAATTTATAGTTAATATATATGGATTTCTATTATTCTATGGGAAAAACTACAAAATATTTAATAATGTGATGAGATCTCATTTAATATATCTTTCACTAAAAGTGTTATCTATATATATTTATGTAATTTAAGATAATTATTTGTCTAAATTATCTTTTATTTAAGGAGACATCAAGTTTCTCAATATTGATTCAAAAGTAAAAAAATTCTTTATCTAGTGTTTTTTTAAATCAGATATACCTAAAGGTAATGAGACATACTATCATAATGTCTATATAGGACAACCCGGATAATATTTTTGTATGTGATAGTAAGAATATGTTTGTAAGGATTCAAGTAATTTGTAACTAGTTTGATTACATGAAAATGTTTCTTGAGGAAAATATTGATTTATTCTTTAACTACATTGTTTAGGTGGTTAGAAAAATCTGATTATTAGTAAATAAATTAAATATTTTAACATTCTGATGATCTTGAAAATATTTCTACCTCTCTATAAAAGATAAGTGTTTCCCTAGAATATAGATATATGTATGAGTTATCATTGGATAACCTATATAGTATCTTGATGGTTTATAAAATGTGGGTTAAGTCTAAGGGAACAACCAAAAAAGTCAACAATGAGATGTAATTCCTTTCCATATAGTATATTACAATCAATAAAAAGGGTGTTATGATGTGTATATTTATGATGAGTTTATTTCTCTATAAGGGAAAAATTTTCAATGTGTAAAGGGTATTTTTAAATACCATCTTCCACTATCATGTTTCATGTATGGAAATATTTGAAATATTACTACTTGATGACCTAAAAAGTTAAATAACATTGAAGAAGTAATGTAAACTGTACACAATCTTGAAAAAATGTTTCCCTTATTAAGATACCTTAATTAAAGAGAATATTTTATAATGATTTTTTAAAGTAAGATCCTTATGAAAAAGGAAAAAGATGATGATGATTATAACTTTGGAAAAGAATTAAATATTATTAAGTTAGACAAAATAGATACTATGATGGAAACATTTGAAAAATAAAACCATAAATAAGATAATAATCATGATATTGAGGGTCTGGTTAAAATCAATATCCTATATAAAGGATACCTTGAGGACCCTGATATCTAAGTAAAATAATTTTTTCTTGTGAAAATAATTTTCAAAATATGTGGATTATATTGAACTCAAAATAGATAGATTATTGGTAGTGGTAAAAGAATAGAAATTAGGTTCCACAATTTTAGGAGAATTAATTGGCCAATAAATAAATAAACAAACAATAATTTTAAGTAATTGATGATATCAATCATTTTCTAATAGACTGATAAAGGAGAATTGAATCTCTTGTAAAAGAAGTAGTTAACATAAAAAATATGTTCAAAATAATGATAAATAATGATAATAAAATAAGATTTTTTAGGTGATTATCTAATATATAATTATCATAAATATCCAAACAAGTCTTGGAAGGGGTTGAGATGATTTTTGTATAAATAATGACCCAGGTAGATGGGAAAGATTGGTATTTTCTATCAGGACACAATCTTAAGGTCCAATATATCATCTATATCAAATAAATGGAATTACATTGTAGAAGAAAATATTATGCACTCAAAATCTATTTTTCAAACAAAGAACTACACTAAGGAATGTAATATATAGATAAGAACAAGTGGTAAAAAATTAAACTTATAAAATACTAGTTTTTTGGATTTCATATCCATGTGATAACCAATTTACCAGAGTCTAAAAGTTATTTAAAGGGTGAAGCACGATGAAGAATAAAAATTATATTTCCTCTAGATCCACCAACCTAAAGAAGAATGTCATTTTATGAATACTATTAAAACTAACTTAAATTTTGGAATAAACACATTAATTTTAGGTAATGAAGAGATAAAAATATAAACCCTAAAATCAAAAGTATATAGATTCTAAGAAATCTAATATAATTCAAATGGGAAAACATTATCTCAAATTGAAGAATAATGTTGTTATTATGATACTTTATACATTAAATTGAAAAAATAGGTGCATCCTAAAATACCAATTAGTTTTGTAATCTCTTTTAAAATAAATATTGATGAGAGAGAAGGCTAATATTGTACATTTTTTATTCAATGAAACTAAAAATAATAGAAATGGGATCCTTGATAGTGGGTTATCATCACTTATAACTGATAATGAGAATATTTAAAAATATATGAAAAAAGGTTTAATGGAATTCTTTGATTTGGAAATAAAGGGATATTGAAAATCAATGGAATGAGAGAGATGTAACTTGTATGAGAAGAACTTCAGAACACTGATGTACTTCAGGTGAATGGATTGTGGTACAACATATTATGAATAAGTTGTATTTATGAATTTGGGATTGTGTTTACATTCAATTTTATATAAAAGTATGAATAACAAATAGAAATCTTTTCCTAGTAGATAGCAAGGAGGGTGCATGATTTCTCACTAAAGAGAAAGAAAATAACTTGTCGAATTAGAGGAAGGAATATATACACTAGTAGAACATATATAATCATCCAAAGAGAATGTTAATGGTGGTAATCCCTAATTTAATTCATGATATATAAAGGAAATGTTATTCATGCATATGGGTAATATGGTATGTAACACTTACTAATGGTTGAATAAGAAAGTATCCAAATTTATTGAAAAGTTTGACACTGATGTTTTTAGACCAACGAATATATCAAGAACATTTAGAGAGAGGTATTTCAATATCTTCATTGATGATTAATGTCCGAGGTAATGTTTTATGTTCTTATGGTGTAAGAGAGAAGCAATACATTTCCTGAAGAGGTATAATAAATGATTGAAAAATGAAACTAGAAAATACATCAAGACTCTATAATCATACAATGTAATAAATTATATATCCATAGAGTTTGAAAAATAACTTAAAAAATATGACATTTAGAATGATGTATACTTTGTCCGAACATCTCAAAAAAATTGATTTGATGAACATAGTAACAAAATAGTGAATAATATGGCTAAGACACTAATTATTGAAAGTTTCATAACATGAAAATACTAAAATGAGTGGTTAAGGTAGATTATTAAAATGAAAAATTGGTCTTTTTAAGGTCACATAGAGGATCGAACACTCCATGATATTTGGAATGGTAGAAATTTATTAGTAAAATATTTTCATGTATTTGGATGTATTTGGTACATTCGAAATAACGATGGATATCTTGTAATGTATATTTAGGTGGTAGGTGAAGGTGTATTTATAAGTTATCCATGAAGAGAAAAACCTATAAATGATACAATAATAGGGTTGGAAAAATATTCAAGATAAATGATGTCAATGATATTGAAGAGGGAGATGGAAATATATTTAGAATCTCTATTTCAAATGAGTTTTTATAAAATATTATGTTTTCAATTTAACATCTAATAATGTTCTATTTCCACCAAAATATTAATATTCTAAATAGGAATCATTAGAGGAATTAATACCTCAATAATGTTATCCTATTTCTACAATATGAAATATAATTATAGATATTGATCTATCCAACATTATTGGAGGTAAAATTACACCAACATAGATGTAGAGGTTTAAAACCGTGAAACCTTATTCTTTATTGTATACTTTGGATTCCACATCATTTGAGTAAGATGAGGATGGAGAATCATGTGTGAGATCCACAAATGAAAAGATGGATCTCGTGAATAAAATTCAAATAAGGGAACTTGTAAAAATACCAAAACAACATAATTTTATAAAAAAAGTTGGTATTTGGGAATAAACAGAATGAAAATGGAAGGTTTTTTTAGAACAAGTATAACATAATTTGAATATTCTACATATAAGTTGAAGGAGTAGATATTGAGGACACCTTTTAAAATATGGATTAGCTTTAATCAATGAAGTTATTCCTGTAAGCATACATATAAAAAGGATACAAAATATATTGGATTGATATAAAACCTATATTCTTAAATGGTGTTCTTATGGAGTAATTATAAGTCGATAAGTTGATGGGATTCCCGATTGAGAGTGATAAAAATAATGTGTGTAAATTTTGAAATTCATTGTATGGAATAATGATGGAAATTCATGTATGTTATTCTTGACCTGATTTATACCTAATGATACTAAATTTTTAAAGAGTAGTTGTTAAAAAAAGATATGTACAAATTTCTAATGAACTATAATTCATAGTATTAGTGTATATGGATGAAATTATTTTTAGAGGAATAAAAATATAATTTAGGGAATATTTGTTCAATGTGAGTAGTTTAGAGTTTGATATTTCAATGATTAGTGAGTTTATCTTATTTTTAGGTTTGTAGGTGATTCAAAAAATAAAGATATGAATTTATCTCATGGGCTCAGTATCTAACTGTGATTTTCAAAAAAACTGACAAACATTATTAAAAACCCATGTCTACCTCCATGGATGTAGGAAATAAACTTTGAATGTGTGAATATGGAAATAGAGTGGATTATAATCTAAATAGAAGTATTATTGGATATTTTTAGTACTTGATAGTAACATTGAATGATTTTTCATATGTAACTTGTTTGCCAACTAGGTTTCAAGGAAATCACAAAGAATAAAACTTAGTAGTAGTAAATTGGATCATCGTATACATTTAAGGAACTCTTAATAATGGATTACTATTTAAGGTAGATAAGGTGTATTAGTTATAAACCTTATCAGATTCTAATTTTTATAGATATGTGCTGGATTAAAAATCCACAAGTGGAAGTGAATTTTTCATTGGCACTATGTGTGTTGGTTGGTTGACCAAAAAGTAATAAAATACATTCCCTAGCATAGTCGATGAAGATTAAATTGTTATTAAAAAATCATTAACACAACATTAGTAGATAAGGAAATAGTTGAAATACATGGGTGAATAAGTTTAATAACCCATGAATATATTATGTGATAATAATATTTCCATAAAAGTCAATAAAAATATTGTTCAACACTCCCAAACAAAGTACATTGAACTCATTTATCATTTTATTAAGAAACAATTTGAGTGAGGAGTAATCAATAAGGATTTTTTAGCTCTGTTCAATAGGTATATGATATTATAAGAAAACCTTAAACAATGATAGATTTTGTAAGACAGTAGTTGAAAATTGGAGTTAAATCAAGTCCTTCAATCTAAGGAGGTCTGGAAATTATACCCTCTCCCCATTTTATATCATTGTCTCAATTTGGTGGAATTATTTGTATATAGGTACTTAAATTTTGTTAATTGTATAAAGTAAGTGGGACACACTATCCTAGGTAAATTAATGAAATAATAAAGATGATTGGTCTTGATTACATGAATTGTTTTTTGATCATTAATATTATATCTTATTTACTAAAAAAAATACTAGGATCACATAATATCAGAGAGTTTATTGTTGATATGTTTCTCAGTTTTCAGTATAATTTGAGTACTAATTTAATGGTATTGGATTTAGTAAAATACTTCCCCATTTATTTTTATTTTATATATGGGAAAATGGTTATATAGGGAGAGTTCACATGTTGGGGGCGTGTGTGATCATGTAAAGGAATTGAGTAATTGAAAAAAATTACATGGGGTGAAATATCAGAACCAAATGTTTTATTGGTCATAGAAAATTCAATTAGTATTAATTGAGAATTTAGAGCCTAGATAGATCATGTAGGGGAACTAAGCGGGCATGGGTGAATCATTGTAACCAAAGTTTTACTAAGATTATACTTTATTTTCAATTATCCCTTCTTACTCTCGAAGAAATAACCTGGTTAAGATAAATAGATCTATTTTTTTATATAAAAAACCACATATCCATTAAATATAGAATATATAAATACAATCACATTGTGTTTTTTACATGGTTTTTTCTCAATGTGGGAACATTCTCCTTATCTTGAGGAAGCTCTAGTTGCTTCATGAATTTTCTTATCACTATGATTTTGTATTGATTAAAAATTATTATAAATGGAATAAAAAATTTTGGAATGAAATAATCAACATTTACAAGTGAGTGGAATTATTTATACTGGAACCACTATTTCCTTAATGGTTTTTTATATACTAGCACCACCAGTTCTTAAGGATTTCCAATTAACTTCTTAGAATGATCTCTGTACTACCCTGGTTGTCTTTTTAGAAACTGAATAACCATGTTTCTTAATCAAGGTTCTTTGACTAATACTATATAAATAATATTTTTTCCACATAGTCCCAATACTCTTCAATAAGTGGAAGATGAAGCTTCCACTCCAACTCATTATTTTTTCAGAATGACCAACTGCAGAATCTATAACCACACTTCAAGTAGTCTTTTTCTTCAATTTTAACATCCCACATAAATAAAGAATATGAAATTTTCATATTTATTAATATTTGTGAATTAAATATTATTTTTACTTTAAAGGGGATGGTATGTTTGATAGTGTACCTGACACACAACAATGGGTTTCTACAATGTCTTATGTTGCACACAATGCTGATCCATACTGAAAATAATCATAATAATATAATATTATTATTGTAAATGGTAGTTAAAGCCTAACCGTTTTATTGGAAGGAATGAACAGAAATAACCATATTATGATTAAAAAATGTTTGTTATTTTTTTTACATTTATCAAATAAAATTTTGAGGCTTAAAATGATAATGAATCCATTTTTTAGCATAAATACTATAACATTTTTAAAATGCAGTTCTACCACCTTTTGATTGGAACCCATTTTAAATCTAGTTTTTCTACATTTATATGTTTCATTTAACAAAATAATCTTCTTATTTAGAAGTGTGATACCAAAATTTACTTTGTGTAAAATTTTGGTATTTTTCTGATAAAGTTCATTTTTAATGAATAGTGAAAAAATACTGCATGTTAAGTCAAAACCATCTTTTAATCTGATTTATTTATATGGTTATATTATATTATTAAATGGTTTTAAAGTGTAATTGTATTGTATTTTAACCATTTAATCCAATTTTTTTAATTGTATGTAATTCCATTTTGATATTGGAAATAAACATATGTCCATCTTTTTATAGATTTTACTTCTTAAAGACACACTTTTTAGTTTTGACAACATATATTGATTATAAATTAATTAATTAAACTTATATATTTTTAATTGGGTAAAATAGACATCATTTTTGAATTCATAATATCAAAATTATCTTTGGGTGAATTTTTGGTATTTTTCTTAAAACGTTCAATTTTTTATAAATAGGGAAAAAACACTACATAGTAGTTAAAAAACCAACACTTTAATTTAAATGAAAATTAACTTCTTCTATGAATTCAATTTCAAAAATTCAACATTTATTGTTGTCATCAGTAATTATAATATGGTTCAATAGGATGAAAATATTTTTTTGGTGAATAGTAACTTGATTTTTATTTACCACGGTTAAAGGTAAATAGGGAAATTCAAGGTAAAAATAATATTATAATAATATAAAATTTCCTTATAACTTACCCTAAATTTAATATAAGAGTCATTTACAACCAATAAAAATCCTTGGGTAGAAATTTTGGCATTTGAAGCCTCTTGGGTAAGATAATTAAATTAATAACTTTTTATTTAATGTAAAAAAATAAAAATATCCTAAACATGTGTTGTTTTTCTAAACCAATTTAAGGAGGGGTTATATAATTGATATATTTTAATATAAATATTAATTATAAATCTAAAAATATTTCCTAAATCATGCTATTTTTATTATTATTTTTAGACATTAAATAAATAAATTTATTTCTAACATAATGATTCTGTAATGATTACCTTATTAACAAATGTTTTAAATAAATGAGATTATAAATATTGAAATAAATTTATTTTAAAACTTTTTATGCTATACACGAATTTTAAAGATGATTATGACTTGTTATATTTGAATCTATAAAGGTTTTCCGAAAGAATCCAGTTGGTATGGATTTTTTGAAAAGTCATGATATGAATAGTATAAATATTGACATAAAAGAGTTTTTAAATCAATTAATATTTTATTAAATGATAAAACAGTCCAAAAAATATATGATTATTCATAATTACATATATTATTTTAAAATTTAATTAATTATCCTTTTTGAGTCTCTTGGAATTTTATAGTCACTATATTAACCATATAGTATGAATGTACAAGAAGACATGGTAAAGGTTAAATAATTTATCTAAGGATTAAAACTAAATTATATGGTTAAATATGAAACCAAAACTTGTCTAATTTTTTTGTTTTAGTAGATTTAGAAATCTAATCACCTTATATTCTAATTTAATGAGCTTTGTACCTTTTGAAAACCAAAATTAATTTAAAAATAAAATAATACTTTCAAACCTTCCTAAAGTGCCCCTCCTCCCTCTTATAGAAGGATACCACCTCTAACCCTTTACTCAAACCTCTAAAGACCCTTGTATCGTCCAACATCTTCCCAAGTAAGTTACAAACATCCCTCTATTATTTTTATAATCCTTACCCTAGGAAGAAGGAAATTCTAGATATCCCTTTGGAACTAATCAAAAGAAGTTACTCGATTTGAGGTAACGTCTTCTCTCATGTTTCATTCCATTATTTTCCCTTATCCACTCAATGTGATATTTTTATTATTTTTTTATATAAAAACACCATTATCCAAAATATACTAGGTTTTTTATGAGAAGGGTTAGAATTACACTTCCACACACCTCCATCTAATGGATACGAACATACAGTTTCTGTTGACGACGAATTACTGCCTCACGAAATGATGATTGTTCAATTATCTCCTACTACCTCTAATGGTGGCCATTATAGTAGAATTATATTTATATGTGATTTATATTATATTTATATTTTCTCTATTCTTCTGTGTTTTTCATTTATATAATACCATTATGGTTTCCATAATGGGTAAATATGTTGAGAAAATGTGGACTACCGCCCCCTCAAAGTGATATTACTCATTCATTCCATACAAGGAATGTATAAAGGATGAAATTAATGAAATTATATGTGGTATTATACTTGAATTATAATATACCTTAGTATCACTAATTTTTCATTCATTAAATACCAAAAATAAATGAAAGTAGCATTCATGCGTACGTACGGTTTACCGTCTCCATGAACTGTGCATTTCATTTTCATATATCCAAATGTTATGGACTATTCTAAATACATATATAATATATATAAATACATATATACTGTATATATATGTTACTTAAATAATTAATAAAATTTTGAATATAATGTAATTTTTACCACATGGACATTTTATAATTATAACAGGTTTATTTTTTTACCAAAGTTCCAAAGATCGACAGATTGTCCGATTTGAACTCAAATAAAAAAAATTATTTTTATAGAAAGTTAATAAGATATATTAATGGAATAACAAACTTGAAAAATTTTCTGAATTAATTATAAATTAGCTTAAGTTTATTATTTAGGAAATTATATAATGAACGAGTCAAGTCAGACCCGAGGTATAAAACTTCATCTCAATCTCCTTTTATTAAAACATATTTTTATGTATACATGACTTTATTTTTTATGGTGTATAAACCCATTTTACTTTTAATTCCAATAAAAAGGGAATAATTTTTTATTAATCATTTTACTAAATTACAAATGGGATGTCTCTTTTTAACGTACACGGTGACAACAACCTTTCCACCGCCGCAAGCGTTATTTTATATTTGGCTTCCATAACAAGTCATAATGTGTTTAAAAATAAAATAAATACCATATACTATTTCATGTATTTTGGTTTTGATAATGGATTGATTATGTTAATATCTTTAAAAGATATACTTTGATTGCATTGTGGAAATGTTATATTTCCTTTATTTTTGTTTAATGTGTTGTGAATATGTTATGGTTCTTGGACATTGTTTACGTATACGGGTTGTTTCATGATAATCCTAGGGTGGGTGAGCACGAGATAGATCTCCAATACCTTGGGTAACATGAAGGATGTATATTTTATTATTTTTAGTAAGAGATTTAGGGAATATACTGTGATGGATATTCCAATGTAACTCTTTATGTAGCTGTGAGAGCTGCAATGTAAGTATGATATAGATTCCACAAACTACCTTTATGATTTATGATTTCTATGTTTTATTTGTAAATCTTATGATTTAATGATGCACGTTAAAAAGTTTATGTTTTGTACTTGTTGATGGACTAATGCATTCTTTCTGTATTTTATACAACTTACTGAGCTTTTTATGCTCATCCCATGTTTTTTAAAAATTTTCCACAAGACATAAATATGAATAGGGTCAAGGAAGGGATCATGGAAAAGTAATGCAGTCTAAAACACAGAACTATACATGTTTCTTTTTTAAGAGTTTTAATTTTATGAAAAAATGGTTACAAAGTAGATGTCTCTACATGTAATATTAAATATGTTTTGTATAAGTTATGACCTAATTCTCTAAAGATCTAAAACTGAAAAGATCCTCAATTTGAATTATTTACCTAAATCAAGATTATTTAATGTTTATAGATGGGGACTTAGAGTTGGTATCATAGGTCGGTTTGGATATCTTTAGAGGTTAGGGTGTTATTTAATCATAAGTGACAAAACCATAATGTTTAAAATATTAGAAAGAGTCATAGTTATTTTTGATAAATTGAATGAGTTTAAGATAACATGAATAAGTATATCTTCATGTTTACCCTCCTCATAAGATATTATATGATCATTTTACTGATATAGTAACACTAACCTTTTTTGTTTTAGTAAATGGATGGATCTAGTAGGCACCAAAGTAATAATGAATGTGAATAAAATTGTGAATATTTTCTGAATAAACAATTAAATGGATTTGGAGCTGAAATTAGAACTCTTGTGGTTACTTTCAACCAACTATCCAGAGTCATGATTGACCACTTAAGCCTTGGTTATTTTTCTAAGGCATCATATATGCGATAAATGAATCCCAATGGAGGTTCTGGTAATAATCATAAAGGTAAGTATATTAAAAAACCTATGTGTCAAGGATTTGTAAAGAAAAACATAGGAAAATTCTTCAATGGGATGGGAAGATTGTATAGATGTTGTAATTAAGGTCATAAAGAAAGAAACTTCAATGAAAAAAGGAAGCGTCCCATTGAATCTTGGAAATGGAAAGAAGTTCTCTCCAAAAATCAATTGAATATTCTAAATGTGGTATGCATGGTCATTATAAAAATAGGTGTTCTACAAATAAGGTTTGGGAATGAGATTAGCATGAACGTAAAAGTATATGTTTAACAATACCTAGTGCAATTCCAATTGAGGATGATGAAACTGACAACAACCAATGAAAGGTATGTATTATTTCTTAGCTGATGCTTTGACATTATTTAATCTTAGGATATGATTCATGATTTTGTTTATATGAAATAATTATTACAAAATAAGTTGGAAAATAATGGTTAATGGATCATGAAAAACATTGAATAAGAAAGAAGTATACATATAAGAGATTCAAGAGTTATGGTACATTTTAGGAGGATGAAATGCCTAAAAGTATTACAGCTCTTTTGATGATGGGATTAAATTTCATGAAATTTCCAAGTATGTGTAACCATAATTTTTGATATGTGAAAATGTTATTTAAGGAATAATTATCTTTTAATTTGTGGATATAGCTATAAATAATGATTTGGGTTTATATGATCCTTAAATTTGAGGCAATTATAGGTTATTACTTTTTGGGATGAAAATGAGAGGTTTGAGATTAAATTGGTTGTTAAAATATGTTATGGTTATTTTTGAGAAATTTATCTCAATTTTAGGAGTGTTATAAAATTTTATATTTTCTTGAAAAAGGATAGCACACAGACCGTGTGACAAACCGTCATGTCAGACAAAGTTGCAAGAATTGAACCAACAGCCAAAGTGTGATTGGAATTTATCTCCTACCATTTGACTACATGACGTCCGTAGTTAGTATGACTTATTATTTTTAGTTAAATGATTTTATTGATCAAGAACATTTTGATTTGCGATATTATGTTTTATAAAATGGATATCCTTAGTATAGGAAAATGATTTTTTGATTAAGTGATAAGGGTTATTTTATAAGACGTTTGCTATTCTGGGAACACTATATGCTTAAGGAAAATAGAATACTATGGGATTTCATTTGTGGAGTAATGTTTGAATTTTATTTTGTAAGAATATTTGTTATTGTTGTGGACATATGGAAATTTTGGTTATTTATGGAAATTATTAACCTATCATAGAGAATATGTGATTTGGTTAATTACACTTCAGTATGATATTTTAAGAGTAGTCGATGTTATTTGAAGATAAATGTTATGATTTGATATTGAAGACTATGTGATTAAATTCTTTTGAAATTTGGGTTTTAATCATAGTTTGGGTTATATTGAGGGATTTTAAGGAAGATTTTTATTGAATGGTCTTTGTTGAACTTTGGGTATTGTTTGTTCAATTTAGAAGATTAAGAGTAGTATAAATGTTTATCGTTTTTGTGGATTATTTGATCTTGTACTAACCATTTTGGTTTTGGGGAAAGTATAAAGACAAGGGAAATATATAGTTCATCTATTTGGATTATGTGATTCTATAGAAGTCGATTCTACCACTTTTTATGCGACCAAAGTCATCATGAATACTCATCATTTGGATAAACGATGAGATTGTGGTAGAAATTTAGTAAAGGATGAAAGTCTACAAGAAAAGTAAATATATTTCCTTATGTTCTTATTCAAGATCATAAATAAATTCATCATCTTCATGAAAAGGAACATTAAAAAAATGTTTTCCATTTACTTTTAGTAATATGGAATCAAGGACCATTTAACCTATCACATGTTTGTGATTTTCTGATGGCTAACTTTATCCTAATCATGTTTTCTATCACTCTTCATTAGAACTTGATGATTAGTTTATCTTCCATATCCATGTTTTCCTACAAGGAATCCTAGTAAGGGTTATCTTGGGTGACCTTTAAAATTCTCTTTCTTTCTATTCAAGTGATAGTTTTATTGACTCTTTTTTCAATGTGGGGCTTTCAATGATATTTCCAAGCCCAATTTTAAAATTGTGAGGAAGAAATTTCCAAAAGGGGGAAGGATGTAACATCCCAGGTAAATAAAGAATATGAAATTTTCATATTTATTAATATTTACAAATTAAATATTAATTTTAATTTAAAGGGGATTCTATGTTTTATGGTGTACTTGACTCACAAAAATGGGTTTCTTTGAAGTCTTATGTTTCACACAATGCTGATTCATATTGAACAAATAATAATATAATATTATTATTTAAATTGGTAGTTAATTACAAGACTTTTTATTGGTGGGAATTAATATAACTAACCATAATATGATTAAAAAACTTTTTTTTAATTGTTTTTTACATTTATCCATTAAAATATATAGGCTTAAAAGGAGAATGAATCCAATTTTAATCATAAACACTCTAATATTTTTAAAAGGTAGTTTTACCACCTTTTGATGACGAACTCATTTTAAATATAGTTTTTGTCACTTTTATATGTTTAATTTTAAAAAAATAATATTATTATTTAGAATAAAGATATCAAATTTTACTTTGGGTAAATTTTTGGTATTTTTCTGATAAAGTTCATTTTTAATGAATAGTGAAAGATACTACATTTTATGTCAAAATTGTCTTTTCATATGATTTATTTTTATGGTTATATTATATTTTTAAATGGTTTTAAAGTGTAATTGGAGTATATTTTTATCATTTAATCTAATTTTGGTCATTGGAAGTAATTTAAGCTTGAAATTGGACATAAACACCTGTTAATCTTTTTGTAGTTTTTACTTCTTAAAAACACGCTTTCCAGTTTTGAAAACGGAAATTAATTTTAAATTAATTAATGAAACTTATATGTTTTTAATTTGTTACAATAGATATTATTTTTTATTTTATAATATCAAAATTTACTTTGGGTGATTTTTTGGTATTTTTCTTAAAACGTTTAATTTTTGATGAATAGTGAAAAAACAATCCATAGAAGTTAAAAACAAACTTTTTGATTTAAATCAAATTTTACCATTTCTGTGAATTGAATTTCAAAAATATGACATACATGGTTTTAATCACTAAGTAAAATTTGGTTCAATTGGATGAAAATAATTTTAAGTAAATAGTAACTTTGGGTTTTTATTTATCGTGGTTAAAGGTAAATAGGGTAATCAAGGTAAAATAATATTATAATAACATAAAATTACCAAAATACTTATGATAACCATATTTTATGAGTCATTACCAACCAATAAATTCATTGGGTAGAACTTTTGGTGTTTGGGAGCCACTTGGGTAAGGTAATTACATTCATAACTTTTTATTTAAAGTAAAAAGAAAAATATCATAGACATGTATTGTTTTACTAATACAATTTTAAGGTGGGGATATATAATTGATATTTTTGACTATAAATAATCATTAGAAATATGAAATGATTTAATATATCATGATATTTTATTTATAATTTTTTTACATTAAATAAATAAATTTATTTATGACACAATGATGATGTAATCATTACCTCATTAATAAATGTTTTAAATAAATGAGATTATAAATACTAAAATAAATTTATTTTGAAACTTTTTATGCCATAAATTTTTTTAGAGAATTAAGATGACTTTTTAGCTTTTAATTAATGAAGTTATTTCGAAAAAATAAAGTTGGCTTGGATTTTTTAAAAAGTCATTATATAAATAATATAAAAATAGACCTAAATGAGTATTTAAATCAATTAATATTTTATTAAATGTTAAAATAGTCCTATAAATCTACAATTCATAAAAATAACATATATTATGTTAAAATGACTTTAATGATCCATTTTTGGTCTCTTGTAATTTTATTATGACTATATTAACCATATAGTATGAATATAGAAGAAGACATGGTAAAAGTTAAATAAGTTAACTAAGGATTAAAACTAAATGATAAGGTTAAATATGAAAACAAAATTTTTCTAAAACCTATTGGTTGAGTGGATTTCGAGTGATCCTCACCTTATCTTTTAATTTAATTAGTTTTTTAACTTTTGAAAAATGAAATTATGTTGGTAACAAAATAATAATTTCAAACTTTCTTAAAGTGACTATCCTCCCTCTTATAAAAGGACACCACCTCTAACCCATTAATAACACATATCAGGCCCCTTGGATCATCCAAACTCTATCCAAATAAGCTACCAACATATCTATATTACTCCTAGAATCCTTTTCAAAGATAGAAGGCTATTGAAGAGAGATCTTTGGCCCAAATCAAAAGAAGTTTCCCAATTTGAGGTAACGACTTCTCTCGAGTTTCATTCCATTATTTTTCTTTATCCACTTCCTATGAATTATTATTCTTTGTTTATATAAAAAAATAGTATCCTCAATATTTTATTTTGTTTTTATGAGAAGGATTATAACTACACTTACACACACCTCTATCAAATGGATACAATCACACTGTTTTTGTGGATGGCGAACTACAACCTCACGGAATGATGTCTGTTCAATTATATCCTACTGCCTCTCATGGTGACCATTATGATGCAAATATATTTTTATGTGATATATATTATATTTATATTTTCTCTATTATTCTTATACTTTCATTTATATCCTAACATTATGGTTTCAATAATTGGTAATTATGATAATTTCATTTGAGGAAGTGCGGACTACCGCCCCCACAAAGTGATATGACTTGTTTAGGGCATACTTGGAACATATAAAATATGGAGTTAATGAGATTATCTATGATATTATAATGTAATTATAATATACCTATTTATCATTATGTTTTCATTCTATTAAATATGAAAAAGAAATGAAAGTAGCGTTCATGCGTACGTATGACTTACCGTCTCCATGAACGATGCATTTCATTTTATTATATCCAAATGATATGGAATATTATTAATACAAGTATAATGGATCTAAATAAATATATACAAGATATATATGATATTTAAATCATGAATACAATTTGGAGATAATATACTTTTGACCACATGGACAATTTATAATTATAACAAGTTCATTTTTTACTTCTGCTTCGAACATCTACAAAATGTCCGATATAAACTCAAATAATTAACTAATTGTTATAGAAAGGTAATAAGTGATATAAAAGGAATAAAAAAATTGAAATTTTTTCTAAATCTAGTGGAAATTATCATAAATTTACTATTAAGGAAATTAAAGAACGAACGATTCAAGTCAGACATGAGGTAAGGGACTTCATCTCAATCTCATTTCATTAAGGAATATTTTGATTTATACACGACATTATTTTATATGGTGTATAAACCACTTTTAATTTTAATTTAATTAAAAATGGAATCTTGTTTCTACGAAGTGTTTTACTAAATGACAAGTGGAATGTTTCTTTTCAATGTTTACGGTGAAAAGAAAATTTCTGTTCCCGTGAGTGTTATTTGATATTTAGCTTCCTTAAGAAGCCATAATGTTTTTAAAAGGGAAAAATACAACATAATATTTTATGTATTTTGGGATTGAAAATGGTTTTGATAATGGGTTTATTATGTCAATATATTTAAATTATATATTGTGATTATAATTTGGGAATGTTATATTTACTTTATGTTTGTTTTATATGTTGTGAATATGTTATGGTTCTTGGGAATTTTTTACCTATAAGGGTGGTTTCATGATAAACCTAGGGTGGGTGAGCCCTGGATAGATCTCCAATGCATTGGGTAACATGACGGAGGTAAATGTTAATATTTATCCTAAGAGATTTAGGGAATATAATGTGATGGATATTCCAACGTAACTCCCAATGTAGTTGTGAAAGCTACAATGTAATCATGATATAGATTCCACAAGCTAACTTTATGATTAATGATTTCTAAGTGTTATTCATAAATCTTTTGATTTCATGAGGTATGATAAAATCTTTTGTTTTTTACGTGTTGATGGACTAATGTTTTCTTTCTTTATTTTATATCCCTTACTAAGATTTTATGCTGATCCTATGTTTTTGAAATGTTTTCCACAAGACATAATGATGAATATAGTAAAGAATGGGATCAAGGAAATGTCATGCTGTCTGAAACATGGAAGTATACATGTTTCTTTTTTTAAGAGTATTTATTTTATGAAGAAAATGGTCAATGAGTAGAAGTGTCTACATGTAATATTCAATATTATTTTTATAATTTATGAACTAATTCTCTAAATATCTAAACCTGAAAATATCTTCAATGTGAATTATTTACATAATTAAAGATTATGTAATGTTTAAGGCTGGGTCATTACATCAATTATCAAATGAATTGTAGTAACTCCTTCTATTAATTAAGTTCCAAATGTCAATAAGATGTGTGCTAGTGATTCACACATTTTATTCAATATTATTTTATGGAAGAAAAATATCTCACATTATCAATTTCCTTTTTATATTATCTAAGAACACATTAAAAATGTTATTATCTTTATTTTATTTTATATCTCAATATATTTATTATTATTTAGCAATCTTCTCCTTGAAATATCTTAAATATATTAAGATCAGCCTCACAAAAGTTTTTATGGGGTTCTTAAAGGTATTTGGATGTGTTTCATGATCACATGAATGTTCAATATAAAATCCATGAGTTCTCTTATGAATTGAAAAAACATATCCCCACTACAGAAAGGCACCAGTTCATACACCTTTTATAACTCATGCTTCATTCCTACAATTAATTCACACAAATAGTTCTTCCGAATCCTAAATTCTTTTCATATGTATATTTATATAAATTCTATATTTCATTTATATATTCATAGATCTTGTATTCACTTCTTCATGCAACTATAATACATGAAAGAAATCTTTATCCTTCATGTAAATCATTCAGTTCATAGAACTATATCACTTTTCCTAGAATATCAATAGACTACAATGAATCCCTTATTTTCACAGGTGTATATAAAATCTAAACTTCAAAAATATTTGATTCACATAGAGAAAATCCAAATTTTCATCATGAAAGTCATTAGCATGATATTTTAATGTCAATAAAATGTGGTATTTAAAAATTTACATAACATTTTATGTACATGGGATATAATTTTTACATAATAAACTCATGTATACATCCCTTTTCATTAAAAAAAATATCATGATTCTATCTTTATAGAAAACTTAAGCTTCAAAAATATCCACATTGAAGTGACCTTCATCTGGATCAAGGTACCAATATTTAAAAACCTTGAGAACTTTCTTCAATATGAATTTGAGACAGTAGTAAAACCACCAATATAAATTTCATTCCAATTAATTTTGAATCCCTGAGTATCTCAGTATTTTCATTCCTTGAACATGGGCTTCCACCTCAAAGATGCTAGAAATCATGGCATCTCTTTTTTACATGATTAATCTCTCCTATCACATGAATGATATATAATTCATAATTTTAAATCTTAAAAGACAAGATTATATCTTAGATTCATGATAAGATGACTTCAACTGAGTTTACATTCATTAGTTATGCCATTCTTCGAATAGATTTATGTTTTCAGGAATAATGAAGTTTTCAAGAAAGACATCTCATGGTCTCAAGTTGGCATCCTTCACTGCAGATGGAATGATGTCAAATGTATCTTACGACACTGAAGAAGTTTCATTGATGATGATGTAAGTACATAAGAGGTTGAATATGATCGAATGCCTCAATAAAATGGCCCAGAACAAGCATATTGGATTGATAACAATATATGCATATGAATTCTAATATAGGAATAGTAATTCACATCACTTGTCCCATGTAAAACAACATCTTGGTTGAGAGACACTTAATAATAGATCTCATGCCACTAGCCTCTTGAGAAAATTGTGGGGTTCAGAACCATCAACACTGTCACACTATACCCTCATGAATCATGAATCGCTTATATAGTAAACAAGTATCCTCTGTGTGCCTCATGCACTCCCATATTATAGATATTCAAAATCATTGTCACTATAGATTCCCATGTGTGGGTTGGATCCCATGTGGTTTAGCATTTCTTTCATATGTGGTTGATCTGGGCTCCTGATGTGTGTATGGATGGATATAATTTTTAATATGGATCCATATATAACTATAGACACCATGAAGTGTGTTTGATGCACTTCTCCACAATTGAAGATGTATTTCCACATACCATGACTCTAAATGACTTGAACTGGACCCAAAATGTTCATGGTGTGACTCTGAATTTTTCATGGGGGTCAATGATGGTAGAAAAGGCACTGGGCCGAAGGGTCGGGACCACAGGATGACACTGTTCCCAAGAAGGGGTGCGAGGGTGCAGCCCCGATGGTATGATACAATAATTTGGCTAAGTCCCTAAAGCAGCACCCAAGGTACCTACATGAAAAAACTTGCATGCCACCATACTGAAGTTGATTCAAGTAACTTATTTGGAAATTACTCAAAGTGGTGCGCTTGACTAACCAAAACACCATCGGCATGAAAGGTACTTGAGTGACCAAATTCCATTATCCCAAGGTTCTATATTTTTCTATTAATAGACCCTTGGGGCCTTGATTTGGATGGATGAATTTCCTTGAATCCTAATTGCTACTCTGGTCACCCATGTACTTCAACCCAGTCTTCCAAAACTTTCAAGGTAGTTTTTCAACACCTTGAGGGGAGTATTTAAGGGAGGATCATTGGAAGTAAGTCATTTTAGTGTTTTAAAACCATAACACTTGCACGCCTAAAGTACCAAACCTCCCCAAGTTAGAAATACTTGTGCGCTGCCTATTCCTTTCATAGGAACTTGAGAACCATACTTTTGGGATCACATACGAATAATCTTGAGAGCTTGAGAAAGGTCTTGCCCATGTATTACCATATAGGTTGTTTGTCACCTATGTGAATATCATGTCACCCAAGTCCACTCACATACCCATACTTTTGATCCCTTGCCTACTTGAAAGACCCTATTTGATTTACATACTATCTTTAGTTTAAAAACCATCAATCCTTAATTAAAGCCTTTCATTGCAAGGCTTCTTCTTCCTCGGCTCCATTTTATTAAAGGGATTCAATAGAGACCCCCACAAAAACAACCTGACTTATCAAACCATTGGGAAAGTAACATCAGCGTGTCTCTTATTTGGACTTGTATTTCCACAGTCAGAGGTCTCCCACATTTTTTTATAAGGGAGGTAGGATACATGGAATGTCTGTGGGTTTGTATATCCATAGTCACATGGACCTTTCTCCTAGAAATAGTATTGGGATGTTTCTGGTTTGGAGGAGGGATGGGTCCCGACCTCTCCCTCATCGAAGAGATGACCCGGAACCTCAGGTCTTTGGTAGGGAAGGTATAGTTCACACTTTCTTTTCCATGAAAGTATTGGGAAGTCTCCCTCCCCTATGAGGATCAATTTTAGGTCCTCCATCTTGGTGTAATCCCCTAACCTCTATCCCCACTTCCTTTTATTGGACCCTTTTCCAATGAAAAATGAATTGAGGTAAGGTTGGTCTCCCCACCCTCATCCACCCTCACTGCCATAGGTGCGCCTCTTCCACCAACGAAGGAGGAAAAATTTGAAAATTCCTTTGTTTAATCTTTTACATATTCTTGTTTATCACACAAATCATGACTCAAGTGGGAATAGAGATCTATCATGTTCACAACATTTTCAGAAATGAATGAAGTACGAGAATTATGATTCCCACCATAATTAAGATATGTAGGAAGCCTTCTTTGTGCCCGAGCTCACCGAATATCCTCTTCAGAAATCCAACCTTAATTTCTCGTATATAGGCATCCTCCTTAGTAATAATCCCCAAATAAAACCCCCCAAGTCATCATGGAATCCTTTTTAAGAAGTAAGCCCAAACTCATTCCTATGAAAGGACTATGCTCTATTATGAGACTTATCAGACTATATGGGCTTTGATTCCCATCTATATGGGATTCATAGGAAGCCTCCTTGAGGTTCAAACCCAATACATTAAATTAATACTATTCTTGTTGGTCCATATTCCCAACAGGGTGTGATCCTATATGGAAACCCATATCCTTTCCAAGTTCCTTGGGATACTTTAACATAAGTCCCACACTATGTTTTTACAATGCACCTTTTGATTGGATGTCTATACCACATGACATTAAACTGTATGTTTAGGTCCTTATCACATGACCTTAAAAGGTATGATGTGTCATATTCAGTGGTACTGAACTACGAGGGTTCTGATTTATTTCATAAGGATACTTAGGTATCCCATTTTATGGGTATGATCCCATGATCAAACCAAACCTTCTTCTCCCTAGATGTTAATAAATTCCTGAGTGCCCCAATGAGTGGATTAAAAACCAATATCATCATAATGATGACTAAAAGAATCATGAGATAATATATTAGAGGATACCATTGTTGGATATCCTCATGTACATAAGGATATCTCCATTAATGAAGAACCTTAAATGCATACTGATGATTATAAACATTTTCACATGCTAAATAAGTGATTTAAAATTCTATGGGATACTTATGATATAATTGGTGAAATAATAAGGATTCATGTAAATATCTTAAATTATAAAGAGAGTCATAGAGTAGACAATAATTCCCCTCAAAAGGGTGTGATGATTCTGACCTCCCATCCTCTTAACCAATGCACGTTCTTAAGAATCGTGAAGTTCAAACTTAATGAACTCCTACCTTTGAAAATAAGGTCCCCTTTTGATAAAGAACTCTTGTATGTTTTCGGTTCCCTAAATAAATCCAATGGAATCCTCCAAGAAGCAGTGATTCTTGAAATAAGAATACATGTTTCAAGGAACTACAAAACAAAAATGGTGAACCCAATGTGAACCCTTAACCGTGTTAATAATGTAACCCACCTATTAGGCCCCTATAAATTGATAATGGAATGCCATATAAAGGAATCAATCACACATGTATCCATCTAAAAAGCTGTTTCTTTAATGGAGTTTGTTGTTGTTTCATGTTTTTTCTCAGAATTCCCTTCACTCTAAAATGGATTTCTTCACAATAACATTTGTGAACTTCCCGACTACTGATAAAGCTGGATCCCCATCCATGGGAAGGATGTCATCACCAACCCAGCGTCTTCCACGCTGGGTCTCTAATGTGATGGTGAAGGAATATCATCGACATGGTACAATCCTGACTTTGGAGGCTCTTCAGAAGGCCCTCTAGGTCAACTAAAATCCTCGATCATCCGTCTAATGATGACCAATGATCAAGAAGAAGATGGTGCCAACCACCATATTCTACCATTTCAGGTCCTTATCCCTAAAACATAACAATCAATCCCTCCCATACTACAGGGGGTGGAGAAAGAGGCCACTCAAGGACTCAATTCAAGAATGAAGGAGTCCTTCCTAAGGACTCCCACCAGCAATCTCTGCTAGCAGAATTGTGTGGTAGTGAACCCCCAACATAATGGGTGTGTTGCCTTTGGATGTTCGGCCCAGGTCTCTCAGACCTGGGCACACAAGATGAACCACTGGGGAAAACTTGTGGTTAAAAGGGAGTAGGTTCTTACCTCTACCCCTTACGAAGAATCCAATCAACCAAACATTATGGAAAACAATGAATGTGAATATACACTCGTCCATCCAAATTTTGTTGTCCAGAAGACTCATCTGGAAGAAAACCACCAATACCACTAGATAAATCTTGTGGAATATTGTGAATAGGCACATACACATGTTTACAAGTTATTGGACAGTCAACAGGCTCATCCGAAGACATTTAAAGAATCCCACCAATCTAATGTGGTGGAAACTAGTAAACAAGAACATAAACCTATTTACAATCACCAATTCTGTCAGAAGTCTTGTCTTATAGTATTGAAGGAAGTACATCAACCATACTTGATGGGAAACAACCAACAGGCACATACACCTGCCAATGTTTGTCATGTCTTGCAACAGTCTCATTTGGTAGCACCCAGAGAAGTCAGTCGGAAAGCTCCGACGAAAAATCTGGGGAAGACTCAACACTCTGCCCCCATGCATGAGTACTATCAATACCCATTGACATGAAAAAGAGTACAGGAGCAGGAACATACACCTATTATAGATACGGAATGGATATATATATTCATATTCTAGTCACTGAAGTCACCAAACATATTTTGTCAATGGTGAAAGGGAATATGCAAATCCCATCCCATATTCTAGAAGCATGTCATGATATTATAAAAACCACTTCAGCAGTAACAGGGAAAGAAACACATAAATCTGTCCCCATGCATGGGATGACCCATTAACATTTCATTCAAGAACAGATACACACCTATGTTCCTATCTAGGAGAGTCATGGAAACAAATCCCTCATATCATATGGAGAACAAGATCAGAAACATACAGCCTTTCCAATTAAAGGTAATTGGTCCTTTACTGTAACCAATAAAATGTAGGCATATACACCTTCCCATGATAACCACTTTTCCTATAAATTGGCCCCAACTAAGAATAAGAGAACATCCAAAAATAATCCTTAATAAGAAATGTTGTAAAATTAAGAGTCAATAAGTGATTTGGATCCTCTTAATACTAGAGTTATTTAAGCCCTCATACATTTACCTATTGTAGATCAAGATCATATCCTCTCATTATCAAATTATGGGAGTGGTAGTAGTAATTCTGAAGTTCCTCAACAAACACGTCATCATGAAGTCTTACTTTATGAAAATTCGGTCAATCCAAACTGCCTATCTCTGGATGAGAGCCACGACAACCCTCAGCGTGTCCAGAAGAACAAGGAACAAGAAGATTTATCCCATGTTGTAATCTAGTATGGTGATCCTCCCTATGATGACATTCGCTATGAATGTCTTCTCTGCAGAAGTATTTTGCATTGTCAAGACAATTTTATAACTGACCATGTAGTGATGAGAAAGCTCTACTATCTCAAGGAGCTTACAAACACAAGGACATTCATGTTTTATTCCTTGTCATTGATAGGTGAAAAACTTTCTCTACCAAAAGACATCTTAAAGGAAAAAATCATTCTCAGAAACTACCTTCGATAATTTGTTTTCTAATATAGGGCATCCATTTTGGTCAGACCAACTGGAGAAAACTCTAGTGAAAGATGATCAATATGTGTTAAACATGAGGAAACAATTGGCTAAGGGAAAATTACCAGTCATGTTCTGGACTTTGGAAAATTCTCAGTATATAATTCCAGAATTGATGGTAGAAGATTGCATTCATGATATCCGCCTCAACTTATGGAAGACTCTTCATCATTTGAAAACCAAAGTATTACGATATGATGAATATCAAAATCATTTAATGGTAATAGAAGGGTTGAAGTGACAAATTGACTTGGGGTATCTCTCAATTTACCAAAATCCAAAGGTTGAAAGACAACAGAGAATCCTATAGCATGCATGCCTCAATGATCTAAAGAGGCTTCGCTAGTTAATTTCTGATTCCCCATCAAGTGTTTGTATCATAGGATGGGGTATACATGAAGAATTGCATTTCACTATACTCCAGAATCAGAAAAGTACACAAAATGTGGTCTCATGAAATGTTATTTCCCACGGTTGGCTAAAATCATTAGATTTTTTATATAATAGAATGTACACTCAAGAGAAGTTGTCAACCACCTATCATCAGAGTCAGGCCCAAAGAAAAGAAGTTTTTGAGTTACTTTTACATCAAGAATATGAGAATCTTGAGCAGGCATACCACATAGAGGATGTCAGGTGTCATAGAAAGAAAATCTATGAAATATAAAAGTTATCTTCTGAAATAGGTGATTTGAGTGGTTGTTGGATAATGCACCCAGCTAATTTCTGAACCAAAATTCACAAAATCAAAAGAGCAGTTGCACGAATTTCAACCATAGCAGTTCAAGAATCACCCCAGCTTGCAAGGTCGGGGGATCAGTTAATTCAACCATAAAATTAATTAAAAAAAGTTCAAGTATTTGAAGAATAATAAATAGAACAACCCCATAATGTAGGGATGGTGGATTTTTAACATATGCATCCCGTTCTCAATGGAATGAAGTTTTCTCCCGATTAGGAAAGAATCCACTAGGAAGCATACAAATGAACTATCTGAGAATTATCTTTAGGTTACTATCTACTAAACAGTTCCAGATAATTCATCATATAGGAAAACAAAGTCTCATGGAAGATATAGAGGGAGATGATCTTACAAAAATACTAATAGAATGCCATCGATGCATTATGTGTCAGTGAATGTCATTAACACCACTGCAAAAGGACTTCGAAAAAATGAGTCCAGTTCAGTGGAATCATAAGATGATGTTCTTTTCCATAATATGGTACACACTAAGTCAAATGAAGAAGGTGTGTGTAACCAAAATCATAGGCTTAACCAGAATCTAGGTATGCCTTTAAATAACAAACTCCCACCCCTATGAAAGGCATATAACAAGGGGAAATAAAAATGTCAGATTATATCTCATGTTTCCACTAGAGAAGGAAAATATTTTTTCTTGAAGAGTGATTAGCACAGCCAGAAGAGGAAATAAAATAGTTGAAAAGATGAAATACAGAGTTACTTCGAAAAATAATTTCTACTAGACATACTCCCCAGGAAGGTCCTCAACATGTACATCCTGTAGAAGCTCTTAAACCAAGTGGATTTGTAGTAACTACATATGCGGATAATGAATTCCATCCATTTGGCACACAACCAATGTAGGATTAAACACATCCTAATAGGCCTATTCCCATGTGTTATCCATGGAAAATATATGCACCACAATCAGTGGGTTTTCCAGTCATTGCACCATCTCAAGCTCCAGTTTATATATCTGCATAGGTTCTAGCTCATCCGGATATACCCAAAATTCTTATGAATACAATCGAGGCATCAACAACTCTATTGGAAGCTATAGAGGAACTACATGCACCCGTTCAACCAGAAAAGAGAGCTTACCCTAAATGGGTGGATGCAATTCCTCCCCCACCAAATTTTTTGAAAACCAAATTCCCAATCTTTAATGGTTTGGAAGATCTGGAACAAAAATTAACACATTTTGTTTCACATTGTGATACCATTATGGGAACTCCTCAATAACTATAAGTAGTAATCCTTAGGTGTTTTGTGCTATCATTATAGGGACCAGAGTTTTTCTGGTATACATGTTTACAATCTTGATCAATTACTGGATGGGAAGATCACCTTCAGAAATTCCTGCTTCAATTTAGCTCAATGCTACTGAAGATGATATTTTTTGAGCATACCAATTGTAAAAAAAGGGAGAATGAAATATTTTCATATTTCATTACACAATGGAAAGGATTAACAAATAATTTATGTCTAGCACTCCCTTATGAAGAGTTTCTACCAATTTGTGTGGAAAATATGTTTGATGAGTTACGCACACCATTTATCCCTATGAAATACATAGGAGGATTTCAAGACCTTACTTCAATTGCTCAACAGATAGAAGAATATATTATAGAAAATAATGCAAAAAATTGTTTAATTCCATCAGCTCTAGGATGGAGGATAGAAAAGGCAGAAGCTGCTATAGTTACACTTCAGCCAGCACCTGTACAGGCATCTACTTCAACATCTTCATAATACCAAAGGGCTCCACCTCCTGAGAATCAAAAGCAATGACCGCCTCATCAAGATGATCAAAGAGATCAAAGGCGGAAATAGTTTAAGGAATTAAAGAATAAAGTTTATTCTTTCCATAATTAACAAGTTACTGGTTACTTCAAATCTTATCTGAAAAAAATTGGTTCAGTTTCAAAGGCCGAAGAAACCAAATAAAGAAGGAGATGAAGATCTTCTAAATTATTGTCCATTTCACTAGATGTTATGGCATCCCATACAATAATGTTTTGTTTTCAAGGACCTCTTGCCCAATATGTTATATTTTGGGAAAGTGAAATAGAATAGTTTGTCAGCTCAAGAAACATGTGTTACTGCTACTGATCCAGAGGAAGAAGGTGAATGGAAGGAAGTCAAAAGTAAAAATGTGCTGAAATATACTGATTGGATGATCATGAAAATGATCAAATAAACTCATTCCATTTTACCAACATAATTGAAACAACATATTGTTTCTTATTCCTCTATTTCCACGGAAAAAACACATGTATCCAAAGGTTGTTACTCAAATAAGAAAAGTGCTCATATGGACAAAGATAAATCAGAAGAAGATGAGCTCACATTAAGGCCAAATTTGTCCTTGGACCTGGAAGATTTCATTCCATCTGTTTAAAAAGCACAAGAACTGCCCCACCAAATGGAACAATCAGAATTAACATGTCAGGAAGAATCCCTATCAGATAAAGAATTGTTCTTTGGTTCTGTCAACGATATCCATTTAACAGATCCTTATACCAATGGTGATTCTAATTATAATGAGCCAGAATTCCTTATACCTAATTGGGGAACCAGAGGAAGAGGACAAGGTCGATGATACATTTGATGAAGTGGAAATTATATAAACCATAATTTTAACAATTCCCCTGCTTGAACAATATATGAAATAGAAACCCATTGAAGAGCCCCTCTGCGGGCTCAATAAGAACATGTAGTTTCTTCTATGCAAGAAAAGTTCGGTTTTGACACAATTATTTTGGGGGACTGACTAGAAGTCACACCTTCTTCTTCCTAGCATGTGAATAGACCAAGTCAGTCTAATCTACCAAAGATAGAAGTATTTCTTGCTTCTTCTCCGACACAGGGTACGTCTACATCTGAAGAATAAACATAAAAAAATGCTAAAAAACTGCATCTTCATACTAGGAAACATAGACATTTTGACCAAATGTATAATGTATTGAAACAATTTGCCCATGTACCAGACATGTTATCAATTCTGGATGCTTTGAATCTATCAAAATATCTTCGAGAAGTAGTCATTGAGGCTTTGTCAAGTCCCTAATATCATGAAACCGAAGTTTCTACGGATGAGTTTTACCATATAGAGAATGATCCTATACAATGTCATGCAGTCATATCTTTTTCAGATGAAGAAGAATATGATGTGGTATGTGGATATATTAGACCCCGATATTTGTCTAGAAAATTCAATGATATAGACATCCGATGAGCCTTTATTGATAATGGCTCAGGAGTCAACCTTATTCCTGTTCATACACTTAATCAATTGGTCCTGACTGAATCTGACTTATCTCCTTCCACTTTAATGTTACAAGCTTCTGTTAAGAATGAGCAAGACCCTCTGGGCGAGATTACACTCAAAACTCAATTTTGAGATCATGTGTCTAATTATGATTTCATGGTTGTTCTTCAGGACACAACCTTCAATATTCTTCTTGGAAGGCCTTGGGTACATCATCGTGAAGCCATACCATCATCATACCACCAATGTATTAAGCAATATTTCAGTGGATAAATAGGGACATTGTATAGTGACAAGGATCCAATCAAAATATGTGAATCTAAATACATTGAGGAAGAGTTTTATCAATCAAAAGGAAATAATTCCATAACAAAGGAGATAACTAGAGTTAATGCTCAAAATGGCCTGGAAATGATCCCAGTAAATCCAGTTATACATTTGAGTACAGATTATGTATTACCTATAAATCAAAATGAAAAGGTAAACCCAAATCCAAGCACTTGTCCAATAACTTCCATAATGTCAATTGTGGCCATTGAGTTTGACAGCATGGGAGAAACTGTTGATCCACCAAGCCATGATGGAAGCCTCACTCAAGATGTTTTTAATTCATCTGCTGAACCATAACAAGCCTCTACTTAATCAATTAGAGTAGAATAAATTGTAAAAATTTTATATAAAGACAAATATGTGGATTCTCAATCCATTATCTCATCTTTATTACCAAAGGAAGACCCTTCATCAATAGTAGGGTCATATATGGTGGCCTCTTCATCAGAATGTTCAAATAATGATGTCCCCTCTCACTCTCTGATTTTTTCCTCATCATCCACTATGAAAGTGGAAATAGAAGAGGTAACACCTAATGAAGAAAAAGAGGAAGATCATGGGGATGATCCTCCAGCATTTGAGGAAGGTGTCTCTACCACTGTGGATGAGTTCAGAGAAATAAATCTTCGCACAGAAGAAGATCCATGCCCCACTCTAATTAGTGTGGCAATAACCACTGAAGATTAATAGGTGTATACTTCATTTATATGATAACATAGAGATATGTTTTCTTGAAATTATGAAGAAATTCCATGTCTTAATCCTAATGTATCCAACCAATAATATGGGTTTTCCAGAAGAACATCGCATATTCAAGCAGGCTGTAAGAAGAACACACCCAACTCATGCCTCTAATATTGATGTCGAAGTTGATAAGCTTATAAAGGCTACTATTTTTAGGAAAGCTCAATATCCCAAATTTTTGGACAACATTTTCCCAGTGAAAAATAAGAATTTAAAAATTAGATCTTGCATTGATTTTAGAGATCTTAACCAAAATTGTCCTAAAGATGATTTTCTAGTTCCGATTACATAGCTTTTAATTGATGAAACAACTGGCTATGAAGCTCTTTCTTTCATGGATGGTTACTCTGGGTATAATCAAATTCATTTGTCCCTAGAGGATGAAGAATCTAGAGCCTTCGAATCCTCTTAAGGTGTGTTTTTATATCGGGTAATGCCCTTTGTCTTAACGAATATAGTCATAACATACGAACGTGCCATGAAACATATCTTTAAACCCTTATTAGGGAGGTTTGTTGAATGTTATATGGATGATTTGGTGTTCAAATCTAGACAACGTTCCAATCACTTGGTTTATTTGGAGGCTATATTCCCTAAACTTCGGCAACATAGTTGGAAGATAAAACCATTGAAATGTGCTTTCAGGGTAACCTCAAAAATGTTTCATGGCTTCATTATATGCCATCGTGGTATCAAAGTTGATCCTGAGTAAAAAAATAAATCCTTGGAATATCACCTCCTCGAAATTTGAAATAATTGTGAGGAATCCATGGAAACTTGGCCTATATTCGGCACTTTATCGCCAATTTGGAAGGAAAGTATTTACCCTTCACCAAATTAATGAAGAAGGAAGTCACCCACCAATCGACTAACGAATGTCAAGAAACATTTAATACTCTCAAGAAATATCTCTTGATTCCACTCGTATTAATGCCACCAGTTGAAGGAAGACAACTTATTCTCTATGTGAAAACTTTTGAGAGATCACTATGTTCCTTCCTTGCTCAATATAATGATTATAGGAATGAAAGCAACCTTTATTATCTCATTCTAACTATTCTTTACGCAGAAACACAATATTCATGTATTGGAATGTGCAACCTAGAATTAATCTTTGCAGTTTAGAAATTGAGGAACTACATGCAACATCATGAGGTCCAATTGGTATCTCACAATAACCCACTCAAATTTATCCTCATTAATCCTATGCTTACATGTCGTCTAGTAAGGTGGGCAGTTATTTTACAATAGTTTGATATCCATTTTTCACCTCAAAAGGAAATAAAAGGCCAAGAACTGGCCGAATTTCTTTCTGATCATCTATCTATAGAAGATACATCATTAAATAATGAACTTTCTAATGATTAAGTCTTCTCTATTTTGGATAATTCCCAAACATGGGAAATGTATTTTGATGTTTCATTCGGAAGTCCAAAAGGGAAGACAATGGAAAACACTTAACTCCACAACATTGGGTTAAGAATTGTCCTTATTTCCCAAGAAAAGGTAGTGTTTACTTATTCCATTCTGTTTTTGGATGGTGGTTCCAAAAATAAGGTAGAGTATCAAGATCTCATTTTAGGTTTCAAATTGGAACATTAGGTGGAAGTGAATCACTTAAAGGTGAATGGTGATTCAGAATTATTAATCATGAAAATAAATGTAGAATATTCTATCAGAAAATAAGAGTTAATAACTTTGTGTGATTATTTCAGAGGGTTAATGGTTGAAGTTCCCTTAGATCCGACATTGTCTTATGTCCCGCAATCAAAAAATTCCAAAGAAGATGCACTAGCTAATGCATCTATAGCCTTGGAAGATCCAACTCAGGATAAGTCAATCATTAGAATAGCCCATCTTCTTGTGGTCTCACCTTTTGATCAATCCAGAATGAAGGAAACTAATAAAATTAGCCCTATTTCTGAGCCATATGGTCATACCATGGGATGGAGAACATCCATCATGGAATATCTTCAAAATAGAGTACTTACACTGAATAGGACAAAAAAAGAATAGATCCAGTGAAGAGCAACCAATTTTACTCTTTATGATAGTCCAGACCACCAAAAGATCCTCTAAAAGAGAGTCTTTGATGAAATACTGTATAGATATATTGATGGATAAGAGAATGAAGTTGTAATGAAAGAAGTACATTAAGGAGCTTGTGGTTCCCACCAGTCTAGGCACAAACTCTCTGATTAGATCCGAAGGCTTGGATACATTTGGCCTTCAATGACATAAGATTAAACAGATTTTACTATGAAATGTCATCATTTTTATGTGAATTCCAACTTCATTCATCAACCCCCAGAGTTTCTACATACGGATAAATACTACTGGCCACATTCCACATGGGGAATGGATGTAGTAGGACCATATCCTCCACCTACAACTAAGCAGTTCAAGTACATCCTTACTACTACTGACTTCTTTTCTAAATGCGCTGAGGCAATACCTTTCAAAGAATTTGAATCCAAAATCATTGTTAGTTTTTTCAAAACTAACATCATCACTAGATTTATTGTCCCTCATATTATATTGATGGACCATGGAACCATTTTTTGTTCTATTTGGGTAAAGAAGTTATATCAAGAGAATAATATCAAATACAACCATTAATCTCACTACCATGTGGTGTCCAATAGACATATAGCGGCCTTCAACTAGAACCTATCAAATATACTCCATAATATAGTGGATAATGATAAGATATAATTTCTTGATAAATATTTGAATGCTTTATGGACTTATCAGACCACTACCCGTACTACCACCCAACCAACTCCTTATACATTAGTATATGGAAGCGAAGTAGTTTTTCTAATGGAAATGAAATTGACTTAACATAGAGTTTCAAACTATGATCTATTGTCTACATATGAGAGGTCTAAGAAAATTTTGAATGATATGGAACGATTAGACGCGAAAATATTGAACACTTTGCATCATTTAGAAGTCTATCCAAATAGAATAGCATGAGTATTCAAGAAGAAAGTTCTCCACCATTCATTTCTTCAAGGAGAATTGGTATAGGTCCTTAGGACTCAAATGAATCCAATGAATAAACCTCAAATTCTTGATCCAAAGTGGTAATTACCTTCTTCCATACATAAGTTCTATTCAAATAGAGATTATTACTTACTCTCAATGAATGAAGAGATTATTACAACTACAACCAATGCGATATTCTTAAAGAAATAATTTGTGCAGTTGTAAAAACTTTCCTCACTACAAGACTTAAAACTACACATTACCATGTCCTTGCTACAAGACTAAAAACTACACAGTCCTCATGTCCTTATCGCAAGACAAAAAACTACACAGTCCTCATGTCATAGCTACATGACTGAAAGCTACATTGTACAAATTCGTAGTTGAAAGGCATTAAACTGCATAATAACCATTTGCATCCATTCTGAATGATGTTAAAATGCATAAAATCTTTGTCTGAGTCACATGATATTAAACTGCAGGACATCATTGGTCCTCGTTGCATTACATTAAACTATACGACTAACATTTTCTCTATTTGATGTTAGAAGATTCCATAAGCAAACATCATTGACATCATAGCTACTTCGTAATGGCACATGAGTCCTTCTATTCCTTATGCCTGAGTCAGATGTGCATAAGGAGCTTGGGTCAAGAACTATGTATGGCTTTATTCTCATTTTCAATGAGATAGGCAGAGACACCTAATTCTCCAATTTTGGGCCCAACCATAATCACTAAATCTTTTTATTTTCCTTTTTCCTTCTATATATGAATCAAATATATACAGAGAGTTTCCTTAAGATATATGATTTGGTCCTTATACCATTTTATGTATTAAGATTTATGATACTCTTAGAACTTATCAAAATCCCCCATTATTCTTGTCAAACTCGATTGGCATGACGAATGATTGTTTAAAGAACAATGTATGGCTTGATTCTCTTCTATTTGAGATACATAGGTTTCCTAGATCTCAAATATTGGGCCCAACCGCGATAAAAAACCTTTATTATTTGTTTAAGAATCAAACCTTCATAGGTAATGTTGTAAGAACTATATATGGATTTATAATTTCCCTCAGCAAGGCACGTATTGACACTTGGGTTTTATCCCTTAGTCCAGTTACAACAAGTCTTTATTTTCACATCAGTTCATCTTTGTCCTTACTGCATGACATCAAAAAGCCTGGAAATCTAACAACCATATTATATACTTGTGTCATCTTTGTGTTATAGAAGAAACCCTTACCGATCCTTGTTTCTCACACTGAGTATAACTCATGTGGGCTTATGAATTGGGTAAAATGATTCTATATATAAATAAGGTGTCTCAATTTATTGTAGGATTAACAATGTCCTCACTGCATGAATTAAAACTGCATAGTACCAGTGTCCTTACTGCATGACTTAAAACTTCACACTACCATTGTCCTCACTGAATGACAAAAAACTGCACAGTAAAATTTCCTTATTTCATGACATAAAACTACATATCATAATATTAATTCAAAGGAAACAAATAATGTATCCATCTTACATATGAGTCAGATCTATGTAAAGGACATCAAAATCATGGCCAATATTGGTTCAAATATTTCTCATATGCATTGGGAATAACCTTCTTTCGTATTTCACACTCTTAATCTCGAATGTTTTCAGATACTAATTTCCTTTATTATGGTTTCTGGTGACAGAGTTTTCTAGTACATGATAACAATTTTTTCGGATTGTGCAACACGTTCCCTTAGGTGGGCTTGCATAAGGTGCTTACATAACAGGTCTGTCAATCAAAAGATGCCACTATTTGGCTATGAAACTTATGCCCTGTTTTTCCCTGCATAACATGGCCCCCATAATAGGTTTTTCAAATAATGGTAACATCATTATTGGTTATATTATCTTTGTCCCCTTAAAAATTTGATGAAAATATACAATAATATGTATTTTTAAATAGTCATTGAAGTATACTTGTCGCATTATCATTCTACCAATCTGAAAGTCTTCAAGACAATAGTTTATGCATTTCCCTTAACATGTGTTCAATGCAATATGAAATAACCTTGGAACAACTTGGCCACATATCACATACTATTTCCATTTCTGGTCTTAGTTTTATGACATAAAGCTATAGACACCACCCTCCTACATTTGGGTCATACCTTCGTAAAAGTAATATTCCTCTAATTCATTGGAAATCTGGGTTGGAAATACCCTTTCCATAATCAAGTACCTTTATCCATAATACAAACTTTGTGGTTCGGAAAATATAAATCTCCATAAAATTTCCTCAGCTATTAGTAGTACAATGACAGATTTTTGAAATCTCTTTTTCCTGACTATACAGTACATGCCCTTAGGTGGCCTTGCATAAGTTAACTATATAATAGCTCTGTCAATAAAAAGATGATACTATTTGGCTATGAAACATATTCCACAGTTTTCCCTACATTATACAGCCCCCATAACGGGTTTGTCAAATAATTGTTACTTCGTTCTTAAAAAATCATCTTCTAATGTTTTTATCCCTTTTCCAATATCATCCTTTGGATTCATAAATTTTTAATTTCCCATTTATGATTTTCCATTCCATACCTGGATATGGTAGTATATTTCTAAAAAAATTATCAAGAAATTGGGAGAATCTTATATGTTTGGTCAAAGATAAATACCTTAAATTAAATCCCCCCAATGTCCTCACTACATTACATAAAACTACATAGTACCAATGTCCTCACTATATGACTTAAAAATGAATAGTACCAATGTCCTCACTGCATGACTTAAAACTGCACAATTTGATATCATATATTACTCTTTTTGATAAATTTTAACCATTACTCATACTCCAAATTTGTATAGAAATAGTTTTCCTATTCATGATATATGTCAGTATAAAATAGACCTTTCATTCTTAAAATTCCCTTCTATGGAATAACCACCCACTATGGTCTTGAGTCATCCAAATCTTATTTTCCCCTATCTATCAGTATTAAAAATATTAAATTCCTAAAGATCTCTTTTTTATTTACTATGAAGTACATACCCTTAGTTGTCCTTCCATAAGTTTCCTACATAATAGGACTGTCAGCCAAAAGATTCCATTATTTCGCTATGCAGCATATGCCTTAGTTGGCCCTGCATAATACATCCTTCATAACGAGTTTCTCAAAATAATGGTAACATTGTTCTTATAAGATAATCCCCTTATGTTGATACACGTTTTAAATTTTGTGACCATAAAAATCATGGCTCAAGATTCCCCTTGGAAATATTTAATGAATATTAAAACAATTCTTAGCCGTAGAGTCTTCTTTGGGATCCAATTTCAAAATTTATGGTAAAAGATATTCGACCTTAAATACTATCCCTTTATATTCCAATATGCATGACTCTAAACCACCAATGAAAATAGATATGGTACTCACTAGATTGAGAACCCACAAAGGAAACTCTAAACAAAAGTCGAGTCCGACCTCACTAAATGTACATTTTTTATGATTTAGGTAATAATTAGAAATAAAAAGTAAAGAGATATAATGTTAGTGGGGGTTTTCATATAACACTAGAAAAAATAAAACTGTTCTTACTAGTCCCATGGCTTTGGAAAAAAATTAGAGCATACTTCTAAACTTAATGTATCTCCAAAAATGAAAAAATGATGTTGGAATGCGTCAAAGTGCCCAAATTTTACCTTAGAACAAGATTCTTTTCATTCCGAACGAATAAAATTCAAAGGGAGGGAGGATTTTGTAGACACCATGAAATGTGTTCCATGAACTTCTTTTCAATTGAATATTTATTTCCATGTGCCGCGACTCAAAATGACCTGAACTAGGCTCAAAAAGTCCACAGTGAAACTGTGAATTTTTCATGGGGGTCAGTGATTATAGGAAAGGCACCGGCCCGAAGGGTGAGAACCGTTGGCCAGAACTGATCCCAAGTAGAGGCACGAGGACACAACCCCTACAGTATGGAGAAATAATTTGGCTATGTCCCTAAAGAGGCGCCCAAGGAACCTACGTCCAATTACCTGTGCGCCACCATGCTGGAGCTGATTCAAGAAACTTTTTTTTGGAAATGTACTCAGAGCAGGGACCTTGTCTAACCAAAACTCCATCATCACACAAGGTACTTGCACACCACAATTTAGCATGAAATTCACTTGCAGGACCTAATTCCTTTTGGCCAAGGTCCCGTATTTGCCTATAAATATACCACAGGGGATTTCATTTGGACGGACAAATTTCCTTGAAGCCCAATTGCTGCACTGGTCACCTTAGTACTTTGCCCCAGTCCTCCACAACATTCAAGTTAGTTCTTAAACACCATTAGTGGAGGATTTAAGGGAGTATCATTGGACTTAAGTACTTTTAGTGTTTGAAAAACATAAAACTAGAATGCCTAAAGTGTCCAACCTCCCCAATTCAGAAATACTTGTGCACCACCTATTCCTTTCAAAGTAACTTAAGCACCCTACTTCTGGGGTCACCTTTGAATACTCTTGAATGAATGACCAAGGTATTTACCAAGTCTTAACATATATGTTGTTCATCTCTTAAGTGAATATCAGGTCTCCCAATCCCACTTGCACACCCATACTTGTGTGCCATTAACTACTTGGGATACCCTCTTTTATTCACTTACTCTCTTCAGTTTACAAGACATCAAGCCTTCATCAAGGCCATTCATGGAAATGTTTCTTCTTCCTTGGATCTCTTTTCTGAAAGGGATTCTATTGAGACCTCCACCAAAACCTCCTGACATATCAAACATTTGGGAAATGCATATCAGCATGTCTCTTATTTCCATAGTTAGAGGTTTCCCAAATTTTTTTTATAAGGGAGTTAAGATACATGGAATGTATTTGCGTTTGTATATCCATATTCACCTTAAACTTTCTCCTAGAAATAGTGTTGGTATGTTTTCGGTTTTGAAGAGGGTTGGTTCATGGCCTCTCCCTTCTCGAAGAGATGACCCGTAACCTCAGGTCTCTAGTAGAGAAGGTATAGTTACACTTTCTTTTCCACAAAATTATTGGAGAATTCTCCCTCCCCTGCCAGGATCAATTTTAGGGAATCCATCTTGGTGTAATCCCCTATCCTTCATCCCTTCTTCCTTTCATTGGACCCTTGTCCAATATAAAGTGAATAGAGTTAAGGCTTGTCACCTCACCCTCGTCCACCCTCACCGCCATAGGTGCGGCCTCTTCCACAAGCGGTGTAGGATCAATTTAAAAGTTCCTTTGTTGAATATTTGACATCCACTTATTTATCACACAAAGATTGACTCACATGGACTTATAGATTTTTAATGGTAACAACATTTTCAAAAATAAATGATTCCCTCCATAATAGGGATACATAGGAAGCCTTCTTAGGGCATGAGCACCCTAAATATCCTCTTCATGAATCCAACCATAATTTCTCTAATCTAGGAATCCAACTTAAGAATAATCCCCATATCAAACCCCCATGTCATCATGGAATTATTTTTGAAGAAGTAAGACCAAACTGATTTCTCTCAAAGGACTATACTCTACTATGAGGCTTATCGAACTATGTGGACTTTGATTCACATCTATATGGGATACGTAGGAAGCCTCCTTGAGGTTCAAAACCAATACCATAAATCAATTCTGTTCTTCTTGGTCCATATTCCCAATGGGGTCTGATCTTACTTGGAACCCCATATCCTTTCCAAGATCCTTGGCCTTATTTAGAATAAGTCCCACACTATGTTTTGACTAAGCACCTTCTGCTTAGATGTCCATACCAAATGAAAATAAACTATACAGTTATGTCCCTATCACAAGACCATAAAAGGAATAATGTGTCCCATTCTGTGGCACTGAACTTTGATTGTTCTAATTAATTTCACAAGGATACATAGTTATCCCATTTTATTGGCATGATCAAAATATCAAACCAAACCTTCATCTCCCTGGATGACAATAAATTCTAGAGTTCCCCACTAAGAGGCTTAAAAACCAGTATCATCATAATGATGACTAAAATAATATTGAATTAGTATATTAGAGGATACCATTGATGGAGAACCTCAAATATATATGGATATCTTCATTAATAAAGAACCTTGAATGATTACTGATGATTCTAAACATTTTCACATGCAAAATAATTTAATTAAAATTCCAAGAGATACTTATGATATAATTGGTGAATTAATAAGGATTCATTAAAATATCATAAATGATAAATAGAGTAATAGAGTAGACAATAATTCCCCCCAAAAGGGTGTGATGAGTTCGACCTCCCATCCTATTGACCAATGCACATTCTTAAGTATCATGATGTTCATAATTAATGAACACCTACCTTTGGAAAGAAGTTCCCATTTGGATAAATAACTGTTGGATGTTTCTGTTTCCATAAATAAATCAAATGGAAACCACATGGAAGCGATGATTATTAAAACTAAAATACACGTTTCAAGGAACTATGAAACAACCATGCTTATTAAATAGTAAATATTGAATTTCCAAACCATGTAAAATCCTTATTAAATAATTTTACACATGAAAAAAACCATTTCCTTTTTTTTATGATATTCAAAAATATTTGACAATTAATGTGTTAAACTTCATAAAAATAATTATTAAATTGGTTTTCCTAAAAATACTCATCAAATAATATATATTGTATGACCTCTTTATTTCCTCAAGCCTCATAAAATTAGAAACATCATCTTTATGATTCTCATCTTCCAATGATCATTTATCCATATTTATCATCATTACAAATAGTATTTTTAATGGACATAAATTCCTTATTTAAATAAATATTTTCAAGGAATTTATCCTTCTATTAAATGATGTAGTCAATATTAAATATCTTGGTGATATTGTCACATGTCATTGGAAATTAAGAACAAATCTGAAATCATAAAATTTAACATAGATAATTCTCGTACCAACTAACATCCAATTAATCCATAATAATTTTCTAACCATCATCCCTAATATTCTTTAATGCTTATCCAATTATTTATATATTTTTATTTCTATAATGAATGATTAATCATAAAGTAATTCATCATAAATTGAAATTAATTCCTTATTATATATTAACAATAAATAAAACTATAATCATCAATTATATCTATAGTATTTTAAATATCACCCTTTGGAATTTTTTTAAATAAAATTTCCATAAATAATGTCGACGTATCTTATCTTTCTTATTAAAAATAAAATAAAAGGATTACTTTCTGTGTATTCTCATTTCATATTATCAATTTTACAACTTCCTTTCAAGAATTTTTGGATTCTATTCACCTTTTTCTAAAAGAAAGATGGAAGCATATGATTATCATAGAAAAGAGCTTTTAGTTGGTATAATATAATTATAATTGGGATAAACAAATGTAGAAAACATGAGAGATGAATCCAAGGATGACTATGATATCCATTAACTATTATTCACATGATAACATTCCCAGAACATTTTTATTTCTCAAAGAGGTGGATTTATAAAATAGTTTTATCAAGAAACATATTCCAATGAAAACTTTAGAAAACTCATGAATAATTTCTAGTGAAATAAGAAATTACTCCCTCATTATATAAATTTACTCTTTATGAAACACTCCCCCTTTATACACATATTTTATATAATCATGTAAAGGGCGAGAAGTGTAATTTGGTTACCTCAATTTTCATCTTCTATAGAGATGTCATGAACTTTCTAATATTTATGAAAAATACCTTTATAGAATCTTGTTTGTGCTTGATCCCACTAAAGGTTTATAATCTATTAATTTTACCTAGTGGATAGTTTAATTATATAGTCACTAAGATGATCATGTTGATGATCCACCATTGTATAAAAATTTAATTTTTTATCAGGTATTGAATAATCATTACAACTTTTTTCTTCAACTTTATTATTTTAGATATCCTTTTGTGAAAGAGATTCATCTTCAATTCCCTAAAATGTAAGCCCAAAAATACTTCTTAAGATTAATATAATAATATAGAACACATTTGATATTTATAATATGTGTAATCAATATGAGTCTTTTCTCTCAACCCAGAGACAATTTTTATTCTACATTTAATGTTTCTTGTAGTATTTATTATTATTTCTCATTTACATTTCAAATTCCAATATTTATTTGAATTCATGGAATATTTAAATTATTTCACCTTAATATTATGCAGATTATTTATTTTAACATATTCCAGTAGTAAAATATATTCCCCTAATTCTTGTTTTTTAATCTTCATCATGCCATTTTGAGAAGGAAGTGGAGTAATACAATGTGTTTCATTATTTTTAGTCTTCTTTCACATTTAACACAACTTTTATGGGACAAATGAGTTGTCATTTGTTGAAAACCTCTCATGAAATCAAATCCCTCTTCACTTAGAACCACATATTTCCCTTTTTCCTTTTATTTATCTAGTGCTTCATCTTCATATTTTTGTATTTCATTAGCAGCACACAGTTTTGAAGAAAAATAATTAGGAATTACTTCATAAAATTTTATACTTTTGAGCTTCCACATGGATTATTCAATATTTTTGAGTTAAATTTCTTGGGTAACATATGAAATTATTATTCAGGAATGTATTCAGTTAGTATTATCTTCTTGTTTCTCTCATAAATTGATTCTCTTCTTGATATTATATTTCTTCCATTCATTTTTATTTTCAAGGATTGTTTACAATGGTCCATGGAATGATAAATATTTCAATAGTGGATGAATATTTTCTTTGTTGAGATGAAGTTCATGGAATCCATTTACCCTTTCTTCTTTGAAGTGGGTTTCTTGGTTCTTTTCATCTATTGAACATCTTTCATTACCTATTTATCTACAAAGGATTCTAGTTATCTTTTCATTCTGACCTGATTAGATTGGTGTGTTGGTATTATATTCACATTATATTAGGAGTTATACCTAGTTAGTGAATTAAATCACTCTTCCTATACATGACCACTTATGATTCAGTACTCATAGAATTCTTCAATATATTTATATCTGTTTCTGGTGTATAGGTTCATTCTCTTCAATGAATTATGCTTCTGTTTAGAAGGGTTTTCATTTATTCATATATACTCCCCCTAAATGTTGGTATTTTGTAATAATTTTACATTTTAATAATTTTACAACATACATAATCTTGATTTCAAAACTTCCACTAGCACCAATATGATCAATTTAATATCACTCTTTTTATTTTAGTACTAGTCTGAGTAGATTCAGTACCTGGTTATATTTTTCTCTCCATATTTAGAGAATCATTTTGGGATTTAGTTTTAATGGTCATAAGAATATCCATATTTGTTTTTTGGAAAACCTATCATTATTTTTATCCACCAATATCTTTCTCAATTTTGTGTTTGAACCTGTACTTGTTGGTGAGACTAACCCTGTGGAAATAAAAGTAATTGGGTTATTGGTTACCTTTTTCCATGAGCATGTATAAGGTTGATCGAAAAAATAATTTGAGAACTTATTTCTAGAAACATGAGTCACATGACTCTCACAAAAAACATTAACTATATCCATATGTTTGTGTGGTAGAATTATTATTCTCAGCAACTTGGGATATTCTAGTATGTGCCTCATTCATATTTATTAATTAAACATTAGTTCCAGACATTTCATATTTGGGGAAAACATCACTTCTTTAAATGATGTGATCCTACCTTCCAATTCCATTTTCATTATGTTAATATGATCATCATGTGGCCTACTACATTTATCCAAAGAGTTTTCATGGTCATTGATTCTTCTATCTTTAACCCCCCAATTGAGCTTCCTTGATAATGATTATAGCTTTTTTTGACTATTCTAGATCATGGTAATTCTGAATATACCATTCAGGCTACTTGATTTTTTGTTGCAATAACATTTCAATCTCTTTGACCTTAAAATTTTTCACCAATCTATGAAAATATGACATTCATGGATATCGTGAATGGTGTTTTATATACATTGATTACTTCAAAAAAAATATTAAAGATTATGATTCTCTTATAAACCTTTATTTTCAATAATTCCTAAGTTATTAAAATCTATCCATTGAAAAGACTCATATATTCTTCCTTTTATTCAAAAATATCATTAAGAACATTTCAAATTTTGAATTTCATTCCAAGTGAATCCTTATGTTTATTAATTTCCTCTTCAATTTCTGATTTTTTATCAAAATTATCATTCAAAAAACCACATATTTAGTTAGTCTGTCATTCATGTACATTCTTTATATATATTTCAAATTAAGAGTAGAACTCTTCAACAATTATGATAGACTCATCTTCATAATATTGTCCATAGCTTAATCTAGTTTCATCAAAAGGCATTTTGTCAATAAATTTGATAAGAGGGGATTCATACTTCTCTTTCTTCTGTGATATTTTCCTCAATCACTTTGATTCCCTATTTTTCCCAGTTTTTAGTTTCTTAGAATACACTATCATGTATTCTTCAATAGGGGTAGAGACTATGTCTTAAACCCGAGGTCATTTAAAAAAACATAAAATTTTCATGTCATGTAAACCATGTAAGAAATTTAATTGAATCATAGGTATACCTACACTATGATAACACTTGCAGAGAATAGATAGATCATGCATGGACACTATAAGGGGATGCATTAGTGTACCCAAATCATTAATATGTTTATAGTTTATATTTACTTACAACATCTTACTCTCAAAACTCTTCCTTGGTAAAGAGGAATGATTCTATTGTGTTCTCTAAAAAATCACATACACTTGTGATTTAGATAAAATAAAAATAATTACATAGAGATTTTTACATGGTTCAGTCTCAATGTGAGAACCCACTCCATGTCATGTTCTTTATTTTTTTTGTTTCACATATTTTCTAATCACTATAAATTTAAAAATATTAAATATTCCTTTAATTTTCACACAATGTTTGGATATGAAATAATCAATCTTCCTGAGTGAGTCTCACTCTTTATACTAGAACCATTAGATAATCAAAGGTGTTTTTCATACTATACACATCAATTAATTATAAATATTTAATAAAAAAATGAAAAATGTTTCACTACTACACTGTATTTATTTACATCAACTAAATAACCATGTTCCTCAACCAAGGGTCTTTATCTTGTGATTTATCAACAATATTATTTCACATTGGAACAGTAATATTCTAGAAGTGGTAAAGGAAAATTCAACTCTAACTCATTACTTTCTCGTAATGGTCAACTAAAGAATATTTAAGCACATTAAAAGTTTTCTTCTTCTTTGAATATCAAATTCTTGGTAGGTACTCATTCTGTTAATGAAGTTCTTCACCTTAATAAGATGTGTGTAAGTGATGTACATAACTTCTTTGGTGTTATTTTTTTGTATAAACATCTTTCATGTTATCAAAGTATTCTTGAATTATCTACTAGAACATAAAAAAAGTTATTGTTTTTATTTAATGTAATATCTAACTATATTTATTATGATTTGGATATGTTGCCTTGAAATATCATAAATATCTGAATATGAACTTCTCACATGTTTTTTGTGGGAGACTTATATATCGGTGGATGTGTTTCATTATGACAAACATGTTCGCAATATCATACTAAAATTCTCTATTGAATTAGAATAATATCTTCACACCACCTATAAGAACTAGTTTATACACCTTTTCTAACTCAATTTATCCTCTTGCAGTTGTTTTTTTAAAAGAGTACACAAAAACACAAAACAATTTGTGCATGTATATTTCATTATATTTTTTATTTAATTTATGCATGCATAAAGAATTCATGGAATTATTTACTCAATTTAATTACATGATTCCATTTTTATTTTTTATGTAACTTAATAAGTTTAGAGAAAATTTTCACTATTACTCATGTATCAATTGATTACACGATATTCCATCTTTATGTAAGTGCATAGAAAATCTAAACATCTTAAAACATTGACCTGTGAAAAAAATTCATAGTTTCTCATGATACACTTGAGTGAATGATTTTCATGCAAAGAGATAATGGTATTTCATCCATCGTGTAACATTATATGTATGTGGGATCTCATATTCATGGTATTGTGTCAAGAATGGATTCCACTTTATGAAAGAATATCTTCAAGGTTCTCTATTTATAAAAAATGAGGGCCTCAAAAATATCTACCTCGTAGAAACATTAAAATAAATTATGGTACAATTATTTATGTTCCACGATGAAAACCTTCAATCTATATTTGATGTAGCATTTAGACACTCAATAATAATATATTGTCAATGTATTATCAATCCGTAATGATCTCAATATTTATATTATTTTAACATGGTTTTCCACCTGAGAAGACAACAGAAAACATGGAATCTATTCTAACATGTTGAATCCCCTCTCCCATATCATATATTTGATACGTTTCATAAATTTAAATGTTCAAACACATTCATGTATCTTGTATTCATGATAATATAACTAAAAATACATTTTTATTGGTCATTTATCTCATTATTGGAAATGTTTTTTATTTACCTGAAAAGTGAATATTTAAATAATAACAATTTGTGTTCTAGAGAAGGTATTGATCACTAGAGATGGTTGGATGTTGGATTCATCTTGTGGCATCGAACTAGTGTTTTCAAAGAGGATGCAAGTGTATCAGAGGTTGAATATGATCGATATCCTCAATCAGATGTCCTAGAAAAAGATTATCAATAATGTGTGTTATATTAATATTTTCTTAACATAAGAACATTATCCCATACCATCTATCCCCCAATTAACATTGGATTGGTTGATGGGTTCCTAATAATCAATATTGTTTTGCTCACGTCTTAAGCCAATAGATAGGTTTGGTTACCTTAACATTTGTAGACCACACCATCATGGGTCCTTCTTCACCCGCACAATCCATGGAAACCGTGTTCACACCGTTTTCACTCCCCAATTTGGCATTATATTCCATCACTACCACTAATGTTCTCCATTCTTGGGATGGATCCCACATGGTTGGTCCTTTCTCATATTGGTGGTTGAGATGGCCTCCTTGAATGGATATGTTTAGCTCTAATTTTTCTACAAGACCCCACATATAATACTTAGTAAATAATAAGTATAGAATTTTTAATCCAAGAGAAATCCTTCTGAAAAATTGTTCTTCATGCAAAATAATAAAACCAGTTTCCTTTTTGGAATTTCCTTAAAAAATCAACCATAATTAATGTTTCTACCTTTATATATATATTTATTTTATTTTATATTTTAATCCATAAACCTTTTCATTAATAATCATCATGAAATAATTTATATTTAATTATCTTTTTTATTCATAAAATACTATCCAAAAAGAAACATAATTGGGTGGATCATCTTCATAATTCTCATATTCCAAATCCCATGTTTCCAAATTTATCACCATAAAAAATAGAATTTTTCTTGTTATTCAAATTTCTCATGAAAATAATTATTAACATAGTCTTAATACTTCTCTAAAATGATATAAAAAATGTGAAATCTTATAGTGAAATTGGTATATGCCATTTGAAATTAATAATAGCTCTATAATCATCCCAATGATCATGGATAATTTCTTTAACAGCTGGAACTCAATGATTCTATTACAATTTTTAATGCATCATCACTGATATTCTTCAATATTTCTCATATTCATTACATTTTTCTATTTCCATGATAAATCATTAATCCCAAAATACTTAATAATACATTGGAAAAAAATATAACCATGACCATCAACCATCGATATGGACTTTTCAAAGAATATTGAGAACTGATTTGGAATTGAAGGGATTAAATATTTATATATCTTACTACTACATATTTAGAGTTACTTTGAATGAATTTGGAAAAGTATTGAATTATTCTATATTATTTATGAGAAATTTGATGTTGTGTGAAATTTAAAGAATATGGATTGGTCTAGGATGTCTCTATTGATTCATAAGATGAACTAGAAATGTTCAAAATAACTATGTATGAGAATTACATATATATTTAAGAAGTATTTATTTATGCATATGATGTGTGGAAGACTCAAAATTTTGAACATTCCTAGAGTTCTTTATATAATGATAATGTGTAGTGTGAAATCATATGATTTTGTGTAGAGAAAAATTAATCAAATTCTAGGACTTGATTTCAATACATATGATGCAACTGTAATATGCATGATACACTGAAGAGGTAGAAATTGGAAAAGGAGTGATCCTTTATTGTATAAATATGATGAAATAGGATTATAAATATGATGAAACACTTATAAACTGGAGGAAAAGTGATATGTATAATGTATTTTTATCTAGAGGATTATACATAATATGCAGCACATTCTCTCTGGAGGAGTAACACACATGATGTCTCACCTCCTAAATACAATCAAGTTGTTAGGGATTTTATAGAAGAGTTTCTCATTGATAAATCATTTTAAATGAATGAAATTGAATTAAGAAAAATTGATTGAAATACTAATTATTAATTGAAATTTATAATTAATTACTTTGTCATATTTGAATGAAGATACATTTGGATTTTGAGATAATGAAAGAATATAATTTTCATGGGTTGTTCAACAAGTTCGAATCTACATACACGGATGGCCCATGATAGATTTATCAAAATTAAAGTGGTATATTATTCATAAATGAACTTGAAACATTAAAAGAAACCACATGACTTGAATTTGAATAAGTTAAAATCTTTCTATATTAAAGTGTTTCTATATTTAAATTATTAATTGATATTTCACATTTTTGGTTGATATTTAAAAAGGTAATATAAAGAAGAAGAGAAAAAATATCACTGCTATTTCAAATTTTGAAAAAAAACATCTATGGAAAATGTTGTGTGAGTCATAATAAAGGGGAAGATCACACACCAATGATCATATATTAGATAAAATTAAGAATAAAGGGAAATTGAAAAGAAAAACACCCTTTTCATTTTAGTGTTGATATTTATTTTTTTTATCATTACTATAGAAACCTATGAGTTGCAACCTTTTTCTAAAATACTTGACTCGAGAGGAGTGTAAGAGATCAATAAGAGGGATTGTTCATAAGATTTATTGTGTAAATTTTCTAAATTTTTGTATTCACTATAGTGGATAGTATTAAATCCTTGTATATCAACACCTTATTGATGTATGATCGTTAAAAGGGTACTTAGTTTCGATACAAGTAAAACTATATGTCACTATTAGTTTACCCCATTTGAATATCATGTGTTTACATGATGAAACCAATAAATTTTTACTATTCTTGTTAGCATAAGAGAATGATCCAAACATAAAGGGAAGTCACACCTTAATTCATCCCTCCCCACTTAAGGTGTTTCAAGCTGCAGTTAATATATATATATATATATTATGTTGTTTTATATTATTGTGCTAGTGATTCATTTTTATATATTTAGTTTTAGGATAAGGCCTCCCATGTATGATTATACATTATTGGTTATATAATCCAACCCTTATCTTATTGGAGGAAAGAAGAAATTGGCACACTCAACTTGCTTCTATCCTAATAGGTGTCCTAATTGGTCCTCGAATGTAATAATGATATCTGTGTAGTTTGAATCATTGAAAGAGAATTTGAAGTTAGATTTATTATGATGTTTTCAATGAGAAATTAGGGTTTTTATGATAAATGAGTCTTTCACATTCATACCATTTAATTTTTAATGTTTCCCACAATCAACCACATCTTATTCAAAAGTAGGGTTTTAAAGTTCACATGACTATGATTAATCCCATCACCATAGAACAATGGAGTGATGTAACATCAATTCTAAGATAGGCATTGAGAAATACCAGCACTATGAGTGAAAGGAAGATTATTTCATATATGGTCATAATGTGGATTCATTTAAAAAGAATATAGAGGTTCTTGCTGATATGGAAAACAATATTTATAGTCGACATTGTTTTTTGTTTTGGGGATATATACCTCATAGGTTTATGAGGTGATTTTTATCCTAATGAGGTAGAGAATAGGTTAATGTCTGAGATTTATTCTACCTTTCTAATTTATAACTTTGTTATAACACCCCAATATTTTAGTTAATTAATACTATGTATAATATGTTAGGATAAATGCAACACAGTGCTTACATAAACCATGAATTACTATAAAATAATATTGTTTTAATATACCCATTACAAAATAGTGATTTTATTATTTGGAATGAATATGAGTAATCAAATTATGAAATATATATAGAAAAATTTCCCTAATACAAATTTATTAATTAATACATAGGTAATGAGTATTAAATTTTGATAGATAATAATAACATCATATAAGGTTGGGAAAAATTAAACATAAAATGGGTTATTTTTCTATAAAAGTAGGTTTGCATTATATTATATATATCTAATTTATAAGATAAATTTATCTTATTTTGAATATTAATATATTATTTATACATGTAAAATAAAGAATAAATATTTATGCATTTATTATTATTATTTTTGAAATGATGATAAAATCATTCGATGGTAAACATATATATTTTTTCAAAAAACCTTTTTAAGTGAGTAATGTATTTTTATCATGATAAATTAGATAAATTCACCACTGATTAATTATTTCGATAAAATTTAGTTATAATATATTAATTCAAATAAATTAACAATGATTAAATTTTTATTACTTATTAAAGAATGAGAATAAATTCATTTTACGATTCAAAAATACAATTTTTTGAAACAAAATTCATACATCTATGAATGTATATTTTCATTATATTCTACAACATATAGAAATTTTATTTTATAAAAATAAATTAATTTTTTATTTCCACACATGAAAATTATATTATATTGAATTTTTGGGTTTTTTCACAAATAATGTTTTTGAGTGAATAGTGAATTAATTGCAATTTTGAAATTAATATAACTATTATCAAATTATCATTATATAAGAATAACTTGATAGTATGTGTTTTTTTTGTAGAAAATATATATATTTATTAAGTAATATAAATCTCATAAAAACATAATTTCGAACTAAGTAATATATATTTTGTATTTTGGAAATCTAAGTATTGTTTTTATACAAATAAAAAATATTTTTGATTATTCTCTTTTAATCAAATATTCACAAGGTTCCTTTTGGTTTCAGTTTTACTATAAATTAAAATAACCCTTATTTTATTTAAAATAATATAATTAATTTAATTTGAATCAACATGTTTTATGATTTTTGGTATAAAAAAAATTTTTATGCTTAAAAGAGACATTTTTCTAAAAATGATTTTTCATTATGTTTTGTGAACATATATTAATAGTAATTTATACCAATTATAAAAATTGGATGATGTAAAATGAATTATGTATTTTGAATATACATATCTAATTTAGGTAATGATCTCAACTTATGTTTGAGTCATAATGAGTAGTAACCATGTTTAAAACATATCACTACTGTAAGGGTAAAAAAGGATTAATAAGGTTGTTAAACTAAATAAGTAATGATAAAAATACACTAATTTTTTTTTCTAAAACACATTTTTTGATTTTATTTAAACCCTATGTCATCCCATATTCAAAATTTATCCCCATTGTATCCACATTCTCATGATAGTGACATTATTATATTTTAATGTTTGTTAATATTTAAATGTTTTCAACAAACCTCACATATAAATGGGATCCTCCTCTCCTCTATTATATACACTTCTTGAGCCACATAGATTGACCAATACCTATCAAAATATCTTTTCATATTTTTTTCTCTACCTATATGCCCTCCTCTCACCAAAAAACCACTTTAAGAAGGCACAAGGTGTAATTTAATTGATACTACCAAAGGAAGTGGTATATTTAATTACTAAGCTTTTCCAAGTCCATTTCCACCTAAACGTAATCAAAATAATAAATAACCAAATTAAAGTAATAAAATTTGTATATATAAAATAATTTTATAATTTTATTTTAATGTTACATTCATTTTCTTTCACATTTCAATCTTATTAAAAATATAAAACATCGGTCGTGCGTACAAATAGATTAACGTCTCCACAAAGAGATGTGTATAATTGTTAATCACTAAATCACATAGATGGTTATAAATATGAAATTAAGGAATATATATGATATTATTTATTTATTAAAATATAATATATATTGTAACTTTCTAACCTTCCATCTCTTAGAAAATAAAAACATCGCTCATGTGTATGTGTGGAGTACCGCCTCAACAAAGAAATGTGATTAATTTTTAATTTCCAACTTAAATAGATAGAAATAAGATCTAACTATTGATTAATTATGATATTTATATTATTATTATCATTATATAAAATTAAACCTTTATATATTTAATTTTATTTGAATCCGTTAGAAAAATGGAAACATTGTTCTCATTTATGTACGAACGACCATCTCTATGAAAGAATGTAATTAATTATTTTATGACCATTATTAATTTATGGTGATAGATATATATTGAATAAATAACCATGATAATTATAACTTTTTTAATATTATATAGATTATGAAACCTTGAACATGATGAAATGATCTAAAGCATCGAATTAAAAAATATAAGGAGACATAATAGTTAACACTCAATTATATATTTTAACAACAAATTATTAAAAAATTGGTAAGAAGAAATTAGTAATGAACAGTATTTAGTAAGATAAATTAAAATTTGGTTTTAATATTGATATATAATAAGTATAAATTTATTATTTTTATATTAGAGAATGTATGACCTAGTAAATGTCATTTTTAATAGTTTACTTCAAAGTCTCATTCATATTAAAGACAGTTTATGCTTAAATTTACATTTAGAAAATTATATGATAATTATATATTAAACCAAATTTATTTTATTTTAATTTTTTTATTTAATTTTTTTTCAATATTTATCTTCATTTCCCTCTCTTTAGTGATCAAAAGTGTAACACCTCAGGCTACCATGGTACACTTATCTTTCAATAATAAAATAACATGTGTTGTATGCATGTTCGAGTTGTAGCACACCACGACCAATCAAACCAGCCTTTTAAAAAGAAGTTATAAATAATAATACCCACTTTTTAAAAGTTTATAAATTTTATGTTTCATAATGAAATTCATTTTTGGATTCGGAATATCAAAATTATCTTTGGGTGAATTTTGGTATTTTTATGAAAATGTTCAATTTTTGATAACTAGTGAAAAATACTGCATTATTTTTTTAAACTGACTTTTATTTAAATAAAAATTATTTTTATTTAATTTGTTTTAAAGTAAAAATAGATACATAATACCTATATTAGTCCAATTTAATTCACTTAAGTCATTTTATAATAATATTAGATATATAATATTTTATTGAACATTTTAAGGTCTTTTACCCACCTTCTAGGCACATTTTCAAATTTTCATAAAATGTAATTTTATCGCTTCTATGAATTGAATTTAAAAAATATGAGAGACACAGTTGATGTCCATAAGTAAAATTTGGTTCAATAGTATGATTTTTTTTGGTCAATAGTAACTTTTGGATTTTATTTACCATGGTTACATGTAAATATGGTAATTAAAGGTAAAATTGATATTCTAACAACACTAAAACATGTCCTAATTCTAGTTGATTATTGTATTTAGACCAAAATGAACATTTGGAATAAAATATTATCCTTTTTTATCTACTTTGATTAGATTAGGACATGTATATTATATTTTATTTAATGAAGAGTTTAAAGTGTTAAATTCAAATTTTAGTATCTAATCCGTTTTTAATATAGGTTTATACATAATATAAATTCGACTATAAATATTAAATAGAAATATAAAACTATTTCTTAAATAATGGTATTTTATTTATAATTTTTAAAAATTAAATAATTAAATTTATATATAACATAATGATGCAGTAATTACCCTATTCATGATTGATTAAAATAATTGATATTATAAATATTATCAGAAATGTAAATTGAGGCATCTGATGGATTAAACTAATTTTCTAGGTGAACATGACATGTTAGGATTGATTAAATATATATTTTTCTAATAAATCAAATTGTTATGACTTTCCCAGAAACCAAATACTAAATAGTGTCAAAATTGACATAAATGAGTTTTTAAAACAAATACTATTTTATTAAATTATATAATATTCTTAAAAATCTATGGTATGGACAAAGGAATTATATAATAATAGATATATAATTATTTAACCACATTAGGTTCTCTTGGAATTTTATACTATGTTTATTGACCATATAATATAAAACTAGGAGACATGGTAAATGTCAAACTATTTAACTGAGTTTTAAATCTAAAAGATAAGGTTAATATGGTGACCTAAACCTGTTTAAAACATATTGGTTGAGAATATTTCGACCCATCCCCACCTTAGTCTCAAAATAAATCCATTTCGATCCATTATAAATAGAAACTGATTTTACAAAAAAATAATATTTCAAGCTTTTCCTAAAGTGACCCTCACCTCTCTTATAAAATCAAACATCCACTTATTTTAACTTCACACCTCCAAATATATTTAGATCCAGAAAACCCTACTCATGTATCATCCCAACTAGACTCAGTTTGGCTTATAGGCATTGCTTTGATAAGAAATCAAACCTATGGATCACATTTTTTTTAAATCAAATGGAAACACCCGAAGAAGAGGTAATTATTTAGTTACATCTTTCAATGTTATTTTCTTCTTCCACTTCCTCTTTATTTTTTGTTTACATACTAAAGTAGTTTATTTGGTACCTCATACATACTAATATGTTATTATAAATATGGTATATCCATATTCATTATTATATCTATCAGATGAATGACAATGTCACCTTACATGCATATGTAAGACTTACCGTCTCCATGTCATGCTGTAGTTTTTTATTCAACACTTCATTATTTGGATGAGTTTAACAATGAGTATAATTTATGTAAATAAAAAATATAACATTTTAATTATTATTTATATATAATATACCATCCTTCTACATACAATTTCACCATCAATAGAATGATATTTTCTCTTGTGCATACGTACGGCTTACCGTCCCCACGACATGATGAGATTTCATTCCCCATCGTAACCATTTAAGAATAATTTTCATTTGATGATTAAAAATAATTTTTAAGAACTTAATATCATTCTAGATATGAATAAAATACATTCTATTCATAACAAACACGACTTATGTAAAAATCATTTAATGGAAAATAAATCAGTTAACACTCGAAAAAATGATACTACTGAAATATTATTAACAAAGAAATATTATAAGATCATATAGGATATCATATTTATGTAATTTGATTATTTTATAATTTAATAAAAATTATTTATCCATTACAGAACATGTTAATGTACCCTTGGCTAAGGAATAATATGAGGCAAGGGTAAATTTTACAATCTCTTTATTATTCAAGGTTTTTTATACATGAGTATCTACTGGGACCTCTTTATCATCCACATCCTTGTTTCTTAAAAATTTATTAGAATTTTTTTTTACTATTTAATATACTGTGGTTTAAAGTCATTTATACCCTTTTTTGACTTTTTATAAAATGGTTTGAAAGGAATTATTCCGTCTCTTTCCAAACAAGGTACTTTATGACCTTTTCAACAAATTAAGGAAATAATGTCTTTTAACTTATAAAGTGGGTGCATATATTTTCCACCATTAGAACACTTTCGAAGCTTCCTTTACAAGATTATAACAATATTTTCAAAATAAATGTTTTCTTTACATTTGAATGATTTCAATGTAGAGAGAAATAATTTACTCAAATATTTTTTGGATTGATTTCATCTATGACAGCATCCTTAATTGAATTTTATGTTTTTTTGAAGTTGATTTATAATGATAAAATATTTCATATTGTATAGAAGTTTTTTTTGATATTTTTGATTGGGGATGTGCTATTTTTATTCCATTCACAATTTATGGTTAAATTATTGACATTTCATATTCTTGTTTCAAAACAAATGTTTATATTATGTTTCAACCATCTCACATGAGGAATAAATTGGAATTTGTAAGTGATAGGTGGTGCTCGATATAGCTCGTCGATGCATTGGAAGGTCTAATGAGACAAACTAGTGTCTTGGCACTAGGACTTGGTAAAATCTTATTCGTTGTCTTGGCACTAGACCTTGACTATGTGGTTATGATGTCCAACATTCTTCATTCCATCATTATGAAATTAGTTATTGATATTACATGTGATTATTTGACTAGTATAATATCCATGTAAATAAGTAAATGGAATTATTTGAATTATATTAATCATATTATGCTTATTTTTATGTTTAGAATTCTTGTGTTTTAGTCTTATACATTTTCTTAAATGTTTATTCTTATTTATGAAAGTTTCGACTATATTGTTATCCTTACTGTGTATATGAGCTCACCCATTTTGTATGTTTTATTTTTTTTCCAGAATGTGAAGAAGTATATTATGATTGACCTATATGAATAGGATAACAGATATGAGTGTGTTCAGAAGGGGACACAATGTTATTTTTTTTCTATTTCATAATGTAATGTAAAACTAATCTATGTATCTAGTACTTCCAAGGATACTAAACTGGTCGGTCTTTTGGACATGATATCATGTGATCATGCCAATGTTATGTAATAATGCACCAGATCTGGGTAACTATGGTTAGGGAATTACAGTTGGTATTAGAGAAATTTTAGTACAATCCATGGAAAATAGATTTAGAAAAACTCTAATGAGATAACATTACCCTAAGATAAACTTTCAGGATTAGTATAGAATAATTTCCTAGAGTAAAGGTAATGTAGAGTTTTTTTTGTATTTTCCATGAAATAAATCCCTATATAGATACGAGTAGGTAGAGGAAGCTCTGAAACAGATGTATCTAGGGGTAAAACCTGAAAACAATGCATTGAGATAGACTCAAATGAGAACTGGTGCATGACAATAGACATTGATGTACTCTTAGTTACGAAACTCCTGAGGGATACGCTTAGGATAATTCACATTTTATTTACAAACCATTATGAAGGATTTTATTATTAAATGCTTCCTCAAAGAATTTTTTTTATGATTAAGGATTATATACACAAATTTTTCAATTAATGTTTAGAATTTTACTTGTTTGAAATTATGTATTGTGATTCATAAAAAAAATCTAGTGTATTCCATTGTTTAGAAATGGAACCTAGTGGAAGGAATGAAAACTGTATCAACACACATAGTCCATGTAGGGATTCCCCTCCTACTCAAGACAATTATAGTGGAGATGATACTCAACTGGTGCGGAACAACTTATAACCATACTGGGACAACTCACTCAGGTTGTTAATAATAATCTTACATGTATAGAGTACCCTGATCCACAATGTTAATGATCAATGTTATACCGCTTCATGAGGTAACAACCAACTATATTCAATGGGACTAAAAATCTATTTATAGTTGAGTAATGGATAAGTTCCTTAGAGAAAATATTTCATTCTTTGAGGAGTAGCGAAAGAGAAAACGTTTTCATGGAAGTTTATCGCATCATAGGAGATAAAAATAAATAATAGTCTTAGATTCATAACATAAATCAAGATGATGAAGTATCAATTATGGAATGGAGGTAGTTTAAATATATTTTCTTAGAAAACTTCTTTCCTCGTAAACATCGAGCGGATATGTAAAGGAAATTTCTGAGTCTTAGGTAAAAGGAGGATGATAATGATTCAATGTATGAGGAAACCTTTAAAAGGATATAAAGGAATGCTACAAATTATATATATAACCCAATAAGAAATATTGATCAATTCATTGATAGGTTAAAACTATTTCTTCATCAAGAATTAGTCTTACAATCCTTTTTATCATACAAAGATATAGTGACTTATGCTATCAAAAAAAAAATGAATTATCTTTGTCTTAAGACATTAAAGAAAAGTAAGGGAAGAATAGATCTACTGAAGACTCTGGAATAGGAAATAAGGGGAAGAAGTGAAAGGTTGAATTTACATCCTACAGTAATTGTGGGAAAAAACACCCTGATACCTGTCTGAAAGGGATAGAAGTTTGCTAGATGTGTGGAGAAAAAGGCCCCCAATCTCGTGATTTCCAAAAAAAGAGGATGTCAATGTTGAATCATAAAATTGTAGAGAAATGGGGAATTATGCCAATGAATTTTCTGAGCCTCAAGGAAAGCTACCTCAAAAAATTCCAAGGGAACAATGCCAAGCTTATGCGATCAAAACTGCAGAGGTTGATGTTCTGAATGATGTGGTGGCAGGTACATTAATCATTTCCACAATTTTATCCAATGATTTATTTGATTTTAGATCATCTCATTATTTCATATCTTCACGGTTTTCCAACAAAACTGGATATTTTATATTTGATTTAACAAGGGAGTTTTCAGTCAAAACTCCTAAGGGAAGTATCATTGTAACAATGTTTTGTGAATCAGTTACCATTATGGTATATAAATGTTCTTTATTTGCTGATCTTATTTTCATTCCCTTGATTGAATTTGATATAATCCTTAGTATGGAATGGATTTAGGACCATTATGCGAATATTTATTTTAAGGAAAATGAGGTTAAATTTTTTTATGATGATAAGGAATACCTTATATTTAGAGAAGAAATGTAACCATGCGATTCTTATATATATCCACCCCCATTAGTGGTACTAAATTAAATTACTTGGGGGGTAAGGGAGTGAAATAACTATGGATGAGGATATGAATGTTCTTTTAGAGGATGTACCTATTGTTCAAGAATATTTGGATGTGATTCCAGAGGATTTACTTGGACATCCTCCAGAACAATAAATTGATTTTTCCATTGACTTAATTCTTGTTTAAAGGCCCGTATCAAAGACCCATTATAGAATGAACCCTATGGAATTAGTGGAAATTAAAAAAAAACTAGATAAATTAGGTGATAAATTATTTATTTGCCCTGATTTTTCTCCATGGGGAGCCCCTGTTCTTTTTTTATGAAGAAAGATGGATCTATGAGGTTGTGCATTGACTAGAGGAAGATAATGCTATAATAATAAAGAACAAGTTCCCTCTACCTTGCATTGATGATATATTTGATCAGCTTCATGGACCTCAATATTATTCAATGAATAAACTTCGATATTGATACCATTAGTTGTGCGTGGAATGAGAAGGAATTCCCAAGACAACATTTCAAACCAGGTATGAGCATTACAAGATTACAATAATACATTTTGGAAAAACTAATTTACCCTCTGTTTTCATGGATATAAGGAATATAGATTTCAAGGAATATCTTCATGAATTTGTATTAGTATTTATGGATGATATCATGGTATACTCAAAATTATTGGAAGATCATGAAAATTACTTGATCACTATTCTAAATACTCTTAGGAGAAATGAATTACATGGGATGTTTAGAAAATGTGAATTCTGGATTCAGAAGATTTCTTTTCTTGGCCATATTATCTCTAAATATGGAATCTCTATTGATCTATCAAAGGAAAAGGCAATACAATAATGGAAAACAACAATGATTATAACTGAGTTATGCAGTTTAATTGGTTAAGTAGGTTACTATTAGCATTTCATCTAGAATGTTTCCCGATTGGTGGGACCATTAACCAAGACGACACGTAAAGGGGTTAAATATTTTTGGATAATAGAGTGTGAAGAATGTTTTAAATATTTGAAAAGAATATTAGTCAATAATCCTATATTTACTCTACCATCGGTGAATGATGTGTTTGTTATTTATAATGATGATTTAATTAAAGGACATGGTTGTGTCCTTATGCAGAATGATAGAGTTATTTCCTATGCATCACGTCGGCTAAAAATTTATGAACAAAACAATCCCAATCTTTTATCTTCAGTCAACAGCTGTAATATTTACTCTAAAGATATGGAGACAATATCTCTATAGTGAAAAATGAGTGATATATTATAATCACACGAGTTTGAAGTATATTTAATCCAGAAAGAACTCATCATGATGCAAAAAAGATTGCTCAAACTACTAAAGGATTATGATTTCACTATACAATACCACCCGGGGAAGGAAAATAAAGTGGAATATACTTTGAGCTTAAAGGATCATGGAGTTATGAAAAAGATGAGAATTAAAAGGGATCATATGTTTATGGATCATGTAATGATGGATATAGGAATAATCATGGAAGGTGAAACATCAATAATTTTTCAAGTGGTTTCCAAACCATCATTACTAGAATGTATAAAAATTTATCAAACTGATCATGATGAGTTTATATAGAAAATTAAATCTCTGAACGATGAGAGATTTATCAACTTCATATATGAAGATGGAATATTGAAATTTGGGAAGAGACTTTGTGTTCCAAATATACCAGATCTAAAAAGGGAGTTGTTGGATGATGCTCATAAATCCAATTTCTCTATACACCCTGGTATCAGTAAGATGTATAAGGATTTGAAGGAAAATTTATGGTGGGACAACATGAAGATAGAGATTTCTGATTGTGTGTCATGATTTATGGTTTGTCAATATCTGAAGGAAAGAAGAAAACATCCTAAAAGAGTTATGAAACCTCTCCCCATACCTGAGTGAAAATGGGATGATATTACGATGGACTCTATCATGGGACTACCAAATACTCCTAGAAGGAATGATGCAATATAGGTCATTTTTGATCATCTTATAATGTTATCACATTTTCTTGATATAAGAAAATATTTAAAACATGAAAGTTTAGCAAGAATATATATTAATGATGTTGTAATAATTCATGGTGTACCCCTATCAATTTTTTTTGATCTCGATACCCATTTTACATTAGGATTTTAGAAAAGTCATTAGAAAACCTTCGATACTGAACTTCATTTGAGCATTTTCTACCACCCTCAAACTAATGGACAATTTTAACAGACTATTCAAACCTTAGAAGACATGTTGTGATCTTGCTCACATGAATTTCAAGGTATGTTGGATAATTATTTTTCTATGGTAGAATTTTCCAATAACAATAGCTTCCATTCATGTATTCAGATGGCACCATATGAAATGTTATATGGAAAGATATGTAGAACACCAACTTTTTGGGATGATACTGGTGAAAGAAAACTCATAGGCCCAGAACTTATTGAGAATCAATGGAAAAGGTGAATATTATCCAAAACCGCATTAGCTAATCTCAAAGTAGGAAAAAACCTATGCTGATAACTGAAGAAAGTATATGGAATTTCAAGTAGGTGACCATGATTTCTTGAAGGTATCTCCATGGAAGTGTGTTATGCGATTTGGTAAGAGAAGAAAATTAAGTCCTAGGTACATTATACCTTATAAAATTCAAGAACGAACTGGAGTTATAGCTTACCATTTTGCAATACCGCCAAGTCTCTCCAAAGTTCATGATGTGTTCCATGTATCACTATTGAGAAAATACATTCCTGACCCAATGCATGTACTCACCTATGAAGAATTAGAACTGGAACCTAATTTTTCTTACTGTGATGATCCTATCAAAATTCTTGATACCATATTTCAAGTGTTGAGACATAGGACAGCTCATCGGTTAAAAGTTCTTAGGAGAAACCGTAAAATGGAAGAGGCAATGTGGGAACCTAAGAAACATATGATGAAGAACCACCTGAATCTTTTTATGTAATAATATTCTATAAATTTAAATGATGAAGATATTTTAAGGATGAGAGAATGTTTCACCCCATGATTCCACAGTACGCTTTTCTTTAAATAATGTAATATCTTGCGTTGTATGCAACATTGAGTTCTAGCACACCACAACCAATCAAACAAGCCATTAAAAAATAGTTATGAATAGTAATACACACTTTTTGAAATTTTATAAATATTATTTTTTAAATGGAATTCAATTTTGGATTCAGAATATCGTAATTATCATAGGGTGAATTTTTGGAATTTTTATGAAAACAAACAATTTTTTGTCAATAGTGAAAAACAATATGTTATTGTTTAAAACTGAATTTTATTTAAATAATAATTATTTATATTTATATTTATTTTAATGTAAAAATAGATACATAATATATATTTTAGTATAACGAAATACATTGGAGTCATTTTATAATAATATTTGATATACAAAATTTTATTGAACTTTTTAACGTCTTTTACACACCTTATTGAAACATATGAGAATTTTTAAAAAAATAAATTTTACTACTTTTTTGAATTGAATTTAAAAAATCTAAGAGACACAGTTGACACCAGTAAGTAAAATGACATTATATAGGATGATAATAATTTTTGGCAAATAGTTACTTTTGAATTCTATTTACCACAGTTAAAATTAAATAGGAAAATTGAAGGTAAAAATGATATTAAAATTGAAATAAAACATGTCTTAATTCTATTGGATAAGATTATTTCGACAAAAATCAACCGTATAAATAAAATATGATCATTTTTTATCCACTTATTATCTATTAATTATATAGTTTTTTCTTGTGTCGGTTTCTTGGAGTTATTCAGTAAATTTTTTTGATCTATTTCTGAATATTGAAAATTGTAAAAGGTGTAATAAAATTACTTAATATTCTCTATATTTATACCATTTTAGGTAAATTTTTATTAATTTTTTTTAAAAATCATTTCTTTCCATATATTTCCAAAACGGAAACAAGGTATCAAAGGTAACATAAAATGTTGTTTTTTAGCTATTAAATTTACTATGATAGTTTATTGCTAATATATATTTTAAAATATCTTTTATTATATTTATAGAAACTTAAAAATTTATTATTTTTTATTATTATAAAATATAAGCATTAATTATGCTTTTATAGTCAGTAATTGTAGAGATTTATTGAAGCAATCATGTGGGTGGTTATACCAACCAAAACATAAAAAATGCTATAACTAGTGGATATGTATGATTATGGGGTCATTTAGTTATAATATCATAATTAAAAATTAATAATGAAATTATTTATAAGTTAGTAATGTGTTTTATTATATTTTAAAATTTTTATATTAATAAAAAATATTCGATGAAAAAAGAAATACATCACTTTTTTGGAGGTGGTAGTCCGCACGTACAAACATATGATGTTCTCATTTTTTCAAGAACGAGAGAGTAGTAGTGATTGATTTATAATAAAATAAAATTAATGATGTTATAAATATAATATTGGTGCATTAATTACACTTTTTGGATCATCTGTGTTTGATGTTTATGAATTATAAGACACATTATTCATAGAGGCAGTAGTCCGCATGTACAAATGACAGAGTTTTCATTTTTCAAAGAATTAGATGGATTGAAAATAAATATTAATATTTAATTTAATAATAATAATATATTTTATATTTAATTTTTATTTATAAAATCTATCATTATAACTATACATGTGTGAAAATTATGTAAAACAAAATATGTTGATTCATTGAGATGGTAGTATGCACATACGCACTGTCGACATTCCTTATATTTTTAGCAGATAAAAAAAATTAAAATTTATTTTTAATTTAATATAATAACAAATAGTATGTTAATTATACTTATTTAATTTTAATTAGGTGGTTATAAAAGGTTTTTATGAGTAAAATTAAGAAAAAATGATTAAGGAGGTAATAATTTCGTCGGGAGCTTCAGTTTTCTATTAGAAATATTCTGTGAAATAGAAGTGTTAATTTAAATAATGGTGACTAGAGGCTTAATGATGTTGTAGAGGTTTCTATGAAAAGGTGAAGTTAATACTGTTGATAAATAATATTATATTAATGGGAGAAATTCTACTAACTGAAGGTAATTAGAGTTGAATAAGTTTTAATAATTATTTTGATTATGATTTTTCTAATGAATCATATTTATTATATGATAATGATGTATCAATTAGTCATATAAATTGTTAATTATAATAATATATGAATAAAGATTCCAAATAAGTGGTAAATTGTATTATTAAAACTATCAAGGGTATTTAGGATGGAAAATTATAGATTTATGAAAATGAAAATCCTATGGAAGAGGCATTGGACAAAAACTTTGGCATATGAAACACTCAAAAAAACTATTTATAGAAAATAATAAATAACCCTTATTTTCAATGAAATTAATAATAAAACTATTTAAAAATTTCAGAGTAATGTTTTCCAGAATGATATCATTGAGATTGTTTTTATAGATTCACTATATGCACATGAAAAACTGTACAATGTTTCTATGGATGTCAATGCATCTAAACTAGAGGTTAAAAATGAAATGGTAATGCCACACGAAAAGTATCTACAATAATAAATAAAAATTAATAAAGAACAAATACATAAGATAAATTAAGATTGGGAATATTCGATGAAATCAGTTGAGGATGAGAATAATTTTTTCAACTTGAAGTGTTTAGAGATGGATGAGATATTGATGAATTGGGAATCACCGAAATATGGAACATCACATATTTATTAAAATATAGATACTGCCACCAATGTTTTCATGGATATTCGTGACTCCAATAAGATCATACCACCATCCTCCAATAAAATTGAAACAACCTATAAGAATAAGATATCATATAACATAGAAACTATCATATGTACTGTTAAGAATTATATTGATGATTCATGTTTTAAATTAAATTTTGTGAAATTATGGATGGAGATGAATATTAAATAACCTACCACATCATTGGTGGATAAGATAGGAGTTGTTGATAATTTATCCCTAATAATTGTACAATTGTGTGGGGGTTCCACTAAAACAAGAAACAAAACCTATGAAATATATAATATTACACCATAAAATAAGAAAAATAATATTATAGGCTATTATTGATCTTTATTTAATTTTGGGAACAATGCATTGGAATGCTGGAATAACATGAAAATTTATGAAAATGAAATAAGGCTATATGAATGTTTTAGAAAAGATAAATGAAGTAGAAAACATAATATATGTATAGAATATTTCACCAAATAAACTATAGTTAAAGGTGAATCTTCCAACACTAGTGAGATAAAGGGTAAAACATCAATGTTAAATATGCACATAATCTACCTCAAAGGAAAAATATTATTTCTAATAGTGGTTGTGAAAAAAATAAATCTAAACCTACTTGGACTAATAATATAATTCATAGATCCTATCATATATAAAAGGGTGAGAGGAATATTTCTATAAGATAACATTAACCATGAAAAAATAATGGATTAGTTTGAATAAATACAACAACAACAAGTGTCTAGATAAATACATACCATTTTTGATAATCTATGTTTAGTTGTTTCATTAATGAAATGAAAATTATAGGCACAAATCATTATCTTACCAGTAAAAAATATCATTTATAGAAAATGTGCAAGAATATTGAATGATTCATGGTGAATAGATGAAAATATATTATCACATAAACATAGTAGTGACCATAATCCTATCCAAGTAGATAATAAAAAATATATATGAATTCCTAAATGAAGAGTGTGGAAAATGTGTATTATATGGTCATATAGCTAAGATATGCATGAACAAACTACCATTAGAGGTTCCATATACAGTTAAAGGGAAGATGTTTCAAAATTAAAACAATGGTAATTCATGTGAAGATTATGATAGTACTAATATTTTCAAGAAATAGTTCCTAGTTGTTTGGATAAATAAACCAAAATAAGCTAAGCACTTGTAGAAAGATGAAATACTTTCTAAAGCTAACAGAAAGAAATTAGCTTTAGATGATGAGGTTAAAGTTGATGAGAAGTTGTAAAAAAAATAAAAAATTAAAGATCTATAAGACTAATATAGAAAAGGGTTTTACAAAAATAATAATTCCTTGTGAATGAGGGAAATAATCAAATAGATGAAACTTAAAATAGAAATAAAATTCCAAAAAATATTCTTATACAGTGATTGGAAGAAAAGAAATGCCTGGGTTGAGAGGTAGCACTGAGACTAAATGATAATTCTAATATATCACCCTGATATTTTAAAAAAAATGCATTGATAATATATGTGACACACAACACTAATATTATAATAGAATATAAAAACCTGATACTTTACGACATATTTTTTCAATCTCTTCAATAATTTTTGTTTCACACAATACTCTATTAAAATATTATCATTTAAAATGTGACAATTATAACCTAGAATTTATGTTTTTGGATATTAATATGACTACATAATTTATAAAACTCTATGGTTTATGTATTGTCATTGGATATATATTTATTATAAATAAAAATAAAAATCTTTTTAATGAAAAATAAATGTTTTCTGAAAAATAGTATTTTTTTCCAAAATGAGGTTTAATGAAGAATTATTAACAAAATATAATTTTTTACCACTTTTAGAAAATTTATATGGAAAAATATAATTAATTTTTTAATATATATTTAAAACTTATATTTCAGGGAATATTTGATAAATTTAAGAAAATATTATTTTTTTAATGATTAGTGAAAAAATACACATATTTTTTGAAAATTGATTTTCGTTTAAAAAATTTAGAAGGATAAATTATATTTTAAATTTTTATTTAAAGAAAAATTAGTCTAATTATTTTAAAATTTAAATAATTTATTTCATTTAAATAAATTATATATTGAATTTTATTATTAAAACCATTTACAATTATGATAATGTTTTCTTTGATACCTCAGATTTTTGTCGCGTCTACAGATATAACTTTAAATTGGATTGTAACACTTATGTGAAATTATTTTGTAAAAATGGATTCCATATTTGAAATAATTATAATTTGTATCATCTAATAAGTACATCTAAAATTTTTACCATAAGGAATAGTTAAAACATTTAAAATTAATTACAAATGTTAAGGTAAAAATGGGTTTACCGGGGGTTAAACTGAGATGATTAGGGTGAAAAATGACCTAAAGTTTTTTAAAAAATACATTTTATGGACATATTTCATCCTTATAGACTCTAATTTTTGATAATTACTTATTATTTTGGCTTGTTTCGTGATAAGAACGTGGGTGTAATGGATTATTTTCAAATATTCCATGTGTCTCCTCCCCCAACTTATAAAAGGACACCGCCTCTCCTCCCCTCTTCAAACATAAAAAGTAATTTTTTCATCGAAACCCTACCCAAATCACTTAATTAATCCCATGAATTCATTCTAGATCCATTTTTTATTATAAATCTATCATATTAAGGATTTTAGTGCAAACCTAAATAAGTTATCTAAAGAAGCGGTAAGGTTCTTAAACAAGGTTTTTTATATTTTTTCTTATTACATATCCATAAAATAATATTAAAACATGATTATATTGTAAAATAATTATATTTAATATACTAGGATTGTTATTATGTTATGTTAATGACCTATATCAATATCATATTTCATAAAATGGGAAATGAAACTGCAGATCATGTGTACGAAAGACTATCACCTAATGAACTGATGTAATTATTTTTTTATCACCACATTTTAATACTAGATATAATGATGTATATAATTTATATAAATAATATTTATGATATTATAATACTTATATAGATTTAATATCCCATATTACTTATTAATTTCTATGTCTTTTAAAATATGATAATGTTGCTCATGTGTACTGTGGACTACCGCCTTGCAAAGTGAAGTGATTTATTTTTCACTTATGCTTTACATGGAAAGTAATAAGGATAAATTTATTTAACAAATTTTATATATAATAAACAATATTTATTCTATAAAATTAATATATCACCCACTTGCTTACAGTTTTACTCATTAATGGAATAATATCATTGTTTATGCGTACATATGACCTACCATATCCCTGAATTGATGCAAATAATTTTCCATATCTAAACTTCAAAAATGATTATATAAAATTTATATAATTATTAAATATGATACTTATAACATTAATATAATTATTTAGATGATGTATCTTTATCCTATACACAATAACCAAATCATTCAAGAAAAAGAATCCATGAAAAAACCAGGCAATTAACACCCAAAATAATTAAAATAATGAAAATAATGAAATATATTAACAAAACGGTGTTAAAATGTTATAATAAGATCATATGTGAAATTATAAATATGAATATGGTACTGGTATAAATTAATATGATGATTAAATCCATTATAAAAAATTATAAATCAAGATCAACCAAAAGAAATCATGAGGTAAGGGACTCCATCCCAATTTCCCTTTATTGAGACATATTTTCATGTTATGAACCTAATTTCATTTATATAGTGTATATACTCCCAATTTTATATTTAATATCATAAATAAATCATAATTAATGGTATTTTAATTTTCAATATTAATTATTTAATCTAAGGTGATTTGACTTGAAAATTTCCAAATGGTAAAAAATTTCATAACTCAATATCTTTTAATTGGTTATATTACTTCTTCATTATATTTGATATTCATAGATTATTTGTGTAATGAATTTTTAATATATTAATTTTTGTTAAAATTTATTTTATGTGGATTTACGTTTGATATACATAATCGATTCATTTATTATTTTTCACTTCAATGGTATGATATTTTTAAGTGATTTCATCTCAATTTCTATTTCCTTGAAGAAAATTTGTTAAAAGGCTCCAATTCACTTTTATATTATATTTATAAAACCCCTTTTATGTATTTAATGTTAATAACCATTCATTAATTATGATTAATTATTTTTAATGACTTTTAAGGGTTTATAATTTTAAAAGTTACCAAAGAGGTAAAAATTTATTATTCAATCTCACTTTCATTTTGATTGTTTACTTTATCTTGGAATAACCACATTCATGTGATCATTTTTCATTGGAAAATAAATTTTACTAAAATATCCATATTATTTTATGATGGGTATGTTTATTTTCTAAAACATATCCCATTTTCACACATGGTGTTGAATTTGAATTATATTTGATTTAGTGGGGGAATATTGATAATTTTGTATCTTTTACTCAATACATATATTTACTGATAAGGCACATTGTTCATGAATTAAATCAATCATTTGATATATAAGTAATTTTTTGGAAATGTAGTTTTAATTGGGGTTGGTTACAAATATATCCTTTATGCATTGGTAGTATCATGGGGTCGAAGACTCATTTATTATTAAATCAAAGCAAATACCTCTTTAACTGGGAAGAGGGAGACCCATTACATATCCCGAAGGCCCAATGGGAATTTATCCCATTACATGGCTCGTAGGCCCAATTTTTTTGGCCCAAGGCCCGGAGATCTTGATGTACCTTAATTAATAATATTCATTGTCAAGAATTTAGTTATAATTATTCATGATATTTTCATAATGATATTACATATATATGAATTTCATTATTAGATTATTGACTAAATGGTATGTATTTTCAGTTATTTACCTTTCTTTAATGATTATTCCTTATCTAATAATATTATTCAAGTTATTTATTAAATAGAACGTGTGTCCAGATAATTACCTTTCCTGATTGATTATGAATTATTGATTATTCTTCATTTACTCATGAAATTTTTGAATTTATGTAACTATTATTGAGTATTTGATCTCACCCTTATTTTGTTTTATTCCATAGGAATCCAAGAAGTGTGATATGAATGATATGTAATGATAATTTATATCCAACCATGTTATTTTATTTTATAAAAACACTTTGTGGAAATGTGAGAACCACCATTCAGACAAAATATAGTTCCTTCTTATTACCTATCATTTCTTTGAACTAACTTAAAGGGAATTAATGGAGAATTTTTTTGTATTCCAATCACACTCTGATCCAAAAATCATAATTCTTTTAATCTTATTTATTAAGTGGAATCTATTGGTTGAATAAAACTTAAATAAAGGGGGATATAATTTTTCCTTTCACTTGAACCTTCTAATGTATTTATTGAAGTGTGTGCAAGACTTTTCATTTCATTAAAAAAATAATTATTTGCAAACCCTAAAACGAGAATTGGGAATTTTTTACTATGATATCACATGCATAATAGTTTATAGACTGTATAGACAACATTGGTTATATCTATGTTTTTCTCAACACTGGGTTTACCATGTAGACTTAGAGTTTATTAATTAAAGTCTATTTTCTAATAGAACCTTGTGATATGATCCATCTCTCAGAAGTGTTCAGGAAATAGTCATATACGGGAGGATAATTTGTTTTCAAAAAAAATTATGAGATGGGAGGACCCACAATCATTCTTTTTCATTTGACTCTCAATAAGTTGGAGAAATGAAGTTATCATAATATATTTAATTTTATGATGTGAGGAGATATTTACAACAAATAAAAAAGGAGATTTAGTTGAGAAAAGGTATATATAGAATTTGGTTTAAATGAGTAAATTTGGGTTTGGTGTATTGAAGGCGAGGTAATGATGCATATAAGGTTGTTAATAATTTATTTAATAACATTGAATTTCAAGATTTATCCATTTTTCCTTCAATATATATGATTATTTTTGAACTATTCTTAATTACAAATACATGTGAAATAGACTTTTTGAGACTTGACATTGTTAGTTAATTTAAAGAAGATGATTAGAAGTAGTTAAATGAATTTGGGAAATGATGTTTTATAATTTATATAATTATAGAAATCAAAAATGGAGATTGTAAATGATATGTTGACTATTTTGTCTTGAACTTTTATGAGAATTTTACATAACACTTTTTTATGGGAGTTTAACAAAACATGGTTAATACATAATCTATCCAAGGATCTACCAGAACCATATATGGGACCTAGGTAAATTATAATGAAGTTAAGTCAACTTGTATATATATGGTAGTAGGAGAGGTTTTATAGAACACATAGGGAGTGCGCGAAGGTGTATATCATTCTCACAAGGTGTATGAGTAAGTACCCGAGGGACCACACAATTGGGGTGTGTGACCCATATAGAGCATGTGTAAAAGGTGTGTCTAGGTTCCATCCCAAATACTAGATCAATATGATTTTTACTTACTTGTATTATTAAGAGGATTATAATTATTTTGAAAAACGTTTTGGGATTACGAAAAGTAGTTAATTGATCACCCTCCCTAAAAATATAATTTTATAACATGGGTCATTTGATCAATATTATTCACACCATATGATATCAAACATATTCCACCTCCGACTTAGGAATCCTAACTCTAGCACTATGATGATTGGGCAACTCTAGTAATCAGGACATGTGTCTTCTCCCACTATAGATGATTGATACATGCTCGAATGATGTTTTAAACCTACATGCATGAAATCTACATCATTCATGCATTTAGTTGTCAATTTAGATGTTATATTGAAAAAATATGGATTTATTTTACAATATTAATATGTTATAATGAATGGATATGTTTTATAATCCAATAAAAAATGATTCATATGATCATGATCACATGCACATGAGACATCATCCTGAAAGAAAAAGTTGATCCCCTAAAGCTAAGACACCACATCTTTTGGTGACATGTGTTGTAAATGAAAGAAATAACCCATGTTTATAGGATTCAAAAAATACCGAGATCTATAGATTTTTAAAAATTCCCTTAACTTGGAATTTAATTAATATGTTTGAGGCAGTATGAAGATCATACTTATGGTGGAAGAACCTAACCAATAAATACCGATAATTCATGATAAGAAAACACATTTCCATTCATGTTTTGAAAGGATCTCAATTTCCATAAAATAAAAAAATCATCCAAGAGCCTCCTAGGTTAGGTGGAGAAGTGAAAAGATCCCACAAGACTGACATGGATTTAATAATGAATCTAAGATCTCATGTACACACACTATTATCAAAAGAGTATCTTAGAAATTCTATAATGAAATATCTACTTTTTGAAGAAGGATAGCTGACATGACATACAAGTATAATGGATATAGACCCTATTCTTGTAAAATTATGGAATATATTTCGGCATACTAAACCATGTACTTGTGTAATATGTCCTCCTATTTGAGGATAACCCATATGCGTCACTTACGTGATGGATATTTTTACCATGGTCTATTTGTTAGAACCCATGTGCATCCTTTGTGTGAAGAATCTATAGAAAATTAATTATTGTGCTTGGGTGTTCAACATGCATGTAGTGAACCAATGATATATTTAAACAAAACTAGGAGAGAACCCCAAGATATTATGTCAATTTTTAGGGATATATAGTGATGGGAATGCTTAAGTACAATGTATTCAATTTAAAGAAGAATGTGTGCGTACATACTCCTGTATATTAACTTATGAGAATAATAAAATTATATACACAAGATTTCATGATATAAATAGAATGAAGGGTGAATTTAGATATTAAATTTAATTTATATAGCACAAAAATAATAGGGCAAGTTATAATACATGTGATAAGATATACTATCAATTATTCCACCATGAATTACATCACATATTCAAGACGTATTTCATGAATAAGTACAATTTAGATACATGAAGTGGTCAATTTGAGTTGTGAAAGTTATATCTTTCATGAAATAATATTGAATAAATTGTGTGAATAACTTATACACATTCAATTGAAGATGATTATTCATCAGTAGAGGGAATAATTATGGATGAGAATTTATTGACATATGTGATTGATCATACACATATAAACATATATATTTGAGACTAAACTTAAATAAGTGTTGTATTTAAATGAATAATTAATTCAATGGGTATTTAGTGAGATAAAAAAACCAGATCATTCCTGATCTTGTGTATAGGAGTTTAAATACCAACATTATTATTCTATGAAAATGTTGAAGATATTTATGGTGCAAAATAGCAAACATGATCTTATATTATCATGGTGGAATATTACTCTGATGTAGAAATAGGACATCCAACCATTGGAATAAAAAAATTGATAAACAGATTTTGTTAAAGGCGTGTATAAATAATTTCTGAAGAGGATCATGGATAAGGTGTCTATACAGACAAAGAGGAGAAGGGAAGGTGGTTGGGTTGTCTAACCAACAGAGGAGGAATAGTTGATTTCTATGTATTTGAAATAGGATCAACTGGAGGGTCACCTACTATAGTGTATAACCATTTTTTCATAAGAAATTAATTTTTTTAATTATTATAGTAGAGAATCCAAGTTTGAGATCCTAACTAACATGGAAAGGAGTGGGTAACAGAACTAAACATTTTAAATATCAGGTGTTGCATCTCTCCCATATTATTTATAAATATAAAGAAATATTATCAGATACTATTGAGAGGGTGGAAAACCTTAAAAATTTCTATTATTGGGTTAAAATAAAATAATTTTTAAAATTAAACCATTAGTCACCCCCTCTTAGTGGTCAATCTAGCAATGGGGATCTATAAGTAAAAGTATGTCCCAAGAATTAGGAATTGAGACCGTTAAATGCATACAAGAAGAATTGCCTTTGAGGTAAGATTTATTTGATAATGAAATAAGAAGGAATAATTTTAAAATAATAGAAATAAATTTGTAAATAAATTATAAATTATTAATTAATTAGAATAAATCAAACATAGAACAATATAGTTTAATAATAAATATTGTATCTTAACTGAAGGCAAATGATTTTGTAAAAAAACCAATATGACCTTGGTATCCTTTGAATCAACGGATATTCAAATAAAGAACATGATATGTATTTTAAAACACCGTGAATTATATTAATAAGGTTAAATAATTATATTAGGTATTAATTAAACCATAGTAAATATGGAATGGTTCACAAAAAGAAATATTTCTCAAGAAAAAAAATTTGAGATAAGAACCTACTACCTTTTTCCTCATTAATTCATGAATTCACTTAACATTATCAAAAATATAATTAAGTTTTTTAAAAAATTTATTAAGAAAACTATTAATTTATTTTTCATATTCTATGGTTGTTCTATTATCATATATTACTTATTTATTATATATTTTTCCCTTATGTCAGTTACACAGGGTTGTTCGTTAAAGTTTTTCGTAACTATTTCAATGTATTGAAAATGGTCAAAGGTGTTGTAAAATTTCATCATAATATCTATATTTATATTTTTTAATTTAATTTATTATTCTATTATTACAAAATTGATATAGTTTCATAAGCTTCCAAAATTGTCCCCAACTATGAAAGGTAACTTTAAATGTACCTTTTTGGCGGGTAAACTTATTTTGAAAGGTTATTATTAATATCACTTATAAAATGTCTAATATCATATTTATATAACCTTATAAAAATTAATTAATTATTGATTATTATCTAATATAACTATAAATTGTTTTTTGTCAATCTCCCATGATAGAAATTTATAGCATTGTTTTCATAGATGGTTAAACCTACAAAATAATGAACATACAATAATTAATCGATAAGTTTGAATATGGGATAATTTAGTTATAATATCATTGTTGAAAAATTATTATGAAAATATGTATATATTATTTAAATGGTTAATAATATTTTAAAATCCTTTTAAAAATAAAAAAACTAGAGGAAGAAAAGAAATCAAATCACATTCATGGCTGCGGTGATCCACACATACATATATGTGTTGTTTTCTTTTTTGATTAGAATAGGAGGAAGGTAGGAATTAATTTATAATTTAAGAAATTTAAGAAATTTATAAATATCATATTAATTCATTAATTTCACTTTTCAGATCATCTATGTTAGGTATTTAATAAAAAATATGCCACACCATTCAGAAAGGTGGTATTCCCCTTGTATGCATGCTGGTGTTTTTATTTTTCACTGATTCGAGGGATTTAAAATAAATATTAATATCTAATTTGAGAAATATAAATATATTTTAAATAATATATTCATTAAAAAAATCCATCATTGAAACCATCAATTAGATGTGGTCATAAAAAGTAGAAGAAATTTATTCATGGGGGGGGGGGGGGTCATCTGTATGTATGCACTATCAATGTTCGTTTATTTTTATTAGAGGATAAAAAGGAATGAATAAGGATTATAATTTATTATAATAACATAATGGTATATTAATTATACTTATTTAATTGTATTAAGTTGGTTTAAAATGTTTTGTAAGAGATGTATTAAAAAGAAAAGATTAATAAGGAGGTAATACTTACATCGAGAGTTTGGGTTTCCTCTTAGAAATATTATTTAAAATCAAGGCCGTATGTTAACTAATGAAGACCAATGTCTTGTGGTAGATTTTGTGAAAAATATTTTTCATACATAATTATTATATATAATTAAATAAATATTAAATAAATAACATTACAATCCACTCCAAAATCATAATGTTTTCATGTATTTGAAAATTGGATGCGTAAAAAACCGATATATGAATGATTTAATTCATCTCCCACTAGGTTATTCACTACTAGCATAATTTTTAGATAAATAATAATTTAAACCTTCCTTATTATCCTAGATAGAAATTAATATAATAATGTTTATGACTATATTTGTAATGAAGTTGAATATAGGAGATATTGATTGTTGGGCATATGAAAAATTATTATGAGCATAAGGGTATGCAGATATGATAAAAACATACTATAACCATACCCAATCCTTCAAATATATTTAATCATGAATCATTACATAAGGATTTTCAATCAAAATACATAAGAAATAATAATTTGGAATCATTAATAATTCATTATGTTCTATGATAACATAACATAAGTATAATACATATGTTTTTTGGCATACACATAAGTAAAGAAAATAATTTCCTTAGTTAAGGATCACTTCCAAGGATATAATAGTGTATTAAGTTCACCCCTTAAATAATTTCCTTATTAATGGTTAAATCTCAATACTATAATAGTGGATAAAGTCCCTTACTTAACCGAGTTCACTCCCCATTCAAATATTTATTATCTCATTAGATATACATCATTACCTAATGTATTTTAGGACTATATAATTCTCGATCCACCAATCACATAATAAAAAATATACATATATGTTGCATAATATTTTATAATAGTCGTCATTTCATCATTTTATAACCATTGTGAAGGAAAAATGTTTTATAACATCTCATAAACATAATAATAAACCATTTAGATAAATAATAAGGATGATATCTATAACAACCATGCTTATTATTACACAATTAAACATGATTTATCACATAAAATATTCACCTGATAAAAAATAGAAGATTGAGATTTATAGTGTCTTTGGGGATTAAGAACATTAAATAATGACTTAGAAAATGAAACACAACATCTTTATTGAAAACATCGTTTACATCACCTCTACATTCTGGATTGAATGGGATAACCTGCGGAAATACATAAGAAAAGGGTGATCTATAAAGCCTATTAAGTGAGTAAACATGGTATAACATGAAGATTACAATACATGTTAGGAAATAGGTATATCAATAAAACACTTGAGAAACATGAACATATATGAAAGATATAACATGATTATCATAACATGGAAATGTGGAAACAACAATTAACATGGTATTAGCATGATCCAAGGATCATTTCACATGTACGATTAGAAAAACCTCATTTCACTTTAATTATAATGATTAAACCCTCATTTCACTTGATTTATCATGATACTAATCATTACCCATTGCATTGTCATGCTATCAAGGTGCACCCCTCATAAATATTTCATTTCATGCATAAGTGTTCCACAAGGAGCATACAACATAGAATCATTCAATATAATCATTTATTCCATGACTAAGGGATATGGAATACATACATGAAAATTTTTAATCAATAATTTAATGTTCATAAAGTTGAATACCCTTGATAAAAAATGGGCACGATATTCCCTACACAATTACTTTGGCTTGGAAAATTGCGGTGCAATTTTGGCAGCATAACAGCGTGACATATGAATTCATAAAAAGGGTTGATGAGATAGAATTGGGTGTATCATAATATGTACATGAAATTTACAGTAAGGGGGTCATATAGATACATGTTCCAACATGAGTAATGGAATTTTAGATTCATAATACAGAATAATTTCTAGAATATAAATGGGGAGAGAGAAATTCCTTAAAGAATTTCGGCATGGTAACTGGTGGACATGGGAGAAATTAATGAGAGAGAAATGGGTCTCTCATAATTCAAAAATAATGAGGGAATTATGGGGGTGGTGCAAAATTATACCCCAAAATTTTTAATTGAAAATAAAAGGACATAAAAATATTAAGAAACATGGATAAAAATAAGAAAGGACGGAATCCCTTACATGGAAGTGTCATCCCAAAGGCCTGGGAGAGGCTTGGGAGAGGCTTCTTGGAATCTTCGAGTGCCTTGGGAGGATTATAGAGAGTGGAAGGAAGTGTTTGGACGAACTCCAAATGATTTGAGGAAAGAGGAAGTGGGGGATTGGGTGGGTTTATATAGGAAATGAGGGGGAATTCTCTATTTTTTAGGTTTGGGACACCACACATTAAAATAATCAAAATTACGAACCATCACATTGATTTTTCACATGTTTTTTGGAAAAGGGGAGTGAAAAACATTATTTTATAAGGCCATTGGACTAAATTATTAAAATAATAGGGTTTCTTAGGGGGAGGTGGTTCACACTCTCAATGAAATCAATTTAAAAAGATAAAATGATGTAGAAGTATTGGAGGGTCCACTAAGGCTTTGTAAAATAAATCAAACAAACTTAAAATAATATTATATTAATTTTAAAACATATGTTGTCTGAACATAAGTTTTATAGTAGTTTATTACAACACTATTGGGTTATTATGATGTCATAAAACACATTATATATTTAAACTGTATTTAATTTTTACCCAAAAATTCTACTGTCTCAAAAAATTATGAAAACATCATCGTTGGAAAATTTCAATGTCATGATTTCAAAAAAAAAATATTCATTTTATTTAAATAATTTTTTAAATAAGTCAATTTCTAGTTTTAAAATAAATACCGACACTTATTGATAATTCATGGGTCTTGACAGAAATAACTTTCAAACCTTAATAAAAATCATAATTTTATTCATAATAATTATACAGTCATTTATAAAAATTAATTTTGTGATAATATTTTATTAAAGTTTTATTTAATTAAAAAATCCATTAATTCATTAAAATATATTTCTTAATAAAATATTAACTAAAATATTATTTGGGCTTTAGAAACAATTTACAAAGTACCAATAAAATGAATGTATATTCGTTATTGTATAAAATAAATACACATATTCATAATGATATGGTCTTATTACATAACCCCTTATAACACCCGCATATGAACAAAGGGTAAGGTGTACGATGGTGACAAAATCTTGGCGTGACTCCAATAACATCACTCGGGTGGTAATCTCTATCAACTTCGAGTTTTCTCGTAGGAGGTTTAGTTTGAGCTTAACATGTTGAACCTCAGCTTGGGGTTGGTCAAGAGAGAAGAACAATATCGACACCTCTATTCCGAGATCTGACAAATCGGCTTCATACAAGGCATGTTTATTTGATTAGGCCATCGCTTCCATTGTGTGTATAAATTGGATTTGTTAAAGACATATATTTATACAAATCATGTGATCACTTTTCAATGACTATATTAGAAACGATCAAAATTTCTTAATGGCATTTTAAAATTTAAAAACATAATACCAAATATGTTCATATCTTATATAAACATTTTACATTATAATACTTTTAATTATATCAAGATGAATTTTCATTAGTGAAGCTTTGGGTCATTACAATCTTCCGCCCTTAAGATATTTCTCCCTCAAAATTTCCTTTTCTCTCACTAAAATAGATGTGGCTAACTCTGCTTCATCACCTCCTCTGATTCCCATGTTGCTTCTTCAAACATGTGGTTTCTCCACAAAACCTTGGCAAGGGGAATTGTCTTATTTTGTAGAACATTTTTCTCTATGATCTAAGATCTTCACTGGTTGCTACTTATAAGAAATATCATCCTCCAACTGTACCACCTATGAATAGAGTACATGTGAAGGGTCTGGTATGTACTTTATTAAGTAGGATACATGAAATCGATCATGTAATTTGGTCATGGTAGGTGGAAAATCTATTAAATAGGCCACAATCCCAATATGATCAAGAATCTTGAAGGGGCCAATGTACCTCAAACATAACATCAATTTATTTCAAAACCTCACAACCTTCTTCTGGGGAAATATGAATAGAAATACCATGTATCTAACTTTGAACTCAAGGTCTCATTGACGGTTATCTGCATAACTCTTCTGTTTACTTTGGGCTTCCTTGATATGTTTCTAAATGGTTTTCACCTTCCCCACCATTTCATTGACCATTTCAAGTCCTATAAGCTTACACTCACCGGATTCATCCCATCATTCTGGTGTTATGCACCCCATAGAGAGACTAATAAGGATCTATTTGGATGCTTGAGTGGAAACTTTTATTGTATGAGAACTCAACAAGAGGTAGATTTTGATCCAATTCTCCTTTGATGTCCATTGATAATGCTCACAACATATCTTGAAGTGTTTGGGTAGTCCACTTAGATTGGCCATTAGTTTGATGATGATAAGACGCACTGAAGTTCAGCTCAGTATCCATAGCATGTTGAAGACTCTTCCCAGATATATAAGTGAATATTGGAGCTCAATCAAATACAAAAAATATCGGTACTCCATGCGGCCTTACCATGTCTCTCATGTATATCTGTGCCAGTTGATCCAGTGAAAAATACTACTATATAGCAATGAAGCGTGAATTCTTTGTAAGATTATCCACAACAACCCAAATTGCATTCTTTCCTTTGGATGTCTTCAAAAATATGGTGACAAAGTCCATGGTGATGTTCTCCCATTTCCATGCTAGAATGTGTAATGGTTGCATCATCCCCTTAGACTTCTTCCTCTCCGCATTCACTTATTGACACACTAGGCACTTTGATGTATAACCAGTGATCTCCTTCTTAATGTTATCCCACCAATAATTCTCTCAGATAACTTGATACATCTTTGTGTTTTCTGGGTGAATAGGGACATTTGAACTATGTTCATCATCCAAAAGTTCCATCTTTAGCTCTGGGCTTGATAGAACACATAGTCTTTTCCAAAATCTCACAATTCCTTCTTCATTAACATTGAACTTCGAGGATTTCCCTTTTCTGATAGTTTCTACTTTCTTCTGAATTCTCACATAATCCTTTTGACCATCCTTTAACTTTTCCAATAGATATGGTTGATTAATCATTTTTGAAAGAATTAGTGATTTTCCATTATTTTTGATTCCCATGTCCATCTTCATCAAATCTATGAAGATTGGATCCTTCTCAATTATCATAAATGAAAGAATCACTAGATCCTTTCTACTTAGAGAATCTACAACCTTGTTCGCTTTCCAAGGATGGTAATTTATTGAGCAGTCATAATAATTGATTAGCTCTAACCATCTTCATTGTTGCATATTCAACTCTTTCTGTGTGAATCTAAACTTTTGGCTTTTGTGATCTGTGTATATTTCACACTTCTACCCAAAGAGGTAATTCCGCCAAATTTTTAATGTTTTGATCACTAAAACCAACTCCAGATCATGTTTTGGATATTTCTAATCCTGAACATTCAATTTCCTTGAATCATAGGCAATGACTTTGTCATTATAGGTCAACAAACAACCCATTCCCTTCTTCGAAGCATCACTGAACCCCAAAAAAGGTTCTCCACTTGTGTGTAATGTGAGAACATGCATAGTGATAAGTCTCCTTTTCAACTCCTTTAATGTTTATTCATATTCATCAATTGAAGAAAATTTTACTCCCTTCCATGTTAGTTGGTAAGAGGGTTGTAAAATTGTGAGATATTTCTCACAAATCGCCGATAATATCCAGCTATCCCCAAGAAGCAATGGATATCTATTATCGATGTTAGCCTCATTTATCACTCAATTGCAGTTTCCTTATAGGGATCCATAGATATACCATTTATTGTGATGATATAACCCACTAATGGGACCACTTTCAACTAGAACTCATGCTTTCTATACTTTGCATGGAGTTTCTCATTTTGCAAGGTCTCTAGTACTATTCATAGATGATCCTCATGCGCCTCCTTGGTTTTGGAGAATATTAGAATATAATCTATAAATACTACCACAAATTTCTTGAGGTAATATCGAAAGACTCTATTCATCATGTACATGAAGATTATTGGAGCATTAGTTCATTCTAAAGGCATTAATATTTATTCATAGCGCCTGTATCTTGTACGAAAAGCAGTCTTGGAGATATCCTCATTCATTAAACTTATATGGTATTATCCTGACTACAAATATACCATGGAGAATTATTGTGCTCCACGTAGCTGATCAATAAGTCATCTATTATTGGAATAGGATACTTGTTATTTATCGTGATTTTTTTGAGCTCACGATAATCAATGCAATGGCGCATTGAACCAAAATTATTTTTGACGAAGAGGACTAGTGCACCTCATGATGAGGCACTTGCGGGTATAAAACCTTTATCCAGATTCTTTTTTATTTGTTTCATTAGATCCTCAAGATCTAAAATAGCCATTCTATATAGATGATTGGATATTGGAAACTCCCCAAGTATAAGATCAATTGAGAATTCAACATCTCTTCTAGGAGGAAGACCAGGAAATTCCTTGGGAAACACTTCAGAGAACTCCCTCAGAGTAGGCATGCCTTCAAGGATGGTTGCCTCCATAGAATAAATCATATGATCCGGATAAATGTTCTCATAGGACAGAAATATCCACTCTTGAGATGATAGTGCTCAAGAAGATTCGTCTTCCTCCTTTCACTTTTACATAATTGTGGGTCGATTCTCAATATGAAGAGTGATTTCATTCTCACAAAAAATTATGTTGGATCTATATAAGGAAAGCTAATTCATGCCAATAATTACATAAAATTACACAAGGGGGATTATTATGATGTTTTATAGGAAGTTAAATCCACAAATTATGACATGGGAGGAGTTATGTTCATTGGATGTAATTATTGCACCATTTTCCATACTCACCAACATCTTTACTTCCCTGATTTGTGGTGGTGTTTGGATTGTTATACTAAACATTAAGGATATAAAATAATGCATAGAACTAGAATAAAAAATGATGTTCACTATTATTGAATGAATAACTAGCGTACATGTCACCACTTTCTTTTCGGGGTTCACTTCAGTGGTAGTGATAGAAAAATATCTACCTTTAAGCCTTGGATGTTGTTGGTTTCCTATGAAAACTCTTGGATTAGGGAACTAATTTGCAAGGTGCCCTGGTTCTTTGTAGTTGAAGCAATGGACAATGTGTTGAGAGTCGAACATAGTATTTCTCTCCTATGTTGCAGCTGTAGATTTTTTTTGTCAGTAATTGACAGCTAGGTTCCCATCTATTCCACAAAAAATAATTTCCTCACCCCCTTTATGCAATTTTCAGGGTGCTTCTTCCTGCACCTTTGAAAAGTGGGGTGCTGGATCTTCATAGAACCATTGGATTTATCCATTAGAACACCAGAATTTAATTCTACCTTCTGATTCTTATCACCATGATACATCTAAGATTCTCCGATCTCCATTTCAACCTTAAGGGCAGATCAAAGAATTTCTTCATAGCTGTTGAAGTTACGGACCACTAGGGATTTACGCAGGCTTGGTTTCAGCCCATTGAAGAAGCATTCAACCTAAAATTCAGGGGAAACAACAAATCCAGAGGCATATCATGCATGCCTTGTAAAGTTTTCCTTGTACACTCTAATGTATTCATTGTCTTTTTGGCTTGAGGGAAAGGAAGTCCACTTCCTTCTAAAGTAAAAGGGTGTGCGAAAAATATTTATTGAAAAACATCTTTCGAAAATCCTTCCATTCCAATGCCAAAATATCCACCTCAGGCTTCATATTTTTTATCAATGTACACCATTGATCAGCTTCTCCCTTCGTATGATAAGCTACCTCTAGAACCTTATCTTGTTCGGAGCATTGTAGGATGGATAATATCTTCTCAGTGGAGTTGATCCATTTTTTTGAAATTGAGGGATTGGATGATCCATTAAGAGTAGGAGGACTTTGTCACATGAAGCTCTTGATAGTGACTTTTTCTTTCTTAGAGGGGGTTGAACATTCTTCTTGACCCATGTTTCTATTCAAATCTTGAGTTAACTAACATAATATTGTTACAATTTTATTTATTACCACTCCCATTAGATTGGGAATCTCATTTAAAAAATCTTCACAATGATCTTCACATTAGTTGTTAGCCAAATTCTTCTTATTACCATCCATTTTGTAGAATAAAAGGAAAGTAAGGTGTAACACATAATGGGTAATCCAAAGACAAAAAGGGATGACTTATAAATAACGTTTATTTCATTATCATATGTTTCTATAGGCTTAAATCTATGTTTTCAATTATCTACTTTCTAACATATATTCTTTGGGGATTTTTTTATTCACATAGTAATTGTTCATACTAATATTATAAATTTACCAAAGAATATCCCCTAGTAGTGGAATAACCAAGAGTGCAGAAAGTCCCGTTGTCATGTACCAGGATACCCCGAGTCAAGCCTGAAACACCTTGTCAGAGTTTTCACTCCTAGGTACATCTGTGCCAGAGCTGCCTCTACCTGCTCGTATCCAGAAATGGATGTATTTTCTTAATAAACCACTTACCCAATACTCACCAAAATTTAGGGATGTTTTAATTATACTTATTATCGTCTCTAAGGTTTTACTATGGTTTTCTAATCCTAATCCAAATAATAACTATACCTATCTTCTGGTACAAAGTATAATAGCCCTGCTTTTTATTACACACTTAAACATGATTTATTACAAAAAATATTTACTTGATACAAAATATAATATTGAGAGGTATATTGTCTTTGGGGATTTGGAACATTACATAATGAATTAAAACATGAAACAAAACTTCTTTATTGAAAAATTCCTTTACATGACCACTACATTCCCTCGTACATTGCATTGCATGGCATAACTAGAGGACATGCATAATAAAGGATAAGCTATAAAGCCCAGTAAGGGAGTAAACAAGGTATAACATGAAGATTATAGTATATGTTATGCAATATTAATATCAATGGAGAGCAAGAGAAACATGAACATGAAGGCATGATATAGCATGAATATCATAACATGGAAGTGTGGCAACAAGACTTAACATGGTATTAGCATGAGCCCAGGATCATTGCACATTAAGCATGAGTAAACCATTATTTAAATTGAATTATCATGACTAAACCCTCATTTTACTAGAAATATCATGACACTAATCTTTACTCAATGCATTGGAGCACTATCAGGGCACACCCTTCATAAACATTTCATTTCATGCATAAGTGTGCCACATGGATCAAAACAAAGGGAATCATTCAACACAATCATTTATTCCACGATAAAGGGATGTAGAATAAATACAAGAAACTATTTATAAAATAATTAAATTTTTATAAAGGTGAATGCCCTTGATAGAGTAATGGTCATGGTATTCACTACATAGTACATTGGCATGGAAAATCACGGTGTAATTTTTGTAGCATAATAGCATGACATATGAATTCATAAAAAAGTATGATCAGATAGAATGTGGTTTCAAATAATATTTAAATAAAATGGATATTAAATTTGTTATATTGATACATTACCCAACATGATTAATGTAATTTTATATTTATAATACAAAAATTTCTTTAATATAAATGAGGAGAGAGAAGTTCCTTACAGAATTTTGGCATGGTAACATGTGTACATGGGAGACATTAATGAGAGATGAAGGGGTTTATCATCATTCAAACAGAAAGAGGGAAGTATTGGGGAGGTTACAAATCATGCACCAACATTTATAATTGAAAATAAATGGACATAACAATTTTAAGAAACATGGATAAAAATAATAAAGGGATGAATCCCTTACTTGGAAGTGTCATACCAAAGGATTGGGAGAGGCTTGGGAGTGGATAATTGGTAGATTGGGGCACCTTGAGAGTAGTCTATAGAGTGGAGGTAATATTTGAGATGAAATTTGAAGGGTTTTAGTAAAGAGGAAGTGGGAGATCACGTGGATTGATATGGGAAAGGAGGGAGAATTCCTTATTATTTAGGTTTCGAAAACCACACATAATCTAATCAAAACAAAAAACCAAACCCGGGTTTTCTTCAAATGGGACAGTAAAACATTATTTTATAAGGGAAATGGCCTAACAACATCAAATAATAGGCTTATATATGTGGATGTGAGTCACATGCTCAAGGAAATCAATTTAAAAAGCTAAAATGATTTATAAGTCTTGGAGGGTCCACTAAGGCTTTGTAAAATAAATCAAACAATCTTAAAATCACATTATATTAATGGTAAAACATATTTTTTCCGAACATAAGTTTTATAGTATTTTATTAAATCACTGTTGGGTCATTATGATGTCATCAAACACATAATATATTTAAACGATATTTAATTTTGACCCCAAAATTCGACTGTCTCAGAAAATTATGAAAATTCACCATTATATAATTTCAACATCTTGATTACAAAAATTATATTTCTTTTATCTAAATAATTTTATAAATATGTGAATTTTTTACATTTAAAATAAAAACTCGCATTTATAAAAAAAATCATGGGTTTTGACAGAAATATCTTTAAAAGTGTAATAGAAATCATAATTGTATTAATAATAATTATACAGTCATTTATAAAAAAGTAATTTAGTGGTAATATTTTATGAAAATATTATTTAGCTAAAAAATCAATTAATTCATCAAATTAGATTTCTTAATTTAATATTAACTAAAATATTATTTGTGCTTTAAAAAATATTTACCAAGTAACAATAAAATGAATCTATATTCTTTATTATATACAAAAATAATATACATATTCATAATGATATAGTCTTATTACATAACCAATTATAACACCCACATAAGACCGAAGGGTAAGGTGGGCGATGGTGATAGACTTTTGGGATGGCTCAGATAACATCGCTCGAGTGGTAATCTCTATCAACTTCCACTTCACCCATAGGCAGTTCCGTTTGAGCTTAACATATTGAAGCTCAACTTGGGCTTGGTCATGAGCGAAGCCCAATGACACAACTTCTTTTCCGAGCTCCATAAAATGGGATTCATACGAGGAAAGTCCACTAGATGAGGCCATCAATTCCTTTGACGGAGTAAATTAGATTTGTTAAAGCCCTATATTTATACTAATTATGTGATCATTATTCAACATCTATATTAGTAATGGTTACAATTTCTTAATAATATTTTAAAATAAAAAAAAACATAAAACAAAAGAAGTTCATATTTTATATGATCATTTTACACAATAAGGCATTTAATTAGATCAAGAGTAATTTTAATTAATAAATGTTTGGGCCATTACAATATCATTGGATTATATCTCCAGTAATGTGTATGTAACATCAAAGGATGTTATCATAGATGAAAAATTACATTAAAAGATAAGTGTAAGATTTATTGAGAAAAATACCCTTTTAATTTAAAATATTTTATTTAAAATCTATAAATTTACAACATATAATGAAAACAATTTATTTTCAAATAACCATTGAAACGTGAGAAATAAATTTCAATTTAATGAGTAGTCATGAAAGAGGGAAATTCCATTCATGTAATGTACGTTTAAACAAAGATTTCTTTCATATTTTTGGAAAAAAATGAAAGTAAGCCATTCAGAAAAAACTTGAATATTCACTTTTAAAAAATATAGAAAGTAAAAGACGATTAGAATTTAATTTAAAAATTCATTATAGAAGAGTAAAATCATTCGTAAAAACGTTTGGTATAATATATGGACATGTAAGTAAAAATTTCTTGACAAAATAATTAACCAAATTTGTTTATCATTAAAATCATTATGTTAGTATCATGAGTACATAAAGAGATTAAAATGAAAGAAAAACACATTTAATATCCAAAATAACCCTAGACCATATAATTTCATCATAATGAATTTAGTAATAAAAAATCTTGCTAGAAATGAGTTTGTAATGAAAAAACCTTACCAGTTTGGTAACTTATGAATCATAACCTCCATAAAAGAAATATCATAAAATAAAAAAATAAATAAATTTAATATAAATATATTCATAAAATAAAATATCCGATGGGTATTAAATAATCTACATGATAGTAATTAGTGGCAAATTTGACACAGGTCTTGCATAAACCAAAGTTGGATGAGAAACATGTACCTCATGTTCGAATTCCTTCTTAAGCACTCTAACCTCGTGTATAATAAATTTAAATTTATTATAATTATATCACACAAAAATTATAAAATTTTTAATATCCTATAGGATCCACTTATAACATTTAAAAATCAATTTATTAATATATTCTTATTAAAATCTATTTTTCTAACTACTAACTGTTTTATTCTTAATGCAAGTTTCGGTTCGAAAGTTTCAATCATTGTACATTAATTACGCTTCCATAATCTCCATATTTTTAATAATGATATTAATATAATATTTACCAATTTTTAAAAAATTAGAGCCCTTCATAAAATATATGAATATAAGAATGAATTATATCATTCATAGAGATGGTAATCTGTACATTTTCATGAAGAGTATTTTATTTCATAAAGAAAATAAATAATGAAATATAAACAATATTTTATAATCCATGGAACATAATAATATAATAAATATTATATAAAAATATTAAATCTATCATAATAATCAACAATAAATGATGGTGATGGAAAATGAATTATATCACTACATGGAGGCGGCAGTCTTCATGTACACACACATGATATTTTAATTTACAATTTTCTATAAAAGTTTGTCAATAAATTTGATTCCATAATAATAATAAAATATAAGAATATTTTTGATAATGAATTTATTATTTAATGATTAATATAATAGGTTTAATGTTGGTATAATAAGAAATAAATTGAAAGAGGTCAGTTAATATGATAAACTTTACTTCTGTAGACCTCCTTCAGACCATTAATAATGACCGTGGAAGGGTATTTTAAGAATAAAAAATGTTATTATTAATGTATAGGGATGTTTATAATATTGTTAAATGGGTTTTTTTTGAGATATGTGGCACAATGTGGTGTACATAAAAGATTGGGGGGGAGGTTTCCTTTTATATGTAGGGGAGGGACACACCTGGAATTATTTAATGGATTAAAATATTATAAAGTCATTTTCATAAGAAAGTGTCGCATAAATAATCTCATTTCAAGAATAAGGTTATAATGGTATAAATAAATTAATTAACTAAGAATTAATATGGGAAATCATGGCCTTAACACATAGTTTGAAACATAGTTTACCTGTTTTACCATTTTTACAAATATAGTAATATTTTTACCATGGAAACTATTCATAATGACTAGAAATGAGAGTAGACACATTTCCAAATTTATAAATGATGTTTAAATATATGAAATAAATTTTATTATGATTCAATCCCTATAATTAGAATAAATTAATTTAATATAAAAACACAAAAAGCAATAAAAAATGGTATAAATAAATTCATTTAAAGTCTCAATTTTGTTCTTTATACCATGATGAAAAATAATGTTGATAAAAAAAGTATAAATTGAATTATTCTTGACAATTAGAAACGAATTAAATTTTAAACCAAATCTAAATAAAAATGGGGCTTTGAAAATACTATAAAAGAAAAATATAGGTTTCTTTGAAAATTAGTAGTTTTCCCATTCACCCAAAAATCAACTTTTCATAAAATTCCCAAAAAACCACCCTAAGATAATTTTGGTTTAATAATTTCAAAAAATTTATTATTTCTATAAAATAAAACATAATTTTTTTAAAGAAATTAATTATAATATCATCACACAAAATGTGTTTAAAACACTCTTTCAAAAAAATGTATCTTTGAAGCATAAAATTTAAATATGTAAATTACTTGTTTAATAATCACTGTTAGACGAATTTAAAATTTGTTTATTGAATATATAATATATAAATTTAATTTAATATACTTAATAAAAGGATATTAATTTCATTTATTATGATGAAAACACATTGTAAAAATAATTTTTTTTTATAAAATAAATATGTTTACCTTTAAATTATTTTACCTTCATTCATAACCATTAGATAACTATTGTGTGAATTATTAATTATTTATTAATAATAAATATCAATAAATTTCTTTAAAATAATTAATATTAATATTTTTTAAGATTAAAATAAATAATACATTGAATAATACAATTTTTAGAAAATAAGCATTTTAATCAACTATTGATTTTAAAAATTGAGTGATATACATAAATACATATATTTATATTAGGGAAAAATATTTGAACTTATATTTCATAAATCATTTTATCCTATTCATAGCTATCAATCCAATTACAACTTTATAATGTATAGTTATTTCAATTGGACTTGGGGTTGCGAGCAAAGTAATATTTTGAATAATTCAAATTTATTTAAAATGGAAAATATATTTCAGAATCCAGGAATGTTATAGAAGTGAGATAAGGTGATATGAGGAACAAAATTGAATAGTTTTAGGAATAAAAATTAAGGTAAAGGTGCAATATGATGTTTTTGAAGGATCATATTTTAAAAGTGAAGAGGAGGTAAATCATGGAAGCATCCTTTACATTTTCAATTATGTAAAGTTATTACTTTTGGGTGAAAGATTCAAAAGGAGAAAAAAGGAAGACATGAGAGGCTTGGTCGATCCACACCTCATATATCCATCTGGAGTCATGTTTTAACCGTGATTTTTGTTATTTACTCTTGGTAAATCATTTTTTACCATTTTTTTCTTTTATCAGGGTAATTTATTTTCAACCTTATTAATTAATTTTAATGAACAAAATTAAAATTTGTAATTAACCTAATTTGGACCTTATAATTTAAAATTTTTAAATAAATTTGTGAAATGAAATTTTTAATTATGTGAGAAGTTAATTTTAATATAAACACAAAAAATACATAAAGATAGTTTTTAGAAAAAATGGTGATTCCAAGCTTCAAAATAATGTGTATGACATATTTATCATCATTAAAAATTTTCTTGAAATGAATTGATTAACTATATAAATATATATGTATAATTTAATTTAAATTGAGATCATATTTCACCCTTAGAATACTTAATTAAAATAATATATTAAAAATAGTTTTTATTAGTGTTTAAATATATTTTTTTTTAATTTTAAACATAGGTTTTATAAATTTTACAAAATACAATTAAAATGAATAAATTTATAACATAAAAACATATTTTATAATTAAGAAAATATGGGTCTTTGTTATATATTGATAAATTAATAAATGTTTTTGTTTTGGAAAACAATTTATTTTTCACTATTCTTCTAAAAATCCCTTATCTGATAAAAATCAAAAAAATTAATACTAATTAAATTTTGATAGGTGGAATTCATGAATTAATTTAATTTAAAAAATTTAAATTCTAAAATTTATAATTTTATCTTTTAAGTGAAAATAAGGTATATAATCAAAACTATTTTATTTTAAAAATCACTTTTAATTCTTTAATTATTATTGAATTAATTTTTATGAATATCTTGTTGATTAGAATAACTTATTTACTATATGTTTTATTATTTTTAAATTTTCATAGTAATATTTATCTATTATGTCACGACTAATTTTAGTTTTTTTATTCTGTGGAAAACAAGCTATCAACATAGTGGTTATTTAAATGTGAAAAATTATTCAATAAAATATTTGGTCTTTACTAGATAAATCATAGGTAGAAGACTTATTAAAACAACATTGATGAAGGAAATCAAGTAATTATATTTTCTTATAAATCAAGAAATAGAAGATAAATCTATCAAGTTTTGTATGGAATGTATCACTTAAATATCAAGTTATTCTTCTCAAAACCCATTCACAAGTGATATTATTATAAAGGTGAATATATTGTTTAAAAAATAATTATTTATAAAATAATTTATTCCCTAGTCTTAACCTAGAGAATAAAATTCCTGATAAAATAATTATGTTATGATATGGTAATTTTTGTAAAAATGAATTAAAATTGTGAGGGTGTCATTTTTATAACTATAGTAGAATGCAACACCCCCATATTTTATTTTATTAATAAAATGTATAATATCGTACATTAAATGAATCACCAAGTAGAAATGGACATGTATTTTCTATAGATGTATTATTTTTTAAATATGATCATTATAACCTACCAATTTGATTTACATTCAAGAATATAGTTAATTAAATTATGAAAATTATGAAGAAATTTTTTCCAAATAAAAATATATTAATTAATTTATACATAATAATTATTCAATTTTGAATGGTAAGAATAAAATCTTATAAGGCTGAGAAAAGCTGATATTTTAATGAATCATTTTTTATAAAAGCGAATTTTCTTTATATTTTAAATGATTCATTTAAAAGAAAAAGTCCTCTTATTTTTAGATTTAAATTTATTGAAAATGTAATTTTTTATGCTATTAAACTAAATAATTTTAATTCATACCCTGATTATTATTTTTGTAAATAAAGATAAAATCATTTGATAGTCAAAAGTGATATTTTTTAGAAACTTGTTATAAGTGTGTAATGTGTTTTTATCTTGATAAATTAAGTTAATCACTATTGATCAATTATTTTTATTAAACATATTTTTAATATATTAAATAAAACAAATTTACTATCATCAAATTATATTTACAACGAATAGAATTGGAATAAATTATTTTCATGCTTTGAAAATATATTTTTTCAAAAAAATGAATTTTCCGATTTTGGGCACGAATAGTATAATTTTCTTCAAAAAAATTTAGAAATTTTATTTGATAAAAAGATCTAAATTTTTTCATCTATTTTTGAAAAAAATATCCTAGGTTATTTTTTAAATTTTTTTAATAAAATTTTATTAATGGGTGCATAGTAAAAAAATAACTACTTTCCATGGAATATCAATTTTATGAAATTATTATGATAAAATAATGACTTTTAGTCTTATTAACACTTTTTAATAGACCAAATATATATTTAATAAATACTACATATTATTTAAATAAAATAATTTGACCTTAGTTATCAATGTTTTAAAAAAATTTTAAATTAAAGAAATATTTATATTCAAAGAAAAAATATTTTTTATTATTCAATATTAATAGAATATTTTAAAGTTTATTTTATTTTTTTAATTATAATGTAAAATAAGGCATATATTTTTTATCAAAATATAATTAATTCAATTTTAATCAAAATTATACATGATTTTGGTATAAAATAATTAGTATTCTAAAAAGATTCATTTTTCTAAAAATGGGTTTTCATTGCCTTTTATGAAATTATAAGAAAAGATATTTTTTCATATTCAAGGAATTGAATAATGTAAAATGGTTTAAATATTTGGAATTATATAATTAATATTAGGTAATTATTTCAAATTTAGTTTTGGTCATAGTGACAAGTATCCATAATAATAATTTATTACTGCAGTAAGGGTTAAATAGAATTAACTAGTTTTTAATCTAAAGAGATAAGGGTTATAATAACCAAAAAATCTATATAAATACAATATAATGAATTTATTTTGACCCTGTATCATACCATATTCATAATTTATTCCCTCTAGATCCACTTTCCCATGTCTATGAATTTATTTATATTTTAATGTTCTTATTATTCACAAGATTCCCTCCCACATAACTTATAAATGAGAACATCATCACCTAAATTATAAGAAATTATTTAGCTAAATAGATTAAAAAATACCTTAAAAAATACCATCCAAATTTATTTTTCTCACCAAGATTTCCTGGTCTCATTAAAAACCACTTTATGAAGTCTTAATGTGTAAGCCAAATGAGATTACCAAAAGAAGAGCTGTATGTTGTTACCATGTGTTTCCATGTTATTTTCTTATTAAACATCATAAAAATAATTGATAACCATTATAGAATAAGTAAATAATTATATTTACTATATTTTTATATTTTTTATATTAATGTTATATTCATTTTCTATATCCTTTCTGTCCTAATGAAAATATAGACATCACTCAAGCATGTGTGTGGATTAACATATCCATGAAAGGGATGTGTATCATTTTTCATCACCAAATTAGTTGTATGGTTATACAGATGGAATTAATGAATATATATTATATTTATGAAATAATTATTATCTTATAAATAAAATATATCTTTTTATTATTACCCCTCTATCCATTTGAGAATGATAACTTCGCTCAAGCATATATTTGAACTACCACCTCTATGAACCGATGTGAATTTTTTTATTTATGCCATACATAGAAAATAATAATGATGAATTTATGAATAATTATTGTATTTATATTTTTAATATTAATTTTTAATATTAATCCTTTAACTATTTCATTTTTTTCATCCATTATAAAAATTAAAACATCACCTGTGCGTACGTAAGAACAAACGTCTCCATGGAATGATGTAAATCCTTCTTCATGAATATTTTGAATGGATAGTTAAAATAGTATAATGAAGGTATAAATATGATAATTATAATGTGTTTAGGATTATAGATATAATATATCCTTGAGAAAGGATCAGGGATCAAAACCTTCGAAGAAAAACATGTATGGAAAATAGAAAGGTTAACAAACAAAAAATAGATTTTAACAACAAATTATTAAAAAATTTATAAGAATAAATTATTAAGGAATAATATCTAGTAATATAAAATTAAATATGGTTATCATATGGATTTATAATTATTATAAATTTATTATACATGATATTATAGTGATTCTGAATATGTATAAGTCTAAGTCAAGGGATTATTTCACAATCTTATTATTTTTTAGGATTGTTTATGTTTCCATTAGGGGAATTATATGAAAGTTATATCTCAAAACCAATATATTTTATTATAATCTAGTCATTTCAGGGGTTAATTTTTTTCATTTTATTTTCCATTCTTTAGTAGTCATAAGACTAATGTAATCTTCTTAATAAATATTTGTCCTTATTTCTCCTCTTTAGTCGAAAAGACTTTTCTTCTATTTCCATAATCTATAAAATCGTTTTATTCAAGTTATTATTTACATTAAATTTATTTTAAATTTATTTTTATTCTACCTTTTAATTTATTTAAAAAATATTAAGAATAATATTTTTAATCATTTCCCATTACGACACACTTTTTGACATTTTATAAAAGGAAAAAAAATGTTTTTAACATTTAAAACATGACTTATTTTACCAATATTATAGAAATTATCAATTATAGTTATTAATATATTGTTTTATATTGTTTTTTTAATAAAATAATATTCCCTTTATTCTAAAAAAAATAAATTTTTTCAAAATAAAATTATGTTTCTTCTTATTTTCAAAGTGACATTTAAATTTCTTTTTTAAATAATATTTTTTATGTTTAAAAATACTTAATGGATTTTTATACATCACTGTGGATATAATATAATTATATTATCCACATTATTTCTCAAGAATAATTATTTTCAAGATTTTTTATTTATTGAAATGAATTTTTTTAAAACATTTTGAGTTCTAGTTTTTATATATATATATTTACATTGGTTATTGTAATGCCCTATTTACATTTGGTTAGGTATGTTCAGATTTTTTCTTTTGGTTTACCTTTTCATTGTGTTATTAATTTGGACCCTGAATTGGGAGGATACTTGTAATGGTGAAGTAAGAGATTTTCCATAATTTTCAACACAAACCTATAGTTTCTGTTATTTTCTTGTTAGTTACATGACATGTAATAGGATTACACAACATATATTGGATGCCAAACACAAACTATTAACTAAATACACGACATAAAAATTTTAAATTTTGTTTCAGGGTTATATGTCATGTTAGATAACAAATTATGATTTAATTAAAAAGGTAATGTATTCTATGGTGTAACTCAAGTTTAGATAAATTCACAATTTGTAAGGTATTATACAACATTTAATTCTCAGAATTTTATCTTTTAAGGTGTCATGCCAGTTATTCGGGATTCATTCTATTTTGAAGCCTTCTCCTCTTGGTTAGATACCTTACCCTTGTAATTTCACTATGAATACATTCCCTTTGGATTTCTCTATTTATTGGTTGATTTGTAGGGCTACATGATTTATCTCATTGGTTAATCTTTCCTCCCAGTTGCTCTTATATTTGTGTTTGTGGAAATATTTTTGGTAGAGGTTGATAATTAGATCATGTTTTCATCAATCCTTTTTAGTTTCCTGTCTCATCTTTTCCTCTAAAGGTAGATATTGTGGTTTCTAATTCCTATTTTCAAAGGAGGTTAGGTTTCATATATCCATAAGGTTGGTGGATCTATTAAAGTGTTCTACTTTCTTGAATTTCCTATTTTTCATATTTTTTTCTTGAGATCTAAAATATAATTGCATGTGTTGAAATTTAAAAAGGAAGGGTTCAAGTTTGAAAGGGGTTTTTTCTTTGAAATTGTTAAAAATTTTAGAATTTAAAAAAACAATAATTGAATCCAATTTCCCAACAGGATCCTTGGATACATCCAGATAGACAGACTATTATCCTTAGTGTGGGTTACACCACTAAGAGGAAACATCCTATATATTGATGGACTATGGTAGGACTATATATTAGTCAGATCCAACCTTATTCCAATCTAGGCTTGTGAGAGTCTAGTATGTATTGTCCAATAGGCTAGATCCTATCTGGAAGAAGAATTTCTGTTTTTAGTTTTTTATTTCATTATAGTTTAATTTATGGATGTTATATCACATGTATATTTATATTTCAGTATGTTTACCTACATTTTATCATCACTAAAAAGTTTTTATTTTGGAAAAAAATGATATTAAATTAATGGGAAAACCATGTAATGTTTTATAAATTATTTCAAATTTATCTATTATAAAAATTATTATAAAAATGTTTTATTTGAAAGCTATAAATAGACCATTCTTGATATTAGAACATTCATAGATTCTTTTGTGGGTTTCTACTGGGCTCTATTTCTTACAACATACGTCTACCTTTGGGTAGTTGTAAACCTTATTTTTTAGGACATAGGTAAAGGGATGTTCATTATGAAGCATGTTGGTGTCTATTTATGTCACTATTTATTATTTTTGGGATTCTTTATGGAGGTGATGAATGGTCATATGGAGACTTATTGGTCTAGGCATATCGTAATTCCTGATATAGCCTATTGGTCTTAGTTGTACTTGTAACGACCCGAAATTTTGAATAAATCTTGTTTCCTAATTTTGTGTGTTATTTTATTTTATTTTTATACTCAACAAAAAATGTTTCATTTGATAACATGAGTATAATTAAAATGAGACCATTGGGTTTTGACTGTTATATGACCATTGGTCAATAAGACCACTGGAAACTAAACGTTTTGATGATTGTCTCTAAATACAAGTAATCTTGGTTAATTAATACAAAAAGAAGACTCGATGGCCTCACCCAGTAGTCTTGGACCGATCGAATCCCATCTAACAGAACTTGGGAAGGAGGTAGCACCACTGGGCATTACTCTGGACCAAACCCAAGCTGAACTTCATCGTCTGAAGCTAGAATGGGATCGCCTTCGCGAGAAGTTCAAACTGATAGAAATTACTACTCGTGCGATGTTGGCCGAGCCACCCTTAGATTCTCTTACCTTAGCACACCTTACACTTAGGTCCTATGCTTGTGTGATAAGGGTCTATGTAAGGAGACCATAACTGCCTTGTGTAATCCTTTGTTTTAAATAAAAAGTTTGATTTCTTCTTATGACGAAGTTTATGAATTTTCAAATGTCTGGATAAATATAGTATGCATATTTTTGATGAATTTTAGAAAAAGGATATTTTAAAAATTTTTAGGTAAACCTTAAATAATTAAAAATGTGTAATTATTTTAAAAAAATGTTCTTCTACAATTATGTTCAGTGCGAAATTTAGAGTCTAATAAGATCAACATGATTTTTGATGAATAGTAAATTATGAATAGTGATTTTATGATTATGATTAGTAATGTGTCCAAATGTATTAGTAATCTCACTTAATGAAAGTATTAAAATAATCTAGGCACCTTGATTAAGTAATTTGATTTAATAAAATGGTTAAATAACGGTTTGATAAATTATTATTCAAGTATTAGTTTTTTTGGGTGAATAGTGTTTTTTAATTAAAAATTTAATTAAAAATAATTATAAAATTATTTTTATAAAGTGGACTCTATTTTTGAACTCAGGTCATCGATATTATGTTATGGTAATTTTTGGGGATTTTTCTGAAAAAATGAATTTTCAGTGAATAGTAAAAATACAATTTTAGGGTTTCGGTATGTTTAATGACATCATAACTGTGTCATGATGATTTCATGAGATATTTTAAGGGTTGGCCGGCCAAAGGTGATTAAATATTGTATTGTGGGACCCATGTGGCCTAACTCCATGGTAAATGCCATGGGAGAGCACTTGGTTTTGAGAAAAGCACTTTTGAGGTGTCCCTTGGCCATTAATGCCTTATCCCCTTACTTTCCCTATAAATACCCACCCTTTCCTCATTTAGTTTTCACTCCCAACTCTCCCCCAACAAAGTTCTGGTCTCCTTACCTCCCAAGGAGTCCTCCCAAGGTGCCCCCAAGCCCTCAAGTTCCCAACCATTGAGTTTTAAGAGTTACATTTTAAAGGTAAGGGATCCGACCTCTCTCTTTCTTTTCAAGTAATCTCTTTTATGTCATTCCTTTTATGCTCCATGTTCTAATGTTGGAGGATGTTAATTTATATTAATTATACTGTCCTTTTTATGTTCATATGATGATATACCCCCTCTTACTCTCATCATTTCATTTTATGAATGTTTAAGTGGCGCTGTTAGGCTGCCGAAATTTTTTTAACGGATTCTTTCACCATTCTCATTTTCAAGTTTTATTTTCTTTTCAAGTATTTCAAGTTCTTTTTTGTTATGTTGGGTTATGATCTCTATATCTATCATACTGATATTTTATTATAATATGATGAGAGACCCCATTTTACCTCTTCAATTCAGTATTTTGATGTTTTAAGTGGCGCCGTTAGGCTGCCGAATTTTTAAGGGATTCTTTCACCCTTCTCATTTTAAAGATATATTTTCATGTCAAGTCTTTCAAGCTCCTTTTATTATGTTGGGGTATGATCTCTATATCTATCATACTTAACCCTTATTTTCATATGATTAGAGACCCTATTTTGATCTTGTCAATTCATTTTTGGTTGAAGTTTATGTGATGCCGTTAGGCTGCCTAATTTTTAAGGGATTCGTTCGCCCTTATCGTTTTTCAAAGATCAACTTTCCTGTCAAGTGTTTCAAGTTCCATTTGTATTATGTTTGTGTATGATCTCTATATCTATCATAATGATCTTTTATGTTCATATTATGAGAGACCCTATTTTATCTCATCAATTCATTTTTTCTTGAAGTTTATGTGACGCTGTTAGGCTGCCGATTTTTCATAAGAGAAATCTTAGTTTTTTCTTCCTTTCATGATCTTCATTTCATATGGTAAATCTTTCAAATTTCATTACCATGTTCATATATCCTTCATATTCCGTCCCTCTACTGTTTTATGGATCATTTATGAGTGGGTGACCCATTTCCCCTCTCTTTTTAATGTCTTCTAAAACCTCGTAACATAGCCGTTATGCTGTAGAATTTACGTCTCAAAATGTCTCTCTCTTTTTCTAAAGTTCTTTTATATTATTAAGTGAATACTCAAAGCTCTTCCTTCTAAAGGGGTATTCACATATATAAAAAAAATTTCTATTTTAAATTATGGGATTTACATACATGAGACCCACCTTCATTTTCTGTGGGTTTTAAAGTGACGTAAAGATCATGTCTTTAAAGCAGTTTTTAAAACGTTATGATTATGAATGAAACCCATTTATTTTATGCTATATGGGTTATTTATGAAATTTTTGATGATGATATATGTGGATCACATGATAATAAAGGAAAATTTAAGGGTGCTCCCTGATAGCGCTCCAATTCATTGGGTAATGATGTAACCACTAGAGATTATAATTTTCACGATACCTTGGTGAATAACCTTGGTAATTTTCAAATGACAGCTTGGGGATGGACCTTGGTGATATGTTCATGATTGTCTATGTTAAATGATGTAGCCACATATTCAAGTTATGAAAAATTTTATTTTTATTATGATATATCCCATGATTTCTTTCTCATTCCTTAAAGTTCTTTTCATGTCATAGTTGATGTATCTCAAGTTCACATGTTAAATGTTTCTCTTGTTTCCTTACTAGGCCTTCTGCTCACCCTTTCTTTTGATGTATGTCCCCAGGTTATTAGATGAAGTACTGAACCTATGATGAACTTAAGGAGAATACTTTTAAGTGTTTAATAAGAATGTTTTATGTTGTTTTCATGTATTATGTTCCTGGTTTCCAAGACACTAAACCTTAATGATCCTCAGTTTTGTGTAATGTAATGAAACTTTATGTTATAAAAAGGCGGGATGCTGTAGTTGGTATCAAAGGATGGTTTAGTTATTTGTGGAAATTAGGATATGAAAACATTAGGAAGAATCCTATAGAAAAGTTTATATATAGGGAATCTTCCTCGTATTTTGGTGAGTATTGAGTAATGGGTTGCCAAGAAAATACATCTCTGTCTGGATACGAGAAGATAGAGGTGGCTCTGGCACAGATGTACATATGGGTAAAACCCAAAAACACCTCTTTGAGCTAGACTCAAACGGGAACTGGTACACGACAAAGGGCCTTGCTGCACTCTTGGTTACGACACTCCCGGGGGATATGATTTGGTAAATTCATAAGATTATTATGAACCATTATTAAAGGAATAAAGATAAAATAAAATAATGATTCACATAAGAATATATGATCATGGATAACCTAGTTTGAAACCTAGGGGATCACAAGTTATGGTATACTTTTCTTCTACAAGTTATCCTTATATTCTTTAAGTTCCTTTTCATGATTATTGCCTAAGTATTTAAGCCCCTAATTATACTTTCTCTTCTTAGTTAATGGTGGGAAATGGAAGAAAATGTACCAAAAACCAATGTGATAGGAAATGAGACGATTACCGTATTAATATGACAGTGATGATTAGGGGATTAAAAGATCATTATTATTTTGGAAGACGTTCAATATTTTGGAGACCCTATATGATCGAGGTAAATATATTACTACAGTATTTTCATTGAGGAGTAAGGTTGACTTATATTTTGAAGAATCGATGAATTTAAGGTGGACTTATAGTAATTTAGGTTACTTATAGGAATTATTAACCTATCTTGGGTAAAATATTTTTAGGTTAGCTACTTTTTTTATAAGATGTTAGGAGTGGTTTATGTTGTTTTGAGATGAACGATGATGTTTATTTTGGAAGACTATGTTATCAAGTATTTGGGTTTCAATCTTAGTTTGGTTTATTTTGAGGAATCTTAAGGACCGTTATTTATGGAATGGTCTATGATAAACTTTGGGTAGTACCATTGAATTTTGAAGATTTAAAGAAGTTTCCCTTCTTATGGGATTCTTTCTTTTTGAAGAGTTGTTTTATCTTACCCTTTCTATTTTTGGGATAATAGAAGAAATAGATAGTTAATCTTTGGTGGATTATGTGATTCTCTAGAAGATGATCCTTGTGTTTTGATGAGACCAAGTAGTTTTGAATTCTCATCATTTGGAGAAAATATTAGTTTTGGTAGAAACTTATTAAAGGATGAAACTCTACATGAAGGTAGGTATATTTTCTTATGTTGTTGTTCTATGTAGTAAATGAATTCCTCAAAATTATGAAAAGGAACGTAAAACAAAAATGTTGTTTGTTTACGTTTCCTACTAGGTAATCAAATACCGTTTACACACATCGTAAGTTTGGGATTTTCTTATGGTTAACTTTATCCTAATCATGTTTTCTATCACTCTCCCCCAGAACTTGACGCTTTGTTTTTTCTTCCATGTCCATGTTTTCCTCCATGGAATCCTAGTATGGGTTAACTTTGGTGACCTTTTTACTTCCCTTTATTTTTTTTAAAGTAATAGTGTTACTGACTCCTTTTCCGATGTGGGACTTTCAATGAAATTTCAAAACCCAATTTTAAAAATTGCGAGGACGCAATTTCTTAAGGGGGGAAGATTGTAACGACCCAAAATTTTGAATAAATCTTGTTTCCTAATTTTTTGTGTTATTTTATTTTATTTTTATACTCAACAAAAAAAGTTTCATTTGATAACATGAGTATAATTAAAATGAGACCGTTGGGTTTTGACTGTTATATGACCATTGGTCAATATGACCGCTGGAAACTAAACGTTTTGATGATTGTCTCTAAATACAAGTAATATTGGTTAATTAATACAGAAAGAAGATTCGATGGCCTCACCCAGTAGTCTTAGACCGATCGAAGCCCATCTAACAGAACATGGGAAGGAGGTAGCACCACTGGGCTTTGCTCTGGACCAAACCCAAGATGAACTTCATCGTGTGAAGCTAGAACGGGATCTCCTTCGCAAGAAGTTCGAACTGATAGAAATTACTACTCGTGCGATATAGGTCGAGCCTCCCTAGGATTCTCTTACCTTAGCACACATTACACTTAGGTCCTATGCTAGTGTGATAAGGGGCTATGAAAGGAGACCGTAAATGTCATGTGTAATCCTTTGTTTTAAATAAAAATTTTGATTTCTTCTTATGAAGAAGTTTATGAATTTTCAAATGTCCGGATAAATATAGTATGCATATTTTTGATGAATTTTAGAAAAAGGATATTTTAAGAATGTTTAGGTAAACCTTAAATAATTAAAAATGTGTAATGATTTTAAAAAAATGTTCTTCTACAATTATGTTGAGTGCGAAATTTAGAGATTAATAAGATCAACTTGATTTTTGATGAATAGTAAATTATGAATAGTGATTTTATGATTAGGATTAGTAATGTGTCCAAATGGATTATTAATATCACTTAATGAAAGTATTAAAATAATCTAGGCACCTTGATTAAGTAATTTGATTCAATAAAATGGTTAAATAACGGTTTCATAAATTATTATTCAAGTATTAGTTTTTTCGGGTGAATAGTGTTTTTATTTAAATATTTAATTAAAAATAATTATAAAATTATTTTTATAAAATGAAATTTATTTTTGAACTCAGATCATCGATATTATGTTATGGTAATTTTTGGGTATTTTTCTGAAAAAATAAATTTTCAGTGAATAGTAAAAATACAGTTTTAGGGTTTCGGTATGTTTAATGACATCATAACTATGCCATGATGATTTCATGAGATATTTTAAGGGTTGGCCGGCCAAAGGTGATTAATTATTGTATTGTGGGGCCCATGCAGCCTAACTCCATGGTAAATGCCATGGGAGCGCACATGGTTTTGAGAAAAGCACTTTTGAGGTGTCCCTTGGCCATTAATGCCTTGTCCCCTCACTTTCCTTATAAATACCCACCCTTTACTCCTTTAGTTTTCACTCCAAACTCCCCCCCAATGAAGTTATGGTCTCCTTACCTCCAAAGGAGTCCTCCCAAGGTTCCCCCAAGCACTCATGGTCCCAACCATTGAGTTTTAAGAGTTACGTTTTAAAGGTAAGGGATCCGACCTCTCTCTTTCTTTTCAAGTAATCTCTTTTATGTCATTCCTTTTATGCTCCATGTTATTATGTTGGAGGATGTTCTTTTATATTCATTATAATTTCATTTTTATTTTCATATGATGAGAGACCACCTCTTACTCTCATCATTTCATTTTATGAAATTTTAAGTGGCGTCGTTAGGCTGCCGAAATTTTTGTAACGGATTCTATCACCATTCTCATTTTCAAGTTCTATTTTCTTGTCAAGTCTTTAAAGTTCTCTTTTATTATGTTGGGGTATGATATATATATCTATCATACTGATCTTTTATGATCATATGATGAGAGACCCCGTTTTATCTCTTCAATTTAGTATTTTGATGTTTTAAGTGGCACCGTTAGGCTGCCGAATTTTTAAGGGATTCTTTCACCCTTCTCGTTTTAAAGTTGTATTTTCATGTCAAGTCTTTCAAGCTCCTTTTTATTATGTTGGGGTATTATCTCTATATATATCATACTGAACCCTTATGTTCATATGATGAGAGACCCTATTTTGATCTTGTCAATTCATTTTTGGTTGAAGTTTAAGTGACGCCGTTAGGCTGCTGAATTTTTAAGGGATTCATTCGCCCTTCTCATTTTTCAAAGATCAACTTTCATGTCAAGTGTTTCAAGTTCCTTTTGTATTATGTTGGGGTATTATCTCTATATCTATCATACTGATCTTTTATGTTCATATTATGAGAGACCCTATTTTATCTCATCAATTCATTTTTGGTTGAAGTTTATGTGACGTCGTTAGGCTGCCGAGTTTTCATAAGAGAAATCTTAGTTTTGTCTTCCTTTAATGATCTTCATTTCATATGGTAAATCTTTCAAATTTCATTACCATGTTCATATATCCTTAATATTCTGTCCCTATACTTTTTTATGGATCATTTATGAGTGGGTGACCCATTTCCCCTCTTTTTTTAATGTCTTCTAAAACCTCGTAACATAGCTGTTATGCTGCAGAATTTCCGTCTCAAAATGTCTCTCTCTTTTTATAAAGTTATTTCATATTATTAAGTGAATACTCAAATCTGTTCCTTATAAAGGGGTATTCAAATATATACCAAAATTTTCTATTTTAAATTTTGTGATTTACATACATGAGACCCACCTTCCTTTTCTGTGGGTTTTAAAGTAACGTAAAGATCATGTCTTTAAAGCATTTTTTAAAAAGTTATGATTATGAATGAAACCCATTTATTTTATTCTATATAGGTTATTTATGAAATGTTTGATGATGATATATGTGGCTCACATGATAATAAAGGCAAATTTAAGGGTGCGCCCTAATAGCGCTCCAATGCATTGGGTAATGATGTAACCACTAGAGATTAAAATTTTCACGATACCTTGGAGAATAACCTTGGTAATTTTCAAATGACGCCTTGGGGATGGACCTTGGTGATATGTTCATGATTTTCTATGTTAAATGATGTAGCCACATATTCAAGTTATGAAAAATGTTATTTTTATTATGATATATCTCATGATTTCTTTCTCATGCCTTAAAGTTCTTTTCATGTCATAGTTGATGTATCTCAAGTTCACATGTTAAATGTTTCTCTTGTTTCCTTACTAGGCCTTCTGCTCCCCCTTTCTGTTGATGTATATCCCCAGGTTATGAGATGAATTACTGAACCTAGGATGAACTTAAGGAGAAGCCTTTAAAGTGTTTAAGAAGAATGTTTTATGTTGTTTTCATGTATTATGTTCCTAGTTTCCAAGACACTAAACCTTAATGATCCTCAGTTTTGTGTAATTTAATGAAAGTTTATGTTATAAAAAGGTGGGATGCTATAGTACCTCCCTATTTTTCTAATTTATTCTAGAGTTATATGTATTTTTTTCATATGCATGAACATCTTTTATATTCATTTTATCTCACACCATGATAGCAGAGCTTGGTTGAATAGTTAGGTTGACCCAGGATGGTCTGATACAATTTTGTATCAATGTTTTTACTCTTCTTGAAGTGTTTCATAATGACCTGTGTTGTTTTAGTGTCTTGGGTAGACATGAGTAAGATTGTCGAAATTCAAATAGTATATGCAAAAAAGGGGCCCACACAAATCACTCCTGTGATCGAATTCGAGTTACCATGGGTGTACATAAAATATTTTCTATTCTCTAGATCTATTATATGTGTTAATTTGAATTAATTGTATCATAAATTTATTTAAATTAATATATATACTAGTTTAGGGGCTCAGTGTGTGAAATGTTTTTTGGAATAAACTAAGAGGAGAGTTTATTTTGACAGACCTATTAATTCTAAATGTGTATCCTTTTTTTAAAAGAATTTATAATTTTTTTTAAATTGTTATTTCTATAAATCATTGTTTTGGATTCTAAAAGTCAGTTTAAATGGTTTTTAATTTTCTCGTGACTGATTGGTTATTGTCTTGTGTGTAACTGAACATGCCTTATAGAATAGATCTTTCATATAAAATATGGAAAGGAATGAGGTAGTTTTTGTATTATGATCCTCCAGTAGACAATTTTGTAGTTGAATTAGTGATCTATACCATTAAGACTCTTTGGTTATTGGACATAGTGAACCAGTGAAGAGTGATAGATCATGACTCAAAAAATTCAAAGAAGCTTACAGATGAATTCCATGGAGAAAAAGTGACCCAAAATCACAGGATTGGTGTTAATGTATCGAAAGGATATTTAAAATTTTGAATACCCCTAAAGTTTATCATGTGGGATTTCTCTATATATACTAGAGTGTATAGGATGAAGTTGGTGGGACTCTTTGGAGAAAGAGATGTTTTCCAAAGGATTTACCATGGTTTCATTAAGTAAAATATTCAATAGGTGGTTTTATATTGTTAATTTACATATGGTATAGACCTAAGAGTTTATGAGTTTAGAGAAAGCGGAATGTACCATTTGGGAGTACCCCACCAGTTTTGCTAAGTTGGTGCATCTTGAAACAGAGTTTGTCACCAATAGTTACCTAAAGTCTCAAAGGCTTGTGATGGGGCTAAGGGATGATATTAATTAAATGTTAGTTCTTTTGTGCCTTCCATTCTGTGTGTAGGTAGAGGATAGAGTTTCTTTTTCTGAGAGAGACATAGCTATAAGGAAAAGTTTGGTATGAGAATCAGTTGGTGCAGTAGTTAGCCAAGGTGCTTCTTCTAGTCCGAAAGGGAATTGTAAGAGTCAACAATTTTCTAAAGAACTAGTTTCATGGGATTCTAAGGGGTAGCAAAAAGTTATTTTCTACTAGTTAGAGATGTGTAGTAATACCAATCCTTATTGTATGAAAGATACTATGACTTTTCATTATTTTGGGTGTCCTATTTATCTGAAATGTTTTTGTTATGATATATCCCAAGTAAGTAAGTTGGGATACACTTTCACTAAGGGATAAAAATTTCATGTTGATGTTCCCAAGGGTGTTGGGTCTCATTCTTGGGATAAATGGGACATCAATTTGGATATGTCTTGAAAAATTTATGTGGTAGAGTGTGAACCAAATAAATCAGAGGCAATGCTCATTATTGTTAGAGGTATGGTGTTTATTTCATATTCAATGCTGCTAGATTTGTTTGATACAGTTTCTTCACATTCTTTTATATCATAAATGTTTATTGATGTGTTAGGTTTTTATTGAAATATTATGTCATTGTCGATGGATATTTCCATGTCTTTCGAAAAGATATCCTAACAAGGTTTCAAGTGAACCACATTTCGGGTGATGGTAGATGTCTTTGAGGGTTTCATAATTCATAGCCCTTGAACAGGACATATTTGAATTGATTATAAGAATTTGATGATCTGATCAGTGTTAAGTCCCAGGTATATTTTTATCATCAGTGAGTATAGTTCTTATATAATTACAGGGTTAGTCGTGTTTTCTAGGGCTAGTGGGTCTCTAGATCAAGAAGGGTATGGTCAGTTGTTCCTATGCTGGCCTAATCTCATGGAAGATGTCAAAAATGACTCTAGAAGTCATTGAACCTTGATTGAGAATTCATCTACCTATCGTTGTGTGTGCTTACCCTAATATCTTCCTAAATTATTTTTCTGGTTTACTGCTACCTAGAAAGGTTGAGTTTACTATTTACTTGCTCCATAGAATGATTCTAATTTCTATTCCATTATACTGAATGACCCCTGATGAGTTTAAGGAACATAAATTATATCTTGTATAACTAGAGGAGAAAGGATTTACTCATCCAAGTATGTAACCATGGGTTTCTCTTGTACTCCTTTATAAGAAGGGTGATAGAAGTCTTAGGCTTTGAATTGACTATTAGAATTTGAATTAGGAGACCATTAAGAACATGTATCCTTTACCAAATATTGGTGATATCTTTGATCAATTTATAGAGGATCTTTGGTTTTCTATGATTGGATTATGGTCCGGGTACCATCAGTTGTGAGTTTGATAAGAGGACATAACTAAGACAACATTTCAAAGTCAACATGTGCATTTTGAGTATTTTTTTATTCCATTCAGGCTCACTAATGCTCCTAGGATATTCAATTACATGATGAACAAAATATTTCATAGGTTCTTGGAATATTTTGTGTGTGTTTGTAGATGATATCCTAGTGTACTCCATGTTAGAGGAGGAACATGTGAACCATTTGGATTTCATTCTTTAAACCTTGAAAAAAATCATCTTTATGGAATAATTTCCAGTATTGAGTTTTAGATATGATAGGTGATGTTTCTATGTAATTTAATATCTAATAACTAGATCTCATTGGATCCCAAAAGGTACTGAAATCTATGTCCTGAGGAAATCCCAGAAATGTGTTTGAGATCCGAAGATTCTTGGGATTGGATGTCTATTACAGATGGGTTGTTCATGACTTCTCCAATATCACATCTTTGATGATAGCTTCAACCCACAAGGGTGTGAATATTGAATAGAAATATAAGTGTCAGATATATTTTTATGAGATGAAAGTGAGGTTGATTTAAACAGCAGAATTGGTTCTCCCAGAACAAGGTGTTGGTTATGATATTTTCTGTGATGCTTTTAGTATTGTTTTGGGATGTGTCTGGATGGAGGGAAATAGGTTGTGAATAATGAATCATACCAATTATGAATTAATGAGAAGAACTACCCTACCCATGATATTGATTTGGAAGCTGATATATATGAACACAATACATGGTGTCACTATAATTTTAAGGAGCAGTTTATAGTGTATTCTAACCAAAAAACCCTGATGTATATTTTCACTCAACTGCATTTAAACTTACTATAGATACACTGGGTAGATTATATTCAAACCATTGATTTTGATATCTCATATACCGTCAAGAAGTGAAATTTGGTTTCTTATACATTGAGAAGAAAGTTATCAACACAAGACATGATGGAATTAGTCGATTAGTGGCCTCTAATGATTTTTATGACTAAGATGAGTTTGGGAGTTATGGATGTTGTGGGATAGGTGTTAATGGATTTTAAATATGTTGAATCATCTTTTGATTTGTGAGTATGACTTGAGAAAATGGTAGAAAGTGATAGATTAAACTTCATGGAAACCTTAATTGGTGGGGAGACATTGAGTGAGTGGTTTCAGTGTCCTAGTGATTTTTTTTGTTTTTGTAGAATGTTTGTTGTTCTATTATCATTGATATAAGAGGTTCTATATAGATTAATTCATTCATTTTAGTATTTTCACCCAAGTGTTACAGAGATATGCCCAGATTTGAGACGTCGGTATTGGTGGTCAGAGATAAGATGGTCAGTTGCATATTTTCGATCATGGTGTCTCACTATTCAAAGAGTTAAGCTGGAACAAAAGAGGTTTTCAGGTTTGTTTTATCATTTTCCAATTATGGTATGGAATTGGGATAAAATTTACACGTATTTCATCATTTTTTAGCTTGTAATCCTATTTGGAATGATGTGACTTAGGTGATTGTTGATAGACACACTAAATCAGTGCATTTCATACCAGTAAAAGAAAATTTTGAATGTGGAATAGCTTGGGGACTTATATGTACAAGTTATTGTAATAATTCATGGGGTTATCTATGTTTTTTCATCTAATAAGGAATTGAGGTTAAAATATATATTATGGAATGGTTTTCGAGTGGTGATGGGTTCCAAGTAGAAATTAAAAATAGATTATCTTCCGCAGATAGATCGATAGACAAATATGGTTATCAAAGTTCTTAAAAAGATGCTCTGAGCTTGTGTGCCTGATTTCAGTGGGTCATGGAATAAGAATTTGCCTTTGTTCTAGTTTCCCTAGAATAATACTTATCAGGAATTGATCAAAATGGATCAGTTTGAGGATTTATATGGGTGGTCATGTTGATATCCCTTGTGTTGGGTAGAGTTAGGAGAGTGGTCCTTGGTTGGTTCATGTTTGGTTAAGGATATTACAGAGATGATGTAGTTGATCCAGATTCATTTGATAATGGAATAGAGTTTTCCAAAATCTTGTGCAATCCATCATCAAGAACTGCTACAATAAAGGTTAGTTATTAGGTATTTATTTGAGTTTTACCACTCTTAGGAAATATTTGGTGGGATAAGCAGTGTAAGTTGGAAATGATGTTTTTGGGACCCTTTGAGATCATTGAGAAAATGGGGAGGTTGGTCTGGTAGTTAGACTATTTTTCTAGTTTGAATTATATTCATATTTGTTTCATGTTTCCCAGTTGATGAGGTATATAATAGATCAGTCCGATGTGATCATATAAGAGGATTTTGATCTTGATCCTGATGCCACTTTGCTTGAGGATCCAGTTTAGAGTATAGATCTCTTGGTTAAGGTAATTCATGAAAAAACGATACCCTTGGTCTGAGTACTTTGGAAGTTCATATAGAATCTCCATCAGACATGAGAGTTGGATTTGATGATGAGACAACAGTGAACAAATCCTTTTTTGGATATAGGATCTTGAGCACTTTGGGGAAAATGATTTTATGGTTTGGAGAATGTAATTCCCCATTAACTTTCTATCGGGTCTGTTCAAATTTTTCTTTTGGTTTCCTTTTTTCGTTGGGTGAGTATTGTTGAACCTAAATTAAGAGGATAATTTTAATGGTGAAGTTAGAGATTTTTTGGAATTTTCATCACAAAACTATATTTTCAGCTATTTTTTTGGGATGTTACATGACATGTGCTGGGATTACATGATGTGTATTGGCTACTGGGAATATCCCCTGAAATGAATACACAATATTAAGGTGTTACACGTCATTCAGTGTTTACACATCCTTTAATTTGAAAAATTAGTTTTTAATTAAAAGGTATTTTTTTCAATGTCACATAGAATTGGAAAAATTATCAACATGTAAGGTGTGACATGAATTTTAATTCCCTGAATTTCTTATTTTAAGGTTATGTGTGGGTTAGTAAGGAATTATTCTCTTTTTTATCATTATTCTCTTAGCAATATCTCTTACCCCAGGAATTTTGGGGACTCCTTTACCTCTAGATCACTTCGTTCAATGATTGATTAGTAGGTCTAGGTGATTTGTCTCTTTGGGTAATCCTTCATACCAATCCCTCTCTCGTTTTTGGTTATGGAACTATTTTTCATAAGGATTGACAATCATATTGTGTTATCTACAAATCTATTTTGGTTTCATGTCATGAATTTTCTTCCAAAGGAAGATCTTGTGATTTACAATCATCATTGTCAAATGTTTTAAGTTATTCTACATCCTTGAGGTTGGTGGATCTATTCATGTGTTATAATTACATTAATTTCATGAATTTTTTTTATTTTTTTCCTTCAAAGATGAAATAAAATATCCAGGGTTGAAATTGAAAAAGGCATGGGTTTGGGTTTCAAAGGGATTTTTTCTTTGAAAATATAATTTCCTTGATTTGAAAAATAAAAATGGATTTTTTAAATCCTGAAGAATAATTTTATGTCTTTCAAATGGTTTTATAAAAATTCAAGAATGTTTTAAAAAACAAAAATTGAAAAACATTTCACAATGGGAACCTTGGGTACGTTGAGATAGATACACAGGTTGAATTAGTGTGTATGATGCCTCTAAGAGGTAACCTCTTAGATATTTATGGACTATGTAAGGAATCTATATCAATTTGATATAAAATTATTCCTTTTTAGACTTTTGAGTTTCTGGTACATATTATCCCATAGGATAGAGCCCATTTGGAAGGTGCATTGTTGTTTATGGTTTTTTAATTTCATGATATTTATGTCATGGATATTAGATCACATATATATTTATATTTGATATGTTTACTTGTTCTATTTCATAAATTGCTTGTTTTTAGTTTTGGAAACATGATATGAAGTTTATAAAAAACCCAAGCAATTTTTGAGAAATGTTTTCAATTTTTCTTATTATAAAAATTATTGTAAAATTGTTTAATTTTAATTACATAACTTGAGAATTCATGATATTAGAACGTGAATATATTATTTGGTTATTTTATACTAGGCTCTATTTCTCATGCCCTACTAATATCTTTGTTTGGATGAAGACCTTGATTTGTAGGAAAAGGGTATGTGGAAGGGAATTTTCTAGCCTTCTAGCTTCTTTTTATGTCACTATTTATTATTTTTGGATTGCTTTGTGGAGGTGACGGTTGGTCACATGGAGACTTGTTGGTTTAGTATTTTCATATCTATTGGTTTATCATATTTGTCTTAGTTGTATCTCTATGTTTTTTCCACTTTTTTACTCTCATTTATTTATTGTATTATTATATCCATGACCTATTTTGTTATCTTTATTTCATCTCATCCTGTGATGGGCTAGCTGGGTTGACCTAGAAGTTTTGGGATATAATTATGTATTTTATATTTTTTTTCATTACTGACATTTAATGAATGAATTTAACTTATTAAGTGATGGGTTCATGCAATTATAACCCACAATTGAATTTTTAGGTATCCCGATACAAACTATTTTGGGTATTTGGTGTATTCATTATGTACGTATGTCTGATATCTTATCATATAGCCTTGATGACAAGACTATGGTGTCTAAAATTATTTATTCTATCATTATGAAACTACATTTTATTATCCATGTGATTATTTATGTTGTTATGTCATCCATCAATATATTAACTCTTACAGATGTCTGTTATAAGGAATATTTAATTATTTTTTACCACTACAATATAGTTTTTTCATTATGTAATTATCATAACTTTTTTGTATGCTTTCCCTTACTAAGAATTTGATATCACCCTTTATTTTTTTGTTTCCCCAAGATATTAAGAATGAATATTTAAATGATTTTATAGGATGAAATAACGTTTCTCATGATAATTTTTATCTTAAAATGAAATTTGGAAGTGATATATGTATGTAGGTTTCTAGTACATCTAAACTAATTAATCCTTTATAAAATGAACACTTGTATCTCAAAAAAATATAATAAAGTAAATACTAGGTATGGGTTACTAGATTTAGGAATTCTACATTGGTCAACAGGTTAATGAATCTTGTATTTTAGTTACAATTAAAAAATTAAAATGAATCATTTAGTTATTTATCCAAACTCATGATGATATTATCCTACTGATATTGAAGTTTGAGCTTCTCATAAGGGATTTTTATTCATTATTTTTACAGATAGATTGAGTTCAGAAATTGAATATTTGTTTTTCTAGGTAGCATGACTCTAAATGTATCCAAAAGTGTGGATAAATCACTAGCTATAATAAATAAAAATTTATTTCTATGATCTAGTTATTTTGAAAAGGGCCTCATGTTTGAGTTTTGACTTTGGGGTTATGAATTTTAACATTCTATGCTAATACCGAAGTCTTGAAGACTGCTTTAAAGGTTGATATTTTTTAGGATGTGATACACCATAGATTTTAGAATAGGACAGTTCATCCATATAGATAGCTAGATGATTACCATAGTAAAATATCATTGATAAACGTATGTTTTATATTATCCACATACAAATTATATGCATATAAATCTAAGAGGTAGTGCATGCAAGAGATTTGGTGGTTCAATAGAAGATAGAGATGGGTAAGGCTTGGGAAATATATCCCACAACCTTCATGTAATCTCTATCCATACCAGAGTGACCAATGGTAAAGTCTTATAAGGTTGAACATGGTTGATGAATCCAACTAGGTAATAAAAAATAGGTATGAGGTATGATTTCTATCTTTCCCCTATAAACGAATACTCAATATTATAGTCATATTCAATTTTCTCTTCTAGTATTATTGTTCAAGAGTTTTTAATAATAGTGTCTCTCATATTAAGGCTCATGTGGATAGATAATTATACTAATGGAAGTTATAATTTTCTCATTGATACTAAAAGTGTTTATTTTACCACAAGTGAGGAATAAATTTTACAGGATTATATTAAATCATTCATAATTTAATAGGTTTATATTATTAAGAAATATAAACTATAGTATAGTGGTTAACCACTATTGATGTTGAACTCATGAATATTTTATTTTAGGATATCATAGTGTCACCACCATCAAGTGTTTGGTTTTCATATTTGCTAACATCAAAGGTTGTATCATTACCTCATACAATTTGAGAGATAGTCCAATTAATACAAATGATATAATTTTAATCAGATTGACCTTTTGGTTGATATTTTCATTAAGATCAGTATGAAATATTCAATTTATAGTACCTAGAGGTAGATCTTATGACTAGTTAGTAACACGATTAATTTTTTGACAATGAAAAACAACAATAATTATTCAGACATCGATAGGGACAACTCAAAATTTTTAATGATGTTATTGGGAGTAAAAAATTATATTCGGTATTAATGTTTCATACCAATTGATCTTGGTATTTTGAATTTATTCTACCCTCATTTAATTAAAATGAATATATATCATATCATGAATTTATAGGTTTTTATCTTTGTTTATTTGGGAAAACCAATGATGTAGAAAACCATTTAAACATGAGTTTTGGTTCAAGAAATTTATCCTTTTTGGAATGATATTTTAGACAGTGGTATATTGGTTCATCTATGTTCTGCTTATGATTTTAATATCTTTTTTATTCACTCTAAATTTTTTTTGTGATAGTCGATTCCATTTAATAGAGTTTTATGTTCAATATGTATTTTTTATGTATGAGAATGTATCATTAATAGGGTTGATTTCTATTAATTATTAACGGGACTCATTCTAGTGATAATGAACCTCACAAAACAATATGTGTTGATGTTATGATATAGAAGATTAAATTTTTGGATCATTGTGATGAGGTATTTATAAATATTTTACTTGAAAAATTCATTAATGGGTAAATATTACATCATCTTAATTCACAGATGGATATTATAATATATTAAGACCCATTTAGGTTGTTGTGATGCATAGTGGTGACCTACATTTCTTCCGTGGGTATAAGACCATTGGGTTGTAATTATTGTAGATAATTGATGTTTTTTATGATGTGATCCTAGATAAATATTGAGGATATTTATTTATATGTTTTAGAGTTAGATGATTGAGTTCAGTAGGTGTTATCCCATGGTTCAGAGACGATAGAGAAATGACATATGAATAGTTCAGGCCAATCAATTTGAATTTTAGAAAAATGGATCACTAGTGATACTTGGGTTTTTTTCTCGGAAGATTGAGGTGGTTAACACAATTGTTTTTTTTCATAAATTTATTTCACATAGGGTGACTGTAACCCGACTTGGCAATCTTCAGCAGTGGAGGAAAGTCTGTAGAAATTCATAAATGTGGTTTTCTATAACCACAATTAGATTATGCATTTTTAATTAATGGAGGGGATAATAATTCTCTAATAGATATTTCTATTCAAAATAAGCTTTTTTAAGATTGAGTTTTATGGTTTTTCGCTTCAACTTTTTGATATATTAATGGGTGTCATAGGGTTGGAAGTGTATTCAATACATAATCCCGGTGGGAGTCATATAAATATATCTTACACCCATGTCTAAATAATTTCATGGATTATCTAGGTTTTGATATTTTCTTAAGAAGTGAAAGATATATCCTATAGTAGTTGTATTTTTATCCCATTTGGGCCCTGGAATTATAGATGTGAATCATGTATATGTGAGGATGGGTTATTTTCCTTATGATTATGTTTAAAATGATCTTTTATTTAGTTTCTTAGGTTGTTTCTTTTTCATGGAAAAATGTTTTTAAATATTTGGAGGATCTAGTGACAACATATTTTTACATGAGATATTTTTTTTAATTTTGAAGTTGATATCCATTAATGCATATAAAATAAGGTTTTACCTAGTAGTTGACCGTAATGATTTTTGATATTATTATTGATCTCAAATTACAATTTTTACACATTTTATAAATTTTGGTGATGTTCTAATACATTTATATTTCATGGAATATTGAATATTTATTATATAAATAAATATTTAACACATGAGTGAAAGTGAAAACAATTCATAAATGTGGGATTGGATAAAAATTATGACATCATGGTTATATATTGTATAGGTTATTCTTCACATGAATAGTATAAATTTTGTTTCCAGGTGTTGATCCATGAACTGTGATTTTTATGGACTTTGTTTAACTCAAAAATAAACTATATAAAAATAAATTATAATTTTATTTGATAGATTAGTGGTATGGAGTTGTTGTTCAATAGTGTTGATGATAGGGAATTTTAGTGATATTTTTGGTGAAATTTTCATAAAATACTTTAATAATATTTATTAAGGGATTTAATTATTGACCTTATGAGGATAAATTAATTTGGGATTTTGTGGTGGGAGTTATAGAAAAAAATCCATTTTCTAATTCTTTCCACTAACATTAACGTTTTCATTTATGGAGAAATGTATTGGAATTAAACTCTATATCTATCTATCTACATGTCTATCTCTCTCTTTTCATAATTATTAATAGTTTTTTATGTTCCTAATAGTTGTGGTGACCTAAATAATGAGGAATGTGAAATAATCATTAAGAAATAGCTATTATCAAATGAGTTAGGTTTCTTTTTTATAATACTACCACCTCAATTACATTATCTAATTCAATCCTATACTTCTCATGATCGTAAAAACTAAATTTCTATAGAAATTAAATGATTAATATTCAAAAAAATTAAAATATGATAAATTTCTAAATATTTTATGATAAATTTAATTGGGGAATATTATCCATAATAATTCATGTAAAATTAGAAAGTTTTTAATTTTATCAAATGGATAACCTATGAAAATTACATCATTGTGACTAAAGAAATTATTATTCCTATAAAATTCATTTTTCCTATAACAATTTTTCTTAATTTTGAACATATTATATATTTTCTAAAAATAATAATCCATTTTTGTAACATAAAACATTTAATAACAAAATTAGTAAATTTATTAGAAAAGTTTAATATATTAACAATTACATATTTAAATAAAATTAATATTTAAATATATTATTATATATGTTTTATGTCACATGCAATGGAATATACTTTCTTATTTCAAACATTGGGTATATTAGATTCTAATTATTTGAGGATTTATTATTTTCTTAAATGATTAGGGTTTAAGTAATTTTCAAATGACTTAAAAATTTAGGTTTTGTTTCTCATCATGTGAAGAAATATTTTTTACTTTAATAATATTTTCTTCCTCAATCATGAAAGAAAAAATATATGATTATTTAATTTATAACATAGAATAAAAATACTAATGAAGCCTCCAAATTTATGAAGATTTTTATCTTAGGGAGTTTTTAGGGTTTATTTATTTTCTTATAATAAGGTTTTTTATCGGTGAAATATATTGTTTTTTTATTTTTCAACCATAAAATATAAGTCATGATGAATTTTATTAATGAAAATTTATTTTTCTATGATACATTACATATATTAAACCTTCTAATTTTTTCATCCCAAATTCTTATGTTCTTCAAAACACTGAAACCCAAACATTTTTTTGGTTTATGATAAATCCACTCACCTCTAATCCTTCCCATTACTATTCTTATATTTTTATCATTTTAATCCAATCATATATTCATAACATTATAATATTTAGAATCCACAGAATGTTTGTTATGGGAGTATGGTAGTGATGATATGATGGTTTTTAGGAACAGTTTGAGGACATTTGGAATAAATATAGAGTAGATACTGGAGGGTGTCTAAAAATAAATTTTGAAAGGCATGACTAATGATTCAAATGCAATGGACTTTGGTGATGATGGAGTCACGGTAAGAGGAAAAGTTGAAGATCGTGTTCATAGAGAAAAATATTTGTTTCTGTTATTCAATAATTTTATTGACTACACAACATGTGGTCTATGACCACAGAATTGGTATGTTGCAATTTTTTATTTTTATGTTTGGATTCATAAAACACAATATATAATCCCAAAAACCACCACATAAAACTCATACTTGATGATGTTGTGTTTCTACATGATTTTAAATAACACATGATTTGTGATATTGGGTCACATTCCATTTAATAATGAGTTTAGTTCCCCTGTTTGTACTCCATGTACATGATAAGTCAATACGGAAATCCAACACACTGTGTTCAGCACAAAAAAAACTAATTCTCTTATGAAATGAGGCTTGGTGTGTAAAGTTTATAAATACCCATAAAATGTGTAATACTCACTTTTCATGTAACCCTTTAGATGGGTATTATATATTTCTTCATATGAGTATATTAGTGGTAGTATAAAACCATCATGTTTAAGTATCTTACACATCATATAATTTCCAAGGGTTAACATTGATGGCCTATTTTCCAATACACCTCCTGTTATTTTCCCCAAATGTCAGTTTTTGATGTATGAGTATTCCATCCTATAAAAATTTCATAATATAATTCTTTTTTGTGTATATATTTATCATCTAAGGTTTATATTCAATAAATTTGAGTAGATTGAGTTTCATAACCTCAAAGAGACAATGACTACTCTGGGTGGATGATTATATCATCCATGGGGTTAGTAACCATCCTTTTGTATATTTTTTTGGGGGTATGGGGCCTCAGTATATTTGTAATAGTTGGTAACCCTCTCACAGTGATGGGGTACATAACCTATACTCCTCGATCTTGTTACCCTCTCATATGATTCACAATACACAGGCTAGGGTATGTGTCGTCTATAAGTGCCGATAACCCTCTCAACTAAGATTTTTTCCTATGATGTACAATCCCAAAGTTACTATTTATATAGAGGGATAATATGGATGTGTTATATATTGGGTAGAAAGTGTGGTATGGGTTAGATGGAGATTTTCCAAAACCCCATTTTAGATGCTTCTTTAGTGAACATGAGTTATGAAGAATGGTATTTACCATTTAACATGGATGTCTTATTTTTTGAGTATATATGTTCACTCTAGAATGTCTAACATATTTCCCCGAACATGGGCCTGATATTAGAAATTATTATTTCTATACTTATTATTTTTATATAATCATATAATTTATATTTTTATTCACCTTGGTCCTTGTGACCACATATGTGGTGTCTATATAAATGTTCCGATGATTGGAGCATTCAATTGTAAAGAAAGAGCTTGGGGATTGGGTGGATTCAATGTATAATATTAGATAGAAGTTCTTGGTAGAGGATATTATTGGTATATATTGTCCCTAGAGACAATGTATCAAGGATTTTTCATCCTACTCCTTTAGTCCATGACATATATTTCTTTTGGTATTATGAATTTTTATCTATGTTTGGGATTATACTAGATTGTTTTTTTCCCATACAAGTATTAATATATAGTTCAGTTGTGTGTGTGTTTGTGTGTGTGTGTGCAGGTTTTATAATGTTGTTGGATATTACTATTTCAGTGATACATTACTTTTTCTGGTTTTTATAGGATAAGGATTCCCATATATGTGTATACCCTCTAGGTTCAAGTCACCAACCTATATCCTATTGGATGTTGTCTTGGGGTGGAATTAGCTTTCAGAAGTCATTAGAGGGGTTACAGTTCATTGGTTCATGTCATATTCTATGTAAACAAATAGCAACACATCCATGAATGTAATTATTTGTTTTTGAAGTTTGAATTTTGATTCATTTATCAAAATTAGTGTAATTATAGTGTAATAAGAGGATAAAAATATGTTTAATGGTGTCACCATTATCTCATTGACTATATTCATCATACATCATCATATTAGTGTTGTCTTTTTTTATTTTTCAACTTATTATACTTTTTATAATGGTATTATTTCGTAACAAAATCATATTACTCTTATTAGTTTTTGTTTTACTCGTATATTCACATTTTACTGAATATATTATTTCATGAAAAAATAAAATGGGGGGGGGGAGATGGAACTTATTTAGTCCAATATCTAAGAATTTGAATTTTTAACTGTTTTGAGGTATTTTTATTAAAAAAATTCTAAAAGAACTATACATAATTTTATGAAACTATTATTATAAAAATATTTTTATGTTATAGAATATCATTGGTTTGTTAGCATTGGTATTTTTTATTTAATAAATATTCCTTGTTATTGTATGGACCATTAAAAAATTCAATGATATTGGGAGGGATTTTAGAATTAAAATTTATTTTCTCCATCTTAAATTCTACAATTTTGGTAAGGTTTAATATCTTTTGTGTTGTAGAAAACAATTTACAGTATATGATTTTTTTAGATAGGTAAAAATAACTACATTATAGTATATAAAATTTATATATTTTATTTTTCTTTATTTTTATCTCTAATACTATTATAATGGCTAGGGAATGTTATTTTTTATCTCAGAAAATTAACCAATTTTACTTTTTATATTGTATTCTTAGTTTTTTGGGGTTTTTTGAACAATTTTTAAATACGATAATGTATGATTAGGGAGTCATCTTGAGTTTTTATACCAATATAATTATTTATATAATAAAAATATATATTATATATATGTTAAATCACCAATAAACCCTTTTATACTTATTATTAAAGAATCATTTTTACTATCTATATATTTTAATAATGTGATCAGGGTTACTAAAAAATGAACTAAAAACATTACGTCTGAATTCTTATTCCATTGATATAAAAAAAGGTATTATATCTCTATTTACATTAATTTAATAATTTATATTTAGACATATATCAATTTTTTATCATTATTTTACATTAGTATTACTTTTAAAAAACATACCAAACCATGCTTGAAACAGATTTGTGGGTTCTATGTTAAAATAAAATATTCATCTGAAGGTTTCCATGTTAATGTTCAAAAACAATAAACCATAAATATTTATTTTTCTAGTATGATTATACAATAAATATATATTCCATAAAATTCAATTATTATCTAATATATGGAAACTAAGAAATATTTCCTTTTTTATGATTTATTAAATGGTCCAGGAAGCAACTACATGTGTGTTAGTTTTAATGAATTTTTTTTCTTTCTTATAAGATTTCATTGAGTTAATTGAAACAACAATCCTACTATATTTTTTGAAAACTCTTGTTATTTTTCTTGTTTATTATTTTCTATTAAAAAATTTAATTATCATAAATTTGATTTCATGTATGAAACATTTTTATTTGATTTTGTTTTCTATTAAATTTTAATCAAAATAGTGTTTTTATAATGTTTTATTAATTGGAGGTGCATTTAAATTTCATTTTATTAAACAATATCTTGCTCCAATAATATAGGGTGTAGATCCATTAATAATTACTATAGTTTGAAAATTTATTCTTAGTTTTTTTTTAATTAGTAATGGTGCAAAGTACTATCGGAAACTAAGGATGAATCAAAAGTTTAAAACCATTAATTGTGATCTACAAATCAAGGTTTATATTCTTATATTATGTGACTAGTTTTTGATATCTATTGGTTTATATAAATTATTTACTTTCAAACATGATTTATTCTTCTCTTTGATGAATTGTTTATTTCTTGTCAAAATTAATTTTTATATTAATGTTTTCTTGAGAGTATCAACCACTAACTATTGTTTTAAATATGATTTTTTGTTTTGAAATAGTGTATCACTCCCTTCATGTTTAATTTAATTATTTTCTACTGATGAATATTGATTCATTTGATAAAAACTATTTATGGAAATTATTTTACATTAAATTTAAATCGTTTTTGTCTACATTTATATTCATTTGGTCTTGATTATTTATGTAAATTATTAAGGTTTTTAATTGCAATGATATTTGATAATCCCCATTCACATTAGTTTCATATTTATTTCAAAAAATTTTAAATTAACCACATGAATGTCATATTATTTTATCAAAAAAATTTCACGTAATTAAAATAGTTAAATGTTATATGAATTTAAAAATATTATTGAAAAATTTCATAGTTAGGAACATTGGTTCCATAATATTGATTACACCTTATGTAACATAGTATTCATTTCTATAGGGAAACATTTTTTGGATTTTTTTTGAATAAATAATGTATTTTTTCTACATTATGACTTTAATGTTCTATATGATTATATACAATATAATTTTAATGATAATATATAATTTTTAAATGTTTTAATTTGGAATACATAGTGGATAAAATTATGTATAATATATTAATTTTAGATTTCTTTTTAATCTCATTAAAAATCCAGATATAGTTTTTTGTATTGCTAAAAATGTTAAAATAGAAAATTTTCACTGTTCAATGGAATCAACTATATATTATGTAAATAATTATTTTATAGAATATATACCAATGGTTCAATTTCTTGAGGGTGAGTAATCGTAATCAAGATTTAGTTAATATAAAATATTTATCATGGTAATAAAATATTATGCTTGAGGTTTACTAGTATATTATATTTTTGATTAAAAATACATTTATTTAAGTGATCATATGATAATAAATTTAATTAGTTTTACTGATTCATTAATGATTTTTCGAGATGGATGAATGTGAAAATGTAGAAATTTTTTATATGTTATCCTCTCAATGATGACCGAATGTCATAGAAATATGGATCTAGTTGTGTTTTATGGGATTTTTATGATGCTGATGTTTTCCACCATTGAATTACTTGATTATAAATATTTTTTTCAAAATATATTTCTAGAATTATGGAATTGAATACTTATCAACTATATATTTTATTATGGTTATGTTGTAATTTTTGTGAGAAAAAATAATCAAATGTGTTTTACTTTTATATACGATGTAGGTTTTTTGAAATTATTTCCTATATCATTTTGAATAGTTTCTTGTTAGAAACTCCATGATACCTTAATGACACCTCCCTCAATTCCAGAGGCCACCAACTAGATGCAAGGGTATAAATAGGTATCATGGAGAGGATATACCCTTTATTTTAGAGTATGCAATCATAAATAAACAATCTTTTATCATTCATATTAGATTATGTAGAAATAATATTTAAATTGAGCATGCTATATAAAGATAATTATGAAATATGGAATTCAAAACATTCTTACTACCCACTGGGATGATTACATATATTGACTAGATTAAGAAAAATAAATATGATAGATCCCTGAAATCAATAAGCCATGTCACACCCCATACTCCCGACTCCATCCATGATATCTGGTTAAACATCCAACATCTAAGACATGGGACTCTACCCAACCTATACCTACATCAATTGAATGTATTATTGGGTACCCATGTGTAATAGCGGTCCGAGCCAGGTTGTGAGTAGAAAAATCAATAGGGGACCACCAATTCTATCTCATACTAACTATAATTTGTTGTGATATGTTCATGTGACATGATCACTATAAATAAATAGATAACTGAAAAAATGTAAACAAAATCTACATACTCCAGCCTAATACAGAAATGACTCTAAGTTTTCCATGATGATAATTCAAACATAGTAAGAAATTCTGATCTTTGTGTTCAAGACCTTGATCTACTATACATTATTTGGCTATTGACGAGATGTCTCTAAACATGTCATGTTGACTATTCTAACCAACATGGCCCTCTTGTCAATCCCCTTGTCATCCAGGGTTATCAATAGTGCATATTCCCACCCGATGTAAAATGATCATCTTCATTTCATGCTATCTCAACCTACAAGGAGTAATATACTGATCCCCATGACATAAAATAAACACCTTAATTGAAATACTATTTGGGAAAAACATGAACATCCTTAGATCATCTAGTGAACATAAGTCAACAAGGAGTAATAAACTATCCCCATGGAATGTGTTATCAACTAACTGAGGGAGATAAAGTCATCCTTGTATCATAATAAAGTACCAAATGTTATATAATCATCCCAGAGCCAAGAAAATTTGGGAACCAAAGGTAATGTACCCATCATCTATCTGACACGAGGGTCTGAAGTAGGGAACACCTTCCCAGGGAATACACTATCTAGGGGCAACAGAAATAAAATTAAATCAAAATAAACATGCCATATGGGGCAGACAAATTCCCATTACCTTCATCATCATCTCCACCCCATTGGTCATGAATTTTTATTTCGGTTCTAAGTGACACCTTCAAAAATCACAACACATATCCATACTTACCTGCACTGGGTCAGTCTGTCGACAAGGCCCCCATTCGGGTATTCGGGGTCCCAAAATCAATATGGGACACTTATAAGGGTCCTAGGTCTCAAATAAGGTCTTTGGTAAATACATGATTCTTTAAGGGTGTTCATCCTTCAACATTATCAACTATTTAGTATGATTTATCTAACCCCATATGGTTCACCACATAAACATAGTCAAATATTTCGCCACAACCTATCATCGTCGTCATGGTCTCTATCAATCAATACGCTAACCCAACCTAGTTTCAGAAAGACTAATATATTACCACCTAGGATGATGCATATCATAATGGGTAGGATTGAAAGCCCCATACACATATCAATGAGATATAATTTATAGGAAACACAAAAGGGAGTCCTCTAAGGATTACCCATCCAATGAACTCTAATTCCACCATTACATCAATCTTAGTGGTGTCTCAAGATCCTATGGATTATCTAATAAGTCTCATTTGGCCTAGCCTCACCAATCGAGGGTCGGCAGGCCATTGAACATCTGAATATTTATGTCCTCAACCATCATCAAAAGTTGAAATAGAGTACATACAAGGGTTGTTCATGACCCCAATCACATATTCATTTCACAGTGTTGTGTAATTGAATAAACAATTTATTTGACATAACAATTTTATTTTAATTTAAACATATTATTTAAATTAAATAATTCATTTAACAAAAGGGTAATATTATAAATTAGGAATCCCACAAAATACAATCCATATAATCTAAATTGTAAATTTCATAGGGAAATTACATGATGCCACCAAACATTTTTTACATTTTCCCATCTATTTCATAACATGGACCCTCCTGCCTTGGATTTTCCTGATTGGTTCAGTCATCACCCTTCCCTACGAGGCCCTAAGTTTCATCACAATACATTTAAATTAATTTATTATAATAATTTGTTGATAAATTTTTTAATAAATTCACAATTATGTTTAAATTAGATAAAATAGATGAATATTTCACTCATTGACCCTTTATGTCGGGGCCACGACGATACTCTCTCCCACAAATTGTGATGTGTCCTTATCCTCTATTAGGGAAATTCAAATAAGTAAAACATCAAAAAATGTTACTTCTACTTAATTTATGCTAAAAATCATAGACAAATCACTATAGAAAAATATTTCACTGAAATTCTATGAAGTGATGTACATAAGACATATCAAGACATTCACTTATTAGGTTTCATGAAATCCCAATCACATCAAGATGATTCCACCATGATCTGGTGGAATCATCATTAAAAACACTAAGTAAAAAAAGAAAGGAAATATGTAGGAATAGAGGGATAATCCAAAGATGGATCGAAGAAAAATGAACCTACCTTAGATTGCTGGTGAAAAATTCCCAAAATCATCCCCCTAAAGGGGGATCATAGGAGCCAAGGGAGGTCATGGCTTGGATGGATTTCCTCCAATCATACCCCCTTATATCTCAAAAAACACAAGGGACTGGGTGGTAAATTTATAATCCCACCCTTCATTTAAAAACACATGAAACCCAATAGCTAGCTGATACTAGTCCTCTAACATGATGGTTGCCCTTATAGTGGAACTCATGCCAATTTTAGCCCCACCATGGCTAGTCAGTGGGATGGTATAGTGAAGATGGTGGATGAAATAGTTTTTACTATAGTATCCCAACCACACTGAGTAGCCTCTAACATCCACTAAGCCTTCACATTACCAATTTTACCAATTCAATATCCAAAATACCTACATTGAGGGGTATCATCCTTCAGATTTCAATTTTGAATTCGAATTCAAAATCAAGAATGTCCACTTATTTAAATAATAAAATTCATCTAGAAGATTCCACACCCATACATACAATAGGAATTAAAAACTCCCCACCATAAAAAATTTCATCCCCAAGAAGTCTATATGTGATACAACTAGACATCCCATCCTATCAAGGAAATCAATTTATCACCAAAAATTCCATTTCAAACACAAATATTTTGACTCTCTCCTCAAGTAAATCCTCCAATTTATGACCCTTAAGACGCTAAACCATGATCCAATGCTCTCAACCATTAACAAAATCCAAGATGGCAGTTTCATGAACTCTTAGTTCTTGAAACAACAACAATTTATTCATCTAAATCATCATTAGGCATACGATTCTCCTATTAGATTTGGTTCCCTAGAACCAACTTATTTTTACTTAATAATAACCTATATCCATAGTTATTAATATTAATAAAATTCATATCACATCATGATTGTTCTCCTGGATAACATAGTATGTGATAATTTCTTAAGAGTGGATATCACACTAAAAGTTCACAATAATTCCCCATTATGATGAGAACCTAGAAGTCATATGAAACAATTCTTAAATATATATTATATAGTTTTATGATATCATTTTAGGGACACCAATGATATAGGATATTATGGTTGGAGACACATTTCACTTTGAGGCACCTTCTCATGGTGTACTCCCATGGAAATATCCAGTGTAGGATATTACGAGAATGAGACCCGCTAGAAAGAAATTTGTATTCAAATGTTTCACTAGATGATCCTATCTATGCACATCTGTAGTGATCCTTATAATTTAATATTATTATTAATGAGTATTATGAGTCATTTACTTTGAGGTATTGATGAATATAGTGATGAAATATGTTCTCTGTGAGGTATGATACATTAGGTGCATCACGAGAAATGTTGTATTAATGAATAATCTAAGAAAGGATTTTTTCATTCTATTATTTAATAGATGATGATATATTAGGACCTTTTATGGAAATGATAAAACCTAAATATATGCATGGTCATTGTATTCTATGGGGAAGTTTTATTTCTGTAAAGTCAATGAACGATACATCTAGCACATAGGTTGATGGAACCATTATGCCACAAGCTTGATTTAAGATATCATGATAAAAAGATTATATTAAATAGTAAGCATTTGTATGAGGTATTATGTGATTGTGTCACTAAATTCTTTATCTATGGGTGAATTTTCATGTTTTCAGACTATAACCTTGGACATTGGGCTACTTCACCTAATTCCATTGAGAAAGTGACCTAGAGAGTCACACACTTAGTGTATCGAGAATCTCAGTTAAATAATATATTATTATTTAATATTTAATGAGTTGAAAAAATATTATTCTTAATCGTGGTTGAAATATTATTCATGTATGGTTGATCTAATAAATTCGGTCACCAATTATTCCAAATTATTTTATATGATAGGAATGTTTAATAAATAAATATTTTTTATTTATTGAATATAATATTTATTTATTTATTGGTGAACAATGAAGTGATATTTATTTATTAAAAAAATAGGCATTATTCATGGACCAAAAAATATAATGGTGAAATGAAAGTCCGAGTTTTTAGGTTTGATGAGAAATAATATACATTGATTATTATTTTATTAATTAATATTTAATTTAATTTTCAAGGTAAACGCATTTCAAGGATATAATAATATTATTATTATTTTAGAAATGGGGTTCCACAAGGGAATAAATAAATATTAATGATAACTTGTGAAAATATGTATTTATAAGCCATAACAGTATTTAAACCCAATTATATTATTTTTCAAGGTATCCAATTCATTTTATGTTTGAAAAAATGATAACCGAATATAATCCTATCAAGCCCTATATAGATCCCTATCTAGGAAGGCACCAAATAATTGAGAGTGGTCTTCCTCCGCCATCAAATCTTGAGTCCAGAGAGATCAAGGAGAATGACTTGGTCGCGATTTTCATTGTTATCAAAGGAAAGTGATGCAAGAGATAGGATCTATTATTCTAGCACTTGTAGATTTTAGCAGTGACATTTGAAGATTTTTGGAACACATGTGGATCACTACTAGAGGGAATTTTCTCTTGATTCCTACAATGAAAAAGGATATAATGTATATATGTTGTCAAATCCATCCATGAAGATATAATTTACATGAGATAATTATTTAATTAGTTAAATTAATTATAAATAACATGTTGTGGTCCTGCTCTTGGTTTCAGTGCTCTATCCCTTTTCTATTTTCTTTGATTAAATTCTGTTTCTTACCGAGTTCTTAATCATGTAAATATTATATTGATTCTCAATCATGACAAAAAACGAAATGTTTAGCATGACCCAACCCATGGTTCCACTATTCTAGAACCTACCAGTTGTAATATATATATATATATATATATTATTAATTAATTTCATTTTAATTTTTATATCTACATATCATGTATGAGTCATATTATAGTTATTACACTACATGCATTAAAGCATAACATGTGACAAAAAAATCATTTAATTCATGTAATCATTAAGTTGATAGTACAAATCAAGGAAGTACATTATAATTCATGTATTCCATATGTCACAAGAGAAGAATTGTATATGAGTATAATACTTGTTCTCTATATTTAGATGGGTATTCAACATGATTCCTTCAATGTAATTTTTTGTACATAATTAATTTTAAATAATTTAATTTGACTTGATTAAATTTTTTGGGGGTGATAATCTCATGGAAATTTAGATGACAATTAAGGTAAAATAATTGATTAATTAAATATAATAATTAATTAATTTGAGCATGATTTATCTTAAAGAATAATGTTTAAAAATTTCATGATAGTTTTATTAAATGAATAATTAATTTCATTATTATTAATGATCATGAGAATAGACCAATCCTTTGTATTTGATTTGTTTCAATTAACTTATTATTAAATTTAATTTGTGTTATTCATGTCATCTCTCATCTCATTATGTACTGTCTTTTATGTCTAGGTTTTCTTTTATGTAAACCATTTTATCCCAAATTTTGTGTGAGTAAAATAATATTCAATGGATGGAACTCCCATGCTATTGGAGGTAGTTCATGTTTGGATCCGAGGTGAAACAATTATAAGAGAGATACATAGGTGGAAAAGTGAAAAGATGTAGCACATACCAAAATTGGTACAAGGTTTTCCCTTAGGTTAGTAGTTAGTTTATCACCCAATAGGTAAACTGACCATTAGTAAAATATCATGATCATACCACTTTATTATGTTAAATCTATCATGTTTCATGGTTATTTCATTATGGATGTCTTGACATGATCAAATTAATTAATGAAATCTAAAATCCTAAAAGATAACACTAAAATAAATTTTATTACGAATAAATATTATAAAAAATTTGATAATAACTTATTTAAATCCACTTAATATTAAAAATAATGGATAAAGATAATAATTGGAATTTTATATATAAAAGTATAAAATACATCAATAATATATATTAATTCGGTATAGCCTTCCACTACTTCAGTTAAAATTTAACCACAGTTCAAAGTGATTAACTAGAAAAAGTCTCGATGATTTGAATTATCAGAAAATTGAAAAATGAAGGTTTGGGTTGACTTATCTTAGTCCACATCAAGGGTCGACTGTCAAAGAAGGACATGGTGTAACTGAGAGGCAAGGGTTAAGGAAATATAATTTAATAATTTCAGTATTATGGTGTCCAATCAAGAGATCAATGAGCTATGAGTTAATGAATTTGGCATTTTGAATTCCTCCTTAAAACCATTCATGTTCCTTGTCGAAAAAAATCTGGGTTAATGATATGGGGAATATGGATCTTTGCAACTAGAATTTCCAAGAAACATTATATTCCGAAGCCAATGGGGAGGGATATTGGGTTTCAAAAAACATGGAAGATTAATAAATATAATATTTATTTATTTGTCTAAATTTTATCATAAAAAGTACTAAATCTATGCTCATATTACTTGTAGAAGAAACAATACAAATGACATCAAACATATAATTGTAATCCATACCTTAGAAGTATAATCTTCTCACCAACAGAAATTTCCAAGAGTAAAAAATATGCATATGAATTATCCTTTTCTATGAAATAAAATTATATTTGTTTGAAGAACATATTCCTAAGGAACCCAATAATAATGCTAGGGATAAATATTTATCTCTCTATGAGAAACATTTGAATGATGATATAGAATTTCAGAGTTTTAGGTTATCATCTGTGACCAATGAGATTTTAAATCAACACGAGGACATGGATGCCTATACCATGATGTCTCACCTTTGGGATCTCTATCTAGAGAAGGCGAGGAAAGAGAGATAGGAGATCTCCAATGCTTTGATTGCAGCTAATCTTGGACATTATTCACCAGCTGGACCTTATGTAGTCAATATTAGTGGATAAATTGAAAACATAGAAATATTAATGACTAAATTCCCATATGATCTATGCATAGATCTCATACTTTCATCATACCCAACACATTCTACAGTTTTATTATTAATTAATATATGAAAAATAATGAGAAGAGTCTTTCAGTACATCTTAATTTGATTCATCAAGTGGATGAGGATATTGGGTTTGACAAAACCATGGTTGTCATGACCCGTCCTCGGGGCCCGAGCCGTGACTACCCCAATCCCGCCTTCCATAGGCCAGGGGCTGGCGACTAGCACCAAGGCATAAATCCCGGAAAAATGGAAGGCATTTCCTTAGAAAAGTAAACAAGCACCACAGAGTAAGCAAGAGGAAAAGTAAACACTAAGTAAAAACTATAACAAGATGTGCTGAAAGTAAAAGGGGCCGAAAATACAAGCCCAACTGTAAAGTACAACTAAAAGGGGAAAACAACAACTGAAAAGAAAATCCACAGCGCCGAGCCATCCTCTGGAAGTTCCACCTGAAGGGTGGGTACAGTTAGCCTCCACTACTCCTCGGTTCCACCTGACCGCTCCGAGTACGTCCCGCCCAGTGGTCTACCTCCATGTACCGTCTAGCTCCGCAAGCCTCCACCACGATCAGCACTGTCCGTCGTCTGCAACCAACACAACGTAGTGTGGGCATAGCCTGTGCAGGGGTGAGTATAAGCTACTCAGTAGGGACCCCGAGACCCCCGAAGGTCTCCCAGAATCCACAAAGGATTATCCAAAAAGGAAAGATAAAATCACGAAGTAACATCCGACACGACCTAGGTATATGCCCATACATATACCTAAGTCATCAATTCCCGTTCGGCTCCAACATCCGAGCCCAAGCACAACCCAGTCTACATAAGAAAGAAAAACGTATACCCACACAGGATAGCACAACATAATCCACAAAGGAGAGTAAAAGTAAATCCACACAGGATAGCTCAGCACAATCCACAAAGGAGAGTAAATAGTAAATCCACAGAGGATAGTTCAACACAATCCACAAAGGAGAGTAACACAAGATTCAGCTCAAACAGGTATACTTCTTGTATGACGATAAAGATGATAACTGATCCATCTAAGTCATCGGACCCACAAAGGATCGAAAGGTACTAACCCCCGTAATTACCCACACAGGATCAGACCCACATAGGATCAACAGGTAACTAACCCCCACAAAGACCCACACAGGATCAGGCCCACACAGGACCTGTAGGCGCTGGCTCACACAGAACCGCTGAGCGCTGACCCACACAGGATCGGATCCACACAGGATCTGTAGAACTAATCCACGTAGGATCACTGAGTGTAGTCATCGTCACAGTCCACTGAGGATATCTGCACAGTCGTCGTCACAGTCCACTGAGGATCTCTGCACAGTCGTCGTCGCAGTCCACTTAGGACCTCTGCACAGTCGTCGTCGCAGTCATAGCATCAGTCGCAGACAGCTCTAGGGTTCCCGCACACAGCAAGCTTGTTCGGGAGGGTCCGCTCCACGAGCCGAGAGGCTGATACATAAACTAACACAAAGTCCAAAGTTGATGCATCCAAATGTTCCGTATCATCAACAGGAACTCAACGTCGAAGACGGCGCGTCGATCGGACGCCCGGTCTGAGAGTTATTGGCTTTTTCGTCCCAGGGGCCCGGTTGGTTTTTAAGGCAAAACCAACCCGACCGTACTCCACCTACGTCGAAACCTCGGGCGGAGTGATCCAAAAGATCCGTCTCACTTAGAAGAATTCAACAAACTCGATGGCACATCAATCGGACGTCCGGAGCTCAAGATATGAGCGTTTCCGCTCCGAGGGCCCGGTTGGTTTCGTGTACGAACCAACCCGTCCGAACCCAAAGTATTCTGAAACCTTGAGTGCAATATACCAAAACGACGGTCTAGATCCAAGTATCGTTTTTCCGCTGACAACGCGTCATTCGGAGGCCCGTAGCTCATGTTACGGGCAAAAGACCGAAAAGGTCCGAAGACGGGGGTCTGGCCTCGGGCCGACCCGACCCGACCCCCCCTGGGTCGTCCGAACTGGGTCGACCCGACCTGGTCCAACCCGGCAGAACCCGATCCGGCCCGGCCAGGGCGCGGCCCGGCTCGGCTCGGCCGAGCGGCCGAGCAGCGCGGATGCCGCGGGGCGCTGCCCCCGCGGGTTGGAGGTGCCGCGGCCCCGCGTGGGGCCTCGCTGGATCAGTGGACGCGGTATGTCACCGCGTCCCGTGCGTGTGAGCCGGACCCGCGCGGCCGCGGGTCCTCTGGCTGCAGCCGCCGTGGCTGAAGCTGCGACGGCCCTGTCCGGCGGCGCGCCATGTTGCCGCCGCCTCCAGCCGCCCGCGCCGCCGGTAGCTTCCGTGGGCCACCGGAGTTGCTCCGGTGGTCCGTTTTCCTTCCCGTCTGCACCGCTGTTCCTTCCGTGTTCCATTCTTCACTGCGGAATCAAAAAATCTCCATTGCGTCACATTTTGTCATCACCCGAAAAATTCGCACAACAACGAAGAACGGCGGAGGGTTGCCGGGCCGTGTTCCTTTGGCCCACACCCTCCGCGTTAGATAATAATAGCGGGAGAATTATTCAACACATGAATACATAACCAAAAACAATTTTAGTGAATTAAAATTGTTTTTATGAACTGGGTTCTTCATTTTGAACGGAAAAAAACACGGGAATGTAAAACATTCAAAAAAAATCCCTACCTCGTCAAGTGTCGAACGCGCGTTCTTCGCGGAATTGATCACCACAGAAGGAGGCGATCGTCGCGTCGCGGAAGGCGTCGTGTCGTCGCGAGAGGGTGTCGCATCGTCGCAGAATACGGTGCGCGTCAACGAACTCCAAGGTTCAAGAATAATAGATTTAATTTTAATAATTAAATCCATCTTGAGTTAAAAAACACAAAGGAATTTAAAGAAACGAAAACTCTCACCTCAACGGATGATCGAAGATTTTGTTGCGGATTAAGGAATGTCGCTGAAGAATGTCACGGGAGAGGAAACGTCGGCGTCGCGGCACACGACGTCACGTCGTCGATTTCCGCGGGTTCGGCATTCTTCGTCAGAGGCCGGTGTTCTTCGCGTTCTTCACGTTCTTTGCGAAAAAGGGTGAGGCACAATAATTTTGTCAAAAGCCTCTCAACGTGTAATCCTCAAGATGTGGCGTTGTTCTTATTTTATTATTACGCCAATGGATTTCAAACAGGTTAAGAAATGAAAAAGATATAAGTAACGACCCATTAATTCGTAGAATTAATTCAACAAAATAAACCACCCAATTAATTGGTGCGTTAAGAAATCAAGAAAACGCATCAGTTGACTTTCATAATGACGGGTTTTCACGGGTGCATTACTTAGCGGAAAAGAAACGGTGGGGCTCGTGCGGGCCCCACCTCACAAATATCCTACTTAGAGGGTAGGATATTTTTCGATAGTACCCTATCCGTTTCAACTCAGTTAAACAACTTTATGTGTCTTTCAAGTGGCTTAAAGTGAAATTAAAATAAAATTGTCACACAACTTTATTTTATTTCATAACTTTAAACCCAAAAAAAATTAAAAACCACAACTGAGAAAACGCAACACCGGAAGAGGCATTTCTAAGAAAATACCGGCGCTGCGATTCCATCATTGCCCTCAGAATTCGATTCCGGACACCAGTTCAAAAGTTAGAAAAACCGGCTCGTCCGTTCACTGAACGTACCCGAGCCAAACTTCGGAAAATGATTCCGGGCACACCGGGACTCGGAATCAGGTGCCGTCAGAAACTGCGATCTTGTAAAATTCCAAAGAAAATTAAGAAAAAAATTTCCTTGAAATTTACGCGTCTTTACATTACTCCCACCTCAGGTCTTTACGTCCCCATAAAGATACATCACAAACTAGGGGAAAAAATGTGGGTACTGAGCACGCATCTGAGCCTCCTACTCCCAAGTGCTCTCCGGGAGGTTCCCATGCTGCCATCTGATGCGCACTAGAGGAATCGATCGTCCACGTAGGACTCGCTCCTATCGATCCTCGATCTCCACTGGGACCTCCGCAAAAGTCGCCCCATCATCAACGCCTAGCTCCCCATGGTCAATGATGTGCGTCGGGTCGTGCACATATCTCCTCAGCTGAGATATGTGGAAGACGTCGTGCACCCGGTGCAACTGAGGTTCTAGAGCCAGGCGATAATCCACCTCGCAAATCCTTCTGAGGACCTGGAAAGGTCTGATGAATCGTGGGGACAACTTGCCGCCTCGGCAAAATCATCGTATTCCACGTCGAGGTGAGACACGCAAGAAGGCGTGGTCGCCATCCTCGAACTCTAGTGGCCTCCGCCTCCTATCAGCATAAGACTTCTGCCAGATCTGAGCTATCCTCATCCGCTCCTGGATGACCTGGACCTTCTCTGTCGTGGCCCGGACCATCTCTGGTCCCACAAGTGCTGACTCCCCAGGGTCTGTCCAGCACAAAGGAGATATGCAAGGTCTTCCCTATAACGCCTCGTATGGTTCCATCCCGATGGTGGAGTGGTAGATGTTGTTTTACGCGAACTCCACCAAAGGTAGATGGTCCTCCCAGTTGTGACCAAAGTCGAGGACACATGCGTGGAGCATGCCCTCGAGAGTCTGAATGGTTCTCTCCGTCTGACCATCCGTCTGAGGGTGAAAGGCGGTGCATAGACGTAGCCGCGTCCTGAACGCCTCCTACAACCCCTTCCAAAGCCGGGAAGTAAAGCGAGCGTCCCGATCGGATACGATAGACGATGGAACACTGTGAAGACGTACAATCTCATGCATGTAGAGACGCCCCAAGATCTCTAATGAGCCCTGCTCTCTGATGGGTAAGAAGTGTGCCGACTTGGTGATTCGGTCAACAATCACCCAAATGGAGTTGTGACCTCTGGAAGTGCGTGGAAGTCCAGTCACGAAGTCCATAGATATCCCGTCCCACTTCCACTCTGGGACCTCCAAGGGCTGTACCAAGCCTGCTGGTACCTGATGCTCTGTCTTCACCTGCTGGCAGGTGAGGCATCGTGAAACGAACTCTGCCACATCCTTCTTCATGCCTGACCACCAGTGCTATCGTCTGAGGTCCTAGTACATCTTCGCCACTCCAGGATATACCGCCAAAGGAGAAGTGTGAAGCTCTCTCAGCACCTCCTCTCGTAAAGCAACTGGTACCAAGGTACGTCCTCTGAAAAGGACGTCGTGCTCTTCTCCATGGGAGAAACCATCAGGTGCCTGTCCCAAGGATATCTATGCACGCCGTGTCTCATAGTCAGCGTCCCCACGCTGTGCCTCTCTGACCTGATGTAGAAGTGGAGGAGAGACTGCGAGAGACTGAATGAAGGCTGCTTCGTCCCTATCCACAATGGATATCTGCAAGGTGTCTAGCTTCTCTGTCGCCTCCTCAAGTAGTTGAATGCCCATCCTCCTGTTGAGGGCATTGACTACTACGTTCCCCTTCCCAGGAGTATAGACTATCTCAAAGTCATTGTACTGGAGGAACTCGAGCCATCACCGCTGTCTCTGGTTCAGGTCCTTCTGAGAGAAGATGTACCTGAGACTCTGGTGGTCAGAAAACACTGTAAATCACTCGCCCATCAGATAGTGCCGCCATGTCTTCAGAGCGAAGACCACTGCTGCTAACTCCAGGTCATGAGTGGCGTAGTTCTGCTCATGCGGCCTCAACTGACATGATCCATAGGCAATCCCGGTCCACTCCTACATCAGGAAACATCCGATTCCGGTCCCTGATGCATCGTAGTAGACTACATATCCAACTCCCTCCTCAGGCAACCTCAAGATAGGTGCACTGGTCAATCTCTGTCTCAGCTCCTGGAATCTCTGCTGACATCTGTCTAACCACACAAAGGGTTTCCCCTTCTTCGTCAAAGCTGAGAGTGGCGCCGCAAATTTGGAGAAGTCCGGCACAAATCTCTGATAGTATCCGGCTAGACCCAAGAAACTCTGCACCTCAGTCACGCTCCTGGGTGGCTCCCAAGCTAGCACTACCTCAATATTCGTGGGATCCACTGCAACTCCCACCTCAGAAATGATGTGCCCCAAGAATTGGAACTCACGTAACTAGAACTGGAACTTCGAGAGCTTTCCATAAATCTAGTGCTCTCGGAGTGTGTCTAGTACAACCCGCAAGTGGTAGGCGTGCTCCTCCTCCGTGGTCGAGTACAACAAAATGTCGTCGATGAAGACCATGGAAAATCGATCGAGGTATGTCTAGAAGATCCTATTCATGAGGCTCATGAACACTGATGGAGCATTGGTTACGCCAAATGGCATAACCAAGAACTCATAGTGGCCATACCGACACCTAAAGGCCATCTTCTGCACGTCCTCGTCTCGAACTCTGAGCTGATGATAGCCTGAACTGAGGTCTATCTTCGAGAACCATCATGATCCCTTGAGCTGATCGAAGAGGTCATCAATCCTCGGTAGCGGATACTTGTTCCTCACTGTCACCTGGTTCAGGCGACGATAGTTGACACACAGTTGCATGCTCCTGTCCGCCTTCTTGGCGAAAAAAATCAGGGAAGCCCAGGGTGAAACACTGGGTCGGATGAACCCCTTGCCCTGCAAGTCCTCCAACTGTACCCGTAGCTCTCGAAGCTCGGTGGGAGCCATTCGATATGCTGGAGTGGATATCTGGGCTGTCCTGGGGTACAGGTCAATGTAAAAGTCTACCTCTCTGCGAGGAGGTAGTCCTGGAATGTCGTCGGGGAAGACGTCCGCATACTGATCCACCACTGCAGGAAAACTAGGACTCCGCACGTCCACTGCTCCTAGGATGAGACTAGCCAACTGATGAGTGATGGGTTGTCCCCTCCTCTGCGAGAGTCCCTCCTGTGCTGCAAAGGCTCCCTTCTCACCGGTGAAGGTGAACCTGCTCCCGTCGGTGCACACACATCGCACCTTGTGCCTAAAACAGTCAATCTAAGCTTGGACTGTAGATAACCAATCCATGCCCAAGATGATGTCGTAAGGCCTCGACGCCGCTACAAGAAGATCCCAGCCGAAGATCTCACATCCTAGAGTAATCTCACACTGCCAGCACCAGTGCGTAATCGTTGAGCCTGCTCCTGTAGGGGTCTATAGCCGTAAGGATCGAGCTAACGGCTCTGTCGGAATCTCCGAGCTCCGAACAAGGGTAGTGGCTATGAAAGAGTGACTCGATCTTGTGTCTATAAGGACTGCAACAAGGGTGGAATAGACACAGATCTTACCTCGAATCATCTCTGGCGCGCCGTGGTCGTAGGCCTCCGCTTCCTGGATCTGTGCCTGTCTCTGCCCGCCAGCTCCCTGTGGTCGGGGCGGACCTCCTGGTGGTGGTGGTGGCAGAGCCTCAAAGTGTCTCCCACCACCTGCTGCTCGGACATCTCCACTGCCTCGTCCACCTCCTCCCTGCGGACCGCCACGGTCGATCCTCTGCCTCTGCCTGGGTGGCCCCTCCACCGTCTGCTGCTCCTCGGCATGGCGGGTCAGGCAGTCACGAGCCATGTGGCCCTGCCCACCGCATGCGTAGCACTGCCTGCCTCTCGAAAAACTAGCTCCGCGCTGTGTTCCCCGCACTGCTGAGCCAGTCTCCTGAGGTCGTCTACGAGAGGGTCTGGTCTACTTGGAACCCTAAGTCATCCGTCGGCTACCTACTGCCGAAGACTCCACTACCTTCCGCCCTGTGGTAGGTCTCTCTGTGGACTCAGCCAGAAAGCTCTCGATCAGAAGGGCTCGCTCCAGTACTCCTGCCTGGGTCGGGATGCTGAGGGAGATCAGCGATGCCCTGATCTCGTGTCTCAAACCCTGCTCAAAGGTCCGGGCCCAGAATAAGGGGTCCCATACCATATCTGTCGAGTAGCGAGGAAGATCGGTAAACCTCGCCGCGTAATGGGTGACCGTCAAGCTGCCCTGCCACAGCTGAAGAATCTCCTGAATGCGCACCGCACGGAGGGTGGTCGGGACAAACTCTGAGCGGAAGAGGCTCTCAAAGTCTGTCCAGAGAAGAGATGACTCATCGTGCACCTGGAGCATCAAGCTCCACCATCGGCCCGCTACTGCGTGCAGTATGCTCGCCGCGAGGATCACCATGAGGTCTGCTGGTGTCCTCACTAGCCTGAAAACTCGTACGACCGCCTCCAGCCAGTCCTCGGCTGCCTGGGGGTCCGTCTCCCCACGAAACCTAGGTGGTCGCTGGTGCTGGAACTCGTGTAGAGCTCCGAGGCAACGTGCATCTTCAGCGGTCGGTGCTGGAAGCATCAGGGGATCGGCGGGTAAAGGTACCGCCGGTGCCTCTGCTGTTAGCGGGCCCTGTACCGAGGCCTCGTCGCTCAGCGGGCTGTCGTCGTGCTCTACTCTCGGAACCCTAGATGCCTACCGTCGTGGGGCCATCCTGAAAAAGGAAACAAGTACGTCACGGTCAGAATAGTATACCTGGTGAGATGACACAAGTAATCCCAAAGAAAACCTGAAACACACGTGCAATCAACGTTTTCGTGCATTAAGTCGGAAATCAGAAGTCAGGGTCCTGGTGTACGGATATGTCGGCCGTCGCACCAACACTGGACTCCCTGGACTGATAACCACACTCAATACGCTAAAAAATATTGCTTCACATAGAAGAAAGATCAGAGTCTGCGGTAGAACCGACCACCTATGATACCAATTTGTCACGACCCGTCCTCGGGGACCGAGCCGTGACTACCCCAAGCCCGCCTTCCATAGGCCAGGGGCTGGCGACTAGCACCAAGGCGTAAATCCCGGAAAAAGGGAAGGCATTTCCTTTGAAAAGTAAACAAGCATCACAGAGTAAGCAAGCAGAAATGTAAACACTAAGTAAAAAACTGTAACAAGCTGTGATGAAAGTAAAAGGGTCCGGAAATACAAGCCCAACTGTAAAGTACAACTGAAAGGGGAAAACAACAACTGAAAAGAAAAGCCACAACGCCGAGCCGTCCTCTGGAAGTCCCACCTGAAGGGTGGGTACAGATAGCCTCCACTGCTCCTCGGGTCCACCTGACCGCTCCGAGTACGTCCCACCCTGTGGTCCACCTCCAGGTCCCGTCCTGCTCCGCAAGCCTCCACCACGATCAGCGCTGCCCGTCGTCTGCAACCAACACAACGTAGTGTGTGAATAGCCCATGTAGGTGTGACTATAAGATACTCATTAGGGACCTTGAGACCCCCGAAGGTCTCCCAGAATCCACAAAGGATAATCCACAAAGGAAAGATACAATCGCGAAGTAACATCCGACACGACTTAGGTATATGCCCATACATATACCTAAGTCATCAATTCCCGTTCGGCTTCAACATCCGAGCCCAAGCACAACCCAGTACACACAGGAAAGAAAAACGTATACCCACACAGGATAGCACAACACAATCCACAAGGGAGAGTAAATGTAAATCCACACAGGATAGCTTAGCACAATCCACAAAAGATAGTAAACAGTAAATCCACACAGGATAGTTCAACACAATCCACAAAGGAGAGTAACACAGGATTCAGCTCACACAGGTATACTTCTTGTATGACGATAAAGATGATCACTGATCCATCTAAGTCGTCGGACCCACAAAGGATCGAAAGGTACTAACCCCCGCAATGACCCACACAAGATCAGACCCACACATGATCAATAGGTAACTGACCCCCTAAAAGACCCACACAGGATCGGGCCCGCATAGGACCTGTAGGCGCTGGCTCACACAGAACCGCTGAGCGCTGACCCACACAGAATCAGATCCACACAGGATCTGTAGCACTGATCCACGTAGGATCGCTGAGTGCAGTAGTCGTCGCAGTCCACTGAGGATATCTGCACAGTCGTCGTTGCAGTTCACTGAGGATCTCTGCACAGTCGTCGTCGCAGTCACAGTAGCAGTCGCAGCCAGCTCTACGGTTCCCGCACACAGCAAGCTCGTTCGGGAGGGTCCGCTCCACGAGCTGAGAGGCTGATACATCAACTGACACAAAGTCCTAAGTTGATGCATCCAAAAGTTCCATATCATTAACAGAAACTCAACGTCGCAGACGGCGCGTCGATCGGACGGCCGGTCTGAGAGTTATTGGCTTTTTCGTCCCAGGGGCCCGGTTGGTTTTTAAGACAAAACCAACCCGACCGTACTCTCAGGCTGAGTGAGCCAAAAGATCCGTCTCACTTAGTGGAATTCAACAAAGTCGATGACACGTCAATTAGACGTCCGGAGCTCAAGATATGAGCATTTCCGCTCCGAGGGCCCGGTTGGTTTCGTGTACGAACCAACCCGGCCGAACCCAAAGTATTTCGAAACCTTGAGTGCGATATACCGAAACGACCGTCTCGATCCAAGGATCGTGTTTCCTCTGACGGCGCGTCGTTCGGAGGCCCGTAGCTCAAGTTACAGGTAAAATACCGAAATGGTCCGAAGACGGGGGTCTGGGCCCGGGCCGACCCGGGTCGACCCGACCCGGTCCAACCCGGCCGAACCCGGTCCGGCCAGGCCCGGGCGCGGCCTGGCTCGGCCGGCCGGTCCGGCTCAGCTCGGCCGAGCGGCCGAGCAGCACGGATGCCACGGGGCGCTGCCCCTGCGGGTTGGAGGTGACGCGGCCCCACGTGGGGCCACGCTGGATCAGCGGACGCGGCATGTCGCCGCGTCCCATGCGTGCGAGCCAGAACCGCGCCGCCGCGGGTCCGCTGGCCGCTGCCGCCGCGGCTTCACCCGCGGCGGCCTTGTCCGGCGGCGCGCCGGGGCCCCGCCGCCTCCGGCCGCCGGCGCCGCCGCGCCGCCGGTAGCTTCCGCCGGCCACCGGAGTTGCTCCGGTGGTCCGTTATCCTTCCCGTATGCGCCGCTGTTCCTCCCGGGTTCCGTTCTTCACTGCGGAATCAACAAATCGCCATTGTGTCACGTTTTATCATCGCATGCCAAATTCGCACAACAACGAAGAACAACGGAGGGTTGTCGGGCCGTGTTCGTTTGGCACGCACCCTCCGCGTTAGATAATAACAATGGGAGAATTATTCAACACATGAATACATAACCAAAAACAATTTTAATGAATTAAAATTGTTTTTATGAACCGGGTTCTTCATTTTGAACGGAAACAAACACGGGAATGTAAAACATCCAAATAAAATCCCTACCTCATCAAGTGTCGCACGCGCGTTCTTCGCGGAATTGATCGCCGCGGAAGGAGGCGATCGTCGCGTCGCGGAAGGCGTCGCGTCGTCGCGGGAGGGAGTCGCGTCGTCGCGGAATACCGTGCGCGTCGATGAACTCCGAGGTTCCAGAACAACAGATTTAATTTTAATAATTAAATCCATCTTGAGTTAAAAACCACAAAGGAATTTAATGAAATGAAAACTCTCACCTCAACGGATGATCGAAGATTTTGTTGCGGATTAAGGAATGTCGCCAAAGAACATCGCGGGAGAGGAAACGTCGGCGTCGCGGCACACGGCGTCGCGTCATCGATTTCTGCGGGTTCGGCATTCTTTGTCGGAGGCCGGTGTTCTTCGCGTTCTTCGCGAAGAAGGGTGAAGGCACAAGAATTCTATCAAAAGCCTCTCAACTTGTAATCCTCAAGATGTGGCGTTGGTCTTATTTTATTATTACGCCAACGAATTTCAAACAGGTTAAGAAACGAAAAAGAGATAAGTAACGACCTATTAATTAGTAGAATTAATTCAACGAAATAAACCGCCCAATTAATGGTACATTAAGAAATTAAGAAAACGCGTCAGTTTACTTTCATAATGACGGGTTTTCACGGGTGCGTTACTTAGCGGAAAAGAAACGGTGGGGCTCATGCGGGCCCCACCTCAAAAATATCCTACCAAGAGGGTAGGATATTTTTGGATAGTACCCTATCCATTTCAACTCATTTAAACAGCTTTAAGTGGCTTTCAAGTGGATTAAAGTGAAATTAAAATAAAAATGTCGCACAACTTTATTTTATTTCATAACTTTAAACCCAAAAAAAATTAAAAACCACAACTGAGAAAACGCAACTGCGGAAGAGGCGTTTCTAAGTAAATACCGGCACTGCGATTCCATCGGTGCCCTCAGAATTCGATTCTAGACACCGGTTCAAAAGTTAGAAAAACCTGCTCGTCCGTTCACTGAACGCACCCGAGCCAAACTTCAGAAAATGATTTCGGGCACACCGGGCCTCGGAATCAGGTGCCGTCCGAAACTACGTTCTTGTAAACTTCCAAAAGAAATTAAGAAAAAAATTTCATTTAAATTTACGGGTCTTTACAATGGTCCTTATGGTGAATAATAAATTGAAAAAAAGGAAAATTTGGATACAAATCATAAAATTTATAAAGCTCTTGAGCACCATCCTTACAAAAAGAGGAATATCTAGAGGTAGGGAAAGGAAAAAAAGGAATCATGTTTTTCATGTGGAAAGAAATGAAAATGGAAGAAGAACATAACCCAAAAGAAAGGGAAAGATAACAATGTTTTCTTTATCAATTTTAATATTTTAATATCTACACATTTGTTATTAGATATAGCTTATGGTGATCACATCACTATCCAAATTAAAAAACCAAACAGATTTCAAAATATCTCTAGAGGAGAGGTGGATCTGTTAGATTCTCATGGTTCAAGGATGTATTCTCAAGCAATTGGTGACTTCTACATTTCATTTACAATAATATTGATTTTGGTTTTAAAATAAATTTTTTATATACCAAATATTTCCAAGAAAATAATTTATGTATCATTACCAGATGTAGATGGTTAATTTTCATGTTTTGAAATAAAATTTGTTTATTTTCTAAATACAACATATGGTATGGTATGTAACATTTAAATAACGGTATTTATACATAAAGTTATGATAACAAATTTCTATTAACATATAACGAATCATGTTCACATGAATCATATAACACCCATCTATAACATAACCCTCTTTGTCATGTAAATGTGAAGAAATTGAAAAGGAATTATCAAGATGGTTATTTAGAATAATTTTATCTAAATCTACATGAAATATGTAATTCTTATTTTCAAGATAAAATGACCAAAAAATAATTCAGTGGATTGGGTGAAAGGTCAAAAAAGATTCTAGGATTGGTACACAGTAGTGTGTAGGGACCATTTCTAGTAGAAGTTATAGGTGGGTATTCATACTTCATAACATTTACTAATGACTTTAGTAGATATGTTTATGTATAATTGATGAGGTGTAAGTTAGAGCCATTTGAGTATTATGGAATACAAGAATTAAAGAGATAATCAAATTGGAATGAATATAATGAAAATTTGATCAGATCGAGGTGGTGAATATCTTAAAAAAAGTGTTTATTGAATTTCTATGGTATTTTGGAATTCTATCTCAACTCACTCTACCTTACACACCCCAATGGGATAGTGTTAGTGAAAGGAGGAACAATACCTTGTTATACATGGTATGTTCGATTATGAGTCATGCATATCTTCTATTATCCGGTTGAGGATGTGCATTAAAAACTACCACCTATAAATTAAAATGAGTACCATATGAAGTGGAGAATGGAATTCACAATTAGTTATGGAGTGAAAAGAAATGATTTTTGTTGCATACATGTCTATAAAGTTAACATGATTTTGTTAAGGCCTTCTCATGTAACAAACTATATCCTCTGGACACAAAGTGTATCTTTATAGGCTATCTTAAGGAAAAAAGGCACATTACATGTAAAACCCCTTATACAATAATGTAAATGTATCCAGACAAGCTATCATTATAGAGAGGGATCCCATACTCCAAAAGGATAGTGTGAGAAAGATTGAATTTGACAAAATTGAATGTCAAGAAACATAATAATTGGTGAATGAATAGATTATATAGGTCCCTATTGAATAATTAGTTCCTAAAATAGATGTATTAAGTAGGAGAACAAGAGAGGTAAAAGAATAAAACAGATACGGTTTCCTCGTCACCATATATGTTGACTCATTATTGGTTGATAATGATTAAACTCTATCCTACAAAGAGGCACTAAAGAGATAAAAAGCTAAAAATATAGAAAGAATCCATGAATTATGACATGTTTTCCATGTTTCAAAACAAATTTTGGGTTCTAGTCGATGCACCAGTTGGTGTAAATCCCCTAGGGTGAAAATGGGTATTCAAGACAAGACTATACATGAAAGGTACAATAAAAACATATAAATAAAGGCTAGTGGATAAAGGGTTTAAACAAAATCATGGAATTGACTATGGTGAAACCTTTTCGCCAGTTTCTGTGTTTATATCCATTAGAATTCTACATGATATTGAATCTTAACATGTTTATGAGATTTGGCATATAGATTCCGAAACTATTTTTCTTAATATGAACATTTAGGAAGCTGTCTATATGACGCAACCACAAGGTTTTGTGAATCTAGGTGATTCCAAAAATATTTTGAAGTTGTAGAGATCCATTTATGGATTGAAGAAAGAATCTAGGTCATGAAACATTAGATTTGATGAAGTTTTAAAATAATTTGGTTTCATTAAGAATGAATGTGAGATATGTGTTTACAAGAAGTTTTATGGAAATTCAATCATTACCCCAATTGTATATGTCGATGAAATAATACATATTCCAAATGACATAATAGTCTTACAGTGTGTTAAGGACTAGTTAAACAAATGTTTCCCCGTTAATGAGTTAAGTGAAACAACCTATAATCTAGGGATTATGTTCGTTTGTGACCGATCCAATAGTCTTCATAGACTTATTAAAAGTAATTACATTTACCAGATACTAAATATATTTATTACGGAGAAATATAAAAGGTTATTGGTTTCAATATCACATAGTTAATATATTTCTAATAAAACGTGTCCCTAGACACAATATGAGAAAGAGAGAATCAATAATACCCCATATGCTTCTATGATAGGATCAATAATGTATGCCATGTTGTGTACTTGACATTAGGGTTCATATCAGCATGGTGGAATGATATGAAGAGGGTCCAGGAGAAAAATATTTTTCAGTTGGTAAGGCTATCCACAGGTATCTGACAAAAACAAAGGATATGTTCCTGGAGTTTGGAGGGGATATGGAGCTGGTCATCAGGGGTTATATGTATTCTTGTTTTCAAATAGATTAGAATGATCTGAAGTTGCAGTCATGATATGTTTTATATCTCAATGAAGAAGATGTCACATTGAAGAGTTCAAAGAAGCCAATTTTCATTGATTCAATAGTAGAGTCTGAGTATATAGAGGATTTTGATGTGGGAAAGAATCCATTTGGATACAATACTTTTTCAAGGATCTTGATGTGGTACCTATCTAAAAAGACCCCATCACAGAGTACTGTGATAATACTGCAATAGTGTCTATTGTAAAAGATCCAAGCTCACACAAACTGAAAAATCATATAATTATTAAGTATCACATCATGATGGATTTTTATAAATGGGAGAAATTTATAGAAAGAATATTTCCCTTGAAAGATTATGTGGTGGACTGCTTGACTAATGGATTATCTTAGTGGAAGCATGAGTATCATGGGAGACCTAGAAAACAGAACATTTTTGGTAGTTGGCTCTAGTTCAAGTTAGATTCTATTGGAGTTGGTTTCCTAGAACAAACTTCTATGTACTTTATAATAATATATATTCAATGTTAATAATATTAATAAAATTCTTATCACATCATGATTGTTATTTTTTATAAAATAATACGTGATAATGACCTAAGAGTAACTGTTTCACTAAAAGGTAAAAGCATTTCCCCACAATGATGAAAACTTGATAGAGCTACAAAAATATTCTTAAGTATATGTTATATATCTAGATGATATAATTTGAGGTATAGAAATGATACATTCTATTAGGGGTGGAGACTTATAGGACATGATGCAACTTGTAATGGTGTACTCCCTTGGTAATATCTAATGTAAGATATTAGGAGAACAAGACCTTTTAGTTGGAAATAAACATTCATATGTGTCATTGGATATTCTTATATGCAGATGTGTATTCTGACCCTTAGATTTTAATATTATTATCAATTAGTATTATGAGTCGTTTTCTTTGATGTATTAATGAAAATCATAATGAAATATGTTCGTTTTGGGGTAGGTTATGTTTTGGGCGTCACAAGTAATATTCCATTAAGGAATAATGTGAAAAATTATTTTTCCATTTTGTTCATTAACAGAATATGATATATCATTCCCTTTGATGGAAATGAAATAACCTAAATAAATCCATGTTCATGGTATTCTATGATAAAGTTTGATTTCTGGAAAGTTAAAGAACGAGACATCGAACACATAAGTTGATGGCACCAACATGCAACCTCCTTGATTAGTGATATCATGATAAAGGGATTATATTCCACAGTAAGAATCCGTAATAGGTATTATGTCATTACGACATTAGCTTCATTATTTATGGGTTTCTTGGTGTGTTGTTAGATGTTAAACTTGGACATTAGGCTAATTCTCCAAATGCCACTAAGAGATGCCTAGAGGGGAACACACGAAGTGTATCTAAATCTCAGTTAAATAATATATTATTATTTACTATTTGACAAGTTGAATAAATTTTATTACATTGTCTGGTTTAATAAATATTCATGTATTTTTGATCGCATATATTATTTCAACAGTTTTTTGAGAGAATATTGTTTGTGCGGAATATTTAATAAATATTTATTTTTTATTTAGCGATAATAATTTTTAATTATTTAATATAAAACAATATAGTGATACTTATTTATTAAATAAGTAGTCATTATTCAAGGCCTGATAAATATTATAGATGAATGACATACTAAGTTTTTAAGACCGATGAGAAATAATATCGATTGAATATTATTTGATTGAATAATATTTGATTTAATTCGTATGTTAAGTGATTGTTATGGAAATATTATTATTATTATTATTATTATAGGCATGGGGTTATATAAGGGATTAAATAAATATATAAGGTAACTTTTGAAAATATTTATTTCTAAACCCTAGAAGTATTTAAATCTAATTACATTTTTTTGGAGGGCCAATAAATTTTATTTTTTGTGCAATGACAGCCAGAGAGAATCCTTTAAATCCCTAGAGGTCTCCCTCGCCATGAACGCTCCCAAGAACGGAATGCGATAATCCTCCACCACGTACACTTGAGTCTTAAGAGATCAAGGAGAACACTTTGGAAGCTATTCTATTGGAGATCACAGGAAAAGGATGCATCTGATATGATCTTCCATGCTGGAACCCAAAGATTCATTCATCGTTTTTTGGATATTTAGAGAACATGTGTGGATCACTACTAAAGGGAATATTCCCTTTATGTATACAAAAAAATGATAATACAAAGTATATTTGTTGTCTGATCAATCAATGAATAAAAAATCATGCAAGGTAATTCTTTAATTGATTAAATTAATTATACACAACATATAATATCCATGAACATGGTTCTGACGTTCTATCCATTTTCTATATACTTTTATTATATTCCATTGATTGAGGTGTTTAATGTCATGTAAATCTTAGATTGATCCTTTATCATCAAAAAAAAATGAAAAGTTGGCCATGACCCATCACACGTTTCCACTGCGCCCAAAACCTACAGCTCCCCACCATTTAACTTAGCACAAAAAACTAATTCTGAGTCGTGACACTTTCAACCATTAGAATAACCTATCCAAACATACTTTGGGTTTCCTCATGGAACACTCGGTGCAGTTTCCAACGTATCACACAAGATCACATATGAGAATACCGACTGAGTGTTAGTGCTGCGTCATCCCTAAAAACTCAACTAATATGTTCATGTTATCATCATCAACTATAAGAAAAACAAAATATTTGTGACATATACTTTATGGGACCAGATCCCATTGAAAATAAATTGAAATGTTGAGTTATTTGTGATGGGACTCCTATCTCCTCCCAAATAACTGTATAATTGGGAGAATTTGCGATGAGATTCGATATCCATTACTACTTTTTGCCACAATGTGCCGTTTCACGAGAGAGATTTGTTTTCGATGGAATTAGGATTTTTGTCACAAATATGTTTTTTGTGATGGGATACTTGTCCATCACAAATACGTGTATAAAAAAACTATAAACCATTTCATTGTAAATTACACATTTTTGGATAGGAATCCTCAATTCGTCACAAATAATCGTTCAGGAGAGTAAATAAAAACAATTTTTGGTGGTTAGCATTTGTGATGAATTTGGACATCAATCAAAAATTTTATTTTATTTTCACCATAAGTATTTATGGTGGGAACTATTTGCAACCAAAATCATTGTAAATAGTCTATCGCATCTAATCTAACCTATATATGGTCTCTCAGCACCATTATTCCATTACAATTTTTGAGATTATCTTCTAGTTTCTCTCTTATCCCTCTCTTCAAAAAAATTATTTTTTTATGGGGAAAATTTAAAGGGTGTTTTCAAGATCACATCAACTTTTTTTTATCCTCGTAAACCATTGTTTTCTAGGTATTTAATTTAAATTAATTTAATTGTTAATTAACTTACATTATTTTATATTTGGAATTTTTATGAATAATTAGTTTTATTTTGTAGTAATTTTAATTAATTACTAGTAATTGATATTAATTGTAGTTAATTATTACTAATTAGTAATAAATAATAAAAAACTAATAATAATTATTATTAATTATTAATAATTTAATATATTTAGTAATAATTACAAATAATTAGAATGTAATTAGTAAATAATTAGTAAATAATTAGTAAACCATATGTGAATAATAAGTAATAATTATAAAAATTACCAATAATTAGTAATAATTATTAAATAATTAGTTATATTGAGTTATAATTATTAACAACTTGTAATATTTGGTAATAATTATCAATAATTAGTAATAATTAATAATAATTAGTAATAATTAATAATAATATATAATAATTGAAAATAATTTGTAATAATAACCAATAATTAGTAACAATTGGAAATAATTACCAATAATTTGTAACAATTAGAAATAATTAGTAATAATTTGAAATTATTTGTAATAATTACAAGTACTTTGAAATAAATTGGAATGATAACCAATAATGTGTAATTATTAGAAATAATTATAAACAATTAGTAATAATATGTAAAAATTTAATATAATTAATAATTATTAAAAATAATTATAAATAAGTGGTAATAAGTACCAATAATCATGAATAATTAGTTATAATTATCAATAATTAGAAATAATTATAAATAATTACCAATAATTAGATGTAATTAAAACTAATTAAGAAAAATTAGGAATAATTAGTTATAATTAGAAATAATTAGTAACAATTACCAATAATTATTAATAATTAGTAATAATTTTGAACAATTAATAATAATATAAATAATTTTCAATAATTAAAAAAAATTTGAAATAATTAGTAATAATTATCTGTAATTAGTATTAATTAGTAATAATTTTCAATAATTAGTAATAATTACCAATAATTGGAAATAATTATAGATAATTAGTAAAAAAATACCAAAATTTAGTAATAATTATAAATAATTATTAAAAATTTCGTAATATTTACTAATAATTACAAATAAATTTTAATAATTACCAATAATTACATATAACTAGAAATAATTATCAATTACAAGTAAAAATTAGTAATAATTAGCAATAAATAGAAGTAATTAGTCATAATTAGAAATAATTATCAATAATTAAGAATAATTATTAACAATTTGTACTGATTGGTAATAATTTGTAATAGTTAGCATTAATTAGCAATATTTCGGAATTATTTGGAATAATTGGAAATAATTAACAATAATTAAGAATAACTAGTAATAATTTTTAATTATTAGTAATCATTGACAAGAATTAAGACTAACAAGTAATAATTACTAATAATTAACTATAATTTGTAATAATTAGTAACAATAAGAAATAATTACTAAGAACTAAATATAATTAGTAATAATTTGTAATAAATAACAATAATTGTCAATAATTGACAATAATGAGCAATAATTATCAATAATCATAAAAAACTAGCAATAATTGCTAACAGTTACCAATAATTACTAATAATTAGAAATAATTACCAATAATTACCAACAATTACTAATAAATATTAATAATTATAAATAATTATGAATAATTATGAATATTTAGAAATAATTAGTAATAATCAACAATATTTAGTAATAGTAAAAAATATTTAGTAATAATTGGAAATATTTACCAAAAACTAGAAATAATTACCAACAACTAGTAATAATTAATAATTAGTAATATTTAAAAATAATTTATAACAATTACCAACAACTAGAAATAATTATAAATAATTAGCAATAATTAAGAATAATTAACAATAATTACCAATAATTAGTAATAATTAGCAACAATTAAAAGTAATTTGTAGTAATTAAAAATAATTATTAATAATTGGAAATCATTATAAACAATTTTAACCAACAAGAAACAATTAGAAACAATTTGAAACAATTAAAAATAAATAGTAATAATTACCCATGATTATCAACAATTACCAATAATTACCAATAATTACTGATAACAAGAAATAATTGTCTATCATTACCTATAATTGCTGATAATTAGAAATAATTATTCATAAATCATATTAATTAGTTATAATTTCAAATAATTAGTCATATCTTCCAACAGTTAGTATTCACTGCTAATAATTAGACATAACTGTCGATATTTGGCAATAATTGCTGATAATTAGTGATAATTATTTATAATTACTGATAATTATTGATAATTACCGATAATTACCAATAATTATTAATAATTACTATTAATTACTAATAAATAGTGAAAATTAGTAATAGTTAGTAATTACCACGAAATCATTATATTCAATGTTTTTTTAGTTTTTAGTATTTTCTCAAATGCGTTTATTTCTGAATTTGTTATTCTAGGTGTCACAAACCAACTCAGGTCAACCCTGAACCGGTCACCCAATCAGGTCAGTGGCAAGTCCCGAGGGGCGTTCCCGATCCCCCTGGGATGGAAAATAGTGTCGGGCATCAAAATATACACCCGTGAACGATTTAAGCCCAAAAAAATAAACAACTAGGACCAGATAATGAAATGAATTAAACTAAGGATACTACATCATGCACAACTGAAAATAAAGAAAATAAACTAATCTAGATACAAGGTGCAACTCAACAGACAGAGAAATAAAATACAAAACTAAAAACCCCAAATGAACAACCCAGAACACCACAACTTGATCTCCATGTGACCTCTTGGTCTCCACCAACCATAAGACCATCTATGCTCCAACATCAAGAACCTGCTAGGGAAACCTAAACAAAGACTGAACCTTCAAAATAGCTCGGGTCTACCGACACTAAGTGGTATAGGTACGGTGTGAGCTAATCGCTCAGTAGGCAAGCACCACAGATTCCATTTCATTTCTTCCACAAGACATACCATTAATACTAGTTTGAACTACATTATAAAATTAGGTTTTGATTGCTTTTTAAAAACAAACAAACATGATCCACTGCCCTTCATGTTTAAAACCAAATACAAGGGGAAAGAAAGGGGAGTTGTGCTCTCTATTTCAAAACATCTAATTAAAATCCTTTTTTTGATGTAATCACAATTTCAAAGTTTTCTAAATAAATACCACAACCAGGTGCAAAGAAAAAGTTTCCACACAAAGAGGGAAATGACTCTAATAGTACTCGTAACAGGGAAACAAGGGAAATCCTAGGAACGCAGAGGAAGACCAGAACATACTATACATGTGACTCATCCTGAAGGCATGCCCTAACTCGATGGCGTCATAATTCCCTAACGCTCATCATAGCCCTACATGGCCTAACCGAGCGGCCTAATTCCCATAGCAGTAATAACTCGGTATTCCCCTGATATTGGGCCACTAACCAATGTGTCGTCTAAACTAGTGATGCAATAGTTCTCAGTAAACCTCTTTTCTATGATAGTTTCCTTTGAAAAGTTCTCAAGGGGGTGTGCCATATCATTCATACAACAAGTCACATACATATAATCAACACACCACAAAAACTAGCACCGCCCCGACCACCTCAAGTGTTAGTCCCTTGCCTCAAAATAATTATCCAAAGGAGGTCCCATACTGAGGAACCTCTCATCTCATGATCAATCCACGAGGCAAGAGGCCTAACCCAAGAGGGGTTTTCCAAACAACCCTTTCGAAGATGCCAACCGAGCCTTTAAATTTAAAACATTCACTCATTTACCAATAACACTATGAAAACCATTTCCAAAATGACAAATACCATTCATTTCATAAAATACCATTCAACAACCACTTTTGAAACCAAATAAACCCTTAGAAACTCATTTCAACAATCCAACCCACCATTTCAAAACAACACACACTTTCAAGGGCCAAAGAGGCATATACCATTAAGCAAGTAATTTGAAAAAAACCCATTTAAATACATAGGTCACCAATTTGAACATCACCAATACATTTATAAAAAAAATCAAACCATGTCTTTAAAACCATCAATCCCTTAAAAGTGTTAACCAGAAAATTTGACTAAAACATAGTATGCACAACCAAACAACATGCACCACACATTAAAATCTACTCATAAAGTCATGCACACCTTAAAACATTTCCCAAAACCAATTTCACACTTCTTCCATAATTTAATAAACCATTGATACGCTTTATAAAACAATTTTAAATAACTCTCCAAGGGTTTTATATCAAGAACTCACCCAAAAAATTTAACAAAATCATTTCCAAAACAATACCGCTTACCCAAATTCAATTGAAAAGGAAAAATCACGTGCATGAGTGGAAGAACATGCCAAAACCTATTTTTAGAAATTTATACTAATAATAAATCATTACCATAAGCTAACTACAACTGTAATAAAGTGAAAATCAAGGTTTAAAAATTAAAGACTAAAACAAAAGCATAACATGGAACGAAATTGGAATAAATGGCATGGAAGAACCTATCTCAATGAATTGGCTGAGCCAATGCTTTCAAAATCACACCGCCACCTGCTCACATGCACACACTCCCACAAAAGAATATGCCCTAGAAAAATTATTGTCACACCTTAACAACACAGTCGACCCCCACAGTTAATGCGGCACGGACCAACGCACAACCAAATAAATACCAGGGACTCAAAAACAACATAAAACACTAAATTGGATGACGCAAAACAAAACAGTGGGTGCATTAACCTTACCCAAAAAATTGGCGGCAAGGAAAAACGAGTTCATCCACCTCACCCTTGGCGGCGGATGACAGAACCTTGACCAACGGGTCCCGATACATTAATCGCATAACCTATAGTGGGAAGAACACTACAATCAAATATTATCCAAACATTAGGGTTTCAGATAAATCCTATCCGGGTACCTAAATTGAAACAAATCCCCAAATAAATTAAGGAAACGTTGTCTAAGGACAATATGTCGACGAATCTTTGATGCAACATGAAGAAATCAAAAAAAACCTCGAAGGGTGCGGGAGATCCGGGGAAAGGGGGTCGCGCTCCACCGAATTTCGGCTGAGGGTTCATACGCACCTATAAAAGGGGGTCTGCAGGGTTGTGCGCTGCTGATGGAAGGGGGGTGCGGTAGTTGGAACATGGTGCAAGGAGGAGGCTGGTCGTGGAGAGCTATCACACCAAGGAGGGTGTTTACAGTGGGGCGCATCGTATACAGGGGGGAGAGTGGAGAGATAGTGAGGGAATTAAAAAAACTAGGAAGAGAGGGGCGTGAGAGGGGAGGGGAATGAGAGAGTGAGAGAATTAATTAAAAAACAATAAGAAATAGTGGGGGAGGCGTTGAATGGGAGAGGGGTGAGGGGAGAGGTGAGTGAGAAATACTAAACAAAAATATTAATAAAAAAAGAGATATTTTGGCGTCGAAAGTGGGGGGGGGGGAGTGGGGATGTTGGAAAAAAACAAAACAAAATAAATGGGGGGAGGTGCATGGGTAGCTTAGGATAAAAAAATAAAATAATAATAATAATAATAATAAATTGATAAAAACAATAATAAATTGATGATGATAATAATAATACCATCAAAATTAATAATAAAAATAAAAATAAAACAAATCCTAATAATAAAAATTTTAATAACATAATAATAATTATAATAATTATAATTTTATTCATTTTCATTTAAATAATGAAAATATTAATAACAAATACATAATAATTATATCCATAACAATTTCAATGATAATAATATTATTAAAAAATTTTAATAACAAAAATATTGTCATCTACGCAATAATATCATTATTATTCAGATTTAAACATTTAACTTATTTTGTTTACATCAAAATTTATTCATTTTAAACATTAAACATTTGTGCAGGCACTTGGGCCGATCGCGCGGTCACCTTCAACCATGTGATGTCCGCGCACTGGTTTGAAACCCACCAAAACTATTAAACAATAACAATTTTAGACTGGAGCTCAACTTGTGCCTTGAAAAAGCTAACCGAAGTCTAGAAATAATAAAATAAAATTATAATAAAAAGGTTAGGGGTGTGACAATTCTCCCCACCACAAAAATTTATGTTCCCAGGAAGTCACCAAGCCAATAGTTAAGATAACTAGAGTCCATGCCTAGACAAAACCGAGGAAAAACTATGAATCTCGGGATGAGCTTGCTCTCAACAGGTCACACACGACCAATTCAAGAGAAAACTGAAGCCCGAGGTTGAGAGGAGAACATTGGAGGGTTCTCCCTACCACGAGAATTCACTAATAAGAAAACCTTGAAACCCAAACACACCACATCCAAGGGGGGCCAACGCGGGAACTCCCAAACTAAACCCATTTAATTTCTCCACATTCACCGAACAAAACATAGAGACTTCAACCGAAATCTTGCTATGAAATGACCCAACACCCCGAGGATACGAGATTAACTCAACACCTCTCACACCGATCGAATAAAATCCTCACTGCAACCAGAGACTACGGAACTCCTAACCCGAACTCAGAAAGGACCCCGAAACACCGCCCATTAATTTCATGAAACCAAACATCCCCCTAAAAAACACCATTGAGACCCAATTAAAAATTAGAATCACCCGTTTATTCGCAGGCCCAACATCCTTCAAGGAAAACTGAACGATTTGAAAACACACTGAGAACAGATAAGACCGCTTAGACTATGGTAGAACAAGTTCATCACATCACCACAACTGTGATGAGCTTACAACGATGAGAAGAAGAGAACAAGGAAACTTTGGATATTTTCCTCCCAAAGCTGAAAACATGATTCAGACCAACGTTCCACAAACCCTTAGCAACTTATGACTGTGCGTGAGCATCACCCCGAGACCTGTGGCTGGGGCCCTGATGGCTGAAGCATATCCTGCCTCACAATCATACATTTGCATCCTCCAGTCTCTAACTCAGTCCTGAACGTCGCTCCTTTCTGAACTCTCCCAGGTGACCTGATCATTCGTACAGTAGTAAGACTTTGGATTAATGCGATAAAGCGTCTTAGAATTCCTGATCCTGCTACACCAGTGGCATGCAAGAGAGCGGCCCGGTGAACTGGAAGTCGGCACCGAAGAACAAGATTCTTCAGAAATAGGTTCCTCTAGCGCACCCCGCTCACCAAAAAGTGGAACCTTTGCAGAAACCAACCACCACCAACTACACCCTGAACTCCAACGACAAAGGGACATCCCATCCTTACTAGTCTAGATCTGGACCCTCAAATAATCCTGAGATGGTATGAACCTTATCACCCCAGGGAGTTCCCCACTACCCAAAGACACACACTATATCCATTGAACATAGAACTGCCTCTAACGGACTTCGAATATCTCGTTAGATAGGAAACACATGAAAAGAACCTGGAACTGGGCATAGCTCATTAACAACTTTAGGAGACTTTCTAGGCAGCATACTCATAACACGAAAAACATCATCGAAACTAGCATCATGACCAAAGTCAATCAAAGAAACAACACAAGATAAGGAAAACAGGCTCATAAGCCAAACATGTACAAATACAAGCATAAATCACTTTTCAAAAACCATTATTTCTATAAAATTTTAAAAAACACCTATGGAAGTTTATGAACTATCACATGTGCGTTCATTCAATCTTACTCACATCATCTATGAACAAGTGCCCCCGCAGAGTCTCTGTACATACTCATGCATGTGTGACCCTCTATAAGGTGTTTTAAGGTTCAAACACTTATTTTTTACATACAAAATCCAAACACATAACCAGTTTTTCCAAACCAATACACTTAGTCATTGAAAACCCACTTTACTAATTTCAATTTTTTTTTGGAAGAAACCCTTTTTTTCATTTTGAAATCACTTTCATTTTCAACACACACACACTTTGACCGAGTTCAAAACGAAACACAAACAATCATAAACCATCAGAATGAGGGACTACTGTTTGTGCCTAACCTGGAGACATGGTGGTGAGCCATGCCCTAAGTAAGACATAACACTAAGAGGACCTTAAAACGAGCACTTGGACTCCACATGGGTCACCACCCCACTTGAGGCCGCATTGTGAACCGATTCGCTCCCATTGTCATCCATCAATCCAAAATAACCAAAGACAAAACACCCAAATCTCAGACTACCCCAGGTAACTCAGGTCTCGTCGCGAGCTGTGGTGATCAGGAACCGACCCGTAACCTACCTCATGAGCCCTAACAGTCCTAATCTTCGTCTACCAGATACCACAAATAATAAGAAACTAGCCTTTGATACCATTTTGTCACGAACTAACCCAGGTTGACCCTGAACCGGTCACCAGAGCCGGTCTGCAGCTAGTCCTGAGGGGCGTTCTCGATCCCCCGGGCAGGAAACTAGTGTCAGGCATCAAAACATACACCTAAAAACGATTTAAGACCAATACAAATAAACAAACAGGACCAGATAAAGAAATGAATTAAACTAAGGATCCTGCAGCATGAACAACTGAAAATAAATAAAATAAACTAATACATTTACAAGGTGAAACTCAACAGATAGAGAACTAAAATACAAAACTGAAAACCCCAAACAAACAAACCAAACTGCCACAACCCGATCTCTATGTGACCTCTTGGTCACCACCAACCATAAGACCAGCTATGCTCCAACATCAAGCACCTGCTAGGGAAACCTGAACAAAGACTGAACCTACAAAACAGCTCGGGTCTACCGACACCGAGTGGTATAGGTAGGGTGTGAGCTAATCACTCAGTATGCAAGAACCACAGATTCCATTTCATTTTTTTGACAAGACATTCCATTAATACTAGTTTCAACTACATTATAAAATTCGATTTTCATTTCTTTTTAAAAATAAATAAACATGATCCACTGCGCTTCATTTTAAAACCAAATACAAGGGGAAACAAAGGGGACTTGTGCTCTCTATTTAAAAACATCTAATTAAAATATTTTTTTGATGTAATCACAATTTCATAGTTTTCTAAATAAATACCCAAACCAGGTGAAAAGAAAAAGTGTCCACACAAAGAGGGAAATGTCTCTAATAGTACTCGTAACGGGGAAACACGAGAAATACTAGGAACGCAGAGGAAGAACAGAACATACTATACATGTGACTCATCCTGAAGGCATTCCCTAACTCGATGACGTCATAACGCCCTAACGCTCGGCATAGCACTACATGGCCTAACCGAGGGGCCAAATCACCATAGTAGCAATAACTCAGTATTCCCCTGCTATAGGGCCACTAGCTAGTGCATAGTCTAAACTAGTACATCAATCATTCTAAGTAAACCTCTTTTCTATGCTAGGTTCCCATGCAAAGTTCTCAAGGGGGTGTTCCATATAATTTAAACCACAAGTCACATACATATAATCAACACACCACAAAAATTGGCACCGCCCCGGCCACCTCAAGGGTTTGTCCCTTGCCTCAAAATAATTATCCAAAGGAGGTCCCATACTGAGGAACCTCCCATCTCATGATCAATCCATGAGGCAAGAGGCATATCCCAAGAGGGGTTTTACAAACAACCCTTTCAAAGATGCCAACTAGGCCTTCAACTTTACAAAATTCACGCATTTACCAATCACACTTTGAAAACCATTTCCAAAACAAAAAATACCATTCATTTCATAAAATACCATACAACAACCACTTTTGCAACCAAATAAACCCTTAGAAACTTTTTTCAAAATTCCAACAAACCATTTCAAAACAACACACACTTCCAAGGGACAAAGGGGCATATACCATTAAGAAAGTAATTTGAAAAAAAAAACATTTAAATACATAAGTCAGCAATTTAAAAATCACCAATAAATTTATAAAAAAAAATCAAACCATGTCTTTAAAACCTTTAATCCCTTAAAAGTGTCAACCGAACAATTTGACTAAAACATAGTATGCACAAACAAAACGCACCAAACATTAAAATCCAATCTTAAAGTTATGCGCACCTTAAAACATTTCTAAAAACCAATTTCTCACTTCTTCAATAATTTAATAAACCATTGAGATTATTTATAAAACAATTTTAAATAACTCTCCAAGGCTTTTATATCAAGAACACACCAAAAAAAATTAACAAAATCATTTCCAAAACAATACCGCTTACCCACATTCAATTGCGAAGGAAAAAGCACGCGCATGAGTGGAAGAACATTCCAAAACCTATTTTTAGCAAGTCAGACAAATAATAAATCATTACTATAAGATAACTACAACTATAATAATGTGAAGATCAAGGTTTAACAATTAAATACTAAAACAAAAGCATCACGTGGAATGAAATTGGAATAAATGGCATGGAAGAACCTACCTCAATGAATTGGCCGAGCCAATGCTTTAGAAATCACACTGCCACCTGCTCACGTACACGCACTCCTACAAAATCACACACATTAGAAAAATTATCATCACACCATAACAACACAGTTGACCCCCAATGTTAGTGCGGCGCAGACAAGAGCACAACCAAATAAATACCAGAGACTCAAAAACAACACAAAACACTAAATTGGATGACACAAAACAAAACAGCGTGTGCATTAACCTTACCCGAAAAATTGGCGGCAAGGAAAAACGAGTTCATCCGCCTCACCCTTGGCAGCGGATGCCATAACCTTGACCAACGGGTCCCGATACATTAATTGCATAACCTATAGTGGGTAGAACACCAAAATCGAATATTATACAAACCTTAGGGTTTCGGCTAAATCCTAACCGGGTACCGAAATTGAAACAAATCCCCAAATAAATTATGGAAAAGCGGTCCAAGGACTATACCTCGATGAATCGTTGAAGAAACACGAATAAATCGAAAGAAATCTTAAAGGGCACAAGAGATCCGGGGAAAGGGGGTCGCGCTCCACCGAAGTTCGACTGAGGGTTCATACGCGCCTAAATAAGGGGGTTTGTAGGGTTGTGCGCTGCTGATGGAATGGGGGTGCGACAGCCGGAACATGGCGCAAGGAGGAGGCTGGTCGTGGAGAGCCGTCACACCAAGGAGGGTGTTTACAAGGGGGCGCGTCATATACAGGGGGGAGAGGGGAGAGATGGTGAGGTAATTAAAAAAACAAACTAAGAAGATAGGGGAGTGAGAGGAGAGGGGCATGAGAGAGTGAGGGAATTAATAAAAAACAAAATAAGAAAAAGTGGGGGATGTGTGGAAAGGGAGAGGGGTGAGGGGAGAGGTGAGTGAGAAATAAAAAAAAATATTAATAAAAAGAGATATATTGGGGCATGGAATGTGGGGCGTGGAATTTGGGGGGGGGGGGGGAAGTGGGGATGTTGGAAAAAAACAAAACAAAAGAAATGGGGGGAGGCTCATGGGTAGCTTAGGATAAAAAATATATAATTATTATAATAATAATAATAATACATTGATAAAAATAATAATAAATTGATGATAATAATAATAATACCAACAAACTTAATAATAAAAATAATAATAATACAAATCATAATTATAAAATTTTTAATAACATAATAATAATCATAATAATCATAATTTTATTCATTTTATTTTAAATAATGACAATATTAATAACAACTATATAATAATTATATCTATAACAATTTCAATGATAATAATATTATGAAATTTTTTTAATAATAAAAATATTGTTATCTACGCAATAATATCATTATTATTCCGATTTAAACATTTAACTTATATTATTTACATCAAACTTTATTCATTTTAAACATTAAACATTTGTGCGGGCACATCATTTGATCGCGCGGTCACCGTCAACCATGCGATTTCCACGCACCGGTTTGACTCCCACCAAAACTATTAAATGATAAAAAATTTAGACGGGCGCTCAACTTGCGCCTTGAAAAAGCTAACCAAAGTCAAGAAATAATAAAATAAAATTATAATAAAAAGGGTTGGGGTGTGACACTAGGGCACACTCCTTCAGAGGATTATTCTTGCATTGTGTATCCACTGGTTGTTGAATTCTCAGGACACGTTTCAAAGGATTTTGGATCCAAGTAATATGATGTTCAATAGAGCATGGATTATCATCAAGATATTTAGAGTGTTTTCTATTCTTTAGGGCTTGTTTGGAAAATAGGGTAACGTGTCAGATGATGGAAGTGATAAAGAAAAGAAAATGGTTTTATTATTCACTTCTCATATCTAATATTCAGGAATAGGTGATCATATTTCCTTTAAAATGTTATTTTAAATTGAAAATGAAAGGCGATCAACAACAAATGGCTGACTATAGCTCCTACAAAAATTATGCTGGTGAATGATTATTCCAATATTCTAAGGAATGAGTCTTCCAGATCCCCTTCTAGAGCACCCAGTATTATGCTCACTCTAGAGTAGAAAAGGTCTAAGGAAACAATCCTTTGGATCCTTAATCAAGATAATTCATAGTCAGAGTGGGAAACTATTGATGACAATAATGAATCTAATTAAGATCATGAAAGTGAAACTTCCTTTTTTGATCAATAATATTAATTTATCAATGAGGTTATATCTCTTTGTGTGATCTCTCTTACTTTCTTTCTGGCTTATTTTTTTATTTCATCTTTAATAAAAGGTTAAGATCTTTCTCTTTTGGCTAGACGTTTTTTTGGAATACCATTACTTATCGATAATTGTTAATAACTATAAGTAATTAATGATTTTTTTATATTCAATTTTTTTCTCAAATTAAACATTCATTCTATCATATTAATCATAATAATTCCTTATACTTTTTATTTTAATTTTTAAATATTGAACAATAAGGAAGACAATGTTTTTTATTTTAGGAACATGATTGGGTAAATCGTCACAAAAATCCAAATGATTCTGGTATGAATCCTATATATTTTGAAGGTGTCGAAATTTTGTAATAGATTTGATATATTATAAAACATTGTGGTTCAAGTATAGAATTTTTCGGAATGATTTTTTTGGTATCAACATGGTGAATGAAATTTAAGAGAAGATGTAAATAATTTTGTTCCATATCCATCACAGTTTCAATCTTTTTTACTCGATTTTATTGGACTATCTTTTTAGAAAACTAAAATTAAGAATGATAATTGAACTCCCGTGTTAGAACCATCTAAATTTTATGAGTTTCTAAAGTCTAATGGGGATGCCTTATATCCCATTTTCCAGATAATAATATTTGAAGATTTTAATAAATTTATGGGTATTAAATAAAATAATGGAATATCAAATAGTTTTTTGATTTGATATTTTATTTATCTAAATCATTGTTACCCGATGTAAATGTGTGGCCTATAAATTTATTTGAAATCAATAGGTTGGTCTGTAATATGGGTTTTGGATATCAAAAATCCATGAATGTTCGATTTATTGGATCATATATTATGTTGAATATGATTTGTTACTTAATTGTACTATATATGGAAAATAAATTTACAAAGAGGCATAATAAAAAAGTTTATATTTGATCCCATTAAACTGTTGAGTTATTTTATGCATATATCTTTATTGAATCATTTATTTATATCTCATAGAATCATTGATCAAATTTCATAAATACAATATTTATTTTTTTAAAATCCAAAATCTTCCCTATGATAATCAATTATAGAAATTTTTTGATCTTGTGCATCTTCTTTTTGCTTTAGAAGCTCATAACTTGTGATTGGGTCTTTTGACTACTGGGTTCACTCCATCTAGTTATTATAGTAGTTAATATTATTTTGGACAATCTTTATAACTATGTACTACTCATATCCATTGATGTAGATTTATAAAACACATATATTTTTACCATTACTAATTTTATTAAATACAAAAAATAATAATATTTATGTTTATTGGAATCCATTGATTATTGAGTAAAATTTATTGTGGAGTTCGGGTGTCATTACATAAAATGCACATGAAAAGAAGAATTGCCTATTGAAAGATGCATTAATGTGGAAAATTAGTGACTTATCATCATATGATATGTTATCTAGATAGAGTACACATGGTACAATATCTAGTATATATTGTATGTGTGACATCAAAGCATTTATAAATTTTAATAGAAGAAAAAATTATTTTTTATTATCATTATATATTTCTTCCTATAGATCATCCTTTTAAAGGAATAAAAATATTTAATGAAAATTAAACTAAAGTAGATGAAATGAAATCAATGATTTCATGTATCAATTTGAAATATATTATTTATTAATTACCTCCTATTACAATTAGACACACACAAAAAACCAAAAAAATATATGTCTTTTGAAAATATCACAATTGGATAAAATGATGTTTTTTGGGATCTTCCATATTGGTATGATTTATTGGTAAATCACATGTTATATGTCATGCATATTAAGAAGAAAAATTTTTATTAGTATATTTTATATAGATTTTAAATTGATATATAGAATTTAATTAAAGTAAAAGTGATATATACAAATACTAAATAAAATTGTTTATTATTCTGTTAGTGGATTGCATATTTGAGGTGAAAAAATGTTATGTTTCAAATTTGGCTCAATGTATCATAAATGGTCATATAACCAGATTAAATGTTCTTGATTGACATGTTATAATAGAAATAATACTATTCATTACCATTAAAGGTTTTTTAGGTTCTTCAATTTAGCATCTGCTGAGAGAAATATCATATTTTTTAGAGACATTTGTGCGGTGATTATAAACTATAATACACTGAGTTGGATAACACATGATATATTTTTAAATATTATTTAAATAGGAAAACCATATCTTAATTTCATTGATTCAATAGAATATTTGATATTAATGTATCCCATGAAGAAAAATGTGAAGGACCAGTAAATTATTGTTGGACATACCCATGTGAGTGATACATTTAGAAATCAATTAAAAATGTATGTAATAAAGCATCAGATGAAGGGTCAATTGCATAAGCATATTTGAAATAGGAAATGTTATTTTTCCACTCATTATTTTAAACCTAAATATCCTTAAAAATATTATTGAATGGGTCATAATGATAGGAATGTATTTGATGAAATAAACCATCAATTATCATATATTAATCATCCTAAACTTTAATATGGTGGAGTTCACAAATAATAGATTTCATTTGATAAATAATATAAATCTCAAACCTATGTTCTAGTAAAATGTAAAAGAATTATATGACTTTTATATGGAGTTATAATTTAACATATTCATTATTTTTAAGATAATTAAATTAATATTAATTCATTTGAATATTTTATGATGATCATATCAAGAAATAGTTCACAAAAAGTGAACCAGTAACTCTTGAAGAACATTAATAATGTAAAATTTCATACATATTTCATAGACTTGTAATGAAAATTTTTTATGTTTGAATATATAAAAAAATTTATTATTTATTATATTACTAATTTTTTTTCAAATTTTTGGGTATTGGGACATTAATATAAAAATGATAATCGATTATGATAATTGAGTAACCAACCATCCAAATTAGATTAATCTTATAATTCATATGTGATTAATGGATTTTGATTTCATACATGTGCATTTGAAGAATAAAAATAATAATGAATAGTTGTGTTCTTTTGAAAGGATCCCATCATAACAAAAGTGAAGTTTACTTTTATGGAATGTTAGATGAATTAATTGAGTAATGATATATTATAGAGAATTATGTAATAATGTTTAAATGAAATTTGTTTTTTAATTATAGTGGGTTGTGTGTTCATCCATGTAACGAAATCATGGAAATCAAAAATAAAAGTATTATTGTAGTAAATCAACAACTTATGGTGGCTCATCAAGCACATCACATTTAATATACAAATTATTATTATACATTAAGATATTTAATTGACTAGAGGAGTATAATAAAAATTAAATATAATGAGAATTAGTCTATGAAATGTAAAAGTGGTTCTATATAAGTGAAATCAATTGAAAATTTTCCATAGAAAAAAAATAGATATTTTACTTAAAGAGATACTGATATCTATTAAGAATACCCAATGTAATGGGCTTTTGATTTTGATAATGTTAATGATGTATAAATGAATTTTAAATAGGAATGGATGATGAAGCTGAAACTCTTGTACAAATTCATGATATTGAAGAGGAAGAAGAAGATATTTACAAGATATATTATGAAGATGAGGATGGAGATGAAGAGTTAAACAATTAATGTTTTTATAATCATAATTAATATATAACAACTATTTTGATCTATTAAGAAAAAATTTTCTTTTTTCCCAAATATATGGTGATGATATTGATGATATTTCATGTACCTCCACAAATGATGTGCTTCCTAGTGATCAGGTTGATGACTCGTCATCTAACCCACAAGTTGTTTCCACTACATCATCGACTCAGAGAGGTTTTGTTTTATCAACATTGTTTCATATTTTCAATATTCATGAGTGACATCTACCTTATGAGTATTTGTTTTTTTCATAGGAGAGTCATCATCTCTTATAATCTCACCCCATCTTTCTTCCTTTATTAGTGCGCAAGGAATCATCATTTCAATATGTGATGGTGCTTCAAGGAATTTTTGGTCTGTCATGGTGTGTAGGGGAGTGATGATGTATTCTTTATCTTCAAGACCTTATCAGTTGTACAAGGTTATATTATTTAAACTTTTGGTTTTTGATAGCCCTGGTGTAGAGATTCTAGTAGATATTTGGTGGTTTAATCTGTGGAGCCGATGGTGTTCGATGACTCTGGTTTCTAGTTTTTGGAAGATTATCTAATTGGAACTATAGTAGAGGACTTGGTGTGGCTCTATATTATCCATGTCTCAAGGAAGTATATCTCATGTGGTTGTGTCAAATTAATTTATTTTTTATTTCTAATTTTGAAATCTGATTTTTTTATTTGGTCATGATTTGTGAATTTACGTTATGCTATTTGGTTTTATATCTGGTTATTTGTAAGGATCCCAATGTACCTGAAAGTGTATATTTCCTAAAATAGAAAGTTGGAAAACCATGGAAGGATGTTATAAAAGAAGGTGTGATTCTACAGAATTATTTTCACTGACCTTAAGTTACATGAGATCATATTCCCAGTCATTATCATATCTTACTACATTGGAAGCTACATAAATAAATTTTATCTATTTTGAAATTTATTTAATTATTAAATGGTTATTTTTGATTATTTATTGGTTTTATGGTATCCCATCAATGATATCATCAGATCCACAATATGGGAGTCAAGAGATATTTGTATGTGTGAGCGTTGGGATAAATTTTTTTCACATTCTGTGAAAGAAATCCATTGAGGGAGATGAAGCCATATTTTTTGATTATTCATGATATATCATCAAACTATTTACATATCATTCCCTTTTATGTAGAGATTGTGTGCCTTATAGTTACAATATAGTATTCTGAATAGATTTTCATTGGACAGATAACATTGGGGGATATAGGTGGTCACTCATAGAGCTGGTTGTTAAATATTTATTATTCATTGACGACATGTGATATGTAATTTCATTTAAAATTTTATAAATAATTTAAATTTAAAATGTTTATTTGATTTTTAAATAGGAATCTGAGCATCACAATGTCACGACCTATCCTCGGGGACTGTGTCGTGACAACCCCAAGCCCACCTTCCATAGGCCAGGTGCTAGTGACTAGCACCAAAGCCATAAATCCCGATAAATGGGAAGGAATTTCCTTTATATAAGTAACGAAACACAACAAGTATGCAATATGAAGTAAACACTATGTAAATTGAGTACAAAAGTAAGTGCTGAAAAGTAAATGGGCCAGAATACAAACCCAACTGAAAGTAAATTACAACAGAAAAGCAAAAATAGCAGTAATAAATTAAATCAGCAACCACTGAGTCGTCCTCCGGCTATCCCACCGGAAGGGTGAGTACAGATGATCTCCTCAACTCCTTGGGTCCGACCGTCTGCTCTGTGTACGTCCCGCCTAATAGTCCACCTTCGGGTACTGTCCTCCTCCACAAGCCTCAACCACGATCAGCGCTGTCCGTCGTCTGCAACCAACACAATGTAGTGCGGGCATGGCCCATGCAGGGGTGAGTATACGATACTCGGTAGGGACCCAGAGACCCCCGAAGGTCTCCCAGAATACACAAAGGATAAACCACAAAGGAAAAGATACAAACATGAAGTAACAACGAACTATACTTAGGTATATGCCCATACATATACCTAAGTCATCAATTACTATTCGTCTCCAACTCATGAGCCCAAGTACAACCGAGTCCACACAGGAAAACACAATCCAGACCACACAGGAAAGCACAACCCAGTCCACACAGGAAAGTAAGTCAATCTTATCGATGATATATATTGAAGTCAATACTCGCTCACATAGGTATACTACTCACGAAGAGGGGTGGAGTTGATTAGATGTAGCCTCTGAATCATATCCTCTACCGAACCCACGTAGGATCCAAGTACAAAAGTCGTCATTGTCAAACCCACATAGGATCCAAGTACAATAACCATCATTGATGAACCCATATAGGACCCATGTACAGTCGTCCTCACTGCCAAACCCACGTAGGATCCATGTACAGTCGTCCTCTCTGCCGAACCCATGTAGGATCCAAGTACAGTTGTCATCGTCGTCGCAGTCGCATCCAGCTCTAGGGTTCCCGCACACAGCATACTCAATTCCGAGAGGGTCCACTCCTTGAGTCAAAGGGGTGGATAAATCAACCATCATGAAGACCAGAGATGATGTATCCCAATGTTCCATCCTATATCAGAGGGGAAAACCAAGAAAAAAGTTCCCGAGTCACGGAGAACAAGAAAACCAATCCATTTTCCTAAAGTACATGGTGTGTAGGTAAGCGTTACACGCCGTGTTATTAGCCACCGGGTACTGCCCATGTGAAACGGCCCATGTCATGGGGCTGGTCATGTAAAAAGTAAGTACACAACATGTGGTATGGTCACATTCCATGTATTCAGTCCACGGGTACAGTCCATGTACCACAACCCGTGTCAAAGGGCTGTTCATGTAGAAAGTAAGTACACGACGTGAGGTAAGGTTACACGACGTGTCCAAACTTCTGGGGTCGGATCCGTGTACGCTGGCCATGCCTGGCTGTGTGGTGGAGTACCTACCCGTGTACTCCACCCCGTGTCCGTGTATTCCCGGAATACACGCCGAGTCATCATGAAGCTTCTTCTGCCATGGTGAAGGAAGTACACGGCGTACCTCTTGGCCGTTTAGTTCTGCCCATGCCCGTGTATCTCCCAAATTACACGCCGAGCCTCATGAAGCTACTTCTGCCTTAGTGAAGGAAGTACACACCGTGCCTCTTGGTCGTGTGGTTCTGCCCGTGTCCGTGTATCTCCCAAGTTACACACCGAGCCTCGCAAAGCCGCTTCTTCCCTAGTGAAGGAAGTACACGCTGTGTGTCTGGAGTCACACACCGTGTGTTACTTTTCTAACTTCCAAAACGGAAGCCACAATATGCTTTTACTACATGGAATGTGCTTCTGAAGTACACGCTGTGTATTCTGGAATTTTCTAGAAATGACGCCTCTGGCCAGCATGCCTCCCGAGGAATCCATTCTTCATTCCAATGATCTAATTTCTACGAAACATCCACTTCTAGGTTTCCCTGATGCTCTGAGGCCATTTACGATGTTTTCGGGCCTCCGATCGACTCCAAAAACATAACTTGATTCACCGCTCAAGAACGCTTGAAGAATACCAAAAATTCACAAGAACGAAGGAGGAATCCGTCCGTGTTAGTTTGGTCCGGTCCCTTCCGCATTAGTCCGATAATAATTGGGTTTAAGAGGAACATAAACATGGAAGGAAAACAAATATTTCTCAATTCAAAACACACCCCTACCTTGAAGAAAGTTCTCGGTTGTCAAGTGTCGTGGATGATGGCGTCGTTCCCATCGTCATCGGTGTGCTCCCGAGGAAACATCGTCCTCTATTTTATCATCGAGAGAAGATGATGATTGCGCATCAGACGCTGAGTCATTCTTCTCTTGAAGATATGACGTTCTTTGTGGTAGGATTGAAGTTATTCGCGGTAGGATTATGTTTTTCCAATGAGAAAAGAGCTCTTTCCCCAAATTCCTCCCACAACGAAACTAACCAAATAAAATAAGGCATCCCCTTATTTTATTATTTTTCCAAGCATTTCAAATTTCCAAAACTCAAAAACATAATTAAATTAATTAGAGAGGTTCAATTAATTAAATTAATGTGTGTTGGCATTATTAAAGTGGAAGAGGAGAAGTCACATAATTAAATACACGGGGGGGGGGGGGGGGGGGGTTAATGGAGAGTTTAAGGAGTTATGGGGAATGTGAAGGGTTTGGGCTCATGCGGGCCCCAACTCACATTTATCCTCACATGGGTAGTTAGGGTGACAGTGGGTCCCACCATAACTTCCCCATGTAGGATAAAACCACATAGGTTAGGAATAAAATTTTTACCACAAATTTTATTCAATTCAATTCTTTATTAATCCCCAAATTTTAACAACTCCTCTCGAGCGAACACCCCTTTGGTAAAGGTCATCTTAAGCAATTATCGACACTGTGGTTCCACCAGTGCCCTCAAATTTCAATTCCGAGCATCGGTTCAAAAGATAGAAAAACCTGCTCATTCGTTCAATGAACGTACCCGAGATAAAATTCAGAAATTGATTTTGGGAACTCCGGGCCTCAGAATCAGGTGCCGTCAAAAACTGCGTACTCGTAAAATCCCAAAGAATTTAAGAAAAAAAATTCCTTGAAATTTACGGGTCATTACATTACTCCCACCATGGGGATTTATGTCCCCATAAAGATACATCACAAACTAGGGAAACAAATGAGGGTACTGAGCACGCATCTGAGCCTCCCGCTCCCATGTGCTCTCCTGGAGGTTCCCGTGCTGGCACCTGATGCGCACCAGAGGAATTGACAATCCACTTAGGACCCGCTCCTGTCGATCCTCTACCTCCATCGGGACCTCCGCAAAATTTTGCCCGTCATTGATGTCCAGATCCCCATGATCAATGATATGTGTCGGTTCATTCATGTATCTCCTCATATAAGATACGTGGAAGACGTCATGCACTCGGTGCAACTGAGGTGGAAGAGCCCGGAGATAAGCCACCTCGCCTATCCTACTGAGAACCTGGAATGGTCCGATGTAGCACAGAGATAACTTGCCACCCCGGCCAAATATCCGTAATCCACATCGAGGTGAGACCCGTATGAAAACGTGGTTTCCATACTCAAACTCTAGTGGTCTCCGCCTCCAGTCAGCATAGGACTTCTGTCGGCTCTGAGCAGTCCTCATCCGCTCCTGGATGATCTGTACCTTCTCCGTCGTGGCCTGGACCATCTTTGGTCCTACAAGTGCTGACTCCCTAGGGTCTGTCCATCAAAGAGGTGATCTGAAATGTTGGACGTAAAATGCCCAGTATGGTTCCATCCCGATGGTGGAGTGGTAGCTTTTGTTTTACGTAAACTCCACCAAGGGTAGGTGATCCGCCTAGTTGCGACCAAATTCAAGGACACATGCACATAGCATGTCCTCGAGAGTCTGAATGGTCCTCTCTGTCTGACCATACCTCTGAGGGTGAAAGGCAGTGCTCAGGCGTAGCTACGTCCCAAATGCCTCCTTCAACCCCTTCCAAAGCAGGTAAGTAATGAGAGCATCTCGATCAGAGACGATATAAAATGGCACACCATGAAGTCGTACGATCTCTTAAACGTAGAGGCATCCCAAGATATCCACTCAACCCTTCTCTCTGATAGGTATAAATTGGGCCGACTTGGTGAGTGGGTCTATGATAACCTAGATGGAGTCGTTTCCTCTAGAATTACGTGGATGTCCCATCACGAAATCCCTAGATATCCCATCCCACTTCCACTCTGGGACCTCTAGGTGTTGTACCAAACCTGTTGCTACCTGGTGCTCTACCCTCACCTGCTGGCAGGTGAGGAATCGTGAAACGAACTCTGCCACAACCTTCTTCATACCTAGCCACAAGTATTGTCGCCTAAGATCCGGGTACATCTTCACCACTATTGGATGTACCACCAAAGGGGAAGTGTGAAACTCTCCCATAACATCTTCCTGTAAAGCAACTAGTACCATGGTACGTCCTCTAAAAAGGATGATGTGCTTTCCTCCTATAGAAAATCCATAAGGTTCCTACCTTGTGGAAATATGAGCACGTCGCGTCTCATAGTCAACGTCCCCATGCTATGCCTCTCTGACCCGCTAAAGTACTAGAGGAGTGACTGTGAGTGACTATAGAAAGGCTACCCCATATCTATCCATGATGGATATCTGCAAAGCGGCTAACTGCTCTATCGCCTCTCTAAGTAGCTGAATGCCCGTCCTCCTGTTGAGAGCATCAGCTACTACATTCCCCTTCCCAGGAGTATAGACTATCTAAAATTCATAGTCCTGGAGGAACTCGAGCCATCACCACTATATCAGGTTTAGGTCCTTCTACGAGAAGATGTACCAGAGACTCTGGTGGTTAGGGTAGACTATAAAGCGCTCGCCCATAAAGTAGAGCCACCATATCTTCAAGGCGAAGACCACTGCTTCTAACTCCAGGTCATTGGTAGCGTAGTTCTACGCATGCTTCCTCAACTGTCGTGATCCAAAGGTGATAACTTCCCACTCCTGCATCAGGACACACCCAAGTTCAGTCCCTGATGCATCGCAATAAACTACGTACCCTACTCCCTCCTCCAACATCCTCAAGATGGGTGCACTGGCCAATCTCTGCCTCAGCTCTTGGAAGCTCTGCTGACATCTATCTGACCACACTAAGGGTTTCCCCTTATTTGTAAAAGCCAAAAGTGGTGCTGCAACTCTAGAGAAGTTTGGCACAAATCTCCGATAGTACCCAGCCAGACCTAGGAAACTCCGCACCTCCGTCATGCTCCTAGGTGGCTCCCAAGCAAGTACTACCTCGGTCATTGCAGGATCCACTACAACTCCCGCCTCAGAGATGATGTGCCCCAAGAAGTGGACCTATCGAATACAGAACTGAAACATCGAGAGATTACCATAAATTTGGTTCTCTCAAAGTGTGTCTAGTAAAACCCGCAAGTGATAGGCGTGCTCCTCCTCAGTAGTCGAGTAAATCAGTATGTCGTCGACGAAGACTATGGAAAATCGATCATGATAAGGCTGGAAGATCCTGTTCATGAGACTCATGAACACTTCTGGAGCATTGGTTATGCCAAGAGGCATAAACAAGAACTCATAGTGGCCATACCGACACCTAAAGGCCATCTTCTACACATCCTCATCTCGAACTCTGAGCTGATGATAGACTGACCTGAGGTCTATCTTTGAAAACCATCGTGATTCATTGAGCTGATCAAAGAGGTCGTCAATCCTAGAAAGTGGATACTTGTTCTTTACGGTCACCTAATTCAGGTGATAGTAATCTACACACAGTCGCAAGATCCTGTCCTCCTTCTTGGCGAACAAAATCGGGGAAGCCAGGGTGAAACACTTGGTCAGATGAATCCCTTGCCCTGCAAGTCCTCCAGCTGTACCCGTAGCTCTCGAAGCTCAGTGGGAGCCATCCGATATGCTGGAGTAGATATCGGGGTTTTCCAGGGGTATAGGTCAATAAAGATGTATACCTCTCTGCGAGGAGGTAGTCCTGGAACGTCTTCAAGAAAAACTTCTGCATACTGATCCACCACAACAGGAAAACTCGGACTCCGCACATCAACTGCTCCTAGGATGAGACTAGCCAACTGATGGCTGATCGGCTATCCTCTCCTCTGCGTGAGTCCATCCTGCGCTGCAAAGGTTCCCTTCTCACCGATGAAGTTGAACCTGCTCCCATCGGTGCAGGCACAGTGCACCTTGCACCTATTACAGTCGATCTGAGAATGGACCGTAGATAACCAATCCATGTACAAGATGACATCGTAAGGCCTCGATGCTGCTACAAGAAGATCCCAGCTGAATCTCTTTCCTCCTAGAGTAAGCTCACACTGACGAAACTAGTGCGTAATCGTCGAGTCTTCTCCCGAAAGAGTCTCTAGCCGTAAGGATCGAGCCAACTACTCCGTCGGAATCTCCGATCTCCGAACAAGGGCAGCGGCAACGAAAGAATGACTCGCTCCTATGTCTATAAGAACTGAATCAAAGGTGGAGTAGACACAGATAGTACCTCAAATCATCTCAGGTTCACTGTGGTTGTAGGCCTCGACTGCTTGGAGCTGAGCCTTCCCCTGTCTGCCAGCTCCCTAAGGTCGGGGTGGTCCTTCTGGCGGGGGTGGTGGTAAAGCCTAAAAGCGCTGCCCACCACCTGCTACACGGACAGATCCTCCGCCTCGTCCGCATACTCCCTGCGGACCATCACGGTCGAACCTCTGCCTCTGCCTGGGTGGTCCCTCAACCATCTGCTGCTCCTCTACATGGCAGGTCGGGCAGTCAGGAGCCATGTGGCCCTGCCCACCGCATGCATAGAACTGCCTGCCTCTTGAATGACTGGCTCTGCTACGTGTGCCCGGCACCTCCGAACCAGTATGTTGAGGTCACCCGCACGATGGTCTGGTCCGCTTGGAACTCTATGAAATATGTCTAATGCCAGCTGTAGAAGACTCCGCTACCTGTCGCCCTAAGATAGGTCTCGCTGCTGGTGAAGGCTCAGCAAGAAAGCTCTCCACAAGAAGAGCTCTCACCAGTACTCCTGCCTGCGTCGGAATACTGAGGGAGATCATCGATGCCCTGATCTCATGCCTCAATACCTACTCAAAGGTCCGCGACCAGAAGAATGGGTCTCGTACCATGTCTGTGGAGTAGTGTGGGAGATCAGTAAATCTTTCCGAGTACTGGGCTACTAACATGCTGCCCTGCTGTAGCTGTAGTAACTCCCGGATGCACACCACACAGAGGGTGGCTGGAACGAACTCCGAGCGGAAGAGGCTCTCAAAGTCCGACCAAATTAATGATGCCTCATTGTGAACCTAGAGCATCAGGATCCACCATCTACCTGCTACTGCGTGCAGGAGACTCGCCACAAGGATCACCATGAGGTCAGCTCATGTCCCTACTAATCTGAATACTCGAACAACAGTCTCCAGCCAATCCTCGGCTGCCTGAGGGTTCATCTCCCCGCGGAACATGGGCGGTCTCTGATGCTGAAACTTGTGCAGTGCACTCAGGCGACGTTCACTCTCAGCTGTTGGGGCTGGTGGCATCGGTGGCTCGGCGGGTAGAGGTACCGATGGTGCCTCTGATGTAATGGGGCCCTGCACTGAGGCCTCGTCACTCGGTGGGCTTCTGTCTCACACAAAGCTCGGAACCCTAACTAGCTGCCGTCTTGGGGCCATCGTGAAAAGAAACATGTGCGCCATGGTTAATACAGTATACCTGGTGAGATGACACAATGTAATCACAAAGAAAACTTTTGAAAAACACATGCAATTAATGTTTTCATGCATTGAGTTGGAAATCAGAAGTCAGGGTCTTAGTGTATTGATACATCAGCCACCGTACCAACAATGGAATCCCTGGACTGATAACCACACTCAATACCCTTAACACTATTGCTTCACATAGAAAAAATTATCAGAGTCCTGAGTTCTTTGGTAGAACCGAACTCCTCTGATACCAATTTTTCACGACCTGTCCTTAGGTCCCGTGCCGTGACTACCCCAAGCCCGCCTTCCATAGACCAGGGGATGGTGACTAGCACCATAGGCATAAATCCCGATAATTGGGAAGGAATTTCCTTTATATAAGTAAAGAAACACAACAGAGTATGCAAGCTAATGTAAACACTATGTAAATTGAGTACAAAAGTAAGTGATGAAAAGTAAATGGGCCAGAATACAAACCCAACTGAAAGTACAATACAACTGAAAAGAAAAAACAGTATCAGTAAAGTAAATTAGAAACCACTGAGTCATCCTCTGGCTATCCCACCTGAAGGGTGGGTACAGATAATCTCCTCAACTCCTTGGGTCTGACCGTCCGCTTCGTGTACGTCCCGCCTGATAGTACAACTCCGAGTACCGTCCCACTGCACAATCCTCAACCACGATCATCATTGTCTGTCCTCTACAGCCAACATAAAGTAGTGCGGGCATGACCCATGTAGGGGTGATTATACGATACTCAGTAGGGACCCCAAGACCCCCGACGGTCTCCCAGAATCCACAAAGGATAAACCACAATGGAAAAGATAAAAACATGAAGTAACAACCAACTCTACTTAGGTATATACCCATACATATACCTAAGTCATCAATTACTGTTCGGATCCAACTCACAAGCCCAAGTACAACCCAGTCCACACAGGAAAGTACAACCCATACCACACAGGAAAGCACAACCCAGTCCACACAGGAAAGTAAGTCAATATTATCAATGATATAGATTGAAGTCAAGACTCAGCTCACATAGTTATACTACTCACGAAGAGGGGTGGAGTTGATTAGATGTAGCCTCTAAATCATCTCCTCTGCTGAACCCACGTAGGATCCAAGTATGGAGGTCGTCGCTGCCGAACCCACGTAGGATCCAAGTATAGTAACCATCACTGCCAAACCCTCGTAGGATCCAAGTACAGCCTTCCTCACTGCCGAACCCATGTACGATCCAAGTACACTCATCCTTGCATCCGAACCCACATAGGATCCAAGTACAGTCATCATTGTCGTCATATCTAGCTCTAGGGTTCCCGCACACAATATACTCGATTCCAGGAGGGTCCGCTCCTCGAGTCAAAGGGGTGGATACATCAACCATCATGAAGACCAGAGATGATGTATCCAAACGTTCTGTCCCATGTCAGAGGGGGAAAACCAAGCAAAACATGCCCAAGTCACGGAGAAAAAAACAACCAACCCATTTTCCAAAAGTACACGGCGTGTAGGTAAGCGTTACATGCCGTGTCATCAGTAACTGAGTACTGCCCATGTGAAACAGCCCTTGTCATGGGGATGGTCATGTAAAAAGTAAGTACACATCGTGTGATATGGTTAAACGCCATGTCTTCAGTCCACGGGTATTGTCCGTGTACAACAACCCATGATGAAGAGATGTTCATGTAGAAAGTAAGTACACGGTGTGTGTTAAGGTTACACACCGTGTCCAAACTTTTGGGGTCGGCTCCGTGTACGCTGGCCATGCCTAGCCGTGTGGTGGAGTACCTACCCGTGTACTCCACCCCATGTCCTTGTATTCCCAGAATACATGCCGAGTTATCATGAAGCTTCTTCTGTCATGGTGAAGGTAGTACACGCCATGCCTCTTGGCCGTGTGGTTCTACCCGTTTCCGTGTGTCTCCCAAATTACACGCTGATCCTCCTGAAGCCACTTATGCCTTAGTGAAGGAAGTACACACCATGCCTCTTGGAAATGTGGTTCTACCCGTGTCCGTGTATCTCCCAAATTAAACGGCAAGACTCACGAAGCCGCTTCTTCCCTAGTGAAGGAAGTACACGCCGTGTGTCTAGAGTCACATGCAGTGTGTTACTTTTCTAACATCCGAAACAGAAGCCACAATACACTTTTACTACACAACGTGTGCTTCTAGTGTACACGCCGTGTATTCTGGAATTTTCCTGAAACGACACCTCTGGCTAGCATGCCTCCTGAGGCATCCGTTCTTCATTCCAATGATCCGATTTCTATGAAACTTCCGCTTCTAGGTTGCCCCGATGCTCTGAGGCCCTTTACGATGTTTTCAGGCCTCCGATCGGCTCTGAAAACATAACTAGATTCACTTCTCAAGAATGCTTGAATAATGACACAAATTCACAAGAACATCGGAGGAATCGGTCCGTGTTAGTATGGTCTGGTCCCTTCTGCATTAGTCTGATAACAATTGGTTTTAATAGGAACATCAAAATCGATGGAAAACCAATATTTCTCAATTCAAAACACACCCCTACCTCTAAGAAAGTACGCATTTTTCAAGCGTCGTGGATGATGGCGTCGTTCCCGTCATCGTCTGTGTGAACCTGAGGAAACACCGTCCTCTCTTTTATCATGGAGAGAAGATGATGATTGTGCATCAGTCGCCGAGTCATTCTTCGCTTGAAGATATGACTTACTTCGCGGGAGGATTGAAGTTCTTTACGGGAGGATGAAGTTCTTCCAATGAGAAAAGAGATCTCTCCCCAAATTCCTCACACAACAAAACTAACCAAATAAAATAAGGCCTCCCCTTATTTAATTATTTTTCCAAGCATTTCAAATTTCCAAAATTCAAAAACATATTTCAATTAATTAAAGAGGTTCAATTAATTAAATTAATGTGTGTTGGAATTATTAAAGTGGAATAGGAGAAGTCACATAATTAAATACAAGGGGGGTGGGGGGGGGGGGGGGGGGGGTTAATGGAGAGTTTAAAGAGTTATGGGGAATGCGAAGGGTTGAGGCTTGTGCGGGCCCTACCTCATATTTATCCTCACATGGGTGGTTAAGGTGCCAGTGGATCCCACCCTAACTTCCCCATGTAGGATAAAACCACTTAGGTTAGGAATAAAATTTGTACCACAAATTTTATTCAATTCAATTCTTTATTAATCCCCAAATTTTAACAACTCCTCCCAAGAAAACGCACCTTTGGTAAAAGTCCTCTTAAGCAATTACCGGCGCTGTGGTTCCATCGGTACCCATGGATTTCAATTCCGAGCACCAGTTCAAAAGATAGAAAAAACCGCTCTTTCGTTCACTGAACGTACCCGAGCTAAACTTCAGTAATTGATTCCGGGTACTCCGGGCCTCAGAATCAGGTGCCGCCAGAAACCGCGTACTCGTAAAATCCCAAAGAATTTAAGAAAAAGTTTTCCTTGAAATTTACGGGTCTTTACACATAATCTTATGGGGTTTGAGGTTTTTATGAATATGTACACTTATCAAACCACTAGAGAGATTATTAGTGAATGGTGACACGAGAATGTGTTTAGTAATTTTCTTTTTAATTTCAAAATTATTAGAATTCTATATTTTTACTAATTTAAATTCAAATTACATTTGACTGAGGAATAAGAGGAGAAAAATTCTCACACACATGATGATATTTGGGTTGTGACTGAGGGTTGGGGAATCAGTGAGTTAGGATTTGATGAGGAAAAATGGATGTGGGAGACTCTGTTTTGTTCGAGAAAGGTTTAGTGGTTGGTATCGGTTCTCAATTAATTCCAAACAGTTATTTTAGCATCATTATATGGTCATAATCAAACTCAAAGAGAGGTCACGTAGATTCCTCACTATCTTCTGCAATGTATTAGAAGATGTTGTGATCAATAAATGAGGTTATGTAAATCATGTGTTTAGAGTAGGAGTAGCTTCGTAAAAACCTTAAATAGAAGGAGGATAAGCTACATAAATGGAAGGAGTATATGTACATGCAGATGATGGAGCACATTTGATGACTTATGGTGGGTATAAGGATGGAGATCTCCCTAGTCCTCTAGATGACCCATCACCCCTAAAATGTTAAATAATATATATTTTTTTATCATTTTATGATAAATATTGTTTGGAAATATTATGTGTAATATAATTATTAATTTATATATCAACACATTTTTATATTTTTCATTTGTAATGTTTTTGGATGTTATTTTTTTATTTTTTATATTTAGTTTTTTTATGATGGAACAATATTTCTATCATAGTAGGTTATTAGTGATGTTATTTTATTTCATTTCTAATAAAATATTATGATAGAAATATTATTTCATTTCTAATAGTGATTTATTATCTATGTTTCACAAATAAATATTTGTCATTGGCCATTGTAAAACAATTTTTGGAACACAATTTTTTGTCACCAGTATAGTTCAATGGTATCTCATCACTATTTATTATTTTCTATGGGATCTCATTGTGATTGACCCATTGCAAATACCAAAGTTTTCATTTTTGTTAAAATTATAGGAACTAGCATCAATGTAATTAATGAAAATGGTTTGATTAAATAATAGTTATTATAAATAATATATGAAGTATATTAAATGAAACAATTATATTATAATTATAGTGTTTTCCTTCCAATGAATTAGAAAATATATATCAGACATTTGTACTGGGTTTGAAAAAGACAACATTTTATTTAACATTTTATTCATTTATCAATTTTGATAATGAAAAATATTTTTAGAATAACTTGATATTAGACTTCATGTAGTGACTAATTCACATTACTGATATGGTTCTCATTCAAAGAAAAGAACTTCACAAAATCGACATAACCAAAAGATTAACTTGTATGACCAAAAACAGTAAAATATTCAAGAGTATTTTAAATTAGCAGAAATCATAAAGATAAAAATGTTTTTTTAATTATTAATTTCTACAAATATTATGTAGTTATCTATGTGAAAACAAATTATTTTCACTATATAACACAAAATAATTATTTAAAATAGTTTGATTGAATACTATTTATTATGAAAAATAGTTGAAGTAGATAAAATAAAAAAATTATATTATAATTTCATTATATTCTTTGAAACGTTTTATATAGTATATAATATTCTTTTTTATGGTTTAAAAAAAATTAATTTAACATTATATTAATGAATAAATAATGATTATGACCTATATCATCAAAACCAAGAGTGTTCAAACATCACATGGACACTATTTAATATTATTTATATGGATCCCATTCATAGAAAGATGCATCAAAAAATAAACTATTATAAACAATCAATTGGTATGATAAAAAAACTATAAAATATCATCGAGGTGTTTAAATTAACAAATATCAGAAACGTAGAAAATATGATTGAAATTATTTATAGACACAATAATTATGTACTTATCCATCTCAACACAATATTTTTTTTTCCATAGAAAATATCTAACAATTTCTTGTTAAATTATAATTAATATTCTAAATATTTACAATTTCAATCTAAAACAATTATCTAATGAACAGACATAAAATAAATTCAAATAGAAAATTATAGGGATTTATTATAATTTCGTAACCTTAATTCTTTTAAACATATAGAAAATTTATTCTAGTATATATCTAGTACCTAGAAATTCATATAGAATATTATCCACATATCTATTAAAGAAGGATTATTTTTACTCAACTTGATGATATATCACTTATATATGGCTTCAAAAACTTCATTTTAAAAGAATTTAAATATGAAATGATTTATTTATAGAGTTGAATTTGTTAGTTTTGATGATGTATTGTGTTCTAAGACATGAACCACCCGAGTGTTCACAACTAGAATTCTACAAGACACTTGTACTATGATAGTTACTACTGCCAGACTTATAGGTTAATCTAACTAGTCAATTCACTATTCATAGATGGTTGATCAATAGATGTGATGAAAAAAGAAAAAATATATTAGAAAATCATGTTATGCTATGCATGAGGAAATATCCATAAAAATTTGAAGCCATGTAGCTGGAAAAGAAAAACATTTTCATGAAACCCAACATATAAGAACGCTCGTAGTATTAATATAAGAAATAAACATAGTTTAACATAATAAATGAACTGTAAAAAAGGATATATATAATAATTATTACAAAACAACAAACTATTATAGTAAATTATCTTATAAATGTGTAGTTGTCAAAACAACTTTAAAAGCATTCATATATACCCCCACCACCACTCATGGTCTTCTAGTGAATTAAAAATAAATACATTCCATAGTGATGAAAGCTATGAAATTCAAGAGAATATTGGAATACTATAAAAGGATGATTTATACTATATAAATTTGGTGACCCTAAGGAAACAATGTGAAGATCACTTCAATACCAATGAAAATGGTGGGAAATGTCTTGGATAATTTTTATTGTGAACATGATCTCAAATTTAAACTATGAAAGTATTCCTTAGAATCCCACAAAATACTAGTGATAGTGATGTGAATGGAGTGAAAATAAGAGCTATAACCATGATAATTCCAAATGGAAAATAAATAATGGAATTTTAAGCTATAAACACAGTTTTATGAAATAATAGTGAGAGAAAATAGCTATAAAAGTTTTTCATCCATTCAATGGATGGTTCTCCACCCAATTTATTTCCTTAAACTATTAATGGAATCATTTATGGTATAACCAATAATCCCAAAATTAAGGTATTTTATTACAACCAATTCAATGAAAATGGATCCACAATTGAATGGGAATCTCACAAACTAAACATATTACCATGGATGTACTTCCACCCAGTCTTTTTTTGATCATTACATGTCATAAAATGGATTTAATTATGGTGAAATTCCACTATCTATTGTTACAGTTATATGTCATGCATTTTATTCTCATTATTAATAGAGTATTTTTTAGTGTGAACTTTATAGTTACATAAATTCAAATAATAATTTATTCATAGATTCATATGAAATTGAAACGATAGTTATGAACAATTAGCAAATGAGGTAATTATGATATTTTTAATATATATATATATGTATATATTAATTTACAACATTTTTTTCAATGAAAAGTAATGAAAATTTAAAATTATAGATATATTTAATTTTTTACCAACCATAGTTAAATCGGAAAAAATTATTGAAATGGTAAAATAATTAATTCACCATATTATTAGTGAATAATTTCCATCTTAATGTGTTTATGATGAAACCCCTATCATATTATTAGATAAACTCATACAATTACTCTAAAAATAATTTCCCTATTCAACATATTGGTTTTGAATAATCAAACTCAGCTAAAAAATTATGAAACTCAATTATACATAATCTAGTCATAATGTTATTTATGAAACCAATTTTGGAATTTCTAGATATTCAGTCAATAAAATGTAAAACTAAATACAATTTATAATTATGACTTGTAATAAGTTAAATTTATGGAATGAAAAAAACATGATGAACAGTATTTGATAAATAAGAATATTTTTGGAAACACTATTTTTCATAATACAATTATGAAATCTATAAGATTGTTATTCAATTATTTATAAGTTATATAAAGTTGTTATACATTATTCATTTTTTATGCACATTCCAATTATCCACCCAATACATTGTTCTATAAATAAGTTTTCAATATTCTAGTTTTACAAAATTCAAAATAAAAAGGAACCAATTATGTAACAAAATACAATGTGTGAATATAATTAAAATAGTATGTATGGTTTCATATTATAATTTTCACCCTAAATTTGAGATTAGTATTTAATTTTTTTTATGATCAGTATGTGGTTATTCCACACAAAAAAGTAGTAAATAGTGGAAAAACTTGGCACAACCAAGGGTGCTAAATTTTATACATTTACCCTAGTGGAATGAGTTGAGTACGCTATTGACACAATCATTTACTAATTTATAATGGTAAATTTACATAACTATGTACTAGAAGATGGTTCCATCAATATTTTGTTCCTCTAAGGGTACACAACCTACACCATTCCATGCATGATCTTCCTACTCTTCTTAGTCATTCATGATGCATGATACTGATTATTAATGCATTATGATCCTAATAATAAATACATGGCCATAAATTAATGATCAGTAATTTATTGTGTTTTAAAGGGATTTGGATTCACTTGATTATTTATGAATTTATGATGCATCTAACTCTTACTATGGGTTTTTAGGTGCATCATACATTTTTTATTAATATTTTAATTTTGTTATGATTAATATTTGGTTATGCCTAAATCCCCACCATCTATGAATATTCATGAGGGTTATATGAAACTTTACATTTATTATGGAGAGGATTTTCTAAATTTTAATTATTTAAATCATCTTAAATATGATCTCCCACATTTTTAAGGGGTTTTAGACTTATAATATTGATTTATCCAATAATTTAAGAAATATATATATTCAGTATTTCATGATTTGAGTTGCTATATTTAAGTGATAAAAATAACCAATGAATAAGAAAGGTTTACTCTAGTTTTTCATGAATACTTGAAGATAGGGAAAATTTCTAACATTTGCAGAATAAATAATTCAAATAGGCTAATTTATGATAAATGAATAAATAAAACATACACTATTTATTTGAAAATATAGTGCATGAAATTTTTATTACTTTTATCTTATTTTAACAACTCTTCTAATTCATAATTTTGGTTTTTTAATCAAATTTTTATCAAATCATAAATTTAAAATGATTACATATTCTGAAACACTATAAGACCTTTCTTATAACTCAAATTCAATGTTTAATGGGTATTGGTTTTCCCGTCAACACCATTACTGAGTCATACATAATTAAAATTTATTTTATCTTTATTGTGTGATATTATTACTCAACATAAATTATTACAAATAATATATAATAGTAATCTATGTTATTTTTTGGGTTTTGATGTTTTTGTTGGTTTCAATATGTTTCTTTATATTTCATTATTTTTATTTTTCAGATATGGTGTTAATGATGAGGAATCTATTTTTTATTATCCTGTAAAAAATATACACGTTCTTTAATTGATTTATATTATTGATTTAATTCTATTTTTTTAATTTTTACACTTAAATTATTTAAAAAATTCTAAATTTTTGAATTGTGACTGTTCATTTTATTCAATTCTAATTTGATAATTTCATTGATTATAAATTTCTAAAATATATACAATTTTAAAATATATTGAATATTTTTTATAAATTTTTATTCTGTAAATATAATTAAAGGATTTAATATTTATTGTTTTTATTTGACCCTTGTTATAGAAATATATTTCTATTATTAATTCTTAAATTACATCATTTATCTAGTCGTTATTATACAAAAAATATACCAATATTTTAATTATTTCTTATAAATATATATCAAATTCTAGATTAAATTATATATATATATATATAACTAGTCAATATTATCTCATGATACATGGGTAAAATTTTAGTTTTTAAATAAGAACCTATATCATAAATTTATTTTCTCCCAAATACACATATTCCCAATCAAAATTCATTTTTATTTTACTCCATTTTAATTAATCAAGGTTTCAAAATAAGAATTTATAGAAATGAAAAATTCAATCATGTCATCTATAATCTCATCGAATCCATAGATTCATCAAAAGAATCTAAAAATATATGGCTCCTCTAAATGAAATATGATATTCTCTAATATGGGAGGCATTTTTTGGGATGATGCTAGCATCTCAATTCTTAAATACAATTATAACACTGATTTCAATACTACTTAAATTACTGAGTGGTAGGCCCTGATGGTAGGCCATGAATTGGTGTGAAAACCTAACTTCCAAAATATCATTTGGAGTCCAATGTTCATTGAATCATCAATGATATGGAATCCCAACTTTTTATTACATAACATTTTATTACATTTTACAAAAAGAGGACCATTAAAGTTTAGTGTCTTTGAAATAAGGTACACAATACATGAAAAAAATAAAAAATATATATTAATCCACATGGAATTATTTTTTAAATTATCATCCTAATTAAAATTACTATATCTCGTAACATGCGGACATACATCAAATGAAAGGGTGAGCATAAGACTTAATAAGGGAAAATAGGGAAAATAGTTAACATGTGAGCTTGAGAGAATACAATAAAAACAAGAGTAAATATCATAAATGCATGATAAAGAGGAATATAATGACTATAATAACCTGATTAACATCTTGAAAAATTTTCTATAACATTTAATTTATAAATTCATAAGCATATCACCATGGTCTATCCCCAAGGTGTCACAAAAATTTCCAAGGCTATTCACCAAGGTATCATAAAACTTGTCATCTTTATAGATTAATTTTTTACCCAATACATTCAAGATATATCAGAGATAACCCTTAATATTTTTTATTATTATTTTATCCACATCAATCATAATAAAAAATTTCATAAATAACCCATAGAGAATAAAATAAATGAGTTTCATATCAAACTCACGATGTTTTAAAAAGTGCTTAAGACCAAGATCAGTATGTCACTTATAACCCACAAAAAAGAGAATTAGGGTTTTATATCTATCAATTATATAATCAAATAAATCATTTTAATGTCTTGATAATTCATTTTTTAAATTAAATAGTTTGCGGTATTCACATAATGAAAATAAAATAATTTCATGATAAAAAGAGAGAGATTTTGAAATGAAAATTTGGCAGCATAAAAGATATGAAACATAGTTTTATACAATTTTTAAAAAGAGTGGAGGATAGGGATAAAAAATTCATAAAAGAATCATAATAATTTATATTTAATTAATGAAATTGATAGTAGAACATGTTATAGAAATTTGAAAGACATACCGCATAAAAGAGAACTTGAAAAGAAAAGGGATGTTGGGAATTCCCTTAACTTGAAGAGTAACTTTAAAAACTCATTGATAAAGACCTTGAAGACTTCAAAACCATATTATAGGACTAATTAGGATTCATTACAATGATATAACTTAGTTTAATGATTTTGGAACGAAATTAATTTAAGGAATGACTTGTTATTTATTGTAAAATAGAGGGAGTTTATTTTATTAATTTTTGAGGACACCTCATCGGTGGTGTTTGCAAAACCATGGGATTTCCCATGGGATTTTCCCATTTTTTGTCCATATGGGACACCTAATATCATATTTTCATACACAATATTATACCATCATTTTAAAATAAATATTACATCATTATGATGTCATTAAACATACCAAAAACTAAAAAACTGTATTTTTACAATTCACCCAAAAACAAAACATTTTGAAAATATATCATAAATAAACCCTAATGTATTATCAATGAACTGAATTAAAAAAAAACTCCATTTTATTAAAATAATACTATAAATATGAGAAATTTAATTTTTTAGTGAAATCACTATTTTATCAAAAAATTACTAATAATTAAACAATAATTTTAAAAATAGATATTTAATTATACTATTATATCAAATTTCTATTAAAGATGCCTAAATTATATTTTACAGGTTACCATTAAATTGATCATATTACTATTCATAAGTGTAATATTTCTATTCATGATTTTCTATTCACAAAAAAATTATGTTAATATTATCAGACTCTAAATTTCATAATGATCACAACCAAGTGTGTCCAATTCTCAAAAATAATTTCACACTATCAATTATTTAAAGTATAAAAATTATTTTAATTATTAATTTTTTCAATATTCATAAATATTATGAATCTAATCTGAAAAAAACAAAAACAACTACCTAGAATAATTTTGTCATTTGAAATTCCAAATTTTTGTTCATTTTACCTTAAAAAATTTCATTTAAACAAATGGATTAAAAAAAGTAACTATGGAATTGTTACATAACCCCTTATAACACATTAATTGTACATTAGAGTAAGTTGTGTAGTGGTGATAGAATATTGGGGAGGCTCGAACAACATTTACTGAGTGGTGATTTATATCTACTTGAACTTATCCCATAAGAGATTTTGTCCATGCTTAACTTGTTAAATCATGGATTGGGATTGTTCTAGAGAAAAGACCAGTGATTCTACATCCTTCGCAAGCTTCGAAAATGGGATTTGTATGGTATGATTCTATTGCTAGATACCATCTATAGTTTTTTCTATATTAGTTATCCAATATCATTTCTATTTGTAATAAATAATTATAACATTAAAAATTAGTATGGTTTCCAACGGTCATGTTAACCAAGGGTAATATAATGGTGAAAACTCAATGGTTAAACTTAATTTATACAAATATAGTATTATTGATTATGACACAATAAATATTAAATTTTTATGAAATAATATATTATTCAAAACTTTGGGGTGTTAAATTCTTCCACCCTTAAGAAATATAATCCATGAAATTTCAATTCATACCCTCAAAGGAGAAATGGTGTGTGTACTTCTACCTCATAGTCTACTCTAGTCACATGTGTCATCTTCAAATTTGTCATTCCTCCATAATAATTTAACATGGTGGGTAGTCTTAGTGCGTAGAAACTTATCTCTACAATCTAATATCTCTACCAGCTTCTCCTCATAAGAGTGGTTGTGTTTCAATTGCACAACCTATAGATTTATTACGTGTAAAGGGTCAAGTATATACATCCTCAAGAGGGATATGTGCAATACATCATGAACTTCTTCTCGATTTAGAGGAAGTGAAAGTCGATAGGCCATTACTCCTACGTGATCAAAGATTTAATAGGGGATAATGTACCTAGGTATGATCTTCCCTTTCTCCCTAAACCACATGACACTTTTCCATGGATAAATTCTAAAGAAGACCATGGCACCAATATCAAACTCAATGTACCTTCAATAGTTGTCATAATAGATCTTATTTCTACTCCAAGCATACTTAATGTGTTGTTGGATGAAATGAATTGTTTTTATCATCTCTTGCACAATATCAGGATAATGAATATTTATCTCACTAGCTTCATCCCAACATGTAGGAGTTCTACATCAGTTCCCATATAGAGCTTCACAAGGTGACATTTGAATGATCATGGAAGCTGTTATTGTAATAAAACCCAACTAATGGTATATGTTTATCCCATCCACCATTAAATTAAATTGAGAATGTTCTTTAGTCTGATATTGTGCAAGATATGATAGAATATAAAGTGAACTCCATGATGATGTACCACTTCTTTCACATAAATCATGGCTAGTTGATAAAGATAAAATTCTTCATGAATACAAATAAATTTGTTAGTCTTTGTGAGGTGGACAATAATAACCCATATCACATTGTTTCCACTGGATGTTCTCGAGAGACTAGAGGTAATGTCCATAGTGATATTGTTCCACTTCCATGCTAGTATATGTAGTGGTTATAACACACCTTTAATAATTCGTCACTCTGCCTTCACTTTCTGATATACCAGGAACCTTTCTGTGTAGTCAGCAATATCCCTTTTCATATTATCCCACCAATAATTATCCTAAAGGTACCTATACATTTTTGTGATTCCAAGATGTATAGAGAATGTCGATATAAGAGAATAATCCATTATATCCTTATTTATTTCCGGAATAGATGGAACACATTGTCTTGTATGAAAATTCAGTACACTTTCTTGATCAATATAGTACTTGGGAAACTTCCCATCATTCATAGCCTAAAACTTCTTCTATAACAAAGGATATTATTTTTGATCTTCCCTGATCTTATCCAGTAATGATGGTTGAGAAATCATTTGTGATAGGTTTGATGGTTTCCCTTACCTTAGAATTCCCATGTATAGTTTTACTTGGTCTTTGAACAAAGTATCTCCATGAATCATTATCATTTCCATAAAAAGGGTCTTTCCAACATAATGCATCGGTGCATTTGTTTGCTCTTGCAGGGTTAAAATGAATTGAACAATAATATTTCCTAAGAAGTTACAACCATCTATTCTATCTCATGATCAATTCCTTTTGTGTAAAAATATTCTTCAATCATTGATGTTTTGTTTATATGTCACACTTCTCCCTATAAAGACTGTACATAGATATATTTAGAGAAAAAACAACCACAGATAGCTCTAGATCATGCGTAGGATAATTCTGCTAATGGGGAATCAATTGTCGAGATTCATAAGCAATCACCTTATAATTTTTTATCAGTAATCACACAAAAACATTTCGATATGCATTGGAAAAAATATCAAATCCTTATCTGGTTTAGGGTAGTGTTAACAAGGGTACAATAACAAATATCATCTTTAGCTCTTGGAAACTATTTTAATAGTCGTTTTTCCAAATAGAACATAACCCATTTTCGAGCATACTTGATTAGTGTATTGGAATGTTGTGAAACATTATGAAAAAACTCTTAAAATATCATACTAAACCAAGGAAACTATTAATCTCAGTTACTATTTTAGGATTAGGTGACTTCTCTAAAACCTTTCTATTTGAAGGGTTAATTAAGATTCCTTCATTGAATACAATGTGCGCCAAGAAATAACATTGTTGTAACAAAAATTCACACTTACTAAACTTTTCAAAAAGACTCTCCTTATGAATTGTTTTCATAATAAATCTTACATGATCCACATTCTCCTCCCGAATTTCAGAATATATCAAAATATCATCAGTAAAAACTACCACAGAATTGTCAAGGTAGTCTTTAAAGACCATATTAATCAAATTTATAAAAATATTAGGTGCATTAGTCAATCTAAAGATGATAACAACAAAACCCTAATGCTCATATCTTTATCCGAAGGTGTTTTTTGGAATATCGTCTTTATTCGCCCTTAATTGATGATAACTAGACCAGATAATAATCTTGGAGAATAATTGATCCCCACGAAGATGGTCAAATAAGTTATCAATTCCTAAAAGATGAAATTTTTTCTTCACTGTGATCCCTTTCAATTCTCTCTAATCAATGCATAACCACATTGATCTATCAATATTCCTCACAAAGATAATATTTTATACCTAGGGTGATAGACTTGATCAGATAAACCCCTTCTACAAAAGGTATTGGAGTTATTTCTTTAATTCCTCTAGCTCCACATTTTACTTTTTATATAGAGTCTTTTATATAAGATGAGATCATGGTACGAATTCAATTGAAAAATATACCTCTATTTCTAGGGGTGTTCTGGGTATGTCCTCAGGAAATATTTCAATGTACTCCAAGATGATGGGGACATTTTATATCCTCATACATTCATTTACTTCTTCATATTCATCTATGAAATATATAAATAAGGCTATAGGAGGTGCTTCTAGACAAATATCTAGTCCGGAAATCTCCCCTTGAAAGATATCTATAGTTCTCCCTTTTAAGACTATTGAGACTTCCTTGCTTCTGCATTTGATCCTAGCATTATACATTGAGAGCCAGTCCATCTCTAGTATATTTTCGATTTCAAACATTGGAATGAATACTAGATTTATGATAATATTGTTCTCACTAATGTAAATAATATAGTTTCTAAACACTGTAGATTCTTGGATAATCCCTCCTGGAGTCTTTATTGATAACTATACTTCTGGAAGTTCATTGATTGATTCTATATTCTCTGAAAATATGGAAGATATAAATGAATAAATTGAACTAGAATCAATCAAAGAGCCTACTATAATAAAGGTAATAAAAATGGTACCTTCCACTACATCATTAAGAGCATCAACATTATCTATCATGATATAAAAAAACACAAACTTTATCCCCTGTCCTTTGTTGAGGCTAATGGTGATTCCCCTCCACTACCCTCAGATTTGGACAGTGATTGGAAACGTTTCCTAGCTTTAAAAACATGAATCATTGTACATCAAGAAGGGTATGTACTATATTACCATTATGTTTAGTATTAGGATGTTGAGGCTTCACCTCTCTATGACAATTCAGAAAGATATGGCCATCTCTTCCGCACTTGTAACTCTTCTTGCTCCAGAAATGGTAGTTCCCAGAATGCTTCTTCCAACATTTATTACACATGGGGTGTTTCACTTGATTTCGTCCTCTTCCCTAATCAAATATACTCCCCATGATTGGTTAGCTTGATATATATTTTCATTGGTATTGTGATACCATTGTGTCTCACTGAACTCCAGTTCTAATTTCATAGCACTTTGTAAGATATCCTTAAAACTACCATCATCTTGGTTGGCTAGATTCTTCAGCAAATGAGGTCTTAGTCCACCAATTAATCTATCAACCTTACCATTAAGATACATGAAAATAATATAAGTGTAACGTGAAAGAGTTTTGAGGTTCATCTCATAGATTCCCACATATTCATTCTCCTTCTACGACAGCTCGAGAAATTCCTTCTCCATTTTAATTCTCATCAATTGAGGGAAATACTTATTGAAGAAGATCCCTATGAAGTCTTCCCACTCCATATCATCAATATCCCCTCTTGGCCTTCTGTTTTTAATCATCACCCACCACGGGTCAACATCTCTATCGAAGTGATAAACATCCATGGTAGATTTCTCTTGTTAATAACTATGAAGTATAGAAAATTATCTTTTAGATAATGCCTATCCACCATTAGAAAATCAATGGGTGGGTAGATCCACTGAACGTTTGCGGTCATTGAATTATAAAGAACTCAAAAGAAGTCTGTTCCCTTTTTGAGGAAATTGAGCACTCAGCATGATTCACGTTATTCCCCATAACACAAGTCATTTGGTTCATCATTCTCATGAATTCTTCCATTATAGATTCTATCAGAGGGCCATAAGTTCATGGTCCATTGTAGTAACAATTTTCCAGGTTCCTAATATTTACCTCTATTTTCTAAAATAATAAAATCTTAGGGAGAAAATTATTCATTTAAAAATATTTTATCTTTAAAGGATTTATATTTCTTAAAACTCGAGGCATAAACATATTATCCTATAATGATAATTACGTTTATCTATAAATCCTTCATAATGATTCATAAAATTATTGTGATTAACTAAAAATATCACCTTGGAGTGTCATAATAGGATTGTATCAAGTCACATTATTATAAAAGTGTTCTCATTCAAGTATTTATCAAGGATTTTTTTTGGGTTTTACCCCTAGATATATCTTTTCTAGAAAAACATCCACTTGTTTGTATCCAGACATGGATTTATTTGTTTGGAAACCAATTACATAAAATTTCACCAAATTACCAAGTTGTTTTCTTAGTTTTAAAATTTTATATAGATTTCTACCTAATGTCTTAAAATACTAATTTCTAAAAAAAAATCCTTTGATTCCAAGTATGGAAACCGGCCTTTTTATTACATAACTTTTCATTGCATTTTACAAATAGAGGATCATTAAATATTAGTGTATTGGAAATAAGGTACACAATACCTGAAAAACATAAAAAATTATTTTAATGAACATGAAATGATTATTTAATTATTCATCCTAATTACAATTACAACATTAAATAACCTAGAGACATAAATTAAAGGAAATGGTGAGCATAAGGTCCAGTAATGGAAAACATGGAAAACAATTTACTTATGAGATAGATAGAATACAATAAGAACATGGTGAAATATCATAAAGAAAAGAGAAAGAGGAATATCATGATAATAATAAATTTAATAATATCTTTAAAATGTTAATAAAACATTTAATTTAGACATTCCTAAGCATTTCACCATGTTCTATCCCCAAGGTGTCATAAAAATTACCAATGTTATTCACTAAGGTATCATTAAAATTGTAATCTATAGAGATTGATTTATTTACCCAATACATTGGAGTGATATTAGGGTGAACCCTTAATATGTCTTTATTATAATGTTATCAACATATATCATACTTAGAAATTTCATAAATAACCCATATAGAGTAAAATAAATGAGTTTCATATCAAAATCATGGTGTTTTAAACAGTGTATAAAACATGATCAATATGTCACTTATAACCCATAGAAAGGAAATGAGGGTTTTATGTATGTAAATTACAGAATAAAATAAATCATTTTTATGTATTTATGAATACATTTAGAAAAAAATATAATTGGGTATTTATATAAGTAAAATAAAATAATTTCATGAGAAAAAGAGAGAGATTTTGAGACGAAAATTCTATAGAATAATTGGTATAGCATGTTGTTTTATAAAACATTAAAAAGAGAGGGTACTAGGGTAAAAAATTCATAAATGATGCATAATATACTATATAGACAAAATAAAACTTAAATAATAACATGCTATGGATATTTATAAGACATACCACATAAAAGAGAACTTGAAATGAAAAGACAAGATGGGAATTCCCTTACCTTGAATAGTCACCAATAAAAATCTATGATTAGGACCTTATGGAATTGAGGACACATTTATAAGACTCAACGGGAGGTAAGAAAATCAGATATTTGTGGGGAATTATTTTTTAATGAAAGGAATTCAAGGAATTCCTTCGTATTAATAGTAAAATAGAGGGAGTTTTTTATTAATTTATAAGGACACCTCATCCGTGGTATTTGAAAAACCATGGGATTTACTATGGTATTTTCCCATGGTTTTGGTCACGTGGGACACCTCATTTTATATTTTAATACAAATGAGTCTAAAATCATTTTAAATTAAATATTACATCATTATGATGTAATTAAATACACCAAAAACACAAAAAATGTATTTTTACTATTCACAAAAAACAAATCATTCTATACAAATATATGAAATTATTCATAACCTAATATTGATGTTTTGGATTATAAAATGAACTCCATTTTATGAAAATAATTTTCTAAATATGAAAATATTATTTTTAAGTAAAAACACTATTTACTCTAAAAGATACTAATAGTAAACTAATAATTTCTAAAAAAAATATTTACTTATACTATTATTTCATATTACCATTAAAGATTCATAAATTATATTTATATTTCCTTAGGTGAGGTTACTATTCCATTGGTCATATTACTATTAATAAGGTTAATATTACTCTTCATAAGTTACCATTCACTAAAAAATATGTCAATCTTCTCAGACTCAAATTTTTTTATTGATCACAAACGTGTATGTCCGTTTTTAGAAAATAATTTCATATTATCAATTATTTAAAGTATAAAAATTAATTTTAAATAATATTTTTTAAATATTCAAAAATAATCTTAAAATTATTTTGAAAAACAAAAAATTCATCGTAGATTAATATTGACATTTTAAATTCAAAAATGAGATTTATTTTACAATAAATTTTTTTTATTTATACAAATGGATTGTACAATGTAACTAATTACTCATTACCCCTTATAAAACTCTTTTTTTTAAAACCCCTTATAAAACCTGTATAGGACCTAAGAGTAATGGTTGTAGTGGTGATAGAATCTTGGGGTAGCTCAAGAAACATTTCAAAAGTGGTGATTTCAATAAACTTGAACATCTCTCCAATGCGATTTCGTTCAAGCACAGAATGTTAAAGCTCAAATCTGGATTTTTCTAGAGTAAAGCTCAGTGATGATACCTCCTTCCCAAGCTCCAAAAAATGGGATTTTTGTGGTATAATTTTACAGGTAGAAGCCATCAGCTCATAATTTTTTCATTAATTATCCAGTATCATTTATATATAAAAACACATAATTATAATGTTAAAAATTATTATGGTTTCTAATGGCCATGTTAAACAACGGTCAAAACATAATGGTTACATTTCAATTATACATATATCGTTTTATTGATTATAAAATAGTGAAACATACATTTTAAGGAAACAAAATATTATTCAAATATTTGGGTCATTACATTCATCACCCATTATGAAATCTAATCCCTGAAATTTAAATTCTTACCCTCAGAAGAGAAAATGTGTGGGTACATCTTTCTTATAGTCTATTCTAGTTCTCACGTGTCTTATTTATATTTTTGGTTCCTCTAAAATACTTTTACAAGGTGGGTATCCTTATTTCATAGAACCCTGTCTCTATGATCCATGATCTCCACTGGATGCTCCTCATTTGAGAGGTAATGTTCGAGTTGTATCACATTTGGATTTATTACATGTGAAGGGTCAGGTATGTACTTCCTTAAGAGGGATACGTTCAATAAATTATGATGTTGAGCTAGATTTTTAGGAAGTGCAAGCCGATAGTCCATTGGACCTACACGATCATGGATTTCATAGGAGAAAATCTACCTAGGGTTGAGATTCCCTTTCTTCCCAAACCCCATGAATCACTTCCATGGAGATATTTGAAATAAGACCCTATCACCAACATCAAACTCCATGTCCCTTCTATGGTTTTCGTCATAGATCTTCTTCTGACTCATAGAAGCCTTAATGTGTTGATGGTTGGAAGGAAAATATTCTCTCATCTCTTTCACATGATCATTCAAAAGAATATTTCTCTCACCAACTTCATCCCAATAAGTAAGAGTTCAACATCGCTTCCCATATAGAGCTTCATAGGGTTTCATTTGAATGATTGAGTGGAAGATATTGTTCTAAGAGAAATAAACTAATGAGAGATGTTGACCCCTTCCACCATTAAATTCCATTGATAAAGTTCTCATCATGTCCTCATGTGTATTAATAGTCCTTTCACATTTTCCATTGGTTTGGGGGAGATATACCGTAGTAAAATACAATTTGGTACATAGATCATGTTGAAAAAATCCCCAAACTTTTGATGTAAACCTTGTATCACAATCAGATATGATAGCAAGTAGAACTCCATGCAGCCTTACCACTTCCTTGACATAGATTCTCTCAAGTTGATCAAGAGAGAAATCTTCACAAATAGAGATAAATTGGGTAGTGTTGGTGTGATGGTCCACTATAACCCATATCACATTATTTCCTTTTGAAGTTACTAAGAGACCAATGATAGAGTCCATAGTGATATTAATCCTCCACCATGATGCTATAGGTAGTGGTCGTAATACCCCTTTAGGAAGTTGTCCCACTTTCTTCACATTCATACATACCAAGCACCTTTTAGTGTAGTCAGAAATCTCAATTTTCATATTATCCCACAAATAATGATCATGCAGGTCCTTATGCATTTGTGTGCTTCCAAGATGTATAACTAATGTTGATCTATGAGCTTCATCCCTTAGATCCTTTATTTCAAGAATTGAAGGACCACATAGTATTATATGAAATTTCAGTACACCTTATTGATCAATATTGACCTCAGAAAACTTCCCTTCCTTCATAACCTCAAAATTCATCTATAAAAAAGGATATAATTTTGTAGATTTCTTGATTATCTCTATTAATGATTGTTGAGAAATCATTTGTGATAGGGTTGATGTAGTCCCTTACCCTATGATTCCATTGTCTTGTTTTACAAGGTATTCAATAAAGATATCTCCTTGAATCCTCATCATTTGAAAAATAACAAGGTCTTTTATATGTAATGGATAAAGGATTTGTTTTCTTTTCGAGGGAGATAATGAATTGAACAACCATATTATTTATGACTTTCCAACCATCTCATCCATCTCATTATGAATTCACTTTTTGGAAAAATATACATTAAACATTGATGGTATGTGTATATATCTCACTTATCCCCATAAATATAGTGCCACAATATCTTAATACCCAAAAAACCACAGCCAAATCTAGATCATGAATTGGATAATTATTCTCATGAGGCTTCAACTATTGGGATGCAGAAGCAATCAACTTGTCATTTTTCATGAGGATAGACCCAAGACCATATAGACATGAATCATTAAATATAACAAATACTTATCTAATTGAGGATTTAGTTAATATAGGAGAAGTAATAAATATCATCTTCAGATCTTGTAAACTATCTTCACACTCCTTTGTCCAGATGAAATTAACTCCCTTTTGAGTTAACATGGATAGTAGATTGGAAATTCCTGAATTTTTTTCACAAACCTATTAAAATATCTTACTAAACCAAGGAAACTATAAATCTCAGTTACTATTGTACGATGAGGAAAATTCTCTACAACCATTTTTTTCTAGGATCAAATGAGATTCCTTTATTGGTTACAATGTTCCCCATGAAAGAAACTTAGTGTAACCAAAAATCACACATGCTAAGATTTCCAAAAATCTTCTCCTTCAAAGAGTTTTCAAAATAACTGTAATATGATCCTCATACTCCTCACAACTTTTAGAATATTTCAGAAAATCATCAATAAAAACTACCAAAAAATTATCAAGGTAGTCCTTAAAGACCCTATTCATCAAATCCATAAAAATATTTGGTTCATTAGTCACGCTGAAGGGAATAAAAACAAAATCATAATTCCCATATCATGATTGGAAGGAATTTTTTTGAATTATATTCCTTCTTCACCGTCAATTTGTGATAACTAGATCAAGGATAAATCTTGGAGATAAATTGAGCCCCATGAAGCTTGTCAAATAAGTCATCAATTCATTGAAGAGGGTACCTGTTCTTCACTATAACCCAGTTCATTTCACTATAATCAATTCATATCCACATTTATTCATACATATTCATCACAAATAGAATAGGTTCTCACTAAGAAGACACACTCGATCGAATAAACCCCTTCTCCAAAATATCTTACAGTTTATTCTTTAATTTCAAAAGCTCCACACTTTCTATCCTATACAGGGTCATTGATATCAAATGAGAACCTGGTACGAGTTCATTAGAGAAATATACCTCTCTTTCTGGGGGTGGTCTAGGTAACTCCTCGGGATATAAATCATTGTGTTCATGGATTATGGGGCCATTTTTTATCCTTATAATCTCATTTACTTCTTCATATACACTGATAAACTCCATAAAGAAGAATATAAGAGGTACATCTAGAAAAATATCTAGTATATAAATCTCTCCTTGGAAGATAACTATAGGTTTCTAATTCAAGACGAGTGATATTTCAATTTTTTTAATTGGAAATTAGCATTATACTTTGAGAGCCATTCCATCCTTATATAATGTCGAATTACATGGTACTGAAAACTAGATTTTTGATAAGACTGTGCTCACTAAATTAAATACTGGAGTTTCTAAACACTATTGATGATTGTATAATACCTCGAGGTGTCTTGATTAATAACTCTACTTTTAGTAGTTCAAGGATTGATTATATTTTCTTTGAAAACATGGATGAAATAAATGAATGTGTAGAACTAGAATCAGACAATGTTCCTTATAGTTATGAGAGAACAACAAGTGTACCTACCATCAAATCATTTAAAGCTTCTAATTCAGCTGTCATGATAGAATAATGAAGAACATTCTCCCTTTTCATTTTCTGAGGCTTCTAGTGATTCCCCAACACTACCCTTAGATTTGGATAGTGATTGAAAATGATCCCCAGCTATCCACACTTGAGGCATTAGATATTTAGTAGGGAATTAACTATATTCACTTTGTTGTTAGTGTTGGGAGGTTTAGGATTCACCTCACTTTGATAATCCTAAGAGATATGACCATCTCTTCCACACTTGTATCACTTCCCGCTCCAGATAAGTCAGTTCCATGGGTGTTTATTCCCAAATATAGTACACATTGGAATTTTCCCATGCTTTCCTACTATTCCCTAATAATATATCCTCCCCAATATTAGCTCCACTGATATTTTATTTTCATTGTATTTTTGAGACCACTATGTCTCACCGAACTCTATTTTGAATTTCATAGCACTCCTCAAAATCTCTCCATTGATATCATAGTATAGGTTGAATAGATTATTCCAAATACGAGTTTTATTCCACTAAATAATTTTTCAACCTCCCATTAAGATCCATAACAAAGATATAGGTGTAAAATGAAATCCTTGTGAAGTTCATCTAATATATTTCGATAGATTCATTCTCCTTTTACTTCAGCTTAAGAAATTCATTTTACATTTTTTTTCTCATTGAATAAGGAAAATACTTATTCAAGAATATCCATATGAACTCTTCCAACTCCATAGCTTCAAGATTCCCTCTTGGACTCTTTTTTTAATCATCTCCCACCAATGATAAACATACCTCTATGTAGTAAAAAACTAGGGTGACTTTATCTTCTTCATAACTACAAATTACAGAAAAGATCTTTTAGAAAGAGCTTATCCACTGTTAAGAAATAAATGGGTTGGTATATCCACTAAATTTTGGTGGTCTGTGACTCATACAAGACTCAATAAAAATTTCTTCCCTTCATGGTGAAATCAGGCTCTTAGCTTGATTCATGTTATTCCCCATAACTTGAGTAAGTTGGTTCATCATTCTTTTGAAAGTTTTTTTATAGCTTCCATCAGATTTCCATCAGTGAATGGTATGTTGTGGTCACCATTTCGAAGGTTTCACCTGTTTCCCATCATTTTCTGAAACAATAAAACCATAGTGAAAAACTTATTTCATTTAGGAATATTTCATCTATAAATGATTTTTATGTCTTAAAACATCATGATTAAATATATTACCCATCAATAACAGTTATATTTCTATATAACTTATTTATAATTATTCATAAAAAGATTTTGATTGACCAAAAATATCCCCTGAGGGTGTCAAACCATGAGTGCAGTAGGGCCTTTTTTCATGCAATCGTTCACTTTCGAGTCTATCTTAAATCATTTTTTCGAGTATTACCCCTAGATACAACTGTTCAAGATCCACATCCACTTGTTCGTATCCAGATAGGGATTTCTTTGTTTAGAAACCACTTAAATAATATTTCATTAAATTACCAAGATGTTTTCCAATTTTTAGTCATTTATATAGGGTTCTTCCTTTTGATTTCATATCATAATTGCCACAAATAAATAAACTATCATTTCAGAACAACTATAGTAACCCTCATTTTTATTACATATCTTTTCATTACATTATACAACGATAGTATCTTTAATGTTTCCTGTCTTTGAAATAATGTAAACAACACATGAAAATATAAAACATTATTTTAATAACTTGACACAATTATTGAAAATTTCATCCTAATTAAAATTACATCATCTCATAACCTATGGACACACATCAAAGGAAGTGTTGAGCATATGGTCTTGTAAGGTAGAATAAGGAAAATAGTTTTCATGCGAGCTTGATAGAATACAATAAGAACATAAGAAAATATCATAAATTCATGAGAAAGAGGTATATAATGATAATATTAACTTTAATAATATTTTTAAAATGCGGATACTATATTTAATTTATATTTTAATAAGCATATCATTGAGTTATATCCCCATGGTTTCATAAAAATTACAAATGTTATTCCCCATGGCATCGTAAAACATGTTATCTCTAGAAATTAACTTCATTACATAATTAATTGGATAACGATCAGGGAAAATACTTAATAAGTATTTATTTTAATGTGATATGCACATATTTTAATAAAAAATTTCATAAATAACCCGTTGAAAAGAAAAGAAATGAGTTTCCTATCAAAATCACGTCATTTTGAAAAGTGCTTAAAAACATGATCATTATGTCATTTATAACCCACAAAAAGGAAATGAGTATTTTATTTATGTCAATTATAGAAAAACAATTCTATGAATTTTTGAATACCTATAGAAATTAAATAGTTTTGGGAAATCAAATACGGAAAGTAAATTAATTTCTTGAGAAAAAGAGAGAGATTTTGAGACGAACATTATAAATCTTAATGTGTATGAAACATAGTATTATAAGACAATAAAACATATGGGACATGGGTAAAAAATTCAACAAAGACTCATATTATGGTTTATCTATATAATAAAATTTAAATAAGAACATGTTATGGAAATTTTAATGACATACCACATAAAAGAGAACTGGAAGAGAAAACAGAAGTTGGGAATTCCCATAACATGAAGAGTAACTTCTAAAACAATATGATCGGGACCTTGAGGGATTGAGGACACCTTTATAGGAATCATTTGGAGATAATAATATCAGGTATTACAAAACAATTATTTTTTATTGAAATTAAATGAAGTAATGGATTGGTATTTATAGTAAAAGAGAGGGAGTTTTTTAATAATTTCTGAGGACACCTCATCAGTGGTATTTACAAAACCACAGGCTTTCCCATGTTATTTGCCCATGTTTTTTGCCACATGGTAAACCTCATATCATATTTTAACCCAAGTTATTTTACCATCATTTTAAATTAAATATTAAGTCATTATGATGTCATTAAACACACTGAAAACACAAAAACTATATTTTTACTATTCATGGAAAAACAAAACATTTTATAAAAATCTCATAAATTTACCCAAACATAACATAAATTTTCTTAATTCAAAAATGAACTCCATTTTATGAAAATAATTTTCTAAATATGATAAATTTTATTTTTAAGTAAATTCATTATTTACTCAAAAAAATACTAATAGTTAACTAATAATTTCAAAAATAGTTATTTACTTATACTATTATATGAAATTACCATTAAAAATTCCTAAATTATAATTATAGATCAATAGGTAAGTTTACTAATCCATTTGTAATATTACTATTCATAAGTGTAATATTACTATTCATAAGTTATTTTTCCCCAAAAAATAAGTTAATCTTATCAGACTCTAAATTTATTACTGATCACAACAGTCACACCATGTTTTTTTGTCACTGTATTGATCTGGTCCATTGGAAATCCCGATAGTTTTCATGGGTATTTGGTGAGATGAATCTTGAGTTTTTAAGTTTCATATATGTCTAACCACCCTAATTTTGGATCCCCATTTCTTGTTTAGGAGATTTTGAAAAAAGGGTGGTTACTTCATGATTTGGGCCAACCATGAGCCCATTTCCAGTTTTAAAAACCGAATTTGTTTCTTTTATAACTATTTTTTTCATACTTTTTCACACATTAAACTTCCCACTTGTCCTATACCGACATATTAAAACTTCCATATCATTTTGTACCCCTTATAAATTCATAATCATGGTCAATTAGGGTTACTTATTTAGGTATTGGGCCAACCCACAGTCCCATTTCCAGTTTAAAAAAAAATAGATTATTTCTTTTATATGTTATTCAATTTTTAATATTTTTCGGTGATTATACCTCCCCATCAACGACAATACCCCTATATGAACCCCCGTTATCGATTTACCCTCTTTTGAGCTCATATGGGTCTCGGATAAGGGAGAATGTTCTTAGGTTACCTCAAATTTCCCCAAATTGTTAAGGTAAATTGTTTCATAAATAACTCATTCAATTAGTACTATTTATCCCACAAATATTATCTAAATAGTTCTTACAGACCTTAGGATCCTGTTCAAGAAGTTTCATACCATTCCCTTTTATCTAGGGTTGTAGATCTAATGAAATATAAAGAGTTTCTAGTGGAGACGGTGAGATTCCATCTCCTTTATCCTCCCTCTTCTTCCTCCTTTCATTATTTCACAGTTTTATAATATCACCTATTCATGATAAACCTATGGCTTCGTTATCCCATGGTTTTTGATGGATTTTAAATTCATTTAGTTATGTTCTTCATAGTTTTAGGGTTTACAAATCCGCGACGGGTGATTTCGGGTGTGCGTTTCTGTTACACCAAGGATTTGAGGTAGGATATCCTTTCAAAAACCCTTTATCATTTAAGTTTCATCATTTTAATTATTTTATAAACTTATTAATATGATATGTGATTCTGTGAAACTTTGTTTCCAAAGGTTTTGTGTGCAAATTATGTTTTGTGACTTATTTTGTTAAAAATATAGTTGTTTTGGTATAAATGTGCACTCCTCTTGTTTGATAAATTATTTTATGAGCTTTATCACTTGGTTTGTGGTATTTTGAATATGTCTCAGTATCTTGAATAATTTTATGGCATACAAATGGTGTATTATCCCTTTTTATGTGCTTAACACAAGTTGTTTTTTTAAAGAGTGCATGCCATGCATTCGGTAAATTGCCCGGTTGAATTTTATGTGTATACTAAAATTTAAAATAATTTGTTTGGATTTATAAATATATTGGTGGAATGTTAGAAAATTATTTTTGGATCCTTTTATGGCTTTCAAATTTTTATTTTCTTTTAAAACCAAATGGTTTTTTTTACAACATGTTTTGGCCCGAGTTTCCAGAAAATGGCCCGTTTCACATTCTTCTGAAAATGGTTGTGTCTTGAATATGTCACCTGAGTGTTTTAAGGGATTTATGAATGTGGTTTTATTCTTTAAATAGTGGTTAAGAACCTCCTTAATAAAATTTAAATACATAACTTTGTCAAATGTTAGTTTTGAGAAAATTTTTAAAGGCCCGTTTGGCCTTTCCTAAAAATGAAGAATGAGTGTTTTACTAGGATATACCATGTTTTGACAATTGGGATTGTTTTATGGTCCATGATATGATTTTATTAAATGTTTTTAGGGCTGCCAAATATGTTCTGGTATGGTTTCAATGTGTTTTTATAATTGAAATAGTGTTTTCAATGTGTTTTATGTGCAAAGCCTCAATACACTCCTTGAAATTGTTTTACGAAAATATTTAGTGGTTTGTTGATTCATGAAAGAAATGTGAAGAATGTTTGTGGGATGCTAGTGTGTTTATGGTTTGGGAATTTACTTTTGATGTTAAATGTGTATTTTATAATATTTTTAACATGATTTATCACTAAAGGGAATCCCGGGTATCTAGGTGGGCGGACATGTACTAGTATCCTAGTGATCCTGTGGGGTTTGGCCCCTGTTTCACGTAGCAAGTTTGACGATGAAAAAACTAACTAAACAATGATGATGATGTTTTTGGGGGACCACTAGGTTATGGGTATTATCCCTACTAGTGGCTCGTCTGAACAAGAAGATATATTTATTATGGTAACTTTCACCGAGATACGAGGCACCTGGGGCTCACAACTGACTAGTGCCTAGGGGTGTTCCTGTGACTTGTGCTCATTAGATATTGTATACTCACCATCATCATATTGTGTGTTTGTTTGGTAAATTCAGTATTTTGTGTGATTTATTTAAAAGTTAAAATTATTTAATGAATCCCTCTTGAAAACTATTTTCATTTTGAAGTTGCACCGCTTTGAAAGTTATTACTAGCATTCTTGTTTATAAAACTGCACTTTTTTTCTGGTAATTTTTTTATAGCATGGGACCTCATTTGGAAGAAATAATTTTATATTTGTTTTTAAAACTTTAAATTGATGTTTCTTTTATTTTAAAGGATGTTCATTGATAATATAAAATCGAGCTAACTTACAGAGTTTTAATACTCACACCTATATTGTTCTCCTATTTTTACCCCTTGTGTAGGTTTTAGCTTGAGTTAGATTTCCTTGGGTGATGTGTGATCATTTTGTTGGAGAGTGACCAGAATGGTCACATGGAGATAGTTAGAAATCATGTTTTTATGTTGATTTGTTGGATTAGTTGTACTTTTAGTTTCTTGTAAAAATAATGTTCAGTTCAATTTTTATATAAATGTATTTTGGGCTGCCCACTTATTTCCGCTGTTTGTTTGATTGTTTATATATGGGTTAAATTGTTCCCTTGGGTACTATATTGACTCCCTTGGTGATTTTTTCCATCCCAGGAGGATCAGGAACGCCTCTCAGGACTTTTCACGGGCTGGCCTGGGTGACCGGTTCAGGGTCGACTCAGACTGGTTCGTGACAAAATGGTATCAAAGGAGGTTGGCTCTTAGCAGACCTTTCTTTTTAGAGAACCCTTGTTATTTTGGGGATGTAAGGGTTGATTGAGTAGTATTTTTGGTACTTGAGGGGTAATTTCAAGAAGCACGTCACGATCTCTTTCTTGTTCTAATCCTCGGGTTTCCATGGGAAGTCCGGTTTTATTAGTGTCCTTTGTTCTTGTTGATTGTTTGGTGTTGGTATATGACAAGGGGAGTTTGACTAATGGCCTCCTTGAGATCACAGGTCCTGGAAAGGAATGTAGAGCTAGGGAATGGTCTTAATAAGTCTCTCTTTGTTGGTTTTGTGTTTGACATAAGGCCGCCAACCATATGGTCAAGTCACCCACTGACACTAGTTCCCTTTTTTGGGTCTCTTAAACATTTCTTGAATTCTGATTTTTTGTTTTTAAAATCCTTGTGTGAGAATTGTGGAAATGGGTTTTGAAGGAAGGATTAGATTTTGAAAAGTGAAAAAGTTGGTTTTCAAAAATTAAATATAAGAATGGTTTCGTAAGGTTGTGTTTTTGGGAAAAAATGGGGGGAAGTGGAAATGATTTAATGGGATTGGATTATCCATAATCTAAACTTGTGGTTTATTAGAATAAAACATTTTGAAATTGTGATTCATTTTAAGTTGAAACTGGATCTTTGTTTTAAATGGGGTATTTTGGGATGTTAAAAAGTTTTTAAATCAGATAAATTAGTTTTGGAAATTGGATTTGATTAGTTGGTTTTTTCCTAGAAAGGCTATTGGTCTCAATGGACCTAAGATTATGAAAATATACCTTGCTGAATTTTAAAAAAATGTGAAGGGGTTTTTTAGAGTGGCATGGTTATTTTAAAAGTTTATAAAAATGAAAAGGGGTAGGTTTTTAAGAAAATGTTTCTTAATGAATTTTTCTTTTTTGTGAAATATGAAAATGGTTTTTTCACTTGGTGGTGGGTGTTCCTTTTGAAGGTAAATTATTTTTGGAATGATGTGGTTTTGTTTTAACCACTGGTGCTTTCATGGGTGCTCACATGCATGATTTTATTGATATCTGGAAGGATGGAATATATGGCATGGTGGTTGGGTGCCTGAGGTGGCATGGAAATGTTCATGTGGGTGAGACTTGATGAAACACCATTGGTGAATGTGGAAACCCACCAAGTTAGTTTGTTTTTCAAAAGTGTTTTGAGCTGAAAATTTGTAGCATTTTTTTAAACCAATGGTTATGTGGTTTGATTTTTCTATGTCTTAGAAGTGTTTTTTCTTCCAGTAGTCTACCTTGTGATCTAGAAGTTATACTATTGTTGTATCTTGAGATGAGATCTTGTTGGTGGCTCGGTTTTGGATTAATGTTCATTGGGTTCCTAAAGATGTGTTAGATGTTGTGATGTAGCCATGGATAGTTCTCAGTTAGAAATCATTCCTTCTATTCAACCTAAGAATTAATTTCAAATGTAAAATCCACATATTTTGATGATGCCTCAACCTGTTTGTTGGAATAGAGAGATGTTTGGGATTGATTAAAAGTGCTTCTAGGTCATGATAATTTTTTTGGATATAGTAGTTGTGTTCGGTGATGTTGATGTGTTTCGCTGTATTCCTCGTCCGTTCTTCCCCTCGTTCAGAGTGAGACATAATTTTTAATTTAATCTATGAGTTACTATTTAGATTAAGCTGTTTTTTTGAGCATGTGAGTTTTTTTTGAGCAGTCTAATCCTTAGAACCCTGACTGTGGTGCAGCAGATGCTTCAAGAATCCGGGCTCCAGCCATAGGCCTTGGAGTGAATCTTTTCACGTAGTCAGGAAATCTCCAGAGGTATGGGAAGCATGACCAGGATCATATCTGCACCATTGTGCTATAGTAGTTTCTATATTTCTATTTTGGTTCCTCATTTCTGTGAAATTTCATTTGTCACAACAAGGGTGGTGGAATTTCCCATCACACAGTGTCTATGGTTATGCCTTCATGGATGTGGGTTTTCGATCAATGTCCCTGTGTGGACCTCCTGTAAAAATCAGGTGCGGTCTTGGTGTTACCTATTCTTAGGTAGAGAGTTTTAGGTATTTAATTTTTTTCTTTTGTAGTTTCAATGGCCCAATTATTGGGTCCCCCTTCCTCCCCTCCCCGAGTGGTGGGGGTCCAGATCTGTGCTTAAAGTCTTAGCCTAGTTCTTATCCCCTCTGTTCAGGTGTGGGTGGTTTAGATGTCCATGTTTTAACCCTATTAACTTGGTATTGTAGGTTTTTGTAGGAGTTTTTTTTGGTCTTGTGTGAGTGAGTCCCAATTCTATCTTATGTTGAATTCTTGCATGTTCGTAGCTAGTTCGTTTCTAATGGTGGGGAGACCCACCATGGGTCTCATGAATTTTCTTCCTAATAACTTTTATAGTGCTAGTTGTTTCCTAGTGGTGGAGAGTCTATTATGGACTCCCCTGGAATATTTTGTTTTTTTTGAGTTCTCTTTGGTTTGGGTGATGGTTGGGTTCATTGGGATAAGGCCCAACAATCGGGTTCTTGGTTTGGTTGTGGGGGTGGTGGCTTGATATTTCCAATGGTTTTACTAGAAGTGGTTATGAGTAGTGTGTTTTTTTGAGCTATAGGATTAACATCCATTGATGGTTGATGATATTTAATTTTCTTGAGAGGCTGGATCATGTATATAGGTAATCCTTAGGTGCTGATTTTTTCATCCAGAAAGTGTTATGGCTTTCCGGGGGCGGAAAGGTTTAATGGTGGGGAGAATTGTCACACCTGGTTTTTTATCTTTGTATTGATCCAGTCCATTGGAAATCTCGATACTTTTCATGGGTATTTGGTGAGATAAATATTGAGTTTTTAAGTTTTATATATGTCTATCCACCCTAATTTGGGATCCTCATTGCTTTTTGATGAGTTTTAGTAAAAAGGGTGGTTACTTCATGATTTGGGCCAACCGTGACCCCATTTCCAATTTTATAAACCGAATTTTTTTCTTTTATAGCTCTTTTTTTTCATCATTTTTCACCCATTAAACTTCCCAATTGGCTTATACTGACATATTAATGCTTCCATATAATATTTTACCCCATAGAAATTAATAATCATGGTCAATTAGGGTTACTTATTTAGGTATTGGGCCAGCCCATGGGCCCATTTACAGTTAAAAAAAATAAATTATGGCTTTTATATAATATTCAATTTTTTATATTTTTTGGTGATTCCACCTCCCCCTAAAATACAATACCCCTATCCGGACCCCCTTCTAGATTTACCCTCTCTAGATCTCATATGTGTCGTAGATTAGGTTGAAAGTTCTTAGGTTACCTAAAATCACCCTGAATTGTTAAGGCAAATTGTTTCATACAAAACTCATTAAGTTAGTAATATTTTCCCCCAAAATATTCATTACTAGGTTCTTCAAGACCTTAGGAGCCTCTCCAAAAAGTTTCACCCCATTACCTTATCTCTAGGGTTGCAGATCTAATGGAATACGAAGAGTTTATAGTGGAAACAGTGAGATTCCATCTCATTTATCCTTCCTCTTCTTCCTCATTTGATTGTTTCATGGTTTTATAATCTAACATATTCATGATAGACCTAGGGTTCTTTTATCCCATGGTTTTTGATGGATTTTATATACATTTAGGTCTGTTCTTCCTAGTTTTAGGGTTTATAAATCCGCAACGGCTGATTTCGAGTGTGCGTTTCCATTATGCCAAGGATTTGAGGTAGGATATCCCTTGAAAGAACCTTTATCATTTAAGTTTAATAATTTTAATTATTTTGTAACCTTATTTATATGATATTTTGTTCTTTGGAACTTTGTTTCTAAAGGTTTTGTGTGCAAATTATGTTTTGTGACTTATTTTGTAAAAAATATAGTTATTTTGGTATAAATGTGCACTCCTCTTGTTTGATAAATTATTACATGAGATTTTTCACTTGTTTTATGGTATTTTGAATATGTCTCAGTATCTTGAAAATTTTTATGGCATTAAAATTGTGTATTATCCCTTTTTAAGTTCTTAACACAAGTTGTTTTTTTAAAGAGTGCATGTCATGCGTTCGGTAAATTGCCCGGTTGGCTTTTATGTGTCTACTACAATTTAAGATAATTTGTTTGGATTAATAAATATATTGGAAGCATGTATGAAAATTATTTTGGGATCCTTTTATGGATTTCAAATTTGTATTTCCTTTTAGAAACAAATGGTTTTTTGTTTACAACATGTTCTGGCCCGAGTTGCCAGAAAATGACCCGTTTCACATTCTTATAGAAATGGTTGTGTTTTTAATATGTCACCTGAGTGTTTTATGGGATTTATTAATGTGGTTTTATTATTTTAATGGTGTTTACACACCTAATTAATAAAATTTAAATGCATAAAATTTTCAAATGTTAGTTTTTAGAAAATGTTTAAAGCCCCTTTTGGCATTTCCTAAAAATGAAGAATGAGTGTTTTACTTGTATATACCAAGTTTTTTCAATTGTGATTGTTTTATGGTCCATGAAATGATTTTATTAAGTGTTTTTAGGGCTTCCAAATATGGTTTTTTATTGTTTTGATTCGTTTTTATAATTTAAAGAGTGTTTTTGAATGAGTTTTATGTGCAAAGCCTCAATACACTGCTTGAAATTGTTTTACGAAAATATTTAGTGGTCTGTTGATTCGTCAAAGAAATGTGAAGAAAGTTTGTGGGATGTTAGTGTGATTATGGTTTAGGAATGGAATTTTGATATTAAATGTGTATTTGATAATATTTTTAACTTGATTGACCACTGAAGGGAATCCCGGGTATCTAGGTGGGAAGACGTGTACGAGTATGCTATTGATCCTGTGGGGTTTGGCCCCTGTTTCACGTACAAAGTTTGACGATGAGAACACTAACTAAACTATGATGATGATGTTTTTTGGGGACCACTAGTGTATGGGTATGCTCTCTACTGGTGGATCCTATGCATAAGAATAGATATTTATTATGGTTACTTTCACCGAGATATGAGGTACCTGGGGCTCACAACTGAATTGTGCCTAGGGGTTTTCCCATGACCTGTGCTCATTAGAATTTTTGTACTCACAATCAGCATACGATTTGTTTGGTTGGTAAATTCATTAGTTTGTGTGGTTTATTTAAAACTTAAAATTCTTTAAATAATCCCTCTAGAAAACTATTTTCATTTTGATGGTGTACCGCTATGAAAGTTATTACTAGCATTCTTGTTTATAAAACATGCACTTTTTTTCTGGTAATTTTTTTTATAGCATGGGACTTCATTTATAAGAAATAAAATTATATTTGTTTTTGAAGCTTGAAATTGATATTTCATTTATTTTAAAGTATGTGCATTCGGAATAGAAAATCGGGAAAACCTATAGAGTTTTGATACTCGCGCCTATAGTCTTCTCCTGTTTTTAGCCCTTGTGCAGGTTTTAGCTTGAGTTAGATCTCCTTGGGTGATGTGTGATCATTTTGTTGGAGAGTCACCAGAGGGGTGACATGGAGTTAGTTGGAAATCATGTTTTTTCAGTTGAGTTGTTGGATTAGTTGTAATTTCAGTTTCTTGTACAAATAATGTTCAGTTCAATTTTTATATAAATGTATTTTGGGCTGTCCATTTCTTTCTGCTATTTGTTTGATTGTTTAAATATGGAAGAAATCGTTTCCTTGCGTACTCTATTGATGCCCTTGGTTCTTGTCTCCATCCTGGGAGGATCGGGAACGCCTCTCAGGACTTGTTGCGGGCTGGCCTGGTTGACCAGTTTAGGGTCGACTCGGACTGGTTCGTGACAACAACCATGTATGTACGTTTTTCAAAAACAATTTCATAGACTTAAATATTTAAAGTATAAAAATTATTTTAAAATAATCATTCTTCTCAATGTTCATAAATAATATCAAACTTATTAGAAAAATACTTAAAAAATTAGAAGATTAGTTTTGAAATTTGAAATAGAAAAATGATGTTTATTTTAACAAAATTACAATTATGCTTCTACCAATGGATTACACAATGTAACTAAGGCCTCGTTACATAACCCTTTCTAACACTGGCATAGGACCTAAGAGCAAGGTGTGCGATTGTGATAGAATCTTATGGTGGCTAGGACAACATTGTCCGAGAGGTGATTTCTATCAACCATAACTTCTCCTATAAGAGATTTTGTTTAAGCTTAACATATTGAAGCTCACCTTAGGCATGTTCTAGATCAAAGACCAGTTATGATACCTCCTTCACAAGCTCCAAAAATATTTTGTATATGGTACTATTCTACTGGTAGAGGCCATAGACTCTTCTTACCACATTAATTATTCATTATCAATTCAATTTATAAACAATATTTTTTACGTTAAAAATTATTATGGAATCTAACTATCAAGTAAAACTACAGTCATATAATAGTAAAAACACAATGGATACATTTAAATTATACATACATAATTTTATTGATGGTGAAACATTAAAACATATATTTTTATGAAACAAATCATTATTCAAAATTTTGGGTCATTACAAATGATATCACCACTATCACTGGCCCAATGTCATCTACTTCATTTGAGGATTTTGTGGAATGGTTGAATTTTGTATTCACTTTTGGTTGTTAATTAAATAACTATTTTTTATTCCTTGATTTTAATTTTGTGAACATTATGTTATTTTATTTTTTATGAATGTTTACCATGTTTTTACCCCTACATTTAATTTTATAAATGATAGAACATAGATTTGATTTCATATACAGGTATATATTATTCGTAGTTATGAATTTTAATGTTTGGCTCTTCTACACGAGAGCTAATACCATTGGCCCTTCCCCTAATCCCTTTCTTCACCTAATCTATTTCCTTGAATTTAATTATCACATGACATTTTTTAAACCTCATTAAGTTTTTTTATTTATCATACTTTTTGTTTCTTTATTAGATTGATTGAAGAATGGAATTTCACCATTTCTTTATAGCATGTGTGTGATAATGATTTTTCACATTTGGAGTGGGAAACATCTGCTATTGCTGGTGATGAAGATAATTTTGAATATTGGAATTATCGTTCTTTTATTGATATGTAGTTTTCTTATCTACATGAGGGAATTCATATTTTTATGACCCCATTCATGTTCATTCGAGCTTGTTATCTTTTTCTATCATCTTTAATAAATGGCTAAGAGCTTTGGTCTGGGTCAATTTATTAAAAGAAGCTAATAATAGTTGTAAGTAAGGATTGCATTAATCCCACTAAAATGGGATGAAATGGGGTTTAATATATTAGAATATTAAATGATGGCCTCAATGGGAAATTTACATGAAATCTACTTACAAATGATGCGCGTGATGGGTTTCTATTTGGTAGGTTTGAAGAGAGATTTTTTTTAAGGGATATAAATTTTATCTTGCATCTTCTTTCTTTCCAAATCTTAAATAGTCTTAAATAATATTGCTCATGATATTCAATGTTCGGTGAGCAGGAATTCTACTCTCAATTGATGGACCAACAATTGGCTTGGCAGCCCACTGGAGAACCTGACCAGTATACCTCCTAGTCTTTTGAGTATAATCATTGATATTTTTATCACACATTACCAAAACTATCGTAACATTATACCTGTCCAAATGCAGTTGGCCACTTAGAATTATTTCTTCATGAACAATTATTCCCTGATATAGTGACACAATTGGTTTGGTTACTTCAACACCAAGGACTAATATAACTTGGATTGAATGGAATTCAACAGATCACAATCATAGCTTATGAAAATTAGGTCACCCTTCATACAAACTTCCTGATTTTTTCTCTTTTGGAGATTATGGAAGCATAATCTCCCTACTTCTCAAATGATTTGATAGACTAGAGATCACATGGTGTCAGTCAGTATCCTATGTTTCAAGGCGGTGGAAGATATCCAACATCTTTTCTTTAATTGTAGTTTTGTATAACAACTGTGGGTATATGTTGGTTATCTATTTGGAATTTCCTTTTAACAATCAAATATAGGTGTATGATTTCTTGGAGCTACTCACCAATGTAGGTAGAAGTGAGATGATCCAACACTGGCTTCTTACAACCCATGTGGAACTTTTTTTATATGTTTGGATTTCAAGGAATATGAGGACATTTGATGATAAAAAAAGTCCATTTGCATGGGAAAAATTATGATTACAAGGGGGAAACATGCTACATCAGTTATGGAAACCAAAATCCTATTACTCATCTTTTAACATACTGACACCCTTTAGTGGTTGGGTGTTGCAGGAAGGTCGAGAAAAAATAATTTGCTTAAATTTATAAGATGGATCTGACCTGTAACATCTTGGATTAAGGTTAACGTTGATGGCTCAACCTCTAGAATTCCAGGACACTCGGGTTGTGGTGGTGTTTTCTTCACATACAATGTCTTTGTCAAGGGATGCTTTTATCATTACATTGGAGTTAGTGTATCCTATGAAGCATAATTATGGGATAATGTGCACAAAATTAGGTACACCATTCAATATAATTTGAACTAATTATGAATTGAATTTGATTCCAAAAGCATTGTTAAATATTTAAAAACAAGAACAAGGATTGTACCCTAGAAAATTATGCCCTATTGGATTGATTATCTTAGTAATAGTGATCAACTCAACTTTTTGATCACACATTCTTATCAAGAAGAAAATGACGTAGCTGATACATTATTGTAGAGGTGATCTAAGACATCAATATGATGTGTTCATTTAGAATGTCTGATTCATGTATTCATATGGTGAAGGTTGACATGTGTGCTATTATACATAACCGACATTGTAATAACCCCTTGTAAATCTTAACTCTCAATGTTCTTTTTATATAATATTTTCTCACGTAAGGATGACTCGACCCTAGACCTTTTTCCAATTAATATAAATATTCTATATTTATATTCTTATTTAAATAATTATTAAATATATCAATGAATACATTTATTTAAATATATGATTCATTTTTAAATTTATATGTTTATTTTCAAATAGAAAAATTTCAAATATACATACATTTATCTTTATGTATATGTATTCATGTTTATGTATATGGATGCATGTATATGTGTATGTGTATGTGTATGTATATATATGACATCTGTATATGGGTATGTATGTGTATGTATGTTTATAGGAAATGTGTATGCCTATATAGTATGTGTATGTATGCATATGTTTGTATATGTATTCACTCTTGTATGTAATTGTATGTATGTGTTTGTGTATGCATGTGAGAATGTGTATGTGTATGTGTATGGGTGTGGATATGAATCTATGTGTATGTATGTATGCATATGCATGTGTATGTGTATGTATGTGTTTTTGTGTGTATGTTTATGTGTATGTATATATGAGTGTACATTTAGGTGCATGTATCTATACATATGTATGTATATGTTTATGTGTGTGTGTGTGTGTGCGTGTATGTGTATCTGGAGGTGTAGGTGTATGTGTATGTGTATGTGTAGGTGTAGGTGTATGGGTATGTGTATGTGTATGTGTAAGTGTAAGTGTCAGTGTATGTGTATGTGTATGTGTATGTGTATGTGTATGTGTAGGTGTATGTGTATGTGTATGCGTATGCGTATGTGTACGTGTATGTGTATGAATATGGGTATGTGTATGTGTATGTGTATGTGTATGTGTAGGTGTATGTGTATGTGTATGTGTATTTGTACCTGTATGTGTATGTTTATGTTTATGTGTATGTGTGTGTGTGTGTGTGTATTCATGTCTATGTGTATGTATTTTTGTATGTGTATGTGTTTGTGTATTTGTATGTGTTTTTGTTTGTAGATTTATGTAGTATGTGTAAGTTTGTGAATGCTCATGTATGTAATTATATGTATGTTTATGTAGAAGTATATGCATGTGTTTGTGTATGTGTATTTGTATCTGCACATGTGTATGTGCATGTATATGTACATATACATGTTTATGTGTTAGTATGAGTGCATGTGTATGTGAGTGTGTATGTGAATATATATGAGTATGTGTATTTGTATGTGTATGTGTATGTTTATGGGTATGTGTATGTGTATGTGTATGTGTATGCGAATGTGTATGTGTATGTGTGTATGTTTGTATGTGTATGTATATGTTTCTATATGTGTACATGTATGTCTATGTGCATGTCTGAGTCCATTTGTATGTGTATGTATGTATATGTATGTGTATGTATGCATATGTATGTGTATGTATGTGCATGCACGTGAATGTAATTGTATGTATGTCTATGTGTAAAGATACATGTATGTATATGCATATGCATGTGTATGTGTATGTGTATGTGTATGTGTATGTGTATGTGGATGTGTAAGTGTATGTGTATGTGCATGTGCAAGTGCATGTGTACGTGTATGTGTATTCATTGTGTATGTGCAAATGTATTTGTATGTATCAGTAAATGTATGTATATCTATATACATGTGGGTACATGTATGCCTATTTATTGATTTAATGTTATTTATTCTTTTTTAGTATTTCACATTTATTAATATTTTCTGTAATTTATTCATTTTTAATATATATTCTTTTAATATTTTCCTAATATATTTTATCTTTATTTTTATTTACACATTTTCAAATATTTATGCATTTAATTAAATAATATTATATTTAATTATTATTAATAATTCAAAATTTTAATAATTAATTTTTTAATGCCAAATCAATTCAATACATACATCTATTTTAAAAAATATTATTATTATTTATTTATTCATTTTTATTCATTTTTATGTTTTTTTCAATTCATTTAATTTATGTTGTGAATTAAGTTTTTTAAAATATTTTCTATAATTTTTTAATTGTATTTAATCATTTTTAAAATTATTTAATTTAATATTTCTTTTCATTCATCATATTTTTTAACATTATATATTATCTGTATTTATTCAATTTTTAAAATTTATACATATTTATTTACTACATTTCAAAATTTTCAATTTATTTTTTATTCATATAATTTAAATTTATTCATTTTTTAATTATTATGGTTTGATATTTTTATTATGTTTGAAATTTATATAATTAATTCATATAAATGAATATTAATTTTAATAATTTTCTTATAGTATATATAATTCACTATAATTTTTTTTATATAATTAATATTACCTATTTTTTCATTTTTATTTTTCTATAATCCATGTAATTAATGTTACAGATTCTTTTATTTTAACTATTTTTGTAATTTATTCAATTTTATTTAATAATTTTTAGAATTATTTAATTTAATATTATTTATTCATTTTTATATCTGTTATTTTTCATTATTTAAAAAATTTAATAATTTTTTTATTAATTAATAATTATTTACAATGTATTAATATTTTAATTTTTTTTTAATTTATATGATTAATACATTTTTGTGTTATCTATTAAAATATAAAATTTTCAAAATGTTTGATATTTATATAATTAATTTTTTTAAATGAATTTATTAATATTTTGTTCAATTTTTTACATGTTTAAAATTCATGTAATTAGTCTTATGAATTCATTTTTTTTAATAATTTTGTTATCTATTAAATTTTATTTATTCATTTTTAATATTCATTCATTTAATACTTTTTATTCATTTTTTATATTTATTAATTTGTATATTTATAAGAATGTAATAATTTTATAATATTTATTTAAACATATTTGTTTACTATGTTTCAATTTTTTTATATTTTCAAAATTTATATTATTAATTTATTTAAAAGCAACTTTTAGTAAATTTGAAATTTAAACAGTTAATATTATTCACTTTTAAGGATTTTTTAATTTATATAATTAATATAATTTATGTATTCATTTTCTCCCTTTTTATGTGTTTGTAAGTTATGTAATTAGTATTATGAATTCACTTTTTGGAATATGTTTTATAATTTATTTAAATTTATTTAGTTATTTTTAATATTCATTCATTTAATAATAATTTTTAATTTTTAATATTTAATTTGTTTTTAATATTTTCAGAATTTATTCATTATTCATTATTTATATATACATATTTATTTATTATGTTTTAATATTTTCAATATGTTTGTAATTTATATAATTAATTCTTTTAATTTTATTTTTTGATATTTTTGTAATTTAAATAGTTAGTATATTCCATTTTAATAATTTTATTATTTATATAATTGATATTATCAATTTATTCATTTTAATCATTTTTTACATATTTTGTAGCGCTAAAACAAAATCGTTGACAAATACTACTTTTGTTAGCGCTAATAAACGTTATGATTTATCAACCCCAAGAAAATTTTGACAAAAGTAATATTTATATGTGCTAAAACATAAGCACTGATGAATACTACTTTTATAAGGGCTTTCTTAGCGTTAACAAAAAATAACTTTTTTCAGTCTTAAAAAAGTGCTGATAAAATTAGTATTTCTTAGCATTTAGGGACTTAGATTTGATAAAATACACTTTTATCAACAATTTTTGGTAATAACGGACAAAATCCTTCTCCCTATATATAAAATAACCCTAGCATTTAATCTTCCTCTCACCACACTCAAGCTCTCATGGAAGTAGAGGTCTGTTGCTGCCAAAGTCGATCTTTTTGGACAAAACCAACTACAAAACTAAAGGTATGATTTTCTAAACTTATTTTTAAGGAATATCATTCGATCTATGTCCCTAGGAATGTCCCCAAGAGAGCATATTAATTGTGGTTCATGGGTAATGGGGGACTTGTTGCATGTTTCTGCAAGCACTGTGGGTGGGTAGCATAATAACAATCAGATTTTGGACAGTGAAATTTAGATACATATTGATATTTAAGTATATATTGTATTCACCGGTCAAATTCTTTCTCCGATAAGGATGAACAACCATTTATTGGGCGTCACCAACTCCCCTCCATTCATTTTGTTTATATAGTATCTTGACATATAATCAGGGATAGTTTGAATATATCACCTCCTACTGAAATGATACGCTTTAAAATATGTTTTCAAGTTAAGATGTGGTTTCTTCAAATCTTTCTACTATGTTGATCTTTCTAGTTTCAATACAGACACTAAGAGTGTTTCCAAATCTTCTAAAAAATATCACAGTATTTTCACCTATCTATGAGACACATTTCCATTAGTTTTAGCATGACAACCCTTTTTTTCCTAAATCCATGTTTTTATAATTCATAATAGAGAAATATGACTCCATGTGAGAATCTTTAGGATTTAAATTTTACTTCAAAATGTTAACATATCCCCCATGCTTCTAAATCCCCGAATCCTTCTCCATCTGATAACATCTAAAATCTCTTGGCAAGATGTATTTTCTTGTGTGCAATATTTAACTATTCTTTATACTACACTTTTAATATGGACATTGAGGTTCCATGTAATTTTCCATTTACATTGCAAAATTCATTATAACACCCCAACTTGAACCACCGGGTCTGAGCCTAAGGGTCCCATGACCTCATATTCTCCTCCCCATATGCAGAAGGCTATCGAATAGCAGTGAGTTTCTGAGTCCATCAGTGGAGAGACTATACCCTCAGTATCATGTCATGGGATTAATAATAAATAATAAACAATATACTAAACAACAAGAGTAAACTTACAAAAAAAAATAAATGGGATATCTTTCATAGAAATAAATGGGGATCCTAAAGGGGAGAACCTATCCAATGTAATAAGTATTAGATAAATAAATAGATAAATAATGGGTCCCCCAAAGTTTATTTTGGTCACTACTTTCTCCGTAGCCCTCTACTAATCTATCTACCACATGGACCTTTCCCTTCATTGGATCCCTCATGAAATCAACAAGCACATCGAAATGACTAAGAAGAGTGTGACTACAAGAGTCAGTAGGACCCCACCAATGCACCCTTAACCTAGATTTCTCATTTAAAACTAGTGTGTTCCACAATAATGATATATATGTAATGATTTAAACATACAATTAAAAATAGATAAGTTAGGTACTAACCAATATTCCACAGATCCTCCATCATACCTTCATCGACTTTGTGTTTGTTGATTACAAAGAAGATTTTAAAAGCAACCAAACTAGCCACCCAGGTAGTGAAACAGTTGCTCGAAAACCTCATAGAATTGTGGATACATGCAACTCAACACCCCCTAGGACACATGTATGACATGCTATTCAGTATAACACCAAGTATCGAGCATGGTACTTGATAGTTCAATAGGAATTGAGTAACATAGTACTTTTCATATAGGCATCAAGTGTATCATCAACATGACATTTCCATGGTCACATCATATCTCCACTATGTTCACAATTTTGTTGTCTCTATGGTGTCAAGTCAAGAACATTCCCTTTCTATTGGGTAAACATATTAGGATGGCCCACATGTTCCATGAACCAATAATGGTATCTCCCAACAAAGGTCACATATATACAATGTAGAGAATAAAATGGAATGAATAACTTCATGAGAATAAATAATCAAAATAACCATATGTGATCATAATCAAACATGCCAATGAGCTACTCTAAAAATAGTCATGGAATCAAATTTCACAAAAACTATCCTGGGTTATAAACACACACACACACATGCAATAACAATGATGAATTTTCCTCATTCATGCCATCATAAATAATCATATCATGGAAACTAGTGTATAAATGAGTCCAATAAGCTAATGAACTTCCTACCTCAAAGACAAAAATGTCAAAAACAAATATAAACCACCATATGTGGTTCAAAATCTTGACTATAAACTTTAACATTCAAGATTATATGCTCCCAAGCCTTTATAGTTATTAACTTGTGAACACTCATCATTCATCAAGGGTTCGTAGAACCAAAAATATATATTTTATTTAAAAACGAAATAAAATAACACATGGGATTATAATTTCTCACTCTTAGATAACTTCCAAATTATAATTTTCATCCAACTCATTTCCTATAAACAATTTCCTTAAGAATAATTTTAAAAACAAAATCAACATCATAATCTAACTAAATTAATTTGACAAAAAATAAAGATGTCATTTATAATTATTCTTTGATAATATAAATAATTATACACTGATCATCCCCATAAATTATCCATTTATAATTAACTTATAAAAATTTATTATAAATTATCCTTTCATAATTATATATTATCTTCTGATAATATAAAAAACATTTCCTTTCATAATTCATTTTAATTATCATGTTATAAAAATATATATTTATCTTTTTCATAAATTCACAATATTTATGTTTTGATAAATTTTTTATGATTATCATTTTATAATTGATGGAATAATATTTTTGTAATTTTACATAATGTATCCTTGATAATTTAATGTCATTATATTTTAATAATTTTTTTATAATTTTCATTCGTAATTTTTAAAAAATTTACCTATAGATAATTTGATGTTACTATCCTTTTATAAATCAAAAAATTACTTTTTATAATTTCATATAACATATCCCTATATAGTTTATTTTTTTCAATTTATTTAAAATAATCATTTTTTCAATTAATTGATAAGAATGGAAACAAAAAATAAAGAAAATAAATAATAAAAAACTTGAATCCTCATGGGTGAAGTGTGTAGGGGGATATAGAAGGGAGCCATCTCTCATGGAATTGAAGAAGAAGCCTAGAATGGATCAGTGGAGCTTCACCAAATGTGTGTTGATGAGTTTCAAAATCACCAAGAATAAATGTAATTGAGAAATATTGAAGCTGAAATGGTTCAATTATTTCAAGAACCCAATTCACGTATTCCATCACCCAACTCAAAAACATCAATTTATTCCATTGTTTCAATTGAAAATTTATGTTTGAGGGTATAATTCCTTCCCATCAAGGAATTGAAAACTGAAATCAGTCAAAATGATGTTATTTGGTAGTTTTTTGGAATTAACCATGTGAATGAGGGGTTGAACGGTGTGTATGAGATAAAAAAGATAGATAAAACAAAATTAATAATTAAAATGATGTAATAATATAATAAAAATATTTAAAAAGTTATCCTCATGTGTGATTTAACCAAACACCTGATTCCAAAAAATATTATGTTACACCATGGGAAACCCCCACATTCTAGACACAATTGTGGTATCAAATTTATCTTATGAGACACCATTATGAGATATACCATTATTTTGGAAAAAACATGTCCTTTTAATATAATATGTTTACCCTCACATGAGATCTAGTAAAACACCTGAAAAACACTATGGTTATGTTACACATAGGGTAAACCCCATATTTTGAACTTAATAGAGGAATTTTATCTCCCATACGAGTCACAATTCAGCATATATTCCATTATTTTGGAAAAATTTTGTGCACGTGGTATAATATATTTAAAATTTTATTATATCAAAATTGAGGCTGTACAGGCCTCAAAATCTCATGCTAAGTTCCCTACACTAAAAATATTACATATAATAATCTAAAGTGTTAATAAGTTTTATAGCATTAAATAAATCCTTTAATCACATTATTTATTGATTTTTATGGAAAATTTTCATTTTCACATAAAAAATACACATAAAGTATTAACAAAGGGGGATTTATTATCATTAAAAAATAACTTTATTAAAATTCTCCCCATATATTGACACCTTAATGTTGACAAATAGCTATAGCAGTAGTGATCAAATATCTTAGTCCAATAGCATGGACACCATATTCATTCTCCCATATCTCCTCTTGGATCCATCCATGTTTTCACTGAATCTAGATAAGTGGTATTATCTTACCTCAAAGAGATTACTCACTTGGTTCCTCAATCCACACTAGATTATCTTCATAACATGCATTGGGATCCAACTTCATGTCTTTATAGTTGATGACATGCATAGTATTATCCATGTACCATGGAATTTGTGACACCAAAAAAACACCATTCATACCACGATAGATACAAGAAGATCTATATGATATTACACTATCCCAATCCATTTGATGACCATGAAGGGTCCCACAAACCACAGTTCAATATTTCCTTACTTCATTAAACATCATTGGCCTAACCGAGGATTCACTCTCAAGAAAACTAGATGAACCAAAATGAACTAAAAAGGTTTCCTCTTATGGTCAACATATAATCTCTCCATGCTCTAATTGGTGATTAAAATCTCATGAATCATCTACACTCCCTCGATGGTCTCCTTAACTAAATTGGGCCCCATAACTGCTAACTCACCTAACTCATGCCAATAAAGCATTGAATGACATGGTATCCTATAAAGACCCTCATATGGTGTCATCTAAATCAATGCATAATAAGTATTTTTGTATGAAAAATCAACAAATTATATATGATCATCCCATTATACACAAAATTCTAGACCACATGGTCTATGTATATACTCTAATATGTTCATCATCTGGTCAAACTGTCTATCAACCTAAGGATGGTACAATGTACCCAACCTAAATTGAATCCATAAGGCCTTTGCTAAGACTTTCCAAAACCAAGACATAAATCATGAGTCAATGTCTGCAAAAATTCTCAAGGGAAATCAATATAAGAGTAATATCCCATAGATATAGATCATTCGAAACTCCTCTATTAAGTGAGTATATCTGATCGGTAAGCAGTGAGTACAATTTGTTAGCCGATCGATAATCACACAAACTAAATCCGAAATCCTCATGGTCCTAGGTCACTAAATCAAAAAGTACATTTTGATGTCCTCGCACTTCCACATGGGTATAGGATGTGTCTTTAAAAAACCCCCAGGTTTCTGGTGCTCATCATTCACCCTCTGACATGTAAGGCAACAGAAGAAAAAACAGTATTATCCCTCTTCATCCATGGACACCAAAACTGACGCGTAATTTCATAGAACATCTTCACTGCTATAGAATGTATTTTCTATATAGAGGGATTTTAATAACTCCACATCTCTTATATTATGGGAGTAGGGAATATTATTTTCTAATGTACCGTGATGTCATCATCACCACTTGAACTCCACCTATTTATTAGGTAACCAATAGATAGCTATTCTCTTATCACAGAACACTTTGCACCTAACTCCTAACCAGTCTTCACCCAGTCTACAAGAGAAGATGTAATCACTAAAGGAGGACAATTAAAATATCCTTGATCATCAAAAGATTCTATCCTCATATCAACCAACAATCTCACCAAGCACCACTTCTCCTATGAAGGCCTCTCACCAAGCTTTCACTCAGCCTGTATTATACATCTATGAGAATATGTAATTACATTAACCATCCCAAGTACATATTCCATATCAAAGTAAAATATATGTTGACGCTAAACCCATCACCTTTGTATTAGGTTAAGGTACCTCTAGGTGAATATATAAAAATGATCTTGTGGTACATATAGACAAAACATCTATCAATAGAGGGACAGTGTCACCAATAATTCAAATCATGGACCAAAAAAACAAGATCCAGATTAGGTGTAGGGTAGTTCTATTCATGGGGTAATGTCTAAAAATACCCATTGTCTATTATCTTCTATACCTGCACCATTACTTATCTTAGAACAATTCCTGGAGAATCACAATACATTTCATAAAAAATCCTAGGATAAGGGAGTATTAGTAAAGATGATTTCATCAACCTTTTCTTCATCTCTATGAATTATTCTTCACACATTAATATCAAATAAAATTTCACTCCCTTATTCATCATCACTTCTATGTGTATTGATAGTTGGGAGAAATTCTAAATAAATAGTCAGTAATATTCTACTTGGCCTTTGAATCTCATGATCTAGAATACATTTTGGTGATGTATCTAAGACATAAATTCCTCTACATTATCTGGATCCATGAATATTTCAATCAGAGACACAAAATTCCCCATGAAACCGACCTATTATATCCCTAAGTCAAACATAAATAGCTTTGGGTAAATATGAACCACTATAAGCATACTCGGGAAAATATCATTGTTTCTTGTTTGTTTCTATGGTGTTGGTGAGTAGATGAGTATATTTTTGAAGAAAATAATGATTAAATAGTATTGTTATGGGTTGAAAAATCTTGTTAATGAGATCCATGATCAATTTTTTTGTGTTAGTTAGTCCAAAATACATCACTGATACTCATACAACCCATACCTCCTCTGTAATTCTATCATCTGAATATCCTCCTCTATTATTCACAATTGATGATAGCCTAATTGAAGATTAACCTAGGATAACCATTGAGATCCCCAAAACCGATCAAAAATATCACCAATCATATGAATGGGATATATTTTCTTCCTCATTATCTGGTTAAAATTTTGGTAATCAATGTATATTAGAAGACTCAAATCCACCTTTTTAGAGAAAGCACTTTTGAAAACCATATTGATGTAATTGGATTGATGATTCCCTTACACTATAAGTTATCAAACTCCACATTTATCTCCTTTAGATCAGTTATATCTATAGAAAATAGAGGCCTCTAAATAGGTAGAACATCCAACAGTAGCTCAATCTCAAAGGAAAGTCCTATATCCAGAGGAAATCTAGTGAAGTATTCCAGAAATATTTCACGATAGAGATCCACTATTGAATTAAGAATAGAAGGGGTGTCATTGATACCTTTGAAATAGTCAACAGACCATCAATTTCTTGATAACCTTGAGCTGAATTAATTACATTAGAAAACTCACTACTCATAGTTCTGACTATCTAATCATTACATATCTCTCTCCATTCTGTAAGGTAAAGAGAACCCATGTATGATAGAAATTTATTTGAACATGGAAGTTGGTCAGATAGTACTTTCTAATAATCACATCAAAATTCATCATCTATAGAATCATGAATTCCCATATATTTCTATAGATTAAAATTATAATGGATGCTATTGGAATTGCGGAAGATATTCGAATCTCATGAGAAATGGTGTATCAAGGGGGACTAACTCAAGGGGTAACTTAACTGATATGTTAAATCCAATAACTACTTGTGAAGATAAGAATGAATAGGGGAACCAATATCTATTAAGAAATAAAATAGATTAGATTTTATTAGAATAGTTCCTAGAATTATTGATGGACCCTCTACCGTATTTTTTGTAGTTTTATCCCTTGTATACATGTTGCCTCCCTCCTTTTCATGACCATATCCTTGAGGTTCCTGACCAGTATGAATCTTTTGATGAGTACCCTAACTAATTAACTAGGTCAAAGACCATGTAGGTACCCAACTATATAAATCCCACCTCATTGATCTATGGGTAAACCGAGGGATATGTCCCATATTGGAACAGTTTTGGCACTTTCTTTGAGGTGGCAAGAATTCCTTGTAGTATTGTCCAAAATTTACAATATTGAAGCTTTATTAGTATGATCCTAAGGAAACTGAAGATGGTAAACTCCAATACACCTAGATAATTGTTTTCTAATGCAATTCTATTGTATTTATCTTTGGACTACTAAAAAAATAAATCACTACAATATTAAGAGGTCCACCTGACTAAGCACTGTAGTGTAAAAGAAAACCAGCCACTAGACCATCTTCCATGATCTTCTAAGTGGTCATGGACATCTTTAAAAACTATAGGTATGTAGCTAGGTAATATCTCGATACCTTCTATCTAATTTCAAGATTATGTTCAATCCAAAACTTTGTATCCTTTTACACCTCATTACTATAAAACCCAATGTGAAACAAAGGAACTAGGTAAAACATGCCGAGTATGACGATTCTATCATGAATCATTCCTGTTGTTCCATGAACTCTAATACTTGGTCAATATTCAACATGTGAGGGAATAAATATTTAAAGGTAATCATTTATGACCTCCCATGGGAGACCCTCATGCATCCACCATGTCCCATAATTCCACACCAATGCATGTAGGGTCCCTATAGTATGAAGGTCTTCAATTTCAACTTTCTTTTTGTTGGTGTCTTCACAAGATCGAACACACCCTATTTGATATCCACCCAATAATTATATTCCAATGAACTACAGGCTCCCTAAAACATTGGAGGATGCTGGAGTAAGAAATCCTTGGTACAGTCTACCATGGATCTAAGTGGTGGTTGGAATGGGACCACTGCCTTCACTACTGGGGTTGGTGAGGGAACATGCTCTGAAGAAGCCTTCTCACCTGGGGATCCCCCCAAATGTCTGGAAGATGGTATCTTCAAAAAAATATGGAATATTAAGCACATAAACTGATCCTAAGAAGCCGATGGGATCAAACAAGGTTCTCTTAGGATACCCCCTCAACCAAACATATACCCTTTTACAACTAACCCTGGTCACTATCCATGTACATTTTCCACAACCATCATATAAAAACACTTACACAACAACATGATCAGTTCAATTACGTATTTCCAGTAGAGATATATCCTAAAAAAATAGAAACACTGCTATATCACACAATAGGAAATGATCATGAACAAATAGAAAAAATTAATACATTTAATTAAAGAACTACTTTTTTTCACACAACATTAGGTATATATATAGAATAAGAACCTACGTTCCAAGTCATGGTACACGAATGTAACAAAAATATCATAAATAAAATAAAAATATTATTTTCATCAAACAAGGTTAATTTAATCATTTCTAAAAACAAAATAAAATTTCCCCTAATTTATGTAAACTCGATGGTATACTATACAGTGTTAGAAATACAATGAACTAGTTCACCTATAAAAGTCCCAACCATTATATATACTATATACCCTATCCAAATTCTTGGGAAATAGAAGAAACTAGTTAGTTAGTCCTTGTTCTCTGATTCCACTTTGTAACACCCTAACCCGAACTCTCGGGTCTGAGCTAGAGGGTCGGATGACCTCATGTGCGCCTCCCCAAATGAAAGAAGTTGCAGACTAGTAGTCGGGGTCTAAGGCCATCATTAGGGAGACTATACCATCTGTATTATGTAATAGTATTAATGATAAATAATAAGAAATATATAAAATATCAATGTTAAATAGGAAGAAAAAATTAATTGAATACCTATCATAAAAATAAAGGAATCTCCCAAAGTGGAGAACATGTACAATGTAATTTCTAGTAGATATATAAATTAAAAAATAATAAGTCCTTCTGAGACCATCTTGGTCAATTTCCTAATCTATACTCCAATCCCTAGATATCTACAATTTTATCATTTTCCTTATCTAGATACCTCATAACATTGACCAGAACACTGAAATTATTGAGTAGGGAGTGAGTTCAAGACTCAGTAAGACACCCCCAATGCGTGATTAACCTGCATTTCTGAAGTATAATAAGTATATTCCATAATAATAATGAATGATTAATGTCATAAAAATAAAATTAAAAATTGAGTGGTTATGAAATAACCAATCTTCTAGAGACCCAAAACTGTACTTGCTTCAGCTGTATGCTAGAGGCTAACATAAAGATTTCAGAAGTAAACAAACTGGCAAGAAGGATAGTAAAACTATTACATGAAAAACTCATGTAACCATGTATATATGAAACATTAAATTCCCTAGGCCTCAATTAGGTAATTATAAATGGAATTACACTAGGCTTTAGGTACACTACTGAACAGTTCACTGGTAATGAGTAACATGGTACTTGGGATCCAAGCATCAAGTGCATCAAAAACATGAAATTTCCATGGATTCTTCATATCTTTAATCTATTTTCGTGTCCATAATTTCCATGTTATCAAGTCAATAACACTTCTGCTCTGAGGGTAAAATTATCATGATGGTACACATATTCCAAACACTAAGAATGGTACCTCCAAAGCAAGGAAGCATACATACAAGGTAGATCATACTATAGAAATCATATCATTATGAGAATAAATCTGAAACACAATAACTTGTGATCATTATCAAGCATGGAATCAAGATACTCTAGAAAAAATCAGGAAATAAATCATCTCAATGCGTCTCATGGGATACACCCAAACTCACATGTGATAAAAAATCAATCATGATCAATATTTGTGCCAAATAAATAATATCATTGAAAAAAGTGTAAAAATTATCCTAATAAGGTAAGAAACTTCCTACCTTAATGTGATCAACATAAACAGAAAGGATAAACCACCCTATATTGTTTGAAATCTATAGTGTGAAGCTCCAAAATCATGATCATGTTCTCAAAGACCTTATAGTTGTCATTATTGATATGTACATGATCAAGGATCATTAAGTGTTCTTAGAACCAAAACAACCTATTTTATTTCAACAAGAAATAAAATATCACATGTGATTATAATGTCTCTCTTCTAGATAATTTATAAATTATAATCTTCATCCAACACATATTCTAGTAATCATCACCTCAAGGATAATTATTAAAACCAAATTCTATATCATAATCTCACAAAATTAATTCTATATTACTTGTGGAAGACCTTTATAATTATTATATAGTAATATAAATACTTATTCTGAAAAAATGTCATAAATTATCTGTTGATCATTCCCATAAATTATAAATTGATAATTTTTTTAAGATAATTTATTTTAAATTATCCCTTGATAATTCTATGTTATTATATATTGATAATCTCATGTAATTATCCCTTGAAAATTCATTATAATTATATTTTTCTAATTCTTGAAAGTTATCCTTTGTTAAATTCTCAATATTTTTTTGATAACTATTTTTATAGATTATCCTTTTCCAAATTGATGGAATTATATTTTAATAATTTTACATAAATTTTCATTGATAATCCAATGTAATTACCATTTAAATGTCCTTATAATATCCATTTGTATTTTTTTAGAAAAATCATATATAATTCGTTGTGATTTCCATTTATAAATAAAACATTTATCTTTTAATAATTATAAATTATCCCTATATAATTTATGTTATATAATTTTAAACAATGTCCATTTACCCCACAATTGATATTATGGGGAAAAAGAAAGTAAATAAATAAAATTATTAGAAACATTAATATTTGAGTGTGCTATACAAATGGGTTAGTTGATGGAGTCATCATGCTTGGAACTAGAGAAGAAGGCTAGATCAAATCAATTGAGTTTCACCAAATGTGCATTGAGGATTTTTTGTATCACTGAGACTCAATATAATAGACCAAAATCTAGGTAGAAAAGGTTCGGCTATTTCAATAACCCAAGACACAAATTCCATAACCAAATTCCAAAACCCCAATTTAGCCCTCCATTTAAACAAAAAAATTATGGTTGGGTGTTTAATTCCTACATATTAAGTCATTGTATATTGAATTGTGTCAAAATGATGTTTATTTGGTTGTTTTATATAAGTAAATCACATGAAGGATCTATTGAGTAACCATGAAGAGATGAAAATGAGAGATAAAAAAACTAAAAATTGAAATATAAAAACAATATTATAATAAAATTAAAAAATTATCATCACCCTGGATTTAACAAAACACCCAACACACACAAGTATTCTATCATGCCTAGGGTAAAACCAACCTTCCATTCTTAATGAAAGTTTCAAATTTCACAGTAAAGACACTATTTGGGATATATTGCATTATTTTAGAAAAATCACACATATGTAATATAATATATTTTCCCCCACATGTGATCTAAACCAAAATTCAATGAACACAATGGTTGAATAATTTTGAGGGTAAACTCAATGTTATAGAATTAATGAATGTTTTGTATTTCTCATATGAGACAACAATTAGGAGATAATCCATTATATTCTAAAAACTATTGGTGCTTGTTACAATATATTTAGTATTTCTATTATATCAATACTAAGTCTCTACAGGCCTCATAATGTCATGAAAATAAAGTTATTATCTCAAAAAATATTCCATTGAATATTCCAAAGTGTTAACATGGATTATACCATTATATAAATTATTCACACCAATTGTAAAGTGATATTTATTGAACAATTTCATTTTCATGTAAAAATACTCATAAAATATTAACAAATGAGGTTTTATAATCATTAAAAATTGAGAATATTATCTTTATATCCTTATAAAATAATCCAATTATATCACCTTCTTCCTATAATTTATTATTCATTGTTATAATGGTATATTTGAATGAATATCCACCACTATCAACATTATCTAACATTATTCCAAATCTACAAAACCTGTAGAATTTATTTGACCTTTAAACTTTATATATTTCACTTCAATTATCAAGACATGAATTATCTCTTGTTTGTTAGAAAAATAATCTCCTTATTTATTACAAGATGTGATTTCATATTTTCTACCATAATCCTCAACTACTTTGGGTAAATATAACATGTACATCAATAAGTAATTTTTATTCATATATGATTTGATAGTGTAGTCTAAATATATATATTCTAACACTTATTTGATTTTATAAATACAATGGTTTCTTTTGAACATCGATAATGGAAATTATAGAATTATATCCCTTTATGAATAGATTCATAAAATGATGGATTTATAATATGTGACTTCTTTTTATAAAAAAAATAAATTTTATAATATTTTTAATTCATTTAATATGGGTCTTTATATTTTATTACATGTTTTTAATGAAATTAAAATTTATATAAATTATGATAACTGTTTATGTGTATATATAAAGAATATAATTTTAGGTTTCAGAGGAAATATTTTATGGGTATTTATTTATTAATTTAAATATGAATATTATAGAATCAAATAATACAGATATGAATTGAAAATAGATGGATTCGAATCCTATGATAAACTTTTATGAGGATGGTCTAAAAGAGTGCATCATGTATAAAAAAGTATGGGAATATGAACCTTCTAAAATCTTTTTGTCATGACTATATTGTTGTTATTAAATACTAATTAGTTTATAGGAGTTATAAGAACACATAAATTATCATATAATAGATCAAATTTATAAATTTTTCAATAAATCTTGGTAAAAAAATAATTTATCTAGTGACTAGGATAACAATGTGTTTTTTAGATCATCTGATATTATTAAAAGTGTGAAAAATGATGAAGACCACATCGGGGATATGATTATAGGTTTGAATGGCGATGAAGATCATATTGAAGAAAAGATAATTATAATTGAAGACAAATTTCATGATTTACCAAAACTTATTGAGAAGATAAATAGTTATGAAAAATGATATTATATTCATGTTGAACTAAATATACAACATTGTCTACCATTTTGAATCTATATAATTTAAAATATTCTTATGGATAGAGTGAAACTAGATTTAATGATTTTTTTTTCTCTTGAATGATTTGATATAAGAAGATAATGAGTTTACATAATAAACATATGATACCAAATGAATATTATGTTCAATAGGTATGATATATAAAAGAATACACATCTATCCAAAGAAATATATACCATTTATGAAGGATTAACAAATTGTGAGGTGATATTGGGGGCTCTCTCCCATCGGGAGCACCCTAGGGATTGGTTGTGTTGGGAGGAAGGAAAGGACGAAGGGTCTGTCAGCGGGGGTGGCTTTGGAAATTTTTAAGTCCAAGGTGGCCTGATATCATATGGGAGTCGCTTCTATAGGAGGTTCGATGTAGACAAGAGAGGCTTTGGTAGCTTCAAAGGTCTTCCGGTGTGACTCCCTTACAGCATGGGGGCATCATGTCGGCACTTCTATCATAGTCCTTGTGGGTGTGACATCAGAGGCAGAGAGGAGAATACATCACAGAGACATATCTGGTCTACCCTAGATGTTCCTATATAAAAAAAATCTTTTTTAGAGTTGAAGAAGATTTCAAATAATTTTGTGAATCCCCCCTTCATCGCCTTCTTATCCCTCTCCATAATAGTACAAATAGATCTATATTGGTGGTATACTCGCTAGCATTTTTTGGATCTCAGTTTCTCCGACCTCTTCTCTTATCATCTGAACCTTCATCCTAAACTCCATCTTGGTTGGGCACAAATACTGCCGGACAACATGGGATTGTGCTGCTGTGAGTTTAGGTAGCATCCCCTTGAACCTTCTGAAATCCTCTACTCTTTCTACCCTTCCCGTTATTCCTGATCAATGTCGGCTTAGTATGAAGGTTTTGATGGTAGTTTTGGGATAGTGTTGGTGGGTGTGATTCAGTGTCGGGGGGCTAGACTCGGTTCATGATGACTACCACCTTGAGATCCAATTTAATCAAATGGTCCAGGGCTGCGATTATATGTTGTTTATTGCAGGTGATAATGATGTGTGATTTTGTAATCTTTTGGAATTATTGATAGTGTTTTTCTTGATTTCTTCTATGGGTTGATTGTGTTATCTTCTTTAAAGGCCATTTTCTCCCACATTTCTCTGGATTTCAAATCCAATACACCTTTCAGGTTAGTAGGGTGTGTTGGAATTAGTGGAGTTTCTTGGATTTGTCTGTATGATTCGAAGGGTTTTCCAAGAAGCTACATCATGTGGATCAAATGGTATGTTGGGTTTCATTTTGGTGTTATACAATGGTGTCGATGGAATTAAAGGATTAAGTGTCTTTGGTGGTTGGTTATCTCCGGTGACTAGTATGATGATAGGATGGTGATGAAATTAGTGGAGAAAGGAAGGTAGTGATAGTGGTGAATCACAATGGAAGGAAATGTGATGACATGAAGTAAGCGGGTGGATCAAGGTGAGTTTTTAATTTTTAATTTATTCATTCATTCTCCTTCGTGGTATGGTTACCTCTATCCATTAAAGCAACTTTTTAGAAAAATAAAAAAAAGGATTTTGTGGTTCTATTTCTCAATGACATTGATTCACTTAAAAAATTTCCAATGTATGGTGTGTCCTAATACAAGAAAGATGAATCATTACCTGCAAAAGGTTGTATGGTAATTTCAAATAATTACAAGCTTTATGTGCCTATGTGTAAGAGATGAGATTGCATTCTAATTAACATGGAACCCAGATATATGTAATCAAGATAGTAAAATTTCTCACTGAATAGACTCTCCTTAGTGGAAAAAAATTTATCATGAGTAACCTTAAATTGAAAACACACCAACAAACCTTTACCATCTATTATCTATATATACAATGAATTCTTTATGTTTAAAATGAATTAAACATAGTACATAGACACTTTATTTAGTAAATTATATCTTTTAGTTGTGGTTATTCTTAATGTGAAAATAAATTATGTTTTCTCCTCTTATATTAGGACCATAAAAAACTGGTGATGATATTGATTTTTTATTTGGCTTTATTAATTTAAGATTTGAAATTAATGTGCGATTCAGTTGTTATGTTGTATGATTCTTACATAAATAAAAATTTCATGTTAAGAGTCATGTTGAATTGAACAATAAATTAATTTTATGCCTATTAAAATTTGATAAGATATAGTATTAATGTAACTCAAGGGTATTCCATTTGTGGACAAATGGTACACACTTATTTAGGTTTAATAATTCATCAAAGACTGTGTTTCTAGGAAATAATGGATTTATACCCCAATAACATATATAATGATTTTGTATGAAAACATTAAATGGGAATTTTATTGAAGGAATAACACCATATCCACTAATAGATGACCAATTATTTGAGAAGGAAAAGGATATGAACAATACTTTTGGTAAACCATTTTCGGAAAACCTTATGATAGATGGTCTAAAAAAGTGATCATTTTTTAAATTATTGTACTAGAGTTTTTTTACATCATAAATTTTCTTTGACCTAATACATGTGGAAAAAAGGTATATGATTGTGTAATTGGAATGTTACTAAATGAACTAATAAAAAATGATGAAATTAAGGCTAGGTAGGACATTATTTACAAAGGCATATAAAAATATTTTGTACTAGTGAATGGTTAAAGATAGAAATTTCTTACTCTAGTTTCTTATACTCTTTCCAGGAAAGAGAGATATCGGTTTATCAACATATAAAATGATGTAAAGGATCTATAGGTGCATTCATAAAATATTAATAATATTGTTTGATGGAATGATTTAATGTGAAATGGAACGAAATCATATGATTTCCATGTTTTGATGAAAAATATAATGTATATTTATTTACTTTGAATTTTGAATAAGAATGACTTTCATATATTAACCAAGGTTTGTTTATTTGTCAAAGATATATATAGTAATGTCAGGCCTAGATAAATTTCTAACAATGTAAAGGGAAATTGTTTTCATATGATGTGAATTGAAGATGTTCTTCCCACATTCATTATTTAATATGATGGTTCACTAAGTTAAAGAGATACGGCTATGTGGTCTTATTCATAAAATATGGATGTAACCCATTAAACAAAATATGATATTTTTGAAAGTGCATGTCAAAACTCAATGATGGCCCAAAAAATGTTTTTTGGAGTCATATATTGTTGAAGAAGACATTGAATTCTGTACTCGCTACCTGTCAAATGTGGGAAGAATTTTCCAGTCAAAATCTCATCCGATCGTGTAACTTGTTGATGATGGAATTTCTATAATAAATATTGTCACAATTACTATTACAGAATGAGAGTAGTCCCACCTTTACATTGTACGTAAACCGTTATAGGTTTTTCAATATATTGAAACATATAAAGAAATTCTTAGGCATTTGGATCCATCAAGAGATGAAAGTTGGATATTAAATACACGTAATCAATTGTTTATAATATTTTTCATAGCATATTATTTTGGAGTGAACAAATAATCAAAATTGTATTTTAGATTGAATTTGATGGAAACTTATAAGACAATGTTTTCTTGTGTTATCTTATAATGCTCATGTAACTAATGATTATATTTTTTTTCAAAGGAACATGATGAACACAGTATCATGAAAAATAGTGGTGTTGCACTTATGATTGAATCAATTAAGGTACCTGGTACCAAGGATATAAATCTAATTTCTGAAAATATGATCTACTTTGGAATAATCAATAAAACATGGGTGTTGGATTATATAACATTAAAATTTATAAATTGTCATAGAATGTGGGTTTATAATAGGAATATTGTTAAAATTGATGTATAAGTATCCAATAAAGTGGATTTCAATAAAGAAGGGTATATTGTACAATCTTTCACAATGAAATCACAGGTTGTAAACGTATTTTATCCCTCAGATATTGAAAATAGAATGTAGTCAATTGTTCCACTATCAACCAAAACCAGTGAAGGTATATATGTCAATTCAACTAAGTATGGCATAATAATAAATGGTTTATCTTTAGTTGAATGTAAAAAAATGACTATATTACCTTTTTTTGTATAGATTGATCAATCCAAATCAAATTATACTTCTCATACCATGACATGTGATGTGGAAGGAGGCTCTTGTAAATAAAAATGGAATGCAAATATATTAAAACACAAAAAACATATAGGAAAAATGTGTAAGTATGTCATATTAAAAAAACTACTTTAAATCGGTATTAAATTACAATGATTACATATTTTACAATAGTTTTTAACCAGTTTAGATATAATAATCATCATCGTCTATACCTAATGAAAGGCTAATTTTAGTGGTCATCAAACAACTAAATCAATATGAACACATCTAAGGAAATGGTTTTTGGACTATCCATCTAAACATATTTTTAGAAAATAAATTCACAAGGGGATTTATATAAGAAAAATTGGACACACGAACATGAACAAATATTCTATAATAAAGACATAATTATAAGTATTAGTGCTTAGATAATGTTATGGGAAGTCATGAAAGAGAATAAACAACACAACAATGACAGCTACATAAAGATCCACCCCAACCCCCAGCTCTTAGGCAGCCATTCACCTCAAAGGTCTACCTTTATAGTGGTAATAAATTTTTTAATTATTTTTTTCAATGAAATTTAAAATAGTAATAAAATTTTAAATTTACAATAATAATATTTTTTATGGGGAAATGATTGTAATTTATATCTATCAGAATTCACCCCTTGACTTGTTCTGAATATTATAGTGTATAATATCCATAGAGGAAATCTACACACAAAAACTTGCAAAAGGTATTGTGAGATAAAGGATTTACAAAGATCAAAAGCTGAGTATCAAGCTTCCTATTCCCCTTGATCATCCAGATGTTCACAAGGTTGGACATTCTATTTTAACTTTACTCACATAGCCATTTGATCTGGTAAAAATGCATACTGATAAAAATGTATTCCTTTCCAAATTTTTATAAAGTATCATTAACAATTAATGAATAAGGTATAAACCAAGAAATTTTATTACCTATGGAAGAAAAATAATTGTAAATAGAAGAAAAATTAAAAATAATATAAATGATCAACCATTCAATTTAAAATACCTTTATAAAGAAATTTTACCCTGAGATTTCAACTTACACATTTACTAATTTTACAAGTTCATACACATAAAATATTCAAATATGGTGATAAAAGAATTCTTTATTGTAAAGATGAAATGTATGGAGAGGTCATTATATACATTTTTTGTCAGGATAAAGTAGTTGAAATCCACAATAATAGATGGATAAGACTCTCAGTTGTAAATGTATACATGATGTTTTTATCATAATTTGTCTTTTTAAAATCAGATCTACTATGTTAATTATAGTTAAATACTATTTATATTTTTTATAGACTTATATATTAGAACATTTTTAAAGGAAAACCCTATGAAAAAAATCCGTCTCATTTTTTCTTACATCACCTTTATAGTAAAATGGAAAATGGAATAATATGAATATTTAGTAATAATGGATATACTATAAGAAATGATTTAAAACAAAATTAAAGATAACATACTCATATTAATTCACATTATGTAGGGGTAAAAATCTAAAATTTAATCTTATCAAATATATTTGTATTCCTTTCGTTACATATTCCTTTTTAGTGTGTATAGGTTTATCATTACAATCAATTTGGATTCTAAAAATATTTATTTTTTTTATTTAATTCAAGGATACCCCCAACATTTACCAAAAATTATGGAATTTATTAATTTATAATAAACTAAAAGAATCATTTTACAAATAAAATTCATGTTATAATTTTTATATTACATTTTATTGAATTTTTTTATGATAGAGAAGTAATTCAATGCCATCGAAACCATGGCATGATGATAATACATGATCATAAGAATCTTATTGAATTATACAAGTGGATTAGTCTTAGGATATATAAATATATATATTATTTCACTATCAAAACATATATAAAAACTGTTACATGTTTTCACATTATTTATACAGAATCTAGAACAAACTATTTGTAACAACTATGGTTATTACATTTACAAATTTATGAATGATATCGTATTCCATCAACAAACTAACATTCCCAAATAGGTATCTCTAATGATAATTATAATATCATTTAAAAATTATTTTCAGCATTTTTATTATATCTTAATATTACTATTAGTACTTTAAAAACCCATTTATTTAGAAGAGGAAATAGATTTGTTTACAAATGAATGTGTAGTATACTTGCATTAATAATGTATACAGACATCATAAAGAGTAGTCTTCCTACTACATATTAGTTAATTTTATCATCATTTTAACTAATTTTGTTTTTTAATAACCTTATAATTTTTATATAATACTTATTTATTTAATTTTCATTGATATTATAAAAATATTACTTCATCTAGAATAGTTTTTTCTATAAACATTTTTTTCTCTAATAACATCGCAAAATGATTGGAGAAAAAATAATTCTAAATTATTAAACAAAGATGATGAATTCATTTACTAATTATTCCCTTTATAGATTTATTAGTTATTTTGTTCATCTATTTATGTTTATTAGTGTCTATTTTTAGTTTTCAAATAACTCAAAGTGCATGTTTTTTGTTTAAATTTCCATTTTAGTTAAAAAGACACACGACATACTCAGAACCAATAAAAAATGAACATTGTTTTGATTATTTAGGGAAAAATCCAGATTTTATTTTTGACATGTTGAAATCTTTTGAACCACGCAACAATATAATATGTGACAGATAATACTCAAAATGAGTGTTTTCAATTTAAACATGACATTATAGATAAAAAATGTATCACTCAATGAAAGCTAATAAAACATTCTTATATTAATTTGACAAAGTAGGAAAACATTCCATAAGTCAGTTTTTTTGTGTATAAATCATCCTCACATAAATTTGACACATGGTGTGACCATTATTACTCAATGTGTGTGTTTTTAGATCTAAAAGAAATTTTTAGTTAAAAAATTTCCCGACATATTCAAAATCATGTAAAAAAATTTATATTTTTTTGATACCATAGGAATAAAATCAATCATTCATTCGTGACATATAAGAATTATCCACACTTCAATCTAACAGATGGTGAAAATTATATGGCATAAAGAGTGAGCTTTTATTTTAAAATGAAATTTTAGTTATAATGATACATGAAATAAACAATACGAAGAAAATAAATTCAGATTTTTAGATACTTTAGGTAAATGATCTATAATTCATTTTTGATGTATAAAAATTGTTCACAACTGAATTATGTAAACGGTGCAACCAGTATGATTCAAAATATGTGGTTTCAATTTAAAAACAAAATTTTAGTTAAAAACAATTTTTTCTCAACAAAATTTATAAAAAAAATTCTTGTATTGTCTTGATAATTTATATAATAATCCATAAGTCATTTTTTGTGTGTCGGAGTAAGTCTTACATGAATATGGATCTCAGTGTGACTAGTATGACTTAAATTGTGAGTTTTCAGTTTAAAAATTCATTTTTTGTTAAAAACATGTCACTCATTGAAAACCAATAAAATGTACTCAAATTATCATTATACTTTATAAAAAATATCTATAAGTCATTTGAGACATGTAGAAATCAATCTCTTATGAATATAATGTATGGTGTGTTCAATATAATCAATGTGTGTGTTTTATTTAAAATTTACATTTCTGTTTGAACCACATATCACATACTCGAAACCAAGAAAAAACTCATATTATTTTGATACTATAATATAATGATCTATAAGTCATTTTTTATATGTAGAAATAATATGTACCAAAATATTATACATGGTGTGATAGGTATAACTCGAAATGTTTGGTTTCAGTTTAAAAACAATATTATTGCAAAAAAATTATTTCACTCATTGAAAACCATGAAAACAAAATTAAATTGTATTAATAATTTAGGAAAATTATCCATATGTCATTTAGACATGTAGGATTTATCCTCGCATCAATCTGATTCATGGTGTGACCGATATGAATCGAAATGTTTGGGTTCAGTAAAAAAATTACAATATCGTTAAAAAATGTGTCACTCACTAAAAACCTATAAAACACACTATGATTGTCTTTTTTATTTAGTAAAATTATCCCTAAGTAATTTTTATTTTCTAGGATTCAACCCAATATCAATTTGATGCATGGTATGACATAGTATGACCCAAAATTTGTGTTTTTATTTAAAATTGATATTTTAGATCAAAACACACCTCGCATACTCAAAACTGATCAAATTCATTCAAATTATTTTGACACTTTTGGAAAATGAACCATAAGTAATTTTTGATATATAGGAATCAGTCATACCTCAATATGATACATAGTGTTCCAAATATGAGTCAAAATGTATGTTTTTAGTTTAAAAATAACATTTTGTTAGAAAGAAACATGACATACTGAAAACCATTCCATCAAATTTTTATTGTTTTAATACTTTTCTAAAATTGTCTATAAGTCATTTATGAAAAGAGGAAATCATATGGACCTCAATTTGAAACATGGTGTGATTGGTATGACTCTAAATGTGTGTTTCTAGTTTAAAAAACACATTTTAGTTAGGAAAAGTGTTCCATTCATTCAAAACATAGTAAAAACGATCATATTGTCTTGATACATTATGAAAATGAATTATAAATCAATTTTTTTATGCTGTAATCATCCCCATATTAATCTAACAAATGATGTGACTGGTATGACTCAAAGTGTCTATTTTCAGTTTCAAAATTATATTTTATATAAAAAAATGTATCTCATGATGAAAACCTATAAAAACAATCAGATTATCTTGATACATTTAGATAATGATCCTAAAGTCATTTTGACAAGTAATATTTTGCGTATCAATTTGAAACATGTTGTGAGTTTTATGACTCAAAGTTAAGTTTTTTTTAAAATGAACATTTTAGTTCAAAAAAAATCATGCACTTAAAACTGAGAAATTTCACTCATATTTTATTAATAGCATATGATAATATCCATAAATCACTTTGGATGTGTAGGAATCAACCACACATTAATAAGAAACACGGTGTTCCCGCTATGACTTGAAGTATATATTTTTATTTAAAAACATAAATTTTAGTTCCAAACATATTCCACATAATTAAGACCAATTTTTTTTCATATTTTATTTAAACTGTAGAAAAATGATCCACTAATTAATTTAGATTTTTAATAATTAACCATATATTAATTTGATACATAGTGTGTCGTGTCTGATTCTAAGGGTACATAATCTATTTAAACCTGACATTTTATTAACGTATTTTTTCTTATTTATGTTTAATTTACCTCTCTATAGTTTTACTAATATAATGATTTTTTATATAGCTTTACTATATTTCATGAGTTGGTTTGGTCTATTCGGCAACTGGTAGTATGAACATGCTATTTTGAGAAGGGATCAGGGGGAAAAGACAATGAAACACTAATGTTTTCTAATATTTTGTTGATTTTGATAAATTGTATGTAATAATTTTACTGTAAAAAATTGTTCGAAATGTTTTAATATATATTTTATTCTATTTCGGATGTAAATTTATTTAAAATACATTTTATTATTTGTTACTATTGTGTGTTGTAATTTAGTATCAAATTTGTTGTAGCCTGACTTTTAGCAGCACAAGGAATAGTGTTGATAAAATGACACATTATCCATGCTATAAATGCACTGATAAGGTTTCTACTTTATAAAACCTTTAAAAATGTATGATATAGATTCCCTTTTATCATCACTAAACTGGAGACGATAAAGGACCCCCTTTATCAGTTATTTCTTTAGAACTGATGAAGGACCCTCTTATCAGTGCTATTTTTAGTGTTGATAAATGTTGTCAAAATTCAATGAAGATTACAACATTAGAAACTTCAATGTTCTGATAAAGGGGATTTCTTTTAGTGATGAAGTATGTATCTGCAACAGTGGTTACCACTTCTAGGATCCATGATTACTCGGTATCAACATGATTCTCATCCCTTGCAATGTAGATTTAATTTGTGATATATCCCTAGTTCATCCATCTGTTCATTAATAGAGGGAAGGGGAGAGAAATTTCTCCATGTTATTCATCCCGTTCATTAATTAAGGATAAATAGGCATGGATATGGTATATTATCAACCCCTATAGTTGGTATTGGGGATGGATTTGTACTTCAATGGTAGTAGTGATTCCATAGATTCGATGATCCAAATTTTTTTTGTGATTATTAAATTCAAAGGATGATGAAATATGAGAATGAATTTAGAGTAAATGTCAATTTCTAAAACATTTCAATGACATATTTCATAATATGGTTTGATTGATCCCTAATTAGGGGGTATCAGTTTTGTAAATTTAATATTCTTTGATTTTTTCAAAACACCTGTGTATGCTACCTATATTCTCATTGTGTTCACCATATGTATTTTTCTTTTGTCCTGGTTTTTTTCATGTTTCACATTTATTATATTTTTATTTATTTTTTATAATGAAACAATGTGTTGTTTATTCCTCATGCACACATTAAACTGCATTTAATTGAACATGGACTATTTTATCAGTCTTCCTTGAATTAATTCAAATTAATTTTGATTTATTTATTTATATTAATGTTATTTATTCTTTGTTATAATTTCATATAACTGTATCATGTTGCTTTATTTTTTATTTCATACTATAATATGTTATTTATGAACTAAATATTGATTTTTTATTATTCAGTATGTGCATATGTGAATCTGGAAATTATGTTATCATACATGGGTAATGTTTTAGGTGGAGTCATCACATTCTTATTTTATTATGTGTTATTGGCATTTTGTTGGCTCATATTTCTATATATTCCATTATTTTTTGTTTCTTCACAACTTTTATCATTTGGATTTCAATATTTTAGGAATCTATATCTTTAATATTTTTTTGGTTTACTAGTTTCATTTATCATGAAACTTGATTTAGAAATATATATATTGGTTCTATTTTTTATGTTTTCATACTATTTTTATAGCCGATGGATCTTTCTCATTGAAAAAAATATCCTTATAACACAGCCATAATAGAAATATTACCAAATATTTTTGGAGAGTGTATAGATTTGATATTGAATCACACATACTATTATGTCATTCATACTCAATTTGGATGGGAATTATTAAAAAATATCATTATAGAATATTTCAATGTAATTTTCATTGTTTATTGTTTGGGATTTTTTAGAGCTAATGGTAGGTAAGTAGAAGTTGATAGATGAATTATAAGGGATTATATAGTTATTAGAGTTCCAATGTGATTTAAAGGACATTATTTCCCTCAGAAGTTCCATAAAGTCTTGTTTTATAATGATGATTTTCATGATTTTTGTGGTTAGGGTTTTTAGGATAATTATACGTAATATCCTGAACATTTATAAATGAAATTCTCATTTTAAATAAGTAAATTCATTATTATGAAATGAAATTATAGAAAAAATATGCACTATATTAGTTATTTTAAAGCATTATAAGTTTTATTCTATCATATTTAAAAGATCATTGAGCATCAGAACCATTGATAGTATAACCATTATATAGTGATTGTATGATTATTACAAATATAGGGTTATGATAAATCCATTTGACATAGACAAAGGAAGTGATACCCTCGAATAGTACGATCATACCCTTTTAAACCCATTTATTAGAGCTTCATAGGGATATAACATATATGGGGTTTTCCCTTGACCAAGTCCAAGTCGAGATTCAAAAAATAAAGCATTAATAAAACTATTTACAAGAGAATTTAAATCTCATTGCGATCACGACCCAAACAATGTTCACCGAACCACCCAAAAAAAATCTTACAATCTCAAACCTTGCATTTTAGGAATTCCCTAGTGTAATAGGTTTATGTATCTATACCTTAACCGTATTAAATATTTATATTTATATTTTTAATAAAATAATGATTATAATTATATTTCATTAATTTTTAATTATTAAATTATATGTTCGATAAAATTATATTTTGATACTATGAAACACAAATTTTATTTTTGAGAAATGTGTAGTTTCAATCAAGAAAATATTTTTGATTAAATAAATATTTTTATATAAATAAATTACTTATTATAAAATAATATGTTAACTAATATTTATTTAATAAAATTTTAATATAATTTTACAATTATAATGTTCAGAAATGTGTTTTGACAAAAAAAATTCTTTTTCGATAAATATGTATTTTTTATTTAAATGTTTAAATTATCATATTTAGAGAATTATTTTGACAAAATAGATATTATTTTTGAAATTATCATGTTTAAATTATCTAATATTTAATTATTCCTAATTTTCTGAGATAATCAAATTTTTAGTTAATAATTAAAGAAAACATAATTATAGGATATGTATTCTCACATCATAAAAGCCAAAAGGTGATATAATAAATAACATAAATATTTTCCACAACCCAAGTATTTTTCCCCTTTAATACAATTATCTTTTCAATTTATTTGATTAATTTTATAAATCCATATTTAAACCTCCAAGACTTATATTGTATTTTAGTGTTTTAAAATCAATTATTTATAAACATGACTCACTTACACATCACCAAAGGTATTATTTTAATGTGTTTAGTTCTCAGCCTTATAAGATAATTAAATAAACTCTTTGGTAGATATCATGGGAAAAACAAATGGATGATTTTTGTTTTGGATTAATTTATCAAATAGTGTCCAAAATCCACATTTATAGATTAATAAATAATTCTCCTTTACTTTTCTATAAAATTCACCAAACCTCCCATTAATCTTAACTCAAAATCCCTTTGACACCAATTTTACTCTACCATTCCCTCTATAAATTCTTCCTAATGTGTTCCCAATATCATAAGTGTAACACCCTGAGATTTTATGAGAAATATTTTGTTTTTATATAAATCATCAAAGGAATCTTTCACTACACTCAACACTAGCTTGCCTTGCTTTACACACAATCACGATCTTCCTCGATAGCTTGCGTCATACGCAATACCGAGTTTTACTAAACAACGATATGCTATTAAAATATTATTAAAACTAGCCGTTATGAATAGTAATAGAATTTTTTTGAAATTTTGTAAATTTCATCTTTCAAAATGGACTTCATTTTTGGATTCAGAATATCGAAATTAGCCTAGGGTGAAATTTTTGTATTTTTCTGAAAACTTTCAATTTTGGATGAATAGTGAAAACAATGGGTTACTATTTAAAAAACTGACATTTTATTTAATTAATTATTTATTTTATTTTTATTTTAGGTCAAAATTGATACATAATACCTATTTAAGTTCAATTCAATTCATTGGAGTCATTTTATAATAATTTTAGATATATAATTTTTTTTGAACTTTTCACCGTCTTTTACCCACCTCCTAGGAGAATTTCAAAATTCACATAAAACATAATTTTACCGCTTATGTGAGTGTAATTTCAAAAATCCGAGAGACACGGTTAATATCAAGGACTAAAATGTGGTTCAATGAAATGAAAATAATTTTTGGTGAATAGTAACTTTTTACTATTTTTACCACGGTTAAAAGTAAATAGGGTAATTAAGGGTAAAAATGATATTATTATTACCCTAACACATGTCCTAATTCTATTGGATAAGTGTAATTCGACCAAAAACAACCTTAGGAATAAAATATGACAATTTAGGCCCACATGGATTAGATTAGTACATTTAATATTAATTTATTAAAAGAAGGGTTAAAATAGTTAAAATCAATGTTTTATAACTAAAACATTTTTAATATAGGTTTATACATAAGATAAATTCGACTATAAATATTAATTAGAAAGATAAAACTATTTCCTACATAATGGTATTTTATTTGAAATTTTCAGTCATTAAATAATTTAATTTATGTATGACACAATGATGATGGAGTATTTATCTTATTAATGAAATATTGACATAATTGATGTTATAAATACACAAATAAATGTAATTTGAGACTTTTTATGAATTCCAGTACTTTTATAGGTTAATATTACAAATTATAACTGATTTAATTAACTTATTTCGAACTAATCTTTCTGTTATGATTTTCACAAAAATCAATTACCAAATAGTGTCAAAATTGACATAAAATAGTTTTAAAAACAAATATTATATTATTAATTGTTATTTTATTCATAAAAATCTAAGGTTTGGAACAATGACTTAGATAAGGTTATATATATTAATAATAAACAACATGGGGTTCGTTTGTCTTGTTATAGGAAGTTTATTAACCTTATATTGTAAGAAAACAAGAAGACACGGTAAAAGTTAAATTATCCAACTTAAAGTTAAATCTAAATGATAAGGTTAAAATATAAACCTAAACATTTCTAAATTCCATTTGATGAGAGGATTTAGACTCATACCCACCTTTTCTTCGAAATAAATCAATTTGGAGCTATTAAAAACCGAATATGACTTAATAATAAAATAATATTTTTAGTTTTTCCAAAGGCGCCCCTCTCATCCCTTATAAAATGGCACCTCCTCCCTCTCTTCCTCACACCACTTTGAGCATTCAAGCTCAGAAAAACCCTGCAAAATTAACTTCTACACTTCCATATAAACATTCTAGAGGTCCTGGTCTTCTTCAAAGACCAATTTTAGTTCCCTAAGAGGAGGTTTCAAAGAGGCGCTTCAAAGAAGAGGTAATGTCCGTTACCGATTCTTTCAACATTATTAATTCTTCCACTTCTTCTTCATTATTTGTTTCATTAAAAAGTAATAACTTCAGTATCACTAATATACTGATATGTTATTATAAGTATGAAACAACCCTATTTCACCATCTATCCATCCTACGGAAAACGAAATCACCGCGCGTGCGTACATAAGGAATACCGTCTCCATGTCGTGGTGTAATCTATTTTCTACCACCACCTTACTTGGATGGGTATAATGGTGTAAATAATAACTATATATGATTATTTTAAAGTGATATTGATTCTTAAATAGTATACATACACTCTAATACAATTCCATGATCATGGGAACAATATCATCGCTCGTGCGTACGTACGGAATACCGTCTCCACGATGTGATGCGACTCGTTCTACATGATTTTTATTGCATAATTATTACATAAATGAATTGAGTGAATAAATATGATATGTATTACACTAATAAAATTCTTGAAATGAGGTATCTATAACCTAAAAAGAAGAATAAGAATTTATTCGACAAAACACGTATAACAAAAAGCAATAAACACCCGAATAACAAGTAATAATGAAATATTACTAATAAGAAGCTAAGAATATGACCATATATGATATCATAAAAATATTTATGATTCTGGAATAAGTCAATGACATTATTTAAATCATTATACAAGAGGTTCAGACACATATGAAGCAAATCAGACCTAAGGTAAGGGAAAATCTGCCAATCTCAATTTTTATCCGAGATTGTTTATATTTCAGAATTTATTGGGGAATATTTATCATCCACATCCATGTTTCTTCAATATGTAATATTATTTATATCCTCCTAAAATTTTTAAATCCAATTTTACCCTTCGGTCAGTTTTTATTAAAAGATATGAAAGGAATCTTTTGTCGTTTTTCGTACGAGGTACTTTTTGACTTTTCCGGCCAAAGTACGAGGATAATGTTTTTTTAACTTAAATGGAATGAATTGATTTTTAGAAAATTATTTCCATGAAGATTCCTTTAAAAGTTTTCAAGATTATTTTTAATTAACTTTTTTAAGTTCAAAATTATATGACATGTTAAGAAAGGAAAAGGTTTTTGAAGTAGAAAGGATATTTTCCTCAAGAATGAAGTTCAAGTGTTTTATCAAAAAAAAATTCCATCTAAGATAATATAGGGTTCTGTTTCTATCCCTAATTTTACATTTTTTTGATTATTTTATGATGGAATTATTTTTATGATGTCCTTTTATCTTATATGGATTATGTCATGATGGCATGATGATTAAGAATCCCATTTTTATTACATGGGTTATGATATGATGTATGATTTATGATTTGTGGAACACATAAGAATGGTATAATTATGAGATGGGTGGGACCTATATCTCCCTCTAATGAATTGGGTAAATATTTATATCTCATGAGATAGACATGGATGGAACGGTTCGATAAACCGGTTCAGTGAAACAGGACTGAAAAGCGTAGTGAACTCGGTTCAGAAATGGACATTGTCCGCTAAGATAGTCTTGGAAATGAGTCTTGACTACTAAGAAATGATTCTCTATGATTACGTGTCTATGCCACAAAGTTTCATGTTTTATTTTATGATTATTGGGATTACATTTCACTTCTATGATTTATCCCATGTTATGAAATTATGATCTCTTTTGCAGGTTAAGATTTCCAAAATGTTATGTTCTTATGAATATGATGTGATTGATTTTTCTTTTTTTACCCTTACTGAGCATTTGAGCTCACCCTTTTGTATGTTTTCTTTCCCCAGGTTAGGAAGAATGTTATTAAGTAGGATATTCCAAAAGGGACTCTAGATATGATGAAATAAATGGGAGGCAATGTAGATGCTTTATGAACCAGTTGTTTATGTTTCCCAGTTTCTAAAGACACTATACCTATATGGTCCTTTCATGGTTTTTTTATATGTTGTAATAATTTTGCTTCAATTCTGAAGTAATAATAATGTATGTAAAGTTTGGTTCGTTATAGTTGGTATCAGAGGAAAGTTATAGTCAACCTTTGGAAACTAGGATGTGAAAGCCTTAGTAAGAACCCTAAGGATAAGTCTAAGCATAGAACACTATCTTAGTGTTTTAAAAATGTCCATGAACAACCTATGATAAGACCTTAAGTGTAAAAATTTATTCTTGATTATGTGGTTTTCCTATTATAATTAGTGTTGCTCACACTATTCCTCTAGGTTTTAGTCAATGCCTGGAACCCGAAGGAATCGTGTTAATGCGGAATGCGACGGGCAATACAATGATTGTCCCCCTGAGAAACCAAACGTTATTGGAGATGGAATGAAAAATCTTGTAGCCATGATCACACAACTTTCTCAAGCTATGAATCATGCAAGACTTCCAAATGAGAAAAGGAAGGAGCAACATTCTGTTGAATCCTTAATGAGGCAGTGTCCACCCTCATTCAGTGGGTCTACTGGTCCATTAGTGGCTGAACAATGGATCAGTACTACTGAAAAAATATTTTCAGTTCTTCAATGTTCTGAACATGATAAATTCATCTTAGCAGTTTATCGTTTGGAAGGTGATGCTGATCAATGGTGGAATCTTATTAAGAATACGACGCAAAGGGATGAAATTGAGTCCATGGAATGGGACGAGTTCAAGAAATTATTTTTCAATAAGTAATTCCCTCGTATTCTCTGAACAAAGATGGAGAAGGAGTTTCTTGAACTGAAGAAAAAGGATGATGAATCTGTTGGTACCTATGAATCAAATTTTAAAAGACATGAAAGGTACGCTTTCGAAATTATTATCCAACCAAAGAGTATGATCGATCGATTATTTAGTGGCTTAAAACCAAGTCTTCGAAGGGCGTTAGCCATAAGAGAATTCAATAGCTACGAGGAAATTTTTCGATGTGCTCTCAAGGTTGAGATGGAGATTGGTGTAACCCATCAGTCACATGGGTTTGATAAGAAGAGGAAAATGGAATTCAAAGGAAGATCTAAAGACCACACTGAAAAGAAGATGAGTTTTCTCTTATGCTCAAAGTGTGGAAAGAAACATGGAGGAAATTGTATTAATGGGACAAGAAAATGTTATAAGTGTGGAAAAGAAGGTCATCGGGAAATTTAATGCGAAAATAATGGGAAGAAAATGTCTAATGATGCAAACAAAGGAAGGGATACACAGAATGAACCTTCTACACTTCAATGTTTCAAGTGCAAGGAGATGGGGCATTATTCAAATCAATGCCCAAATCCAAGGGTTGATGATGACGATCGACGTTAACAAACTCTTAAGGCCAAAGAAAAAGGAAAGTCATATGCAATTACTATCGGCGATGTGGAGTACGACAACGAAGTTGTGAGAGGTACACTTACCATCTACTGCAAAGTAGCAAATGTTTTATTTGATTCTGGATCCACCCACTCTTTTATTTCTGAAGAATTTTATAAGGGTATCACCATATTACCTCAAAAATTAGATGATGAGTTAGCTGTGAAGACTTCTAATGGCACAACAGTCGCATCAAAAGTTTATAATTCTTCTCCGATTGATGTTTGTGGGAAAGTGCTTCCTAAAAATCTTATTATCCTTCCTATAGTGGAATTTGATGTGATTCATGGCATGTATTTTCTTTCTTTATATGGATCTCAAATCAATTTCCAAAGAAGGGAAGTCACATTTCATATTACAGATCAATATATGATCGTCTATCGATGCAAGGATGAACATAACCTTCCAGTGAAAATTTCTTCCATCTTATGGGTCTTGATTCCACTAAATGAAGGTTATTTATCTCAAATGGTTGGTGAAAATATCACGATTAAGAATATTCCCATTGTATGGGAGTTTGATGATTTATTTCCGGAGGAATTTCCAGGTCTTCCACCAAATCATGAAGATGAGTTTTCAATAGAACTCGTATCAGGTGCTTTGCCTATTTCAAAGACACCTTACAGAATGGCCCCAATTGAGTTGCAGGAATTAAAGAAGCAACTCCAAGAGAATCTTGATAAAGGATTCATACGCCCTAGTGTGTCACCTTAGGGAGAACCTGTTCTGTTTGTTAAGAAGAAATATGGATCAATGAGACTCTACATTGATTATCGAGAACTTAACAAGATCACTATCAAGAACAAATATCCTCTCCCATGCATTGATGACTTATTTGAACAACTACGCGGAGCTCAATACTTTTCCAAGATTTATCTTCATTCAGGGAATCATTAATTAAGGGTCAAAAGATAGGATATACCAAAGACGGATTTCCGTACAAGGTATGGACACTATGAATTTATAGTGATGCCATTTGGTTTTACTAATGCCCCTGTTATCTTCATGGATCTGATGAATATAGTCTTTAAGGACTATCTTGATCAGTTTTTGGTAGTCTTTATGGATGATATTCTTGTCTATTCAAAGAGAAAGGAAGAACATGAAGATCACTTGAGAATTGTATTAAATACCCTAAGAAAGGAGAATCTTTATGCCAAATTTACCAAGTGTGAATTTTGTCTTCAAAAAGTTGCATTTTTGGGTCACATAATCTCAAAAGAGGGGATATCTGTGGATCCAGCAAAAACAGAGGTTATCGAAAGATGGTCGAGACCAACAACAGTAACTAAGATATGAAGTTTTCTTGGTTTGGCTAGATATTATCAACGTTTTGTGAAAGATTTTTCACGATTATCTAATCCACTAACCAGGTTGACTCGGAAAGGAGTTAAGTTTGTTTGAACAGAGGAATGTGAAGAGAATTTCAAGGAGTTGAAAAGAAGGTTATCCAGTGCACTTGTGCTCACACTTCCTTATAGTGGAGAAAGGTTTGTGATCTATAGTGATTCATCCGAGAAGTGACTGGGGTGTGTTCTCATGCAAAATGATATGGTGATAGCTTATGCCTCACGACAGTTGAAAATCCATGAGCAGAATTACCCAACTCATGATTTGGAGTTATCTGCGGTAATCTTTGAATTAAAGATTTAGAGGCATTATCTTTATGGAGAAAGGTGTGATATTTATACTGATCATAAATGTTTAAAGTATATTTTCACACAAAATGAGTTGAATATGTGCCAAAGAAAATGGTTGGAGCTGATTAAGGATTACGAATGCTCAATTCATTACCACCCTGGGAAAGCAAACAAGGTGGCAGACGCATTAAGTCGACAAAACCATTCCAGTTTATCCATGATGAGGATCACAAAAGATCCAATATTTACGGATTTACAATGGATAGATCTTGGAATTATAATGGAAGGGGAAAATCGTATCTTTCTCAATTGAATATTCAACCATCTATACACGTGAAGATTAAAGAGGCATGGAAAGAAGATGTAGAGTTACAAAAGAAGGTGAGAAATGTTCCTGAATTCAACGTTGATTGTGATGGGATAATAAAGTTTAGGAATCAGGTTTGTGTTTCTCCCATCCCAGAATTAATGAAGGAGCTGCTGGATGAGGCTCATAGTTCTTCATTCTATATTAATCTTGGAAGCACAAAGATGTATAGGGACCTGATAGAGTACTTTTGGTGGGATGACATGAAAGGAGATGTTGCTGAATATGTCTCTCGATGCTTGGTTTGTCAGCATGTTAAAGATGAGAGACAAAATTCTAAGGGGATGTTACAACCATTACCCATACCAGAATGGAAATGGGAAAACATCACTGCGGGCTTTGTCACTGGACTTCCTAAAATATCCAAAGGCAATAATGCTATCTGGGTTATAGTTGATCGTCTTACGAAGTCGGAACACTTCATTTCTATTAGAGAAGATTTTTCTCTTGATCAGCTTGCCAGGATATATGTAAATGAAGTGGTATGATTTCATGGAGTACTACTTTATATTATATCTGATTGGGATCCATGGTTTACCTCAATGTTCTGGAGAAGTCTTCAACATAATTTGGAGACAGAGTTGAGTTTCATCACAGCTTATCATCCTCAGAAAGACGATCAGTCTGAGAGGAAAATTCAAACTCTAGAGGATATATTGAGTGCTTGGTCTATGGATTTCAAAGGTGGTTGGGATCAACACCTACCTTTGGTGGAATTTTCTTATAATAATATCTTTCACTCCAGTATTCAGATGGCTCCTTATGAAGATATCTATGGAAAGAAATGCAGGACTCCAACTTTCTTGGATGAAGTTGGGGAAAGAAAGCTATCAGGACCTGATCTTGTTGATGAGATGGTAGAAAAGGTCAGATCTATTCAACAACACATAAGAGCATCTCAGAGTCGACAAAAAAGTTATGCCGACAACCGAAGAAAAGACCTAGAGTTTGAAGTGGGTGATATAGTGTTCTTATGAATATCTCCTTGGAAGAGAGTAATGAGATTTGGAAAGAAGGGAAAGCTGATCCCCTGGTATATCGGTCCTTTCGAAATACTGGATCATGTTGGGAAGGTATCTTACCGATTGGCGCTTCCACCGAATCTCTCTCAAGTTCACGATGTGTTCTATGTATCTCTCCTGAGAAAGTACATACCTGATTCTTCACAAGTACTCAGCTCAGAAGTTGTACCGCTGGAGCAAGATCTTTCTTATGAAGAACAACCGATAAGGATTCTAGATCATAGCGAAAAATTCCTACGGAACAAGACCACTCACCTGGTGAAAGTTTTATGGAGGAACCACCAATTAGAAGAAGCTACGTGGGAACTTGAGGATATGACGAGGGAGAGGTATCCTCATCTGTTTGTAATGAAGTGACGAATTTCGAGGGAGAAATTCATTTTAAGGGGGGTAGAATGTAACACCCTGAGATTTTATGAGAAATATTTTGTTTTTATATAAATCATCAAAGGAATCGTTCACTACAAACAACACTGGCTTGGCTTGCTTTAGACACAATCACGACCTTCCTCGATAGCTTGCATCGTACGTAATACCGAGTTTTACTAAACAACGATATGCTATTAAAATATTATTAAAACTAACCGTTATGAATAGTAATACCCACTTTTTGAAATTTTTTAAATTTCATCTTTCAAAATTGACTTCATTTTTGGATTCAAAATATCGAAATTAGTCTAGGGTGAAATTTTGGTATTTTTCTGAAAACTTTCAATTTTGGATGAATAGTGAAAACACTGGGTTACTATTTAAAAACTGACTTTTTATTTAATTAATTAATTATTTTATTTTTATTTCAGGTCAAAATTGATACATAATACCTATTTATGTTCAATGCAATTCATTGGAGTCATTTTATAATAATTTTAGATATATAAATGTTTTTTTGAACTTTTCACCGTCTTTTACCCACCTCGTAGAAGAATTTCCAAATTCACATAAAACATAATTTTACCACTTTTGTGAGTGGTATTTCGAAAATCCGAGAGACAAGGTTAATATCGAGGACTAAAATGTGGTTCAATGAGATGAAAATAATTTTTGGTGAATAGTAACTTTTTACTTTTTTTTACCACGGTAAAAAGTAAATAGGGTAATTAAGTGTAAAAATGATATTATTATTACCCTGAAAAATGTCCTAATTCTATTGGATAAGTGTAATTCGACCAAAAACAACCTTAGGAATAAAATATGACCATTTAGGCCCCAATAGATTAGATTAGGACATTTAATATTAATTTATTTAAAGAAGGGTTAAAATAGGTAAAATCAAATATTTATAACTAAAACATTTTTAATATAGGGTTATACATAAGATATATTCAACTATAAATATTCATTAGAAAGATAAAACGATTTCCTACATAATGGTATTTTATTTGTAATTTTTATACATAAAATAATTTAATTTATGTATGACACAATGATGATGCAGTAATTATCTTATTAATGAAATATTGACATAATTGATGTTATAAATACACAAAGAAATGTAATTTGAGGCTTTTTATGAATTAAAATAATTTTCTAGGTTAATATTACATATTATTACTGATTTAATTAACTTTTTTCGAACTAATATTTTTTTTATAATTTTCACAAAAATCAATTACCAAATAGTGTCAAAATTGACATAAAATAGTTTTTTTAAAAAATATTATATTATTAGTTGTTATTTTATTACTAAAAATCTATGTTTTGGAAAAATGACTTACATAAAATCATATATATTAATAATAAACAACTTTGTGTTCGTTTGTCTTGGTATAGTAAGTTTATTAACCTTATAGTGTAAGAAAACAAGAAGACACGGTAAAAGTTAAATTATCTAACTTAAAGTTAAATCTAAATGATATGGCTAAAATAGAAACCTAAACATGTCTAAATTCTATTGTATGAGAGGATTTAGACTCATCCCAACCTTATAATAGAAATAAATCAATTTGGGGCTATTAGAAACCGAATATGACTTTATAATAATATAATTTTTTTTTGTTTTTCCAAAGGTGCCCCTCTCCTCCCTTATAAAAGGGCACATCCTCCCTCTCTTCCTCACACCACATTGAGCCTTCAATCTCTACCAAACCCTGCCAAATTATCTTCTAAAATTCTCTAGAAACATTCTAGAGGTCCTGGTCTTCTTCAAAGACCAATTTTAGTTCCCTAAGAGGAGGTCTCAAAGAGGTGCTTCAAAGAAGAGGTAATGTCCGTTACTGATTCTTTCAACTTTATTTCTTCTTCCACTTCTTCTTATTTAGTTGTTTCATTAAGACGTAATAACATCAGTATCACTCATATACTAATATTTTATTATAAGTATGAAACAACCCTATTTCACCATTTATCCATCCTAAAGAAAACCAAATCACCGCGCGTGCGTACGTACGAAATACTGTCTCCACGCCGTGGTATAATTTATTTTCCACACCCACCTAACTTGGTTGAGTATAATGGTGTAAATAATAACTATATATGATTATTTTAAAGTTATATTGATTCTGAAATAGTATACATACACTCTAATACAATTCCACGATCATGGGAATGATATCACCGCTCGTGTGTACGTACGGAATACCGTCTCCACGATGTGATGCGACTCGTTATACATGATTTTCATTAAATAATGATTAAATAAATGAATTGAGTGAATAAATATGATATTTATTACACTAATACCATTCTGTAAATGAGGTATCTATAACCTAAAAATAAGAATAAGAATTTATTCGACAAAACACGCATAAGAACAAAAAGCAATAAACACCCGAATAACAAGTAACAATGAAATATTACTAATAAGAAGCTAATAATATGACCATATATGATATCATAAAAATAAGTATGATTCTGGAATAAGTCAATGACATTATTTAAATCATTATATAGGAGGTTCGGACACTTAAGAAGCAAATCGGACCTATGGTAAGGGAAAATCTCACAATCTCAATTTTTATCCGAGATTGTTTATATTTCAGAATTTACATGGGAATATTCATCATCCAGATACATGTTTCTTCAATATGTAATATTATTTATATCCTATTACAATTTTTTAAATCCAATTTTACCGTTTGGTCCGTTTTTAGTAAAAGATATGAAAGGAATCTTTTGTCGTTTTTCGTATGAGGTACATTTTGACTTTTCCGTCCAAAGTACGAGAATAATGTTTTTTTAACTTATACAACATGAATGGATTTTTAGAACATTATTTCCATGAAGCTTCCTTTACAAGTTTTCAAGTTTATTTTTAATAAACTTCTTTTAGTTCAAAATTATATGACATATTATGAAAGGAATTTGTTTTTGAAGTAGAAAGGATATTTTCTTCAAGAATAAAGTTCAATTGTTTAATCAAAATTATTTTCCATCTAAGATAATATAGGGTTCTGTTTCTATCCCTATTTTTACATTGTTTTGATTATGTTATGATGTAATTATTTTTATGATGTCCTTTTATCTTATATGGATTATGTTATGATGGCATGATGATTAAGAATCCCATTTTTATTACATGGGTTTTTCTATGATGTATGATTTATGATTTCTGGCACACATAATAATGGTATCATTATGAGATGGGTGGGACCTATATCTCCCTCCAATACATTGGGTAAAGATTTATATCTCATGAGATAGACATGGCTGGAACGACAGGATAAACCTGTTCAGTGAAACATGACTGAAACAAGGAGTGAACTCGGTTCAGAAATGGACCTTGTCTGCTAAGATAGACTTGGCAATGAGTCTTGAATACTAAAAAAAGATTCTCTATGATTATGTGTGTATAACAAAAAGTTTCATGTTTTACGTTATGATTATTGGGATTACATTTCACTTCTATGATTTATCCCATGTTATGAAATTATGATCTCTTTTGCAGGTTAAGATTTCCAAAATGTTATGTTCTTGTGAATATGATGTGATTGATTTTTCTTTATTTACCCTTACTGAGCATTTGAGCTCATCCTTTTGTATGATTTCTTTCCCCCAGGTCAGGAAGAAGGTTATTTAGTAGGATATGCCAAATGGGACTCTAGATATGATGAAATAAATGGGAGACAATGTAGATGCTTTATGAACCAGTTGTTTATGTTTCCCAGTTTCTAAAGACTCTATACCTATACGGTCCTTTCATGGTTTTGTTATATATTGTAATAAGTGTGCTTCAATTCTGAAGTATTAACAATGTATGTAAAGTTTGGGTTGTTATAATAAGAAGACCTTCCTAATATTTTATAGGTGACCTCTCAAGGTAAAGGACTGTCTCCTCTTCTTTTTATTTCAAGTACATTCTTTTGACTAAGCCCTTTTTAATTTCCAATTTTACAAGTCATAATTTGTTTTTACACATATTTTTACCTTAATAATTTTTCAAATGTAATAATGGATCTATTTTAACTCATATATACCCCTTCCATATATCTTTAGAGATAATCATTGTACTTTCAAAATTATCCTATGACTTTTCATGCCTAATATTTTCAAAGTGAATAGCCATATCCATTTCCACTCAATGGTATTAGCCTAGATGTACCTATCTTTAATTGATTATGGACTTCTATTTATGTAACCGAAACTTCATAATTTTTGGATTATATGTGATGAAAAATATCCTCATATCATATTATATATGTGAAAAACTTATGTATGTACATGATATGAATGTGAGAGGTGAGCCAAGAATTATATAGACCATCAAAGAATTGGATATAGATTTTATCTCATCATATGACATGTATGATGAATGTGAGATTATCCTATAAAGAAAAATTTATAGTTTTTATGTGTTTATCTATGATATATTCTTATTGTGACATGTTTTATATTGTTTCCACATTCACATGTTTCTATTATGTTATCATATTTTATAAGGAGTCTTGAAGCACACCTTAATGGCTAGATTTTATCGGCGACACCCTTCTGTTGACTCCTTTGATATGCATGCCTTCAGTGCTTGGGGTTTGCAAGATAGGGCGACTGCGGGACTTCTAGATAGTCGCCAAATTAGGATTCGTTTTTCCTTAGAAGCCGACCTCATCTAGGATTGGTCAAGGGAACCTCACAGCTTCAACAGCTTAAGATTCTACCTGTGTCGTTGGTCCTTAGATTTTCACATGAAGTGTGATCTTCCTTCAATGGAAACCTGGGTTAACATTCCAAATATTCCTCTTTTGTTTAAAAATCCTTCATTTATTCGCACTATATGGAACCTCATTGGTAGATACATGTGTTTTGATATCCGCACTACAACCCTTCGCCATCCTGTTAATCCACGTATATGTGTTGAAATGGTTGTTTCAAGAGTCCTGTTTGATTATGTGTGGATTACGGTGGATGAAGAGTACCGTTACAAACAACCAGTGGTCTATGAATGTTGGATGGACATCTGTGCTAGATGAAGATGACTGGGGAATTCACATGCCTACTATCTAAGGGAGTTAAAGGCCTTGAGGTAGGGCTATGGCTGTGGCAGAGAGACTGAGGTTATTGACGAAGAAGAGAGGATAGAGTAGTGGCCTCTAGGTTTGACCAACTATTTGAGAAGGGGTGAACAAGATGGTAGTCTATTAATGGAGGGTAGGTAATCAGTCAGGAAAGCAGTGGTATGTGATGCGCTAATTGAGGCAGAAGCGGGTCTAGACACTTCTGTTCATTTTCAAATAGTCTCCCAAGTCAATCCAATGGATGAAAGTGTATTTAGCAGGTTGAGGGAGGCTTTGGCTATCCTCATTCTTTAAACAATGTAGTGATGTAGGAAGGATGGATTCAGCATGATAGGGTTTTTGTTGGCCACATGGTGACAGGAAGTGAATTAGCCGTGGCGCGGATGGAAGTTAGAGAGTAAAATGTGTCAGGGAGAGATAATATGTTGGAAGGGAAACATGAGCCTATTCTGGAGACAGACTTGCCATATGGAACTGGGATTATAGGGGGATCTGATGTAGGGAGCAGGTCCTCAATTAATTTGAGCAACATGATTGAGGGACTTGTAGAGGTAGGACTGAGCTATGCTAATGATATCTCCTCAGAGGCCATTGGGGGGTGCATGGAAGAATGCAGAGAAGATAATCACAGCCTCTCTGATAGTGAAGTTTCATGTTTGAGAAATAGTAGGGGTAATGCGATGAGGAAGAGTAAGAAGTACTACTCTTCGTTACCTCTACCTTTGGAGACCCAGTCAGGTAGAAAGGAAAACACCCAAAAGGAAGTCCTTGAGGATGTGGGTCCTCAAAGGCCAGGGGATCAGGGTGATCAATGCTTGGAGATTTTTTTATGTTCTGATGAGGAAGTAGTTGAGCAGGTCTTAGTGCATAATTCGTCTAAAGATAAGGCTGATAAAATGATGGAGAGGCCTTTAATATCATCCCTTAATGATGAGCAATACGCCTGGGTTGAGAAACAAGATCTTATTCTTGCCGGGGGATTCAACAGAGGGTTGATAAGAATTGATGAGTACATACAGTCTTGGGACCAGTTGGTCTCAGATATTGATAATATGATGATGGTGTCTCCATGAAAAGTAACTTCTATCTTAGGGATGTTGTTTAGGGAGGAAATTTCAGGTAATATTATTTTACCTTTTAATTCCCCTTCCTAACTTTGCGGGTTTTGGTCCTGGGATGAGAAACATTTTGGCTCCTTTGGAGTTTGCTTTTGGTTCCACCTTTTTGTGTCTGGAGGTGTTGTTTGGGTTCCCATCATTTTTTTGGTTCTAAGTTATATGAGGTTCAGAGCATGTGGCCGCCACTTCTACATGTCAGTTGAGTGGACGATTGAGAGGGTATGGCTATGCCATCAGTTCCGTGCCCGTTAAACTTTTCACATGACTTCTTGTCAACTGGTCACACATTGGTGGTGTCTTGTTGACACGAGGCATTTTCTGGGGAGAGGCAGATCCTGGTTATGCTTGGGGTTGTTTTTGATTTTTTGGTTTCGTTGTAATACTGGTTCGGTGGTTTCTCACTTTTTCCTTAAAAGTGTTTCAATAAAAAAATGAATTTTTAGTCAGTTGGTGTAATAACCCTGAAAAGAGTTCATTGAGCTGGACTTGATCATCACGTGATGCCAGAAAAGAGGCCTTACCACAAGTATCCTTTTCTGTGGATTTATTACTTGTTCTATCAACCATGCGTAGCCTAGTACTTCCCTAAGGTGAATCATTAGTTGATATATTTTCAAGTAAATGTGAAGACAGAGGATACCACCCAGAAATATTTTCATATAAGGTAGAGGAACTAATAGTTCAAAGAATGTACATTTTTTAACTTTAGGAGTTGTAGAAGTAAATATAGTCGAATTTGGATAATGGGTTTATATGAGCATGTGCTTTACCATGGGGTGCAGTGGTCCTCTTCGTCGAGAAGAAACATGGTTCAATGTGACTCTGTATTGATTATAAGGTACTAAAAAAATCAAGATAAAGAATGATTATACTTTTAAATGGATTGATGAATTGATCTATTAGTTATGTGATACCCAGTATATTTATAAGGTAGATCGTCTGTTGGGATATTATCAAGTAAATGTGAAGAAGGTGGTTATCCCCAATATATATTTTCATATAAGGTACAGTCACTACAAGTTCATAGTCAAGCTCATTTGTGTTATATTACATTATTTCCATACCCGGTATGATTTTGGAACATTTTTTTTATAATATATTGTTTCTTTGTTTCTCGAGGGATTCACATTCATTTTATGTCTTCGAGAACATTCTATGTTTTTTTGTTAAAGAGACTGGAATTTTGGGAGGTCCACTAAAATGAAAACAGAAATTTAGATAATTCATTTATCCATTTTTTCCTACTAACACACAAACATATTTTCTCTATTGTATATCCCTTAAGACCCATAAATAATCCCTTTTATGATGATCCCATAGCTGATACACTTATCTAACCATTTATTGACTATTTTCATGATTCTTTTAAATCTATGTGTGGCAGGGAGATTTATTCATGGAGAGGGTTGTTTATGGGATAGTAAGGAATTTGATGAACATGGATTTATATTATATTATCATGATCATATGAGTTATATTTCATAATATCCACATTAATTACATGTATTTTTTGTGGGAAGGTAGACTTTTTTTATTCCAACAATGAGTACATATGTGATCTTTAAGCAGTAACCGTCACCTTTGGAGATACCTATCAAAGTATTGATGGAATACTCCCTGCTAATTATATTTTTTTATATGACCTAATTTCCCTATGATTTAAAAGTGTATACACTAATTTTGTACCTTTATTTGATATTTTTTTGACATTTATTTCATGGGGGGTGGGATCTGTTACTCACCTTTTTTCATTTCCATTATGTTTGAGTGACATTTGTACTATAAAAAGAAGAAAAAATAGAAATGATCTATTTTTTAAGAGAGGAACTGGATTATCATATATTTGGGTAAAATAAAAATCTAAAGTGTGGGGTAAGGAAATTTTGAGGGAGACATATGGATTGAAACTTATTCTATATTTATTTCAGTATTCAACCATCATTTTCCCATAAATTGTGATTTATTTGACCAGCCATATCACAACCTCAGAGACATTTGGACCTAATGTTATATCTAAGAGATTAATGAATTAAATATATTTACACTAGTGGAGATGTAATATTCGTGGAAAGCTTATGGTAAACATGAATGTGTATGATAATTGAGCAGTACTCCTTCAATTAATTGTTTTGAGAAATGAGTGTGATGGAGATATATTTCACATTGATGCATGAATGCAGTTATTTATTTTTGAATGAATTCATGTGGAGGGGGAAATGTTTTGACAATTGGAATTTTAAAAGAACAATGATATATTGTGGGTAAAAAAGGATAAAAAAATGTAGAACTTTTAATTTTAATGTTTTGATTTGTCTAGGGGTCATGTTGTATATTCATTCTGATTTTTTTTCAAGGAGTGAAAATTTTTATGTGTGATTGATTTTATATGCATGAAATTTATGACATTATAATAATTTTTACTTAGTTTAAAATAATTTTTCAAAATGAATTTATTGTTCTTAGGTCCTTTTTATGTTTTTTAGTATTTTTAACATTTTGATAATTTTTAGTAATTTTATATCGTAATATTACAAATTTATTATATTTATTTTTTAATAATATTATTATATATTTTATTTAAAATTTTTATAGTATTAATTATATTTGTATTATTATTATTTTATTTTTTTATTATATTAATTTTATTTCTTTTATTTTATTATATATGTATTTAAAATGTGCATTTATGTTTATATTTACCTATATAAAATATTATAATACTTCTTCCAAAAAAAAGATTCTAATACTAGTTTTATTAATTAATATAATATTTATTCATATAATTATATTATTATTATTATTATTTATTTAAAAATTTATATATTAGGAATATTAGGTGTTTGAAATTTGAAATTTATTTATTTCTATTTTTTCATGAAGGACATCTGTGGCCACATTCTTCATCTATGGTACAACACCACTACAATAGAGGATGCTGGGAAAACCATACCCAATTGTCATCCATGCTTCTCCTTTGACTCTAGAGGCACACCATCCTCCATCAATGCCTTTGTCACCAGGTCGTATCCTCTATCACCAGAACAGATCATCATCACTAGTAGCTACCTCACATCTCCACCATCCGTGGTTACACCTCTCTCCATTGTGTGAAGCACCCCTTCTCACCACCCTCCTATTTCAGTAGTGTCTTCACCCTCATCCTATTAGACTATAAATAATGTCGCATAACTCCATCATCCTTAGCAGGTCTTTCCCCTCTTTCATCCTCCCTACATCTCAACACAATCACCACATTAGGGGATCACATTTTTCTATGCATCACATCACCACGTGCCACTGCCATGGGACCATTACCTTACCCTATTCATCATTATCCGTCCACTCTCCTCCATCACTGAAGTGCATCGCTAGGCCAACAACATCCCTCTCACTGCAAATCTTTATCATGGGACTAACATGTGTTCTTATATTGCACCCAATAACAGTACCTACATATGCACCACCTGTCATATGCTTCATCCTCTTCAGCACAATCATACCATATTAGACTAGCTCTTGGACAATCTCATTCTCATTTGGTGGGAGATTTTCTGTTATTTCAACATGAATAATGTTTTTTTCTTTATATTCAGAGATCGATGTGGTTCACGTTCCATCATGCGTCAAGAGTTAAAATGTTATGATAATTATTTTGATATTGTAGGTATATGTATAATGAATTATGGACTTATTATCATGTATATTTTTATGTCCATGAAGTTGGGGTAATTGTTTTTGGATTGGGATGTTGAAAAAATAATTTAATTGTTGCACGTTGATATTTTATCGTATGATTAATTTTTGATTGGATTTGTTTTAACTATTTATTTGTTTTTCTTATATATTTTTTCAGACCAAAATAATATCTGATGTTTAAAGTAGAAACTTTAGTTATTATTATAATATTTAGTGATCTGAGAAGGTTATCCATTTAAACCAATTATGGTGCAAGTAGGTAACACAAATTTATCAGAATCTAGCTGTGTCAATTTTCTGATTTGCTCTATACTCAAACACATCTCCTAATTTATGTATAACAACAGAGAATAGAACATAAAATAAATTAGCAGAAATAAAATGAATATCTAAAATATAATTATAAATTTTCAACTAATTATAATTATAAAGAATAAAAATTAATGACAAAAAAAATATTTTGCATGGATACATAGTATTTTGATTACGACATCAAAATCCTATAAAAATTTTGTTTATTTTGAAATCATTATCATTATCTCAATTGAAATATCCATTTTTTTCTTTTTCAATTTTTAGTTTTATAAAAAAAATTAAAAAAGATAGGAATTCTCTCAGTTTTTTATCAGCCTGAACACCATCAAAAGAGATAATTTTAGTTCACTAGATCATGTTCTATATGTGGTTTGATCATGCTCACTATTTTTATAGTAGTAGGTGTGTTATAAGAATTTTCTAATTAGATGTGTTGTTACGTATATACCAAATTTCTTTTTTTATTTTCATTTATTATCATATTTTTTTTATATTTATACATTTTAATTTTATATTTCATAAATATATATAATGTATTTTATTTCAATTTATCTTTCTCTTAATATTATATATTTTTTAACATAATAAATTTAACTATTTTATATTCATCACTTCTAATTTTGTTTCATTTTTATGTTATTATTTTAAAATTAATCATTTATGTAGTTCTAATTAAGAAATTTATATATTTTTATATCAATTTTAATGTTTTCTCAATAAAATTCATTATTCTTCTATCATTTATCATTTTTTTCATTTTATATTCATTAATTTTATTATTTAGAATTTATTTAATCTTAGTTTAAATTAATTTTCCGAACTTTTTTTTGTGTTTTTCCCTTTTTGTATTTTGTTATTATTTTATAAATTTTGATTTTTTGTTATTTTTATACTAATATTAGTAATTTAGTATATTCCTCTTTTTATATTAATTTTACTTATTATATTGGATGATTTTTTTTATTTACAATATTAGTATTATTTTTATTAATTTATTATTTTTTTAATATTAATTTTATTACTTTTAATTAATTATATCAATATTTTTACACATGAAATCATAAATATACTTATAAAAAATTAAAAAATATAAATAAATAAAATAGAATAGATGGGAATAATATAAATTTAGTGAAATGATGAATGTGAAATTTGTTAATTATAATTAAATATTAAGAGAAATAAAAAATTATAAATAAAAAATAATGAAAGAGAAATTAAATAATTAAAATGGTTGAAAATAGAATAATATTAATTATAAAGAAAAAATTTCAAAAAAAAATAAAGATGAAAATGAAAAAATAAATAAATAAAAACAAAAAAAATGAAATCAAATATAAATATAAACTAAGATATTAAATAAAATGATCGAAACTAAAATGACTAAATAAATAATAAGAATTATAAAATTTACCTAAAATTTGGTACGTGCATCGTAGCATGTCCAATTTGACATTTTTTATAAATTGATAATATTGAAAATTTGGCGAGTAGGGTCTAACCATAGATGGAATGATATCTAACTCACTAAAATTATCTCTTTTGATGGTGTTCAGGCAAACAATAAACTGAGAGAATTCTTTTTTAATAATTTTTATAAAACTAAGAATTGAGAAAGTGAATGATAAGATAGAAATTTTAATTAAAAAAATGATGATGAACACTAAATCATAAAAAATGTTTTTGGGATAGTAATGTCATATTAAACTACTATTAAAATAGGAAAAATATTTTCTTCTATGATTAAATTGTTATTCTGTCTAATTATCAACTGTATGAAAAGTGTAATAATTTTTTAGATTATATTTTTATATATCTAAATTTATTTGGATTCTCATTATTTATTGTTATCAATAAATTAGGGGATGCATTCGATTATCGAACCAATCAGTGATATGATACAACCCATTTCTCACAAAGCTAAACTACCTTTTTTCACTACAATCAGGAAAAATGGTTAACATTCTCAGATTTCTAAATCAAATAATAAATAATGTTTCTAGTTTAAACTCCATAAATTATTCCAATGCAAATATAATTAAGAAAAATATATAACTATTTAATAAATATCCAACCAGAAATTAATCATAAGATAAAATATCAACATGTCACACACAAGAATTAAATTATTCAGTCGCCATCCTGAAAAAAAAACAATCACCCAAAGATCAAAACTAAAAAAATAAACATGGTTATAAAATAATAATGCATTGAAAATATAAATTCTTTAGAAAAATGATTATTGTACTAGTTCAAACTCCCACCCCGTGATGAAACATAACACTTATCGATAAACGAATGCAAAGAGAACACATATATAAATGCATCGATGTCTCAAAAAAACTCTCACCTAATGTGAATGAGAATGACCACAATGTGGCCCAATACAGAATTGCTCTATGCAAGAGGATAAAGCATATGATGGATGGTGTGGAGGTTTGGAACATGGTTAGGTGTAACAGAAGCATGATTATGTGTCTTCTGATGGAGAGTTGTAGTAGGAGGGAGGCACTCATCCAGGACGTGGCCTGGAGGGAAGGAGGATAGTGAATGGAAGATGGTTCCCAGGAGAAGGTAATGAACTTCTGGTGGGGACGTGTGATTATGTGTCGTGTAGGATGATGAGGTCCCTTAGTGTGGAGGATGAGTGGAGATGTCTGAAGAAGGAAGGAGGTTCATGACCTACTGAAAATGGAGGATAGAGGCAGTGTGGTGCTTATGGATGAAAGAGGTTGGTGATGCCACTATTGAAGTTGGAGGGTGGTGTGATGGAATTTGGAGCACCACAAATACTGGTGCATCATTGGATAGTGGATATGGGAAGCACCAGCTGATGATGATAATGCAGACTGATAGTGGAAGATGTGGCCTGGTGATGGAGGAATTGAGGTAGGATGGTGTGCCTATAGAGTCACATGAGGATTATTGTCAATGGTTGTATAAGGATTTACCAATATCCTCTCATTGTGTTGTTATTTTTCTGGAGATGAAGAATGAGGCCTCAGATATCCTACATGAAAAGAAGAAAATAGATAAAATAAAAATATCACACACCTACTTATCAAAATCGACAATGTGAAATAACAATAATAAAATTTATAATAGAGTTATAAAAATTTATTTTTTTCTAATTAAATTAGTTATTATTATAAAATGTTTTATAGGTAAACATAAATATATACGAACATGTAAATGTATAGATATAATTATATAAAATTAAAAAAATTAATATAATAAAAAATAAACTATTAATGATAATACTAATATTATTAATACTACAAAATTTCTAAATATAATATATAAAAGTAATATAAAATAATAAAATTAATAAATTAATAACCTAAAGATAATTTTTTAATTCAAAATATATTTTGAGGAAAAATTGGGAAAATCGAATGACATCAAAGACTTAAAACAAAACCAAGCATCCATGGTCCATGTTTAAGGAAAAATACAGCACATTAAAGAATAAAATGAAAAGCCCCTCCCTAGCATCAGAAAACATTAAGACCAACTTCCACCTTCTTATCGCTTCTTGGCTTGTTATCCTGTGCATGAATGCATGGACCTGGTAACGATTGAAATTCCATACCCTATCACACAACAATATCAGGAAAGTAATGATTAGGTAAAAAATCACACTCTGAACCTCATATAGAATAACCATTTATATAATTAATAGTCACAAGTCCCTTCAACAATGAACCATAGTGGCACAAATCATCACCACTATGAAAGGAAAATCACGAAGGATTTTTTTTAGCAAATTCACACTCACACTCAAAGCTTAGAAAATACCCTTCATGAAGACTTCACGAGTCAAAACATAGCCATTAATGTATATCTTAGATAACCCCTTCCAGGCTCTATATGACTCCCACTGCCACCATAACCATAGAAGCATGGAATAAGATCCTAGGAACATTAGGCCAAGACATTGTCTCCTAGTACTAAATGACCCAACACCACATTGAGAGAACATCACTGGTGAGGGTGTCCAGGCCACTCTGAATTAGAAAAACTGATCTGGGCATTGATCCGCTCATATCGAATAACAGAAGCACCCACACCGGATTCAAGACTGGCTAACCATGAGAAGAAGTCAAGATGACCATTAGGTAGGGACAAATCTATTCCAATGATGTTTATGAAAAACTATCACAATAATTCCTTTCCATCTGAGAAAATACCATATTTAACCTCACCCCACCAAAACACTTACATTACCAATAAAATAAACAAACTAGAAAAATGGTGAAGCCATGAACCAGGACCTTCCCCCTCCGAGCCAATCCAGATCCATGGTCGAGCCACACCAGAATCACGCCAAAGATTTCATAATGTCAGACATATTTTAGTAAAAAAGTAGAGAAATTCTAAGGTGCGATGTCACCGTGAACAATAATCTAGGCAACACCGAACCGAACTGAAAAGTTGGAGCCATCCTGAGTTAAAACAATGAGAACGAGAAGCTCATCCATGTCGATACAAGCCAAAATGAAGATCCATATCAATCCTCGTCATAGACAAGGGTCTCTGGAGTCAAATTTTGAGCCATGTCATAGCCACATGAGCCATATTGATACCAAGAATAACCATAATTGAGAAAAAAAACATGGATGATATTGAGATCGAATCGTGTTACAGGAGGTAGGGATATGATTTGAAGAAGAAACCCTAGCCTCTCTGAGGAAAGAGAGATTAAACTCAGAGGAAATCCAAGAATGTCATCAAAAAACACAAAAGTACTAATATTAGTATAAAAAGTAAATAAAAAAAATAAAAAAACCCAAAATACCAAAAAAACATCAAAAGATAGTTATAAAAATTAATTTAAACTATGTAAAAAATATATTAAAATGTCAAATATTTCATTTTCATAAAATACCCCCTAGTTAAAATTAACTCATAGTAAAAAATAAAACAGAAAATACAACTGGACCTATAGAGATATCAAAAAAAATCAAAATTACATTTTCAAGATTTTTTCATCCTGTTTTATCCAAAATATATCATGATTCATTTAAAAACTAAAATTTACAAAATACATCCACATCTATATCTATTCTTTCCAAAATAATTACCTACACTCTTGCATCAATGTGATAGACCTCATCCTCACTCTCATTGTTCAGAACAAATCCTTGATATTTTTATTCTCAATTATCATCTAGATGCATTATTTATATAGGATTTCTATGAATTTAACATATACACTAGTGGAAATAAAAATTATTCATTAATATCAGGGACGTTACATTCAGTTCAATTATATCTGAGGCTACGACATGATTGGTACTAAATTTGTTTTGAAAATTTATTGACAAATGTTGGTTGAATCATGAAATAAATTCAAGATAATATTCAATCCAAATGTGTCCCTAGAAATATAGCTCCCCCACACTTAAGACATTTCTTGTCCCCAACCATGTGATAATCCAATGCATATATAAAAAAAATTATTATTTTTTCTTTTTTTCTTTTCATTTATTTTCTCTTTTTTGAACACAAATCAAAAAATTATAATGGAAATGAAAACTATAGAGGAACTACTCTGAAACTCCATGAAATAAATTTTTAACAAAATCCCAAAGAAATGTATGAAAACATCACAAACAATATAGAATATCAATTAAAGTAGGTGATATATAAAAATCACTAGCTTATGGAGTAATGGATAATCCTTAAAAAGGTATCCTTAAAGGTTAGGGTTATAACATAAATCCCAAAGATGTACTCATTGTTTGATAAAAAATAATCTATATTCCCATATTAATGTATATTTAATGAATGTGGAAACTATGAAATATTACTCATAGGACCATGTTGAGAAAATGTTATTCCATGTAAAAAATTCCTTACATTCCCTTAAACAACCCCCTCGACGGATAAATCTCTCCCCTAAACATATTATGTATATTATCATGAAAATAGTCCTGAAATGGGTAGGGAGGGGTATATAATATCCTAAAAAAAGATTCTTCAAGGATTCTAATTTCTATATATTGATGAAAATGTATGAGTGGATCATTGGTTCGATGTTACTAAATAGAAAATGAAAGTATAGTGATTTCAATAAAACTCTTAAAATTACTATGATTTTTATGGAAAAACGTGGTAAGTACCAGAATACATAACATGGATGAGATGCCCACAAGAAAAATAGAAACACAGGATAATAAAAAAGGTCTAAAATCCTCCCATGTATGGAAATAATATTAGAAAGAATATATAATCATTATTTCACATAAGAGTTCAAAAAATAAAAGAGTTTTAGGAAAATATTTTTAAAGCATGTACTAATATCAACAATCACTAAAATTTGAGTATTAAGAGTCAAATAATTTTAAATTGGAATAATGTGCCCAAAAATCCTAGGGAGGCAAGTGGTATACCTTTAACCATGTTATAGAAAAATATAATTTCATTCATGCGGGTTCAATAACGATAGCAATGTCAGTTTCTTTTAAATTTTCTAATTTATTTATCTATATAGTTTGTTATGTAACGTGGTGTTTTTGGAAGTATAAAACATGAAAAAAATAAAACATCTCCATGAGTAAGTGAAGATAGACACTGAATGGATTTATGTATTTGGTGAATCTCAAGAAATAATGTACCTATAAAATATACATATATATAGAACATACCTACATCATATCACAATGACAAAAAAAATATCACATGGAAAAAAGAAGATAGATGGGAGAATAAAAGGTGCATGAAATATCAAGAGTAGTTGAAAAACAATTTCCAAAAATGAATGGTTTATATCATAAAACAAACAAGAATTAAAAAAATATTTTAAAATAAAAAATCACAGGTTTCCTCCCATAAAGTGCTATGTTCTACATCTTCATATAAAAAGATAGAGAAAGGTCAATCACCCAGGTCCATCAACATAAAATTCTTCAACCAATTATTCATGCTAGAGGAAGTTTCTTCCAACTCTAAAGATCTATTCTTGATGTTAAATATAACGACCCATACTTTACATACATTGTTAATACATCGAAATTGAAGCACACTTATTACAACATATGACAAAACCACAAAGGACCGTATAGGTATAGTGTCTTTAGAAACTGGGAAACATAAACAACTGGTTCATAAATCTTCTACAGTGTCTCCTATTTATTTCCTCATATCTAGGGTCCCTTTTAGCATATTCTACTTAATATCTATCTTCCTGACCTGGGGAAAAGAAAACATAAAAGGGTGAGCTCAAATGCTCAGCAAGGGCAAATAAAGGAAATAAAAATCATATCATATCTTTACGAAAATCAAAACCTGCAAAAGAGATCATAATATCTTAACATGGAATAAATCATAGAAGTGAAAATGAGATCCCTATAATCATAACATAAAACTTGAAACTTTGTGGCATGCACACATAATCATGGAAAATAATTTCTTGTTAGTCATGACTCATTGCCAAGACTATCTTAGTGGACAAAGTCCCTTTCTGAACCGAGTTCACTCCTCGTTTCAGTCCTGTTTCACTGAACCGAAATAACCTTCCGTTCCAGCCATGTCTATCTCATGAGATATGAATCTTTACCCAATGCATTGGAGGGAGATATAGGTCCCACCCATCTTATAATGAATCCTTTCTTATGTGTGCCACATAATCATAAATCATACATCATCGCATAACCCATGTAATAAAAATGGGATTCTTAAACAACATGACATCATAAAACAATTCATATAAGATAAAGGAATTAATAAAAATGTTTCCATCACAAAATAATCAAATCCATGTAATAATAGGGATAAAAACATAACCCTTTTATTATCTTAGATGGAAAATAATTTTGATAAAATACTTGAACTTCATTCTTGAGGAAAATATCCTTTCTACTTCAAAAACACTTTTCCTTTCTTAACATGTCATACAATTTTAAACTAAAAGAAGTTGATTAAAAATAAACTTGAATACTTGTAAAGGAAGCTTCTTGGAAATAATGTTTTAGAAATCCATTCATGTCGTATAAGTTAAAAAAAACATTCTTCGCACTTTTTTCGGAAAAGTCAAAAAGTACCTCGTACGAAAAACGACAAAAGATTCCTTTCATACATATTACTAAAAACTCACCGAAGGGTAAAAATGGATTTAAACAATTGTAGGTGGATGGAAATAATATAACATATTGATAAAACATTTATGTGGATGATAAAATACACCCCAGTAAATACTTACGAATAAACAATCTCGGATAAAAATGAGATTGTGATATTTCCCTTACCTTAGGTCCGATTTGCTTTGTACGTGTCCGAAGCTCCTCTTCTTTGGAACGCCTCTTTGAATCCTCTACTTAAGGAACTAAGATTGGTCTTTGGAGAAGACCAGGACCTCTAGGATTATTCTAGGGAAGTGGAGAGGAGAAAATGGCAGGGGTTGGCCGAGCTTGAGTGCTCAAATTGGTGTGAGGAGGAGGGGGAGGAGGTGCCCTTTTATAAGGGAGGAGAGGGGCACCTTAGGAATATCTCAAAATATTATTTTATATTAAAGTCAAAATCGGTTTATAATGGTTCCAAAGGGTCTTATTTCGAAGTTAAAGTGGGGATGGGTCGAAATCCTATCAACCAATAGGATTTAGACAAGTTTAGGGTATTATTTTAACCTTATCAATTAGATTTAACTCTAAGTTAATTAATTTAACTTTTACCGTGTCTTTTTGTTTTCTTTCACTATATGGTTAATACACTTACTATAACATGCCAAACGAACCCCAAATTGTTTATTATTAATATATATATCCTTATCTAAGTCATTTGGCCGAACCTTAGATTTTTAGGAATAAAATAACAATTAATAATATAATATTTGATTTAAAAACTATTTTGTGTCAATTTTGACACTATTTGATATATGATTTTTGTGAAAGTCATAACAGAATTATATGTTCGAACCAAGTTGATTAAATCAACACTAATATATCATAGTAACCTAGAAAATTAGTGTAATTCATAAAAAGTCTCAAATTACATTTATTTTGGTATTTATATTATCAATTTTGTCAATATTTCATTAATAAGATAATTACGGCATCATCTTTGTGTCATAAATAAATTAAATTATTTGATGTCTAAAAATTACAAATAAAATATCAACATGTAGGAAATCTTTTTATCTTTCTAATGAATATTTACAATTGAATTTATCTTATGTATAACCCCATATTAAAAATGATTTACTTATTAAACGTTGATTTTAACTATTTTAACCCTTCTTTAAATAAATTAATAATAAATGTCCTAATCTAATCCAAGTGGGCCTAAATTGTCATATTTTATTCCTAAGTTTGTTTTTGGTCGAATTACACTTGTCCAATAGAATTAGGACATGTGTTAGGGTAATATTAATATCATATTTACCCTTAGTTACCCTATTTACTATTAACCGCGGTAAAAAAAAGTAAACAGTTACTATTCACCAAAAAATTATTTTTATCTCATTGAACCACATTTTACTTACTGATATCAACCGTGTCTGTCGGATTTTCGAAATTCCATTCAGAGAAGCGGTACAATTAAGTTTTATGCAAAATTCAGTTTTTAACCTACCACTTAGTGGTTTCACTATTCATCAAAAATTGAAAGTTTTCAGAAAAATACCATAATTTCACCCTAGGCTAATTTCGATATTCTGAGTCCAAAAATGAAGTCCATTTTGAAAAATAATATTTATAAAATTTCAAAAAAGTGGTTATTACTCTTCATAACGGCTAGTTTTAATAGCATATTGTTGTTTAGTGAAACTCGGTATTGCGTACGACGCAAGCTATCGAGGAAGGTCGCGATTGCGTGTAAAGCAAGCCAAGAAAGTGTTGTGTAGAAAAAGATTCCTTTGATGATTTATATAACATAAAAGTCTCGGGTGTTACATTCTACCCCCCTTAAAAAGAATTTCGCCCTCGAAATTCGTCACTTTGTAACAAACAAATGAGGATACTTCTCCCTCATCATATCCTCAAGCTCCCATGTAGCTTCTTCAAGTTGGTGGTTCCTCCATAAAACTTTCACCAAGCGAGTGGTCTTGTTTCGTAGGACTTTTTCGCTACGATCCAGAATCTCTATCGGCTGTTCTTCATAAGAAAGATCTTGCTCCAGCGGTACAACTTCTGAGCTGAGTACATGTGAAGGATCTGGTATGTACTTTCTCAGGAGAGATACATGGAACACATCGTGAACTTGAGAGAGATTCGGTGGAAGCGCCAATCGGTAAGCTACCTTCCCAACACGATCCAGTATTTCAAAAGGACCGATATATCTAGGGCTCAACTTCCCCTTCTTTCCAAATCTCATAACCCTCTTCCAGGGAGATATTCGTAAGAACACTTTATCGCCCACTTCAAACTCTAGGTCTTTTCTTCGGTTGTCGGCATAACTTTTTTTTCGACTCTGAGCTGCTCTTATGTGTTGTTGAATAGATCTAACCTTTTCTACCATTTCATCAACGAGATCAGGTCCTAAAAGCTTTCTTTCCCCAACTTCATCCCAGCAAGTTGGAGTCCTGCATTTCTTTCCATAGAGAGCTTCATAAGGAGCCATCTGAATACTGGAGTGAAAGCTATTATTATAAGAAAATTCCACCAAAGGTAGGTGTTGATCCCAACCTCCTTTGAAATCCATAGAGCAAGCTCTCAACATATCTTCTAGGGTTTGAATTGTTCTCTCAGACTGACCGTCTGTCTGGGGATGATAAGCAGTGCTGAAACTCAACTCTATATCCAGAGTATGCTGAAGACTTCGCCAGAACTTCGAGGTAAATCTCGGATCTCGATCAGATATAATAGAAAGTGGTACTCCATGCAATCTTACCACTTCCTTTATATATATCCTGGCAAGCTGATCTAGAGAGAAATCCTCTCTAATAGAAATGAAGTGTGCAGACTTTGTAAGACGATCAACTATGACCCAGATAGCATTATTGCCTTTGGATGCTTTAGGAAGTCCTGTGACAAAGTCCATAGTGATGTTTTCCCATTTCCATTCGGGTATGGGTAATGGTTGTAACATCCCCTTAGACTTCTGTCTCTCAGCTTTAACTTGTTGACAAACCAAGCATCGAGAGACATATTCAGCAACATCTCTTTTCATGCCATCCCACCAGAAGTACTCTTTCAGGTCCCTATACATCTTCGTGCTTCCAGGATGAATAGAGAATGAAGAACTATGAGCCTCATCCAGCAGCTCTTTCTTTAATTCGGGGATGGGAGGAACGCAAACCCGATTCCTGAACTTTATTATCCCATCACAATCAAGGTTGAATTCAGGAACATTTCTCACCTTCTTTTGTAACTCAACATCTTCTTTCTGTGCCTCTTTAATCTTCACATGTATAGATGGTTGAACATTCATTTGAGAAAGATAAGATTTTTCCCCTTCCATTATAATTCCAAGATCCATCCTTTGTAAATCCATAAATATTGGATCTTTTGTGATCCTCATCATGGATAAACTAGCATGGTCTTGTCGACTTAATGCATCTGCCACCTTGTTTGCTTTCCCAGGGTGGTAATGGATTGAGCAGTCATAATCCTTAATCAGCTCCAACCATCTTCTTTGACGCATATTCAACTCCTTTTGTGTGAAAATATACTTTAAACTTTTATGATCAGTATAAATATCACACCTTTCACCATAAAGGTAATGCCTCCAAATCTTTAATGAAAAGATTACCGCAGCCAACTCCAAATCATGTGTTGGGTAATTTTGCTCATGGATTTTCAACTTTCGTGAGGCATAAGCTATCACCATATCATTTTGCATAAGAACACACCCCAATCCCTTCTTGGATGCATCACTGTAGATCACAAACCTTTCTCCACTACAAGGCAGTGTGAGCACAGGTGCACTGGATAACCTTCTTTTCAACTCCTTGAAATTCTCTTCACATTCCTCTGTCCAGACAAACTTAACTCCCTTCCGAGTCAACTTGGTGATTGGATTAGATAATCGTGAAAAATCTTTTACAAAACGTCGATAATATCCAGCCAAACCAAGAAAACTTCGGATCTCAGTTACTGTTGTTGGTCTTGACCATCTTTCGATAACCTCTGTTTTTGCTGGATCCACAGATATCCCCTCTTTTGAGATTATATGACCCAAAAATGCAACTTTTTGAAGCCAAAATTCACACTTGGTAAATTTGGCATAAAGCTTCTCCTTTCTCAGGGTCTTCAATATAATTCTCAAGTGATCTTCATGCTCTTCCTTGCTCTTTGAATAGACAAGAATATCGTCTATAAAGACTACCACAAATTGATCAAGATAGTCTCTAAAGACTCTATTCATTAGATCCATGAAGATAGCAGGGGCATTAGTAAGACCAAATGGCATCACTATAAATTCATAGTGTCCATACCTTGTACGGAAAGCCGTCTTTGGTATATCCTCCCTTTTGACCCTTAATTGATGAAACCCTGAACGAAGATCAATCTTGGAAAAGTATTGAGCTCCACGTAGTTGGTCAAATAAGTCATCAATGCGTGGGAGAGGATATTTGTTCTTGATAGTGATCTTTTTAAGTTCTCGATAATCAATGCAAAGTCTCATTGATCCATCTTTCTTCTTAACAAATAGAACAGGTGCTCCCCAAGGTGACGCACTAGGGCGTATGAATCCCTTATCAAGATTCTCTTGGAGTTGCTTCTTCAATTCCTGCAACTCAATTGGGGCCATTCTATAAGGTGTCTTTGAAATAGGCAAAGCACCCGGTACGAGTTCTATTGAAAACTCAACTTCACGATTTGGTGGAAGACCCGGCAATTCCTCCGGAAAGACATCATCAAACTCCCGTACAATGGGCATATTCTTAATCGTGAGTTTCTCACCAACCATTTGAGATAAATAACCTTCATTTAGTGGAATCAATACCCATAAGATGGAAGAAATTTCCACTGGAAGGTTATGTTCATCCTTGCATTGATAGACGATCGTAGATTGATCTGGAATATGAAATGTGACTTCCCTTCTTTGGCAATTGATATGAGCTCCATGTAGAGAAAGCCAATCCATGCCAAGAATCACATCAAATTCCACTAAAGTAAGGATCACAAGATTTGCAGGAAGCACTTTCCCACAAACTTCGATCGGAGAAGAATTATAAACTTTTGATGCGATTGATGTGCCATTAGGTGTTGTCACAGCTAACTCAACATCTAATTGTTGAGGTAATACGGTGATACCCTTAGAAAATTTTTCAGAAATAAAAGAGTGGGTGGATCCAGAATCAAATAAAACATTTTCTACTTTAGAGTGGATGGTAAGTGTACCTTTCACCACATCGTTATCGTACTCCACATCGCTGATAGAAATTGCATGTGACTTTCCTTTGTCTTTAGCCTTAAGAGTTTGTTGACGTCGACCATCATCATCAACCCTTGGATTTGGGCATTGATTGGCATAATGCCCCATCTCCTTGCACTTGAAACATTGAAGTGTAGTAGGTTCATTCTGTGTATCCCTTCCTTTGTTTGCGTCATTAGACATCTTCTTCCCATTATCACGGCATTCAAATGCCCGATGACCTTCTTTTCCACATTTAAAACATTTACTTGTCCCTTTAAGACAACTCCCTCCATGTTTCTTTCCACACTTTGAGCATAAGGAAAAGCTCATCTTATTTTCCGTGTACTCTTTAGATTTTTATTTGAATTCCATCTTCCTCTTCTTATCAAACCCATGTGACTGATGGGTTACTCCAATCTCCATCTCGACTTTGAGAGCACATCGAACGATTTCCTCGTAGCTATTGAAGTCCCTTATGGCTAACGCCCTTCGAAGACTTGGTTTTAAGCCACTAAAGAATCGATCGATCTTACTCTCAGGTTGGATAATAATACCATAAGCGTACCTTGCAAGTCTGGTAAAATTTGCTTCATAGGTACCAACAGATTCATCATCCCTTTGCTTCAGTTCAAGGAACTCTTTCTCCATCTTTGTTCGGAGAATACGAGGGAAGTACTTATTGAAAAATAAGTTCTTGAACTCGTCCCATTCCATAGACTCAATTTCATCCCTTTGCCTCGTATTCTTAACAAGATTCCACCATTGATCAGCATCTCCTTCCAAACGATACACTGCTAGGATGACTTTATCATGTTCAGAACATTGAAGAACTGAAAATATCTTTTCAGTAGTACTAATCCATTGTTCAGCAACTAATGGATCAGTAGACCCGCTGAAATAAGGTGGACGCTGCCTCATGAAGGATTCAACAGAATGTTGCTCCCTCCTTTGCTCGTTTGGAAATCCTGCATGATTCATAGCTTGAGAAAGTTGTGTGAGCATGGCTACAAGATTTTGCATTCCAACTCCCATACCGTTTGGTTGCTCAGGGGGACAATCATTGCATTGCCCATCGCATTCCGCATTAACACGGTTCCTTCGGGTTCCAGCCATTGACTAAAACCAAGAAGAATAGTGTGAGCAACACTAATTATAATAGGAAACCACATAATTCAAGAATAAAATTTTCATGCTTAAGGCCTTATCCTAGGTTATTCAAGGCCATTTCTAAACCACTAAGATTGTGTTCTATGCTTAGACTTATCCTTAGGGTTCTTACTAAGGCTTTCACATCCTAGTTTCCAAAGGTTGACTATACCTTTCCTCTGATACCAACTATAACGACCCATACTTTACATACATTGTTAATACATCGAAATTGAAGCACACTTATTACAACATATGACAAAACCACAAAGGACCGTATAGGTATAGTGTCTTTAGAAACTGGGAAACATAAACAACTGGTTCATAAATCTTCTACAGTGTCTCCCATTTATTTCATCATATCTAGGGTCCCTTTTAGCATATTCTACTTAATATCCATCTTCCTGACCTTGGGAAAAGAAAACATAAAAGGGTGAGCTCAAATGCTCAGCAAGGGCAAATAAAGGAAATAAAAATCATATCATATTTTTATGAAAATCAAAACCTGCAAAAGAGATCATAATATCTTAACATGGAATAAATCATAGAAGTGAAAATGAGATCCCCATAATCATAACATAAAACTTGAAACTTTGTGGCATGCACACATAATCATGGAAAATCATTTCTTGTTAGTCATGACTCATTTCCAAGACTATCTTAGTGGACAAAGTCCCTTTCTGAACCGAGTTCACTCCTCGTTTCAGTCCTGTTTCACTGAACCGAAATAACCTTCCGTTCCAGCCATGTCTATCTCATGAGATATAAATCTTTACCCAATGCATTGGAGGGAGATATAGGTCCCACCCATCTTATAATGAATCCTTTCTTATGTGTGCCACATAATCATAAATCATACATCATCGCATAACCCATGTAATAAAAATGGGATTCTTAAACAACATGACATCATAAAACAATTCATATATGATAAAGGAATTAATAAAAATGTTTCCATCACAAAATAATCAAATCCATGTAATAATAGGGATAAAAACAGAACCCTTTTATTATCTTAGATGGAAAATAATTTTGATAAAATACTTGAACTTCATTCTTGAGGAAAATATCCTCTCTACTTCAAAAACACTTTTCCTTTCTTAACATGTCATACAATTTTAAACTAAAAGAAGTTGATTAAAAATAAACTTGAATACTTGTAAAGGAAGCTTCTTGGAAATAATGTTTTAGAAATCCATTCATGTCGTATAAGTTAAAAAAAACATTCTTCGCACTTTTGTCGGAAAAGTTAAAAAGTACCTCGTACGAAAAACGACAAAAGATTCCTTTCATACATATTACTAAAAACTCACCGAAGGGTAAAAATGGATTTAAACAATTGTAGGTGGATGGAAATAATATAACATATTGATAAAACATGGATGTGGATGATAAAATACACCCCAGTAAATACTTACGAATAAAAAATCTCGGATAAAAATGAGATTGTGATATTTCCCTTACCTTAGGTCCGATTTGCTTTGTACGTGTCCGAAGCTCCTCTTCTTTGGAACGCCTCTTTGAATCCTCTACTTAAGGAACTAAGATTGATCTTTGGAGAATACCAGGACCTCTAGGATTATTCTAGGGAAGTGGAGAGGAGAAAATGGCAGGGGTTGGCCGAGCTTGAGTGCTCAAATTGGTGTGAGGAGGAGGGGGAGGAGGTGCCCTTTTATAAGGGAGGAGAGGGGCACCTTAGGAATATCTCAAAATATTATTTTATATTAAAGTCAAAATCGGTTTATAATGGTTCCAAAGGGTCTTATTTCGAAGTTAAAGTGGGGATGGGTCGAAATCCTATCAACCAATAGGATTTAGACAAGTTTAGGGTATTATTTTAACCTTATCAATTAGATTTAACTCTAAGTTAATTAATTTAACTTTTACCGTGTCTTTTTGTTTTCTTTCACTATATGGTTAATACACTTACTATAACATGCCAAACGAACCACAAATTGTTTATTATTAATATATATATATCCTTATCTAAGTCATTTGGCCGAACCTTAGATTTTTAGGAATAAAATAACAATTAATAATATAATATTTGATTTAAAAACTATTTTGTGTCAATTTTGACACTATTTGATATATGATTTTTGTGAAAGTAATAACAGAATTATATGTTCGAACCAAGTTGATTAAATCAACAATAATATATCATAGTAACCTAGAAAATTAGTGGAATTCATAAAAAGTCTCAAATTACATTTATTTTGGTATTTATATTATCAATTTTGTCAATATTTCATTAATAAGATAATTACGGCATCATCTTTGTGTCATAAATAAATTAAATTATTTGATGTCTAAAAATTACAAATAAAATATCATCATGTAGGAAATCTTTTTAGCTTTCTAATGAATATTTACAATTGAATTTATCTTATGTATAACCCCATATTAAAAATGATTTACTTATTAAACATTGATTTTAACTATTTTAAACCTTCTTTAAATAAATTAATAATAAATGTCCAAATCTAATCCAAGTGGGCCTAAATGGTCATATTTTATTCCTAAGTTTGTTTTTGGTCGAATTACACTTTTCCAATAGAATTAGGACATGTGTTAGGGTAATATTAATATCATATTTACCCTTAGTTACCCTATTTACTATTAACCGCGGTAAAAAAAAGTAAAAAGTTACTATTCACCAAGAAATTATTTTTATCTCATTGAACCACATTTTACTTACTGATATCAACCGTGTCTGTCGGATTTTCGAAATTCCATTCACAGATGCAGTAAAATTAAGTTTTATGCAAAATTCGGTTTTTAACCTACCACTTAGTGGTTTCACTATTCATCAAAAATTGAAAGTTTTCAGAAAAATACCATAATTTCACCCTAGGCTAATTTCGATATTCTGAGTCCAAAAATGAAGTCCATTTTGAAAAATAAAATTTATAAAATTTCAAAAAAGTGGTTATTACTATTCATAACGGCTAGTTTTAATAGCATATTGTTGTTTAGTGAAACTCGGTATTGCGTACAACGCAAGCTATCAAGGAAGGTTGCGATTGCATGTAAAGCAAGCCAAGAAAGTGTTGTGTAGAAAAAGATTCCTTTGATGATTTATATAACATAAAAGTCTCGGGTGTTACATTAAAACTCTCTATATTTATATGAAGGAACCATTATTGGGGAAATTTCTTTATCCACTTAGATTTATTAGTGCTTGGGAAAATCTCACGCTGTAGCTTTCCTGAACTTTCATATATTCAGTATGTCTCGGAGTTATTCATGTGGGGAATATCAAGAGGGGAGTCCACTATCCTATCATTTTCATTAGAGAGATACATTGTTTTTATATTAAAATACACCCATAAAGAGAGAGAGTATGAAATGATATACCACGAACTATAGAAACAATCTATTCAACCCTGATTATTTCTAAGTTTAACGTCTTTATCCAAATGAAAAACCTCTCATTGTAATTGAAATTCTTCAATGATACCAACTATATTTTCAGTTTGATAATGTGTTAGGAATTTACCATTAACCTTAAATCGGGGAATCTTCCCATCAATTATTTCAATAGAACCATGGGGATAAAAATTTATAACAGTTTAATAACCTATCCACTTTGATTTTAGATTTCATTATATGATTATATGTCTTGAGTTGAAGAGTATAACATTGTTTCTCTTTGACACATTTCATTTATGGATCTATTTATCCTGGAATATTTGAGTTTTCTATTTATATATCAATAAATTTTCATATGATTTTCTCCTCATCACATCTAATTCATTTATCTTCAAAAAATGCTTCTCATGGGAATATTTGAAATCAAAATTCATCTTCTTAACAACCCAATATGCTTTGTGTTCTATTTATATAGGGAGGGTGATAGATTTTTCAAAGACCAAGTGGTGTTTGGGAATCCAAAGAGGGGTTTTATATGAATTCATATAATACAAAATATGTAATTAATTTTAGTAGACCAATCATTCCAAGATGTACTAATAGTGTTCTCCAGAATTCCCTTAATCAAATTATTTAAAACCATAGCATAAGCATTTTTCTATGGATGGTATGGGGAACACATGTAGTGATGACATCCATGGAGATTCCTTAAAATATAAAATAGATAATTATTTAATTGGTTACCACTTTCACTAATGGAAAAACTTTGAATTCTAAATCTGGTAAAAATATGTTAACATAAAAATATGTTGACAATTCCAACATTATTTTCCACAAAAACATCAACATCCCCCTACATTGATATGTAGTCTACACAAACATGTATGGGTGATTTTATAAATTATTTGGTAAAATGACCCATGAATTAGCTTCACCATATGTTAAAAAATTAAACACCCATGATATGATTATGTGGAATATCATACTTCCAACTTATACCCACATTTATTCGAAAAATTTCACAATTTAAGAAGAACTCACAAATATCTCGATTCATAATTGTCCAGTAAGAACAACATTGTAACACTTTTCTAATTTTGCGTTGAATTCCATGGTGTCCTTTATTTTCACTAGTATGGAAAAAGTTCAAAAAATACTCAACTTCTTCTTTTGGGATGCATCTTCTAATCATTCCATCATCAAATTCCTTGAAAAGTAATGGATCATCCTAGTAGTAATGGATCACATCATTCAAAATTATTTTTATTCGATCGTTTGATAAATCTTGGTGTACCACACATAAAAATATGTAATTGATGATATCGGTATACCAAGGTGTGATTTTCTCATTGTTATAGAGTTTCTCGTTATGAAATGTTTCATTGATTAATTCCAAATTGATTTCACTTGTTTCATAGTATAAGCATGATAAATTACCAATAAGAACATTCTCATTACTCTTGTATATCCTTGATTTCAATGGAAAATTCATGAAGTAACAATATCCATTTTATGATTCTAAATTTTTCATCATTCATGGTCATCAGATACCATAGGGTATTGTGTTTTTTATGCACAATGACTTTAGAGAACAACAGGTAAGCCCAGAATTTATGAAATGAAAATAAAAATGAATGCAACTCTTTTGTAGTTTTTTTATTTGTGTTAGCCTAATTCATTGTACAGCTACCATAATAAATCATTATAAATATAATTTCTTTCATTTGGACCAATACAATACCAAAATCCCAATCACTATCATCACACATTAACTCAAATGGTTTCTAAAAATCTGGTGAAATCATTATCATAGCCTCGATGAAACACTTCCTTAACAAGTGAAATGAATCTCAAAATTCAGTTTGAAATTAGAATGTGACATATTTTCCAACCAGATAGGTAATGGGTTGGGAAATAATAGAGCAATCCATAATGAAACATCGGTAAAATCAAACATGCACTAGAAAACCTTGAATTTACTGAACTGAAGTTTTTATGGGTATCTTAGAGATCAAATTGATATTATAAATGTCAACATAAATTCATTTATTTGAAATTAGATGGAAAAATACTATCCCACTTTATACCATGATGTGAGATTTTTACTGACTGAGAACCAAATTCTTTTCATTACATATTGAAAAACCATTATCCAAATGTACAGAAATTCCCCAAAAAAATTCCCATAAATAGAGAAGTCATCCATGAATCTTTCCATGAAATGTTCAACCACATTTTAGAATATATACATCATTCAACATTGAAAAGTGGTTTCTGCATTGCATATTCTAAAAGGTATTCACATATAATGAAATATACCATATGGATAAGTGAAAATGATTTAATCTTGATCTTATAAGAAAATGACTAATTTATTATAGCATAAATATCAATTTATAATGATATTGTAATATCTTAATATAATATTTTCATGGATTTGATCAATAAATGGAAATGAAAAGTGATCCATTCTAGTGGAATAATTCAATTTATAATAATCAACACAAACAAACTATCCATTCACTTTTCCAGGGGGTATCAATTCTATTTTATCATTATCAACCAATGTGGTTCCACCATTTTTATATAGAGATATAGGCATGAAATACATAGATATTAAATTATTTAGATGAATATTCAGTACATTACATAAATACATTCTCAAGGACAATAATAATTTAGTGTATTTGGAAACATAGAAACAAAATATTCTGTTCTGCTGAAAGATTTCCAAATTCCCAGATAAAGATCTCAACCTATAGTACTTATACCTAAAACAATTCTTCCTATCATAGAGAAAGTAAACGTAAGAAAGGGGTGAACGGAAATGCTCAATAAGGGTAAATGAAGGAAATGCATAAGCATAACATGAATAAAAGGATATGGTACATGACAATAACATTTGAAGATTATAACTTACATGTTAGAGAATATGATAAATATTGGATGTTCATATGAAATGAATCATAAGGAAATAAAGTACATAGTCAATGAAAGCATAAAATAGGAATAGGCATGGAATGTTTAGCATTCACATAGGTTTATAATGTTGGGAACATGTATAAGTAGCAATAGGTTCACCCATTAAGTTGAGGACATGAAATTACGCCCCAACATCAAATTATGGACATGAAACCAGATACATGCATAACATTGAAAATATATAATAAGGTCTATGAATTAAATTAAGAGATGAAACCATTTCCACCCATAAAATTGTGAAAATGTAATCAGGTTCATACATAACATTGTGAAAATGAAATCTGGTTCACAAATAAACTTATGAACATGCAATTAGGTCCATGAATTACATTATGAACATTTAATCAGGTTCATGTATCATCATATGGACCTGAAACTAGGTCCATGAATAACATTGTAAAAACATTATAAGTTCCACTCAAAACAATTTAAACATATAATTAGGTTCCTGCATAAACTTGTGGAAGTGTAACTAGGTACAAGCATAAAATTGTAAACATTTAATCAGGTTCACACATAACATTTATACTCATGAGTCATCCATCATTACAAAATTCATTAGAGTGAGATATATATCCCATCCATCTCATAATAACATCATTAATATATGTGACACAAAATAAAACTTTCATAATATATTGACCCATAAAAATATATTGGATTTATAAACATAAAATCATAACACATGAAGTTAAATGGGTATCGTTATCATTTCATCAAATCATAATATATTAAAAGATATAGGTTTCATAATCACTTCTTGAAATAATAAATATTAAATAGAAGCGAGTTTAAAAAGAATATAACTTTTGAAAGAGAAACAGGTTTTACAAGAATCATTCCATCAAAACATAAAACATTCATGAGATAATATGAATGGAACCATTAGATTATTTCCTAGAAAGTCATTAGTAACAGAAACAAAATGTCATCTTAGATGGAAAATAATTTTGAAATCTATTTTAAAGTTTATTGTTGAGGAAAATATAATTTCTTCTATGAAAAATTAATTTTGAAAAATAAAAGCATTTGAAAATAATTTTCTTAGAAAATTCCTTGGAAAATTATAAAGAAGTATTAAAATAATTTTTAAAATTTCTTTCCTTTAATACCTATAAATTAAGTATCAAAACATTTAAATATCATTTTATTTGAAAAAACATTGAAAAAATTAAATGAATGCATGAAAACATTTTGAAAACCATTTACTTGAAAATATTTTTAAAACATGTTAATAAATATAGAAAATGGTTTGAAAACCTTTTTACTTGAAAACATATGAAATAAGTTTGAGATTTTTTTAAAATAATTTCATTGAAAATATTTTAAAAACATGTAAATATGGTTTGGAATAATTTTAAATAAAAATTTCTTGAAAACTTATGAAATAATCGTGATAAAAATTTGGAAACACTTTTCCTTGAAAATTTATTTTAAATACATCATCCTGATAATTAACCATTAAAAAATTCAAAGGAAGCTTTAATGAAATGATGTCGGGTAAATATGTGTATGTCGTATGATGTAAAAAGAAATTTCATTTTAGAAAAATTAATTTTTTTGGAAATATTTAAGAATATTCCTTTTAAGATATTGGTAAAATAAAAAATGGTTAAAATTTATTGTAATGATTACTGTATAATAGTAAAATATTCCTTGAAACCTTTTTAGAATACATAGCTTTTCAACTGAAGAGAGGTTAAAGATGGTCTCTCTTAAAAACCATTTATTAACTATATTGTGTTTTAAATTATAAAAATTTGGCAATAACAAATGAATATATCCTGAAAACCCAAAGGGGAATAAAATTCATAAATTGTTTTAGAGATTTATCCTAATATTTGATGAAAGGAAGTATAAGCATAAATAATCTTAAAAAGCGATGAGATTATTTCAAAAAACTCTTATAACTTGGTAACATGGGATCATACTCTAAATATAATAAAATGAGATTACATGAATCTTATAGTGTCATGAAAATAAATAGATTCATTATATACCATGTAAAATGGAATTATAAACACCTCAAAGAATAATTTAGGTGCATAACAAAACATGAGTCTCATGGAAGGAAAATTGACACAGAACTATCTAACCGAGTTGGTAACTTTTAAAAATTAATCCCCATGAAATAAATATCATAAAATAGACATGTAAATACTAATTTATTTAAGTATAATATACACATAATATAATCATTGGTAGTGAAAACACCACCTAAAAAGAAATAGTGGCGAGCATAGCACGTATCTCATGGAAATAAAAAGTGAGATGAAATCCCCTTACCTTGTGTCTTGAATTTAATCGTACTCATTCAAAACTCATGTATAATAAATATAAATTTATTAAACAGCTATTAATGAACCAAATTATTACTTTTAATTACATGAATGGTTTTATTATGACTTTATTTTACCCACTCATTAGTAATTTTATGTTATGGTTTCACTTTGGGTAATATCCGCTTTGTTCATCGCATGTGTCTTAATTTTTCATATGTTTTGTCTTTATAATTATAGCATGATTTCTATAATGTAAATAATTATATAAATATAATTTATAATCCTTATATTTTTGTTATAATAATCCAATTAATATTTAATTATCAAACAGAATACACCGTTCTTGGAAACCATAAGCTGTATGTATGCATGAACATTACTTTCATTTAATTATCACATTGAAACAAAGAAGTTAAAAATATATATGTGTAAATATATATATATATATATATTAAATTATATTTATTATATCATAAATATCATATATATTCACTAAATCCATCCTTAATACATTGCATATAGTGTATGAATGAATCACGTTGCATTGAGAGGATGGTAGTCCAAACTTCTTTAAAAGAGATTATCATATCAATAGAAAATTGAAAGTATCAATATGTGTATTTTAAAAAATTATAATAATATTAAACACATAATAAATATTCAATATGTAACGTATATAAACAAATATTCCATTATAATGGCCCCCATGAGAGGTGGTAAAGGAAAATTGATCAATCATCGCTTGATGAGGGGGTAGTCCACCTACACATAAATAGAATGTTTGTTAACCATTAGATGGATGTGTCTGTATGTGTATGTATAAATATAAATATAAAAAAATAATAAAATATTTTTGATACTGGTTTTGTAATATTACTATGGGAAAATAACATTTCAGGAAGTGGAGAATGAAAATAAAAGAAAGATGTTTGAGGGTGGGTGTTGCCTCTTAGTCGGGTAACTCTTTTTTTGGTTGATCCAAAATTATCACTTGGAATGCATTATGAAAAAGGGGAGGCTCCAAGGTCTATGTTTGGTAAGTTGGGGAGCTATTGTTTTAGAGTTCTGTTGATAATATGGTTCTTTATAGGTGTGAGGAAGTGGAAACGAGGGAGGCCTTTTATAATAGAGGAGGAGTGGAATCTCTTGTAATATTTTAAAATAATGGAATCCCACAAACATTGTTTAATTGAATGTGAATCAATAATATACCAAAGATTATAAACGGTAGAATATTGTTTCATTTTTTCCATTAAATGGATTCAGGAGAAGTGTATATGTCGTTTTGGGTATTAAAATTAAGATTTAGTCATTAGTTAGTCTTAAATTAACCTTAATCGTTGTAATTAATTTTTAATTACTTCACAAATATTTATGGTCAAAAACTAGATTAAACTTATTATAAAGTATAAATTATTTTCATTCCAAATATGGCATCAATTTTTCTAGATTTCAATCATATAAGTGTCTTAAAGTAATTTAATGAAAATCTCATAGTCGGGTCGACAATGTGGGTTTTTAAAGTAAAAACATTCACAGAGTTTCTATGTTTTATAGCCATTTTAAAAATTAAATTCATTCCACTGGAATGAATTGCATTGATGGATAAAAATATTCCCTGATTATACTTTTAAAATAGTATAAAATAAAATTTAACCACATAAACAAATTAATTCAAAAAAGTTGTTTCGAGTTAAAATCCAATATTTTTACTAATAATTTAAAAATTAAACCTTACATCGAGATACAAATAATTATTTCCTAAGATAAATTTTATGTTTTTCATTCAAATATGATGTTAATTTTGACATATTAAATCTTAAAAAGTTCCAAAATTGGATTTAAAATGGGTTTATTATTAAAAGGTAGTAAAAACACCTTTATTTGGTTTTAAGTATAAAATTGTCTTTGTTATTATATTATATTTATCAAACATATTAGATTATAAAAAAATATTTTAAAGAACATATAGTATATATACTAAAATAATATCACTTAATAATTGTTATTTTTTAATTTATTAAGATTTAAACAACTTTTTTGGCATATTTATAGTTTTTTATAAAAATATATCTTTATATTCAATTTAGTTCTTATATTAATTTATAAACAATTTGTAACTAATTAATTCATTTTATATTTTTGGAAAACTATATATTTACATAATTTAGATAATAATATTCATAAAATATAATTTATCATATAGTTTATAAATCACTGTTATTTTATTATTATTTTAATAATATATTATTGTTCAGTAACACTTTGTATTTCATGTTACACAACCCATCAAGGAATGTTATTGTTACATATAAAGTAATATATCCTTTTTGTTTTGTGTATATGAAGATAAACTTTATTTTGCGTGTAGTGAATATAATCTAAACATACTGCTTTAATATAAAATGAACTATTTCTAGTTTTTCATGGAAGGAATAATATGAATAAATTACATTAATTTGAAAGAAAATAATTCACAAAATCTATGGGTGTTAAATTATAACCCTATTTACATGAATTTATCCTTTGAATTTTTTTTGGGTTATTAATGGTTTAATACTTGAGATTTCATTCCATAAAAACACACATTATAAAATTAATACAAACACTTCCATAAAAAAAGATAGTTAGAACCATAACGGTTTGAGAAAGTGACCCATAATGAGATTACCACATAGAATAACATAGGTGGGAAGTGAAAACATGGACTTGGAAGAGAAATCATTCCATATTGTTATGATAGAGGGAGATAGAGAACAAGTTCAGGAAAAAGTTAACAATAATGAAGCCATAAATCTATAATGACCTAAGGGACATTGTGATTAATATAAAACAAAGGTAGTAGGACAAAATTTTTGGTTTTAAGATCCTTTTTCATAATGTTTAATAATTTTCATGAAAATATATACTTACATGATTGCAGAACAATGTCATCCTTTGTTGTTCATAGATCAACTTCACCTCATTCTCTAAAAAGGGGGGTTATTTTATTCATTCCTAAAGTACTAACAGATCATGAGAACCATGATATTCCATCCAATCAGTTACCATCAATATAATGTTTTTTGAACATGCTTTCCAATATCTGTAAATCTTCATATAGAGAGATAAAACTGTAATCATACCGAATACATCGAAAGTTTAACTTAATCTTTCCATAAATAGTTAATCTTATAGGCCTTCAAAAATAAAATTCACCTTTTCTTCCTTAAATATGCCCTTATCTGATTCCAAAAACACTTTTATTGGATACTTGGGTTCATTATTGTAAAAATAGAACATTAAATGATACTTTATTATTCCATAATCCATGTAGTAAAAATAATCACATAAAATCTCACCAAAAGATGAACTATAAAACTTTCATTGGGATTATTCATACAAAATCAAACATGAATTTATAATATAGAGGTGAATGTTAAGTTTTCACTAATTATCTATATTTACTTAATCCATTATGATTTTATAGGCTTTACTTCTATCTATCAACATGAGATATTTTTGAATTCAATCATCATCATTAACCTTTAGTTTAACGCAATTACATGAATAATGACCATACTCCTTATATTTTAAACACTTAATTACAGGAGATTATTTTTTTATAGGAATCTCATTATTCTCATTACATCGACATTCATCTTCAAGATGACCTTTCGTTGCACACTTATAACTTTTAGTGTCCCCCCTATGATAATTTCCTCAATGTTTCCTTCTAAACATTGAGAATAAAGTAAATATAATCTTATTCTCTCCATATAAATTAGTATTTCCAACGAATTTATGATCCTTTTCATATCATAATAATGATATTGATTAGAATCTTAAATCTCACTTTCTATAAGAAGAAATTGAGAAAAGTACTAACCAAAAAATATGTTACTGAACTCATCCAAATTCATGAATTTGATTTTATCATATTGCCTCATATTCTTGATCAAATTACACCACCATTTCACTTCACCTTCAAAGAGATAAGTTCTCAACAAATTTTTTTTCACATTTTGGACAATGAAGAATGAAAAATATCATTTTAGTGGTACAGATCCATTTCTCAGCAACTAGTGGATTGGTCGTTCCCGTAAAAGATTTTGGATGTTGACATTAAAATGATTGAAGAAAAAATCATTATGATCTTTAGTTATTTGGAAATTCAACATGATTCATGGCTTAAGATAGCTGTATGGTTATAAAAATTACATTGTTCACTCCATATTCTATAAAATTCAATTCCTCATGGGGTAAATCATTTTAATTTTCCCTTGAATTCTTCATTATCACAATTCCTTTGGGTTTTATCCATTTACTAAAATCATAAACATAGTGTTAGCATCAGTTATCATAGTAGAAAACCTCATAGTCCTAAAAATAATTTCTTATAAGATATATAAATAATGAAATCGTCTTCAATATGTGTCACCCTAAGAACATACTAGGTTATTCATAGATAACTGTTATTTAAATCCGTCATGATGGTTGGTGAATAGTTTGTGAATTTCCAAAGAATATCCCCTATGATTGTCAAAAAATGTGTTAGTCAAGGCCCATTTAAATGTACTAGATTACCCAGATTTAGGCCTGAAGATTCTTGTCAAAGTTGTTACTCCAAGGTACATTTATACTAGAGCCACATACACCTATAGTGTCCAGAAATGGATGTATTTATTGTAAACCACTCACTTTATTCTTTTCCAAAATTCGAAGACATTTGTCCTAAATGTTAACTCATACTTATACTTATCCTTATATATTTCCATATAAATACCCTTATAAATATTCCTAGGGATATTACTAATGTTTTCTCTTCCTAGTTTATAAATGTTGACTAAAAATCCTTTTAATAAGAACTATAGTGACCCAGACGTGACATACATGGTTATTATATAATTTTAGATTAATATTACAAACATTAGAAAAATAAATCCCTCAAAACTGCAATAGTTTAGTGTCTTTTTAAACATGAAAAAAAAATCTTATGTCATGGTGAAAGATCATCAACATCTCCAATAACGAAATCAACCTTTAGTGCCTCTACCTAAAACCATTCTTACAAACATGGGGAATGGAAACATAATAAATGGGTGAGTTCTGATTCTCAGTAAGGGTAAATAAAGAAAATTAATAAGAACAACATTAATAGAAGGGAATGAAACTTGAGCATAACATTTAAAGATTATACCCTATATATTATAAAACATAATAAAGATTGGAATTTTGGACGACATGATTCATAAAGAAATTTATAACATAGGCCATCAAAGAAGAACGTAGGAAGAGATATGGAATTTATGGAATTCACAATTTTTTATGTTGTTGTGAACATGTATAAATAGAAATAGGTTCACTCAGTAAGCTAAGAACATGAAATTAGGCCTAACATCAACTTATGGACATGGAACCAGGTCCATGCATAACATTTTGAATGTGTAATCAGGTTCACGTATAAACTTTTTGTTGTGAAACTAGGTCCATGCTTAACATTGTGAACATGTAATCTGGTTCACTCATAACATTATGAACATGATAATAGGTTTACATAGGCCCTTATGGACATGAAACCATGTCCATGCATTACATTGTGAACATGTCATGAGGTTCACTCATAACACTGTGAACATGTGATCAGGTTCACATATAATATTATGGACATAAAATCAATTCCATAAATAACCTTGGTAAAACATAAAGAGGTCCACTCATAAAAATGGGAACATATAATGAGGTTCATTCATAAAATTCAGGATGTGAAACTATGTCCATGCATAACATTGTGAACATGTAATTAGGATCACACTTGAAATATTACTCATGAGTCATCCATAATTTCCCAATGTGTTGGAGGGAGATATAGGTCCCACCTATCATATAATAACATCATCCATATATGTGACAAAAAATATGACCTTCATAATATCATGACCCATAAAAAGTGATTGGTTTTACAAACATCAAATCATATCCCCAGAAGTTAAATGGTTATCATTATCTTTTCATCACATAAGAACCTATGAAAAAAGAACAGTTTCATAATCAATTCAAAAAAGCACAACCCATTAAAAGAAGTGGGTTTCAAAAGCATATAAGTGATAAATAATAAATACGTTTCATAAGAATCATTCTATAAAAACATAAACCATTCAAGAGATAATAATAATGGAATATTTAGATAATTTTTTAGAAACACATGAGTAACATCAATATATTTCCTCTTATATGGAAAATAATTTTTCACTATATTTCAAAAATGTTTCTTGAGTAGTATATTTTTTCTTCTTTGAAAAGAGATATTTCATAAATTAAACAATTTGAAAATCATTTTTTGAGAAAATAACATGATAACATATAAATAAGTATTGAAATAATTTTGAAAATATTATTCCATGAAAACATATAAAATAATATTCAAAACACTTTAAACACATTTTTTATTAAAAAAATATAGTTGATTTTAAATGAAAACAGGAAATGCATTTGAAACCCACTTCATTAAAATTATATTAAATAATTGTAAATAAATATTTATAATTTTTTGAAAACGTTTTTACTTGAAAAGATATGAATGAATCTTGAAAATTTTTTAAAAATATTTTTTTGTAAATATTTATGAAAACATGTATATGAGGACAGAAAGAATTTTAAAAACAATTTTCCATGAAAAATTCTAAAATAATATAGAAAAAAATTTGAAAAAAAATTTCCTTGAAATTTACATTTAATTTTTTTTCATAAATACAATCCTTAAAAAAATGAAAAGTAAGCTCTAATGAAATGAGGACTGGTAATTCCGTACATGTTGTATGAGGTAAAAATAACATTCCTTTTAGAAAAATGTCTTCTTTGGAAATAATCAAGAATAATATTTTCAAATTATTTCTAAAAAAGAATTAAAATTTATTTTAATGATTATAGGAGAATGGTACAATATTCATGTCACCCTTTTTAGAAAACATATTTTTCTGACCGAAGAGAGGGTAAAGTCAGGTTATCTTAAAAACACTTTCTTAACTTTATTATGTAACAATGTGTAGAAATATGGCACCATTAAATTAATATATTATAAAAAACATAGGGAATTAAAATTCATTAATTAATTGAGATATGGATCATAATATTTCTTCAAAGGAAGCATAAGTATAAACAATCTTGAAAAGCAGTGAGATTGTTTCAAAAAACTCTTATCACCTAGTAACATTGGATCATACTATACATGTGAGAAAAGAAAATTAAACAAAGACTAAATAATCATAAAAAGAAATATAATCATGATATACCATCTAAAATGTGTCTATATACACCTCAATGAATAATTTATGGGAATAAAAAAATATGAGTCTCAAAGAAAGAAAATTGAGATAAAACTATTAAACCAATTTAGTAACTTTTGAAACATAATCCCCACGAAATAATGATAATAAAATGGAAAGGTGAATACAAATAAATTTAATTATAATATAAATATAAAAAAATCATGGGATTTACATACACCACACAAAAGGAAATAGTGGTGAACATAGCATGTGTTTCACAGAAATAAAAAGTTATATGGAATCATCTTACCTTGTCCCTTAACTCTCATCGTACACGTTCAATACTTATGTATTATAAATATAAATTTATTATAAATATTAAGAATAAAAATATTATTAATTATAATACCATATATTTTTTTATTATGACTTTATATTATCCCCCTGTTAACAATTTTATTTTATGTCTTCACTTTGAGTAATAACTACTCTGTTCATCACATGTGTTGTAATTTGTCATATCTTTGGTCCTTATATTTATATAATGATTTAAAAATTTAAACAATGATTTAAATATAATTTATAATCATTCTATGTGTAATCTAATAATCCATATAATATATAAGTATCAAATAGAATACACCGTACATGGAGACGGTAAGACGTACGTACACTTGAACGCTATTTCTGTTTAAATGTCGTATTGAATGAAACAATGTAAAAGAAATATATGTATATAGATTTATAAATATATATCATTAATTGATTAGATTTATTATAAAATTATATGTCATTTATATTCAGTGAATTCATCCTTAATACATTCCATATAGTGTATGAACGAATCACAATGCTTTCATGGGGTGGTAGTCCACACTTCGTCAAAATAAATGATCGTATTAACACAAAATGGATGGTATGAATATGTGTATTTTAAAATAATTAAATAATCAAAAATATATATTATATATTATATATAACATATATAAACAATGTAACCATCTTAATTATCACCATGACAGGCGGTAAAGGAAAATTAAACAATCATAGTTTAGGGAGGCAGTAGTCTGCCTACACGTAAACAGTATGTTTGTTACCCATTAGATGGATTTCTATTTACGTTCAGTTATAAATATTAAAATAAAAAATACTTTAATATTTAGGATTCTTTTTTTTCATATTATCATGTAAAAAATATTTGCGGGTGTGGAGAAAGGAAATAAAAAAAGGCATCTGGGAGAGGGTGTTACCTCTTAATCGGGTAAATACTTTTGGTTTGAGTAAAAAGGATCAATTGGATTGATTTATACCCAATGGGAGGATTAAATGTAAAAGGTAGGGAAGTGTGGGAGATATTTTGGATGATTTCTTTCAATCATAAGGGGCTTGAGAGGTGTGAGGAAGTAGAGATGAAGGAGGCCTTTTATAATGGAGGAGGAGTGGAATCTCTTGTGATATTTTATATGAAAGTAATACCACCAAATTTTTTTATTGAAAGTGGATCAAGAATGGTATAAATTAGAAAAAAGGTATGATATGATCTACATATTTCCATCCAATGGATTTAGGACAAGTTTTTTAGGTTGTTTTGGTTCTTAAATTTTTGGTTTAGTCTTTAGTTAAGTTTAATTTAACCTTCATCATTGTAATTAATTTATAATTACATCACTAATGTTTTTGGAAGAAAACTAATTGTAAATTATTATAAATTATTAATTATTATGATTATAAATATGGAATCAATTTTTCCAAATTTTAATCATAGAAGTTTCAGAAATTAATTTAAATATAATCTCGTAGTTGGGTCAACAATCCATGTTTTTAAAATAAAAACATTCATACACTTTCTATGTTTTTATAATCACATTAAAAATGAAATTTATTACAATTTACTAAAAATTATTTATGTATAAAAATATTATCTAATTAAAATTTTAATCCAGATAAAAATAAAATTTATCCTTATAAATAAATTAGATGAAAAAATTGCTTTCAATTAAAATCCAATACTTTTAACTATAAATTAGAAAATGAAACCTTACAGAAAAATACCAAAAAATGATCATAACCTAATATTTATGATTATTTTAAAAACATGAAGTTGATTTGACATATTAAATCAATAAAAGTTCCAAAGAATTAATTTTAAATTGGTTCTCCATTAAATGCTGAGAAAACAAACTTTATTGTTTTTTAATCATAAAATTGGGTTTGTTCTTATCTTATGATTCTCAAATATATTGGATGAATATAAAAAAATATGATTGAAAATAATTAAAATACATTATAATAATATCAAATTATAATTTCTGTAAATTTAATTTATTAAGATTAAAACAACTTTGTGATCATTATAATAGTCTTCAATAAAAAACTCCCTTTATATTCAATGTGGTTATTATATTCATTTCTAAATAATTTTTAACTAATTAGTTCATTTTATATTTGGTGAAAAATATATATTTAAAACGTTAGTCAATAATATTAATAAAATATAATTTATTATATGGTTTATATATTATTATCTTATTATTATTATTTTAATTATATATTAATGTTTGTTAACACATGGTCTTGCATGTTACACAATCCATCGAGTAAAGTTTTTGTTGCATGTAATGAATGATATCCTTAGTGTTCCTTGTAGAGAAAGATAAAATTTATTTTTCATGTAGTGAAAGTAATCCAAACATAGTTATTTAATATAAAATAAAATATTTTCAAAGTGGCATGAAATGAAAAATATCAAAAAGATTAAAATAATTTGAAAAAAAAATTCACAAAATCTTGGGGTGTTACAATTTAGCGTCCACTTTCAATGTGATGAACCAGTAACTATGAGAGATAATAAATATTAAATTAGAATCAATAATATTAATACCTTCTTTCTTGACTAAGTATTTCATTAGAGGTTTAAGGAATTTTGTGGGGTCTTAAAACATTTTGAATTATCTTCCATATGTATTCTATGAGTGTATAAGATATAAATTATAATTTTTAAATCATCCTTCAACCAGGATATCATTATCTTGTCTTAAAATAGAACATTGAAAATTTTTATTTTTTATTAACTTGAAATATTAATATTTACAATGACTATAAAGGTGTTTAAATCTCCTCAGTAGTTATATCATAGGTTCGGTGAAAGAGGTTTACACTCTAGTGTTGTATGATTTTTATGTGATGGAATGAATGAGGTAAACTATTGTCTATCCAAGAACAAACAATGTTTTTTATGAATTCTAATTCCACTATTGATTAAATTTACTCCTCCTTTTACTTGTAGAAATCCTATTTATTCAATAAGCCTTTTCCTAATTCATCCAAATATTCTATCATATCTAAGAAATAGAAGTCATCTATAGAGAGTTTTTTCATAGCTTTGAGGAAATCAAATGTTATGTTTTCTTCTCCAACTCTAAAAATGAATTTTACCTCTTATACATCAACAATTTCTAAGACTATTGCTAAGAAAGGACTCCAAAAAATGTGTGGGATGTAATTATCTTCTTAGATAGTAAGGAAAATTAAATCAGTTTGGAAATAAAACTTATCAACCTTAATGACTATGTGCTATAGAATTCCACGGGGATGCTTCATTAATCGGTCCACCATTTCCCAGGATATTGTAGTTGGTTTTAATTGTGTTATTCTTAAATCATTAAGAAATCCATATGGCATGAGGTTTAAACTGGATTCATGGTTTTAAAAATCTCTCCCAAATTGACAACTTCGAATATTGAAAGGAATAGTGAAACTATCAAGGCCTCTTAGTTTGGTAGGTATGTTTCTTGGTATGACCGATAAACATTTCATATGCATTATGAATATTCCCACATCATATCATTCTATTTTTTTATAGAATCTCTTTGATAAATTTATTATATTATAGAATTTGAGTGATGGATTATACAAAAGTAATATTTATGTATTTCTTCCTGGACATATCCATGAATTTCCAAATTGAGCAACTAACATTATTTGATTAAACTATTGTGGAAATAGAGGAGGTCATGTGTGAGATTTAACCCTTTATTTAGTTCCACATTTTTCTTTTACTTCATTTATTTTTCAATTTTTGGAAGATCATTTTGATCTTCCTTCTATTTATCTTCTAGTTGTATCACTTTTTTTGGGGAATCACCACTCCCAGATGAAGGTGTACGCGTCTTTTTGGTTGGTTATGAATCATGAATTTGGAACTCTAGTAATTTTTCCACTATATAATGTGATATATTTATCCTATTATCCTGAGATGAATCTTGTGTTACCTAATAGTGTTCCTTTTTTTAGTCCATTATTTTTCTGGATAACTAACCAAATTGATTTTAAATTTTATACAAAGCTCCTTGTATGTTTTGGGTTTCCATATCATGTGAATTAAATCATTATTGATTGGAAATCATTATTTTTTATATAGTTTATATCTAATCTTATTGACATTGAATTGTAGGAGTGGAAATATTAGTTGTTTTTGTTTTCTCTTTTTATTAGTATTGTTGATGAAATAGTGGTAAATATTTCTCTTCAGATACATTCTCTTGAGATTTCATGGAAGTTAGAAAATATGATTGGGTAGGGAAACTAGGTGGACCCATGTTTTTGTTTATTTATTGAGTATCTAATGGTTCCTTCCTACCACGGTTTTTCTTATTGTTTTTCTAGTTTGTGTTGTAAAATTTTTTCATAAGTTCATTATATATATATATATATATAAATGATAGATTTAGAATTATTATTCTGAAATGTGTTATATGGACACATGAGAAAATCAGGTGTACCATCATAGTGTGTTAAGTGTTCATATTTTATTAAATGGACTAGATTAGGTTGATTAATTGAGAATTTATAAATCCTTTTATTGAGGGATTTAAATTATAACGCTTTAAATGTGTTATAATTAACACGATGCACTCATTCATTTCTTGTTGAAAAACTTTTGGCCACTGGAAACCATGTTCTTCTATGTTTTGAATTAATTCATACTTGTCTCCATGATCTATCTCTATTAACACATTTCCCAATATCATTATTGATTATTGATTACTCTCGGGTTGAAACACATTGCAGAAATCTTGTTAGTAGTTTGACAACTTCATTCCATGATGTGGAAAACACCTCAACATATTCTTGAATCATTTCCATGCTTCTACTAATGATTTTAATTCAATTTGGAAAATAGAGGTTAGGTCTCTCTTGTTTTTCAATTATTGTTCATTTTTTTATATCGATCAAGAAATTTTATTCTCAACACATCCTAGGGAATACTGTATTTAGGTCAAGAATTTCCATATAGTCTTATGAATTTCCTTGTAATGAGAGTGTAAATAATCTCAATATCAAGGAATCTTTGGTCACCCTATTGTATTTCATTGTCTGATAGACTTCAAGAAATCATTTCCCATGTATATAAGGGTTTTCACTACTCAATCCATTAATTATAATATCTTGTTAGAGGATGTTGTTCATTGAAAAATTCAGTTAAAAATTTATCACTTTAATTTTGGGGCATGTTATGCCTGAGATGACTCTGAATATGTTGGGTCTCAATTCTAGTCTCATAGTGATACGTGGTCTTTGATTATTAGGATAATTTTGAGGGGGGGGGGGTTGTAAGACACCGAGATTTTATGAGAAGTATTATTTTTAATTTATTTTATATCTTGTTTTTTATGATACATCAAGATTATCTTGGGCTATACGCAACACCGTATTAGCTTGCAGTATACACAAGACTATTCTTAGATCGTGTTACATACAATTTCAATATAGTTTGATAAAACTTATTCTACCCAAGATTGAGTGTGTGTGTGTGTGTATATATATATATATATTTAATGTATAAATGAAATATTTTTGCATTATATTATACAAAAAAACAAAGGAGCCTTGAACTACACGCAACCCTGACTTGGATTACATTACACACAATCACGTCCTTCCATGATAGCGTGTGTTGTATTCAATACCGAGTATCACTAAACAATGATATGTTATTAAAATATTATATAAACTAGCCATTATGAATAGTAATACCCACTTTTCAAAATTTTATAAATTTTATCTATCAAAATGGACTTCATTTTTGGATTCGGATTATCGAAATTATCCTTGGGTTAATTTTTGGTATTTTTCTGAAAACTTTCAGTTTTTGATGAATAGTGGAAACACTGACTTATTGGTTAAAACTGACTTTTTATTTAAATAATAATTTATTTTATTTAAATTTATTTTATGTCAAAATAGGTACATAATACATATATAAGTTCAATTTAATTCATTGGAGTATTTTTATAATAATATAGATATATAAAAATTTTATTGAACTTTTAACAGTCTTTTACCCACTTCCTAGGAGCATATACAATTGTACATAAAAAATAATTTTACCAGTTTTGTGAGTTTAATTTCAATAATACAAGAGACATGGTTAATATCAAGTAGAAAAATGTGGTTCAATAAGATAAACATAATTTTTTTTTGAATAGTAACTTTTTTATTTTTAATTACCACGGTTAAAAGTAAATAGGGTAATTAAGGGTAAAAATGATATTATTATTACCCTAAAACATGTCCTAATTCTATTGGATAAGTTTAATTTGACCAAAAACAACATTAGGAATAAAATATTACCCTTTAGGTCCACATGGATTTTATTAGGACCCTTATTATTATTTTATTTAAAGAAGAGTTAAAAGAGTTAAAATCAATGTTTAATAACTAAAACATTTTTAATATAGGTTTATACATAAGATAAATTCCACTATAAATATTCATTATAAATAAAAAAATATTTCCTAAATAATTTTATTTTATTTATAGTTTTTAGACATTAAATAATTTAATTTATTTATGACACAATGATGATGTCGTAATTACCTTGTTAATGAAATATTAACATAATTGATATTATAAATACCCAAATAAATTTAATTTAAAACTTTTAATGAATTAAACTAATTTTCTAGGTTAATATAAAATATTAGGGTTGGTTAGATGATTTTTTTTTAAGTAATAATGTTGTTATGAATTTATAGAAAACAAAATACCAAATAGTGTCAAAATTGATATAAAAGAGTTTTTAAAACAAATAATATATTATTAATAGATATAATGATCTGAAAAATATAGTTTTCTGCCAAACGACTTATATAATAATATATATTACATTAATTAACCAATTTGTGTTCTATTGGTAGTTTATTGTATGTTTATTAACCATATAGTGTAAGAAGACAAGAAGACACGGTAAAAGTAAAATTATTAAACTTAGAGTTAAATATAAATGTTAAGGTTAAAATGGTAGCCTAAACTTGTCTAAGACCTATTGGTTGAGAGGATTTAGACCCATACCCTCTTTATGCTCTAATTAAGTCACTTTGGAGCCATTATAAACTGAATATGAATTTATTATAAAATAATATTTTAAGTTTTTCTTAAAGGTTCCCTCACCTCTCTTATAAAAGGGCACATCCTACCTCTCCTCTTTACACAATTTTGATCCTTCAAGCTCGTCCAACCCATGAAAATTTATCTTCTAAACCTCTCTAGTTATATCATATAGGTTCTGGTATTCTCAAAATACTAACTCTAGTTCCCTAAGAGGAAGTTTGAAAGAAGCACATCGAAGAAGAGGTAATCTCTTCTACCGATTCTTTCAAGTTTCTTTCTTCTTCTACTTCCTCGTCTTTTGTTGATTCATTATAAAGTAATAAAATCAGTATTAATTATATTATGATATGTTATTACAAATATGAAACAACCCTATTTCACCTTCTATCCATCCTATGAAAAACAAAATTGACGCACGTGCATTCGTACGGAATACCGTCTCCATGTTGTGGTGTAATATGTTTTCCTACCACCACCTTACATGGATGGGTATAATGGCGTAATGAATAAATATATATGATTAATATAACATGATAAATGTTCAACGATATTATATCATCCACTCCAATTCCATTCATTAATTATTGGAACGATATTATCGCTCGTGCGTACGCACGGATTACCGTCTCCACGGCACGATGAGATTCATTATCCATGTTAACCATTCAAGAATGATTATAAAGTATATATAATGAATAATAATGAAATATATGACATAATAAAGCTACTAAATTTATGTATATATATATTTCATCTAATTACTTCCATTCAAGTCAATAAGGAAAGGAAAACAACATTGATGCGTACGTATGGCCTACCGCCTTCATGAACAGTGTATTTCATTTATTTATCTGTCTATTATATATATATATAATGAATACATATATGATATATAAATCATTATTAACATTCTAGAAGTAAGTAAATCATGATATAAGTAATAATAATATCAATAACAATAAGTCCAAACACGTACGATAAATGAAATGATTTTACCCAAAACACTGATTTAACATGGAATTGACAAATGAACGGTTAACATAAAGTCATAAGTGAATCATATATGATATAATAAATATTATTATGATTCTATTACAAGATAATAATATGTTTAAACCCACTAAACCGGAGTCTCAGACACATACAGAAGAAATTGGACATAAGGTAAGAGATAATTATTCTAATCTCATTCTTATATGAGATTGTTTATTCGTAAGTATTTACTGGGGTTATGTTTATCATCCATGTCCATTTGATCTCAAAATGTTTTCATATTTTTTTTCAATTTTTTTCCATGTATTTTTAATCTCATTTTAACCCTTTTTAGACTTTTACCACATCGTTTGGAAGGAATCATTCTTTTGTTTACCATACGAGGTACTTTTTGACTTTTCTGACAAAAGTAAGAGAATAATTTTTTAACTTATACGACATGAATGGATTTTTACTGCTTCATAATGCCTTATTTTTATGAAGATTCTTGTACAATATTTCATGATTATTTTCAACAAAAAACTTTTCTTTTAAAATTCCATGGAATTTTTAGAAAGGAAAACGATTTTTAAGAAGAAAATATTTTCCTCAGGAATTCATTTCAAGTGTTCTATCAAAAATATTTTCCATCTAAGATGACTTTATTTAGCATTTTATGTATCAAGTATAATGTCTATTTTATTTACATGGTTTGATTCTTCTTATAACAAAATGATATCCATTTGTTTTATATGGATTATTTTATGATGGGATGATGTTTATGAAACCCAATTGATTTTTTGGGTTATGATGAATGATTTAGGTTTATTTTATGGCACAAGTAAGAATGATTTCATTATGAGATGGGTGGGACCTATATCTCTCTCCAATTCATTGGGTAATGATTTATATCTCATGAGATAGACATGGCTGGAATGACAGGTAAATCTGGTTCAGTGATACAGGACTGGAATGAGGAGTGGACTCGATTCATTGAGGGACATTGTCCACTATGATGGTCTTGGACGCAATGCCTCGGCTACTATAGAAATAATATCATGTTCTTAATGGTATTCCACAATTACATGTTTTTTCCCATGTTATTTATCACGATTAATGTAACTTTATGATCTATGATTTATGCATTGTCAATATTTATGTCATTACTCATGATTTTTATGTTTTATGTTCATGTTCTTACGTTAAAATGTTTAGGGATTGTTTTATGTATCCATGTTTACCCTTTCTGAGCATTTAATCTCACCCTTTTTATGTTTTCTTTTCCCCCAAGATATAAAGAAAGGTTTTAGGAAGGGAAAAAATAAGATCGTTATGGGAGATGTTGAAGAATCTTTCACCATGATTAGAATATCATGTTCTGAGTTTCCAAAGGCACTAAGATAATAAGGTCATTGTGCATTTGTTTTGTAATGTATTAAGTATTCCACAAAATTATTATAATTCCCATGTATGTCATGCTTTGGGTCTCTACAATTGGTATCAGAATGAAGGTTTAGTTAACCTTTGGAAACTAGTATGCGAAAACATTAGTCAGATACCTAGAGATATTTCTAAGGTATGTATAGGGATGTCCCTAAGGTTTATTATAACTATAGGTTACAATCCTAGATTTATGTTGAAGATCATGAATAACCTAGGGTGAACATAAGGTGTGATGGATTAAAGAATGTGTGATAAGTTAGACATCCCATAAGTGACATTTTTTGATTATGTGGTTTCTCATTATTTTAACTGTTTCTTACACCATGGTTTTTGGTTTTAGTCAATAGAGGGAACCAGAAAGAATTGGGTCAACATGGAATCTAATGGTCGAATTGGTGACTATAAGCAAAAAAATTGCGTAATGCCTTGAAATAAATATATGGTGATTATGCCGAATCAGACATCGTGATATATGATTAACAAGGTGAACTTTACTAGTATTCATAATTCATAAAATAAGAGGAAGATGGACTTTTATGCATGTTTTCATAGTGAGGAGAATAGAGAAATGAAGATTGATATTTCTAAATAAGAGATGAAGAACCCTGAGGAATACCTCAAATGGAGGGGAAGAAGTTATCTATGTGGGGAAAAGGGTCATAGAGTGAAAGACTGTTGTAGAGTTCAAAATATTATCTGTGGAGAACATGGGCATTACCCAACTCAAATCCCTGAGCTAAGAGGTTACTTCTAAATCGAGGAAGGACCTATTCCATGCCAATAATTAAAGAGGATTAATTTAATGGTTTATTTATTGGAATTAAAGAATAATGTTTTTGAATTTCATTTATGGTATATTGAAATATCTATGTATTGTCCCATTGTGGTTTTCCATAATAATATGGTACCGGTAACCACAAAAAGTGATTTTGGAAAGCAGATGATATGATAAGGAGAAAATGAAATGATTAATAGTATTAATGATCTCATGACTAATACAAGGAAAAAGTGATACCATGGTTTCAGTATATAGAAATTTTGGGATTTTGGTACATGGAAAGAGTTAAATTTTGATAGAATTCAAGTTTTCATTAAGGTTCTATGGTAATTCATGATTCAAAAGAATACATGATTAAGGTATTCACATGTTTGTAATGTGACAAACAAGATATATCTTAGGATATATGGGAGATAAATGATGGTATTCACGTTCTTGTTATGTGACCTTTCGAGTAATCATTTTCTTTATACGATGTGATTGGACATATGTATTTTGGATAAGCCTAAAGATTGGAATGGATTATGTTGGAAATCAGATATTACTATTTAAGGATATAACTTTTTTTCGATATTATTTGTCGAATGTTATAATAGTGTAGTTTTAGAAAAAGGGACAACCTGCAGGACGAGCGACAACCCATTGCATCAGACAAGGTTTCGGGAATCGAACCCACAACCGAAGTGCAACATGCCTTTATCGCATACCTCTGGCCTACAGGAAGTCCTTGGTTAGTAGAAACCTCTGTTATTTTATTAAGAGGTATGATAGATGAAGTATAAGTCCATTTTCAGAATCATATTTGAATAACCTCACCATAGATGGACTTATGTATATTTGATAAATTTTTCTAACCTTTTGTTTGAGAAAGATGCAATAACCCATCCTTCTACCACATGATCTGCTAACACATCACGAATGAAAAATTCAACTTCATTTCTTTAAGATATGAAGTTGAAATTGTTCATGGAATGACCACCGATGAGATTGTACCAAAATCATGTAAGTATTTCTTCTAATTCAAAATTTACAACTTTAGGGAAATGATATTGAAAACCAAAAATGTTCTCCTAGTACCCTCATACCCGATGAATCAGATGGTACCATAAATCACCAAAAATTTATGGCTTTGTGATTGTTGGATTTTTCATAGCCTTGTTCTCTACTACTCTATATTAGAACTTGATGGTTATATTTCTCTTCTATATCCATATTTTCACCTATATTATCCTATGAGGAAACCCAGTGATGAGTTACTTTGGGTATTCATTATGTTTCAAACATTCCTTTTTAAAATTATGATTTAGTATTCATTTTTACGATGTGGGTTTCTATGAAAAAAGATTTCAAGTAGTAAATGATTTATAACCCTGACGAATTTCGATGGAGAAATTCATTTTAAGGGGGGGTAGAATGTAACAACCTGAGATTTTATGAGAATTATTCTTTTTAATTTATTTTATGTCTTGTGTTTTATGCTACACCAAGATTATTTTGCGCTATACGCAATACCATATTTGCTTGCAGTATACGCAACACTATTCTTGGATCGTGTTACACACAATTTCAAGTTCGTTTGATAGAAGTTATTCTATACAAAATTGAGTGTGTGTATATATATATATTCAATGTATAAATTAAATATGGTTGGATTATATTATATGAAACAATAATGGAATATTGCACTTCATGCAACCCTAACTTGTCTTGCATTACACACAATCGCGAACTTCCACGATAACGTGTGTTGTACGCAATACCGATTTTCACTAAACAAAGATAGGTTATTAAAATATTATATAAACTAGCCGTCATGAATAGTAATACCAACATTTTGAAATTTTATAAATTTTATAATTCAAAATTGAATTCATTTTTTTATTCGGAATATCGAAATTAGCCTAGGGTGAAATTTTGGTATTCTTCTGAAAACTTTCTATTTTTGATGAATAGTGAAAACATTGAGTTATTGGTTAAAACCAACATTTTATTTAAATATTTATTTATTTTATTTAAATTTTTTAGGTCAAAAATGATAAATAATACCTATATAAGTTCAATGTAATTCATTGGTGTCAATTTATAATAATATAGATATATAAAAGTTCTATTGAACTTTTTTCCGTCTTTTACCAACCTCCTAGGAGCATTTGAAATTGTACATAAAACATAATTTTACCACTTATGTGAGTTGAATTTTAAAAATCCAAGAGACACGGTTAATATCAAGGAGTAAAATGTGGTTCAATAAGATAAAAATATTTTTTGGTGAATTGTAACTTTTTTATTTTTATTTACCACGGTTAAATGTGAATATGGTAATTAAGGGTAAAAATGATATTTCTATTACCCTAACGCATGTACTAATTCTATTGGATAAGTTTAATTTGACCAAAAACAACCTTATGAATAAAAAATTACCCTTTAGGTCCACTTGTATTAGATTAGGACACTTATTATTATTTTATTTAAAGAAGAGTTAAAAGAGTTAAAATCAATGTTTAATAAGTAAAACATTTTTAAAATCGGGTTATACATAATATAAATTCAACTATAAATATTCATTAGAAATTTGAAACTATTTCCTACATAATTTTATTTTATTTATAATTTTTTATACATCAAATAATTTAATTTATTTATGACACATTGATGATGTAATAATTAGCGTATTAATGAAATATTAACATAATTGATATTATAAATACCCAAATAAATTTATTTTGAGACTTTTTATGAATTAAACTAATTTTATAAGTTAATATAACATATTAGGGTTGGATAGATGAATTTTTTTAAGTAATAATGTTGTTAGTAATTTAGAAAAAATAAAATTCCAAATAGTGTAAAAATTGACATAAAAGAGTTTTTAAAACAAATAATATATTATTAATTGATATAATGGTCTTAAAAATATAAGGTTAGGCCAAAAGACTTATATAATAATATATATGACATTAATGAACCAATTGGTGTTCTACTGGCAGTTTATATTAAGTTTATTAACAATATAGTGTAAGAATACAAGAAGACACGATAAAAGTTAAATTATTTAACTTAGAGTTGAATCTAAATGATATGGTTGAAATTGTAACCTAATCTTGTCTAATACATATTGGTTGAGAGGATTTCGACCGATACCCACCCTATCCTCTAAATAAGTCACTTTGTATCCATTATAAACCGAATATTAATTTATTATAAATATTTTATGTTTTTCCTAAGGTTCCCCTCACCCCTCTTATAAAAGGGCACCCCCTTCCTCTCCTCTTTACACAATTTTGAGCATTAAATCATGGCCAAACCCTAAGAATTTATCTTCTAAACAACTTTGGGTATATCATAGAGTTTTTTTCATCTCAAACAGACAACTCTAGTTCCCTAAGAGGAATTTTAAAAGAGGCACATCGAAGAAGAGGTAATCTCTTCTACTGATTCTTTCAAGCTTCTTTCTTCTTCTACTTACTCTAAATTAGAATTTTAATTATAAAGTAATAACATAAGTATTAATTATATATTTATATTTTATTATAAATATGAAAAAACCCTATTTCACCTTCTATCCATCTTACAAAAAACAAAATCACCGCGCGTGCGTACATACAGATAACCATCTCCACGCTGTGGTGTAATATGTTTTTCTACCACCACCTTACTTGGATGTGTATAATGGTGTAAAGAATAACTATATATTATTATTATAAAATGATACATGTTATGATATATTATATCATCCACTCCAATTCCATTCAATAATTATGAGAATGATATCATCACTCGTGCGTACGCACGAATTACCGTCTCCATGACGCGATGAGATTCATTATCCATGATAACCATTAAAGAATGATTATAAAGTATATATAATGAATAATAATGAAATATATGACATAATAACGCAAATGGATTTATGTATATAAAAATTTCATCTACTTACTTCCATTGAAGTCAATAAGGAAAGGAAAATAGCGTTCATGCGTACGTACGGCCTACCGTCTCCATGAACGGTGTATTTCATTTCATTTATATATCTATTATATGTATATAATGAATATATATATTATATATAAATCATTATTTACATTCTGTAATTAATTAAATCATGATATAAGTAAGAATAATATCATGAACAGTAATTCCAAACACGTACGATAAATGAAACGATTTTACCCAGAACAATGCTTTAACATGGAATTGACAAATGAATGGTTAATATAACGTTATAAGTGAATCATATATGATATCATAGATATTATTATGATTCTGTTACAAGATAATAATATGTTTAAACCCACTATATAGGATTATTAGACACATATTGAAGAAATTGGACATAAGGTAGGGGATAATTATTCCAATCTATTTCTTACCCGAGATTGTTTATTCATAAGTATTTACTGGGGTTATGTTTATCATCCATGTCCATATGTTCTAAAAATGTTTTCATAAATTTTTTACTTTTCTTCCATGTAATTTTAAAGTCATTTTAACCCTTTTTTACTTTTACCACATTTTATGGAAGAAATATTTCTTTTGTTTACCATACGAGGTACTTTTTGACTTTTCCGACAAAAGTACGAGAAGAATGTTTTTTTAACTTATACGGAATGAATGGATTTTTACGGTTTCATAATTCTTTATTTTCGTGAAGCTTCCTCTAAAATATTTCCTTATTATTTTAAACAAAATACTTTTCTTATAAAATTTCATGGAATTTTGGGAAAATAAAATTATTTTTAAGAAGAAAGGATAATTTCTGCAGGAATTTGTTTCAAGTGTTTTATCAAAACTATTTTACATTAAGATTAAATTATTTAGCATGTTTATGTTTCACGTATAATTTCTCTATTATTTACATTTTTTGATTATTCTAATGCTGAAATGATATCCATTTGTTTTATATGGATTTTTATGATTGGATGATGTTTATGAAACCTATTTTATTATTTGGGTTATGATGAATGATTTATCTTTATTTTGTGCCTCAAGTAAGAATGATTTCATTATGAGATTTGTGGGACCCATATATCCCACCAATGCATTGGTTAAAGATTTATATCTCATGAGATAGACATGGATGGAATGGAAGGTTAATCCGGTTCCATGATATAGGACTGGAACGAGGAGTGAACTCAATTCAGTAATGGACTTTGTCCACTATGATGGTCTTGGCAGAAATTCCTTGGCTACTATGGAAATCATATCATGTGATTAATGGTTTTCCAAAATTCCATGTTTTTCCCATGTTATTTATCATGATTAATGTTCATTTATGATCTATGCCTTATGAATTGTCAAGATTTATGTCATTATTCATGATTTGTATGTTTTATGTTCTTGTTCTAACATTGAAATGTTTAGGGATTGTTTTATGTTTCTATTTCTACCCTTACTGAGCATTTGAGCTCACAAATTTTATGTTTTCTTTTCCCCAGGATATAAAGGAAGGTTTTAGGTAGGAAAAAAATAATATCTTTATGGGAGATGTTGAGGAATCTTTCACCATGATTAGAAGATTATGTTCCGAGTTTCCAAAGACACTACACTAATATAGTCATTGGGAATTTGTTTTATGATGTATTAAGTATTCCGAAAAAGTAATGTAATGTCCATGTATGTCAAGATTTGGGTCTCTACAAGGGTGGAATTTTCCACTTATATGCATTGGAATGTTAGTCTCAACGGTTTCCACTTAAGGATGAATTTTGTTATTCTGAAGAGCTAAAAACTTGATCTTACCATTTTCCTTGATTATCTAGTTATTTATCAAGTGGTGGGTTGTTTTTTTGAAGGATCTGGATTTCAAGAGTTCACTATTTTTAAAAAAAATCCGAAATTAATGTATACTTGAGATTTTTTAATGCTACATGTGCACTTTCTCCCTAGAAACAAAAATATAAATGTCTTAAATGTGTCAAAACATTACCAATTTTAAATTTTTTATAACCTACTAACTACGATAAAAGTGGTGAGTAGGGTCGAACCTTAAATAGAAAAAGATATAATTATCTAAAATTTTTTATTTTGATGGTGTACATGTGTTTAATAAACTGGTAGAATTCCAATAATTTTTTAATTATTTTTATAAAACTAACAATTTAGAAGGAAAATATATAAAGAAAATTGAAATTGAAATAATTATAATGAACTATAAATTAGAAAAATGTGTCTGGGATGATGAAGCCGTAATCAAAATACTATGAAACAATGAAAAATATTTTTTTTCTATGATTTAATTTTTTATTCTTCCTAATAATCATTAATTAAAAAGGTATAATCATTTTAGATGCTCATTTTATATCTTCTAATTTATTTAAAGTCTAATTATCTAGATTTATAAATAATTTAGGATATGTGTTTGAGTATCGAACCAATCAGTGAAATAAAACAACATGTTAATCACAAAGTGTACTGCCTATATTCACTATAATTAGTTAAAAACGGTTACCCTTCTCATATTGTTGAATATAATATCAATTTAGATGGCCAGTTTTGACTTCAGAAATTATTTTAGTGTAAATATATTTAATAAAGATAAAGTACCAGTTAAAAAATAAAAATAAAAATTAATTTAAAGATAAAATATCAACATGGAATAGATAATAATTTAATTATTTACTCAAAATCATACCTTAACAAAATTACTTCAACATCAAGAATAAAAAAATACATCTGGTGATAAAATAATAATGCATTAAAAATATACCCTCATTATCAAAATGATGATTGCACCCGTCCAAGCTCTCTCAACTTGATGAAATGCTACACTCAATGATATCTAAATGAAATTTGAAAAAATCTTTATGTGTGTCCCCATAACACATTATATACCACCAGATAGAAATGTGATTGGATATGAGTTGGTCCACTCTATTAAGGCTTCATGAAATAGAATGATGAAAATGGTGGATGAGTTAGTTGTTGGAAGCATGGTTGGGTGAAAATTAAGTCCATATTATGGTCGCCTAATATAGATCTATAGCAGGAGCGAGGTGCTCATATTTATAGTGCACTATCGGGTAGGAGGTGGTTGGATAGAGGATGGTGTGCATAATAATGGAATGGGTTGCTGGAGCCTGTGAATTATGATATTCTTTATAGGAAGGTTAGGTCCATTGGTGTGAAGGATGCATGGAGATCCAAGGATGAGGAATGAGGTGCGTGACCTGCCGAGGATGGAGGAGGGAGTTAGTGTGGTGTGTTGGGAAGGAGGAGGAGGGTGACACCATTTCTGAAGGAGGATGGGGGTGTAATGGGGTGTTTCACACCATGGGGACAGGAGGAACCTCATATGGTAGATAGAGGAGGCGGCTGCAAGTGAATATGATGTAGTCCAGTGAAGGAGGATATGGCCTAGTGATAGTGGTGTTGAAGAAGGATGGCGAGACTCAAGAGTTAGAGGAGGAGGATGGTTGGCAGTTAGGTAGGGTTTTCCCAGCACCCTCCATTTTAGGGGTGAAATTATATACCAGAATGAAGCCCCAGATCCCCTGCTTGAAAAAATTGAAATAGAGTATATTCAAATTTCAGACATGAAATTATCTAAATATAAATGTTAAACAATAATAATAATAATTAAATTATATAAATAATTATTATACTGATTAATATAATAATTATTAGATAATTTTGTATAGGTAAATATAAATATATATTCACATGTTACAATATAGATATAGTTAAGTAAAATTAATATAATAAATCTAATTAACTAATAATAATAGTAATGTAAATAATATATAGGTGTTAAATATAATATATACAATCATTATAAACTAATAAAAAATAAAAATTACTAATATTAGTATTAAAATTACTAAAAATAATCAAAATTTAAAAATTAGTAAAAAAGTAAAAATATTACCTAAACCAAAAAATTATGATTCAAAAATTTTATTTAAACTAAGTGAAAACAAATAATAACGTGTTTGAAATTTCATGTTCATAATAGGATATCTCCAAGACCAATTTTGTTGCAATAAATATGCACAAAAATATCATAGTGATTCTATTTGGACCGACTAATGTTTCAACAATCTCCAATGACTTATTGAATAGAGTTTTTATCTATTACGATGATTTTTTTGTTATTTTACATAGATGATATTATTATTTACTCGAAATGAAAGGAGGAGTATATGGAGAATTTGGATGTTGTGTGGATGAAATTACAAAAAGAAAATATCTATGAAAAGTACAATAAATGTGTTTTCTGGATGGATAAGGTAAAATTCTTGAGGGAATGTTCTCACCAGCAAATAGATATTGGTATATCATTAAAAATTGAAGAAATTAAAGTACAACCTAGACCATTCTCTATGAAATAAATCCATAGTTTCATCATATTTTATGGGTACTATCGATAATTTATGAGAAAATTTCCACGATTTTCAATCCCACTAACCAACATAAATCGAATAGGGGTGAGGTTTATCTAGAATTAGGGATGTGATTAAAGAAGTAATGATCTATAGAAGGGCCTAATTACTACACAAGTTCCCACATTAACTACCAGTTGGGTAGGATTTTAGTTTATAGTGATTCATATAAATAAAATTTAGGTTGTTTACTGATTTAAGATTAAAAGTTGATATCCTATGCCTCCCTATACTTAAATATCCATGAGTAGAACTACTATAAACACGATCTGGAATCGGTTTCAGTGATATTTTAATTGAATATTTACGAGCATTATCTCTATGGGGATAATTGTTACATACACACAGATAAAAAAATGTCTCAAATACATATCCACATAAAAGGATATCAATATGTTATAGTGAAGGTGGTTATATATGTTTAATGATTATGATCATTCAATCAATTAACATCCGAGGAAGGAAAAAAGGTGGTAGGTTCTCTGAGTAGAAATCATCTGCAACCCCTTCCATGATGATAAAGGGATACAATATTATTGGATATACAAAAGATAAAAATTGAAATAATAAAAGGATCTTCATCCTACATTTCTCAAAATACACTTCGATCATCTATTATTGAGAAGATCAAAGAGGCTCAGAAGGATGGTGATGTAATACAGGAAAAGGTAATGAATATTTTAGAGATTAACATTTCTAATTATGAATTTTTCTACTTTTAAACATGAATATGTGTACCATGAAAATAATAACTAAGAGGTAATGTTTGGATTTTGCACATAGCTCATAATTATTTATTCACATAGGAAGCACAATGATGTATTGAGATTTGTAGCAATCAATTTTTTTTGGATAACATAAAGATAGATATTTTGAAAATTTCAACCTTATGATTTCTATGAAAACAATACAAGGATGAGTGTAAAAAGTATTAGTGTATGAAGAAACCATTTCTTATAACAGTGTGTAAATGGGAAAACATAACCATAGATTTCATCATAGGACTCCCCAGGACCCCTAAAGGAAATAAAGAGATATGTGTGTTAGTGAATTTTATTACCAAGTCTATGAATTTCATTGATATCAAGGAATATTTCTATCTTGGCCAACTCAAAAATATATATACAAGGGAAGTGGTAAGATTTCATGGAGTTCCAGTCTCTATTATATTTATCAATATTTGAGGATTACCTCAAGGTTTGGAGAATACTTAAACTTTTTTGGATATATAACAAATCATCAACACAATTTATCAACCTCAAATAGATGTTCATTCTGAAAAAACCAATCAACTCTAGAGTATATGATGGTATCTTTTGAAATGGATTTACACGGATGTTGGTATCAACACCTTACGCTAGTGGAGTTCTCATATAAAACTATTTTCCATTGTAGAATTGAAATGGAACATTTTGAGGCTCTGTATGGGTAGAGGTGATAGAATCCAACATTCTTGGATGAAGATGGAGAGAAGAATATGATAGGAGAAAAACATATCCAAAATATAACAGATAAGGTTCAGACTATTTAAAATCATATGAAACCTGTAAAAAGTTGATAGAAAACCGATACATACAATAAATGGTGATACATAGAGTTTGAGGTTAGAGATAAATTGTTCCTTCATATATTGATATAGATGAAATTCATGAGGTTTTGTAACAAGGGAAACCATAGTACAAGATATACCAGCCTCTTCAATATCCTTGATTTTATATTAGTCGTGGACTATCGACTAACACTGCCACCTATCCTAAATCAAATACAAGACGTGTCACATGTATCCCTATTGTGGAAGAACATATTAGACCCCTCACATATTATGAATCTATAGTTGGTACCATTTGAAAATGACCACACATAGGGGAGAATCTTATTAATATATTAGAGTGTAGAGACAATGTTATAAAAAATAAGAAAACATAGTTTATAAAAGTGATTTTGGGAAATAAAAAGTTTGAGGAAGCAACTTGGGAACCAAAAGAGGTGATGAAATTGATGTACTTTCATCAATTTTAGAATATAAATGAAATGTCAACGGTTAAATTTCTTAAAGATGGGAATAATGTAACCACTTGAACATTTATAAATGAAATTCCACTATTAAATTAGTAAATTATTTATTAATAAATTAAATTATAGAAAACATATGCACTAATTTGGTTACTTCAAACCTTTATAAGTTCTATCCTACCAAATTTAAAAAACCATTAAAAATCATAACCATTGATAGTATAGACATTATACAGTTATAGTTTGACTAATATATATATATATATATATAAGGTCTTGATAAATCCCTTTGACATATCCAATATAAGTTAAGGCCTCGATATGTAAGATCATACCCCATGAATCCCATTTATCGAACCTTATGAGGGTGATAACATCACTGGGATTTTCCATTGACCAATCCCAAGCTAAAATTACAAAATTAAATAGAATATGAAACCATATATGGGAGACATTCAAGATCATTGATATCATAAAGCAATCCATGTTGGTCAAACCACCCTATAGAAATACCACCACTTCACAAATTACCCTTAGAGAATTTGTGGTGTAATAAAGGAATGTATATATAGAACCGAAAATATGAATTTTAATATTTTTATTTCTAGTAACATAATGGTTATATTTATCTTTTATTACTTTATAATTATTAAATAGTACATTTAATAAAAATTATATTTTGATGTGATCAAACATAAATTGTATTCTTGGGAAATATATTGTTTAAATCAACATACTGTTTTTGATGAATTAAATATTTTTTAGAGATAATTTTTATATTAATAAAATATTTTTATTAAATAATATTTATCAAATATAAATTATAATATATCTTTAAAAATTAAAATTTAATTTCTATAAGGTTCAAAAAACAATTATTTTCAAAAGATGAGTATTTTTTTTACAAATGGGGATTTGTTATTTAAAAGTGTAAATTGTAATATTTTGAGAATTATTTTCATAAAATAAATATTATTTTAGAAATCATCATGTTGAAATTATCCAATGGCGAATTCTTCAAAATTTTCTAAGATAATTTAATTTTGGAGAAAAAATAAAATACAGTATAATTATACGATATGTATTAAAATATCATGAAAACAAAAAAGTTAAATAATGAATACTATAAGGAGTATTGACGACCATAAAATTTTTCCCCTTTAAGATAATGTGTTTTGAATTAATAATATCAAATATATCTTAGGGTGAAGTTTTGGTATTTTTCTGAAAAACTTCTATTTTTGATGAATAGTGAAACCACTAAGTGGTAGTTAAAGAAACTGAATTTTTCGTTTAAATAAGAATTTTTCACTTATATGATTTGATTTTCAAAAATCCTACATACATGGTTGTCATGAAGAAGTAAAATGTGGTTCAATGAGATTAAAATAATTTTTTGGTGAATAGTAACTTTTAAGTTCTTAATCGCGATTAGTGGTAATTAGTGTAGTTTAAGGTAAAAATAATGTTTTAATAATATGAGATGAGCTTGAAACATGTCCTACCCTCATTGGATGTGTCATGGCCGACAGAGACAATCCATAGGTCAACTTGGGGACCCCATGGAGCCACTTTGGTTGGGAAATGACATAAATAATTTTTTATTTAATGTTAAAGTAAAAATGACACAAACATGTGATGTTTTACTAAAACAATTTTTACATGGGGTTATACAAGTCATATTTTTGATTATAAATAGTAATTGGAAAGCTAAAAATATTTTCTACATCATAGTATTTTTTTATAATTTTTTTTACTTTAAATAAATTAAATTATTTATGAAATCATGATGATGCAGCGATTACCTCATTAATAAATGATTTAAATAAAATGAAATGATAATGTAAAATATATGAAATACACATGTCCAAAACCTATTTTATGGGTGGATTTATAACCCTTATCACCTTACCCTCAAATTATATCAATGTGGGACCTTTTGAATCCGAAACTCATTTTAAAATAATGTAACATTTCTTTACTTTCCAAGAGTGACCCTCCTCTCCTCTTATAAAAGGCCCCCACCTCTACCTCCTTACCCACACTCCCAAAGCCTTTTGCTCGGCCAACCCCTGCCCATTTTGTCTCTACACATCCCTCTCTTACTCCTTGAAGCCTCACTTTGGGCAGAAGTCTTCCCAAGGAAGCCTTTGAGCTCAAACCAAAGGGAGTTACCCGATTTTAAGGTAATGTCTTCAGTTGAGTCCTTTTGTATTATTTTGCTTCTCCAACCCCCTAAAATCTTTTTATTCATTTCATTTGTAACAAATCCAGTATCTTTAATATACTAGGATTTTTTTATAAGAAGGATTCGAGCTACACTTACACACACCTACATCTAATGGTTAAAGGACATACTGTTTCCGTGGATGGTGAATTTATGCCTCCCGAAACGATGATTGTTCAACATTATTTTAACACCTTCAGAGGTGGCCATTAAGATGTAACTATATTTATATATGATATATAATATGTTTATGTTTTCCTTAAGCTTATGAATTTTTCATTTTGGGCATACCTTTATGGTTTCCATTATGGGTAAACGCGATATCTTCATTTAAGGAAGTGCGGACTACCGCCCCCTCAAAGTGATTTGATTAGTTAAATATCATATGTGTGACATATAAAGTATAGAACTATGATATTATATATGATATTATACTATAATTATAATATACCTTTATATCATTATTATTCTATACTATAAAATACGAAATAGAAATGAAAGTAGCGTTCATGCGTACGTACGGCTTACCGTCTCCATGAATGGTGCATTTCATTTCTTACCACTAAATGATTATGTAATATTATAAATGAAAATATATAATGGATATATATGATTTATATGATATATATACATCATGATTATAACTCTGGATATAATGGATACATGAATAACTTGTAATTATAAAGAGCATATTTTGACTCAAGTACCAATGATCGTTAAAACGACCGTTATTAACTTAAATTATTACATAGTGTTCATGACATGGAAATAAGTGATATAAAAGGAATAATGAACTTGAAAAAGGATCTTAAACAAGTAGAAATTAACTCAAGTTTATTATTCAGGAGATTAAAGAACGATCGAGTCAAGTCGGACCTGAGGTATGGGACTTCGTCTCAATCTCCTTTCATTGAGGCATATTTTGTTTTATACACAACCTTATTTTATACGGTGTATAAACCCCTTTGACTTTTACATTTATTCAAAAGGAATATTTTTTATACGAAGCGTTTACTAAACAAAAAAAGGGAATGTTTTTGTCGTACATATGCGGCGACAACAACTTCTCCGCCGCCGTGACCATTATTTGAGTTTCGGCTTCCTCTACAAGCCATACTTTTTTTAAAAAAAGAAAAATAAATACCAGGTTTTTCTTTTCTTTTATTTTGGTATTGAAAATTGTTTTCATAATGTTTTTATATCAATGTGTTGTATTGATATCTTTTTATTGAAAGGTGGAAATGTTATGTTTCCTTTATACATGTTTTATGTGATACAATTATGTTGAGGTTCTTGGGAATTATTATGAAGATGGGTGGTTCCGTGATAGACTAAGGGCAGGTGAGCCTTATATAGATCTCCAATGAATTGGGTAACATGAAGGAGTGAAATGTTAAGGTTTCTCCGAAGAGATTTAGGGAATCTACTGTGATGGGTATTCCAAACTTAACCAAGAGGGTTACTCCCTACGTAAGAATGTTATGAATGCCTCAAGTTACCTTTATGTCTTATGATTTCTATGATTTATTCCTGATTTGATGAGGTATGTTAAAGTGCTTATGTTTTATGGGTAAAGTATGATTTCATTCTTATGTATATATGTACCCATGTTTCCTTTCCATATTTTTATATCCCTTACTGAGATTTTTATGATCATCCCAAGTTTTTTGAAATTTTTTTCACAGGTCAAGGGAAAGGTACATGATATGATGATAGTGTCCAGGAAGTGTCAAGAAAGAATCCATGTTTTATTTTAAATATGTTTCCATTGATGGGAAAGAAGAATACTATCTTTATGTAACAACTTTGTTTATATATGGAATGTAATGCAAGATTTATGATCTAATTCTCTAAAACTCTAAACCCGAAAAGATCCTCAATGTGTAATCTTGTAATAACTCAAGATTAAGTAAGGTTTAAGGCTGGGGCCTTATAGTTGGTATCAAAGGACAGTTTAGATAACTTTAGGAGTTAGAATTATATTAAATTATTATCCAAAAATATATTTTTTTATGGTCAAATTCAAGTGATATAGTATTTGAAGATTACCGTGATGATTCATCTAAGACATGTTTGTTCAGAATGGTTTTCCGCAGAGGAAATAGGGAAGCAGTGCTAGGAAGGCATACAGATGGAAATAACCTTCCTAAAGAGCATCCTAAGATGGTCAGAATTGGAACTGAACAGTTTGTTGTAGTAATGGCGCAGTTTACTCAAGCGATAAATGGTGGTGGTATCCATGCACGAGATCAGCCAGATCAACCGCAGAGGAACATGTCAGTGGTGGAACATTTCATGAGGCAACATCCCCCATCATTCAGAGGATCATCTGACTCTGTGTTAGCTGAAGGGTGGATTAAATCACTGGAGAATATTTTCGATGTCATGGGGTGTTCAGACAATCAAAAGGTTAGTCTTGCTATTTACCGTTTGGAGGGTGAAGCAGTTCAGTGGTGGTCGATGGTTAAAAATATCAGGGATGCTGATGAGATTGATGCTCTTGACTGGGATGAATTCAATGGTATGTTTCTTGAGAAGTATTTTCCTAAGTCTGTTCGACTTAGGATGGAAAAACAAATCTTGGAATTGAGGCAAGAGGAAGACTCATTGGCTACCTATGAAGAAAGGTTCACTCGATTGGCAAGGTATGCTCCAAATTTTATCCGAGACATTGATAGTAAAATCAATCGTTTTTACTCAGGATTAAAACCAAAATATCGAAGGGCATTAGATTCTCGTGAGTTTAAAAGTTATGAAAAACGTGTTCGATGTGTTGAGAAGGTGGAAATGGAGTTTTCCGATGATCAAGTGTTCTATAACAACCATCAGAAGAAGAGACCGAGGTGGCAGGAGAAAGGGAAGAATTCTTCAAAAAAGTCTGATGGTAAGAAATCTAAGTTTCCACTTTGTGATAAATGTGGCAAAAGGCATGCTGGGGAATGTCTTTTGAATTCTAGAAAGTGCTACTGATGTGGTAACATGGGACATAAGGCTCGTGATTGCACTGAAAAAGATCAAGGTGAAGGTAAGACCAAATTTGATTTACAGTTAGTGAAATGTTTTAAGTGCAATGAGATGGGTGACTATGCAAATGAGTGTCTGACAAAGAGCTTGAGTGATGGGAAGCAGTTAGACTACAAGCAGAAAGGGGTGGTGAAATCCTTTGCAACTACTTCAGCAGATGTTGGGCCATCAAATGAAGTTGTATCATTTACTTTATTTGTTTTTTCAGATTATGCCAGTGTGTTGTTTGATTCAGGGTCCACACATTCTTTCATCTCTGAAACCTTTTCTAGTAAAATGGGAATACCATCTCAATAAATGACTCCTAAACTTTTGGTAAAAACACCTGGAGGAAATGTTAAGGCAAAATGAATTTATAAGAATCTTCCAATCCTTATCTGTGGAAAGAACCTACTTGCAAACCTTATTGTTCTACCTCTAGTAGAGTTTGATGTTATCCTGGGTATGGATTGGCTCTCTATTTACCATGCTAAGATTGACTGTAGAGATAAAAAAGTTTCTTTTCAGAAATAATTTCAGTTTGTGTACAAGAATGAACCCTTACTGTTGATAACTTATCAAGGGACAACAAACTTGTAAAAGATGGAAATGAATGTTACCTTGCACACATTGTTGAAAACAAGGGAACTGTTCAGATTAATGATGTTCCAGTGGTAAATGAGTATCCTGATGTTTTTCCTGATGAGTTTCTTGGAATAATACCAGATCGGGAAGATGAGTTTACTGTGGACTTAGTTCCTGATGATAATCCAATTTCAAAACCCCCCTTATCGAATGGCTCAAATTGAACTTTTAGAGTTGAAGGAGCAATTGCAAGATTTATTAGAGAAAGATTTCATTCGACCTAGCACATCACCATGGGGTGCTCCTGTTTTATTTGCTAAAAATAAAGATGGTTCAATGAGACTTTTCATTGATTATAGACCCTTGAATAACATCATTATTAAGAACAAATATCTTTTGCCTCATATCGATGATTTGTTTGATCAGCTCCAGGGAGCTTAGTATTTCTCAAAGATTGACTTGAGATCGGGGTACCATCAACTGAAGGTAATGGAAGCAGATGTTCTGAAGACTGCGTTTTGTACAAGATATGGCCATTATGAATTTGTAGTAATGCCTTTTGGGATAACCAATGCACCTGCTATATTCATAGAATTAATGAATAGAATTTTCCATGAGTTCTTGGATAAGTTTGTTGTGGTTTTCATTAATGATATTTTGGTGTTTTCTAAAAGTATATATGAGCATGAAAGACATTTAAGGGTTATCTTGCAAACCTTAAAAGAAAAGAAACTGTATGGAAAATTCAGCAAGTTTGAGTTTTGGTTGCAACAAATTTCTTTCCTTGGTCACATTGTTTCTAAATATGGGATAACTATTGATCCTGTAAAAACAAAAGTTGTGGAAGACTGGCCAAGACCCACAAATGTAACTGAGATTCGTAGCTTTCTTGGTTTGGCAGGCTATTACAGAAGGTTTGTTAGAAATTTTTCACGGTTATCTAGTCCAATGACTAAGCTAACTCGGAAGGGTGTTAAGTTTATCTAGACAAAAGAATGTGATGATTGTTTTCAGGAGTTGAAAAGAAGATTGGTGAATGCTCCAGTTTTGGCACTACCTTCCAGGAATGGTGAGTTTTTTATCTACAGTGATGCTTCATTGATAGGACTTGGTTGCGTCCTAATGCAGAATGATCAGTTAATTTCTTATGCTTCACGACAGTTGAAAAATCATGTGGTAAATTACCCTACACATGATTTGGAATTAGCTGCTGTTGCTTTCGCTTTAAAAATTTGGAGGCATCATTTGTATGGAGTAAAGTGTGAAATATATACTGATCACAAAAGTTTAAAGTATATATTCACTCAGAAAGAGTTAAACATGAGACAGAGGAGATGGTTGGAATTAATCAAGGATTATGATTGTACAATTAATTACCATCCGGGAAAAGAAAATAAAGTGGCTGATGCTTTGAGTCAAAAAAGTAATGATTCATTAGCAATGTTGCGTTTTGAACATGATCCTTTGGTTAAGGATTTGTTGAACTTTGGCATAGAAGTTGTTGGTGCAGGAAGCTCTTCTGTTTTGTTGCAGGTATCAGTGAGATCATCTCTATCAGATAGAATCATGAAAGAACAGAAGCAAGACAGTGAGTTGTAGAAAAAGTTAGAGCTGGTTCAGAAAGGTAAGTTTCCTAAATTCAACATTGATAATGATTGCGTTTTGAGATTTGGGAAGAGATTGTGTGTTCCTTGTGATTCACAGTTTAAGAGAGAGTTGTTATGTGAAGCTCATAGTTCTCCATTTTCAGTTCATCCTGGCAGTACTAAGATGTACAGAGATCTGCGAGAGTATTACTGGTGGGATGGAATGGAAAGAGATATTGCTGATTTTACTGTGAAGTGTTTGACATGTCAACAGATTAAAGCAGAGCAGCAGTTACCGAAAGGGATGCTTCAGCCTTTACCAGTGCCAGAGTGGAAATGGGAGAATATATCCATGGACTTTTTGTGGGATTACCGAAGATATCTCGAGGTAATAATGCAATATGAGTTATTGTTGATCGCTTGACCAAATATGATCATTTCCTTTCTATACAAGATACTTTTTCCCTTGATCAACTTTCCCATTTGTATCTTAAAGAGATAGTCAGGTTACATGGAGTTCCCCTCTCCATTGTATCTGATCGTGATCCTAGGTTTACTTCTAACTTTTAAAAAGTCCTTCAGAAGTCATTGGGTACTGAATTAAATTTTAGTACAGCTTTTTATCCTCACTTAGATGGGCAGTCAGAATGAACAATTCAGACCTTGGAGGATATGCTACGAGCTTGTTCGATGGATTATCAGGGAAGTTGGGACCAAAATCTTTCTTTGGTTGAATTTTCATAAAATAACAGTTTTCATTCCAGTATACAGATGGCACCATTTGAGGCGTTATATGGGAAGCGGTGTCGAAATCCATCTTTCTGGGATGAAGTGGGTGAAAGGAAGTTGACGGGACCAGAATTGGTAGAAGAGATGGCAGAAAAAGTTCAGCTGATTCAGAAACACATGAGAATAGCTCAGAGTAGGCAGAAGAGTTAGGCAGACAACATGAGGAAGGATCTATCTTTTGAGGTAGGTGATCATGTTTTTATCAAAGTCTCACCATGGAAAAGTGTGATGCGATTTGGTAAGAAAGGAAAGCTGAGTCCAAGGTTTATTGGACCATATGAAATTCTGGTGAAAGTTGGATCAGTTGCTTACCGAGTGGCTTTACCTCCGAGTTTATCTCAGGTACACAATGTTTTTCATGTTTTGATGCTGAGAAAGTATATGCCAGATCCATCTCATGTTTTGAGTCTAGAGGTAGTTCAGCTGGAAGAGAACCTATATTATGAGGAACAACCGGTCTAGATTCTTGACCATAGGGAGCAACTGTTACGGAATAAGGTGATTAATCAGGTAAAAGTTTTGTGGAAAAACCACATGATGGAAGATGCAACATGGGAATCTAAAAATGCAATGAGGGATAAGTACCCCCATTTATTCGATAAGTAAATAAATTGCGAGGACACAATTTTCTAAAGGGGGGAAGGATGTAACATCCCAAGTAAGTAATGAATAATATATATTTTTATCTATGTCTATTAATGAATTAGATAGTGTTTTAGTGGCTTAAAATGAAAATAAATCCAATCTTAAGCATGTAATACACTAAAATTTTTAAAAGATTGTTTTACTGATTTTTGATGGCAAACCATTTTTAAATATATATTTTGAAAATTTTATAATCTATGTTTGTCAAAATAAACTTATTCTTTATGATTGGGACATCAAAATATACTTTGTGTGAATTTTTGGTATTTTTCTGATAAAGTTCATTTTTTAATGAATAGTGAAAAATGTTGTATTTTAATTCAAAACCTCTTTTTAATCTAATTTATTTATATGATTGGAATATCTTTTGAATTGGTTTTGAATTAAAATTAGAATATATTTTTACCATTTTATCCAATGGTGGTCATTGGAATCAATTTCACTATGAAATTGGACTTAAACTAGTGTCAATCTTTTGATACTTATTGTTTCATAAAAACACGCTATCTGTCATGACAGCGGGAATTAATTATTAAATTAATTAATATGACTTATATGATTTGAATTTTGTAAAATAGAAATCATTTTTGATTTCGGAATATCAAATATAGCTTAGGGTGAAGTTTTGGTATTTTTCTGAAAAACTTCAATTTTTGATGAATAGTGAAACCACTAACTGGTAGTTAAAGAAACTGAATTTTTCGTTTAAATGAAAATTTGTCACTTCTGTGATTTGATTTTCAAAAATCCAACATACATGGTTGTCATTAAGAATTAAAATGTTGTTCAATGAGATTAAAATAATTTTTTGGTGAATAGTATCTTTTAAGTTCTTAATCGCGATTAGTGGTAATTAGTGTAGTTTAAGGTAAAAATAATGTTTTAATAATATGAGATGAGCTTGAAACATGTCCTACCATCATTGGATGTGTCATGGACGACCAAGACAATCCATGTGTCAACTTGGGGACCCCATAGAGCAACTTTGGTTGGGAAATGACATAAATAATTTTTTATTTAATGTTAAAGTAAAAATGACTCAAACATGTGATGTTTTACTAAAACAATTTTTACATGGAGTTATACAAGTCAGATGTTTGATTATAAATATTCATTGGAAAGCTAAAAAGATTTTCTACATCATAGTATTTTGTTTATAATTTTTTGGACATTAAATAAATTAAATTATTTATGACATCATGATGATGCAGTGATTACCTCATTAATAAAGGATTTAAATAAAATGAAATGATAATGTAAAATATATGAACTAAACATGTCAAAAACATATTTTATGGGTGTATTTAGAACCATTATCACCTTACCCTCGAATTATATCAATGTTGGACCTTTTTCATCCGAAACTCATTTTAAAATAATGTAACATTTCCTTACTTTCCAAGAGTGCCCCTCCTCTCCTCTAATAAAAGGCCCCCACCTCTACCTCCGTACCCACACTCCCAAAGCCTTTGCATCGGCCAACCTCTGCCCATTTTGTCTCTCCAAATCCCTCTATTACTCCTTTAAGCCTCACTTTGGGCAGAATTCTTCCCAAGGAAGCCTTTGAGATCAAACCAAAGGGAGTTACCCGATTTTAAGGTAATGTCTTCACTTGAGTCCTTTTGTTTTATTTTGCTTCTCCAACCCCCTAAACTCTTTTTATTAATTTCTTTTGTAACAAATACAGTATCTTCATTATAATAGGATGTTGTTATAAGAAGTATTTGAGCTACACTTACACAAACCTACATCTAATGGTTAAAGGACATACTGTTTCCGTGGATGGTGAATTTATGCCTCCCGAAACGATGATTGTTCAACATTCTTTTAACACCTTCAAAGGTGTCCATTAAGATGTCACTATATTTATATATGATATATAATATGTTTAGTTTTTCCTTAATCTTATGTATTTTTCATTTTGGGCATACCTTTATGGTTTCCATTATGGGTAAACACGATATATTCATTTAAGGAAGTGCGGACTACTGCCCCCTCAAAGTGATTTGATTCGTTAAATACCATATGTGAGACGTATAAAGTATAGAACTATGATATTATATATGATATTATACTAGAATTATAATATACCTTTATATAATTATGATTCCATTCTATAAAATACGAAATAGAAATGAAAGTAGCGTTCATGCGTACGTACGGCTTACCGTCTCCATTACCGGTGCATTTCATTTCTTAATTCTAAATGATTATGTAATATTATAAATGAAAGTATATACTGGATATATATGATATATATGATATATAAATCATGATTATAACTCTGGATATACTTGATACATGAACAACTTGTAATTATAAAGAGTATATTTTGACTCAAGTACCAATGATCATTAAAACGACCGTTATTAACTTAAATAATTACATAGTGTTCATGAAATAGAAATAAGTGATATAAAAGGAATAATTAACTTGAAAAAGGTTCTTAAAAAATTAGAAATTAACTCAAGTTTATTATTCAGGAGATTAAAGAACGACTGAGTCAAGTCGGACCTGAGGTATGGGACTTCGTCTCAATCTCCTTTCATTGAGGCATATTTTGTTTTATACACAACCTTAATTTATACAGTGTATAAACCCCTTTGACTTTTACGTTTATTCAAAATGAATCTTTTTTATATGAAGTGTTTACTAAATGACAAAAGGGAATCTTTTTGTTGTACGTATGCGGCGACAACGACTTCTCCACTGCCGTGACCATTATTTGAGTTTCGGCTTCCTCTACAAGCCATACTTTTTTTAAAAGAAAAATAAATACCATGTTTTAATATTCTTTTATTTTGGTATTGAAAATTGTTTCCATAATTCTTTTATATCAATGTGTTGTATTGATATCTTGTGATTGAAATGTGGAAATGTTATGTTTCCTTTATACATGTTTTATGTGATAGGATTATGTTGAGGTTCTTGGGAATTATTATGAAGACGGGTGGTTTTGTGATAGACTAAGGGCGGGTGATCCCGATATAGCTCTCCAATGCATTGGGTAGTGTGAAGGAGTGAAACTTTAAGGTTTCTCCGAATAGATTTAGGGAATATACTGTGATGGGTATTCCAAACGTAACCAAGAGGGTTACTCCCTACGTAAGAATGTTATGAATGCCTCAAGTTACATTTATGTCTTATGATTTCTATGATTTATTCTTGATTTGATGAGGTATGTTAAAGTGCTTATGTTTTATGGGTAAAGTATGATTTCATTCTTATGTATATATGTACCCATGTTTCCTTTCCATATTTTTATATCCCTTACTGAGATTTTTATGCTCATCCCATGTTTTTTGAAATGTTTTTCACAGGTCAAGGGAAAGGTACATGATATGATGATAGTGTCAAGGAAGTGTCAAGAAGGAATCCATGTTTTATTTTAAATATGTTTCCATTGATGGGAAAGAAGAATACTATCTTTATGTAACCACTTTGTTTATATGTGGAATGTAATGCAAGTTTTATGATCTAAATCTCTAAAACTCTAAACCCGAAAAGATCCTCAATGTGTAATCTTGTAATAACTCAAGATTAAGTAAGGTTTAAGGTCGGGGCCTTATGCTATATTATTGTTTATTAGTATATAGCCCTGACTCATTCTCATGATTTATTGTTTTATGTTGTTTATACGTTCCCATGATACCTTTATGTTATCATATTTCATCATATATTGATATTAAAGTATATGATTATCACCCCTCTTATGTTACCTGGATATTCCTACAGTCTCACATGTATTACTTTCATCATATTTTTATTTGATTATTACCTTAAGGGGATTTATTACTCACCCCTTCCTTATTTACATCCCCAGGTTATCCGGTACATTTTTAAATCATAAATTAAGTTTAAGGGTGTGTAATAGAGTTTTATTTTATGTATTTTTATTTCTATTTAAAATTTATATGATGTGTACCTAATTACCCAAATACACCAGGCCTCTTGATCTTATGGGATTTTATTAAGTGTATATTTATGAAATAAATCAAGAGATGATGGGTATGAAAGATATGGGTTGTCATATTATCATCTTACACAATAGTGAATATGAAAATTTTAATGTAATTTGATAATATTTATGAATTATTCATAAAATGTTATAGATAATTTGATGAAATTTGTTATGGGGGTAAAAAAGTTAATAGAAGATCCTATACCTACTTTATACTAGGATCCAATCCCTTTCATAATGGTTCCAGATATAACATAATATGATATACATTTATTTTATATTATCTTTTTAATTACAAGAAAATATGAAACTACATGGATTATGATAAAAATTTAAAACCATAAGAAAATTACAATAACATATTTCCAGTGAACATATTCATATTATATGAGAATAGTTTTTATAGAAACTGAACAAAAATACACTATGCATGATACTTTTATGGTTTTGTAGATGAAAAAATATTTAATTACTTATTTTGAACACATCAAAATAAAACATGAATAAATAATAATCAAATACAAAATTACATTCCACATTCACAAGTTGATATATCTGTAAAATAAATTAATAAAACTATATAAGGATTTATATTTTATATTCCATTGAGCTATATTCTTGGGGTATGATCATCAATTTTTTTAACTATGAAAATTTATCATAATATAATAAATGAAATATACACGAGTAAACCTAAAAAATTAGTGAACCTATCCATGTAAGAAGTTCTTGTCACTACTAGATATCAAGGACAAACCAAAATCAAGGATTATAGAAATTATTTTTGATTTTGAAGGACTCACATGATTCACCTAAACATGATGCAACATGAAATAGTGATGTAAGGAATTAAAAATTAAATAATGGAATCACATGAAATCACATAAAATTACTGAGGATTAGGATAACCTACTTTGAAATATGTTGTGTCCTCTCACTATGAATACATATCAAATCATAATTCATCTTCCACATGTAATTTCGCCATGGATAGGGTGGGTCTTATCTAATTTTTGAAACTAATATGAATATAATTTTAAGAAATGATTGCTATATGTGGATATTTATGTACAAAACCAATGTAACTGGGAATTAACAAAGGCTCTGTGAAGTGGATATAATAATTAGAGTGGTGAAGTTGAATTTAATAAAATAATTATGGTAATCTCAGTTTATGGGGAGTTTTTTATTTATTTAATAATATATAATTTTATATTCATTTATTCATCAATAGAACACACACTCAATATTCTTTTTCACTCTTGATACTCTATCCATCAACATAGTATAACTAAATTTCCCATGATTTTTTTATATATGATATACTAATCGAATGAAATTAACAGTATGGGATTTTCAAGTTCCTCACCACCATAATATATCTTCATTCATTATAGATCTAATACCCTAATCTATTTGACTTGTATAATTTATAATTTAACTCATTAAACCCAACCTATATTATTATACACTCAGTTTTCTGGGTAGTGTGGAATTAAGAATAATAAAAGAATATAAAAAGAGAATTATTAATACAATTAGTAATAATAATCCACAACCACACCTCAAATGAACCCTAAATGAAACAAGATTTGTATACTTAGATTATAATAGTATTATGAATGATTTTAAAATTATTTTCTAATGGAGATGATGAGCTGAATCATTTTCGATGTGCCACATGTATTTAACCATTATTCACCCTCATCATTATTGATGCTGGACTCTGACTCCATTGTGACTACATGAAATATCATGGGGTTCTTTGTATACCAGTTCATCATCTTCATTTCCTCTTTATGTGATTTATTCCAGTTTACAATTCATTGAGAGATCTTTGTTCACTAAGGGAGAGGGAGAGGAAATATAGACGGACCTGACCACTACTATCTAATTAAATATGGATGATGAAATAGATTGAATGTAAAAGATATTTTTATGAACATCCATAATGTTTGTAGATCATGATCCAAGTGTATTAGGGTGATAAATGTTGATGAATCCATGTGGGAAATTGAGAACATGATGAGGCAGATGTATCCTCATTTATTTTGTATGAAAGTGATGAATTTTGAGGGAGAAATTCATTTTATGGTTGAATAATGTAACATCCATAAACTTAATGAATTTTTTGAATAAAATAAATTTCATTGATAGATGTTTCTGTACACAATACAAAGTTATGCATGATGTTAATGCAACATTGGGTTAGCTTGTATTTCACAGGATACCATGTTTTAACAAAACCATAATATATCGTTAATATTATACAAACATGATTATTATAACCCAGAAATTAAAACTATGTATAATAGTAGTAATAAATACTTTTAAAATATTAGGTATATTTTTTATATAAAAATACACATTTATAAAACAATACAATATTTTTGGTAAAGTCTTTATATGTTTCGAAAATACTATTTTCTATGAAAATTCCCTTTATTTTGTTTGTGAAAAAACAATAGAAAAATATTTTACACTATGATAAATTAATTTTTTTTTAAAACATCATTTTTTCAATCATCATCTCAAAATTTTAATAGTTTGAATTTGGGTATTTTTATGAAAAATTTAATTTTTTATAAATAATGAAAAACATTAATTGAAAACTTGCGTATTTTTAAAATTTATTTTTAAAGTGAAATTATATATTAAATTGATGTTAATGTTATATTACATTAATTAATCATCCATCAATATAGTGTAGTTCATTTGAAACAATTCCATATTGCATTTTTATATAAAATCTTTGGAAACTTTTGAACATTTTCTCTTTAGAAACCCGCTTCGTCGTCAATGTTGTGGGATTATTTTTAAATTAAAATTTTCTAATTAAGTTAATGGAATTGAAAAATTGATTTAATATTTGTAATAATAATAATTTATATTATTTAATAAATTCAAATTATATTTTTACCAAAATTAATAGTGAATGTAGTAAAAAATAATTACGGCAGTTAAGGTAAAAATGGGTTTACTAGGGGGTTATACTAGAAATATAAGTGTATAAATAACCAATAAAATTATCTAAAAACTATTTTACAGAAATATTTATACAATTAAAACTCTATTGTTATATAATGTCCAATATTTGTGATTTTTGTGTATGAAAAAACATAGGGCCACTCTATTATTTCGAAAAATACCAAGTTTGTCCACTCCCCCACTAATAAAATTCCACCCATATCCTCTCTTCTTCACACATTAAAAACGTTTTTGTTTGGAAAATAAATACCCAAATCAATTAAAAAATCACCTTAACACATCCTTTAATCCTTATTTTTTACATAAACTCTTACTAGGAAGGTTTTTAGGGAAAACGTAAGGAGGATAACCAAGGAAGATGTAAGGTTCATCAATGTGCATTTTGGGTTTATCTCATCCTCCACTTCATTAAATTATTTTTATAACATTATTATATAATAAAATAAGAATATTAAATATAATTATATTTTTATGTTAATTGAATAACCTACCACTATCTCCTCTTCCATCAAATGGATTACAAAATCATTGTTCGTGTGGACGACATACTACACGCTTTAAAACCGATGTCATTTGTTTTTTCCATTACCACCACTCAAGTGTAGTTTTAATGATATATTTATTATTTATATGTGATATTAATGTTTTTTATGATTTCTTAATTATTATATCACACATACCTTCATACTCTCCATTTTTTTGGAATATGCTAATGTCACTCATGTGTACGGTCAACCGCCTTGCAATGTGATGTGATTCATTCACGCTTTACATGAAATATATTAAAGATGATTTTAATAAAAATTTGTGATATATATGAAATAAAAATGATTATGTAATTATAATACATATCATTGAACTTTATTTCTATTAATATGAAAATAAACTAGAAACAACATTCATACGTACATACAACCTACTGGCGAGAACACTGTATTTCATTTTATATCACTAAATTTTACAAATACAATAAATAAATATATACTAAACATATGTGACAATAAAATTGTTGTTACAAGGATATTATGATATAATGATCATAGTAATAGGATAAAAAAATAATAAATCAAAACATAGAAAGAAAACAAAGTAGTTATTACCAAAAATTTGACTTTAACATGGTATTGTTAATAAACAGATAATCAAAGGTCATAAAAAAATAAAATATGGAATGATATAAATGAATATGTTTCTATAATATATGTTTTAAAAACTTATATTTATTTCACAGGAGGTTTTAATGATAAAAAATGATTTCAATGCTTAAATTAAGGGATTTTTCCTCAATTTTCATTCTCTGAGACGTACGTTATGTTATTAACTTATAATATTTTACGAGGTGTATATACAGCCCATTTGACATTTAATATCATGATTTTATTTATCCTTATTATATTTTTACATTCTATTTTATTTTATCCTTTCACAGGGCTTATGATTCGAGGTTACCAAAGTACTAATGGATTTATGTGACAATTTCCCATTTATCACGGTTGTTTATGATTTAGCCTCTAATGTTGATATCTCATTACCTACCTCTTAATAAATATTTGGAATTTCCATAAAAAATATTTATTCATTATATTTTCAATTAAAAGTAGTATTTTTTCTCACATTGGTACTTATAATAAATAAGTAAATGTATTTATGAAAATACATTTTAATTTCTCTATTTAGTCAAAAATCCATTTTATACAAAAACCACATTTAAAAAAAAATAAAAAATATTTTTTCTCCAATTATATTGAAAATAAATTTTAATGCTTGATTGAATTTTGTTCCAAATCCTTTTAAAGTGATCTTCATGTTATTTTCCAAACAAAAATTATTTAGCTTTAGTGAAAAAATGTTAAAGGAACCTTTATTTTAATGTGTACAACATGAATGAAATAATACAATGTCTTGAAAAATAATTTATTCTAATATTAATTTATAATGTTAAGGTTATTTTTAAATATAATGTTTTTCAAAATGTTTTTTGTTTTAAAAAACATGTATCTAATGAAAAAAATATTTTTCTCCAAAAATGTTTTCAATAATCTTTCCACATTATTTTATGTCTAAGATGGAATCCATTAGGTTTACCTGTTCCTTACTAAGGATATGATCCAAGTATACCATTTTTATTATTTCCATTAATTTTTTAGGATTTTATGGAATTATTTTTATGAAAACTTCTTCTTTTCCATGAGTAATAGTTTTAGAAATTGATTATGAAACTCACTTATATTCATAGGTTATGCTATGATGAAATCATTGTGAAACCTACTTCTTCTCATGAGGTTATGATATAAAGAAAATTTTATGATTCCAGTTTCATTTAATGGGTTAAGATATGTTTAATTTTTATGATCCTATGGAACAAAAAAATATGTTTTTAATTTTGAGATGGGTGGGACCTATATCTCCCTCTAATACATTGGGAAATTATTTATATCTCATGAGATATTCAAGACTAGGACAAGGATTGAACTTAGTTTAGTAAGGGAATTTTTCGAATATGATGGCCTTGGAATTGAAACATGAATACTATGATGGTCTGGGGAGTAAACCCATTCTAATAAGATAGCCTTGACAGTGATCCTTGACTAATATAGAAATTATTTTCTACATTATGTTTATTTTATAAATCCATTTCTTATGCTAATGTTATGCTCTCATGGATCATGTTTTTTGATTACCTTATGATTCATGTATTATGAACTACCTATATTCTATATAGGTATTTTTTTTATGATCTTTGATAAGTAGGTTATGATCTTCAAATGTTACGTTCATTTTATCATACAATTAATTTCATGTTATACTTATATTCTACCTTGTTTACCCTTACTGAGGATCTGGGCTCACCCATTTTTATGTTTCCTTTACCAAGGTTATGATGAAATGTATTTTGTATGATATTTCAAAGAAGGTTGATATTTATGAATAATGTTGTGGGAGATGGCATATCCCACTTATGGATCATAGTTTATGTATCAAAATTACTAAAAGATCTAAACTATTATGGTCATCAGGAATGTGTTTGTGTAATCTAAAAAAAATTCAGAAAAAATAATTTAATATCTATATATGATAATCCTAGGTCACTATATATATAGATAATTTTAATAATTTTGTTTTATACTGAGGCAATATATATGTGCATATATTGAATTATGATCTTTCTTATTTATGGTTAAATTATATGGATGATTTAGTTAATCTTATTAAGTATTTTATGACTTATGGTATGGATTTTATTACTTAAGAGGTTGTGAAGTATTCAATCATGTCCAGGGATCTTCAGATTCATTATTTAAAGATATAGGTTATATGGGTTAAATTTAATCTTGAGTTTCATAGTATAACAGATCAATTGATGATAAGTATCAAAAATAAGAATAATGAATGTGGAATTAGTAATTTTATATGTTATCCTAATATAAAAAAACAAAATTAAGAGGTACTACCCAACGAATATATTTAGGTATAGTATATCATAGAATAAATGGGAATTCCCTATCTATAATAATGTTGATGATCTCTGAGTTTTTTAACAACCCTTATAGAAATGATATGTGTTAGTTAATGATGGGTTTATTATATGATATCACCACTAGATATGTGTGTGATTTGAAAAGGACCATGATTTGAAGGGTATGATTTGAGCCTGTTTCGTATTATTTTTTATATCTAATTGAGCAATTTGACTCCTATCAACATTATGTGATTTCTTATAGTAATGTTTCTAATGTATTAATTCTTCATTTTGAGCTTTTATATTTCTATGAATTATTATTTTTCATATCTATTAAATAAAATTTTAAAATAGTATGTTTGATTTTATTGTTTTTTTCAGACCAAATGAAGTGTTTGGTCGGAATGGTCCAATTATTTAGTGGAGAATCACACAAAAAACAATAACATGGGTGTATATGGGTTTATGGTATATTATAATCTATTTAATAGTGTTTCATGGATTAATGTTTCAAATGAGAATTCATTTGTTGTAGATATCAATAGTTGTGGTGGTATGAGAAGACATTCTCTATTGTGGTACATGCTAAGGAGATAATCATACTATGATGCTTATTATAGGATTAGGGTTTTTTATTATTGAAAATTTTAAAATCCAATAGACATGATAGAATATTTTGAAATAAAATCACATTTATGTTTTACATTTTAATTTATTAGATAGAGATTTTTTTTATTTTTAGCATGATGTTGATGTTTCATTTTTTTAGATTGGTGTCTCCTTGTTATATCTCCAGGTTTTAGGCCCATTTATTTCATTTTTTGTCTTTTTTATATGATATTATTTTGTTGTTTTCTCTAAAAAGAATATTGTGTCAAAGGTAAAAATAATGAAATATTAAAGAATCCTTCCCAATTACCAATACATATTGAGTAAGTTCATTGGAGTAATCCTAACATGTGAAATTGTTCCACAAGCTTTCCCTTATGTATGCCTTCTTATCATGGGAGAATCTTATGTAACCATACATAATAATAATATTACTCTTACTTATCATATCAAAAAACTTTTTTATTCTTTTGTTTCCTTTTTCATATCACAGTTTTGACTCATATTTGATCATAAGTGTCTAAAATCTATTCTAGTTTCTATTTATTCCATGTGACCATTATTTAAATATATGTATAAGCTATATTTAGAGGTGATTTTTGAATCCACATAATCATTTTTCAATACTCCACATCACATAAAAGTTAATTTTTTATTAAGAAACCACACAAGAACATAAAAAAACCCAATAGAAAACATATAACCAAAAAAACCTATGGGGGTCTGAAATAGTCCAAACTGAGGGCATCCCCTCTAACCAGATTAATCCCTTTGGGATTCAAAGAAGAGAAATCAGGCATCCATACCAGATCAGGACCCCGAACATCCATGGAAGAAAGGTGATCCTCCACTTGATTCCCCTCTCACCATACATGACCAATTTTGGTTCCATTAGAAAGAATACAATTGCACTTGTTGATAAGATAGAATATGGACCAAGGCTACGGACAAAAATCATTAAGGGAATCATATAGAATTTTTGAATCGGTTTCAACCTCGGAGATATCCAGCTCCTATTGGTGGCATAGGGAAATGCTTGTATACATGGCCTTGGCTTCAGTTTGGGGGGAGGACCCATACCCTAACCGAGAGGAGAATTCCATAAGAACCGATCCCCACTGGTCCCGCACCACACCACCAACGCATAGAGCACCCATTGTATAGGACCCGTCAATATTGAGATTGAGACCACCGGCGGGAGGTGACCAACATACCCAGGATCCTCTACGGCCACTAGATGGAACACCACGGTAGTGTGATCCCATCCAACTGAGTGAAGGAGCATCACGCAAGAAGCTGAAGAGGCTGTCTAGATCCGAGATAAGACATTTCGTCCTACAGATGATGGACCGGCCCGAAGCATACTTCCCTTTAAATTTAAACTTATTTATGGCTTGCCAAATCGCCCAACAACCAGCAGATAAAATCATCATGCAAGCCGTTCTCTACAGCCCTTTATCACCTGATCCATGGAACCATCTGTCCAAGAATGGGAGACCTTCCAGTGAAGGAACGCGAGATCCGGTAAACTCCCCGAAGCATCCCCAGACTACTCCTTCCCACTCTCCAGAGAAGAATAGATAATCAGTTGTTTCCTCCTTTGGAGTTGTACAACAAAAACACCTAGAAACCAACGGGATACAACAATGTTTAATATTATCATCAGAAGGAATGACCTGGTGACGAATCCTCCATACCAGAAAATTGAATTTCGATGGAACCACATTAGTCCACAGAAGCTCATTCCACCCATTTGTAGACCCCGTAGAGATACTAATACCTCAAAACGCTCGATCAGAAAAAGTCCCCGAAGAAGAATTAGTGAAAACACACCAATATGGAGCTTCGGAAAGAGTGATGAGATTAAATATGTCCTTCTTCTCTTCATCCATCACTGTATTAATCAGGCTTGGGTACCGACTTGCTTCCCAGAAAGAAATAGATGGATCAGGATAGCCCTAAAAACCCATCACTTTCCCTGCCCGGTTTTGGTGCTAGAGGAAAATGTTTCCCCTCCCAATAATCCATTGCGAGTGATCACGAAGCTCATAAACAAGATTCAGCAGGTTAGGCCATAACACAGGGCCTCTTTCTCCCCCAGAGGGCTGGCCATGATACAAAAAATATATCATTTGACCCCAAATAGTACTCTGATCCACAATTTCCCTCACCAGTTTTGCCAGAATGCCACTGAGAGTATCAGCTAGACTCCTCACATTAATATCGCCTTCCGTAGCCGGCCATGCCACCTTACTCCACGTAGCCTAATGTTTTTTCTTTTCCATTTGAGGATCCCAAATGAAGCCGGCCAGTAGCTTTTCCATGTTGGAAATAACACCTTTTAGAGCCACAACTGCCGAAAGAGCATGAACTGGCGTAGCTAAAAGCACACTATTAATGAGAGCAATACTGCCTTCAAAGGAAAAGTACCTATTTTTCCAGTTATGAATATGGTCTGCAATCTTGGTGATAAGAAAATGAAAATAACAAATCTGAATCCTGACATGGGAGATCAGAGCCCCAAGGTAGTTCCAGGGAAAAAATCCTCATTGAATTGCAAGATTGCTTTGGATATCAAAGATGTGACTCTGAGATCATTTATTTGATATGAAAAATGAACTTTTCTCTTTGTTGATAAGTTGACCACTCCAGTAGTAGTACTCATCTAGAATCCTATTCAATCCACCAATAGATTTTTTCCCAGCATTAATAAACACGAGAGTATCATTATCAAACATAACATGAGAGATGGACTTAGCTCTCATAGACCTCCGATATGAAATAACCTCCCTATTCTGGATACTTCTACAGATGAGCCTACTAAAAACTTTCTAGGTGAGGTTGTAGATTCTAGGGGACAACAGATCTCCTTGGAGGAGGCCACAGGTGGCCCTAAAGAACCCATAGGACTTCCCCAGAAAAGAAACCTCCATCCATGGAGAACTGAAACATCTGAAAAGAAGGTCAATATTCCAAGGAGAAAAAACCCATGTTATCCAATACCTTATTGATGAAGCCCCACTCCACGCGGTCGTGGGATTTATTCATGTCAAACTTGAGGGAAATATTAGATCCTCGAGTTTTAAAGTTGATATCCCTTATCATTCCATGAGCAAGGTCAATTGCCCCTTGGATAGAATGACCTTGTACAAAACCATGATGCTCTAAATAAATCCATCGAGGAAGATAAGCAGAAAATCTAGCATTGATCACACCCACAAGGATTTTATACGGGAAATTGCACATGCTCACGGGTCTATACTGCATGATGGAGGAGGGGCTCCGATTTTTTGTAATCAAAACCACAGTAGTAGCACATGAAACCCTCTGTAGGTTACCACACCTGAAGAATTCCTGAATTCCTGCAATAATATCTGACTTCACCACCTCCCAAGAGCCTCTGTAGAAAGATCACGGGAAGCCATCTAGGCCAAGACCACTATCTGGATGAAGATTCATCAGGGATGAAAAATTTTCTTTTTCATCTGGAATAGAGCTCAACCTCTCATTCTCCTGAGATGAGACACATTTGGGAATAACATTAAAGAAACCATTGGCTCCTCTAGGATACCCACTGTACATACAATCATAAGGGACCGTCAACAATTCCTTGAAATACGAGTGGGCCAAGCCACCCACCACATCCCGATCATCGGTGTATGATCCATCTTCAGAAAAAATATTAGGCATGATGGGTCTCTTTCTCTATTTAATGAAAGCATGAAAGAAACAAGTGTTTATATGCCATTCTCTGAGACATTTAATCCTAGAGGCTTCCCTTGCCTGCCGTTCCCAAGAAAGGAGAAATTCAGCCGGAGATTCTTTTTTTCTAGAGATCTCCTTAAAGGATTGATCATCCCAAACATCTTCCCACCTCACTTTCAGACTTTCAATTTCCCTAAGAACTCCAGCAATTTCATTATCAATCCGGGGAAAGTCTTTTTCCCATGAAAGCACACGACTCGTAAGATGATGGATTTTTTCATGAATAGAGATCCAAGGGTTACCCTGCCTTTGAGAATTCCACATATCACATACCAGCTCATGAAAACCTGGCTTAGACACCCACTATTGCTGAAAAATAAACCTATTGCGATGATCTAGCCCATAGGAAACCGAAATCAAAATAAGGGAATGATCATAGATACCTCGAGCTAGATGATGAACTTTTGAGGAAGATAAAATAGAAATCGCTTCCATATTGGTCAGACATCTATCAAGACGACTCAAAGATCGGTGATAACCCCTATGATTGTTGCACCAGGTAAAATCGTCCCCTGAGTATCCCAAGTCAGACAAGCCTTTCCCTGCCATAAACTAATTAAAATCCCTGCTGGTATTTCTCTGAAACGGTCCTCGGACATTCCACTTTTTGGGACAAGCAACAACATTGAAGTCCCCTCCAACAAACCAAGGGGCATTACCTGGGTTAAACCCATTCAGATCACTCCATAACTTAGCTCTCTGAAGGGGGTCGTAGCTCCCATACACACAGGTCAAGAGGAAAAATCTACCACCTGAATTTCCCTTGGATGTAATGAATTGATCCCCAGCTTGAACTATCTCAACATAAATAGAATTATTCCAAAATATCCAAATATGATAGTTGTTTCAGACATCCTAAAGACAGCCCGACATCTTGATCATCTACATGAAGTCCCGTAGATTATCATGACTTTGTTTTGGTTCAAAAATAGCCACAACCGCAACCTTGTGCTCCCTAATAGAAGAAACTATAAAATATATCTTAACACAAGCCCCTAAACCCCAATCATTCCATAGAAGGATAATAATCATTGAATGTTGAGTGCTCTGTCTTTGGCCCCAGAACTAGTAACTCATTGGAAATGAGTGACAAACCTCTCCTTGAGTAACCTGACTTGAGATTGGGTACGAACACCGTCACTGGAAAAATTCCTCCCTTCAAACGAAAAAACCAGGCACCCCCGACAGGATTTAGGCTCGCTAACAGGGAATGAACCATACAGAAGAGGGGCCTCTAACACTGAGGGGAGACTATGAAGGGCAGCCGACTGCTATACTAGATGAACTATCAACCGCTGCTCAATTTGAGGACCATAGGGAGAGCTCACAAGGTAGGCACTACAATCAGGCCGAGAGACTTTCATAGTCACCACTGAATCAGCCGGCTAAACCAGAGATAGCCTGTGCCGCAGAGAAGGGGGCACATGGAAACAAAAGAAAAAGAATATAACCCAAAAAAAAACAGACATCCAGGAGGGAATGCTTCACGAGAGCAGCGATGAATGCAGGAGGAGAATAGAACTTGACCCCATTAATAGATATCCCACCAGACGAAGTACACGAAACAAGAACCTTACAAAGAAACTCATCACCCTCAAAAGTAGATACATAAGACCTTGCTAACCCATGCTACTCGGCAGTAGGGGCCACCCCATGAGCGGCCATTGGAATTGAGGAAACAACCTTCAAGTCCTTGGAAGGAAGGAAGGAAGGATGATCACCCACAACACCCCTAGAAGGAGGAGGTTGATGAGAGCGCCTCTGAAAAAAAGACGGCTTTTTCGACACATCTAGAGGGAATGAACCTTCAGCAAGCAATGATAACAGAACCGAGGAAAACTGGGAAGAAGATCTCCTAATTCCACAAGAAACCATCATGAGCACGGAGCAGAATCTTGCAAGGTGGAGGCTAAGAGATATCCAATTAAACAAAAATTCACGCCACCGAAAAATCATCACCACTAGATGTTCTAGAATCAGTGCATAAGAAGCCTCCAAGAGCATCGCTGATAGCCTTAAGGAACTCGCCATTGTGGAAAGGAAGAGGAAGACCCAGGAGATGAATCCAAACTGCAGCCATTGGGCTTTCCTTGCCCCTATGGGCATCCCAGGACCCGCGCGAGAGGCTGAAGGACCAGCGACTGAACACCCGAGGGGCCAGACACCAAGCATGAAAAAAATCCGCTTCCGAGGAAAAAACCAGGAAAAAGGACCTTCTGTGAATTGATGAGATTTGAACTCCGGAGAGAAGACCCCAAGAGAGGAAAAACCTTCTGAAGGCCACTAAGGGGGGCTTCGCAGCCCCAAAACTAGCCACAAGAGTCCATTTTAGACAGGCCTCCGCTTCCAAAAGAGCAGACCTTGGGAAATCCAGAGTTAAACCTCCAGCTCCATTCGAAACCTCGAAATCCAGAACACATACAGGCAGGAAACAATAGTGAGGCACCGTGCATAAAATCCTGTAGAGAACATCTTTAAAAGATCCACTCCAAGCGGAGGTCATAACAGGGCTAACGCCACCCCCAACCACTGGATCTAGAGGCGCCAAGGAGGAGGAATGCTCCGGCGGACGCAACAGGGAAAAATCAACAGATTGAAAATTTGAAATGCATGGCGGCGCGTTGGGCAGGTTCTCTTGAGCAGAAGAGGAATCCATTTTTCAATACTCCACATTTTTAGGAGGGACAACATAATGATTTTTATAAGTTCTGGCTGAGAGAAATCTAGAGAATAAATTTATTTTTTCTAAATAGTAGATTGATTGTTTGTAGATATGTTGACAAAAATGCTCATGTATAATTTTGAGATTTTTTTTTTCTAGTAGTGAGCTTAATTATTATGATCTTAGAGGAGGATACATTGATGGATGTAGATAAAGGAAGGGTATCATTATAGTTCTTTTATTTCGTATTAATTATTTACCCTTTTCTATGATACCGTTTCATTTCCTTTGTGCATGTTGGTGTTTTTAGGTAGATTTTTTAGTTGGTTTGTTTTGTTATTTACTTTCTAATTTTTTGATTATAACCTACCAATTATAATTTTTATAATAAATATTGTATGGTGGTGTTCTTTCCAAAAACATGAGACTAATGTTGTTTGAATCATTATAATATCTTGTTTTTTTCTTTCCACATTATTATTTTTGGATTTTGGATTTCTTGTTTACTATTTAATTCATCGATTGTTTTAGGATTCAATAATTTCCCTTATATATTTTTGATTTTCATTATAAAATCATTATTAATATGCCTATTTTGAGGGGTTGGTTTGAGTTTGACAACCATCATCCCAAAACAAATTCATAACCCATGTTGAGTTTAACCTTCAAGTTCAACCGCTCAACTGAGAAAATAATACATTAAACAATGAACCATTAGGTATGAAGAATTTAGAAGTCTACTAGATAATTTAAAACAACTTCCACACCTTGAACCCATGACTTAATTTATAATATCCATAATTTTATAGCATTTTAAAAGAAGGACCCAATGAAATCCCTGAGATCAGGGATATCGGACATTAGTTTTTCTTTATATGGTTTCATGGTGTGTGATAGGGGAGAATTAAAATTGATTAAAAGAAATATTATTTTTTAATGAGAGTAAGTGCATTTAACAATGGAAAAATTTATAGTGTTGGTTTCTATTTAGAATCTTGTATTTTCCTTGCTAGGATATTGATTAGTCATAAAATATATATGTGCGTGTTTGTATAAATTTGACATAAAATTTTGTATATAATTACAATAAATTATGAAAATAGAAAATATTTGGTATATATGTTTCTATAAAATATTGACTGAATATATTATAGAATTTTTGAAAATAAAAATAAAAATATGTATATATATATAATGGGGATTATATACATGGTATGGATAGAAAAACATTGGAAAATATATATATGATAGAAATTTATAAACAAAATTAAATTTATTGAAAAATTACATATTTGTAGAAATTTTTACAATTTTAAATTAAATATTTTGAAATGTATAGATTAATAAATTATAGATTAATATTACATAATTTTCTAAATAATAAAATTGGACAAAATTAAAAAATTAAATGGCATAATAAATAGAAAAAAATGTATATTTTTTTTACCCTAATAAAATAAAAATTCTCCAAGAATAGAAATATTTTATATAAATAGGAAAAAACAAATATAAAGCAATATATTGAATCCTATAAATACGTCAAAACCCAAAGAAAATAACATATAAAATTGTTCAATAATTTTAGAATAAATTGTCTATGATAATAATCACTCCATAACCATAAATGAAATAATTATAAAGTTCGACTCATTGATAATGTTATTGGGTTATTAGATACACACTGAATTTTGAATTAGAGTAGCATGTAAAACCCAATTTTTTTTTTGAAAAATGAATAAAATAAATTTTTATTTTGTATAATTTTGAATAGAGTGCCAAAAGTTTTAATATGATCAGTTTCTAAATATATTGTAACAAAATTTTCTTGGTCAATAATTTAAAATAAACTTAGTAGAGTGTTCATCATTAATTTATCAAATATTTTATTATAGATATAATTTCTTTTTAAAATGATAAAAATGTGTCTTGTCCTCAATAATTTAGGATAAAATAAAGAAATCCTTTAATATTGAGTGGTTATTTTAATCACCTGAACATGGTTACTCAGATCAACCAGTCCTTGATATGAATAGATTAAAGTAATGATAGTATAATTAGCAGTAATATGATACTCCCCAAAAAAGAGATAGTTCTTAATTGACCCAATTTAATTCTTTACAGCAATTACTATAATCCAAATTGAATTAAAGTTTAAAATCTATGACATCTAAAAATGTGGACATATTTTTCAAATAGTGATATGAAAATATTAATATTTTATGAAACAAAAAATATTACATCTTATGTTAAAGAGTATCATAAATATCAGGATAGTACCTAGAAAACAATATTCAATGGATGAACGATATGGAAAAATTTATTATAAGATTAAATTAAATGGAATATGAAAAAATTTAAATTTTTAAAAAGAATAAATGGTTTCAAGTACATTTATAGTCTTTCAAATTGACAAAATAATAATATAAAGTATAAAAAATAGTATATTGAATGGAAAATATGATATTGTAAAAAATTAAAATTTAATAAAATAATTATGGCACCAGATATGAATCCTCTTTTTTATTAAGGCTATATAAATCTGAACATCATATAATATACCAAATAGATTATTAATACATGTCTATAATTCAATTATAATATTATTTATTCATTTATGTAATAATTTTCGTTTCCTTTATATTTTTAAAAAATAATAAATTAGTGGAATTAACATTTACAAACTCAATGAATAATAGTTATAAATTAATTAACTAATTAAATTAAAATGTGGTGAATAAATCTATACCTGGTCTAAATATACTTATTGTAGATCATCATTTCAGAGAAAAAAATATGAAAAATGGGCCAGTAAGGGGGTAAGAAATTGATATCTGACTTAAAAGAATCTAAAATGATGCATTATAGACCATGTAGTCAATACCAACATCAAGGAAATTGAATTATTCTTTCATTTCATCCAACTTGAGAAAATGCTCCTCCAATTTATGATCCAATGGTAATACTTTCACTTTATGAGATCCATGTGTACCTATGGAAAGATGTATATTATGGTGGAAAAGTTAAAAAATACATGTCAACAAAAGAAGTCTATAAAAGCATAATTGTATTATATACCAATATGAAGCATATCGACTAACACCAAATTTGACTCATGGAATACAGAATTTCTATGACTTACACACTTACATATATGATTTTTAAGAATAAATAAATATACCTCACTCATCATAGAAACCAATTGGATTCATGATAAGTGCTATGAATTAAAATGTTAAGTGTTATGAGTAGTTAGTAGTTTTTTTAATCAAAGACTTAGTGATGCACACCAACATCAACAGTTTGTTATTGGATCAATCATAAATAATCCCCCTACATCAAAGAGATTAGGGATTAAAAATTAATAAATACGATATATATATATATATAATATAAATATTTTTGAGAAAAATATATATTCCAAATTGAATATATAAAAAAAATTATATATTTATTAGAACTATGTATATGTCTATATATATACATAGACACACACACAAACATATATATCTATACTTTCTATTTTATAAGGTATATATATAATAAATATATAAATATATATGTCATAATATACATATAAATTATAGAATGTATATGAATAAGTGTGTATACACATATGTATTTTTAATTGTAGCATGAATATATATATGTATTATAATAACAGATATGTTAGAATGTATATATAATCTTTAGAATATATATGTATCATAGAAATCTGTGTGTGTGTGTGTGTGTACATGTGTGTAAATATGTATCTATAAAATTGTAGAATATATCATAAATAAATAGATAGTTACATAATGTAATTATATCTTTTTGAATATAATTATAAATATATAATTATAGAATTAATATATATATATAGGAATGTATATATATAAATTGAAAAAATATATGAATTCTTTGAGACCTACTTGGAAATAATTCAACACAAACATAATTCCAACACGCTTAATGAAATAAAAATAAAAAAGCTGACATCGATACTTACCATGACAGATAGAGAATAACTTTTCAATAATGATAATGAAATACCTACACATGACTACATGTTATAACTTTGAAATATAATATAATCACATACACTTTCTTTGAGTTTATAGATCATAGTTTCTACTACATTAGTATCTAGAGAATATTTATAGGTTGACTTAAGGGAGTGTGTTTCAATTTTAGTGTGTATGTTAATAAATGAAAAGTCACCATGGTCGTATTTGTAAATAAAAATAAAATGGAAATAAAAAATTCTCATTGAATGCATTTCGATTATAATACAAAATTTTAAATAGCATAATATTTCAAAAGAACTAATATGGTAAATTCATCAAAACGATTACCTTCCATTTCATACACACTACAATTATCTAATTAAAATATGTATTATTTTAACATAAATAGTAATAGGTAGAACATTACATTATAAGATAATAAATTGCATCATTTGAGAAGTGATTTTCAAAAAACATATATGTAATTTGTTAAAAAGGCTGATTTCGAGATAAAAAACAAAAGAATTGTGTGAACAATTTCCATTTGTTAGAAAAATATTTTCAAATTTCCATTTTTAATTGTTAGAGATATATTCAAACAGGGTATAATTTATTATATATCATAATTATAAGAAATAATATTTAAATTTTCATTATTTTTCAAAAAAAAGAAGAAAATATATTCATATATTTAAATCACTATAAAACATGTCATCACTTAAAGGAAGATTTTTTATTTAATTTTGATAAAAAATACAATCAAAGTGGATGAACACTTTTTTCCTACATTAGTATATGGTAAATATAAGAGTGCACCCAATGTTTTCAAGATTATATAGTGTAACCATTATTCAAAATATAAAGACACTGACTATAAAAAAGTCTTCATATTGTAAGGCGTAAAACATTTTCTATAGAATAATAAAATTTTCACACGTGAAGAATCAACAATTTTAGTGGGACGAAAAGGGAAATAAACAAGGATATGGATTAGTAATGCTTTAATAAATCCACATTTTTAATATTAGAAATTCATAACCAAATAGATATATTCAAATGTGAAGAAAAGAATCATCATACCTAATATAAAAAGGATTAATGTTTACTCTTTTAAGCATATGGGTATTCTATGAAAAAATTTAAATATTTTATATATCATCTCAACACATATAGAGTGAAATAAATAAGCCACATTAGATAATAGCATTTAAAAATACATTATATAATAATTTATTGAACAATATTCACATTATTAATAATATAGCATAAGTATTTTTTCATGAAACAAACATTGGTTTCATAAACCTAAATAAAAAGTTACATGGAAATATAATAAAATTTTGAAGGTTGTGCTTCTTTTTTCCCTTGAATAAGAGTAATAAAAAATGGATTGATTAATTTTATTCATCAATGAAATTAGGTCATCTATAATAACATGATATTATTTAATGACATGAAGTGGTAAGGATTGATTAAACAATAGATATAGATAATTATGAAATAAATTGTGTTTCCTTAAAATTTAAACTATTTTTTATAGTTTTTAAGTAATTACTCAATATTGATTTAATAAATTGATCATAAAGTTGTATGAGAGGAAAAGGTTGAGAAACATACATGGTTTCTTGTTATGAATTAATTTGTAATTTATATTTATATATTCATAAAAATTATTTTTCTAAATATGGGAATCCACATATCAAATAACATCAATAAACATTAAAGGAAACACAACAAAAAAATTAGAAATGAATTGAATCTAAATGATAAATGAGATATGAAGGTGAAAGAATATAGAAGAATTAATTTGAGAAATAAGAAGGATATATGTGTAAATAGAGTTAAAATGCTTTTAATAGTTATAAATATTCAATAAAAAATACAATATTAATGTTGCAATAAAAATATGACAAGTTTTTCACTTGTTCGTTGAGGAAACAACTTTCAATGTAGGGATAGTACCTCAAATATTTACCCATAGTTTTTAATGGATAAAACCCCACTATTTTGGAATTCATGAATATTATTCACTAATACTTTATCTTATACCATCATAAATCATTAAACATCTTAATCAAATTCATCTTCTGACACTTCTATAACTTTTTATGCAAGAATGCATGTTAATTTACATGGAAAACATTGGAAAATGTGTAATATTTTAAAAAAGAAAATAAAATAAATTAAAAAAATGAAATAAATCAATAGAAAATTTATTTATTATCTTTATAAAAAATTATTTTCATATATATATATATGAATTTCAGAAAAATGTTTTTTAAAAACAGATCTAGTCAATATCACATTGTTCTTTGCAATATAGATGACAGTATCCCATTTCATCTCAAAATCCTATCAATAAGAATAAAAGAATTAATTCCATATAAAAAAGAAAAAATAACATATCCCCATCATAATAATAAGATATTGAGTTTTATAGTAACAAATATATTGTTGTTTATGTAATAAATTTATATATATGATTTTATGTGTATTTTCAAGGATGGTGTATGCAAAGTGGGTATATTTGTAACAATAAATTAAGGAATAAATGATAAAATCAATTACGTAAAAAAATTACTTATATTTATCTAAATAAAATTTAGTTTTTAATTTTTAATGGAGGTTTATTATTGAAAGAATTTTTATTTTTGAAGATATTTAGACTTGAAACTTATGATTGTCACTTTAGTCATGAGAAAAAGTTAAAATACCATGATTAAATATCTCTCTGCACAAACATGAAACCTAAAATAATATATATATATATATATATCATATGAATCATTGATATTTGATGAAAATTTTTATGTTTATGGATTCATATGTAGTAATTAAATACTATTGAGGAGATGATTTAAAGATGGAGATGTTTCTGTATTTCATAATAATCTATGTGTGTAAACTCAAAAGTTATTTTCCTCTTTGGAGTTATCCCTCCTCAAACCTAGTCTCAAATTATAAAAAATCCCAAGTAAATCAACACCCCCAAAAATATGAAATGTTTTGGTTCTAAAATATTGTCCCGATAATTGTGATATCAAAAATAAGGTATTAAAGAATAAATGATATAAATTTCAATTAACATGGCACATGACTATAATTGAATGTTATAGTCTACTCAGCAGGAAAATAAGATACGAGATATGGTAGTGTAAATTTTAACATAAATAACACAATATTAAAAGTATAAAACAATATAAATCATAAAAATTAAATAGTAAAGTATAGTAAACTTAAATATAGATCAAATGTTTTTGAATAATTATGAGTACATCCCATAATCAACATCATAATTGTTTGAAAGGATTGGATCTGGTCAGAATAGTTTTCTTGATAAAACTCTCCATGGGTAGCATGTGCAGCTGGATGAGAAAATGATTGAATGAAACCATGAATCTCAAGAAACGTCACTAATAGGGTATGAAAATTATGGGTAAACACACTTACACATTACTGAGTCATCTTCTTTGTATCTTTCCTAGTATTCAGTATTTCTACCATATTCAACTTAACATACACATTCATTGTTTCAATAGATTGAATAAAACCAATCAATCTATCTCTAATTTGATGACTAACTGGTCCCAACTAGGATTCATTGGATTTCCACTGACTTTTCAAATATCTCTGATTATCTATAAGAAATGTCAATAGAGAAATGTCGCACTGAAGAGTGTGTAGTTTGTTATTGAAATCAGCTAACACAATAATTATAACTTCAAATATTCTTATCATGTTTAGAGGATTCTATTGAGAAGTGCATGATAAATCTTGATAACATTCCTTAATTGATTAAAATTCTCTTCGAAATAAAAACTTTTTCATACCAAAATCATACTTCTTCACTTATTAATCTTTCAAAATTTTGATCTATCTAGATAAAGATCTTATAAATTCATATAGATCATCTATAGAAATCAAATCTTATTAAATTTATCTTAGTTTTTTTTGAAGGTACTCAAATACATCTCTGACAACTATTGAATTTTGTATTTCTTCAAATATCATCCATTCAGAATATAACTTTTGTCTTAGAGTCGAATTATATGCATTCACTTGATTGAAACATTGAAATAATTCTTATGTATTTATTTCCTATGAGTCAGAAGACCCAACATATTGAGTTCTAGTTTTTCCAACTTCCAAAAAAGAAAATATTGGCTCTCCATGAACTTCTGATCTATCTCTTAATATATATCCTTATGTAGCAATAGAATTAAGAACAAAGAGTGAAAAGTTTATAAGGGTAGGGACGTCTTTACTATGTTGTTATTTTCTATGATCCTCTTGCTCAATATTCATAGCCACTTGAGCCTCTTAATTAACTTCAATTGTATCTTCATCCATAATCTCATGAATGTTGATAGTTATTCTTTATCATTAAGAAAGACCACCCTCTTTATGCCTTGATTTGTCCACTTTGTCAAGCCTTGGTCTGATAGAACCAACTGATGGTATCATTCTCTTCCCCTAGGCATCCTCCATCAAATTCTTGTTATTGTTCTACTCTAACATGTAAAAGACTATTATAGGTGTTTATCCATAAATATCCTAATTTCATGAAAGTGAATGAATTTAAAATGTTTCTAATATATCATATATATCTAGAATACATATATCTAATTTCTCCCATTCTGAGTAAAAAATGAAATTATTATTACTTAGGGATAGAATCCCATCTTTGCTTATTTGTGACAGAAATGAAATAAATATGTTAAAAAATGACATAAAATGATCCCAATTTGATTTAGAAAAATAAATAGAAAATTAATTTCTTGATACAAGAAATTATCTAACACAATTGTTATCATTACAATTATAGATTGAATAAACGTCATCATTACTTTTTGATCTAGAGTATGGTATTTTGTCAAAATTTTCATGACAGATCTTGATCCAAGTAAAGAAAAAATAATCTACTATGTATTTTATTTTTCATCACCAATATTCCTTATGTCAAAATAAAAATTCCCCTCATGGGTGTAGCACAACAACTTAGATATTTCCAACAAAAAATAGAAAATTATTCATTGTGAACCTTTGTGATTATAGAGTCTTCATTTACTCTAAAACTGAATGAGGAATTTGTACAATGATATTTAAATTATATGTAAATCATATAGGGAGTGTTACCATCTATAAATGAATATTTTAATCCTTGAAATCTTATGGATATTTTTTTTTAAAATTTCACATTAAAATACTCAAAATCTATAACTTTACCTTGAAGAAGTTTACTATACTTCACTAGCGGGTAAGTAGGTGTACCCAAATCAATATCTTCTTTTCTTCCTAATGTTTCCATTTATGAGGATTACAATATTTATGATATGAAGGTTCGGGGTTTTGGAATGTAGGAATGATAATCTCTATATAAAATGAAAGGATGTGAAGGAGTTGGAAGGAGTGCATGAGAAGGCAGAGAGTTTTCTCACTCCGATTGATATTGTACACCGTAATTTTTGAATAGAAAATATGAATTAAAAAAAATCAAAATAATATTACTTTAATTAATACTTAAATGTAAAATAAACAACCATATTACAATTTATAATACTTATCAAGAATAAAAATAGATAGATAAGAATAATTTTAAATAAATTCATAAACTATCATTTAAAATTAAATATTCTCAACACCCATTAATAAAATCAAAACACTAACTATGAAGTGGTTTAGTAAAAATATCAGAAAATTAATATCTGGTTTTTATAAATTATAATGATATATCCCTTTTAAGAACATGCTATCACAGAAAGTGATGCCCAATATCAATATTCTTAGTCTCAAAATGACTTATAGCTTTTTTTAATATTTATAGAACTTGTATTGGCACGTAAAATTGATATATTTTTAAAATTTTATACAAATTCTATTTGATTGTTTTTCATTAAGATAACTTGTGCAAAAAACCTACCGTTATAAACATATTATGCCTTAACTATTGACAAGGAAACTAAATTTCATTTCTTACTCGACCGTGATACAAAAAGTTTTACTAAAAATTGACAGGTTGTTATCGTGATTTTTATCTCTAATCTATATCCTGCAAAGTCAATATCTAAATATGAAATTAAATTGAAACAAAATGTTTTTGGATAAAGAATATATTTAAAAATATATCCATTTTAATATCTTGAAATTCATTCAAGAGTAATAAGATCTGATTCTTTTATATTTTACTAAAATCTTTCACATAAACATAAAGAAAACATAATGGTTGCTGTGATATCTATAAGATATAACAAACTACTATTTATATGTCTATATAACTTGTTTTATATCTATGTTCTATCATCATAAAAATCTTTCATTATATTTGTACACATAGGAGTTTTATAAGACTTTTTTCAATTCCAAAATTTTTCAATAAATCTAAAATATATTTTCTTTGATTTATAAAAATTCCATAATTTTTTTAATAAATTTGAAATAATAAAAATAAATTTTTCTCTCCCAATATAATCATTTCAAATTTCTTTTTCATTAGTTTTGAGAAATATATATAAATATTTTTATTTCTTGAACCGAAAATAACATCATCAACATAAATTTATAATAATAAAACATTATAACAAAAAGTTTTCTTGAAATGTGATGGATCATCCAATACAACAGTAAATCCTTTTTTCAAAATAATATTACTTAATCATTCATCCCATGATTAAGGTTCTTTTTTAATTTCCTAGATATATTTAGTATGATTAAAAATAAAATAAATTTAATGGGGGGTTTTGTAAACTATAAGGTTGTTCAACATAAATATCCTCCAGTAAATATCCATTTAGAAAAGAAGATTTAACATCAATATAGTATAATTTAAAATTCATATGGTATGTATAAGTTAAAATGATTCTAATGGATTTTAAACTGGATATAGGAGAAAAGTTTTCATCATAATCTGTATATTCATCTACATTATAACCTTTTACTACTAATATAGATTATTTTTGTTATGGTCCATTGATTATCTAGTTTATTTATAAATAAGCACTTAGTTTTTATAACTAGACAAATTGGTTTCCTTTCCACTAATTTCAAAACTACATTTCTTTTTAATTGGTTTTGATCTTATTTCATGTATAATGCCAAACAACCATATTCTAAATCTTCCTCAAAATTCATAGATTATATTTAAGATATAAAATAATATAATTCATCCTGGATTCATATATTTCATCTAGTTTTAATTCCTATGACTTTTTCTCCTATGTTAGTTTGTAAAAGATGGTTCATTAAGGTCCATGAATTTCTAGGTTAGTGACTTTCAGGTTCTTCAATTCCATATTCTTCTGAATTGGACTGAATTTAATGAATATTATTTTCAAAATCGTCTTTATGGATATTTAGTCTCATATTATCAAAAGAGTGATTAATTTCATCTATTTTGTATTTTTATTTAATACAAGGTTCAGTTTCATAACACTTCACATGAACTAATTCATCAACAAAACTTGAATTTCTATTAAACACACTATAGAATTTATAAGTAGTAGAATATCCCAAAAATATCCATTCATAAACCTTTGGATCAACTTTTACAGGGTTTCTTTTTTATTCAAGATAAAAAACTGGTATAACAAAACATTAAAGTAATTTACTTTTCTTTTTTTGTTATTCTAGAGTTCATATGCTGTCCTTTTAAAAATTGGTTTTATTGAAACACTATTCATGTTTTCTAAAGCTATAGTTAAACATTCTTGCAATAAATAGTAAGTATGATTCTATTAATTTATTTTGTTCTTTTATATTTAATGAATAGTTTTGTTTCTTCATTCAATAATATCTTTTTGATGTGGTTTTCCTTATGAAGAAAAGGTTTTTTAGTAAATACGATTGATAAAAAATAACAAAGTTATTAATTATCAAGATCTTGACCATGATCAATTCAAAATGAAATTATTTTAAAACCATTATTTTGAACATTTTCACCAAAGCATTAAAAAATAGGGAATACTTCAATTTTATTATATTTAATGTATAGCCAAATAAATAGAGGATATTCATAAACTAAAACTTAAACATGTAATTTACCAGCCAAGCATTCTACTCTGGATGTCCAAACAAATCCATGTGGATAAGTTCTAAATGTATATATGTAGAAATTTTTTAAATGGATTTGAAAGATTATTTGTACTGTTTTCTAATTTTTCATGCATCAGATAATCTATAATTTTCATATTTAGGACATAGTAAATCAATCAAAATTGTTTCATAGAGAATTTATATAAATAGTATATATTAAAAGGCCAAATTCACCTATTCTAGATATATGAATCATTTGTATTAGAAGTTAAACAATTGAATTTATTTTTACACATGGAATTTAAATCCAATGTATAAACATTATTAGTTCTTATTTTTCTAAATTTAACCAGTTTATCATTAAATACTGAGAAAAACTGGTAGAGAAATCAACATGAAACCATCATCCCAATGTTGAGAAATTATTATCAGGTTGTTCTTTATCCTTTTTACATTAAATACTTTGTTGATTGAGATAGTATTTGGATCTCCATCTCTTACAACTCTAACAATAATTCATTTTTCATTGTCACCAAAAATTACTACCCCTCCATTGATTAGAGTCAATGCATGTAAATTTGATGAGTCTCCACTCTTGTGTTTGGAACAACCACTATCTATATAAAGTATATAATTTTTCCTGTGGAATTTCTCAAGAAAAAGAGTTTAAACACATATTTGTTTTTTACCCATATTTTCATAGGTCTAATAGTGTCAACAACCAGTGACCTGAGAATCTCGATCTGCCTTATTTTTTTTTATAATTCAAATCACATGCTTCATATATATTTTTAGAAGTAAAATCCATTTTAAGACCATGAATTTCATTAATTATCATGTAATAGTTGTTAGTGTAATGTGCATTTGTTCCAAAATATTTTTAAGTACCATTTTTTGAATTATCCCAAAAACAATTCTTGTAAATTTATAAAAATTCCCCCTTTCTTCCTATTAAATTTTTTTATCTTTTAATAACATTCATTCAAAGAATCTCATTTAGAGACTTTGATCCTTTAGTTAAAATACTATTAGTACTTTTATAAGAATATAATTCTTTCTTTGGTTATTTAATCAATTGTTTATAAACAACACGGTTTTCTGTAGATGAGTTAAATTTTTGAATAAAATATTGATTTTGTTTTATCGTATTGTCTATTTCTCCTAAAACAACATTGTGAATACATTTAAATGATTTATGCGTCTTTGTTAAATAATCGTATTTTTATTCATACATTGCAGAATATGCAACTATTTTTCTATTTAAAAAACTACAGGAATCAGAAGTAAAGGAGTAATAGGATTGTGCTTCTTCTTCTTTCTTCTCCATAATGCGCATATTTCCTTTTAGATTGTTGGATCTTTTCTAAATAATATTTTGAGGATATTCTAGTGTGTTCAGATAAAATCCATGTAGATTTCATGATTATTTTCCATTATTCTCATAATCATCATTCTTATTATATTTATTTTATACACTCTTTCTTTCATCATTCAATTGAGGGAAATACAGTTTGATGTAAACATATATTTTTAATTTGTAGCATAGAAAGTCTATAGGTTCTCTTTCATCCTTTTAAATGGTTTTTTGTGGCATCTTTTCTTCATGTTGAATTTACTAAATATTATCTCTCACTGAGCCAATTCCATTATATATTCTGAGGAATCTGGATTTTTTTTTCTTGAATTATATCTTTTGTTGGAATAATGCTTTTGAGATGTCACTTTGGGAGTAGTTTTTTCATTTTACATCAATCTTCAGTTTTTTGGATTCATCTTTTCTTTTTTCTTCATACAACAACAATGTATCTATCAATTCCTTAATAGTTTAATTCTTGAATGCTGATAATTGTTGAATGGCTTTAGATATTCCATTCTAAGTACAGGGTAGTAATCTGAGTACACTATGTGCTTAATCAGATTAAATTATGTGATCTCCCAAGGAATTAACATTGATAACTATATCTATTAACCATTCATTTATTTATTTTATTCATTCACAATCAAATATTCTAAAATATTCAAACTTTAGTTTTTCATTACGATATGTCATATTTCTGATGTTGTATGTTCCTTTGTATATAATTACAATTGTTTTCCACATATCATAGGTAGTAGGGAATTGTAATACTTGATTGAATTATTTAGGTCCAAGACCACGAATAATAAAATTCATTTCCCTTTAGTTGATGCCATATTCAGATTCAGTTTCAACACATCATGTATCTGGTTTTTCAGGAATCACATAAGGAATGATGATATTTAAATTGACAATGAAACCTATATTTTATAAACATAATACACTACATGATTTCCATCATGAATAACTTCCACCGTTAAAATATGGAGCACAAACCATAGAAATTACTTCATTTGGTTCTATTATTTCTATCTTATTTGTATAGACATTATTCTTGTCAGCATTCTATAGCTTTATCACCATAACTCACCTTTGAAACCAATTAATATTTTAGAAAAATTTGAAGATTACACAAGATGGAAGTTAATTGTGTATTTTCAATAAATGTGATAGATTCTAGGTTTTAGGAAACTCTAGAATTTATGAAAATATTCATTGTACTCTTTTGTAATGATTATGATCAATGGATAAATATAATGAATGAAAACAAAATTTTATAGTTTTTTAGGGCATAATGAATCCCTAGTCCACCCCAACAATTCTCTCTCTATGAGCTTGGGGAATTTCAATTGAAATGTTCTTTTATCACCATACCATCAAATCCACAACTAAGCGTAGGCATTTGACACCTTTATAACATGGATAAACAGAGACTCATGGTAATTTTATTGGGAATCAGTTATCTATATTGTTGGATATGAAGCCAAAACTACACCACAACTGAGTAGAAGTAGATGATAATCCAATAAATGAAAAAGGTTTTATTTGATGATAGTTATGGTTAATCATCATAGTTACAATATAAAAATATGAAAGTAGATAGATCTTCTTCTTTATAAATGAATGTATTATAGAGATAAAAAAATTGAATCAATCCTAGTTGAAAATGATATTCAGTTTGAACAACAACACATAATAACAGTAATCTTAAAATAGTATGATGTTACAAATGAATGACTCCTTTGTGTAGTCTTTTCAAAAAATGAATTGAGTCAATTGTTTATTAATGTATTAATGTAATGATATTCAAAATAACACAACCAGATGCATATATGTGTATTTCTAAAAAGAAATTGTAGTAAAATTTATAGAGAGGAACACTTGCTTTGGTATTCCAGATCCATGAAAAACACATGATAAAAAAATAATATTCAAATTCAAATTTACCATGGGGGGCGTAACTTCCCTCAAGAATAAGAGTGATTTCATCTTTTAAATATGGTTCTTTCAATCAATCAAAATGATACTTTGAGTGTAGTTTAAGAGAATCTTTCAATCAGCCTGAAATACATTCAAGACTATTGAAAGAATCCTAGATAAAATCATGGTTTTAAAACTCCACTATTAAATATTCTAACATAGGGTTCATGTTCAGAGTGTAAGGTTCCTTTTCATAGCATTGGGTACATTTCTGTAGCATAGGGTTCCTTTTCATAGTGTAGGGATCAAAATTGATGTAGAGATGAGAATCCATACATTCAACCTTCTAGTGAATGGTTTATTCCAAACATAGCATTAATTAAGCATATGTTCAATCAACCGAATTTAAGGTATGAACAATTTCTCCAAATTACAACATAGGTTTTATATTTCATATGATTTTCATTTCTCCAAATGTAGGGATACCAATCTATACATTAACTATTCAACAATGGTTTAATGAACCATATGTTCATTCACCGAATGTAGGGTAAGAAAAGTTTTTCCATAACACATCTTGTAGCTTTTAATTCCATCAAAGATATAAATAAAATCATGAGATATATTCTCAAAAAATAATTAATGAAACTTTATTACAGAAAAACAAGGTTATTTGTGAGCTTCAAAATTATCATATATTACAAAAAATTGTTGAGAAAATACATTTCCAATAATAAAACCTACAACCAAATGTCAAAATGGAATTGTGAAACCATTTTGCTATTTAAAACTATTTATAACCCAATTTTATATCCTTGTATCATCAAATATGTCATCCCATCATAGTTTTGATAAATATTATATTTTATTATATGAATTTTTTCAATTATTTATATATGAATAAGTTATATTTAATTAAATATAATATAAATATTCAAGTAAAATTCTTCTGGGAGTTAAAACTGGAATAATGGGTCGGAGAGTTTTTAACTATATCTAGTTCATTTTGAAGTATGCATACTCTATTTTTGAGTTTTTTATTGTAGATAACCTAGGAGGTGGAAAATAATAGATGAGATTTTAGTCTAAATATCGAGAAGAATTTGGAGTATAAGTTGGTGGGGGAATTTTGGAAGGGCAAAGTGTGTAGTATATTATGACACATGGATTATAGGAATAAAATACATTATATTGGTATATTTTTTTATTTACGGGGGTTTTGTTAGAATTGATTTAATGATATCAGTAATAAAATACAAGTGCATTTTGGAATAATATTTTGGTACATTAATATGTGAAACATAAAAAAAATAGTATATAATGTGGGGCATATTTCAATGATTTTAATTTAAAATATAAATAATATTTTGATTTATAAATGAGTTCAATTAAATTATTTTTATTTTTTATTTTTATTAAATTCATTTTATCCTATGCGTCAATAAGTTGAGGAAAAATAAAATATAATGCATTAATATATAATAAAACAATGTTAATTATTATACACACACACACACACACACATATATATATATATATATATATATATATATATATATATATTAGTATACATAATATATATATATATATATTACTATTTATCATGTCTTATCTTTTGTTGTGGAAAAGAATGAAAAAATTCTACAAAATTAACATTAAAATAAGTATATTCAAGATTTTTTTGTTCTTAAACATATTGTTATTGTAAGAGAATTATAGTCCCATTATAGAACTATTGAGGTCATACATGTTATCTTGTTTTATGGATTGATGAAATGAGACCTGAATGGGATCTCAAGAGGGATCTTGAGACCTTCACTCTTTGGAGCTATATTCAGAAATTATAATGATGTTGTTGTGGGATACCTTAATAGATCGTGTGGAGTTTTCCTCTACCTTGATGCCAAAATCGATGGCATAATAAATTATATCGAAAAGAAAAATAATGAGGATTGAATAATTTTTTGTTGGAATGTGTAATGCCCCAACCCTAGATTCCCAGAGCTAGTGCATTGTTTTAATACATTGGCATGATTACAAGGAATCATGTCCCAAATGACCGATCAGTTTAGCAGTCTTGGAAAATAGATTACATATATAAAAGTTGCATTAAAATTTCTATCATAAAACACAACTAAATTAGTCCTTTTATAACTCCATTATTTCCAAATATTAACCCTACATATCAATAATAATACACTTCTTGACATCTTAAGAAAATAAATCATAAGAAAGGGATAACCTGAGATGCTTAGTAAGGGTAAATAATTTAGTGGAAACTATAAACATTTAAGGAAATAAGTATAATAAAAACATAAACCATTTAAACATAATCATGAAAACAATATTTAAAAACTAAGTCAATCATTACCATATAAGCATGCACATGGATATTCTACAAGTTGAATAATCACATGTAATAACTAATTTCATAACGAGATAATGAAAAATGTCAGACATAAATACTACAACGTCAAGTTCTTATGCAAAGACCATTCTCAAATATTTTATAATGGACTTTTTCCAAGACATGGGTTTGTCTCATGAGACCTACCAATTAATTGTGGGGAATCGCCATCATGTTTGGTTGGCTCTAGTCGTCTGCCTCGTAGACAGTGCCGACACTCAGAGCCCTCGACCGCTCTTTCCCTGCTCTGGTCCGAAGTTATTCTGCACCCCTCTAAGGCAGATCAAGAGTGGTGATAATGAAGAGGTTGTGGGATGTGCGGTTCAGTGGCCGTTGGCGTGCCTCGCGTAACCCTTGACTTTGGTGTTTATGAAACAACAACTTCCCGGTGAAGTTTCTGGTTTGTGGGTTTTGTCTAGTGTTTCTTTCTCATGCCATCGATGATGTTTTTTTGGTTTTTTTTACATTTTTGATTTAGTGAGATGAATATTTTGCTTCTGGTATTGGGTCATGCTCGTATCTAGTTTTGGTGGAGGTTTTTCAGGTTTTCATCGACGACAATTTGATGATGGTCGCGTTTTGATGAGGTTGGTTCATCTGTGATGGTGGATTGATGAATCAGTGATTTCTGGTTATGGTGTTTCTAGTTTGCCTTATGGTTCGATGTTTATTCCTCATAACGGTGTTACGGTTGATGATGGTGTGACGGTTTTGACAACAGTATTTGGATGAGGATGAAGAAGATATGGTGTTTGAACAATGCCAAGGGTGATGGTTTTTATGTTGTTTAAAGTTGTGGCAGCGATGGATGGTGGGTTCTCACTGGTGATGTATGATGAAGTTGATGATGATGACAACGAGGTGGGTCGATGTTGTTGGCAAGTCTTGAGGAGGCTCACTGACCGAGGATGTGTGTTTTGAGGCTTCCTGTGAGATGTTGAATTTTGTATGGATGTGGATTTCATCTTTGGTGTCTTTTGATTTTGGTGATCTGGTAATCTATTGTATGGCTTGGTTCCCACTAACCCAAAAAATGTTTTAGAAAATCAAATAAAAATATAATTTTCAGTCAAAAATAGTATTTTAATAAATCATCCTCAATCATGAATAATATCCAGTAAAGGATGTTGACAAAGTTGAAAATAACCAGTATACTCTTTGAGAGAAATATCACTTTTTCATGAAATCATCTAAAAGTCACACATTTTATAAAGGAATTCATTTAAAAAATATTTTTTAATTACATTTTGACATACCACTTTGAAACTTTTGAATGGAATTAAAATTTTAAAACAATCATGTCCATATAAATAAATCCTTAAAATCATTTTTAAAAATTGGACATTAGATAAATAGATTTCAAAAAATAAACCATTAAAACATTTAAAATGATTATATAGTTAAAAAGTCCATTCTATAAAACCATAAATGATTCATTTCGATAATATCTTTATAAAACATGGACATGGATGACAAATATGTCCTAGTAGATACTTACACATCAATAATATTAGATAATAATGAGATTGAGGAATTAACCATTACCTTAGGTCTCATACACTATGTGCGACTCTGAAACTCATGTAAATTGTTTTTAAAAATATTATAAACATAGTTAAAAATCATAATTATATTTATTATATCATATATGATTCTTTTATGACTTTATATTACCCATTTATTAACAATTCTAGGTTAATGCAACATTTCGGGTAGTATCGCTTAGTTTATCATTTGTGTTTTGACTTGTTATTCTTGATCATATTACATAGGTCATGATTATATAAATATAGAATGTATAATATTATATATATATCATATATATTCATAATATATATATATATATATAATAGATAAATATATGTATTTATATAATGGAATACACCATTCATGGAGACGGTAGGTCGTACGTACGCATGAATGTTGTTTTCGTTTTCTTATCGTATTGAATGAAAGTATGTGAATGACATATATGTACACAAAAACACACACAGAGACACACAGACACACAAATATATATCATTCCATTAGACTTATTGTTTCATAATTATGAATAATAAATTATTTATAATCATTTTTGGATTGTTAAAGGGGATAATAAATCTAATCGCATCGTGGAGACGGTAAGTCGTACGCACGCATGAGTGATGATATCATTTACTTTAGGGATAAATGGAATGTAAATGGATGATATATAGATTTTAATTAAGAAATATCATGTTATATTTATTATTTAAATCCATTATATTCATCGTTATACCCATATAAATAAAGTGTAAATTTAAAAATTTACACCACGACGTTGAGACGATAAGCCGTATGCATGCATGCATGCATGGGGGTATTGTTTTTTATAGGATGGGTAAAACGAGGAATATGGCTGTCACATAATATTAAATTTTTTTTATCATATATTAAATTCTATATTTTTTATTTTATTATGGTAACAACTTAGTAATAGGAAGTAGAAGATAAAATGAACATTGAATGAAGGGATACAACGATTACGTCTTCTTTTGGTGTCTTCTTTTAATTTTCACAAAAAAAATCATAATGTTGGATTTATTCCGACATCTGTGCCTCTATGATGAATTTAGGGATGTTATAATGGGATTTGGGAAATTTTGGCCGAGCCAATGGGCATTGGATGTGTGAATTAAAGATAAAGGGAGGTGACCTTTTATAAGTGGGGTGAGGGGCACTTTAGGAAAAGATTGATTTATTAATTTATTATAAAATTATTTTCATATTATAATATAATAAAATAGATTTATATCTAGGATAATATGAGGATGGGTCGAAATCCTCTTAACCAATAGGTTTTAGGCCTTTTTAGGTGATAAAATTAACCCTATTTTTTAGAGTTTACCCTTTATAATATAAGTTAACTCTTACCATGTCCACTTGTATTTTTATAAAAAAAGGTTAATATCTTTACTATAAAATTCCAATATAAACTAAAGTGTTTCATTTATGAAATTTTTATCACTATAAATATTTTTTTACCAATCTATAGATTTTTAGTATTTTTATATTATTTAATAAAATAGAAATTTTTAAAAAACTCACTTATGTCAATTTTGACACTATTTAGTAATTGATTTTTGTTAATGTCATATCAAATTGATTACTTCGAACCAATATAATTAACTACTCCCTAATTTGTCTATGTCATCTATAAAATCTTGGCATGGCATTAAATTTTTCAAATTAAATTTATTTTATTATTTTTAGATTCATTTATTTTAAGCATTCATTAATGAGGTAATCAATACATCAAAATTGTGTCATAAATAAATATATTTATCTAATGTAAAAAAAGTATAAATAAAGTAACATGACATAGGAAATAATTTTATATTTCTAATTAATATTTATAGAGATATATGTTAGTTATATAACCCTATATTAAAATCTATTTAGTAAAATTATATGTTTATGTTATAATTATCATTACTTTAAATTAAATCTTATAACATGTCCTTATCACACCAAAGTGGTCCCCAATTGCTAAATATTCGACCTAAGTATTCCCATAATCAAATATATCTCTTAAAATAATATTAGGAAACATGTTATGGTAGTTTTATATTTTTATAATATTATTATTTACCCTTCATTAACTCATTTACCATTTAACCTTGATAAATAAAAATAATTATTGAAGTTACGATTCATAATGTCCAAAAGTAAAAGGTATCTATTTAAATAATTTGGAACATATGATTCTAAATATGAAATAAAATTATCCAAATTCAAAACACTGAATATTCTGAAATTAATTTAAAATTAATTCCCATTGTGAAAACCAAGAAATAGTTTTTTAAGAAGTAAAAACTATCAAAAGATTGACATGTTCTTATTTAAAATTTAAATGTGAAATTAAATACAATGAACTAAATTATATTAAACAATAAAAATTTAATCTAATTATACATTAAAATCACTAAAATTTAAAAACTAACACTATAAATTTTTTTGATTAAAAAGGTTGCTTTCAATTAAAATTTAGTATTTTCCACTATTCATCAAAATATGAAAGTTATCAGAAAAGTACCAAAAATTTATACAAACTAAATTTTTATATTATTCATCTAAGGAAGAATTTAATTTCATAAAATTTAATATATAAATGTTTCAAATGTTGTATTTAAAAATGGTTCTTCTTTAAATGGTAGGAAAACCAGATTTTTTGAAGAATAATTATTTTATCCAAAAAATGGATTTTTTCCTTATATTATATCTATGAAAAAATATCATTAATGTTAAAATTATATGGGATAGATAAATTTTTTTTGTTAATACTATTCATAACAACGTTTTAAATTTCTTGTTTGATAGGTCGTGGTGTGCTTGAACTCAGGGTTGCATATCACATGCAATTTAATTATTTAAAAAAGGAAGTGTAACATGGAAGCTCGGGGTGTTACATTATACACTCCTTCAATAAATTTTGTCCTAAAAATTTAATATTGGGATTGAAAACTGGGGGTGTGACAAAAATATTTTAGTTCAAATCCCACATCAAAAAATGGATTAATGAGGCATCTATTTTAAATTAACGAAAGGTAAGTGTGAAGGTTACTAGAAATAATAGATACTAGGATTCCATGTAGGAAAACATGGATATGGAAGAGAAAAATAACAATCAATATGTGATGGAGAGTGATAGGGAATATTATTAAGATAATGTTTACAATATAAAATCCATAAATCTATGACAATCCAAGGGACCGTTTGATTCTGCATAAAATAAATTACTAGGAAATAATTTAAATGTTTAAATATAATTTCGATAAATTTGATGAACATGAGTATAAATACTTTAATTATTTAAGTACAACCTCAGCATTGGTCATGCCTTGGACAATTTCCACTTCATCTCTTATTCAATGAAATAATGTTTAATTTTTTATTTCTAAGTGCTGGATGATCATGCCATCCATAAATAGAATGATAAGTCATTTAATTTGTCTAAAAAAATGTTAACACAAGTTCGAACATATTAATATTTCCACCTATAGTGAGATAATACTTTAATATAAAAGACTTCAACCAGAGTTAAACTTATACTATCCATAAATGGATTAAATTATAATCCTTCAAAAAGAAAAAATTCCACCAATGTAGAAAGAGGTGAACAAAATAGGATTATCATTTAACTCCCATATCTCATATACAATTCTTGGTTTTAACATTCAAAAAAAGTGAAAACCTTCATATAGTATTTTTTGAGTCAAGTTAAAAACCCAAATTATCATATATCCTTGCTGAAAACATGTTTGTATCCTTGTTCCAAAATATTGTGTATTATTCCTTAAGTCCCAAAACATTTTACACTACATCCAAGATAGCACAACCCTCTTTTCAAAAAATCCAAAATTAGTTCTCTAGAAACTATAACCATCCAATTTACTTATTCATAATTCTTGGATCCAAATTCATAAATACTTCAATCATTCTAATTTAACGATTTGAATAAAATAGGTCCTTCCTTGGTTTAGAGGTAGATTATTATGTCTGGGAATTGATTTGGGTAATACCCATGATTTACACATATGATACATTGAACTCCATAAAAATTTATCACTCTATGACCCTTTTTCCTATAGAGATAACATATTCCCCTCCATTTGAGGAATTCCTCAAGGTTCTTCTTCCCTTAAACCTAACATGTAGGAAACAAAATCTTATTTCTACTATTATTCTTAAAATTTAAACATTTATAAACATTCATCATCATTTTACACAATGTGTTAGGAATGTCATCAATGATCACATTGTTAATCATATATTGTGATAATTGATTCTTCGTAATCTCAAAATATTTCTATCAAGTCATTATACGATTTTGTAGCAAAAAATCACCAGATTTTCCATCATACTCAATGTTAATAAAATTCATTCTGGTTTACTCCATTAACTAAGACCATAAATAATATGGTGACAACCACATCTCATTGATGAAAACCGCATAATCACAGGAAGGAACATTCAATCTATGACATCTTAGGTTTAATCCTTGGTTATCCATGATCATTACAAAAATTCTAGGGGGTTATTCTATACTTATCCACAATCTCAATCGTAGGGTTATGATCCCTAATCTCATTTTTCCTAATCTATTTACCTGGTTATTGTTAAAATTCCTCTGATACCAACTGTAATTATCTAACCCATGATGCCCAAATCTAGTGCATTATTTTAATACATTGGCATTATTACAAGGAATCATGTCCCGAAGGACCGACCAGCTTAGCAGTATTGGAAAATAGATTATATACAATAACGTTACATTACACTTTATAAAATAAAACATAACATATATAACCCACTTGGAACATAATTATTATCCTATATTAACCATATATATATATCAATAATAATACACTTATTGGCATCCTAGTAAAATAAAACTTATGATAGGGTTGAGCTCATATTCTCAGTAAGGGTAAACAATTCAGCAGAAGATTTAAAATTTTAATGAAAGATGTATACTAAAAAATAGCCTTTTAAACAATGTCCTGATCAAAATATGGAAAAAATAAATCAAACATTACTATATTAACATGAAAATAGATATTATACTAGAAGAATAATCATAGGTAATAACTAATTTCATAACGATAGAATGAATAATGATGAACATAATAACTACTACGTCAAGGCCTTGTTCAAAGACCATTCACAAATATTATATCATGTGCTTGTCCCAAGACACTATTTTGTCTCCTGATATCTAACGATGCATCGAGGGGCTAGAGCGGGCACCACCCATCACATATAAATTACAATTCATTCCTCATATGAAAAGTGTGAAACATAACATAAACATTCATATTGTAACTAGCATATGAAATGTAAATATTTTAACCATAAACAATAAATGGTATAAAAAAGCACATCCACTGTCAAAAATATCATAAATCATTCAATATATTATGAAAGATTTTATTATAATAAATCAATCTCAATCAAGAAAAATATCCATTAAATGATGTTGACATAGTTGAAAAAGGTCAGTAAAATTCTTTGAGAGAAACATCCCTTTTTCATAAAATCATATAAAAGTCACAAAATTTATAAAGGAAGTTATTTAAAATATATTTTTAAATAAAAGTATCCCATACCACTATTAAAATGTTTAATGGAAATAACATTTTAAAATAATAATTTCCTTATAAATAAATCCGTAAAATCATTTTGAATGTATAGAAATTAATTAAATAGATTTTGAAAAATAAGTCATTAAAACATTTAAAATAATGATATAGTTAAAGAGTCACTTGCATAAAACTTTATAATATTCCTTTTGAAAATATTTTTATTAAACAATGACACGGATTATAAAGATGTCCCAATAGTTACATACACATCAATAATCTCATATAATAATGGGATTGAGGAATTAACCCTTATCTTAGGTCTGATACTCTCTGTATGACTCCGAGACTCCTTTATAATTTTTTTAAACATATTATTAACTTATATCATAATCATAATAATATTTTTGATATCATATATGATTCTTTTATGACTTTATATTAACCATTTATTATCAATTCCATTTTAATGCGACATTTCAGATAATATCTCTTTGTTTATCTTTCATGTTTTGACTTTCTATTCTGGATCATATTACATAGATAATGATTTAATTAATTTTAAAATGTATTAAATGATTTATATATCATATATATTCATAATATAAATATTCACAATAGGTAGATATATAAATTGGAAGACATCGTTCATGCAGACGGTGAGTCGTACGTACGTATGGACATTGTTTTCGTTTTCTTATCGTATTGAATGGAAGTAAGTGAATGAAATATATATATATATATCATTACAGAATAATTATTATTTAATATATTAAATAATAATGAATATTTTATATTTTATATTCATTCTTGGATGGTTAATGTGGAGAAGGAATCTCATAACGCCGTGGAGACAGTAAGTCGTACGTACGCTCGAGCGATGATATTATTTCCTTAATTGTTAAATGGTATGTAAATGGATGGAAAATGAATTTTTGAGAATCACTATCATGTTATATTAATTATTTACATCCATTATATTCATTTTTATACCCATAGAAACAATGTTTAAATGAAAAACAATTTACACCACGACGTAGAGACGGTATGCTGTACGTACGCACGTATGGTGGTATTGTATTACATGTGAAGGGTAAAAAGTGGTATAGGATTGTCCCATAATCTTAAAAACATATCATAATATAGTATATGATGGAGTTTTTATTTTAGTATGGTAGAAACTTAGTAAGAGTAATTAAAAGAAGAAATTAACTTTCAAAGAATGGATAAAACTATAACCTCTTCTTCGGCTGTCTCCATTAGATTTGCAGAAAAGGACTCATTAAGTTGGATTTATGCAAACAATTTTGCCTCTACTATGAATTGGGGGATTTTTGAATGAGATTTGTTCAAGTTTTGGCCAATCCAAATGACTCTTGAGGAGTGAATTAATTAGAATGGGAGGTTCCCTTTAATAAGAGAGGTGAGGGGCACTTTAGGAAAATCTTTAAATATTAATTTATTATAAAATTATTTTCTGATTATAATAGCTTAAAATTGATTTATTTCGTAGTTAATATGAGGATGGATTGAAATCCTCTCAACCAATATCTTTTAGACATTATTAGGTCATAAAATAAACATTATCTTTTAGATTTAACCCTTTGTAAAATAAGTTAACTCGTACCATGTACTCTTGTATTTTTACACTACATGGTTAATATATTTACTATAAATGGACAAGAGAACCTAAAGTTATTCATTTATGATATTTTTATCACTATCCAAGTTTTTTGGCCGAAATTTAGTTCTTTAATTATTTCTATATCATTTAATAAAATAGTATTTGTTTTGAAAAGTCATATATGTCAATTTTGACACTATTTAGTAATTGAATTTTTTCAAGTCATAACAACATGATTCTTTCAAAAAAGGAACTAAAGAATCCAAAATATCTAAATTTAATCCATAAAATTCGTGTATAGATTAAAAATGTTAAAATTAAATATATTTTTAATATTTATAAATTCATTTATTTGAATAATTAATTAATGAGGTAATTACTACATCTTAATTGTGCCATAAATAAATATATTTATATAATGTCTAAAAATTAAAAATAAAATACCATGATTTAGGAAATATTTTAATAAATCTAATTAATATTTATAGACATGTATATCAGGTATATAAACCTATATTTAAATTGATTTAGTAAAAGATATAATTTTATGTTATAATTATCTTTACATTAAATTAATTTTTATAACATGTCCTTATGACACCCAAGTGGTCCCTAAATTCCAAAATATCATTATAATGATGCTCATTGTCGAATATATATCATAAAAGTTGATTAGTACATCTTTTAGGGTAGTTTTATATTATTATAATATTTTTTTACCCTTATTTATCATATGTACCCTTTAACCATGGTAAATAAAAATAATTTCTGAAGTTACTATTCATAATATCCAAAAAATAAGGGTACCTATTTACAAAATTTTTAAAATATGATTCAAAATATGGAATCCATTTTTACAAATTAATAACACAAAAGTTTCATTAATTAATTTAAAAATAATTCTCATTGTCAAATCCAAAAAGTGGGTTTTTAAGAAGTAAATACTACCAAAAGATTGAGATGTTTTTATGTCCAATGAAAATTTGAAATTACATTAAATGAACTAAATTATATTAAATGATAAAAATATAATTTAAATATATTTCATAACCACTAAAATTCATATATTAACACTATAAATTATTTTTATTAACAAGGTTCCATTCAATTAAAATTTAGTATTTTTCACTATTTATCAAAATATGAAAGTTATCTAAAAAGTAAGAAAAATTTATCCAAACTAAATTTTAAAGTACCAATTTTAATGAATAATTTAATATCATATTATTGAATATATAAAAGTGTAAAATATTATATTTAATAATGTTTTTCCATTAAAATGTGGAAAACCTTTTTTTTTAAAATAATTCTTTTATATGAAAAATTGATTTTTTCCTTATATTATGTTTATGAAAACCATAGTATGAATGTAAAAATTATATGGGATAGATAAAATTAAATATTTTAATACTATTAGTACCTATTTTTTAAATGGATAGTTTGATAGGACGTGGTGGGCTTGAACTCGGTGTTTCGTACATCGCACACTATTAACTTATTTTAAAAGGAAATGTATCGTGTAATCTTGGGATGTTACCAAATGTGACTCTTACACCATTGTGTGTGCTATCTGGAATGGTTACCTTCATCTCTCAGGTAAGTTCACTACTAATTTGAGTAAATAAATTGAATCTCTTTTTTCCATAAACAAAATCATCATGAATGCATACCATGAATCCAGTGTTTTGGAAAATACTCTAAGAAAAAGGTTGTGAGATCTTGTGGAATAATGTTGGTCACTTATCTTCTTGATGAGTTTTTTTTATCTTTTTCAAAGATATATCTAAAAAAACATTATTTCGAACTTTTTTAATTTCCCTGTTTTTGGATAAATAAAAGATACTTTTTTGTTATAGAAAAGTTCACATCCTTCCAAATTTTTTTATTTATTATACTGTAAATAAAATATTAATCATCATATTCATGATATAATAAATATAATTAATTTAAATATTTATTATATTCAAAATTTATTATTACAAAAATTTTATATATATAAATTTAATAACAATTTTTATAAATATAATTTTTCATTACATTTATAATATTAATATAAATAATTTTATAAGGGAATAAATATATTTATATTCATTACAGTTATAAATATAGTTATATTTTTTTTAGGTGTAACTATTTTATTATATTACTTTAATATTAACTAATTTTATTCTCACATATTTATTATTATGTATATTTAATATATTCTCAAAATTACATGATCATTTCATTAGATTTTTAAATATTTCTTAAATTGGTAAAGATTGTGGATTTAATTGATTTTATTTAGTCCTAGAATTAAATGAATAAACTTCCATTGATAATCCTTTTAATTATTATTCTGATGGTTAATAAAATGTGGTGCTTAAAAGTTAGGATAAATTAGAAAAAATTGGAATTTTATGGGAATGATCAGACTGTGATATGTGACATCAATTTAATGATACAAATGATCCTCCAAGGGATATGTGATAAACTTTCTTTCAAATGTAATGAATGTGCCTTAGTATGTGAGAAATATTCCTTTACTCTTGGGAAGTAATGAGAAAAGTTATATATGTTATGTAAAATGAATTTACACAAAAACCTAAGAGATATTCAGTGATACAAAAGAATTATCCTCTCATACACAATATTCAATTTATGAAATGTAAGAATAAATCGATGTTGTTTTTGGATATATAATATTTTTTGGAACCCATGTAAGGTTTTTTATTCTGTTAAATAGAACTTTTTTTTGAAAATGGAAGGTTAAATAAGTTTTGTTACTTTGATAAATTTTGATTAGATGCAAGTTGTAGTGTTCTATAATATATAAGTTATCACCCTTTGAAAAATCAAGTGAATGGAATGTCCTCTATGAGTAAAATCTTATGGTCATACATATCATATGAATTCCAAATGTTTTTCATTCTATAGGGTTCCAAAATAATATTAAATTCTTCCAAACTAAATAAATATAGAGATGAGGATAGATGACAAATAGTTTATGGTGATGAAGAACTTTGTTGTGATTATGGTAGGGTGGCGTTCACTTGAGCACTCAAAGAAATATTATAAACGACAAGTAGAATTTATCTAGAGTATCTAAATGGAACATTGAATGATCATGGATATTGGGTAGGTTTATAAATTCATAATCAATACCTTATTTCAGTGAGATAAGTTTTATTATTTATTATTTTTCTTCGCATTTTATGCAATTTTAATCATATATATATATATATATGTGTGTGTGTGTGTGTGTCTATAACTGACCACATAGAGGGATAATAGCCATTCAGTGATTTAGAGAACAGAGGGGAGAACTTATTTTTCATGATTGAGTCTAAATGTCAACAATAAATTATTATTTTGTTATTTTATCTTGGTTTTTATTGTTTGGATGTTGAATTAGATGTGATTGTATTTGTTTTATATTTTTTTCACCATTTCTACTTGGTTTGATAAATATTTTTTTCTCAAAACTCGATCTTTCCTATATATGATGGAATGGGTCGGGATTTGTGGTGAACTATGTACTAATTATTGATATGTGTGTGGAAGTAATATGATTTCATGGGATTTATTAATAGTGTTTTATATTTATTGGAAGTATCTTGATTAATTTAAGTGGAAATTATTATTAGGGGGTCATGGTGATTAAATGATATCTTCCCACTCATATTTGGAAAGAGGACCAGTTTTTAGTTATCCTTACAGATTCTTAACTCAAAATCACTAATAATCCATTGTGTAATTCAAGAAATTATGAATTCTCTACATGATAAAATAATTGAAAAACAATTAATCAAATTATGATTACAATAATATAGAAATATGAAATTTAAACCCTTAAATAATAACTAAATAATTTTCTAGATAATAAAATCTATTTTAGACTACTCTTAGTTCAAACAAATAACCCAAAATCAACCCCATTTTTGACTGATTGTGGCACCATGATTTTTCTTCCCTCTTTATATATAATATTTGGTTTTTACTATAGTGAATTCCAGACTTATGTTATTAGTATATTTGGTCACTCCCATGAAAGTTGCGTTAAAAATTCGGATCCATTCATAAGTAGCTGTGATTACTTTATTATAATTAACAAAACCAACAATTTTCTTTAACATATATCATATTTAATAATTATTCACTATGAACTGAAAATTGATAGTACATTTTTATATAGAGAGAGGAAAATGAGAAAAAATTATAATCTAAAATCAGAATTCCAAAATATTTCATTGATATACAAAATTTAAACATCACAATATCACTATGAATTTGAAATCATGGCTAGAAATCCCACCCAAACCCATCTTTCTGTAACCCAATTAATAAATCAAAATAATCAAATTATTTTTCCAACATTACTAGATAATTTTGAATATAAAACTAAACTGATTCAAAATTTTCAAATGTTTGATGGTCTTTCTATGTAATTACCCAATAGGTACATTAAATAATACACTATGGCTTGGGAAATATTGAAACCAAGAAGAGTGTCTAAGGAAAAATTCATGTGAAGAATTATTCCCTTCTCTCTCAATGGAGTGGATAATGAATGGATAAACAACCTAAGATCAAGAAAATTAAATTATCTATATGCCCTATAAATTATTTTTCTCTAATGGTTCTTTTTAACATAATGGAGTACTACTCTGAGAAATGTGATCTATTCTATTATATAAGTATCATTAGAGACTTTTATGAGTATTGGGTACAATTTAAGATGTTTTCTCAGAATTTTATATATAAAATAACAAGGGGCCATAATTTTCTTGTTTTCTTCTAACAAGTAATTTTTTAATGTGATATGAATTTTTAGAGGAATCATCAGGAGGATATTTGATTGATACAATCGGAACCAAATCTAATGTAATAATTGAGACGATGACTACAAAATTCATAATAGTGTAAGCTATGAGGTATTTGAAAAATATATATTTCTGAGGTAATATCTACTAACAATCATTTACATGAATCCAAAAATGAATAACTAACTGATCTAGTTAGGGAAATGGATGTTATGAAATTAATTTATCAACTCACACAAGGGATGGTAAGGGGTCCTTGTTCGTAACCAAATAACTTTACTGGTTAATGAGTTTAAATATAAGAAAATGAAACCAGTATTAAATCCTTTCTATAAAGGGGAATCTAATAATCCATGAAAATATTATGATGGTGATAGAATTATCAAATATAGTTAGGGCTCATAAGTTAATATAATTTATCCCAGACACCATTTCAACACCAATATTAACAACATCCACCATTCGGAAAACTCAAGCAACTATACAACCAATAAAATCTTCCAACTCCCACAATTTTAGAAAAATAATTTATATAGACAAACTTAAAAAAGTGAACAACCAAAAATTTATTACCAACTATATGAAGTAATTTATGAATTGGGAAATGTGATGATATATTTGAAAATATAGTTTGGATGCATTATAGAAATAATGGCCAAATATCTTGGTAAATATTTTATACAACCCATTACAACTACAAATATCAATGAGAATATAGTAATAATAAGGGATGGAAAAGAAATCCACCCTAACTAAAAAAAATTATATAAAAACACATGTTATCCATTTAGGATGTGAATAACAATACGAAAAGGTTCAGAGATAATTGATGAAACTTGGTAAAATACAATTAATTGGAAAAAGAATCATTCAATAGATATTTCTCTAAATAACGCTAAAATTAAACAATATTTTTGAGTAAAGAATCGAAAAAATATTCTGGATAACATAAAAAATATGAAAATTATAACACCATAATATATTAATATGTATTTATTGTTTAAATGAATATTATGTTTGATAGATTTTGACATGTGAAACATCGAACTAAAATAAAGTATGATTATTTTTTTGATTATATATTAAAAAAAAATATAAATATTAATACAATATGATATTTTAATATGAATCAACATGATGAAAATTATAATTGGAGTAAATGTGCATATATATAAACATAATAGAAACACAAAATATACAAAATATTTATCCTCTTAGTTCTCAATAAATATTATGACCCCATCTAAAACTATGGAAACAAGTCAATGAATTTAGAATTCAATTGAAATAATGAAATATAGGTAAATGAATAGATTTTATTAAAACCATTATTCTATATATAAGAAGGTAATATGAGTTATATATATATAGTTATTAGACACATATTTGTTACATATATAGTCGTCATATATGGTGTTTTATGGTATATTTATGTTCAATTTGTATATTATTTTTTGTAAAAAATTTAGAAACAATATAATTCACAACACTCATATATGTACTAATTTTTATTAAATTCAGTAAGATCACTTAATGTTTTAAATGTAATTTTTTTTATAAAATTTGTTATGTAGTATAATTTATAAAAAATATATAATTTATATATTTTAAAATTTTAATTTTATAAAAGTTATTTTATTTATGGTTTCTTCATATCAACAATATATTGGGGTGAATTTTTGGTATTTTTCTAAAAAATCATTATTTCTTAGGGAATCGGTAAAATGCTTATTTTTTAAAATATTCATTTATTATCATTAAAAATATTATTATGTATTGGATATTTTATTAATGTTAAATTAGACTAACTTAATTATAGATAATCTAATTAATGAAATAATAATCTACATTGTATTTTATTTGTTTATATGTTCATTTTTAATAATAAAAACATACATTTTCTAAAGAAAAATGTTTTGAATTTAATTTTTATCTTTTATAATAAAATTAATTTAATCACTCTTATAATGTGAATATTATTAAATTAATTCCATATTTATAATTAGGAGGATAAAATTTGTGAAATATTTCAACATTAATTTTTTCATAATAAATAATAACCTGGTCAAAAAGTTTATCACTGCATTGAGGGTAAAATGTGTAGATAAAGGTTAAAAATATGAAATAATTCTTCAAAATCACCCATACACTATCAAATAATTTATTTAATGAGTTCATTTTTAGAAATCCTTTTAAATATTCTAAATTAAAGAATTTTTGTGCATGTTTTCTTTGATAGATACCATGACTTCATTTTAAGTAAATGTAAATTATAAAATATCCATTTTTTTATTTTAATATCAATAATTTTTTACAAGGGTAACAAGAAGTTATGAATGGTTCCAAAATCTCATTTTATATAGTAATAAATATTTTTTATTATGGTGATTTAATTTTAATATTTAGTGAAAATATAGTTACCTTAAATGCTTATGTAATGCCGAAGAAGTTCATGTGCATGTAGAACAAAAATGAATTAAATTATTTTAAAAACCATAAAAGAAATATTGTTGTGTTGATTTAATATTTTTTAATATGTTTTCATGTAAATATAAATTTTTATTATGGTGTTAAAATTTTATATTCAAACTAAATTACCATAATTATATTTTTTAAAGTTAGTTATATGAAAATTCTTGAAAATGACTATAATGATATTTTATGTTAAATGCCATTTTTATATGATTTATAATTCATAAAAATATAATACTCAAGGAATTTAATGAGTTATGGTTGATAATGTAATCCTTTTTCCACTTATAAGACATGTTTTATTTTATATTAATATTGATCATATTAAAGAATTTACGTGGGATGAACAACATTGGTACATTTCTAGTTGTTTAAACTAAAAGAATGTCACTAAAGAGAAAATGTGGTTATCTATAATAATTGATTAAAGATGATTACATCTAAATATAATTAAATATATGATTGAACACTTAACATAACAAATTTTTATCCTTTCGGTGGTGTTCAGATATCTTAATAATGATATCCTAAACCATTCACTATCAATGGATAATGGGTAGGGAAATATTTTGGACATATATTAGACACACTTATTGGGGAGGTCATACTCATAATTTTTTTTGCAATTTAAATCCAATAGGGTGTACATTTCATAAATATTTTTTATTGTTATTTTAATATCATATCTTTTTAATTTATTCATACATGTTAAAATTAATTATTGATACTATATGATTCATGTATGGGAAAAACATATGTCTTTTCATTTTTTTAGTGTTTTTTGTTTTTCATTTTTTGGTTGTTTATATTTAAATTTTGTTATTTTAAAATAATTTGAGTTTACATTGTATGTGTTTTTGAGTTTTAAACATATGGAATGGCATGTGATTGATTTAACTCTAGGTAACTCGATATATATTAATGTTGAAATGATCATATATCTAAGACTCAATGTTTATGAAATTCATGAAGTGACCACTGATTTGTGAATCTCATTCCCGGAAATACTACCATATTTTAATATAACCCACACGGTATTATCCAAAACACATTGAAATCATCTTTAAATTTCTCTCAATTTTTGATAGAACAATTTCATGAATTAATCATCATAATTTAACATGAATTTTAGTTAAAACATTTGATCATTAATGAACTTGTTTTAATTTGAATAAGGAAATATTTTTTTAAAAAATTCATATTTTAACAATGGCCTTATTTTAAAACCTTCCATTTAATTAAAAACCTTAAATAATTCCCTTAAGTTTATGAACATCTTCTCAAGATGCCACATTACAATATTGAATTATTTAACCACCAAACACTTAGTGTAAATAAATGATCATGGTTAATTATAATTTGGGGGAGAATTATTTTTTTGGAGTATATATAGTGAGAAACAACAAGTATGATAAATATATATGACACAATATGTATGTTATATTCCCTAACTAAATTTTTTTGTGATTATCTAGGACTATATCATATGATACAATATAATATTATCTTATAGGATTGTATAAAATAGCATTATCCTACCATTGGAAAATCATAAGGTTTGAAATGGAAATAACAAATGGTAATGACTATGAATGTTTAGTGGTTAAATTTTTGAATCGCTTCCCCTTTTTATCATTAAACCATTTGTTTCATTAGATGAAACACATGTGGGATTTTATAATGAATTCATAATATTAATTCATTTCTAGTTATAGTATTAATTTATAAATTATGTAACATATAACTTAATTCATACTCACTCAAATATATCCTCGAAGTCTATACAAGAAGGTAATCACCATGACACGGTGATCAATAATTTACGCAAAAGCCTCCTATAATTCTCAACATATCTCCCTTTATTCCAGGACCTCTACATCCTTGAGATACTACTATATCGTATTTTATAATGGATTATATCTATGTGATGGATAATTTGGTGTGGTAAATGGATATACTATAGAGAAGGGATTTTTATGGATACCACTTGTGGATATTTATCATGAATGGATAATGAAAGTGGTTATATCTCTTCGGTGTAGGTTATGTTATGTTCTTACTTTTATAGTAGCATGGTTTCAGTTATCAAGCATGGTATGTTTTATGATTAAGGTTTTATAATCACTTATGTTTCCATGATTAACTGTAAATTAACCATAAAAAACATTAAATGGTATTATATCGGAACCATATAAATTAACTCTCGAAATTATATTGAAAATTAAGAAAATGATAATAATAATTCATGTTTTACTGTCTGACATAGGTTGAAATATTGATTTTCCTCAATAAAAATTAATATCATAATACTTATCATTAAATACAATTGGATTTTTTTGAATTACACTATCTGATAATGAAATTTTTAATGGGGTATAAGAATATGGTATCTGATATTTTAGCCAATAAAATAGAATATATCCCTGGGTTTTGGTTTTCAAAGAATATGATATTAGGATTTCATAAGGGGTGATAAAAATAGTCGAGGTTCATAAGATAGTGCATCAAACCATAAATATGGTATATTGGATATCATAAGTACTGAAATCTCTTGCGCTGAAGGTTTTAATGTTACACAAGACCTATATCATAAATCATGATAACAAGGTACTCTTAATTAATCCATTATAAATGATTGTCATGAGCTATAAATTCTACATGAAATATTGTCAATCCTAAAATATAATTCAAAACCATAATATTTTTTGTGCATTAGACTTATCTATTGATGATTAAAATATTGTAATATCAACAAATAAAATACAAATGAAAAAATTATTATTCATAAATTTCAATTATGAATTTATTTAAATTATTTATATATTATTTCAAAAATCATTGATAATTTTATTTTGGGAATATTTTTTTCATTTACAAATATGTTTATAAATTAGTTAATAATTAATTTTTTATAATTTATTAATATATTTGTTTCATTCATTTTAATAAATTCTTATTCTATAATAATAATTATTTATATGAAAATACATATTTTCAACTTATGTCATGTATCTTAATTTCCATATAAACTCATTATATTGAAATTATAAGTGAAATTTATTAATTGTTTTTAAATTAAAAAAAATCATTAATTAAAATTGTTTATATCTATGATAATGAAATTTTCAAAATTAATAAGAAGAATTTTTAAATTAAAAGAACATAATTTTGGAATATATTTAAACTATTTCCAAAGGTGTTTTGAGAATTTATATAATGAAGGATTAAATAAAACATAAATATGTGATATTTAGGTTATTTAAATTGATTACATATAATATTTAAAAAATAAAATGTCTATATTTTATTTAAAATTATATAGTTCTGTTAAATTTAATATAAAATAACAAAATTGAGTATTTAATATCAAAAATTAATATAAAATGTGAATATTTATTTATTCGTGGAATTAAAATAATAAATACATGATCAACAAGATACAATTCAGTAGTACACGATAGTATTTAGAAAAAATCAACCATAAAAACATAAATAAGACAGATCCCAGTTTATTATGGCTTCATTAGACATTTTTCATTAATAAAGATAGATAAGAGGTGTTATAATCATTTATTACTCCAAATCCATCACCCAGTTAATCACCCACTAGATTCTAAAATCAAACCCATCTATTTACTCATAGACTTTGAGGCATAACCACTGAAATTCAACCTCAAATTGAGCATCAATATATGTTATAATGGATGATAACCACCCCTCCTATGGTTTTGGACTTCTCCTTCTATAGTGACCATGAAGTAGATAGCGGGGAAATAATTATCCACTCATCTATCTCAATGAATTGAGGTCTGAACTATATTGATGTATCTATATAGATCCAAGCTACATGGTACATGAATCAAGGATATCACCAATAGTCATAGCACATTGGATTTTAATAATCTCACAATTTCAATAATGAATCTCTAAAATAACATGGATTGCTTATACTAGTGGACACAAGCTAGAATATAGCTAACTAATGACCTGAGTAGACACTCAACATCACAACACAAGATAGATGGAAACGGTGAAGATCCACCCATAAATCCATTCCAAGAAAAAAATAAAAAATGGGAAAAATCAATATAAATGATATGTGTTAATAAATGCCTAATGATAAATCCAGATTAGGTAAATAGATTAGTTGAATCAAAGAACATAATGTTGGTAAAATGCAATAGTCTCTAGCAGAGAAGTCCTGACCCTGATGAAGAAATACCGGCATATGAAACCAAAAGTAGAATATATCTATTAAAAAATACATAAAATTAGAAAATATAATAATTGATATGAAAATTATTCCCATTTTCATAGAATTAAAATGATGGAATATTAAATTGGAATTTAATTTTCTTAGAAAATTGAATTACACAATAAAACTTTACTCAAAACCATCAACCCAAAAAATATGGACTATGGTTACTGGTTGTGGAGATGTCCTTAATGATTTACTAGTTATCCATCACAAAAGTAGGATTTGGATTATTTTTTTGTGTTTTTTTCTGGAATAATTTTATTTTATAATTTAATTTTCTATTTTTAAGTTATTCCAATATTATTTATTTCCACATTTCATTGACATGAATTTGAGTTAGTTATTACTATTTCCATGGTTGGATAGTATTTTTAACTAGAGATATAATGTATTGAAAACATGACTAACACACACAGACACACACACACACACACATATATATATATATATTTGGTTTTGGATAACCCTTTCATATTATGTTGGTTTAGTGAATATTTCATTACATGCATCTTTGTGTCATGGGATGACACTAAAAATTGACTTTGTGCAATGGGTGACCCTAACATATCCCTATATAAATATGATGAGACTCTAATATATCATATCATGACATTTACATGGTTTATGAGTTTCCATTTTCATAGTGTAGGGTTAATTCTAAGGAAAGGCCAAATTTGTTTAGTCTATATAAAAATTAGTTTCATTTGAAACCCCCAAGTATAAAAAATTATCCAATATATAGTTATAAGTTATTTGTGAATAATTTTTATAAACATTCAATAATCATATTTAGTAATAGTACTAATATTTGTTTTGGAAATTCTGTTATAGGGAGATTAATAGAGGAATGAATTTGTTCTAAAGAGAGGTGGAATTCCTTGTAACTCTATTTTCAGAACCACTCATGCACGATTCTAGGTTATTTAAATGGATCATGATCTTAGAGGATAAAACAGTAATGTAAAGGATGATTGGATGGGTTTTAAAAGGTATGATAAAGTCTTGGTTAGGGGGTCTCACTCTAATTCCTTTCTTTCTTGTTGACTATTTTTCGTTGGTTTATTTTGTGGATTCATGGTCATTGTGTGGGTGGTTTTCTTCAGATATAATCTTTTGCCTATTTTATTTTGTTATTTGCTTTATAATTTTTTTATAAGATTCCATTTTTTCATTTCATAATAAAGGTGGTGATATTTTTTTCTTAATGTTCACATAGTAAAAATTTGGTCCAAAGCATGTTAATTGAATATGTTCTTTCTTTCTATAGTTTTATTTTTTGTTTGTGTATTTTTAGTTTATTACTATAAATATCTATTACTTATTGGATTTGTTCTTATTATTTTATTTTTGTAAAGATCATCATAAACCTAAATTTTATACACCAATGTCAAGGGGTAGGATGGTGTTTTGTGTCATCCCCCTTGATAATTGGTATCAGAGAAATGATATTTATTTAATTGATGTTTTTAGATTACATTGAGATTAATATGTTTGACAGAGGGAATATATTCTATATCTGGAGAGTAAAGACACATACTATTATTGTACACAATCATCCTGAAGATGATTTGAGTGGATCAATGTGAAATATCACCATCATCCATGGTAATAGGTAGACTGCAACTTCTTATGAGGAAGTTTACCTATTGGTTTTGATGACATATTTCACCATATTATTGTTTAACCATGGAAAAAGGTACCAAAATAAGTGTTCTATGAAAAAAATAGTCTTATCTATGTGAATCGAGAACTTATTAATTTTAAAAACTCTCTTCTTGGATGATATCAAAAGAAAATTCATCATTATAATTTTAAATTAGACCTCAAAACTCTTGTCTGGGTCTACATAGATGATTTTAAAAAAGTTATTTTTTGTCTTTTCCAACATATATGTGAGAAAATAAAATGAGGATCATGCATATGGGTTTTTTAGAACCGTGTATGACTCAGTTAATACTTTTAAGGATTAAATTATGTACGTTAGGTAATCCATTACTTTATACGAAGTAACTTATTTAGACTTATCATGGGATATTCAAATGCATGTTTTAATGATAGGGGGTATTGGGGTGAATTTGACGATTGCATTTCTCATTGTGAAATTTCATGTGATGAAAAATATAAAAGAGATGAATAATAATTGTGGGTTTAATAATTTTAGGTTTTATCGGTTTGAAAAAACTGGCCACATTATAAGACAAAACCATAAAAATACATCCAGGGATACTATGGCCTACAATAATATATTATACCCTAATTATCAAATTTATCATGTTTTATGAATTTTTAGTATACTTCAGAGTTGTGTTTGATATTTTTATATGTTTTCTTTAATCTATGATCATATTACTTTCTCTGCATCATATTTTCATAGGCTCTTATTCTGAATAAATGATGTGAAATTGGCTAGTCTCTTAGTATTTTTATATCCATATGAATAATTTAAATATCATTAACTTTATGTTATTTATTTATATGTGTTTTACACTACTTTAATACTTTATTTTAATATTTGATATATTTTTTATTTGATATTGTTCTATTTTTTTCTAAGGAAATCTCTACTACACCTAGTTTATTGTTTGTTACTGCAATATGTGAGGGTTTTAGTAGGAATGGTGCTACTATCTAGTAGATAATCACACAATATACAAATATTTAGCAGTATATAGGTATATAGAACTAAAAATATGGACCTCCAAACTCAAATACAAATGATATAAATTGGGTGAAAGAAAATATTGATTGTAATTGATTAATGCACATAATTGTAAATTCATTATTGAAAATGAATTATCTATATTTGGTTATGCTATGTGTGATGGTGAATTAATATAATAGGAAACCCATGATAGAAAGTTCCACCATTATTATTTTTTGAATAAAAATAATGGATCACTTTCTCTATAACTAATCACTATTTTTAGACAGTGTCACCATCAATTACCCTGGTGGAGCTAGTTGAGTACACTTAGTAAAAATATAAAAATTGTACTCCATTAAGTTATAGTAAATAAATATAATAGATTTAATTAATTAATGTAGTTGTATTATTTTATGTGCGATGATGAGTTATGATAATTATGGGATGTTCATGGTTGATGTCTTCTGGGATATCATGGAAATTTATCATGAAATATAATATTATGGGTTGTGGAATTGTTACTTGATGTATATCCTTTGTAATTTTATTAATATAGATTATATGTTAATAGGGAAACATGGTTCACTAGTATAGTGTCATTGGTGATGAAAAATATCATTGATGGACATTTAGGTTTGTTGTATGAGTTGTGTCCATAATATTTTAGTGATTCCATTATCCATGGGGTCAAGGCCTTGGGGTCATGTACCCATAGGGAAGGGCCCATCATGTTGTATTGATCACTTGATGGTTTTTGGTATCATCCATAGATTATTGAACAAGGTTTATAGTGATTAGTATCAAATTTGTGGAGGGATACACCATAAGTGTCCATGGGTACTAATGTAAAATTGTGATCACTTTTTATGAGTGCAATATTCACCATACATCTGTAATATACTAGTGACAATGGGTTGGGTTTGGTAAAGGAGGTGTGATATCTTGTTATTTGATGTGACACTTATATATGGAATTATTTGAGGATGATAATATGGGAATAATGCATACATGGTATAGAAACCAAAGATTTTATCAATTATTATTACATAATCGTTAATATAATTATCCAATAAATAAATCCAAAGGATCAAGATGCCTTTTTTATTTTTAAGAATAGGTACATAAAGAATCAACACGAAACTAAACTAATTTTTTTTATTTTAATCTCTATAATAAGATTATAAATATCGTTTAAATCCTAAAACAGCCAAGGATAACCTGAGTAATACACAGTCAAAAGGGGTGAGATTTAAATCCCAATAAGGGAAAACATGATAATAATGCATAAAATGTGAGTCCATCAAAATGAAATGATATCATAAAAGTGACGGATCATGAATAATCACATGGGGGATTAATAATTAAAACAAAATATCATAATATTATAGAGACATTATAAATTGGAAGAAACATAATGCATCACATTAAAATAAGTCAAGTCTATCCACAAAGTCAAAAACACATGGTGGACATAGTCCCATAATTAATTAGGTTCACTCACTAATCCCATACATATTTTATCATGAGAAAAAAACATTACCTAATGCATTGGTGCATTATCTTAGAACAAACATCATAACATACACAGTATTATGTGTTCTAAGAAGGAATTTAATCATAAGACATAAACATAAAAATTATCCATCGAAAGAAATGAATTACATAATCATTCCTAATATCATAGTCAAATAAAATTTCATATGGATTCCAAAAATAAAAATGAATTAAATATTATGGAATTTCATATATTATTAAATAAGAACCATTCACAAAATATGGTGATCATTTGGGAATAAATACATAAAATGAGTATTATATAAAATTATTAAGGGATAGAAAAGTTACTCTTAATCGAGTTTGATTTTAGGGAAGGAATTTGAGAATTGAAATTAAGGAATATTTATAAAACATTAAGAATAATTATATAACATAAAAGATATAGATAAATTGAGATAGAGATAGAGTCATCATAATCTAAATAAAATAGGGTGGTTTGGAGATATCCCTTACCTTATGTTCCAGAATCACTTTGCACTTGAACTTAACATCCATTATAAAAAATTATGTTCCTTAATTACAAAATTTATACATTTTAACATCTATATTTTTTTAAATATAATTCTATTATGTCTATTTATTACTATTTCTATGAGATATATGGTTTAATGTTACTATTCTAGGGGCGTTCATTCCGTGGTTCCAAGGTTAGATCAATTGTGGGAAATTATTGAATTTATTTTCAATTGGGAATAAAAATACCAAATTGAAATGAAATGGAATTAATGATATTCTATAAATTTAATTGGTCTAAATTACCCATAGTTTTTTATATATGGATAATTCATTTAGTACAAAGTTAATGTTATATGGTCAGTTTATTTTTCTAGTTTTACCAAAAATCATGCACTAGTTTGGTTTTATTTAATATTATATACATATGTTTTATAAATAATGTGAAAAAATATTTAATATTAATATTTGAAGTCATTTTAAAAAATTATAAGTGAATTTAATCCTGCAATAAATGTGTTAATGTGAAATGAAAACTCATCATTCTTGGAGATAGTGAATCCACATAGTAAAAATGATGTTTTCTTGTTTTAAAATAATAGGAGAAGAGAAGATAATGATTGAGAGATATTACATTAAAAAAATAATAGTATAATATATATAGGACAATTTATTCATTATACCATATTTAATAAATTATTTTCTTGGAGGATGAGGAGTGAGAAAAAAATGAAAGACTCAATTGAGTGTATTACCTTGTCCTTCAGATGTCTCCTCTTGAGATTCCACATATAGAAAATTGGATTGATATATGGACGATATAATAAGAACTAGGACGTGATGACAGTGTTTTAGAAATCTAATTGTGTAGAAATTTGTAAAACTCCATTGCTTAGAATGTGCAGGGAGAATGTGCAGTATTTATAAGTGCAGAGGGGTATTTTAAATATTATAATCATTTTTTTGTTATTTTGGCCCAATAAAACCAAAAATATTGATTCTTATGACTGTAAAAAGTAATTTTATAATTTTATTTGAAACTAATGGGTGATTACATCATCCATTACTCAAAAATGCATATATTCAGCTTATAAATTTAAATAATGTATTTTACTGTATTTCACAATTCACCAAAAATTAAACTATTTTAGAAATATAAAAAAAATTCATGATAAATTATTTTCAAAAATATATTTAAATAATAAAATAAATTTTATGAAAATAATTTTCTAAGTATGATAAATTTAATTTTTAAATAAAATCTCCATATATATGAATAATATTTACTTTAATATTACAATCAATTTTCTAAAATGTTAAAAAATCAATTATGGTCTCATAAAACTATGTTATCATTATAATAAAAATTAATAGAAATTTATATATCTATTTTTTGAAAATAATATTTATTTTAACTCATTATATTTATTATAAATATTTCAATTAAAAAATTATATTTTAAAAAAATACAGAGACTTAATCTATCATTTTCAAAATATTTCATTTCTTGTACCAAGATCTAAATATATAATATTTTCATTTTATATGATACATAAACATTAATTTACATTTCCTTGTGAGAGGATACTATTTAATGGTCATGTTGGTATTCTTAATGTTCATATTACTATTCCAATAGTCAAATTACTATTATAGCAGTCGGATTACTATTCGAATGATCACATTCAGAATGGTCATATGGGAACCCAACATTCTATAAGTACCTAAAATTTCATTCGTTCTCCATTAACTTATATTATATCTAAGGATTATATATATTTTCATTTTTAAAATTCATATTTCATTACAAACATTATTTTTTTATTTCTATAGTGTTTTTGGTGGGTGCGATTATTATGAGTTGTTGATCATATCCATGTTTTCCTATTACTGATATCTTATTTTCTGTTTTTCCCAATTTAATACTTTCAATTCATGTGGAAATTTTTTATATAAATATAATGAAAAAATTACTATACAAAAATTTTATATATTATATCATGTGGTGGTTTAGATTTACTAAATGTTATAAATTTATAAGATTTAAAGGAAAACTCTATTTATAATATTCTCGGTTGTTACATTTTCCCCTTTATAATTTTCATTCTAAAATTTTAATTTTACATAATAAGTTAAAAATGGGTGAGGGTACTTATGAATCATGGCTTCCTCTGGTTCCCATGTCCCTTATTCATACTTATATTTTAACCATACTAGTATAACTAGGAGTGTTGTATAATTTCATAGAACATTATCTCTATATTACAGGATATTCACAATATTATTCTCAAAGAGAGTATATTTTCCATATACACCAACTATGAATTCTGTACATGTTAGGGGTTTTTATATACCTACTAAAAATGAATATGTGGAATATATCATGTACTTCAGAAAGGGTTTGTGGGAGTATTAGTTATAGGCCACAACTCTGATGTGATCAAGAATCACAAAGGGGATGATATACCTGAAATTATCTTTCACTTCTAAAAAAATATCATGACTCTCTTCCTTAAAGATTTTAATAGCAACACCTTATCTCCAACATCAAAATCTAGGTCATATTAATGATATTCAGTATAGATCTTTTTTTAATATCGAGTAGCCCTATTCTGGTGTGGAATGATCTTTACTTTTTACCATTATGTTAACCATTTATGTTCCTAGTCTCTTTTGTTCACAAGAATCATCCAAACATTTAGGTTCTCTACATATCTTCCCATAAATAGATTAAAATGGATCCATTTGGATTATTGGGGGGAGCCTATTATTCTATAAAAACTCAACCAATGGAATATGTTGATCCCATCCACCTTTTACATCCATCGAGTATGCTCTCAACATATCTTCAAGTGTCTAGATTATCTATACATATTTTCAATTAGTTTAGGGGTGATAATACATACAGAAGTTCAACATGGTGTTTAGATCATGTTGTAGACTTTTTCATAACTTGAAGATAAACCACAAATATCGATTGGATATAATTGACCAAGGAATTCAATAAATCCCCAACACTTTTATAATTTATATCCTTACATGTTAATCAAGTGATTAGTCCTCAAGATAATGCAACGAAATGAGAGTAATTTATAATATGATCCACCAAAACACATTAATAATTACTTCATTTATACAACCTCAAAAGATAAGTGATAATGTTTATATTGGTATTTTACCATTTCCATGTAGGTATGGGTAATGGTTGAATCATCCCCTTATAAATTTTCCTTTCATACTTCACTTGCTAACATATTAGGAACTGTGCTGTATATTCCATGATCTCATCCCTCATATTGTCCCATAATTAATACTCTCTAATATCTTGAAGCATTAATGTTATCTTGGGTTTATGGAGAAGGAAAACCTATGTGAATCATTTAATAAATCCCTAATCTATATATTTTTGGTACAAATATTCCTGAAACAAAACTTACAACTCATTCTTTATGTATTTTGAGCTCTTAGGATTTCCATTTTCTTATAGATTCTACCTTATTTGGTATTTCCACATTATCTTTTTGAGTATCCTTTATATTATCCATAAGGAATGTTTGAGAAATAATTTTTTAATGGGATATTGATTTTATTTACTTTATGATCCCAATTTCCATCATATTATGTTCTAAGAAGATTTAATCATTCTAAATTCTGATCATTGATATGATTGTAGGATTCTTTGTACATGGGAAATCTGCCACATTGTTTGAATTCCTAGTATGGTATTGGATTAAACAATCATAGTCATGTTCATATCTAACCATATTTTCTAGAACATATTATTCTCCTTTTGGTTGATTATATATTTGAGGATCTTTTTATCCCTATATGTTTCACATTTACCCCTATAGAGATACTTTCACCATATTTTTTATGTGATGAGCACTATATGAAACCCCAAATCAAGCATTAGAGAATTATGCTCATGTACATTAAATTTACCTATTTTTAGTGTATGACATTATCATTCACCATTTGTATATATCCTAATACTGTATTTGAATCATAATTATATACTAAAATAAGTAACCCACTTGAAGAAATTTAGAGGAGTAGTGTTTTGGCGGCCCTTTTTTCAATTCATTGAACTCCCTTCATATTAATTAGTATATACAAACATTAAAACATTACAAGATATTGTAGTTTGTGAGTATTAAAATATTTAGAAGTTTCTAAAAAATCTGTAATACACATATTTTCTATGGAATCCACAGTTGAACCTTATAGATGTTGTTCTAGTCTACCCCTTAATTTCCATTATCATAGTAGTGTCCATATATATCTATTTTCTGGTGATAAAATTCCCAAAATATGAAACTTACTCCATATAGAAATAACATTTATTATAGTTTTCATATAGATACTCCATTCACAATTTCTTTAGCATAGTATTATAATGATCCTTATACACCTCTTTACTTTTGGAGTGTGTCAAAATGTAATCTATAAAACTTGAAAAAAAATTATTAAGGTAATACCTGAAGACAATTAATTAAAAACATAAATATTCTAGGGGAATTAGTTAGTCTGAGGGAAATCACTATGAACTCATAGTGTCTTTACCATGTTCAAAAGGAAGTCTTGGAAATATTTTCCTTCGTCACCTAAATTGGTAATAACCCGATTAAAGGCCCACCATAGAGAAATACTAAGACTCACATAGTTGATCGAATATGTCATCAATTAATGTCCGGTTTATATTTTATTTTTCATACTTTTATTGAGTTCTTGATAATTAATGTAGATGTGAATTGACCCATCCTTCTTCTTGATGAAGAAGACTAATTCACCCCATGGTGAAGCACTCATGTGTATAAATTCCTTGCTCAGATTCTGTTGTAACTGCTTCTTATGTTATTCATACTATTCGGTGAAAATTATATAAGGGGACTTGTATATGGGAAAAGATCTAGAAATAATTTAAATTGAGAATTGAAACTCTTGATCAAGAGCAAGATGAAAAAACTCTTTATGTAATGTTGTATTGTAGTACCTAAAAATTTTCATGCCCTAAATAATTATTCTCTCCCATGTGTAAATCAATTGGGATAGATATTCTATCATATAAGGTTGTTGTTTTCATTATTTATAAGAATATTCCAAAGGATATTCATCCTCCTCCTTACACTAGTAGTGAATCAGATGATGACTTTGTATGTGAAGACAGATCTCCCTCTCCAAATAGTTGATTTTGGATTTATGTTAGGACAACCAATACGAGCCCAATAAAACATGAAACTCAACTAAATGAAGTTGGAAAATATTTAGTGGTGGGTTTAGTCCAAAAATATTGATCAGGGATGATATATATACTTGGTTTAAAACAATTCCATAATTTGTTTATCATAGATATATTAATCCCCATGTTTTGAGGTTGTGTTTGAATTATTATAATTTTTTTTAACGATATGGATAAATGAATATAACTATAATAATATAGGAAATGTTATGTTCATTAATAGGTAATAAGTTATCCTTTTAGTTTTTTATTTAGGTTCTAATCATTTACATAATCCAAAATAGACTTATATATGATAATATTTCAACCAAAAAAAATTAGGTAGGAAGGGAAACTATAAACATATAAGGAAAAAAATTAAAATGAAACATAAATCGTCACTGATGATTCTCTAGGATTATATGAAAGATATCCATTTTAATGTTTCCAAATATGTTTTCAAACATAATAATCAATTCAAGACATTAAAAATATTTAACAGTGAATATATGAATTAATAAAGAATATCCCCAAGGATCATCAAACCAGGTGTGCATCAAGGTCTCTATAACACCAAGAATTATAACCATCAGGTCCAATACTAAATTAAACATAAAATCATGAATGATACACCATATAAAAGGGTATTTTGACTAGCAGTGGGGATTTGAGTACATCATTGGGAAGACTATAGCCTCAGTGTCCCATTATAGGGCCAACAATGAATCATAACGATATTTTATATAACCATAGAAAGCATGTGGAATTTAATGAATAGTAAAGATATAAGATAATAATAATAATATAACAACGAATAAATACCATAAATTTTTCATAATAAAAATATGAATAAACAAATAAATATGGGTTATATGGATTTCATCCTGGTATGCTACCAGCTCTGTGATGTTCTGCTCAACCATCCACCACATACCCCTTTCCCTTCGTTTAGTATCTAGTAATGAAGTCAACAAGAAAAAAAATTTCCAGATTTGGTTATGAGTTATAAACTAAGTGAGACACATAAAATGTATCCTTAAACTGGTGTGTGTTTATATAATAATCACATGCTATAAATTTTTCAAAGTAAATAAATATACAATCCAAAACTGAGTAGTGGTGTGATAACCAAGCCACTAAAACCCAAAAAATTTACCTGCTCCTTCTGCATACAAAAAATATAATCATGGAAGGTCATAAAATTTTATGTACCATCCTAAAGGATCAAAATTCATTCTTTTAGCGGTCTGCAAGCATCAATTCAGATTATGCCCCTATATCATTATATCCCAACTCTATCATGTGTAAGACTATAACAACCTAAGATTTTGTGATATATTATTTTTAAAATATTTTAAAATATTTCTAGATTTTTTGTCACACACAAAACTGATTTTATATTTCATTACACATAATACCCAGTTATCTTGTATTACATGCTATTGTGGGTTTAAATGAAAACTGATAGAGTTTTAAAATATTGTAATTTAATATGATAATAATTACATAGCCATGGGAATAGAGGGTATCAATAATAATAAATAAATTATGAAAATATTTTTGTTATATATATATATATAATTAATTCTTTGGTGAGATATTATTTATAATTTAAAACAATAACCTTTTGAAAATGATGGAAATCATTTTCTGAAAAACTATTTTTATACACCTGGACATGTTTTCCTCAATAAATGAAAAGAATCACTTTTGGTGAATTATTTTAATGATATTTAAATAATATATATTAAATAATTTTTTTTAACATTTATCTAATTTTCTTTCTAGAAAATATATTTGAACAAACCCAATTTTATGCTTAAAACTATATATTCCGAAGAGTAGTTTTTTTCACTTTTTTTGCACTTATAAAAGAACTAATTTTTCCAAATTTTATAAAATTAATTTCAAAAAATAAATATCATTTTTTGAATAATTATATTAAAATTATCATAGGGAAAATTTTTAGTATTTTTTGAATTGTATGATTTTTTATGAATAGTGAAAAGTACTGAATTTTATGTGAAAACTACGTTTTTGTTTAAATTTTTTACAAAGATAAATTATATTTTAAATTTATTTTAAGTAAAATTATATATATATATATATATATATATATATATTATTCAGATTTGGTTCACTATAATATTTTTTATATTTATTTTTTATTTAAAAACATTGTAATATTTTTAATATTTTCACATTGAAAACCCTCATTACAATCGTGTATGTGGGATTAATTTTAAATTAAATTTCTAATATTGTATGAATATAATTTGAAAAAATGTATTAAATATTTTAAATTATAATAATTAATATTATATAATAATTTCAACTTAATTTCATTCCAAAATTTATAGTATAAACAGTAAAATCCATTTATGACGGTTAAGGCGAAAACTAATTTACTACGTGTTAAACTACAAACATAAGGATTGTAAATGACCTACCAACATTCCAAATATCAATTTTATAGATGAAATATTCCATTATATTTTGTAGTTTGTAAAATTTATCATTTTGTTCATTGTTTCATGTGAAAATATTGGTACACCTTTTTATTTACAAAAAAATACAAGAGTACCCCTAACCTCAGTAAAAAACAGCCACCCCATATCCTCTTTATTCACACAATGAGACCCATTTTAAAATGAAAATAACTATTAAAATAACATAAAAAGTTTCCTATTTTCATACTAGAATAATAATATTTGATATAAATCCATCCTTAGATGGATTTTCAAAAAACCTAACAATGATAGCCAAAGAAGGGGAAACATTCATCAATGAGTATTTTTGTTTTATTTCTACCCCCACCTTCATCAATTATTATTATACCATGATGATATAATATCCTTAGTATATTAAATATACTATATAATTTTTATTTTATGGTAATTATCTCATACCGTGTCCACTTCCATCCAATGGGTTACAAAGTCATCATTCTCGTGTATAGTGGACTACCACCTTGAAAACAGATGTCATTGTTTTTTCTGTTATGAACTCCCATGGTTTGGTATGATGATTGGTATAAAGTATATATATTATATTTAAAAAATTATTATACCTATATATTCATTTCATTATATATACCTTTTAAATTCCAATTTATATTGGATATATTAAAGTTGCACGTGTGTACGGTAGGCGACCACCTAGCGAAGCGAAGTGATTCATTTTACAATAATACATTACATGAAAGATAATAAGGATAAATATATGTGATATAAATTAAATAATAAATATATTAATAACATATTAGTCATTATGAAAATATAATATATCAGTTTATTTATTACCTTTGAACTCATTGAATGATGATGATGTCGTTCGTGAACGCGCATTCTACAGCCTTCACAAAGTGATGTGGCTCTATTTTCATCACCACCACACATGGATGATATGTATTAGTATATTTAAAATAATATGTAATTTATGATATTATGATCATTATGTAATTATAGATAATTAATTACCTCCTTTGCATAATAATCATTGAAAAATGGAAACGTTACTCATGTGTACGTATAGACTACCATCTTCATGATCATAATTTACTTAATTTCTCGAAAACATTATTTCTGGTTGGTCCAAAATTTATAATTGATGAATAAATATGATTATTATTTATTGATTATTATTATTTATATTATGAAACCATGATCAAAGTAAGAGTAACAAAAATAAAAAATCAAAATATATATGGAAAACAAAGCAGTTATTACCCAAAATATGATTTTAATAAGGAATTATGAATAAATAGGTAAAAAAGGTCATATATAAATATTATATAATATGATATAAATATTTATGGATCATCCATATATGTATAATAAACTTATATTTATTATCTTATTTTTTCTAATGATTACAAAGTAAGTCGATACTTATGGTAAGGGATTTCATAACTCAATTTCCATTTATTGGGTTAATTATCTCCTTCATTAATTATGTAATGCTAAGATTATGTGTATAATTAAATTTTATGATTTAATTTTGTATTTTAAATTTTTTTATGTGGATTTAAATTTTATAAACATAATCAAATCATTGATTAATCTCCACTTCAATGATATGATCTTAGTATCGGATTTCTATCTCACTTTGTTTTTGTGAGACACAAGCCATGTTCACCACATGTTTCTTTTATGTGGTGTATCTAAATCAAAATAATTTATTTTATGATTATTATACTTAATATTATGGGTATTTAAAAAAAATTTAAATATATCTCTTTCAATGGTTTACATTTCAAAGGATACCAAAGTTGTATGATATTTTTATCTCAATTTTCATTCTTTGAGACATATTTTACCTTATGAATTTAAATTCTTTTTGAGAAGTATATATATCACCTTTGAGATGTAATGTAATTATTTTATTTATAATCAGGATATTATATGTTTTACTTTATTATATTCATTCATGGGGATAATGATTCAAACATACCAAAGTGGTAATGATTTTATGTTATAATCACATTATTTATTTGGATTGCATAATATTATGTTTCTTATAATGAGATATTATGATCTACCAATCAAGAATTATTAAAAAATTCTTATCCTATAGTTATTCCATGATAATATATGTTTCCCTTTATTTTTATCACTGTATGTACTCAATAGTTAAAAAGGCCGTTTTTATGAAAATATGACTTTATTTCTCTATTCGGTCAGAAATCCATTTTCTCCGAAAACAATGTTTTCTAAAAATGTTTTCTTAAATACTGTTAGCATTCTTTAAATTATTTATTAAATAATTTTTTATCCATGTTTTAATTTTAGAAAAAATTAATGGAATATTCATTTCTTCTTCCATACAATTCCCATTTATATTTTACAAAAAATGAGAAAATAATCTTTTTTTACCATGCATGACATGAACAATATTTCTTACTATCTTGAATGTGTGAATATTTCAAGATTCCAATAAAAATATTCTATTTTATTTTCAAATATAATTCTTTATTTAATATCAAAGAAAATGTTATATTTAAAATAAATTATTTCTATATAAAAAAGGTATTTTAAAAATGTATAAAATATTGTTTTTCAAATTTGATAGAGATTTTCCTTTAGAAATGTTTTAAATTATTTTAAAATATTCCTTTATAAGATTTAAATTATATTTTAAAATAAAATTAATCTCAATTTTTTTGAATTTTTAGTTTCAAAACTATATTTTGAAATAAAATTTATCTTCTCCAAGAAATGATCTAGTTGATTTATCATTCAAAATCATTACCCATCTAAGATAACATCCTTTAATGTAGCATATAGTTTACTGGGGATATTTACCAAGGATAGAATTATTATTCTTTCCCTAAATGGTTTATTTTTATGATAAAAATATGTTTTTGAAACACATTTCTATTCAAAGGGTTATACTATGATAAAAATTTTATGAAACCTCCTTATTTTCATGGGTTATGTTGTGATTAATTGTTAAATTGATTATGAAACCTATCTTTTTTCTATATGTTATGATATGATTAATTGTTTATGAAACCCATATCCTTTAATTTGTTATAATATCGTGAATGTTTTATGATCTTATGTCCCACATATGAATGAGTTTCATTATGTCATGGAAGTTATTTTATAACTAAGGATGGTGGTTATGATATAATTAAAGATTAATGGAACCTATATCTTTATCCAGTGTATTGGGTAAATATTTATATATCATGAGATAAATAAGAATGAAATGGGGAGTGAACCAAGTTCCGTAATAATATTTTTCTTCTATGATGGTCTTGGGAGTGAACCATGACTAATAAAATGTTTTGGGAAGTGAACCCAATCAACTATAAGAAAATGGAGTTCACAAGGGATGGTGGAGTGTATCAGCCAAGAGGTATATCCACCCATTGAGTTCCCTGATATGTCTTGGAAATGAGAGTTTTCTATAAATGAAATGATTTATTATAATTATTTATATTCCACAATTATGTGTCTTATGATAATTTTGTACTATCATGACTTTGGCTATTTAATTTATTTTGGATTGTCATCTTATGAAGTTCCCATATTTATTTAATGACTCAAGATTTTGATCTTCGATTTTAAGGGTACTATTTTCAATTATTATTATCACATTATCAATCTGTTATTCTCAAATTATGTTTATGTATTTTTCTTTTTTACCCTTACTGAGAATCTAATCTCACCCTTTATTATGTTTCCTTTTCCTAGGTTAGGGAGAAAGGATTTATTTAGGATATGTCTCTAAAGAGAAATAAATGAGAAGATCGTTGTGGGAAACATTGAAGATCTTTAAAAATATTATAAGACAATGTCCCATGTTTCAAATGATACTAAACTATTGATGTCCTCAAGCATGTTTTTAGTAAATATAATGAATATTCATATAAATGGATGTAATATCTATTTATGAGAAGCATGGGTCTATATAGTTGATATTAGAGGAAAGGATTAGTGAACCTTTGAAATCTAGGATGAGAAAAATTTATTGAGATCCCTAGGGATATTTATAAGTATATATCTAACTATTTATCTTAGGATAAGAATAAGTATAATTAAAAGTATAGGAAATTATCCTGGATTTTTGTTAAATTATAGAGAAAGTGGTTTCTAAAAAAATAAAACCATTTCATGATACTACAATTACATGCATCTCTAGCACAGAGGTACATAGGGATAATACCTCTAAAAGGGTACATTGATGTAGAATCAATCATAAACATGTGAATTACAATGAGACTTATTGCACACATTGTTTGATAATCCTAGGAGACATGCATTTTATATTCATAAACTCATATGAGGTATTTAAATAACTGATTACTAATAATAAAATATGATAAACCTAAGGTGTCAAATAATTTAAATAATGTGTCATGATTTAGAAATCCTATAAGTTATTTCCAGATTAATTTTTTTCCATCTATTATTAGTATATCTTACACTATTATTTTTTGTTTTAGTTAGTGGAGGGACCAATATTGAACTATTTTAAAATTGAATGTGGCAGAAAATTTTCAAATGAGAAACCAAATTTTATATTGACAAGATTAAAGTATGTCGTGATTATTCTTAATCAATTCTCATAGAACATGATTAACAATGTTCACCTTAACTAACTCTCAAACTCACCATATATGATAAGTATAGAGTTAAATGAGATTATGGGTAGTAGAGACCATGTAAGAAAGACATTTTAGTTTTCTATATATCGAGAATGTGTAATGAATAACTCAAGGGAATGTGTTTGAGGAATGAGAATATATTCTATGTTTGGAAAAGGAGAAAAAAGAAATTAATTACAATGTAAAAAAATGGAAATCATGATAATAAAATTGATTAGAATAATGATCTACCTATTTTATCATTGACTTTTGAATGTTTTCAATATTTAAATTATGAGACTTCTTCAAATTGACGTCATGAGGGGAAATATTATGAAGTGAATTGGTAAGGTTGTACGAAAAAGAGACTATGAATGACATATGAAAGGAAATAGCTATTGAGGAATTTGTTGATAAATCCTAGTAAATGGTTTAAGGATGTGGTGGAATGATCTAAGTATTAATGTATTGGACTTCTTGAATTATGTTATATAAATCATGAACCATATAAGGATTGTTCTATATATGTTTTTCATTAATTATATTCAAGAATATGTTTAATAGTTCTAATAACCTAAAAATGTGATTTAATGGGAAGGTAATATTTTATATAAAATATCGGATGAAGGGAATATAACCCTTAAAATTTTATTGAGTTTGAGAAAATGATGTTTAGTTTGGATAAAGAAATGACTAATATGGATAAAGTAAATTAGAAATTATTGATGACCTCATAATTGATAGAGAATTTTTTTGACAAAGTGGTTTATATTATCATTGATATAGTTCATTACATTTTGATTTAAGGAATATATACAAGAATCAATTTTTTAATAAGTAAAATTGAAGCATGTATGTTTTCAATAAGGTTTAATGGGAATTTAAGTAATATATATGTTTTAATAAAATACAGGATAAAGATATTCACATGTTCAGTACATGACAATCAGGATATATTTTATGATTTATGGGGGATTAATGGTAATTTTATTTTGATATATTTGGTAACCTTCATTATAAATTTTAATCTTCAGAAGGGTTATAAGTTTAACCATTTATGGATTCATTTATGTTGAACATTAGATGAGGTTTTATTGATTAATGTATTACTTCACCATATAATGGTTTATCTATATTGGACAACATGTACTGGATTTTTTTAATAGTAAATATAATGAATGAATTATTATTCTATTATGGATATTATTTAGTGCTTCATATATGAAAAATTATTCTCTTAGAGTATGATATGATGTTTAAATTGATCAAGGCACAACCAAAGGATGAAATTTTTCTTATGAGATAAAAAGATATCATGTATGTAAATTTTCATATATTCTAGGTATAGATTTACAAAAATTCACAAACATTAGGACAAGGGTCTTGAAATATTTTTTTCTCATATTATCATAATTTTTTATGTTATCAATGACCATTTTAGCACCTAATTAGTTTTTCAATTTAATTTTTTTTACTTTATCCTAACCACGTTCTTTATCACTCTCTAGTAGTATTTGGTTTTTATTTTTTTCTTTTATGTCCATGTTTTTGATTCTCACCTATGTTCTCTTATTTCTAAACCTAGTATGTGTTATTTAAAATAAATTTCATACATCCTTTCAAAATTTTAAATAGGATCTTTTATTAACCATTTTTCTTATGTGTATTTATATGAGGGAATTTTCAAATGGTAAACCTTTTATTATCGAGATGAATTTTGAAGGAGAAATTCATTTTAGGGGGAGGGGGTAGAATGTAACACCGTAAGATTTTTTGAAATTTATTTTTTCAAATAAATTTAATATTTTAAAGATTTTCACTATACGAAACAATTATTTCATCTTTTGTTACACACATTAACATGATTAACTTGCAAGACATGCAACTCCATGTTTAAATGAATTGTGACTTACTATTGAAATATTATTATTTTACATGATATTTATAACATAGATATTTGAACAGTGCGTATGAATAAGATTACCTAAATTATAAAAATAATTATATTACACACACACATATAATGAATTATTTTGTTGCCAAATTTTTTGAAATTATAATAATACCCTTTTGAAAATAAAAGAAATCTTTTTTTGGAAAACGATTATTATGCACAAAAAAGAATTTTACCTCAACAAGTTAAAATAATCACTTTTTTGTGAATTATTTTAATGAAATGTATGCATTATATACATAATAAAGTTTTTTAACATTCACAGAATATGTTTTCTATAAAATAGATAAGAATATATCCATTTTTCAGTTAAAATTGTACCTTCTAAAGTGATGTTTTGTCTCTATTGGCGCACATTTTTTAAATTTAATTTTCACAACATATAGAACAATTTTTGAAAAGGAAATATTTTTTAAAATAATAATATCAAAAATATATTTGTGTAATTTTTTTGGATTTATTTTGAAAAGTATCATTTTTCTAAGAATTGAAAAAAATAATGAATTTTAATTCAAATATTCCATTTCATTCAAAATAATTATAAATTTAGATCATATTTAGAAAACATTAATAGAAAAATTAGATCAATTATATATATATATATATATTAATCCAATTTAGTTCATTTGAATCATTTAAATAAAAAAATTGTATCCATTTTCACATTTTCTCTTTGAAAGCTAGTTTTCTCATTGCATCTGCCGATTTTTTTTAAATAATATTTTTCAATAATGTGATTAGAATTAATAAAAATGGATTCCATAACTGTAAAAAGAATAATTTATATTATATAATATGTTAGAAATATTTGTTTTTACCAAAATTAATGGAAGTAATAATTATTTACCATTGTTAAGGTAAAAATATATTTACCAAGGGATTAAACTAAGAATATAAAAGTTTACAATGACCTATAACTTATAAAAAACAATTTTGTTGAGATATTTCAACCTCATGTATTCTAGTTCCTAAAATATAACATTTGGAGCCTTTGAAAATTTTAAAATGTAGGTACACCTTATTCTTTCATAAATATTTCAAGTGTGCCACTCACGTCACTTATAAAAGGTCACCCCCTATCCTCTATTATACACACTATAATCACTTTTGTTCCAGAAAATAGAAAACATATTACCTTAATAAAAATAATCTAATCATTTTTGTAGATATATTTTGGATATAAATCAATCATATGGATGATTTTGGTGCAAACCTAATGAGCATACTCGAAGAAGTGGTAACATTAATCAATGAGAATTTTTGTTTTATTTCTTCATCCACCTCATTCAATTCCTATTATACCAAGATTATATAAAAAAATTAGTATATTAGAAAAACATAGATGTTTTTAGGTTTATTGAATGACCTAAAACAATCTATTATTCCATTAAATGGGTTATAAAATCATTATTCGTGTGTATGGTGGACTACACCCTTTTAAACAGATGTCATTCATTTTTCCATTACAACTAATCATAGTTTGGTATGATTATGGACATAAATTATATATAAAATATTTATAAAATTATTATACATATTTATTAATTATATAATATATAACTTTTTTATATTCTATTCTGTAGGGGATACAAAAACATTTCTTGTGTGTGTGGCGGACTACAGCCTCGCGATGCGATGTGATTCTTTTCTCACTAAAGCATTACATGGATAATAATAATGATAAATAAATGTGATATAAATTAAATATTTATAATATTTTTGAAATATTTATCATTATTAAAATATAATATCGCATTTTATTTAATACATTTTCACTCACTGGAAGGTGATAGCTTCGTTCATTAACGTGTGGACTACCACATTTACAAAGCGATGGGGCTCTATTTTCATCACCAAACCACATGGATTATATGTATAAGTATATTTAGAATAATATATTATTTATTATATTACTATCATTATTTAGATATAATATATTACTAACCCCATTTCTGCAATAATAATTGAAAAATTGAATCTATACTCATGTGTACGTATGACATATCATCTCCATGATCATAAAATATTTTATCTTTCAAAAAAAAATCATGATTAGGCTTAATAGTATTATTAATTTATAAATATGATACATATGCGATTAATTTTATTCTATATATTATTTAACCATGATCAATGTAATAGGGCCTGAAACTAAAAAACAAAAAATATGTTAAAAACAAATTGGTTATTACTTAAAACGTGATTTTAAAAAAGAATTGTTAAAAGGGGTAAAAAAAGGAAATAAGTAAATAATATATAGGATGATATAAATATGTATAGTGTTTTAATTGATATATAATAAACATATATTTATTATATTGTAGGATCAAATGTGTATGAAGGATGTCGAGACGTAAGATGATGGATTTATTAACTCAATTTCATTTTATTGGGTTCAAATTTTACTTCACTGATTATGTCATGATAACATTAATTATGTCATCGAATTTGAGTATTTTATATTTTATCTTCACTTTTTTTAAATGGATTTAAAATTTATACACATAATCAATTCAATGATTAATCACTATTTCAATGAGATGATCTTTGTAAGGTATTTATTTCTCACTTTTATTTTCTGTGATACATATGCCATATTCACCACATCATTATGTTATGTTGTTTATATACTTTCCATGAATTAATTTTAAAATTATTATCATTAAAATTATGTGGATTAAATTTCCATTTTATAATATCTCTTTCATGTGATTTATATATAAAATGTTTTTAAAGAGTTATGGAATTTGTGTCTTAGTTTTCCTTCTTGGAGACCTATGTTATGTTATGCACTCATATTATTTTGTGAGGTGTATATACATACCATTTGATAGATAATATAAATAATTTAGTTATCCACAAGATATTTTATGTTTCATTATATTTTATTCCTTTATAGGGATTACGATTCAATGTTACTCAAGTGAAAATGATTTTATGTTACTATCTCATCATTTATCAAGATTTTTATGATTATATTGATGATAATGATATATTATAAAATACATATGAATAATTCTAATGGATTTTATTTTCTTATGGTTTTGTCATTAGAATACAATTCTTCCATTCATTTTCTTATCTTAATGTACTCAAGATTTCAAAATAACGTTTTTAGGAATAGTCGACATTATTTCACAATTTGTTTTTTCAAAAAACCACTGTCATTGAAAACCATATTTTTAGATTTTTTTCAAAAAAAATTAAATTATTAAAATGATTTATTAACAAAAAATTAACCCATGATTTAATTTTTATTAATAGTTTTAAAGTAACCTTCTTGTAATTTTCCAAACAAAATCATTTTTGAATTTACAAAAAATGTGAAAAGAATCCTGATTTTCAATATGAATGATATAAAAAATATTTATCATTGTCATGACCATGAAAATATTTCAATAATACCTTAAAATATTTAAATTTTCTTTTCAAAGAAATTATTTTCTTTAATATTTGGGAATTTTTTATATTTTAAATAAAGTATTTCAAATTAAAAAAAATGGATTTTAAAATTATTTCAAAATTTGTTTTTAAAAATAAAAAATGAAATTTTCCTGAAGATGTTTATCAAATTATTTTTAAATATTTATTTATATGATATAATGTATATTTTAAAATAAAATGGTTTTTAATATTTTTATGAATAGTTTGTTTTAAAAAGTGAATTTTGAAAATAATTATCTTTCTAATGAAATTTCTATAATGATTTATCTTCCAAAAATAATTATCCATATAATATGACTTCCTTTGATGTAACTTATGGGTTTTTGGGGATATTAACCAAGGATACAAATCTTATTCTCTCTCTGAATTTTATATTTTTACGATTATAATATTTTTTAAATCCCATTTATATTTCATGATTTATACAATAATAATATGTTTGTGAAACCTATTTTTTTCATGGTTTATGATATGATTATATATTGAGATAAATATGAAATATTTCTCTTTTAAAAAATTTATCATATGATAAAATGTTCATGAAACCCATTTCAATTCATGGGTTATGATAGGGTAATTTTTTCTGATGTTGTGGAATAGATATGTATGAATTTCATTGGGTGGTGGTGGTTATGTTATAAAAATTGACAGTGGTAAAGTTATAACCTAATATAGATGGGTCCTATATCTCCCTCCAATGTGTTGGGTAATGATTTGTATCTCATGATATAGATTGGATAGAATGAGAAGTTAACTTGATCGAGTAAGGGAATTTTTCTTCTATAATGTTCTTTGGAGTGTACCTGGACTACTATGATTGTATGGGGAGTAGACCCTATAAGGCCCCGGCCTTAAACCTTACTTAATATTGAATTAAATGAATAATTCACATTGAGGATCTTTTCAGGTTTAAAGTTTTAGAGAATTAGGATATAACTATTACATCTCAAAAGATTATAAAGTAGACACGTCTACTAAGTTTCCATAGATTAAAACTCTTAAAAAGAAACATGTCTAGTTCCATGTTTTATATAGCATAACTTTCCCTTGATTCCATCCTTGACCCTATTATACATTAAGTCCTGTGAAAAAAATTTCAAAAAAACTTGGGGTGAGCATAAAAAGCTCAGTAAGGGATACACAAAGAATGAAAACTGTTAGTTTATCAAAACAACAAGTAAACCATGTATACTTTATCAAAGTAATACATTTAACCCTTATGAAGTAGTAAAAAATCTTAACTGAATAAAAGATCATTACTTACCCTTTTGTAACCAAAATATTACCATAAAACCCATAAAAAGATCACATAACATATAATGGTAACTTGGGACATAAACATACTTAAATAGAATAACCATACGGTCGACTTCCACACATATCACTTAATGGAATAGCCATACGGCCAACTTCCATACCCAATGCATTGGAGGTTATAATGTAACCACCCGTCCTGGTATTCACAGCACCACCCTTCATATGGTTTATCACGTAATAACCCGTCAAATGTCCAAGTAACATTATAAAATAGTAAGACATACAACAAAAATTATGGAAAGAAAACATTTCCACACTTTGATCACAATATAACACTTAAATATATTGACATAACAAATCCATTATAAAAACCATTTTCAATAAAAATATACATAAAATAGTATATGGTATTTATTTCATTTTAAAAAACCTCACGGCTTGTTGAGGAAGCAAAAGACCAAATAATACTCGTGGGAGCGGAAAAGGTCGTTGTCACCGCGTACGTTAAAAGAAACATTCCTTTTTTTCATTTAGTAAAACGATTCGTAGAAAAATATTCCTTTTGTATAAAAGTAAAATTAAAAGGGGTTTATACACCATATAAAATAAAGTTGTGTATAAAATGAAATATTCCTCAATGAAAGGATATTGAGACGAAGTCCCTTACATCGGGTCCGACATGACTCGATCGTTCTTTAACATCCTTAATAATAAACTTGAGACAATTTATACATTCTTAAGAACCTTTTTCAAGTTAATTATTCCTTTTATATCACTTATTTCCATGTTATAAACATTACGTAATCATTTAAGTTAATAATGATTGTTTTGTTGATATTTGGTTCTTAAGTCGAAAGTGGAATTCTTACAATTACATGTTGTTCATGTGGTCAAAGTTTCATTATATCTAGAATGATATTCATGATTTGGATATCATATATATTATATATATCCAGAATATACATGTATTTATAATATTACATAATCATTTAGAGGTAAGAAATGAAATGCACCGTTCATGGAGACGGTAAGCCGTACGTATGCATGAACGCTACTTTCATTTCTATGTCATATTAATGGAATTAAAACTAAATGAGAGATATGTATATTGTAATTAAATAATTATATTAATCATTTATATGTAACATAAATCATATATGACAACTTTAAATCCATCCTTTATACGTCCCACATATGGCATTAACGAATCAAATCACTTTGAGGGGTCGGTATTCTGCACTTCCTAAAATGAAGATATCGCGTATACCCATAATGGATGCCATAAAGGTGTGCCATAAATGAAAAATAAAGAAGATTAAGGAAAAAATAAACATATTATATATCATATATAAATATAGTGACATCTTAATGACCACCTTTGAAGATGTTATATGAGTGTTGAACAATCGTCATTTCGTGAGCAAGAAATTCGCCATCCACAGAAACAATATTTTATTTAACCATTACATGTAGGTGTTTGTAAGTTTTGCTCGAATAATTCACATAACAACATCCTAGTATATTTAAGATACTATTTCTGTTTCAAAAGAAAGGAATAAAAAGAGTTTAGGGGGTTGGAGAAGCAAAATAAAACATAAGAACAAAAGAGAAAACACTACCTTTAAAATGGGTAACTCTTTTTTATTTGAGCTCAAAGGCTTCCTTGGGAATATTTCTGCCCACATTGAGGCTTCTAGGAGTAAGAGAGGGACGTGGAGAGACAAAATGGTAAGATCTTGGCCTAACTAAAGGTTTGAGAGGTCTGAGTAAGGTGGTAGAGGTAGGGGCCTTTTATAAGAGGAGAGGAGGGGCACTCTTGGAAAGTAAAGAAATGTTACTTTATATTAAAATGTGTTTCAGATTTAAAGGTCCCACATTGATATAATTCTAGAATAAGGTGATACGGGTTCGAAATATACCCATAAAATAGGTTTTTGACAAGTGTAGGTATTAGATTTTACATTATCATTTCATTTTATTTAAATCGTTAAATAATGTGGTAATCACTGAATCATCATGGTGTCATAAATAATTTAATATATTTAATGTCTAAAAATTATAAAAAAAATATCATGATGTATTAAATATTTTTATCTTTCTAATTAATATTTATAGTAAAAAACATGACTTGTATAACCCCATTTTAAATTTTTTTTATTAAAACAACACATGTTTGTAACATTTTAATTTTAACTTTAAATAAAAAGGTATTAATGTCATTTTCCTACCAAAGTGGCTCCATGGGGTCCCCAAGTTGACCTATGGATTTTTTTGGTCGTCCATGACACATCCAATTAGGGTAGGACATGTGTCTAGGTCATTTCATAATATTAAAACATTATTTTTACCTTAAACTACACTAATTACCTCTAATCGCGATTAAAAACTTAAAAGTTACTATTCACCAAAAAATTATTTTAATCCCTTTGAACCAGATTTTTCTTCTAAATGACAAACATGTATGTCGAATTTTTGAAATTTAAAACACAGATGTGGTAAAATTTCATTTAAACAAAACATCAGTTTTTTAAGTACCACTTAGTGGTTTCACTATTCATCAAAAAATTGAAGTTTTTCAGAAAAATACCAAAACTTCACCCTAAGATATATTTGATATTCTGAATTCAAAAATGAATTATATTTTACAAAATTCAAAAAATATAAGTTTCATTAGTTAATTTAATAATTAATTCCCGCTGTCAAAACAAATAATGTGTTTTTATGAAACAAATAGTATCAAAACATTGACACTAGTTTAAGTCCAATTTCAAAGTAAAATTAATTCCAACGACCACAATTGGATTAAATGGTAAAAATATATTCTAATTTCACTTTAAAACCAATTCAACAGATAATCTAATCATATAAATAAATTATATTAAAAAGAGGTTTTGAATTAAAATACAACATTTTTCACTATTCATTAAAAAAATGAACTTTATCGGAAAAATACAAAAAAATTTACACAAAGTAAATTTTGATGTCCCGATTCTAAAGAATAAATTTATTTTGACCAATAGAATGTATAAAAGTGACCAAAACTATATTTAATGATGGTTCTCCATCAAAAGCCGATAAGTGATCCTTTAGTGAAAATTAGGGTATAAATGCCTAAAATTGAAATCTTTTCATATTTTAAGACTTTATCTTTTACTGGATAAATGTAAAAACATTTAAAAAACATATATAATCATATTTTAGTTATTTATATTCATTCCTGCCAATACAACAGCTACGTGTTAACTACCATTTAAAATAATTTTATTATATTACTAGTGTATAACGTAAGTTTTCAATGAAACTAATTGTTGTGTATCGAGTACGCTATCGAACATAGCAACCCCTTTAAAGTTAAATTAATATTAAATTCTTAAATATTAATAAATATGAAAATGTATTACTCTTTATTTACCTGGGATGTTACATCCTTCCCCTCTTCTAGAAATTGCGTCCTCGCAATTTTATTCACTTATCAAAATAAGTGGGGGTATTTATCCCTCATAGCATTTTCAGATTCCCATGATGCCTCTTCAACCATATGGTTTTTCCACAAAACCTTTACCTGATGAATTACATTATTTCGCAACACTTTCTCTCTTCAGTTAAGAATCTGGACTGGTTGTTCTTCATAAGAGAGATTCCCTTCCAATTGAACAACCTCTGGGATCAAAACATGAGATGGATCTGGCATATTCTTTCTTAACATCGAAACATGAAAAACATTGTGTACCTGAGATAAACTCGGAGGTAAATCCACTAGGTATGAAACTGATCCAACTCTCTCCAAAATTTTATATGGTCCAATGAACCTTGGACTCAGCTTTCCTTTCTTACGAAATCGCATCACACTTTTCCACGGTAAAACTTTGAGAAAAACATGATCACATACCTCGAAAGATAGATCCTTCCTCCGGTTATCCACATAACTCTTCTGCCTACTCTGAGCTGTTCTCATGTGTTTCTGAATCAACTGAACTTTTTCTGCCATCTCTTCTACCAATTCTGGTCCCATCATCTTCCTTTCACCCACTTCATCCCAAAAAGCTGGAGTTCACACCGCTTCCCATATAATGCCTCAAATGGAGCCATCTGTATACTGGAATGAAAACTATTATTTTATGAAAATTCAACCAAAGAAAGATGTTGGTCCTCCAATTTCTAAATTGTTCATTCTGACTGCCCATCTGATTGCGGATGAAAAGATGTACTAAAATTTAATTCAGTACCCAATGACTTCTGAAGGCCTTTCCAAAAGTTAGAAGTAAACCTGGGATCATGATCAGATACAATGGAGAGTGGAACTCCATGTAACTTGACTATCTCTTTATGATACAAATGGTAAAGTTTATCTAGGGAAAAAGTATCTCATATAGAAAGGAAATGAGCAGATTTAGTCAAGTGATCAACAATATCCTAGATTGCATTATTACCTCGAGGTGTCTTTGGAAATCCCACAACGAATTCCATGGATATATTCTCCCATTTCCACTCTGGTACTGGTAAAGGCTGCAGCATCCCTTTTGGTAACTGCCGCTCTGCTTTAACCTGCTAACAAGTCAAACACTTCACAGTAAAATCAGCAGTATCTCTTTTCATTCCATCCCACCAGTAATACTCCTGCAGATCTATGTACATCTTAGTACTTCCAGGATGAACTGAAAATGGAGAACAATGAGCTTCACATAACAACTCTCTCTTCAACTGTAAATCACAAGGAACACACAATCTCTTCCCAAATCTCAAAACACAATCATTATCAATTTTGAATTCATGCAACTTACCCTTCTGAACCATCTCTACCTTTTTCTACAACTCACTGTCTTGCTTCTGTGCTTGCTTAATTCTGTATGATAGGGATGATCTCACTGATACCTAAAACAAAACAGAATAACTTCCTACACCATCAAATTCTATGCCAAAGTTCATCAAATCAAAAACCAAAGGATCTCGTTCCAAACGTAGCACGGTTAATGAAGAATTACTTTTTTGACTCAAAGCATCAGCCACTTTATTTGATTTTCCCGGATGGTAATGAATTGTACAATCATAATCCTTGATTAATTCTATCCATCTCCTCTGTCTCATGTTCAATTTTTTCTGAGTGAATATATACTTTAAACTTTTGTGATCAGTATATATTTCACACTTTACTCCATACAAATGATGCCTCCAGAATTTTAGAGCGAAAACAACAGCAGCTAATTCCAAGTCATGTGTAGGGTAATTTAACTCATGAGTTTTCAACTGACGTGAAGCATATGCAATTACCTGATCATTCTGCATAAGGACGCAACAAAGTCCTTTCAATGAAGCATCACTGTATATAACATACTCACCATTCCTATAAGTAAGTGCCAAAAGTGGAGCATTCACCAATCTTCTTTTCAACTCCCGAGTCAACTGAGCCATCACTAAAAAAACTGTTTAGTTCTGATTTTGACCATCTCATGATACTAATTTTAAAGGTCATTTCCCACTGTATGCCTTCCCAGAAAATCCATTCTATTTACTTTATGAAAAACCATTCTTAACACAAAAATATCTTAGGAGAAGCAACATGGTAATCTTAAAATGCTATATCATTTCAATTTGACCATAAAAAATATTTTTGGATAATCATTTAATAGAATTCTAACTCCTAAAGTTGTCTAAAATGACCTCTGATACCAACTATAAGGCCTCAGCCTTAAACCTTACTTAATATTGAATTAAATAAATAATTCACATTGAGGATATTTTCAGGTTTAGAGTTTTAGAGAATTAGGAAATAACTATTAAATCTTAAAATATTACAAAGTAGGCACTTCTACTAAGTTTCCATAGAATAAAACTCTTAAAAAGAAACATGTCTAGTTCCATGTTTTATATATAATGAATTTCCTTTGATCCCATCCTTGACCCTATTCCACATTAAGTCCTATGAAAAACATTTCAAAAAAACTTGGGGTGAGCATAGAAAGCTCAGTAATGGATACACAATGAATGAAAACTGTTAGTTTATCAAAACAACAAGTAAACCATGTATACTTTATCAAAGTAATACTTTTCACATTTATGAAGTAGTAAAAACTCTTCACCGAATAAAAGATCATTACTTACCCTTTTGTAACCAAATGATTCCAATAAAACCCATAAAAAGATCACATAACATATAAAGGTATCTTGGGACATAAAAATACTTAAATGGAATAACCATACGGTCGACTTCCACACATATCACTTAATGGAATAGCCATACGGCTGACTTCCATACCCAATTAATTGGAGGTTATAACATAACCACCCGTCCTAGTATTCACGACACCACCCGTCATATGGTTTATCACGTAACCACAAGTCAAATGTCTAAGTACCATTATAAAATCATAATACTTACAACAAATATAATGGAAAGAAAACATTTCCACACTTTTATCACAATATAACACTTAAATATATTGACATAACAAATCCATTGTAAAAACCCTTTTCAATACCAAAATACATAAACGAGTATATGGTATTTATTTTATTTTAAAAAACATCACGTCTTGTTGAGGAAGCCAAAGACCAAATAATACTCGCGGCGGCAGAAAAGGTTGTTGTCACCGCGTAAGTTAAAAGAAACATTCCTTTTTGTCGTTTAGTAAAACGCTTCGTAGAAAAAGATTAATTTTTTATAAAATAAAAAGTCAAAGGGGTTTATACACCATATAATATAATGTTGTGTATAAAACGAAATATGCCTCAATGAAAGGAGATGGAGACGAAGTCCCTTACCTCGGGTCCGACTTGACTCAATCGTTCTTTAACGTCCGGAATAATAAACTTGAGTTAGTTTATACTTTCTTAAGAACCTTTTTCAAGTTAATTATTACTTTTATATCACTTAATTCCATTTTATAAACATTATGTAATCATTTCTGTTAATAATGTTTGTTTTGTTGATATTTGGTTCTTAAGTTGAAAGTAGACTTCTTACAATTACATGTTGTTCGTGTGGTCAAAGGTTCATTATATCTAAAATTATATTAATGATTCGGATATCATATATATCATATATATCCATAATATAAATGTATTTATAATATTACATAATCATTTAGAGGTAAGAAATGAAATTCACCGTTCATGGGGACGGTAAGCCGTACGTACGCATGAATGCTACTTTCATTTCTATGTCATATTAATGGAATTAAAACTAAATGAGAGATATGTATATTTTAATTCCATAATTATATTAATCATTTATATGTAACATACATCATATATAATAACTTTAAATCCATCCTTTATACGTCCCACATATGGCATTAACGACTCAAATCACTTTGAGGGGGCGGTAGTCCGCATTCCTAAAATGAAGATATCGCGTATACCCATAATGGATGTCATAAATGTATGCCATAAATGAGAAATAAAGAAGATTAAAGAAAAACTAAACATATTATATATCATATATAAATATAGTTACATCTTAATGGCCACGTTTGATGGTGTTATATTAGTGTTGAACAATAATCGTTTCGTGAGGCAGAAATTTTTCCATCCACAGAAATAGTGTGTTCATTAACCATTAGATGTAGGTTTGTGTAAGTGTAGCTCGAATACTTCACATAAAAACATCCTAGTATATTTAAGATACTGGTGTTGTTGCAAAAGAAAGTAATAAAAAGAGTTTAGGGAGTTGGAGAAGAAAAATAAAACATAAGAACACAAGAGAAAACACTACCTTTAAAACGGGTAACTCTTTTTGATTTTGGCTCAAAGGATTCCTTGGGAAGACATATGCCCAAAGTGAGGCTTCTAGGAGTAATATAGGGATGTGGAGAGACAAAATGGTCAGATCTTGGCCGATCCAAAGGTTTGAGAGGTGTGGGTAAGGTGGTAGTGGTGGGGGCCTTTTATAAGTGGAGAGGAGGGGCACTCTTGGAAAGTAAAGAAATGTTACTTTATTTTAAAATGCGTTTCCGATTTAAAAGGTCCCATATTAATATAATTCCAGGATAAGGTGAAAAAGGTAAGAAATATACCCATCCAATAGGTTTTTGACAAGTATAGGACTTAGATTTTACATTATCATTTCATTTTATTTAAATCGTTAAATAATGAGGTAATCGCTGCATCATCATGGTGTCATAAATAATTTAATTTATTTAATGTCTATAAATTATAAAACAAATATCATGATGTAGGAAATACTTTTATCTTTATAATGAATATTTATAGAAAAAAATCTGACTTGTATAACCCCATTTAAAAATTATTTTAGTAAAACAACACATGTTTGTGACATTTTAATTTTATCTTTAAATAAAACGGTATTATTGTCATTTTCCTATCAAAGTGGCTCCATGGGGTCCTCAAGTTGACCCATGGATTTTCTTGGTCGGCCATGACACATCCAATGAGGGTAGTATGTGTGTCTAGGTCATTTTATATTATTAAAACATTATTTTTACCTTAAACTAAACTAATTACCTCTAATCGCGATTAAAAACTTAAAAGTTACTATTCACCAAAAAATTATTTTAATCCCATTGAACCACATTTTTCTTCTCAATGACAACCATGTATGTCGGATTTTTTAAATTCAAAACATTGAGGTGGTAAATTTTCATTTAAACGAAAAATTAGTTTTTTAAGTACCACTTAGTGGTTTCACTATTCATCAAAAATTGATGTTTTTCAGAAAAATACCAAAACTTCACCCTAAGATATATTTGATATTATGAACTAAAAAATAAAGTATATTTTACAAAATTCAAAAAATATAAGTTGCATTAATTAATTTAATAATTAATTCCCGCTGTCAAAACAAATAGCGTGTTTTTATGAAACAAAAAGTATCAAAAGATTGACACTAGTTTAAGTCCGATTTCAAAGTGAAATTAATTCCAAAGACCACAACTGGATTAAATGGTAAAAATATATTCTAAATTTCACTTTAAAACCAATTCAAAAGATAATATAATCATATAAATAAATTAGATTAAAAAGATTTTTTGAATTAAAATACAACATTTTTCACTATTCATTAAAAAAAAGAACTTTTTCCGAAAAATACCAAAAATTGACACGAAGAAAATTTTGATGTACTGATTCTAAAGAATAATTTTATTGGTCCAATATAATTTATAAAAGTTACCAAAACTATATTTAATGACGGTTCGCCATCAAAAGGTGATAAGTGAACCTTTAGTGAAAATTAGGGTATAAATGCCTAAAATTGAATTCTTTTCGTATTTTAAGCCTTTATCTTTTACTGGATAAATGTAAAAACATTTAACAAACATATATAATCATATTTTAGTTATTTATATTCATTCCTTCCAATACAAAGGCTACGTGTTAACTACCATTTAAAATAATTTTATTATATTACTAGTGTGCAACGTAAGTTTTCAAAGAAACTCATTGTTGCGTATCGAGTACGCTATCGAACATAGCAACCCCTTTAAAGTCAAATTAATATTAACTTCTCAAATATTAATAAATATGAAAATGTATTACTCTTTATTTACCTGGGATGTTACAGACCCATTCCACTATAAAGAAAGGGCTACAACATGGGATAGTGGTGTGTATCGCTGAGGTGGTGTAGCTGCCCATGTATTTCCTTAATAAGGCTTGTAAATGAGATTTTAATACTAAGTAAAATATTTTTTATACTTATTTGTATTCCATGATTATATGTCTTTTGAAAATATTATTCTCTCATGAATCATGTTATTTTATTTCCTTATCTTTAACGTCTTATGAAATTCTAATATTTACATCATTACTTGTGATTTTGATATTTGATATTTTGGGTATGGTTTTCTTATGTTATTCTCATATTCTCGTACCCTTAAGCTCACATTATGTTTATGTATTTCCCATGTTTACCCTTAGTGAACATCTAAGCTCACCTTTTATTATGTATCCTTTTACAAGGTTATAATTAATTTTTTTATGTATTTAATGGGTATAAAGATTACTAAATTGAAATATCTTAGTGGGAATCATTGAATATATTTTACTACATTAATTGTTTTTCCATGTTTCCAAAGGTACAAACTATTATGATTCAAAGGCATGTGTTTGTTTAATATAATTAATATTCATATAAAATTTTGCAATATATATGTATGAGAATCTTGGGTCTCTATGAAGACCCCTCAATCATAATACCACATATGTACCTCATGTCGGGGCCCTAAACCATCATGTACCTAAAAAAATTCCTTAGGTTAGGCACCTTGAACATAATTCTCCTTGGGGCAGACCCACCTTCCATAATTCCCATACCCCGTGATCATGTCTATCATCTACATCTTTTAATGTCTTGTGAACTACCCCACTATGTGATAAAAAAATGATAGATCACATATCTCCAGTCCTAATCCAAACATTTGAGGCAATGGTAAAACACATCATATAGAAAATCTTACAAGGAAAGCATAAAATATCCACATGAGAAAAATAGTATCAATTCATAAAAATATGTGATGGTCATGAACCAAATCTCGTCTCTATTAAAAAAGACATCGAACCCTGTCTGTGAAAAATCACTAAGGGTGTTCCCTATCCCCACGGGCTGGCACAAGTGCCCAGGAATCTTAAATATTGGTTTGGTAACAATTTACATGAGTTTAGAATCATTTAACAACCAAATACAATCAATAAAATAAATATAAAAAATAAAAACCAAACAAGCCCTAAATAAATATTGAAAACATAATAAAAGGTTTTTAACAAGAAACAAGGGGTCCCAAAATAAAAAATTAACCTAAAAAACAAGACAATGACCACCACAAGACAATGTTCCATCACCCACAAGCCATATCCACAACACTGTACAACGAGAGAAACTAGAAACCCAAACCACCATCTCCAAAATCCTTTCCCTTACCTGTGTCAAACATATCCTAGTATAATTACCCAGAATGGTGTAAGTATGGTGTAATAATAAGACAAATAAGATACAATCCAATACTCTTATGTGACAATAATTATAAGATAAAAAGCATGCAAGTGTTATAAATAATTAATGGTAGCAATAATTTCTAAAGGTGAATCTTTTAAATGAAAATATTTTTCTAAGTGGGTAACTTTAAAGAATAGATTTATGTCAATAAAACTTTTAAAAAACATAATTTTCCATAAAAACACACCATAATCTGAAGATAACTTCCAAATAGTCAATGCACACTCCACCCATGAACACCCCTAGGCACTAGTTAGTTGTGATCCCCATGTACCTCACATCATTGTGTGAATGTAACCATAACAATATATATTCTCTTCCCTGATCTAGTAGTAGGGGAATGACTTATAACCAAGTGGTCCCCAACATCATCATCATCATCATCATCATTTTTTAGTGTTATCAATGTCAAAATTTCAAAGTGAAATAGGGACAAAACCACTCTGGATCACTAGCTTGCTAGTACACGTCCTCTCACCTAGATACTCGGGTTTCCGTCATTATGATAAAACAATTTCCACATGCTACCAAATTCCATTTACCCATAAAAATACAAATTATGGTCATACACACCCAAAATAGTATCTAAGCATGATTTTCACTATTTTTAAAACTCAAAAAATGCTTAAAATTTTCTTAAAACAACTACACAAATTATAAAAAAAAAACTTTGTTCATAAAATCCATTTAAAATACCACTTTTAACAGAAATTAAACACCAATATTAATCCAAACCAATATTTTTAGTAATAAATAATTATAATAAAGACATTTAATGAATTATAAAACAACAGCAATTGGTATAACATGGAATGCACAGGTAATAACACCCATTTTCACAAAAAAATGGCCCTTAAAAATTAATAGCTTCACAAAAGATACCAAAATATAGTTCTCACAATAAAAATAATGAGATAAATGAAATATAAATCCAGTATTCTAACTCATTTTACAATTATTTAAAATGTAATCACCTACCATATATTTCATTACCCTTATATCCATGTGAAAAAATTCAATCGCAACACCACCGCACCACAAGGGAGTGAAAATAAACCTAAAACCACAAAATTGTTCCCTGAAACAGAAAATATTACCCTAGATTCGAATCCCAACATTAAATAAATTAGGAACTTCAAGAATAATGGATGAAACCCTATGGAAATGTAAGGATAAAGAATGGAACCCAACTTACATGAGATATCTTTATGTACTCACCCCAAATCCACCAAAAGTTGAATCTACAAGAAATCAAAACTGATCGGGATTCTCTAATGAGGCCGAGGAGGTCATTTGGGTAATGAAATGGGGGATTATGAGTGATAATTGAATGATTTATTTATGAAAAAATTAACTTCTCAAATCTTGATGATTAGAGAATCCCTATGTGATTTCACCCTATTCTGTGATTCAAATGAGATCAAAATGGGGTGAAACGAACATGGGGGCATGCATACAGCTGTTGGCTTCAAGTGGGAGCTTGAATCACCAAAAAAGTTAAAAAAATTAATGAAAAAGTAATGAATTTAAAAACATTTTAAAATAGGATATGAGATTATGGGTTGGGCCAATTCATAAATAAATAACCCAAATAAAAAATAATAATGTGTTACTAAAGGGTACAAATGGATATGGTGGTTTGAATAGGTCAGAGGAGGCCAAGTGGGAAGTGAAATGGCTTAAAATTGTTGAAAAATCAAGGAGTTATTAATGAAACTAAATTTGTTTTAAAACATGGAAATAGGCTCACAATTTGACCCAAATAAAAAAAAATCACATATTCTTCAAAAAATTCATGGGAAACCCTTGAAAAGTTGAATTAATGTAAAATAAATAAAAAAATAACTTTACATTATGTTATGGATGTAGTAATTCTCACCACCAAGAAAACGTTTCTGCCCCAAAAGGTCAACCCGGATCTTGATCAGAAAACAAGAATGGGTACTCTTCCTTAACCCTTGACTTACGCTCTCACCTATCATATATATCATTCCCATGCTACCAAAGAATCCAACCCCGAAGAGTCAAATTTACCTCATGCACTTTCTCTTGGGAATCAACTATTCAAAATGACCAATCAAAAATCGACAAATCTGGCACTATCTCAAGTTCTTCCCAATTCAGCACATGGGATGGGTCCGGGATGTACATTTTCAACTAGGAGACATGGAATATGTCATGAATGGAAGTCAACTAAGAAGGTAAGGACAACCAATATGCCACCCTATCAATATTCTCAATGATCTCTACAAGGACCGACATACCATGGCATTAGCTCTAGTTGATTTACCAATCGAAGATGGCCTAGACGAGGGGTCAATTTCATGAATATTATGTCAAAAATAGAAAAATATAGGCCTCAACACCTCTGGTCACCATAATAATTATGACAACTCTGAGAAGTAAACAAGCGCTTCATAATCAAATAGACCATCCCAAACGTCTCCTGCATAAGGCTCGTCCCTAGCTGTATAGTCTCACCTACCTCAACCCAACAAAGAGTGGACCGACAGGGCTGACCATAGAGTGCCTCAATAGGAGCCACTCTAATCAAGGATTGGCAACAATTATTATTGAAAAATTAAACCAATAAAAAATGTGTCACGACCCGACCCTACCGGTATCGAGATGCAACTACCCCAAGCCCGCCTCCATAGTCCAGGGGCTGGCAACAAGCGCCGAAGGAGTAACGATCTCGAGGAGGCCTTAGCCTAAGTACCTGTACACACACACATAGCCCACTCAATGAAGAAGTGCAGAGTAAAAAATAAAACCAAAGGACAAACAAATATTACCAAACCACAATCATGCATCAACTTATAAATAGAACAAGTAAAATGCTGACAAGGAAAATGAACATAAAAAGGGAAAAACACACGCCCAACCCGAAAGGTTCCACAACCCAACAACAGGTAAAAAAATTAAACAACTGGAGAGTCTCACACCTGAATGTCCTACTACGACCATTGAACATAGCCCAAGCTCCTGTGTCCTCTATGCTCTTCTGTAGTCTCTATCGACCTATCCACCGTCTGCAAGGGCACACCAAGTGCAGCCAAAGCCTAAGCAGAGGTGAGTATAAAAATACATATTTGGATGACCCGAAAGCTTGAGGGAGAATCACAGGAGGTGCTAAAATGGTGAGTAGTATACAGATCGAAGAATAGTATAAGAGTACAATAGAGAGAGTTCAGCTCAACCCAACAGAATTAGGGAAATAGAATCATCTGACCAAGAGGAGATAGACATGGAAATCACATGGAATACCCCGCGCATCTTCACCCCTTCTAGAAAGAGAGTAACTGAACCCATGGATTGGGGAAAAATTAGGGTTTATATATATATATATATTCTCAACAAGATACTCGGACGAGTGTGTAAGAGGATCTCCATCTCCAAGATCAGCTCAAGAAAAGTTTCCAAAAGTTCTAAAGATATCCATCAATGATGCCTAAAAGTCCCACATGCCAAAGCTGTCTCATCGTTGAACCATAGAACAAAGGGTCCCTCTCTAGTAATAATGGATAAGGGTCACTAACTTGCCTTATAGAAAGGGATGAGTCTGAAAGAAGTCATCGAGTAACCCATAGCCTAACCCAGCTGAAGGTTAAACACTAAGAGGTCATCGGGTAACCAACTGCCCCGCCCCGCTGGAGGGTAAACGCTAATAGGTCGTCAGGTAAGACACTGCCCAACCCCGCTGGAGGGTAAACCCTAAGAGGTCGTCGGGTAACCCACTGCCTAACCCTGCTAGAGGGTAAACCCTAAGGTTAACGGGTAACCCACTACCCAACCCTGAGGTAGGTTAAACCCTAAGGTCAATGGGTACCCCACTGCCCAGCCCCGCTGGAGGGTAAACCCGAAACTGGTTTGATAACTCCGCACAACATGTTCCATCATTGGATGTCACTAACATTGCTACTGTGCATTGGTTCAGAGTGCATCAAAGGAACCTCTGACCAACAAGCTTTCATGTTTCCACATTTAATGAGATCTCTAACAAGGCTACTCATGAGCAAACAGATTACACTGTTCCAATACTCGTGGAAAAATATGGGAGATAGACTATTTACTCGCTTGAAATGGATTCCCAACGAAAAAGATAGTCAACACCACTTTATTCCCATACAATGCCTCGTGGGCCTAACACCTCGGTTCCGAAAAAGGTCGGGTGAACTGCGCCATCGTGATTATCTCAGAAAAACACGCCAAAATGACTATTCATTCACCCCGAATGGACGTCTGATGAGCAAGTCGCAGTACGCTGCACACAGCTTAAAAGATGGCCCATGGACCCACACCTCAACTCCGGCTTTAACACCTGAAACCACCCTGGACAACCTCGCCTCGATGCCAAGGTCACAACTCCTCTAACGGTGCCTAAAACAGACTCTGGATGTGCTCACACCATCCAAAAAAAAGAATCCAGGTGAGTCACTCAACAACACTTAACGGACGTATTGTGAAACTAAGCCCCCCCATCTCAGGAATTAAAAATCCCCAAGACCATCTTAAAACCTCCGTCTTGATCCGAGGATCACGTCACCATAGATGGCACACAAATTTGACACACAGTTTGAATGTTAGAGGCTTTTTAATGTCAACGGATGGAGACAGGGTGGGCCGGACCGGTTCGGCCTGTCCACCCCCTTTAGACCAGCGGTCCACAGCTCGGCCACCCAAACCGCCTGGTCCCCCGTAGCTCGCACCGCCTCACCCGTAATAGATTAAGCCGGACTGGCTCCTTTACATGGGACCCACATTTCGGGGGTCCCGGTCCAAACCCTGGGCCACGAAGACCTAGATCTCTCACTGCACGCTGCTCGGAAAAGCCGGATGACCGGTGCCCCTGGCCTCCCGCGTGCGCCACCGATGCTCGCAGCCGCTCACCCTCAGCCAGCCATGCCACTGTCTGGGGACTTGCCGCACCATCGTCATCCCGGACCACCTGAGGAGCTGCCGTCGCCGGGATCCTGCTCCACCACCTAGGGATCCCGTGCCACCGAAGTCGCCCGCTGGACCGCTGCGCGGAGCCGTTAGACCACCCTGGAACCACCATAATACAAGATATTTTGGCCATAAAACTTCCCGGTGCCACCCAGGATGCCCCAGGACTCATATTTTTTATCCGAAAAGAGAGATGGAAATCATGGATCGAACCCTACCCATCTATGGAATTCACTCGACAATGAAATATAATTTTGATGCTACAATTAAAGTTCGATGAAGATGTGGAAATTTAAAAATGAAACACAACGATCCCACCTCACAGGGCGTAGCCCGTCATTTCACAAACGATCCAGCGGAGCTACAACCGTCTTAGAGAGGTGGGGAGAGGAGCTTGAAGAAGGTGGGTCCTTTGTAGGTAGAGCTTCCTATAGGGAGGTTTCAAGGGGGATGAATGAGGGGGTGTATGTGTTTAAGTAGGAAAAAATGTAATTAAAATTTAATTAATTTTAAACACTCACAAGGAGGTCCTCACCCGAACTCTCGACGGAGTAGAGGTTAAGACACTCTTAGGGTAAAATCCACGTTCTAAGCACAATGGTGGTCTCCTAATTTTAATTCGAGCCTCTATTCAAAAGTTATAAAGTTTACGTCCGGGGCCGCTAAATTACGAAAACACCCTTGGTGGCATTTTCCACAGAAGGGCCATGCCCGTGAAAGTTACACCGCTCCTAGGGTAAACAGAAAAATATGGACTCAATGGTGCCCTCGGTTTTTCCATCCGGGTAGACATTTGTGAGTTATTATTTTTATTTGGAATTTTTAGTGTGAATGCACTAAAAATTTAGTTCCGGCCACACCATGTCTCGGAATCACACGCCGTCTGAACACCCTGCTCTAGATAACACCAAGAAAATTTTGAAGTATTAGTAGCTCAAAACCTGGGTTCTTAAATCATTCCTCCCTTTATGTTTTTCATCCCTGAAAAACAAAAATACAAAAAAAACTCAGGATACTGAGCCCGCATCTAGCTCTCTTGTTCCCAGGTGTTCTTCTGCACCCTCCCATACTACCAAAACACTCGAACCAAAGGAATGGTCCATCCACGCATAGTTCGCTCATGCCGATCCTCAATCGCCACCGGGTGCTCCACAAATGTGTCTCCATCCTCAATATCCAGATCTCCCTAGTCGATGATGTGTGTGGGGTCGTGCACATATATCCTCATCCGCGACACGTGGAAGATGTCAACCACCCTCTCCAGCTGTGGGGGTAGAGCAAGACGGTAGACAACCTCACCTACCCTGCGCGCGATCTCAAAAGGCCCGATGAACCTCAGGGATAGCTTTCCTCCCCGGCCGAACCTATATGCTCCATGCTGTGGGGAGACTCTCAAAAAGGCATGGCCCCCTAGATCGAACTCCAAATCCCTTTGACAATGGTCTGCATAGGACTTCTGTCTGCTCTGAACCATCCTCATCTGCTCACGAATGACCTGAACCTTCTCCGTCGTCACCCATACTAACTTTTGGCCCATGAGGGTGGTCTCCTCAACCTACGTCCAGCACAATAGTGACCTAAAGGGTCTCATGTATAGAGGTCCTCAAAAGGTTACATGTTTATAGTAGAGTGGTAAATGTTGTTATACGTGAACTCTAGCAAGGGAAGGTGATCCTCCCAGCTAAGGCCAATATCTAACATGCATGCCCTGAGCATATCCTCCAACACATGGATAATGTGCTTCGTCTACCCGTCCATATGGCGGTGAAAAGCTGTAATCATCCATAGTAGAGTCTAGAATGCCTCCTTTAGGCCTCGCCAAAATCACAACGTAAACTGCACGTCATGGTCGGAGAATATCGTTGAGGGTACTCCATGAAGGCAGACGATCTCTCGAACGTACAACTACACTAGACTCTCCACCGAGCTCTGGCCCATGATAGAAAGGAAGTGCGCCAACTTCATGAGGCGGTCCACTATCACCCAAATGGAATCATGGACCTTCGTTGTGCGCATAATCCCTATGATGAATTCCATAGATATTCCTTCCCACCTCCACTCTGGGATATTAAGGGGTTGCAAAAACCCCGCCAGAACCTGATGTTCTGCCCTCACCTGTTGATATGTAAGACACCGAGAAATGAACTCAGCTACGCTATGCTTCATGCTATACCACCAAAACTACTACTGAAGGTCTCTGTACATTTTCCCCACACTAGGATGTACAACCAAGGGATAAGAGTGGAATTCCCACATCACCTCCTCCCGCATCTCTACTCATACTACAACTCGCCCCTCAAACATGATCTTTTGATTCCATCCTTTTGAATACCCATCGGGTGCATCACCCGTGGATATCTAATCACGCAGTACCTTACTGTCGACACCCCCAGTTGTGACTCTCTCACATTATCAAGGAGCGAAGGAGTCAACACCATTGACTGAAAAAATGTCGTACCCTCCTTCTCCACTAAGGTCAGCTGTAGGAAAGCCAACTGCTCTGGAGCATCCCGCACTAGACAAGCCCAGGACATACTGCTAAGGGCATCTTCTACTACGTTTCTCGAGATCTGAGTGTAGAATATCTCAAAATCATAGTTCTACAGAAACTCCATCCAGCGCCTCTGCCACATATTTGGATACCTATGAGTGAAGATGTACTTGAGGCTCTGGTGGAATGAGTATACCACAAAACGCTCACCCAGAAGGTAGTGTCTCCATAACCACAAGGCGAAAACAACCACTTCCAGATCTAAATCATGAGTCGTATAATTCTTCTTATGGGGCCTCAACTAACTCGACCCATATGAAATCATGGCCCAATACTACATCCGCATGCACCTGATCCCAGCTCCTGAAGCATCACAATATGCCACGAACTCAAAACCCTTATCTAGAATCCCCAACATTGGATCACTAGTCAGCCTATACCTCAACTCCTCGAAGGCCTTCTGGCACTGATCAGTCCAAGTGAATGGTGGTCCCTTCCGTGTCAATGCGGTCAAAGGGGCATTAATCCTGGAGAAGTCTTCCACGAACCTCCTGTAGTACCCTTCCAAACCAAGGAGGCTCCACATCTCAGACGCATTCTTGGGTGGATCCCAATCAAGAACTGCCTCTATATTTGCGAGATCTAAAACTAAACCTTGTTCCAAAATGACATTCCCTAGAAAGTAAACCTCATGAATCCATAACTGAAACTTCGAGAGCTTCCCATACATCTAGTGATCCCAGAGTCTGTCTAGGACCATCGTCAAATGCTCCATGTGATCCTCCTCTATCGCAGAGTAGATGAGTATGTCATTAATAAAGTGGACAACAAACCGGTCCAATTACGGTTGAAAAATTTGGTCCATCAAATCCATGAATATGTTAGGTGAATTCTTCATGCCAAAGGGAATCACCAGAAACTCATAATGCCTATAACGACAATTAAAAGTAAACTTCGGGATATCAAACTCACAAACCCGCAACTGGTGGTCACCGGATTGAAGATCAATCTTGGAGAACCACTTCACACCCATCAACTGGTTGAAGAGGTCATCAATTCTAGGAAAATGGTACCTGTTCTTTAACGTGGCCTGATTTAGGCAACGATAATCCACACAAAGTCGCATAAACCCATTTTCCTTCTTCACAAACAAAACCGGGGTTGCCCAGGGGGACACACTGGGCCTGATTAATCCCTTATAACGAAGGTCCTCCAACCGAATTCGTAGCTCCTAAAGTTCTTTCGATGCCATTTGATACGATGCACATGATATTGGTGTGGTCCCTGGATGCAAGTCAATGCAGAACTCCATCTCTCGCCTTGGAGGTAGTCCAAGGACATACTCGGGAAAAACGTCCATATAGTCCTATACAACGGTAGAGATCCATGTTCCTTTAGTGTCTACTGCTCCAATAACCATGCTTTCCAGGTGGTGAGAAAAAGGATGCGGTCTCCTGATCAGAGTACTTGTCTGCTCAGCCATGATGTCTCATTCACCGAGGATGGTGAACCTTGTCCCATCAGAATTCACGCATCTAACTCATCTGCGACGACAGTCTATCTGAGCTTGAACTATAGAAAGCCAATCCATGCCCAGGAAGACTTTGTACAGTTTCATTGTGATGAACAGTTGGTCCCATGTGAAGCTCTCTCCTCTAAACGACAGTTCACACTGTCTGCAAACAAAGGTCACTAATGATGCAATTCCCGTAGGAACCTCCAGGCTAAGCACAGGTGTCAGCACCACTAATGGGAGAACCAACTATTGTACCAAAATTAGTGATATAAAATAGTGGATGGAGCATGTTTCTACTAGTACTGAAGCAAGTGTTAAGTAAACAAAAAGCGTACCTCGGACCATAACATGTGTTGGGGGGTTGCGAACACCCATAGCCTAAAGCTGCTCGTGGCCCCTACTAGCAGATCCTTGAGGCTGCCGTGGGCTGCCCGATGGTGGCGGTGGAAGGACTCGAAGCATCATCCCCCACCTCGAGGTCCTGCCGCTCTACCTGCACTGCCTCCCTAAGGACCACCCTCTCCTCGCTTGGGAGATCCCTTGTCACGACGCTGCCTCTGCCGCTGCGGTGCGCCCACTGCCTGCCACGACTGCTTGGTATGCCTGGTCAGACTGTCCCGTGCTTGGTGACCCTGTCTGTCACAAGCATAGCACTGGATCACTCCTGAATACCCCGGTGCTCTACGGTGCCACTACGGTGTACGACCCTGCCCATGAGTCTGCTCAAGGAAGTGTCTCCTCAACTGAGGCCTTGCATTCTCTTGCATGACTGCTGCCGAAGACTCTTCTCTGAAGCCGCCACTGCTAGGCCCGACCAGCTGGCGTCCCTCATCCAAGAAGCTCTCTGTCACGAGAACTCACTATAGCACCCCGACATAAGTAGGGATGCACAGGGGTACTACACTAGTACAGATTTCCCTGTGAAGACTGTACTCAAACTTCCATTCCCAAAAGTAACTATCGTGGATCATATCCTGCGAGTAGCGTGTCAGATCAGTAAACTGGGCCGAGTACTACACCACAATCATCCCCCTTGCTTCATCTCCAGAATCTATTGAATCTGAAAGGAGCGTAAACAAGAGGGGGATTAATCCTCCCAGAAGAGAAGCTGGAAGCTATCCCATGTGATAGATAACTCGTCGTGGGTCCACATAAGCAACCCCCACCAACGCCCGGCCGTCCCGAGGAAATGGTTAGAATCTAGGGATACCATCTGGTCTGATGGTGTCTGTACAATCTAGAAAAGTAAGTCCATGAACTCTAGCTAGTCTTCCGCTGCCTGTGGATCTGGGTCCCCATGAAACATCTGTGGCCGCTAACACTAGAAGTCTCGGAGTGCACTTATCCTACGCTCAACCTCAGCCTGTTCTGTCGGTACTAACCGATGCTCTCTAGATGGAGGGGATACTACTGAACCACTGAGTATAAGGGGATCACGTGAGGGTCTCTAAACTGTTGCTTCATCACTCGCCAGGTCATCATCACGAACTATAGAGGGTTACCTGGGTGGATGCTGTAATGGGGGCATCCTGAAAATTATCAAGGATTATAGCGATCATATGAGAATATATATATCTGTAATAAAAAAGGGGAGATATCTCAAAAAGGACATCCGAAGACTCAATCTGATAGGATTCATGTTCCAAATTCCTTGCAATAAGTGTATCAGAGTACCTAGTCAACAAGCAGGTTATTAGGGTCCTAGTGAATGGATATGTCGGCCACCCGTAGCATCACTGGACTCCCTGGTCTAAGAGCCTCTCTCGAGACACATCGACACTATTTTCTTAAATCCCAACTAGTTCCTTTTTAGGGACATCTGAAAAAACACCCTAAGAAATGAACCATCTTCTGACACCACTTTGTCATGACCCGACCCTCCTGGGCTCGAGCCGCAACTACCCAAAGCCTGCCTCCATAGGCCTGGGGAAGTTGACAAGCACCAATGGCGTAACAATCTCAGGAAGGACTTCACCTAAGTACATGTACACACACACACACATCACACTCAATGTAGAAGTGCAAAGTAAAAAACGAAAACCAAAGGACAAAAAACTATAACCCAACCATAGTCATGCATCAACATCTAATTAGAACAAGTAAAGTTCTGACAAGGAAATAGAACAGAAAAAGGAAAAAACACGGGCCCAACACAAAAGGTTCCATAACCCGGCAATTGGTAAACAAAAGTAAACAACTAGAGAGTCTCACACCTGAAAGTCCTACTATGACCACTAAACACAGCCCAAAGATATGTTTCCTCTACACTCGTCTGTAGTCTCGATCGACCTGTCCGTCATCTGCAAGGGCACATCAAGTGTGGGAAAAGCCAAAGAAAGGGTGAGTATAAAGATACCCAGTAGGATGCCCCGAAATCTCGAGGGAGAAAAAAAGAGGTACTAAAACTATGAGAAATAGACAAAATAATGAATAGTGTAAGAGTAAATAAAGAGACTACAGCTCATCCCAACAAAAGAATGGAAGTAGACTCATCCAACCAAGAGGAGCTAGATGTGGAAAGCAAGTGGCATAACTCATGCATCTTTGGACCTCTTAAAATAAGAGTAACTGAACCCAGGGAGTGGGAACAAACGTATGGTGTCTATATATATATGCTCAATAAAAAACACGAAGAAGTGTGTAAGGGGATCTCCATATCCATGCTTAGCTCAAGAAAAGTTGGCAATAGTTCTAAGGATATCCATCACTAATTCCCAAAAGTCTCGCATGCCAAAGCTGTATCATCGCTGAACCGTACAACCAAGGGTCTCGCTCAAGTATTCACAGAGAAAAGTCATTGAATAGCCTCATAGAAAGGGCTGAGTCTAAAAGAAGTCATCAAGAAAACCACTACCCAGCCCAGATGGATGGTAAACCCTAAATGGTTGTCAGGTAACCCACTACCCAGCCCCGCTAGAGGGTAAACCCTAAGAGGTCATTGGGTAACCCACTTCCCAGCCCCGCTCGAGGGTAAACCCTAAGAGGTCATTGGGTAACCCACTGCCCAGCCCCGTTGAAGGGTAAACCCTAAGGTGAAAGGGTAACCCACTACCCATCCCCGCTTGAAGGTAAACCCTATGGTTAATGGGTAACCCACTTCCTAGTCCCACTGGAGGGTAAACTCAAAACTGGCCTGATAACTCTGCACTGCCCATGCCATCACTGGGTGTCACTAACATCGCTACCGTGTGTTGGTTCAGAGTGGGTCAAACAAACATCTAACCAATGCCCTTTCATATTTTCACATTTAATGAGATCTAGAATGAGGCTCTGCACACCACAATAGATTACACTATTTCAATCCTCACCAAAAAACATGCAAGATAGACTATTTAATCGCTTAAAACAGAATTCTGAAGAAAAATATAGTCAACACCGCCTTTTTCCCATGCGATTTCCCATGGGGCCCACACATCAGTTCCAAAAAAGGTCATTCTAACTGCGCCATCACGATTATCTCAGAAAAACACGCCAAAATGACTATTTATTCACCCCGAACGGACGTTTGATGAAAAAGTCACAGTATGCTACACACAGCTTAAATGACAGCTCATGGGGCCCACACCTCAACTCCAGCTTCAATGCCTAAAACCACATTGGAAAACATTTCCTTGATTCCAAGGTCAGAACGCCACTGACGATGCCTAAAACAGACTCTAGATGTGCTCATGCCATCCGAAACAAGAATCATGGCGAGGCACTCAGTAACACTTAACGGGAGTGATTAAACACCGAGCCCCCCATCTCAGGAATTAAAAATCCACGAGACCATCTCAAAACCTCCGTCTTGATTCTAGTATCACGCCGCCGCAGACATAATGCAAATCTAACACTCGATTTTCAAGTGAGAGGCGTTTTAATTCCAACGGACGAAGATGAGGTGGGCCGGACCAGTTCGGCCGGACCACCCCCTAAAGTCTGGCGGTCCACGACTCGGTCGCCCAGACTGCCCGGTCCACCGCGGTAGGCGGTTCACCACGCGGGCCACACCCCCTCACCCTAACCGGCTTAAGCCGGTCTGTCTCCTTTCCACGGGACCCAAGAAATGTGGGTCCCTGTCTACTCTTGGGGTCACGAAGACCTGGGTCTCCTGCTGCACGCCGACCCGCGGCCTTGGCCTCCCGCGAGCGCTGCCAACACCCACAGCCAGCTGCGCCACCACCTGGGGAGTCACCGTGCCACTGCCGTCCCAGACTTCCTAATCAGATACCGCCGCCAGGAGCCCGCCCAGCCTCCTGGGGAGCCCGCGCTGCCGTCGTCGCCTGCTAGACCACCGCACAGAGCCTCCAGACCACCCTAGAACCGTCAGAAAACAAAAAGTTATTGGCCGAAATACTTCCCAAGGCCTCCCCAGACGCCCCAGGACTCGTATTTTCGATCCGAAAATAGTATTGGAAATCTTGGATCGAACCCTACGCATCTATTGCCTTTACATGACAATTAACCAGCATTTGGATTCTATAATCTGAGTTTTATGAAGATGATGAAATTAAAAAAAAAAAGAAAACACAACGATCCTACCTCGCATGGCGTAGCCCGTCGTTTCAAAAACGATCTGCCGGAGCCGCAAACATCTTCGAGAGGTGGGGAGAGGATATTGAAAAAGGTGGATATTTTTTTGGGAGAAATTCTATGAGGGAGGTTGTAATGGGTAAGAAGGAGGGGGTGGATGTGTTTAAGTAGGAAAAAAAATTATTAAAAATTAATTAATTTTAAACACCCACCAGTAGGCCCACACCCGAACTCTTGACGGGGTTGAGGTTAATCCACTCTTATGGAAAAATCCATGTTTTGAGTGCAACGATAGTCTCATAATTTTAATATGTGCCTCCATTTAGAAGTTATAATCTTTACGCCCGAGGCCACTAAATTACAAAAATGTCCCTGGTTAGGTTTTCCACAGAAGGGTCGCGCCCGTGAATGTTACACCCCTCCTAGCATAAACAGAAGGTTCCAGACTCAACGGTTCCCTCATTTTTCCCATATTAGCAACTGTTTAAGAGTTATTCTGTTTATTTGGCATGTCTAGTGTGAATGCACTTAAAATTTAATTCTGGCCAAACCGGGTCTTGGAATCACACGCCGTCTGAATGCCCTGCTCTGGAATAACATCAAGAAAATTACAATGTCTTATATGATCAAAACCCAGGTTCATACAAAATGGTTATCCCATGAACCTCCAAAGTCCAAAACACATGCACATAGGAGGTCCTCTATGATTTGATTCTCCTATACAATATATGCATCCATATGAGGCTGGTAAGTAGTTCACATCTAAATCTATGACCCCAAGGCCTTATGAAGGACATCGCAAAATTGAGAAGTGAAATTGGGGTCTCATTCTGGGACAACTGCAGATGGAACACCATGAGTCCTTACCACCTCCTGAAGATACAATTGGCCCAAATCATCCACTTTAGTGGTATCCTTGCCCGTAATGAAGTGGGATGAAATATTCAGATGATCAATCATCAAAAAATGGAATTCCTACCCTGAGGTGTATGAGGAATGCTAAAAATGAATTCCATGGAGCCCCATCCCACTTCTAGGTAGGAATGGTTAATGGATATAGAAAACTGGAGAGCTTTTGGTTCTCCTCATTCACCTACTGACATGTTTAGTATATCTACATGATGTCAAATATATCATGTCTCATACCTAGCCACCAAAACTATCTTTTCACATCATAATACATCTTGGTGGCACCCCCCACTAATACTAGTGGGTATCTTGCATCAGTACCTTCCACAGTGGCGACAATACTACTAAAAAGACCTTGAAGTATGAGATTCTCTCAGGAGATAATGAACAATCTGAAGACATATCCCCACCATGATGAAACATCCTTGACCGCTGAAAAAGCTCATCACTAGGCTGTTATCATTGATTCAACATCAAGATAGGATTCAACTGAATTCTAACCCAGAACACTCCTCCACTATGATCCTTGGTCTCCACATGCATCTGAGTAAAGAGCCCCATCATATTCCACTCATCACTGGACTCCCTCAAGGCTTGCACTGATATTTTTATACTCAAAGAATCTTCCACCACATTACCCATGCCTGGGGTATAGACAATATCAAATTAAAACACCTACAAGTATTTGATCTAGAAGCACTGTCTTAGATTGTGATCATTTTGATAGAACATGTAGGCCAAGATTTTGTGGTTATATTAGACCATAAAATTCTCCCCATTGAGGTAGTGACTTGATGTTTTCAAATCATGCATCATAACATATAACTCCAAGTCAAGGGTCAGGAAATTCATTTCATATAGTCGAAGTTAGTAGGAGACATATGCCACCACATGATCATATGGCATGAGAACACACCTGAGACACATATCTGAAGCATCAAAATACACCACATAGCCCTTCCAGATTCTATAAAGGTCAACATGGGGGAGGTAGTAAACCACCACTTTAGCTCCTCAAAGGATACCAATCATTCTGGGCCCCAAACAAACTTCACCCCTTTCCAACTAAGCCCGGTAATGGGGTATAAAATCTGATAGAGATCCTAAAAAAACGTCTTGTAGTAACCATCTAGACCAAGGAAACAACTGATATTGAAAATGTTCTTTGTATTCTCACATGAAATAACCACACTGATATTTTTGTTGGTCCACTAAAACCCCCTACTCTAAGATGACATGCCCAAAAACATCACCTCCCTAATGCAGAAAGTGCACTTGGATAGCTTTGCATAAAGGAAGTAATCTCGAAATGTTTCCAACATGATCTAAAAATCATGCTCATGTTCCTCCTCATTTCTAGAGTAAACCAAATTTTTATCCATAAGTACAACAATGGAGGAATTGATATATTGATGGAACATAGTATTTATGATTGTCGTAAAGTCCTCTAGAGGATTTTTTAATCCAAAGGGAATGATAAAGTACTCATAGTGGTTTTACCTACATTGGAAGGGTGTCTTCAAGATATCTACCTCTTTCACCCTATGTTGGTGGTAACCAGAACATGTGCCTAATTTAGAAAACCACTTTCCCCCTTCAACTGATCAAACAAGTAATCTATTAGAGGAAAATGACACTTGTTCTTTATGGTTACCTTGTCCAACTTTTGGTAATCAATACACAACAAGAGGGATCTATCATCCTTATTCACAAATAGAAAAGGAGTAGTCCAATGAGAGATGCTTGGGTGAATGGATCATTTAGATTCTAAATTGTCCAGTTATATCTTTAATTCCCTCAGCTCGGTGGGGGCCATCTGATATGATGGAAGAGATATTGTATATGTTCTCAATGCCAAATCAATATAGAACTCCACGCCCCACTCTGGAGGTAAGAATAAAAAATCATTTGGGAATACTTATAAGAACTCATCCACTATAATATGTAGTCCAAATTCATGGGAATGACCATATTCCTATAGCACGGGTGATGATAATTGTAAGACAAGGCTCCCTAACTCTGAGAGTGGAGGTCCTACAAAACCTGACTGAGGATCCCAATCCCCATGAAAAACCTAACATCTCCCATATGGTGCTATGAAGCGAGCCTATCGCCTATAACAATCGATGTGTGCTTGAAAGTGTACAAGCTAATCCATGATATTTATCTCATAAAACAGATCCATATCTATGACCAGGAGTTCCCACTCCATCTCAACTAATGACACAGAAAGGGTACTCAACATGCACTTGATTCATTCCTCCATCTTCTTTCCCAGCGGCATCACCAACTCCATCACAAAAGACAAAAGCTTGGTTGGAAAATTCATTGTGTTCACTAAATGGGTATAGATGAATGAAATAGAGTCACTGATATTAAAAAGAGTAGTGCTATAGAAGATGAAATAAAAATGGTTCCTTGAACTGTCGATGGTCCCATCTCTGATCCTGTTGGTGAGTGATCCCCCGCATGATGATTCCTAGTCTCTTCACAAGAAAAACCACTAGTCAATGGCTATGTCTTGAACTGGAATTTCCTAGAAGATGATTCTCCCCTGCTGCTATGGCCACCAAACTGAGATACCCATTTTCTCTATGGCTCTAAATGATCTTGAACTCCCCTAGAATCCACTAATAATTTCCCACAATGGAGTGGATGTGATAACTTGAAAAAGTTTTTCAAGTGTCCCATACAACCACATAGATAAAAAGGAATCGTAGGAAGAGTGAATGTTAGTCGGATGTTCCATGGACTCCCACACCGGTGGCACACAATGGACATCATATCAAAAGCCATCATGGAAGACTGCTTGGAAGGTTGTCCAGAGTTTCCAACTTCCTTCTTTCCCAGATTCTTATGGTTCCTTTTCTTATCGGAAGTTCTTCCACATCCCATTAGTAACACTATCCCAGAGAAACCAGACCTCCCCTGATGGTCAATCTCTTCCAAAAAAATCTGGTCAACCTCCTCTGTATATGATTTTATCAGGAACATGAAGACACATGAATAGATGTATAACCGCAAACCCCTCTCGAACATTTGGGCCTTCATCTGCTCACTGGAGACTATTTATGGAGCATACCGGACCAACATAGAAAAACGGTTGGCATACTCCATCACAGAATGACAACCCTTAACAATCTACATAAATAGTCAAGAATGAGCATATTCCAAAACTTCAGGATAATACATTTCATTAAAGATAACCTTGATGTCCTTCCATCTCATCTGCTCATACTTCTGAGCTTGAAGCCCCAATTCCCACCACCTTTAGTCGTTACCCTCTAACATTAAAGAGGAACATTTCACCCTATCCTCTTCATGTGGGTCAAGTAACTCAAACATTTTCTTGATCTTTTCTATCCACTACTCTGCTTCCTGGGGTTTTGTGCTACCTCATAATGTAGGAGGCTTGTTTCTTAAAAACACTTGAGATTTTTCCTTCCTAGGACTAGTCTGATATTCCCTAGATGATGCTGTAACTGGATCTAGTCCCTGTCTAGGAGCTTGGAAACCCCGAACCACAACCTCTACAAGACTATGATCAAGTGGTGAGGGTGAACGTTCTCTGGATTCCTCCCATAGGTTCATGGGATATTTCTAGGGAGGCATGTTCCTAAAAAAGACAACAGTCAGAAGAACAAAAATATGTAAATAAATTCTAAAAACTTTATCAATTACATCAAATATAAATAATTCAAACAAATTAAAAAAATAGAATAAAAAAATAATTCATCCCCACCCAATGTCCACGTGTTTTCATCAACCCATAGGTCTCACATGGATGTGAATCCCGACAAATAATTCCGACATCCCATGGTGATTCGAGGTATATCACGAGAGGTGTGGTCCAGACACTTTAATCATGACTGATACTCTATGCCCCGCTATTCCTTGCTCATGTATAGGCTGAGTCATCCCAAAATAATAATATAACTCGAAAACATTAATCTTTTCTGATATCATTTTGTTAGGAACCGAATCTAGTTTCCATTAAAACCATCACCCGACCCAGTATGTGACAAAACCAAAGGGCGTTCTCTATCCCCACAGGCTGTAAAAAGTGTTTCGGTATCATAAATATATGGTTGGGAATGATTTACAAGTGGTTAGAAACATTTAACAACCAAAGACAATCAATAAACTGAATCCAAAAAATACCAACCAAATAAGCCTTTAATAAAATTTTAGAACATAATAAATTGTTTTTAACAAGACACAAGGAGTCCCAAACTAAAAAAGTATCAGAAAAAACATCCTAAAGACCATCAAACAATAATGGTCCATCACCCACGAGTTGTCTTTACAACACCTCTCAATGGGAGAAATTAGCAACCTGAACCACCATATCCAAAATCTTTTCCCATACCCGTGTCAAACATAACCAATTCTACTTACACACAATAGAGTAAGTAGGTTCTCAACCTAATATCAATATGATACCACCAAAAGACTCCATTTATAACCATTATAAGATAAAAATTTTTCATGTGTAACAAAAAATGAATGGTAAAAATGATATCTAAATGTCAATCTCTTAAATTATAATAGTTTTCAAAGTGGGTAACATAAAATAATAGGTATATTTAAATAGAAAATTTAATCTACAGAATATCCCATCCAAAAACACCATAATCTAATGATAAATTCCAAATATTCAATGAGAACCTAACCCAGGAACACCCCTAGGCATTTGTTGGTTGTGAGCCCCATGTACCTCGCATCTCAGTTTGAATGTATCCATAACAATATCTATTCTTGTGCACAATCCACTAGGAAGGTAATCAACAATAAAATAGTGGTCCCCAACATCATAATAATAATAATCATCATATTAATTTTGTTAGTGTTAAAGATTTCATACTTTCTATGTGAAATAGGGACAAAACCACTCTAGATCACAAGCATGCTAGTGCACGTCCGCCAACCTAGATACATGGGTTTCCCGATTTGTTCTCAAACAAGTTCCACATGCTACCAAATTTCATTTACACATAAAAACACGAGTTATGGTTACACAAACTCAAAATAGTATCTAAACATGCTTTAAATCATTTTTATAACTCTAACAAATGCTTATAATTTCCATAAAACAACTACACAAGTTATAAAAAAATATTTCACATAAAATCCATTTAAAATCCCTCTTTTATCAAATAATGCATACCAATATTAAACCAAACCAGAATTTTCTTCACTAAAACATTTATATGTATAAATTCCATTAATTTTTAAACAACACAAATTGGTACAAAATGGAATGCACAATTAACAAACACCCATTTTCACACAAAATTTTCACCTAAAAATCAACCTCTTAACGAATGCTACCAAAAAATAGTTTTCATACAAAAACTATTTAGAGATAAACAATAAATAAATATTAATCTAGTATTATAACTCCTTCTACAATAATTACACATTAAATCATCAACCATATATTTCAAAAACCTCAAATCTTTGTGCAGAACTTCAACTGCACCACATTCGCACCATAACAGAGTGTAAATGAACCTAGAACCACAAGATTGGACAAATAAAATATAAACAAAACCCTTGGTTCTAATACATGATTTATGGACTTTAGTAACTTCATGAATAATGGAAAAAACCTTTTAAAATGGAAGAAACCCTTAGAAAATGGGAGGAGGAAGATTGGAAACCCACCAAATTTAGAGAGATTGAAGAAAATGCTCCAAATACACCAATGGGTGAATCTACAAGGAACCAAAACTGATTGGGAGGCTCGAATGAGGGTGAGGTGGTCAATTAGTGACTGAAATAGGCAAAAATGAGTGAAAATTAAATTACTCATGGATGAAAAAGTTACCATTTCAAATCTGGATGAGTTGAGAAACCCTAAGATATTTTTCGCTAATTCCCAATTCAAATGAGCTCCAAAGAGGGAAACCCAAAAATGGGGCTGCACTGAGGGCTGTTGAATTATAGTGCTAGGTTTAATCACCAAAAAACTATTAAAAATAAATGGGATATTAAATACAAAAATAGTCACTTTAAAACAGGAAATGGGCTTAAAGGTTGTCCCAATTTCTAAATAAATCACCCAAATCCAAAATGATAATGAGTTAATAAGGGGTTAAAATGGATATGGGGGTTTTAATAGGACATGGGAGGAAATTTGGGAATTTTAATGGGAGAATAGTGTCGAGAAAATAAGGATTTATTAAAGAATTTCTTTAAAAAAATATAGAAATGAGCTCACGCTTTGGCCCAAATCATGAAAAATCGCACTTTCTTCCAAAAATTAATGGGAAACCCCATCAATAATGAATTAATTGAAATTAAGTGAAAAATACCTTTAAAATAAGTCATGGATGTAATATTAATCAAAATCAAACATGGAAACCATCTTCTCTAGAAATTCTTATGTGATGAAACATCATTGTAGGTCGCATGGTCTACACACAAACCCACATGATATCAAATTCAATAATGGTTATCAATGATACCAATATATAAAATATAATATAAAATAATATATAATAAAATCCCTAATAGGTAAGGAACTTCCTACCACAAAGTCATCGATGTCAACAGTAATGATAAACCACCCGATGTGGTTTGACACCTTGAGTTTAAACATCTATAATTAAGAAAAACTCCTAATGCGCTTTATTGTCATATTTCTCAACAAATCAACACTAAAAGTTATTAAAAGTATCCCAAAAACAATAATATAAATTTTATTTAAAAAATAATTAAGATATCACATTTGATAATAATTTATCTCTCTTGGATAATTTTTTGGATTATCATTTTTGTCCCACACATGTTCTAGAAATCTTACCCTGAAGTATATATATAAAACCACATGTGAAAATATTGGTATCTCTTTATATTGGTCTAAAATAATAAATTTTTTATTCTTATAATTATTCTTGACAAATCTATATAATTATCCTTCATAATTTCCATAATTATATTACGATAATAAATTATTCCTTCATGATTATATTATGATAACGTTTCAAAAATTATCCTTTAATAATTCATTATAATTATAATTTATCAATTTTAATGAATTATCCTTTTATAATTCTATTTAATTATTTTTGATAATTTTAAAAAATATCCTTTGATAATTCCATGTCATTAACACTTGATATTTTTCATTTTAATTATCCTTGGATAATTTTTTGTAATTATATTTTGATAAATTTCATTATAAATTATTCTTTGATAATTTTATGTAATTAGTTTTTTAAATATTTTTTAATCATTGTTTTGTAATCCAAAAAAATTATCCTTTTTAAACTTTTTATTAATGAATCTTTATTAATTTGGTGTAATTTTATTTCGATAAAACATCATATTTATCTTTTGAAAATTTTAACTAAATTAAGATTTAATAATTTTTAGGAATTATATTTTGTTAATCGTTTATATTACCCTTGCCGAAACTAGGTTTTATTAATTTATATTAAAAGAAATTATTATTTTTAGAAATATTTTATATGGAAAAAAAAATTAAATATATAAATTAACATAAACCTATAATTCCCAGGTGCCACGCATAGAAGGAGGAATAACACCATCATGCATGGATCTAAATCAAATCAATGGAAATTTAATTATCACATCCATGAGAGATTAATGGACACTCAAACTCAATTGAATGAACATACACTAAAAAATGAATCATTCATCTTTTTTAGAACAAAAAATTGGCATTCCTAAACCCTAATTTAAAATACTGATTTGATTTATGTTTTAATCAAAAAATGATGACATAGTATTAAATATTACCCAATTAAAGAAATGAAAATTTAAATGGGTTGAAATGGTTTTTTAAAATAATTTTTTAATCTTAGCTATGTGAGAAATGGAGTTACATGGGTTTGGAATAGAGAAGATCAAAGAGTAAGAAAAAAATATTAAGGATAAAAAACACCCATATAGTGTACGATGAATCTATAAACCAGACACCAAAAGGGTAAAATCTATATTCTTGATCAAATATAATTCTCATATTTTCCATCTGAAAAACCCTTAGGGATATATTCTATTATTTCTAAACAATTATGAATACATGATATGATATCTTTTAATATATTCATTATATCAGTGTAGAGGCTCTATAGGCCCTAGAAATAGAAGACAACATTGCTCCTAAATTTTAAAATACTCTAAAAAATATTACAAAGTGCCAATTGGACTTTTAAATTTATGTGAATCTACTTCTAAAAAATAATTTCTGAGTATATTTTTGTATAATATTTCTATTTTCACAAATAAACATCTAGAAATTACAAACAAAAGAGTGTATAATGGTCCCTAAAAAAATTATGATATTAAAATTCTTCACCTAAAGTGAATTTTCTTCAATAAAAAGTAATTCTACTTGTATAGTCCATATGAAATGGGCCATTAGTCCAAAAAATTAGATCCCCAATCCATCATCTCCTCCTAGATTCATCCATGCTACCATCAAATGTGGACAAGTGGTGAAATCTTCCCTCGAGGGACATTCTTATTAAAATATATAATATGCACTGGAAAATCCACATAAGATGCATCTATATCAAACTCCAAGTATTTGTTGTTGATGAAATGTATAGAATCAACCATGTACCTTCGAAGCTATCACACATGAAACACGTCATGCATACATCGATAGTGAGTAGGAAGATCCCAAAAATATGTAATTATCCCAACCCATTTAGGGCTCTTGAAGATTCCTTCAAATCATGGTTCTATTGTACCTTTATTCCTTAGAAATCGATGGCATAACCAAGGAGTCACACTCAAGAAAACCTCATTAACCAAAATGAACTCCAAATATCTTATCCTATGGTCAGTATATAATTAATTCTCACATTGGTAGGTTATAAACCTCTTATGATCTTGTTTCCCTCTCTCAGAGGTCTCCAAAAAAAAACTGGGCCCCACAACCCTTACGTCTCCTGCCTCATTCAATCAAAGTGGTGATTCACATGGTCTACCATAAAGATCCTCATAAGGTAAAATCATAATCTAAGCCTAGAAAATATTATTGTACATAAACTCAACCAAGGATAGCTGATCATACCTTGAACCACAAAATTCTAAAATTCAATCTCTAAGAATATCCTTTAGTATTCATATTGTCTTGTCAGACTATCCACCCATATGAGGATGGTACATTGTGTATAATATCATCTAAATCCATAAATAATTCTATAATATCTAAAAAAATATTGATGTAAAACGTTCATATCTATATGAAAAATTTCTCAATGGAACTCCATGTAAGAATGAAATTTCATAGACATAAAACATTCGTAGATCATCTATTGAGTGAGTCTCTTTGATCTGTATAATGTGGGAAACATTCATCAATCCAACATAAATTTCCTAGATATAATTAAAACTCCTCATGATCCTAGGTAACCCCATAACAAAGTCCATTATGATGATATTCCATTATCACATGGGCATTGGAAGTGGTTGGACCAGCCCACCAGGATGTTGGTTCTTAGACTGTACCCTCTGACAGGTAAGACAACCAAACACAAACTTAGTGATGTCCTTCTTCATCCCTGGACACCAGAATTATCACGGGAAGCCATGGTAAATGTTTTTTACACTAGGATATACAACTCATATAGAGGTATAAAAACCCATAATCATATATTATGTAATAGAAGTAGGGACAACCAATCTCCCATGCATAAGGATCACATCATCATCATTAAATGTCCACCAAAGTACTTAGTATCCTTCAGATAACTATTCCCACATCACATCATACTATGGATTTAAATCATGTCCTTCATTTACATAGTATACCAGAGAATATTTTACCACCAATAGAGAACAAATCATTGATCCCTAAACCGTTTAAGCATTTATACTTAGTCATCCAACAAGCTCATCGAGTACCACTTCTCCTCTAAAGAACTCTCAATAAGCTCATAGTCTCCATAAGTCTTATTCCTAATATCATCCTCAATGATGTTATCATTATCTTGTGCATATTACATCACAATTTCAAAAATCTATAGATACTCAAACTAGGTAATATTTCATAAATTTAGGCACCACTACATTAATATTTGGTGAATGATCTTATGGTCACTGTAGTCAACAAAAATATCACCAAATCGATTGTGTCTCTAATATTTCATATAATAGACCATGTATTACATATCTAATTCATTATTATGTTATATCTCTCATGTATTCATAGTTTATTTCACCCATAAGCAACAACCTACTCTCACTACATCAGTAATTATTTTATACCAATACTTTATGCATCACAGTATATTGCATATCAAATATCTGATTTTTGTAGTATAATAACTTATTCTATATTAAAACTCCTATTTATATCAAGAAAATCCTCTTCACACCATTCATTCCATTGGACCATTACTCTTTCTTTCATCGATGCTACCATGGGTGATTATAGTAAGTAGTTGTCTTAGATAAACAATTAATAACATCCTACTCCACCCAGGAATATCGTAATATCAAACATGTTCTAGGGGTGTATTTAGGATGTGACTCCATGTACTTTCTCTAGTCAGGTGGTTAAAATCGTATCCACCACAACATGTTTGGGTAATTTTACCACATATAATTAGAAGCCACACATTGATAGACTAGTTAAATCTAATGTTATTGAAGCATTAGTATAACTATATTAAGGTTCCTAGAATGATGCTATTTTTATAGAAAGTGAATGAGGAGTTCCATGATTAACACCGTGATTAATTATTTTATGTATGGGTGGGAGATATTATTCATCCATCTAAATAGAATCACTAAGTACTCATACATCCCATACTTCTTCCATAATTTCATATTTGGAATATCCACCTCTATAAATCTCAGCTAATGATAACTCGACCAGAGTCCAATCATTGAAAACCACACAACTGGTCAAAAAGTTCACCAATCTCAGGAAATGGATAACAATTAATCATTGTGGCATAGTTAATATTAATATAATTGATTCACAATTGAAAACTACAGTTTTCCTTCTTGTAGAAAAACATAGGGGCACCCCATGATCAATTACTTGTCATAATTAATCTCTTCAACTCCAAATCATTAAGATATTACATGATATCCATTATCCCGACTGGTTCCATATATTATGGAGGTATTAAAATGGTATGAATACCTTTAAAGAGATATTTTCATATTAACATTCCATTCCTTCAGAGTCTCTACTAGTTCAAAGATCCACAATGATTTCAACCCATTAATCATCCTCCTAAGGGACTCTGATTCCCTAGATGGATGCAACATTCTGGAGTTGAAATTCACTACATATTCAACTATATTATAAACTCATATACCTAGGACATGTACTAAGATATTGAATTATGATTGATGTGTCTTCGATTCCTAGCCATATATTAGTGTTGGATCAAACTCAATGGTATACTCCGATATGATTAGTGGTAGATTTGAAGCATCCTCGATTACAGGACTATTCTGGCCTACTTCCCAACATGTGTAATAGGACTACATAGAGGTGAAATAGTTTTAAATTAAAAGGAAAACATATTAAATATCGATTCATTACGATAAACCCTAATTAGTTTATTGAATCACACAAGGTTATTCTAGTAGTCATCTCGTAACTCAAGGTATATGCCTCCTAGAACAAACCATGGTATTTGTGCCTACACGTTAGTCACAATCATACTATATACAGTAAAAAAACAAAATTACTAGTCTAACTAATTAATTATAATGAAGAAATATCACAACAGTAAGGAAAAAGAAATATATCACACACCATAGAAACTATCCTGAATAATTAATTGAAGGCCTTTAATTAATGAACTAATATGCATACTAAAAACAAGTATATATATGGAATGTGAACCTATGTGTCTAGTCATGATGCATGAAAATACTTGAAATATCATTAATAAAATATCAACATCATTGGAATCACCAATGGTGAATTTAATAAACCATAAAAGAAAAACATAATTTTTCATCAATTATGAATATTCATGGGTCCACTATACCGTGATTGCCAAGAATTATCATAGTTACACTAGTAGAGTCCCAACCATCATATATAATGTCTACCTTATCCTAAATCAAGGTAATGATAAGAAACATGTTATTGAATCTTGGTTTTCTCAGATACCATTTTGTAACCCCATGACCCAAACCACCAAGTTTGAGCATGATTACTACATGAAATCATGCACACTTTTCCTGCATATTAGAGGTTGTATACTAATAGAGTGGGTATTAGTCTTCCAATGGGGATATTATAACCTAATATTCATATTGTTGAAAAAATAATAAATCATACCAATTTAGTAGACAACATTAGTGAACTTGTTGAATCTAAATAATGGAATACATTTTATAAAACAATAACTAGATCCCAAAGAGGAAAGAATTTCTAGTGTAATAAGAATGAGATAAATACATAAATAGTGGGTTCCTCAATAGTTTTTCCTATTCCACATATAGATATGGTATTCAATACTAAATTCTCATCCATAGGGATCTTTCTATTCACTGAGTCTCAAGTCATGAAATCTATAACCATACCGAAATTCCTTGGAAGGGTGTGGGTAAATTTCTCAATAGCACACCACAAATTCATTCTTAACCCACTGTTCTCAATTATAACATGTTTATTCCATAATAATTGTAAATGTTTAATAAGAAAATAAACATACAATACAAAATTGAGTGGTTATTCACTAACCAAGACACCGTAGTCCCCATGAGATACCTTCTTTGGCTTCATATCGATATGATAATCATGGAATGTTTTAAGATAGAAACACCCAAACTCAATTATTAACATTCAATCTCTATTAGGTCAAAATGAATCGATTCAAATGAGGAAAAAAACCTTTATATCCTACCTTCATCATGGGTCAGCCCCCCTGACCATGATTACCCATCCATGTCTTGGGTCTGGGCCCCATAATGTCATTCACCAAACACACTACCTCAGTTCAGGACCTTAGACCTTCATTACCCTTAGGTTAGTACCCCATACCATCTTCCCCATAACTTTTTCTTAGGTCCATCATCACCATCATGACAAGCCGTACACACTCCCCATCTATGGGATGCACATCACACAAAGATTAACCTATCTCATGTACAAATCAAAACCTATATTCCCATGGTAAATAAAATCATCGGGTAAAGAATAAAAATGAGTCACAAAATATCATCATGAGAAAAATAATTTTAATTCATAAAAAATTATGGTCATAATAAAACATGGAAACCCACTACTAAATTAATACTCACAGAATACAACCTTATTGTTTGTCTCACGGTGTACACACACACACTCATATGATATGAAAGTCATGAATTGTTATAAATGAAACCAACACATAAATTATATCATGGAAACATGTGTAACTAAAGTCATAATAGGTTACGAACTTGCTACCACAAAGTGATCAATGTCGAAATCAATGATAAACAATTCTATGTGGTTCAAAAGAAAGAGTAGAAGCCACAAATGTTAAGAACACCTCATCAAGGGTCTTATCATTATATTTTTCAACACGTTAATCCTTGAGGTTTATCAAAGGCTTATATAACTACAACCAGATATTTTATTTCAAAAAGAAATAAAATATCAGAAGTGATGATACTTTCTATCTCTAAGATAATTTATGAATTATCATTTTAGGCTAACCAATTTTATAGAAATATTTTACTCAAGAATAATTATAAAACCGCATGAGGAAATATATATATATATATATCTAGATTAGTTTAAGATCATATTTGGATGGTCTATATAATTATTTTTTGAAAAACTATATAATTATCTAATATAATTTGCACAATTATCCTTCATAATAAATTATTAAATCATAATTATAAGAAATTAATTTTTCATAAAATATACTTTGATAATTTGATGTAATTATATTTTGAAAATTCTAATAAATTTTCCTTTTATAATTCAATGTAATTGTATTTGGATAATTTTAATAAATTTTACATTGATAATTAAATGTCTTTAACATTTTTTACATCTGTTTTAAAAATTCTTGGTTAATTTTGTATAATTATATTTTGATGATATTACTTAAAAATTATGCTTTGATAATTAGTTTTAATTATATTTTGATAATTTTGATAATCATTATTTTTTAAAACCATGATATTAACTTTGATTATTTTTTTGTAAATTATTTTTTGATAATTTGGTGAAATTATTATTTGATAAAACTTCCTTACTGTATTTTTATAATTTACACTAAAATACCCTTTGATATATTTTAGAGATTATATTTTGATAATCATGGGGATTACCCCATTCAAAAAGAAGACATTATTATTTTACATTAAATTAATTTTATTTTTTCCTAAATTTGAATATAAAGATAATATAAAAATAACCTAAAATAAATAACATAAACTCATAAATATCAGGTTCCATGAATGGATGGAGGAAGAACACCATCACACATATATATGTATCATTTCAATAGAGGCTTACCGACAATGCATAAGGCAGATATCGGGGCATTCAAACTTGTTGGAATGAACCCACACGAGAAAACAATTAATTTGATTATTTTTTGTACGAAAAATCATTTAACGATATACCACAATTTAATATATAGAATTTATTTAAATATTTATTGAAAATTAATGGAAAATTGTTTGAATTTACCATATTAAAATAGTTAAAATTCAAACGTGTCTAAACAGTTGATTACGAAGAATTTTTTATCTTAGGAAAATGGGACGCGGAACTACATGCATATTTAACAGATAAGAACAAATAAAAATAAAATAATAATAAAATAAAAAAGAAAAAAGGGTAAAAACACCCGACATGATTTGATAAAATAAGAAACTCGATGTGGATAAATTTAATGTCATAAATCCAGTAAAAAATAAATTCTTGATGTAATGGTGGTATCATATTTTCTATCTCAAACACAAATTTGGATATATTACATTATTTCATAAAAATCATGCTCCCGTGATATAAAATAATTTATCTCTTTTCCAATCATCTCCTCAGGCTCTACATGCCATGGAATCCCATGTTGACTCTATTACAATATATGAAAATATTTTATAGAATAATCCAAAGAGTTGAAATAACTTTTAGCATTACATTAATACACATCCAAAAATCATATATAATTTGATTTTAATTGAATAATTTAATTTCCTCAAAAAATACTTATAAATTACAAAAACAAAAAGGGATAAATCATCATTAAAAAATTCAGGATATTATAGCCTTTTTTTGATGCACCATCTAATGATTGACTTAATACCCAATACCCATTATAAAGGGATGTTAACCCTAGGTAAAACTATAAAATATAGCAATCCATTCATTTTCAACTAATATATCATGTTTATAAACATAATTAACAAAAAAATATATCTGAAGGATCAAAAGGCCTAGTGTATTTGGAAGAATAGGTACAAAATATCAATATGAAACAAAATTAAAAACTCACTGTTTTAATCTCCATAATGAGATCATAAATCACTTTGAACACCAAAAAGATTATAGGATAAATTGGATAATACATAGAAAAAAGGGTTGATCTATAAAGCCTAGTATGTGAATAAACATGATAACAAGGCATATAATGTGATTCAATCATCATAACATGACATAATAAAAGGGAAGGCTCATCAATAATCACACAAGAGAATGAAATAAATAACATGGAATCATAAGAGTATGGAAACAAGGTATAGTGTAAGTAACATAACACGTGACATAAACAATATTTGATGATAATTGTGAAGAAAAAATCACATGGTGGATAGAGTCCCACCATGGATTTGGTTCACACCTTATTATCATTCATATCTTCTCACGAGACAAAAAAAATTACCCAATGCATTAGAGTTCTATATGTTTGAACCCATCATAACAAATACATTCTTATGTGTCCCACAAATTAAATCAATCATAAGGCAAAAACATATGAATTACCAACAGAATGAAATGTGTTTAATGATATTTCCTCAATCACAATCACAAGAAATTTCATGAGTATTCCAAATAGAAGAAGGAATTAAATATTATATATATTAATATATTACTATATAAGTAATGCTCTAAAAATACGGTTCTTTTATGGGAGAAATCCTCTAAAATGTTCATTACATAATGGATTAAGGGATAGAAAAGTTCCCCTTAATTTGATTTTATTTTAAAGGTGGATTTTGATAAATGAACATAAGGAATGTATAACCCCATAAAAGTAAGGTATAATCATATATGTATATTTTTATTTGATATATATATAAAATTTAAATTAATTGTGTAACATCAAAGAGATATATATAAAGGGAGTTAGAGAGAGAAATATCATATCCCTAAGAAAAAGGGTGGTTCTGAGAGATCTACTACCTTTGGTTTAAGAATCACTCTGAACCTACACATAACATATGATATAATCAAATTATATTCATAAATTACTTAATTTAGATCCTTCTACATCTATATATAATTTTATATAATTTTTATATGTTTATTTATAACCATTTTTATGTGATATAAGGTTTATATTTACAGTTATGAGGGCATTCGTTTCATGGTTCCAAGGTCAGATCACGTGTGGATTATTATTTATGATCTTTTCAAATATATAACTACAATATAAGTGAAATGAAATGGTATTCCAGACCATACATAAATAGAAATTTTCTATATTAACCATATGTATTCTGACTTAAGGATGTTTTATTTAGTAAAACATTAATGTTATATGGTTTTTTTTTTATTTTGGTGGTTTTATTGACAATCACATACCAGATTCATTTAATGTAATATTATAGACATATATTTAATAATAATTGTGAACAAATATATTATATAAATATTTATGTTATTTCAAACAACCGTAATTTCACTTAAACATTACATTAATGTAGTAATAGTAAAAGAAAATTCATCATCCATGGAGGTGGTGAGACACCATTATAAAAATATGGTTTTTGGTTTTTAGAATAAGTGGAGAAGAAAATATGTGGATGATACATATTTTACACACACCTATCATGGTGATGGAAAAAGATATTTATTTCACCTTAAGGGTGTATTAGTAGTAGTGACCAATGTCAAATCCCAAGATAAGTGTTTTAAATACGGATGTTGTGAATGTGAATGTAAATTCAATAATATGGATTAAATGACTAGGAAGAAAGAAACATTGTTTCTAATGATCAGATTAAATAAAATTGATTGGATTTTGGCTTTTTGTCCCTTCTAAAATGATATCATGGTCCTTTTGAAATTGATTATTTTTTTATTAGTTTTTTATTGAATGGATTAGAATTCCTTTATATTTTTCAGCATTGATTAAGATCAATTTGAAAGTATGAATAATATACCTGATTTACTTGGTTATATTATCCCCCTTTATAGATTTAATGGTACTATGGGTCTTATCTGGATCACCTGTGCAATTTATAATCACGAATTTAGTGGACCTACTTCCTAAATTAGTCCATTGTGTTCCCCATGTGATTAGTAATAAATAAACAATTATCTACCTCATTTTAGATCATCAAATCAGAATAATCCAAATCTAAGAAGAGGGTGACTAATTTTCCTAGTAAAATATATTTGTGCTATTCATATTTGAAATAAAAATACAATCATATCCCATTAAATTTGTAAATCATAAGTTGAAAACCATTTAATAAATAAAAAGAGACATATGGATTTGATAAAACTAGGAATTCAATGTTATATATGGTTCCCTTACCCTTCTCCCAACCACATAGCGGGTCTACCCTCCATTAAAAGGAAAAACATGGATGTAGATGGGGAGGAGTCCTTATTAAAGAAAAATGAACGAAAATAAGAAAAATAGAGTGTCCAACAGGTGTAGTGGGTGTTCTATACTTGATCCTATAATCCCCTTGTTATGGAATAACCTCTATATATTTATAGAGGGAGGTATAATCTTAATATATTTCCATATATTATGGGACCTTGAATATATGTTTCAAAAGATTTCATCATTGAATATTCTTAAATCTTTGGATGTTTCTAATTTTATAACTGAGCTGTAATTCTTAGTGATTGTGGAATCAACCATTATTATCCCAATAATTCAATATTTTCTACCATTAGATCAACCATAGAATGTGCTACTGTTGGAAATTATTGTTAATATCTTTTTAAAAAACCTTCACATTAAATTTCTTAATTCTTCATTTCTTCATCCCGTCTAATCAGATACACTCTTTATTGTCTCAGCATCCTCTATATTTTGTGAATGGAAGAACTACTACTAATTTAAAAATGACAGTAACGATGGTGTAAATGAATATTAGATTGTGATTCATGGCCCCAATAGTGGAGATCATGATGGTGATCAGTCGGTGGAATGTGGTGAGGTGGTGAATTCCTCATGATCAACTGTTGGCATAATGGTAGCTCATGGGATACCATTATCTTGGATTTTTAAAATATGCTATTATTTTTATAGCTTTAGAATATGTGCTACTGCTATCCTAGAGGTGGCATGATATGGGTGTAGTGGTAGCCTCAGTGGAGGATTCCTCCTTTCATGGTATCATGGAATATTTTTCATGCATCCACCTTTACTGTGCATGGGTCATGCATGGAACAAGGTGGTCCAAGTGAAATGGTGAAAAAAATTGATCAACAAAACTGTGGATAAATGAGAATTAGAAGAAGAGCATTGGGATTTATGTGGCATGCTAGGATGGTTCTCTGGTGGCAGTAGGTGTCATCCAGTGATGGCATGCGATGGATTTCTTCGGTGTCTAATAGTAGAAGGAATTAGTTTTCTTGATGGTACCACATGTTCTAATACTATGATGGAGGTATCATAGGTTCTATTGTTGTCCTAGTAGAAAAAAAGTGCTACTATTGGTACCAATTGTTTAATGTTCTAGTGGCATTCATGGAAGCGGTGCTCCTCCTTCATCCACCCTTCACAATTTCTAGATGAGGGCATAGTATTGTCTTTGTGGTATTAATCAAGGTGAATTATGTGATCAATGGTGTTTCTATCCAGTGGAATTGATCATGTCCGAAGTTTATATTTCTAGAAGTTGTAGTGTCAATAGCATCATCCTTTAATCCTCAGACCTTCATAGTGGTGGGAGGGACCTCCAAATCACTTCACGGTAGTTGTATGAAGAATAAGAGGTGGTCCAATGTGGTCTTGGACTTCAGTGGTGACCTTGATCTTATGATATAGCACGAGAAGTTATAGTTATGGTTTTCACCAGCATTGTATTGGGGGCTGTAGTTGTCATGCGGTGCAACAATAGTGGATTTGGTTGTTTAAGGACAAGGTATACAAATGGGAGTATGATGAAACTGTTGGAATTCAAAAATGAATAATACCTGATAAACTCACATCCCACATCAGAAACATCCATTCTCTCCATAATAACTTAAATAAAAATACACAACCTCTCCCCTACAATTAATTCAAATGGGGTTAAGAGGAATCTCACCTGTCTTCATGAACCTCCCCATGTCTGCGATGTTTTCCTCCCGCAGCTCTATGGGTTTTACCACCACAGGATGGCCTATCAAACTTAAGGGTCAGCCTGAGGATTTCATCCTCATGGTACCAACATGAACTGGATCCCCCCTACAGGCTCTACGACTAGTTTTCTGGTCTTCCCTTGGGATTACATGGTTGGGTGGCCCACTAATGGGGTTGTAGTAGTAGTGACCAATGCCTTCTCCCAAGAATAGTGTTTTGAATCAGTATTTCATGAATGAAAATTTAAATTAATGAAAAATTATATTGACTTGCAAGAAAGAAACTTGATTTTTGAGGATCATATTAGAGAATAGTGATCGGGTTTAAGCATGTTTTCCCTTCTATAATGAAATCATGGACCTTTTAAAATATAATATTTTTTTATCAATTTTTTTAATAGAAATTTATATTTTTCTATCTTTTATTGTGATTAATTTGATAGTGAGAATAATTGTCTCAGTTTATGTGGTTATATTATCCCCTTCCAAAGTGTTAATGGAACAGTGGGTCTCTTCTGGTTCACCTAAGAAATTCCAAATCAGGAATTTAGTGTAACAAGATCCCATATCACTGTAGTTTGTCATTCACATATTCTTAGTAATTTCTATATACTTCTCCAACTAGTCCTATAAAACCAATCAGTGTGATGAAAATATAATAAGATGGAGAATACTTTTATTAATCAAATAAATTTACAATGTTCACATTTTTAAAAAAAATATTACCCCATAAATATTCTAAAATATTAATTGGATAACCATAAAAAACATAAAAGTGTCATAGGAATTTTATAAAAATAGGAATAGATCAGTACAATAGATAACCTCCCTTTATAAAAACCACAAAAAGGTTCTACCCCACTATTAAAATAAAAAATTGGAGGTAGAATAGGTACAAAAATTTCCCTGTAGTGGAATGGTTGGGGTGGAGTAGCATCCTTAATAGAGTCTTTCTCCTTGCATAGAAACATGGAGTCTTCTCCATGCAGCCTCATTCACAATTCATGGGTTTTTATGAAATAATGTGATTAGGGGGAAATGGTATAGATTCCAGAGTAGTGGATTTGGATTAGGGAGACCATATATTAAGAGCATTATGCATCATGTGTCCTTCCATGATGGTTTTATGGTGGAAGAAGTTAGTGCCCCGTGGTGGAATGTGATAGAGAGAAGCAGTGTCTAGTGGTGGCTATTAACTATTGGTATGATGGTAGAACTTGTTCCATCAATATCCTAGTGGTATCATAGGTGCTACAGTTAGTCTGGAAGAGCACAAGTTCTAATGTTTGTTCCAACGATGGAATACACTAGCAACATGCATGGTAGTGAAACACCTCTTTAATCCAGCCTTAATAGTGGCCGGATGAAGACTCATGATTCTCTTCATGGGTATTTTTCAAGGTGAAATACGTGATCAAAGATTTTCCCAGCTAGTGGTGGTGATCATGGCTCAAGATTCGATCATTGGAAATGGTGTTGGTAGTAACATCATCCTCCAATCCTCCAGCCTTCACAGTGGCTTAAAAGAGCATGAAATCACTCTGTGGCTATTGTATAGGGATAAAGAGTTTATCCAAGGTTGTCTATAGGTTTGGTGGTTACCTATGGTTCAGACTCAATCACAATTAGTGATTCAATAAAATTCCTCATCATTGTAGGGTTGGTCACAATCATCGAGGGGTGTGGTAGTGGTGAAGTTGGGTGTATGAGGATGAGGATGCCGAGTGGGAGAGGGGAGATACCATTTGAGTTAAAAATTTATATTTCATGTTAAATCACATCCCACATATGAAAATTTTGTGTGCTCCATGAGTTCTTAAAATAAGTACATGGGATCCCCCATCCCACCCATCGTCCTACACTAACCCTTGTTAGTGAGGCTTTCCTCCCATTGCTTTGTGGGTTTCACCACCACAGGTCTACATATCCTGGATGTGGTGCCGTCTGCATAATTTATCTCGGTGGGCCTTTTATAGGCTTTATCCCCCATACAGGCTCTACAACTAGTTTTCTAGCCTTTTTAGGGCCTACATTGATAGGTGTCCCCTAATGTAATATTATTAGGAGTGACCAAATTCTTAACCCAAGAGTAGTGTTTTGAATAAATATGTCATGAATGAAAAGGAAAATAAAAGGAAAAGAATTAAATGACTAGGAAGAAAAGGACTTGGTTTTTGAGGATTATATTAGTGAAAAGTAACTCGGTGTTTGGCTTGGTTTCCCTTTTGTAAGGAAACTATAGTCCATTTGAAATTTAATATTTTTTTTATTAATTGGTTTAATGAATGGATAACCAATAGTTTATATTTTTTTCACAGTTTATTATGATTAATTTTGATAGTGAGAATAATTCATGAAATCTCCTTGGTTAGATTATACCCCGTACAAAGTGTGAAAGGCATAGTGGGTCTCCTCTAGAACACCCTAGAAATTCCAAATCAAGAATTGTGTATATTAAGTTTTTGAATATCTCATGTATGACTTCATTACATTTTAGTAATCACCAAAAAATTCTCCACATGGTCCTAGATTCCCCAATAGGTGTGATCCAAATAAATGAAGTAGGTAAATAAATTTATTTATCAATGAAATATAGAATATTCATATTTGAAATAAATGTAAAATCATATCCCATTAAAATTGGTAAACCATAATTTTAAAACCATTAAACAAATAAAATGGTAGAGGAGAATTTGATAAAATATGGAATCCATCATTACATCAAGTCCCCTCTCCTTGAATGAACTACTTAATGGGTATACCCCTCTATTAAAAGGAATAAAATAGAGGTATATGGGGAAAATGTAATTATGAAATTAAAATTAAAGAAAATTAGTAAAACATAGTGTCTGATAGGTGCGGTGGGTGTTCTCTCATTGATCCTTAATTCCCCTTATTACAACATATCCTTTTTATATTTATAGAGAGAGTAAACCTATAAATATATTTCAAAATCTTCAAGTACCTTTAATATGTCTTCCAAAAGACATTCCTCCTTAAATCAACTCAATTCCAAGATGTTTCCAATTTATAGCACTGAGCATTAATACTTAGTGATAGTGGCATTATCCACCACCGGACCAATGAAAGATCACGTGCTACCATTGGGTCAACGGTAGAATGTGAAGCAATTGGGAATTATTATTATTATTAATATTTTTGTTGTTATTATTATTATTATTATTATTATTATTAAAATTCACTTCAATTTCTACTTAAATTATTTATTTCATCATCCTTCTTGATCGGAGACACTCTTTGTTAACATAAAGTCCTATATATTTTGGCTATGGAATAACTACTACTAATAGAAAAATTGCATTAATGATGGTGGTATGGTACCTTTGAAAATGGTACATGATCATGACAACTGAGACCATTATGGTGATCATTTGGTGGAAAGCCAAAAGTTGGGGACTTCATCGTGTTCTATCATTGGAACAATGGTAGATCATGTACTACAATTAGCCTGGCAGTAGTATATATTTAAAATTTGGTCTAGCGGTAGCCCAAGTTCTATGATTATCCTAGTGGTTCATATAAGGGGTGTAGTGGCAGCCATAGTATAGGTATCCTATATTTATGGTAGCATGAAATCATTATTGTGAGGCCCCCTTCACTGTAACTGGGTCACACATGGAATAAGTTAGCTAGGGGAAAATATTGTAGTAACTAGTGTAGTAGTAGGGGAATAATAAGCTCATGAAGATGGGTATTGTGCTATATGTTGCCTTCTATGATGGTTCTCTAGTAGAAGTTGGTGACATACAATGGTGACATGAAATGGAGAGAAGATACATCTAGTAGTGGAAAATGGATGTTTTCCTAACAGTAGAAAAGATGCTTCCATTAACCTATAGCTAGCACAAGTTCCACCATAGGCCTGGCGGTAGAAAGAGTGCTACTGTTTGTGCCAATGGTGGCATGTGCTAGAAACATACATGGAAGTGGTGATCATCCTTTATTCAAACTTCATAATGCTAAGATGATGACTCGATATGGTCTACATGGGAATCATTTGAGGTTTATGAGGTGATCAGTGGTGTTTGTGTCTAGGGTTAGTGTGTTGGGAATTAACTTTGAGAATTGGCAGTGATAGTGGTATTAGTGTCATCCTCCAATCCCAAAGCCTTCACTTTGGTTGTAGGAAACTCAAAATTTCTTCATGAAGGCCTTATGGGGACCATGAGGCATTCCAATGTGGTCTCGAGAATTGGTGGTGAACTTTGGCTTGATCTTGAGAATGAGAAGTGGTAGTTAGGGAATTATATTGTGTTGCATTTATGACCATAGTCATTGAGGGGCATGAGAGCGATGGAGTTAGGTGTATGAGGAAGAGCTAGCTGAGTGGGAGTAGGATGAATCCATTTGAATTAAGAATTGAAAAATACCTAATAAAAGACAACATGTACCAGAAAATATGACATTCTTCATGAGAACTTATGTAACAAGAGACCCCTACATAATGAAGTCAGATGGTGTTTGGAGGACCACCACCCACTCACCGTGCACTACCCCATGTCGCTGAGGCTTGTCTTCCATCACTTCACTAGATTCACCACCAGGGGCTAACATATCATGGTTATGACCCATCCCATGAAATTCATCCCTATGGGTCCTACACAAGATTGATCCCCCATGCGGGCTCTCCAAATACTTTTATTTCCTTCCCTTGATCTTTCATGGCGTTTGTCCCCTTGTGGGGTACATATAAGGAATACAGGCCCTCAGGTAGAGGGTTGGCTTAGTTGGCCACTTTTTTTTGTTAAAATCCCAAATAACAGAGGGAAATTAATTATAAAAATTCATGGGTAATGAGATAAAATACAATCATGGAATTAATTCAAAACTTTCATTCACTTTAAATCATTTAAATCCCTCAATTCAAATTTCCCATTATTTCATAAAAAATAGAAATCCATGGGAATTTCACTTTACAATCCTCCGATAACCTTTAAAAATGTTTATATATATGCAATAAAATTTTGTATTTAAAATACCCCCACACTTAAAACTATAGAATACTAAAGTATATAAACTAACCATTAAAAATAATAGGGCCCCAATGCTATCATTATTCAAATCTCAATGAAATAAACTAAAATTATTTTCAATGTTAAACAGAACATTCAAAAATACATATAAAATTTCAATTCTATTTCACAATTTTTAAAGGAACAATTTTTTATATTATAATACTTTCTCCCATTTTAAAATGAAGGTACTTTTACATTTATTCATTTAATGATGTTAATTCATTATTATTTATCATGTTGAGTCATGATATACCTCTCTTTAATTTTTTCTATCATTAAACATGTAACAATATAAGTATAGTTTTTCTCGTATCATGAGAACATTAACCTTATTCATAGTATTATAAAGGAACAACATTCCCCACTTGGTAAATAAAAAAGACACATAAAATTATGAGGTATTTTAAATCAAGATTCAAATTACTATAAGGCTTTGGGTTGGAAGGAATTGATGTTAATAAAATAATCCTCAAAGGAGAAGTATTATCTCATAAATTATAAATCATGATACCAAAAGAAGAAGTGTAATGACATTTTCCCCTACAAATTAACAACTCTAACTTCCCCCAAAACTCAAAGTAAGGTCATGATCAATTTAAATCATAATGAATTATTTTAACACCCTATTGTATATTTTTCTTATTCTGATTTCTTTCAAAATTCATGCTTGAAATAAACCTCACATCTATCACTTAATCAAATATGATAAAAATTAATGTTCTTGTAAAATTGATTTTTGGTTTTCCCAAATCACAACCCAATATTTTCATTTTTTTAATGAGGGGAAAACAATATATTGGAAAATAAATATAACATCCTATTAATACAAATACATTTCACCTCACCCACTTATTTTTTACAATGTAACTCATTCCTTTCATAATGATTACATTCAACCCAACAGTTAAACATTAAAATATAATGAAAAAAATATGAGGGTAGGAATGGGTAAAATTGTCATGAAACATGGATCATTCCTAACAAAGGCATTCACGGTCACTATGGGCATGGAAAGGATTAATGTAAACGTGTTATGTAAGAATAAGATATTTTTAAATGATGATTAATAATTTAATTTTTCTCATACTAATTATCTTTGACAAGTTCAAATGCATGTTCTAGTAAGTAGAATGTCCCAAGATCCCTCAGGAAATATGGTCATGATAATGTAAGAGGTAATTAGTCTAAATATAATCTTGGTAATGGGATAAATGATTTTGTGCAATCACTCAAGGAGAGAAAAAGAACAAAAAATAAATTCATATGAATTTCAGAAATTCCATTCAAGATAAAAGATAGAAAAATTTGATTTACATGAATTAATAAATTCCCTAAAATCATGATCCCTCATTTTAATATCCACACATAAATTAAATAATTCAATTATCAATTTTAATCATTAAAATTAATTATAATTTAAATATAAAATAATAAATCCTTGGGTTTTTAAGAAAAACTTGTCTCCTTGATAATCCAATTAAAAAATACATTCAACTGTGGGAATGCAATTTTCTTGTAATCACAACTACCAGAATTTCTAGTTTAAAACTGATTTTCAAAAACATGTAGGATGTTGAAACTTTAGTAATTAAAGAATTATATCCCTATTAAATTGAATATTTTTATCTAGTTTATTATCAATATATTGGGATGTATGTTGACATCAATCATGGTGGTCCTATAAAACAACTCACACCAATGTTAGGCCCATTACATAAAATATGAAGGGATGATGTGAAGAGGTGACCCAAGCCTAAATCGTAAGAAACAAATTATTCTTTGGTTTCCACCCAGAACAACCTTGGGTTAATTTCATTGGATAATCCTAAAATAATAAGAAGAAATTATTAAATGGTTAGGGGAAGTCTAAGACCCTTCTTTGGTTCTCGACGTATATTACCATGTAAAATTTTTAGTCTCTTCCCAGTAACAGTGATTGATCTTCCTTATTAATCAATATTTATTAAGAAGGTACCAAAGCGATAGACATTAGTAAATAAAAAATTTCCTTTCCACCTAGAATGAATCATACCTAGCATTATCTTTTGTCTAGAATTGTATAATGGGATCTATTGGTAGGAAAATATTTTTCTATATTAGTTTTTCAGGTTCCACTCTGGTTCTCTCCTTGTAAATTCCCAACTTTTTGGAATCCTCTCTTCTAATTTACTACAAATCATGTAACTAGATCTTTCTCTCTTTCCCAACACTCACCAAATCCAAATTCCTCTTTTTACATCCCAATATTCTTAGTGATCCAACTCTACTGGTTGATGAAAACTTGTTCCATAACTATTTTCTACGGAATCATACCTATTTGTGTTTTATATGTTGTTTGGTATTCCTATAATGGGTCTTCAAGCCTTTTGATCTAATCCTTACTATTTGGTTTAACATTATTCTCCAAAATACATTTAATCTCCCTATTTGAACCTTCATTACGATGATTTTTTTGGGGATGGTATGGTGCATATGTCTTGTGGAACACCCTTTATTTTTTAATGTTATCATCGATCTTTAAATTGAAAAAATGTGTCCCTTGGTCACTAATGATGGCACTTATAACTCAAAACCTGTAAAAGATATTAGTACTGAAAAAATCACATAAAACATTGGGTTTATTAGTCTTCATGGCCTTAGCTTCCACTCTTTTAGAGATATAATACACAATAAGTAAAGTCTAATAATTTTCATATTACTTGGGAAAGGTTTATATAAAATAAATTCCATATACATAAAATATTTCAACAAAAAATGATAGGTTTTTTGGCATATCCGATATTTTTGAATTCTTTCCCGAATATTGACAGTCCTCACATTTTTTACAGTATTTATGAGCACCATTCAATAATTCTATCCAATGGATTCTAGATTACAACACTTTTCTATCAATTAATTGAGGTCCAAAGAGACCCCCGTAAGAAAATGTATGAAAAAAAATTAGAATTCGAATCCTATTTCACTTGTTTGTAATAACCTCTTCATGTATTGATCATTATATATTTTTCCCAGAATGGGATCTTCCCAAATATAAAATCATTAGACCCATGTTTGTAAAATTGATGATAGTTAAGGTGATAAGGTGCATGAGATATGGAAAATTAGTTCACTAAATCATCATACCATGGTACTTCACATTCTAATATGTTTATTTTATCCCCATTTATATTATTGTTTAGTGATATTAGTTGTTTCAGACTTATTGGGTAGTCTGTTGAGATAGTACTACACTTGATTTTTAGCTCCATTATTTTCCTTGACCTCTATGTTGAATTATTGAAAGAGTTGTATCCATCTCACTATCCTTGGTTTGGAATCATCCTTCTTCATCTCGTACTGAGGTTAAGAATTATTAGAAAATATACATACATTTATTACCAATAATTAAGATTGAAATTTTCTCAATAAAATTACAACATAATGAAATTATGTTTATATAGATGTGTTTTTAAGATTAGTTACATCCAAGGTTCTTGAGGAAAATGTTTTGAATTTTTTCCTTCATTGAATTATCTATGGGTTTACTGCTACAATATATTGGTTTGACTCATCACAAAGAAACTCTTATAAATTCTCTTGGTTTGGGGGCTTCATAACTGGTGGGGTAATCATATTTTACTACAGCATATAAAATTACTCCATAAAACTATCATTGAATACAAAGTTATCTTTTTTTAAAACAAAACCTTGAAGGGGAAGAGAAATATAACTAAAGTACATGATGAATCCATGGTAACATACCACATGGCCCAAAAATGATCTAATATGTCTCACATAGGTGGGATATAGAAAATTATTAATTACTCCAACTTTAGCCTTATCCACGTCAATGCCTTTTGGTAAAATGAAATGACCTAGAACTATCCCTTCTTAAACCATAAAATTAAACTTCTAAATCTTCAAAACATGATTTCTTTCTATGAAGGTTTTCCAAAACATTTTCCAAGTTCCCTAAGAAATGATTAAAGTCATTTAAAAAAAAAATAAAGTCATCCATGAATACCACCAAGAATTCCTCAATGTGATCTAAGAAAATATATACCATAAAATTATGGATTGTACCTAGAACATTGAATAATCCAGAAGGCATCCTCTTTTAGGAAAAGTCTCAAAGTGGTATTTTAATGTTGAAATTTTTTTGTCTTCTGGTATAAACGGTACCTGAAATTAAATGGAAAATCCATCCAAAAATAGTAATGGTTTCAACCTTCCAACATTTATATCATTTAGTCTATGAATGGTATAGATAAATTTCATTTTAGGTGACTTTCTTCACATTTCTATAGTCATCACATACCCTATAACTATTTTGGACTGTCATTGGATGTAATTCATTATTTTTATTTGATATAATTGTCAAACCAGTTTTCTTTTGAACCTTATGGATGGGGATAACCCATTGTGACTCAGAAATTGGGTATATTATGTCAGATTCCAATAAATTTTAAATATTCTTTATAAAACATCCATGATGGTTGGGATAAGTATCCTATGGGGATGCGTAATAGGTTCTGAGTCTACCTCTAGTAAAATATTTTGGGAATAGACCCTAGGGTTCATTTCAAGGATGTCTCCAAGACTCCACCCTATGGATTTAATGTTTCATTTCAAAATTTCAATTAAAATTATATCATGGACTTTGGACATGGGGTAAGATATGATCCATATAAATTTTTCTCTTTCAATAAGATGTACACATTTTAAATCATAAGGGAGTGGTTTTAGTTCCATGTTTGGCTGTTTTTTCAAAGATGAGATTGAATTTAAATTTCCTAATTTAATAGATTGAATCTATTTAGAAAAATTGTATCATATCAATTTCATCTAACAAGTTTATCAAATAATTCATCCATTAATTATTTACGACTATTAAGAATAAAATTTATGTATTTCTAAGTGCTCATTTTTTCCTTGGTGTTTTCAGTAAATTGTTTATCTCCAAGGGATAATAATCTCTAAGAATACATGAGTATTTAATGTGTTTAATGCATTCTTCTAGGCTAATTCCAATGAGTCGTTGATTGTTTCAATGGCTTCTCTTAGAGTAAAGAAAATTTTCGTACACTTTTTTACCTCCTATCTCTATAGTGAGGATTACTTCTTGTACATTAATGAATATTTTGGATATCTTTCAGAATTTACTTCCCTAAATAATGGGTGAATTATCGGGTTCTCTATCATCCTCCATAGTGAGAAAATAAAACTATTCTAAAAAAATAGTCCTTCAACTCATACTAACACATCCAACAAAACACTAGCTAGAATGGTAGTCGATCTATTAGCCAATCATAAAAACTCTTGTGGAATTTATATTACCTATTTTCAAAGATGAATAGATAGAGTGAGAAATGGAATTAATGGGAGCCCGATGATCGCATAAGGAATCAATAAATTTTACAGAACCAATGGTGTTGGGAATATAAAATTTTCTTGGATCCGAACATTTTTTGTAATGGTGGAGTGATCATGGTTAGAAAAATTGTACATAAATTGATTATTTTATTCTCATCCAGCCTCATTCCATTTGTGAAAATATCTTTGATTTATTTTTTTGTATTTTGGGGTTTTCATATTGCTTCCAAGAGGGGTACATTAATTTCATCCTTTTGAACATTCTCTTAGATCTTAATTTTAATTTATCTTCCTCAATTTTCATGTATATTGTAAATTTTTAGGGGAATTTAAGGGTTATGTCTTTCTTATACCTTTTTCGTATTTTCAATAGAGTTTCTAGCCTTTATTTTCAAAATATTAACTCAGTTTGTTCATTAATATTTTTTCTTGTTGTCCTAGTGGGGTGGTTTTTTCTTATGGAATCTATCCAGAATTTTCAAAATTTCTAGCGTCACATTCTTCTTGATAAACTTTTGATTTCTTAGGTTCTAGTGAAGGGATACCATTTAAACACCTTGTAATTATCATTCTCACACCTTTCTTTGGGATTGGTGTTTTCTAAGAAGGGATCTTTTTTTTGGATTGCATGTCTATGAGGTTAACAATTTTTTTTTGAAAAATCATTTACGGTATTATTCCACACTTACAAATTTTTTATTTACCTTCATTCAACTAGTGGTGCACTAGATGAGGTTCTTCCTTAGTATTTTTGTTGAAAAGGTGGTGGTTTATAGGCTTGTTGTTATTATTACTCCTTTTATAGTTGAGGGAAAGGGGGTATATTCATTACTGACAACTAAAAATTCGGTCTACTTTGTTTTTTTACCTCCATATCATTATTTGGATGTCCCTTATCTTTATGGTTATTTCTACCGAAAATATAGTGGTTAGAATGTAGAAGAAAAACTTTATATAGCATGTACCTTAGCACACAGATTCGTGAAGAGATAGGGTGATGGACATATTACACATTCCTAAGGTGAGGAAGGTTTTTCATTCACTTGTTTCACTACCACCCAACTTATAAGGATTTTTAATTCATATAGTTTGGTTTCAATCAATGGTGATGAGTCAAAATATTTTACCTCATAGATTCATCTTTTTTATATACTTCTTATTCAAAATTGTTTGGAATTATTTATAATCTTGTTGATTAGGGTTCTAGAATCCATGGTGGATTTATTGATTATATTTCATCTACTAGATGCATCTAGGATGTTTATTTTATTTTCCAATAGACGTTGTTAGAAGAATACTAGGAATTTATGGTCTTCAAATGCTTGGTGAGGACATAATGCACAAAACTTTTTGAATCATTCCAAATATTTTTATGGGTTCTCTAGTATATTTTATGATAGAGTAGATATCCTTATTTATTTTCATGGTTCTGGAGGATATGTATAATATATACATGATCCTTATTTGCAGATCATCTCAGTCATGGATATCTCTAGGTTGTAGTTTGTACAACGATTATTTAGAGGTTTGTTGAATTAAAAAAGGGAATACCCCCCACATGGCTTGTTCCTCATCAAATCCTCTTGGATTTAATCATTAATAAAAACAACTAAACTCTTGATAGTTCCGTTTCATTTCCTCTACTACAATTCCATGAAACATCGGTAATATTTCATGAATATTGAGTAAAATTTCAAATTCATTTTGTTTTACATACACAGTTATTTGATTATTCTAGTTAGAAAAATATAGGGAAAAAATTCCATAAGGGTTTTATGTGGGTTAAGTTCCATGTTTTATGTCTCTGAGAGCACACTAGATGTTTCACTTGAGTCTTCAAACATGATTTTTCCAAAATGGTTTTGATGTTTAAGATTCCAAAACCTACTTATCAAGGATATTTTTATATCCAGTTATAGAAAATCTAATTACATATTGGAGGTCCTAGTCATGAAAGTTATGGGTTTGATTTAACAATTAATCTCCAGATGTGGTTCCATGTATAAACCCACACCTATCGTGATGTGTGAAAAATATAATTATTTCCTCATAAATGTGTCATAGTAGTAGTTACCAAATTCATATCATGGGAGTATTGTTTTGAATCAATGTGTCGTGAATGTGGAAGTAAATTAAAGAACATAAATAAAATGACTAGGAAATAAGGGAAATGGTTTGTGAAAAGCATATTAGAGATAAGTTATGGGGTTTAATCTTTTTTCCCTTATCTTATGTTATCATGGTCCTTTTGAAATTGAATCTTTTGTTTTAATTAAAATTTTTAATTAATGGATTAATAATTTTTTATCCTTTTTAACCCTTTATTGAGATGATTTTGATAGTGAGAATAATCCACCAAATTTATTTGGTTGGATTATTCCCATTAAAAAAGTGTGAAAGGTGTAGTTTGTATCATATGAAACACCTACTCAATTACAAACAAGGAATTGTGTGTCCCATTTTCCCAAATCCATCTACTATATCTTCCCCCACATTTTTAGTAATCACCAAAAATTTCTCCTCCAAGTCTTAGATAACCCAATCAGAGTGATACAAATCAATGACGAGGAAGAATAATTCTAGTAACAAAATACTTTTAGAATGTTTAATATTGAAATAAAATATAGTCATATCAAATTTAAATTAGAAAATCAAAAGTTAAAGAACACATAAAAAATAAAAATGGAAAGATGAATTTGATAAAACTAGGACTCTAGTATTACATCAGGTGACCTCCCCTTCACCCAACTGGATAAGGGTATTCACCACAATTACAATACAAGAAATAAAGGTATATATGGTATAAGTAATTATAGAATAAAAAATAAATGGAAGAAGTAAAATATAGTGTCCAACAGGTGCATCAGTATTTCTCTCCTTAATCAACAAATTTTATTCTTCTGGGTAGCCTCCTTATATTTATAGAGGGGGGTTACCATATAATATATTTCCATTTCATCTGGGACAATGAATATATATTTTAAAATACATTCATCATTTAATCTAGTAAATTTATGGATGTTTCTAATTTTTAGCACAAAGGTATAACTCTTAGTGATTGTGGAATCATACATTGTTGGACCAACGGTGGACCATGTCCTTCTGTGGGGTCAACAGTATCAAGTTCTACCATTCAATTTTTTTTAAAAAAAATTTATTCCAGATTGTTCTGTAGTTCTTAATTTCTTCATCATTCCTAATCAGATACACTCTTTACTGATGCATCCTCTTTGATATTTTGTGTTTGGAAGAACACCTACTACCTGCAAAATGGTAGAAACGATGGTGCAAGGAAGATAAGATGGTGGTGCATGACCATGATAGTAAAGAGCATAATGGTGGTCAATTAGTGGAATGTAATGAGGTGGTTAATTCCTCTTGATCCATCATTGGATGAATTAAATATAATGTGAAAATTTATTCATTGTGATAGAACAGATGTTACTATTTTTATAGTGGTTTCACATGTTCTACCACTAGCTTAGTGGTGGCATGGAAGGGGAAGAGCAGTTCCTGCAGGAGAGGATTCCTTCTTACATGGAAAAATGGAATCTTATTACTGTGGCCTCCTTCACTGTGTAAGAGTTGTGCATGGAAAAATGTGTCCATAGGGAAATGGTGCAGCTCCTTGAGTACTGGAATTGGAAAAGAGAGTTTTTGAAGATTATCATTAGGCTTAATGTAGCCTGGCGATATGGTTTTCTAGTGGAAGTAGGTGGTTTTCAATGGGGGCATGTTGTGGAGTGTAAAGTTGTCTAGTGGTGGTAGGTAGTAGTTGTATTGGTGGTAACACAAGTGCTACTATTTTCCTAGCGATAACACATGTGATTCTATAAGCCTAGTGGTAGCACAAGTCCTATAGTTGGAGACAATAATGGAATTTACCTGTAGTATGAATCGCATCATTGTCCCTCCACCATTTGACATTCTTAGTGGCTAAATGAGGACTCGAGATATTATTTGTAGGAATCAGTTGTGGTGAAGGAGGTTATAAATGGTATTTCTGACTGGGGGAAGTGAATAGGGATAGAGCTTCGATATTTGGTAGTGATAGTGGCATTAACATCATTCTCCAATCCTATGGCCTTTACAGTGTTCTGAGGGAGCTTCCAATCACTTCACGATAGATGTATGGGGATTAGAAGGTGATCTGAGGGGTCATTGACTTTAGTAGGGACCTATGGATCGATATCAAGCATGAGAAGTGGTGGTCATGGACTTATACGACATTTGAGTGGTGGTCGAAATCTTTGAGCAGCATGGCAGTGGGCTACTTGGGTGCCTAAGGATGAGGCAGTCGAGCGAGAGTTGGAAAACACCGTTTGAATTCAAACTGAGAAGCACCTAAAAAAACAGCATCCCACATCAAAAAAGATAATGTTATTTGTTTGCGAATAAATAATAATATTTAGTTCCCCTACCCCCATCAATAAAGTTAGAGTAGGGTTGGAGGACCCCTACCTACCGCTATACACCACCCATTGTCTATGAGGCTTTCAACCCATGGCTCTATGGGTTTCACCAACACAAGATGGCCTATCCGAGCAATGGCCCAACCCATGTATTTCATCCACATGGGACCTTCAATGGCTTGATCCCGATGGGGGATCTGCCACTAGTTTTTTGGACATCCCTTGGAAATTAATGGTTGGTGGCCCCTTGTGGGAAATTGAAAAGGTGTGCAAGACCTCAGGTAGAGGGTTGGCCCCGTTGGCCATTTTTTTTGTAAAATCCAGGAAAACATAATATTAATAGTTAGAAAAAATCAAGAGTATTGAGATAATATACCAACATGATAGTCTTCATCTATTTCGTTCACTTTAAATAATTTTAATCCCTTATTTTAAATTTACCATTATTTTATAAAACATAAAAATCCATGGGAATTCTACATTAATAACCTCAAATATCTTATAAAACTGTTTAAAATTATGCATGAAAATAGGGTAAGTCAATATAACATTAATAGAATATAATTATACAGTATATATGATCCAGAGGTCATTATGGCTTGTGTAATGGATTTTTTTTTGATTATTAGGAGGAAGGTATAAATAAAAGACTTGGTTGATGGTAAGACCTTCTCCTCTAGAAATTTCCTCCTGGTATTACCCTGAAGGAAACATGGATATATATTTATATGAGACCAAAAGCATTAATACTTGGGGAGAGGATTTTGAAGGCAATTTGATAGAAATTTTCATGCTCCAAGACATAGAAATTGTGAGTATAAGGGGTGGTGAGGGTTGTATTTATAAGGGGAGGAGAAAGGTGTTAATGAATATTATATACATTATTTTATTACTTTGGCTCGAGACTACCAATATTATCGTGTCTTGTGACTGTATAAAGTAAATGGTGCTTGTGATTTTTAAGTAAAGGGTTATTACATCATCAATTAATCATGAATTCATGTATTTATCTTATAATATTAAATACAATAATTTTATAGTATTTCACTATCCAATAAAAAATCAATTAATTTTGAAAGAAACAAGTAGTTCAACCTAATTATTTTTTCATATATATATTCCAAAAATGATATATGTTTTATGAAAATAATTCTTTATATACGAGAAATTTAACTTTTAAATAAAACCCTCATTTATCTGAAAACTACTAATTATAATATTATGATGAATCTTAGAATCTTTTAAAATATACTTTAGTTATCATAAAGTTTTATTATCATTATAATAAAAAATATTATTAATTTGTGAATCTATATTATGAAAATAAAATTTCATAAAAATATTTTATTAATTATAAAAGTGAAATTAAAATATTTATGTTTCTAAAAAATAAAAACAATTAATTCATCATTTTTAAAACAATTATTTTATTGTATCGGGATCTAAATATATCATATTTTCTTTTTTTAAGACACAAAAATATTAGTTTACACTTCTATAGGTGAGGTTACATCTTTAATTGGAATGATACTATTCCTAATGGTCATATTAATATTTCAATAGTCAGAAATCTATTCCCACTATCATATTTTTAATTTTCATATTGGATCCCTATATTTTGTTAATACCTCATATTTAATTCATTCTTCATTCAATTTTATTTTCTCTCAAAGTAAAATATATTTATTTTTAAAATTATTATTTCATTAGTGAAATTCTTTTTAATTTTTACAGCGTTGTTTGGGAGTGAGAATATTTTGGGGTGAATGAGATGATCACAATTTTCCTATTATTATTATATTATATTATATTTTCTGTCCCATTATAATACCTTCAATTATTATGGCCATTTTTTTATAAATTTAATGTTCAAATATTATAAAAAATATTTTTTGGTTTTATCATGTGCTGCATGTGCTTGACTAAATATGAAATTTTTATATAATCAAAATAAAAATTTCATTGATAAAATTATATGTCATTGGACATCATTTTTCATAATGGATTATTGATTCCTCCTTTACCAGGTTTCATGGTTACGGAGATGAATATTTTTTCAGTTATTGAACCAAGGGGAAATGCATTGTTCTCCATTGATGTGTGTATAGATCTTGTGTAAATCCTCCCACTTCATTAATGGATGAAGTGTGTGAGGTTCTCACTCATGTTTGGCATATATTGGAATGAATTGTGTGGATTTAACTTGGATGGTTATCATAAATAGAAATTTTCATACAATTATACACACACAGATTTTATATAGAAAGACTATTGGTGGTGTATTATTGAGTTAGTACTCACACCTTGCAATGTATCTTTGAACCTGTACAGAAATTATGACTAATGATAAATATAGGGTAGATTACCTTATAAAGATATCATATTTGGATGGTGGTGTGTTGGATGGATGTTGTGTAATGGATGAATTTTAGAATAGGACCAGAAAGGCCTTCAATGTTGATTTGGAGTCATCTTTTAATTTTTTAGACTTGTTTGTATTTGATTTCCCAATAGAAGGTATAGGATATCCTTGAATTATTAGTGTGACATGGTAAATATTATTTTTTCACACAATGTAATATATATCCAGATGTATTCATGGTGTTATTTTTGGATGTTTACTTATGAATTTTTTTCTCATCAATAGTTTTACGTACTGAGTGTATAGTCTCACCTCTATCACCTAATTTGAAACTTCTATAAGATAGCGACCCCTAGAGGATTGTGAGGCATTCTTCAGGTCATTGTCTCCCAGGATCAGTTTACATTTGTGTGATTTGAGTCAGGGATGAAAAAAATTGGTATAAGAGAAAGGTTGTTACAATGTAGTATCGAGTGTCTGTTTTTTTATTTTGGGTATGTTATATTGAAATATAGATAATTATTAGGACATAAGATTGATGTCGTATTTAGTTATTAGCCATCATGAGTGTGGGATAATATATAAGTAACTAAATTTAAAAGAAATGTTTTTTGCCTTTTTATTATAATTGATATATTGATTTATAAAACTATTGAATTTGATGTTATTTATTTAGGGTTTTTTTGGCCCTGAGAGGCAAGAGGTGGTACTCACACATATTTACAAGAATTAATAGCTCACATGACATGTCTATGTAAAAAAATAGTTTTTATATTTATTTTTTAAAGGAGTTTTTAGTTTTTTATAGTTCCAAAAATATGTTATACAACATTATATATATTACTTCATAGTGGGGTTCTACTAAGATAAATCATGTTTTTGTTTTCCAGTGTTAACAGGTGTGTGGATCTTAATTTTTTGTGGTGCATTTGATGTCTAACGATGTAATGGGTATGTGTATGTATTAGAATAGATGATATGGTGCTGATATATAAAAAATAAATTCTAGTATCTTCCTTAGTAAATTTTCAAAATACTTAGTACCCACCACATGAATCATGAATTTACATTAAGTATTTGTTATGAATGAATAATCTTATTAACTATGAAACTCAACACATAAAATTGGTGTTTGTTACCATATCTATGAATAATTATAATATTCCCGCATTCATATAAAATTCATTATCTATATTTGGATTCATATCCCCCTATGAATTTGGTCCAACACTGGAAGTGTGTTAATTTTTACTATTTTGATTTTTTGACACACACACACAGAGATATATATTAATGACCTTTTTATATGCCCCCCTTTGTATCACTTGACATAATGTCTTTTGAAAAAAATAATATTTACAAAAAATATTGGTGTGTGAATTTATATTGATATTATATTCATATTTTATACATACTATATGCATAAAAATGTCTTAATATTAATGTTTTTAAACATTCTGATTTTTTTTCATATTGTATGCATCCAATAATATTCCTATTTCTGTTTTTATAAAGTGTGAGTAAATGTGTGGAGTTATAGGTAAATTCAAAATATGTGTTCATTATATATGATTATAGGTTTATGTAATTTTAAATAATTTATAAAAATTTTAGCCATACAATATGAAATTGATGTGAGCCTGTAATTAATGAACCTAGAAGAGTCATTAGGGGAATACCAAATTGCATACAATAGTTTCATATAAATTGTACTTTAATACTAGAAAATTTTGAATAGGAGTCTAATTTTAATAATTAATGTTTATGCATACAAGTGTAAAAATATGCATATAAGTTTAATTTCAATAACTAATGTATATGTATACATGTGTAAATAAAGATTTTAATTTAACTAACAGATGTGTTATACATTCTCTAATTAATCTGGTCATTTTTAATCTGGTTAAGTGTTATCCATATTGTAATTTCACATAGTATACATAATGTATGAATACTTTATACATAATGTAGGAGGCATACAATATACATTGTATGCATACTATAATTGAATATTGTATGTATCTTAATGATTATTAGGAGGCATGGGAATATGCAATTGAATACTTTATATATTATATTTTATATGTATAGGTTTATGAAATTTCGAACAATGTGGACATATTTTATTGATTTATATGTATTTAAATTAAAAAAATATAATAAAATTGTATTTCCATTGTTTATATATGTAAACATTCAATATAAAAAGTATTTATATTATCTCCATATAGTAATGGAAAACAATAAAAATTTGTAAGATGCATGGGATTCATGGGAGTATGAAATTTCACATCTCATGTTGTATAATAAATTTGTATAGTTGTATGTAATTTCCAAAAATACATACATACTATATACATACAAGTGTATTTAATTACAAACATTGTATACATATTACATAAATAATGCATGCATACATGTGTTTGGTTATTTTTGGTTTCTAAATTGTGATTGTATTCTTACAAATGTTCTTTAAAAAAATTGAATGTATGCATATTGGTGTATGCATAGATGTTCTTTTTTTAACAATGTCATGCATGTCAGTATAATTTCAAACAATGAGAATGTATGAAAATTCTACCCATATAAGTGTTTTTTAACAAATGTGAAAATAATTTCTTGTGTTTTCAAATAATGTATTCATACAGTTAAACAAAGTGAATATTTTCAAGTTGAGTATGGCATAATGCATAAAATATATGAATAATGGAAGACAATGTGAAAGTAATTTTAGATTTTATTAGTTTATTAGGAATAGAAACCATGTTTGAAATTGATATAATTTTGATTTTTATAATATAACATAGGTTTTACCATATTTTAAATTGGAATTATTGTAGTATACTAATTCATAAAATTTAATAATAATATATATTTTAATGAATGAAAAAAGTGAAAAATGACATGAACAATCAACAAAATATCATGGAAATTGGTATAGAAATAAAAATGAAAATTAATATTCTATAGGTATATGCAAAGACACATGAAACAATTATTTTACTGACCTCTATAATATAGGTGTTTCAAGTTCAGTTCCAGATGACTTTGATGAGTTTAGAATAATATGTTAAAATAACTAAAGAAGTTTCCATAAAAACTAAACATTTTTAAATAATTAGAATACTGATAATAATTCTATAATGCATGTCATTATAAAAATCACATAGAATATAAAAAAATTATAAACATTTTATTTCATATTTTACAATTTTATAGATATAATAATGAAATTTTTACACATTTGTTTTGAAAATAATACTAATTTTAAAATAAGAAGTATACAATAGAGATTTTTTTTTTGGAAAAAATAATTTAAAATATCTACCTTGTAAATAACAATATAATTTGAAATAGTTTTTTATTTTATGAAAAAATTGAAAAAAAGAACAAGAATGTATTTAATTAAAATGGTTTGAATAAATGATAGTTACTGAGTATAATATAAGAAATATGATAAATGAAGAAATTATATTATAATTTTAGTATTTCACTTTTAGTGTTTTGGAAATTTCATATCATTCTTTTGAAATGGGTTTCTAAAAATTAAAATTTTTATATAATATTTGATTGATTAATCAGTTAGGATTATAACAGTTATTAAAAGAACAAACATAGATCAAATTCCAAGTAGACATTAATTCAAATTACTAGTATGGTTCTCATTGCAAAAGTAATTTTCCAAAAATATAATAATCCAAACCATCAACATGTATGATCATAAAAAATATGAACTATTATGGAGAATTTTTAATTCCAATATATTCGTAGAAGTTTAAATTTTTATGTTAATTATTATTGATCACATAAATTATATATTTATCCATATCGATATAAATTTTGTTTTTTCTAGAAAATTTTAATATTTTCATACCAAATTTTATTTAATATTTTTAATATTTTAGATTTAAATTTTTTTAAAAAATAACCTATAAAATAAATTAATATAAATTAAAATAAAAATTTATATCTATTTACTATGTTGTGAAAACAATAATTTGATTAGATAAATAGAAAATTTAATTTAGTGGAAAGATAGTATATGGGAATTTATTGAGAATGTTTTCCAGATATCTAGTAATGGAAAAAGGCTACTTTATTCCTCACCCATATGGGTTGTTACTTATATATGGGTTCCACCACTACCTTTCTATTTTATTTAAAATAAAATTGATGTTTGTTTAGTCATAAATGTTCCATTTTTTTTATAGTTAGTGTTTTAATCCAATAACTAACAAAGTATTTATAACTAGTAAGTAATGGGTCTCTTGAACTATGGAAGGATCTATTTTCTTGTTGATGGGGTATACAAAATACTCAATAATCAATTAAAAATATATATATTATTAAATGTGATAAAAAATGAATAATTCCATAAAAATCTAACTATCCCAAGTATGATGAAAACCCCATGAAAAATGAAAGCCATGTAGCCAAAAAATAATGTTATATATATGAAACCTGACATGTAACTTAATGTTTAGTAGAAATATAATCAATATTTATAGTTAAAAAAATTGTAGATTTACTATAAAATAAATATCTTAGAATCATTAGGAAAAAACACACAATCTCTATATAATTTATTAATTGAAGTGAGAGTGTAAAAAAAACTAAAAAATCCTTCAATAATACATCCCCTACCACTCATGGTCTTCAGGAGATAATTTAAAATACATTACTTCCATGATGATAAATGTAATGGAATAAAATATAATGATGAATTATTTATAAAGGATGTTTTATGTTGTTGAATATAATGACTCCATGTAAATTTGAGGAAGATAACTTCAATACCAATGTAATGGTGGGATATCTCTGGGTGTTTTTTATGTGAAAATGAGTGTAAAATTTAATAATAAAATTCATCTAGAGAATATCACACAATACTAGTAATGGTGGTGTGACTAAAGTACAAATAAGACAGTTAAACATGATTTTACCAAGTGGAAAATATGTAGTGGAAGTTTAAGACATAAAAACATTATTAAGAAATAATAATGTGATAAAAAATTCATAGGAAATAAGCTTCCATTAAGTTTAAGACCTCTCACCCAATTTTTTTTAAATTAAAATAAAATTAATACATGCATAACCTGAAATCCCTATGGTAAGGGAATACATGAAAGCTAATGAATGGAAATGGTATCTATAATTGAATGGGTGAAACCCCAACTAAACACATTTCTATGGAAATACTTCCACCCATTCTATAATTGATTATTTTGTGATGATTTATATTTATATTAGGATAAATTCAAATAATAATTTATTAATTATGGGTATCAATTCACATTCAGATGTATGTGGTAGTGAACCACTGTGTTGTTGGTTGAATGTATTTGGTTTTTTATTTGAGTTTCTTCTAATTTTGTGATTTTCTAGTTTTTTTATGATTATTTCATAGCATAGTGAATAGGGATCTAGTAGGGATGTTTTTAAGCTCACACATATCCTGTAAATGTGATTTTATGAAAATAAAAAAGAGTATTGATTTGTCATTTATAAATATTTAATTTTAAAATTAAAAGATAGTTTTTTAAAATTATGAAATGATGTAATTATAGTTTTTGGTAATTATATATATTTTCAATATTTTTATCTTGATGAAAAGCAATGAAATTATAAAATTATGGATGTATGTCATTTTTTACTAACCATAGTGAATGAAATAATGAGGTATTACAAATGTTAATATAATTAAACCACCATAGGTTGATGAGATAATTTTCATCTTATAATTTCCCTATTGCAATCCCCTCTCAATATGAAATACAAGTACAAGATATTTATTCATGTAGTTTTACTTTTTATAATATGTTAACTCTTGCATGATGGAATCTCACTTATGATAATAGATATTTTTGAGAAACTTTGAAATTTCTAATTTACATGCAGAAAGAGTTACACCTATGAAAAACACTTTAAAAACAACCTTAGCGGATCCAAAAATCTATGTCACGACCCGTCCTCAGGGCCCATGCCGTGACTACCCCAATCCCGCCTTCTAGAGGCCAGGGGCTGGCCACAAGCACCAAAGGCATAAATCCTGATAAAAAGGGATGGCATTGCCTTTATAAAAGTAAACAAACATAATAGAGTACACAACATGAGGAAGCACAAGGTGATACTGAATACAAAATTAAGTGCTAAAAGGTAAATGGGATAGAATACAAACCCAACAGAAAGTACAGTACAACTGAAAAACTAGTACAACTACAGTAAAGTAAAACAACAACCACTGAGTCATCCTCCGGAAATCCCACCTAAAGGGTGGGTACATATAGTCTCCCCATCACTACAGGTCCATTTGTCTGCTCCATGTACATACCGCCAAGTGGTCCACCTCTGGGTACCATCCAACTCTACAAGACTCCACCTCGATCTGTGTTGTCTGTCGTCTGCATCCAACACAACGTAGTGCGGGCATAGCCCATGCAGGGGTGAGTATAACGATACTCAGTAGGGACCCCAAGACCCCCATATGTCTCCCAGAATCCACGAATGATAAACTACAAAGGAAAAATACAATCACAAAGTATTATCCAACTCTTATTACGTATATGTCCATACATATACCTAAGTCATCAATTACAGTTTGGCTCCAACTCTAGAGCCCAAGAACATCCCATTCCACACAGGAAATAAGTCAATTACCCTGATGGTAATGATTGAAAGTCAAGACTCAGCTTACATAGGTATACATCATTAGTAAAGTGATAAATATGATCAGATGCAGTCACTGATACATCTAAGCTGGCGGACCCACGTAGGATACTAGTCCAACTAAGCTGTAGGACCAACTTAGGATACTAGAACAACTACTCTTTCAGACCCATGTAAGATACTAGAACAGAAGTCAAACTGTCGGACCCACGTAGGATACAAGAACAGTAATCATCGTCATTGAATCCATGGAGGATTCCAGTATGGTAGTTGTCGTCACTGAACCCACAGAGGATTCCAGTACGGTAGTCATCATCGCTGAACCTACGGAGGATACGAGTATGGTAGTCGTTGTCGCGGAACCCACAAAGGATTCCAGTACAGCAGTCGTTGCAGTCGTAGCCAGCTCTAGGTTTCCCACACAAAGCATGCTCGATTCAAAGAGGGTATGCTCCTCGAGCCAATCGGTTGATACATCAACTACCCCGAAGACCAGAGGTAATGTATCCCGAAGTTCCGTATCATCAAATGGAACCTGACGCGATAGACGGCGCATCAGTCAGATTCTCGGTCTGAAATATATTATCTTTTGCTTTCCATGGGCTCGATTGGAAATATGCTCATTCCAAACCTGGCCATTTTCAAAAAGTCTTCCAAAACTCACTTGGAGCATCAAAAAAGGACCGCCTCGTCAAAAGGGTCCCAGTTCCACAGACGGAGCGTCAATCGGACGCACGGTCTTCAAGTTATTCACCTTTAAGTGAAAAAGGGCCCAGCCCATTAAGCCGAGTGGGATGGCGGGTCGTGTCAACCCGGTTCTAGAGGTTCTGACCCAACTGGTGTCAGACCGGCCCGGTGAAGCATGCGGCCCAGCGTGGCGCGACCCAACCTGACTCGGCACGGCCCGACCTGGTGTGGTGCGGCCCGGCTGGCTACAGCTCGGCCCAGATGCCCGAGCTGTCTGGGGGGGGGGTGGCTCCACCCACTTTCCGGCCTGCTCGGGAGATCTGTGGTCCAACTGCGTGGCACCTTCAGGTGTCGCGGCTTATTCACCCGGCCGGCCGAAGAGCCAGTCGGTTCGCTGCCAAAGCGGTCCCCGAAATGTGGGCCGTGGTCCCCCGCAGCACAACGCCCCATATGGCACTACGGTATTCCTTCGGCCTGGCTGGCTTTGGTTGGCTGGTTCTCCTTCTGCCGAGCGGCCCACGGCTGTAGGCCGCGATTCTTCCACATGTGGCTGGCGCACGACCATCGCTTCTTCCGTCGCCGCCTCTTCCAACGTGCCTCAATCGAAAAAAGAGACTACGGAGGGTCGTCGGTCCATGTGTGTTCGGTACGTGTCCTCCTCGCTAGGTAGTAGAAATTGGCCAAAGTAAAACCATGTTTCTCAACAAATAACAAGAACACTTTTAATCATTTAAAATTGAACACAATTCCCCAACCTCGAAAAGACGTTGCACGTCGTCGAGTAGCGGAAGACAAGCGTCGCGGTAGTCAGCATCGCGGGAGAACGATGTCGATTCCATCGACGTCAGAGTGCACCCGAAGAAGAAGTTTCATTGGTGAATTCGCGTTCTTCGAATCGTTGATCGTTCTTCATCGAGGAAGAAAGATGTTCTTCATCAGAGGTGTTCTTCATTGAATAGAGGAACATGTTTCTCATGAGCTCTCCCAAAAATCTCTCAACACAACAACTGCCCAAAACAAAATAATATCTAAGGCTATTATTTTATTAACACATGTAATTCAAAAATCAGACCACTTTAATTAATTAAGTGAATCGCCTAATTAATTTACCATGGGATGAAAAATTAATTAGAGAGAGAAGAAGGTTATGGGATATTTTAAAATTCAAAAGTGAGGGGTTGTTAAATTAAATGAAGAGGAATTAATGGTGAGTTTTAAGGGGAGGTGAAGGGATTAGGATTGTGTGGGCCCCACCTCACCAATATCCTCCCATGGGAGGTTATGTAGGTGTGTGACCCACCACTAACTCCCCCTAGGAGGAAATAACCAACCTCCCTAAATAAAATTTGTACACAACAAATTTTATTTATTTTATTCTAAATCACCAAATATTAACTCTCAACTCGCATAAAACAAAACTTTAGTAAAGATCCCCTTAGGAAAAAACTGGCACTGCGAGTTCATCGGTGCCCTCATATTTCAATTCCGAGCACCGGTTCAAAAGATAGAAAAACCCGTACTTATGTTTACTGAAAGTACCCGAACAAAACATAATAAATTGATTCCAGGCACACTGGGACTCGGAACCAAGTGTCGTCAGAAACTGAAGACTTGTAAAATTCCAAATTATCTAAGAAAACAAATTTCCTTGAAATTTTCGGGTCTTAAAATTACGCCCACCTCAGGGATTTACGTCCCCATAAAGCTACAACACACACTAAAAAAAATTGAGTGTACTGAGCTCGAATCTGATCTTCCCACACCCAAGTCCTCTCCCGGAGGTCCCATGCTGCCAGAGAATTCACACTAGAGGAATCAAACGTCCACGTAGGACTCTCTTCTGTTGATCCTCAATCTCCAATAGAACCTCTGCAAACGTCTCCCCGTCATCGATGTCCAGCTCCCCGTGATTGATTATGTGGGTCGGGTCGTGCACATATCTCCTCAGCTGTGATTTGAGGAATACGTCACGCACCCGGTGTAACTGAGGTGGAAGGGCAAGGCAGTAAGACACCTCGCCTACTCGGCTGAGGACCAGGAAAGGTTCGGTGAAACGTAGAGATAACTTTCCGCCCCAGCCAAATCTCCGTAGACCCTGTCAAGGTGAGACCCATAAGAGGACTTGGTCACCCTCCTCTGGAAGCCACAAGATGGGTGCATTGGTCAACTACTGCCTCATCTCTTGAAAGCTTTGCTGACATCTATCTGACCACACGAAGGGTTTCCCCTTCTTCCTCAAGGATGAACGTGGTGCTGCAACTCTGGTGACGTTTGGAACAAATCTCTAATAGTATATAGCCACACCAAGGAATCTCCGCACCTCCATCATGCTCCTGGGTGGCTCCCAAGCAAGTACTACCACGATAATCGCTCGATCCACTGCTACTCCCGCCTCCGAGATGACGTTTCCCAGAAAGTGAACCTGTTGAATCTAGAACTGGCACTTCGAGAGCTTACCATAAAGCTAGTGCTCTTGGAGTGTGTCCAGTACAACCCGCAAGTGGTTGGCATGCTCCTCCTCAGTAGTCGAGTAAATCAGCATGTCGTCGATGAAGAATATGACAAAACAATCAAGTTAAGGCTGTAAGCTCATGTTCACGAGACTCATGAACACTGCTGGTGCATTGGTTACGCTGAAGGGCATAACCAAGAACTCGTAGCGGCCATACTGACACCTGAATGTTGTCTTCTGCACATCCTCATCTCGAACTCTGAGCTGATGATAGCGTGACCTGAGGTATATATTCGAGAACCATCGTACACCATTGAGCTGATCAAAGAGGTCTTCAATCCTCAGGAGTGGGTGCTTGTTCTTCACGGTCACCTGATTCAGGCGGCGGTAGTCGACACACAGTCACAAGCTCCAATCCACCTTCTTGGCGAACAAAATCGGAGAAGCCCAGGGTGAAAAACTGGGTCAGAAAAATCATTTCCCCTGCAAGTCCTCCAGTTGTACCCGCAGTTCACGTAGCTCGGCGGGAAGCATCAGATATGCTAGAGTAAATATCAGTGCTATCCCGGGGTATAGGTCAATGTAGAAGTCTACCTCACTGCGAGGAAGTAGTCCTGGAACGTCGTCAGGAATAACATCCACATACCCATCCACCACAACTGGAAAACTTGGACTCTACACATCAACTACTCCGAGGATGAGATTAGCCAACTGATGTGCGATCAGCTACCCTCTCCTCTGCGTAAGTTCGTCCTGCGCTGCAAAGACTCCCTTCTCTCTGGTGAAGGTGAACCTGCTCCCATCCGTGTGGACACATCGCACTTTGTGCCTAATGCATTCGATCTGAGCGTGGACTGTATACAACCAGTCCGTACCCGAGATGGCGTCGTAAGGCCTTGACGCCGCTACAAGAAGATCCCAGCCGAATCTCTCGCCTCCTAGAGTAAGATCACACTACCATCACTAGTGCGTAATCAATGAGTCTACTCCCCTAGGAGTCTCTACCCGTAAGGATCGAGACAATTGATCTATCAGAATCTCCGAACTCTGAACAAGGGCAGTGGAAATAAAAGAATGACTCACACCTGTGTCTATAAGTACTATAACAATGGTAAAGTAGACACAGATAGTACCTCGAATCATCTCAGGTGAGCCATGGTCGTAAGCCTCCACTTCATGGAGTTGAGCCTGCCTATGTTCACCAGCTCCCTGTGGTCGGGGTGGACCTCCTGGTGGTGGTGGTGGTGGTGGTGGTGGTAGAGCCTCAAAACGTCATCCACCACCCGCTGATCGGCCATCTCCTCTTCCTCATTTGACTACACCCTAAGTACCACCACAGGAGAACCTCTGCCTCTACCTTGGAGGTCCCTCCACTATCTGCTGCTCATCTGCATGGAGGGTCGGGCATTCTCGATCCATGTGACCCTGCCCGTCGCATGCATAGCACTGCCTGATCCTCGTATAGATGGCTCTGTTTCGGGTACCCCACACAACAGAACCTGTATCCTGAGGTCCCTCTCCTGATGGCCTTGTCTACTTGGATCTCTGTGACATCTGTTTACTACCGGCTGTAGAATACCACGCTACGTGTAGCCTATGGTGGGTCTCGCTGCTGGTGTTGGATCAATGAGAATTATCTCTACAAGAAGGGCTCTCTCCATCACTCTCGCTTGCATCGGAATGACGAGGGAGATCATCGAAAACCTAATCTAATGTCTGAGTCCCGGCTCAATGGTCTGGGCCTGGAAGAATGGGTCCCATACCATGTACGTGGAGCAGAAAAAGAGATCAGTAAACCTTGTTGAGTACTGAGATACTATCATGATGCCCTTCCACAGGTGACGTAATTCCTGAATCCGCACCGCACGAAGGGTGGCTGGAAAAAACTCCGAGCGGAAGAGACTCTCGAAGTCTGTCCAAAGTAGTGATGCTTCATCATGCACCTGGAACATCAATATCCACCATCTAACTGCAACTATGTGCAGGAGAATCGCAGCAAGGATCCACATATGATCAGCTGGTGTCCCTACTAATCTGAAAACCCTGACGACAGCCTCCAGCCAATCCTCGGCTGCCTAAGGGTCCATATCTCCGGGGAACCTGGGTGTCTTCTGTCACTCAAACTCATGAAACACACTTAGGAAGCGTGCAATATCTGTTGCTGGGGCTGGTAGTATCGATGGCTCAGTAGGTAGTGGTACAGCTTGTGCCTCCGCTGTGATGGTGCCCTCTACTGAGGCCTCGTCGCTCGGTGGGATACCATCTCGCACGTGACTCAGAACCCTAGCTGGCTGCATTTGTGGGGCCATCCTGAAAAGAAACAGGTGTTCCTTGGTAAAAATAATATACCTGGTGAGATGACACAAAGTAATCACAAAGAAAACTTTTGAAACACACATGAAATCAGTGTTTTCGTGCACTGAGTCGGAATTCAGAGGTCAGGGTCCTGGTGTATGGATATGTCGGCTGCCGCCCCAACACTGGACTCAATGGACTGAAAACCACACTCAATACTCTTAACACTATTTCATAATAGAAAGGAATGATCAGAGTCCTATGTTCTTTGGTAGAACCGACTCCTCTGATACTAATTTGTCACGACCCATCCTTGGGGCCCGTGCCGTGACTACCCCAAGCCTGACATCCATAGGACAGGGGCTGGTGACTGGCACCAGAGGCATAAATCCAAATAAAAAGGGAATGAATTTCCATTATAAAAGTAAACAAACACAACAGAGTAAACAACAGGAGTAAGCACAATGTGATACTGAATACAAAAGTATGTTCTAAAAGGTAAATGGGCCAGAATACAAACCCAATAGAAAGTACAGTAAAACTGAAAGACTAGTACAACTACAGTAAAGTAAAACAACAACCACTGAGTCATCCTCCAGAAATCCCACCTGAAGGGTGGGTACATATAGTCTCCCCAGCACCATGTGTTTGTCCTTCTTCTCCGTGTACATCCTGCCAAGTGGTCCACCTCTGGTTACCATCCAGCTCCACAAGCCACCACCTCGATCAGTGTTGTCCGTCGTCTGCATCCAACATAATGTAGTACAAGCATAACCCATGCATGGGTGAGTATAACGATACTCAGTAGGGACCTTGAGACCCCCGAATATCTCCCAGAATCCACTAAGGATAAACCACAAAGGAAAAATACAATCACGATGTATCATCCAACTATACTTAGGTATATGCCCATACATATACCTAAGTCATCAATTCCAGTTCAGCTTCAACTCTCGAGCCCAAGCACATCCCAGTCCACATAGGAAAGAAGTCCATCACATCAATTGTAATGATTGAAAGTCAAGACTTAGCTTATATAGGTATACATCTTTCGTAAAGTAATAAGGATGATTAGATGCAGTCACTGATTCATCTAAACTGGCGGACCCACGTAGGATACTAGTCCAGCTATGATGTTAGACCGACGTAGGATACTATACCAGCTACTCTGTTGGACCCACATAGGATACTAGAATAGAAGTCAAACTGTAGGACCCACGTAGGATACAAGAACAATAATCATCATCGTTGAACCCAAAAAGGATTCCAGTAAGGTATTCGTCGTCACCGAACCCACAGAGGATTCCAGTATGGCAGTCATCCTCACCGAACCCATGGAGGATTCCAGTACGGTAGTCGTCATCGCCGAACCCACGGAGGATTCTAGTACGATAGTTATTATAGTCGTAGCCAGCTCTAGCGTTCCCGCACACAGCATGCTTGATTCTAAGAGGGTCCGCCTCTCGAGAAAAGTGGCCGATACATCAACTTCCACAAAGTCTAGATTTGATGTATCTGAAATTTTGTCTCGTCAAAATTAACCCGACATGATAGACGACGCGTCAATCGGATGCCCGGTCTGAAATATATTGGATATTCCATTCCCGGGGCCTGGTTGGAAATATGCCCGTTCCAAACCTGGCCATTTTCTAAAGTCATCCAAAACTCACTTAGAGCATCGCAAAAGGACAGCCTCGTCGCAAGGGTACCAGTGTTGTAGATGGCGTGACGATCAGACAATCGGTCTTCACGTTATTCACCTTTATGTGAAAATGGGTCCGGCCTGTTAAGCCCGTGGGTTAGCGGGTATGGTCAACCAGGTTTTGGCGGGTTCGATCCAGCTAGTGGCGGACCGGCCCGATGAACCGTGCGGCCCGACCCGGCAGGGTGCGACATGGCTCGGCTGGCCGCAGCTCGAGTCAGAGGGTCGAGCGGTCCGAGGGGGTGGGGGTGGTGGGGCCCACTTTCCTGAACCGGCGGTTCCAAGCGGCGCAACCCTCTCAACCAGTCGGCCGAAGCCGGCGGGCCTTCCTGGACCAAGTGGCCCACATGGGTGGGCCGCGGTCTAGCTGTGCGTCACCTTCAGGTTCCACGACTTCTTCATCCGGCTGGCCGAGAAGCCGGCCAGTTCACCACCAAAGCGGACCGTGGAATGCGGGTCGTGGTCCTCCGCAGCGTGGTGCCCCTTGTGGCGCCACGGTCTTCCTTTGGCCCGGCCAGGTTCGACAAGCTGGTTATCCTTCGACTGAGCAGCTCATGGTTGTGGTTCGTAGTTCTTCCGCACGCTGCCGGCGTACGGCCGCCGCTTCTTCTGTCGATGCGTCTTCCAACGCACCTCAATCGCAAACAAATAGACTATGGAGGGTCCTCGGGCCGTGTGTGTTCGGCCAGCGCCCTCTGCGTTAGGCGGTAGCAACTGGCCAATGTCAAACCATGATTCTAAACAAAGAACAAGAACAATTTTAGTCATTTAAAATTGAACATAATTCTCCAACCTTGAAAAGACGTCTCACGTCGTCGAGTCGCGGAAGACAAGCGTCGTGGTAGTCGGCGTCGTGGAAGAACGGTGTCGATTCCGTCGACGTCGGAGTGCACCCGAACAAGAAGTGTTGTTGGCGATTTTGCATTCTTAGAATCATAGAGCATTCTTCATCGAGGAAGAACGTCGTTCTTTGTCGAAGGTGTTCTTTGTTGAAGAGAGAAACACTTTTCTCAAGAGCTCTCCTAAAAATCTGTCAACACAACAAGTTCCCAAAATAAAATAATAGCTAAGGATATTATTTTATTAACACATGTAATTAAAAAATCAAACCACTTTAATTAATTTAGTGAATCACATAATTAATTTACCGTGGGATGGAAAAAATAATTAGAGAGAGAAGAAGGTGAAGGGTTATTTTAAAATTCAAACGTGAGGGGTTGTTCAATAAAATGAAGAGGAGTAAATGGGGAGGTTTAAGGGGAGGTGAATGGATTAGGCTCGTGTGGGCCCCACCTCACAAATATCCTCTCATGGGAGGTTATGTGGGTGTGGTCCCCACCTCTATCTCCCCATGGGAGGAAATAACCAACCTCCCTAAAAAAAATTTGTACTCAACAATTTTTTTTTATTTTATTCTAAATCCCCAAATATTAACTCTCAACCCGCATAAAACGCAACTACGGTAAAGGTCCCCTTAGGCCAATACCGGCGCTGCGAGTTCATCGGTACCCTTAGATTTCAATATCGAGCAACGGTTAAAATGATAGAAAAACCCGCACGTATTTTTACTGAACGAACCCGAACAAAACATCAGAAATTGATTTCGGGCACACTGGGCCTTGGAATCTCGTGTCGTCAGAAACCGCAAACTCATAAAATTCAAAAGTATTTAAGAAAAAAAATGCTGTGAAATTTCTGGGTCATTACATACTATTCAAGGGGTCTTATAAATTATGTATGTAGTAAGTTATATTATTTTTGGACCGTTTAATAAAATATGAAGGAACTTTATACGATGGTCCAATTTTTTTAAATATTTTAATTTGAGGAATTATAGACGTGTCAAAATAAATTTTTAATAAACAGGTATAATGATAATTCAAATAATTTCATTAGTATCCCATGTGGAGTATTTTCATCTAGTATTATCTTATAAAATATACAAATCCTGTTAATATTCTTGACTAAAAAAATCTTGTTTACCTAATAACCATTTATATTTCTATATATTGGCTTCAAAATATCTCATGGAATGAAAGAAAGTTTCCAATGCCACATTTTAGTAGTGATTAATGTGAATCAGTTACAAAATTTGTTATTAATAATTAAACCGAGTTAAAAATTATGCATAATATAGTTACGTTGACTATAAATACACATTCTTCTGAAATAAAGATATAAAATCTTAATAGATAAATATTCATTACATAACATAATGATCCACCCTATAATTTATTGTGTTTACTACCATTAGAAAATTTAACACATAAACAACTGGTTCATAAGTGAACTAAACCTTCCACACCTCATTTATTCATAATAAGAACCCTTCTTAAACATATCATACATAATACTATTTTTCATAACCCGAGTAAAGTAAGTTTAAGAAATGGAGATAATAGATGCTCATTAAGGGTAAATATGGAGATTTCAACATAAAATTAGCATAATGATATGAAAAAATGAGAATAAAATATTAAAACCATAACCAGCATACCATGGATCATAAAATTGAGTCATGGAATAAATCTTATATGTTCATAAAATATTTATCATAAAGGAATAAAAGAACATGGTCTATGAGATAATAATATTATAATATGACATATATTTTAGGAATACCTATATATATATATAGAAAAAATTATTTCAAGTATAGCCACCAACACATTCATAACATGTTAGTCCTGGCCTAACCACCCATGTACCTACTTCGGGCATGGAATAACCACTTATATACCCTATTTTTTTTGTCTTGGGATAACCTCTCATGTACCATCTGATCTCATTGAACAATAACCATTACCTAGGGAATTGTAGTCACATATAGGTCCCTCTGATCACATGATCCACAAATTTTTGTCGCATAGGATTATAAAATATTCATCATATAATGTCGCATATAATGGAAATGGCTTTAATAAATATTTCATCATATCATAACTCATAGAATGGAAATGGGTTTCATAAACAGTTCATAATAGCACAACCCATATAAAGGAAATGTGTTTCATAATCATCATATCAATTTTTTTTTGAAAAAATTGTCGAAAGGGAACACATTTCATAAAAAGTATTCATCCTAATCATAAACCATATAGATAAATAATAAATATTGTAAAATTACATCATATACCAATTAAAACATATGCAACACCAAAGGTTTTTTTATTAATTAATAGAAATTTCATAAAGTGGTCATTTAAAAATTTATTGTGGAAAATATACTCTTCATTTTGAAAACACTTATTTAAAATCTATAAAACTATCAATTATCAGTGAATTTTTTTTTAAAAAATAACCTTGTAATAATTTAAATTAATATTTAAATCATTGAAAAGTCTTGATGATATAAAATATCATTCATTCTATATACATTAAATAAATAATACTTTAAAATTTCTTGTAAAAAATCAAGAGAGTCTTGTTTGGAAAATAATAACAAGATTCATTTTAAAAAATATAAAATATTTGATAGTGGGTAAAAATGGATTTAAAAATTACTGAATAATAGTAGAAACATTCTTTTCCAAACTTTTAAGTAACATGGAAATGGAATAAAAATGGGTTTCAACTGAAGAGATAAACAAATATGGAGTTTCCTTATATGCATTCTTTTGGAATATTGAATGAAAAAAAGGATGAAAATGAAATGAAAACATGTAATTTAAAAAATTACCCATATGATAAGAAAAATCATTAGTTTATTGAATGGTATATCATCATATCCCATCATTGAAATCATAATGATAAATAATAATCATAAACAATGAGATTATAATATAAAACCATTACCACATTGTTAAATTTGGAATCGTAGTCCCTATGAAATAAATTAACATATATTGATATTTATATTCAATTATTTTCATAATAATAATCATAAAATACATTCACTTTAATTATATACATCACAAAAAAGAAAGAAGTGGTGAATATGGCATGTGTCCCAGAGAAATTAAAGAGAGACGAATAATCCATTACCAATTTGGTAACATTAAATTCATAATCTATATTATGGAATAATATCAAAATAAACATTAAATATAATTAAAATATGTATATTAATGATATAAAATTTCAAATACTTAAAAAATACACCCATAAAAATAATTAAGTGGTGAATATTACATATGACTCCTAGTAATAAAAGAGACTACAAATCCCTTACCTTAAAATATTTTACTTCCTTCAAACTCATTTAAACATCCTTTTTGACAAATATAATATTATTATAAACATAATATATAACAATAATTATATATATAATACTATTCATGATTTAATTACGACCACTTATTACCTATTTGTTAAAAATTCTCTGTTAAAATATTATTTCACTTAAAAACTGTTTCATTTTTTATTTATATTTTACTTTTATATTTTTGGTCCTTTTAAATAGATAATGTTTCCATAATATACATAATATTAAAAATATACAAATACAATATATATTTATTATATATTCATTTAGTGTAATCCAATAATGTCATAGAAAGAAAATGAATTTCCCCATTCATGGAGATGGTATATCATATATATGCATGAACATTGTTTCCATGTTCTCAGTGGATTGAATGAAAAGAAGGTAAATAATATATCAAATTTATAGATTCATTATTTTTTCCTATATATCTTTTATATTCCTAAAATTTATCCTTATTTCCATCTATTTAACTATTATGTGAAAAACGAATCACGTCGTTTTGCGAAGCAGTAGTCTTCCATACAAACAAGCGACGTTAACGTATTCACGTGGAATGGAAAGTAAGAAGCTTTGTATGAAATTATTATTAAAAAATTATAATTATATAATAAAAATAATATATATACTTTAAATCTATAGTTATATCCTTCCATTATATGTGTTGATGGAAAAAATAATAATCGGTTCGCGAGGCTGCAGTCCATTGTACCCACAATCGACGGCTTCGTTACCCACTTGATGGAAGAGGAGATCAATATAATTCAAAAAATTAACATAATTAAATATAATTATATGGTAGATACTAATTTTATTACATATAATTTTTTTTGTATAATTTATGGAGTTATAGGATGAAATAAAATGAAACATGTGGCTAAGGACAATACATCACCTTTGGAGTACCCCTTTTGGTGTACAACTAAATCCCTCTTAAGAGGGTTTCCTAAACAAACTAAGGACTATATAATTTAGAGTGGGAATTATGGAATTTATTTGTGTAATTATTGTATGATAAATTTTGTTTTGGAATGATCAATAAGATAGGAGAGTTGACTCCCTTTTATAAGTGGGGGAGTGGACACACATTGAATTTTTCAAAAGAAAAAGGTGTACCCACATTGTAAACATGAACTTTTTTTCCAAAATGAATCATTATTAATATTTATATGATGAAAAGCCTAATTATACCAAGATAATTGTATTTTTACATGTTTTAAGGTCATTTAATATCTTCTATTTTTATTTCACCCCCTAGTAAACCCTTTTTAACCATAACCGTTATAATTAATTTTTTATGTTTCTAAAATTCATTTTGAAAAAAATTAATTTGACCTTATTATATAATATGAATTATACTAATTTTAAATATGGAATCAATTTTTACAATTTTCATTGATAGAAGTGGAAAAGTTTAATTTAAAATTAATCTCTTAGATGCGATGAAGAAGCTGCTTTACAAAGAGAAACGTTTTATAAGTTTAGATGGTCTTAATATAAAAATTTAATATGAAATTGATTTTAATGACCTAAATTGGATTAATAAAAGTATTATTAAACTAATTTTATGTTTACAACTATATTAAAATAAAAGGAAACTTGAAAATGATTTAAATTAATAGGTGGGTTGAAATAAAAATCAATATTTTATACTATTCACTGAGAAATTAATTATTTTAGAAAATTCACTTTCACATAATTTTGACATTTATATTTAAAAAATAAATATTATTCTTTAAACATAGTTTTTTATAAATAAATAATAATAATTTTTTATTTAACAGAAAAAACAATGAAAATATTGTTTTTGAGATAAAAGTATTTTCCAAGAATATAAATAATTTTCTAAAAATAATGTCCTTTTGTATAAATATATATTCTCTATCTAAAACTGTTATAAATAATTTTTGAAATATTTTTATTCATATTCATACCATTAGGTTTAATGTCAAGGTTCTAATAGTCATTTTTAAATAATAATATGAATAGTATGTCACGATTTATTAAAACATAGTGTTGTGTGTGAAACAAGTTATCCAAGAAATTAAATATATAATTTAAAAAAGGAATAAAATTTCAGGGTGTCACAATATAACACCTAAAAATAAATTTCACCCATTAAAATTACTCATGTTTATTAAAAAAAAGGATACTTGTACCTTGTTATATCCTCAGATTACCACATAGCTTCTTCATGTTGGTTCTTTCACCACAAAACCATTCCTAGGGGAGGGGTATTTTTCAATAGAACATTATCTCTATGATCTAGAATCTCCACAAGCTTCTCTCCATAGGAAACCCCATTTTTTAGTTCTACAAACTTTGAGTTTATTACATGTGAAGTATCTGATATATATTCCCTTAGGAGAGATACATTGAAAACATCATGGACTTGAGAGAGGTATAGTGGAAGCAACAATAGATAAGATATTTTATTGATACGATCAATAATTTTAATTATACATATATACCTAGTGCATAGTTTGACATTATATATAAATATAATTACATTTTTACATGGATAGATATTTAAAAATTCTATATCACCATTTTCACATTCTTGATCACACCATTGATTATTAACATAAATTTTTTGATGATTTTTTTAATCCACTAATGTTTTACTTAATGTATCTAACCTTATCTGAAATTTCTTTAGATAGATCAACTACTGATATCATTATTTCCCAAAGTTCATCCCATTTTATTATATTTATACACTTATTTCCGTAGTGGTCTTCATAAGGAGCCATCTGAATATTTTAGTGAAAGGTATTATTGTATTAAAACTCAATCATAAAAAGGTGATGACCCCAACAACCTTTGAAATCCATATAACATGATCTCAATATATACTATATCATTTGAATTGTTATAATAGAATTAAAATCTATCTGAGGGCGTTATAGAGTGTGGAAACTCAACTTTGTATCAATATATTAATAAAGATGTTTCAAAAATATTGAGATAAAATTCATATCTCGATGAGTTATAATGAAATGTGGTACATCGTGCAACCTTACAACATCGTTAATGTATATCCTTGATTGATGATCTGGAGAAAAAAATTCTCTAATTGTGGTGAAGTGTTCTGAATGTTTCAGGTGATAATCTATAACCCCTGTAGCATTATTCCCTGCAGATGTTTGTTGGAGTCCGATGACAAAGTCCATAGTGGTGTTTTTTAATTTCTATTCTTGTATAGGTAATGGTTATAACATACAATGAGGATTTCTTCTCTCATCCATAACATAATAACATACCGATACCTGAGATATATATTCTGCAATATATCTCATTCTTTCATCACATTAGAGACACTCTTTCAGATCTCAATACATACTTGTACTTCCTTGATGAATAGAAAATAATAAACTATGAACCTCCTATAATAGATCATTCTCCAAATATGGAAAGAATGTAAAAAATTCATGGTTCTGAGACATTATTATCACATCATAATCAAGTTTACACATAGGAAATTTATATCCTTTTTCTATATATCAACATCTTCTTTCTATTCCAATTTAATCATTACTTGTATAGAGAGTTGAACAATCATTTGAGAGGGATGGATTTTTACCCTTACATTTAGATTTCCATATCCATTATTTTCAAATCCATAAATTTTGGATCTTTTGGGATCCTCATCACAGATAATATTGAATTATACATTCAACTCAAAGAATCAAAAAATATGTTTTCTTTTCGAGTGTGGTAATGTATTGAGCTGTCATAATCATTAATCAGTTACAATCATCTTCTATGAAACACATTCAACTCCTTCTATGTAGATATATAATTTATAATTTTACAATTAGTATATATATCTCACTATTATCTATAAATATAATATCTCCATATAATTAATTAAAAATTACCACTTCTAATTCCAAATTATGTGTTTATAATTTGTCTCATAAACCATAACATTTCATAATCCATAAGCTATAACTATAAATTTTCTTTAATAACATTGTTATCTCTATGATAAAATATATTTTCAAAATTTAATTTAATCATTATTTTAAACAACATTTATAATAATCAAGACATCACATAGGATAGTAATAGTTGCATCAAACTTATCTCAATTTAGTTTTGGTTTCAATCCCCATGGCCTTGCTAGATTAAAAAAATATTCCTTTTAATTAAACTATAATAATATAATTATTATATAATCCAAAAAAATATGTTTCACATCCTAAAAAATAACATTAATCCTCTAGGTTCATAAAAACCCTAAAGGTTATTAATAAGATTAATGTTATTAGAATATAATTCTTCCTAAAATAATACTTCTTTAGGAACCTAAGAGTTATATATACCTTATTCCAAAAAAAATTATCCTGTAATTTATTTAATCACATTAAAATACCATCACTTAGAATCTCCGAATAGTTTTCTATGAAACTAAATGTATCATCAACCACAATCAAATAAACCTGTGATGGTTTCCATAACTCTAATGTTAATATTACATGATGTCATTTATGACTCCCAAATTAAAATAATCCAAAGATGTTTTATGATTCTTATAACCAAAATACTACTGATAAAATACTTCTGTATGATAATTATTTAATCCAAATACATAAATACTTCATCCCTTTTAATTAAATTATTTATTATAGCATTGTTCCTTCCTTGGTTTAGGGGTTAACCATTTTTTTAGGGTATTGACTTGGAAAATTCCCAAGTTACTTAAATATAATACATTGAATTACAAGGAAATTCATTTCTATTCGAACTACATTCCAAAATAGAAAAATTATCCCCCTCCATTTGAGATATTATTATCAGCAATTCTCCCAATATTATTGACATGTATAAAGCCAAATATTGTTTACCATAGGTTCATTTTCACTAATAAATTCATAAAAGTACATCGTCATTTTATTTTATGTGTTATAAATATCAATTATGTTCACATTATTTATCATATATCATGATATATTATTATATATAATCAAAATATCTTTATCTTCATTCATTGTTTAATTAGGTTTCTCATAATCATCAAAATTTCCATCACATTTAGTGTTAACAAGATTCCTCCTGGCTTCATCCAATGACTAAAACCAAAATTCATAGTGTGATAAACAATAATCATAGTGGTAAATGACATAATCATGAAAAATCAGTTATAGGATGTCTAAATCATGCAAAATTATTTTCAATATATGACACCTTAGGTTTATACTTGGTCACTCATGGTCATCAGATATTCAAATCCTTTACTCCGGTTTACAAGGATTTTGTGAATTTCTAAATAAAATCCATTGAGATTGTCAAACCAATAGTGTAGTGAGGCCCATTTTTTCACTTGGTGATGATCATGTCCATATCAATATTCCCTTTTCAGATTTATTAACTCTATGTACAACTCCTCTAGATATGAATCTACTTATATTATCCATACAGGTATGTAGTTACTTGTAAACCACTCACTATATCCTTCACCAAAATTCCAAGACATTTTCTTATACCCTAACATATCTATAGACTTATTACTTTGGTTATCACTAATGGATTCTCATCCATGTTCCCAAGGAAAATTAAAAATTTCTCTGACACCAATTGTAAGGACCCACACTTCTCCTGTAAAGATAACATATATTAATATATGAATATTCATCATATATCACAACAATCCAAGAAAAAATAATATGGGACTTTTTCCTTTAAAAATATGGATACATAAACAAATGGTTCATAAGTGAACTACATAATCTCCCACATAGGTATTCATAACTGGAACCCTTCATAGACTTGTCATACATAATACTATTTTTTTGTAACCTAGAGAAATTAAACATAATAAAGGTTGATATCAGATTCCCATTAAGGGTAAACAAGTGAGATATCAACATAAGATGAAGGGCATGATAACATTAGAATAAAATCATCAACACATATCATTCACATATTAAATCATAAAATTGAGTCATGGAATAAATATTGGCAGACATAAGACATGAATAATAATTGAATCCAATAACATGATCCATGGGATCATAACACTAGTATAAGATATATATTTTCGACATACATATAATCATAAACCCTTACTTCAAGGATACCCACTAAGACATTAATACAATGTTAAGACTATAGTAACCACCCATGTACCTTCATAATACAGGGAAAAATTTCACATGTACCCTATTTTTGGTGCTTGGTATAACCTATTAGGCAACCTCTTTTTTAGGCTTTTCATAACCTCTTTTTTACCCTCTGATCATATATACAATTAATCATTACCAAATTAATTAGAGAGAGATATAGGTCACACCCATCACCAAATACATACATATTTATACCAAAATATAATAAAAGATTCATCATATCATAAACCGATGAAGTAAAATGGTTTTTATAACCATTTCAACATATAATTACCCATAGAATAAAAATGGGTTTCATAAACATTTCATCATAGCATAACCCATAGAAAGGAAATGGGTTTCGTAATCATCTCATTAATTCATCATTTAAAAAAACCATTGAATTTGAATCAAATTCATAAACATCGCATCCCCATAATCATACACCATCCATTAAAATAATAAATATTATCTAATTGGATTATATCCCCATTATAACATATACATCACTAAAGGTTGTTATCATTGAGGAATAGAAGTTCCATAAAAATAATATTAAATCATTCTAGAGGAAAACAACCTTTCCATTTTGAATAAAATTCCTTAAAATATAATAATTTGTCAAATATTTCAAAAAATATTGGAAAACAACGTTGTAAACATTAATGTGATGTTTAAATAGTTGTGTGTAATGATGACGGAAAATACTGTTCGTGCCATACATATTATAATAAATATTTCATTCACATTATCTATAAAAAAAGTAAAGAAATCCTTATTCAGAAAATGGAAAGAATATCCTTATAATATTTTTCATAAAAAGTAAAACATGCGAAAAAGGAATTAAAAAATAATTAGATATCATTTGAAATTCATTCAAAAACATTTTTAGAAAACATAGACATGGATGAAAAGGGGGTTTTGACTGAAGAGAGAAATAAACATTGTTTTTACTTAATGAAATTCATTAGGGATATTTACTTCATAAAGAGAGTAAAATTTACGGGAAATTTTTTTTTCAATAAATAACAAAATAATTATAAAAATCAAAAGTTTATTGAGAGGTAGATCAAAATTTATCATCATTAAAGCCTAATCATAAACACTATTTGTAAGCAATGAGATCATAGCCTAAAACATATACCACATTGGTAACCTTTTAATAATAACTAAAATTAAATAAATAACCTTATATGAATATTTATATGCTATAACTATCAAAATAAGAACCATGAAATACATTCATGGTTATTATATACACCATACCAAAGAAACAAGTGGTGAATATGGAATGTGTCCCCTAGAAAGAATAGTGAGATGAAAAATATCGTACCACTTTAGTAACATTATAATTCTAATCCCTATAAAATAATAAAATCAAATGAAACTTTAAATATCATTATAATATTAATATTCTTGATATAACTTGTCAATGGTGAAATATATACACCAAAAAAATAAACAAGTGGTGAATATGGAATATGTTACCCAGAAATAAAAGAGAGTCTAGAAATATCTTACCTTAAGTGTCAAATTATTTCATACACATTTTGACCTCCTGTATAATAAATATATTCCCAGACCATATATATATATATACATTATAACATATATTATTTACTTATTACCTTTTATTACCAGTATATTAATAATTACTTATTAAAATCATGTTTCCGGTAATTGTTCCTCATTTTTTTTTCATGTATAATGTGGTTTAATATTTTTGGTCCATTTAATTTTTTCAATGTTAAATCATACCTAATTTTAAAAAAGTCATAAATATAATATATACTAAATATATATTTATTCATAAAAATACATAATTTTAGAGATAGAAAAAAAATTGAACCATTCGAGGAGACGATAGGTTGTACGTATGCATGAACACTATTTCCATGACCATGATGGATAGAATGAATGGAAGGTAAATAATATATCAAGATTCTAATGTAATTATTATTTAATATATATAACATATATTCATTAGTTTATATCTTTTAGATTCTAAGTAAATATTAAGTTAAAAACAAATCACATCGCATTGTGAGGTGGTAGTCCGCCATACACGCTAGTGATGTTATCATATTCCCACAAAATGTAAAGAATGAAGTATACATGATATTATAAGTCTATAAGTATAATTACACAATAAATATTAGGTATATTCTATAAGTACATCATTATATCCAATCATGATAAGTGATGATAGAAAATGAATTACATCTGTTTTTGAGGCAGTAGTCGATCATACACGTAATCGACAGTTTTGTTTCCCAATTGATAGAGTATGAGATAAATGTAGCTAAATAAATTACATAATAACATCCCATTGAATTTCATATGATTATTTTGTCTTATCATCATGGTTTAAGAATATTCGAAGGAGTTTTATGATGAAATAAAGTAAAAAATCATGGATTAGTACTTTACTTATTCTTCGGACAAACCCATTAGGATTAAAATTATATCCTTATTAGGAGGGATTCCTAATAAAAATAATACCAAAATGATGTTTTAGGGATGTTTGAAATTGATTTGGGTTGGTATTTTCTAAAAAAAATGTTTTTAAAGTCTGAATAGGAGAGGAGAGGGGTGACTTTTATAAGTGGAAGATAAGATTCACTTGGATGTTTTGAAAATAAAAAGGTGTACCCACGTTTCAAACTTAAAACAAGACCCCAAAATATATAATTATCTATATTTTGATGAGATAAGGCCAAATTATGGTCTTTTAATAGTATTTATTTAAGTTTATCATCCATTTACCCCTCAACTATTTTGTTTAACCCCACCCTCAGTAACTTTGTTTTAACATTAACCACAACAACTAATTGATACTGTTTTTATTATTAAATTTTAAAAAAAATTAACCATATTATATAATATTAGTTATTATGATTTCTAATATAGAATCCATTTTTCCAAATTCCATTCACAGAAGTGGGACAAATTAATTAAAAACTATACTCGCAAATGTGATGAAGAAGTGGTTTTCTAAAGAGAAAATATTCACAATTATAGAATGTTTCATATCAAAATTCAATATGAATCTCAAAACCTATCCCAATGAGTACCACACTGTGAATATACCCATCCTACCTCCATTATTCTAGATGATGGTTAATAGAACCGAGTAGGCATGTCACTCATATAAATAGACTTACCCAAATGTACATGTACAAACACACACATCTCCAAGCTCATACAACACTGAAATGTAAAATTGTTGATAAACCATTCATGAATGAATCTAAATCCCAATATGAGAGTATGAAAAGATATACTATAAAAAAAGTTCCAAATACAATCCCACAATAAAGAGTCTAATAAAAAGTCCAACCTGAATGTGTAGAAGGGAAATGCTCTTAAGGTAACCACCGAGACACACCTCAGACAATCTAGCTCACTAATATTTTACTGGTGCTAGTCCCTCTAGGAATATGTCAAAAGGATGACCATCTTCATAAACATGAAACATTCGGGAAAAGCTGATGTAGATGTGAGTATAAATAAAACTAGTAATACACCCCTAAATCAATAAGAAAAAAACAACAAGAAAGAATCCTTTTATCATAAGTAAATTTATACAATACATAAGATAATAATATCATGATATACTCAAAAAATACACACCATCTCAAAGAATGGTCAATAACATAATTCCATATTAGAAAACATGCTCAAAGGTTCTGCATGGAACTCTTCCTTGAGAGCACACTACATGAGTCACATATCCCTGATGATGTACATTCCATATGTCATGCTCATCACGTCTCTCCATAATATGAACACACTAGATGTATCAATATAATAAAACAAATATAAGGATCACTCTCAAGGCCATGGGTTATACCAAAAAACAATCTGTAATAACCCACTCGATAGAAGATTGAAACTTGCTTAGTATTGGTCACGATGCTAAGAAGAAATTCACCTAGGGAAGATGATGATATATGATCTAAATATAGGCTTAACTAAATAATTTAAACAACTCTATCCAATAATTCCCAATAAATGGATCACCATCCTATGTGAAGGATTTTATTCCATACTAACCCTATGAGAATAGATTAAGGGAACTCTCCCTAATGAAACATTTCCAAGAGGAATAGGACAACAGATATAATACTTATGGGATATATTAGATGATGTGTATCAATAGTGCACAATATGTTGATTTGGCACTGGATATTACTTATGTATCACAACTTGTGCCCATGTCCATGTTCGTGTCTATGTCAGACTACCTAGAATGTCATATATTGTGTACTCCTAACTATTTCTAAGAACGCGGCTCTTTTCATGTACATATGGCATGACCTTTTCCATGTCATACTACACGGTGTGTCTGTGCCTATATACTTCTATTCATGTTCATTTAACCTCCATTTTTAATTCCATTCTTCCCTGTCAATTCCCACACCATGTGATATTTAACATTTTCATTGAAACCCTAGAGCGGCAGCAAGGTCCCCACACACCATGTAATCTCATATTACACATTTTGTATGGTAGGATTTTCAAGATTTCTAGATATTGTTAATATATCTTCATCTACCCTTCTAGTTATTGATATGGCCACACATCTCAACAAAACTCAAGGAACAAAACCAGACATTCCTTTCCTTCATTAGTCATCGATTTCCAAACCTTAAAATCCATTCTATGATCATCCATAGATGTCATATGTCATCACACAACAAAGATGGGAAGAATATTATCCTTAAAAACATTCTAGATTTATCATCCATTATCATAGCTAGTTATCATTGTCGATATATACTCAGATATAAGATATCAATCCATTTCACTATGAAATAGGAGCACAATAATTGATTAACTGGTATTTATCAAAATGTAGGCTAAATGAATTTTCTATAATGAATGAATATGGGGCATCAAATCTATGGAACAAGAAAAAGAGAAACTAAATGTGACCATGTTTGGTTTTCCTTGATCCATTGTCATTAGAATGATGAATGAAGATCCAATAAAAAATAATCCATTCTTCAAACAATCCAGGAAGATAAAAAATCATACCCGCAATAAAATAGATTTGGGAATCAATGCATTGGTTGATTGATTTTCATTCATCTTATAAATAATATATAAGGATAGGAATCCAAATAAAACATCATTCTACCTATTTTTTTTTTAAATTTTGGTAATTAATGGTTCTTTATTTTTTGTTATTCTAAAGATACTCAAGCTTCATCACACCACAATTGATGATCCACAATCTGATTTCCACTCTCCAGTAGATGAACCTTCAATTATTTACAATGGTGCCTTCCATTTTTTAGGGTGATGTGGTTATCCCAAACAACTCACCATAGTATATTATATATAAAAATAATAAAGGCCAAGGTAATTAATTAATAATTAAATTTATTTAAACATTACACCATGATGGATTCAACTGAAACATCTATCAAATTCTATGGTTATGTTTCACCTAGGGTAAAACCCAGTTTATGAACTCAACAACGATCTTATATTGACAATATGATGCTCTATTTAGATGTTATTCTACTTTTTTTTGGAAAACTACACATGGTGCATTTAATATATTTAATATATTTCAAAAATTAATTTCTGGAACATCGGGGCTTTGAATATCATTCCATATCTACATATAGCTCATAATGTAATCAATATAATATTACAAAATATTAAATCAATGTTGTTAAATTCTCCCCACCATGGGGATTTCCTTCCTAAAAATCCAAAACAAATGGCTACACAAAGAGATGTGGGTATTGTTTACACATCTAGGTCCCCCAATGCCATGTACGCTCCTAACTATTCCCATGATTCCACTAGACGTGAAGTATGGTAATCAATCACCCATGAATGATCTTATCCTATAGATCCTCAATCTTTATCAGGTACTCAGCAATGTTAGCTCCATCCTCGATGTCCACCTCTCCCCGGTGGATAGCTTGTGCCAGATCCAGAATGTACCTCCTCATCTATGACATAAGGAAGACATTATGAACCTAGTCTAACTATATTCATATAGATAATTTTTACAATACCTTTCCAACTATATGAAGTATCGAGAAAGGGTAAATGAATCTTAGAGATGATTTTCCACACGATTCAAATTTCTACAATCTATGTTGAGGTAAAACCTATAGGAACACATGGTCTCTCTCCTCGAACTCCAAATTCCTCCATAATCAGTTTTCATATGACATATGATAGATATGTATAGTCTTAATCCACTCATAAATGAATTTTTCCTTCTCTATAGTGGCTCACACCAACTCTAGGCCCATAGTACTGACATTCCTAGGATAGTCTAGCATAGCGTGACCTATTGGGTTGTTTGTAAAAGGCCTCAAATGGCATCATAAGGGTGGTGGAATGGTAGTTGTTATTATATGAAAAATACAATAATGGTATTTGGACCACAAAAATACATAAAAAGTGTAACTTAAAAGATCACAACATGTCTTCCTGAACCTGAATCGTCCGCTCAGTTTGGCCGTTAGTCTTGGGGTGAAAATCCTTTCTCAAAAAAAGATGAGTCCCAATAGCCTACTGCAATCCCTTCTATCACAGATATATGAAGTGATCATCATGGTAATAAATGATTATTGAGGGAACTCCATGGACTCATAATATCATCTGTATTTATAGATGTCCCTAACTCCCTACTAAATTATTCCCTCGAATAGTGAGAAAGTGGGACAACCTGATGAGTAAGTCTATGATCACCCAAATGTAATTGTTTCCCTTAGTTTAAAATCATAACTCCATCACTAAGTCTATCTATTTCTAATCCTACTTCCTCTATGTCACCTCACGCGGTTAATCTAATCCCAATAGAACCTGGAGCTCAACCTTCACCTACTGACAAGTACGGAATTGTTTGAAAAACTATGCAACTTACTTCTTCATCCCCAGCCACCTAAACTGATGTTAGTGGACATGATACATCTTTTACAAACCTATATGTACCACTAAATGAAAATTTTTTAACTCTATCAAAACCTTATCCCTCATTGTCATGGGTACCATTGTTCATCATATGGAAATAATGAAAATGATTCCAAACTTTATAAAATCTATTAGGATCATGTACAATTGTTATTTGAGGACATATGGTCTTATAGTTTGTATACACATGATATGAATTATTATATCATTGTATAAGAGGATGAGTAACAACCATCAATTGGAGGTAGGATTGTCTATCCCCATAAAAATGGATATCATCAATGAGTCCAACTTCTCTGACACATTGGTCAGCAATATTAACGAAGATCTACTACTGAGAGCATAGTATACCATGTTACCCTTACCAAGAGTACAGAAAATCCAGAATTCATAATCCTGGAGGAAATCTAGCCATCTCCACTATATTATGTTAGTATCCTTATGTGAGTATACATCCTTGATACTCTTGTGGTCAGAATATAAGATTAACCTCTCTCTTATCATGTAGTGTGGGAACTTCTTCAGTGGGAAGACTACTTCTAATAACTCAATATCATGGGTCATATAGTTCTTCTCATGTGGCCTCAAATTAAATGAACCATTAGAATTAAATACCTAACTCTATATAAAAAAAACCAAGCCAGGTCCCTGATGCATCATACAACATAATGTACTCGACACCCTCCTCTGGAAATATCAAGATGGTAGCACTCATAAATATCTACCTCAACTCTTGGAAATCTTATTTGAACCACTCATTCCACATTAAAGGTTTCCATTTTTAGGTCAAATCTATCAAGGGGGATGATAACCTAGAGAAGTTTGGTATGAATCTCCAATAGCAGCCTGTCGACCCATGGAAACTCTTCACCTCTATCACACTCTTGGGGGGATCCCAGGATAACACATAAATAACCATTTATAGGTCCACTGCTACACCATCTAATGAGAAGACATATCCCATAATGTGGACCCCCTTAATCCAGAACTGTAACTTCAAGATATTCCTAAAATTTCTGTGCTCTTAGAATAACTCCAAAATCATCCCCATGTGTCTCGCATGCTTCCTGTTGGACATCGAGTAAACTAGAATATATTCAATGAACACTACCATGAACCGGTCCCTGAATGGATGAAATTTTCAGTTCATGATTCCCATTAACACTATTGGGGACTTGGTCACACCAAAGGTAATCATGAAGTGCTCATAGTGACCATAGTGAAATCTGAATATCAAATTTAGTATATCCTCATCACATACTTGAAAACTAATGATAGCATGATATGTGTTCATTATTTGAGAACCATATTCCCATGTAAACTAATCATATATTTAATCAATCATCGATAGTGTATACTAGTTATTTATGATCTCCTTATTTAGGCGATGATAGTCCACACATAACCTCAATACCCCCATCAACTTTCTTAGATAACAACAATGGGGATACCCAGGGTAAAACACTAGGTATAATAAATCCATTCATATGAAAGTATTCCAAATAAACCCTCAAATCATGAAGCTCTATGAGATCTAACCAATATGATGGTGCCAATATCAATGACATCATGGGATGCTGATTAATGTTGACATCTATATCTTGGTGGAATGATAATCCTGGAACTTCCTTAGGAAAGATGTTCTCATACTCTACTACCACTGAAAGGTACTAAAACTTTATTGAATCCACTACACCAAGGGTAATTTTATAAAAAAAATGATGAGTAATTAGCCACACCCTAATATGAATGAGTACATCATATGCTTCCTATGTTTCCTTTTCAACCACAAAGGTAAACCTAGTCTCATCACTATGGGCATACCACATCATCCACCAAAAACAGTCTATCTATGCATGAACTGTAGATAAACATTACACACCTAAGATGAAATCGAAATGCCCCATTTATACTACAAAGAGATCCCAAATGAGACTCTCACCTCCATGAGTCATTTCGAACTATCATCATAAGTGTTTGATCACTAAGTCTTCTCTAGTTGGGGTTTCCAAACATAAGGGTCGATCCAAATACTCAACCAAAATCACTAAGTATCGAACCATGCAATTATAAATAAATGAATGACTTGTAATTATGTATATTAATACTACAAATAAGGTATAATAGAAACAGATCATACCTCATATCATTCTTTGATCCTATCAGTCATAATCCTTGACCGTCTTCAGTTCCCCTTGCCCCTATCTCGCAGCTCCCTAAGCATAACATAGACCACATTGTGGGTGGTGGTGGTAACAATTAAAAACATATACCACCACTAGTTTCTCCAAAAATTCCCCTACCATGTCTTCCTCTCTATTTACAAAACATATATTGTTACTTCCTCTTCTTAAGGGTCCCATCCACTGTCTCTATATTAGTCATGCAGTGGGTCACATCATCTGGTCCAATATGGTACCATCTATCCAAAGAGTATCATAACCAATACATTTGTTGACCCGACCCATCCTATGAGACATATTCTATATAACCTCTATCATTGTATATCATCCTCAAAAATCTTACATGGCCAGGTCCAGGAGTCTAACATTAGATCCCTGCTATTAATGTCTTTTTTCTTGAGTTCCCGCTGGTGGAAATAATTTTATGTGTCTGCACATCTTGGAAACTCTTGACCACCACAGAAAACTGTATAACCCCATAATAAGTAGGAATTAATAGAGTAAAAAAATTTCTTGGATGTATCTATGAATTCCATTCTCTACATTTTGATATTGGAAGAACTGATCATGAACATTATCCAACGAGTACCAAAAGAGGTTGGTGATCCTCTATGAATACTCAACCACTATCATACTACCCTATTGAAGCTGTAAAATCTATATAATGAATAGATACAAGAAATTTTCTAGAGTTAACTTCTCTTTTTAAAAGTTTCTCAAACACTGAATAAGATAAGGGATCCTCATCATAAGAATGGGTCACTAAACCCCAAAATCTTCATGAAAACCCAAGAAGGGTGATTACTTACATGACCACCATATTATATTCCAGTGCCTTATAAATATGAATAATATTTATCACCACCTCAAGCCAGTGATCATCCACATGTCGCTTGGGATAACATTGGAACCAGAAGGGTCACTTTCACTAAATCTCTTGTAGTATGCTCATCCAACACACCTCATCTATTGGCACTGTTGGAACTATCTTCTAATCAATAAGTGGTGGTATAACTGATGCACCCCCTAGATGTATCATCTACTAAACATTTACCTATATTGATGCCTCTTCAATAAGGGGATCATCATTATGATACTAATTCTTAATCCTAGGTGTCATTCATGATATACGAATCCTTAAATAGCACGATGTACCATAGTCAATGAGTATATCTAGGTAACAGACTCGAGGATGACATAGAAACCACAAATCATTCAATTATAAAGCTTGTACCAATGTTTTCCAGGTAACCAATGTCTAATGAATAGATTATAAAGGTATTTGATCTGAGTCTTGGTGTATGGATATGTCTTCCCCCACCCCAACATGAGAATCGTTGGCCTAAAATCCAAGATAAAAATACTTAACACTATTTCCCCAAACAAATCACCTCAACATCAGTCCTAAGGTAGAATATAATACTCTTATACCACTTTTTAATGACATGTACAAATGGTTACTATTCATGAATACCCAAATACCACCTCAAATGGGATAGGGGCTGGCGACTAGTACTAACTGGGCATATCACTCCCAAGGGAGGCCTTAGCCTAATTTACATGCACAAACATAGACACATCACCAAGCCTATACAACATTGAAATGTAAAACAACTAATAAAAAAATCATGTGTACATATAAATCCCACTATAAGTGTATTAAAAAATGTAATAGATTGAATAAAGGTATATATAAAGTCCCACCAAAAAGAGTGTAAAAATAAGTCCAACATGAAATTATAGAAAGGAACTACTATCAGGGAAACCGTCAGGACACACTTTAGTCAATCCAACTCTCTATGATCCACCTGGTCCGGTTCCTTCTAATAATTCATTGAAAGGTTGATAATATTTATAAAAATATGGAACATATAGGAAAATCCCATGCAGGGGTGACTATAACAATGCCCAGTAGGACAACCCAAATTCACTAAGCATATAACATTAGGAACATTCTCATCTCATCACAGGTATATGTATACAAAATATATATCAATAATATATATATATATATATATGAAATAAGATAAATTCTCTCAAAGTAAAGTCATAACTAAAATGTCATCCTATGAAACATTCTTGAAGGTTATATATATAATTAATCAATGAGAACACGCTCCATGACTCACAAAGCACTAATGATGTATTCCCAAGACATCATGCTCATTGTGTCTCTCTATATGAAGTACTCACTAGAAGTTTGAAGAAAACAATATGTAGATGAGGATCACTCCCAAGACCATAGGGTATACAAATAGCTCAACATAGAATAACATGCTAAGTAGAGGATCAACACCCACATAATTTTGGTCACAATTATACAATGAAATCCACCTATGGAAGATGATGATAGAAGATCTCACTATAGCCCTCACATAACAATTCTAAAAACTCTATCCAAGAAGTCTGACTGAATGGATCACCATCTCATGGTAAGGATGAAATATCATACTAAATCTCATGGAATGGATCCAGGGAACAATCCCAGACAAAACCTATCCCTGATAAAGAGGACAAGGTTTCTAATCCATGTTTAATGAGAAACACAACTTGTACTATAAGTACATGACATGTACCTTAGTGATAAGGTCCCTCCGTTTTATAATGGAACATGACCATGTCTGTGTCCATGTTTATGTTAGAGTACATGGAATGTTTGAGCATGTGTACTCCTGACTATGTCCAAGTATATGGATCATCCCATGAACACCCAACCTATTTGTGTCCATGTTAGAGTACAAGGTATGTCCAAGTATTTTTACTCATTGTCATATCCATGTGCCCACTAAGGTACACACATATTTATAAGTTGAGTCACACATCATGTGATGGGTGAAAACCCTATGATGCATTTTTAATTTCCTACAAGTACTTTATTTTTTTTATAAAACAATAAATTATCATAATGTATTAATTGAAAATGTAGTCAAACAAAAATTTGAGGTTGAACCCACAAGGATGGAGAGATTTTTTTATTTATGTTTTTAAAATATTTAATGTTAATAATTTTTAAGAAATAAGTGAGAATAGGTGGCCTTGGGTTTATTGATTATAAAGTGGGTAAATTAATCAGATTGGTGTGAATGAAAAAATTTGAGAAACAAAAGAAGAATGTGAAGAATGAAAAATTGATTGGGTTTGAGTCATATTTTTAAAGTATGATAGGGTTTTATAATTTTAGGGTCTATGTGAAATTAGATTTTAGAAAATAGGTTGACTCATGACTACTGTCGAAGTCGGGACATGGAAGATCCAATGGTCATTGAATCCCCTCCTCAATGTGGTAATACCCTATTTCCCTTGGTCATGTAATTTATTATGTTCCAGATAAATTTTATCTCGATACCATTTTTAAAATCGATTTCCCTTAAAGTTGACAATGGTCATACATCTTTATGCTTATTAGTTGTGAAATTTAATAGTTCATTTTAAATTAAATATTCAATGTTCATGATAAAATAATAAAAAATCATTTGAAAAGGATATTATAAATCACGCAAACCAAACACCTAAATAATTAAAACAAATAAATACAATGAACCTTCCCTCTTAGATTACCTTTCCCTTTCACGTGGTGGGTTTACCCTCTCATCCTAGCGACACGAAAATAAGATGGAAGAGAAAATAATAATAAATAATAATGAAAATAAATAAATAACTTTTGGAGGACCTTGTGAAATGTAGATTATTTCATAAACCTTGTGTCTCTGAATCTAAATTCCACATAGAACAACAATAGAAACACTATTTATAGGATTTTTTGGGCACTGTCTAACAAATTTCATGACGTGTAATTGATTTTAACATTTTGTAATCCCATTCCATGGATGCCTCAATTATTTTTGAATCTGCACAAATCTCACGCGAATCTCATTCATAGATTTGGAACTTTGACTCCTTTCAGGATTTGTAATTTGAACCCACAATGTGTAACCTTTAAATCTTCAGATCTAATGAATCTCAGAATATATCTTCTCAAAAAACATGTCTTAAAAAAGTCACATCGTGTAATGTATTTACACGATGTCTATTAGTCTTTCACAACATGTATTAACTTCTAGAACTGTTCTGTGTGACAAATCCTTTTTGAAAAAGTCATGAAGTGTAGTGGTATTAAATGAGAAGTGAACATTCCTCTACAGTTTCCCTTCTTAAATAATTTCTAAAATCCAATGTCGTGCTGCAAGAAAAGCGAAGTGGCATGAAGAGTCATTTGGATCATATTTTCTCTACTTTTTATTCCTTTTTCATAAATCTATTATTCCTTCCATGAAATCATTAAATATGTCAATTAGGAAAAAAATTAAAAAAAATTCAATTAATGAACTAAATAAATACAATCAAACACCAAAAAATATATTCATTAAATACACTTATAAACAGGATACACACAATATGCTATATTTTATATTATCGTGGAAACTCTAGCGTCGTTGTTGTGTCCCCACACTCTATGTTATCCTAGATTACATGCTGTGTTCTTTGGGATTTTTTTAGAATCATTGATATGGTTCATACGTTGTCGTCCACTCCTCCAATCCTTAACTCGACCACGCATCTCATCAGAAATCAAGGAACACAACATTCCAATCCTTTCCAACATCGAACACCATGTTCTGGGAATTCAAATCAATTCATAGATCATCCACACATGTCGTCCATAATTTCATTCCAATGATATGAATATTGGTTCCCTAAATTCATACATGATTGATCATCCATTTTTGTAGCTCAATATCATCATCATTCTGAACCTAGTTAGGTGGTATCAATCTATTTTACCAATAAACATGTGTGAAACAATTGATTAACCATTATTTTTGGAACTACGAGTCAAAGTAATTTCCCAATAAGAACAAAGAATGATGGGAGAAATCCAAGAAACATACAAAATTGGAATGAAACTTATCTTTTTTTGGTTGGACTCGATTGTTTCCTATTAGAATGAAATTTGACGATCCAATAAAAAAACTTCTCCCAATAATCCCTATAGTTAAATTCCCATACCCACATTATAACTGATTTAAGAATCAGTCTGTTGTTTGATGGATTCATGTTCATCATAGAAATAATAGTAGGGGATACAAATCCAAATACCACATCCCCCTACATTACATTATATTAGTTAGTGGTTGAGAATGATTATAGCTGGTTGTCATTGGAATGATCCTCATGCTCCAACACACACCGATCGATGATCCACGATTCCATCATTGTTCACCAAGGGAATCTCCTCCAATTATTTCCAATGCCTCCATAAAATTTACAATGATATTAGAACACCATAAAAATGTATTTTTAGATAAAATATAGATTAGGAAAATTAAATAAATAAATAAATTTACATTATTTTTTAATTTAAACATCTACCCATGACTATGCCCCATCCAAATGCATGTCACATTCTAAGGTTATATCAAATCTATGTTATAAAAAATACTATGAACTAATTGGAGGCCTCATATTTTTTATCTGAGCAACTATTTAGAAATTATTCCATCTTTTCTAGAAAATTGTTTTTGTGTATATTTTATATGTTTTAAAAATTAATTCTGGAAACATTAGGCCTCTGAATCTATTGTTATCTCCATATCTAGTTCCAAAAATAATCCATATAATATTCCAAAAAAATAAATGAAAAAATTATAGAAATTACATTTTCTCTAACTTGGAGATTTACATCTAAAAATCCATAACAAAACGCCACACAAAATGTTGTGGGTAATGTTCATGAATATAGATCTCCCTCTCCCAAGTGCTATCTTAATGATTATCATGCTGCCATTGGAAACACACTATGAAAATTGATCATCCACAAAGGATCTTGTCTTACTGATCATCAATATCTATAGGGTAGTCAAAAAATTTAGGTCCATCCTCGATGTCTTGCTCCCCCCAGTTGGTAACATGAAATAGATTGGGCACATACCTCCTTAGATGTGACACGTGGATTAAATTGCGTACCTATTCAAACTATAGTGATATATCTAAGTGGTATTACACCTCAATAACTCTATGTAGTATCTATAAATTGCCAATGAATCTCAGAGATAGAATTCTTCCTCCAACAAATCTGTACAACCCAAATCAATGGTGAAAACTCATAGGAACACATAGTCTCCATCCTCGAACTCCACATACATCCAACTTTGGTATGAATAAGACTTTCAATGAATCTGTATAGTCCTCATCCTCTCCTAGATAACCTAAACCTTCTCTATAGTGGATCTCACCAACTCTAGGCCCATAAGTGATGACTCCCCTAGGAAAGTCGTGCATAAGGGTGACCTATAAAGACATCCATAAAAGGCCTCAAATGGTGTAATATCGATGGTGGAATTTTATCTTTTGGTTTATGAAAACTTCGCTAATGGTAGTATCTCCTCCCAACTATGTCCAAAGTCAAACATTAATGCTCAAAACATGTATTCTAGAACCTGAATGGTATGCCCAGTCTAACCATTGGTATGAGGGTGAACAGTTGTTCTCAAACATAGTTGATTCTCAAGAGACTCCTTAAAACCCTTCCATAATCAATATGGGAAGTAAGTGTCATGGTACACAATGATCATTGAGGTAAATTCCTAGAGTCAGACCCTCTCATGTATGAAGATGTGTATCATGTTTAATACCAAACTATACCCACAAATAGCTACGAAGTGGGACAACTTGGTTAGTCAGTCTTTTATCACCCATATGGAATCATGTCCTCTGGATGTACATGGTGACCCAGTTATAAAGTGCATATATATTTCATCCCATATCCAATATGATGCCTCAGGGGTTTGAGAAAAGCCTAATCATCCCTGGTTCTTATCGTTTACTTATTGATAAGTAAGGAATCAAGAGATAAACTATGAAACTCCCTTCTCCATTCCTAACCACCAAAACTGATGTCAAAGATCCTAGTACATTTTTTCTATATATGTATGTACCACCAAAGGATGTGTATGAAAATATTACAAAATATTCCCATATAATCTCATGGTATCCTTCATGAATCCTCTTAAAAGAACAGTATGCTTCCCACCTTTATAAAATCCAATAATAGCGTGTCTATTAGACTTTAGAGTACATAAGTTCTCATATATAATATCCCCAATATGTTCCTCCATAACTTTTTGTACATGAATAGTGGTAAAAAAATATTTATTAGAGGTAATATGACCCATCAACAACCATAATGGTTATCTACAATGAGGGAAACTTCTATGAAACCTCACTTAGTAATTGTGAACATGATCTCCTATTGAGAGAATATGCTACCATGTTCTCCTCCCAGTAGTATAGATAGTCTCAAAGTCATAATCCTGGAGGAACCCTAACCATCACCTCCATGTCAAGTTATTATCCTTATGATATGATATATAATTGGGATTATTTTGGTCAGAATAGATGATGAACCACTCACCCATCAGGTAATTATGCCACATATTCATGGCGAAGAATACCAATTCTAACTCAAGATTAGGGGTTACATATATCTACTCATGTGGTTTCAACTAATGTGAACTATAGGTAATCACATCAGACCTCTACATGAGAAAAAAAACATGTGCAGTCCCTGATTCTTCTCATAACACTACATACTCGACACCCACATCTAGAAATCACAATACGGGAGTGCTCATCAATATCAACCTCAACTCGTGGAAATACTAATAGAACCTCTCCATCTAGATGAAAGGATACCTCTTTGAGGTCAATGATGTCAATAGGGATTATACCCTAGAGATGCCTAGTATGAATATATTATAGTAGCCTTCCAACCCAAAGAAGTTCGACACCTCTTTCTTTCTCTTGGGTGGTGCCCAAACTAACATTTCCTCGACCATTTCCTGGTCCACGATTACACCATATGATAATATAACGAGTCCTAGAAAGTGGACCTATTCAATCTATTATTGTAACTTTTAGAGATTCTGGTAAATATGGTTCCCTCAGTGTATGTCAATAACCATCCATAAGGGTCTCATGTTCTCCTCCTCAGATACCGGGTAAACTATGATATCCTCTATGGGGACTACTGTGAATGGGTTTAGGAACATATGAAATATTTGGCAAACCAGTCCCATGAACACTTCCATGTCGATCATAATTCCATTGGTAATCAACAAGTACTCATAGTGACAATAGTGACATTTTAATGTCATTTTCGGTACATCCTCATCTCATACTCTCATCTCTTAATATACTAATCTGAGGCCAATATTCAAGAACCTTTGGTCCCCTATAAATTGATCAAATAAGTAATAGATACATTTATTAGATACTTATTAGTTTTCATCACCTAGTTTAGGTGATGGTAGACCACACATAACCTGATGACACCTTCCACATTACTCGAGAACAATACTTACACTTTCTAGGGTGAAACACTGGGTCTAACAAATCCATTCATCTACAAGAACTCCATCTGCAAACATGGATCATGAAGCTACGTGGGATCCATATGACAGGATGGTTTTTATGTTTGGGTCATCCCAAGGTGTATATAAATATAGAATTATGTCTCTTTTTGGATAGGTAATCCTTGAATGTTCTTAGTAAATAAATCCTCACACTCTCCCACCACTGTAGGGAACTAAAAAATCATAGAATCCACTTCACCAAGTGTCATGATAGGAAAATAATGAGTAATTATATGAACTCTTTTATGTATGAGTCTATCCTACACTATGTGGGTTTTCATTTCACCCAAAAAGTAACACCTAGTCCCATCACTTTGGGAACACCGTATCCTTCTCCTAAAAGAATATATCTTGGAAGGAACTATATATAACCAGTTCATGACTATGATAACTTAATAAGGACTCATCATTTCTAAAAATAGATCCCAAATCAAAATCCCTTCTCTTAAAGTTAGGTCACACTATCAGCACAAGTCTGTGATCACTGAGCCATCTCCAATAGGAGTCTCCATGAACAATGTTTGAGTCCAAGTTCAACTGGAATCTCCAAGGCTCAACCTAGAGGAGTGGAAATAAAGGAATGAATCACACTTGTGTTATTAATACCATATATACGGTATAAAATGTATTGTCCATACCATGTTTCATACCAGGAGTGTCTAGGTTATAAGCCTCGATCACGTACAACTTCCCTTAAACTTTTCCCCTAGCTATCTAAGCCTGGCGTTGACAACCTAGGGATGGTGGTCATAACAAGTCAATATATTTACCACACACAAATACACTCCTAGATTCTATTCAATGTATTGTTCCTTATATACTTATATTCTATTATCATTGCCTCTTCCTAGGTGGCCCATCCACTCTCTCTATCAGCTATACTGCTAGTTAAACAATTTTGTGGAATATATCCCCTTCGATCACAAAAGTAGAACCAAATATCCTAGGGATGGATAGACCCATTATATGAGACCTAAAATACCAACCATATATCCTAGAATTTCCTATTAATGTCTTGAATGATCAAGTCCCTTTTTCTGGCATCGGTTCCCTCCTACGAAAGTCTCAACACCTAAGTTCCCAATACCATCACCAACTATCTGCATATTCTCATCCAGGAAACTCTCGACCTCCAAGGAATACTCTATAACCCTGTCATAATATGTAATTTATACAGGTATAATTGTTTCTTGTATGTATCTCTGAATCCTCACTCGAAAATATGATCCTTCGAAAACTAATCGCAAACCATATCCATCGAGTAACTCATGAAGTTGGTGAAGCATCAATGAGTAATCATCCATTGTCATATTTCCCTGATGAAGCTGTAGTGTAGAGACCCAATGCATTAAATACATGGAAATTACATTACTTTTTCATAATACATAATACATAACAAAAAATGACACCCAAGGACCGTAATAGTTTAGTGTCTTTGGAAACTCGGAACATAATCATCTAATCATGGTGAAAGATCTCCAACATCTCCCATATAGATCTTCCACTTTTGTTTTCTTCACTAAAACCTTATTTATATCCCGAGGATAAGAAAACATATAAAGGGAGATCTCAAATTCTCAGTAAGTGTATGCATGGAGAAAATAAAACAAACCATATACATTTGAACATAACAAACATGAACATAATGTTTAAACATCATGATCTTGAGTTGTGAAATAAATATTGGAGTACATAAGGCATGGATCATAAAGGAACATTAATCATGATTGAATAGCATGAGAATAAAACATATAATTGTGGCTTACATTAAGCACATTATATGATTTTCATAGTTTCTTAGGAATTTCTGCGAAGACCATCATAGTGGACAATGTCCCTTACTGAATCGAGTTCACTCCTCATTTCAGTCCTGTATCACTGAACCAGATTAACTTGTCATTCCAGTCATGTCTATCTCATGAGATATAAATCTTTACCCAATGAATTAGAGGGTGATATAGGTCCCACCCATCTTATAATGAAATAATCCTTTCGTTTTCCACAAACTATACATAAATCATTCATCATAACCCAATGAATAAAAATGGGTTTCTTAAACATCATCCCATCATAACATAATCCATATAGAATAAATGGATAATATTTCATCCTAAGAAAAATGAAACCATGTAAATTATAAAGACATTATACTTGAAACATAAACAAATTAAATAATGTCACCTTAGATGGAAAATAGTTTCGATAAAACACTTGAAATGAATTCTGGAGGAAAATATCCTTTTTTCTTCAAAATCATTTAATTTTCACAAAATGCAATGAAATTTTAAAAGAAAAGGATTTTGTTGAAAATAATTATGAAATTTTGTATAGGAATATTTATGTAAATGAGGCATTATGAAATCATAAAAATCTGTTATTTCCATATTAGTTAAAAAAACACTCTCTTCGTACTTTTAACGGAAAAGTCAAAAACTACCACATATGGTAAACAACAGAAATATTCCTTCCAAAACACAAAGTAAACATAAAATAGGTGTAAACATGACTTTAAAAATACATGGAATAATATTAAACACTTTATGAAAAACATTTTTATGGACATAGATGAAAAATATAACCCCAGTAAATAATTATGTATAAGCAATCTCGGATAAAAATGAGATTGAAAAATTATCTGTTACCTTATATCCAATTTCTTCCATATGTGTCTGAGACTCCTGTATAGTGGGTTTAAACATATTATTATCTTGTAATAGAATCATAATAATATTTATTATATCATATATTATTCACTTATGACTTTATATTAACCGTTCATTTGTCAATTCCATGTAAAAACAGTGTTTTGGGTAAAATCGTTTCATTTATCGTACATGTTTGGACTTATTGTTCTTGATATTATTATTACGTATATCATGATTTAATAACTCCCAGAATGTAAATCATTGTTTATATATCATATATATATTCAGTATATATATATATAATAGATAGATAAATGAAATGAAATACACCATTCATGGAGATGGTAGGCCCTACGTAAGCATGAACACCGTTTTCCTTTCCTTATAGACTTGAATGGAAGAAAGTATATGACATATATATATATATACATAAATCAAGTAGCATTATTATGTCATATATTTCATTATTATTCATTATATATACTTTATAATTATTCTTTAATGGTAAACATGGAGAATGAATCTCATCGTGTCGTGGAGACGGTAATCCGTGCGTACGCACAAGCGATGATATCGTTCCCATAATTATTGAATAGAATATGAGTGGATGATATAATATATCATAACTTATATAATGTTATAATAATCATATATAGTTACTCTTTACACCATTATACCCATCCATCTAAGGTGGTGGTAGAAAAACATATTACACCGCAGCGTGGAGACAATATTCTGTACGTACGCACACACGGTGACTTTGTTTTTCATAGGATGAATATAAGGTAAAAGAGGGTTGTTTAATATTTATAATAAAATAAAATTATATCATTAATACTGGTGATGTTACTTTATAATGAAAAAACTACATAATATGAAGTAGAAGAAGAAAGAAACTTGAAAGAATCGGTAGAAGAGGTCACCTCTTCTTCAACGTACCTCTTTTAAAATTCCACTTAGGAAACTAGAGTTGGACTTTTGAGAATACCATAACCTCTATGATATAACTAGAGAGGTTTAGAAGATAAATTTTAAGGGTTTGTCCAAGATTGAAGGCTCTAAATTTTGTAAATAGGAGAGGGAGGAGGTGCCCTTTTATAAGAGGGGTGAGAGGCACCTTAGAAAAAACGTAACATATTATTTTATAATAAATTCATATCCACTTTATAATGGCTTAAAAGTGACTTATTTAGAGGATATGGTACGTATGGGTCTAAATCCTATCAACCAATAGGTTTTAGACAATTTTAGGTTACCATTTTATCCTTATCATTTAGATTTAACTCTAAGTTAAATAATTTATCTTTTATCTTGTCTTCTTTTATTCTTACACTATATGGTTAGTAAACATACATTAAACTACCAATATAACCCCAATTAGTTCATTAATGTCGTATATATTATTATATAAGACTTTTTTCTGAACCTTAGATTTTTAGAACCATTATATCAATTAATAATATAATATTTGTTTTAAAAACACTTTTATGTCAATTTTGACACTATTTGGTATTTTGTTTTCTCTAAATTAATAATAGCATTATTACAAAAAAAAATCATCTATCCAACCCTAATATGTTATATTAACCTATAAAATTATTTTAATTCATAAAAAGTCTCACATTACATTTATTTGGGTATTTATAATATCAATTATGTTAATATTTCATTAATAAGGTAATTACTGCATCATCATTGTGTCATAAATAAATTAAACTAATTAATCTCTATAAAATATAAATAAAATACCATTATGTAGGAAATATTTTTATATTTATAATTAATATTTATAGTCAAATTTATCTTATGTATAACCCTATATTAAAAATGTTTTAGTTATTAAACTTTGATTTTAACTCTTTTAACTATTCTTTAAATAAAATAATAACAAATGTCCTAATATAATCCACGTGGACGAAAGAGGTTAATATTTTATTCCTAAGGTTGTTTATTTTCGAATTATACTTAGCGAATAGAATTAGGACATTTTTTAGGGTAATAATAATATCATTTTTACCCTTAATTACTTTATTTAATTTTAACAGTGGTAAATAAAAGTAAAAAGTTACTATTGACCATAAATTATTTTTATCTTATTGAACTACATTTGACTCCTTCATATTAACCATGTCTCTCTGATTTTTCAAATTCACATCACAAAAGGGGTAAAATTAAGTTTTATGTACAATTGCAAATGCTCCTAGGAGGTGGGTAAAAGACGGTAAAAAGTCCAATAAAATTTGTATATATCAAAAATTATTATAAATTGACTCCAAAAAATTACATTGAACATATATAGATATTATGTGTATATTTTGACCTAAAATAAATTTAAATAAAATAAATAATTATTTAAATAATAATTCAGTTTTAAACTATAACTCATTATTTTTCACTATTCATCAAAAATTGAATGTTTTTAGAAAAATACCAAAAATTCACTCCCAGCTAATTTCGATATTTAGAATCCAAAACTGAAGTCCATTTTGAAAGATAAATATTATAAAATTTCAAAAATTGGTTATTACTATTCATAACTGCTAGTTTATATAATATTTTAATAACATATCGTTGTTTAGTGAAACCCAGTATTGCGTACTACACACGCTATCGAGGAAGGTCGTGATTGCGTGAAATGCAAGCCATGTCAAGGCTGCATGTAGTGAAAGCTCCCTTTGGTGATGCATATAACATAATCAAAACTTAATTCATTTATACATTAAAAAAATCTATACTTACTGTTGCGTAGAATAATTTCCACAAAACGAACTGGAAATTGTGTGTTACACAAGCCAAGAATAGTGTTTCATATACTGCAAGCTAATATGTTGTTGCGTATAGTACAAGCTAATCTTGGTGTAGTGTACAATAGAAGACATCAAAGAAATTAAAAATAATATTTCTCATAAAATCTCAGGGTGTTACATTCTACCCCCCCTTAAAATGAATTTCGCCCTCAAAATTCATCAACGTTATAAATGGTTTACTACCTGAAAGATTCATTCATAGAAACCCACATTGTAAAAAGGAATACCAAAACATAATTTTAAAAACTAATGTATGAAACGTAACGGTTACACAAATTAACTCCTCACTAGGATTCCACATAGGAGAACATAGGTGAATATATGGATATGGAAGAGAAATCAAACCATCAAGTTCTGATAGAGAGTGGTAGATAACATGGCTATGAAAAATCCAACAATCACAAAGCCATAAATTTGTGATGATCTAAGGTACCATCAGATTCATCGAAAATGAGGGTACTAGGACAATGTTTTTGGTTTTCAATATCATTTCCCTAAAGTTGAAAATTTTGAATTATAATAAATACTTACTTGATTTTGGTACATTCTCACTATTTTTTGTGCCTTGAACAATTTCCACTTCATCTCTTAAAGAAATGAAGTTTAATTTGCCTTCAGTGAACTGTTAACAGATCATGCTATAGAATGAAATGTCATTCCATCTGTCTCAAACATAAGGTCAGAAAAAGTTATATACATAAGTGCATCTATGCTGAGATTAATCATATATGATTCCAAAAATGGACATATACTTCCTCTATCATACCGCTTAATAAAATAAAACTTGTTTTTACTAACCAGGAACTTCTGTAGGACATGGTTAGGCGATAATGGCCCGTCTCACTTCGGTTGTGGGTACGATTCCCATACCATTGTCCGACGCGACAGGTTGTCGCCTGCCCTGCAGGTTGTCCCTTTTTCTAAAACTACACTATTATAACATTACAGAAATAATATCGAAAAAAAATTTCTATCCATAAACAATACTATCTAATGTCAAACATAATCCATTCCAATATTTAGGCTTATCCAAAATACATATGTCCAATATCATAGTATAAATAAAACTATTACCTGAAGATTCACATAACAAGAACGTGAATACCATCATTTATCCACCATATATCATAAGATATATATTGTTGGTCACATTCCAAACATTTTAATAAATTAATCAAGTATTCTTTTGAAACATGAATTACCATAGAACCTTAGTGAAAACATGAATGTTTCCAAAAGTTAACTCTTTCCACATACCAAAATCCCAATTTTTATATATACTCAAACCATGATATCACGTTGTCCTTATATCAGTCATGAGCTCATGAATACTATTAAACATTTTATTTTATCCTTATCCCTTCATTATGCGCATATCATATACTTTCCCAATTAACTTTTCATGGTTACCAGTACCATTTAACTTATAATTTCAAATACTTTTGGAAAAAATAATAGTGTTTCAATCCTTAGATTTTCTTTATTCCATATTACCATACATTATTCTTGATAAACATGAAATCATTCCAATACCTTCTTAAACCATTGATCGAGCTTCGTCGTTTTATTTCTCAACACTACTTTCATCTCATATATCATTTGTAGTCTCTTCATCATCATCAACACAAATACTACCCATATGACCATGCTGTTTTTATTCATTAGATTTTCCTTTAGGGCATCTATTTTCATAATTCCCATACATTCCACATTTAAAACATTTAACCATTGTTGATGTCTTAGCAATACTCGTATCCTTTTCCATTGTGTTAACTAGTCCTTTTTCTTTGCAATTACCAGTTTTTTGTCCTTCCTTTCCACACCCAAATCATCTTCTAGTTTCTTTGAAACATTCTCCTTGATTCCTCTGCCCACATGATTTACATGATGGAAATTGAACTTTATTTCCTCTATGATCATCAGGAAACTCCATCTTTCTCTTATTAGCTGAGTCGGGAAACTTAAAAAATTTGAGATTATTGATCATGTTATGAGATTTCTGATTAGGCATAATAACGATGTTTAGACTTCCAAATCTTGTTTCATTTGGTTTCTACTGAAGAATATCATTCCATTGTCCATCATATTCTCCATTAACATGTATCCTCTTATTTCTTGCCATGTCTTAAAACCCAAAATGAATATCATTAGAGGTAAGAATCATACTAGAAAAAAAAACATAATCAAGGGGAAGTACTTTCAATATCTATCATGTTAGGTTTAATCCTAGGTTATTCATGATTGTTATCATAATTCTCAGATTTTAACCTATACTTTATACTTAACCTTACAGACATCCCTAGACATACCATAGAAATATCACTTGGGATCTCGCTAATGTTATCACATACTAGTTTCCAAAGGTTTACTAAAACATCGCTCTGATACCAACTATCGATACCCAAAGTTGAAATACATGGAAATTACATTACTTTTGAGAGATATATCATACATAACAAAAAATGACACCCAAGGACCATAGTAGTTTAGCGTCTTTGAAAACTCAGAACATAATCATCTAATCATGGTGAAAGATCTTCAACATCTCCCATAAAGATCATCCACGTTTGTTTTATTACCTAAAACCTTTATTTATATCCTGGGGAAAAGAAAACATATAAAGGGTGATCTCATATTCTCAGTAAGAGTAAGCATGGAGAACATTAAACAAACCATATACATTTGAACATAAAAGAACACGAACAAAATGTTTAAACATCAAGATCTTGAGTTGTGAAATAAATCATGGAGTAATTAAGGCCTAGATCATAAAAGAACATTAATCATGATAGAATATAATGGGAATAAAACATGTTATTGTGGCCTCCATTAAGCACGTGAAATGATTTCCATAGTAGCCTAGGCATTTCTTCCAAGACCATCATAGTGGACAAAGTCCCTTTCTGAATCGAGTTCACTACTCGTTCTAGTCCTGTATCACTGATCTGGATTAACATGTTGTTCCATCCATGTATATCTCAAGAGATATAAATCTTTACCCAATTCATTGGAGGGAGATATAGGTCTCACCCATCTCATAATGAAATAATTCTTTCATGTTCCACATATTAAACATAAATCATTCATCAAAACCCAATGAATAAAAATGGGGTTCATAAAAATCATCCCATCATAACATAATCCATATAGAATAGATTGATATAATTTAATCATATGAAAAATGAAACCTTATAAATTATAGATACATTATATTTGAAACATAAACATATTAAATAAGGTCGCCTTATATTTAAAATAGTTTTTATAAAACACTTGAAATGAATTCTTGAGGAAAATATACCTTTTTCTTCAAAATCATTTTATTTTCACAAAATGCAATGAAATTTTAAAAGAAAAGGATTTGGTTGAAAATAATCTTGAAATATTGTATAATGATCATTATGTAAATAAGGTGTTATGAAATCATAAAAATCTGTTCACTCCGTATAAGTTAAAAAAACATTCTCTTCGTACTTTTAACTGAAAAGTCAAAAAGTTCCACATATGGTAAACAAAAGTAAGTTTTCTTCCATAACACAAAGTAAAAGGAAAATAGGGGTAAAAAAGACTTTAAACATACATGGAATAATATTAAACACTTTATTATAAACATTTTTATGGACATGGGCGAAAAATATAACTCCAGTAAATACTTACGTATAAGCAATCTCAGATAAAAATGAGATTGCTAAATTAACCCTTATCTTATATCCAATTTTTTCCATATGTGTCCAAGAATCCTGTATAGTGGGTTAAAAAATATTATTATCTTGTAAAAGAATCATAAGAATATTTATGATATCATATATGATTCACTTATGACTTTATATTAACCGTTCATTTTTCAATTCCATGTTAAATAAGTGTTTTTGGTAAATTCGTTTCATTTATCTTACGTGTTTGGACTTTTTGTTATTGATATTATTATTACTTATATCATGATTTAATTACTTATAGAATTTAAATCATTATTTATATATCATATATATATAATAGATAGATAAATGAAATGAAATACACCGTTCATGGAGACGGTTGGCCGTACGTATGCATGAACGCCATTTTCATTTCCTTATTGACTTGAATGGAAGTAATTATATTAAATATATATTTATACATAAATCAAGTATCTTTATTATTTCATATATTTCATTATTATTCATTATATATATTTTATAGTCATTCTTGAATGGTTAACATGGAGAATGAATCTAATCGCGTAGTGGAGACGGTAATCCGTGCGTATGCACGAGCGATGATATCATTTCCATAATTATTGAATAGAATTGTATTGGATGACATAATATCTAATAACTTGTATAATGTTATAATAATATTATATATTTATTCTTTACACCATTATACACATCCAAGTAAGGTGGTGGTAGAAAAACATATTACACCACAACGTGGAGACGGTATTTCTTATGTACGCACGTGTGGTGATTTTTTTTTCATAGGATGGATAGAAGGTGAAATATGGTTGTTTAGTATTTATAATAAATTATCAGTATATAATTAATACTGGTGTTATTACATTATAATGAAACAACTAAAGAAGATGAAGTAGAAGAAGAACGAAACTTGAAAGAATCTGTAGAAGAGATTACCTCTTCTTCGACGTGCCTCTTTTAAACATCTTCTTAGGGAACTAGAGTTGGTTTTTTGGGATGACCAAAACCTCTATGATATAAATAGAGATGTTTAGAAGATAAATTTTTAGGTTTTGGCTGAGTTTGAAGGCTCAAAAATGTCTAAAGAGGAGAGGGAGGAGGTTCCCTTTTATAAGAGGGGTGAGGGGAACCTTAGGAAAAACATAAAATATTATTTTATAATAAATTCATATTCAGTTTATAATGTATAAAAAGTGTCTTTTTTCGAGGATAGGGTGGGTATGGGTCACAATAATCTCATAAAATAGGTTTTAGACAAGTTTAGGTTACCATTTTAACCTTATCATTTAGATTTAACTCTAAGTTAAATAATTTAACTTTTACTGTGTCTTCTTGTATTCTTACACTATATGGTTAATGAACATAAAATAAACTACCAATATAAGCTCAATTAGATAATTAATGTCACATATATTATTATATAATTATTTTGGCCGAACCTTATATTTTTAGAACCATTATATCAATCAATAATATAATACTTGTTTTAAAAACTCTTATATGTCAAATTTGACACTACTGGGTATTTTGTTTTTTCTATAAATTCATAACAGCATTATTACTTCGCTAAATATTCATCTAACCAACCCTAATATGTTATATTAACCTATAAAATTAGTTTAATGCATAAAAATTATCAAATGTCATTTCTTTGGGTATTTATAATATCAATTATGTTAATATTTCATTAATAAGGTAATTACTACATTATCATTGTGTCAAAAATAATTTAAATAATTTAATGTCTATAAAACATAAATAAAATACCATTATGTTGGAAATATTTTTATCTTTATAATGAATACTTATAGTCGAATATATCTTATGTATAACCCTATATTAAAATTTTTTTCGTTATTAAACGTTGATTTTAACTCTTTTAACTCTTCTTTAAATAAAATAATAATAAATTTCCTAATCTAATAAATGTGGACCAAAGAGGTTCATATTTTATTCCTAAGGTTGTTTATGGTAGAATTATACTTATCCAATATAATTAAGACATGTGTTAGGGTAATAATAATATCATTTTTACCCTTAATTACCCTATTTATTTTTAACTGTGGTTAATAAAAGTAAAAAGATAACATTCACCAAAAATTATTTTTATCTTATTGAACCAAATTTTAATCCTTGATATTAACCGTGTCTCTCAAATTTTCTAAATTCAACTCACAAAAGCAGTAAAAGTATGCTTTATATACTATTGAAAATGCTCCTACAAGGTGGGTAAAAGATGGTAAAAAGTTCAGTAAAATTTTTATATATCTAAAATTATTTTAAATTGAATCCAATGAATTAAATTGAACTTATATAGGTATTATGTGTCTATTTTGACCTAAAATGAATTAAAATAAAATAAATAAATATTTAAATAAATATTCAATTTTAAACTATAACTCAGTGTTTTCCTTATTCATAAAAAATTTAATGTTTTCAGAAAAATACCAAAAATTCACCCTATGCTAATTTTGATATTCTGAATAAAAAAATGAAGTCCATTTTGAAAGATAAAATTTATAAAATTTCAAAAAGTGGGTATCAATATTCATAAAGTCTAGTTTATATGATATTTTAATAACATATCGTAGTTTAGTGAAACCCGGTATTGCGTACTACAGATGCTATCGAGGATGGTCGAAATTGCATGAAATGCAAGCCATTTCAGGTGTTTGTGTGGTGAAAGATCCCTTTGGTGTTGCCTATAACATAATCAAAACTTATTTCATTAATACATTAAGAAAAATCTATACTTACTATTGCGTAGAATAATTTCCACAAAATTAACTAGAAATTGTGTGTAACATGAGCCAAGAATTGTGTTGTGTATACTGCAAGCTAATATGGTGTTGCGTATAGTACACGCTAATCATGTTGTAGTATACAATAGAATACATCAAAGAAATTAAAAAGAATAATTATCATAAAATCTTGGGGCGTTACATGTAGAATCCCTTAGATTCATACATCACCACAACATATATTGATAGAAATGTTTTATTAAAAGGAACTCAAACAGTAACTATGATGGAGATGTATCATCATACTACTAGGTCACTAAACTCCATTATTGTCTTTTGGAGCCAAGGAGAAGGCTCGTGACAAGGACCACCATCTGATTGTTGGTGTACTGACAAGAAGAAAAACATACACAACTGACTCAAGACAATCCTTAGACACATATCAGTGGGGCTTTCCTTAGAACCTGATTGGTTATTTTCACTGAAACTCGCGAAGTGTGCTCATCTGGTGAACCTCATCTACTAGAACTAATGTTACCATATGTTTCTCAAAATATGGTGGTTTAACAGGTTTACCACATATAGGTAAAACCTTATGAACATGTCCATGTTTCAATGCCTTATCACTAAGGGAATCATCGTCATGATCCTGATAGTGAATCATTCATGGCACACATTGCAGAGGCATTACTACTGTAGATCTGGGAAGGGATGTGCTGAGTTTTATCAGCGCTAAGCAAAACATGATGATAAAAGCCCCACTATTATTAGCAATAGCTAAAAGTGCTAAAAGGCCGATTTTATCATCACTAAAACAAGCACGGATAAATATTTTAAATAAAAATTATTTTTAATATATATAATTATTATAATTATATTCAAAATTAAAGTTTATTTACATACATTAATTAAAAAACACATGTTTATAATTAATAAAAATATGTTATATTATAATATTTGGTTAATACATCAAATATATATATATATATACTTGTATATAATGTTTAAAAAATTATTTATAATATTAAAAATATATAGTTATATATTTAAATAACAATAACATTATAATCTTTTTTTTAATAATAAATATATTTTATACGTTTATAATTATATATTTATAATTATATATAAATAATTTTTTAAGATAATTATTTATAAATATAAATATAAATTTATATAAAAATATATATATATTTAAATAAATATATGTCTATAATTAATTTGATAAATAAGTAAATAAATAAATATCCTAAAATAATGATGGTATTCATAGACGTGATTACCATTATTTATGTTTATATATTAATGTTTGAGTATAATTTATGTTATATGTTCATAATGTTTATCTGCGCATGTTGTTGTAAGTTATGTTTTAAATTTTAAGATCACCTATATTATGATGACGTGCATGCATATGCTATGTATTCATCATTATGAATGTTTATTTATAAATTGCCACTTGTATGATTCATTCATGTTAAACCCATAAACTTATGATGTTATACTACATATTTATAAAATTACAATGAGTATATTTAAATAATAAAATATATATATATATATTATTTATAATTTTTAAAAAATTATATTTAAATTCCTTTTAAATATATTTATTTATAATAATTATTATTACTATATATATAAACATAAATGATTTTAATATCACAATAAAAACATTTATTAAAATTTTATAAATGTACATATTGATATATTAATATATATACATATTAATAAGATTTGTAAAAATATTTATTTATGATTATTATTATAAACATATATACATATATATTATACAATTTCTAAATTATAATGAATATATTTATATTATTTAAATTATATAATTATATATCATTTTATAAATATATTTATAAACATTTTAAAATATAAAAACATATTTATAAATATATATAAATATATATAATTATAATTAGAAATATATATATATTTATTATAAATATTGGATTATATATAATTTTAAAATAATAAATATTTTAAATATAATTATTATTATTGTATAATTATAAATAAATATTTATTCATATATAGTTATAATAATAAATAAAGGTTTATTTATTTAAGATACAATAAGATTATAATAAATATATTTAATACATTTATTATTATAAAATTTTTGTTATATATAAATACCTTTTAAATATATTTATTTATAAATATATTTATAACTATATATATATTAGGTGCATGAGGGTACCATTATAGTTAAACACACACACCTCACACACCTGCCGAAAAGGTAAGCCATAACACCCCATGGAAATTTCCCACCCATCAATCCTTATTTATTCAGCACAAGGCTTGTAGACGAAGTGGGTATGAATCCAATTACATGGCCCATAGGCCCAATGTGCATGAAATCCCATTACATGGCCCATAGGCCCATAAGTTTGAACAAAAGGCCCACCGGTGAATAGTACTGCTATTATACCAGGATATTTATAATACTTGAAATAGTATTACTACCACTATAATTCTAGCTAAAGTGCCTACCACAACTACAATGTCGTCTTGGCTAAAGTTCCACCATTGCAACAATACCAGTAAATAGCTGTTATAGTACCTTCACTCTATGGGTTTTGAACCCCCAACCTTGATGTAGTATTATGAGGTTATATATATATAATTATAATAGTTAGGGGTTGTCATAGTGGTAAGCACCCCATAATACTACAAAAAAAATTGGGGTTGAAAACCTATTGGAAATTGGATACAGTGGTAGTATTATATCATACTGTAGCAACGGTGGAACAGTTTATCGATGACATTTTAGTGGTGACAGGAACTGTAGTGATTTTAACACTGTAGTATGGACTATGGCAGCAAAGCACAACAACTCACTATAGGGCCATTAGGTAAAATATTTTCACCTTTATGGCCATGTAATGGGATTTCATGCCCACTAGGCCTACAAGCCATGTAATGGGATTCATGCCCATAGGGCCTATAGGCTATGTATAGAATAAATACGGATTTATGTGTGGGATATCCCCTAGGGGGGCTATGGTATGCCTTTTAGCCTATATTTGGGGGGGAAGAGTGTGGGTTTTTAAATGAAATTGTTCACCAAATGTACATAGCGGGAACTGTAGCAGCTGGGAATATTCCCCCGTTTGGGCCTTCGGGACACCAATTTATTCCCTGGGTCCTTTAAGGCCTTCAGGCCACCCAGGCCTTCTGGTCAGTAAGGCCTTAGGGAAACCTCAAGGCCTTCGAGCCTCCTTTAAGTGCAGAAGCAAACTAGACAACCTACAAGGAACAAGATCTATAGGGAGGATGAGCAAGGAGCTTTCACTACAGCAGAAGCTAAACAGATTGCAAGAATGAGAGGGTATGGTACCTGCCATCAGGAGAAGCCTGTGCATGCACAGGAATGCCTAGCTGAATAACCATGCGAAGGTGGAGACCTTATTTCACGATGAAGATGTTGGGAAGGAGATGTTCCAAGTAGTTAGTCTGGATTGTATGTAATGTTTGAAGCCTACGGGCAATGAATTCCTCTAAGGCCTACGTGTCATGTAATACTTTCACTTACTGGCATTATAAGGGTTCCACCTAACCCCTTGAAAGGTGGATTATAAAAAATCAATAAAACATGAAAGCCTTCACGCCATTGGAGGTAAGTAATATAAATATTTAAATAATTATAAAATCATAATAAATACATTTATTATAATTTTTTAAATATATATATCCATATATTAACAAATAAATATATATATACCTATTTACAATTACATACAAAAAAATTAAAAATATATTTATTTATAATTATAATTATAAATAATGTTTATATATTTAAATAATTTTAAAATTATATTTATTATTTTTATTATTTTTATAATTATATATAATTAATATAACTATCATATATAAATATAAGAATAAGAATATAACAAATATATTAATTAAAATTTTATAATTTTTAAATATATATAGTTATAAATATAAATAAATATTTATTTATTTAAATAATTATAAACGTATAATAAATATGGACAGTATATTATTTAATATAATATTATATTTACTTAAATACATATTTATTAGTTTATAATTATAATTATAAGTATTATAAATATATTTATTATTATTGTTTATTTATAAACAAAAAAAATATAATAAAATATTTATAAGATTATAATAAATATAATTATTATATTTATAATTTTATGAATATGTATAATAATATATATAATTTCATAACATTAGTCTTTATGAGTGCATTTTTATCATTGATAAATATCACCTTTGTCGGTACTAAAAAACACTGATAATACGATTCTTTATCAATGTTATAATTATTGTGCTGATAAAATGTGTTGTTATGAGTATTTTTAATATAATCTCTGATTAAACAACTATTTATTCGTTATCTTTTGAAAGTATTGATAAAAAATTTACAGTTACTTATAAAAAACAATAATAGATCGCCATATTACCGCACCTTCAAGCATTCACACAATTGCAATGCTTCCATCACCACTCAGCTTCTAATTCACCTTAGCTTTCAACTCTGCCTCCACCTCTGCCTTCATTACCTCTCACCTCAATATTTTGTATAACCAGAGTTTTGTTTCTACCATCATTGTCCCACATCCGCCACTGCTTCCCCACCCCTATTGTTGCCTCTACTACCATCACCTTCATTATCGCTCAACTTCATTGCTTCTCAACTTCCCCCAACATGTCACCTCCTTAGTTCACGACTACAAAGTTCTCATGAGTCTTATAACTCAAAGTAGCACCACTACTTCACCCATGTCAAAAAAAAAGAAGTATGCATACAACTAAAGTGTGTATGTAAGGTCTGATAAATACATTCCTAGTAGGAATACTCCAAATTCCCAATATAATAAATTTATAAATTATTCCAAATATTTCATGTTTAAACTATATATATAAAAGTGATACCTTTGAATTTTTTTAAATAAAAGTCACAAGACTTATCATATACAGGGTTTGTAATCATGAATGTTGTGCGATAAAATACATTTTAATAAATAATTATAAAAAGGATAGAATCATTTTTTTTAATAATCATGTGTAGGTACTGAGGTAAAAAATTGATAAAATCTCTTATCCTTATCATGAATATATCCATAACTAATATCCAAACTGTAATCATATACACAATTAAAATGCTCAATGTATCCAATCGTTCATATATCGCCATTTATATCTTCATCCTATTCTAGAATGAAGCCCATAATAAAACTATCCAGTGTATCATAATGACAATCCACTCAAGAAATAATCATATCATTATTACTAGGACATAAGGTATATATATTTTCCTCAGAACCAACTTGTAACTATTCTTAAGAAATCATCCTAGCACCTACTTCATTTCCCTATGAATTTCTTAATTATAGTTCATGAATTTAGGTTTTCCAAATACAATTCATGATTTCATCCCATTAAGTATCCTTTATACATATCAATATGATTTTCCCATGAATATGAATATCATAATTAAAAGGAAATTGTAAGGGAAAGGGGAGTTCATGAAATATCCATGTTAATGGAATAAAACAATAATTATAAAAATGGGAATCCTATATAAGAAAAACATCGTTAAATATATATAGTTCATATCTAAACATTCTTTAAAATAATAACATTAAATTAAATCGAAACTGGTCTTGGAATTCTTATAGAAAACTTATGAGATTCATAGTAAATCAATGGATTATTGAATATTAAATTTCACACATTACAGAATATTTCGAAAACAAGGAAGTGACAATAATATAGTAAATGAAGACCATAAAAATTTATCAACATAAATTTAGTTCCAATCATAACACTAACTAAATAAATAAACCACATGTGGTCTGTAAGGGTAATGGATTAACATAGGGACACATACTAGTAATAATTGAATTCATTTTGAATGATTTTAAAAATACTATAAGAAATGTGGAAATATTCCTCGAAATTTACATGATTCTCTAGAAAAAATATCCCCAAATAAATCCCATAATATTTTGAACAAATTACTACCATGACCGTATGAGAGAATGATAATGGAGTAAGAGGGAGAAATAAGGTTGAAATAAGAGATAAGGAATACATAGTCAATAAATACATTTAGTTTTAAAATAGAATAAGCATGATTAATGTTGAGATTATGGGGAGGAAAGGGGTGGCCAAAATTTAGAGATCTGTTAAGGATTCTTGAGAAGTGACAGAGTGAAATTAGATTCCTATTGTTAAATTAGTATTTATAAAAGTAAAATAATTTAGATATTAAAAATATTTATATGATATATAAATTAACAAGATTCATATTCATAGAGTTCAAGAAACTATCTTCCTCATATGTAAGAATACCCATTTTTCACTATCCACATTCATTGCCTCATTCCAAGACATTCACGATAACCATTCCTATTGGAAAATTCAAAAAAAATTAAAATTTTTACATTAAAATTAAACTAAAAGATAAAATATATTAATAAGAAATTATGTACCTAGAAATGAAATTTTGGGTATTATAATTCTCTACAACAAGTCACTTTCTACCTCGATAATTTTTGGATGAAGATTATCAACCTATGAAGTGGTGAGGATAATTATCCCTAATATAATAATCCCTCTCCATTGTATCATGAGAATCATTTATGTGTTTCCATGTGATATGAACTAATAAAATAATAATTCTCTATTGTCTTTCAATCTATGAATTAATATTTCAATTTGGTTTCTCACCCACTGAAGCATCTGATTAACATTTTAACTCTTTCCATCTAAAAATTTTCAAGGCTTAAAGGTGGTAATTCTTTGATTGAGAGACATTGATGATATTGTGAAACAATTTCATTTGAATAAGTATTTTCAACTGATATTTGACATTTCCCTAATTTTCAATAATTTCAGATGTTATCACATACCTAAATATTAGATTCCCCCTTTCCCCACTAATTAGTGGCCTAATTAAAGAAAGTGTTTCACGACTTCATGATCTCAAAAAAAATTACCATGACCTCTAAAGTGTATTCACACATGAATAATGAATCCTTTCATCTGTCACAGCAGAATTTCAAACAAATTAAATCTTTATTTCCATATCTTATGCAAATAATTAGTCCCTCCATTGATGGCACACAAATATCACAACATATAGAAGGAATATAAAAAATATATAGGTCATATAAGGGTCTATAGCAAGAAAAATTATATAGGGTACCCCAGGAAAATTCACCATCTCATGCACATACACTTTCCCAAGATCCTTGACCTCCATTTTTCCATTAATTTTAATAAAAAAGCACTAATTTAGTCAGTTAGGAAAAGATTTTCTAGATATAATTATTTTTTGTATTTATTTTTATAAATAACAATTTTATTGAATCAAATTTGGTGAATATGAATAATTAAGGGATGGATTTCAATCGTATCACAAAAGATTTTGAAGATTACCAATTATTCTATTATCAACTGAAACCACAAAAGGGATAGATGAAAATTCACCTAAGGATGACCCTTTCATTATGAAATCACAATAGTTTCATAGTGGTCCCAATATATATGGGGTATTATATGCTATATGAGACCACAATGAAGGTATTTCATTACTTGATGATGGGGGAAAATCCCCACATCTATTAAAAAATGTTCAGTAATCATATTATATTTTATTTGTAATAAACATTGTGTTACCTCGTGTTATTATTTGTTTGATATTACATTATTTTATTATAAATTAATTTTAAGACCACTTTAATAGATTGTGAATTTTTCATCTTCTAGTGCTTCATATCATGAGGAAAAATAGGTCTCTCAAGCTGGTGCAGCTCCTATTGTAGATGAACAAGGAACTTTTGCACATGATGATTCTACCACTCTAGGGAAACAATAGATTTCTAAACCTATTACTGATCCCAGTGTAGAGGTAAAAAAACCATCTATACATATTAATGTTACCTCTGTATAGGGAAAACTTATTGAAGAGGTTGAATTTGAGTAAATGTTAGGAGATGATGGATCAATGATGCAGAAAAATCAGGAGCATCATATTTTGACGGTGTTAGAAATAATAATTTAGAAGGAAAGTGAAGGAATCAAATACAAGGTTATATGGATTGCACGAGGAAATCATGTTAACACAAAAGTCTATTTTCATTAGGTACATTTATCTATCCACTTAGAAACACACTTATCTTGATGTATATTCCTGGTACCATGTTGTTACCATTCATATGACACTAATATAAGAAGAGATTATGGTACATTATGATATCATTTATTTTTTTACTAATAAATAAAATTATAAAAAATTTACTTACTCCTCATTAACCCTTGAAAAATTCACTTATAGTAGATGAATCCCACAAGAAATATGTATTAATTATTGTTGGTAGGATTCACAAAGACTTTCACATAATTCTAATGAGAAATCATCTTAATAACGCCAAAGGTAAAATAAACCCACACCAACCACTTATGTATGCACACCTAATAACCCAATATTAATGGGATGAAATTACTAGCTGTTGTAGGGAGCTGTCTTTTCAGGTACATTGTGGATGGTAATATATATTTTTTAAATACACATATTTATTAATTTTATTAATAATTTTTTATTTAGGAAACAACAACAATGTTCTAAAAATACTGGACAGGAAAAAAACCAACATACCCTAACCATAATGGAAGGATGGAGTGCATTTTATTGAATGATTTTGTAGATATATAAATCTACTACAAAATTTTTATGTGAAATGGTAATACAACATAATTATGTTCATTAGTTAATATGCATATTTATGAATCCAAATTCAAATCAACATTCATACCACACCATGTGCTATGGATGGAGGCACAAAAAAAAAAGATATCGGATAATAATATTGGAAAACACACAAAAAGTGTTGGAAACATGAGTATATATGAAAAAAAATTATTGAAATAAATCTATATTATATAGTAATGATTAAAATTTTTCTCATATTTTATATCCATGATAGTCATAATAATTATCAACATATATGCTAGATTAATAACTAATATTAGTGGCCTTGAAGTGGTTAGAATAGTATGATTTCTTGAGAGGTTTGAGTATTCGGGGGATACCTCAAACTTATTTTGAGATAAAAGATACCAAAGTAGGATAAATATAAGAAAGTTAAAGATATTAAAGAATGATTTTCTTCCTTGAAGAACAATTTTATTGGTAGTATGAATTACTAAAAAATCTTATGGGTGAATCAAATAGTAGAAAAACTCATTAACAACCTTTATGTGAAGATCCCCACTACACTACTTTTTATGAAAAACAATCCCCCCAAATATCTTTCTTATTCAAGGTAATCAATATTCTAATATATATATTTTGTGTAATGTGAGTCAGATATAGACTAATAGCTTTCTTGTACTAATATTATATATTGTGAAAATGATTGTGATTAATATTTATCAACACCCACCCATTTCCTTTTAATGAGGGATATGGTGCTCCAATATCCAAGATGAAATGTTACACAATAGACCACTTCCAACAGGTTTTGTAAGAGTGGCGATTAACATAGCTCATGAGCATAGTGCTAAGATACATAAGGTCGACCAAGTTATTGGAACATTCATCGCATGAATGAAATATTTTTTAAAAAAATCATGCCGGCAAGAAGGTATTAATTTCAAATTTAGTTTTCATGATAAAAATTTAACAATTAATGAATAGTGGATAAAATTATGATTGTTATTACAGACAGATAAAGTGAATGGGGTGAAATGAAATGTTGACTCAAAATAGTCTAAAAGAACGAACAACCAATCAAAAAGATATCCTGAAAGCACCATTACACCACACATTCAGTATCTGCATTTACTCACATTGAACATTCATTTGAATAAAAAGACAAAACAATTATAGAATTGACATAGTTGATTTTGAAGAAAATATTTACAAAGAGGGAGGTATGGACAACATCAATTTTTTTTTTAATTTAAATGAAATCTAGAATTGTGAGTGGCGAGGATCCTTAGTTGTAAATTTATACAAGAGTTATGTTTTCATGATTTTATTTTTCAAAATATGACATACTATGTTGATTAGGACTAAATAAATTTCATATTTTTTGTAGGCATATATACTAATATCAATTTAAAGTATTTCACCATTAATAAAGTTAGAACCCTCTGTCCTTATGCCACATGTACAGAACGAAAAAAAATAGTATCTATAAACATGGATGAAATAAGGGAAAACATAGCCAAATAATTTGAAAGAAAACATAAATGTGACATACATTTCATATTACTAATGATGTAGAGGTAAAAATATTCCATTTAAAAATATAAAATATATTTTGAATTATGTCATTATTTATTCCTTTTTGTGTTTGTAGGAATCATTTTATACTCATTGTGGTCAATTGGGATATTCCAATGAATTATTTCCGAGATTCATTAAATGGATTACCCAAAAACCAACCACAAATTATGGAAATTATTAATTTTTAGTACAATAAATCTAGCATTTTAGAACTAAACATCACTTTGTATAAATTATGTTAAATTTTAATAAGGATTTCGTTATGAAAGGGATGTGTATAAATAACTGTAAAATAATTGCATGGGGATAATAATTGTGCACAAGGACCCTGACCAGTTCTAAAAAGAGATGTGTATTAGGGTATATATAATACAATTTCACAATCCAAACACTTTTAAAAAAATTATTATTTTCGTCAATGTTTATTTATTATAAGAAATATTACAATGGAAAAGAGTATGTTTTTTTTGTTTTTGAATTTATGAATGTTTATATTCCATCAACAGACACAGATCCCCAAAGATGTATTTTAAAAGATAATTACTATTTAAAATAAAATATTTATTAATACATTTTATATTTTTATTTTTCCAGCACTACTATTAATGTAGAAATAGATTCTATTCACAAGATGATATAGATTTTTATAGAAATGAATGGGCACTATACCTTATTATAAAATTTACCCAAATAACATGAATATGTGACATACATAGAAGTAATTAATTGTTTAATATTAATTATTAATGTATTTATTTTTAGTATTACTCATATAAAAATTGTTTTCTTATATAGGTGGTTCTCATTAATATTTATGTTTCATGAGTGTATACAACCATCATGAAAATTTAAATTCCTTCTGTATATTTAATTAATTTGATCATCATTTTATCTACTAGTTTTAAGATATTTTCCTTAGCATATTTGTCTAATACTTATTTATTTTTCTTCAAAATCTTTTGGCATGTCATATTTTCCATTTAAATATCCATAAAAATTCTATAAAAGAGGTAAAATGTTCATTTCATCCAAGGTTACCATGATTTCCATTTATTTTTCTTATTGATCAACTAATAGTGTAAATTGATATGATGTTCTTAGCTTAAAAAATTTTCTTTAATCAATATGATGTGTTAGATGCTCGAAAAATAAAGAAAATGATAATCATGTTAAAATTAGTAGGTAGAATTATTTTGAGACTTTGGGATGTGTTGTAATTAGTGGAAACTCAATTCGACACATCGTGTGACATGTGTAACTCCAGGTGCATCATTTTATTTAAAATTGAAATTATTTTTTGTAAAATAGAAAACTGACATACTCAATTCCAAAAAAAAGACATAAATTTTATTCATATTTTGGGACCATGATTCACAATTCATTTAGAATGTGTAGAAATTAGCGGAACCCCAATCAAATGCTTGGTGTGATGAGAATGACTGAAAGTGTCCGTTATTTTTTCAAAATCGACATTTTCCTTCAAAATATGTTACTCACTAAAAATAGAGAAAGGACACTCAGATTGTCTTCATAATTTAGGAAATCGATTCATAAATAATTTTTATCATATAGGAATTGATATAATTTCAAACTGTTATATGATGTGACTAGTATGAGTGAAAGTGCATGTTTCGAATTTAAAAATGAAATTTTAGTAAAAAAGACTGGTGACATACTAAAAACAAAGAGAACACTTATATATTGTTTTGATACTTTAACAAAATGATAAATGAGTCATTTAGGACCTGTAGGAATCATTTACACCTCAATCTAACCCACGGTGTGAGTTGTGTGACTCCAAGTGCATAATTTTATTAAAAAACAACATCAATTTTAGTAAAACAGAAAAAGTGACATACAAAAACCAAGAAAACACATTCCAATAATATTTATACATTGGATAAATGATCTTTAAGTCATTTGGTATGTGTAGGAATCAGATGAACCTCAATATGAGGCACATTGTGAATAGTATGACTCCAATTGCATCTTTTATATTTAAAATTGACAAAATATTTAGTAAAAATGACAAATGTACAAATAAAAAGTGAGAAAATGCATTCCAATTATTTTTATAATGTATTAAAATTATTCGTAAGTCATTTTGACATATAAGAATCATCCTCACCTCAATATGACATACGATGTGACCGATTTGACTACATGTGCATCTTCCTTTTTAAAATTGAAATCGATTTTAGAAAAAGGAACAAGTGATGTATTGGAAACCAAGAAAACACATTTTTATTATTTTGATACTTGAGGAAAAAAATCCATGATTCATTTAAGACAAATAAGAATTATTCTCACCTCAATCCAACACACGGTGTGATCGGTATGACTCAATCTTCAACTTTTTATATAAAATTAACATCAATTTTAGTAGAAAGGATCAAGAAACATGTTTAAAACCAATAAAATGAATTCATATTGTTTTTATACTATGTGGAAACGATCCATGAGTCATTTAAAACATGTGAGAATCATCTGCACGACAATTTGAGGCATAGAGTGGCATATATGACTCTAGGTGCGTCTTTTTTATTTAAATGTGAAATCAATTTTAGTAAAACGGATAACCGACCTACTCAAAATAGTTATAAATCATTAATATTGTTTTCTATAATTTATAAAAATGATCCATATGTAATTTTTGATGTGTATTAATCAACCACACCACATTCAGATGCATAGTGTGACCTACATGACTACAAATGCATCTTTTTATTTAAAATTTACATCAATTTTTGAAAAATTAACAAATTGAATTATGAAAAATATGAAAACACATTAGTATTATTTTGGTAAATTATTTAAAAAATCCATGAGTCATTTGGTATGTTTAGAAATCAGCTGCACCTCATTCTGAGGAACGGTGTGACCAGTATGACGCCATGTGCATTTTTTTATTTAAAATTAATAACAATTTCACGAAAAATGACAACTAAACTATAGAGGAAATTCATTCAGATTGATTTGATACATTATAAAAATGATACATTTTTCAATTGGGATGTTAAGGAATCATTGAAACCACAATCTGATTCCCGGTGTGACCGGTATGACTCAATGTGTGTCTTTTCATTTAAAATTGACATCAATTATAGTAAAACAGAAATCCTACCTACTGAAAAATGAGAAAATGAATTTATATCATTTTAAAACTCTAGTAAAATTATCCATAAATCACTTGTGATACGTAAGAATCAATTTCACCTCAATCAGACACATGGTGTGACTGGTATGACTCTAAGTGTGCCTTTTTATATAAATATATATTAATTTTATCAAAAGAAAAATATTAAAGACTTAAAACTAATAAAACTCGTTTTTATTGTTGTGATACATTAGTAAAATGATCCATGAGTCATTTCGGACATGTAGGATTTAGCTGCACTTCAATCTGATTCACGATGTGACCGATATAAATCCAATTGTGTGTTTTTATTTAAAGCTGTAATTAATTTTAGTAAAAAAGATAACTAACCAACTCAAAACTAATAAAACATAATTGGATTATTTTTATACTTTAGGAATATAATTCATAGGTAATTCAAGAAAAATATGAATTAGAAACACTTCATTCTAATTTTCGGTGTGACTGGAATGACTCAAAGTGTGTTTTTATTGAAATTTGAAATCAGTTATCATAAAAAGAAAAAATGACCTAATAAAAACTGATAAAATTCCTTCATATTTTTTTCATACATTTGGAAAATGATCCATATGTCATTTGTGATGTGTAGGAATCAACCGTACCTCAATATGACACACGATGTGATCAATAAGACTCCAATTTTGTCTTTTTTATTTTAAGTTGACATTAATTTTATAAAATGGGATAAGTGACATACTACAAACCAATCAAACACATTTGAATTGTATTGATAATTTTGGAAAATATTCCATGATACATTTGTGATGTATTGGAATCAGGCATAGCTCAATCAGACATATGTTATGTCTAGTACTGCTCAATGTTCCTGTTATTAGTTTAAAATTGATATTTTAGTTCTAAACATGTTTCACTCATTGAAAAACAAGAAAATTTACTCTAATTTTCTTGATAATTTATGAAGTAAATTCATAAGTAATTATTGACACGTGGGAAGAATTCTCACATAATACTGACAAAAATTGTGACCCATATGAATCAAAGTGTATGCTTCCATAATGAACTGAAATTTTAGTAGAAAATATTTGTGACATACTAAAAACTAAGAAAACACATTTGGATTGTTTTAATATATAAAAAAATGATCCTTATGTAAAATTTTACTTATAGGAATCCACCCTATCTCAATCCCATGAATGGTGTGACCAATATAACTCCAAGTGAATATTTATTTAAAAATGAAATTAATTTCACTAAAAAGAACAAGTGGCATACTAAATACTAAAAAAATGCATTTTAATTTTTTTGATACTTTTGTAAAACAATACATACCTCATCTGTGACATTTTTGAATCAAACACACCTCAATACAATGCACAGTGTGACATATTAATCAATGTGTGTCTTTTTATTTAAAGATTGAATTTTATTAATATATTTGTTCCAATTAAAATTAGATTTATTTATTTACAATATTACAAAAATATTTTTTGTTTTCATATATTTGTCGATAAATTTAAATTGTCTGTGGGTATTAATTGTTAATTAGTTATAGAAAACATTGTTTGAAATGTATATAGTAGTGTTTTTTTGTATTCGTTATGTAACATTTATTTCAATTAAATCATATATTTTGGGTATAGGTTACTAGTTATAGGAGGTTACTGCAATGTGATGTTATACAAATAGAACACAGTAGTAGATGAGGCCTTTATCAGTGCAAAAGTATCATAGATAAAGGGCATAATTTATGCGCCCTTTTTATTGTATTGGCAAAGGGGACTCCCAAATAATTGTGACCAGATTAACGACACTATTTAGTTCTATTAAATATTTTTCGTGAACTATTAAAGGGAATATCTCTAGTAGAGAATTTTAAAATTGAATATATGTACCACCATCAATGAGTATATATAGAGATCATGCTCAACAATTTTATTGAAAATAAAACTAATTTTTATATGATCAATGAACTAATGTTTTACCTGAAACCAATGTCTATATGTATGGAGTCAAAATAAGGTGATTTGAGTCATGATGTATGCATACATCGACTGTGGCACCAACACATGAGTCACTGGCTTGAATGAAAAATTGGAAACACTTAACACTATTTCCCAAAACCAATATTTCAAACATCAGTACTAATGTAGAATTGAAACCTCATATACAACTATGTCATGAAAAATATTAATGGGGATCACACCTCCACTACCCCATGCCCACCTACAATAGGCTAGGGGATGACGACTTGCACCGAGTTGGAATATCACTCACATGTTAGTCCTTAGCCTAATATACCCATACCCACACACACAAACACACATCTCCAGGCCCATACAACACTAAAATATAAAAAAATGCATAAAAAATGAATGCATAAATAAAAATCCCACTATCTGAGTATGAAAACAATTCCTGGAATGAAAAAAGTTCCAAATAAAATCCCACCACAAAGAGTCTCAGAATAATTCCAATATGGTAGTATATAAGTAAACTTCTATCAAGGTGACCAATGGGACAGACCTCAGTCAGTCTGGAACACAAAGCTCAACCTTTTCTTGGTCCCTCTAGGACTACGTCAAAAGGTTTATCATCACTATAAGACATAACAGATGTGGTAAAATTCATTCTATGGATGAGTATAACAATACCAAATAAGACACCTCGAAATAACTAATAATTTAACCTCATGAAATAGTACGTTCATCATAGGTTTATGTATAAAAAAAATATGAGAATAATATTCATATACGGTCATCAGAGACACACTATCTTAAAATAAAGTCACCACTATAATTACAGTCTAGGACACATGATTAAAGGATCCACATAGAAATCAACAAGGAGAACACTCTCCATTTGTCACATAGAATTAATGAGGTCTATCTGATATTTCATGCTCATCTAGACTAACCATAATAAGTACACACTAGAAGTCTAGAAAAAATATAAATATATTAGGATCACTCCTAAGGCAATGGGGTATACCAACAACTCAATCTATAATAATTCATTAATTAGAGGATCAATGCCCCATAGTTTTTGTCATGTTAATACTAAGAACTATACCAAGGGGTGATGACGATATCAGATATCACTTTGGGCCTCATGAAAGGATTTCAAAAACACTAACCAAGAAGTCTCACTAAAGGGATCCCCATCCTATGGGTAAGACCTGATTTCCTACAAACCCACAGACAATTGATCATTAAAATGCTCCCTAACAAAACATGTCTAATATGAAGAGGGAAAGGGATCTAAGACATGTTTAAAAGAGTACATGAAATGTCTCTTTGGAATTGGGACCCATTCGAATATCACGAAATGTTCCCATTTCTATGTCCATGTTAGAGTTCCTGGCGTGTCTGATACCCAATAATATTGACCATGTACATGTACATGTATTTGAACTTATACACCTGGCCTAGACATATCCGTGTTAGGAAAATGTTGTGTCTAATCCTGTATACAGATGGTCGTGTCTGAGTACCCTACAAGGTATATGTCGAGCTACCCGGTTGAGTCACGTGCCATGTGATAGTGGTCCTATGCCATGTGATAGGGGTCACACTTCATGAAAAATTAAAATTCCAAATGGAAACTCCAGTTCTATAAATAGGGACCCACAAGTAGTGCAATCCCGGATTATATGCCATGTTCAATGGGATAATCTGGAATCTAAATTCCAGTTTTTGTATCTTTGTCTAATAATTTGGCCCTCGAACTGTCCACCCATATCATCAGAAATTAAGGAAAACTATTGGCCATGCCATTCCATTATTGATCACTATGTTTTTTGCATTCAATTTTTTTGAAGATCATCCACACAGGCCATCCATCATCCCATGCCAAATATATGAAAAATTGTATCCCCAAATTTATCTTTGATGAATCATCGATCAGAACCCTAATATGCGATATCAATATTTTGTTCCAAGAAATTTATGACCAATGATTGATTAACTGGTATTTATTTAACATTGGTCTAGAGGAATTGCCCAAGATGACCAATGAATGCTGTGATAAATCCATGAAACATGAAAAACTGGATCAAACCTCAGATATTTTATGTTGGCCTCAATCTGTTGTCTTTTTTTTGAACAATGAATATACAATAAAAAATAATTAGTTCTTCCAATTATCTCTGAAGATAAAATCTCATACCGAAAGTATGACTGATCCTAAAAATAATTTACTGGTCGATGGATTCATCTTCATCATGGTAATAATAGATTAGGAAATAATCTCAATAAAAAACATCTTACATCAATTTGGATCAATTGATATTAAAGAACAATTCTATCTCATTGGCTTTGGCATGATCCATGAGCTCAATCACACACTGATCGATGATCCATGATTTGGTTGTCACTCTCCAACAGAAGCTCCTCCAACACTTTGAAATGGAACATCAAAATTTGTAGGGTTATACACCTAACCTAGAAGATTTATCATAACAAAATTTTTATAAAAAATGTATAGGTTAGGGTCATTAATTAAATATATTAATTTATTTAAAAATTCACCCTTGATAGAACCTAACTCGGTCATCTGTTATGTTCCATGGTTATATCTTGCCTAGGGTAAATATCATGATCTAATCTAGAGGAGGACTTTGATTTAAAATATGATCCTCCATTTAGAAGTTATTAATATTTTTTAGGAAACATGTTATATTGTTTATTTTTTTTTCCCACATTGCCTAGCCTAGTGGAAAAGGGCATCATGGCGTGTATTAGAGGTCTCGGGTTCTAGTCTCTCTAGATTTATTTGTGTGTATTTCATGTATATTTATAGCTTTAAATTCCCCTAAACTAGAGGTTTTTAATATATATAAAATATTTTAAATATTAATATGGGACATATCGAGTATTGTAATCTCTTTCCATCTTCATGCCAAATTCCAAAAATAATCCATAAAATATTCCAAAAAAATACATGGAAAAATCAGATTCATTTCAATGAAATTGTTTAAAATTTATTAAATTGTATTTATAAATAGAAAATTGAAATAATGCTTTATATAAAACCATCTTAAAATAAATTTGTTCTTGATAATCTTTTAAAAAAAGGAAGTTTTTAATAAAAATTATAATCTGAACTATTCATAAAAAAAGTATTCTACCCAAAAGATTCTAAACAGGTAACTCAAAGATAATTTAGACATGTAGATAAAAAAATTCATCTTTTCGGATAATTTTTTAAAAGTGTAAATGATTAAATTTCTTATTTTTTCTGAAAAATGTTTATGAATATTTTTTTAGAAAAATATATTTTCCAAACATATAATGATTTTACTGAAAATTCAGTACATATTTATAAATATATTTTATTTATATAAAATCATCCTAATTAATTTTAAAAATATGTTAATTCATATCCATACCACCATGTTGAATTAATATGTTATAAAAATCATGTTCAAATGATAATATTAATAAAATTTCATGATAAATTAAATCTGGGTGTTGCGTGCTGCACAAGCTGTTGACAGAATTAAATCTATCTGAAAAAATATATATTTCATAAAATCTCACTATGATGTATTGTAAATTAAAAAGTAGATAAAAAAATTATAGACATACTTTCAATATATTATAATACTAAAGGGAAATTATAATTGTGACCTATAGTATGTTCAATTAATGTAATTAAAAATACATAATGCGAGTAATTATAGAATGTATAATTAATTATGTAACCCAGGTTTTCAAAATCATGTTAGGAAATCTATAATTATGTTATAAAATTAGTTTGTGAGACGTGTAAATTAGTTATCAATTATGTATCTTATTTATGAAAATTTTAGTTTTTCACTATATAAATAATTCTATAAATATTTTATGGATATTATAGTTTTACATATCAGTCGATAAACTGGAAAAAGTTATGTAAATAATTCTTGTGTATGTCTCTAATTTATATAACATGTTTTCTCGCATATTATAATGTGATCCATGTATTGGATATTAGTATTTGAATTCATTAAAAACATTATATTGTTGTTCTTGATTATTATCTAGCTGTGGTATAAAAAAACTTATAGCTGTAGACAATGGAACCATCACCCATGCTGCAACCAAGGGTGCATCATTCAATGAGTTTACCCTAGTGAAGTGAGTTAAGTAACCTAATGTCACCCTAATTTAACAAAATTTTTTAGAAAACACGTGGATGATTCTAACACTTCTCCAAGATTCCATTTTTTGGATTTCCTGATAAGAGTGGATATTTTTAGGTGATAAAAATAAAATTGAATATGAATGGTTTCCTTTATTTTATTTTGAATAATTTATGATAGGAAAAATTGATAACACTTACAGAATAAATATATGAACAAGCTCATTTGCGATAAAATCTAGATCAATGCTCTATTATGTTTGTTTTAAAACCCAATACAAGAATATTTTGTTACTTTTATCTTATTTTAGAAACTTTTTAATTCAAACTTATGGTACACTATTCAAATTTATTTTAAATCATAAATTTTAATTTTTTATATTTTTTAAAAAACATTTTAGGAGCTTTATTAAAACATAAATTGAGATTTTCTTTAGTATTTGGTACCCTATCTATAATTGTAGTGATTCATACATTATAGATTTCTATTTTCTATTAATTATGTGGTATTATTTTTAAGATAAATTATAATAAATATTAAATTACAATGAGGTAGGTTATTTGTTTATTTATTGATTGGCTTCAATATACTTCTATATATTTGATTTTTTATGACAATATGGTGGTAACATTGAGAACATTGTTTTTTAGTATGGTTTGAAAATTATATAGGTTTTTTTTATAATTTTAAATTTCTAGTTTCTTCATATATTTTAAGTTTTTCAAATTTTTATTATTTATGAAATTATAAAACATTACATTACTAGTCCTCAATTTATTCAATTATAATTATATATTTACTATTAATTTAAATTTCTATAAATATAAAATATTCTTATATATTGAATATTTTTTATAAATTTATAAATTGTATATATTTAACAAGGATTATACATATATACCACCTAGTCAATAATCATTATATATATATTTAAATATTTTTATTCAATTTAAAATTCACACATACACAGACATATATATTTATGACTAATAAAATATTTCTTATGAAAGATGGATGAAATACATGTTATTATATAAAAAGATATATCAGAAAATTTATTGTCCTTAAAGACACTTACTCCAATTCTACATTCATTTCCATTTTAATCCTTTTTCTTTCATCCCTGCCGGCCACAAAGAATCCATGAAAACTTAAAAAAACTACTTTCATCTATAATCTAATAGAATCAATTTCATTATAAAAATTAGATAAACCCAAATGGATCTTCTCAAAGGAAATCCTAAATCAACCGATTTTGGAGGAATTTTCTGGGTTGATGTCAGAAATTGGATTTTGAGATACTCCTATAACATTAGCTTATATAATTGTTTCATGGCTCAATGGGGGAACCTGAAGGTGGGAATCCATATCATGTAAAAATATGATATCCAAAATCTCTTTTAAGAGACTAATGATTTTTTCATCATCAATTATATTTCCACTATCAGTATCTGTAAGTAATATTCTCCATCTAATGGTTACAAAGAATGGGTGGGTTTGTATTCACTTTTGGTTGTTAATATAATTCCTATTTAATATTCCTTAATTTTAATTCAATAAAAATTAAATTTATTGTTTTTTTGAATGAGTATCATATCTTATTTTCTACATTATATTATATTAAGGCTAAATCATAGATTTTTATTTCATGTATTTGTATTTTTTTTTATAGTTGGCCATTAAAATTATTAGGCCCGCTCTACCTGAGCCTATTCCATTAGACACCTACTCCTGGGCCCTTTATTCAACAGATCTATTTCTCTTGTTTGTATTTATCATTTTCCATTGATTAACCCTAATTCAACAGTTTTCATTATACCTTTTTGTGTTTATTTCATGTATAGATTTAATGTTGGATATGCACCCCCTCCGACTAGCATGTTTTGTGATGCTAAGTGTCCATTATGATCATAATTTGGATTTAAAATGTTTTTTTTTCAAAGGATAACATCGATCTATGTAACCTTGGAGATTTTGTTTCTTTACGGGGTGTTATAGATCCTATGTGTCATGATTTTTGAGAATCTCCTTATATATCTCCATAATTCGACCCTCATCTCATAAATAGTGGAGAGTGTAGAGTAATTTTAAAATGGTTTAATTACTATTTATTAGTGATGGAGAATTAGACAAGGATAGAGGGTTCTCTCATCCACTGTAGTAGATCTTGAGGTTCAATGTAATACCCCGACCCTAGTTTCCAAGAGTCGGTGCATTATTAAATAACATATTCATGATCACAAAATATCAAGTACCTAAAGACTGAATAGTTTAGTAGCCTTGGAAATACTAGATACAATAATAAGTTTTACATTACACTATGAAATGAAAACTACAACAACATAGTCTCGATACACCACAATCATATCCCTTATATTATCCCTCCAGGTCAATCCTAATGTACTTCTTCGAAACCTGTGAAAAATAAAACATAGAAAGGGGTGAGATCATATGAACCTTTAGGATAAAAATATACCAAGAAATTTCATAAATAAGAACAAATATTTAAGGAAATGTAAGACTAAAACAAAAGCCATTTAAACATGAACTTCAGCATAATATAGAAAAGATAAAATCAAATAATCCCATTTAATTATTCACATGGATATTCTACTAGTCAGATAATCACATGAAATATCAATAGCCACATTCATAATAATGGAATGCATAATTCCAGACTTCATAACCACATAGTCAAGGCCTTGTGACAAGACTACAAATAAGATTTTTTCAAGGCCTTGTTCCATGACAATATTTTGTTTCATGAGACCTACTGATTCATTGAGGAGATATAGAGGCCTCCACCCATCACATAGTAAGTCGAACACATTCCTCATATGAAGAGTTTTAATGTAATGCCCCGACCCCAGTTACCCAGAGTCGGTGCATTATTGCATAACATTGGCATGATCACAAAAGATCAAGTCTCGAAAGACCGATTAGTTTAGTTGCCTTGGAAACACTAGATACATTCACAAGTCATACATTACATCATAAAGTAAAACAAAACTACAACAACATCTTGTCTCCATAGTCCACACTTATATCCTCTTCTGACTATCCCTGCAGGTCATTCATAAAATACTTCTTCACATCCTGGAAAATATTAAAACATTGAAAGGGGTGAGCTCAGATGCTCAGTAAGGATAACAATATTGCGGAAGCTTTCGTAAATAAACATTAAAATTTAAGGAAATTTATAACTAAAACAAAAGCCTTTTTAAACTTTAACTTCAGCATAATATGAAAAAAAAATAAAATGAAATAATGCCATTTACATACTAACATGGATATGCTACTAGTAGAGTAATCACATGAAATATCAATAACCACTTTCATAATGATGGAATGCATAATGCCAGACTATCATAACCATGTAGCCAAGGCCTCGTGCCAAGACCAAAAATAAGATTTTTTCAAGGCCTCATGCTAGGACACTAGTTTGTCTCATGAGACCTACCGATGCATCGAGGAGCTATAGCGGGCTCCACCCGTCACTTATTAAGTCCAATGCATTCCTCATATGAACAGGTTTAAACATATCATAAACCATAACATAATCGTATCACATAAAACATGCATAAAAGAAAACATAAAATTTCCACATTTCAATCATAAGATATCAATACAACACATTGATATAATAAAAACACTTTCAAAACCATTTTCAATACAAAAATTAATGAAAATTAAAACTTTGTATTTATTTTTCATTAAGAAAATGTTTTGGCTTGTAGAGGATGCTGAAACTCAAATAATGGTCACGGCGGCGGAGAAGTCATTATCTCCGCATACGTACGGCAAGAAAAAAATTCCATTTTTTCATTTAGTAAAACTCTTCGTATAAAAAAGGGTCCTTTTGAATAAACGTAAAAGTCAAAGGGGTTTATACACCGTATAAAAGAAAGTTGTGTATAAAACCAAATATGCCTCAATGAGAGGATATTGAGACGAAGTCCTTACAAAGATCATTTTTAAAATAAAATAGGTCTATTATGTGTATTCACTATAAGTACACATAAAGAAAGTACAAATAAAAGATATGACATAATAATATCATGACATAATTTGAAAGTAGGAGATTAACCCAAAGAATGAAAATTGGGTTAAGAAATTCCCTTACCTCGTGTCCGACTTGACTCGATCATTCTTTAACCTCCTGAATAATAAAATAGAGTTAATTTCTATTTACTTAAGAACCTTTTTCATTTTCATTATTCCTTTTATATCACTTATTACCATGTTATGAACATTATGTAATTATTTATGTTAATAACAGTCGTTTTGTCGATCTTAGGTACTAGAGTCAAAAATAAACTTCTTATAATTACACTTTGTTCATGTGGTAAAATATACATTATATCCACAGTTATATTCATGATTTATATATCATATACATCATATATATCCAGTATATACATTCATTTATAATTTACATAACATTTAGAGGTAAGAAATGAAATGCACCGTTCATGGAGACGGTAAGTCGTACGTACGCATGAATGCTACATTCATTTCCATTTCATATTTAATGGAATGAAGTTATAATTATATAGAGGTATAATATAATCACATTATAATATAATGTATAATACCATTTACTCCATCCTTTATACATCCCACATATGTCATTAACGATTCAAATCACTTTGAGGGGGTGGTAGTCTACACTTCCTAAAATGAAATTATCGCGTTTACCCATAATGGAAATCATAAATAATTCCATAAATGAGAAATAAAGAAGCATAAAAAAACATAAACATAATATATATATCATATATGAAAATATTTTCATCAAAATGGACACCATTAGAGGTGTTAAAAGAATATTGAACAATCATCGTTTCGTGAGGCAGTATTTCACCACCCACAGAAACAGTATGTTATTTAACCATTATATGATGGTTTGTGTAAGTGTAAACCAAATAATTATCATAAAAACATCCTATTATATTTTAGGTACTGGTATTGTTACAAAAGAAAGGAATAAAAAGAGTTTAAGGGGTTGGAGAAGCAAAATAAAGCAAAACAACATTAGAGAAGACATTACCTTAAAATCGGGTAACTCTTTTTGATTTGAGCCAAAGACTTTATTGGGAAGACTTCTGCCCAAAGTGAGGCTTCTAAGAGTAAGGGAGGGAAGTTGAGAGAGTATTTGGGCAGTGGTTGGCCGAGACAAAAAGCTTTGAAGGTTTGAGTAAGGTGGTAGTGGTGGGGGCCTTTTATAAGAGGATAGAAGGGGCACTCTTGGAAAGATTGAAATGTTAGTTTATTATGAAATGATTTTTCGGATTCTAAAGGTCCCAAACTTATATATTTCGAGGATAAGGAGATAAGGGTTCGAAATATACTCATCCAATAGGTTTTTCACAAGTTTATGCCTTATATTTTACATTATCTTTTCATTTTATTTAAATCGTTAATTAATGAGGCAATCACAGAATCATCATGGTGTCATAAATAATTTAATTTATTTAATGTCTAAAAATTATAAAAAAATATTATGATGTAGGAAATCTTTTTATATTTCTAATGAATATTTATAGTAAAAAATATGACTTGTATAACCCCATTTAAAATTTTTTTTAGTAGAACAACTCATGTTTGTGACATTTTTATTTTAACCTTAAATAAAAAGTTTTTAATGTCATTTTCCTACCAAAGTGGCTCCATGGGGTCCCAAAGTTGACCCATGGATTGTGTTGGTCGGACCTGACTCATCCAATAGAGGTAGGACAAGTTTAAAGGTATTTTCATATTTTTATAATATCATTTTTACCTTATATTTCACTAATTACCTTTAATCGTGATTAATTAAACTTAAAAGTTACTATTCACCAAAAATTATATTAATCCCATTGAACCACATTTTACTTCCTAATGACAACCATGTATGTCGGATTTTGGAAAATCAAATCACAGAAGTGGTAATGTTTCATTTAAACGAAAAATCAGTTTTTTAACTACCAGTTAGTGGTTTCACTATTCATCGAAAATTGAAGTTTTTCAAAACAATGTCAAAATATCACCCTAAGCTATAATTGATATTCCGAATTCAAAAATGATGTCTATTATAAAAAATTCCAAAGATATAAGTTGAATTAATTAACTTTTTAATTAATTCCCGCTGTCACAATAAATAGCGTGTTTTTAAGAAACAATATATATCAAAAGATTGACAATTGTTTATGTCTAATTTCAAAGTGAAATGAATTCTAATGACCACCATTGGATAAAATAGTAAAAATATATTCTAATTATACTTTAAAACCACTCAATAGTATAATTTATCACTATAAAATATTTTTATTAAAAAAGTTGTTTTTAAGTATTTTTCACTATTCATAAAAAATTGGAAGTTCTCAGAAAATTAAAAAAAAGTCAAATTTGGATTATTTAGATATTCCGAATACAAAAATGAATTCCATTTTGAATATAAAATTTATATAATTTCAAAAAGTGGGTATTACTATTCATAACTGCTACTTTGATTGGTCACGGCGTGTTAGAAACTCGAACTTGCGTACAATGCAACCTATTGCATTATTGAAAGAGAAGTGTATCGTGAAAGCATGGGGTGTTACATTCTCCCCTCCTTCAATAAATTGCGTCCTCACAATTTGAAAATGTTCTTCGAAAATAAAAGGTTGAAAATAGAAAATACCTTTGTGGAAAACCCACATCGGAAATAGGGTTAATAAGAATATAACATTAAAAGAAAGAAAGAGAAGTACAAAGGTCACCCGAGATAGCCCATACTAGGATTCTATGAAAATATGGATATGGGGGAGAAACAAACCATCATGGTATTATGAAGAGTTGTAGAAAAAAGGATTAAGAGAAAGTTAACCATAAGAAAATCACAAACTTGTGATTGGTTAAACGTTCATTGATTCCCCAGTTGGAAAAGTTAACTGACAACATTTTTGTTTTAAGTTACCTTTCATAAAGTTGAGGATTTATTTAAGAGATTTTCTAAGAAAGTAAGGAAATATACTTAATTGTCATGTAGACTTTCATTCCTTAATAAATTTTTACCAGAAACCCATCTTTCACTCCAAATTGTAATAGAACTCAAAAATATTCTATTTATCCTAATTGTATAAGGTTCTAAATATTACCACATACCATTTAGATTAGGAAAATTATTTTGTAAAAACCAGGGACTTCCTATAGGCTAGTGGTAGGTAATAAAGTCATGTCTCACTATGGTTGTGGGGACGATTCCTCCAGCTTTGTCTGACGTGACGGGTTATTCCTCACCCTGAAGGTTTTCCTTTTCCTAAAACTATAGTATTATAATATTTCAAAAATAATCTTCAGAAATGTTTTAACCTTAAACAATACTATCCAAAGTTCTACTTAATCCATTCCAACCTTTATAGTTATCCAAAATACCTCCATCCAGACTTTCTCTAAAAGGTTCTTAAATTCCAAAATCAATTGTAATATTAGATTCCCTAAACAAAGTAAAGTTTCTCTTATTTTCACATACTAAAAATATGATTTCCTTCATCATATTAAAACCTTAAGGATAACAACAAGTACTATAGTACAATCCTTATATATATCACATTATTTTTATAACCAGAATATAATCCTTGAATCCAAAAGCTCCAATACATTAAATATTCCACTTAAACTATAGTAACATCGTAAGATTGTCCTTGATCCCTTGGCCTTTTCTGAGGTAAGTTTCCCTGACGCTTTGGATATTCATTTGAATAATGCCCCATTTCCCTACAATTGTAGCATTCAACATTAATAGCCACTTTCTTTCCCTTGAAATCACGATCCCGGTGAACTTTTTCTCCACATTTGTAACAAACTCCCATTCCTTTCAGGCCAGTACCAGGGTGATTCTTCCCACAATTATCGCGTAATGGAAAATCATTCTTTTCCTTATTCCGTTTATCTATCTCTTGTTCCACAGTTCTCTTCTTTTCTTTCTTTACTTTATTGTCATAAGATTTAGAGAATTCCTTTTCTGTCTTGATAGCACATGAGACAATATCTTCATATGACGAGAAAGATTGTGAGACTAAGGATCGACGGAGAAAAGGTTTTAAACCATAAAAGAAATGTTCAATCTTACTTCGTGGGTTATGTATATAATCTGATCATGTCTCGCTAACCTTGTAAAGTTGGTCTCATACTTTGCGACATTCTCATCCTCCTTTTGTCTCAGACTCAGAAATTGCCTTTCCATATCTGCTCGATGGTCACGAGGAAAATATTTTTCTGAGAAAATCTCTTTGAACACCCTCCATTCCATATTTGATACTTTATCATCTTCCTTTGTGGTTTGAATCAGCGACCACCACTGATCGGCACCTTCAGTGAGGCGGTAAACTGCCTTGACAACCTTCTCCCTTTCGCTACTCCCCAAGTCATGGAATATTTTCTCTAAAGAGTTTATCCATTGCTCAGATACTAATGGATTTGTACCCCCATTAAATGTTGGTGGTTGTTGCCTCATGAAGCGGTCTAACATTGATCTTCCACGTTGTGGATCAGGGTGCTCCATACGAATAAGGTTATTATTCATAACCTGAGTGAGTTGTCCCAGTATAGTAATAAGTTGATCAACACCAGTTGTATCTACAGATCCACAATAATTATCTTGAGCAGGAGGGAAATCCCTATACAGAGTGCGTGCATTGATATGGTTCCCATTCCTTCCACTATGCGCCATTTATAAACAATGGCATAAACTATATTAGTTTATGAATTAAAATACATAATTCCATACTTGTAAAATACTAAACAAAAATTGAACTATTTATGGATATAATCCATAATCATAAAAATGTTTTCTTTGAGGAAGTATATACTCATAAACCCTTCATAATGGTTTGTAAAGGAAATGAGAATTATCCTAAGAATATCCCCTAGGAGTGTCGTAACCAAGAGTACAGCAAGGCCCATTGTCGTGCACCAGTTCCCGTTCGAGTCTAGCTCAAAGCGGTGTTTTCGGGTTTTACCCCTAGGTACATCTGTTCCAGAGCTGCCTCTACCTGCTCGTATCCAGACAGGGATGTATTGCTCGGAAAACTCACAAAATCTCTATAATACCAAAATTATAGGAAGTTATTCTATACTAATCCTCAGAGTCTATCTTATGTCTATGTGCTCTAATCAGAGTTTATCTAAATCTAGCTTCAAAGGTTAGTACTAAACTGCCTCTGATACCAACTGCAACTCCCCGACCTCAGTTACCCATAGTCGGTGCATTATTTCATAACATTGGAATGATCACAAAAGATCAAGTCTCGAAAGACCGATTAGTTTAGTAGCCTTGGAAACACTAGATTCATTCACAAGTAATACATTACATCATAAAGTAAAACAAAACTACAACAACATCTTGCCTCCATAGTCCACACTTATATCCTCTTCTGACTATCCCTGCAGGTCATTCATAAAATAATTCTTCTCATCCTGTAAAATATTAAAACATTGAAAGGGGTGAGCTCAGATGCTCAGTAAGGATAACAATATTGCGGAAGCATTCGTAAATAAAAATTAACATTTAAGGAAATTTATTACTAAAACAAAAGCCATTTTAAACTATAACATCAGCATAATATGGAAAAAATAAAATGAAATAATGCCATTTACTTACTCACATGGATATTCTACTAGTCGAATAATCACATGCAATATCAATAACCACTTTCATAATGATGGAATGCATAATGCCAGACTATCATAACCACGTAGCCAAGGCCTCGTGCCAAGACCACAAATACGATTTTGTCAAGGCCTCGTGCCATGACACTAGTTTGTCTCATGTGACCTATCGATGCATCGAGGAGCTATAGCGGGCTCCACCCGTCACTTATTAAGTCCAATGCATTCCTCATATGAACAGGTTTAAACATATCATAAACCATAACATAATCTTATCACATAAAACATGCATAAAGGAAACATAAAATTTCCACATTTCAATCACAAGATATCAATTCAACACATTGATATAATAAAAACACTTTCAAAACCATTTTCAATACCAAAATTAAAGAAAATTAAAACATTGTATTTATTTTTCATTAAAAAAATGTTATGGCTTGTAGAGGAAGCCGAAACTCAAATAATGGTCACGGCGACAGAGAAGTCAGTGTCGCCGCATACGTACGGCAAGAAAAACATTCCTTTTTGTCATTTAGTAAAACACTTGATATAAAAAATATTCTTTTTGAATAAACGTAAATGTCAAAGGGGTTTATACACCGTATAAAAGAAAGTTGTGTATAAAACCAAATATGCCTCAATGAAAGGATATTGAGAAGAAGTCCTTACAAAGATCATTTTTAAAATAAAATAGGTCTATTATGTGTATTCACTTTAAGTACACGTAACGAAATTACAAATACAAGATATGACATAATAATATCATGACATAATTTTAAAGTAGGAGATTAACCCAAAGAATGGAAATTGGGTTAAGAAATTCCCTTACCTCGTGTCCGACTTGACTCGATCATTCTTTAACCTCCTGAATAATAAACTAGAGTTAATTTATATTTACTTTAGAACCTTTTTCATGTTCATTATTCCTTTTATATCACTTATTACCATGTTATTAACATTATGTAATTATTTATGTTAATAACAGACGTTTTGTCGATCTTAGGTACTTGAGTCAAAAATAAACATCTTATAATTACACTTTGTTTATGTGGTAAAATATCCATTATATCCATAATTATATTCATGATGTATATATCATATACATAATATATATCCAGTATATACATTCATTTATAATATTACATAACATTTAGAGGTAAGAAATGAAATGCACCGTTCATTGAGACGGTAAGCCGCACGTACGCATGAACACTACTTTCATTTCCATTTAATATTTAATGGAATGAAGTTATAATTATATAAAGGTATAATATAATTCCAGTACAATATAATGTATAATACCATTTACTCGATCCTTTATACATCCCACATATGGCATTAACGATTCAAATCACTTTGAGGGGGCGGTAGTCCGCACTTTCTAAAATGAAATTATCGTGTTTACCCATAATGGAAATCATAAAGTATTCCATAAATGAGAAATAAAGAAGCATAAGGAAAACATAAACATAATATATATATATCATATATGAAAATAGTTTCATCAAAATGGCCACCATTAGAGGTGTTAAAAGAATATTGAACAATCATTGTTTCGTGAGGCAGTATTTCGCCACCCACAGAAACAGTCTGTTCTTTAACCATTAGACGAAGGTTTGTGTAAGTGTACACCAAATAATTATAATAACAACATCCTAGTATATTTTAGGTAATGGTTCTGTTACAAAAGAAAGGAATAAAAAGAGTTTAAGGGGTTGGAGAAGCAAAATAATACAAAACAACATTAGACAAGACATTACCTTAAAATCGGGTAACTCTTTTTGATTTGAGCCAAAGACTTCCTTGGGAAGACTTCTTCCCAAATTGAGACTTCTAAGAGTAAGGGAGGGAAGTTTAGAGAGTATTTTTGCAGAGGTTGGACGAGCCAAAAGGCTTTGACGGTGTGATTAAGGTGGTAGTGGTGGGGGCCTTTTATAAGAGGAGAGAAGGGGCACTCTTGGAAAGATTGAAATGATACTTTATTATGAAATGCTTTTTCAGATTCTAAAGGTCCCACACTTATATAATTCTAGTATAAGGTGATAAGGGTTCTAAATCTACTCATCCAATAGGTTTTTGACAAGTTTAAGCCTTAGATTTTACATTATCTTGTCATTTTATTTAAATCGTTAATTAATGAGGTAATCGCTGCATCATCATGGTGTCATAAATAATTTAATTTATTTAATGTATAAAAATTATAAAAAAATATCATGATGTAGGAAATCTTTTTATCTTTCTAATGAATATTTATAGTAAAAAATATGACTTGTATAACCCCATTTAAATTTTTATTTAGTAAAACAACTAATGTTTCTGACATTTTTATTTTAACATTAAATAAAAAGTTTTTAATGTCATTTTCCTACCAAAGTGGGTCCATGGGGTCCCCAAGTTGACCCATGGATTTTCTTAGTCGTCCATGACTCATCCAATAGAGGTAGGACAAGTGTAATGGTATTGTCATATTTTTATAATATCATTTTTACCTTAAATTTCACTAATTACCTTTAATCGCGATTAATTAAACTTAAAAGTTACTATTCACCAAAAATTATTTTAATCCCATTGAACCAAATTTTAATTCCTAATGACAACCATGTGTGTAGTATTTTTGAAAATAAAATCACAGAAGTGGTAATTTTTCATTTAAATGAAAAATCAGTTTTTTAACTACCACTTAGTGGTTTCACTATTCATCAAAAATTGAAGTTTTTCAGAACAATGCCAAAATTTCACCCTAAGATATAATTGATATTCCGAATTCAAAAATGATTTCTATTTTAAAAAATTTTAAACATATAAGTTGAGTTAATTAATTTTATAATTAATTCCCGTTATCACAACAAATAGCGTGTTTTTAATAAACAATATGTATCAAAAGATTGACAATTGTTTATGTCCAATTTCAAAGTGAAATTAATTATAATGACCACCATCGGATAAAATAGTAAAAATATATTCTAATTATAATTTAAAACCACTTAATAGTATAATTTATCACTATAAAATATTTTGATTAAAAAATTTGTTTTTAAGTACTTTTCACTATTCATAAAAAATTGGAATTTCTCAGAAAATTAAAAAGAATTCAACTTTGGAAAATTTCGATATTCCGAATACAAAAATGAAGTCCATTTTGAAATATAAAATTTATATAATTTCAAAAAGTGGGTATTACTATTCATAAATGCTACTTTGATTGGTCGTGGCGTGTTAGAATCTCGAACTTGTGTACAATTCAAGCTATTGCATTATGGAAAGAGAAGTGTATCGTGAAAGCTTGGGGTGTTACATTCTCCCCTCCTTCAATAAATTGCATCCTCGGAATTTGAAAATGTTCTTTGAAAATAAAAGGTTGAAAATAGAAAATGCCTTTGTGGAAAACCCACATCGAAAATAGGGTTAATAAGAATATAACATTAAATGAAATAAAGAGAAGTACAAAGGTCACCCGAGATATCCCATACTAGGATTATATGAAAATATGGATATGGGGGAGAAACAGACCATCAAGGTCAGATGGAGAGTTGTAGAAAACAGGATTAGGAGAAAGTTAACCATAAGAAAATCACAAACTTGTGATTGGTTAAACGGTCATTGAATCCCCAGTTGGAAAAGTTAACCGACAACATTTTTTTTAAGTTACCTTTCATAAAGTTGAGGAATTCATTTAAGAGTTTTTCTAAGAATGTAAGGAAATATACTTACTTGTCGTGTAGACTTTCATTCCTTAATAAATTTTTACCACAAAACCATCTTTCCCTCCAAATGGTAACAGAAATTAAAAATATTCTATTTATCCTAATTGTATAAGGTTCTAAATATTACCACATAACATTTAGATTAGGAAAACTATTTTGAAAAAACCAGGGACTTCATGTAGGCTAGTGTTAGGTAATAAAGGCCTGTCTCACTATGGTTGTGGGGACGATTCCTGCAGCTTTGTCCGACGCGACGGGTTATGCCCCACCCTACAGGTTTTCCTTTTCCTAAAAATATAGTATTATAATATTCAAAAAATAATCTTCAGAAATGTTTTAACCTTAAACAATACTATCCAAAGTTCTACTTAATCGAATCCATCCTTTATAGTTATCCAAAATACCTCCATCTAGACTTTCTCTAAAAGGTCCTTAAATTCCAAAATCAATTGTAACATTAGATTCCCTAAACAAAGTAAAGTTTCTCTTATTGTCACATACTAAAAATATGATTTACTTCATCATATTAAAACCAAAATTATAACAACAAGTACTACAGTACAATCCTTATATATATCACATTATTTTTATAACCAGAATATAATCCTTGATTCCAAAAGCTCCAATACATTAATTATTCCACTTCAACTGTAGTAACAACATAAGATTGTCCTTGATCCCTTGGCCTTTTCTGAGGTATGTTTCCCTGACTCTTAGGACATTCATTTTAATAATTCCCCATTTACCTACAATTGTAGCATTCAACATTGATATCCTCTTTCTTTCCCTTGCAATCATGAGCCTGGTGACCTTTTTCTCGACATTTGTAACAAAATCCCATTCCTTTTATGAAAGTACAAGGGTGATTCTTCACACAATTATCGCATAATGGAAAATCCTTCTTTTCCTTATTCCGTTTATCTGTCCCTTGTTCCACCGTTCTCTTCTTTTCTTTCTTTTCTTTATTGTCATAAGATATAGAGAATTCCATTTATGTCTTGATATCACACGAGGCAATATCTTCATACGACAAGAAAGATTGTGAGACTAAGGATCGACGGAGAAACGGTTTTAAACCATCAAAGAAATGATCAATCTTACTTCTTGGGTTATGTATATAATCTGCTGCATGTCTCGCTAACCTTGTAAAGTTGGCCTCATACTTTGCGACATTATCATCCTCCTTTTGTCTCAGACTTAGAAATTGCCTTTCCATATCTGGTCGATGGTCACGAGGAAAATATTTTTCTAAGAAAACCTCTTTGAACTCCCTCCATTCCATATTAGATACTTCATCATCTTCCTTTGTGTTTTGAATCAGCGACCACCACTGATCGGCATCTCTAGTGAGGCGGTAAACTGCCATGACAACCTTCTCCCTTTCGCTACTCTCCAAGGCATGGAATATTTTCTCTATGGAGTTTATCCATTGCTCAGCTACTAATGGATTTGTATCCCGATTAAATGTTGGTGGTTGTTGCCTCATAAAGCGGTCTAACATTGATCCTCCACATTGTGGATCAGGGTGCTCCATACGAGTAAGGATATTATTAATAACCTGAGTGAGTTGTCCCAGTATGGTTATAAGTTGATCAGCACCAGTTGTATCTCCAGATCCACAATAATTATCTTGAGCAGGAGGGAAATCCCTACACGGAGTGCGTGCATTGATATGGATTCCATTACTTCCATTAGGCGCCATTTCTAAACAATGGCATAAACTAGATTAGTTTATGAATTAAAATACATAATTCTATACTTGTAAAATACTAAACATAAATTGAACTATTTATGGATATAATCCATAATCATAAAAATGTTTTCTTTGAGGAAGTATATACTCATAAACCCTTCATAATGGTTTGTAAATAAAATGAGAATTATCCTAAGCATATCCACCGGGAGTGTCGTAACCAAGAGTGCAGCAAGGCCCGTTGTCGTGCACCAGTTCCCGTTCGAGTCTAGCTCAAAGCGGTGTTTTCGGGTTTTACCCCTAGGTACATCTGTGTCAGAGCCACCTCTACCAGCTCGTATCCAGACAGGGATGTATTTCTCGGAAAACTCACAAAATCTCTATAATACCAAAATTCGAGGAAGTTATTCTATACTAATCCTCAGAGTCTATCTTAGGTCTATGTGCTATAATCAGAGTTTATCAAAATCTAGCTTCCAATGTTAGTACTAAACTGCCTCTGATACCAACTGTAACTCCCCGACCCTAGTTACCCAGAGTCGGTGCATTATTGCGTAACATTGGCATGATCACAAAAGATCATGTCTCGAAAGACCGATTAGTTTAGTAGCATTGGAAACACTAGATACATTAACAAGTCGTACATTACATCATAAAGTAAAACAAATCTACAACAACATCTTGTCTCCATAGTCCACACTTATATCCTCTTCTGAATATCCCTGAAGGTCATTCATAAAATACTTCTTCACATCCTGGAAAATATTAAAACATTGAAAGGGGTGATCTCAGATGCTCAGTAAGGATAACAATATTGCGGAAGCATTCGTAAATAAACATTAACATTTAATGCAATTTATAACTAAAACAAAAGCCTTTTTAAACTTTAACTTTAGCATAATATAGAAAAAATAAAATGAAATAATTCCATTTACTTACTCACATGGATATTATACTAGTCAAATAATCACATTAAATATCAATAACCACTTTCATAATGATGGAATGCATAATGCCAGACTATCATAACCACGTAGCCAAGGCCTCGTGCCAAGGCCACAAAAAATATTTTTTCAAGGCCTCATGCCAAGACAGTAGTTTGTCTTATGAGATATACCGATGCATCGAGGAGCTATAGCGGGCTCCACCCGTCACTTATGAAGTCCAATGCATTCCTCATATGAACAGGTTTAAACATATCATAAACCATAACGTAATCATATCACATAAAACATGCATGAAGGAAACATAAAATTTCCACATTTCAATCGCAAGATATCAATACAACGCATTGATATAATAAAAACACTTTCAAAACCATTTTCAATACCAAAATTAAAGAAAATTAAAACATTGTATTTATTTTTCATTAAAAAATGTTATGGCTTGTAGAGGAAGACAAAACTCAAATAATGGTCACAACGGCGAAGAAGTCATTGTCGTCGCATACGTATGACAAAAAAAACATTCCTTTTTTTCGTTTAGTAAAACGCTTCATATAAAAAAGATTCATTTTTAATAAACGTAAAAGTCAAAGGGGTTTATACACCGTATAAAAGAATGTTGTGTATAAAACCAAATATGCCTCTATGAAAGGAGATTGAGACGATGTCTTTACAAAGATCATTTTTAAAATAAAATAGGTCTATTATGTGTATTCACTATAATTACACATATAGAAAGTACAAATACAAGATATGACATAATAATATCATGACATAATTTGAAAGTAAGAGATTAACCCAAAGAATCGAAATTGGGTTAAGAAATTCCCTTACCTCGTGTCCGACTTGACTTGATCATTCTTTAACCTCCAGAATAATAAACTAGAGTTAATTTACCACAATGAAGGGATTTACATAGTTGATATAGGAGTCAAATCTCTTCAGCCTTTAAAGAAAAAAAAGAGAGTACAATAATCAGGTTATTTGTTTATTGTAACATACATTGTGTTACATTATGTTATTATCTGTTTTCTGCTGTTTTTATGTAATATAAATTTAATATTAAACCACTTCTACAGATAATGACTTCTTCACCTGCTGATGCGCCCAATCCCGAGGCACAAAAGTTCTCTCAACCAGCAGCTGGTGGTCCCACTGCAGGGCAACAACAGGTTTCTCAACCTATTGTTGCTGGTCCCAGTGCTGAGGTACAACAAGTTTCTCAACCTATTGCTACTGGTCCCATTGCCGATGCTAGCGCTCCGAGGGAAGATATTGATGCTACTTCTGAGGAAATGGTAGGAAATGAAACCCTTAAAGCGCAAAAAACGAGAGCATCATAGTTTGAAAGTGTTAGCCAAAATCCTTAGGGAAAAAGAAAAAGACATCAAATTTGAGGTGAGATGGAATAAGCGAGGCCAAAATGTTAACCCCAACAGAGCCATCTTTAGTAGCTACATTGGAATCGTCACTCGGAAACGAGTACCGATTGATGTACAGTCGTGGCACAATGTTGTCATCGGGCTGAAGGCACTAATGTGGGAAGAGATTACGGTAACATTATGATATCATTTTTTTAATTTATTAAAATAAAACAAAATACTAAAACATTGACTTACTCTTCATCATCCATTGAAGAGTGCATTTATAGTAGATTCCTCGCACAAGGAATATGTATTAATAGTTGCAGTAAGGATTCATAGAGTTTTCCGCACAATTTTAACGAAATATTATCTTAAAGATGCAGAAGGGAAAATCAAGCCACACCCACCTCCTCTTTACGCACACTTGATATCCCAAGGAGCATGTGATGCGTTTAGCAACCTTCATGGGGAGAAGACTTTTCAGGTACATTGTGTGGGGGTAATACGTTGATTGACGTTTGCTTGCATTCATCACTCTGATTGATAGTTTTTTATTTATGAAACAACTACTGAGTGCTAAAAATAAAAAACGCACAACATAACCAGCGTACCCTTACCGTAAAACAAGGATGGGGTACGCTGAACTTGAGAAAAAATTGGTACGTCTTTTAAATCTACCCTACTGCTAGTATGTGACATAAAACAATACCATAACCATGTTTCTCTATTTATATTCAGATTGATGAATCAAAATCGAAATCCATATCCATCCTACTCCATGTGCTATGGAAGGAGGCTCGTGTAAATAAAGAGTGGATACTGATAGATGAAAACACACAAAAAGTGTGGGAAACATGTGTAAGTATGACATAATATAAATTTGATTTGCTTTAAATCACTATTACATTACAATAACTACTTATTTTTCTATATTTTCGATATGAAATAGTCACAAGAATCAACAACAACCACACCAGATGCAGACATACTTTCAGCAGCCTTGAAGCAGCCAGAAAAGTATGGCTGCATCATAGGTGCGGGTTTTAGGGTGACACCCCGAACATATTTTCAAAAACAAAAACAAGCGGAGGATCAAAATTAAAAAAATGGAAAAGATGCAAGAACAGTTATCTATTTTTCAAGAAGAATTACAATACCAGAGAGAGATGATAGAAAAATTGATGGGGGAGAGGCAAAGAGAAGAAACAACTCAACAACAACCTATGCACGGCGATCTCGCCCCACCCCCCACCAGCTTTGAGGCGAGCCATTCCCCTAAAAAACCTGACTTAGATGAGGTAATCAATGTTTTAATAATTGTTTCAGTGAAATGTGATTTACATAGACCCTAATACCTTTCCTGTACTAATATTCCACAGGGTGAAAATGACTGTGATTTATATTTATCAACTTCCACCTATCGCCTTGTAGCGAGGGCTACGGTGTTCAATACGCAAAACAACATGCTACACAATAGACAGCTTCCGAAATATCATCTTAGAGTTTCAATTAACGTATCTAATGAGCCGAGTGCTGAGATACCTGTTCGAAATGATGATGATGACATTCATACGGTTGAACAAGTTGTTGGAACATTCATCGCATGACCGACAGTTCTTTTAAAAAAACATTTCAACAAAAAGGTATCCATTTCGAATTTATTTTTCAAGTTGGAGCTTTAAAATTTAATGAAAAAAGGTCTAAACTGAAGAATGTTATTACAGAATGGCAAAGACTGTGGGGTGAAATGAAATATCAGCTCAAAACTATCTCAAGGATCAACCAACCGATTGAAACGGTTTACTGAGATCACCTTCACCCCACCCATTCTATATCCACAGTTAATATCATTACAGGCTCATGTGGATACAAAGTTGAAAGACGACAATACTCACACAGTTGATTTCGAAAAAGATATGTATGGAGAGGAAACATCAGATTTCATTAGTGCTGAAAATGTAAATGAACTCCTCAAGTATGAATGGCTAGGCGCCTCAGCTGTAAATGTATACATGAGGTAAGATTTCATGATTTGATTTTACAAAAGCTGATATACTATGATAATTATGACTAAATACATTTTATATTTGTCGCAGACGTATATATGAAAAACAATTGAAGGGATTTCCCCATGAACAAAAATTTGGACTCGTTAGTCCTCACACCACCTCTTCAAAAGATGAAATAGATTCTGATAAAGAGGCTGCAATAATTTCATCCCTGCTCAAATCGTTTGAAAACAAAATTACGAATGACAAACTCTTTTTAATATCAATGATGTAGGGGTAAAACTCTACAATGTAATCATATCAACTATATTTTCATTTCTTTCTTTACTTATTCCTTTTTTTATTTTTAGGGAGCATTGGATGCTGATTGCAGTCAATTTGGATACTCCAAAGATTTATTTTCTAGATTCAACGCATGAATATCCAACAAACCGACCACACATGATGGTGTTTGTTAATTTGTAATACACTAGATCCAACATTTTAAAACTAAAAATATAGTTATATAATTTATGTTATCTTTTAATGAGGATTCTATTATGATAGGGCGGTGCATCAATGTCATCTAATGCATGGAATGAATCCAGGGCATAAGGATGAGCAAGCCTATAAGATCTACAATTTGAAAAGTATCCTGGTATACATAATAACATTGCACTATCCAAAAACATATCAAAACAAGTTACTTATTGTTGTTGATGTTTCTACAGTATCCAAAACAAACAAACGGAAAGGACTGTGGTTATTATGTTTGTAAATTTATGAAAGAGATCGTATTTCATCAACAAACTAGCATCCTTGATGAGGTATTTTCGAAAATAATTACAATTTCATTTAAAATATTTATTAATCCTTTGTGTATTTATATTTTTTCAGTACTACCATGACTGTCACAAAAAATCATATTCAAAAGATGATATACATGTGTATAGAAACGAATGGAAAAAATACCTGATGCAAGAGATTGTACACAAATATGATAATGGTGAATTCCTACTACTTATGTTATCTTTATATGATCATTGATTATCCTCCAACCATCTTTGGTGAATTGAGATGTATTGAAATATTAATTTATTACTCAATGTTTTCTATCCCTGAATTCATATTATAGATCTTTGAACAACTCAATATTGAAGTAAGGCATGATGGTGTGCAGTGCGTATGGAAGGTATGGGGAGTCTGATGAGCCTCATGGCCACCATAAATAATGTTTATAGACAGCTCCACGTGTTTTTTTGTGCTTCATGCCTCTTTAAAAGGATCATGCCATTCACATGGTCCATCTTAGCACGTATGTCCCATTCATCCTATTGCTACTCTTGGAAGAACCTGGGAATCTGACAATGCATAAGCCCCACAAAACCCATACTCATCCAACCAAGAGTATTCCTAGTGTGAAGGGAAGCTAACCAGGGGTAATACCCACACCATAACTCTTTTAAATATATGGGTTTTGATCCATGTATTCTAAATAGGGTACGTAGGAAGCCTCCATGAGGTTAACTCCTAACCAATGGTAAACCATGGTGACCCCCTCACTGGGGTACACCTTCGCTTATTTTCCCTCCTGATTTTCCCTTAGTGGTGTCTGAATAAGTCTTCAAAATGAGGAAACTTACCTTTATGGGATACACCACACTTGGGTCAGACATCATTGGGTGTTTTGATCCATCTATCAGGTAAACATTCCAGGTGCTCCCTCCTAGAGATGTACCTACCTGATCCACCTTTATACGTGTTTTGATCCACCCATTACATATCTGTATGACATTAAATCATGACCCTATATCCTTGTGGGATGTTAAACTCATGGAATACCATATGTTAAACATGGGTCTCCATTTCATTGAGAATCCCTTTGACGAAGATGAATACATGTGACCAAGTTAAACATGAGTTTCCATTGAAGTACCCTGGCGATTTTTGAGATTTTTTAGCTATAGCACAATGTACAGAATTGTTAGGGGTCAAATTACAATGGAAAATTACATGTAATATGTATCATTTGTTTTATCCATTCTCCCCAACGAGGACAAAGAATGGTTAGGGGAACTATCCCACCATAACAGTATCATGAGAACCATCCCACAAAATGGTATCATGGGAGATGACCCACAAAATGATCCAATATACCCAATCCCAACAGACAAGATTATATAAAAGATCCTTAAAAATAGGATATTCTACTAAATAAGAGCACTAGTTCACCCACATATCTATAAACTTGGTGTCATCTAGGTCTAAAGATGTTCCCACTATTCTGATGAGCACTCTAGAGATGAGTATGATTATAAATTCCTTCAATATTCTAATCCCTAATAGGTTTTTCTCACCCTCTACTCTAAGAATTGTTATAGAAGGGCTCAATGATACCATTTATACCAATATAGAAGGTTTTATTAACCATGTTTAAGATTTTTAGTGAAAGGTTGATGGAATATATTCCCTATATAAATATAAGATCCAATATTCTGGTTCTGGATTGTGACGCCCATCATCATCCACCCATCCTACCATTGAAAACGGGGTGTAGAAAATTCTGCTGTATTTTTTCCCTTTGAGGATAATAGATACACATTTTCTAAATAATAGATCACTTAGTTAAAGAATGAAAATTAGGATCTTCATAAAGTAATTATAAATATTCATAATGGATATTTTATTTAAGTAATATTGGCATCCTGTTAAAATGGTAATCCTTGCATTAAAGTACCCCATCCCATAGGGCTGGGGCTATCATCAAAATTTTCACCCCCCTCGTCAGGTGAATTCTAAACCTAGTTCCACCTCACCCCTTCCCATAGGAATGGGGGTATTTTTATATTTTAAATTTTCCCAACCTACTATGATGGGGTAATTTATATATTTTCCACCTCATCATCAGGTGAATTCTGTATTTTATTCAGACTTCGTAGTTGCCAAAGATCTTCCAGGAAAGTCAACATTCCCCAATATAGGGGTGACCACATCTACATATGGTGCCTCTAATTCTTTATCTTCTACCCCTAAAATGATTGAGATCAGGTTATTTCCTACCAAATCTCAAATTCAGAAATATGTTCATACCAACATTGTCATTTTTTGATAGAAGAAAGAAACAATTTTGTTGTCCATCTCTTGAATATGGGAAAAGGAACATGTATTGCCTCCAACCAAATAAATTTCCAGAGTATTTTTCCAATTTCACAAAAAATTATTTGTGTGATCTCTCATAGATTAAGTGACCAAGAGATAAAAATATGTGACAACATCCAAAATACTACTGCTACCATCAATTTTTAGGACATTAAATCGAGAGGTGATTTGTATTCAAGGATTGGATTCATAAATAGATAGATGATGGTATATTGAATCCAATGATACCTATTCTTATGATTCATCCATGTGGACACCCTTACAAGAACACATATAGTATATCAAAATTATTGGACTATCCCTTACTCAATTAAAGACACAAAAAGGTATATTCCTTTTAGAGTGAGCTTGTTTCCACATACATCACTTATTTGTTTGAGTGCCACATTCTTAATCTTCTCGAGATCCAGAGTCCCAAGGAGTAAATAATGAATGATCTTCCAAATTATTTTCCCTACCATAGAATTATGGGACATATAATTAAGGAATTAAACATCTTCAAATATTGGCTCCTGAAGAGAGTAGATTATGGATGGACTAATTGAGTTATAGAATCCTCAGATACATGCCACATGCATATGATTCATTATCACTTCACTAAATGATCACCATGATAGATGAGTTATGTTTCCACTAGTTCTAGTTATATGAACCTAAACTTAAAGACACCAAGGCCTTAGTTATACTACCCAAAACTGAATGACACCATATTTTGATATGCATGAATTTATGCTACTGAGCACTTGTCCAAGTTTCATGATATTAAACCGTAGAAAGAAATATTTTTCACAAGATGTTAAATTGTGTGGTGTGCCATATTTACCATAATACCTTAAAGTGTATGTCAAAAATCATTTCCATAATATATTAAATTACACAGTTCATGGCCCTATCACATGACAGAAAACTACATGATGATCTATCCCTCACCTAAGAGGACCTCTATTGAGCATTGATCTCTAACTACACCCCTTTAAGCACTATTTATAGCTTAATTCCATGTTTAATGGGATATATAGTGAATCCTAGACCCTCTATCGCAAGTACAATTAAAAATTATTCCTCTTCATTGATACTGACTTTGCTAGAATTTGACCCCTAAGATCTCTATTCACATTGATATTTTATTAATATATGGAGAATATATCCCTCTCTCACCATTGGTCCTAGTCATATGACCCTAAGATTCAAGACATAAATGTTTTGACTGCACGAATCTAAACTAAATATTCTAACATCCCATAGTATGACATTAAATTTCATGGCATAGGTCATGGATTACGTCCTTGATGCATAACGTTTAACTATGTAACATTTGGTCATAGACACATGACCTTTAAACTATGTGGTACATATTATAGCCTTCATAACCATAAAATTCTCAGATAGGTCACTCACAGATGATCATAATCAATAATCAAGATTCCCCTTTTATATCTTCAGTTAAAAACCCCTTCCTTGTGAGTTTTAAATGAACCTTCCCTTCTATTTAGGGTTTACTCCTCCTAACCAAATAGAATGTGTGACACATGATGGTATAGTTTTGGAATTTTACAAAATATTTTGAACACCCTTCTTCCACTCAACCTACTCCATGCATTTTTATTTCTGAATGAACCAATTCCTTGATTCGGGATACTTCTCTTGGATCCCCTCAACCGTGTGTTGATTAATGCTCTTAGTTCTATCTTAGACATGAAAATTATTGGCAGTTATTTACTGATCGGAATAAACCATTTAGGATTTGATGGTGAATAGAATATTTTTCCACTAAGCCTATGGATTAATCCCTAAAGTATGTTTTGGCCCTTGTAGAAATATCCACCTAAACCCCATGTGTTATCCCTAAAATGAGTGCGGTAACAGAAATCCTACTCCCATCAGCATTCATTGACTAGGTAGGGAATTAGTTTTCCACCGTTACTAATGGTCATTATATTCCAGCTAGTCTCCATTCTCTGATTGAGGAATTTGAAGACATGATTTATCCCATCCATTTTCCTATGTTCCAAGGGATTAAAAATGTTCTTTTTGTTTTATAGTATCAAAATCCATGATGCACGCCTGTCGTAGGTCGTGAAAAAATAATTTTTTTCCCTAATGTAGAAAAGAGGTTGACCGAGGTCATATCACTTTAGTAGATTCTCAGCTTGTGTATTTACATAATATAATTCACCTAAAATATTTTTTTTTATTATTTTATGAAAAACTAATGAATTTGGGTTTCTTTTATTTTCTAAATAATTAAGGGGAATATATAATAGAAATTTAAACTTATACTAACATGAAATGGTAAATAAATGTGATTAGAAAAAAAAAATCATTTGGACTTGAGTTTGGTTTTTGGTACTATCATAATTCTCCTTCATTTATTCAAATTTAATTTGATAATCCATCTTTGAAAACTCATTCATGAATCAATATTCTTTTATTGTGTCTCTTCGTTAATTGGTTATTTTATGTTTTGTGCCTCACTAGTATAATTCCATTTAGCAACCCCATTATTTATTTCATTATTGTATTACTAACATAATATTTGTTTTATTATGTAGGTGAAATATTTTTCCTTAGATCGAATGATTTGTTCGGAAACCACCGCCATGTACGACAAATTTTTAGAGCAGATGGATGCAAAAAGGATGGAACAACATTGTTTTTAACTGTTTGTTGGATAAATGTAATTGCAAACAAATTAAACATTGTTTGAAATGTATATAGTAGTGTGTTGTTTTGTATTCATGATTTCAAGTAAATGTATGTATCATTTTTGTTCTTCTGTGCTATGTGTGTGGGTGTTGTTTGTGCTGTGTGCAGGTGTTGTTTGTGCTCTGTGCAGGTGCTGTAATGTGTGATGGTGCTGGGCAGGTTCTGTGTAGGTTCTGGTTTTGCACATGATCTTTGGCCTTTATCAGCACTAGTTAAGCGCTGATAAATGATAATATATCAGCGCTATTTGGAGCACTGATAAAGGTAGTGTTTATCAGCACTATTTTTTGCGCTGATATATTATACATTTATCAGCGCTGCAAATAGAGCTGATAAAGGGGACCCCCCTTTATCTTCTCCGAGATTAAGAATGCTTTTTTAGCGCTGTTAAAGGTGGTTTTTAGTGCTATTATAAGCCATAGTTGTAGTAGTGTGTTTTTTGATTGGGTGCAGCTTGACTAGGCACTGGCATGCCTTGTGGTGAAATAGACTGAAAACTGTGTATATATATAAATAAGAGTTTTATCCTTCTTCAAAAAGTAGAGCTCTTAACCACTTACATGGAACAAGAGGAACACAAATCAATCCCCGTTCGGGGTTCTAATCTCTTATTCTGAAATTGCTACTCTTTACAAAGGTGCTAGAGTTTCTTGAGCTGCTAAAGATAGAGATGGACTAGACAAGCCTATCTCAGTCTCCCTTATTTTAGATATGATGGGTGAATCCGACTTATCCATGGTTAGTCAACATAATTACATAGGCCCAGAAGCCCAGGAAACTCGGCATGGGAGTAAAGGAATATATTTGAACTAATGATTGTCCCATTACTCTATAATCCAAAGTTAATCCCCTTCCCCTATACTTCAACATCATCATATCCACCCCTCTATCTTAAATTAAAGGACCTACCCTCTAATTGTGGTTGTTTCACTCTCAATCGCGTTATCCCTCAACATTGATTTACCAAACATCCGTCTATCTCATCTTGCATCCGAAAGGAGTGACAGCCTGCCTGAGATCCCATGTTTATATTGCCAGAAGAGAATAAGGGATATCTTAGATATGTCTATTTGCAATATTCCTAGCTTCTGAGAGAGAGGTAGGTTGTGATAACTACTATGAATATTCTATGGATTAGATATTAGCTGGAATAAGTGTACTCAACCGTGCTAACCTTCACCTCATGGATCGATCAAGGCGCTATTGCATTATCTGAAAGAGATACTATCTCATGCCATCTGTTTCTCTTGTCCTATGTTATTACGAGAATAAATAATTCCCCTACTCCAGATATACAACATACATGAAAAGGTCTGCTTGTGGAACTACTTACTTCACAGCAGCAGAACTTCATAAGCTGGTTGTGCAAAGTTTGTTTGTTCACACCGGCGGGGGGCGTGTTTCTTCAGAAGGTAGTTTTTTATTCATCGTACATGCATGATAGCACTCAACTATGTAAAACTAGTAAGGATGGTTCCTTCCATCAATTTCGTGCCACATGGCGGGATTTCTCTACACTCTATAAATAGAGGCTCAATATGCCTTCATGATCTAAAAGAAAAGCATTTTTTGATGGTATTCCTCCTGTTAATGAGTTTATGAACTATGGATATTGCAGAAAAGTTCGCTCAATATGGATAGGAAATAAATCATGTAGAGAACAACTTGAGTGAATTCCAGAGACTCTTATCATCCTTTTGGAGACACTAGCATCCGGAGAACCCTACTGTCATAGGAGACCGCATTCCCACGATGGACTAGAGAATAAGGGGCCTTGATAGGAGGATACAAGTGCTGTGAAATGAAAAAAAATCACTCATTGTGTGGGTGACCATCATATAGAGACTAGAAGAAATAATAACGTAGTTTTAGGCTCTTCTATCTACTAGTTTTTTGAATTTCAGGCTCAGGTTCCTTATCCCTATCAGTTTTATTTATCCAGTTTCGAAAATCATATAGTTAGAATAATTCTTTGAAATCTCTCATAAATATTTTTTATTTCATGTAGTTCTTTATTTAGTAGTAATAAATAAATCTTTTATATAAATGTATTTTCTTTATAGGAATCTTTGGATCCTTTCAATTTTTTTAAATAAATTCTACTTGAGCATTAGTCACTAACAACAAAAACATCTCTGAACAAGACCATGCCAAATGTGTCCAAATAAGAAAATAAAATGAAGTATTTCCAAAATAGTTCTTTATCTATAGTGGTACCCATTAGACTGCTACAAAAACCCCATCAGATAGTTCAACATACATGGCTTTTTTTCCTGTGATTTCCACTTTCAGTTATGGAATGGGTCACTATTTCACTCTCAAAGGTTTCTCGTGATGGAAAAATGGAATGATCATCCAGGACTCGCCTAAATGTTGACCAATATACTACTATGATCTTCGGTTTTTGATGATTAAGCTTAATAGATTCAGGTCTAGATACAGGCTTGTGAACTAGGTCATCATTAAACATATTCCCCACTTGCATCATATTCATAGTTCAAGAAGAAAACCAAATAGATGGAATTGGATTTAATGAAAAAAACTCCCTACAAATAGGTCATAAATTCCCTAATTTATTCATTATAACAAAACAATTAGTGCTTGGATAACTGTTTTGGATATTAAATAGAACTTCAGGTACTCTTCTAATAGTGGTGACTATTATTAGAAGTGTACATGGCATCCTAGAAGGCCTTACTCCATTTAGTATGGCTGCGGGGAATAAGTAAGATCTTCTACCTACATCTCCTACCTTCTTCTTGATTTCGGGGACAAGGAACCTAGTGAATAAGAAAGAATTTTCTATTGAAAAGGGACTCGTTCTATCTAGGAAAGAAAATGTCCTAGCAATAAAACCAAAGCAGATCAGCTATACAACCTTCACACTCCGTGAATAGACCATTTTTTTATGATCATAGTTGTTATATGTTTTTGGCTCACAAACTCAATTCCCTTAAGAGGATCCTAATCTTCCGTAACATATTTTTTCAACCCAGTGAATTTTGATTAAAGACTAATTCCACTCATAGGAGACGACCTGAACTCCCTAAAAATTAGTCATTTTACTCCTAGGTGTGACAAAATTTGATCAGTTGGAATTTCCTTTTATAAGGGAAAATAACATTCCGTAATTTTGACACTATATAAACAATTCCACTTTTGATCTTCCGGGAGGTAAGATCCATGGTTGAAGCACACAGGATGCTAGGTTCGTAAGCTGAAGAAAGAAGGAATCCCTCTCTTTGGTGGTTGTTCGATACAAAAGGGGGTCTATATATTTTAGGGTGAGACCTTTTCAATTTTATTGAGGGGTTTTGGAAATAAGGTAAATACCCAGAGAATTAAAATTCACTATGCATATTGATCTAGGATACTGCAAGTATAGCAGATTCTGATCGTTCCTCGCCCCCGATTAATGGTTCTCTCTAAGCTCCAGTAAATCATTTCAACCATAAACCATTTTTGGTGCCATTGATCTATCTCAGACCATATTATATGCACAATCTTTAAACACCCTCCACTAAAAGAAAATATTATTTATCAAAATAGGTCATATCCTATATTTTTTATCCTTTCATCCTAGAGTCATCCACGATGGTTTTTTGATTTCCTTGGCCTCTTGGCCTGTTGGAGCTCTCTTCAATCTTCTGTGAGCCTGGAAAGCTAGGAACCGAGTAAGAATCTCTTCCCATTTACTTTCTCGTGAACCCATTATGCAAAAGGTATGATGTTAGGGTGCATTCAGGTAAACCTGACCCTGATCTCTGCTCAGGTTTTTTCAACAATACACATAGAAATGATCCTAATTCAGCCTTTTACTTACAGAATCAAACCATGGGACTCTCTTTAGGTCCCTAACCTTAGTTTTACAGATATTCCAACCTTTTCATTCATGCCTACCTTATAGCCTAAAAGGGAAAATATCGGAATGCATGGTTATTCCATTATCCAATGACCTTCAGTTCATCACACAGATAAGGAAGGTCTAGGAAAATAAGACCAAGATCGAAACATTTCTTAGTATTTCATTCTCCCTATCCTCTTTTGCTTGCCACTTCTAACTATACCTCTGTCTTAGATGTTGGTGGACCAACAAAGTCAACTACTGACGTGCTAATGAAATTACTTCACCAAGGTAAAAAAATTGGAACTTTCATTGGTGAATTTGCTTCTTTGACTATATAAAGAAAAATTATAAAAACATAATCAATTGTGAGAAAGGCCCTTATCTTGTTTCGCACCTTTCTCAGGTGAGTTTCTTAGCCTATGATTTGTTTTGCGCTGAGTCTGTTCATTTTTTGTGGCGTGATGATGTGCTTGCTTAACCTGCTAGGGGAAAGAATAAGATGAAGGCAAGATATTGAATGAATTCTAGTCTGGTTATGAAGGCAATCACTCTAAATAAGGCACAATATTTTGAACAGCTATGAATAAGACCTAAGAGACTTTCCCTCCTTCACCTATGGTAAAGCGGATTTTGATCCTCATCCTCCTCATAAAAAACAAGTTCCCCTCAAGGAGTTGATACAGAGAAAGAGTAGGCTAATGTATCAGCCACACAAAATGAAGGTTTAGGTCCCTATTAATATACTTCCAACTGAATAGGAATAGTAGAGATAGCTGAAGGCACAGTTGAGTTTCGAAGAAGGGAGAAAAGAATAAATTTCCCACCCACTTAGGGACGAGATACCCTTGCCAGTAAGGGGGAATTCATAAGGATTTGGACCTAACATTAAGAAGATACATCTATTATGGAAATTGGGTAACAATCACTCTATGTAGGGGTGAGCCAAACCAAACAAACCTGAGTAATCTCTCATTAAACCATCCGAAAAAGATGAAATCACAAGTCAAATGTTTATTTCGATTCACAAAATCCTGAAATCGAGCTTGGAAACCTCGTCCATAGTGATAATGGGACTAAAACTATATCTCGATTATGGTAAAAGAACTAATAATTGAATTAATCCTTTAGTGAATTACTCTAGAAGGTCATGTAATCTTGTTGTTCCCATGCAGTGGGAGGTGAATAATATATATAGTCCAAAGGTAGAAAGAACCACTAGGTGTAAAGAAGACTAGAACTATCCACAAGTAAAAGAGCACAAAGTAATCTATTCAGCTATATGAAATCCACTTTTTCAAAAAAAAACTAGCTTCTAAACCTTTGATATATAGGTAGCACGATTAATTGTAAAGGGTAAGGTTTTAACCCTTGTATATTATATAAGTAGTTTCTACTTATATCTAAGGGTTCTAAACCAAATATGGTGAAGTAGCTAAGACCTCTCATGAGAAAAATAGAAACAAAGCTGAATCTATCAGAGTGGAAAGTACTCTCTGAATAGAACGAAAGACCATGGATGCCAAGGAGTTCAAAAGAAACATGTCAGACTCTAACAATCAGGTCGATGAAGTGATCCTCAGTTAGTATTTAGAATGTCGCAGCCTCAAAGTCAATTTTTTCGTCAAGCCACCTATCTGGGTAGGTCTTAGCCCACTCAGTCACTTTTCTTAAAGTTGATCAATATCAGTAGTCTTCAATTCCATATCCCTATTAGTTATTAAAATATTACTGAAAGAAAGATCTCTTATGGATTGTTACATTTCATGCTGTATAATGAAACTTCATTAGCTACAATAGAAATGAACTCCTTTCTACTAAGGCATCGGTTTGCTCAGTCACTTCTATTAGTTGATTATTTCGAACATCATAAGATGGTAAATGATCAATGCCTATCTAGAACGAAAAAACATAGAAAATTGGTTGGCCCCTCAATAATTTGATAGCTAGTCCTTACTCAATACTATTAAAGCAGAGTCGGGTACTTTTCCTATATAGATTCTAGTATAAGGTCTGATAGAATAAATATAGTTTAGAGGTAAATTGACTTCTTTCCATCCACCACCGGACTCGGTCCCGCCAATTAGGAAGAAAATATAATCCGTCCTTTCATTCTGAGCTAGTTCAACCCTAAACCGAATGTCTAACAACAACAATTCAGTGCAGTATTGGAGGTGTATCAAGGATGACTATGAGACTTTAATTTAAAATCTCTTAGTTCTTTAAGTAGTTACTTATATGAGTGAATAATTGAAATGAAATGGATTATCTTGAGATTATTTCTTGAATCAAGTACTATAACTACTTCATCAAGGACAAAAATTTAGTCTCCCTTCCTGAAAGCAGTACCTGTCAGTGACCTTTCAAGACTTCAACTTCGAGGCCAAGTGCTTAAGGAAGGGTGTCAATCTTATCTTGTTTGAAAATCAGGATCTTGAAACTCGGTGATACCCATATTGGTTCATCCATTTTCATTTTTTTTTTCAGAATGTAACAAGTGGATCTACTCTTGAAAATGCGAGATAATTTCTCTTCCTTTCTTATATGGGAGGAATTCCCTTATTATAAACTGGTTAATCAGGCTACCACTGAAAGATTGTCTTTCCTTCCTAGTAAGAGTAAGATTTTTCATATGGAAATCCTTGGGTAGTTAGTGGTTACATCTCTAGTTAATGGAATAGATCCAAGCTCCTAGAAGAAAAATTAGATATCCAAGTGGGAATGCATCATTTTTTGAGAGTACGATACAGATGTAGGTCATAGCTTGCCGATTCGGGGTTCCAAACTTCTTTTAAGGGAGGGTGTAGTTTATTTTCTTGTTCTGTACTGAGGATAAATGCATAACACTAGCAGTTGAAAATTGTATCTTGTTCCCTATTTTGGGAGTGTACTGATGAAGTGGATCTAGTTTCTTATGCATATAGAATGGTTATGGAGTTGGCGTGTGTTTCTTGGTTGTTCTTGATGGAGAAATCAGTGCAACAAAAACTAAGAACTTGAGTACCTCTTCCCTAAAGCATGAGTTCTTTTCATATTTCTTTCCTATTTCAAAGAGCTATATTTCTTATGAATATCTTCCTATGACAATATATATAAGTACCGGCTTGAGATCGAAGGGATTTAATTCCATTAGTCTGAAATCTTTAGTCGGAATGGGAAGTTAGGTCAGAAGTCAGATCCTGAGTGCTTGTATTCTGGTTGGAAGTCATATTTGGAAAGGCATGTAGTCATATGCAGAAAGCATTGGAAGTAGCAGTAAGAGAAAGATTGTACCTATGCATGAACTGTAGTTTCCTTCTTTTTTTGGAGGGCTGTGGGAATGGAATAGCCATACCCATTTTCTGATTGGAGCATTTTTCACTATAGCTATATGAAACTGTATGGCTCAACTCTATTCTCTTAAAAACCCATCACTATTTTCTAACCCTAGGGAGGGTCATATCTTTTAGGACCTTACCATATTCGGTGCTACATAATATATAAGGGTTTAGAACTCGGTTACTTCACCATATTAAGTTTATAACCCTTAGATATTATTAGTAGATACTTATATATTATATTATATATAAGGGTTTATAACTTGACCCTATTTGGTGCTATGTAATATATAAGGGTTTAGAACCCGACCCTTTCTAAAGAAAGGGCTCTATTTATATATAAGGGTTTAGAACCTTCCCCTGAGCCTTTCTTCTTCTATGAAACTTTATAGAAGTATACCTGTTTGAATGAAATAGATAAAAATTTCCTCTCATATTGGTCTTGTCATCCTGATCTTCTTTGTGATTGGAAAAGTAATGGGAGGCACACTATTGAAAGAGTATGAGCATACACCTTCTTCATCTATCAAATTGCTTGATTTCTTAATTCGCTGGGAGAGATTAGAGAGTCAAGGTTCATTGGAAAGTACTTAATTTCTATTAGTTACACCGAAAATGATGAAAAAATATATGATGCTGGTGGTTAGCCTACCCCGGACTCATAATTGATATTTTCTAATGAATGGAGACCGATCTGCTATCCGTATCAAGGGCCTATATGTGACTAATTTAATTTATAGGTATGAAAGGCATCTAATTATTAGGAACATATCCTCCTCTTGTAATGGGATAGATGGATCGAATGCAGTATAGTTTTCTAATAGTGAGAACTCTGGAATAAACAAAGAAAACAACTAAAAGAAACATTTTCATCCTAATAAATAAGCATAATTCTACATCCATCGATGCTCACTTTTATGTGTTCCCTATGTCTGTCTCCTTTTTAAGGATCCTTTATATATTCCCTATTCAGTATAATTTATTAAGAAAACCTACTCATGGCATCTCACATATATATTTCAAGTGTTCTGTCAGTGGATTTTCCAATCGGAAAATCAGTCCCAAGGAAACCAACGACTTACCCGGAAACCAAAAAAACTAGAAGTAAGAACAAGGATCGTATAAAAGCTGCTAAAAGCCTTTGTTTGTTGTTTAATGAAGTCAGGGGATTATAAATGTTTTATTATGAGGTAAGGCCAGGGTTGATGATGATATAAAAGATGTTCCACTCATCACTACAGTGGGAAACTGAATTTAAAAGCGATACACTTGGGTGGCTGAAGAAGAGCTATTTTCATAGGGATTATACTTATATATATTGGGTGATTTACCCAGGGAATCCCTAAGTAAAGATTCTGAAGTCCAATGTGTTGAATGACATCCCACAATCTTTTTAACAACCAATATTTTTAGTAAAAAGAATATACCCTATCCAATCTCCCAGACTTTATGGAGCCAGTTTGAGGTAGTTCCATCCATCCTAACTAAGTTCTTCAATTTCTCATGATGTACTTGGTAGAAGGAGTGGAAATTATAGATGGAGTTCTCTTTTCTCTTTTTTCTTTCTCCCTTCTAGTCCGTCAATTTTTAGTTCTCTTGAGACTTCTGTTACATCTCTTAAGTCAGTCTTAAGGGTAGATATCACTATAGGCTAACGATAAGACTCATCAACTAAATATTAAATAGGAATATATGGATAAAGAATTGTATTTAATCGATGATTTTTTTCCCAGATAAGTATCCTACTATCTAGATTATACCGACTTCAAGTTCAAGGGAGTTGTTGGAGTTCTTTTTTATGTCTTGTTGGCATGCTGTAAAATTTCATTTGAATTATAGGTCAATCCCATGTCGGTTCGAGGGGAAGGAAGTTCTCATTTTAAAACCTTCTATATCTATAGAAAGGAAATAAGAAATCTATAGATAGAGTTTTAGGATAGACATAATGTTATGGAAAGCTTAGGAAAGATTTAAAACTAGAATCTTGAATGCTAGCAGTCTGTTATCAAAAAATATATGGTGAGAATATTCACCTCCTTTTTTAAGTGTATGGATGAACCCATTTGTTGTAGTTTTAAGAATTAACTAATTCATGTGAAATTTGTTCATTTCTCTCTCCATACAAGTTAGGTTTCATGCTTATAAATGAATTTTCTAACTCGACTATATAGATAGAGTACCTGACTCTACTCTAATAGATATTCCCTTTTCCATTCACTCCAATCTTACTATTGTACCCCTACCAAACGAGCCGAGCTAAGGAGCATAACGAATCATGCCCCACATGACTACTATTTTTTGATGTATACCAGTCTTGGTGGTCGACTATTAGAATATAGTAGCAGTATGCTTCTCTGAATGAGAAGTAATAGGCGATACGATCAAATGGGGTCCCTGCGAGCTCCCTATGAGTCAGTTGGAGGACTTTTTAAAAACTATGAAGAAATATTTAACTATTAGAGTAGAGTACCGACCCAGTGAGGAAGGGATAAGCTAGGTGTATTTCTTGAGGAAGCGATCTAGACACTTTTACTTACATATATTGGTAGTTTCCTTTGATGGGGCCCTTCTTACAACATATTCGTTCAAAAAAGATTCAATAGAAACCCCTTCTTTTCTTGAAGAAAGAGGGTATTCGAGAACAAGATCCTCTAGAGATGAATGTGCAGCTGCTTCAATAGGAGCTTCTACAATCACAGTAAGATCCTCTATGCTAACAGTGGCAACTCTCAAAGCAGATAGTCAATGGTTACTGAAACAGTTATCCAAAGAAGAAGACCAGTTTCGAATGCAATAGATATTCCAACAACAATAGGTATTGTAACAATAGGATTCTAAACCGTCTCTTCTTGTGAAGTCTACTCACTCGCTTGAAGTTTTCGATTAACTGCTGGTTCATTATAACTTGGTTAGAATAACCAAGATATCTCACTGGATGAGGCCTATTCCATACTCGTAAATTAACGGTTTCAGTTCATTTTTTCTTACTATCTTATTCTTATTCTACGATACTCTTATATATAGTTATAGAAGAGTACCTAGAGTATGATATGATTTACATTCAACAGGTACCCTTCTATAACTATATATAAGAGTACCTATAGGGTAGAGTACTGAATTTCTGATATTCCTACTCCTACTTGTTAACATAAGGTTATAACCCACATAGAATGAAGACTTGTCTTACCGCATACCAATTGCATGTGGGAAGACCAGAAGTGGGGTGAAGAATAAATAATGGGTGTACGATCACATCATCTAATAGCTAAATTGATGGTACTTGGATAACCCGATTCTCTTCGCTCCTCATCTCACTCACTCACTTGAAGACCGAACAAATTTGGAAATTAGTAGCGCATAGTCTTTCACCAAAGTACTCTACTCTAATAATCAATACTCTACTCTAAACTATATAGGAAAATTACCTGACTTCCTTAAGCCAAAAGCACCAATAGTGTCTACTTTAATAGGAGTAGAAATGGCACCAACATCAGTGACTAGTAGGGATCAGTTCCAATTATCGCATCATCCTAATCAACTGATAGGGAAGCTGGGATCCTCTACTGAATTCCTAGAAGTGAAAAAACAATTATATCCATTTTTGATCTAGTTTCTTGCTCACTCACCTCACATTTCTTTAGTTCTAAAAAAGATAATTCGAATCTCAATCATTGGAATCGAAAATAAGACCAAAGAGCCGCTTACCTTAACCTTTGGAAAGATAAAGACATTCAACTTTGAATTGAGGTAGTATCCTAAGGAACCTCTTTCAATTCTTCTGGGCACAAAGGAACTACACAAATTTTTATCTCTTTAGTGATTAGTATTTTTTTCGCTTAATAGAGAGCATTGTTATAGTAGAAGCCTAATTAGACTATAGCTCGTACCTAATCACTTCTTAAACCCTCGGTGAAACTATATTAAGCCCGACTACATATCCTATATATATCTATATAGGGATATATCACCTATTAACCAAAGCACATTCTAACACCCTTTGCAACAAATGAAAGTCTACTATCAAATCAAAATCATCTTCTTTGTATTTGTGAATTGTAAACTGTTTATTCCTTCTTGACATTCCTTCATGCCGCTAGCTTCCGAATCAAGATTTCTTACTATTAGAAGAGTACTGAGAGGTACAGGTAGCCGCACAAAGCAAGAGGAAATAGGTATAGGCTGGATTAGTAATAGAAAGATAGTGAATGTTTTTTAGATTCCAATATCATAAGGAATGTCACTATGATGTTCAAATCTCAATCAAATTTCTACTAACTATATTATACCAAGAATTGTGCCAAGATATAAGCATAGAGATTTAGGTATCATATGGTTTAAGTATCAACTTTTAACAACCAAAATCAGTAGTTGGCCTATTGTTGATCGGTTGGTGGTCCCTATTTATAGATTGGATCTCACCTTCCTTTTTTTATCCATTTGAGTGTTTGGAGAAATCTTCCTATTTGACCTGATGTCGTTCCCTTCGTGTGTTTATGATATAGGGCCGAGGTATATATTCCACCAAAATAAGGTTTGACTATAACGTTGTTCTTTTTGTAACCTTAAACTCTATCTACACAGTTTCATTTCTACATCTTCAATGAGTAAGAATGGCATAGGGTGAGGTTTAAATAGGGGGAAAAGATATTCTCCAACCTGTGGTCAGCTATGATATACTTAGATTTTTATTTTCACCTCCCTCTTCGAGACCTTAGCGACATCTCCAGTCCTCCGGTCATGATGGAAAACATCCCTTGAGACCTAAAATATCCTAAAGAAAAGAACGAAATAGACATACATAGATGAGGGCATCTTGAACCCTTCTCCCTACAGTCGAGTTAGCCCATGACCTCAAGATCAAGAAGATCCAGCCATACATAGAAGAAAAGTGCTTGACCAAATGAATGTGGCATCATGAGATGATACTTATATTTCCAGCTATCCATCTGTGGAACATGGGGATGAAGACCTCTAGAGTACCTACTAGAAGAAAGACATAACCACTTATATATAGAGTAGAGTACTTGAGGGGACAAAACCATTTGGAGGAAGAAGAAGATGTGCCACTTGTGAAAGAACTAGCTGGAGGGGACCATCATAGTTGGGGTGGTGGATAATAGGCTAGCTCACCAAGAACATTAGGAGAGGATGGGGAAGTCTTGACTGCAGAAAGGGTTCAAGGGATTACAGAAATCAGACCCATCAATCAGAAGAAAAGGATGTTCTAGGAAAGATGGGAACAATGATATCCAAAAGAATAGGCCTTGAAGGAAGGCATGAATGAGGGTTGCAAGATATGCTACAAGGTCGAATCAATCCACTATGGTTCTAAATGATTTTAGTGAATTGTTCAATTCAAGGACTTTGGCAATCAATTACAGGTACTCTTCTATTCCAATAGACAGATAAAGCGTCATATACAATGAAATTATCCAGAACTAAGGAATCCATCCAATACAAATACAACGTCATATAAAATTACTATCATTTGAAAACCACATATTCCTCTCATTGACTACCTTCACTAGGGTCAAGATTCATTGTATTCTAAGTGTAAGAGAAATGGATTACATTAGTCTCTTTATTTCTTCATGGAATTAAAGTTGTCTTTATGCTTCATTGGATAAATTGGTAGACACTATTAGAAGAGTATTTATGATCTACTTCACTTGATTCTCATGCTAGTGAACTCGTCCCTCAACTTTAGGCATTATTAGCTTCATTTCTGAAGTAAGCATGATGTCTGATCAGTATCCCCGATAGTATCTCCAATAGTATCTCCATTTTCTCTATCGAAGATATTAATAAAGTGTCTTTTGGGATGAAAGTAGCAAGTAAGGGTTTAGGTTCTAAAACCTTAGATATAAGTATCAAATCTTTTAGAACCTTAACCAAAGGTGCTACTTATATATAAGGGTTTATAAACTTGAATCCCCTATGGTTTGTATATCTATATTGACTCATTTAATGGTAATTTTTAGGTCCAATCACCCTCAAGTGTTCCACAACTATCACCATCAATCACATTCATCACAACCAGCCAGTACTATACTCTAATAGTATCATACCTCCAAACTATTAGAGTAGAGTACTGAAGCACCACCTTTGTATTCCCTCTCCGTTGAGCATGGTGATTCAGAAAACATGCAGAACCCATCCTATAATTTTTCAATCATTTCACTCACCCTTGAAGTCACTATGTCATCAAGTTGGTCTAATATAGATAGTGGACATCAATGAGAGTTGGCGATACTATTAGAGTAGAGTACTCTATTAGAAGAGTACGGAGAGAAACAACTGTGAACTGATCCTTGATCGGTACGATATAGGTAGTAGAGGTCATATCAGAATAATTGGTATAATATAGGTAGTAGAGGTGGTAGGGATACTTTCACTAAGAATGAAGAATCTATCCTTGAGTATTAGACCATTCACTGCAGCACTATACCCAGAGATCGAGCTATCCAGTTTCCAAGTACTCTACTCTATATAGTTAGGTAGCTTCCTCCAGTGAGTCACAAAGCTAACCGGTTGAACGAATGAGACCTTTCCTACTATATTATATCTAACTAGTTGATTAATGAAGCGGTTTCGTATAATAAGCTATCATTTTCCTTCTTTACCTTTAGTGTGAATCCAACAAGCCAGTCTGGATTGAAAGGCCAACCATCTCTGAGGTGGTGTGTGATTTCTATCTCATATTGCACTATTTGATCAACAAGAATTAGATCAAAGAAACCATTAATTACTGCATATAGTACAAGTAGTTGTTGTTCATGATCTAGTGGATGATGTAGTGGTCGTTTCAGAACTTCCGTAAGCTAGGCACCTTGGTTGGGAATAGCCTAAGTCGCTTCGTCTAGGTCTGAACCAATTTGAGCAAGGGCTGACAATTCGTGGTATTGTACCAGTTATAGTTTTGAAGCACCACATACTTGTTTCATAACATTCACTTGAGCTGCTGAGCCAACTAGACTGACCGATAAACCAACATTGATTTTTGGCCACATACCTCGATAAAATAGCTCTGTGTCTGAATAGATTTTTCTATCAGTAATTGGGATCACATTGGTGGGAATATATGCTGAGACGTCTCCTTCTAGTGTTTCTATAATGGGAAGGGAAGTCAAGCTACCTGCACCGGTATTTTCTGATTGTTTAGCTGCTCGTTCTAATAGATGAGAATGTAAATAGAAAACATTTCATGGGAATGCCTCATGGCTTGGTGGTCGGCATAAAAATAATTCCATCTATCGATACGCCACTACATATTTTTAAAGATCATCATATCTAATCATAGAATTCATTCCATTATCGCGAAAATATTCCCCCATTGCACACCCAGAAAAAAGTCCATGAAATTGAAGTGGGGCAGGGTCCGAAGTTGTAGAAACCCAGAGAATGGAATACACCATGCTGGAAGCGTCTGAGATTAATTGGATGACTTGTGCAACCATTGAGAATTTTTGTCCTATATCTACATAGACAAAATAGAGCTTTTCATGTTCCCGAGTGGTGTCATCCACTTGAATTTAGGTAATCATGGTATTGACCCCAATACTAGTTTTTCCTGTTAGTCAGTCCCCAATGATAGGTTCACGTTTCCCACAACCAATATGAATCAGGATATCCACTGCTTTGAGACCAGTCTACATTGGCACGTGAAACAGTTGACGTTCAATAATGCCCACACCTTTCAGATTGATATGTATTTTCATGAATTCTTAGTGCGCGATTGAGGTATTGTTAAGTGGAACACCCAAAGAGTCGACAAAACGGCCTAGCTGGTACATCCTCGAGGGTGCATCCATGATTGAATCAGTGCACATGACCTGATATGCTTTTTTCACAGCGGTATCCAACCCCAACACCACAATATGGACAAGCTCAAGCTCCAGATTCAATGATATGACTTTCAAACTTCTAGAAAAATAGACCATTTCACCACATTTCAGTTGATGCAGCTGAGATACACGTGCAATGCCATCCCTATTTCCCAAGACTTTCCCATTTGTTTCCATCGTTTGGGTACTCATTGTGTCCAATAGGTGCATTTAACTATCAAATATGATTTTTAGTTCATCATAATGGGTTGGTTTGAATCCCATGGAAAATTCCAAATATATATCACCCTTAACTTTGAGAATTAGACCTTCTACGATAATAAATGAAACTACACATGTTCCCTCTGAGGGGTTGAGGCTGGAAGTGCAAGTTAAGTCAATGGCTAGAGACTATGGGTGCTAGGAAGCATTGTTATCCCGATCATATAACGACACTCAAACCGATGAGTATGGAATGTCGGTCTTTCATAGTAGCCAATAAAGAGATTGTTTTAATAGATGATGTTCATGTGCCATACACATCGGGTTTTATAGCAGTTAACCTAAATGAAGACCAAGCCATATAATTCAATTGAAACATATTTCAGTGAAGATATCATAGATTACATACATGAATTTTAATAAAGGAGTAATAAAATGTTGTACAACTTTCTTGAGCATTTATTAGTGGTTGCTACTAAAACCAAGATTTGAACGGTTTTCTTCCATAATTTCTCATGATTCAATGGTCAATATATATAAGTACCAATAATGAAATATTGTGCTGATCATGGGGACCATTAAACCTCTTATGAGGAACTATAGGATTTACGAGTTAGTAGTGTATCGGGAAAAGAAACAGGTGTTCCATCTAAGAGATTCATACAATCTATTTGTAGGATCATTCATAAAGAGCGAGGTGATTAAAGGTTTCTAGAAAGGAATGGAGAAAAACTTTAATGGTTCACCCTATCAAGAAAGTTCACGTCAAGCTACTCAATGAAGTAAAAAATACGGGATTGTAGAACTTGAGTTTCAGTATGAGGAGCTAGTCAAGGAGGGATTAAATAAAGGGAATTTATCTTGTGCCTATCATGGATACTAAATCAGAAACTGCATCTGCAACTAAGGGATTTGGGTTTCCTACTGAAATGGGATCATTATATGGAACATCTACATAGACTGGAAGGGATGTCCAGTGCTATGGAACATGATCTGCTCCTATCCAGGTTGAGATACAAAGCCATCACCTAGAGAGAGACAATTCCTTTTCCATAACCAGTTGGAGTTCGAGAAGCAAGAGTAAAGGTAGAGGATTAAGAAGAAAAGGTCAGCTCGGTGTATTTCATGAAAAAAGTTGAAGCATAGGCAAGAGAAATGGTTTACTCAGTTGAAGCAATAGAGTCATTGATAGAGCTTGCAATAGACCTCGTGGCAATGCGGTAAGTAAAAAATTCATCTGAATACCCCGTGCCTGCATTTATGAGTAGATTACCCCACATCATAAAAGTGACAAGCACCAATTGATGTTGATTTGGAACCACCAGTAAAGAAAGCAGCAGGAAGGATGGTAACATCAGTTTAAGATGTATCTAACTAAGTTCCAGCGACAGATTCGGTGGCAAGGTCTCTAGGCGCAGATCTATATTTAGTCTATGTTTGAGAGAATGAATTAAATCCAATAGAAAAGGTAGAGGTAGAAGGTTCACCCATTGATTCATAACCAACTACAGTTGGTTGCATACCTTGTTTACTAAGATTCGGTTGGAGCTCAAAAGCTTATTCCATCATCTGAGCCAATTAGAGTACTAAAGCTCGCAATAGAGCCTACTGCAAAGGAATAGTTTTTGGTTCCATTTCCAGTTTCAGTTCGAGAACCAATTCCAATGGATCCCATAGAGGCAAAGGTTGGAGAAAAGATGGCAGCAACTGGAGAATAGTAGGTAGCTAGAGCATAGGCAGAGACAAACTACAGTGAACCAGTTTCCTCCTTTGTTCTTTTTTTTCATTCCATTCATTCCCCATTGAGAATTCCTATACTTGAGTATAGTCCCATGTGACCAATCAGGTCATAGAACCTTCAATTAAGACCAAATATCGTTAGATTTACATCCTTCTGGGTGATCTTCCAATTCAAGACTAAGACCTTGTTCTCAAAGAAGCTGCCAACCCAGCACAAAGCGGTACCATAGTACCAGTGACTATATGCGATCCAGTCCTGAAACCGAAACCTCAAGTTGGTACTCTTCTATATAGTCTCTAGGAAGTTTTATTATGGCTGTTGAAGGAAGATGGAAGTTAGTTCCTGGCCCTTTCTAATCAAAGGGTCAGATCTTTTAGAAACTTTTAGGGGGGTTCAGAGAGGGATGCTATTTATATATCACCATATATATTAAGTAGAAGAACCTGGGATACATGAAGTATCTTAATATCTAGATTATATGGATGGAGGACCTCACCCTTTCTTTCAGGTCAGATCTTTCAGAACCTTGGATCTGAATCAGATCAGTATGAAATACAATGGATACTATATGAATGAGAAAATAGTAGAAAATAATGATAGCGTTTCATCAACTGGTACATATATATATATATATAATATTTTGACTCTTTAGTTAGTACTTGATCGATATCAACAATCAAGTTCCGCAGGAAGGAGGGGAATGAGTTGGTTCTCTAATAGTCATTCACAGACTCAGAGCTCTTGTCCGCCTCTTTTAGGTTATAACCAGTCCGAGTTATAGAGGAAGGAATGTGATATTTGAGTGATTCATATTTATCTACAATGTCTCAGCTCGTGAAAAGTGGTGAATATATAATGAAAGGATATGGATGTCACACCAGATCTAGTAGAACCCTCTTCAATCTCTTTCAGTGGTTGGGACGTTTCACTTTCCTCGGACAGTGATGCCTCAGAACCTAGCTAGTTCATGTTCTCCCAATCGGTTCATTATTCGTATCAGTTACCCAAGACTTGAAGGGAAGGAAGGTTCTATACCCTTGATATATAAGTATAAACATTAGTTTCATGTTCTAAACCCTTATATATAATTATCTGCTACTTATATCTAAGGGTTCTAAAATTAATAGGGTAAAGTAGCCTAGTTGTAAAAGATATGACACTATTTAGAAAGGGTCGGGAGTAGTATCAGAACTATTAGATATTAGAGTAGAGTACTGACTTTCTCTTTTGTAGGATTTCGGACACAGACCCTTATAACATTCCCTTATAACAGGTATTCATATTATAAGGGTCTGTGATAAGGGCATGTTATTTGGTTCATACCCACAACCGACTCAATAAGAAGAGGTGGGAGGACCTCATTTTTCTATTTCTCATGTAGCGCTCAGAAGGAAGGGAAGAGAAGCTACTCAGTACTCTACTCTGATATCATTACTCTTCCATAATGGTGAGGAGTCCATTAATATATATAAATAATAGTTCTTTTCACGAATCCAAATGAATAGGGCAGGATGGATTGTAGTTGGGTTGATCATGGGGTAGGGTCTACTACCTATATTATATCGAACATCATCTTGTTCAATCCTATTTAGGAAGATCCCACTATTAGAGTAGAGTAATGACACTATTATAAGAGTACTGAAAAAAGAATAGCTATAAGGGAGGAATGTGTGATTGTGATAGAATAGTAGCCTATCTACAAATTCTATGGGTCACTCATGGTAGTATTTTCTTTTCCTGTGACTGAATCAACTACTAACTCAAGGCCTTATATTATGAAAATATCATTCAATTCACTCTTTTGTTTCAGATCTCTTGCTGAATTAGTCGAGAGGAGCAATATCTGAATCGACTCATCCGGACCTAGTCTTTAAATGACATTGAACAGTGGATTGAGCTCCAAAGAATACATTGTGCCTACCTATGGTTGGGGGTATATGGTTGTTTATTCATCATCAGAATAAATAAACGCAACTTTCATCCGCAATGGGCTATAGGGGAAGTTCATCTTGCCTTTCTCCCATTTACATCGATCATTTCTAGGTTTCCTAAGGTACTTATATATATTTTTGATATAATATAGTTAGTAGAGTATGTACCATTGAGCTACAAAATACCACAACAATTCAATCTGATCTCACTTTCATTCCACGACTAAACCACCAATCAAATTCATGCTACTAGTACCATTTTAATTGGAACAAGTAGGTTTCCACAATGGAACCCAAAGGCATGATGTCCCTACATACACCTACCATCACCCTACTATATAGAGATAGAGTTAGGTATAATATAGTTTAAGTAGTAGAGGTATGTCTACCCGACTTTAATACCTATATTATATAGAGAACTGATAGTGTGGGATTTCTAGACAACTCTACTACCTATATTATACCGACAGCGGATTGGATGATCAATACCCGATGTAGAACATCAGTGCATCCAATAGTGGGCATCTGGCTTCCTTATTCCAGTTCTCAGATGATTCCAAACAAGAATCAGTTGAATGGATATCCCCTAGTGTATTATCAAAAAAATCTTGGGCCTCGACTTGAAAACATGTCTGTTCCACTCTACTCGATACTTTTTGACCGGATCACACAACGTCACCACATGGTTCCCAGTAGCAGTTTAAGCATTCTCGACACCCAAATCAAATCATCCCTGACAAGTTGAAAACATCACATAAGACCATAAAATCCCTCAAAGCCACCAATATAGTCTATTGTACTGTTTACATGGGATTGAACGTGGGCCGAGACTATTAGAGTAGAGTACTAACTATTAGAGTAGAGTACTAACTATTAGAGTAGAGTACTGACTATAAAAGTAGAGTATCGAGTGATATCACATAACGAAGCGACCACTAATAGATGACTATATAGAATAATGTACTAAGCTAATCTACAGTATATGGTTTGATGGATTGCAATGATTCAAATGAAATTTTAACCCCCATTCCACCTAGCTTGATTTATGTTCCCCTTTGGTTGGAGTGTATTCCAGCGCTTCAGTATGCACTTTGAGGTCAAAATGTTATATGGACATCTTATCGATAAAAGGTGATCATAAATGTGTATATTTGACTCATTTGTTAGTCAGTCCCAGCGGTACAGGTAAGGTTCTTGAGTCTATTAGCCCTACCAACCCAACCGGGTTGACAATGAACGGTTTCTTAAACACTCTCATCATAATGTAGATCATTCAGACACTAATTTCAGACACCCCAACACTCTTCAATTTTTTATTGATGACACATTCCAAACCCACCATAACAATTCCAATAGAGAACCCATGCTTGAGTGGTCCCCAAACCACACTTTCAGATATCTATTGATGAACCTATACTCTATATAGTTGGCCAATTCCATGATCGATACCACTATTGCTGATCCGAACTTTTCCCATGTTGTTCACATACAGATACCCCCTACCTACTGGTTTGTATTGGCACGACCCCATTCCATACCTTTTGAAACTGGACTGAACATTTAGACAGGTTCCAAACACACCTCTATATAGATGAGTACATGTTTCCCTGACTCTACATCTCCGACTAGTGCGTGTCTAGGCTGTGCTTTCTTTGAGATCGTGCTCCATTACTCAATCATTACATAAACCTTATGGACCAGTTTTCACCTTTCAAGCTCTTGAAACACTATTAGAGTAGAGTTTGGGCACTCATCTTATATAGTTGGGACAACCTAGATCAAAGACTTCTTTCAATCACATCGACAGTATATATAATTTCTAGTCCCTATACTATTATCGACTAGTTTCCCACTTCCACTGGTTTAAGTTCCGAACCTTTGAACTTGAGTTGAAAAAACCATAGACCTTTTTAGGTACTGGAAAAATACCAATCCATATCATTCCAGCCACATATTACATCTATGCAGAGTCAATGTGATGGCAAGGTGACCTAAAAAAAGCTTTCCCATGCTCTTTCCGAACCACAATGTAACTCAACTCATCAGAGTGTTCCAAATACCACTAGCATTCGTCTATACATAAGAGATTCTTCAGCAACCATCTACTTGACCAGCTGATTCATACAATATATATAAGTACTAGGTCCTTCCCATGGCGTGCAAAGATAGAATGGGGGATGGAACAAATATATATTGGCGGTGGTGCCTGATCACTGGAATCACGTACCGCTTATAATTCTTACCATCAATATATATAGGTACCAATCCCACTACCCTCCCATACCCAATAGTACATTTGTATACAAGTAGAATATATCAATGTAAACATCATCCCTAGGCTCTAGAATAGGTACTGGAAGTGGATCAGGAACTACTTCAGGTTCCGGTTCATTGTGTTCAATATATATAAGTACCAATCACTAAGAAATTACCAAGATCATGAATCGTCTATTCCCCGGTTGGTACATAAACCTTATGGTACAAATAATGTGACTTCCAACGATTACATTGTTCATTGATTTAAGCACTCGGTACTTAAACCTTATGGTCCCATATCACCAATGTGTAGTCTCTTTCAATTCATGCTGACTCATCTAAAACTTGTTGAGAGTGGATAATACTTAAATATATTGGTGTTTTTCTTTCAATGTTTGTGCTGTATATTCTATTCTTCTTGTAGGACATCTACTATCGCGATAGCAGTAGTGCATTTTTTTCATATATTTTTCTCTTGATTGTTTTGTAGGGGTTGAAAGTATTGATGAAGTATAAAAGAGTAGTTCATCATGACTCTGATAATATCTATTATTGTGATCAATTGGGTATCACTTTTAATAATTAATGACTTGATTTACATCGTCTCATGTTACTAAAATCATGGATGATCTTATCATGGTCAATGATACTTATATATATTTAAATAATCTTCATTGATCTATCTGAATTGTTTTCGGTCACTGTAAAGCTTCCATGGTAGAATCTGTACCCCCATATACTGAAACATGAATGCCAGTACACAACTTCATGATGCAAACTGAGTAGCATGACCATTTTGAACTTTTTCGACACATCCTCAACCTGAAAAATCATATAAAAAAGTCATTTAGGGAATTTAATTTATAGTTCTATAGATTTATGAAGATTCGATCACAAAGATCCATGATTTCTCTACCATAGAGATACCTAGACCTTCCTTCAATTCCACTGATACATAGTAGATGACCAAACCCATTACAATAAATCAACCAATGGGTTTGAAGGACAACGAAACCATCATCTAGAGGCTTATTCCACCCATCATTGAATGTAATTATCAAACTTCTGTCAACAAATTTAATAGCCACTCAGAGACCGATTCTTAGTACTCTACCCTAATAGTGGACCTCTTTCAGGTTTGAAATATGGTACTCATTCCACAAAAGGATTATTCCATTCATTCTATCAATAGCTCAATCGATGGGACTTTCTTTCCTTCATAAAGGAAGATAACCCGATCCAGTAGAAATGACTGACTTAAGAAATAGGGAGATCACCCCTAACATATTCCATTCTATTAATAGTCACACGGTAAAGTCAGTGTACTATTCTAATATAGTGTGCCTAGAATGCTGGATCTCTTCTATATAAAGCCTATACAAGATGATCATATGATCAGAAGATGTTCTGATAATCGTCTTCTTGTCTGATTGAATGATGAAGTTATTCTGTTTTATCTTTTTCACTTTCTTTCCACCCACAATACATGATTGAAACTAAACTTTGACATTTTGTACCTGTGATCCTCCTCACTATCCTTCTTTATGGAGGGAACCAACTGATCTCACAATGATAAGACACCCTCATACTTAAAAAAGAATTTCAATATGAGAGAATCTAAATCAAGACCAATTACAACTCACTCTGATCAAACAAAACTCAGGTATAGGATTTCAAGTGGAAATGTAGACCTGTTCTCTTTGTTACCCTTATACGTGCAAATCTTGCTCATAACAGCGTTTCCCAGTTCAATTACATAGTACAGAGACTGGAACAACTTAGCACGGTAATTCCCATATGTTTTTTAGCCTCGAATATCCTATTTCCTTTATAACGAGATCAGGATAAGATTGAATTGGATCTCAAGTATTAGCTGGATCACACTATTAGAATAGTAATGAGTTCCCTCAAATAAAAATAGGTACATTTCTATATAGTTATTGACCTGTTTCACCAACAAATAAGGACCGGGATTAGTCTACTAGAGATAGAGGAAAGATAACTCTTACTCTTTGATCGACCAAAACGAAATACGAATCTCATCATATTACTTTTAGTAACCCTTTTTAATCTTCCTAGCCCTGAAATTTATCCTGATAGTGAATCTTCTAATCACTAATGTTACAGAATTAGTCAGGGATTCACACCTTGTGTGATCTAGGATCACCGTATTGGATTTTTCAGAGATAACATACTTTGAAGTACCGACATGGAATTAACTAAGACTAAAAGAGAAATCAACTACAATACATGGCAAGGGTTTGATCTCCTTATTATGCTTTCATGAAAGTCAACAAAATTCTTAGATGGAACGATCTTGATGCAAGATAAGTCTATCTGCCTTCCTCGACACACAAACTTAATGAGTAAAGTATAATCCTAAGGATCATGACTAAATGAAAAGAGAGATCTATTATATTTTAATTTTTGACTCCCCTCTCTCTTCAACAATTATTTGTAAGTTACGCTTCTTGATCCTCTTCCTCTAAATGATCCAATGATCTCCAATCAGGAATGAAAGAAAAAATTAAATAATTCAACCACGATAGATTCCAAGAATCTCTGATTATCCTCCTATCAGAGCTACTCACTCATTTTAGTCATTAACCTCATCAACGGGGCAATAGATAAAAATTTAGTGCTTCTATATGACCGTAATATTCTCACTTCGTTTATTAAAAGCTAGCAAAAATACAAGACATTGCTAGTACAGAACTAAATAGGAGAAGAAAGACAATAAATACAGTCATATTATAGTTTAGAATAATATAATCCCTTATTAACTTATGAAGGAAGGAAGCAATTGTAGATTTGAAAGCAGCAAGGAGTGATGGGTACTTATATATATTGTTGACTTGATGTTTCCATCGATAATGGAATCATTCTATCCTATCTATTAGTAGTTGAGGGAATAAAGATGAGGTTTCCTAAATAAGAACATTTCAGATTGAACTACTAGGTGTGGAATATGTATTGAGGAAAAAATATGGGGTTGAACTTTATATGCTAAATACACCCCACAATATTTATGAAATATGGCCAGAAGTTGTGTGGACGAAGTCAAATAATGGTCGATCTCTCATGATTCTATCACTATTTGATGATATATTATTTATTGTCTTATTGTATGCATCTATAAAGATTATACAAGATGATAATATGATAAGATGATATTCTGATAATCGTCTTCTTGTTTGATTGTCTTCTCCTTTGATAAAACAGAACATGAGTGAGTTAGGGTATTAAATACCTCTACCAAGTAGTCTTGATGGGGATTAAAAGAAGACTCTAATTTCCTTACCCTTTATAAAGGTTCTACATATATATCAAGTGTTTATAATCTCACCCTAATGGTGCTACTTATATATCATGGGTTCAGAACCTGAACCTCCCTAAAAGTTTCTTTTATATCTAAACCTTTCTAAAGGGTAAGGGAGGGTCAGATCTAAAAGATCCAATATCTCCTATAGATCTAGGGTGATTGAGCTAGCAGATATACCAATAAAATTAATTATGATCTTGGTATATTTATAACCTAAAATCATCTCTTCCTTTTAATAAGACTCGAAGATGAAATTCTAGATTCATTCTCTTTTCATTAAGATCAATGCATTGCTTCCCGACCCATTAGAATGGTGTTAGTTATATATCAAGGGTTTATAACTCAGATACTTTAACCTATTCGATAAGGTATAAGATCTTTTAGAACCTTTGGTTAATGCTTTCTTTCCAACATGCCTTCCCTTTAGACATAGACCTATCATTACTGACTAAGGAAGATAAAACATAGAAGATTTCCAATCATTTTGAAAATTTCATACCTTCCTTCTCATTTAATCGTAGGTACATTCTATTTACTATTCCTCTTGAAATTATTGTGGAATTAGACAAATAAAGTGTTTCACCAAGATTACTAAATGTCGTACCCCTTGCTACTTAGATTTTCATGCGAGTTCGATTTATTCTTACTTAGTTTAATGGAAACCCTTGGAGTTCGATCCAAAAAAAAGGAGAATGCTAGAAAGAAAATCCAATTCAATATTTACTTCCTTTTAACTTCAATCCTATTACCAGAGTTGTAGATAAGAATGATATGAGATTGACCAAATCGGAATGCACACCTTATTCATACTATAAATTATCATGTGTACTTCCCTCCAGTGCATCAGTTTGGGCTATAACTAATTGATGAGCCTTAAATCTCCTTTGGTCAAGCAAGGCTGAATGAATCAAGGGGAGAAAAATTTATATGATTTATTCATTCTCTTCTAGATCATTCAATTCCCTATAGGTTATAGTTCTAGGTCTATGCAAAGAGAACTAGTCTAACTTAACTTGCTCTTCTCCCATCCACTGATGTAATGATTGGGCATGGGAGAGGTGAATTTGATGAAAGAAGATTTCCATAACCTAAATGTGTTAAATAATATATAAGGGTTTAGAACCATGCTTATGAGGTAAAAAACAAACAATTCTACGTATCAATGATTCCTTATGTGCAATAATATTATTAGACAATGTATTGTTTTATCAAAGGGGCAGACAATAAGATGATAAGACGATTTATCAAGAATTTTCTAATCATCTGATCATCTTCTAATTTTATTCCCATCCACAATGACAACAAGCCAACGAAGATTATCTCTTCTTGATTAGGTACTCTTCTATATAGTCTATTAGAATAATAATAGAATGGGTTACCCTGAATGACTTCATTCTACCCTACCTTCCATTCATCCGAACAATCCTACCATAAAACACTTTTCCTTTTTTCATTTCTTACAAAGATGCTGCTACTTATATATATATATTGAATGTATCAACTCTGATGGAAGAAAAAAAAATTATTTCTTGGTGCCTAAGATCTCTTCATAGTATTTCCAATTTTAATCAGTCTTATTATTTTTTTCAAACTGAATAACTAAAGGGATGCTCTTTCCCCACAAATATCTACTCTCGTCTATTCTTCCTAAGGACTTATCCAGTGGCCAGGTGGCATAGTCCCCTAGGTTGGGGTCCTGATACCTATATATAATAAAAAAATTATAAGGTATCAAATAGTCTAATGTCCCATATGAGCACCTTCTCTAAGTGGAGGTACTCTTCTAAGAGAGACAAGTACTCTTCTATATATTCTTTAGTTCTAAAGAGATTTCTCATTCCTGGCCCTTTCTAAAGAATGGTGCTACTAATATATCAAGGGTTTAGAATTGATCTACTTCATCCTATTAGATTTAAAAAGGGTCAGATCTATGGTACATGACCCTATACTATTGTACTATTATAGTAGAGTACTGGTCTTAGAGCGAAGGTGGTGGGGGGATCAAATGGAATGTGTATCAGAACATAAATTCAATGGGGGAACTGGATGATGGAACCTCAATCTCCAAGGTGCTCTCAGGAATATGGATTAGCTCTCCATCTTCCTCCTCACTGGGTTTTCCCTCTCCCCGATGGCATTAGATCTCCCGCGGCGCCTTCCCTGGCTCTGTCTTCTCCACTCATTCAGTCTGGATTTGCTCTCTCCATGTCCTCCTCCTCCTCTCTCTCTCTCTCTCTCTCACTTTTTCTGGTCATATCTCAGTGTTTCGCATCCCCCAGCTCTGTGAAGGTCTTATTTCGGCCGCCTTACTGTGCTCTGGCCTCGAGTACCACCACTCCTCTCCAGGCCGGATTTGGAGTGATGGGTACACTGTAGCTTTGGGATAGCGGTTTGGCAGTTGTGGGTCCTCTCGACACCTCTTTTCTTCTGTATTTAGGGTTCTATCCCCCAGTCTTCATCTAGGGTTTCCTCCTTTCACTAGTTGGTTCAGTCCTGGTTTGTTTTTAGGGTTCTAGTCCCGTTTCGGCCCTGTTTCGTTTTTGTTGGGTTCTGGGTTCTTTCTTTGTTTGTTGTTTTTTTGGTTTTCATCCCCAGGTTCCCCACTTTTTGTTCGGCATTGTGTTGGTGCTTCTCGGTGATCATCGGTGGCGTGAGGTTGAGGACTGTGATGATGGATTCCTCATGTGGTTCTCTGGTTTTTGTCGGTCTCGATCGTGATTCTGGGTTTCTATGTCATTTCAGACTCCTACAGGGTTTTGTTGGTTTGGTGTTGAGGCATCTGGTGTTTCAGGGTGTTCTACCCGGATTCTACTTCTGACGTCTTTGGTGGCTCGGTGATACTGACTTCGACGATGGGTTCTCGGATGTGATGATGTATAATTAGCCTTTGGAGATGAAGGTCTTCGATGGTGTATCTCAACAGGTTAGTGTTCTTCCCGATGTCGGCGACGGTTTGTCCTCGTACATGATGTCGACGGTGATCTGATGGTGGTCTGTGCTGGAGAAAACTCGGTGCCAGTGTGTGTGTCTCGAGGTGTCAGAGGCATGATGATTGTATGCCTGCTTTTTTTTCAAAATTTCAATGGGTTTTTTGGTGGCAGGATTGTGGAGTCAAGTTGGTAGCTCGTGGGTTTTGTGGAATTTTGAAACCGGATGCTTTTGACGGTGTTGACGCAGCATGGTTCAGGTTTATTATTTTGGAATTTGAAATCTGTTTTGTAAGGGCGTGTCTTGATGCTGGAGGAATGGTTGTAGGTTCCCACTCACTGTCAAAGTGGCATTTCAATAACATAAAAAATTGATTGGGGCAATGGGGCACTGGAGGAACCTATGGGCCCCTGGGTGTGATGTCGCATAGCAAACCAACATCAGTACTCTACTCTAATAGTAGTGGAAATGGAAAGAGGTTTTTTCCGCCACTCCCATACACCCTTCGACATCATAGAAAGACCACCCTTCACAGTGTTTGAGTCATTATAATATATGTACTAGGCATTCATTATCATTCGATCCTGACCCAAAACATCATTTACATTCTAGTGTCTAGCATCGACTCATTTGTGACTCGATTGGTATTTTAATGTAGCAAACAACAAGGTATTATAGCATATAAAGTCCATCCCATCTTCCAAAAAACCCCAACCCCACCAATTCAAAGATTTAACTTCTCACCTTCCATTCTCAAGTACTATATTATAATAGTAACCACCAACTCCATTCTAATAGAGCCATTGTTACCACCACCCATTGATCCATCAATGCCATAGTTCCCCCCCCCCCTTCGTATCGCTTGTTCATTCAACAACGAGAAGTACTACAATTGATTTTATTGGTATTGGACCAGTACTCTACTATATAGTATAGGATAGGCCACTTGATACCAGGGATGAAATCAATCCAGGATCAACCCTCACTCGAAGAGCTATCCCATTCACTCTTCGAAAAAGGAAGGAATAAAAAATATTGTTTCTAGAATGAACAATAAAAAGGTAGTGCAAGAGGAAAGGGAAACATTGATTGGACGGTTCATCAGTTCAGGTATTGTTGTACCAGAGAAACTCATGCTAACTATTTGATGTGATGTGTTCCACCAGTTGATGGAAGAAGTGAGTAATGGGAGATCTATCATTCCAGCAAGTAGTGAGAAAGGTCCTAGTGTGACAGGTAGCTTTTGAAGATGTAGTGAACCCAAGGAAATGAGGAACAAGAGGAAAATAGAGGTCATATGAGAATCCGAATTCCAATAGGAGACATACCATTTCAAAACCAACACCTGAAACCAACCAGTAACTAGTAACAGCCTCACAGTCTATGAAAACAATGTAGTATTGGACAGAGATGATAGTAGAACCAAAGGATGTTTTGTATCCACTAATAAAAAAACTGAAGAGGCAGTCATGCAATAGACCCCAGTCTTATTCGGATAACATGAAAATGAATATATGGAAGACAATAATGTTCACTTTGTTGATGATAGAGTGGTGCACCCAACAACCCATTCATGAGATATGAATCAGTTCTGATGAGAACTAGAGAAAGCGTTGTTGTGATGCTCGAGGCCGAAGGTGACAACACATAGGTAGGGCAGAACGATTGGTGGATGATCATTGGTAGCTAGGAAAAATGTATTGGTCTAGGAATATACGAGACTGATCGAATAGGTTTTGTATTTCATTGGATAACACTATGGGAAGAGTATTGAAATCATGATGTCTTTCGACCATTTTGATTTCCACCATTCTTCTTTACTTCTTAGTCCCTAGTTTTTTGGAATACATATTACTCTTATGCTTAACTAGTTGAGTTCTTTGTTCCAGTAGATACAATACGTTGATGGACACCAAGAATTTGAGTTGGTCCCATGTGATATCCTTGATCAATCCCAATACTAAGTAATAGAGGATGAATAAAGCTTGGTCATCAAGTATGTATTGAAACAACTCTTATTCTGTCCATTTCCAATGCTAAAAAGAACTATACAAACTATGCCTAGAAAAAAAGACTCAATCATGCTAGAAAGCAAACAATTGAGACTTATATGGGTATGATGAAAAAAAACCAGTTCATTTCATATATAAATACTCATACTAGTTTACCTATATGCTACACAAATGAAATTATGGACTAGTTTGGCTTAAGCCATTCTGTATCCGCTCTACAAAGGTTAGCAAGATAAAGGTTCTAAACCCTTGATATATAAGTATCAACAATAGGGTGAGGTTCTAAAACCTTATATATATGTATCATATATTTATATATAAGGGTTTTAAAGGGTAAGGATGACTCTATCTCTTTTCTTATATCTCTATCTTTTTGGTAGCCAGTATTTCAAACTCTCTCTAGAAAGAAAGAATTCTATGTTTACTGGTATGAATGAATTACTTTTATACTTTTAGGAGAGTAGGTAATGCAGAGGGGTAATATGGATTTCCTGATTCTTTGATCCCTAATCATAAACCAGTGGGCGGGGTTTTTTCATATTTTTCATAATAAGGTCTCATTTCCTATCCCTTCCTAAAAGGTTCTAAAAGATAAAACACTTTAGGGAGGGTCAGGGAGGGTCAGATAGGGATGGTATTTATATATAAACTTATAAATTAAGTTTAATAACATGGGATACATGAAGTATCTTACTATATATATTATATGGACTGAGGAACTCACCCTTTCTTTTGGGCCAGATCTTTTAGAACCTTATCATAAAGTGTAAGATCTTTTAGAACCTTACTCTAACGTGTAAGATCTTTTAGAAACATCGGAGACCATATTGTCAATTTGTAATGGGGTTTCATCATACCGAAACTATAGGTGTTATATAATTCAACTTCAATGAATTATTGGAATCTAGTATTGAGTTGAGAGTGAATGGGTGGATGCGATTCATAAAGTCTATAACAGAAGTTGGGATGCGAGCAAGAAGTCATTTGAGTTCTCGTAACTATATTCAAAATCATCATTTGTGGGTGGATCTATTGAAAAAAGATGTCATGGGGTTTTTTTGTGATTGATTGTTTTAGTAGTAGAAAAATGATAGAGTGTACTCGAGTGGTGGTGTTGAACTACGAAAAAACTTCCTATGAAGAAATATAGTTCTTTGGATATGAAAGGCGGACTTCTGGATGGTCCGAAGGCAATATGCAGAGATGACCTGACCAATCATAACCAACTGATGATACAACGGACACCTCGAAATGTTTTGAGTAGCCTAGGAAATTCAGTGATGGTGCCTGAATAGTGGAAATGGGGGTGTTGCCCCACATTATCAATGAGTACCAAGCCTATTCTTTCCACAACCAATTGAGTATAAGTGGATATACGGAAGGTCAATTCAACTCTAGATAAACTAGAAATGATATCTCTTAGCCCAATGTGCTAAAATTTCTTCTTGATTCGAAACCCATTCACCAATACGAGGTTTCTGAGCTTCTGCCTTACCTGGGGAATGGAACCACAAAACAAGATACGGACCAGAAACACGTCCAATCTGGTTTCTTTCATTCGATGCCATTAGATAGTCATCTATGAACCTTTTTTCTGAAGGGGGTAATGGTGAATTCATTTTAACTAGACCTCTAATTCAACTCGATCATTCAAGTTTTTTTTCACATGTAGTAGTTGTGATCATTGATGTCCCATTTTTAGCTCATTTGATATCTCGTTGTCCAATTGAATCTCTTCTTATACCACAATTGTGATAGTAGTTGGCATTGAAAGATGGCCATTTCTCTATTCCAAACATTCACTAGCAATTGACGACACCGTTTAAAATTTAGTGCAACCACCAATGAGTGCATTTAGTACTCTACACAAATATTCATTGTACCACACCTCGAATTAAGCAAGTAGACCTAAGGAATTTCTATTGGGTGTATAAACTCAAAGGTATGTATGACACTATTATAATATTACTTGTTATGGTCTATTTATACTCATCATAATATAACTAGTATGCCCAACACACAACTCTATTCAGGGATGATTTTGGGAATGCCACAATAGACATGATTCCAAGATACATCATATCGCAATGTCATGGGTCAAAGGTGCACCACCTGACAACAACATGAACTTGAACCCTTTGGCATATTGGTGACATTGGAATTGTACCATTGTTGGTAGTTCACATTCCATCTTCCATACACTCCGAACTGCATCACTCTAACCTCTTTCACCTCTAGGTGGTTGGGGGACTCTTCATCCATGGTGATCATATCACCCCCGACTCACGGATTGTTTCAGATCGCGCTACCCTTTCGACCCACCTGCACCCAACCATCAAGACAACCACCAATGGAGTGGAAATAGGTACCCAATCAATAAGTGTAGTATGGGTGAAACAATCCGTACTCTAATAGAATAGTTAATAGTTCAAACTGTCTCCAAACCTTGGGAGGTTCTACATAATATATAAGGGTTTAGAATTCGGCTAATTCACCCTATTCAGTTTAGAACCCTTAGATACAAGTAGAAGATATATATAAGGGTTTATAACTCATCTACATCACCCTATACATTTTAGAAAGGTGATAATTATATATCAAGGGTTTATAACCTTTGGACTTCTACTTGTTGGTATAATATAGGTAGTAGTACTATTAGAGTAGAGTACTTACTATTAGAATAGTATTGACATCCTACCACATTCCCGAGTGCGATTTATCTTACCTCACTCTTATCCATCGCTTTAGTTGTAGGTCGTATTTGACACCCAAGAACATGACACATTTCTATCCACTACTTCGATGAGGATCAATTCAGTGAATGGGGCTACCTAATGGACCTATGAAATATTAGTTTAGCTATATGCCACTATTTCTTATTGTGCTTCAAGATGTGGTGTCACTGCCATGTGCCTATTCCCACTACCTCCAACTCTAAAATTACTGGATATTCTTTCATTACTATACTCTAATAGTGTCGGTATAATATAAGTAGTAGTCTTCACACAACCACTCACACTATTAAATTTTTGGTGAAATTGACAATGTCAATACCATACCATCTAAACTCCAATGCCAGTGGATATGGAATTTTCTCTATGAAACCATGTAGGTGATCGAGTGAATTCAGTGGACAAATCAATGACAACACTCTTTATTGAACATGGCGGCGGAGTTGGGGAACCAATAATACCCCCATAAATATATTTCATATAGTCTTGAAACATCAACTCATAATATTACTGCTCTTTGTATGGAAACAATAGCTATTCTTGTAGTATGAGGGGCCCCATGAGCTCACCCAGAACCATCAATCACCCTAGTTCCCTAGAAACTCACCACCAACTCTATCACCCCATATCTTCATGGAATACCTGAACCATAAGTACTCTAATCTAATAGTCCTATCTATTCCACTTCATCCTATATGTACCCCCACCCTTTGGGATCATCGTATGAGTGGGATGTTCTACCACCTCGGTGCTATAACATGTTACATTCCATTCTATTTTTTTAAAATTTTTTCCAAAAAGGAGAGGACCAAAGCATCCGCACAAAGAGAGAGAGAAAAAAAAGAGAAAAGAACCAGACAAGATAAAAGGAAAAAGATAGAGGATAAAAGAAAGATAAACAGAGGCTACGGGGGCCTGAAGTAATGGAGGCCAAGAGCGTCCCCTCTGATGATGTTAATCCTTGTTGCATTCAGACTAAGAGAGGTATGAAAGAAAATTTCCTCCAGGCCTGGTGAGACTATAGAAGCCAGGTAGTCTGCAGCTTTATTGCCCTCCCACCAGGTATGAGAAACTCTAGTTATAGTACCCAAGAGACCCCGGAACCTCCGGCTAATGTACTCGATAGACCAAGGAACACTCCTGATTCCCTGAATGGCATTTGAGAGTAACAGGGAATCCGTTTCCACTTCCGTTAGAACCACTCCCCTTTTGATGCATTCCTGGTGGCCAACCATCATACTCTTCACCTCTGCAAGGAGCGGAGTGCCCGGGCCCAACCGAATGGAGAAAGCAAACAATACTGAACCATTATGATCATGAACGAGTCCCCCTCCTCTGATGTCACCCGCAAGAAAGGATCCATTAGTGTTAAGCTTGAAGCCATGATTCGGGGGAAGCCAACAGACCCAGTGACCAGTATTCGGAGCAGGGGCCGGAGGAGGATGATGAACCGAGGGAAGAAGGCACTGCAGAGTGGGTGCCTCCCATCAGTGTGGTATATGTGACTTTGGACTAGAAAAAACTCAGTAGTAAGAACACAACCACCACTCCATGATCCCCATGACCATTCCACTATGTTTATGACAATCAAATTATTGGGCAATATATTGACAGATTACCTGACCCTGTTTCAAGTGATAATTTTTCTATCATGAGTTGGACTCATGAGCACACAATTACAAGAGTCCTGATGATTGATAGATATATAGTCATGGTTTTACTACCTATTTTATACCTTTTAATACCTATATTATACCGACATTTTTCAGCTGGAGTGGTTGTTAGCATAAATAGTCTATGGTTGTTCAACTAGACACAATGGTGAAGTTGGGAAAGAAGTCTTGTACCTATATTATAATGACATGGAACCATGTTATTGGTGTTCAGATAGTGGAAATGGAAGTCCTCATCTTCCCATGCCACACCACCCCATGGGCCATCAGTCATGTCAGGAAACTAGGCGGAATAGGTTTCTTGAGACCCCAACTCCACACCAACTATTGATTTGGTATAATATAGGTAGTAGAATAGACGATAATGTGTTTGAGCATATCCAACTCCTGGGCACAGCAAATACATAATCAATTGAGTGGAGGGGTTGAACATTCACTTAGAACACTGAAAGCACATCACTTGAGCATCCCCAACTCCATTCCACTAGCTCTTCTATCTACCATATCCTACCGGGAAGAATTGATTCATATCATATCATATCATAGTAGTTTGAATGATCAATCGACTATGAGACATAAGAATGATAGGCACCTTGATCAGTGGGGGATAAGCACTCTTCTAATAGTGTAATTCTTGAGCCCCATGGAAAAGGGGGTTGTTGGCTGAGATGGTCGATCAAATCACTATTCAAATAGAGCTGGCTTCACCCACACCCTGTTTCTACTCGATGACCACCATTTCTCCACCCTTCTACTCCAACCCTATCACGCATACCCAAAAATATTGACCTTGAGTAAACTATTATATTAGATATAGTGTGGTATTGTAATTATACATTGTACAATTTGACGTTCCAATATCGTTTCCCCCTTTATAAAACCATTGAGATATCCCATAATGGGACAAGACATTGGCCCCTCCGGTATTGAGCTACTTCTAGTGGGAGTGTAAGGGAAATATATTTTTTCTAAGTGTGATAGATGCCCCATCCTCCCATGGTTGATCTAGGTATAACTTCTCCATATATAGTCTACTTGGTCATACCACCTCGATTCCCATTGACCGTACCATTTGAGACCATTCCACTTACTACTACTTGTTTTGTATTGTTTTGAGAAAACAAAACAATTAGTAGATATTCAATCAAGTCAAAATGAATCACATGACATGTGAACATGATAGTGGAAGGAATCTTCCTAGGGTTGGTTGTTTGAAAGAGATGGTGTTGGTGGTGTGGTTCAAACTAGCCGACAGGTACTGGGTGAGGTTCTTGGGCCAAAGCATAAAGGAAATATTTGTTCCACAAATATCATTGTACTAACCATAGTATACTCCAACTCATAGTATAAATTCCCTTAGTTTATTTAAACTCCCCGACAGTGCATCACATTTCAAGCCTTTAGAAGGCACAACCCAAATATGTGGGACATCAACCGCTATGACAAGAATACAAATATGCATTTTTACTAGTAGGATGAATCGATTGTCTACATATAAGATACATGATTTCCCCATTTATGGATCATATTATAAAATCATATAACTATCAAAAGTGATAGCCTTTCCATTTCTGTCGAAACAGTCCGAATACTCATAATGGTGGAAAACCAACCCCAAACTGTACTGGCAGCATTGAGCCACATACACATCTCCTAGCAGCCTATGAACCACCACTATGACCATCTCTATTACAAAAAACCATTGATTCTATTGTTTAAACCCCATCCAAGAATGATGAACTATATATAGAGAGAGAGTACATGTTTCACACACACCACTGACCTGGTATCTTTGGAATTTCATGAGTTACCACCACCTGCCAATAGGTTCCCAATCGTTGAGACATCATCATAGCTGCCAGTCAATCTTGTCCCAATGTCATAACGTGGCTCGAGTCCATTTCATTTAGAAAACCACACTCACTACATCAATCTTCATACAACAAAAAAACCTTTCTTCTGAATCAAATCATTCCCATTGCTCTTCACCAGTACCCGAGAACTCTGAACTAGTCATCTCATATATTCTCATAATATAGTGATCCCAGTCACTCTTCCTATATAGTTTAGATTAGAGTATTGGATCACATGTCTAGTCCCGACCGGCGATTGTTTCTTCCTTACCCCGTGACCCCAATAGTGTTCTACTAGTATCATCCTATATTGGTCTCTATTCCAAACTCACCAACTCCATGCCATCCATATAGTACATGAAAGTGAGTACTCTTCCAAGAGTGTCAGTATCATCCTATATAGGTGTCAAAATCCAATACCACCTAATTGATAAGAATAGTAGGGGTTCCATAGTAATCTACTATAATTGTGACACTTCCCCAATGGTATCAACAAGGTCACCATATTGAACCCCATCAACCCCATTTGGGTCGTGGTGGTGCCAAGCCTATCATTGACGATCTCACACCATCTCCTTTGTGGGTATAGGATTCGAACCTGTAGTTTTTTAGGTCATGAGCCTGAGGAGTCTAGAAAATTCCTCAAACCCTCTTATGTCTCTCTATTGTCATTGAAATGGTGCCCATTGATTTTCCAAACACCCTGGTGATTAGAGGTATCATCATTTTCATCTTCCCCCAACAAATACAATTCAAACTACACCACTCGGTATATAATGTAGATAGTTTATAATCTACCTAGGTACTCTTTTATATAGTCTATAGGTGGACCGCTATAGGCACCACTATAAGAACCTTTTTTGGTGCCTGTAGTGGTGCCTAGATTGGTCCAACTATATTATACAAAGATTGGCATGATAAAAACATATATTTCATCAACCATAGCCTGATGCATAGTAGTCATAGTGGTCATCTATCCATTTGTGCCAAGAGATCCATGAAATCATACCCCAAGCTCCTCCAATCAACCAACATCTTAAAGAATAGGAATTCTTAGGATGACATGGGCATATGCGGCTCGGTATGTAATCATTCTTAACACATTTCCATCGAGGGTGAGTCTTTCAACTCCTAAGATATCTACTATAGCTGCATGAAAGCATCTCTTTCTTCACGGGTGTCACAAACGAATCTGAAACGGAGGAGATAGAGGGGAGAGAGGAGTTATCATGTGAAACAACGAGAATGGACTGACTCCAAAACACAAAGGGAAAGAAATGGAATTAGATGAATCTCTTTCACTCAATCCATATGAAAAGTGAGGAATGAAGTGAATGAAGTGAATGGGAGGACGAGGACAACTCAATGGTATTACCTCTATGGATTAACCTTTCTCGTATATAGAATTTTTCTATCTATGAACACTAAATTTACTACGCGTATTGCATTCCCCCCACATATAAATCATTGATTCTTTCCTATTCCACTTCACATTGTTACATCATCCAAAGTATTTTAGTTCTGAGGTCCTTGATGACCACGGTATTTAGACATGAGTATTTAGACCTCATACACCTAAATACACAGGTCTAAATAGTCAGTTCTAAATACTTTGGTCTAAATACTTAATTTTAGAGCTATGACTTGGATAGTGCTCATAGAATAGTACCAAGGGTGAGGTTATTTATAAGGAAGGTGTATCCTATTTCAGTCTGTAGGTGGCATCGCCCTGGCCGAATGATATCTATATCATCGCAACACCAATCATAGGGGTGAATTTCAATAGACAACCATAGAAATAGCCTGTACGACCAGTCCTAAAATAACAAGACTTTTGTCTGTCTAATATACCATTGTTCCCATAGACTTTTCTGATTCGATCCTCCCCCATGGCTAAAGGAACCAAGAACCTCAATTTAGCTACCTTCTGTTCACTACCACATCCAAACCATCCACCATTTGCTGGATAAATGAGAGTACTATTCACAACCTTGGACCACTACTAACGTTGAGGTTAGTATGAAACACAACGATCATGGTTGGGTTGATCGTCGAGAGATGTGACACAAGATACCATTGCCCTTTCTAGGATTTCCTATGGCCCGATTTCATGCTAGTGAAAAAAACAAGTCGAGTAGCTATGAAAATACTGAAGGGGACAGTCGAGCGGGAAAAATGTTTTCCGCGATTTCCTAACATGTTATCAAATCGACCATGAATCTATTCATATATGATTAAAGGATCAATCAACATGAGTCTAAAATTTTTATTATGGTAAGAAATATAAGTAGACCATTATGGTAGGTAATAGAAGAATAATTTCAGAGATGAATATTTTGGTATAATATAGGTAGTAACACTATTAGAGTAGAGTACTGACGCTGTCTCTCGCATTCTGAACCTTTCTAAGCTAGTGAAGGAAACAAATTCGGTTGTACAAAACAGGAGAAGAAGGAAATTATTGATTCAAAGAATTCTACCCAAGGTAATCACTAGGATAGGATTATTTCTCCTTAACCTGACGATATCTACCTATAATAAAAGGTTCTAAAAGATCCTACCTCACTTAGGACCTATTGTCAATTTTCATCTATAAGATATGAAAATGGTAGCTGACTAGAAAATGTAGAACCATAGATTTACAATTTTTTCCAATATGCGCTTCCATTCCATCTGACTACATGACTAAAAAATCCTCCCACCATTTTCCTTTGATCCCTCTCACTCCCTTGGGAATGAAAGGCCACATATCACCCTTTCTAGAATACGAATGAGATCCACAATTCCATCATTGTATGACCAATAGTCGTACTCCGCACCACACTAGTACCTTTGACATCTTTCATATCTTTATCTTTCTCAAAGACCTTATATTTCCACTTTTAGAATCTGGTCATGCTCATTACCAGTTCTACACCTTTGATATATCACTCACTCCCTAGTGGAGTCTGTCATTGGTCGACCAACATCTGTCAATCATCTCAGGTGATTTTTTCTTTTGTTCTCATCCGTTATGCAAATATTTGAGCTTGAGGCTACCTGACCCTTTAGAAAGGGTATGATCTTTTATAACCTCACCCTAAAGTTTCTACTTAAAAATTATATAAGGGTTTAGAACCTATTCCCATAAAATATTCACTGAATCATCGACTATAGGTACATACACTTCAGCCATGTGGCTAGAGGAGTGGAAGTTGATAGGGATAAGGAATTAGGGAAATGACTGAGGCCTGAAGGTATGTGAAAGTAGAATCCAAGGACAGATAGAGTGGGGAAGAGGACTGTTATTAATCTAGTCTAATTGTAATGTCATTTCATGCTGATTGGAATGGGGGTGATGCCCATATATTCAATTTCTCCAGTCTGTCAATATTCTACTCTACGATACTCTTATATATAGTTATATATATATGATACCAAGCCATGACATGATCTTCTCGGTAAAGACACTAGATGATCATTCATGGTGAATATACCAACATGATATACTAGGTCAAGTCTAATTCAAGCACTCCAACCGCTATGGGTACTACAAAAAAAGTGGAAGCATATCAATTCATTTTGGTAATGATCCAATTCTATAATAGAATAAATGGAATTATATGGGTTCATTTACTAGCCACATTGTCATCATTTCACTCCCTCTTCATGATATAAATGGATAAGTCTCTTGAATTAGTGTATGAGGGGGGATACTGTTGATACTTATATATATTGTCATTACTATACTCTAATAGTCCTTCCACTAGAGACTATATTGAAAGAGTACCTAATTGTACACTATTTGACTATACTCTACCCTATTTTATGATACCAGCAAGTCTGCTGACATGAAAACTGAATGGATTGATGATTTTAACATCAATCAGTAGCTTAGAATTAGAAGCAGGTGAAAGTCTCCTGACCCATTAAAAAGGGTTAGATCTCTTAGAACCTATGCAGATAGAGGGATTTTTTTACTCGGTGTAATATAGGAAGTAGAACCTTGACAATAGTAATCATACAAGATGAAGACCATGAGAACATGGTCCTCCATCTGTATAAGCTAGATAGTAAGATACTTCACATATCCCAGGTCCTCTAAGGTCTGGTCAGACAAGGCAGACTACTCTAGATTATACGATGTCCTTTATCCATATAATCTAGATAGTAAGATACTTTATACATCCCATGTACTCTAAGGTATAGTCAAACAAGGCAGGATACTCTAGATTATAAGGGGTCCCCAACCGTATAATCTACAAATCAAGACACTTCATGTGTCCCTGATCCTCCATGGTATGGTCATACAAGGTCTGCCCAGGAAGGAATGTAACACCCCGACCCCTCTAGGCTGGATCCAGTGCATTACTTATGATATTGGAATGGTTAGAAGGAATGAAAATCCCAAAATAACGATCAATTTAGTAGTTTTGAAGAAACTAGATACATATATGTAACTCAAATTACATTGGAAAAGGTTACAAAATACAATACATAACAAAAAACTCAAAACTGCATCCACAGGAACTCAAAATAAGAGCTTCTCTTCATCACCTGTCGAAGGTATACAATGAAAGGGGTGAGCTCAAATGCTCAGTAAGGGTTAAAAATAGCAGAAGCATGAGAATAATAATAAGTGAATCACAATCAATCTTACATAATCAATATGGCATAGTGACTAAATAAACAACTAATGCCATTAATAAACTGAAAATGAAACTGTATCCATAGATTTTGTCATAGTGAAAACCTCATGGATAATAATAATAACTGATAATGGATAAATAGAATGCTTATTAATTGTACATAATGTATCTGGAACATGAAACCATAATACCGTAAAAACGGTTTAGTTCTGTGGGTAGAAACCCATCTGATTTTTTGAAACAAACTCGAAGGGTTTGTCACCAACTGTTTTGTCTCATGAGACCTACCAATGCATCGAGGGGCTATATCGGGCCCCACCCACCACTTCATGTCCAAAGCATTATTTATAAATTTATTCAATACAAGAGAAATAAGCCTTTTCAATATCCGTATAGAGTAGAGTATACAGATTCATTAATATTTCCATAATTAAAATAACTTTCCAAATAAACACTGTATGTAAGATGGTATAGGGTTTAGAAAAAAAACATATCCATGACATGAGATTATGGATATTTAATATAAATATAATTTCAAATGAAAAGTGATCTCAAATGGGTATTAGGTACACCACATAAGGAATATTAGGTGCACAATACAAAGTTAGTCACAACGAGAAGGTAGTTGAGACAAAGTCCCTTACCACAATCCAATTAGACGAATCCTATGACCATAAATTAATGAACATCAAGTGAATCATTGAATAAAAAGAATATAAAGAGAATAATGTTTTTATATATGAAATGGAGATACACATATACCATATACAAGAAATAAGTGGCAAACAATGAAAATCTCACAAAAATGAAGGTGAGATGAGAAACCCCTTACCATATGCTCGAGTGTGTTCTTCGTTTATTTTAATGACCTGAATAATCAAATTTAACTTCATTAATTAATATTTATAGAACCTCATATACATGTAATTGATTTATTATAACCTTATTAAGTTCATTAATGGCCCTTTCTATGGGTTCAATTGGTTCAATTTTCATGTTTTGGAAGCATTTTCTTCCTTGGTTTTCATGGTTTGTTTACTTGTTTCTATGAATAGAAGTTCATTTGAAACATGGTTAAACATCCAGAATTGTTAATCCATATTATTAACGAAATTATGGAGATATAAATGATCTTATAATGATTTTGGGTTAATACCATGATGATGATTCATTAGTTAAAACATCAATGATGTTCGTTTAGATCGTTTTAGTGGTTCATTGGTAATAACAACCTCATTTTGTTTTATAAATTAGAACCATGAGTACCAAAGAATTACAGAACAATGGGTGAGTCATAAAACATATATTATAACCTGATTCAACCATATAAATGGTTTCATGACCAGACTTGAAAGAATTATTGCAAATTGAAATCACAGCATCCATGATGTCAGTAATTCGACACATCACAAACAATGTTTTTAATTCTTTGAACAAGTGGGGAAAAGAATAAGATTGATGATGAATTTCTCATGAAAATGAAAAATCCAGAATATACAATATTATGGAGAATTAATTCCTCTGAGGTAAGAAGAGATGATGAAATAATAAATAAATATCTCAAAATAAAAGAATAATTTTGAAAGCGCTTACAAAAATTCGGCAGCCTAATGACTACTCAACATGGTTTTAGAAAATATTAAAAAGAGAGAGGAAAAGGGTCACCTATCCAGAAATGAATCATAATATAGAATAGATCAAGAATAAGAAGAAAAATAAGAACATGGTATGGAAAATAGAAATATATAACAGATAAAAGAGATCATTAAAGGAAAAAAGAAAGAAATTGAGAAATTTCTTACCTTGTAGAATAACACTTAGAACTTGAATGTTGGGACCTTGGGGGCTTGAGAAAACCTTGGTAGGACTAATATTGAGGTAAGGAGGTAATAACTTAGTTGAGGGAGAATTGGGAATGAATTCAATGAATGGAAGAGTTGGTATTTATAGGAAAAGTTAGGGATTATTTTAATAATTTTCAAGGGACACCTCATGAGTGGTGTTTGCAAAACCATGGGCTTTCCCATGTTATTTACCCATGGTATAAGGCACTTGGGACACATCACATTTTATTTAACTATACACATGTATACCAGATTTATGACATCATTATTTCATCATTAATGATGTCATAAACACAACGAAACTAAAAACTGTATTTTTTACTATTCACTGAAAAATCAATTGTTTTAGAAAAATTCCCAAAATTCACCCTAACCATTTTTCGATGTGTAGAATTCAAAATTGAAATCCATTTTTCAAAAATAATTTTCTAAATATTATTAATTTCATTTTTAAATAATGTCATAGTTAATTCAAAAAATAACAATCTTAAAGTGCAATTAGTTTTATTTCTCATTGAAAAACTAATTAAGTTCACATTATCTTATTCCCTTAAGAAAATGAAATAATAATATTATTTTCTATTCATAAGGGTAATATTACTATTAATATTACTATTCATAAGGGTATGGTACTATTCACTAAAAATTAAGTTAGTTCCATTAGACTCCAAATGACTTACTGATCACAACTCTAGATGACCATTTTTTGAAATTCAAAACATAGAAGTGGAAAATTTATATTTAATGGCAAGGTTTTGACTATATCCTAAATAACCTAGTGTTGTTTTGAAGGAACACAGTGATGAATATAATGTATTTAATAGAAACATACCATAAAATTTTCGGGGTGCTACATTATTTCCTCCTTCAGAAATTTCATCCTCGAAATTTTATGTACATAGCCCACCAAAAAGATGTGGGTGGTTCTTATTCATGATATCCTCTGGTTCCCATGTTGCTTTCTCTATATTCTAGTTTCTCCAAAGAACCTTTACTGGACGAGTTGTTCAATTTTTCAATACCTTCTTCCTTGTGTCAAGAATCCTAATGGGCTTTTCATAGTATGACAAATCCGGTTCCAGTTCTATTCCTTCATATGTGAGTACATGCATTGGGTCTGGCACACAATTCTTTAACAATGACACGTGGAACACATCATGAAATCTGGAGAGATTTGGCGGCATCGCTAAAAATTAAGATGCAGATCCGATTCTTCCCAAGATTTCAAATGGTCCGATGTACCTGGGGCTCAGTTTCCCTTTCTTACCGAACCTTAAGAAGCCCTTCCATGGAGATACTTTCAGAAATACATAATCTCCCACATTAAATTCCAATTCCTTTCTCCGGTTGTCATCATAACTCTTCTACCTACTTTGGGATGCATTAATTTGGGCTTTTATTTTATTCACCTTTGTCGTGGTCTCCTTAATAAGTTCTGGGCCTATAAGTTTCCTTTCACCAACTTCGTCCCAACAAGTTGGAGTTTGACACCTCTTTCCATATAATTCTTCATATGGAGCCATTTGAATACTAGAATGGAAACTATTGTTGTAGGAAAATTCCACCAAAGGAAAGTATTGATCCCACATACCTTGGAAGTCAATAGAGCATGATCTCAACATGTCTTCCAGAGTTTGAATAGTCCTTTCAAACTATACATCAGTTTGAGGGTGATATGAAGTACTCATATGAAGCTCAATATTCAAAGCCTTATGGAGACTTTTCCAGAACCTTGATGTAAAATGTGGATCAAGATCAGAAACAATATATAGGGGAACTCCATGAAGTCTCACCACTTCATTAATATATAGTCTTGCTAGACGTTCAAGTGGTAGATCTTCTCTTATAGCAAGAAAATGTGCTGACTTGGTAAGATGATCAACAATGACCCATATTACATCGTTACTTCTAGGAGTCTTTGGTAGTCCCATGACAAATTCCATCGTGATATTATCTCATTTCCACTCAGATATGGGACGAGGTTGCAATGCTCCTCAAGGACGTTTCCTTCCAGCTTTCACTTGTTGACAAACCATACATCTTGACACAAAATCAACCATCTCCCTCTTCATGTTATCCCACCAAAAATGTTCCTTCAAATCTCTATACATATTATTGTTACCAAGGTGTATAGCGTGATTGGAACTATTAGCATCATCCAACAATTCCCTTTTTAGATCAGGTATATAGGGAACACAAAGTCTCTTCCCGAATTTCAAAATTCCATCTTCATATACGAAATCACTCAATATCCCATCATTCACAACTTTAATATTCTTTTGAAAATCCTCATCATCATCTTGAGAACTTTTTATCCTTTCTAGTAAAGATGTTTTGGAAACCATTTGAAAGAGAATTGATGTTTCACCTTCCATGGTTATTCCCATATCCAACTTTACTAGATCCATGAAAATAGGATCCCTTTTAACTCTCATCTTGTTCAAAACTCCATGATACTTTCTGTTGAAAGCATCTTCCACCTTATTTGCCTTCCCCGGGTGGTAGTGTATCATGAAATCATAATCCTTGAGTAGTTCAAGCCATCTCCTTTGCCTCATGTTGAGTTCTTTCCATGAGAAAATAGACTTAAAACTCTTATGATCAGTATAAATCTCCCATTTTCACCATAGAGATAATGTCTCCATATATTCAAAGAAAAGATTACAGTAGCTAACTCAATATCATGAGTATGATAGTTTTTCTCATGAAATTTTATCTGTCGTGATGCATAAACAATAACCCTATCATTTTTCATAAGGACACAACCAAGTACTTTCTTAGAAGAATCACTATAAATAACAAACCTGTCATTCCATGATGGTAGAGTAAATATAGGAGCATTGACTAATCTTATATTCAGTTCTTCTAAACAATCTTCACAATCATTTTTCCAAACAAATTTAACCCCTTTACGTGTGAGCTTCGTTAGCTGGTTAGCCAGTCAGGAAAAATTCTGCACGAAATGCCGATAATAACCTGCTAAGCCAATAAAACTGTGTACCTCAGTTATGTTTGTTGGCGTGGGCCATTATTGGATTGCCTTTGTCTTTTAAGGATCAACTAGGATTCAATCCTTAGAGAAAATATGGCCTAGAAAAGGAATTGACTGAAGCCATAATTCGCACTTGCTAAACTTCCCATATAATTGATTTCTTCTAAGAGTTTTCAGAATAGTTAGCAAATGATCCTCATGGTTTTCATAGCTTTTTGAGTGTACAAGGATATCATCGATGAATACCACAACAAAGTTATCAAGATATTTCTTGAAAACTCTATTAATTAAATCCATGAAAATAGAGGGTGCATTTTTCAGTCCAAAAGGCATCACTGTAAACTCATAATGCCCATACCTAGTTCGAAATACTGTTTTCGGAATATCTTCCTTCCTCACACATAGTTGATAATATCTGGATCGAAGGTCATTCTTTGAAAAGTATTGAGCTCCATAAATATGGTCAAATAAATCATCAATATAGGGTAGAGGATACTTATTCTTTATTGTAATAGCATTGATTTCTCTGTAATCAATGCATAGCCTCATGGATCCATCTTTCTTCTTTACAAACAAGACCGGGGCTCCCAATGGAGAAACACTAGGTCGAATAAATCCTTTTTCACTGAAATCTTCTAGTTGTTTCTTTAGCTTCACTATCTCCACAATGTCCATTCTATATGGGGTATTTGATATAGGTCTTGCACCAGGAATTAAGTCAATGGAAAACTCAATTTCCCACTCTGGAGGATGTCCAGGTAAATCCTCTGGAAATACATCAATGTACTCTTTCACTATGTGCACATATTCAATTTGAAGATTTATTTCCTCTCCCATAGATATTGGTTTATCTTCCTCTCCAAGTATTGCATTCAATAGAGCTACTGGGGGTGGTTCTAGATAAGAATCAGGTGGAGAAGTTTCCGCCCTAAAGTCAAGTGATTCTACACCATTTCCAAAAAATGTGACTTCATTTTTCTTGAAATAAATCCTCACATAATAATTTGATAGCAAATCCATACTGATAATTATATCAAATTCAGTCATGAGTATGATGATAAGGCTAGAAACTAAAGCATGTTTTGGTGTTTGGAGGGGGACTAGTCGACATTCCTTTGTTGCAATGATTCATCCCATGGGAGTTTTAACTGAAAACTCATTTCTTAAATCAAATTGGACATATCTAATTTTCTTGGAAAACTGAGAGGATATAAATGAATGTGATGATCCAGAATCAAATAAAGTGTTGGCTAAGTTTGAGGAAACAATTAAAGTAACTACCACCACGTCACTAAGAACTTCAACCTCTGCAGTTTTAATCGCATAGGCTCTCCCTTGCTCTCTTGGATTTTTCTAAGGCATGTTTCCCTGGAACTTAGGACACTCATTTGCATAGTGTACCATCTCTCTACAATTGTAGCATTGAAAATAATTTAATTGTTTCTTCCCCTTGAATTCATCATATCGATGACCCTTTTCCCCACAGTTATAGAAGACTCACGTGCCTTTCAAGCATTTCCCAGGATGATTTTTTCCACATTTCTCACATAATGGGAAACAATTCATTCCATTTATCTTCTTTGGTGATTCTCCTTTTACTTTGTTATCAAATTTCCGCTTCTTATCTTGGTTTCCTTTGAAAAAAATTGATTTAGAAAATTCCTTCTCTGTTTTGATGGAACTTGATACAATTTCATCATATGATGAAAATGATCGAGAATCCAGTGCCCTTCAAAGATTTGGCTTAATACCTTCAAAGAAATGATCAATCTTGTATGCTGAGTCACGAACTTAATCCACGGCATACCTGGCTAGCCTTGTGAAGGTATCCTCATACTCTGCAACGTTGTCTTCTTCCCTTTGTTTCAAGCCAAGGAATTTCCTCTTCATTTTAGTTCATTTCTCACGTGGGAAATATTTTTCGTAGAATGTTTCCTTAAAATTACTCCATTACATATCCTCTATCTCTTCTTCCTCCATGGTATTTTGAATCAAGGACCACCATTGATCAGCGTCGCCCTTGAGACAATATACTTCCAGTACTAACTTTTCATTTTCATTTCATCTTAATGCCATGAATATCTTTTGAAGGGACTTGATCCATTGCTCAGAAACCACTGGATTAGTAGTCCCACTAAAATATGGGGGCTTCTGCCACATGAAACGATCCAACAGAGGTGTTGAATGGTTATTCTTTACAACTTGAGTAAGTTGTCCCAATATAGTAATGATCTGATCTTATCTAACGTTGAATGTGTTGACTTGCTCAGTAGGGAGATCCCTACCTTTCCCACGAGTATTGATTCACCTTCTTCCATTAGATTCCATTTCTAAATAATGGGATACACTAGATTAGTTTATGAATCTCAAATAGAAAGTCACTCAACATAGATTGAAATTATATGCATAGCTAATCTTATAAACATGGTTCCTCTAAGGAAAAATTTACATTAACTCCTTCCTAATGGATTTTAAAGAAGACATGAATTATCCTAAGCATATCCCCTGAGAGTTTCGTAACCAAGAGTGCAGCAAGATCAATTGTCATGCACCAGTTCCCGTTCAAGTCTAGCTCAAAGCGGTGTTTTCGGGTTTTACCCCTCAATACATATGTTCCAGAGCTGCCTCTACCTGTTTGTATCCATATAGGGACGTATTGCATAAAATATTCACATAATATATTCCTTACGAAAATACCAAGACGTTATTGTACGTTAATCCTTAGATACTACCTTAGGGATCTGTTCCTTACTATACATTTCCTATTATAGTTTCCATGTTTTCTACTAAACTTCCTCTGATACCAACTGTAACACCCTGACCCCTCTAGGCTGGAGCCGGTGAATTACTTGTGATATTGGTATGGTTAGAAGGAATCAAAATCCCGAAGGAATGGTCAGTTTAGTAGTCTTGAAGAAACTAGATACATAGATGTAACTCAAATTACATTGTAAAAGGTTACAAAATACAATACATAACAAAAAACTCAAAAAATGCATCCACATGAACTCAAAAGAATACCTTCTCTTCATCACCTGTCGAAGGTAGACAATGAAAGGGGTGAGATCAAATTCTCACTAAGGGTTACAAATAGCAGAAGAATGAGTACAATAATAATTGAATCACAATCAATATGACATAATCAACATGGCATAGTGAATAAATGAACAACTAATTCCATTAATAAACTGAAAATGAAACTGCATCCATAGATTTTGTCATAGTGAAAACATCATAGATAATAATAATAACTGATAATGAATAAAGATTATTCTTATTAATTGGAATTCATGTATCTGAAACATGAAACCATAATACCGTAAAAACGGTTTAGTTCTGTGGGTAGAAACCCGTCTGATTTTTGGAAAAAAACTCGAAGGGTTTGTCGCCAACTATTTGGTCTCATGAGACCTAACGATGCATCGAGGGGATATAGAGGGCCCCACCTAACACTTAATGTCCAAATCATTATTTATACATTTATTTAATACAAGAGAAATAATCATTTTCAATATCCATATAGAATCGAGTATACAGATTCATCAATATTTCCATAATTAAAATAACATTCTAAATAAACACCATATGTAAGATGGTATACGGTTTAGACAAAAAACATATCCATGACATGTGGTTATGGATATTTAATATTAATATAATTTCAAATGAAAAGTGATCTCAAATGGATAGTAGGTACACCACATAAGGATTATTAGGTGCACAATACAATGTTAGTCACAACGAGAAGGTAGTTGAGACAAAGTCGCTTACCACAATCTAATTAGTCGAATCATATGACCAGAACTTAATGAACATCAAGTGAATAATTGAATAAAATGAATATAAAGAGAATAATGTTATTATGTATCAAATGTAAATACACATATATCACATAAAATAAATAAGTGGCAAACAATGAAAATCTCACAGAAATGAAAGTGAGATGAGAAACCCCTTACCTTATGCTAGAGTGTGTTCTTCATTTGTTTTAGTGACCTGAATAATCAAATTTAGCTTCATTAATTAATATGTCAAGAACATCCTATACTTGTAATTTATTTAGTTTAACCTTATTAGGTTCATTCATGGCCCTTTCTATGGGTTCAATTAGTTCAACTTTCATGTTTTGGAAGCATTTTCTTCCTTGGTTTTCATGGTTCGTTTACTTGTTTCTATGAATGGAAGTTCATTTGAAACATGGTTAAACATCCAGAATTTTTAATGCATATTATTAAAGAAATTATGGATATATAAATGATCTTATAATGATTTTGTGTTATATACCATGATGATGATTCATTAGTTAAAACATCAATGATGTTCGTTTAGATCGTTTTAGTGGTTCTTTGGTAATAACAACCTCATTTTGTTTTATAAATTAGAATCTTGAGTACCAAAGAATTACAGAACCACGGGTGAGTCATAAAACATATATTATAACCTGTTTAAACCATATAAATGGTTTCATGACCAGACATGAAAGAATTATTGCAAATTGAAATCACATCATCCATGATGTTGGTAATTCAAAACATCACAGACAATGTTTTTAATTCTTTGAACATGTGGGGAAAAGAAGAAGATTGATGATTAATTTCTCATGAAAATGAGAACATACATAATATACAAGATTATGGAGATTTCATTCCTCTTGGTTAAGAAGATATGAAGAAATAATAAATAAAGAACTGAAAATAAAAAAATAATTTTGAAATTGCTTACAAAAATTCGGCAGCCTAACGGCTACGCAACATGGTTTTAGAAAATATTAAAAATATAGGGGACAAGGGTCACCTATCAAGAATTGAATAATAATATAGAGTAGATCAAGAATAAGAAGAAAAATAAGAACATGATATGGAAACATGAATGATATACCACATAAAAGAGGTCTTGAAAGGAAAAAAGAAAGAAATTGAGAACTTTCTTACCTTGTAGAATAACCCTTATAAAATGAAGGTTGGGACCTTGGGGGCTTGAGGAAACATTGGGAGGACAAATATGGAGGAAAGGAGTCTAGAACTTTGTTGAGGGAGAATTGGGAATGAATTAAATGAAGGGAAGAGTTGGTATTTATAGGAAAAGTGAGGGATTATGTTAATAATTTTCAAGGGACACCTCATGAGTGGTTTTGCAAAACCATGGGCTTCCCATGATATTTTCCCATGGTATAAGCCACTTGGGACACCTAACATCTTATTTAACTATAAAAAAGTCTACCAGATTTATGAAATAATTATTTCATCATTAATGATGTCATAAACACACTGAAACGAAAAACTGAATTTTTTACTATTCATTGAAAAATCAACTGTTTCAGAAAAATTCCCAAAATTCACCCTAACCATTTTTCGACGTGTAGAATTAAAAAGTGAAATCCATTTTTCAAAAATAATTTTCTAAATATTAGTAATTTAATTTTTACACAGTCATAGTTAATTCGAAACATAACATTCTTAAAGTGCAATTAGTTTTATTTCTCATTGAAAAACAAATTAAGATCTCATTATCTTGTTTCCTTAAGAAAATGAAATAATAATATTATTTACTATTCATAAGGGTCATATTACTATTCATATTACTATTCATAAGGGTATGTTACTATTCACCAAAAATTAAGTTTGTTCTATAAGACTCCAAATGACTTACTGATCACAACTCTAGATGACCATTTTTTAAAATTCAAAACATAGAAGTGGAAAACTTATATTTAATGGATATGTTTTGACTATATCCTAAATAAACTAGTGTTTTTTCGAATGAACACAGGGATGAATAGAATTTATTTAACAAAAACATACCATAAACTTTTTGGGGTGCTACAAGGAAATTCTTCAAGAAAACCATATGATGACCTTGCATTACAAATTATAGGTCCTCAGGTTTTCCAGTTCCCTTTTTATAGGTTAGAAAAAGGGAACTGAAAAAATACACATATGTGTTCTTCCCCACTGAAAGTGGAAAGAAAACAACTAGGGGTTAGACTTTAAGTTGCAGTTTCATTCCATGAATAGGATGTGATAGGTTACATTTCAATATCTTTCCAATGATGAGTTCAGAACTATACTATAATAGTTCACTGTCAACATCTCCTGAAAGAAATGTCTCGTTTGAGGTCGATTTTGGTCAGAGAATGGAATGTATCTTGGATAGGGTTGATCGGATTGGAATTTCTTTCCTTATTCTTTCTATACTAGAAAAAATTTGGTATAATATATGTAGTAGACCTAGGACACCTGAATCAGGTATCCTAGAGAAGACTTGGGTGGATCAGGATATGTTATACCAGGCTACTACCTAGATTATACCGAGGATCGGGGGTCTCTCAGTCTAGTTTGTTTCAAACCCAGAATGATTTTTTATTTTTTTGGAGTTCATCAGTATAATATAGGTAGTATAGATATGATATTTGATAGGTAGCGGCTATTTTAGAATATTATAATGCTACCATTCATGTAAGGGGAGGTTTCATCATATGATTGAAGGGTTCAAAATGTTGTCTGGTTTGGTTCATTTTTCTTCCTAGTATATCTTTGATTGCCATCCATCCTGGGCCTAGTCCTGGAATCTAATATCTATATTATACTGACACACGAACCTGAGACCATAAGTTTCTCCTAAAAATGAGGGATTAGAAAATCAGTATTATTTTAAGCATGTTACCTGTGTCAGATGAGCCTCTTTCATTCAAATCATGGGGCTTCATTCAAAGGTAGGATAGAGCCCTTGGATTTGACCATGTCTTCTTTAGAATCACTCATGACTAAACAATTTCATCAGACTGGAACTTATATATATTGAGGACATACAAACATAAAATAGTGAGTAGCTGGTGAAAAGTGCTGGTTTCTAGATAGGGGATGACTCTTACACCAGATGAGGTTTTATCGTATGATAAATAAAGATCGTTTATCCAGATAGAAAGGAAAGGGTAAATAAAGGATTGTAGGATAGACAATGATAATGAGAGATCGAGTCTCAGTCCTAGGTGTGGAATTATTCAACCTAGGTAACAACAGATATACAAGGATCTTTGACTGTCAAGATGGGGGGTCCCGTATAGTGCTCTAATAAGAAAGAAGGGTCAATGAAATTGATCATTGTTACTTATATATATTGAGGTCACCGAGCTTCATAGTTTGTGTGAGAGGGGTGATAAGAAAGGCCTACTCTATGAAAAGTGGAGAGAGAACTGATGAGTCAATATAGAAGAAAGGGCATTCGACTCAACCCCATTCTTTATCTTTATTGGTGTATAATATAGGTAGTATACATGTCAGTACTTGTGGCCACATTGGGTGTTATTGAAACTTTTAATTTCTAAACGGGGAAAGGGATGACATAGATGGATATAAAACTAGAAGCATGAAATAAAGTCATTCTATAAATATATATCTGTACCAGTGTCATAGAGGGGAAGTCTTGTGAAATTAGAAATACCCACAACATATACATTAAGGGATTGAAGTCAGGAAAAAGAACCAAATGGGTGTCTCCAACAAAGGTTCCATCAACTATGATTCTAATAATTTAGAAATAATCCTTGCATTTCTTCAGAGCTATATATAGATGCAACTGGAGTGGAGAATGAATGTCCTCTAATCCTTTTCCTTTTCATTTCCCTATTTGAGTTTGGGGAGAACCAAAAGCATCCAAGTTTTCTCAAAAAAATAACTAGACTGGTACATATATATTGAAATTTCCAAGCTTTTTTCTGCTATTTTCTCAATAATATAATCTTCTATGTGGTTTTAGATTTTCTCAATCATATAGTCAGGCAACTTCATGTGCTATCTCAGTCGGGGTCACATCATGCTTTCGTGATTGGGAATTTATCTCTATCTTAGTAGATCCTATATGTGAGTGAACTGATAAGGATAAAGAACTCACATCCTATTGAGACAGAGTCAGCATACATCTAAAATTGATCTCCACATTAGAATGAGAACATTTAAGGTCTTCACTTAAGTTTTCATAGTCTTATGATGATCAAAACGACTTGTACTTATTGGAACTATATTATTTATTTCATAAATCATCATGACCAATAGAACCTCTCTTATCTATGGGTACATACAACTCGTGGTAAATGAGCACATGAGTTTAGATGGATAAGTTTCTCCTGATAGATGCTGAGATGAAGAGGCATAGGAAGTATCTCTTCAACAAGGACTTTCTATCACTTGAAAGAGTAATGAGTGAGGTATTGTGGCTTATATGTTTATAATAGTTAACATAGATCAAGGTCAAACCCCTAAGAGGATTTTCAAAAAGGATTTTTTCTCTATCGACCATTGAATGAAAATTGATACTTATATATACTGTCTAACTAGCACCTCTTGTTTGATTGATTAAGGTTCGGTATTTTGGAAATATATATAAGTACCAGCTCATTTTATGATTTATTCTCTCTAGTGTACCTCTTATTCTTTTCACATCCTCTCCTCATATAGCAGAAGAATCTTGACTGTGGTAAAGCACCTCACTACCTATATTATACAAATACTAAGAGGGATTGAAACTGTTATATATATATATATATATAATTTTTGTGGGTAGTTCTTTATCCTTATCATTGTATAATATAAGTAGTATTGTCTTTCCCTTTTGACTTGGAAGTGGATCATGATGCAGTTTTTCCACGCGGCAAGAGAACTGTGGTCTCAGAACTATTAGAGTAGAGTCAAGTACTCTATCTATATAGTGTGGTCCAGCCTTGATTCCATTGACTTCCCAAAGTTCGGAATTGTGGTAATATCTCTATACTCACTATTAGAATAGTACCATCTCTACTCACTTTGGATCTCTGAAGCCCTTTCTTTGACTTTCCCTTAGATATTAAATGCTTATCAACTATGAAGCCCAATTGGATAAACACTTTATGTATGTAGAGGCCCGAAGCTTGACATACATGGACATTACATTACTTTTGAGGAATACTTAATACATAACAAAAATAGACACCAAAGGACCATAATAGTTTAGTTCCTTTGGAAACGTGGAATTTAATCTTCTAATCGTGGTGGAAGATATTCAACTTATCCCATAAAGATCTTCCCCTTTTGTTTTCTTAACTAAAACCTTTCTTTATGTCCTGGGGAAAAGAAAGCATAAAAAGGGTGATCTCAAATGCTCAGTAAGGGTAAACATAGATAACATAAAACAATCCATAAACATTTGAATGAAAAAGCTTGAACATAAAATCTAAACATCAAAATCTTGAGCAAGGACATAAATCTTGGAAGTACGTAAGGAATATATCATAAAGAAACATCAATCTTGGTAAAATATCATGGGAATAAATCATTTAATTATGGAAACCATTCATCACATGTAATGATTTCCATAGTAGCCAAGACATTGCTGCCAAGACCATCTTAGTGGACAAAGTCCCTTTCTGAATCGAGTTCACTCCTCGTTTCAGTCCTGTAACACTGAACCAGATTAACTTATTGTTCCAACCATATCAATATCATGAGATATAAATCTTTACCCAATGCATTGGAGGTAGATATAGGTCCCACCCATCTCATAATGAAATCATTCTTACTTGTGCCACAACATAAACATAAATCATTCATCATAACCCAAAGAATAAAAATGGGTTTCATAAAAATCATCCCATCATAACATAATCCATATATAAAAAATGGATATCATTTCATCATAAGAAAAGTGAAAAAATTTAAATCATAGAGACATTATTCTTGATCCATACACATATGAAATAATGTCATCTTATATGGAAAATGGTTTTGATAAAGCACTTGAAATGAATTCTTGAGGAAAATATCCTTTCTTCTTGAAATTCATTTTCTTTTCACAAAATGCCATGTAATTTTTTTAAAAAAATAGATTTTTTTGTAAATAGTAATGAAATATTTTGGAGGAAGCTTCTTGAAAATAAGGCTTTATAAAACCGTAAAAATCCTTTCATGCCATATAAGTTAAAAAAACATTCTTCTAGTACTTTTGCCGGAAAAGTCAAAAAAGTACCTCGTAACGTAAATAAAAGAAAGATTCATTACATACCATGTAGTAAAAGTCAAAATGGGTAAAAAGGACTTTAAACATACATGAAAAGACTTTTATAAAACATGGAAATGTATCATAGAAATAACCCCAGTAAATACTTACGAATAAGCAATCTCGGATAAAAATGAGATTTGCAAAATTATCCCTTACCTTAGGTCCGATATGCTTCGTACGTATCCGAACCTCCTGTATAATGAATTAAATAATGTCATTGAAATATTACAGAATCATATTCATTGTTATTATATCATATATGATTCACTTATGGCTTTATATCACCCGTTCTTTTGTAAATTCCATGTTAAAGAGGGTTTTGGGTAAAATCGTTTCATTTGTCATCCGTGTTTTGACCTGTAATTATTCATATGATTACTTAGATCATGATTACTTAATTACATAATATAAAAAATGATTTATATATAATATATATTTAGAATATACATATATATAATAGATCTATAAATTGAAATAAATACACCGTTCATGGAGATGGTAGGCCGTACGTACGCATGAATGTTGTTTTCGTTTCCTCATTGAATTGAATGAAATTAATTGGATGAGATAAATATACATATAAATAAATACAGTATCATTATTATGTCATATATTTCATGATTACTTATTATATATACTTTATAATCATTCATGAATGGTTAATCATTGAGAATGAATCTCATCGCGTCGTGGAGACGATAGTCCGTACGTACGCACGAGCGATGATATCATTCCCATAATTATTGAATTGAATTGGAGTGGATGATACAATATATCATAATTATTATGATGTTATAATAACTATTTATAGTTATTATTTACACCATTATACCCATCCAAGTAAGTTGGTGTTGGAAAAAAAATTACACCACGGCGTGGAGACGGTATTCCGTACGTACGTACGCGCGGTGATTTCGTTTTCCGTAGGATCGAAAGAAGGTGAAATGGGGTTTTTTCATATTTATAATAACATATTAGTATATTAGTGATACTGATGTTATTACTTTAAAATGAAACAACTAAAGAAGAATAAGTTGAAGAAGAAATAAGCATGAAATAATCGGTAGAGGAGATTACCTCTTCTTCAACGCACCTCCTTTAAACTTCTTCTTAGGGCACCCGGGTTGGTGTTTTGAGAAGACCATTACCTCTATAAGGTTTATAGGGAAGTGGGGAAGTGAAATGGTCAGAGTTTGGCCGAGCTTCAAGGCTCAAAATTGTGTGAGGAAGAGAGGGAGGAGGTGCCCTTTTATAAGGGAGGAGAGGGGCACCTTTGGAATCCTCAAAAATATTAGTTTAATATAAATTCAAACCCCACATAAAAACCTTCAAAAATGACTCAATTCGAATATTAGATGAGATAGGGTTGTAATCGCATCAACAAATAAAATTAATACATGTTTTTATCTTATTTTAAACCTTATCATTTTGATTTATCATCATTTAATCTATTTAAGTTTATTTGTGGTAATAAAATTCTAAATTTTAAATGGTTATAAATAATCACTTATGTGTTGTTAATTTTAAATAATTAGATACTTTATGAAATTTTAGACTATATAAATTTCAATTTATAATTTCTAAATATTTTTGTGATTTTTAAACAATTTAATAATATGTTATTTTTATAAAATAACAACAGTTTCAATTTTGACATTATTCATTTATTTGAATTTAAATAAAATATACACAGAGGATATATTCGAACTAAAATATTTAATAGATTCTTAACATGAAAAATTTGTCTATAAAATTCGTGGAGCACATTAAATAGTTCATATAATATTTATTTTAATATTTTTAAAACCATTTATTTGGTATATCTCTTAATAAAATAATTAGTACAACATTTTTTGTATAATTATTTAATATACTTATTTGTTGCAGAAAAATTAAAAATAAAATTATTTGATGAATATAAATATCAATTATTTTATAATAATAATTTTTCTAGAATTTATCATCTTAAAATAACAAAATTTAAATTGTTATCTTTATTAAATTATGAAGGTGACAACTTTGGAATCATTTAAAATAAAATATTATAAGTGTCATCATCACCATAATAAGGATCCAAATGGTCAAAAATTCGTCCGGTTAATGATTAGGGTTTATATATACACCACTAATAAGTTTTTTGCAGATTTTTGGGCCTTTTGATATGTATTACTATTTTAATAAAAACTATATTATTGATTTTTCACTAAATAAATAATTTCTGTATCATTAATTTATAAGATAATAAGGTAATTAAATAACTCTTAAAAATTAAAAATAAATTACCATGATAAATTAAAACATTTTATCTTTTAAATTATTATTTATAACCGAATTTATATGCTTTATAAACTTATATTAAAAATACTTTAATTGTTAAAGTTGAGGGAGACATATTTCACTTTCCTTTAAATAAAATAAAATAAAGGTCTTAATCACCTCCAAGTGGGTTCTAATGGATTCCATTTCGACCGAAATATTACTTAGGATGAAATATAATCATCCAATTGTATTAAGACAAGTATTAGGATAATTTTATAATATTATATTTACCCTTAATTACCCAATTTACCTTTTACTATGGTAAATAAAATTTACCGTTGTTACTATTCATAAAGTCCAAAAATAAAAAGTAGTCTATTAATATAATTTGGACACACTGATTCAAAATATGGAATCTATTTTTCCAAATTCAATACACAGAAGTTGTAGAAATTAAATTAAAATTAATCTCGTTGTCTAAAGAAAACGGGTTTTTGTTTAAAACATTGCAAAAGATTGAATTTATTTAACCTACGAATTCAATGTAAAATCAATGCTAATGACATAAATTATATTAAATGGTAAAAATATATTCTATTTATACATTAAAACCATTCAATATTATAATTTAACCACACAAGTTATTACGATGAAAAAAATATGTTTCTAATGAAAATATAGCATGTTTTTACTATTCATTAAAATATGAAAGTTATCAGAATAATAAGAAAACTTTATCCAAAGTAAAATTTTATATCCTGATTCCAAAGATTAATTTTATTTTGTAAAATTGAACTTATAAACATGTCAAAAACTAGATTTAATGTGGGTGCGCCATCAAAAGGCGGCAAAACTGCATTTTTTTAAAAATACTTATTTTACCCGAAAAATTTATTTTGTTCTTATACCATGTTCTAGAAAATGTGTAAGATGAATAATAATGTTATAAAATTCAAAATTTAGTTAATAATATTTATAATGGCTAGTTCATAATAATATTATAATAATATATCATTGTTTAGTAAATCCCGGTATTGCGTACAACACACGCTATCGAGGAAGGTCGCGATTGCGTGTAATGCAAGACAAGTCAGGGTTGCGTGTAGTGAACGACTCCTTTGTTGTTGCGTATAACAAAATAAATTGAATATATATATATTTACACAATGTTTCATGGAATAACTACTATCAAACAAACATGAAATTGTGTGTAACATGATCCAAGATTAGTGTTGCGTATACTGAAAGCTAATACGGTGTTGCGTATGGCGCAAGATAATCTTGGTGTAACGTACACTAGAAGATATTAATGAAATTAAAATGAATATATCTTATAAAATCTCAGGTTGTTACAATGTCACTCACCTAATGGAACATGGGAATCAATTCTGACAAAGGAAAGATGGATAGAATATGGCTCTAGGGGAAGGAAGGAAATACCCCACATTGACCTACCTAGAGGAAGCGAAGACCACTAGAAAGAGTTCATGGGAGAACATATACCAAAGGAACTCATACTTTTTGAACTGGAAGATCCACTCAATCAACCGCCTAGAACCATTTCAATGACAATATCACTATGCTTGAGAATTGAAAAATGGTTTGGAAACTCCACATAGATAGGTCAACATATATTGGCAAGCATAGTTGACCTATATGTGTTTAACTATCTATTTGGTACTTGGATGACTACAAAGTGGACTATTCAACATGTTGTGCTATCCATCAACCTACTATCGGGTGACCCTTGGCTTAAGAGTAAATGGAGATTCCCTTAGTACTCTTCTAATATTGTTATTCTCATCGATGGTTGGGTGTGTCAAGCCTATATCATATCTCTCTATGTATGTATTTTTTATATGGTTCCCAACTCCAGAAGATTATTGGTATTTAGCATATAAATTTCACATATAAAGTTCTATAACTCACATCATATCCATTGTGGATACCACTGAGGGCCCCATCATTTCATAACTACATCATTGGCATCTCGTAAATGAAGGCTTAAGATGAGGTTTTAGGGTACTTGTGTGTGCGGTTGTCGAACCCAGTCATATCTTTCTTGTTCCTTTTGTCAAAAGAAAATGGGAAGAAGTCTGTTTTATTTTTGGTCTACCTTTGGGGCACAACTCCTCTTGGTTGGACATGGTTTTTATTCTCCCACCCAATATATATAAGTACCAGTGTATGGACTTTATATGATAAGTACCAAGAGGGTGTCTTCTTTGTGAAGTATACGGTACTGAGAGATGATGTCCTAATTGGGGTCATCATCATCCATAAATGATCATCTCACTTGGTGTTTCAATATCATTATCAAAAGCCTTTATTTCCAGTATTGGTTGTGTAGAGTTTTCCAAGCAGTTCTTGGTTAAAGATTTGACATGAAGCTTAAGTCCAATATCAGTTTGTTGCCTTATATGACCGCATTCATGCCATGAGGTTAAAATATTAGGTACAAAGGTTGAGTACCTTTTTCCAAGTTGGTGGTATTGGTTATAGAGTTCTTAAATTCCCCAACTCTCAACTACAGTCTCATTCACGATGAATATGATGGTTGATGTGGTGACAACCGACCCTACCAAGATATCGGTGGCTTGGTCAAAGATGACCTCTCAATCCATCAAGTACTATACTCTATATAGTGGTGACTTGGTGCACTTTCTTTGGACGTCATGACCACCTTTTTGAACAATCTCCTTGAGTGGTCACTATGACGGAGATGGTTGGAATAAGGGCTACGTTTTGTACACAAGTACGACGGTACAACTATGGACCCTTGGATAACATTGGACGACCTTTTAGATGGTAGGTGGTTCCAATGTTCAACCAGGTGAGCTTTCAGGTGGAAATATATATAAGAACTGGTGTGGAAGTGCTATCAATTGTTTTGTCACGTTGGATGAGACTACCAACCATGTGTGGTGCCTCCATGAGGTGGTAATGAAAGGTACCATGTTGATATGTGGCACATGTACACTATGAGATTATTAGATAAAATAGTATGTTTGAAGTAGTGAAGACTTATAATAGTTTAGTACTTGGAAGTATAAGGTTCAAAACAGTTATAAATTAAGTAGACCTTAGGGTGAGGTTCAAAGATATTACCCTTTATAAAGGGTAGGAAGCCTCACTATTCCTATTTTCCATTCTAAGGATTCATTCATCTAAGGAGTGAATGAACTATTTTAAGTGTGGAAGTAGATTTACTATTCTATGTTCAGTGACTCTCATGTATCAATCAGGTAGACAGAACCATGAGCATTATGAAACCATATCTAACCTCATGCTCTTGTTGTTCTTCCATCCCCACTAAAAAAAGCAATTAAATAAGGTGAACAGAAACAGAAAGAAGAATGGATAAAAAAGAAGAATTATTTTGATGTGGGGGGATTTCTTTTCATAGATATGTTTCTTACCCTTGTTATTCTACTTTCCTTCTTTGACGGAGAGAATGCATTGGTATAGAATCTAGAAGAAAATCTTTACCTTTAGAAAGGGTCATATCTACAGTAATTGACCATCTATAGTTCAACCCTAAAGGTTCTACTTATATATCAAGGGTTTATAACCTAACTGCTAGGTGAGATCTTTGGGTCTTGCTAGGCTAATCTTCACTGGATAAGGAATTCATAGAGTCGGACAAAAACATCAGCTTCAGAACATCTAAGTCCCATTAGATTGATCCTGACCCCCACCCTTGTGATACTATGGAAATAAGATATGAAGATGCGAGACTAGGAGGTTTTTATTAAATGGAAGGACATGAACTGATACCGTGAGAGGAACCGCCGATGTCCAACTAGGCGAATGGGAGCTATTTCCCAAGCCCACCTATTTCCCCTGACCAACTATCCTACAAAAATATAATATATGACATGATAGTGTTCCAGTTTCAAGTCACCAGTGAAGCTATTGGCATTGAATTTTCCCATTACACCGAAGTACTATTGGATGAAAGTAGATTAGATACACTTTCTTTCGCCGTATTGACATGGGGGTTTGATCGATCGGTTTGTTTGACTCGATGAACCCTTTCCTAAACTAGATCATGCAAACCTGATCCCTTCATCCATGAAGCATTGTTATGGTATTTAGCATATAAAGTACATCGCTTTGACCATATCATGATAATGGACCTATGGTTTTCCGAATGCCTATGAGTCCTCTTCCCCCAAGGAAAACTCACCCATGAGTAAAAATACTCAATTGGTTATGTCCTCCTAGCTTCTTTCACCACTTATAGGAATCCACTCTCTATTATATCATTTCTGACTCAAATGAAACCGCCCAAAAAGAACACACCCATTCTTCATGCGTCAAAGTGGTGGACAAGTTCATTAGGAAACCTCGTGAATATATCCATGATGGGAAGCTGGAGAAAGGGTCAATTTCCATGGGGATGATACCTTGCTCTAGTACGATATATACATAGTACCTGACTCTACTCTAATAGTATTGGTCAGGGTGGATGAAATGGCCATGGGAATCGAAGAAAGCCTACTATCTAGATTATACTGACACCACATGTTCTCTATTTGTACTGTTATGACATGTTCCTTCCATTTACCTATAGACTTATCCACTACTCAAAATATAGGTGTTTCTATGCTCAATATATTATTCCAAGTTGAAATGATCTCAAACACAACCCACATGATGAGGGAGGGTTGTGAAGTGTTTTGGAATGCCTGGTGAAACAAATGTGTATTCCTTTAACTCGTGGTCATGTGCATTGCAATCACCATTATAGCATCCCACCTTTTTATAACATAAACTTTCATTACATTACACAAAACTGAGGATCTTTAAGGTTTAGTGTCTTGGAAACCAGGAACATAAAACATGAAAGCAACATAAAGCATTCTTCTTAAATACTTGAAAGGCTTCTCCTTAAGTTCCTCCTAGGTTCATTACTGCATCTCATAACCTGGGGACATACATCAAAAGAAAGGGTGAGCAGAAGGCCCAGTAAGGGAAACAAGAGGAACATTTTACATGTGAACTTGATATACTTCAACAAGGACATGAAAAGAACTTTAAGGCATGAGAAATAAATAATGATGCATTTCATAATAAAAATAACATTTTTCATAACTTGAAGATGTGGCTACATCATTTAACATAGACAATCATGAACATATCACCAAGGTCCATCCCCAAGGTGTCATTTGAAAATTACCAAGGTTATTCACCAAGGTATCGTGAAAATTGTAATCTCTAGTGGTTACATCATTACCCAATGCATTGGAGCGCTATCAGGGCGCACCCTTAAATTTGCCTTTATTATCATGTGATCCACATATATCAGCGTCAAACATTTCATAAATAACCCATATGGCATAAAATAAATGGGTTTCATTTCATAATCATAACGTTTTAAAAACTGCTTTAAAGACATGATCTTTACGTCACTTTAAACCCACGGAAAGGGAAAGAGGGTTTCATGTATGTAATTTCCAGAATTTAAAATAGAAAATTTTGATATATATGTGAATACCCCTGTAGAAATAAGAGCTTTGAGTATTCACTGTATAACATAAAATAATTTTTAGAAAAGAGAGAGAGGCATTTTGAGACGAAAATTCTGCAGCATAACGGCTATGTTACAAGGTTTTAGAAAACATTGAGAAGAGAGGGGACATGGGTCAAACATTCATAAATGACCCATAAAACAGTAGAGGGACAAAATATAAGGGATTTAAGAACATGGTAATGAAATTTGAAAATATACCATATGAAATGAAGAACATGAAAGGAAGAAAAAAAGATTTCTCCTGTGAGAATTCGGCAGCCTAACGGCGTCACTTAAACATCAACAAAATTGAATTGACAAGGTCAAATAGGGTCTCTAATCATATGAACATAAGATTCCAGTATGATAGATATAGATATCATACCCCAACATAATATAAAGGAACTTGAAAGAATTGACATGAAAGTAGAAATTCAAAACGAGAATGGTGAAGAACCACTTAAAAATTCGGCAGCCTAACGGCGCCACTTAAACTTCAACAAAATACTGAAATGAAGAGATCAAATGGGGTCTCTCATCATATGAACATAAGATTCAAGTATGATATATATAGAGATAATACCCCAATATATCAAAAAGGAACTTGAAATAATTGACATGAAAGTAGAACTTCAAAACGAGAAGGGTGAAGAACCACTTAAAAATTCGGCAGCCTAACGGCGCCACTTAAAACATCGAAATACTGAATTGAAGAGATCAAATGGGGTCTCTCATCATAAGAACATAAGAGTCCAGTATGATATATATAGATATCATACCCCAATATAACAAAAAGGAACTTGAAATAATTGAATGAAAATAGAACTTGAAAACGAGGAAGGTGAAAGAATCCCTTAAAAATTCGGCAGCCTAACGGCGCCACTTAAACATTCTTAAAACGAATTGATGAGAGAAAGGGGGGGTCTCTCATCATATGAACATGAAATAGGCAGTAGGATGAATATAAAATAACATCCTCCAACATAAGAACATGGAGTATAAAAGAAAAGACATAAAAGAGATTACTTGAAAAGAAAGAGAGAGGTCGAATCCCTTACCTTAAAATGTAACTCTTAAACCTCAAAGGTTGGGACCTTGAGGGCTTGGGGGCACCTTGGGAGGACTCCTTGGGAGGTAAGGAGACCAGAAATTCGTTGGGAATGAGTGGGGAGTCGAATGGATGAGAGGAGGGCTTGGTATTTATAGGGAAAGTGAAGGGACAAGGCATTAATGGCCAAGGGACACCTCACATGTGCTTTTCTCAAACCCATGTGCTCTCCCTTGTCATTTATCATAGAGTTAGGCCACATGGGGCCCCCAAAACAATAATTCATCACCCTTGGCCGGCCAACCCTCAAAAGATCTCATGACATCATCATGACACTGTTATGATGTCATTAAACATAGCGAAACCCTAAAACTGTATTTTTACTATTCACTGAAAATTCAACTCTCTCAGAAAAATCCCAAAATTTCACATTAACCAAATATCATGCTCTGATTTCAAAAATGAAATCCATTTTATAAAAATAATTTTCTAATTATTTTTAATTTAATTTTTAAATAAAAACACTATTCATCGAAAATTCATTTTTTTCAGAAAAAATCCCAAAAATTACCATAACATAATATCGATGCTCTGAGTTCAAAAATAAATTCATTTTGATAAAAATAATTTTCTAATTATTTTTAATTAAATTTTTAATTAAAAAAACACTATTCACCCGAAAAAAACTAATACTTGAATAATAATTAATGAAACCGTTATTTAACTATTTTATTGAATCACATTACTTAATCAAGGTGCCTAGATTATTTTAAAACTTTCTTTAAGTGAGATTACTAATCCATTTGGTCATATTACTAATCCTAATCATAAAATCACTATTCATAATTTACTATTCATCAAAAATCAAGTTGATCTTATTAGACTCTAAATTTAGTACTGAACATAATTGCAGAAGATCATTTTTTGAAAATCATTACACATTTTTAATTATTTAGGGTTTACATAAACATATTTAAAATATCCTTTTTCTAAAATTCATCAAAAATATGCATACTATATTTATCCGGTCATTTCAAAATTCATAAACTTCATCATAAGAAGAAATCCCAATTTTTATTTAAAACAAGGATTACACAAGGTAGTTACGGTCTCGTTACATAACCCCTTATAATACCAGCATAGGACCTAAGAGTAAGGTGTGCTAGGGTGATAGAAGCTTGGGGCGGCTCAGTCAACATTGCCCGAGTAGTAATTTCTATCAGTTTGAACTTCTCACGAAGGCGATTTCGTTCCAGCCTCACATGATGAAGTTCGGCTTGGATTTGATCCAGAGCAAAGCCCAGTGGTGCTACCTCCTTCCCAAGCTCTGTTAGATGGGCTTCGATCGGTCCAAGACTACTAGGTGAGGCCATCGAATCTTCTTTCTATAATAATTAACCAAGATTACTTATATTTATAGACAATAATCAAAACATTTTGTTCACAGCGGTCATGTTGACCGATGGTTATATAATAGTCAAAACCCACTGATCTCATTTTAATTATAATCATGTTTATCAAATAAAACATTTTTGTTGAGTATAACAATAAAACATAAAATTAGGAAACAAAATTTATTTAAAAATTTTGGGTCGTTACAATCTTCCCCCCTTAAGAAATTGCGTCCTCGCAATTTTAAAATTGGGTTTTGAAATTTCATTGAAAGTCCCACATTGGAAAAGGAGTCAGTAAAACTATTACTTTAAAATAAAGAAAGGGAAGTACAATGGTCACCCGAGTTAACCCACACTAGGGTTCCATGTAGGAAAACATGGACATGGAGGAAAAAAAGAAAGGGTCAAGTTCTGAGGGAGAGTGATAGAGAACATGAATAGGAGAAAGTTAGCCAAGAGAAAATCCCAAACTTATGATGTGTGTAAACGGTCTTTGATTACCTAGTAGGAAATGTAAACCAACAACATTTTTGTTTTACGTTTCTTTTCATAATTTTGAGGATTTCATTTACTACATAGAACAAAAACATAATAAAATATACCTACCTTCAAGTAGAGTTTCATCCTTTAACAAGTCCCTACCAACACTAATCTTTTCTCCAAATGATGAGAATTCAAAAACACTTGGTCTCATAAAAGCACAAGAATCATCTTCTATAGAATCACATAATCTACAAAAGATTAACTATATATTTATTCTATCTTTAAACATTATCCCAAAAACAGAAAGGTTAAGGTAAAACAACTCATCAAAAAGAAAGAATCTCATAGGAATGGAAACTACTTTTAAATCATCAAAGTTCCATGGTACTACCCAAAGTTCATCATAGACCATTCCATAAATAACGGTCCTTAAAATTCCTCAAAACAAACCAAACTAAGATTGAAACCCAAATACAATAAGGATTTGATAACATAGTCTTCCAAAACAACTTCATTTTTCATCTCCAGACAACATCAACCACTCCTAACATCTTATAAAAAAGTAGCTAACCTAAACATATTTTACCCAAGATAGGTTAGTCATTCCCATAAGTAACCTAAATTACTATAAGTTCACCTTAAATTCATCGATTCTTCAAAATATAAGTCAACCTTACTCCTCGATGAAAATACCGTAGTAATCTATTTACCTCGATCAAATATGGTTCCCAAAATAATGAACGTCTTCCAAAATAATAATCATATTTTAATCCCCTAATCATCCCTGTCATATTAATACGAAAATCGTCGCATTTCCTATCACATTGGTTGTCGGAAAATGTTCTTCCATTTCCCACCATTAACTAATAAGAGAAAGCATAATTAGGGGCTTAAGTACTTAGCTAATAATCATGAAAAGGAACTGAAAGCATATAAGGATAACTTGTATATGAAAGGTATACCCTAACTTGTGATCTCCTAGGTTCCCATCTAGGTTATGAATGATCATATATTCTTATGTGAACCTTTATTTTATTTTATCTTTGTTCCTTTAACAATGGTTCATACCAAGCTTATGAATTTACCAAAGCATATCCCCCGGGAGTGTCGTAACCAAGAGTGCAGTAAGGCCCGTTGTCGTGTACCAGTTCCCGTTCGAGTCTAGCTCAAAGCGGTGTTTTCGGTTTTTACCCCTATGTACATCTGTGCCAGAGCCACCTCTACCTGCTCGTATCCAGACAGGGATGTATTTGCCTGGCAACCCCTTACTCAATACTCACCAAAATACCAGGAATATTTCCTATATTAAACTTTTATATAGGGTTCATCCTAGAGTTTTCATATCCTAATTTCCACAAATAACTAAACCATCCTTTGATACCAACTATAGCATCCCGCCTTTTTATAACATAAACTTTCATTACATTACACAAAACTGAGGATCTTTAAGGTTTAGTGTCTTGGAAACCAGGAACATAAAACATGCAAGCAACATAAAGCATTCTTCTTAAATACTTGAAAGGCTTCTCCTTAAGTTCCTCCTAGGTTCATTACTGCATCTCATAACCTGGGGACATACATCAAAAGAAAGGGTGAGCAGAAGGCCCAGTAAGGGAAACAAGAGGAACATTTTACCTGTGAACTTGATATACTTCAACAAGGACATGAAAAGAACTTTAAGGCATGAGAAATAAATCATGATGCATTTCATAATAAAAATAACATTTTTCAAAACTTGAAGATGTTGATACATCATTTAACATAGACAATCATGAACATATCACCAAGGTCCATCCCCAAGGTGTCATTTGAAAATTACCAAGGTTATTTACCAAGGTATCGTGAAAATTGTAATCTCTAGTGGTTACATCATTACCCAATGCATTGGAGCGCTATCAGGGCGCACCCTTAAATTTGCCTTTATTATCATGTGAGCCACATATATCAGCATCAAACATTTCATAAATAACCCATATGGCATAAAATAAATGGGTTTCATTTCATAATCATAACGTTTTAAAAACTGCTTTAAAGACATGATCTTTACGTCAATTTAAACCCACGGAAAGGGAAAGAGGGTTTCATGTATGTAATTTCCAGAATTTAAAATAGAACATTTTGATATATATGTGAATACCCCTGTAGAAATAAGAGCTTTGAGTATTCACTTTATAACATAAAATAATTTTTAGAAAAGAGAGAGAGGCATTTTGAGACGAAAATTCTGCAGCATAACGGCTATGTTACAAGGTTTTAGAAAACATTGAGAAGAGAGGGGACATGGGTCAAACATTCATAAATGACCCATAAAACAGTAGAGGGACAAAATATAAGGGATTTAAGAACGTGGTAATGAAATTTGAAAATATACCATATGAAATGAAGAACATGAAAGGAAGAAAAAAAGATTTCTCCTGTGAGAATTCGGCAGCCTAACGGCGTCACTTAAACATCAACAAAATTGAATTGACAAGGTCAAATAGGGTCTCTAATCATATGAACATAAGAGTCCAGTATGATAGATATAGATATCATACCCCAACATTATAGAAAGGAACTTGAATGAATTGACATGAAATTAGAAATTCAAAACGAGAATGGTGAAGAACCACTTAAAAATTCGGCAGCCTAACGACGCCACTTAAACTTCAACAAAATACTGAATTGAAGAGATCAAATGGGGTCTCTCATCATATGAACATAAGAGTCCAGTATGATATATATAGAGATCATACCCCAATATAACAAAAAGGAACATGAAATAATTGACATGAAAGTAGAACTTCAAAACGAGAAGGGTGAAGAACCACTTAACAATTCGGCAGCCTAACGGCGCCACTTAAAACATCAAAATAATGAATTGAAGAGATCAAATGGGGTCTCTCATCATATTAAAATAAGAGTCCAGTATGATATATATAGAGATCATACCCCAATATAACAAAAAGTAACTTGAAATAATTGAATGAAAATAGAACTTGAAAACGAGGAAGGTGAAAGAATCCCTTAAAAATTCGGCAGCCTAACGACGCCACTTAAACATTCTTAAAACGAATTGATGAGAGCAAGGGGGGGTATCTCATCATATTAACATGAAATAGGAAGTAGGATGAATATAAAAGAACATCCTCCAACATAAGAAAATGGAGTATAAAAGAAAAGACATAAAAGAGATTACTTGAAAAGAAAGAGAGAGGTCGAATCCCTTACCTTAAAATGTAACTCTTAAACCTCAAAGGTTGGGACCTTGAGGGATTGGGGGCACCTTGGGAGGACTCCTTGGGAGGTAATGAGACCAGAAATTCGTTGGGAATGAGTGGGGAGTCGAATGGATGAGAGGAGGGCTTGGTATTTATAGAGAAAGTGAGGGGACAAGGCATTAATGGCCAAGGGACACCTCACATGTGCTTTTCTCAAACCCATGTGCTATCCCTTGTCATTTATCATGGAGTTAGGCCACATGGGGCCCCCAAAACAATAATTCATCACCCTTGGCCGGCCAACCCTCAAAAGATCTCATGACATCATCATGACACTGTTATGATGTCATTAAACATACCGAAACCCTAAAACTGTATTTTTACTATTCACTGAAAATTCAACTTTCTCAGAAAAATCCCAAAATTTCACATTAACCAAATATCAATGCTCTGATTTCAAAAATGAAATCCATTTTATAAAAATAATTTTCTAAATATTTTTAATTTAATTTTTAAATAAAAACACTATTCATCGAAAATTCATTTTTTTCAGAAAAAACCCCAAAATTACCATAACATAATATCGATGCTCTGAGTTCAAGAATAAAGTCATTTTGATAAAAATAATTTTCTAATTATTTTTAATTAAATTTTTTATTAAAAAAACACTATTCACCCGAAAAAAACTAATACTTGAATAATAATTAATGAAACCGTTATTTAACTATTTTATTGAATCACATTACTTAATCAAGGTGCCTAGATTATTTTAAAACTTTCTTTAAGTGAGATTACTAATCCATTTGGTCATATTAATAATCCTAATCATAAAATCACTATTCATAATTTACTATTCATCAAAAATCAAGTTGATATTTTTAGACTCTAAATTTAGTACTGAACATAATTGCAGAAGACCATTTTTTGAAAATCATTACACATTTTTAATTATTTAGGGTTTACATAAACATATTTAAAATATCCTTTTTCTAAAATTCATCAAAAATATGCATACTATATTTATCCGGTCATTTCAAAATTCATAAACTTCATCATAAGAAGAAATCCCAATTTTTATTTAAAACAAGGATTACACAAGGTAGTTACGGTCTCGTTACATAACCCCTTATAATACCAGCATAGGACCTAAGAGTAAGGTGTGCTAGGGTGATAGAAGCTTGGGGCGGCTCAGTCAACATTGCCCGAGTAGTAATTTCTATCAGTTTGAACTTCTCACGAAGGCGATTTCGTTCCAGCTTCACATGATGAAGTTCGGCTTGGATTTGATCCAGAGCAAAGCCCAGTGGTGCTACCTCCTTCCCAAGCTCTGTTAGATGGGCTTCGATCGGTCCAAGACTACTAGGTGAGGCCATCGAATCTTCTTTCTATAATAATTAACCAAGATTACTTATATTTATAGACAATAATCAAAACATTTTGTTCACAGCGGTCATGTTGACCGATGGTTATATAATAGTCAAAACCCACTGATCTCATTTTAATTATAATCATGTTTATCAAATAAAACATTTTTGTTGAGTATAACAATAACACATAAAATTAGGAAACAAAATTTATTTAAAAATTTTGGGTCGTTACAACCATTACCCATGAGGTGATGGGGCATGGTTTTCTGGCCGGGAACAATGTGGAGTTTAGAGTGGTGCTACAATCATATGAAAAGAAAACCCAACACCCTATCACCACTCAAACAATCGAGTAAACATGACACCCTTGGGGGAAGGAGGATATCCCCACTGCCATTTGAAAGTAGGTAAAATACCCATCATCAGGTTTTTCACAACCGCTGCTTCTTCATCAATATACTGTACTATCTCTGACCCATGTCGTTTCTTTTTTCCCTGGTCTTGAGTTGGACACTATAAATATTGACCTTTTTGGTTTCGGAAGCTCAAATCCCATATATATTTGATTCGTCAGTACACTTCTAAAAGTGAGTACTCTACTCTAATAGTTCTGATCGATCAAAGAGATGGAAAAAAATGAAGGCAACCACTTGGGTTGATATAATATAGGTAGTAGGCCTTTGTGGTTCTTCAGTATCAATAGAGTGACTTCTTGATTTGATTCCAGCCATTCCACTCAGGACATGGCCATATCCATTCAACAGGACACCCATTTCCAAGCAGTTCCTTCGACAATTTACGATTTGAGTACAATGATCCTAGTGGGTGAGACCTTCAGTTCATGGATAGAAATCCATCACCCCATGGGGAATTATAGGTTGATCTATAGTGAGTGGTGCGAATATTGGGGTATACAGAGAACCAATTGACCATACAGATAGTTCATTAGATGGAACCAATGGACTATTAGAATCCCTGGTACTTATTTATTTTGATAGAGCTTTCCATTTCACCACCTTTAGTTCCTTATCCCTATAAATATATTTCAGTCCCCCCAAAAATCCCTACATCACCATGGTGATGTATTCATGAGCCGTTTTCGTATACTGCTAATGATAAAGAACTGATTGGCGGAACCACTACTTGGATGTAGTCTAACCAGTATAAAATAGTCAGACCACTATAGGAACCACTATAAGCACCAAAAAAGGTTCCTATAGAGGTCCACCTATAGAAAATATAGAAGAGTACATGGATAGATTATACTAAGCTATCACTCTATCGTTAAGACAAGCTTACCACATTACCTATTTTCTTAGCTTCTCAAACTACTTTATAATAGAAATGGTTAGGTTGTTTACATACTATTGAGGAGCATCTAATTTTTGGTATCTAAACCATGCCCTTCCAGAATGAAATATCTCATAGAGAGAGGTTCTTTTCTATGAAATTAGAAGGTTTAACCCCGTTCGACTGATACACATTCTTCCCTGGAATCTTGCTGTCATCTCTATAACTATAAAAAAGATTACCCATCTAAAATTTCATTACATTCATGAAGTTTATTGGAAGGAAAGAGTTGAGAGATAGAACTTGAATGCAGAGACCAGTAATCTTATAGTAGTGTGGAAGGAAAATAGGTACTCTTATATATAGTTATAGAGATGATAAAAATCTTTGGAGACTATTATAGTAGAGTATAGAATGGCTAGTACTCTTCTAATAGTGTGGGAGATCACTTAGGGAGAAGAGGATTATGCTTTCTTATTTCCGTTGATGTCCTGGAAAATTCAGCAACCACAGAGTCTTTCATACTTACTTTACCACCCAAGAGAAACTAGATAGATATTAGGAAAGCAAAGAAACCCTGTAGTTTCCCACTTGAAATTTCAGGTTGAGCTACTACATGGTAAGTTTACATATGATATCCAAAACCACTCTCTTCAAGCTATGGGATTATAATGAGAAAGGAGTTATATGACTTGATTTCTATATAAAAGTGAAGCTTGATTGTAGTTTTTAGGAGGAGGGATCAAAGAGGTTAAAGTTGGGGAGTGATTAATCCAGTTGTCCCACCTTACTTACCCTTTTAATGAGGGATGATGTTTGCATGGGGTCTAGAAGGCTTTTTTAACAAATTGCCTTCTTTCTACTTATCCAAAGATGGAAATGGTGTAGTAGAAGCCCATGAAAACTAGAGAGAATAGTTGGATGTGATGTACTTTAGGCTGTGGTATTTTAAGGGAGACCCTTGGGTATATAATGTTCCTAATCCAGTAGGGGAATGGAAGCTAAAACAATAGAGTATAATGGCTAAGGGAGGAGGATTCACGATAAATAATTATAGCCACATAACATCCCAAAAAAATATGCTCAAGTATTTTATAAAGATTAGACAGTGAATGAATTCATCCCCTAGGAGGATAATTGATGCTAATCTGCTTCTCATAGGTAATTTATTTCATGCACCTTTAGTTTCCATAATTCATTCTGTGTTAGATTTCCAAGAAGAATTGTAGAATCATTAGAGAGAAGTATATAGGAGGATTTAACACTATATATCCCTAACTTGTTTGGAGTCCATATCATAGTTTCATGAGTAGTAGTTTGAGGGATTTATAATAGCCTATATTATGGAAGGTTCAAACCATTTGTAAAGAAGTTGAAAATTCCATCTTTTTGGATTTTGTAAGATGACGTCAGACACTGTTTGATGTTGTTCAGTTATGGAGTAGTTTGGTTTGGCCATGGGCATGAAATTTGGCAACAAATAGGGGATAACATGGTATTCCCACACACTGATAAGGGTTCCTAATTTCACCTTAAAGAAGAGTTATTTTTGGATAATATCTCTGGATCACCCTTTTCTAAAGACACAAAGCTATAGTAGGGGTGGAAGAAGCATGAAAATACGAATTTCTCAACAATTTTGAATTGAGTGCTCAGAACTAGTGAGAATTCCTTATCCCATCTTAGCAAGCAATCAGATATTTAGGTGCTGGTAGTTTCTCTGATCCGCGAGTAGAGTTCCTAGTAGAATATTTTCTGACTCATCCACTGGATTTTAACTTTGAATTCCACAATTTAATATATTCTAGTTAGCCTTCATAAAATCTCATCATGCGATTGGAAGATCTCTTTCATAAAGGGGTATGTTTCTGCAACTGATTCTTAGTCTTTATCCTCTAGTGGGAATAGGAGCGCAGGGATGGTAGGAAGCAAGAGAAATGATATAGGCGAATAACATTATCTTTTGGGGAATGACCTGTGTGACTATATATGAATAGTACCTATTGAATAGATTTAGACACCGATTGAGTGGAGGGCTCTAGAGTGGTAAGATTATTTCTTAGATAGTTCAATAGATAAGAGCTTCCTTTATTATCCCAATCCGACTCTCCATGATAAAATCTAGGTTTTTGAGATGGTTTAATAGTAATCACCATGATTCTTATTGTTATTATGAGCTTTAATAGATAGATGAATTATTCTTAGCAAGAAACATGGTTCATATAGTGATCTGTGTGGGAAGTTGTTCGTATCTTTTATATTTTTCATAATATGGTCATCCATGATTTACTTTTTTAGTAGACTCAAACCTGGTTTTTTTTATGATTTCTTGAAATGAATTAAAGTATATCTTTCTATGATCTATCTATTTTGTCAGGTTTAGGGGACCTAGAGCAATAGAGACTTTGAAAATACACCGCTATATTAATTTCTGTGATGTTGTTGGGTAGCTCTATCTTATCGGTTTGTATGGGACTCCGAGGGCCTCTCTTAATGACAGTAATATGGTCGAATACGATATCCATAAACACACATTGATAGTGATCTTTATTCTTAGTCTGCATTTAGTAATTAATCTTTTATTCATAGCTTTGGAAGTTCTCACCTATAGATTTATGTCCTCTAGGCACGAACGAGTGAACAGAGGGGAACAAAAAAGACAAAAAAGAGGAGAAAAGTCTTATTTTTTCACTAATACAGTAAAGTAATGTATCCTCTATCATTGAATCTATAGTAAACCCTATTTATTATTGGAAATCGATTCTTTGGAGAGTCTAATTCTCATGATTTTCACTAATATCATTCCAATGGATGAGCTTTCTACCATGTTTTTGGTAAACACTTACCCACTTTAAATGATGTAATACCAACTACTCTAATATATTATAGCTTTATCGGTCTCATTTCTAGACCCTTTATAATGGATATACTTATATATTATATCAAGGGTTTTGAACCTGACCCTATTTGGTTCTAATTAATATATAAGTGTCCAAAACCCTACCCTTTGTAAAGGTTCCAGTTCTAAACCCTTATATATAAGTATCTTCTACTTATATATAAGGGTTATAAACGGTCATAAAAAAGACCTACCTTTCTTCCTAAACTGACATGGATTATTTTTCTACACTTGACTAAGACTAATATCTCACATAAGCCTTGCTTTTCTGTTAAGAAACTATATCCTTCAATCTTCTGTGTATTTCGGAGAACCTCAACTAAGATCAGAAGGCCATAAGGGTGGCTTCCTTTATCATCATAAAATATGTTGGATCTTATATTCTATCTATTTATAATATAGTTCAGCTTATTTATTCTTCTAATATAACTTTTTGAGTACAAGAAGATGGACAAGGTCACATCCCAACTACTAGTCTTCTAGTATAGTTGCAGAACCGAGATAGACAATCTATCCTACTTACGCAACGATGGGAGATCTTGCCCTTTTCTAGCAAGAAATACTCTCTCTTAATCCACAAGTTCCTTATCCCTATAAGTGGAAGAATTATTCTAACCGGTTGAGCAGTGTGATTGTATTTTGGAAAGGCAGTATAGGCCTTCCATTTATCCTTATAATATAGGTAGTAGGCGATGAAATCGTCTCTCTATCTATTCTATCTATTCTGATCCTATGTTTTTCGTATTCTCTTGGCTCTATTATATCCCAATTAGAGATACATGGAACCCTGAATCTAATTAATAATATAGACTATTATTGTAGAGTATTGAGAAAGAGAAGAGTCAAAGGTGAAGAATTCTCGAGATAAAGAAAGAGATTGATTTGCAGTCGAGGCCTTACCGATTAGATAGGCACATAGAAAATAGGTTCACGCTCAAACCCCTAGAACACTCAAGAGGGTTTAACTGGGAGAGTAACTTGGTATCATATCTATTAATATATATAAGAGTACCCTAGAAGAGTACTGATTCATATCCCATTGAAGACAAAAAGACTCCACTGCCTATATTATACTGAACTAGACTGAATGAAAGAAGAAATTATGACCTATATAGGAAGCCCGAGAAGGAGAAGAGACAATCGGTATAATATAGGTAGTAGATAACCTAACTATCCCAAGGACCCTTCATGGAGGAAGAAGAAGTCATTCATACATATTAGATATAGATAGACTGTATAGATAGACAATATAGTCTATCTATGTCTGAGAAGAAGGGGAAAGTGGATGAAAAAGGGACGAAGAACAATATGGGGGATGGTAGTTATATATATTTCCAAGAGGTTTAGAAAAAGTCTACTGCTGATGTTTTGATTTTTTGAAACCTCCATCAGTACTTTTATAATATTGTCCTTTGAAACATCTTCCACCATCTAATTACTCTAATCTTTATAGTGCCGATTGATTCACCTAGAACAAATATTCCTAGAGTCAGCATCACGTTTGGTAGGGATGGAATATTGAGATGACCTATTATCAAAATGACTTAGATTGAAATCTCACATGCCTGAGGATGAACCATATCCCATGATGAAATAGCTTCAACCAAATGAGATAGGCTCACATCACAGGGTAACGAGACATACATATCTTTCATAACCAAGAACTGGATATTCACATGAGTAGAAGTACACATTTCAACTGTTGAACTAATGAGAGATCATCATTTTTAGAAGAATCATGGAATATAATTATTGTAGATAACTTGAAACATGGTCTTCCCATACTTGATAATGAAACATCAGACGCTTTCTACCTCTATCTTGCTTTGGAAGATAATGAAGAAGATTCACCTGCTAAGATTGAGTTTCCAATGGTCATTCCTGGAGAGACCAATTACCAAGCTGAGTTAATTGAAAGGGAATATTTATTTATTAAATATTCTTGTTTTAATCATATTCAGGCTAATTTTTTTTCTAACATCTCTTCCTTTGAAATTTCTAATAGAACACAAATAGAGCAGACTGTGGATATTAAAGAAGAGACCACTCAAGTGGTGGTGATTGAAGAAGAAGATTTGGGGAATATGGTGGTGCGATTACCTCCTCAACAAAACTTTTCATTCCATATGGAGGAGTACACCACAGAAGTCAACAGAGATCACCCCTATATTCTATTCCCTCCAACTTCAAACCTCAAATTTCATCTTTATTATTTATTGGGTGTTGGTAACTTTCTAATCTTATTTGGGGTTCTCTACTTTTATTGTTTACTCATGGACATTAGGAAAACTCAAATCTGGTGGTGTTTCTCAAAGAAACCACACCCACCATCTGATTGGGGATAATCCACTGAAAGTTTCTGACTAGGGGTAGTAAAAACCTAGCAGCTGCTTGGGGGTCTAAATCAAGAATTATCTCTTTTATTTTCCATTTCTCATTATTTTTATTTATTTTTCATATGTATTTTCATTACTTTCCTGTAGTCTTAAAGTGGTAGATTCTAGGAGCTTAACTCAAGGCATCCACTTTAAAAATAATGTCAGGTTGTATCTTTCCTTCCCTTGCCTTTTCTACCCTTATATTTATATTTTGTTGAGTTGAAATGAGGGTTATTAAAATTTATGTGTGGGGAGTGTCAACCTTCAATGTTCTTCTTGTGTGATTTTAATTTTTTTATAATATTTTTATGATTTTTGATCTTTAATTAATATTATTATCACTTTTCACACATCAATTGATTTTGAGAGAGTTGAAATGATTTTTGAAATAATGAATTTTAAATGATTTTTGATGTGAATTATTTTTCCTTGGAATGGATTTTCAAGTATTTTAATGAGTTTGACTGATTTTTGAAATCCATGCCCATGAAATACTGACTCAAAATATTTTTCAATCTTGTGAGGTATTCTAAACCACGTTTACATGTTCTTTATAATACCCACACTTTCTTCATGAGGGAAACTTGAATTTTTTGTGAGAATTAGAATTTGTGAATATTCTCTTTCAAGGATTTGGATTTAATGGAATGCATCTGAAATTATTGAGGAATCTCTTTGGCTAGACACATTTTATCTTGAGTCCCACATTTTCATTTATCCGTTGTAAGCCCTTAGATTCCATGAATTTCCTTATAGGTTTAAGCCACATTACAAGCCACGTTTTCCTTACCTACCCTCACTTTTAGTATTTTTTCATGGTCATTTCAAGTTTGAGTGTGGGGGAAGGGCCTTTTGTGTGTGTTCATTGGGATGTGTATCATTTATGGGTGGTGCGAGGTGTGTGTAAATACTTTGGGATGTGGATAATAAGAGAATTGTGCATGTGTCGTCATTTCATTGTGCTTTAATTGTTTCATCAATTTCTCCTTAAAAAATGAAAAAAATGGAGATGAGATTTAATCCCTCCTTATAATTATTTTATGACTCATGTACCTCTAAAAAATCAAGTGAATTAATTTTAATTCATTCATTTAATTAAATTTTCATCTCATCCTACAAAAAAGAAAAAAATAAAAAAAAACGAAAATAAATTTGTGCCTTTTTGGAGATTTTCCGAAAAATGAGAACATAGATGATATCATTCCTTATAATCACATTTTGGATCATGTACCATGTCATAAAACATGGGTGGTGTTTTTTTCACATTTTCAAGTGGGATTTAGAGAGTAATTTCTTGTGTTTTCCCTTGAATTAATCACGCATTGTAATTAAAATTCCAACCTCCTCTTTCTGGCCTGAAACGTTATTTCAATAATTTTCCCACCAAGCCTAAACCATAGAATCATTTGAACCATTAAATAAATCCCTCATGATTGAATTAATTTTCATGTTTCATGCTTTATATAAATTATAATTTTCACAAACCTATGGAGATACATGCGATTTTCAAGTATGAGCATAACTCTAGATTCAATTTCTCTTCAGTGAAGAGTGACATAAAATTAAAAGTGAGGTAGGTAGTGATTGGGCCATTGATTGATTTATGAGGTTGAACAAATTTAAATGATTGAAATTAAAATGAGAGATTTTTTTCATATATGATACATGATGGACTTCTATTTTGGAGAAGATCATTGATATTTTCTCATTTTTGATTGTTGTGTGGATTTTGATTTGGATGTAAGATGATTTCCTAGGTGTGCAATGTTTATGTGTGGGGGAGGGATGAAACTAAAATTTTCATAAATTTTATACTGTAAATCATTTTTTATAATCCCACCATAGTGTTATTGTATGACCAATTGTCACGTTTTTAGGTTTTAGTGGTAATTTGAGCCTAAATGCAAAAATGGCCTAATTCTGCAATTTTTACAGATTGTTATCACTGGGATATTTTTGACATTGCTCATAATATATATGTCTAAATTTTGTTAGAATCATGATTTTATTTCATTCAACTTTTTATTATGGACTAGGAGCTAATTCGACCATCTATAGGGCTTAAAAAATCAATAAATTTTATGATTTGTTTAGCGGACAGCGTGGACCCCACCACCATAATGGAACCACAACTCGGCCTACACACATCCAATTTTGGTGTCTCCCCCTGGGATAGCATGAGGAAAATTAGGGATGACTCAAAAAAAATTAGGGGAGTTTTAATGTCATTTAGGCTTACATTGAATGTTATACTCTTGGAGGATCCTCCCTAGAAGCTTCGTCCAGAAAGAGAAACCGCCAATGAAAAATCCCTGACTCCTTAATCCGTTGTCCAGATGATCTGAACTTTTGGGGTGAATGGCCAATACATTACAGAACAACATTTATGAAGGAGTAAACATGTGAATCTACCATTTAATGTGACAACAACACACAAAAATTCAGATTACATAATTTTTCATATAAAACGAGGGGAGCTCCTCCCTCTCAAAGCATCTCTCATTCCATCCCATTCCTTATGGGACACCAAGGAGGATAAATTTATGTCTTTTCTTTATTTTATTTATTTTGTTTTCCATAGTTTTTAATTCCTTCTTCTTCCCCATTCATCTCTATTACCCTATCCATGGTGGGGTAAACATTTTGAGCGATTTTTGAAGGGTTGGTTTCTATTTTGTAATGCCCGAGTTCTTGGATGTAATTAAATGAAATTTATTTCTTCTTCAAAGTTGTTTTCAATTTCATAGAGAGGGTTTTATTATCAAGTGAGATCATTATTGAATTTTAATTCCATAATTGATTTTTTCTTTGGTAAAACAATCATTATCTCCCTCCACTGATTTCTTGTTTACATATGATGGAATAGACCGGGGATTAGTGGTGAAGTACTCGACAATCATCAGTATGTGTAAAAAGGTGTAGTGAATGTTCTTGATTTTTTGGGATAAACAAGACCCGATCGGGTATTTCCCATGTCAATTGAGGGTATTCAATAAAACTATTTTTCACATGGAAGGAGAGTTGACCAAACTAAGATCTTAGTATGGGTTTCTCTCACCATCATAATTTCACCAAGGAAGTGAGAGGAAACGATTATGGAAACTCACTTTAATCAACTAATAATAATATATTTGAATTAAATTGAATAAGTATAGCATTACAATTAGGAAACCAACCTCGACCTAATCACCCATTTAATATCATAGTTTTTAAACCTTTGAATTTTGAATTTCCATTCAATCATTTTCTTATTAATTTATTCTAAAAACACACCATTTTTATTATATTACCTAGTGTAGTCTAGTGATTATCCCTAGTAAGTCTCCCGAAGAGGAGTGCACACAAAATAGTTTGACACTTTTAAAAGAGGGTAAAATGGTGTGTTTCTATAATAAATTTGTAAGGACCCGACACCAGTTTCCCAGAGCCGATGCCTTATTTGATTTCGTTGGAATACATACAAGTAATACGAATCCCGAAAGGGCCAATTAGTTTAGTATTATTGGAAACAAGATACATACATAAGTTCATATTTACATATGGAAAGTAAAAACAACACTAATTTATTCCACTAGAGTCATCGCGTCTCCTAGATTATGCCTGGAAGTTATTCATAAATTACTTCTTCATGTCCTGAGAAAATGAAACATAAGAAAGGGGTGATCTCAAATGACCAGTAAAGGTACGAAATATAGTGGAAGATAATATAAATAATAGACATGGTGAATAATTTAAAACACATGCCTTTAATAATAAATTTGAACACATTATGGAGGAAATATGAGCTAACTAAATAATTCCATAATAAAACATAATCATGGGTATTCTGCTAGTAGAATAACCGCATGAAATTTCAAATAATAGCTTCATAATGAGGGAATTTCATATTTCAGACATTTTGAAACATTTTTTCATGGCCTCGGCCAAGATTTCTAGTGATTAAGGCCTCGGGTGAAATCCATATCACATTGGGAAAGGCCTCGGCCAATTCCTCGTCTAGTTGTCTCATGAGACCTACCGATGCATCGAGGGGATATATTAGGACCCACCGATCATATAATAAGTCCAATTAATTCCTCATATGAGTGGGTATAAACATAAACAACAAATACATTCATATTGAAACTATCATATGAAATGTAACTATCTTTCCCCAATCATCAAACATAAAATACTAACCATTCAGAATAATATGATGAATAGTTTTAGGATAGATCATCCACAATAGAGTTATTCATAACCATTAAATCAAATATGGTAGATGAATTCATAAATTATTAAATCCAATAATACCATGGAATCAACAAGAGTGTTGAATTAGATGAAAACACCTTTATAAAATCATTAAGCAATTCTGGAGATAAATACTCTTTTATTTTGAAAAGAAGAGTTCCTTTGAAAAAATCATTGTATAAAACCAGAAGTAAATTAAGGAAGTATTTTCTTAAAAAATGAGTGATTTTATAAAGATAATGGTTTCCAAAAACAGATTATAGAGTGACCTTGAAAATAGGTACGAATTTGAGAAATTCCCTTGAATCGGGCTTGTATTTTTGAAACAATTTTGAACGTTCCTTTTAAAACATCTAACTATCTATAAAATAAGGAAGGTTTATGGTTTGTAAACATATATATGATACTCAAAAATAACATATTATTAGTACATAACAATACATAATAATTACATTGAGGTAATTATACAATGGAAGTATCCTGAATGAAAGTGGAAGTTCGGGTGGGAAAACCCTTACCTTAACTCCAAACATGTTCCACTCTTGTACTTAAGCTCCTGGAATATAAAATTATAATTTTTAATAACTTACTTAATAACATATTAGACAGTTATTTAGTTTACCATAATTCTTTTTAGTTCATTTATGTCTTTATTGATAAGTTATTGTATTGAATTTCATCGTTCTGGAGTGTTCATTTCCTTTATTTTCATATTCTGTTCACTTTTTTTAAGTAATGAAGTTCATGTGTAATGGTTATAAATCTCTAGTATTGGAATTATATATTATTAATGAACATAAATAATTGATAATGGTCATTTCTATCATTTGTTTACATGGATTGAGGATGAAGCATTAGATGACAACCACTTCGATTATTCGACGATATTTGGAATATTATGAACTAGTTTTGTCATATAACTTAATTATATGTACATATTATAGTTCCTGAATATTAATTAGGTTATAAAAAATATATTATAGTTAATTTAAAACATGAATATGGTTTCATGACCAGTAATGAAGAATAAATTGATGAACTAAACTTCTTCGTCCATGAAGGTTGTAAATCGGAACCTCATGGATGTCGATTTCGTTTATAAAAATAAAATAGAGGGAGTAAGAATATTTATGATGGTTCTTCCATTAACAAGATATAAATCTAGTATATAAATTTTACTGGAGTTATCATGGTCATTTGGATGGAGGAGGTGAGGATAGGATAGAAAAATAAGATAAATTGAAATGAAACCAAATGAAAAAGAAGGGTGCTTTACCTCTTGAAATAACATCATTGAAAAACTCCTTAAGGGAAGGGGTTTTGTTCTTATGGAAAGACCAGAAGATTCTTGGAAGTGGGTGGAAGAACATTGAGGAGCTTCAGGGCTTAGAGGAGTGAAGATAAGAGGAAGTGGTGAGGGGTTTTTATAGTGGAGGAGAGGGGTAAATTTTGAATATTTATTTCATTATTTTATTATTTCCCTCAAGACAACCAATAGTGTGGTTTCATGTGACCCCTAATAGTAATAAGTGGATGTGAGTTCAAACCAAGTGGACTTGAATCACTTGTGATATCATTAATAGTGTTTTTAACTGATAATTTTTATATACAACATTTTATCGTATTTCACTATTCATCAAAAATTCAAAAATTTCAGAAAAATCCAAAAAATTCACTCCTACCATTTTTCGACTTGTAGAATTCAAAAGTGAAATCCATTTTTCAAAAATAATTTTCTAAATATTATTAATTTAATTTTTAAATAAGGTCATAGTTAATTCAAAAAATAACAATCTTGAAGTGCAGTTAGTTATATGTGACATTGAAAAATTAATTAAGACCCCATTATCATATTTTATTAAGAAAATAAAATAAGAATATTATTTACTATTCATAAGGGTCATATTACTATTCATAAGGGTATGTTACTATTCACCAAAAATCAAGTTTGTTCTATCAGACTTCAAATGACTTATTGAACACACATCTAGAAGATCATTTTTCGAAATTCAAAACATAGAAGAGGCAAGGTTGTGTTTAATGGTTAGATTATAAAATTGCATTCTATATTTATTTTCAAAACCTTGGGGTGTTACATTCTCCCCTCCTTACAAAACTTTCATCCTCAAAATTCAAAGAATATTACCTAAAAAGATTCGAGTATGTCTTTAACATAAGATCCTCAGGCTCCCATGTTGCTTCCTCCATCTTATGGTTCCTCCATAGAACCTTTACCAGAAGAGTCGTCTGATTTCTCAATACTGGTTCTCTAGTATCAAGAATCTTGATAGGCTCTTCATAGTAAGATAGATCGGGCTCAACTTCCACTTATTAATAAGTGAGTACATGTGTTGGGTCTGGAATGTACTTTCTTTACATTGACACGTGGAACACATTGTGAACCTTAGAGAGACTTGGCAGCATTTCCAAATGGTAAGCTACGACTCCAATTCAGTCCAGAATTTGAAAAGGTTTGATGTACCTGGGACTTAATTTTCCCTTCTTACCGAATCTTATAATTCCCTTCCATGAGATACCTTTAAGAAAACGTGATCACCTTCTTGAAACTCAAAATCCTTCCTTCAGTTATCTGCATAGATATTTTTCCTACTTTGAGCTATTTTGATATGGTTCTGGATAATCTTATCCTTTTCCATTGTTTTTTCAACAAGTTCTGGGCCCATGAGATTTATTTCACCAACATCACCCCAAAACGTTGGTGTATGAAATCTCCTCCCATATAATGCTTCATAGGGTTCCATGAGATTTCTTTCACCAACACATTAATATATAGTCTTTCTAGAGGTTCAATTGGTAGATCTTCTCTTATAGAATGAAAATGTGCTGACTTGGTAAGACGATCAATAATGACCCATATTGCATCGTTACTTCTAGGAGTATTTGGTAGTCCCATGAAAAATTCCATCATGATATTATCCCATTTCCACTCAGGTATGGGAAGAGGTTGAAACACTCCTCCAGGCTGTTTCCTTCCAGCTTTTACTTATTGAAAAACCATACATCTTGACACAAAATCAGAAATCTCCTTCTTCATGTTGTCCCACCAAAAATGTTCCATCAAATCTATATACACCTTAGTGTTATCAGGGTGTATAGAGAAATTATAACTATGAGCATCATCCAACAATTCTCGTTTTAAATCAGGTATATTGGGAACACAAATTCTCTTCCCAAATTTCAAAATTCCATCTTCATATACTAAGTCACTCAATCTCCCATCATTCAAAGCTTTAATCTTATTTTGAAACTCCTCTCCATTAGCTTGAGAACTTTTTATCCTTTCTATTAAATATGGTTTGACAACCATTTGAAAAATCATTGATTTTTCACCTTCCATGGTTATTCCCATATCCATATTTACTAAATCCATGAAAATAGGATCCCTTTCAACTCTCATCTTGTTCAGAACGCCATGATCCTTTCTACTCAAGTCATCTTCCCCCTTATTTTCCTTCCACGGGTGGTAGTGTATCATGAAATCATAATCCTTGAGTAGTTCAAGCCATATCATTTTCCTCATGTTGAGTTCTTTTTGTGAGAAAATATACTTTAAAATCTTGTGATCAGTATAAATCTCACATTTTTTACCATAGAGATAATGTCTCCATATCTTTAAAGAAAATATTATCTAAGATAACTCAAGATCATGAGTAAGATAGTTTTTCTCATGAATTTTTAGCTGTTGTGATGCATAAGAAATAACCCTATCATATTGCATAAGGACACAACCAAGTCCTTTATTTGAAGCATCACTACAAATAAAAAACTAGTCATTCCCTGATGGTAGAGTCAATATAGGAGCATTGACTAATCTTTTCTTTAGTTCTTAGAAATATTCTTCACAATATTTTGTCCAAACAAATTTAACACCTTTACGTGTGAGCTTCTTTAGCGGATTAGCCAGTCAGGAAAAATTCTGAATGAAATGCTGATAATAACCTGCTAAGCCAATAAAACTGCGTACCTCAGTTATGTTTGTTGACATGGGAAAATCTTGGATTGCCTTTGTCTTCACAGGATCAACTAAGATTCCATCTGTAGAGAAAATATGGCCCAGAAAAGAAACTGATTGAAGTCGGAATTCGCACTTGCTAAACTTCCCATATAATTTATTTATTCTAAGAGTTCTCATAATAACCCACAAGTGATTATCATGGTCTTCATATCTTTTTGAGTATATGAGGATATCATCAATGAATAACAGAACAAAGTTATCAAGATATTCCTTGAAAAATCTATTCCTTAAATCCATGAAAACAGAGGGGTCATTAGTCAATACAAAAGGCAACACTAAAAACTTGTAATGCCCATACCGGGTTCGAAATGCTATATTTGTAATATCTTCCTTCCTCACACGCAACTGATGATATCCAGATCGAAGATAAATCTTTGAAAAGTATTGAAATCCATGAAGTTGGTCAAATAAATCATCAATGCGAGGTAGGGGATACTTGTTCTTTATTGTTATAGCATTGATCTCCCTATAATCAACACATAACCTCATAGATCCATATTTCTTCTTAACAAAAAGGACAGGGGATCCCCATGGAGAAACACTAGGGAAAATAAATCCCTTATTACTTAGTTCCTCTAGTTTTTTCTTTAGTTCCACTAATTCCACAGTGTCCATTCTATAAGGGGTCTTCGATATAGGCCTTGAACCAGGAATTAAATCATTAGAAAACTCAATTTCTCGTTTTGGAGGATGTCTAGGTAAATCTTCTAGAAACACATCAACATATTCTCTCACAATAGGTAAATTTTCTATTTAAACATTCCTTTCCTCACCCAGAGTTATTTAATTCTCTTCCTCCCCAATAATTGAATTTAGTTGAGCTACTAGGGGTGGATCTAGATAAGAATTAGGTGGTGACAATTATGATCCAAAGATAAGGTGTTCTTTATCATCGTCATCAAAAATAGTAACCTCCTTCTTCTTACAATAAATTTTTTGCATCATGGTCTGAAAGACAATCCATACGAAGGATTATATCAAATTAAATCATGGGTATAATGATGAGATCAGCAGATAATGAAAATTTATATTCCCTAATGGGAACTGATTCATAGAACATTGTAGGAATGATACTTTCCTTAGGAGTTTTGACTGACAACTCCCATATTAAATCAAATTGTAATTATCTAATTTTCTTAAAAAACTGGGAAGATATGAAACATTGTAATGATCCAGAATCAAATAATGCATTGGCTAAACTTGAGGAAACAATTAAAGTACCTACCACCATATCATTAGGAACTTCGACCTCTGCAGTTGTGATTGCATAAGCTTGTACCTGACCCCTTAGACTTTTCTGTTGCATATTTCCTTGACGTTTTGGGAAATCATTAGCATAATGTCCTATCTCCCAACAAATATAGAATTGAACATCATTGGATTCCTTCTTCCATTTGAAATCACCAGCAAGATGGCCTTTCTGACCACATTTGTAGCATACTCATTATCCTTTTAAGCGTGCACCAGGGTGTTTCTTTCCACAATTGTCACATGGTGGAAATTCAACTCTTCCCTTCTTCCCCATTTCCTTATTTCCTTTCCCAGGGTTTTCAGCAGCCCTATTCTTTTCATGATTTACCTTAAAGTCATAAGACTTATAAAATTCGTTTTCTATCTTGATGGGACATGAAACTATATCCTCATATGATGAAAAAATTTGGGGACCAGTGCCCACCAGGGGAATGGCTTTAGGCCATCACAAAATCGATCAATTTTTCTCCTTGTATTTCGTATGTAGTCTACATCATGTCTTGATAATCTTGTGAATTAAGTTTCATACGTTGTAACATTCTCATATTCCTTCTTCCTCAGATTCAAGAATTGTCTCTCCATATCTACTCGCTGCTCATGAGGGAAATATTTTTCTAAGAAGATTTCCTTAAAATCCCTCCATTCCATCTCTTCTATATCTTCCTCCTCCTTTGTGTTTTGGATTAATGACCACCACTGATCTACATCTCCCGATAGACAATATACTTACATGACAACCTTCTCTCTTTCATTACATCCCAAAGAAAGAAATATATTCTCAAGGGAAAATATCCACTACTCTGCTACAAATGGGTTTGTAGTCTTGTTGAATGATGGAGGTTGTTGTTGCATAAAGCGATCTATCATGGCTCCTCCACGTGGTGGATCCGGATGCTCCATACAGGGAATGATATTATTCATAACCTGAGTAAGTTGTCCTAGTATAGTTATGAGTTTCTTAGCACCAGTCACAGCACCAGAGCCAACATCATTATCTTGCGTCGGAGGAAAATCCCTACGTGCATTCGTGAAATTTCCATTCCATCCACTAGGCGCCATATCTAGATAATGGAATACACTATATTAGGTTATGAATCATAATGTATAATCTTAACTTAAAAATACTCAGAAAAATTGATATCCTACGCATGGCTAATCCCATATTCACAAAAATGGTTTCTTTGAGGAATATTTTACATTTCAATCCTTCATAATGGATTGTAAAAAAATGTGAATTAACCTAAGAATATCCTCTGGGAGTGTCGTAACCAAGAGTGCAGAAAGGCCCGTTGTCGTGCACCAGTTCCCATTCGATTCTAGCTCAAAGCAGTGTTTTCGGGGTTTACCCCTAGATATATCTATGCCAGAGCCGCCTCTACCTACTCGTATCTAGACAGATATGTATTTCTTGAAAGATCCACATAATATATTCCTTACCAAAAGACCAGGACGTTATTGTATGTATTTCCTCAAAGACTAACAATGTGACTCTTCCCTAATTCTATATTTTCTAAATCTAGTTTCCAAATTTTCTACGAAACTTCCTCTGATACCAACTGTAAGGACCCAACCCCAGTTTCCCAGAGCTGATGCCATATTTGATTTCATTGGCATACATACAAGGAATATGAATCCCTAAGGACCAATTAGTTTAGTATTATTGGAAACAAGATACATACATAAGTTCATCTTTACATATGGAAAGAAAAACAACACTAATTTATACCACTAGAGTCATCACGTCACATAGATTATGCTTGCAAGTCATTCATAAATTACTTCTTCATGTCCTGAGAAAATGAAACATAATAAAGGGGTGAGATCAAATACTCAGTAAGAGTAAGCAATACGAAGGAAGATAAAATAAACATTAGACATGGTGAATAATTGAAAACACATGCCTTTAATAATAAACTTGAACACATTATGGCAGGAATATGAGCTGAGTAAATAATTCCATAATAAAAAATAATCATTGGTATCCTACTAGTCAAATAACCACATGAACTTTCAACTAATAGATTTATAATGAGGTATGTACATATTCCGGACATTCTGAAACATTTTGTCATGGCCTCAGCCAAGACGTCTAGTGATTAATGCCTTGACCAAAATTCATATCACATTGGGAATGGCCTCGGCCAATTCCTCATCTAGTTGTCCCATGAAACCTACCGATGCATCAAGGGGATATAGCGGGCCCCACCCATCACATAATAAGTCCAATTCATTCCTCATATGAGTGAGGATAAACATAAACAACAAATAAATTCATATTGAAACTATTATATGAAATGCAACAATCTTTCCCCAATCATCAAACATAAAACACCAACCATTCGGAATAATATGGTAAATGGTTTTAGGATAGATCATCCACAATAGGGTTAGTCATAACCATTAAAACAATTATGGTAGATGACTTCATAAATTATGAAACCCAATAATACCATGGAATCAATAGGAGTGTTGAATTTGATGAAAACACTCTTATAAAATCATTAAGCAATAAATACTCTTTTATTTTGAAAATAAGAGTTCTTTTGGAAAAACTTTTTATAAAACAAGAACTGAAATAAGATAGTATTTTCATAAAAAAATTAGTGATTTTATAAAGACAATGGTTTACAAAAATATATTATACAGTGCCTTTGAAAACAGGTAAGAATTTGAGAAATTCCCTTGAATCAGGCTTGTATTTTTGAAACAATTTTGAAAGTTCATTTTAAAACGAGTAACTATCTATAAAATAAGGAAGGATTATGGTTTGTAAACATATATATGATACTCACACATAACATATGATGATTACATAACAATACATAATAATTACATCGAGGTAATTAGACAATGGAAGTATCCCGAATGAAAGAGGAAGTTCGGGTGAAAAAACCCTTACCTTAACTCCAAATGTGTTCCACTCTTGTTCTTAAACTCCTGCAATATGAAATTATACATGTTAATAACTTAATTCAGAACCTATTATACATGTATTTAGGTTACCATAATTATTTTTAGTTCATTTATGTATTTATTGATAAGTTATTGTATTGAATTTCGTTGTTCTGGAGTGTTCATTTCCTTTATTTTCATATTCGGTTCACTTGTTTTTAAGTAATGAAGTTCACATGGAATGGTTATAAATCTCTAGGATAGGAATTATATATTATTAATTAACCTAAATAATTGATAATGGTAATTTATATCATTTTGTTACATGGAATGAGGATGAATCATTAGATGACAACCACTTCTATTATTCGGCGGTATTTGGAATATTATGAACTACTTTTGTCATATAACTTAATTATATGTACATATTATGGTTCCTGAATATTAATTAGGTTATAAAACATATATTATAGTCTGGTTAAACCATGAATATGGTTTCATGACCAGTAATGGAGAATAAATTGAAGAATGATACTTCGTCGTCCATGAAGGTTATAAATCGGAACCTCATGGATGCCAATTTCGTTTATAAACATAAAAGGTAGGGAGTAAGAATATTTATGATGGATCTTCCATTAATATGATATAAATACATTATATAAATGTTACTGGATTTATCAGGGTCATTTTTATGGAGTAGGCCAGGAGAGGATAGCAGAAAAAGATAAATTGAAATGAAACCAAATGAAAAAGAAGGGTGCTTTACCTCTTGAAATAACCTCCTTGTAAAACTCCTTAAGGGAAGGGGTTTTGGTCTATTGGAAAGACCATAACCTTCTTGGATGTGGGAAGAGACTAGAGAAGGGTAATTGTGAAGAACATTGAGGAGATTCAAGGCTTAGAGGAGTGAAGAGAAGAGGGAGTGGTGAGGGGTTTTTATAGTGGAGGAGAGGGGTAAAATTTGAATATTTAATTCATTGTTTTATTATTTCCCTCAAGACAACCAATAGTGTGGTTTCATCTGACCCATAATAGTAATAAGTGCATGTGATTTCGAACCAATTGGCCTTTAATCCCTTGTGATGTCATAAATATTGTATTAACTAATAATTTGTATATACGGTATTTTATTGTATTTCACTATTCATCAACAATTCAAGAATTTCAGAAAAATACCAAAAATTCACCCCTAACATTTTTCGACTAGTAGAATTCAAAAGTGAAATCCAATTTTCAAAAATAATTTTCTTAAAATTATTACTTTGTTTTTTAAATAAGTTTATAGTTAATTCGAAAAATAACAATCTTGAAGTGCAGTCAGTTTTATGTGACATTGAAAAATTAATTAAGATCCCATTATCATATTTCCTTAAAAAATTAAATAATAATATTATTTAATATTCATAAGGGTCATATTACTATTCATTCTATTATTCATAGGGGTATGTTACTATTCACCAAAAATTAATTTTGTTCTAACAGACTCCAAATGACTTACTGAACACAACTGTAGATGACCATTTTTTGAAATTAAAAACATAGAAGAGGAAAATTTGTGTTTAATGGTTAGATTATAAAATTTCATTCTATATTTATTTTCAAATCCTTGGGGTGTTACAAAATTAATAAGAAAATTATTGAATGGAAATTCAAAATTCAAAGGTTTAAAAACTATGATATTAAATGGGTGATTAGGTTGGGGGCAGTTTCCTAATTGTAATGCTATCCTTGTTCAATTTAATTCATACCTCTTCTTCTTAGTTGATTAAAGTGAGTATCCATAATCATTTCCTCTCACTTCGTTGGTGAAATTATGATGGTGAGAGAAAACCATACCAAGATCTTAGTTTGGTCCACTCTCCTTCCATGTGCAAAATAGTTGTATTGAATATCCTCAATTGACATGGGCAATACCCGATTGGGTCTTGTTTATCCCAAAAAATCAATAAAATTCACTAAACCTTTTTACACGTACTGACGATTGTTGAGTACTTCACTACTAATCCTCGGTATATTCCATTGTATATAAATAATAAATCAGTGTGGGAGATAATGATTATTTTACCAAGGAAGAAATCAATAACTAAATTAACATTCAATAACAATCGCACATAATAATAAAATCTGCTATATAAAATTGAAAAATAATTTGAAGAAGAAATAAATTTTATTCAATTACATCCAAGAACCCAAGAATTACAAAATAGAAAACCAACCCTTCCCCAATCACTCAAAATGTTTACCCCACCATGATAAGGGTAATAGAGATGAATGGGGAAGAATAAGGCATTACAAAACTATGGAAAAGAAAATAAATAAAATAAACAAAAGCCGAAAAGTTATCATCCTTATTGTCTTAGAAGGAATGGGATGGAATGATAGGTGCTTTGAGAGGGAGGAGCTCCCCTCGTTTTATAGGTAGAATTATGTAATCCGAATTTTTTCACATTGTTCTCGCATTAAATGGAAGATTTACACATGGAACCCTACATAAAAGTTGTTCCTTAATTTTTTGGTCATTTACCCTTCAAATTTTAGCTCATTTGGACACCAGATGAAGGAGTTAGGAATTTTTCATTAGCAGTTTTACTTTCTAGATGAAGCTTCCAAGAAGGTTCCTCCAAACATATAATATTCAATGGAAGCTTTAATGACTTCAAAACTCCCCCAAATTTTATGTAGAGCCGGACCTATATGTTCCCGTGCTATCCCAGGTGGAAAAACCACAATTGGATGTGTGTAGGCCGAGTTGTGGTTCCGTTATCGTGGTGGGTTCCACGCTGTCCACCAGGAAAAATCATAAATTTCATTGATTTTTAAGCCCTTTAGATGGCCGAATCATATCCTAGTCCAAAATACAATGTTGAAGGAAATAAAATTAGAATTCTAAAAAAATTTGAATCTCAAAATTTGGACATATATTGTATGACAATTTCACATACAATAACACTATGGTGGGATTAAAAACAATGATTTACAGAATAAAATTTATGAAAATGCGATCTTCATGAGGTAATCTTCCATATAGTCTTTTGAAGGTCACCACACACTACTATTCTTATTTTTAGTGGGGGTTCTAAAAGAGTGAATGAACCCTTGTGTTTAGTTTATAGTGCGTGTTCTACACGATATCAGTGTACTAAAGGTAGGTATGATCCCATTGGTGAAGATACTTTTGACTATACATGATGAGTACATGGGACCATCAGTACTCTTCTATTTCTATAAAGTGCACCAACAGAATCAATTGAGTATAAGGGTTGGCCATTCACAGTCTACTAGAGCCTGTATCTTGGCATTGGCTCTAGTAGTCGCATGATCGATGGTTTGGAAATTGGGATAGTTTGAGTTGCTCGTTAGTTTGAAAGACCAAACATATATAGTTGGCTCGTTCCCAATAGTCAACTGGGGAACCTACAAATTTACACCTTAATATAAAATGAGAGCTCAATAATATTCTAATAGTCTACTTATGTATGGTAATAGTGACACCATAATGACAAAAAAAACCCATCCTTCCAACCCCACCGTCGTATCCCAATAGTTAAACTGATGTCCTAATTGTTTTTTCCATCCAGACACATGAGTGTTCTTGTTTCCACTAATAGATATTGTAGGGTCCTAGTGTCCAACAGCTATATTGTCTGGATGATACCCTTGTCTCCCATAGACCAAGTCAGTACCATTCAAAATATTACATGGTTGAAGTGTGAATACGTTCAGTTCAGAGCTCGGGCTGTCTTTTTTGGACATGGTTGATGCGTTACTAGAACCGAGAAGAGTTCATATATCCAATCGTGAAACCAATATATAATCGTATGACATTATCCTCTTTTGTTCTTTCAAAATAAACTGATGGTATCAAAATTACTATTGAAACATCTCCCTGCACTATGGTCTACATAATATTTCCTCTATTGGTGAATCAAATGTAGTTCTTCATGGTTACGCTTTGCTTCTCTGGGTGTAGGGCGATATCTTGTCGCTTACTCAATTTGAGTGTTGGTCTCTTGATGGTGTTCCAGTTCCTAAATCCATCCCTGCTCATGTTGTCTTGTTGGCATGTTCCTTCTGTGTGGGCCAACCACTTCACCACTCACTCGCTCCAATGCATGATTCTACCTAGCCTATCACACCATCTGCACTTGTCTGTTTGATTTTTGTTCCTTCGTTCGGTATACTCATAGGTAGTCCTTGGTATTTCCATCTATGTTTCGTGGACCATCATATTCACTATCGATTTCTGCACTCATGCTAATAGTGCACCTATATTCCTATGGGAACTGATAGTATTGGGTCACCTTCGTCATTTTGTCATGGTCTTGCCGCTTATCCCAGCCGCCACAGTGACACCTCTCAAGCTCGTCTTTCAAATCGTAGCAAGTTTCCCATAATATTATATCTTTTAGTAGGCTATATATGTGGAATTATTTCTCAACAAGTAGTATAGATGGTATGAAAATTAGGTTTGGATCAAAGGAAACTATTGACGATGGATGGTTGGGTGATGCACTTCGCAGAATTCCTGGGAAACAATACCCCAACTCATCACTATTCGATGGCTAGAAGTTGATATACCTACGTTGGCTCACTACTACACCTTGCGAAATGACCTTCCCAGACTAAGGATAGATGTTGGTGAAAAATATGGTTCATGTAAAACATAGTCAATATAATTCCCAATCCAGTAGAGGCAATTAATACGGTAGCTTCAGCAAGTCACCCTTCTTGGCTATATTTTTCATAGAGAGATGGAGCAAAAAAGAAGAGGTACCTGGGTGGCTGTTATTTGGAGTTGAGGTAGAGCATTGGTAGTGGTGGATCAATTAGAATCAGAAATATAGATAGATGTTGGCCTATCACTATATAGGGTACAGTACTGAGTCATTGAGATATGGGTAATTGGGGGGTTTGAGCCTTATATTATAAGAATACATGAGTTGAAACACTACCTATATTCTACTGAATTTGGTGAACCATGAGCTGAAAGGCGTTGAAATGGGGGTGTGTTTCATCTCTCCAGGACCTCCTCCATGAGTTGGGTAGTGGAATGCCATCTTTGAGGGCGTATGAACGATGCGCTCGGAACCTCTCACATAGGTCAAACACCAATGATCGCACTAGAATAACTATGGTCACCCCTTACCATCATCCATTAATTATTGGGTGTTCATGGAATTGTTTTCCCCGATTGGTGGTGTCCAAAAAATAATAGATCAAGTACTCTTCTATAACAATATATATAAGAGTATTGTAGAACAATAATAGTGTCTGTCGTTGCTATCATAATTGTGATTGATGTTCCACAAGTCATCTAAGTGTAGCGACTTTATTTAACAATGTTATCCAAATGAGATTGGTCCTCTTTGACTGATACTTATATATATTGTGGGAGGTTCGAATAGAAAGGTGGTACCTTCCAATACCCAAAGTTACTGAGTACAACAAAGAGTAGAGTACTAAGGATTGTGGATGCATCATATTTTGGCATACCGGGGAGGGACGCAATCATCATATTCCTTATTCTTCTATTCCTGTAATGCTTGGAATTGGTGGGGGGTTTGATCTTCCTAAAGTTGGGGAACCATGATATACTCTTTCAAATGGACATTAACTATCATTAGTAGAATAAATAATCTAATCTGCAACCACATAATGATCACCTCACTATTAGTGTAGAGTAGGGGGTTTGATCCAATCTTTGCTTATGGTATTGCTGGCTGGATGGCATAGTGATCTTATCGCTGGTTTTAAATGGTCTATTGAGAGTCTTGGGTAACATATCATATAGATCAAATGGTATGTGATGTGATTTGAGGACTCCTATGGGGGTATCCCAATGTGGCAATGTGGAATGACAAGCGACAACAAAGGCATATGGGAGTGGAAAATAACAAGTGGAATGGCTCAAGCCAGTGGTGTCCATTTTTGTTCAGTTTCTAGTCATGATGAACATATATCCATGGCCATATGGTCCAAAACCAATTTTTTTACTCCTCCTTTCATCCCTTTCGATTTCTAGTGGCACGACAACACCCATACTAGTGAAAAGGCTTGTCTATAGAGATGTTCCTAGTGGTTCAACCCTCTCCAATGGTTCCATTGTTCTGATTCTAATACCATCCTTTTTCTCATTATGCACTTACCTGTCTTACTGCCCCAATTTCTTAGTATACCTCCTCATCCGAGCATCATTTCCAATACGACACACTAGTTTCCTTTTCAGTGAAGGTGGTACTTATATATATAGGTTAGTACTTGTATATATTAAGGCCATGTACATGATCCTAGCATCTAGTGCCACTGGGTTCCTCTTTACACTCTGAGAAAGAACCCCCATAACATTACAACCCATGAATCATCCTCCTTTGTCCGTTGAGATGATCATAGATCCCGTCGTTACTGATTTCCAATGGTGCGTGCTATGGTTTGACTGATCCATTCTCTCTTCAGTGTGTGGTGTGCTCGGGTTCCAAATTTCCATGGATCTCACTAAAATAGTACGATTGTGTTCCCAAGCTCCATGCCTACCTATTTGGGTTCCCAGTGAGCAGTAAGAGGGCATTTGAATGTTCCAAGATATGGTAAGAAGTGAAACATTTCAAGCGTGGGTTGGACATCCAACCATCATATCAACTAGAAGCATAGATGTTGATCCATGGGACCAATATCAAACAGTGCAGTTCACAGTTGAGTTGGGAAGATAGATTTGAAAGGCAGTTTCCAAGCACCCATCAGTTATTTGGGAGTTTTGATTTCGATACTGGGTGTTCGGATGTCGTTTCGAGCTGACTTTTTTGGCACCCACCTAAGGCCCAAAGCCAATCCTGATGTGTTTTGACATGTCGTTTCAAACTGTATGGGCTATTACACCTATAAGAAAAATTCATGTTTAGATTTTAGCCGTCACTATGAGTGGATCCATTTTCCATTGGGAGTGTATGGTGATGATCGATCAACCCAGTTTTCTAATGACCCAACTTCCTTTGTTTCAGTGGAAATAACAGACAATTGAATTCGGTTTCTTCAGGTGTACATGGCTCAATATGGCAATGACAGAATCCTCGAGGAAGTGGGCCGAGTCGTTCGGACCAGTTAGCTACATCAACCATGAATCTCAGGTATATATATGTAGTAGTACTATTAGATAATGTACTAAGAGGTCTAATTGCAGATGGTAGGAAAGCATAGCACTGGTTTCATTCTAGGACCATTCACCATGGGTTGTGCTCAATATAACTTGATATATTGATTGGTTTGGCATTCCAAATTAGGATAGTGTGGTGTGATCAGTAGCTGGTGTGCGCATTCAAAAAATCAGGCAATATATATAAGTATCAGGCTATGTGATTCTGCTATTGGGTTCTCAGGGAAATTGGAATGTGATGGTCAAGATGGCCAACAACTAGTTGTTTGGGTGCTGTCATCTTGGAATGGATAATTGAAGTTGCAGATAACATTCATATGACTTTCTTTCCTCCCTATAGAGCCAATGGACCTATATGATCTGCCGGTGGGATCACACATAGTTCTAGGGTGCCGATCCAAAATAATGGAATACATCTGGTGGACTGTATTAGGGGTTGAACTGAACAAGTAGCATCTCAAGTGCCTTGTGGTTCTGCAATTGGGTTGCGAACTCTCTTGGGAGAACCATTGTTGTTGTGTGAGAGGGCAGTATTTGTGCAATGGTACATGTTTTAATTCAATTAGGTGTAAATAAATCGACTATTCTACCTTTGGTTTTCCAATGCAATCAACCAACTCATTTCCAAATGGAAGTGTTGAGAGCAACAGCGGTGTCTTTCTAGAGATATGTGTAAATCATTGAATGGGATATTAGGAATATTTAATATTGTTCCCAAACATCAGACACGACAGATGGATGACGAATATGATAGATGTGACGATACAATAAAATCCAATGAGTTATCGATATGTGTTGATGGGTTCATGCACTAGGAGAATCATGATGCCACCATTTATCTTGATGATTCAGGGAGGTCTACACATGGGTGGTTCTGGGAGACAGTTGAATATGTCAAAATCTATAAGGGATTATTGGAGTTGAAATGATGGTGTCCATACTTCATTATCTAGATGGGTCTGGAAGAAATGGGTTTTGGGTGAGTGGAGTGGACGAGTTCATGATGCATTGGTGGTGGGATGATCGAGTTGAGCATATTCCAATGAATAGTTCATGTTCGGATAATTGGAATAGGTGGTTTTCTCAACTATTATAATATAATAGGGTTGAAAAACTTGACACTTTCTATTTTGTGTGACTCATGAAATCATGAGCATGGCCACAAAAAAACACCCAGGAGTGAAAAAGGACGTCATATGGCTTGGGATGAGAATGGGAATTCACTCTACGATATCCAATCTCTAAAACCTCATTAGCTCAATGGTAGAGAGGTGACGTGTTCTTTGGATGGTCAAATAAACAAGGGAAATGTCCTTAAGTATGATTGTATTTCTTTCTTCTCACTCATGACTTAGAAAGGACAACTCAAGTAGACTGTATTTCTCCCTTTGATCTTGTACTATTAATGACTTATATTTGTATTTGTCTTTCTCCTAAGGGAATTTAAAGAGTCTCCCATACTGTTATAACTCAAAGATGGTCCGACCACATATTAAAATAAATAAATAGGTACAGGAAAAGGCACTATCCATATAATATAGATAGTATCCCAGTTGAGATTCAATGTGGGAAGGACTATGCTTCATCACCAGTGCAGATGAGAAAAGGAAAGGCCATGGAGAGAAGACTATATAGAATAAAAGTAATGAAGTTTCATTGTGGTGGGCGAGGTTAAGGATAGTATAAAAGTCAATATCTATTTTTAACTATAATAAATATATATAGAATAGAAAAGGCCAGAGACTTTATATGCAACAATACTTAATATCTCTTTTCGAAGAAGATGAATGAAGGTACCTACCACTTGGCAGCCTAAATTTTACATTCCTTGCATATAAAAAAACAATGAGTTAAGATAATACCGATAGAGATGATACCAAGTTAGAAAGGTACCTCCGGGTCCAGATCAAGAGATAGAGTTGGCCTACTACCTATATTATACCAACTCTACACACTACGAGCAAAGGTCAGTACTCTACTCTAATAGTCTAAATGCATTTTATAAGTCAATACTTCAACTTTATGGTCCTTATATTCCATATCCCCCATTAGAACTTAAGTTGATCTGGCCTTGAATTCCAAGTTGCACCACCATTTCCTTTCTCTCATCCTCATTTTTATATTCTTTCATACTAAAGGCTTTCTTGAGTTACCTTCACTTAACTAAAAGCATACACTCAGGTTGGTTTACTAGCGCACTCATGCCAGGTGCTACCGCCTCATTCATCCTATCACATTTGGATTTTTACGTCCTTATTACCTCTTCGATCAAGCGTTAAACAAATACTAACCATAAATATTAAACATGTTGGGGTCAAGAAGGGTTAGTAGTAGACGAACAGTGAAAGAACATGGGGTATTTTTGGTGAAGTGAAGTCCACAGGTATCCCCTAGATATCGAACGAACTAGACACTCATTATTGTAGCAAGGGTGGGTCTTACGAGCTTCTAAGTGTATAAAAATCTCCTCAATTCTTCTATTTGTATGTCATGAACCCCAAAATATGAAAAATATAAAATCAAATATCAGTATAATATATGTATTAGAGGTCTTAGAACTACCCTAGACTCTCCCAATAGTCTTTATCCATAAAAAGGCTCAGGCTTGAAGCTTGTGCTTTAAGAAAAGATTGAAAAATGGGCACAGAAAGAGAACCACTCGGAGTCTTGATTCCCCGTTATTGAGAGTCCCATACATTAAACTATTAGAAGAGAACTGAGAAGACATTTTTGAATTCGCACCTTTGGGATATGATGCCCGGGACAAGACTTGATGAATTAATCAAGTAGTAGGAACAAGGGGTATAACTACTCTACTGTACGAAACAAATGATAAATTATTTCCACTGAACTCAATGGGATATGTTCTATTACTATGACTTTCATAATGACCAACACTACAACTTCTTCTTTTCCATTTTTTTCTCCCTAAGGCTCATGTAGTCTACTCTGTTAGTTCTCTACAATCACAGACTGAAGTTCAATTACTTTCTCTATCAGCACCAGACTGATAGGGATAAATAACTCACCTAACTTCGAGGGTCTCTCGACTATATGAATATGAATACCAAGTCATCCATTCACATTTAGTAGTAGTCAGCTTTACTAGATTCGGTTACCGATAGGTATAAGAAACTGACTTCCATTTTGAATTCTATTCCTACACCTTCTGGCCCTTGACCTTTCTATGAAAAACTAGGAAAACAAACCTTAATTTCATCCTTTCATCGAGAGAATACGAGGTAATACAATGAAAAAATCCTCCCTCTGGAGTTCTGAGAGAGATTAACTTTCGTTAATAGATATGGCGGAGGTTAGACACTATTAGAGTAGAGTACCGACACTATTAGAAGAGTCAGGTACTCTGTCTATATAGTCCTATTCCACAAAATAGAGAATCAAAACTATTAGAGTAGAGTAAATTTGATACCTCTTAATCAGATAAGTCTTTTATTTAGATTCATCCTCTAGCAGGACAGAATAAGCTCATCAAGAAGGAACTCTACACAAATAGTGGGGATCTCGTATAGTTTTGTTTCATCCATACTTTCATCGAGATTATGGTTGTTCTAAGATCGATTCAAGAGGATCTCACTCTCTCTATTTCCGGATTATCTTAGTGAAGAGAGTTGAGAGACCTGTGGATCATTTCCATTTCGATGGGTATGAGCTTCTAGGAGCCCTGCCTCTTACATCACTTATTCTACCTTGCCTCTATCTCTATTTGCGTGAATTCTTTATTCTTTTTCTATTTAAAGAAGTAAAGTCCTATTTGTTGAAATAAAAAAATAAGAAGGTATTGAATGACACTGCTAATATAATCTTTCTATCCTACTTGACTATATTATGATACCAGTGAGAATCACAAGATGTTAGACACTTGATGTTAACTCTTTCCAGGTTTGATATGAAAGTCACTAGGGTTAGGTTCAAAACCCTTATATATAAATACCAGCCCTTTTTTAGAAAGGTTTAGGTTCTAAACACTTATATGTTAAGTAGCACCTAATAAGGATAGTTTCTAAACACTTATATATAAAATATTATATAAGTATATGCTAATTATATCTAAGGGTTCTAAAGGGTGAGAGAGGGAGGATGAGAAAGAAATAAAAGAGGAGACACAAAGGCTTTTGGGTTTATTCCTCCTATCGGAACAAACCCGAACTACCCACTATTAGAAAATAATAGATTAGTAGGTACCTTCTTCACAACTAAGATTTATGGGGAAGGAAAAAGTGTAGGGAAAGGGGTACCAAATACACATCGACAGTGAGAATCTAATGCTATGCAGTTGCAGATGCTCGTAATAGAAATGATGATCTTTATGGATTCTAGTTATATATATTTTTATGTTTGGGATAAAATATGATGTTCATAAGTGAGACCCAGATCCTCCAGTAGCACCAAAAACAATAAATAAGATACCTGACATAATAGAATGAAAAGTAGAAGAACCTCATATCACATCTCTTCCTGTAAAAGGTGGCAAAAGCACAACTCCGTCCACCCTGTTCCGAGCTACTCAATTGATTCTATATATCCCCACCCAGTAGAAGTGTGGATGGACCAACATGGATAGGGGAAAGTCTATACCACCATTAATCATATAATATAGTCAAATTTATTTCTAGTTCTATATTACTAACCCTTTCTAAAGGGTTAGGTTCTAAAACATTATATACATGTACCAGCCCTTTCTTATGAGTCTAGAATACATTTTTGACTTTTATGATTTAGTTGGTATGATTTATGATTTAGTAGTATTATGGGTGTGAAATTCCCCTAAAGCAGTTGAGGGGGAATGGATAGTAGGTGTAGGCCATGTATGATTTTCTAAATAGCCAAAACCACACCTCATGGAGCTCGGGACGACCGGGATGGAAGAAATTTTGTTCCTTTTCTTATCCCTTTTTAAAGGGCTTGATCTACTATACTTGACCCTATATAGTTCAACCTAAAGGTGCTACTTATATGTCAAGGTTTTAGAACCTATAAAAAGACGGAGAGAGAGAGTGGTAGGTATTGGGAGTCATGAAATTTAGACTTATATATAGGAGGGGAAAGGGAGTAGGCTTCCATTGAATTATCTAGAAAGAGGCCAAAGTCCGGCAATGAAAGAGCATGGTACAAGTGGTTGTAAATCGGTGGGAAAGTCTTCAATTTGTATCAGGTCCATAGGTTCACAATGAAATAGATCTCCCAATTCCAACAAGAAACCAACTAAATCGAAAGCAATATCATACTCAGATGAAAGGAGGAGAATGTACAAACAAACAAAAAATCATTTTTATCTGAGGCAGGAGACTAAAATATGCACTGGGAGTGAAATACCATTGTATATAAGGAATTCAAGATTTATTGGGAAATTAGGATAGACACAGTAGTTAATAAAAACATGGTATGAGAAAAATGTTAGTCAAACATTGGATTTGGACTTTCATCTGTAAAATATAGGTAGAAGAATAGTGGGTCCAACATAATGACAATCTAACCTCATTATTCCATTTCCAACAACATTTGGCTCTATTGGAGTTGAGTTGGTTGTGGAATATGTAGGTTTGACATATACTTGATTTCAAAACTCTGATCATTCCATTGGGACAATGGGAGGGGGTGCTTGGTCCAAGTACTTCATTTCATAGTGTGTTCACTCACTGGGTCGAGAGGTGGTAGTTGACTTGGGCCAGAAGACTCACCAGGTCTGACTGACCAAATGGAAAACCTGATCATTCCCAAGTGCTCTAGGATACTCTAGATTATGAGAGGCCATGGTCTACTACTTATATTATATCTAGAAGGACCTATAATTCTTCATTTAACCAAGTGATACAATACGAGAAGAATCCCAGTCAACTTGAACTTCCTCCTGTGTCACGTTCAGAACCGGACCCTCTCCACAGATGATAATGTGAGGCGACGTGGAGTTTCAATCATCTCTAGATGTGATTGTTGTCCCGATAACCAAGAAGAATCTGCTACCCACCTATTCTTTGAAGGCTCATGGGATCAGGCGGTTTGGGAGGACTTTGGTGCTTCTAGCTGCTGCTCGGTCTTCACCAGCACTGACTTCCTACAAGCGTAGTTCTAGGGGGATAATAAGATCATCGAGAAGAAGGAAAGGGTGGCAATCCTGCTGGTAGGGTGCTGAAACATCTGGCAGGCTCGGAATCGTGCGAGGCATGAGGGTATCATCACCTCGCAGGCAGCGCTCCTCTTCAGAATGAAGACTAGGATTATTGATCGTTCTCGTCTCTTCAAGATAGGAGAAGGGGATCCCTCATTTAGGAATCTTTGGACGACCAGAATTCCCATTCCCATAACCCTTCATGGTCACTGGGTGCATTGGATCCCACACAGCATCGGCTTCAAGCTCAACTCGGACGGTGCCTACGGGATGTGGGTCATGCGAGGGGGAGGTATTGTCAGGGACTATAATGGGTATATAATATTTGATTTTTTGGACTTCTATGGTAGTGTCAATTACCTTCAAGAAGAGGTGATATCAATGCTCCCTGGGCTCATTCTCTGCGGTGAGAGGAATATCACCCTATCGTCCATTGAGACTGATTCCACATCCCTTCACCGTGCTCTTCAAGGCAGTGTCATTACCCCATGGTGCATCACATATACTATCTGTAAGTTTCGTTGTCTCATTTCCCCCCAGTTGGAGATTCTTCACACATGGCAGGAGGGAAATAGAGTCGCATATTGTCTAGCCTCTATGGTGGACCCCTGTGAAGAGCTCACATGTTACTATAACCCTGAATCCCTCCCACCTGGGAGCGTGGTTCTTGTCATTGTGGATGCTCTCAGGTTCCATTACTTTAGACCGCCATGACTACCCTCTTATTTCATGCATTTCACTCTTCATGTATGTTTCTTTTGCTATAATAAAAAAACATCTTTGGTGGTATACTAACAATATTATATTGACTTTTTTCAAATAAAAATACCTGGTGAAGTGTGATCAAGACCGCGGGATAGGCGCAGGTGGGTACACAAGAATTGAGTCTAAGAATGAAGGGATCAAGTTAAAACAAACAAAGATGCTCACCAGAGATAACTGCATAAAACAAAAAGACATATTCCATGGTAGTGGACTGACGTGGTTCAAAATTCTTGATTTGAAATATGGGTGTCAACCGGAGGAGATCTGTCAGTCTATCGCTCGAAGTGATTCCAATTTTCTGAAACTATTGCCACGATGTTTTACTCCTAATGAAGATCATAATGAAATATATTTTTGAAAGATAAGAGACTGAAACTCTTATTAATAGTGATGAAATAAGGCCACAATATTATATTAGAGTAATGTGATCATATCAGGGTTCATAAGATGAGAATATCTAGAGCCTACAATAAGAACATGCACCCTTCTATATAATATCTCCTTATAGTCATTCAAGCCTCTATGCCCCTCAATATTTTGAAGTATTGATATAAAGGATACAATGTTTGGGAGGTTTTTTATCCAAACTATGGTACCTAATAGAGCCCATCATTTGATGGATATGGGCACCTAACTAATCTATGAATACCCGATGCACGACCATCACAAAAAATGTAAGATCCCCCCTTGGGATTGGAGTGGTCACCAATCATATATCTATAGTGGTTTAGTGAAGACATGAAACCCATTTTCATTGATTTGGAGGTATAATTTCCAGTAGAAGACTACATGTAGTGGAACACCAGTGGATGAATATGTTTGCTCGAGCCCCCTCTAGAACACGCACCCAACTAACTCATTTTTCAACTGGAGATTCAACATTGATAAAATTTTCCAACAAATCCATGGATATTGATATGGTATAATGTTCTAAAAAAGTTTACCCTTTAGTTAGAAACTGAATAGGGTGAAGTATCTGAGTTCTAAACACATCATATAATATATTAAGTAGCACCTTTCTAAAGGGTATGGAAGACTGTCCCTATTTAACAATCATGATTAACCACCATCAACCAAATTTTAAAGAACACATCCAAAAATCGATGAACAATAGGAAACATAGAGGTGAGATGTGGTTGATAAAAAAAATATAAAAGGATGTTTGGGCACAAGGTAGTTCTGGCGCGCAATATTTTTAGTTGTTCAGGTGGAAAATAAAAACTCAATTGGGAGCACTAGTTCAACATAGCTCACTCAAAAAATATGGTATTCCAAGAAAGCTTGGGGTACTATCTTGAAGTTTTGTAGAAAACCACACAATTTAACTTTATACTAGATGGAATACTTTATCAAATCGATAAAGTTAAAAAGATACTAGAATAACCAGGATTTTTTTCCATTTAACATTACATCATAAAATTCACTTGTGAGAAAGTCAGGACTGTCAATCTGATCGTCAGAAATAACTTCCTGAACAAGGTTAGGCACCGTCCATTCAGGAGGCAATTTCCTCCTACTTCTCCCCAAACACTCTACGTATTCATCACAGATCAGATCAAATAACCACTTGAACTCAGGTGGAGTGCTTTCCATTTTCGACCTATTTGAGGAGCGACTAGAGGAGATACTACAGGATGGGAATGAATCACTATGAAATAATCATATATTTTTCCCTTTTAGATCTGAACCTTTATGAAGGGTTAGGATTACCATAATGTCTCAACATTGAAAGGGATCAATATCTAGCTATGCTTCCTTCTACTCTCTTCAAATAATGGTTCTAAAAGATCTGACCTGAATAGGGTTAGGATGATAAGTTGTAGGAATCCTAACACAGAAGGTATGGAGTATGATACACCTAGGGGATTATGTGATCACTAGGAATGACCGAGTCCTCCATGGTCTAAGATACTTCATTTAACCCTGGTCCTTCCAGACCTTTGATGACCTAGTGGTCCAAGATACTCTATATTATAAGAGGGAGTTCCTGGGGAACACAAAATTCCAGCTATACAATTCAGAAGAATGACCATACAACTACTCCAATTCCAGCAGTGGTGTGGAACCCTACTTCAGAACTACTATCGACACCATCACAAGGGGATACAAGGTTTTCATGGAAATTTTTTTATTGTCCTAGAAGGTTGAACAATCCTCCGGTTGCGGTTGTTTTGGGTTTCCAAGATTCCATTCCAATGGAGTATCGAGAATGACATCAGTCCCAAATGACAACCTCCTTGAAACTAATTCAATCTCATCCACCACCATTCCAATCCACCAATGGGTAGCTGGGAACACTTAGGTTGGGAACAGATGGCCACGTTACTAGCATCTCACACCAACTTTTATATTTGGTGTTGGGGAGTTTAGTTGGCCTGGTGGTTGATCAATACTCTTCTAATAGTGTCACAAACCTGAATTCCTATTCCTTGAACATGCTACCACCCCAATAGACCTGTGATGAAAATAATGACTCCACTATCTATATTATACACTGATAATTTTAAATAACTACCAATATTCTAATAGATTACCCATCATGGGGGTGAATGGTGTGTGCCGTGGTGAAAGGTGGACTTTATATGTGGACTTTATATGCAAAATACCAATAATGTTTTGGGGGTCTTCAGAAGATTTATTTCAAGGACTTACAAGATTGGATTAGTTTAAGAACCATAATATAATTTAGGTTGTAGAAATTATAATATAGGTACACCATCAATTGACTCCTTTTGGGCATTGTGGATGCTGCTGCACCAACAAAAAACATGGCAACCAATGTTGATGAGTTTTCCCGACATCGCTCTTAGTTCAATATCGGCAGACTGTAGGTCTCCAAACACTGAAGTTAGTATGTTAAATTCCTATAGTGCGTGGTTTCATATTGTAATGGAGATGGGGGTGTTCGGTGAGTTGAGGGTGGGGTATTCTAGTTTATTGGCTCGGGACATCCCGGTATACTATGAAACAGGAACATTCACCATTGGCCTATAGGAAGCGGGTAGCATGGGGGGCTAAATGGGCGATGCAATGAGATGGATTCATGGACTCATAAGACCATGGGGTAATGTACGAGTCAGTATGCAATGTCAATGAAATGGGAGGTCATCCACTATGCTATGACGATGGTGTCCTTGAGCCTTGGGTGAGTAGAGGTGGGTAGGCCCATGGCTTTATCAAGGTAGGAGGTGGGAGTTGAGTTGAAATGGATGACTATTAGAGTATAGTACTGAATGAGGGACATCAAAGAATATGACTAGAGATACTGGAATGGTGGTGTACTCTACTCTAAAAGGTGTCCAATTCTCTTTTGTTGGCGTTTTTCGAACCTGTTAATTATATATATTGTCAATCAGCCCACTATAGGTACCACTATAGGCACCATTATAGGAACCAAAAGGTTCCTATAGTGGTTCCTATAGACTATATAGAAGAGTACCTGGAAAGATTATAGCGAATGGATGGTGTTTGGATCATGTGACACAACTACACCCCAATGTCCAATGGAAACCAATGAAACGACCACAGGAATCAAAAAAGAGGTACAAACATAGGTCTATCAAAATTTGGAGAGGGGGCTATGATGGAGATTGAGACCATGGAACATAGTCAACCAACTTCCACTATACTTATATATATTGTTATAGTCACAGGTACTTATATATATTGTTATAGCTAGGATCAAGCCAATGTTATGCCTATGAGTGTGAGTTGAGCGACAAGTGCACCCAATCTTTACTCTTCCCTATATAGTTTAGTACTCTACTCTAATAGACATAGTATAATATAGGTAGTAGAATCTTGGGTGATTCCCCAACTTGAGGTGGTAGTAGAGGAATCAACCGATGGGAAACAGAGAGGGGGGTGATATGCTACAATCTTTATTATACTGATAGTGGGGTACGTGCAAGTAGTCCACCCATAGGTGGTACCGTATACAGCATAGGAAGGTGCAGTATGGGAACTTAGAATTAATTACTCTAGGGGTACACGGTGTCATGCATCTCAATGAGTAAAAGTGGGGTCAGTTACTCTTCTATAACAATATATAAGAGTACCATAGATTAGAGTACATGAAACTATTATAAGAGTACTTGAGCGTGGTTAAGAATTTTGGAAATGGGGTGAAGAGTGGCTGTAGTTGGTTGGGAATATAAACTATGGTGACAATTAGATTATAGTTAAGAGGGGAATGAACTGAGAGGTCATCATCCTAGTTTGACTTTGTGAAAGAAACTCAAAACTAGTGATCCATGACCTTTAGATGTGTTGGGAGTTATTGGTCTCACCACATAGATATATCCATGAATGTCATTGTGGGAGGAACATGTGGGATGAGTATATCAGTGTTAATGGTTGGTGTTCACAAGTACTCGTGGGATCAAAACCGAAAAACTCGACTCGGACTCATGGGGTTTGGGAGGTGGAACGATGAGACCGTCAGGAAGGGTTTGGTTATTCAAATATTGTATACTGGCTGCATCATGGGTGGTTGGATGGAATGAAATGGATGGACTTGCATTGGGTGAGCTAATTCACCTAGCGCTATGTGAGTACTGGTGTGTGCAGTGTGTAACATAGCGACAAGTATGTACGAATCAGGAGATACCACTGGATCAGCGTGCACAAGTGTGAACTACCTGCTGATCCACTCTGAAATCATCTTGGTATCATATCTATATAGTTTCTTACTTATCAATGATACTCTGTCACCCAGGTATACCTCTGCCTTGGTATCATTTCTATAACTATATATACGAGATGATACCAAGTTTTTCTAGGTGTGGGAGAAAAGATTTTGCATTGATGGGCATACAGTACCTGCACAACCATCCAACATTGGTCCACATGTATACTAATGGTGCATGGCCTTCAGTTTTCTTCCACACCTTACACTATGGAGCTCGAATGATAGGTTTCCCCATTAACTCAACGTATTAACACCCGTGGATGTGCATCTGCCAATAGTTTTCAAGGTTTTGGATCAATCCATAAAGAATCAAAATGGATCAAAAAATTAAATGTTTGATGAAAAAAGTGTAAACTAATGATATTGCTTATTCTATGATGAAATCATTCGGAACTCAACTAGTAGTATGATGAGTCATGAGATAGATGCATCTACTACGATGATTCATGATGATCATCTTCAAATTCTGCTAGTATTTTTGAGGATCATCCTACCGGTCTTCAGCCATACAGTGAAGGGATCGTAGATCTTCCATCTGATATACAAGAAAAATTGGGAGATTTGATGGATAACAAGAGTTCCCAAGATGTTCTAGAAGCGGCCCATGGATAAAGCGAAGACATCCCTTTTCTTGAGCACCTGATTGATGATTTGAACATCAATGAAGGTGGATTACGAGGTGAAGCTTTTCAGGATGATATTATTCAGGAAGTGATCATTCTCAGACCATTGAATCGATTTTCCATTCTCCTGTCAATTCCTTTGAGTTTCAGAAATCTGTATCTCTCATTCACAAATCCAACCCTTTTTTGCTACTATTGCTTTCGGTAGTCATACAAGTTTATTCCTTAGTCCCTCGAAAGGGTGTAACCTCACTACCTAATGTGGTAAATTCATTTTTAGAGCTGTTTTATGATTTCTTGCCCACTAAAATCAAAAATAATATAGGATATAGGAGTGTCAATGTGAAACAATGTTTTCCCCTCACATCTTGGTCACTTTTACTTTATCGTTATTTCGTAATGCCCTAAGCCTGGTTCTGTTTTGCTTCAATGTCACTAGTCACCTACTTTGTACATGTTTGATGTCATTTTCTATGTTCATTGGCATCACGCTATTTGGATTTTAATGATATGAACTTCATTTTTTAAGTGTCTACATTCCTGAAGGCGTGCCCCTGACGTTAGCACCAGTACCTGTATTACTCGAGTTCATCCTTCATTGTTTTTTCACATTGAGCTCAAGCATATATTTATTTTCCAATATGAAGGCCGAACATAGTTTATAGAAGATATTTAGTGGTTTATCATGGACGATGCTCCTACTGCATGATCGATGCTATTTTACTGGCGATCTCGGAACTCTGTTGGAGGTGCTATTGTTAACTTGGTTGGAACTTGGGGTAGCTATCTTACAAGCTCATGTTTTTACTATCATAATCTATATCCTCTTGAATTATTCTCTAAATATCTACTGATTCTAATTATTAATCTACTATAATAGTCAGTACCCTACTCTAATAGTTCTGGTGGACTGCCCAACCCACCCTACTAGGATACGCAGATCAAGGTATATTGGTGGTAGCTAAGTATAATATAGATTGTGGAGTAAATGAGTGGGTTCATTGTAAAATCATTGTGATTTAATAGGAGGTTGTTCATGGTGGTAGTATGATCATGGATATTAATTTTAAAGTATAGAGTCTTTACTTTTATTTAAAAATGGGGGATGGTTTTCCACCTTCATGTCCATTAGTACTGTTATAATAGTGTCTAGCTAGTCACGATTTCAGTAATCTACTATAATAGTCTCAAATATCGACATCCTTCTATTGTTCCAGCCTTGAAAATGGTTTTCTCGGCGTCACATACCATACTACCAAGTAGTGGGACGTGTTGGGCATGATAGCTATGATACAGAGAAGGCAATGGGTTGAGTGTGGAGCATGGGGTTAAAATGCACTTTTTCCTCTATGGTCATATGGAATTTATGAATGCATCATCAGAGTGAGACCTTTAAGACCAATTACTATGATTCAAGGGGAGGGTGTAAAGAGAGCTAAGAGTAGGGGTAGAGCGCAGGGAATGTACTAGCAGGGTATTGAGAATGGAAAAAATATCCAGTCCGAACTCCATGATCGATGGACCTTATTCACACATATAGAATCTCAGTAAATTATTACACATTCTGGCAGTTTTTCTTGGGTGTTCGACTATATGTAAGGGGCAATAGTGGTGGATCAAAATTGAGATTTTGGGTGGAGCAGAAACATCAATGATTGAATGATGCGCCAATGATTCTCGAGGATGAAACAACCTATCATATCAACACTCCATCAGAACTTGATTTCTTATCCTGCCCTGATCAATCTATCATATTCTTGGGGACTCGGGCCTTTATCTGTTTTTATTTAGTATTGTAGTGGGTATTTTGTTTTTTATTATCGATGCATCACACACCGAATGTTCATCTTGCGTTCTCCTACATGGAAACTATTATGAGAGATGTTGTTGGTAGTTGGTTTCTCCGATATCTACATTTGAATTGGGAGATCATGTTTCTCTTGGTCGTTCACCTACATCTCTTTCATAGTCTCTATCATGCTAGTTTTAGAAGTCCTCAGGAATGGGTTTGGGGTTTCAGTGTGGTGTTACTACTCTTATTGATTCAAACATTATTTCCAAGATAAATTCTTCCTTAAAGGAAGATGAACATTTGGGGATCAACAATCATAACCAGCATCGCAAGAGCCATACTAGTTATGGGAAACACCCATCGTCTCTTGGAAATGGGGTGGGTTCTCCATTGAAAATCCTACCATAACACGTTTTTATAGTTTTCATCTTTTACTACAATTTCTGATAGTAGGATCCACTCTAATTCATCTAGACTCATTACATCAATTTGGCTCCAATAATCCTTTGGCTGTGTATTAATATATGGATAAAATAGAATATTTTACCTATTTATTTGTAATGTGTCTAGAATGATTGGTTTCATGTTACCTTGGGCTCATGCTCGTTGTGTTTCTTAACCCCCATTTCTTATTTCAACCTGACAATTCTATCATTGCAAATCTGATGATGAACCCAACCCACATTATTACTGAATGTTATTTCCTATCAATTTATGCCCTACTGCGTAGTATCCTTTCCAAAGTTGGTGGTGTTTCCACAATCAAACATGTGTTTCTATCTATGTTTTCACTCACATTTTGTCCCATGTCTATAAGTAGTTCTAGTTTTCACCCGGTATCCCAAGGATTATTTTAGTTTTGGTTTTTAGATCTATTATTACTTGGATGATCAGATGTCAACTTTTCTAGTACAAGTATGTTTCTATAGTAAAAATGATCCCATTGTAATTCTTGTGCATTTCAATCACCCCATCACTTCCTGGAATCATTGGTGAGCTTGATTTATCTTTGGCTGCATACAGAAAAAACATCGATCTCCCATGAGATGATACAATTTGGATTCTGGAGGGATACTATTAGAGTAGAGTAATGATATTAGCATCAAGGTGCAAGAAGACACCACCTTTTCCTTGATGGTAGACCTTTGAACATTATTGAATCAAATATTTCGATCACGCACTACACCCTTCGATTGGGATCCCCCAAATCCACCAATGGCTGATACCCAATGACAGATTTCCAAAAATTTTGCAATCCAATATTCCATCCCATTCAAAGGTGGCCTTATGGTGATAGTTGATGTCACTAAAAAAAATTGGAGGATAGCCTGGGTCACTTAGGAAACCCACATCCCCATGAATTGGAACTAAAATGGAAGAATACCAACATCAAGGTGGATATGTACATCAACAAGGGTAGAAAACACCTTGGGAAATAATTTTAGAGTAGATTACTGAGACTCGGCCAATGTATATCGAAATGGATGAATCGATGAACCCCCATCAATCCACCAAGACCTTTGCATATATCTACCTACTCACAAAAATACATCCTCCCTCTTGGATGTTCAATAATCTTTTTCATGTCTACAACCTATATAATACCGAGGTTGAACCCATTGATGGTTCTCAAGGTGTTGATTCATGTCGAAGGAGGCATCACGTTCATTGTTTTTTACTGTGTAAAAAAAACTAAGTTGATGATCCTTTATTCTTGAATATCTAGAGTAGTTATATATTTCAGTATCTGGGTTCCATCGACTTACTTATTCTTCTATGGATGGTCAACCACATCACCTCCAAAAAGAGACCTTACCTCCTAAATAGATGCCTTCAACCTATGGTCCTCCTCCTAGTGTTATTCCCGATGTGAATTCATACATTTTTGGTATATGATGATATGATGAGGTAGTACTAAAATTAGAAACCTTCAACATCCCCACATGTCATTTACTATAGATTGACCATCTTATACTATATGAAAACATGGTTCCTTTTGCAATGGAATTGATTTGGCCTGGTACTGACTAACCAGGGCTCAAAATCTCCTTCAACTCCAAACTAGTAGTAGAAAATAGGGAATGATGTGAAAGATTGTTGAATCATGTTCCCCATTGTCTACTACTAGTCTAGTATAGTGGTGTGGCGGGGGTTCATGGGTCTTTCCCAACTACTTCAATAAGATGAGATGATTTATGGAATTCCTATGATGCATCATGGTGTGGTTGTTTGGAAGAGAGGGGGTTTCATAAAACATTGATACTATCCTCACATGGTTCGACTCCATTACATCAGCTACCTTTAGATATGGTACCTATATATATTGTTGGGCTCAAACAGTTTATCATCCAAATCAATAAGAGTAGTAGCACACAATGGGTACCCCAATGACTCCTTTTGGAGGTGGATCTTTCAAGGTGTGGTGTGGTTGAAAAAAATATTATATTAGAGTACTCGTGAATAATCAATAAATGATTACTCCCATTGGATATTAATGGTCATCAAAGACTGGTAATAATATATATTAACTTGTCTTTGACCACTCCAACATGACCAGCCTTCGTCAAACAACCATATAAGTACCAGCTTCATAAGGTGCCCAGTGTACGCCCTTATTAGAGTATATTACTAAGAAAAATTATACTTCATAGATATAGTATATTAGAACAGGGGACCTTATGGTTCGATTGACCCTTAAATATATATAAGTACTAGTGGAACCGATAGGCAGTGGTGCCACATTCTGAGTTGACCACCCAGATCCCCAACTCTTGAAGTGGAAATTGGTGTTGATCCATGAGATTGCAAAAGCCACCACCTTGATCCTCCAATACTAGTTGTGTAGTAGTTCATGCCTTTTTTTCCGACACTATTAGAGTAGAGTACTGATCCAGACACCCCTTCATCCGGTACTCGATCTGTAATAACAATGATTAGTCCAATTCAAACTAACTTATTTAAGTCATTCCTCAAACTGTTATCTTAAAGGTCTCACCATTGGGAAATGTGGGGAACCAGGTTGACCACCATAGGGTGAACCCCACATACATTTTCATAAATGTATTTTCACAAACTAGGTCGGGTCGCCATCCAACCCGGTGCCCGACCCGGTCTGCGACAAGGCCCGAAGGGCGTTCCCGATCACCATGGGCTGACACAAGTGCCAGTGTGTCAAAACACTACATGGGAACAATTTAACCGAAATAAAAGATAAAAGGAAAACTCACAAGATAAACAAACTAAAACTGGAAATAGACAACAAAACACACCTTTCAACTATAAACATGTTTAAAGTATACAATTCAACTAAAAACCCCTTGTGCACAACATGGATAGAAAAATAAACTCTGATACCAACCTCCCTGTGACACGAGAAGCCGCATCCCCAAGCTACTAACACCAAACTGCATGTGAAGACCAACAACATACGAACCACCATCACTGAGCACGATGTCAACAACCTGGAGACCACAAGAAACAAGGTCTACATACACCCGAAGGTGTATGCAGGGTGTGAGAAAAAATCCTAGTAGGACATCACCCAATAAAAAGGTTCCACGTGTAAACATTAAATGAAAAATATATTTGTAGGCCAAATAAATGAAATGACTCCAAAGCTTGAATTTTTTTAAAGAAATAGTTTATATAAAGAAAACACATTCAAATAAAACAACTTTAATAATTAAACAAAAAAAACCCTTGCATTTATGAAAAACCCAAACAATTTAGAAACACCCAAAAGCTACACCGTATGCCTATGGTGAGTGTATAGTAGTCGAGGAGCACCAAAAGTGGAAGAGGCCCTAAAGGTACCCGAAAATAAGTGGGACCCTAGAACATCGTGTCTCGGTGAACAATAGTATAGGAACCACAACAAAATACGTTCTCGTGCATGAGCCAGTAGTAGGGAAACACATCCATAACCTAGTGGTCTCCAATCATCATCAAATGTTTAGTTAGTGTTATAATCGTTAAACAAGCTAAGTGAAACCGGGCCAGAGCGGCTTCCGAATCACTAGCGCGCTAGATCAAGTCCACCCACCTAGTACCCAGGATTCCCCTTTTGTGCTCAAGATGTTCAAATTTCACATTTCATGTCAAACTCTGACAAATAAAACAAATATGGTTTAACATAAACCCAATGCCACACTTCCAAACACACAGAAAACCATTTGCAAAGTACGGACACCAAAAGACTTTACCCAACTCAATTAAAACAATATTTTCATTACTAATAATTATTTATTAAAACATATTAAATTCATTGTCAAAAAATTATTTAAAAAGAAAAATAACACGACTAACACAAAAGAAACAACTCATTCCTCCTTCATGTCCAAACACACCGAACGCCGCGTCAAGAACACAAAATGCACAACTCACATCATTTAATAACCCAACCGCATGGTTAAAAGACCACTTTCCAGATTAAAAAATACACTAGAAATTTTATTAAGAAATTTCAGAAAACAAAACATGACTTTAAACACTAAAAGTCCACTCAAACCCTATTTTTGGACAAAACACATATGAACACTATACCAGAACATAAACCATGAACTTTTCACATTTTCACAAAAAAAACACACACTTTATAAAACACTAGTAGACAACTCAACAAATGTTTTCACTGCAACAGCCTAGTCAACAAACACAACACCATAACTTATGATCAGACATATGCAATGCCATATCAAGACATGATTAACACCACTTGCATGAAAGAAAAGATAACTTCATGTATTATTAAAAACTAATAATTGAATAAATATGTGCTTTCAACCAATGAACACCCCCACTCATATTAACATACTACCAACAAATCCATCACATGAAAGAATTCAAGAAAAAAAATCTGCAACCAAAAGAATTAATCAATAAGCGTTATAAAATAATTAAGCAAGAAAATAATTTATTGAATAATTTTTAAACGCAGAACCACCTACCTTGTCACAGAAGACTTCACAACCATGGTGTGCAACGACCGTTGCACATCAACCGAACCTCAAACGAACTCAAAGGAGAACCCTAAACAACAAATTGAACCAATAATATGCTATAATAAGACCCTAATTAACACCCTAAATGTTGGAAACACCAAAACCCCCAAAATCAGAACATATACCCACTGAAAAAAAAGAAAACAAAAAAAAATCAAAAGAAAAGAAAGAAAAAATATCAAGGAGAATAATACATAACCGGGGGCGTCAATGCTGATGACCACTAGACAACAGCACGCCAGGAAGAGGAAGAAACACCGAAAGGAGGCGCAACACGATGGGATGGTGGCCAAACAAGAGGGGCAGATGGTGGTTGCTGGACGGAGAAAGAGCAGGGGTGGTGCCGACTTGGTAGAGTTGGAAGAAAGGAGGTCTCTATGGATGGACATGGGGGTGGCACACATGGACCGTCAGATAGAATGGGAGAAGCTGGCTAGGGAGAGAAGGGGGGTGGTGCAGCGGGGTTCCAGGGGGCACGGCGTGAAGCAGATCCAAGGATGGGGGTGATTGGGCTGGTGATGGTGTAGCGCGTTGCTTAGGAGGTGCGGTGAGGGTGTGTCTGGGGAGCAAAACAGCAGCATGACTGGAATGAGGGGCAAGGGTAGCAGGTGGCACGATCAGGTTACTGGGGGAAAACGCCAAGAGCAATGGGGGTAAGGGGGAGGTGATGCGGTAAAAGGGGGAACAGAAACCCTAAGAAAAAAAAGTGGAGGGAAAGAAAAAAACAAAGTAATGAAGAAGAAACAATGTAATAGAAAAGAAACAAAGTAATGAAATGAATAAATAAAATAAGTAAAATAGAAATAAAAAAATTAATAACATTACATGATATTAACTATAATTGTTATTATCACAAAATTAATAAAAAATTAATAAATATTATATCCTTAATACTATTAATAATAATAGTACAATTATCTCAAACAACATTTCTATTATTATCATTTAAACAATATTCTTAAATTTTTTTAAACTTCTTAATTTTTTTTATTTCTATTTAATTAATCATTATTATTTCATTATCACGTTATGTTTTTAACTCTTTTTTTTGAAAGCCGGGTAGACCGCGAGGTCTCAGAACCGTGCGTTGCCCATGCGTCCGATGACGCTAAACCTGAAACAGTAATAATAATAATAATAATAATAATAATAATAATAATAATAATATGGTGATAATAATAATTATAAAATCCCCAGATAACATTTTTATTATAAAAAATCTTTTAAAAACACTTATTTTATTTGATTTCTATTTCATCACATTTTTAATTTTTATTTCTTTTTTAAAATTTATTTCATTTAATTAATTGAACAGTAGGAAAGTCGTGCGGTAAACTGAGCAAAGTCTCACAGTGACCTAGGTGGGGCTGCGCGGCTTCAACCGTAGTGTGCTGGATGAAATCAAGGCCAAAACATGCATTTTAAAATAAGAATTCATAATTTTAACTTGGGTTTCAACCCAAACCACCCAAGTTCCAAAAATTTAATGAAAAAAAATCATGACGGGTGTGATAGGTATCACTCAATATAAATACCAGACATCCACTCAATCACAACATGATCTAGATAGGTGTGGTGAAACACCACGGTGAGGCATGATGCAACATGACTGTAGCTATAGTTGAGTTGGCGTAGCGGTTCAAAAGTGAATCAAAATTCATTGAAAAAAGGAAATATCTATTTCAGCTTGTATGTGGAACCAGATCAGGCACTGTGTTCTATTCATGTGGTATTGTAATGGATGTGAATTCATCAATGGGGACACAACACCTTGAAAAACCTCATGAACCCCGTTGGTCATCCATGAGTGAGTGAGTACTCTACTCTAATAGTATTTCCCTTTGACCAGAATTTATATGCTATAATACCCAACATTCATACAATAGTTCACCATTGGGGTGTATGGTTAGCTGATGGATGGGGAACAAATGGGGATGTGGGTTTTAGGGTCACTTGAATTCTATTGGTGCTGAAAGTGAGAGGTGACCGTGCGCCCATCGTCCATTTAGCAGGTATAACGTTCATCAAGCCGGATGTGTCCTCGAAACTCTACTCTAATAGTCTCAGGTATCGGTATCACAAACTTACTAAGATAATATCTAAATATATATAAGTACAAGGACCACATGCTTAAATGTTGAGCAACCTATCGGGTCATTTTCCCCCTAGGTCTTCACTAGGATACCTGATTCAGGTATCATAGGTACTCCCTGGTTAGTGATCACCTGGCCCTCCCAAGCACTCCCCACCCTCTTATAATCTAGAGTAGCCTGGAGCACCAAGTCCTCCTAGGTCTGGGATACTTCATGCATTCCAGGTCCTTCAATTTCTAGGATACTTCATGTATTCTAGGTCCTCCCAAGTCTAGGATACTTAATGTATTCCTGGTCCTCCCAGGTCTGGGATACATCAGGTATTATAGGTCCTCATAGGTCTGGTAAGACAAGGAAGGATAATCAAGATTATAAGAGGTCCTCAATCCATATAATATAGATAGTAATATAGTTAATGTATCCCAGGAAAGGACCAGGTAATCACTAGGAAACATAACATATCCTAGGGAGGACCTGGTCTGGGATACTTCGCGTATCCCATGGAAGACCTGGGATACATGATTCATGTATCCCAGTAAATGACCAAGCCATCCCTACCAGGTCATTTCCATGTCTGACCTGGTCATTTCTTGGAATCATATATGTCATTTATCCCAATTTCCACTACCTATATTATACCAAGGATACATGAAGTATCTCGTTTGATGTATTTCTCAAGTGTTGAGTGAGCCTCTCTACAATGCCTGGTAACTATGGTCAAATCTAAACTATATTGATCTAGTCACTCATAGATATATAGCTATGACCTTTTATTCCCCATATCCTAGGAAAGGTGAGTCAAAGAATCAAATACAATTCTTGGATCTAGGATGCTCAGTATGGTATGAGGTACCGACTGATAGGGGTAAGGAGCTAAGAGTTGGGGCTGGTTACTCTAGTCATGATCCCCCAATGATGGTTAGAAAATGTGATGTCCTGTCTAATCTCTCTTTCTATGTTATAGAAATGATGTTCCATTTCATGATAGAGGTGGTTCAAACGAGTGGAGCAAGGTCAAATATACCTTCCATTCAAGACCATTGAAGATCGGTGGAAGTGGAAGGCAAACAACTAGGAAGCGCACACGGGGACACCATTCAAGGCAGACAGATCAAAACATGAGGTTCAATACTATCTCTATATTGTTATCATATGGATTATGAACACAAGGTGTGATAGAGTCATCAGTACTCTACTCTATATAGTGATATATAGACATAGCACCCATTGGACGACATGGGGGGATGGTAGACTATTAGAGTATACTATATAGATTAAAGTACTGAACTTTACTCTATATAGTGCCATCATACACTACTACATACTAGGTCAAAAAATGCGCAGTTGGGGGTTATATGGTGTCAATATACGTTGAAATGGGGAATGTAGGGTATACTTGAGTTTTACCATCTCAGTATAATATAGGTAGAATCTTCCCACACTCCTTAGACCTCCTACACATACCCTATGTCCTAGGGGTGAGTAGGTCAATGTAGGGTCATGATAGTATATATGTGCATGGTGGATCTCTTGTAGTATGGGTTTGGAGGAAGTAAGTTATTAGCTCTATATTGGGGTTTGAAGGTTGTTCCTCTATATATAAGTACCAATTTTTGATGGGTGTGATGCTCAAGGGTGGTCAATGTCACCACAAAACCATCCACTCATTGACAGGGATAAGAAACTAAGGGGTTGAGCTGTTGGGACTTTTATCTTGGTGGTATTGAATTGGATCATGATCTGAATTTTGAACCCCCCATGATCCTACCTTGCCTGGTAGAATAGAGGACATTAGCTGGAGTGGACCACTTGTTCCAAGTTCAGAGTCCATTGTTTTTAATAATACTTAAAAATCGCATACTATTGAATATTATGGAACTGATAAAACACAATTTATAGGCCCTATTCTTTATCCCTATCAGTCTATATTAGTGTCGCGTTGGTATAATATAGGTAGTATCTGCTGTTTTGGGCTGTGCAGCTACTCTGGCATCTTGGATGCTGTTGAAAATATATTTCTTCTCCACGTCAGTATGGTAAGAGGTAATGAATGATAGGGATAAAATATATAGGGTCATGTACTATAGATCTGACCCTTTATAAACCAAATAGGGTGAAGTATCTAAGTTCTAAAATATCTGACCCTCTGGATGACTATATTGAAAACATTCCTTAAGGAAAATGCTACAATAAAAGAAGGGAACCGTACTCACAGATGAAGATTGTGATAACTCAAAGGAAAGATCAAAGTAGATGTACTGAAAAGAAAAGAGAAGAGATCCTATATAGTAGAGTATTATCAGGTAGTATTCTATTTCTATAACTATATATAAGATTACCTTAGAGTAGAGTACTGAAATGAAAGAAAGCCAACTAGCGCAATTGACTTGTAAGACTTCCACCTCCAACAAGACCTAGAACTCTAGGGCAAGAGGATTCCTAGAACACAAACTCTTCTTGGGAGTCATCTTCTTCTTGCCCTTGGACTTCACCGCTTGCACCTATGGATCTGTAAGGTTGGTGTGCCTAGATTCGTATGAAAAATGAAAAAATTATTGATGAATCATCTATTCCAAAATAGGTTTCAAGGGAAGGCCAATAGAAAAAAGACCCACATCAATGTACTGATGAGATAGGAACCCTAGATATGGGAACGACCACAATTTCATTATTCCACAAGGATCCCCACCTAATGTTTCTTGACTATGGTTCTCACACTGTGTTCTAATTCAGAGGAACCTTGTGAGTTATCTTATTGGATTTCTATCTGAGTAGCTACTAGGAAGCTCTAGTATGTCACTATCAGAGGCTCCAGATGCTAGTGAGTTCAGTGTGAGTAGTCTCCTAGTATCTTCCTATATTCCTATCATCTATTCAGATCTTGTTTCCTGCTTGTTAAACCATGTAAACATAAACTATAAGAATATAATAGTGTAAAGGGATTTAGTTCCATGTTTCCTTGTTCTTGAATCGAATATTTCTATATAGAAGAGTAAATTCCCCTCACCTATATTTGTATCGGACTTACAAGTGTTATAATCAAGAGTTATGTATTTAATGGGTGATTCCCCACTCAGATGAGTTCAGTCAGTGTTTTTTCTAAGCATTATACATGATTGAAAGAAGCCTTTTCTTGAGATTTAACGTTCTGGTCTCAGGTATTAGAACCAATTCTAGGGCTAGGGACTTACTTGCATACCATGTCGACCTATGGGTGGTGAGATCAGGTTTCTCAGTCCCAGAAAGGGATGTCATTTATGTTCTATCCCAATTCAAATACATGGCCTCGAAGATACCAATACTGGATTCTAGGATGGGATTAGGGAAATTGAGAGAAATTAGTTGTTTTCCTGGCATTAATGGGTTTCTTTTCTTGCATTCGATCACTTTCAGATCCTTTGTTTCAACATCGACTGGTTCCTCACCCTTTAGGGCTTCTACTTATATATCACCATATATATTAAGTAGAAAAACCTCTCCAAGATTTCCATTGGGTGTGTTAAGGCCAATGACTTCCTATATTTAGATCATGGGGATACAGGGAATGGTTCTTTTGGATGGCTTAAGGTCTCAACTTACAAGAGTTATTTATATACACCCTATTATTAGAATAGTAGTCTAATAGTTGACTTCACTTCCTGAATTCGGTTCTGTATTATTTAATTTTATTTGCATTCCTAATTCAGCATATTATATACCCCACTTCTTTATTAGGGAGAGGAAAGATCCTTTATATGGGTTTAGGACAGGGACCGATCAGATCGAGTACGTTCCTTCATTCCTTCCTAGCATCACTTTTGGTCCTATATATCTTCATTTAATTCTTTCACTTTCAAATTTTTCTTCTTCAACTAGGGGCTATGTTTTATATATTCAATTTATTTTATTTTTTTAATGTTACGAGAAGTAGCAATTTAAGAAAAATTAAATGATTTTTTATGTCTCTGGCTTAGAATACCCGATAATTCTCTACTTCAATGAGAGAAATCAGACAAAGGAAATGAATCGTAGGGTCAGAAATGGGAGCTTTATGGGATTGTGTCTTAGATAGAAAGGATTATTATGCTAGGCATGAGGTTCTCTAGTACCTGGAATACCTAGAATGAGGTGCTTTTGAGAAGTCAGTCATTATTGTTACTAGAACCAGTGAGTCTTCCTCTTTTAGTTCCATATATAAATGATTTTAGAACAAATATTGAATTTCCTGATTATGATAAATCTTATAGAGTAAATGTTTTTGATTCTATGATTGGGTTGCCTATACATAGGGGGAGGTAACTGTGATATATTCAATGGATGAGTATACTTGGCTAAGGTCTCTCATTTGGATAAGGTCACCTTGAATCACTCAGGTTACCTTGTTTCCATAATATACTTTCCTAATGGGAGGAACTTCAAAGACCAAGGATACATGAAGTATCATAGGTTCTTGAGGTAGCACAAGGTTTTAGTTCCTAACCAACAGAAAGAGATTGAAGTAATATTGGTAAATCAGGGGGTATATTGTTTATGTTATTACATAGAGTGATTTATATAAGGTAAGGTATTTCTGTTCCTATACTTTCAAGGTTAGGGGAGGCCTTGTTTACTGAAATAGGTCTACCTTAAATCAATACAAAAGCTACATCACCGTGCATATACTTGTTTTTTGAGGTTCCAGATTGAGGAAATTTGATGATACTGGACATGGACTTGAGTTCTTGGCTAACAATTTGAGGGTTTTAGTAGGGCTTGAGGTGATTTTGGTTCCATATTTCAGGGTTCCTCCGTTCCTAAAAAACATTAATGAAAAATTCAATGCTAATGTAGGAGTCACCTATTTAATTAATGGAGTGGAGTCGCGATCAAATCTCATTATTGTCCTAGTTTGGTATATTAAAAGAGATACTAATAGTAGTAATGAATTGATAAATATTATATGGGTATGTTTTCTCTCTGAGTTAAAACAAAGGTATTATCAGACAAGTCTTTATTTTATTCTCTTATCACAATGGTTCCTGTATTTATATAGTGAAGGTTATTATTATTTCAACGAATGGATTTGTCTTAGGGATGAAAATTAGGACCAAAGAGTGGGTATCGGTCAAAAGCTCTCTGTTTTGTAAGAAATAATGAGGTCACCATTGTTATTAAGAGGAAAAAGGGTGACTAATAATGACCACAGAAAAGGTTCTAAACCCTTGATATATATGTATCACCTTTATAAACTGAATAGGGTGAAGTATCCAAGTTCTAAACCCTTATATATTAAATATAACCTCCCAAGGTTAGGAAAAGCTTAAGGAAAGTTGAAAAGGGAGGTTCCGTAGGGTATATAAATGATCTTGGTGCTAGATGTTTCTTACATCGATTTCTGTGCATTCAATAGGTTCCTTGTTTGCTAACATCACTTCTGGAGCCTACCGAATAAGGGTAAATCCCAGATTATTACATTTGAATGGATACTTCATTGTATCAGGGTGAGGGTATATTGTATTGGATAACTACATTCTAACATCAAAAGGAAAGTATTTTACTAAATAGTATAAATCCTTAATTTAGAACATACAAATACGTAACAGAGCTAACGTCTTTGATGTTACTTTCAGTCATGTGTCGAATCTTTACGAAGGGGTGAAAGTAAAAGTAGTAGGAGGTTTTTCTACTTAATATATAAGGATTTATATAAGTATGATACTTATTTATATATAAGTCTCTAAAGGGTGTGGTTCTAAAATATCTAACTCTTTAATTTAGAAAGTGCCACATTCAAATCCATTATATATTAAGTAGCACCACCCTGGGATAAGAAAGAGATATGTTATGTGTTTCTTCTCTTCCTGGAAAGGATCGATTTGACATATTTTATACTAACATCATTTGATATAATTCTTCCACAAAGTTGAACAAGGGATTGAATTTACTGATCTAGCTAAATTCAGTGCTAGGATTCTGGTATATGTTTTCACATGGTCCTGGACAGTCACTGTAATCGAATATCGAATAAATGTGAGCATGAAAAAACATATTCCAGGTCACCCTTGCACAATATATGGGTTAGAAGTGTGCTTATTGGTATTTGTGTCCTAAATCATAGAGGATGATGGAAAAATCTACTTGAAACATTAATTAAGACCTTAAATCAAAACAGTGTTTCAATTAAATTTAGCATTTGAGGAGATTATTGGGTTCCCCCAATTCTACTATCTCAACCAACGGAAAGAGGGACAACCGGAGGGATTGAATGATTTGTTTTGAAGAGTTAGTTTTTTTATAATATAACTATTTAGTTAGTAAGTCTATAATCAGTATTCTTTTAATATAATAGTGTTCCCTTATTGTATTTTGACTCCCTAAAATGACTTTGGACAAGTGAAGACTTTACTTGGGTTACTCGATTATACAACTAAGGGGATACTTGTTTGAGAAGAAGCCTAGTCCTTTAAAAAGTGTCTGAGAATGAATATTGATATTATATATTCTAGTTATTATTGATCATGGGCCATTATAATAAGAATGGAACTAGGGTATTATCCTTGTTTCTGTTAAATGATTTTCCTTCTCTTGCCTTCAATACCTCATCAGTTCCACAAAAGAAAGAGGACCCACATCCTACTAGGAGTGCCTTATCCTATTTCTACTACTACTAATAATTTCCTATGATTGGGGAACAGGGTTTTGACTATTTCCTTCACAACCCTTTATAAATGTTCAGATCTAAAATAATTGACCCTATATAGTTCACCCTAAAGTTGATACAAATTTATAAGGGTTTATAAGATGACTTGTCGGCGTAACGACTGAACAGAGGCCTTATAACTGTTCTGGATCTATTAAATACATGATAGGAATATGAAATATACATTAAATAAATGGGAGGTTTCTAAGTACCTTGGCTCTTAGGTTGGTGAAACTGTCCCTACGGCTAAAAAGCCAAGCCAAGTTCACGTTATAGTTTTCTTTTTGTAGATCAGATGAGACCTAACAAACTATCTATGTTATTACCTATATCTAACAAGTCATAAGTGTCCCATGAGTCTAAGTTATCTATTCTAGTTCAGGATAGGGCAGTATGGGACCCCTTTAATCGGGATTTATAAGCAGATGTGAGAAACCACTAGAATTTTCCTCTTATACAAAGGTAACATTAGGTAAGTAAGAGTAAGTAAACACGTCAGGTGTAGAAATAGAGCAGTTAATTTTACCATTATATTCAACGACTCTATTGAGACTAAGTCAATAATTTGTGTAAGCTGACTGTCGTATTATGGGAGACACAATAAATAGGTGCGAAGCCTTTAAAATCCCAAACAATCTTTCTTCGTTCACACCATTTATCCTCTGTTATAGAAGTAGAAGGATTCATTGGTAGTTTTCTATCTTGATAGAGTAGATATACATGTATTTGATTTACCTAAGTAGAATGAATAGAACTAGTGATTCCCTTTCAATCTTTTCTTCCTACTATAGAAGGATCAATTCACGGATCAAGGTTTTTGACTCACGGGATATAGGCTAATGTTATGCCTAAGAGTCAGCATTGGGTGGGAATTGATAAGGAATTATGTCTTTTCCCCATCCTATATTAGATCATATTTTGAATTGGATATTTGTATATTGGATCTTTTTTGGTTCTTGAATATGGAAGGGCCCTTGACTAGGAATTCCAAAAGCATCGACTATGTTTCCTCTTAGTCAATTTTTGATGAATTCTTTTCCTATTCATTCACACATGAAAGAGAGTAGATTCCTTTCGAGCTGGGAAACCAAAAGTTAAAAGTGAAAAGAGTGGTAATTATGACATGCCGATAATTCCATGGTCTTCACTCAGAGTTCTTTTTGAACCCTTCCTAATCCAAGACTAGATAATAGAAAATCTACAACTTTAAGTAATTCACTAGCAAAGGTAACAGGATTCGATAGATTGGACAATCAAGTAAGATATTTAATTTTTAAATATCTACCATGGTTATTATTATTTGGAGGAATATTAGACATGGAAATACTATTTTGAACTTCAAGACCTAGTAATTTTACTCTTAGACACCCACTTTCCATATTTCCTGCTTTTCCATTTGACTTGTTTGTTGCAACTTATGGGGCTTACCTTGAGACTGCTCCCGGGGCTTAGGATTCCTGACCAAAAGAAAAACGGAACTTAAGCTATATATAATAGTATCTATGGGATGCCAAGAAGAAGTATTTTTCTGCAATAAGTACTAGATTTTCAATTTCCTTACAGGAAACTAACCCTACATTTATAGGGCTTACCAAAGGGGAACTCTAGGTGAAGACCTTATTAAGCACTCCAACTGGGCATGCTTCCCACAGATACACATCATTCTCCCAAGAGTGATACAATGGAAATAGGAGAAGAAATACCACTATTATGGGGGAAAAATTCTTACCCAAATACCAGAAAGACCTTATGTTATGAAAGACATTTTTGTTCATGAAAGAATGTCCAATTGTTGGAACTGAAACTAAAATAGAAACAAAGTCAACTGGACTAGAACGATTGTATGAAACCCATTAAAGGAAACTTCCACAAGACAAACATCAAAGGGATATAAAATTTCTGGAAGCTAGGAAGACCTTAATACTTAGCTTAACACATTCACTACAGCTAAACTTTCTCTCACTCAAACAAAAGTAAATACACATAAAGACAAGGTTCTGCTACTTAGTTTTATATAAGGTTATATATAAGTCTAATACTTATTTATATATAATTTTATAAAGGGTGAGGTTCTAAAATATCTAAAAATTCCCTTTAGAAAGGGTCAGGTTCTAAACCCTTATATATTAAGTAACATAGAATAGCATCAGGTTCTAAAAGATCTGACCAGAATAGGGTCTGTTCTAAAATCTCTTACCCTCCCATACCCATTAGAAAGGATTATATATAAAATTACCTTTATGGAGGGTCAATAAAAATTATAACGATACTTATATATTGATGGATTATATAAGAATAATCATGAACATAGGTGTAGGAGGCACTAACATAACTAATATATTGACTATTAGAGTAGAGCACTAACGATGAATCCAGTTCAACATCACCCCTATAGTTCAATTATCTTGAAAGCTTAGGCTAGTCTCTTATCATTTCAAAAAGGAAGAATCAAGAAAGTACTAATCTAAATATTAGGTCTACTACCTATATTATACTGAACTCTAACAAGTCAGTAGCTTCAGCGCAAGCAGTAAGAGGTACTCTTCGAATAGCCACTATTAAAAGAGTACTGACTCGATCAGACTATCAATTTTATAAGAGAAGAATGAAAGTATTTCAGAGAGGAATTAAGCATCAATACTATAATCTTGAATATATAGATAGAGTACATGGCTGCAAGGCTATCCAAGTTCACATGCACTTCCCATCATCATTGATATTGGGTTGGTATGAATTCTCCCACTTTTATTACAAGAGAATTTATATTCCAGAATAACTACATTATAGGGGTCCCAACATCTATTTTTTGGTCAATATCCCACCAAAAATATATCTAATATTTATTAGATGAAGTCTCTAGGGTAAAGAATACAAAAAGAAAAATAATAAGACTCAACAAGCAATGACTTTATAGTGTCTGTGCAAAGGGAGTTGTTTGTTCCATTTTTCTCTTCTTTTAGCCACACTATAAGATGACAACCTGAATGGGATGACTTAGGGGAAGTGAAAAGATATATTTAGTGAATTTACTACCATTTGATTATGTTTTTCATCAGAGGTTTGGAACAAATCAAAAAATAAGAATCAAGGAGGATAAAAAGGATGAAGGTGACACATGTTGATGGTGAACAAAAATTTCCATATGAATTGTAGAATTCTATTCTACACATGGAGGGGGGGTTAAGACATAGTAGGGTTCATTAAACCAGGGGATATTAGAGAGATTGGGATAGGTACTCTTCTAAATAGTTCGAAAGCACAATCTAACTTTTCTTTTGGTTTCTCTTTCACTGTGATTCTTTATTGTCTTTCTTTATCATTCCTATATTCGACATGACTATATGATAATCATGAATCTTAAGAAGTATGAGAAGTTGAGTTACTAATGACTGAGTCAATCATAGACCGAGGATCATAGTTTTCCAATTCGATTGATCGATTCGGAGTTCCACACCTCTATGATAATGAGTTCAAACCTGAAATCATGGGTTAGCTAGTCCCATCTCAAGTAAAATCAACAAGATGGAGCAAGACCAATTATGATGATGTCTCATAGGATCTCATCACTCAAGTCCTCTGACAACCTTGTGTAAGCTTACAAACACAAATAGATAGGCAAGTGGCCGGGATCTGATAAATTAACTGCAAAATTTCCTCTTTCTTTTGCAAGATAGACATAGATTGAATGAACAAAAAGCAACTGAACCCTGAATGGATAGCGGAAATAGTATAATAAAATAGAATATATGCAAGTTAAATGTTAGTACTCTACTAATAGTGTGTCTCATAGAAAAAGGAATGCTTGAAAGGGATAGGGAGAGTGAGATATTAGATCTTTATAGTATATATTTTTGATAGCTTGTCTAGATTGATCCAAAAACTATTTCTCTTCATACTAAGAACAAGATCTTGTAACGGATCAACTAAATTAGTGAGTACTCTTCTAATTGTGTCTATCTAGAAGTTCTTCTAAGAAATATTCCAATATTTTCATTAAATAGTTAGGATTCATTATATGCTAGAATACCTGTCTCTAGGTTCTCTATAGATAGATATATAATTATCTATACATATTATAAGTGTCACAACCATTAAAGTTATATAGCTGATAATATCTAGATAGATTCTAATTTACTTGCGAGGCAAAATGTCTTTACATAGTTGGTAAGACATTATTTTCCATAGTTGGGAATGAAGTGATCCCGAGAGAGTAAAAGGTTCCATGGATATAGTTGTTTTTTACATACCTATCCATACCCTAAAGGTTCTACTTATATATAAGGGTTTAGAACCATACATCATATTATAAAAAAGACCCCTCATTGAGTCTTGAATACATTATATATAAGGGTTAGAAAGGGTTAGATCTACGGTACTTGACCCTATAGTTGAGTAGGGCCTTTTCAACCCTCTTCGAGTCCCTGTTCTTTCCTTTACTCTTTTTGAAGATTTGAGTACAATACATCCCTATTTTCAGAGTGTAAGGGAGAGTTAAAGTGATGTAATCTATGGAATATGGGTTAGAGCGAGTGACTGGTTTCCTTTTCTGTCAGTCCATCCATTGAGGGTTCAAGTCCTACTCATCTAGAGCCGGTTTTTATTCTAATGGAAGGAATCGAGTGAGTGTAAGTGCTTCACTTCTTACGTTACAACTAGTAAATAAGAAATCCTTTGAGAAATCTTAATTTACATAAAAAAAATTTACTATAAATATTATACCAACAGTCATAGAGTAATTTATCTAGTTTAGTTTTGTAGGCTTCATTGAGAGAATAAGAAAAGATATTATAGTCAGGGACAATATAGTAATAATAATATGAAATTTTCTAAGTAGATACTAAAAGAATTCACTCCCTTTTCACGCTAGTTCTAAATCCTATAATGTTAGCTATGGAGTTTGATTCCTTAGTATTTGGTATAATATATGTAGTAGGGTCAAAATTCTAGAAGTGAAGTGGCAATATATATAAGTACCAGGTTCAAAATTTCTGATCGACCCCATTAACCCTAGCATGACATCATACTAGGAATTTCACATCTATCACACCTATTCCATGGTTATGGGTGAACCCTCAGATGATGAAAAGAGTGGTTATAAGTAATCTGGATAATATATTTCTTTGATAGGGTGATGCGAAGAGGCATTTAGCAAGTGAAAGTATCTAAGCTCCCCAACTCAAAAAAAAAACAACTATATAGACAGATAACCTAAGTCTACTATAACAATGTTGAGAGTTAGGTGTCGACTAACAATCGATAAGGGAAAGTTCAAGATGGACTATTTCCACTATGAATTCATGTAGCTTAGTAATCTACACAAATAGTGTAGTTAGTGAGAAAAAAAGAGCAGACAAGTGAATGAAAAGGATTTGTCCATAATCCCAATAGCTCATAATTCGTCTTTGTAAACATCCCCTCGAAACTTCAAACCCAATGATCTGGCATATTTTACTTCTCACAGGATAGAAAACCAGATCGTTAGAGTAGACTATATAGAATAAATTACTGAACTCTACTCAATATAGTCTGGCACTGTCAACTATTTAAGTCAGTGCTTCCTCACCGTGTCACAACGGGTTTGGGCCCTCAAGAATACTTCCCACCTTTCACTGGGAGTGAGTAGGATTATCAAGATCATATTAGTAGTGAGATAGTACCCATAAGTTAACCCATTATAGTTTCCTCTGGAGTAATTTTATTGGCCAATGTCACCACGAACCCAATAAAAAACAAATAATACACACCCCTTTAGGCTGGTAAAGGATCAGATCTCACGAGCACGGTTCACTAGTTACCACAGTTATTTGGGGGAACTATCTAGTTCCAATGGTGGATCCGGTTCCAAATAGGATTATATTATCACTTCCGGCTTGGAAGGATCAATTATTAGTATATAATGGATTAATCACAGAATCACTCGTTCCTCCTTCCCCCTATAAAAATAAGTATCTTCGATCGGTTGGTTCTAGATAAATCTAAATATCTAAAATGAATAGGTAAGGGGTTCACCAATGTAACAACTATCATGATTTGGATGGATAACTTGCAGAATAGATTGGATAAAGCATGGACTTAAGTCTCTCAACTTTGGAAAGATCCATAGTTCCATCTATCGGATCCCAATTATCTCAGATATTCTTATAATATAAGGATCTGCTCGAAACCTTTAAGTAAATGACTCTGGGGAATTTCATCAATCTCATAGACAATCGTGGGAAGATTTGAATTCAATTATTGAACATACATGAGTTGGTAGATTCTTATTACTCTACTCTAATAGTAAAATATAGATAGAGTGCCTGATGCTACTTAGTAGACTTGAAACCGAGCAGCTAGGACTAACCTTTCATGGTGCTGGTCTACCCCGATTTACCCATTGAGAGGGAATCTCTATTATATAATTTCTAAGTTTTCCCCACCCATATTTCATTAGAATTATATTTTTTTCTTGAATTTAGCTAGTACTTATATATATTTTTGGAATTGGCCAATCACCAAGGGAAATGTTAGGTTTGAATTCTATTAGAATGAACAGAACGAATTTGACTAATAGGGATAATGAGTTGATCACCAGTATAATGTAGCCAGGGAGAGAAGAGAAAGGTACAACATAACTAGAATTATTTTTCATAGAATAAATAATGAAGTAATTCAATTGGTTGACCCAACAAGGTAACGACCCCTACCACTAACTTCTCTACCTTAATCTCCTGGGTCGAATCTTTCAGGTCCCTAGATCTAGTAAAGCTTTCTCATTTACTCTAAATAGAAAATAAAATCTCTAAATGGACCTAGAGAGTAACCTTACTAGAATAAAATATTATATTAGAGTACTTACTCCATAACTATAAGAGGGAATGAAAAGGTCCCGGATGAATGGAAGCATTTTGCTGTGGTTCAAGAGAGTAGATCCTGAGACAAAGGGAGTTGAAGTACTCTGAGGGGGAATAGAGAAAGATAGTTACAGGGGTGATGTCATTAAGGAATATGGAATTTGTGATAGTATTTATATAGATTCAGATAGGTAGCGCGGGAGAAGTGTATTTGGGGGATATGATGGTATTGGAATTGGGGGTGAAACCGATAGGACAGAGTAAGAAAGTTGTGATCGACATTGTTGGGAATGATAAGAGTTGGGGTTCATGGGCCATCAGTTGGGTAGCTTCCATGGATATCAAAACACATGGGATATAGGTGGTTGTGTTCAATATAGAACACTGATAAATCTATAAGAATCATGGGGTTTGGGTCGACTATGAAGAACCTAGAATACATTATACCATGTATGTGCTCAATTCCATGGACCAAGGGTTGCTGGTTGAAATGGGGTTTTTAGGGTGAAACTCAAGTGGTGCTCACATCGGGTTGAGATCGAGAATATGGTGAGCCAGTGATGGTGCCTTCTGATTCTCCAATATCAATGAAAAGAGTGATAAAATGACAGAATGGTATATCTTCATTTCAGCTTCCAATGCATATTGCGAAATGATGGTACACCTACTACACTCTCTATTTCACCTATTATGAGTGGCCTGAAAGGTGACAAAAGGGTGAGGAGGGGGAGTAGTATCATCGGGGGGGGGGGGGGGGTACATTCTTCCTGCCAATTTATTGCACGTGGGAGTTCTAGAATTTCATTTTGGGGCCCATGAGTGGTTGGTTTAAAGTATTGGGACATGAGGTTCGGAGACGAAGATCATTTTCGTTGAAGTGGAAATACGATTTAGCATTGAACGCCCAACATGATTTTGAGTTCAAAGGGAATTATACTACCTATCTTATATCGATGTTTCATTAAAAAGTACTAGGTTCACGAAACAAGAACAAAAATATAAGTACCAGTTTCTCAAAACACCAATAGTGGTGCCCCGAAATCTCTCGTTGTTGACCCTTCTATTTGCTTCCTTTGTCTGATCACTCTCCTCGAAGTAGAGAATTATTGGGTATACTAAGCTAGAGGAATAGACATTCATTTCCTTTGTCTTGAAGTGATAATTACTATAACATAAAAAACATAAATTAGGTTAAATAGATAAAACATATACCCTATTTGAAGAAGAGAAAGTATAATGTGAAGGAAGGATACAAAGAGATATAAGACGAAAAGTGATGTAAGGAAATAAAGAAGGAACATAATTGATATTTCTGGTCCCTATCACAAACCCATATAAAGGATCATTCCATGACCTAAGAAAGAAGAGGGGTAGAAAATATTCCAAATTTGGAAGTCAAAGAAAATTCAAGAAGACAGAACTGAATGAAGTAAGTGAAGTCAACTATCAGACTACTATTCTAATAATAGGGTGTCATATAAATCACTCTTGATAGATGAGAGATTAAGCCACCTGGAAGAACCTTTTCTTGTATCCCCGTGATCTAAAGGTTGGAAGTTATTGGCCTTGACTCACTCAATGGAAAGATGGTAGAGGTTCTTCTACTTAATATATAAGTTGATATATAAGTAGCCTACCTAAAGGGTGAGTAACCAATCTATGTTGAAACATTGGACCAGAAAGTAATTGAATGTAGGAACAGAAACCCTGTACAGCCAGGAAAACAACTGATCTCTCTCTTTAGCCTTAATCCCAGTCCAAAATCTGGTACTAATAGCTCAGAGTCCATGTATTTTAGTGGGGTTATAATAGAAATCACATCCCATGTAGGGATAGATATACTCAATCTCACCTCCCTTAGGTCGACATAGTATGCAAGTAAGTCCCTATCCCTAGGATCACTACCAATACATGAGAGAGTAATGTTAACTGTCATGAAAATGTTTCTTTGAATCATGTATAATGCTTAGAAAAAACACTGAATAAACTCATCCGAGTGGGGAATCACCCACTAAAGAGATAACCCTTGATTATAACACCTGTAAGACCCTTGAAAATATAGGTGGGGGTAGGTACTCTTCTATTTATCAATATTTGATTCAAGGAAAAGTATGGAAACTAGGAACTCAAACCCTTTGGGCTATTATGATCTAATATTTTTGGTTTACGTGGTTTAACATGGAGGAAAAAAAGTCTTAATGGATGATAGGGATAGAAGAAGATAATAGGAGAGAGCTTAGACTGAACTCACTAGCTCCTGGTGCCTTTGATAGTGCCATTACAGAGTTTCCTACAAGCTACTCAGATTTCAATCCAACAAAAAAACTCATGAGGTTCCCCCAAACTAGAACATACTGTGAGAACCTGAACCAATAAGCATTAGGTGGGGATCCCTGTGGATTGATGAAAGCATGGTCATTCCCATATCTAGGTTTCCTATCTTATCAGGACATTGTTGTGGGTCTTTTTTCTCTTGGTCTTCCCTTGAAGCCTCTTTCACAATAGCTGATTCATCTATAATTTTTTTCACTTTGAAAACGAATATAGCCATACCAACCCTTCAAATCCATAAGAGTAAGCAGTGAAGGCCTAGGGAAATAACATGATAACTCCCCTGAGGAAGATGCATTCTAGAAATCCTATCACTCTGGATTTCTAGGTCTAGTTTGAGGTATAAGTCTTATAAGTCAATCACGCTAGTTGGATTTCTTTCTTTCCAGTACTCTACTCTACTGAAAACTTATATATAGTTATAGAAATTAATGAGTAAATTCTAGTACTATAATATGTTGGCTCTCTTCTCTTTTCTTTTGAGTACTTCTGATCTGATCATTTCTTTGAGCTATAAGAATCTCCATCTACGAATATCATTCCTTTATTTTATGGAAGAATTTCTCTAAAGGAATGTTTTCAACCTGGTCATTTGGAGGATCATATCTTTTAGAAATTGGCTACATTACCCTATTTGGTTTAGAAAGGTTCAGATCTACGGTACTTGACCTTATATAGTTTATCTCTATTATTCATTACCTTATACCATACTAATGGTAAGAATCCATATTTTCAGCAGCGTTCGAGATGCCAGAGTAGTTTCAAAACTCATAATGGAGGCTACAACCTATATTATACTGACACGACACCAATATAGACTGATAGGGATAAGGAATTGGGTGTGGAAATGGTGGTCTATCAGATTTATACTATTCAATAGTATGGGATTACTAATGATTATTTAAAAAATTGAAACTCAACTCGGAACAAGTGGTCTACTCCAACTGATGTCCTTTGTTATTGTAGGAAAGGTAGTTGCATGGGGGGGTCAAAAGTCACATCATGAGCTAATTAATTACCAACAAGATAGAAGGTCCAGTAGATCAACCCCTTAATTTCTTATCCCAATCAAAGAGTGGATGGTTTTTTAGTGACGTTGACCTCCCCTGAGCATCACACCCATCCAAAACTGGTACTTATATATAGTGGAATTACCTTCAAACCCTGTTATAGAGATACTGACATACCTTTTCTAATCCTATACTAATAGAGATCCACCACACACATATATACTATGATGACCCTACTATAACCTACTCACCCCTAGGAAATAGTGTATGCATAGGAGGACAAAGGAGTGCGGGAAGCTATTACCTATATTTTACTGAGATGGTGAAGCTCGAGTATACCATACATTCCCTATTTCCACGTATACCAATTCCATCCACCCCCCACTGTGCATTTTGTGACCAAGTACGTAGTAGTGTATCATGGCACTGTATAGAGTAAATTTCAATACTATATTTTATATAGTCGACCATCTCCCCTTGTCACCCAATAGGAACTCTATCTATATAGTACTACATGGAGTAGAGTAATGACAACCCCATTACACCTTTTGTTCCTTATCCCTATCATAACTATATAGAGAGAGTACTGAACCTCCCGTTTTGATCTGGATTCCTTGAATGGTGTCCCCATGTGTTTTTCCTAGTCATTTTTCATCCACATACGCCGATCATGAATGGCCTTGAATGGAAGGTATACTTAACCTTTATCCACTCATTTGAACCACCTCTAGCATCAGATAGAACATCATTTCTATATCATAGAAAGAGTGATTGGAAAATACACCCCATTTTCTAACCATCATTGGGGGATCATGACTAGCGTAACCAACCCCAACTCTTAGTTCCTTATCCCTATCAGTCAATACCTCATAACATACTAATATGCCTATCTCCAAGACTTGTAGTTGATCTTATGACTCACATTTCCTATCCTATGGGGAATACAAGGTCATAATCACATATCTATGAGTGAAAGAATCAAGATAGTTTAGATTTGACTGTAGCTAACTGGTATTGTAGTGAGGATCACTCAACTCTTGAGAAATATATCCAATGTGATACTTCATGTATCCTTTGTATAATATAGGTAGTAGGTATTGGGATACTTCACATATTCTAGGATTGGAAATAACTAGGATGGAAATATAAATAACCTGGTGAGTCTTCTGGATAGAGATGTGCTGGTCATTTACTTGGATAAATGAATCATGTATCCAAGGTCTTTCTTGGGATATGTGAAGTATCCTAGACCAGGTCCTCCCTGGGATATGTTAAGTATCTCAGTGAGTATCTGTCCCTTTATAGAGATGAATTAAGTATCTTACTACCTAGATTATATAGATGTAGGACCTATGATAATCTAGAGAATCTTTCCTTGTCTAACCAGACCTAGGTGGACCTGGAATACATGACTTATCCCAGACTTTTGAGGTCATGGAATACAAAAAGTATCCCAGACCTGGGTGGACCTGGAATACGTGAAGTATCCCAAAACTGGGAGGACATGGAATACATTAAGTATCCCAGACATGGGAGGACCTGTAATACATGAAGTATCCCATACCTGGGAGGACCTGGAATACATGAAGTATCCCAGACTTGGGAGGAACTGCAATACATGAAGTATCCCAGACCATGGAGGACCTAGAATACACGATGTATCCTAGAACATGGAGGACATGATGCTCCATGCTACTCTATATTATAAGAGGGTTGGGATATAGTGACATTACCTTTTCTTACATTACTATTACATAATTTTAAAGATAAACAACATAATAGTATTGCACATAGAGGATCCAAAGGTTTAGTATCTTGGGAAAAAAAGGACCACACATAACAAATACAACATCAACCATAAACATTTATTTAATTTCTTCTTCACTAGCTTCTTAGTGGAACCTGTCCTATCCTTAGTACATGTAGCCACCTGAGGATATACATAAAAAGGTTGAGCTAGAAGCCCAGTAATTGGATAGATAAAAACAATATATCATGGGGTGAGCATAATCATAACATAGGCAAAAGATCATGAACATGTGAGGAGCATAAATAAAAGACTTGAAATATGGAAATGCATAAAAATGAAACATCATGTATTAGTGCTTAACTACCACACATACTTGTGAACCAAGATATCATCTTTTTCACACATAATTTCACATTTAATCATGAGATTAATCACTTTACCCAATACATTGGAGCACTGTATAATTATGGGTGAACCCGTCACATTTAAACATTCATATTGCGCTATATAATTTCGGGTGCACCCGTCACATCATAACATTATCATTTATCATTCTTACCAAAATGAACATATAACATAAATTAAAATAATTAACCCATGAATAGGAATGATTTTCATCTCATAAGAACATATTCATAATCTTTTGGATCCCAAAAGAAAGAGGGAATAACATACATGTTACAAGAACCGTTCAGTTTGAGTGAGAAGTAAAAGGGGTGTTCTTAAAAGAAGAGTTCTTCTAGAAAACATTTTATTGGACATAAAAACTAGTGAAAAAAATGTATATCCTAGAAAATTAAAGTAAATGATGAAAAAAATATCTTTGAGGAGTAACCATATCAAAAATGGAGTGAATGTGGGAGAACTTGAAGGAAGAAAATTGGGTTCGAGATTTCCCCTTACCTTGTACCCGAATGCTTCCTTCTCTTTAATGTACTTTATAATGAAATTTTATTCATTAATTAAAAATACATAACCATGTTTACTTTAATTGGGTTCATTCTGGTTTCATTCTATCATATTATCTTCTTTTGGATGATATATAGAGTTTAAAAAAACATTGTTTGGGGATGTTCGTTTTTATGGATTTTCTTGGGTGGATCACTTGTATTCTTAAATTGAAGTTCAGGTAGATTATGGGTAAACATCCAGCAATGATATTACATGTTATTATTTATATTATAGGAGCTTGAATGATTTTATAATTAATTATATTAGATCCATGTGGGTGAATCATTAGATAATAATTAAATGATGATTATTTCGGTTAATTTGAGCGGTTTTTGGATAACAACTAACTTGTTTTAACTTTTCACTTAGTAATATGGCCATAGGTTATTTCCAGAACTTAATATAGAACATAATAAATATAACATATTCTGGTTCAACCATAAAAATGGTCTCATTACCATATCTGAAGGTAGAAATGGAAGAAGAGAGCATGTTGTTTTTGAAGGTGATAAATTAACACCTCAGGAACAACGTTCTCTTTAATAAAATAAAATGAAGAGGGAAAGGGTGTGGGGTGATATAATATCCCATTAGAATAATAAAATTACAGTATATTTATAATACTGGAGTTAAAAAACAATTTTTATGAATATAGGTGGGGAGAGATTAAGAAAGGAACTTGAACTTGAAAGGAAATTAAAGGAGAAGAGGGAGGGAAATTACCTCTTGAATCCTTCACTTGAGAACCTTCTTAAGGGCCTAAGATTGCTCTTTTGATGAGACCAGAAGTTCTTGGACGTGGGGGAGGGGATAGGGGAGATGATTGGGTAGAGCTTAGACAATTCTTGAAGCTTGAGAGGTGTGGTTTGACAAGAGAAGTGGGAGGGCTTATTTATACATAAGGAGTGAGGTGTTTTTGGTATAAAATATTAAATAAAATAATATATCAAGATTTAGACTTGTAATAGTAGTTTTTTGACATCATAAATAATATATTAATATAATATAATTACTTTCAGGATTTAATTATTCTTTATAATTATAATTCATTAATTTATTAAAAGGAAAGTTAAAGAAAGAGAAAAAGACACTTTAATAAATCACCTTTTGACTTTAGGCTTTGGAAAGTTCTTTTTAGGTTCAAGAATTGGATTTATTGTAATTTAAGGAACCATTTATGAAATTTAACTTAATTGGGCAGAAACTAATGTTCTATAATGTTTATGTCATCATTACATCATTAATGACGCAATTTAGTATACACTGATTATGCGACAAACTGTATTTTTTACTATTCACCCGAAAATTGAAGTATTTCAGAAAAAACCCAAAAATATTCCCCTACCATTTTTCAACGTTTAGAATCCAAAAATGACATTAATTTTTCAGAAATAATTTTCTGAATATTATTAATTTAATATTTAATTAAAATCATAATCTACTTAAAAATAGTTTTTAGGATTAAAACTGATTTTATAGTGATTCCAAAAATTACGTAGGGTCTTATAAAATTATCTAAATACTATAAGACATCGATTAAATAATTTATGAATACATTATAGGGAAATAAATATTCTTTTAAATTAATTAATTAATTATAATTAATTATTTATGACTTAGAAAATACCAAAACGTTTACTAAGGTCAAATTGTCACTTTATAAGATGACTAAATTTTATTTAATTATCTATAGGTAATGTTACTCTTATATTGGATGATTTTCTATTCATAAGGGTCATATTACTATTCATAAGGGTATGTTACTATTCATAAGGGTAGGTCACAATTCACCAAAAATTATTATTGTTTCATTGGACTCGAAAAATCATCTTGAACAAAACTGTGTATGTCAAATTTTCAAAATTCCAAACACTGAAGTGACAAACTTATGTTTAATGGTCACTTATCACTTATTAGTTCATTATATTGTGATTTCATGTTAATTTATGACATATTTATAAGAAGTTAATTTCCATTAAAAAACTTTGGCTCATTACATTCTTCCCCCCTTATGAAATTTTGCCCTCGAAATTTTACTTTAATCAAATAGGTGAGGGTACTTCTCCTTCATTACCTCTTCAGGTTCCCAAGTTTCTTCATCAAACTTATGGTTCCTCTTCAATAATTTGACAAGATGTGTTGTCTTATTGCATAGAACCTTACCTCTCTGATCCAGAATCTCTACTGGCTGCTCCTCATAGGAGATATCATCTTCCAGCTGCACCACCTCTGAGTATAGTACATGTGAGGGGTCTGGTATGTACTTCCTCAGTAGTGATACATGAAACACATCATGAAATTGATCCATGTTCGGTGGAAGTTAAAGACGATAGGCCATAGCTCCTATGCAGTCAAGGATCTCAAAGGGGACTATATACCTTGGGCTTAGCTTCCATTTCTTCATTAATCGCATGACTCTCTTCCATGGAGATATTCGAAGGAAGACTTTATCTCCAACATCGAACTCTAAGTCCCTTCGATGGTTGTAAGCGTAGATCTTTTCCTGACTTTGAGCAGCTTTGATGTGTTTCTGGATGACTTGAACCTTCTCTATCATATCTTGAATAAGATCGGGTCCGAGCAGCTTTCTTTCTCCAACTTCATCCCAACAGGTTGGAGTTTTACACTGCTTCCCATAAAGAGCTTCATATGGAGCCATCTGAATACTCGAGTGGAAGCTATTGTTTTATGAGAACTCAACCAATGGGAGATGCTGATCCCAACCACCTTTGAATTCAAGAGATCAGGCTCTTAGCATATCTTCAAGCATCTGAATAGTCCTTTCAGACTAGACATCAGTTTGGGGGTGATAGGTCATGCTAAAATTTAATTCAGTACTCAAAGCATGTTGAAGGCTCCTCCAGAACTTAGATGTGAACCTTGGATCATGGTCAGAGAGAATTGAGAGTGGAACATCGTGCAGTATCACCACTTCCTTCACATATATCTTTGCAAGTTGTTCAAGCGAGAGGTCTTCCCGAATAGCGATAAAATGGGCAGTCTTGGTGAGTCGAACAACCACAACCCATATCGCATTATTTCCCTTTGACGTCTTCGGGAGACCCGTGACAAAGTCCATAGTAACATTTTCCCATTTCCAAATGGGTATAGGTAATGGATGCATCATACCTTTGGACTTTTGTCGCTCAACTTTAACATGCTGACATACCAAGCACCTTGATATATATTCCGCAATCTCCTTCTTCATGTTATCCCACCAGAAGTGTTCTTGCAGATCACGGTACATCTTGGTACTCCTAGGATGGATAGAGAAAGTTAAGCTATGTGCATTATCCAATAGCTCCTTATTTATCCATAGTGTTTAAGGCACACAAATCCATGTTCCAAACTGAATCACACCATCATCGTCGATACAGAAATCTTGCATCTTCTCTTCCATTACTACACTCACCCTCTTTTGTATCTCCTCATCATCCCTTTGTGCTTCCTTAATCTTCTCTAGGATGGATGGTTGTGCAATAATTTGGGAAAGGTAGGATGCATCCCCTACCCATATGATTTCAAAATCCATCCTTTGAAAATCCAATAAGATAAAGTCTTTCCCAATCCGCAACATGGAAAGCGTAGCATGTTCTTTTCTGCTTAGACCATCAGCTACCTTTTTCGCCTTTCCAGGATGATAGTGAATAGAGAAATAATAATCCATGATTAGCTCTAACCATCTCCTTTGATGCATGTTGAGCTTATTTTGTGTGAATATATACTTTAGGCTCTTGTGGTCAGTGCATATGTCACACTTCTCACCATAAAGGTAGTGCCGCCAGATTTTCAAGGAAAAAATCACGGCTGACAGCTCTAGATCATGTGTCAGGTAGTTTTGCTCATGGATCTTCAACTTTCGTGAGGCGTAGGCTATCAAATTATCATTTTTCATGAGTACACAACCCAAGCCTTTCATTGAAGCATCAATGTATATCAAAAAACTTGCTCCACTTTTTGGTAGTGTGAGTACCGGTGCAGTGATCAGCCTTCTTTTTAGTTCCTTGAAGCTTCCCTCACATTCTTCCATCCAGACATACTTTACCCCTTTCCGTGTTAACTTATTTAGAAGGCTTGACAATCGTGAGAAGTTTCTCAAAAAACGTCGGTAGTACCCAGATAATCCACGAAAACTATGGATTTTTGTGACACTAGAGGGCCTGGGACATTCCTCAATTTCCTTTGTCTTTGAAGGATCCATATAAATTTTCTCACTTGTGATCACATGTCCCAAGAACGTGACTTTATTCATCCAAAAGTCACACTTGCTGAACTTTGCGCACAACTTCTCCTTTCTCAATGTCACCAACACAAGTCTTAGATTTTCTTCCTATTCCTCCTTGATCTTGTAGTAGATGAGAATATAATTGATAAACACTACCAAAAATTTGTCAAGGTAATGTATAAAGACTCTATTCATTAAATTCATGAAGATTGCAGGGGAATTAGTAAGTCCAAAGGGCATCACCAAAAACTCATAGTGCCCATACCTTGTACGGAAGGCAGTATTCTGAATATCTTCCTACTTCACCTTTACCTGATGATATCCAGAATGAAGATCCACCTTTGAGAAGTATTGATCTCCTCTTAACTGATTGAACAAGTCATAAATCCTTGGGAGAGGATACTTGTTCTTTATGGTGACCTTGTTGAGTTCCCGATAATCGATACACAACCGCATTGTTCCATCCTTATTCTTCACAAAGAGCCCTGGTGCACCCCAAGGTGATGCACTAGGGCATATGAACCCTTTGTCCAGATACTCTTGCAGGTGCTTCTTCAACTCCTCTAGTTCGATAGGATCCATCCTATATGGGCACTTTGAGATAGGAGTAGCTCCGGGTATAAGTTCAATTGAGAACTATACCTCACGATCCAGGGGAATTCCGGGTAACTCTTTGGGAAATACATCGTCGTATTCCCTCATGATGGGCATTTCCTCAAGGTTGGAAATTTCCTTCGACTCAACCATTTGGGCGAGGTATGCTTCTTCATTGGGAATCAACACCCACACTATTGAAGGATTTTTCAATGGAGATTCATGATCTTCTTTGCATTTGTAGAGGAGAATGGGATGGTTTGGAATATGAAAAGATATTTCCTTTTCCTGATAGTTGATACGTGCTCTATATAACGAGAGCCAATCCATTCCCATTATAGCATCGAATTCCACCAAGGGAAGTATTACGATATTTTCCGGAAGAATCTTCCCACATACGCCAACAGGTGAAGAGTCAAACACTTGGGTTACAATGATTGCACCACTTGGTGTTTTTACAGACATCTCTACTTTAAGGTTTCAGGGCTTTAATTCTATAGTTCTAGAAAACTTGCATGATATAAAGGAATGCGTATAACCAGAATCAAATAAGACTTTTTCCATTCTTGAGTGAATAGGAAGTGTACCTTGTATGACTTCATTATCATGATCCACCTCTGCAGTAGTGATGGCATAAGCCTTCCCTTGTTCCTTTGGCTTTGGTGGTTGCTGAAGTTGATTACCCTCGAGAACTTGAGGTTTAGTGCACTGGTTTGCATAGTACCCTTTCTCCTTACAGTTGTAGAATTGAACCATGAGTGGTTCTCTCCTTTCATCGGAAAAATTATCCTTCCTTTTCATGTCTTTTAGACACTCTTGAGCATGGTGTCCTTCTTTCCCACACTTGAAGAATTTTCCCGTCCCTTTGAGGCAGTTCCCATGGTGCAACTTCCCACATTTTTGTCATGTGGGTCGTTGATTTTTCTTCCCTCCTTTGTCATTAGATCCAACATCTTGAAAATCCATTTTTATTTTCTTATCACCATATCCATGGGACCATTCTCCAAACTCCATCTCCACTTTGAGAGCACACCTAACAACTTCTTCATAGCTCCCAAAGTCTCTAATTGCAAGATCCTTTCGAAGGTGTGGTTTTAATCAACTAAAGAATCTATCAATTTTGCTATCATTGTTGATAAAAAACCTGAAGCATACCTTATGAGACTTGTGAAATTTCCTTCATAGGTTGTGATAGATTCTCCTTCTTTTTTCTTGAGCTCTATGAATTCTCTCTCCATCTCTGTGCGAAGAGTTCTTGGGAAATACTTGTTAAGAAAAATTATCTTAAAGTCTTCCCATTCCATCTCTTCAATTTACTCCTTTGGCTTTGTGTTCTTAATCAAATCCCACCATTGATCAGCTTCTCCATCTTGACAATAAACGGCTAGAGTCACTTTCTCCGTCTCAAAACAATGAATCATGGAAAAGAACTTCTCCAAGGAGTTGTCCCACTGTTCCACAACTAGTGGATCGGAAGATCCGCAAAACGTTGGTGGTCGTTGCCGCATAAAATGTTCAATAGCAAGTTGATCCCTCTTTGGTGAAGGAGGATGTTATCCATTATTATGGTTATTGTTCATAACTAGAGATAATTGGGTAAGCATCACCATTAAGTTTTGAACTCCACCTCCCATATCATTAGGGATTCCGTTCAGACAATCGTTGCATTGGACCTCGCATGAGTTGTTGGCCTGATTTCTCCTGGTTCCCAACATTTTCTAAAATAGAAAAGGATAGAACAAAACATAACTAATAAAGTCATGAATAAATTTTTAATTTGAACAATTATACCAAAAACATAACATATGGGATCCCTAGGTAAATATTCTTGTGTGCATATTTGTACTTAGTCTCATGTTGTAGGTTTTCTCTAGGGTTCACTAATCCTAATTCCCAAGTTAACTAAACCTTGCCTCTGATACCAACTATAGCGACCCAGCCTTTTCTTACATTATTATTACATCATTTCAAAGATAAAAAACATAATAGTATTACACATAGAGGATCCAATGGTTCAGTATCTTGGGAAAACTAGGACGACACATAACAAATACAACATCAACCGTAAACATTTATTTAATTTCTTATTCACTAGCTTATAAGTGGAACTTATCCTCTCCTTAGTACATGTAGCCACCTGAGGATATACATAAAAAGGGGTGAGAAATAATCCCATTAAGAGGATAGATAAAAACAATATATCATGGGGTGAGCATAATCATAACATAGGAAAAAGATCATGAACATGAGAGGAGCATAAATAAAATACTTGAAATGTGGCAATGCATAAAAATGAAACATCATGTCTTAGTGGTTAACTACCACACATACTTGTGAAACAAGCTAGAATCTTGTTCACATATAATTTCACATTTTCTCATGAGATTAATCACTTTACCCAATGCATTGGAGCGCTGTATAATTCAAGGCGCACCCGTCACATTTAAACATTCATATTGTGCTATATAATTCCGGGCGCACCCGTCACATCATAACATTATCATTTATCATTCATTCCACAATGAACATATAACATAAATTAACATTATGAACCCATGAAAAGGAATGAGTTGCATCTCATAATAACATATTAATATGCTTTGGGTTCTCAAAAGAAAGAGGGAATAACATACATGTTACAAGAACCGTTCACTTTGAGTGAGAAGTAAAAGGGGTGTTCTTAAAAGAAGAGTTCTTTTGGAAAACATTATGTTGGACATAAAAACCAGTGAAAAACATGTATATCCCATAAAATTAAAGTAAATTATGAACAACTTATCTTTTAGGAGTAACCATATCAAAAATGGAGTGAATGAGGGAGAACCTGAAGGAAGAAAATTGGGTTCAAGATTTCCCCTTACCTTGTCCCGGAATGCTTCCTTCTCTTTAATGTCCTGTATAATGAAATTATATTCATTAATTAGAAATCCAGAACCATGTGTACATTAATTGGGTTCATTCTGGTTTCATTATGTCATATTATTTTCTTTTCGATGATATATAGAGTTTGAAAAAACATTGTTCGGGGGTGTTTGTTTTTATGGTTTTTCTTGGGTGGTTCACTTGTATTCTCAAATTGAAGTTCGGGTAGATGATGGGTAAACATACAGAAATGATATTACATGTTATTAGTGATATTATAGGAGATTTAATGATTTTATAATGTATTATATTATATCCATGTGGGTGAATCATTAGATAATAATTAAATGGTGATTAATTGGGTTAATTTGAGCGGTTTTTGGATCACAACGAACTTGTTTTAACTTTTCTCTTAGTAATATGGCCATAGGTTATTTACAGACCTTAAAATAGAACATAATACATATAACATATTCTTTTTAAACCATAAAAATGGTTTCATGACCATATCTTAAGGTATAAATGGAAGAAGAGAGCATGTCGTTTTTGAAGGTCATAAAATAACACCTCATGAACAACGTTCTCTTTAATAAAATAAAAGGAAGAGGGAAAGGGTGTGGGGTGATATAATATCCCATTAGAATCATAAAATTAAATTATATGTATAATAATGGAGTTAAAAAATATTTTTTATGAATATTGGTGGGGAGAGATTAAGAAATGAACTTGAACTTGAAAGGAAATTAAAGGAGAAGAGGGAGGGAAATTACCTCTTTAATCCTTCACTTGAGAACCTCTTTAAGGGCCTGATCTTGGTCTTTTGATGAGACCAGAAGTTCTTGGACATGGGGGAGGGGATAGGGGAGATGATTGGGAAGAGCATAGACAATGCTTGAAGCTTGAGAGGTGTGGTTTGGCAAGAGGAGGGGGGGTTATTTATACATGAGGAGGGAGGTGTTTTTGGTATAAAATATTAAATAAAATAATATATCAAGAGTTAGACTTGAAATAGTATTTTTTTACATCCAAAATAATATATTAATATAATATAATTATTTTTATTCTTTAATTATTCTTTATAATTCTAATTCATTAATTAATTAAAAGGAAAGTGAAAGAAAGAGAAAAAGACACTAAGAAATCACCATTTGACTTTAGGCTTTGGAAAGTTCTTTTTTAGGTTTGAGAATTGGATTTATTGTATATTAAGGAAAAATTTATGAAATTTAATATAATTAGTCTGGAACTAATGTTATAGAATGTTTATGTCATCATTACATCATTAATGATGCAATTTAGTATACACTGATTATGCGAAAAACTGTATTTTTTTACTATTCAGCCAAAAATTGAAGTATTTCAGAAAAAACCCAAAAATTTACCCCTAAATTTTTTCGATTTTTAGAAACCAAAAATGAATTCCATTTTTCAAAAATATGTTTTTAAATATTATTAATTTAATATTTAATTAAAATCATAATTTACTTAAAAAACAGTTTTTAAGATTAAAACTGATTTTATAGTGATTCAAAATTTTTGTACGGTCTTATAAAATTATCTAAAAACTATAAGACATCGATTAAATAATTTATGAATACATTATATGTAAATAAATATTATTTTAAATTAATTAATTAATTATAATTAATTATTTATGACTTAGAAAATACCAAAACGTTTACTAAGGTCAAATTGTCACTTTCTAAGATGGCTAAATTTTATTTATTTATCTATAGGTAATGTTACTATTATATTGGATGATTTAATATTCATAAGGGTCATATTAATATTCATAAGGGTATGTTACTATTTTTAAGGGTAGGTCACTATTCACCAAAAAATTATTTTTGTTTCATTAGACTCCAAAAATCATCTTGAACAAAACTGTGTATGTCAGATTTTCAAAATTCCAAACACTAAAGTGAAAAACTTATGTTTAATGGTATCTTATCAATTAGTTGTTCATTATGTTGTGATTTCATGTTAAATTATGAAATATTTATAGGAAGGTAATTTCCATTAAAAAACCTTGGGTCGTTACATGGGAGCATCCGGGAGGACTAGGTTCTCATTGACCAGGGAGTTCATGGGATACCTGAATCAGGTATCCCAGTGAAGACATGGGGGCTGACAACCTGACAGGATGCTCTCCTTATAAGAGTGTGGGCCTTGTAATTATATATATTGAGCTGCTATCAAGGATGTCTTATGATGCAGATAGTCGAGACTTTTAGAGTAAAGTATTGAGGACACCTACGACTTGATGAATTCCATACCCTCTAGATGGAAGATGGGCGTACAATCACCTCTCACTTCCAACACCTATATCATTAAAGTGACCATATCCCCCATCCCCATTTGTTCCCCAGCCAGCATCTAACCAAACCCTCTAATGGTGAGCCATTTCTTGAAGTTCATGTATTCTAGCATATAAAGTCTGTTCAAAGGGTAAGACTATTACAGTAGAGTACTGACTCACTCATTGATAACCAACCGAGTTCATGGGGTTTTTCAAGGTGTTGTTCCCCCATTTATGCATTTTCAACCATTATAATACCACATGAATGGAAGAAGATGACTGATCTTGTTCCACCTACAAGATGAAATAGATATTTCCTTTTTTATAATGACTTTTGATGCTATTTTGAACCACTATGCGAACTCAACTTATAACGTCCCGCCATTTTATAACATAAACTTTCATTACATTTTACAAAACCGAGGATCTTTAAGGTTTAGTGTCTTGGAAACCAGGAACATAAAACATGAAAAGAACAAAAACACTCTTCTTAAACACTTGAAAGGCTTCTCCTTAAGTTCATCCTAGGTTCATTACTGCATCTCATAACCTGGGGACATACATCAAAAGAAAGGGTGAGCAGAAAGCCCAGTAAGGGAAACAAGAGAAATATTTTACATGTGAACTTGAGATACTTCAATAAGGACATGAAAAGAAATTTAAGGCATGAGAAAGAAATAATGAGATACATCATAAAAAAAACATTTTTCATAACTTGAATATGTGGCTGCAACATTTAATATTGACAATCGTTTCGTTTCACCAAGGTCCATCCCCAAGGTGTCGTTAAAAATTACCAAGGTCATTCACCAAGGCATCGTTAAAATTGTAATCTCTAGTGGTTACATCATTACCCAATGCATTGGAGCGCTATCAGGGCGCACCCTTAAATTTGCCTTTATTATCATGTGAGCCACATATATCATCATCAAACATTTCATAAATAACCCACATAGCATAAAATAAATGGGTTTCATTTCATAATCATAACGTTTTAAAAACTGCTTTAAAGACATGATCTTTACGTCACTTTAAACCCACGGAAAGGGAAAGCGGGTCTCATGTATGTAAATCCAAGAATTTAAAATGGAAAATTTTGATATATATGTGAATACCCTTGTATAAATAAGTGCTTTGAGTATTAACTTTATAACATAAAATAATTTTTGAGAAAAGAGAGAGGCATTTTGAGGGGAAAATTCTGCAGCATAACGGCTAAGTTTCGGGGTTTTAGAAAACATTGAAATGAGAGGGGACATGGGTCACCCACTCATAAATGATCCATAAAACAGTAGGGTGAAGGAATAAGAAGGACATATGGACATGGTAATGAAATTTTAGGGACATACCATTTGAAATGAAAAACATGGAAGAAAAAAAAAGTTTAGATTTCTCTTATGAAAATTCGGCAGCCTTACGGCGTCACTTAACTTCAAAAGAAAATGATTTGACAAGATCAAATAGGGTCCCTCATCATATGATAATAAGAGATCAGTATTATGGATATATAGATAATTCCCCAACATAACAAAAAGTAACATGAAAGAATTGACATGAAAGTAGAACTTCAAAACGAGAAGGGTGAAGAACCACTTAAAAATTCAGCAGCCTAACGGCGCCACTTAAAACTTCAAAATACTGAATTGAAGCGATCAAATGGGGTCTCTCATCATATGAACATAAGAGTCCAGTATGATAGATATATAGATCATACCCCAATATAACAAAAAGGAACTTGAAATAATTGACATGAAAGTAGAACTTCAAAACGAGAAGGGTGAAGAACCACTTAAAAATTCGGTAGCCTAACGGCGCCACTTAAAACTTCAAAATACTGAATTGAAGCGATCAAATGGGGTCTCTCATCATATGAACATAAGAGTCCAGTATGATAGATATAGAGATCATACCCCAATATAACAAAAAGGAACTTGAAATAATTGACATGAAAGTAGAACTTCAAAACGAGAAGGGTGAAGAACCACTTAAAAATTCGGCAGCCTAACGGCGCCACTTAAAACTTCAAAATACTGAATTGAAGCGATAAAATGGGGTCTCTCATCATATGAACATAAGAGTACAGTATGATAAATTTAGAGATCATACCCCAACATAATAAAAAGGAACATGAAAGACTTGAATGAAAATAGAACTTGAAAACGAGGAAGGTGAAAGAATCCCTTAAAAATTCGGCAGCCTAACGACGCCACTTAAACATTATTAAAACGAATTGATGAGAGCAAGGGGGGTCTCTCATCATATGAACATGAAATAGGCAGTAGGATGAATATAAAATAACATCCTCCAACATAAGAACATGGAGTATAAATGAAATGACATAAAAGAGATTACTTGAAAAGAAAGAGAGAGGTCGGATCCCTTACCTTAAAATGTAACTCTTAAACCTCAAAGGTTGGGACCTTGAGGGCTTGGGGGCACCTTGGGAGGACTCCTTGGGAGGTAATGAGACCATAAATTCGTTGGGAATGAGTGGGGAGTCGAATGGATGAGAGGAGGGCTTGGTATTTATAGGGAAAGTGAGGGGACAAGGCATTAATGGCCAAAGGACACCTCACATGTGCTTTTCTCAAACCCATGTGCTCTCCCTTGGCATTTATCATGGAGTTAGGCCACATGGGGCCCCCACAACAATAATTCATCACCCTTGGCCGGCCAACCCTCAAAAGATCTCATGACATCATCATGACACCATTATGATGTCATTAAACATACCGAAACCCTAAAACTGTATTTTTACTATTCACTGAAAATTCAACCTTCTCAGAATAACCCCAAAATTTCACCTTAACCAAATATCAATGCTCTGATTTCAAAAATGAAATCCATTTTATAAAAATAATTTTCTAAATATTTTTAATTTAATTTTTAAAAAAAACACTATTCATCGAAAATTCACTTTTTTCAGAAAAATCCCCAAAAATTACCATAACATAATATCGATGCTCTGAGTTCAAAAATGAAGTCATTTTTATAAAAATAATTTTCTAATTATTTTTAATTAAATTTTTAATTAAAAAACACTATTCACCCGAAAAAACTAATACTTGAATAATAATTAATGAAACCGTTATTTAACTATTTTATTGAATCACATTACTTAATCAAGGTGCCTAGATTATTTTAAAACTTTCTTTAAGTGAGATTACTAATCCATTTGGTCACATTACTAATCCTAAGCGTAAAATCACTATTCACAATTTACTATTCATCAAAAATCAAGTTGATTTTATTAGACTCTAAATTTCGTACTGGACATAATTGTAGAAGACCATTTTTTGAAAATCATTACACATTTTTAATTATATAAGGTTTACACAACCATTTTTAAAATATCCTTTTTCTAAAATTCATAAAAAATATGCATACTATATTTATCCGGTCATTTCAAAATTCATAACTTCATCATAAGAAGAAATCCAAATTTTTATTTAAAAAAAAGATTACACAAGGCAATTACGGTCTCGTTACATAACCCCTTATAATACCAGCATAGGACCTAAGAGTAAGGTGTGCTAGGGTGATAGAATTTTGGGGCGGCTCAGTCAACATTGCCCGAGTAGTAATTTCTATCAGTTTGAACTTCTCGCGAAGGCGATTCCGTTCTAGCTTCACATGATGAAGTTCAGCTTGGATTTGGTCCAGAGCAAAGCCCAATGGTGCTACCTCCTTCCCAATCTCTGTTAGATGGGCTTCGATCGGCCCAAGGCAACTAGGTGAGGCCATCAAATCTTCTTTCTATAATAATTAACCAAGATTACTTAAATTTAGAGACAATAATGAAAACATTTTGTTCACGGTGGTCGTATTGACCGATGGTCATATAACACTCAAAAACCAATGGTCTCATTTTATTTATAATCATGTTTATCAAATAAAACATTTTTTTTAGTATAAAAAATAACACATGAAATTAGGAAACAAGATTTATTCAAAATTTCGGGTCGTTACAATCTTCCCCCCTTAAGAAATTGCGTCCTCGCAATTTTTTTAAATTGGGTTTTGAAATTTCATTGAAAGTCCCACATCGGAAAAAGAGTCAGTAACACCATTACTTTAAAAGAAAAAAAAGGAAGTACAAAGGCCACCCGAGTTAACCCACACTCGGGTTCCATGTAGGAAAACATGGACATGGAGGAAAAAACAAAGGGTCAGTTCTGAGAGAGAGTGATAGAGAACATGATTAGGAGAAAGTTAACCATGAGAAAATCCCAAACTTATGATGTGTGTAAACGGTCTTTGATTACCTAGTAGGAAACGTAAACCAACAACATTTTTGTTTTACGTTTCTTTTCATAATTTTGAGGATTTCATTTACTACATAGAACAAAAACATAAGAAAATATACCTACCTTCAAGTAGAGTTTCATCCTTTAACAAGTCCCTACCAACACTAATCTTTTCGCCAAATGATGAGAATTCAAAAACACTTGGTCTCATAAAAGCACAAGAATCATCTTCTATAGAATCACATAATCTACAAAAGATTAACTATCTATTTCTTCTATCTTTAAACATTATCCCAAAAACAGAAAGGTTAAGGTAAAACAACTCTTCAAAAAGAAAGAATCCCATAGGAATAGAACCTACTTTTAAATCTTCAAAGTTCCATGGTACTACCCAACGTTCATCATAGACCACTCCATAAATAACGGTCCTTAAAATTCCTCAAAATAAACCAAACTAAGATTGAAACCCAAATACAAGAAGGATTTGATAACATAGTCTTCCAAAACAACTTCATTGTTCATCTCCAGACAAAATCAACCACTCCTAACATCTTATAACAAAAGTAGCTAACCTAAACATATTTTACCCAAGATAGGTTAATCATTCCCAAAAGTAACCTAAATTACTATAAGTCCACCTTAAATTCATCAATTCTTCAAAATATAAGTCAACCTTACTCCTCAATGAAAATACTATAGTAATCTATTTACCTCGATCATATAGGGTCCCCAAAATAGTGAACGCCTTCCAAAATAATAATCATCTTTTAATCCCCTAATCATCTCTGACATATTAATACGGAAATTTTCGCATTTCCTATCACATTGGTTGTTGGGACACGTTATTCCATTTCCCACCATTAACTAAGAAGATAAAGTATAATTAGAGGCTTAAATACTTAACCAATAATCATGAAAAGGAACTTAAATCATATAAGGATAACTTGTAGAAGAAAAGTATACCCTAACTTGTGATCCCCTAGGTTCCCATCTAGGTTATCCATGATCATATATTCTTATGTGAATCTTTATTTTATTTTATCTTTGTTCCTTTAATAATGGTTCATACCAAGCTTATGAATTTACCAAAGCATATCCCCCGGGAGTGTCGTAACCAAGAGTGCAGCAAGGCCCGTTGTCGTGTACCAGTTCCCGTTCGAGTCTAGCTCAAAGCGGTGTTTTCGGGTTTTACCCCTATGTACATCTGTGCCAGAGCCACCTCTACCTGCTCGTATCCAGACAGGGATGTATTTGCTTGGCAACCCCTTACTCAATACTCACCAAAATACCATGAAGATTTACTATATTAAACTTTTCTGTAGGGTTCCTCCTAGAGTTTTCATATCCTAATTTCCACAAATAACTAAACCACCCTTTGATACCAACTATAACGTCCCGCCATTTTATAACATAAACTTTCATTACATTTTACAAAACCGAGGATCTTTAAGGTTTAGTGTCTTGGAAACCAGGAACATAAAACATGAAAAGAACAAAAACACTCTTCTTAAACACTTGAAAGGCTTCTCCTTAAGTTCATCCTAGGTTCATTACTGCATCTCATAACCTGGGGACATACATCAAAAGAAAGGGTGAGCAGAAAGCCCAGTAAGGGAAACAAGAGAAATATTTTACATGTGAACTTGAGATACTTCAATAAGGACATGAAAAGAAATTTAAGGCATGAGAAAGAAATAATGAGATACATCATAAAAAAAACATTTTTCATAACTTGAATATGTGGCTGCAACATTTAATATTGACAATCGTTTCGTTTCACCAAGGTCCATCCCCAAGGTGTCGTTAAAAATTACCAAGGTCATTCACCAAGGCATCGTTAAAATTGTAATCTCTAGTGGTTACATCATTACCCAATGCATTGGAGCGCTATCAGGGCGCACCCTTAAATTTGCCTTTATTATCATGTGAGCCACATATATCATCATCAAACATTTCATAAATAACCCACATAGCATAAAATAAATGGGTTTCATTTCATAATCATAACGTTTTAAAAACTGCTTTAAAGACATGATCTTTACGTCACTTTAAACCCACGGAAAGGGAAAGCGGGTCTCATGTATGTAAATCCAAGAATTTAAAATGGAAAATTTTGATATATATGTGAATACCCTTGTATAAATAAGTGCTTTGAGTATTAACTTTATAACATAAAATAATTTTTGAGAAAAGAGAGAGGCATTTTGAGGGGAAAATTCTGCAGCATAACGGCTAAGTTTCGGGGTTTTAGAAAACATTGAAATGAGAGGGGACATGGGTCACCCACTCATAAATGATCCATAAAACAGTAGGGTGAAGGAATAAGAAGGACATATGGACATGGTAATGAAATTTTAGGGACATACCATTTGAAATGAAAAACATGGAAGAAAAAAAAAGTTTAGATTTCTCTTATGAAAATTCGGCAGCCTTACGGCGTCACTTAACTTCAAAAGAAAATGATTTGACAAGATCAAATAGGGTCCCTCATCATATGATAATAAGAGATCAGTATGATGGATATATAGATAATTCCCCAACATAACAAAAAGGAACTTGAAAGAATTGACATGAAAGTAGAACTTCAAAACGAGAAGGGTGAAGAACCACTTAAAAATTCAGCAGCCTAACGGCGCCACTTAAAACTTCAAAATACTGAATTGAAGCGATCAAATGGGGTCTCTCATCATATGAACATAAGAGTCCAGTATGATAGATATAGAGATCATACCCCAATATAACAAAAAGGAACTTGAAATAATTAACATGAAAGTAGAACTTCAAAACGAGAAGGGTGAAGAACCACTTAAAAATTCGGCAGCCTAACGGCGCCACTTAAAACTTCAAAATACTGAATTGAAGCGATCAAATGGGGTCTCTCATCATATGAACATAAGAGTCCAGTATGATAGATATAGAGATCATACCCCAATATAACAAAAAGGAACTTGAAATAATTGACATGAAAGTTGAACTTCAAAACGAGAAGGGTGAAGAACCACTTAAAAATTCGGCAGCCTAACGGCGCCACTTAAAACTTCAAAATACTGAATTGAAGCGATAAAATGGGGTCTCTCATCATATGAACATAAGAGTCCAGTATGATAAATTTAGAGATCATACCCCAACATAATAAAAAGGAACATGAAAGACTTGAATGAAAATAGAACTTGAAAACGAGGAAGGTGAAAGAATCCCTTAAAAATTCGGCAGCCTAACGGCGCCACTTAAACATTCTTAAAACGAATTGATGAGAGCAAGGGGGGTCTCTCATCATATGAACATGAAATAGGCAGTAGGATGAATATAAAATAACATCCTCCAACATAAGAACATGGAGTATAAATGAAATGACATAAAAGAGATTACTTGAAAAGAAAGAGAGAGGTCGGATCCCTTACCTTAAAATGTAACTCTTAAACCTCAAAGGTTGGGACCTTGAGGGCTTGGGGGCACCTTGGGAGGACTCCTTGGGAGGTAATGAGACCATAAATTCGTTGGGAATGAGTGGGGAGTCGAATGGATGAGAGGAGGGCTTGGTATTTATAGGGAAAGTGAGGGGACAAGGCATTAATGGCCAAAGGACACCTCACATGTGCTTTTCTCAAACCCATGTGCTCTCCCTTGGCATTTATCATGGAGTTAGGCCACATGGGGCCCCCACAACAATAATTCATCACCCTTGGCCGGCCAACCCTCAAAAGATCTCATGACATCATCATGACACCATTATGATGTCATTAAACATACCGAAACCCTAAAACTGTATTTTTACTATTCACTGAAAATTCAACCTTCTCAGAATAACCCCAAAATTTCACCTTAACCAAATATCAATGCTCTGATTTCAAAAATGAAATCCATTTTATAAAAATAATTTTCTAAATATTTTTAATTTAATTTTTAAAAAAACACTATTCATCGAAAATTCACTTTTTTCAGAAAAATCCCCAAAAATTACCATAACATAATATCGATGCTCTGAGTTCAAAAATGAAGTCATTTTTATTAAAATAATTTTCTAATTATTTTTAATTAAATTTTTAATTAAAAAACACTATTCACCCGAAAAAACTAATACTTGAATAATAATTAATGAAACCGTTATTTAACTATTTTATTGAATCACATTACTTAATCAAGGTGCCTAGATTATTTTAAAACTTTCTTTAAGTGAGATTACTAATCCATTTGGTCACATTACTAATCCTAAGCGTAAAATCACTATTCACAATTTACTATTCATCAAAAATCAAGTTGATTTTATTAGACTCTAAATTTCGTACTGGACATAATTGTAGAAGACCATTTTTTGAAAATCATTACACATTTTTAATTATTTAAGGTTTACACAACCATTTTTAAAATATCCTTTTTCTAAAATTCATCAAAAATATGCATACTATATTTATCCGGTCATTTCAAAATTCATAACTTCATCATAAGAAGAAATCCAAATTTTTATTTAAAAAAAATATTACACAAGGCAATTACGGTCTCGTTACATAACCCCTTATAATACCAGCATAGGACCTAAGAGTAAGGTGTGCTAGGGTGATAGAATTTTGGGGCGGCTCAGTCAACATTGCCCGAGTAGTAATTTCTATCAGTTTGAACTTCTCGCGAAGGCGATTCCGTTCTAGCTTCACATGATGAAGTTCAGCTTGGATTTGGTCCAGAGCAAAGCCCAATGGTGCTACCTCCTTCCCAATCTCTGTTAGATGGGCTTCGATCGGCCCAAGGCTACTAGGTGAGGCCATCAAATCTTCTTTCTATAATAATTAACCAAGATTACTTAAATTTAGAGACAATAATCAAAACATTTTGTTCACGGTGGTCGTATTGACCGATGGTCATATAACACTCAAAAACCAATGGTATCATTTTATTTATAATCATGTTTATCAAATAAAACATTTTTTTTAGTATAAAAAATAACACATGAAATTAGGAAACAAGATTTATTCAAAATTTCGGGTCGTTACACAACTACAGCTATAATCTTGTTTCTTCCTGCCTAATAGTGGCGTTTCACCGCACCTATCACGATCTTGTTGTGATTGAGTGGATTTTTGTTCATGAAATTGATTGGGACCTTTAAGGAAAAGTATATGGGGTTCTCCCTATGGTGGTCAACCTAATTACCCAGGCTTTCCAAAGGTGAGAACTTTAAGAAAAAGGTTGGAAGAATGACTTATATAAGTCAGATTGAATTGGACTGATCATAGACAAGACAGATCTAGTACAAGATGAAGTGGTGCAGGGATCAATACTCTAATCTAATTATATCAGCAAAAAAGGCATGAAACACTACACAACTGGTATTGGAGGATCAAGGTGGCATCTTTGGAAATCGCATGGATCAACCCACATTTCAACTTCATGAGTTGGGGATCATGGTGGTCAGATCAACAAGTGGAACCACTACCTATGGGTTCCATCTGTAATTATATATATTGAAGGTCCAATTTAACCATATGGTTCCATGTTCCAATTGAATATATCTACTAAGTTATCATTTTCTCAGTACTCTACTCTAATAGTGGCGCACACTGGTCACCTTGTGAAGCTGGTACTTATATGGTTGTTTGACAAAGGATGGTCATGTTGCAATGGTTAGAGACCAGAAAATATATATAAGTACCAGTCTCTAACAGCCATCAATAGGAAATGTGAGAAATCATGGAAGTATGAGTCACCTATACTATAATCTAATAGTCTTATCAACCACTCCACACATTGAAAGATCCACCTCCAAAAGGAGTCGTTGGGGTACCCATTGTGTGCTATTACACTTATTGATTAGGAATATGAACCATATGAGCCTATATATAGATATATTTACAATGTATGAAGGTAGATTATAGAATGGATTGGAACCATGTGAGGATAATAAAACTGTTCGATGAAACCCCCATCTCTTCCAAACAACCACACCATGATGAATCACAAGAATTCCAAAAATCACCTCATCTTCTTGTAGTAGTTGGGAATCATCCATGAACCCCAAAAAACCACTATAATAGACTAGTAGTAGAAAATAACGAATTCATGTTAACAACCATTCACATCATTTCTTATTTTCTAATACTAGTTTGGAGATGAAGGAGCTTTTGAGCCCTGGTTAGTGAGTAACTATAGAAATCATTGCCAATGCCAAAGGACCCATGTTTTCATATAATATACAATGGTAAATCTACATTAAATGAAATGTGGGGATTTTGGAGGTTTCAAATTTCATTAATATCTCATTATATCATCATATACCATAAATCTATGAATGCGCCTCAAGAACATCACGAGCAGGAGGCCCAGAGGTTGAAGGCCTCTATTTTAGAGGTAAGTTATGACAACCCTGCTCTTTATTACATGCATAAACATGATTTTTTTTCATAAAATATTCACTTTGTACAACATATAATATTGATATGTATAGTGTTTTTGGGGCTTTGGAACATTACATAACAAATTAAAACATGAAATAAATATCTTTATTAAAAACTTCTTTTACATGACCATAACATTCCTTCCTACATAGTATTGCATGGGATGACCTAAGGACATGCATAAGACAAGGGTGAGCTATAAAGTCTAGCAAGGGAGTAAAACTGAATAATAGGAAGAATATAGCACATGTTAGGAAATAGGCATATCAATGGTGCACAAGGGAAACATGAACATAAACGCGTGATATAACTTGATTATCACAACATGGAAATGTGGCAACTACATTTAACATGATATTATAATGATCCAAGGATAATTGCACACTAAGCATGAGTAAAACCTCATTGAAAATGAATTAGAATGAGTAAAACCCAATTTTAATTTATGTATCATGATACTAATCTTTACCCAATGCATTGGAGCACTATCAGGGTGCACCCTTTTTAATCATTTCATTTCATGCATAAGTGTGCCACATGGATCTTATAACCTAGATTCATTAAACATAATCATTTTTTCCATGATAAAGGAATTTTAAATTCATATATGAAACTATATAATAAATAATTAAATGTTCATAATGGTGAATACCCTTGATAGAGAAATGGGCATTGTATTCATTACACAATGACTTTGGCTTGGAAAATCACGGTGCAATTTCGGCAGCATAACGATGTGACAAAAAAATTCAGAAAAATGGTTGATGAGATAGAAAAGGGCGTCTCATCATATTTACATCAAATGGATAGTAATGGGGTCATATAGATACATGTTACAACATATGTAATGTAATTTAGATTCATAATACAAAAAAATTTATTGAATGTAAATGAGGAGAGAGAAATTTCTTATGGAATTTCAGCATGGTAATGGGTGTACATGAGAGACATTAATGAGAGATAAAAGGGTATTGTATCATTAAAAAATAATTATGGAATTATGTGGGAGGTGCGAAATCTTACCCCAACATTTGTAATTGAAATTAAAAGGGTATAATAACATTAAGAAACTTGAATGAAAATGAGAAAGGAATAAATACCTTACTTGGAAGTGTAATCCCAAAGGCTTGGGAGAGGCTTTAGAGAGGCTTCATGGAATCTTGGGGAACCTTCAGATGATTATAGAGAGAGGAGGGAAGAGGTTGGTCGAGCACCAAATGCATTTAGTGAAGAGTAAGTGGGAGCTTGGGTGGGTTTATATAGGAAAAGAGAGGGAATTCTTTCTTATTTAGGTTTTGGGAACAACACATTAAACAAATCAAAACCACAAACCAAACCATGTTTTTTCCCAAGGGGAGTCGAAAATATATTTTATAAGGAAAATGGCCGAAATTCTTACAATATTAGGCATGTTTATGTGGAGGTGAGTCACACTTTCAAGGAAATCAAATTTAAATGTTAAAATGTTTTATAAGTCTTGGAGGGTCTACTAAGGCACCATAAAATTAATCAAACAAATATAAAATCACATTATTTTAAATAAAAAACATATATTGTCCAATCATATCATTTATAGTATTTTATTACATCACTATTGGGTCATTATGATGTCATCAAACACATTACATAATTAAATGGTATTTAATTTTTACCCAAAAACTGAACTGTCTAAGAAAATTATGAAAAATTCATCATTGGATAATTTTGACATCATGATTCCCAAAATAAAATTAATTTTATCTAAATAATTTTATAGATATGTGAATTTTTACTTTTAAAACAAAAACTTATATTTATAGAAAATTCATGGGCTTTGACAAAAACAGCTTTCAAACCTTAATAAAAATCACAATTTTATTCATAAAAATTATACAATAAATTATATTTTATAAAAATTAATCTAGTATTAATATTTTTTTAAAATATTATTTAATTCAAAAATCCATTAATTCATTACAATATATTTCTTAACTGAATATTAACTAAAAACACTATTTTTTCCTTAAAAACTATTTACAAAGTAAAAATAATAAAATGACTGTATATTCATTATTCCTTACAAAAATAATGCACATAATCAAAGTGATAGGGACTTGTTACAAAACCCCTTATAAACCCCACATATGATCTAAGGGTATGGTGTGCGATGGTGATATACATTTGGGGTGGCTTAGATAACATTGCTAGGGTGGTAATCTCTATCCACTTCCACTTCTCCCATAGGCGGTTCTGTTTGAGCTTAACGCATTGAAGATCCTCTTGGGATTGGTCAAGCGTGAAGCCCAGTTATGCCACCTTCTTTCTGAGCTTTGACAAATGGGCTTTGTACAGAGCAATTCTACTGGATGAGGCCATCACTTCCTTTCTCTGAGTAAATTGGATTTGTTAAAACCCTATATTTATACTAATCATGTGATCACTATTTAAAGAAAATATTATCAACAGTAACAATTCTTAATGGTATTTTGAAATCGAAAAATATAAAACCAAAGAAGTGAATATGTCTTATATAACCATCTTACAAAAAATACATTTAATCAAATCAATAGGAATTTTCATTAGTAAAATTTTTTGTCGTTAAAATCATTACCCCTTAAGAAATTTTACCCCCAAAATTTCCTTTTCCCAAACTAAAACAAATGAGGATATCTCTGCTTCATTACTTCCTATGATTCCCACATTTGTTCTTAAAACATGTGGTTTCTCCAGAACACCATGACGAGGGGCATTGTCTTATTTCGTAGAACTTTTTCCCTCCAACCTAAGATCTTCATCGACTTCTATTCATAGGAGATGTCATTGTGCAATGGTACCACCTCTGAATTTAATACACGCGTTGGGTTAGGTGTCTACTAACTTAAGAGTGATACATATAATACATCATGTACTTGAGATAGTTTCGGTTGGAGTGATAGTAAATAGGACACTACTCCAATGCAATCAAGGATCTCAAAAGGGCCAATTTACCTTGGAATAATCTTTCAATTCTTCCCAAATAACATAATTGTATTCCATGGTGATATACAGAGGAAAACCATGTCTCTGATATCAAACTCCAGGTCATGTCAATAATTATCAGCAAAATTCTTTTGTCGACTCTGAGTAGCTTTAATGTGATGCCTAATGGTATTAACCTTCTCCACTATTTCTTCGACCAATTATAGACCTAGGAGTTTTCTCTCCCCAACTTAATCCCAACATGTCGATGTTTTGCACCTCATACCATACATGGATTTTTAAGGAGCCATTTGGACACTTGATTGGAAACTATTATTGTAAGATAACTAAAATAGAAGAATATGTTGATCCCATCCACCTTTGAAGTCCATTGAACATTTTCTCAACATGTCCTCTAGTGTCTGGATAGTCTTCTTAGATTTTACATCATTCAGAGGATGATAATCCATATTAAAGTTCAGCTCAGTATTTAGAGCATGTTGGAGATTGTTCCAAAACATAGAGTTGAACAGTGGATCATGATAAGATACAATAGATAGTGGTACTCCATGCATCATTACCAATTCTATGATGTATGTCTGTACCTGTTGATCCAATGAGAAATCCTCCCAAATTTCAGTGAAGTGTGCAGTTATTGTAAGATGAACCACAACAACCCAAATAGCATTGTTTCTTTTGGATTTCTTCATATTTCTGGTGACAAAGTCCATGGTGATGTTCTCCCATTTCCATGGTGGTATGGGTAATGGTTGAATCATCCCCTTAGACTTCCGCCTCTTAGACTTCACTTGCTGACATACCAAGCACTATGATGTATACTCAGTGATCTACTTATTCATGTTATCCTACCAATAATGCTCTCAGAGATCTCGATACTTCTTTGTGTTTTCTGGGTGAATGGAAAAATTCAAACTATGTGCATAATCTAAAAGTTCTTTCTTTGACTTCAGATTTGATGAAACGCATCATCTTGACCCAAATATCGCAATTCCTTCTTAATTAACATTGAACTTCGAGGATTTCCCTTTTCTGATAGTTATCATTTTCCTCAGAATTCCCACATCATCCTTTTGAGAATCCTTTAACCTTCCCAAAATATATTTTTTATCAATAATTTGAGAAAGGATTGATTATTTCCCCTTATTTATGATTCCCATGTTCATATTTATAATATCTAAGAATATTAGATCCTTTTCAATTCTCATCATTGAGAGAATCGCCGAGTCCTTTGTACTTAGAGAATATGCCACCTTGTTCACTTTTCTAGTGTGGTAATGGATTGAGTTCTCATAGTCTTTAATCACCTCTAACCATCTTCATTAGTGCATATTCAACTCTTTATGTGTGAATATATACTTGAGGCTTTTGTGATCCATGTATATTTCACACTTCTCCCAAAAGAGGCAATGTCACAAAATATTCAATGTGAAGATTACTGCATCCAAATCCAGATCATGTTTTGGATAGTTTTTTTCATGAATTTTCAATTTCCTTGAAGCATAGGCAAGGAATTTTTCATTTTTCATCAACACACAACCCATGCCCTTATTTGAAGCATCACTAAATACCACAAAAAGTTCTCCACTTGTGGGTAGTGTGAGCACATGTGTAGTGATAGGCCTCCTTTTCAAATCCTTGAAGATATCTTCACATTCAACACTCCATTAAAACTTTACTCCCTTTTAATTTAGCTTAGTAAGAGGGTTAGGAAATAGTGATAAATTTCTCACAAATCGTTGATAATATCAAGTTAACCCTAAGAAGCTATGGATATCGGTTACCGATGTTGGCCATGACCATCCCTCAATTGCAGTAGTCTTGGAGGGATCCACAGATATCTCATTGCATGTGATGTTATACCTCGAGAATGAGAGTTCCTTCAACCATAACTCACACTTTCTATACTTTTCATATAGATTCTCCTTTAGCAAGGTCTCTAGTACAGTTCTTAGATGCTTCTCATCCTCCTCCTTAGTTTTAGAGTATATTATAATATCATCTATAAATAATTCCACAAATTTATCGAGGTAATCACTAAAGATTCTATTCATAATTTCCATGAAGATTTATAGAGAATTAGTGAGTCCTAAAGATATTACTATGAATTAATAGTGACCATATCTTGTATGAAAAGCAGTCTTGTGGATATCCTCCTTCTTCAACCTTACTTGGTAATATCCTAACCACAGATTGACCTTGGATAAGTATTGTGCTCCACGTATCTAATAGAACATGTCATCAATTCAGATTAGAGGATACTTTTTCTCTATCTCCATTTTGTTCAGTTCACGATAATCAAAGTAATGGTTCATTGACCCATCCTTCTTCTTTATGACGAGGACTGGTTCACCCCATGGTGAATCACTTGGGCATATAATCCCTTTATCCAGATTTTCCTGTAGTTGTTTCTTTATATCCTCAAACTCCATAACAGCCATTCTATATAGAGTCATGGATATTGGAAATTCCCCATGTATAAGATCAATTGAGAATTTAACATCTCTTCTAGGAGGAAGAGCATGAAATTCCTTGGGAAACACTACCAAAAATTCCCTCACAATAGGAATGTCTTCAAGGATGGTTGCTTCCTTAGACTCAATCATCTATGTAAAATATGAATTCTCATAGGGTAGTAATATCCATGCTTGAGATGATGGTGCTAAGGAAGATTCATCCTCCTCCTTTCACTTGTACATAACCAGGGGTCAATTTTCTATATGGAGAGATATTTACTTCTCAAGTCTAATTTTGGATATATACAAGGAAATCCATTCCATGCCAAGAATTGCATAAAATTCCACCAGTGGGAGTATGAAGAGGTTCATTAGGAAGTTCAATCATCAAATTATGACAGGGGAGGAGTTATATTCATGGGATTTAAGTATTCCCCATTTTCCATTCTCACTGACATCTTTACTTCCATGATTTTTGGTGGTGTTGGGATTGTTATACTAAAATTTTTGGATATAAAAGAATTTGTAGAACTATAATAAAAAAAATACATTTTCTATTCTTGAATGAATAACTAGCGTACTTGTCACCCCTTCATTATTGGGGTTCACATTGGCAGTAGTGATGGAAAAATCTCTCCCTTTCTCCCTTGGAGGTTGTTGGTTGCCTCAAAAAACCCTTGTCTTAGGGAAATGATTTGAAAGTGCCCTAGTTCCATGCAGCTGAAGTAATGAACAACATGTTGAGGGTCGAACGGACCACTCCTCTCTTTTGTCACAGCCATGGGTTTTTCTTGTTAGCAGTTAATGGCCAGGTGTGCTTATATTCCACACTGAAATCATTTCCTCATCCCCTTCAGAAAATTTGCAGGGTTCTTCCTTCTACACCTTTTGAAAGTGGGGTGATGGATTTTCTTAGCACCATATGATTTATCAATCAGACCACCAGAACTGAATTCATCCTTACGCTTCTTATCCCCATGATACCCTTGAGATTCACCGATCTCTATTTTAACTTTGAGGGAACATCAGACAATTTTCTCATAGCTATCGAAGTCACGGATCTCCAGGGAATTCTGTAGGATAGTTTTTACCCCACTAAAGAAGCGGTCACCCTTTCATTATGGGGTAACAAAAAATCCAAAGGTGCATAGTTCAAGACATGTAAAGTTTTCCTTGTATGCTCTGATGGATTATTCATCTTTTATCTTAAGGGAATGAGAGTCCCTTTTCATCTTAAGTTGGGGGTGCGCTAAAAAAATTTATCGAAAAACATTTTCTGGAAATCCTTCCATTCCAGTTACTGTATCTCTTCCTCAGGCTTTATATTTTTTTTTATCAATTTCCACCATTGATCAGCTTCACCCTCCCATGATAGGCATCTATAAGAACTGTCTCTTATTCGGATCATTGAAGGATGGAGAAGATCTTTTCAATGGAGTTGATCCATTGTTCGATAATTGAGGAATCAAATAATACCTTAAAAGTAAGAGGCCTTTATCTCATGAATATCTAGATTACAACTTGTTATTTCTTGTGGGGAGGGGGGAGTTGAATGTTCCTCTTGACCCATGTTTCTATTCAAAACTTGAGTTAAGTAAGAGAGTATTATGGAAATGTTCACAATTCCTGCTCCCATGAGATTGGAAATATCATTATAATAGTCATCACACTGATCATTGTATCGACTGTAACATGAGTCCTCCTATTACCGATCATTGTCTAGAATAAAAGGAACGTTAGGGGTAACACATAAAGGGTAATCCAAAGAAAAAATAGATGACTTAAAAATTACTTTTATTTCCATAACTTATGAATTTATAGGTTTCAATCTATGTTATCTATGATCGACATCCTAACATATATTATTAGGGGATTTTTTTAATTCCCTTAATAATGGTTCATAATAAGCTTTTGAATTTACCATAGAATACCCCCCCAGGAGTTTCATAATCAAGAGTGCATCATGGACCGTTTTCGTGCACCAATTCCCATTTGATTCTACCTTAAAACATTGTTTTCGGGTTTTACCCCTAGAAACACCTGCGCCAGAGCCGCCTCTACCTGCTCGTATCCAAAAAATGAATGTATTTGATTAATAAATCACTTAATAAATACTCACCAAAATTTAGGGATGTTTTTATTATACTTAGTCTTATCCATAAGGCTTTCACTATGGTTTTATAATCCTAATCCCAAAAATAACTAAACCTATCCTCTGATACGAACTATAAAAACACTACATTTTATAACACACTTGAACATGATTTATTACCTAAAATTTTCACTTGATTAAAAATTAGAGAATCAGAGGTCTAGTTTCTTTGGGTCTTAGGAACATTACATACCAATATAAAATAAGAGATACAGATCATTATTGAAAACATCTTTTACATGACCATAACATTCTTTCATACTTAGCATTGAATGAGATAACCTGAGGACATGCATAAGAAAATGGTGAGATATAAAGCCCAATAAGGGAGTAAAAAAGGCATAAAATGAATAATATAATACATTTTAGGCAATAGTCATATCAATGGAGCACAAGAGAAACATGAACAAAAAGGCATGATATAACATGATTATCATAACATGGAAATGTGGAAACTACATTTAACATGATATTAGTATGATCCAAGGTTCATTTCACATGGAGCATGAGTAAATCCTCATTGAACTTAAATTATCATGAGTAAACCCTCATTTCACTTAACGTATCATGATACTAATATTTACCTAATGCATTGGAGCGCTATTAGGGTACAACCTTCTTAGTTATTTCATTTCATGAATAAGTGTGCCATATTGATCATATAACATGGATTCATTAAGAATCATCATTTATTACATTATAAAGAAATTTTTGAATTCATAAATTAAATCTATAATCAATTTGTAAATGTTCATAAAGGTTAATCCCTTGATAGAGAAATAGGCATGGTATTCACTACATAGTGACTTTGGCTTGGAAAATTACAGTGTAATTTTGGCAGCATGACGACGTGACATAAGAATTCATAAAAATTGTTGATGAGAGAGAAAAGGATTTATCATCATATTTACATGAAATGGAAAGTAATGGGGTCATATAGATACATTTCCCAACATATGTAATGAAATTTAGATTCATAATACTAAATAATTATTTGAATGTAAATGAGGAGATTGAAATTCCTTATGGAATTTCGGCAAGATAACGAGTGTACATGAGAGGAATTAATGAGATAGAAAATGGTATATCATCATTAAAAAATAATAAGGGATGTATGGGGAGGTGAGAAATAATACCCCAATATTTTTAATTGAAATTAAAAGGGTATGACAACATTAAAAAAAAACTGGACGAAAATGAGAAAGGATGAAATCCCTTACTTGGAAGTGTGATCCAAAAGGCTTGGGAGAGGATTGAGAGAGGCTTATTGGGAGCTTGGGGAACCTTTTAAGGACTCTAAAGAGAGAAGTGTAGTGGTTTTTGGTGCTCAAAATTCTTTTATTGAAGAGTAAGTGGGATCATGGGTGGTTTTATATAGGAAAAGGGAGGGAATTCTTTCTTATTTAGGTTTTGGGAACCATACATTAAACTAATCAAACCACAAACCAACCCATGGTTTTTACCATGGGTATTTCAAAAGGGGAGTGTAAAAAATTATTTTATAATGAAAATGGAAGAATTTATTACAATATTAGGCTTGCTAATGTGGAGGTGAGTTAGACTCTAAAGGAAATCAATTTAAAAAGGTAAAATATTTTATAAGTCTTGGAGGGTTCACTAAGGCACCATAAAAATAATCAAAAAAATCTAAAATAACATTATTCTAAATATAAAACATATATTGGCCGAAAATATCATTTATATTATTTTATTAAATCACTATTTGGTCATTATGATGTCATAAAACACATTATATAATTAAATGGTAGTTAATTTTTACCCAAAAATTCGACTGTATCAGAAAATTTTGAAAAATTCACCATTCAATAATTTTAACATCCTGATTCCAAATATAATATTCATTTTATCTAAATAATTTTCTTAATATGTGAATTTTTACTTTTAAAATAAAACCTGGCTTTTATTGAATATTAATGTGTTTTGAAAAAAATGGCTTTCAAACCTTAATAAAAATCACAATTTTATTCATAAAAATTATACAATAACTTAATTTTAATAAAATTTAATTTAGTAATAATATTTTATTAAAATATTATTTAATTGAGAAATCCATTAATTCATCAAAATAAATTTCTTAATTGAATATTATCTAAAAATACTAGTTGTCCTTTAAAAACATTTTACAAAGAAACAACAATAAAATAAATGTATATTATTTATTCCATAGAAGAATAATTCACATAATCATAGTGATAGGGTCTTGTTGCATAACCCCTTATAACACCCGCATATGACCTAAGGGTAAGGTGTTCGATGATAACATACTCTTGGGGTAGATCAGATAACATTTCTCTGTTGGTAATCTCAATGAACTTCCACTTCTCCGGTAGGCTATTCTGTTCGAGCTTAACGTTTTGAAGCTCGGCATGGTTTTGGTCAAGAGCGAATCCCAGTGATGCCTCATCCATTCCAAGCTCTGAAAAATGGGCTTTGTGTGGAGAAATTCAACTAGATGATTCCATCACATCCTTTGTTTAAGTAAATTGGATTTGTTAAATCCATATATTTATAATAATCATGTGATCACGGTTCAATGGATATAGTAGCGATGATAAAAATTCATAACATTATTTTTAAATACAAAAACATAAAACCAAATAAGTGAATATTTATTATATAACAATGTTAAAAATAATACATTTAATCAGATTAAGATGAATTTTCATTAGTAAAATTTGGGTCGTTATAGAAGGTCTCTTTTTGGAGGTGATGTGGTTGACTATCCTTAGAAGAATAAGGAAGCTGATGGTACCCAGATATTGGAAGGTAGAACTACTTTAGCTATTCAAGAATAAAGGCTCTTCAACTCGGTTTTTTGACATAATAAAAAACTATGAATGTGATTCCCAGTTAACTTGAATCAACACCTCGAGAACCATCAATGGGTTCAATATCAATATAATATATCTATTAGAAATGAAAAAGAAGACCGAACAACCAAGATATACGAGGTCTTCTTGAGAGGAGATAGCTATATGCAGAGGTCTTGGTGGTTTGATGGGGGTTCATCGATTCAACCCTTTTGATACACATTGAATGAGTCTCAGTACTGTTCTCTAGAAGTCTTTCCCAAGGTGGTCTCTACTATTGTTGATTAAAACCTCCAACTTGATGCAGGTATTCTTTAATTTTAGTTCTGGTTATTGTGGTTGTGAGTTTCCCTAGTGACCTGGGTTATCCTCCAATTTAGTGTAATGATGTCGGCTGTCGCCATCAAGACTCCATTGAACATGACGAGATATTGGATTGCTTGAATGCTGGAAATCTGTCATTGGGTATCAGCCATTATTGGATTTGGGGGGATCAAACTCGAAGGGTACAACGTGCGATCAACATATCTGATTTGAGATAGTCCCAAGGGCTACCATAGAGGCCAAGGTAGTGTCTACTCATGCCTTACTAATTCCATCAGTACTCTATTCTAATAGTATCACTCCTAAAGCCAAACTGAATTTTCCGATGGGTGATTGATGTATGGTCTGTATGCAACCAAAGAGAAATCGATATCACCAACAAGTCCATGAAGGTATTGGGAGATTATAATTCCCAAGAAATCCAATTGGGTCATTTTTACTATAAGCACATATGAGTACTCGGAAGGTTGACATCTGATCCATCTGAGAAGCAATAGATCAAAAAACAGCAACCAAAAAAGTCCTTAGGCTACAGGGTGAAAACTGAAACTACCTACAAGCATGGGAAAAAAATAAAGATTAAAAAGATAGATTAACACAGGTGAGATTGTGGCCACACCACTATATATGGAAGGGATACTATGCTGAAGGGCATAAAGTGGCATGAAATACCATTCAAGAACAATATGGGTTTGGGTCGTCATCATATTAGCATTGATATAATTGTCAGGACACAATAAGAAATGGGGGTCAAAAAATAGAACCAACGCAAGCCCAAGGGAACAAGAAATCAATCCTATTAGATCCTTTTCATATAAATATGGAAAAGAAGTAATTTTATCCATTTACAAATACACACCCATGGGATTATTGGAGCCAAATTGATGGAATGAGGCCAGATGAATCTGATTGGATCCTACTATCAAAAATGTAATTACAAGATGAAAACTATAAAGACATGTTATGGTTGTATTTTCAATAGATAACACACCCCATATCCAAGAGATGATGGTGTTTACCAGAACTGGAATGGCAATCACGATGCTGGTTAAGACAGTTGCACCCCAAAAGCCCATCTTCCCCCATGGAAGAACGAATCCTAGAAACGTTGCCCAAATCAATAAGAGTAGTAGCAGCACACTGAAATCCCAAACCCATTCTCAAGGACTGCTAAAACTAGAATGATATAGACCACAAAAGAGATGCAGGTGGACGACCAAGAGAATAATACTCACCCCATTCGAAGGCAGATATCAGAGAAACTAACCCCCAACAACATCTATAATTAAGGTTTCCACGTAGGAGAACGTGAGACAGACATTTAGTGTGTGATGAATTGATAATAAAACTCCAGAGACTAGTTGAAGTACTAAATAAAACCATCTAAAGGACGGAGTCCATAAGAATACGATATATTGATCATGGTTGGATAAGAATTCAAGTGCTGATGGAGTGTTAAGATGACATGTTTTTTTCACATCGAGAATCATTGGCTCATCATTCAATCATTGATGTTTCTACTCCACCCATGATCTAAATTGTGATCCACCTATCCCACCCCTTATATATTCTAGAACACCCAATAAAACCTTCCAGGATGTGTAATAGTGTACCAAGATTTTATGTGTCTGAATAAGGACCATCCATTATAGAGTTCAAAGTGTATATGTTGGCCATTTCTAAGACCCTGCTATTCCATTCCCTACACGCTACCACTACTCGGATCTCGCTTTACACCCTCCCCTATAATTTTAGTTCTTTGTCTTAAAGGTATCACTCAAATGATGCATTCGAAAATTCCATATGACCGCAGCAGAATAGTGCATTCAAACTCCACGCTCTGCACTCGACCCATTCCCATATATATATCATAGCTATCATTCCCAACACATCCCACTACTTGCTACTATGGTACGTAATTCCAAGTAAACCATTGTATGGTATTGACCACTAGAAGGATTCTGATAGTTGAGTATATTAATGTAAATTACTAACGCAATGTCTTGCTAGACACTATTAGAATAATACTAATGGACTTGAAGGTGGAAAACCATACCTCATTGTCAAATAATAGTAAATAATCTATACATGGAAATGAATATCCTTGATCATACTACCACCATACACAAAATCCCATTCAATCACAATGATTTTCCAATTCCCCCACTCAATGAATTAACTTTCTATATTATACCGAGACACCACCAATATACCTTGATCTGGGTATCACCGTAGGGCGGGTTGGGCAGTTGAATAGAACATTTAGAGTAGAGTACTGAATGTTAGAGTATATTACTAATCAGAATCAATGGATATTTGGAGCATTATTAATGTAGATATATATTAAGATAGTAAAAACTTGGGCTTGTAAGGTCGCTACCCTGATTTCCAACCTAGTTAATACTAGAACCACCAACAGAGTTTCTGGATCACCAATAAAATAGAATTGATCTTGGTGTAGGAGCATTTTCCATGAGAAACTAGTCATGATCTTGACTAAACTATGCCTATCCACCATATTGGAAAATAAATAGATACCCTAGCTCAATGCATGAAAGCGACGAGGGATGAGATCGAGTATTGTGAGTACCGGTTCTAACGTTAGAGGCATTCCTTCGGTTAAGTAGATGCTTAAAAAATTAATCCCATATCTCTCAAATCCCAATATTGTGATTCCAATGAATATTGAAAATGGTAGAGACCATGTACAGAGCAGGTGACTAGTGACATTGAAGCTAAATGGAACCAAACCTAGGGCATTATGAAATAACGAGAATGTAAAAGTGATAGAGACATGAGGGGGAAAACGTTGTTGCAAATTGATGCTCCTACCTCCTATATTATCAATAACTTGAGTGGGCACGAAATCATAAACTATATCTGAATATGAATCTACCACATTAGGTATCGAGGTTACCCCCATTTGAGTGACTAAGGAAAGAACCAGTATGACTGAAAAAACAATAGAATCAAAAACATGTTTTGATTTGTGAATGATAGATACACATTTTCAAAATTCTAAAGAATTAAAAAGTGAATAGAAAATTTATCTAATGGGACGAGAATGCTCCCTGATCAAAAAATCGCATCCTAAAATGCTTCACCTTCGAATATGCCTTCGTTCATTTTGAAATAATTAGTCATGTGCTCATGAAAAGAGATATTGTGTATTTATCCTTGGGTTGATTTTATAAAACCTTGGGAAGTATTTTCAGCCATAAACTCTACCAATATGTCATGTATATCAGATAGAATCTCTATGATCCATTCAATGGATGAGTGATGACTGGTGCAATGATCCTTAATAATACCATTTGAAATTTAAGTTGATCATTGTGAATCGTCATAGTAGTTGAGTCCATATCATGACTCGTCGTACTACTAGTTGATTTCCTAATGGTTTCATCAAAGTAGAAGTAGTATCACTAGTTCAGACTTTGTTCACCAAACATTGAAAGTTGTGAACCATGTTGAGTCTTTATGTATTGATCCAAAACCATGATGAATATTGGCATATGAACATTCATGGGTGTCAATATGGTGAGTGAACGAGGCAAACTTTAATTCGGGCTCAGGACCGAAAGGGGTGGAAGTGACCTGAAGTCCATGCACCGGTAGTCTACATGTGAACCAATGTCGAATGGTTGTGCGAGTATGGTATTCCCATCATCACACCTTTTGATCTCTCACTCCCAAAAAAACTTGGTATCATCTCTTATTTATAGTTATAGAGATAATACGAAGGAGGAGGTTTACCTAGGTGAAAGTGTATCATCGATAAGAAATAAAAAATATAGATATGATACCAAGATGATTTCAGATTAGAGAGGTATGTAGTTCACACTCGTACACACTGAGCCTGTGGAATCACCAGATTCATATGTACTTGCTGCTATCTTCAACATCGCACACATAAGTACTCATATTTCCATAGGTGTAGTAGCTAGCCCCATTATAGTCCATCCATTTCATTCCATCTATCCTCTGATGATACAACCTGCATACAATAGTCGAATAACCAAATCCTTCCAGTCGGTCTCATCGTTCTACCTCCCGAACCCAATGAGTTCGAGTCGAGTTGTCCGATTATGGTCCAGTAAGTACCTATGAACACCACCCATTAACGTTTCCCTCCTCATCCCACATGTTTTGTCCACCGTGACAATCTTGGATATATCTACGTGGTGAGACCGAAAACTCCCAACATCGCTAAAGGTTGTGAAGCTCTGGTTTAGAGGTGATTTTACAGAGTCAAACTTTGATGATTACCTCTCGGTTCCTTCCCCATTGTAATCTAACCCAATAGTCACCACAGTCGACATTCCCCCCCAACCACCTCCTCTCTTCACCCCATTCTCAACACACTGAAACGCGATCAAGTACTCTTCTAATTGTGTCATGTACTATAATATATGGCACTCTTATATATAGTTATAGAAGAGTACCTAACCCACTAGTACTCACCGAGAAGCTCAACATCGTGTACCCCCATGGCCATTCATTCTAAGTTCCCATACCACACCTTCATGTGTTGCATACGGTACCACCTATGGCTGGACCACTTTCTCTCACCCCACTATTAGTATAATATAGATAGTAGCACATCACCCCATATTCTTTTCCCATTGGTCAATTCCTCTACTACCTCCTTAGGTTGGAAAAGGACCCAAGCCTCTACTACCTATATTATACTAAGTTTGTTAGATTAGAGTACTGGAATATATAGGGTAGAGTAATAATTGGGTATACTCGTTTCCTGACTCTCACTCGTAGGTATACCCTTGGACATTGTGGTGCAGTGGTGTCACGGGATCCAAACACCATCCATTAGGTATAATCTTGTGAGGTACCCTTCTATATTGTATATATGAGCCACTATAGGTACCACTATAGACACCATATAGGAACCTTTTTTTGGTGCCTATAGTGGTACCTATAGTGGTACCTATAGTGGGTATATTGACAATATATATATGTATCAGGTTCTCTAAACTCTAAAAAAAGCTAATTGGACAAATTTTAGAGTATAGTACGACACCAGCCCTTGGTCCATGACATCAAGCGCATACATTCCTCTTTCCATTCCTTTAGTTCTTGTTTTTAGGGACCTATTGAGAGATACACCATCCAAATATATAGATATCACAGTAAATACCTCAAAGAATAGGACTCCTTATCTACAAGGCTCAACCACTATAGTATATATGATAGTAATAATTGCTTGGATAGAGTGAATGAAGGGAAAAAATAGACTAAGATGCCAAGTATGATCAAAAGTAGAACAACTAAGTGAATCAGTTCAATAACTGCATCAATATTGCTTGTAAAGCTCTTTCGTCAAGACCATTTCTTGGACTGATTTTTTCCAGTTAGAGTGATAGTGGTTTGGATTAGTGGGGAACTCAACTACTAGCATAATAGTTTTTTCTTTATATTAGTTTCATATTCTCTCCATTAACATTTTATCTATAGATATCCTCTTCTATCTCACTCTTTAGATGATTTTCTTTGGTTGTTTTCTTTCTATTTCATCACTGAGTGTTAATAAAGGATCGAATTGTCTCCCCTAGATCAATGCCTTGCTGCGCATCTCATAATTTGAAATTATCAACTGGATAAATCCATTATTATATTCTAATAGTTGAGACCCTATTGGTCTCTTCGTTTGGACCACTCGAGAAGCAATTTGAGGCCCGAACATGGATTCATTGCAACTCTTCATCATCCCAACATCACCCTACAAGAAAAAACCCCTTACAATAGATAGTCCCCCAATCCACTAACTCCCTCACCAAAAATACATGTACACAAATAACATAGGTCAATAATCCACATCTGCTAGCCTTTGATTGTATGATTTTCTGTATCACTATTTTCGAGCACTTGATGTTGGAGCACTCTAGCCGATATATGTCTATAAAAGGAAATTATTGACTATATTAGATTGTATCTTCATACATTACCAAAATATGGTCAGTACAGTATTAAAGGAGATGATCCATTCACTCATTCATACCCTTTCCCTATAGATTCATTCCCATGGTTCGAGTAATTAAAGAAATATCTCATCTTTGAGGAATTGAGGATTTCACAACATGACTATAGGTCTAGCGGAACTTTTTCTCAAAGTGATGTCTGGGGAGGCCTCCTTGTGAGGATATCTTTGGTTGGGGCACCCATCTATTTAACTATTTAATATGAGTATAAAGTGGAAATATTGAATTTCAGTCAATCAGGAGCTTGACATAATGAGGGCCTGAAGGAGACTTGAGAAGATTCAAGGGATTCACTTCAGTGAGGTCCGCCTTCCTTCTTTCATCTACACTCTCCCCTAATTGTATATCACAAGCACATAATATTGGAAAAATTCTATGGTAGTTACTATGATACTATTCACATCCCAACCTAATCTCTCAACCAATGCCACACAGTACTTGTCCTATCCACCATTCGAGATAAGTATGGTATTAAGAAATTAAGCATTTAATTCATTTGGTTGTAGATGACTTTCAATCTTCCATTCCCAAATAAGTGAACCATTAGTCTGTGTACATAGAAAATCCACACCCAATACACCGATAAATCCAATAATATGACTCATATTTTTTCATTAAATTTTCCTGGGATAATAGGGCCTAGAACCCCCACTTTCAAACATATGTTAGGACCTTCGTCACATACCTATCAGTTTTGAATATCTATCCTCTAGTGAACCTTATCCAGAAGTCACCTATTCTACAAATATAAGTGTTTTGATTATCAATGGAAGGGAATCAAAGAAATACTCCCTCTTCTATTACCAGATAAATGAATAAAAAATGGATTCAACACCAAGGCAGGATTCAGTAAGGTGGAACATGAACAACAAGAGAACTTTGTACTTTGTGATAAGAAGTTCAAGTACCATTGGAGATGTTCAGACCCAGAGGTAGGAAAGTATAATGGAAAATGTTTTTCTAGATTCATTTTCATTTGGCATCTTGTTCTGATTATATTATATATTTGAGCTCCTGATCCATCTTTTGAAACATATGTTGCTATAACAACAACATATTTTCTATTAGTTGTCGCAATATTAGGGGATCTTCTCCCTTTTATGAAGACTATCTTTATAAAAATATAAATTAATAGTGTAGAATCACTACTCACTCTCATTCTTCAAATGGTATCCCTTCTTCCTTGATTTCATCTCTTAGTTTATAAATACATCTTCCTCACCCTTTAAAAAGGATCAGATCTATAGTACTTGACCTTATATAGTTATTTTTCCTCCTTTGTTCTTATTATTTTTTCAGTATTTATTTAATTTGAATAAAAATTTCTTCCATAGTTGACATAGGAAAATACCATCACTAGAAAGACTGACGGATTGAGTGATTACATATGGTAGTAAGCATTACTCCCTACTCCCTTTCGACGAAAATTGTAGGAGAAGAACGATCGATCATCATCATTAGATATTTTAATAAAAATGAATTTAGACTATAAGTCACCCTCCCTTCCTGTCGAACACTCTTACCTCTGGGAGAGATGAAACTTGTTTTTGCGAGTAAAAAGACCCTATTTGGATGGTAATAATGAATAATAGGGGGTGATCTGGGAGTAAAAAAAATACTCCCTCATCCAATCAAAAACATGCCAGGGATTTAGAGTCCATAAGGGGGGGGGGAGTTCCTCAACAAGTGTGAGAGGGATTCACACTCAAACTATTGTTACATATGTTTTAATGAACAAAGAGATATTTTCCTATTATTTTATAATATCCACTATTAAAATAGTACTTAAGCATGATCAGAAAGAAATTTATTTTTTGTCATTGGTATTGAAAGATGTTTTTTTGTGAATTCCAGTTTTCTAACTATAACAATATATACGTCAAGGAAGCAGAAATTCTTCAACTGATTATCATATGTTACATAATTGAATTTCGATTCGATCAAGAAATCAAGATCATAGCCAACCAACATGGGGAATGGGAACCTAGAAATCAATCGAGGACATAATCATAGTTTTTATTCACCTAGATTCATTGGGGATTGAAGGTGGTTGTTGTATCCATTTTCATCTCTTTTTATCAAACCACTAAGGAGGTATTTGTTTGGTGTGCCAAAGTCTCTATTTTGATACAAAGAAATTAAATGAAACTATTATTTTCTAATATTGAGGATATTCATTCCATATTGTCGGTCTGAGTCTTCATTGAATCCCAAACCACAAACTGGGGGAAAGGGAAGCCAATGAAATACACGCACTTACTTTAACTAGTGGGATGACCTTATTACGAATTATGGGAATTGAATGGTGGTAAAAACATAAACTAAAAAAGATGGGGAAATATGTACTAGCCAATCAAATGTAAAAAAAATGAAGCATGATCAATGTCCACCGTTCCAATCAGCTCAAGGTATCTTTCTTAATTCGTTAGCGCAACCTCAGGATAGTCTCATGTAATATTCTATATAGTATAATTTACTTTTTAGATATAGTACTAGTCTTTCTATACCCCCTTCTCGAGCCACTAGAAAGTCAATTTGAGAAAACTTCGGGTCCCTCATGTGAGATGCTTTCAAGGCTCTCTGTTGTCACACTGAACTGGCCATCAAATTGATATCCTTTGATTAGATATGAGGATGCTGGCCCATATTCTCACTTAGTTTCTTGGGAAAATTTTCAATAATTGAATCTGACTAGGGTCATAACCAGTGAAGACAATTTTGTTTCTATTCTATATCCATCTTTCTTTTGTATTGCTTTATGCTTCCCCCTTCCTAGTGGGTTCATTTTCGATCTCAGCTGAGCCCCGAAGTCGGTCATTATTTCCTAAAAAGTGTAGTGTTAATCTATGATCCCTTATTATCCTCTCCCATGATATAGGTAATGAAATTATCCTTCCTAAAACTAAAGGGGAATACGAGTCAGGGGTAGAGTGTTTTTTTGTTTCATCAGTTTCCCAAAGGAAATGGGCTTAGGGGGGTCATTAATTGGCTATAGCTGGAATAAAAACATGTTCTTTTCCTAAACCTTTGAATCCCTTATATATAAGTAGCAGTAACATATATATACAGGCTTATAACCTCACCATAAAGGTGAAATATATATATCAAGGGTCTATAAACCCTATTCGGTTTAGAAAGGGTCAGATCTAAACGAACCTAATGACTGAGGACTAATTCTTCCTTATTTATCATTAAGAATTATTAACTAGAAGGGAATGTGAAGTGGATTTTAGTTTGGGGAATTAGATTTAAGGGAGTAAGAAAGATACCTTAATCGATTCTCATGTGAAAGATAAATACATCTCTTCTTCTTATCATTACTCTACTCTATTAGTACTTTTATAGATCTCTTTATTTTGTTAGCTAATACTGGCATTTTTGACGTTACTAGACTAGTTGTATCTCTCTTTCAGACCATTTATTTTCCTTTATTATTATTAGTAAGATACCTTGACTTCTTTAATGAGTGTAGTATCTAGCCTTCCTAGTCTTCTATGCCTTAGTATCTTGGCTTTCCTCTTTTTTCTATTAGTGTTGGACTTCATCTTTTGGAATTAGTGTATGTCCTTATGTTTAATTGTAATGCTAATGACACTAATGACACGCTTTCAGATTTTGGTACTAATGAGCTACCTTACCATTACCCATCTATAGGGTACTAATAGTAATCTATGGCTACCCTATATTAATTTTGTCTCTTATTTGATAAAGAACTCCTGATCTACGACCATCCACTTTTCATGGATTTACCTGCACTTATTACATGCTATGTTTGACAAATAGAATGTTTGAGCTTATTTCCCTACCTATCTTCTAATTTTTATGAATATTATGACTAGGACTGGTGATCTTCCTTTCTTACCAACTAAAGGTGACTAAACTAACTTAATACTTTCATAATATCTAGCTGAGTGAGTCCAATCTCCTAGTTTGAACTCAATTTGAGGGTAGAATATGGAAGAGTACCGTAAATAGTAAGGTTCTGAAGGAGAATGAAAGAGATAGAAAGGATGAATTTAATAGTTTAATTGCGTATTTCCTTCGTGAGGGATACAAAAAAATTTATTTGATATGAAAAACATAATAGGCTAGCATCATCCAATGTAAGTAATCTATACCTTTTGGGATGTGGAAGTCTGCTATAGAATTATAAGAGGAGATCTTGATAAGGAGTTGACAAGATGAATTCGTTAAGAGTGGAACATTAGGGATGGTTAGGTAGAGATGTATTTGCACTAGTGGAGACTAATTATTTCATTATAATATATTGAAAGATATGAATATGTTGGTTGCATTCCCCCAATTTTTATAGTTATCCCAATGAAAAAATTGAAAGAGTCATGCATAACCCTTTAGAACCCTTATATATTAGTAAAATATAATTATATATAAGGTTATAGAACCTCAACCAAGTAGTAAGCGATTACGCTATCCTAGGAAGAAATATAGACATTCAATAAGAGCTACCCTAATGCAACTCAACTCGGATAGGAAGCAAGAATTACTGAGTCTATTTCCGAAAAAATATGTGACATAACCCTTTTTGACCATAGGAAGATGGTTCAGTCAGTGCCTCCTAAAAAGTAGTATCGAATAAAAGATAAGAGTTAACTTAGAAAAGTACAAATCAATTGTAGTCCCATTGCGACCTCCCAGTGATAATCACAGAAAAGGAAGATAAAAAAAGGAAGATAAAGACGAGTTAGGTTAACAACATATAGAATAAGATAAATAATGTAGCTTTCTCACTCTCTGAACTATGAAAGTTGTCACATAGTAGGTTTAGATCTAGTTAGAGTGTTCAATTTAGTTATATGGGATCATCATTGAATTATATCAAAACTGGAAGTAGAAAGAAAGAGAAAAAAAAGATGCAATTCTAACACCAACGTTAGATAGGAACCAAACTCTCTAATGACGTTCCTAATAATCCAATGAGGCTAAAAAAAGAATAATAGAAAATCATTGCTGATAATGGACAAGGTGGGTGGGGTAGGAATGACATGCAGCCTTCCCTAGGCAAGGAAAAGAGTGAGGAAAGTCGGCGTCCAGTAGAATGAGCTTAGCCCTATCATGTCCAAAAGTTATAGTACTCACAATCGTAATAGTATGGTCATAGAAGAGATACAAGGTTCATTTACCAATTAGGAAAGAGATATTCTATCCTACATGCCCCTATCTACAAGAAAATAGATAGCTATATATAATGGGTTCCCTTTCATCCTATAACCTTCAGACACTAAAGGAGAAAGAGAGAACTCACTAGAAATGAAGCTTACAATCCTTAAAGAGCTAAAAGTGAAGTTAAGTTAATCAAATTAGAGAGACTAATTTAAGGGAGTTAGGACAACTAAGTACCTTGAACTTTGTATCATGCATTCAACTATAATAGGGATGATACCTACTAAAGACTATGCAAAGACACATAAAGAATTCAAAGTTGGTTTCATGCAACAACAAGCCTTTTTTGATTTATGGGGTGATCTTAGAGAGAGTTGGTCGAATCCATTGAATTACAATGACATATCAAATTTATAATTTATGGTTTTCCATAGCCTCCATAATTGACTGGGAAGAACTGAACTCCTCATTCTTGTTCTGATTGGATTCTGATTTATTGAGATAATTCTCTTCATGATTCAGCTAATACAAATCAGGTATGTCATAAATATTAACTTGAGGCTAAGGATTCTTTTTTAGAATAAAATATGTAGTATTCATCTTTGATCGGAGGCCCTCTTGAGAGGATGACTTCAGGGTAACCAGTTTCTTTCTTTCTGCACCTATGTTTATGTTCCTCTTCAAATTCAAACTCTATGACTTGTATGGATTGGCAACAGTTCTTGCAGTTACAGACATCCCAGTGGACGTGGGTTTCTTCAGCATCCTCTGAATAGATATATTGTGATTAGTCCTTTGCCGATGACAAGAAAGGTTGAATTTACCTACTTTTGACTATCCTTGTAAAGAACCAGAATTTCCATGTATTTTTTAAATAAATGGTAATTTTACAAGTCTGTGAAAATTTACGGCAAATGATTCTGAGGCTCGGAGTGCCTGGAATAAATTTCTAAACTTTTTTCCAGGTACATTTAGTAAATGTGCGAGTGGGTTTTTTTCTATGCTTTGAACCGGTTCTCAGAATTGAAATCCAAGGGCACCGTTGAACTCTCAGCGCTAGTATTTGCTAAATAAGACTTTCACCTCGACGATAATTAGTCAAGGGTGAAAGTTAATTTTTGGGTTTTTCATGGGAAGATTAGAATAAAATAAAGTGTGTAACATTTTATTTTATTTTTTTTTGAAACTCCCATGTGGAAGTTTCACAAGTGGGGTCCACCTGAATTAACCTCCCTTGAGAGGTTATAGTGGTGGGGACCACCCGATCCTAACCTCCCATGAAGGGTTATGGTGGTGGGGACCACCCGAGGATTAAACCTCTTGAACTCCCCTCCTAATGGAGGAGAAACCTCTCAACTCCCTCTTTAATGTGTAGGAGCCTCTTGAGCTTCCTCCACATTAATTATGCCAACATACCACATTAGTCTTTTTCCAACTTATGTGAGAGTGCCAAAATAATTTCTTCTTATGTAAATTATATTGGCACCTCTTTCATTTTTTTGGGTGGAATTGTGAGAGGAGAAACCTTGGAGGATTACACTTCTTCTATGAAGAACGCCCCTCCCACAAAGAATGTCGACTTAGACTTCTTCCTCAGGACAACCTCCAATGAGGAACATCTTCGACTATGATGAACCGACGCACAAGCCTGGGATTGGAGGTGTGTGGCAGAAGAGACGAACATCAACAACTTCAACTTATTCTCACACCAACATCAATGAACAATCCAAGGTAGGGGTTTACTACAATATGATTATCACTTTCCATGTTCTCCCCTTCTATTTTTTTGCAGGATTGGGAATGGTGATTGATTAGGATTGTAGGGAGGGTATTTGATTATTATTTTTCTTTACCCATTCTTGATACTCTTCTTCTTGTTGAGCTGCTTGCTACTGCTCTAATGTGGAGAGTGCGGGCCAAACTAACATGGACCATCCTCTTCTCAATTCTTGTGATGAATTGCAGTGTTCTACGCGATGGAGGAGGATGGCGACCAACCACAATGGGGCACGAGAACAGCAGCCGACACCACCGCTGGCCGCGACGTAGGTGATAGTTCCACTCCACGACTGCTGCCGCAGTGGCCTCTCCACACCGCCCCGGCAGAACCGCGGCCTTGCCGCGCAGCCTCGGCTGAACCACGGCCTTTCCGCGCCTCCCAGGTCAAACTGTGGCCTCACTGCGCCGCCCTAGACAAACTGCCACCACGTCCTCGCCGTGCCGCCCTGGCCGAACCGCCACCGTGGTGGAATCGCCATGTCACTATGGCCGCGCTGCTGCCGCGGCCTCACTGAACTGCCTTGGCTGAACCGCCATCATCGTGCCACTATGGCCGCACTGCCGCCACGACCTCACCGAACTGCCCTCGCTGAACCGCCATTGCCGTTTCACTATGCAGCCCATGCTATGCCACCTCGTGGCCTCACCGAGCCACCCCGCATCCAGCTGCACTTCCGTGGTCACCAGTGGCCCTCCATAGCCCCCCTCATGGCCTCCAGGTCCACATGGCCTCTGAGACCCCTGCGGCCCCTCACGGGCCACCCAACACGGGCTGATTCGGACACAGCGGGTCAGACTGGGTCAACCCGAACCAGACCCGGACCAGATACGACCCTATACTTTACTTGGGACTTAACATTGGCACCAAACATCCATTTGAAAAACCGTCAGTGGCGCTGGAAATCATAGAGTGAGACGGTCCCTTTGGTATACCCCACTAGAGTTTTGGATAAATTTGGGGAACAATCGGGTTGGATCGGGCATGAATCCAACCGGGCCCTCGGGACTTAATGTCTAATAACTCATAGACTGGGCGTCCGAATGAAGCGATGTATATTACTCTGAGACCCCTATGATGTGGTGTTCCTTTGAGATACTTCTTCATGTGACATAGTGGAATTTGGAGAATCGACAAGTGGCTTGGGGAGGAGACTCTCCCAGAGATGAGCAAGACTAGTGTAGTAATCCAGTAGCTGGATGTGACAAGAATAGTGTTCCAAGATACCCTGTGTGGGTCAGATCCTAGAAAAACTATCCGGGTCAGCTCTTAGCGATCCTATGTATGTCAGATCTAGTGATCCTATGTGGGTCAGCTCCTAGAAATCCTATGTGGGTCAGCTCCTAGTGATCCTGTGTGGGTCAGCTCCAGCAATCCTGTGTGGGCCAGCTCCTAGCGATCATGTGTGGGTCAGATCCAGTGATCCTGTGTGGGTCAGCTCATAGAGATCCTTTGTGGGTCCGATCCTAGCGATCCAATGTGGGTCAGCTCCAGCAATCCTGTGTGGGTCAGCTCCTAGGGATCCTATGTGGGTTAGCTCTAGTGATACTGTGTGGGTCAGCCCCTAGCGATTCTGTGCAGGTTAGCCGCAAATCCTCTTAATGGAGTAAGATGATTTAGTAGTTACATCTAATAATCTCTACTACTATACCTAAAGATATACCTGGTGTGAGATGAGTTAGTACCTTTGTGTTTTCCTCATGATTGAGATATATTACTTGAAAACTCAGGTATATGTATTGGCATATCCCTAAGTAGGATTATCTTTTGATTTCATACTTTTTGGTTTAGCCTTGGTGTATTTTGTGAGACCTTGAGGGTCTCAGGGTCCCTAATAAGTATCATTATACTCACCCCTGAACGAGCTATTCCCTCACCTTGTTGTGTTAGATGCAGACAATGGACAACATTGACTGAGGACGAGGGTACCGGGACTGGACGGTGCTCAGAGGTGGACCATACAACGTGTAGGTACGCAGAGGATACGGGTGGATGTGGAGTGTTGAGGAGGAGATCTGTACCTACCCTTTAGGTAAGAACCCCGGAGGATGATCTATTATCTATTTTTTTCTTTCTTTAGTTGTATTGCATTTCAGCTGTACTTGTACTTTCCAGTTGGTCTTGTATTCTAGCCCCTTTTTACTTAATGTACTCACTTGTTTACTATACAGTTGACTTGCATTCATTTCTTGCTGTGTTTTTGGTTGCGCATGTTTACAGGTTATAAAGGAAACGTCATCCTAGTTTTAGGGAATATGCCTTTGGTGCTAGTCACCAGCTCCTAGCTTATGGAAGGAGGGCTTTTGGTAGTCATGGCATGGCCCCCAGGGGAACGGGTCGTGAAAAATTGGTATAAGAGGAGTCGGTTCTACCATAGAACATAGGACACAAATCATTATTTTTAACAGAAATAGTGTTAAGTGTAGTGATCGTGGTTATCAATTAAGGGAATCCAGTGTTGGTGCTGCGGCTGACGTATCCATAAACAAGGACCATGACTTCTGATTTCTAACTCAGTGCATGAAAACACTGATTGTGTGTGTGTATCCAAGAGTTTTCTTTGTGATCTCTTGAGTCAGATCACTAGGTATATCTTATTTAACATGGCACACCTATTTCATTTCAAGATGCCTCTGCGTAGACTGCCATCTAGGGTTTTGAGAGTTTTACGCACTGATATCCCACCGAGCGACGTGGCCTTGGTGCAGGGTCCCTTTCCAGTAGAGGCACCCGCGGAGACACTAGCGGTACTATTACCCATTGGGCCACCGATTCCAGCAGCCCCAGTAGCAGAGGGTGCACTCTGCTTAAGCACATTGGATGAATTACATCGCCAGAGGCCGCCCAGGTTCAGGGGAGAGATAGACCCATATGCAGCTGAGTATTGGTTGGAGGCTGTGGTGAGAGTCTTCCAACTAGTATGGACACCAACCTATCTCATGGTGATCCTCGCCTCCACCCTTCCACATGAAGGGGCGGGTAGATGGTGGAGCTTGATGCTCCAGGTTCATGACGAGGTTATTTTCTTTGGGCAGACTTCAATAACCTATTTCGGGTAGAGTATTTCTTAGTGACTCTTCGTGCAGTGTGCATATATGAGATTCTTCATCTGTAGTAGGGAAAAATCACTATAGCTCAGTACTCAGCGAGGTTCACTGACCTCTCATGCTACATCACAGATATGGTGCGGGACCCATTATTTAGGGCCCAGACCTTTGAGCTGGGACTCAGGTGAGAGATCAAGGATTTGATGATCTCACTCAGCATCCCAATGTAGGAGTGGGTGTTAGAGAGATCCCTCTTAGTGGAGAGTTTCCTTGATGAGTAGTGACCAGCAGTGAGACGCACTACTAGTCATCACGTAGAGGAGTCTTCTATAGTTGGAAGCAGACATATGTCATAGAGGTCTAAGAGGACCTGAACTACAAGTGGATGACTATATGATTTTGGGTCGGTTGTGTGGGGAACCCCAGATAGATCCAATCATACCAGGAGCAAGCAGTGTTTCACATGCAGCAGGCAGGGTCACATGGCTTGTGACTATTCGACCCGCTGTACGAATGATCCGCAGACGGTCGAAGGACCAACCAGGCAGAGATAGAGGTTCAACTGAGGAGTTCCGCAGGGAGAAGGTAGACGTGGTAGAGGAGCTGGTCGTGCAGCTGGCGGTGGGCGACGATTCGGGATGTTACCGCCACCACCACCAGAAGGTCCACCCCGACCATAGGGAGTTAGTGGACGGGGGTGAGATCAGCTCCGGGCAGCTGAGGCCTACGATCATGGTGCTCCAGAGATGATATAAGGTACGATATATGTCTACTCCATCTTATATATAGTCTTATAGACACAGGTGTCAATCATTATTTTATTTCCACTACCCTCGTTCAGAGCTCAGAGATTCTGACGGAGCCGTTGTCTCGATCCTTACATCTAGAGACTCCTACAGGAGCAGATTTGACATTTATGTACTGGTTCCGACAGTGCGATATTACTCTAGGAGGTGAGAAATTCGGCTGAGATCACCCAGTAGTGGCGTCAAGGCCTTACGACATCATCTTGGGTATGGACTGGTTATCTACAATCCATGCACAGATTGACTGTATTAGGTGCAAAGTGCGGTGTGTCTGCACGGATGAGACCATGTTTACCTTCACCGGTGAGAAGGGATCCTATGCAACACAGGATGGACTTACCCAGAGGAGAGTGCAGCCAATTACTCGTCAGTTGGATAGCCTTACCCTTGGAGCATTTGATGTGGAGAGTCTGAGCTATCTTGTAGTGGTGGACCAGTACACGGATGTTTTCCCTGATGATGTTCTGGGTCTACCTCCTCAAAGAGAGGTGGACTATTACATTGACTTTTACCCCAGGATGACACCGATATCTACACCAACATATCAGATGGCTCCTGCGCAGCTTCGTGAGCTGTGATTATAGCTAGAGGACTTGCAGGGTAAGGGATTCATACGGCCCGGTGTTTCTCCTTGGGTAGCCCCAATTTTTTTTTCTTAGAAGGAAGATGGGAGCTTGAGAATTTGTGTCAACTATCAGCGCCTGAACCTAGTGACCATGAAGAACAAGTACCCACTCTTAAGGATTGATGATCTCTTTGATCAGTTGAAGGGATCATAATGGTTCTTGAAGATAGACCTCAGATCAGGCTATCACTAGCTCAGAGTACAGGATGAGGATGTGTAGAAGATGACTTTTAGATGTCGGTACGACCATTTAGAGTTCTTAGGTATGTCGTTCGACATAAAAATGATCCAACAATGTTCATGGGACTCACGAATATGATCTTTCAGCCATACCTTGATCGCTTTGTAGTAGTCTTCATTGACGACATTCTGATATACTTGGATATTGAGGAGGAGCATGCCTATCATTTGCAGGTAGTACTAGACACACACTGAGAGCACCATATTTATGGTCTCTCAAAGTTTTAGTGTTGGATCTGAGAGCTTAAATTTATGGTACATGTCATATCGGAGGCTGGAGTTTTAGTGGATCTAGAGAAAATTGAGGCAGTACTTGCTTGGGAGCCACCTAGGAGTGTGATGGAGGTACAAAGTATCTTGGGTTTGGATGGATACTATTGGAGGTTTGTGCCAGATTTCTCTAGAGTTTCAGCACCACTATCAGCATTGAAAAAGAAGGGTAAAAACTTCGATAGTTTGGAGGAATTCCTGTTGAGTTTTCAAGAGCTGGGGTAGAGGCTGATTAGTAACCCCATCTTAAGGCTTCTATAGAGGGCGTAGGGTACGTAGTCTACTGTGACTCATCCGGGACCAGACTCGGATGTGTCCTGATTTAGGAGCTAACAGTGATCACATAAGGTTCTCAACAGCTAAGACATCATGAACAGAACTACGCTACCCATGACCTGGAGTTAGTAGCAGTGGTCTTCACCTTTAAGATGAGGCAACACTATATGGTGGATGATTGTTTTATAGTGTACTCTGATCACAAGAGTCTCAGGTATATCTTCTCTCAGAAGGACCTGAACCTGAGACGTTAATGTTGGCTTCAGTTTCTCTAGGACTATGACTTCGAGATAGTCTATACTTCTTGGAAGGGGAATGTTGTGGCAGATGCACTTAGCAGGATGTCTAGTATACAGCTACTAGGCAAGGTGACAAAGCAGCTGGCTGCTTTGCAGATATCCTTTGTGGATAGAGATGGATCATTTTTCTTTCAGTCTCTTACAGTCACTCCCCCACTTCTTCAGTGAGTTAGGGAATCGTAGTGTGGGGATGGTGACTATGAGGCACAATGTGCTCAGATATTCATGGGATAGGCACCTGATGGATTTTCTGAAGGTGGGGAGCACGTCATCCTCTTCAGAGGATGTACCATGGTACCAGTGTAACTTTAGGAGGAAGTGTTGAGGGAGTTCCACACATCCCCTCTAACAGTACATCTAGGAGTGGAAAAGATGTATCAGGATCTCCGATGACCACACTGGTGGCCAGAAATGAAGAAAGTAGTTGTAGAGTTTGTCTCTCGATGCCTCACTTGTCAGCATGTGAAGGCAGGGAATCAGGTACCAGCAGGCTTGGTTCAGGCTTTGGAGGTCCCAGAGTGGAAGTGCGATGGGATATCCATGTACTTCATGACATAACTTCTACGTACATCTAGAGGTCATGACTCTATCTGGGCAATCGTCGAATGACTCACAAAGTCGGCCCACTTCTTACCGATCAGAGAGCCGGGTTCAGTAGAGAGCTTGGGATGCCTCTATGTGTAGGATATTGTGTGGCTACATGGGGTACCCTCAGTGATTGTCTTCGATCATGATAAAATTTTTACATCCCATCTATATAAGGGGTTGTAGAAGGCTTTCGGGATGCAGCTTCATTTGAGCACCGCCTTCCATCCTTAGACGGATGGTGAGACTGAGCGGAACATTCAGACCCTTGAGGACATGCTCCGTGCTTGTGTCTTTGACTTCGGTCTCAGTTGGGAGGATCACTTACCTTTGGTAGAGTTTGCGTACAACATCATCTATTACTCCACCATTTGGATGGAACATTTTGAGATGTTGTACGAGAGACCTTACAAATCACCTTTGTGATGGACTGACCCAAGGGAGTCAGCACTAGTGTGACCAGAGATGGCACGTGCTACCACAGAGATGGTGTAGATCATCTAGGAGCGGATGAAGACTTCATAGAGCAGGAAGAAGTCATATGACGATAGGAGACAGAGACCTCTGGAGTTCGAGGATGGAAACCACGTCTTTCTATGGGTCTCACCTCGACGAGGTTTACGAAGATTTGGCTCAGGCAGAAAGTTGTCTCTGAGGTTCATCAGACCTTTTCAGGTTCTCAATAGAGTTGGCGAGGTGGATTACCGCTTAACTCTTCCACCTCAGTTTCACTGGGTGCATGATGTCTTCCACATATCTCAGCTGAGGAGATACGTGCATGACCCTTCCCACCACATCGACCATAGAGAGCTGGACATTGACGATGGGGAAACGTTTATGGAGGTTCCAGTGGAGATTGAGAATCGACAGGAGAGGGTCCTTCATGGATGGTCGATACCCCTGGTGCGTGTTTACTGATAACACAGAAACCTCCAGGAGAGTACATGTGCATGGGAGGCTCTGATGCGTGCTCAGTACCCCAACTTTTTTACCTAGTTTGAGTTGTGGATTATGAGGACATAGAGCCCTGAGGTGGGGATAATGTAAACACTTGATACTTCAATGTAATTTTTTTAAATAAATGGGAATTTTACGAGTCCACAAAAATTGACTCCACGTGATTTTGAGGCCTGGAGTTCCCAGAATGAATTTTTGAACTTTTTTTAAGGTATGTTAAGTAAAATTGAAAGCGAGGTTTTTATAAATTTTGAACCAGTGCTCGAAATTGAAATACGAGGGCACCGTTGAACTCGCAACGCCAGTATTTTCTTAAGAATACTTTCACCTCGATGTTAGTTGGTTGAGTGTGAAAGTTAATTTTTGGGTTTTTGTGTGAAAAGAATAAAATAAAATTAAGTATGTAACATTTTATTTTATTTTGTTTTGAAACTCCAATGTGGATGTTTCAGAGGTGTGGAAAACCTGAATTAATTTCCTTTGAGAGGTTATAGTGTTGGGGAACACTCGATACTAACCTCCCATGAGAGTTTATGGTGGTGCGGACCACCCAAGGCTTAAACCTATTGAACTCCACTCTTAGTAGAGGGGAAACCTCTCAACTCCCTCTTTAATGTGGAGGAGCCTCTTGATATTCCTCCACATTAATTATGCCAACACACAACATTAACTTTTACCAACTTGTGTGAGTGTGCCACCATAATTTATTCTTAAGTTAATTATATTGGAACCTCTTTCATTTTTTTGGGTGGAATTGTGAGAGGAGAAACCTTGGAAGATTACAATTCTTCCACGAAGAACGCTTTTCCAACGAAGAACAATGAATTTGACTTCATCCTCAGGACACCCACCAACGAGGAACATCTTCGACTACGACGAACCGACGCATGAGACTAGTATTGGAGGTGTGTGGAAGATGAGACGAACGTCAACAACTTCAACTTTTTCTCACACCAACGTCAACGAACAATCCAAGGAAGAGGTTTACTACAATATGATTATCACTTTCCATGTTCTCCCCTTCCAATTATTTTTCAGGATTGGTAATGGTGATTGATGAGTATTGTAGAAAGGGTTTTTGAATATTTTTCTTCTTTACCCATTCTTGATACTCTTTTTCTTGTTGAGCTGCTTGATACCACTATAATGTGGAGAGTGTGGTCCAAACTAACATGGTTCGTCCTCTCCGTAATTCTTGTGATGAATTGTGGTGTTCTTTATGATGGAGGAGGACGACCACCAACCACGAAGGGGCACGAGAACAGTGGCTGACACCACCGCCGGCTGCGACAAAGGGTATGACACAACGGTGCCGCTCCACGACCACCACCACCGCGGCCTCACCGCGCCACCCCTGCCGAACCGTGGCCTCACCGCGTCACCTCAGCCAAACCATCGTCGCTGCCTCACCACGCCTCCCGGGACGAACCGCCGCTGCGGCCTCGCCATGCCACCCCGGCTGAACCGCTGTAGTGACCTCACCGTGTCGCCCAGGCCATGCCGACTCACAGAGCTTCCCCTCGGAAATCCGCGCCGTAGCAGCCTCCAGTAGCCCTCCACGGCCCCCTCGTGACCTCCGCAACCTCGCGGCCTCCGCGACCCTCGCGGCCCCTCGTGGGCTACCCAACACGGGCAGAGCCCGAACTAGCGGGCTGGGCCACCCCACGTGGGCCGGGATGGCCCATCGGGTTTGGCCGAGTCGACCCAGGCCAGGCCGGACTAGGTCGGTCCGACCGAGTCAGACTGGACCCAGATGAGATACGACCCTATACTTTACATGGGCCATAACTTTGGCATCGTTAATCCATTTAATGAACCGTCAGCGGCGATGGAAATAATTGAGCAAGACGGTCCCTTTGGTATACCCCACTAGAGTTTTGGATAAAGTTGGGGAACGATCGAGTTAGATTGAGCACGAATCCAACCAGGCCCTCGGGACTTAAATGCTAATAACTAAGAGACCGGGCGTTCGAATGATGCGTCGTCTGTTACATTGAGACCCCTATGACGTGGCAGTCTATTGAGATACTTCGTCATGTGACATTGTGTTAATTGGAGAATCGACAAGTGGCTTGGGGAGTGGACTCTACCAGAGACGAGCAATCCTTGTGTGGAAACCCAGTAGTTGGATGTGACGAGAAGAGTTCTCCTAGCTATCCTGTGCAGGTCAGCTCCTAGCGAACCTGTTCAGGTCAGCTCCTAGAGATCCTATGTGGGTCAGATCTAGAGATCCTGTGTGGGTTAGCTTCTAGAGATCCTGTGTGGGTCAGCTCCTAGTGATCCTGTGTGGGTCAGCTCCAGCGATCCTATGTGGGTTAGCTCCTAGTGATCCTGTGTGGCTCAACTCTAGTGATCCTGTGTGGGTTATCTCCTAGTGATCATGTGTGGGTCAGCTCTTAGCAATCTTGTGTGGGTCAGCTCTAGTGATACTGTGTGGGTTATCTCCTAGTGATCCTATGTGGGTCATCTCCAGTGATCCTGTGTGGGACAACTCCTAGCGATTCTGTGCAAGTTAGAAAAAGAGCCTCTTAACAGAGTAAGATGACATAATAGTTACATATAATAATCTATACCACTATACCTAAGGATATACCTATTATGATCTGAGTCAGTACCTATGTGTTTTCCTCATGACTGAGATAGATTACTTGAAAACTCAGGTATATGTATGGGCGTATACCTATGTAGTGTTATCTGTTGAATTCATACTTTGTGGTTTATCCTTGGTGGATTTTGTGAGACCTTGAGGGTCTCTGGGTCCCTAATAAATATCATTATACTCACCCCTGCATGGGCTATGCCTGCACCTTATTGTGTTGGATACAGATGACGGACAACACTGGCTGAGGACGAGGTTACCAGGACTGGATGGTGCTTGGAGGTGGACCATACGACATGTCGGTACACAGAGGAGATGGGTGGACGTGGAGTGCTGAGGAGGCAATCTATACCTACCCTTCAGGTAGGAACCTTGGAGGATGATCCAATAGCTATCTTTCTATTTCTTCAGTTTTATTGCATTTTAGTTGTACTTTTACTTTCCAATTGGGCTTGTATTCTTCCCCTTTTTTACATATTGTACTCACTTGTTTACTATACAGTTGACGTGCGTTCATATCTTGCTGTGTGTTTGGTTTCATGTGTTTATAGGTTATAAAGGAAATGCCTTCCCTGTTTTATGGAATATTCCTTTGGTTCTAGTCGCTATCCCCTAGCCTATGAAAGGCGAGCTTGGGGTAGTCATGAAACGGGCCTCGTGGGAATGGTTCTGACAATCCTCTTAGCTTTAGATAAACTTACATATGTTTTTTTTATTTTTATAGCCTTTTCCTATTCACTTTTCTATCCAATGCTTACCGGAGGTTATCATGGATACTTATGGCAACAGTTCGTCATCTATGATCCATAAATGAAATTTGGTCCTTGAAGATGTGATGAGTTGAGAGGGATTAAATGATCTTTCCTTATTACCGATTTCATTACTAGGTGGACCAGAAACACTACTTCCAAGTGGAGGAAGTTAATTATGTATCATGTTTTTATTTTCATCTGAGGTCTCAAACTTCAACAACTCTTTATCAAGGACCCTATGTTTTAAATTGAGGCATCGATTATTCCAGTGCCAAGGGGATCCCATGTGATAATCGCATCTACAATTTGTATTATAGTATCTTGGAGGAGGGTATGTCGGTGGTCAATGGAGGTATGGGTGTGACCAAATTAGTTGATAATAGCTGGGGGTGAAACTACGACAGGGCCAATTTCAATGTACTGAATTTTTTTGGGTGGATTGGTGGAAGGAAGAGGGTTGGATTTTTCATTTTCTCTAAATTCGTTATTGTATTGCTGAAACTACAGGGAATAAAAATAATCCCGAGGTGTCACTTCTACATAATTCTTCTGTGGAACTTTCTGCGGTGGTAGAATGTAAGACTGAGATAGCTCAGACAACACATATGTGGTCTGGATTTGTGTGAAATAAATTATGTATTGGGATTCAGTAGTGATCATCTGAACATTTGTTACTTTCTGTGTTGATTCTTGTCTTTTGGGGTGATCCATATTCCACGAGTGTTTAGCGAGCTACCAAATAAAATAGAAGTGTTTGTCACACTTTTTCTTAAAGAAAATTTACATAGTGTGGGTAAGAAATTCCTTCCTTAATATGACAACCTATTCAAAGTGCATTATAGATCTAAGATCTCACTTGGTGGATATGTGAAGGTCATTTGGATCAAAGCACTCATAGAGAATAATTACTGAGAATAGAAGGATGGAATCATGCAAAGTGGTACATCTGTTTTTTAGCTATGAAAGACCGCAACATCCTCTATCAGATAGATTGAGAGAGGAATACTCTATCACATGGTTTCTCACTATTAGAAGAGTACTAAGCCTTTAAATCCCTTTAGGTAGTTTTGAATTAATTTTTATTTAGTAGATTCATTTATTTCTGTTTTTATGTAGCTCTCTCTTTATATCTTACCAAATGGGTGCTTGATGCTCCAATTTTTCTGAAGCACTATTGCGCTATTCTCTTTTATTCCCTTTCTAAATAAGGTCTTTAGAATGGTTTTAATTAGCTATCCAATTTAATGAAATAGAAGTTGTGACTCAAACTGTGATTTCAAGCGCCACTTCTGTTTATTATATTATTTTAAGTGATGGGTAAACACATTTGTTGTGATTCATCTAACTAGCATAGCTTAGATTCCACGAAACCTCTAGCATCAATTAAATTACATAAAAATAATGTTCTAGGTTTTAGTGTGTGGTCCTTGACTGGTTTTTATCTATTGTTTGTTGATTGAGTGTAGCTTGACTAGGCATGTGCATGCCTTATGGTGAACAAGACTGAAAACTGTGTATATATATAAATAAGAGTTTTCTTTTTCTTAAAAAATCAGAGCTCTTAACCAGTTACATAGAATAAGAGGAACTAAACTCAATCCCCTTTTGGGTTCCAATATCCTATTTAGAAATAGATACTATTTCTGAAGCTTCTAGAGTTGTTTAAGCTTCTAAAGGTTGAACTAGATTGGATGAGCCTATCTCAGTCTCCCCCATTTTAAATATGGGGGGGTAATCAAACTTATTCATGGTTAGTCAACATAATTTCATAGGACCGACAATAAAACCAAAGTGGTTCAACTATACGGCCTTTAAACTCCTTGAATAGACCACATTCTTATGATCATAGTTGTCATAATGTTTTTGGCTCACGACCTTGATTCCCTTAAGAGGAGGGTAATTTTCTGTAATTACGTTTTTCAACCCTGTGAATCTTGATTAAATAATAATTCTACTAATAGGAGACAACCTGAACTCCCTAAAAATCAGTCATTTTACTTCTAGGTGTGACACAATTTGATCATTTGGATGTCCATATTATATGGGAAAATCATGTTCAGTAATTTTTCTACTATATCCTACAATTCTACATTGGATCTTCCGAGATGTAAGAGCCCTAGTTGAAGTGCAAGGGATGCTAGGTCTATAAGCAGAAGAAAGAAGGCAACCCTCTCTTTGGATTTTGTTTGGCATAGAATGGGGCCTATTTAGTTTAGGGTGGGCCCTTTTCCATTTTATTTTGGGGTATCAGAAATAAAGTAAATACCAAGAGATTTCAAATTCACTCTGTATCCCGATCTAGTATATTCTTAGTATAGAAGATTCTAATCACGCCTCACCCCTGCTTAACGCTTCACTCTAAGATCCGGTAAATAATTTCATCCATGAACCATTTTGGGTTCCATTGATCTATCTCAGACCATATTATATGAACGCTCTTTATTCATCCTCCACTGAAATAAAATATTGTTAATCAAAATATGCCATATCCGATCTTCTTTGGCCTTTTATTCTGGAGTCATCCATGGTGGGATTTTGATTTCCTTGTCCACATGGCTTGTCGGAGCTCACTTCAACCATCTGTGAGCCTGGAAATCTAGGATCCTAATAAGACTCTCTTACCATTTACTTAATCGCTGACCTATTATGAAAAAGGTATGGAGTTATGGAACATTTAGGTAAACCCAACCCCATCCTTTTCTCAGGTATTTTCAACAAGACACATATAAATAATCCTAATTGAAACTTTTAATTACAGAATAAAACCATGGGACTCTCTACAGGCCCCTCAGCTTCTTTGGCCCGTTCATCTAACATTTTCATTCAGGAGTACCATATATCCTAAAAGGGAAAAGATCAGAATGCCTCATTATTCCTTCTTCCAATGAACTTCAATTCATCACATAGAGAAGGAAAGGCTAGGAAAATTAGTCCAAGATCAAAGCCATGCTTAGTATTTTATTATCCCAATCCTCTTTCACTATCTTCTTCTAACTATACCTCTTTGTTAGACACTAATGGATAAACAAAGTCAACTACTACTGTGGTACTAAAATTTCTTCACCAGGGTAAAAAGATGGAACTTCTGCTGGTGAATTTTTTTCTTTGACTAGACAATGAAAAATTAGAAAAATTAAGTCAATTGCGAGAAATCCCCTTAGCTTGTTTGTCATATTGATCAGGTGAGTCTATTAGCATATGACTTGATTTGTGCTGAGCCCATTCATTTTTATGTGGTGTGATGATGTGATTACTTAACTTGCTAGGGGAATGAATAAGATGATGTCAAGAGATTGAAAGGATCCCTGTCTGGTTATAAAGGGAATCACACTAAATAAGGAACAATATTTCGAATAGTTAGGAAAAAGACCTAAGAGTATTTCACTCCTTCACCTGCGATAAAGTTTCTTTCGATCCTCCTCCTCCTCATAAAAAACAAGTGACCCTCCAAGAGATGAGAGAAAGAATGATTAGGTGCATGTCTCAACAAAAAAAAATGAAGTTTTAGGTCACTAACTATATACTTCCAACTAGAATGGAATAGTAGAGATAACAGAAGTTGTATGTGAGATTCAAAGAAGGGATTAAAGAATGTATTTACCATCTACTTAGGGATGAGATACCCTGGCTCATAAGGGGGAATTATTTAGGATTTTTCCATAATATTAAGAATTTATATCTATTATGATCATTGGGTAATGGCCACTCTAGGTAGGGGTGAGACAAACAAAACAAACCTGAGTACTCTCCCATTAAACCATTTGAGAAATCCATACTCACACGTGATAGGTTTTTTTCTATTCTTGAAAGCTTGAAATCGGTCATAGAAACCCCGTCCATAGTGATAATGGGACTGAAACTATATATCTAATAAGGTAAAATAAAGAATCATAGATTTAATCCTCCGCAGAAGTATACTAGAAGGTCATGTACTCTTGTTGTTCCCAAGTGGTGGGAGGTGAATAATATATATAGTCCAAAGGAAGCAAGCACCACTAGGTGCAAAGAAGACTAGAACTAATCACAAGTAAAAGAGATGCAAGCCTTCTACTAAGCTATATGAAATTCACTTTTTCAAAATACAACTAGGTTCTAAAATCTTGATATATAAGTAGAACATTTAGTTTGAAAGGGGTAGGTTCTAAATTCTTATATATTATATAATTATCTACTACTTATATCTAAGGGTTCTAAACCAATTATGGGGAAGTAGCTGAGACCTCTCATGAGAAAAATGGAAACAAGGATGAATCTGTTGGATTAGAAAGTACTCTCCAAATATAATGAAAGACCAAGGATACATAGGAGTTGAGAAGATACAAGTCAGACTCTAACAATCATGGCGATGAAGTGATCCTCAACCAGTAGTTAAAATGTGGCAGCCTCAAAGTTAGTTTTCTCTTCAAACCTCCTATCTATGCAGGTCTTAGCCCACTCCATCACTTGCATTGAAGTTGATCAATATTAGTAAAACTCACTTCCTTATCCCTATCAGTTATTAAAATAGTACTAAAATCCTACTCGCTTATGGATTATTACATTTCATGTTGTCTAATGAAACCTCATTCACTACAATAAGAATTAACTCCTTCCTACTAAGGAATCTGGTTGCTCAGTCACTTATATTAGACTATTATTTAGAACTTCGAAATATGTTCAAGGATCAACCCCTATATAGAATGACCAAACATGGAAAACTGGTTGGCCCCTCAAAAGTTAGATATCTAGTAATTACTCAATACTATTATAGTAGATTCAAGTACTTTTCATATATAGGTTTCAGTATAATGTTTGATTGAATAAATATATTTCAGAGTTAAATTGACTTATTTCCATCCATCACCAGACTCAGTATGGATTATCAAAAAGAGAAGATAATCGGGCCTATCATTCTGATCTAGTTCAACCCTAAAAAAAATATCTAACAACATGTTGTTGCAGTATTGGAGGTGTATCAAGGACGACTATGAGACTACAATTTTGAATCTATTAGTTATTTAGGTTGTTCCTGCTATGAGTTAATACTTGAAATGAAATGGATTATATTGAGATTATTTCTTGAATCAAGTACTATAACTACTTCACCTAGGAAAAACCTATAGTCCCCCTTCTGAATTCAGTACCTTTTAGTGACCTTTAAAGACATGAACTTCTAGGTCGAGCACTTGGGGTATCGTTGCAATCTTATGTAGTTAGGAAATCAAGATCTTGAAATGTGGTGATACCCTTATTGGTTCCTCCATTTTTGGATATTTATTTTCCATAATGTAACAAGGGGGTGCTTCTCTTGACAATGTGAGGTAATGACTCTTCCTTTCCTGTGAGGGAGGAAGTCCCTTATTACAAGTTGGTTAACCAGGATACCTAAGAAAGTCTATATTTCGTTCCATGTAAGAGAAAGAGTTTGTATATGGAAATCCTTGGGTAGGTAGTAATTACATCTATAGTTAATGTAAGATACCCAAGCTCAAAGAAGAACTGTCAGATAGCCAAGTGGGAATGTAGCAGTTTTGAGATAGCACAATACAGAAGTAGGTCATAACTTTCTGATTCAGGGTTCCAAACCTTTTTTATGGGTGTGAGTAGTTGATTTTCCTATTCTATACTGAGGGTAAATTCTTAACACATGAAGTTGAAACATGTATCTTGTTCACTATTTAGAGAGTGTTCCAGTGAAGTGGATCTAGTTTCTTATGCATACAGAACAATTATGGAGTTAGCATGTGTTTCTTTCTTGTTCTATAAGGGGAACTCGATGCTATAGAAACTGAGAACTTGTGCACCTATTCCATAAAGAATGAGTTCTTTCCACTTTATTTCCTATTTCAAAGAGATTTATTTCTTATGAATACCTTCCTATGAATATATATATATATATATGTACAAGATTTTGCTCGATGAGTTTTAATAAAATCAGTCTGAAATATTTAGTTAGAAATGTAAGTTATGTTAGAAGTTAGATCATTAGTGCTAGTAGTCTGCAGAAATTCATACTTGGAAAGGCAAGTAGTAAGAAAAAGAAAACATATGAAGCAGCAGTAAGAGAAAGAGAGTACCTAATCATGCACAGTAGTTTCCTTCTTTGTGTGGAGGGTTGTGGGAATGGAATAGCCTTACACATTTTCTGATTGGAACATTATTCACCATAGCTATGTGAAGCAATACAACTCAACCCTTTTATCAAAAAAAATATTCACTATTTCTTAACCCTAGGGAGGGGTAGATATTTTAGAACCTTATCCTATTCTGTTCAACTTAATATATATAGGATTAGAACTTGGCTACTTCACACTATTCAGTTAATAACCCTTAGATATAAGTAGCAGATACTTATATATTATATTATATATTATGGTTTTGAACCTGACCCTATTTGGTGCTACTTAATATATAAGGGTTTATGACTTGACCCTTTCTAATGAAAGGGATTTTATTTATATATAAGGGTTTAGAACCTTCCCTTGAGCCTTTATTCTTATGTGAGACTATATATAAGTGTACCTTCTTGACTGAAATAGATAAAAAGTTCCTCTCTTGTTGGTATCATCATCTTGAGAATCTTCGTGATTGTTAAAGGAATGGGAATCACACTATTAAAAGAGTACTTACCTATAACTTCTTCATCTGTAAAATTGCTATATTTTTTGATTCGTTTGGAGAGAGTAGAGAGTCAACGTTTTTTGGAAGGCAATTCCTTTCCATTTGTGCCACCATAAAGGATGAAAAGAGATAATATGCTGGTTGTTAGCCTACCTCAAACTCGTAATTGATAGTTTTTGATAAATGGTGACTGATCTGCTATCTGTATCCGGGGCCTACCTATGACTGATCTTTCTTACAGGTCTGAAAGGAATATAATGGCTAGGCACATATCTTCCTATGGTGATGGGACAGATGGATCAAATGTAGCATAGTCTTATAATAGTGATTACTATGGAAGAAACAAAAAAACAACTAAAAGCGAAATCCATGCCCTAATAAATAAGGGGAATTCATCATCCATCGATGCTCACTTGTATATGTTCCCAATGTTAGTATCCCTTGTAAGGATCCTTTATATGTTCCATATTTAGTCTTATTAATTAAGAAAACATACTCATGTAATCGCATAGATATATTTTTACTGTGCCGCGAGTGGCATTACCATTCAGAAAATCAGTCCCAAGGAAACCAACGACTTACCTGAAAACAAGGAAAACAAGAAGAAGTAATAACAAGGCTTGTATAAAAGCTGCTAAAAGCCTTTTTTTTCTTTTTGATATAGTTAGGGGATTAGAAACATTTTATATTCATGTATGTCCAGGGTTGATGAGGACATAAAAGATGTACCACTCATCAATACAGTGAGAACCTGAATTAAAAAGCGATCCACCTTGGTGGATGAAGAAGGGATGTTCTCACAGGGCAGGTACTTATATATATTTGACTATTTACCTATGTAATCCCTATGAAAATATGCTAATGTCGAAGGTTTCAAAATATACCCACATTTTCTTTAACAACATGGATTTTTGGTACAAATAATATAACATAGATAATCTCCCAGACTTTATCATTAAAGTTCAAGGTAGTTCCATCCATACAAACTAAGCTCTTTAATTAATAATTCTGTAATTGGTAGGAGTGTAAATTCTAGATGGAGTTCTCTTTTCTCTTATTTCTCTATCCCTTCCATTCCATCGATTGTTAGTTCTCTTGAGACTTATGTTACATCCCTCATGTTCGTATTAAGGGTAGGAAACACTATATGATAACGATAATATTCATCGACAAAATATTAAATAGACTGGTAAGGATAAAGAACTGTATTTAGTCGATTCTTGTTTTTCTGGAAAAGTAGAATACTATTTAAATTATACTGACATCAAGTTCAAAATAGTTGTTGGATTGATTTTGTAAGTCCTGTTAGCGTGCTATAAAATTTCTTTTGAATGATAGTCCAATCCATTGTCGGTTTTAGGGGAAAGAAGTTCTCATTTTGAAACCTGTGAGCTCTAGAGAAAGAAAATAAGAAAGATATAGATAAAGAGTCATGATGGACATAAAGCTATGGAGATCTTAAGAAAGTTTGAAAACTAGAATCTTGAAAGCTGGCAGTCTTTTATAAAAAATTATATGATGAGAATATTCACCTCCTTTTTTAAGTGTACGGATGAACCCCTTAGCTGCAGTGTTAAGAATGAATTAATTAATGTGATATTGGATCATTTCTCTCTCCATAAAAGTTAGGTTTCTAGCCTATAAATGAATCTTTTTACTCGACTATATAGACAGAGTACTTGAATCTACTCTAATATACATTCCCTTTTTGGTTCACTCTGGTCTAACTCATGTACCCCTACCAAATGAGCCGAGCTAAAAAGCATATCGAATCATGCCTCACATTACTACTATTCATGGATTTATACTAGTGTTGGTGGTAAAATATTAGAATATAGTAGTTTTCTCCTTCTATAGATAAGAATTAATAGGTGATATGATCGAATGGGGTTCATATGAGTTCCTTATGAGTAAGTTGGAGGACATTTTGAACACTAGGCAGAAATATGTCACTATTAGAGTAGAGTACCAAGCCAGTGAGGAAGGTATAATGTTGGTGTATTTCTTGAAGAAGTGATCTAGATACTGGTACTTATATAAATTGACAGTTTTCTTTGATTGGGACCTTCCTACAGTAGATTCGTTCACAGACGATTCAATAGAAACCCCTTCTTTTCTTGTAGCAAGAGGCTATTCGAGAATAAGATTTTATATAGATGAATGTGAAGACGATTCAATAAGAGATTCTATGGTCACAGTAAGAGGCTCTATGACAACATTGGAAACTCTCACAGTATATAGTCAATGTTTACTGAAGCAGTTACCTAAAGAAGAGGACAGGTAATGAAAAAATAGATATTCCAACATCAATAGGTATTGTAACAATATGATTCTAAACCTTCTCATCTTCTAAAGTCCACTTACTCTCTTTAAGACTATGAATAACCACCAATTCATTTATAATTGGTTGGAATACCCAAGATATCCCACTGTATAAGGCCTATTCCCTTCTCATAAATTAACAATTTCAGTCTATTTTTCTTATTGTCCAATTCTTTTTCTATGGTACTATTATATATGGTTATAGAAGAGTACCTAAATTATAATATGATTAAATTTCAATAGGTACTCTTAAATAAATATATATAAGAGTACCTATAGGGTAGAGTACTGACTTTCTGATCTTCTGAATTTTTCTTGCTAACATAATGTTCTGACCCACATAGAATGAAGACTTATCTTACCACATACCAGTTGCATGTGAGAATACAAGAAGCATGTGAATAATAAATAAGGGGAAGATCATCACATCGACCAACAACTGAATTGACGGTACTTGGATAACCAGAATATATTCACTCCTCATCTCACTCACTCACTTGAAGATTGACCGAATGTGGACATTAGAAGCAAATAGTCTTTCACCAAAGTACTCTACAGTAATAGTCATTACTCTACTCTAAACTATATAGGAAAAGTACCTGACTTAATCCAAAAGCACCAAGAGTCACTACTCCGACAAGATAAGAAAAGGAACCAAAATCAGGGATTAGTAGGGAGTAGTTCTAATTCAGGAATCATACTAATAATCAGATAGGGACGCTATGATCCTCAACTGAATTACCAGAATTGAAAGAACAATTATTTTCATTTTTTATCTAGTTTCCTGATAACTCACGTCACTTTCTTTTTTAGTTAAAAAAATATAATTAGAATATCGATATCTGGAATCGAAACCAAGACCAACAAGACCCTTACCTTAACCTTAGGCAAGAGAAATATTTACGACATTGAATTGAGGTAGAATCCTAAGGAATCTCTTTAAATTCCTCTGGGCATAATGGAATGACAAAAAATTGTATTCCTTTAGTGATCATTCTTTTCTACTCTTAATAGAGAGTTCTATTCTAGAAAAATCCTAATCAGACTATTGGTTGTACCTAATCACTACATAAATCCTCAGTGAAACTAGCTTAATCACAACTACAGATCCTATCTATATATATGGATATACCACCTATGAAACAAAGAAAATTATAACTCCCTTTGGAACAAAATAAAATCTTCTATCAAATCAAAATCATCTTCTGTGTGGTAGTGAATTGTAAACTACATTTTCCTTCTGGACTCACCTTCAAGAGGATAGCTTCATGAACATGATTTATCTCTATTTGAAGAGTACTGATAGGTACAAGAATCCGTACTAAGATATAATAAATAGGTATATGATGGATCAATAAAATAAAGATAACAAAAGTGTACAACATTAAAATCTCAGAATAAAGGTGGAGGTAAGGTTTGAATCTCAATCAAATAGCTACTACCTATATTATACCAAGAACCATGGCAAGCTATAAGCATAGCGAGTTAGTTATCATAAGGTTTAAGTACCAACCTTTTAACTACAAGAATTAGCATTTGGCCTATTGTTGATCGATTGGAAGTCCCTAGTTATAGGTTGGATTTCAACTTCCTTTTTCCATCCATTTGAGTATTTGGAAAATTATTCCAATTTGACCCGATGTCGTACCCTTCATGTGTTCATGGTATTGGTCTAGGGTACATATTCCACAAAAACAAGGTTTGACTACGAGGTTGTTCATTTTGTAACCTCCACCTCTATCAACACAGTTTCATTTATACATTTTCGATGAGCAAGACTGACATAGGGTGAGGCTTAAACAGGGAAAGAGGATATTCTCCAACCTACAATCATCTATGATGTACTCAAATTCTTTTTTTCACCTCCATATTTGAGACCATAGAAACATCTCAAGTCTGCTGGCTGAGTTGGAAAACAACCCCTGATACCTACAAGCTCCTAACACAAAGAAAGAAACAGGCAGAACTAGACGAGGGAATCTTGAACCCTCTCCCTATGGCCGAGTTAAACCATGAACTCGAGATCAAGAAGAGACAACCATACATATAAGAAAAGGGCTCAAACAAATGAACATAGAATAATGATCATATACATATATATATTTCTGACTATCCATATGTGGAACATGGGGCTAAAGAACTCTAGAGTACCTACTAGAAGAAAGAAAGACCAACATCAATATAGTGTAGAGTACTTGAGGGGAAAAACCATTTTTATGAAGAAGAAGAAGATGTAAAACTTGTGAAAGAAATAGCCGAAGGGGACCATCATAAGCTGGGTCAGTGGATGATAGGCTAGCTCACCAAAAACATCAGGAGAGGTTGGAGAAGAATTGGCTGTGGCAAGGGGTCAAGGGATTTAAAGAATTAGTCCCATCAATCAGAAGAAAAGGATGTTCCAGGAAAGAGGGGAACAAGGATATCCAAAAGAATAGGCCTTGAAGGAAGGCATGAATGATGGATGAAAGATATTCTACAAGGTTGAATTAGTCCACTAATTCTATACATGATTTTAGTGAAGTGTTCAAGTCATGGACTTTGATGATCAATGACAAGTACTCTTCTATTCTAATAGACAGATTGAGAATCATATATGAAGAAATTTCCCATAGCTAGGGAATCCATCCAATACAAATAGATTTTAATATAAATTGACTATATCCTTTGGAAACCACCTATTCCTCTCATAGACTACCTTCACTAGGGTAAAGATTTATGGAATTATAAGGGCTGAAGTAATGGATTTCTTTCATCTATCTCATTCCCCTTGGAATGGATGTTGTTGTTAAGTGTCTTTTTTATCAATATATAGACATTATTAGAAGATTAATTATTCTATGATTCTCTTGATTCTCATTCCAATGGACTCTTCACTCAGATTTAGACCTTATTAGCTTCATTTTTGAAGTGATCAGGAAGTCCGATCAGTATCTCCAATAGTATCTCCAACAATTTCTCAATTTTTTATATTGTTGATACTTAGAAAGCGTATTTCCTAATGAAAGCATCAAGTAAGGGTTTAGGTTCTAAACCCCTAAATATATAAGTATCATATCTTTTAGAAGCTTACCCAAAAGTGCTACTTATATATAAGGGTTTAGAAACATGAAACCCCCATGGGTTTTCTCTCTCTATTGACTCATTCAGTGAGAATTTTTTGGTCCAATAACACTCAAGTGTTCCGTACCCATCACCATCAATCACATTCATCACAGCCTGTCAGTACTCTACTCTAATAGTATCATTCCTCCAAACTATTAGAGTAGAGTACTAAAGAACCACCTTCGTATTCCCTCCCCATTGATCATGGTGTTTCAAAGAATGTGCAGAACCCAGACCATAATTTTTTAATTGTTTCACCCACCCTTTAAGTCACTATGTCATCATTTCGATATAATATAGATAGTGGAAATCGATGAGTGTTGGCGGTACTATTAGAGTAGAGTACTCACTATTAGAAGAGTATGGAGAGCATCAACCATGAACTGGTCCTTGATTGGTATAATATAGGTAGTATAGGTCGTATCATCATAGTCGGTATAATATAGGTAGTACAGTTGGTAGTGATCCTTTAAATGAGAAAGAAGAATCCATGCTTGAGTATCAGATCATTCCCTACATCATTGTACCCAGAGATCAATATATCCAATTTCCATGTACTCTAATCTATATAGTTAGGTAGCTTCTGCCAACGATTCGTAATGCTGACCAATTGAACGAACAAGACCTTACCTACTATATTATATCTATCTAGTCGATAAATGAAGATATTTCATATAATAAGTGATCAATTTACTTCTTTACCTCTAGTGTGAACCCAACGAGCCAGTTCAGATTGAAAGGAAAACCATCACTAAGGTGGTGTGTGATTTCTATCTCATATTGCGCTATTTGATCAACATGCATTTGATCAGAGAAACTTTTGAATTCTGCATATAGTACCAGTAATTGTTGTCCAAGAGCCAGTGGATGAGGTTGTGGTTGTTTCAAAACTACGGTAAGTCGGGAACCTCGATTGGGAATAGCCTGATTCACTTCATCCAGGTCTGAACCAAATTGAGCAAGGGCTGCCAATTCTCGATATTGTGCCAATTCTAGTTCTGAAGCACCACATACATGTTTCATAGCTTTCACCAAAGTGGTTTATCCAACTAGATTGACCGATAATCCAATGTTTACTTCTAGGTGCATACCTCGATAAAAGAGCTCTCTGTCCAAATAGATTTCTCTATCGGTAATTGGGATCACAATGGTGGGAATATAGGCCAAGGCATCTACCGCTAGTGTTTATATAATGGGAAGGGGTTCAATATACCTTCATGGATATTGTTGTATTATTTAGATAATCATTCCAATATACAGGAATGTAATAGAAAAGATGGTCTCAGAATTCCTCACGGCCCGGTGGTTGGCGTAACAATAATTCCATTTGTCGATATGGTACTTCTTGTTTTGAAAGATCATCATATATGATCACAACATGAATTTCATGATCACGGAAATATTCCACCATTTCACACCTGGAATACAGTCCATGAAATTTGAATGGAGCTGGTTCCAAAGTGGTAACGACCACCAAAATGGAATACCCCATGCTGGAAGCATCCAAGAGTAATTGTATGACTTGTGAAACCATTGAGTGTTTCTGTCCTATAGCTACGTAGACACAATAGATCATGTATTTTTCCCGAGTGGTGGTGTTCACTTGCTTTTTAGAAATCATGGTATCGACCCCAATGATGGTTTTCCCCATTTTTTCAGTCCCTAATGATGAGTTTGTGTTGCCCAAGACCAATAGGAATCATGCTATCCACCACTTTTAGACCAGTCTATATTGGCTTGTAAACCGGTTAACATTCGATAATGCCTATAATTTTTAGTTCGACACATCTATTCTCAGATTCCCATTGTGTGGTTGAGTTTTTGTGAATTGGAACACCCAAAGCACAGACAAGACGAACCAACTAACACATCCCCAAGGGAACATCCATGATCGAACCAGTGCGTGTGACCTGATTTGCTTTTTTCGTGGTGGTATCCAACCCCCAAAACACTATACATATATTATCAAGATCTATATTCAATGACATGACTTTATCAATCATATAAAACTAGACCATTTCACCTTGTTTCAATTGATTCAACCCAGATACACATGCAATTCCCTTCCCATAGCCTAAGAATAGCTTGTTTGTTTCCACCGTTAGGGTACTAATTGTGTCTAGTAGGTGCATTCGACTCTCAAATACACGTTTCAGTTCAACATAATGGGTTGGTTTTACTCCCATTGAACATTTTGAAGATATATGACCCTTCCCTTTGAGTGATTGGTCTTTATATGACAATAAATGATGCTCTGCATGTTCCATCAGAGGGGTTGAGGCCCGAAGTGTGAGTCAATTCAATAGATAAAAACTATCACTCAAGGGCGAGAATGACTCTAATCAAGCACAACATGTCCCCAATTCGGCAACTAATAGGTATAAACAATATAGGGTAATGTACCATAGATCCGACCTTGTCTAAAGGGTCAATAATGAAGTGTGACCAGTGAATCCAAACATGTTCCACACTATATAGACTAGAGTACTTGTCATGTAGAAAAAATAAATTGAGTAGAATGACCATTTGGACCATTCCCACCATTCTTCCAGCGGTTAAGATCCTATCTAAAAATTTACATTATGAGTATCCTTCAAAACTAGAGGCCTAATATCCTGCGCCTATAGATGCTTTGGTGGCAAGGTTGGATGGAATAGCGATGGCGTTTGACCGTAGGGATACTTGTACCAACAAGGGAGGAATCATACCTCCCCTGGAATTCCTGGGTCTGAACACACTCTAAAACACTCAAACCATTCAGGTATATGGACATTGAGAGCACATACTTACTTTCTATAGTCATATTGACTTGATTTTTCTTTCTTACCAGCTCAGACAAGTACTCTACTCTATATAGTCCAAAAAGGGCCTTGGCTTTAACGACGTATATCATTAAGTAAGAAAACACACATGATATATTTCCTATATAATTAGTAAGGTTATTTATTTAAATAATTCTAATGGGAAGGTGGTTCCTACCATGTAGGTATATGTTAGTATATTCAAAATCATAAAGATGAATGCTGACGAATATGCTGAAGCTTTCCTATTAGGTATATATATTCGATTCTATTTCATAGGTAGTCTGAATAAAGGGATACCTATTAGATGAGATGTTTGGGATTTCATTAAATCCAACATTTGTGGTGTGTCATAGGTGAACCACCAGAAGTTCAAGATATAGGTGATAGGAATCATTGCTATCCCGAATATATACCTACACTCAAACCGACAAGTATGTAATGTCAGATTTCATAGTAGCTGATAAAGAGATAGTTATAATAGATTATGTTCATGTTACTTACACAACGGGTTTCTTAGTGGTTAAGCTAAATGAATACCAAGACGCATAATTAAATTAAAACATATTTTAGTTAAGATATCATATATTACATACCTAAATTACAAGAAAAATGTAATCGAATGTTGTACACATTTCTAGAGCGTTTAGTAGTGGTTGATGCTGAAACTAAGATCCAAATGGTTTACTTCAATAACTTCTCATGATTCTCAGTTCAATATATATATACTAGAAATGAAATATTATGCTACTCATGGGGACCATCAAACCACTTATGAGGAACTATAGCCTTTACGAGTTACCAGAATATCAAGAAAAGAAATAGGTGTTCCATCTACGAGATTCATAAAATCTCTACATATGCACATTACTAAAGAGTGAGGTGAGTAAAGGTTTCATGAAGATAAGGAGAATGTCATTAATGGGTCTCCTTATTAATATAGTTCAAGTCAAGCTACTCAATGAAGCAAGAAATATGGGATTGTAGAACTTGAGTTTCAGCATGAGGAGCTAGTCAAGAAGGAGGTATTAAATAAAGGGAATTTCTCCTGTTCCTATCATGGCTACTAAATTTTCATCTACGTCCACTACTAAGGGATGTAGGTTTCCAACTAAAATGGGATTTTTATATGGAACATCTATAGAGATTAGAATGGATTTCATGTTCTTTGGAAATCCGTTCCTGTCTAGGTCGAGATCCAAAGCCAGAACCTATAGAGGGACCATTCCTTTTTCATATCTAGTGGGAGTTCTATTAGTAGGAGGAAAGGAATATGCATAAGAGGCAATGGTATCCTAGGTTTATTGCATTAATAAAGGAGGAAGAATATACAATTGCAACGATTTACTTAGTTGAAGCAGTAGAAGAATATATAGATCTAGTGGAAGATCTCTTGGTAATGTTATAAAAAAAATTCAATAAAAGATACCATGACTGCAAGAAAGAGAAGCTTACCCCACAACATATAAGTGATAAGAACCAATTGAAGTTGACCTAGAACTACTAGCAGAGAATGTAGCTAGAAAGAAGGAAACATCAGTTAAAGATGTAGCTAACTAAGTTCCTACAGTGGATTTAGTGGCAAGGTTTCTAGTCACAGATCTATATTTAGTCCATGTTCAGGAGCATTCATAAAAACCAAAAGCAAATGTATAGGTATTAGGTTTACTTTCTGATTCAAAACCAAAGATAGTTTGTTTCTTAGCTCATTTACTCAAATTTAGTTGGATATCAAAAGCTTGTTCTATCATCTGATCCAATTTGAGTACCGGAGCTTGCAGCATAACCTGCTGAAAAGTCGTAGTTTTTGGTTCCATTTGCAGTTGCATTTTGAGAATCAATTCTAGTGGATCCCATAGAGGTAAGGTTTGGAGAAAAGATGGATGTAGCTGAAGTATAATAGGTAGCTAGACCATATGAAGGGACAATCTCCAGTGAACTAATTTCCTCATTTTTTATTTTTTTCATTCCATTCATTCCCCATTGAGTATTCCTATACTGGCGGATAGTACCAAGTGACCAATCCAGCCATAGACCCTCCAATGAAGAACAAAATAACTCATATTTACATCATTCTGGTTGATATTTCAATTCAAGACTAGGAACTTGGTATCAAATAAGATTTCAACCCAACACAATATAGTACGTTAGTACCATCGATTATACGTGAGCCATTCCTGAACCCATGACCTCATGTAGGTATTATTCTATATAGTCACTAGGATTTTTTCTTATGGTTGTCGAAGGAAGATGGAATTCAGTTCATGAACCTTTCTAAATAAAGGGTCATATCTTTTATAACCTTTTATGGAGGGACATATAGGGATGCTATTTATATATCACCTTATATATTAAGTAGAAAAACATGGGGTACATGAAGTATTTTTCTATCTAGATTTTACAACCGGAATACCTAACCCTTCCTTTTGGGTCAGATATTTTAGAACCATAGATCTGAATCAGATCAGCATGAAAGACAATGTATACTATATGACTGAGAAAATACTAGAAAATAAAGATAGTGTTGCATCAACTGGTGCTTATATATATTGTTCTTGATTCTTCAATGAGTACTCAGTTGATATCGACAATCCAGTTCCACAAGATGGAGGGGAATGACCTGGTGCTCTAATAGGCATTCACAGACTCAGATCTCTTGTCCACCTCTTTTGGGTTATGAACAATTTGAGTTATAGTAGTTGTAATGTGATATTTTCCTGATCTAGATCTATATACATTTCCTTAGCTCATAAAAAGTAGTCACTATCTAACGGAAGGGTACAAAGCTTTCACCAAAGCTATTTGAACCTTCTTCGGTCCCTTTTTGTGGTGGGTAATTTTCACTTTCCTCTGATAGTGATACCCCAAACCCTATCTAGTTCATGTTCTCCCAGTCAGTTCCTTATCCCTATATGTTACCAAAGACTACAAGTGAAGGAAGGTTCTAAACCATTGATATATAAGTAGCACCTTTAGTGTCAGGTTATAAAACCTTATATATAACTATATGCTACTTATATCTAAGGGGTATAAACTGAATAGGGTGAAGTAGTCGAGTTCTAAAAGATATGAAACTTTCTTTAGAAAGGGTTAGGAGTAGTATCAAAACTATTAGATATTAGAATAGAGTACAGACATTCTATTTCATGGGGTTTCAGACACATGACCTTATAACATGCCTTTATAACATATATTAATTTTATAAGGGCCTATTATAAGGGTTTTACCCACACCTGAATCAATAGGAAGAGGATGAAGGACCTCTTTTTTCTATTTCTCACGCAGCGCTTAGAAGGAAGGAAAGAGAAGCTACTCCGTACTCTACTCTAATAGTTAGTACTCTACTCAAATAGTGGGGATTCCATAAATATATATAAGTAACAATTGTTTTAACAAATCCCAATAGAAAGGGTGGGATGTATTGTATCTGGGTTGATTAGGGGACAGGGTATACAATGTATATTATATTAAACATCATCTAATTCAATGTAGTTTGGGAAGATACCACTATTAGAGTAGAGTAATGAAACAATTATAAGAGTACTGAAATAAGAATATCTATAAGGGAGGAATATCTGATTGTGATTGAATAGTATCCTATCTACAAATGATATGGGCCACTCGCATTAGTATTTGATTTTCCTAGGAACCAATCGACTGCAAAATTAGGGCCTTATATTATGAAAATATCAATTAATTCAATATTTTGCTTCATTGCTCTTGCTGAATCAGCTGAGAGGAGAAATATCTTAATCGACTCATCCAAACCTGGTCTGGAAACCACTTTAGAATGTGTATTAAGCTCCAATGAATACATTGTGGCTACCTACAGTTGGGGGTAAATGGGTGGTTCATAGGCATCAAAATAACCGAATGTTCCCTTCATTCGTAAGGGGCTATAAGGGTAGATCATATTTCCTTTCTCCCGTTTACATCAACCATTTCTAGGTGTCATGAGGTACTTATATATATTGTTGGTATAATATAGGTAGTAGAGTATGCCCCATTGAGCGGCGTGATACCACAACTAGTCACTCTGATCTCACTTTCATTCCATGGCTAAACCACCAATCCTTGTCATGCTACTAGTACGATTTTAAATGGAACCACTAGGCATCCACCATGGAACCTCGAGGCATGATGTCACACCTTACACCAACCATCACCCAACTATATAGAGATAGAGTTCAGTATAATATAGTTTATGTATTAAAGGTATGTAAACCTGGCTCTGCTACATATATTATATAGATAACTAACCGTTTGGAGTTGTCAGAAGACTCCACTACCTATATTATAATGAATGCAGATTGGATCATCAATGCCCAATGTGGATGGTTAGTGCATCCAATAGTGGGAATCTGGGTTCCTTGTTCCAGTTCTCAAGAGATTCCATTTGTGCAGTAGTTGAATGGATATACTCTGGTGCAGAAGCAGAACAATCTTGGGCCTCAACTACAAAACAAGCTCGTTTGACTCTACTTGACTCTTTTTGATCGGATCACACAGCATCACCACGTGGTTCCCAATAGAAGTTTAAACATTCCCGACACCAAAATCACATCATCCCAGCTAAGTTGACATCATCACAGAAGATCATCCAGTCCCTCAATGCGACCAATATAGTTTATCGTACTGTTCACATGGGATTGAACCTGGGCCGAGAGTATTATAGTAGAGTATGGAATATTAAAGTAGAGTACTGACTATTAGAGTAGTGTACTGAGTTGTATCATGTAATGAAACCTCTTCCAATAGCTGAATATATAGAATAATGTACTAATCTAATCAACAGTATAATGTTTTTTGGTTTTCAACAAGTCAAACGACATTTTAACCACAATAATACCTGTCTCAATTAATGTTCCCCTTTTATTAGAGTGCATTATAGTGCTTCGGTTTTCACTTCAAGGTAAAAATGTTTTCTGGAAAACTTATCATTAAAATGAAATCATAACAGTGTATATCTAACTATTTTTTCAAGAAATTATAGTGGTACATGTATGGTGATCGAGTATAATAGACCCACCAACCCAAATCGGTTGATAATTAACGGTTTCTCAAAGGATCTCATCATGATGAAGATCATTCGCAGACCAATTGTAGACACCCAAACACTCTTCACTTTTTTATTGATGATAGCTTTCAAACCACCCATAATAATTCCAATAGGGAACCCATGATGGAGTGGTCCTTGTACCACTATTTTATATATCGATTGGTGAACCTATATTCTATATAGTTGGTCAATTCCTTGATCGAAACCACTGTTTCTGATCCAAAATTTTCCCTTGTTGTTCACATACGGCTACCCCCTGCCTACTGGTGTATATTGGCATGACCCCATACATTCCCTTTTGAAACTGGACTGAACGTTTGGACAGGTTCCAAATGTACCACTATATATAAGAGTACACATTTCCTTGACTCTACAATGCCGACTAGTGTGTGTCTAGGTTATGATTTCTTTGAGATCGTGCTCCACTACTCAATCGTTACTTAAACCTTATGGTCATGTTTGCATATTTCAATCTCTTGACACACTATTAGAGTAGATTTGTGATACCCTTCTTATATACTTGGAACAAACTAGCTCAAAGACATGTTTCAGTCACATCGAAAAAATATATAAATACCAGCCCCATACCATTCTTGAATTGCTTCCCACTTCCACCAGTTTAAGTACTAAACCTTTAAACTCAGGATGATGGCACTGTGGACCTTCCAATGTACAGTATGAAAGCCAATCCATATCATGAAAAACACCTTGTGCGCCTATGCATAGTCAATGTGATGGAAAAGTGACTTGAAAAAAATCTTGGCCACGCTCTTTCCTCACCACACTGTACCTCAACTTCTTAGAGTGTTTCATCAACCACTAGATTTTTTCTAGACATAAGAGATTCATCATAATCCTTTTATTTTTCCAGTTGATTCATACAATATATATAAGTACCATGACCTTCACATGGTGTGCACAGACAGTATGGGGGATGGTACATATATATATTGGTGGCGGTGCCTGATCACTAACATCACGTACTGCTTATCATTCTTACAATTAATATATATAAGTACAGTTCCACTTCCCTCCCATAAACAATTGTACATTTGTATACCAGTAGACGACATCACCATAAACATCATCCCTAGGAATTAGATAAGGTACTATAAGTGGCTCGAGAACTATTTTAGGTTCCATTTCATTGCGGTCAATATATATAAGTACTAATCACTAGGAAATTACCAAGATCATGAATCATGTATTCCATAGTCGGTAATTAATCCTTATGATACAGACAATGTGACTTCATATGATGACATTTTTCATTGATTTCAACACTCGGTACTTAAACCTTATGGTCTCGTATCACCAATGTGAAACCTCTTTCACTTTCTACCGAATCATCCTAAACATGTTGAGAGGGGATGTTACTTATATATGTTGGAACTTTTCTTTCAATTAATGTGCTGCATATTCTAATCTTCTTACATGCCATCTGATATAGTGGTAGTAGTAGTGATTTTTTTCACATATTTCTCTCCCTCTTATTTTTTAGGGGTGGAAAGTCTTGAATAAGTAAAAAAGAGTGGTATCTATGATTGATGCTGTAGTTGAGGATTTGAGAGTTAGCGTGACTCTGAGAAGTTATCTGATTGTGATCAATTGGGTTTCACTCGTAATAACGAATGACTTTCTTGACATTAACACATGTTAATTAAATCCAGCACGATCTTATCATGTTAACTGGTACTTATATATATTGTAAAAATGTCGATTTCTCTGTCGTAATTTTTTTTGGTCACTCCAATAATTACATGGAAGAATCTGTACCCCTATCTATTGAACCACAGGTGCCCATATGCAACCCCATAAAGAAACCAGATTAGAATGCCCATGTGGGATTTTTTTACACATCCTCAACTTGAAATATCTTACAAGAATAATTCATTTAGGGATTTTCATTACAGGGCCCAAATAATTGTGTATATCTGGTCCCAAATATCCATGATTTATCTGCCATAGAGATACCTATACCCTCCTTCAATTCCATTAATTCATAGAAGATGACCAAACCTATTACATTGAATCAACTAATGGGTTTGAAGATCAAAAACCCCATCATATCGAGGATTATTCCACCCATCATCGACTGGAATTATTACACCACCATCAAAAAATTCAATAGATTCTCCTAACCTAATTCTTAGTACTCTACTCTAATAATGGACCTCTTTCTGGTTTGAAATCAGGTACTCATTCCACAACAAGGTTATTCCATTCATTCCATCAACAACTCATTCGATGGGACTTGTTTTCCTTCCTAAAAGAAGTTACCAGGAGTTTTTAGAAATGACTGAATTAAGATATAGAGGGATCACCCCTAACAGAGTCCATTCTATGAATAGTCACACGGTCAATCCCAAGTAGTCTTCTAATATAGTGTGCCAATAATTCTAGATCAATGCTCTATAAATACTATACAAGATGATCATATTATCTGATGATGTTCCGATAATCTTAATCTTATCAGACTTTTTGATGAAGTTATTTCGTTTTTTCTTTTTCACTTTCATTCCAAAAACAATACAAGATTGAAATTGACCTTTGACATTCCACGCATGTGATCCTCCTCACCAACATTCTTCATAGAGGGTGCCATCTGATCTCACAATGATGATTCACCCACATACATAAAAATAATTTCAATGTGAGAGAAACTAAATCAAGCTCAATTAAAACTCACTCTGATCAAATAACACTCAGGTATAAGATTTCTAGCAGAAAGGTTGCCCAGTTCGGTTCGTTACCCTTGTATGTGCAAATATTGAAAATAGTAGCATTGCTGAGTTCAGTTATATAGTACATAGATTGTAAAAACATAGCATGGGAAGTCCTATATGTTTTCTTAGCCTCACATCACCTATTTATCTCATAAAAAGATTAGAGTTAGATAGAATTGGATCTCAATTATTTGCTATATCACACTATTAGAAGAGTACTGAGTTACCTCAGACAAAAAACATGTACTCTTCTATATATTTCTAGACCTACTGCACCCACAAAGTATGATCAGGATTAGTATAATAGAGATAGATGAGAGCTGACTCTTACTCTTTGATTGACTAAGGAGAAATAAAAATCTCATCACAACACTTATAGTAACCATTTTTAATCATGTAATCCCTAAAAGATAACCTGATAGTCAATCCGCTATGCCCCAATTTTCAGAATTAGTCAAGGATTCGCACCTTGTGTGATCTAGGATAATCAGATCAAATTTTTCAGAGATATCATGCTTTCAAGGACCCATACGGTGGTAAATAAGATCAAAATATAAATCAACTACAATACATGGATATGGGTGAATCTCGTTAATAAGATTTCATGAAAGTTAGCACTATTCTTAGATGCAACGATCTTGACACACCTAAGCTAAGTCTTTCTTCCAACCCCAACAAAAAAACATAATGAGTAATTTATAAGCCTAAGGATCACAAATAAATTCAGAGAGATAGCTATTATATTCTAATAGTTGAGTCCCCACTCTTTTCAAAATTTATAATTGGATTTGGTGGTATAGAACCATCTACTTTGTACTTTATTCATTAATAAAAGCCTTATCACATCTTGATTGTTCTTCTGCATGACAATGCATGTGATAATATCCTAAGGACAGCTGTTGCATTAATGGGTCATAGAGGATCCCTACTATGATGAGAACCCAGAGGTGCCACAACACTGTTCTTGAATATATGTTCTATGGCCGGATGATATTATTTTAGGGACACAAATAATACAGGTTATTAGGAGCGAGGACTCATAAAATTTTGAGGCACCTTCTCATGGTGTGTTCCCTTGGTAATATCTTGGAGGATATTATGAGAACGAGACCCGCCAAAAGGAAATCCACATTTTATAGTGTCGTTGGATGTTCCTATCTGCGGACGTGTGTATTAGTCCTTAAACATTATGATTATTATTAATGGGTATTACAACTCACGCACTTAGATGTATTGATGAAAACTATGATGAAACACTGTTTTCAGCGAGGTAGGATACGTTGGGTGTGTCAGGAGTAATACCACATTAATTGATAATGCGAGAAAGGATTTGTCCCATCCGTTCCATAACAGAAGTAGATATCTCAGGCCCTTTGATGGAATTGATATAGCCTAAATAAATCCATGGCCATGGTAATGTATGGGCGAGTTCAATTATGGGAAGTCAAAGAAAAAATAATCAAGCACATGGGTTGATTGCACTAGCATGCAACTCCCTTTATTGGAGATATCGAGACAAAGGGATTATATTACATGGTAAGCATTCATAGGAGGTGACACGTGATTGCAGCGTTAACTTCTTTCTCCATGGGTGCCTTGGTATGTTGCTAGATGCTAACCTTGGACGTTGGGCAGGCTCCGCCTAATGCCACTGAGAAACTGGCCTAGAGGGTCACACACTAAGCGTGTCCATGTATCTCAGTTAAATATTAATTTAACAAGTTAAATAAAGATTATTACCGACTGTGGTTTAATAATTATTTAAGGATGCCTGATCGCATTTATTTCGACACTGGTTATTCGAGAGAATATATTGTGGGCGAAATAATATATATATTTATTAGCGAGTAATTCAGTTACATTTATTTAAGAAATAAATAGCCATTACTCAAGGTCTAATAAATATGGTGGAGGAAATAAATAAAATGAAAAATAAAAGTACACGCCATGTATATTTATATACATGCCATGTAGTTTGTTTTTTGGGATTCGTGAGAATATATTGTTTATTTAATTAAATGATATTAAATGTAATACGTTAGGTGCCTGTCAAGTAATAATGATGGTCAACTTTCATTATTAAGAAAGGGGGTATTACTAAGAATTAAATGAAATGTTTAAATGATTTCAGGCAATTAATTCATTTTATTATTCTAATTATTATAATCCAAATTACATTATTCTCATTGAGGTAGATCCATTGTTGTGCACAATGTATTTTTAAATACTCTCAAGCCAAGAGAGAACTCCCTTTCCACCAAAAACGCTTTCACGTAACGAGAGCAAGATCCTCCACCAGATCAAGGTGGTAGAAGGTGGACATCACAAGCGAAGGTTCTTCCATGCTAGCACCCAGATATCCCTTCAGTGATGTCTAAAGATATGTGGAGCACATGTGGATCACCACTAGAGGAATCCTATACTTGGATTCTATGACGCAATGACGGATCATAGGATCGTGACCGAAGACTCCAACAAAGAAATAATTCCATCGAGGTAATTCTTATAAATTAATTAAATTAATTATAACCAACATATGATGATCCTATCTCAACGGTTCCAAGAATATTCTTTTATTTTTCTTTCTTTGTTCTATTCCGAAGATCCGGCGTTTTAAATCATGACATATCTCGGATTGAATGTTGTTTAATGTTAAAATTAAAGTTGGGTCAACCCACCAACGCGCTTCCGCTGCACTCGTAACCTACAATTATGTGTAAGTTAAGCTTCTAGATCCTTCTCCTCCTGTAGATACAATGATCTCTAATAAAGAATGAAGGAAGTAATTCATGAGTTCAACCACAAGGGATTCCAAGAATAACTGATTCTCCTCCTAGTTGGGGATAATCACTCATTTTAGTCGTTATCCTCCTCGACGGGCCAATAAATAGAAAGTTACTTTTTCCACTTGACTGTAATAGTCTATATTCATTCATAATGAGCATAGAAAACATCTAATACATAACTGGTAGAGAACTAAATATTATATTAAAATAAAAGCAATATAGTCATATTACAGTTTAGAATAATATAATCACTTATTTTCTTATGAAGGAAGGAAGAAAGTGTTTCTTTGAAAGCATCAAAGAGTGTCGGGTAAATATATATATAGTGTACTTGATGTGTCCATCGATAATGTAATCCTTCTCTCATATATCTTATAAGTTTTGGAACAAAATATGGGGTTTCTTAAATGAGAACACATTATATTGAACTACTAGTAGTGTAATCTGTCTTGAGGAAAAAAAGACAAGGGTGGACTTTATATGCTAAATACACTCACAACATTAATTCAATTTTTCCAGTAGTTGTGTGGGAGAAGGAAAATAATGGTTGATCTCTTGGTTTCTGTCACTATTAGATGATATATTATTTATTTCCTTATTTACTGTATCTATAAAGAATATACAAGACAATAATCCAATTAGAATATCTTCTGATAACCATCTTCTTTTCTGATTTCATGCTTCTTTGATAAAATAGACCATGAGTGGGTCAGGGTATTACATATTCCCTACCAAGACGTATTTATGTGGATCAAAATAATAATCTCATTTAATTACCCTTTAGAAAGGTGATACTTATATATCAAGGGTCTATAACCTCACACTAACCCTGATACTTATATATCAAGTGTTTAGAACCTGACCCACCCTAAAATGTTTTTTTAGATATGAACCTTTATAAAGGGTATCAGACAGTCAGATCTAAATGAATCTATCTGTCCTCTATCTCTAGGGTGATCAAACTAGCAGATATGTTGATAAAAGAAAATATAATCTTGGGATCTTTAAAACCTAAAATAATATATTTCATTTAATTAGGCTCGATGAAGCAAGTCTATATTCACTCTCTTTTCATAAATCTTAGAGCATTGCTTCCTAACCATTTAGAAAGGTGCTACTTTTATATCAAGGTTTTAGAACTCAGATACTTCATCCTATTCTATAAGGTGTAAGATATTTTAGAACTTTCAGTGAATGATTTCTTTCCTACATGCCTACCTTTTAGACATATATCTATCATTGCTGACTATAGAAGGGAAAACGTGGATGATTTCCAATCATTTTGACAATGTTATAACTTCTTTCTTTTTTGATCCCAGATACTTTCTATTTACTATTCCTCTTTAAAGCACTATGTAATTATATATATAATTTCTTTCACCAAGATGACTGAATGTAATACCCCTTGCTACTTAGATTTTGCTGCAAGTTCTATTTCATCTTACATTGTAGAGTGGAAACCCTTGGAGTTTGATAAAAAAAAGAATAATTCTAGAAATAAAATCTATTTCAATCTTGGATTATTTTTAACTTCATGGATTCTACCCGATCTATATAGAATAAAGTGATAAGATTGACCAAATTGGAATTCACACCTTCTTTAATATAAAAATTAGCATTCATACTTCCCTCCAATGCCTCAGTTAAGCCTATGAATGATTGATGAGACTTATATTTCTTTCGGTCATGAAAGGATGAATGAATCAATGGATGGAAATCTTGTAGGATTTCTTCCATCTCTTCTAGCTCATCTTATTCCCTATAGGTGATAGGTCTAGGTCTATTCAAAGACAACTAGTCTAACTTGACTTGATCTTTTATAATCAACTCATGTAATGATTAGCCATGTGGGAGGTGAATTTGATAAAAGAACCTTTCTATACCCTAAAGGTGATACTTAATATATAAGTGTTTATAACCATGCCTCTACGGTAAAAAACCAACACTCCTACATATCAAAGATTCCATATAAATAGTAAGATGATCATACAATGTATTGTTTAATCAAAGGAGAATACAGTTAGATGATAAGATGATTTATCAAGAATTTTCTGATCATATGATCATCTTCTAATGGTATTACCTTCCACAATGACAACAAGACAAAAATTATTAGCTCTTCAAAATTATTTACTCATCTATATAGTCTATTAGAATAATAATAGAAGGAGCTACCATGAACGACTTCACTCTACGCTAACATCCATTCATATGAACAATACTACTGTGGAACTCTTTTCCTTTTTTCATCTCCTAAAAAGCCACTGCTATTTATATATATATATTGAATTTATCAAATGTGACAGAATGACAACAAATTATTGCTTGGCATCTATGATCTCTTAGTAGTATTTCCAATTAGAGTATATCTTATCATTGCTGTAAAGCTTAAGAACTATTGGTAAGCTCTACCCCATAGGGAGATACTCTCGTATATTATTACTAAGGACATATCAAGTGGAAAAGAGGAAAAATCCCCTAGGTTGGTGTCCTGATACCTATATATATTAACTAATTGGAAGGTATCAAATAATCTGAAGTCCTAGATGAGCACCTTCTCTTAGAGAAGGTTCTCTTCTAAGAGAGACATGTACTCTTCTATATAGTCTCTAGTTCTAAAGAGATTTCTCATTCCTAAACCTTTATAAATAAAGGTGATACTTATATATCAAGGGTTTAGAACTCGACTACTTAAACCTATTTGGTTTAGAAAGGGTAATATCTATGGTGCTTGACCCTATATAGTTGTATTATTAGAGTAGAGTACTGGTCTAGAAGGAAGGGAGGCGGGGGATCAAACAAAATGTTTATCAGAACATCAATTCAATGGCGCACTATAGGAACTGAGGGGCCCCAGGTGTGATGTCACACAAAAAACCACCCTCAAAACTCTACTCTAATAGTAGTGGAAATGAAAATATTTTTTTCCACTGCTCCCATCCACCCTTCAACATCATAGAAATACCACCCATTCATTGAGTTTGAGTCGATATATTATATTTAGTAGACGATAATTGTCATTCGATCCTGACCCCCAACACATTTACATTCCAGTGTCCAACATAGAATCATTGGTGACTCAATTGGTATTGCAATGTAGCCAACGACTAGGTATTCTAGCATACAAAACCCAACCCATCTGCCAAAAAACCCCAACCCCACCAATTTGAAGTTGTACCTCTTAACCTTCCATTCTCAAGAACTCTACTCTAATAGTCTCCACCAAATCCATTCCAATAGATCAATTTTTCCACCACCCATTGATCCATCGATACCATAGTTCACCTCCCATCGTAACAATTTTTTGTTCTCCATTGAGAAATATTATTATTAATTTTATTAGTATTGGACCAGTGCTCTACTCTATAGTATAGGATAGGCCACTCGACCCCAAGGAGGAAATAAAGCCTAGATAAACCCCAACAGGACGAGATACTCCATTCACTCTTTAGAAGAGGAAGGAATAGGTAGTCATATTTCCAAAACGAACAAAAAAAGGGTAGAGCAGGAGGGAAGGGAAACATTCGCCCAGATGGGACGGTTTATCAGTCCACGTATGGCGGTACTAGAGCGGATCATGCTCCCTAGTTTATGCAATGTATTCCACTAGTTTATGAAAGAAGTGATTAATGGGAGATCGATCATTCCTGCCAGTAGTGAGAAAGCGCCCGATGTGACAAGTAGCTTTTGAAGACACAATGAACCCAGTACAATGAGGAACAAGAGTAAAATTGAGGTCATACGAGCATCCAAATTAAAATAGGAGCCATTACATTTCAAAACCAACCCCCGAAACCAACCACTAAATTGGACAAAAAATGCTGACCAAGAAACTAATGCAGTACCAAACCAAGCTGAAAGAAGACCCAATGTATGTTTCGTAACCACCAATAAAAAAACCGAAGAGGCAGTCGCATAATAGACGCCTAGGATTATCCAATTAGTAAGAACACGAACATACATAAGATGAGAATGTTCGCCTTGTTGAAGATCGATTGGTATGACCAACAACCTAATCATGAGACATGTATAAGTTCCAATGAGTACTAGAGAAAGCAATGCGGTGATGTTCAAGGTCGAAGGTGACATCACATAGACAGGTTGGAACGATTGGTGGATGATCATTGGTAGCTAGGAAAAATGTACTGGATAAGAAGGTACATGATGGATAGAATAGGTTTCTCGGTTCATTAGATACTACTATTAGAAGTGTATTTAATTCGCGACGTCATTCGACCATTTCGATTGCCACTAGTCTACTTTACTTCTTAGTCCCCAGGTTTTTGGAAGACTCACTAATCTAATGCATAGAAAGTTGAGTTATGCATTCCATTGGATACAATACATTGACTTCCACCATTAATTTGATATGGTCCCATGTTTTATCTTAAATCAATATCACTACGAATTACGAGAGGATGTATTAAGCTCAATACTCAAGTACGTATTGAAACAACTCTTATTCTGTCCATTTTCAATGCTAAAAAGGTCATTATGAACTACACCTAGAAAAAATAGTCAGTCATGCCAGAAAGCGAGTGTGTGAGACTTACGTGGGTATACTGAAGACAAAAAAAATATTTCATATAGAAATAATCATACTAGTTTACCTATATGCTCCACACATGAAATTACAAACTAGTTCGACTTAATCCATTCCGTATTCAGTCTACAAAGGTCAGAAATATAAAGGTTCTGAACCCATGATATATAAGTATCACCTTTAGGGTGATGTTCTAAAACCTAATATATAAGTATCTACTACTTATATATTTGGGTTCTAAAGGGTAATGATGACTCTATATATTTTCTTCTATCTCTTTCTTTTAGTTATCCTGTATTTCATCCTCTCTCTAGAAATAAAGAATGCTATGGTTACATGTATGAATGAATTACTTTACTAATTTTAGGAGAGTAAGTGAAGAAGAGGGGTAATAGTCATTTCTTGATTCTTTGATCCCTAGTCATAAACTAATGGGTGTGGTTTTTTTGTAACTTTCATAACAAGGTATCATTTCTTGATCCTCCCTAAAAGGTTATAAAAGATCTAAACCTATATGGAGGGTCAAATAGGGATCCTATTTAGATATCACCTTATATACTATGTAGCAGAACCTGGGATACATGAAGTATCTTACTATCTATATTATAGGGACGGAGGACCTCACCCTTTATTTTGGGTCAGATCTTTTAGAACCTTACCCTAAGGTGTAAGATATTTTAGAACCTTACCCTAAGGTGTATGATCATTTAGAACCTTTAGAGCCCATATTTTCTTTATGTAAGGGGGTTAAGCATACCACATCTATAGGTGTTTAATTATTCAACACTGAAGAATGAGTGGAATCTAGTTTTGAGTTGAGAGAGAATGGGAAGATGTGATTCATAAGGAGTCTATAATAGAGGTTGGGATGTGAGAAAGAATGCAGTTGAGTTCCTATATTCATATTTAGAATCATAGTCTATGGGTGGATTCATTGAACAAAGGTGTCATGGGGTTGGTTGTGATCTATAGTCATAGTAGTATCAAAACGATAAAGTGTTCATGATTGGCGGTGTTGAACTGCGAACGAACTGCCTATGAATCAATACGGTGCTTCAGATCCAAAAGGTGGACTATTGGATGGTCCAAAGGAAATACACTAAGATGACCTGACTAATCGGAACCAACTGATCATTAGATGGACACCCTGAAACATTTTGAGTAGCCTAGACCATTCAATTATGGTTCTAGATAGTGGAAATGGGGGTGCTTCCCCACATTATCAATGAGTAACAAGCCTATGATTTCCACTTACAATTGATTATATATGGATCTCCATAAGGACAATTCAACTCGAACTAAACTAGAAATGATATCTCTTTGTGTAATGCGGTGAAATGGATTCTTTATTCAAAACCCATTCACTTATACAAGGTTTTTGACCTTCTTCTTTGTTTTCTAAATGGAACCAAAAAATTGGAAATGAACTAGAAACACGTCCAATATGGGTTCTTTCATTCGATTAAGTTGGATAGTCGTTTATGAACCTTTTCATAGAAGGGGGTAATGGTGAATACATTTCAACTGAACCACCAATGACAATCAGTCAGTCAGGTGTGTTTTTCTGACATAGTAGTTGTCATCGTTGATGTCCCATTTTTAGCATGTTTGATATATCGTCGTCCAATTTTCTCTCTTCATGTTCCGCAATCATGATATTAGTTGGTGTTGGTAGATGGTGAATTATCTATTCTAAACATGCTGTGGTATTTGACGACACCTTTTAAATCATAGTGCATCCACCAATGAGTGCATTCAGTACTCTAATCTAATAGTCCTTCTCCCACACCTTGAATGGAGTGAGTCGACCTATGAAATTGATCTTGAGAGGATGAAATCAAAGGCCCGTATGACACTATTAAAAGAGTACTTGTGATGGTCTATTTATAATCAGTATAATATAGGTAGTATGTCTAACAAACAAGTCTCTTTAGGGACCATTTGAGGACTTCCATTATACACATGATTCCAAGCGACTTCCTATGGAAATGTCATCGTTCCAAGGTGCACCAACAAGAAACAACATGAACTTGAAACCTTTGGAATATTGGAGACACTTGAATCATAACATTGTTGGGAGTTCGCATTCCATCCTCCATATACACCAAACCACATAACTCTCCCCTCTTTCACCTCCAGGCAGTTAGGGGAGTTTTTGGACATAGGGATCATATCACCCCATCTCACATATCATTTTGGATCATACTAACCTTTCGACCCACCTGCACCCAACCATCACGACAACCATCAATGGAGTGGAAAGAGGTACCCAATCAATAAGAGTAGTTGGGGTGCCATAATCAATACTCTTCTCAAATAGTTAATAGTTCAGACCATCTACTAACCCTGGGAGGTGCTACTAAATATATAAGGGTTTATAACTCAGAAACTTCAATCTGTTTGGTTTATAACCCTTAGATATAAGTAGCAGATACTTATATATAAAGATTTAGAACTTGGCTACTTCACCCTATTAAGTTTAGAAAGGTGCTACTTATATATCAATGGTTTAGAACCTTTGGAAATCTATTGGTCAGTATAATATATGTAGTTGTACTATTAGAGTAGATTAATCACTATTAGAAGAGTACTAACATCCTACCACATTCCTGAGCACGATTAACCTTGCCTCACTCTTAAGCATCACTTTAGCTGTAGGTCATATTTGACACCCAAGAACAAAACTCATTCTGATCCACTACTTTGATGATTATCAATTCATTGAATGGGGATGCCTACAGGTCCTTTCAAACATTAGTTCATTTGTATTACACTACGTACTTCTTGTGATTCAAGATGTGGGGTCACCACCATGTGCCTATTCCCACTATCACCAACTCTAAAAGAACTAGATATTCTTTCAGTAATCTACTCTAATAGTGTCGGTATAATATAGGTAGTATAATTCACATAACTACTCACACAATTGAATTTGTGGTGAAATAGACAATGCCTATGACAACCCATATCTACTCTAACGCAAGGGAATATGTCCTTTTCCTTATGAAAGCATGCGGGAAATCGAGTGCATTCAGTGGCCAAATCATTGGCATCATACTTTCTTGAACATGGTAGTGGAGTATGGGAACCAATACTCTCCCCATGGATATCATTCATATAGTATTGAAACATCAACTCATCCTATTACTTCTCTGTGTATGGAAATGGTAGCTATGCTTGTAGTATGAAGGGCCCCATGGGCTCGCCCTGAACCATCAATCACCCTAGTTCCCAGGAAACTCTCCACTAACTCTATCACCCCATATCGTCATGGAATACCAGACCCATTAGTACTCTATGCAAATATTCAAGTATTTTCCACTTCATCATACCTGTACCCCCACCATTCGGGCACATCGTACATGTGGGTCATTATTCCACCTCAGTGCTATGACAACTGAGGCCCCATATCCAATCCATGGCCTTCCGATTCACTTGGTAGGGGAAGTGTGGTATATGTGTCTACAAACTTGACTAACCTTAGTAGTAAGAACAAAAACACCACTACATGACCCCCACGACCATTCCACCATATCTATGACAATCAGATGATCAGACAGTATATAGACAGAGTACCTGACCCAATTCCAAGTGCCAATTTGTCTATCTAGAGTTGGAATCATGATCAAAATATTAGAAGAGTACTTATGATTGATAGATATATAGTTGTGGTTCCACTACCTATATTATACCTTCTACTACCTATATTATATCATCATTTTTCAGTTGGAGTTTCTATCGGTATCAATAGTCTACAGTTGTTTGACTAGACAATGTGGGGAAGCCGAGCATGTAGTCTTCTTCCTATATTATATCAACATGGAACCTCATGATTAGTGTTCGTATACTGGAAATGAAAGACCTCATCTTCCAGTACCACGCCACCCCACGCACCATATGTCATGTCAGGCAACTAGACGACCTAGGTTGTTTGATCCCCCAACTACACTCCAACCGTTGAGTCAGTATAATATATGTAGTAGAATAGACAGGAATGCATTTGAGTGTATCCAGCTCCTGGGTGTAGCAGATATAGAATCAACTAAGTAGCGAGGTTGACCATTCACTCGGGACACTAATAGAGTATCACCTGAGCACCACCAACTCTATTCCAATAGCTCTTCCATATACCATATCCTACTGAGAAGCATCAACTAATATCATATCATATCATAGTAGTATGACCGATTGATCGACTGTGAGACATAGTCAGGATATATACCTTTTACAATGGGGGAAAATTCTTCTTATAATAGTGGACTTATTGAGTCCCATGAAAAAAGGTTTTATTGGCTGAGATGGTCAATCAAATCACTATTTGAATAGATCTGGTTTCGCCCACACTTGGTTTCTACTTGATTCCCTCCATTTCTCTACCCACACCACTCCAACCCTATCATGCATACATGAAAATATAGACCATGAGGACACTATTAGATTAAATATAGTGTGGTATTGGCATTCTACGTTGTACTATTTGATGTTCTAGTATTGTTTCCACCCATGTAAAACTGCTGAGATATCGTATAATGGCACAATCCATTGGCCCCTCCAGCAATGAGCTATGTATAGTTGGAGTGGAAATGTAATATTTTTTTTCTAGGTTTGATAGATGCCCTGTCCTCCCTTGGCCACTCAGGCTATGGGTTCTCCATATATAGTCTATTTGGTCATACCACCTCGATTCCAACTGACCGCACCATTCAAGACCAATTCACTAACTACAACTTGTTTTATTTTGTTTTGACAAAAAAAATATGTTGTAGCTAGTCATTAATGTTGCAATAAATCATATGAAATGTGCACATGAGAGTGAAATGAAGCCGCATGGGGTTGTTTTTTTGAAAGAGATGGTGTTAACGGTGTGGTTTGGACTAGCTGGAAGGTACTGGGTGAGGTTCCCGAGACAAAGCATATTGGAATTATTTGTTCCACAAATCTCACTACACTAACCATAATATACACCACCATGTATTATAAACGTTCTTAGTTGATTTAAATGCCCTGGTATTGCATCACATTTCAACCCAGAGGAAGGAACAACCCAACTATGAGGGGAATAAGCTACTGTGACTATAAAATGGATATGCGTTATTTCTGGTTGGACAACACGATGGTATACTTATAAGATACATTATTCCCCCATTGGTGGATTGGATTCTATAATCAGATAACTATCAAAGGTGAGAGACTTTTTCATTCCGTTGAAATATTCTGAATACTCATAAGGTTGGAAAACCAACCCCAAACTGTAATGGCAGCATTGAGTCACATACTTTTCTCCCATACAACAATGAACCACCACTACGTCCATCTCCATTCCAAAAAACAATGAATTAAATTATTTCAAACCCATCCCCGAATGCTGAAATATATAGAGAGAGTACCTATTGTATACACACCACTCACCTGATCTATTAGGAATGCCATGATGTACCAACACTGGACAATAACTTCTTAATCGTTGAGCCATCATCATAGATGACCGTCAACCCTATCCCAAAGTCGCACCATGGCTCAAGTCAATTCCATCTAGAAAACCATGCTCACTCCATCAATTTTTCGTACAAAAAAACCTTGCTTCTGAATCGAATCGTTCTCACTACTCTTCACCTGTACACATGACCTCTAAACTAGCCATATCATGTATTCTCATAATATAGTGATCCCAGGTACTCTTCCTATATAGTTTAGATTAGAGTACTAAATCACATGTCCGGTCCCAGCTAGTGGGGTACATAGTTTCTTCTTTACCCTCCGACCCCAGTTTCATTCTAGGGGCATCATCCTATATCGGTGTCTATTCCAACCCCACCAACTCCATGCCATCCATACAGTATGTGACCATCAGTACTCTTCTAATAGTACCAATATAATCATATATCATTGTCAAAATACAATACCTCCCAATCAATATGCGTAGTAGGGGTGCCTTATTACTCTACTCTAATTTTCACACTTCCCCAATTGTATCAACCAGGTAACCATCTTGAACCCCATAAACCCCATAAAACCCATTCAGATTGTGGTGTTGCTAAGCCTAGCACTGTTGATATTGCACCATATCCTTTGAAAGTAAAGGATTCAAACCTACAGTCATTCAGGTCATGATCTTGAGGAGTCTAGCCAATTCCTCCAACCTACTTCTGTTGCTCTATTGTCAGTGAAAAGGTTCCCATTGATTTTCCAAAAACCTTGGTGATTTGAGGTATCATTGTTTCCATCTTTCCCCAAAAACTACAATGAAAACTGCACCACTGCCTATATAATCTAGATAGTGTATAACTTATCTAGGTACTGTTCTATATAGCCTATAGGCGGACCACTATAGGCACAATTTTTGGTGCCTTTATTGGTACCTATAGTGGTCTGACTATATTATACTGATATTTGACTTCTGAAATCATCCATGGAATACCTTCCATCAACCCCAACCTGACACATAGTAGCAATAGTGTCCATCTATCCATTTTTTCTTTGAGATCCATGAAACCAAACCCCCCACCCCAACTCCTACAATAAACCACCATATTAAAGTAGAGGAATTATTTGGATGGCATGGGCATATGCTGCTTAGTATGTATGCATAATTAACACACTGCTATCGAGGGTGAGTCTTTTGACTGCTTAGCTTCCTACTACAGCAACAAGAAAACATCCATTTCTTCATAGGTGGATCGAACGAATCTGAAATGGAGGATATAGAGGGGAGAGATGAGTGATAAAGTGGAACAAAAAGTGAAGACTTAATCTGGAACACAAAGGGAAAGCAACATAATGAGACGCATCTCTTTCAACAAATCCACCTGGAAAGAGAGGACCGAAGTGAATAGAGTGAATAAGAGGATGATGAAAAATAAATGGAATTGCCTCTATGGATTCACCTTTCATGTATATATCAATTTTATATATTTTAATACTAAATCTGTTGAACTTATTACATTATCACACAATGAATCATTTCTTCTTTCCCATTCCCCATAACACCATTGCTTCATCCAAAGTATTTATGTTCTGAGTTCCTTGATGACCAAAGTATTTAGACCTCAAACACCTAAATACTCAAGTCTAAATAATTATTTATAAATACATAGGTACAAATAATTTGGTATTAATACATTATTTTGGAGCTACAAATTGGCAAGTTCTTGTAGACTAGTACGAAGGGTGACGTTCTTCATTGGGATGGTGTATTCTAGTACAATCAGCAGGTGGTATCTCCCTAGAAAAACAACATCGATAGCATCGTAGCACCAATCATAGGTGTGCATTTCAATTTAAAATCAGGGAAATGGACTTCAAGACCATTAATATGATTCTAGGACTTTTTTCCATCCGATGGACCATTTTTTCCATAGCCCCCACTGATTTGATCCTCCCCCTAATGATAAAGGAACTGAAAACCTCAATTAGGCTACCTACTGTTCACTACCACATCTTGGCCAACCACTTATTGTGGGATAAATGAGAGGACTGTTCCTAACCTTAGACCATTTCCGACATTGAGGTTAGTAAGAAACACAATGATTGTGGTTGGGTTAATCATCAATTGATGAGACACAATATTCCCTTTCCTTTACTAGGATTTCCTATGGCCCATTTTCTTACTAATGCCAAAAACAAGTCGAGTAGTTGGGACAATACTGAAGCAGATGGTCAAGGGAGTGATGTTTTTATACAATTTCCTGAAGTGTTCTCAAATCTACTAGGAATCTCTTCATATGCAATAAAATGACCAATCAACACAATTCTAGCATTTTCTTCATGGCATGTAATTGAATTAGACCATTATGGTAGGTAATAGAAGAAGAATCTAAAAGATGAGGCTGTCAGTATAATATAGGTAGTAAATCTATTAGAGTAGAGTACTAATGCAGTCTCTCAGCATTCTGAAGCTTTCTAAGCTGGTAAAGGAAACAAATTTGGTCACGCACTGTGGGAGAAGGATGAAATTCTTTATTCAAAGCATGCTACCCCAGGTACTAACAAGGATATGAGTATTTCTCTTTAACCTAATGATATATACCAATAAGAAAAGGTTCTAAAATATCTTACCCAAATAAGTTCCGGTTCTAAACCCTTGATATATAAGTATCACCTTTCTAAATAGAATAGGGTGAAGTACCCGAGTTCTATAAGATTCGACCCTCCGGATGACTGGCTTAAAAACTTTCAATAAGGGAAATGATACCATAAAATAATGGAACTATATTCATAGATAGAGATTGTGATAGCTCAATGGAATGATCAGAGTAGACATTCTCAAAATTAAAGAGAAGAGCGCCTGTAGAGTAGAGTAATAGTAGGTACTCTTCTATTCCTATAATGATATATAAGAGTACCATAGAGTAGAGTACTAAAAAGAATGAAATCCAACTAGCGTGATTGACTTATAAGACTTCGACCTCCTACAAGACCTAGAACTCCAGAGAGAGATATGATTCCTAGAACACATCCTCTTCAGAGGAGTCAACTTCATCTTTCCCTGGGCATTCACCACTTTCTCCAATGGATTCGTAGGGTTGGTGTGGCCGTATTCTTCTACAATACAAAAAATGTATAGAATAATCAACTATTGAAAAATTGGGTTAAAGGTAATACCAAGAGAAAAAGGACCCACCAAAATGTCATGATGAGATAGGAAACCTAGATATAGTAATGTCCATTCTTTTATGATTTTATAGGGAGCCCTGCCTAATGTTTATCAATTCTAGTTCTCACACTGTGTTCCAATTTAGGGGAACCTCATGATTTTTCTTTTTTGATTTCTATCTAAGTAGATAGTAGGAAGCTCTGCTATGGCATAATCAGAGGCTCCAGATGCTAGTGAGTTCAGTCTGAGTAGTCTCCTAGTAGCTTACTATATCCCTATCATCCATTCAGACTTCTTTTCTTGCATGTTAAACCTTATGAAAATAATGTATTATAATATAATAGTGAAAAGGGTTTGAGTTCCTTGTTTCTGTACTTGTTCTTGAATCGAATATTGCTATATAGAAGAGTACCAGCACCTCACCTATATCTGTGAGGGTTCTTCAAGTGTTAGAATCGAGAGTTATACATTTAATGGGTGATTCCCCACTCAGATGATTTTATGTAGTGTTTTTCCTAAGAATTGTATATTATTTGATGAAGACTTTACTTGAGAGTTAACATTCATGTCTCGGTTATTGGTACCGATCCTAGGTATAGGGACTTGCACACCATGTCAACCTATGGGAGGTGAGATCAGGTATCTCCTCCCCAACAAGGGATGTGATTTATGTTCCATCCCAACTCAAATACATGGCCTTGGATCTATCGACACCAGATTACGGACTGAGATTAAGAAAAAAGAGAGAGATCAGTTGTTTTCATGGATTTACAAGATTTTTGTTCCTGCATTCAATCAGTTTTCGGTCCTGTGTTTCAACATGATTGGTTCCTCACCCTTTAGGGACGCTAATTATATATCACTTTATATATTATGTAGCAGAACCTCTCTCAAAATTCCATTTAGTGAGTTAAGGATAATGAATTCCTACATTTAGATCATGAACCATGCCTTATTTTATAAAAAATAGCCCTCTTTGTGTCTTGGATACATTATATCAAAGGGTTAGAAAGGAACGTATCTACAGTATATGAACCTATATAGTTTAAAAAGGAATTTTCATCCCTCTTCGAGTCCTTATGCCTTCTTTTCCTCTTTTTGAAGGTATGAGTATGTTACAACCCTAGTTTTAGGGTGTAAGGGAGAGAGTCAGTGAAGTAATCTATGGAATACGAGTTAGAGTGAGTGACCAGGTTCCTCTGCTATTAGTCCATCCATTGAGGGTCCAAGTATTACTCATCTAGAGCTAGTTTCAGTTCCAAAGGAACGAATCAAGTGAGTTTAAGTGCTTCACATGTTATGTTACTTCCAGTAAAGAAGAAATCCTTTAAGACCACTTCAAGTACATCACAACAATTATTCTATCTATATTATACCCACAGTCTTAGGGTAATTTATATAGTTTATTAATGTAGGGTTATTCGATAACTTAAGAGGAGATATTATAGTCAGGGACATTATAGTAATAATAACATGAAAATTTCATAGTATATACTAAAAGAAGTAAATCCCTTCACGTGCTAGCGCATAAGCCTATAACGTTGGCTATGGAGTTTGACTGCTGGGTCTTTGGTATAATATAGGAATTAGGGTCAAAAATCCATAAGTGAAGTGGAAATATATATAATTACTAGGTTCAAAATTTTGAATCGACCCTGTTAACCCTAGAAAGACGTCATTCTAGGACTTTCACAACTCTCACACCCATTCCATGCTCATGGGTGAGCCCTTAGATGACGAAAAGAGTGGTTATAAATTATCATGATTATGGTTTTCTTTGATAGGGAGAAGCAAAGATACGTTTAGGAAGTGAAAGAATATAATATCCCCATCTCCAATAGAACAAATTTATAAATAGAGTACCTGACTCTACTCTAATAGTTTCGAGAGTTATGGGTGTGCTAAAAATCGATATGGGAAGGTTTGAGGTGGACAACTGCCGCTCTGAATGGATGTAGCTCAGTACTCTACTATAATAGTGAAGTAAAAAAAACATAGAGATGATGATTTAATGGAAATGATTCATCAAGAATCACAATAGCCCCTAATTCATCTTTGTAAACTACCACTAGGAAGATCGACCCCAACACTCTGGCAGATTTTCCATCTCATGGGATGGAAAACCAAACTATTAGTGTAGACTATATAGAATAAAGTACTGAACTCTACTCTATATAGTCTGGAACTATTGAATATTTAAGTCAACTAATCTGTGCCATGTCACAATGAGTTTGGGCCCTCCAGAATACTGCCCACATTTCACTGGGAGCATATAGGATCCTCATGTTCCTATTAGTAGTGGGATGGTAACCATCAGTTAAACTGTTACATTTTCCCCTAGAGTCATGACATTGGCTGATGTTTCCACCAACCCAATAACAAACAAATAAGACACAACTCTTTCGACCAGTAAAGGATCCGATATCATGTTCACGATTCACTAGTTCCAATAGTTCTTCAGGGAAACTATCTAGTGCCAACAGTGGATCCGGTGCCATATATGATTATATTATCACTGCCAACTTGATAGGATGAACTATTAGAATATAAAGGAGTAATGCATGGAATCACTCATTCCACTTTCCCCCTATAAAAGGAAGGAACTCTGATCAACTGATTTTTTTTAAATTATTATCACCAATGTGATGAGAAATCAGGTTTTCAAAGAGGAAATGTCTAAATGTTTTCAATGTATTCATATAAAATTTCAATATGAAGTTGATTACAATGACCTATATTTTATTAATATATATATAAATTATCTAATTTTACATTAAAAAAAACTTAAATATATAATTTAACTATTTAATTTAATTAAACTAAATGTTTGTTTGCAATTAAAATTCCGTATTGTTCACCATTCATCAAAAAATCTATTATTTTAGAAAATTCTCAGAAATTAACCCTATTTTAATTATGAGATTATGATTTAAAAATTGATTCTCATATTATAAAATTAATTTAAAAAAAGTTTCAAATTTTAATTTCATTATTATTCATAGAAATATATAAAAAATTTCATTTTGATAAAATATTATTTTTGAAAAATATAAAAACCTAACTGAAAAATTATTTTATTTTTTATCAATATGTTCTCTTTATATAAAACCATTTTTCAGAAAATTTAAAAATTTTTTATTTATATTCATATCAAAATTTTTAATGGATATGATATAACATTAATTTTTGAATAATATTAACAGTATATCACAATTTTGTTAAAACTCTGTGTAGGGTGTAATTCAAGATAAACCCAATGTTACCAAGAACACAGGCATAACTCAGTGTTACATGTAATGAAAGATAAACACGATATTTCATGTAATAAAAATTTAGAAAATTTAAATTTATTAGAATTTTTTTAGAAAATCTCAGGCTGTTACAATATTCAAATAACTAATTTTACTCATTTAATTCTTTTTTCTTAGAGAAAATTATTTTATATGATTTTATGTAATTAAAATATAATGATGAAGTAATAAATGATACATTATTTTTGAAAATTATATTTATCACTATTTATGTAAAAACCGAAAATTTTAAAAAATCGTAAAGGTTCATTATAATATAATATTTACATTAATAATCCCATAATTAAGTTCATTTTATAGAATTAAAATTTTAAAATTTTAGAATTGATCTTTTAAGGGGAAAAATAAAATATAAAAAAATAGTTTTTCAGAATTTTTTTAAAAGAATAGTAACTATTTTTATTATTAGTTTTTATAAATTAATAATTGAATTATTATTAATATAATACTAATATAAAAAATGTAATTCACAAACATTTAACTATAATATGTTTTGTTTCTTAAAATAAAATTACATAGTTGATAAAAATGAAATATTGTGTAAATATTTTTTTCAAGCATAAAACGTTATTATTATTATTCTAATTATGTTGATTGAATTTTATCAATTAATTAATAATTTAAAATATACTTTATTATTCTCTTTTCGTATATTTATTAATGGGGTTTCCCCTATTTTTACCCTCCAATTTAATGACTAAAATATGATGGTTATATTTATTTATAAGAATTTTATGTTAATAAAATATATTTTAGTTTGTTTTAGTTTTTGTTTGTGTGTGAAGAAAGATATAAAAAATTGAATTTATTTGAAGAAAAAACAATTTTAAAATCTCAGGGTGGTAAACTTTCCCTTCCTTTCTTAAATAAATTACACCCTCTAAATTTTAATTTTCATTCACTAATGAAATATCTTAGGGTATCTATAATATAGACAAGGCTTGGGATATAATTTTTATTGAGGTATGAATCTCACTAATATAGGAAAAACTAAAAAAAATATTATTTTCAAATATAATTGGAATATATTGAGATTCTAACCATTTGTTCCAAATATTACTCATTAGTTTTCTATAAGTCTTAGGAGTTTCTAGAGATATACCCCTCACAACTTCATTATGACGAGTGTATTTCCATCCAAAAAAAATTTAGTTATCCTGATAATATCGAAAAAAATATTCCATAAATGAATAAGATAAAATGATCTTAATATGTATTCTCTTATGGATGATTTTTCTATGCCTATGAAACATTCTTTTTAATCAAGCTTGTTTTATGTTTTGTTTTCTTATTCTTATTAGCATAATTCAAAAAATAATTATCATAATATTATCATGAAATTTAATATAATATTATAAACCCTAAAAGCATTTAAACATACACACTCAAAAATAAACATACCATTTTTCTATAAAATAACCTATCAATTAATATATACCATAACTTGTTCATCTCCATGCTTTAATCTAAGTTATCCATGATCATTTTCAATTAGGTTATTTAAACAAAATTTTTCTATATCCCTTATTATGTTTCATAAATATAATATGGATTAACCAAATCGTATTCCTCAAGAGTACCACACTATGTGCGTAGTTATGCCTATTTTTTCATACATCGAGTTAATATCAAGTTAATACTCAACCAGCCAATTCAAGGTTATCAACCCAAGCTGTAGTAGTGATATAGGCAACATCCATTATTTTATATGTAAATAGTAATGTAATATATAAGAAACTACATAATATACACATTGAAAAAAATTATATTTTTTACTATATTTTGTCTTATCCCTAATAATTTCCCAAATTTTCCCGAGTATTTATCCCATAACTAAAATGACATTACTAGAATTCAGTTTCAATAAACATATTCTATAACACATCGACATGAAACTGAACTAAAATTACCCAAACATAAATATTCAATATTTTAATATTTACCAAAAATTATTAATTCACTTAAAATCCAAACACATTTTTGGTTAAGAGTTTTTGAGAGTAAGAAAAAACTATTAACTATAAAAACCAATATCATTCCCATCCAATTGATATTTTTTCTAATATATAAAGAATTAATTTTTCTATAATAATTATTTAGAATCTCACACAAAATTTTCTACACATTATACATTTCTATTCATATCATATGTATTACTATTCTTCATAACCTAGTGGTATTTGAATCATAAGAAGGGGACCTCAAAAACTTATTAAGGGGTTGTGTATATCGAAATAAATATTGTAATAAACATATGATGAATAATATATCAAGAATAAATAAATTGAATAATTCTATATAACTAATCATATATGATTGAAATTAATCCATGGATAAAAGAACTATGAAAATAATCTCATGGATGATAATAACTAATTTCATAGTGATGGGATGCATAATTCTAACCATATTAATATTAATATTAAGGCCTCATCTGAATCATTATTTTTACTATCATGATCATTATAATGAAAATATTCTTATAGTCATAATCATATACATGAAATTATTATTACCTTCATAACTGAAAACAATACATTATTCTTACCATCAGGACCTCCAAAAAGATATTATTCTAACAATCATGACAATATCCAAGACATTATTTTTATTATAATGAATCCATCCAATGTATAATTGATAAATGGGTAAGATAACCCAAAATAAAAAAATTTATTTGTCTCAAGAAACCTACTAATGTTTTGAGGGGTTATATAAATCTAATGCCCATATGTCATTTACTAATCCCTAATGAATTCTCCATATGAATTAAATGTATAAAAATATAGGGAATATTCATCATTCCGTATAAATTAAAAAAAACAAATTTTAATAAAACTAATAAAATATATGAATACTTTACCCAATTTATAAATAGAATAACATGATTTTAATACATCTTGAGAAAGAAAGTGGATGGTATTATTAGATCATATACCCAATGAAACATAAGAAAATTTATGGATTCTTAACTAGATAAAAAACTATTATAAGTAGAATAATTTGAATGATACCAAATAGGAAGGCATAAAGAATTAGATTATTTGATATGTTGAGTTGAATCCTCAAAAGAGAACCAGTATAAGAAAATTTGTAGGGTAATTGTAACATCCCCTACACCAGTAGCCCAGATTTTATGGTTATATTATTACATGGGAACAAGATATAAAAAATTTTATCCAAAATTTTAGATTAGTTTTTAAGTATTGATGAACCATATACATACACGATAACCATATTACATTGTAAATATGAAAATCCTAGAATATAAAAATCCACCATCCATGATATTATTCATAATATCTATCTTAATATATAAAGGAAAAGAAAATAAATAAAAGTGTGAGATCAGATTCTCAGTAAGGGTTACATATAATATAATATATCATGATTAAATAAGGTAGAATTAATGTGGAAGGATATATAAATGAAACACATTCCATTTAATCAATAAATTTATCGCAAAATGAATTTATGGATAATATCAATGTAGTAATCTCATGAATGATAATAATAAATAAATTATCATTGATTGAAATGCTTCATATTGGATCCCATGATTTTAAACATCATGGTATTTATCCTTTTGTGGCCTTGTACTGAGATAGTTTAAATTTATGGGTTGGAATAAACCAATAATCTATTTAATGTTATCTTGTTTTTTCCTCAATATACACTTTGATTCTTTGAGGGGATATATAATTCCAATCCCCACCTCTCATTTTATGTCCAATATATCCCTCATATATCTAATTATTGATTTAGTTTTTGAACAATATTCCTTATCATAAAATATCTATATTGAATATATACTATGTATTTATCAATAATTCCCCAGAAAATAAAAAAACTCAAATTATAACATTACATGAATAAATGGTATATGGTTTTGGAAAAAATAATATCTATGATACAAATAATATGGATATTTTATAGAATTGTAATACTCAATTATCATAATTAAGTGAATTTTTAATGGATGGTATCATTAAAAGATATCCCTAGTTTTGAATAAGTCAAATAAAATGTTTTTATTATTTATTAATTTAAATTAAGTTAAATTATCATTAAAAAAATATTGAGTAAAATTACATTTCCATTTTTTATAGTCACTTATTAAAAAACTACATAATTATAAAGTAAAGAATTGTATTTGAAAATAATCTTGTGAAATTGTAATGGAATTCTAAAATAAAATATTATTCATCATGCCAGGAAAATATTCTCATGCAATATAAGTTAAAAAACATCCCATCTATACATTTTTCAGAAAATCCACAAAGTACCTTTTTTGGAAAATAAACAATATATTACTTAAATTTTTTTTAAAAAGATAAATATGGGTTAAAATGTATATTGAAAAAAATTGTAGAATTTTAATAATATTTTTGAAAAAAATTTAATGAAAATTTGGGTAGGGAAGAAAGATATATCATATCAAAAGAGAAATAAGACCAGTTTCTATTTTATGAATTTCTTACATTAATTCAGGTTCCAAAGAGTAGAAATGTTGGAAGAAAATATGAAAACTATTTAAAATATCAAACATTAAATAAAAATTAATCATTATGAATAAATATATATTCATGTTAACAACATCAAAATGTTAGTATATACATGACATAAAAATAAATATTTGTATATTACGATACATGTTTCAATGGAGTGAAATTTGAAATGAAATCCCTTACCTCAAGATGGAATAGTCACAGAGGTTCTAGATCATCCAAAATAATTGATTAAAATTTAATATAATTATATAATGGACCCATATTAATATATATGATATCATATATAACCATATATAATATTATATTACAAATTTATTAATAATATTTTATTATTATCATTATTTTGCGTGTTATCTACATTGTTATTCATGTATTTTTTGATTATATAGTTTCTATCCTAGTATATTTATACAGGTTAAATAATAACAAGATTGTTTTTATAGAAATATATTTTAAATATTTATATATTTATAATCATCCATATAGATAAACATAGAAAAATCTATGACACAATTCATAGAGATGGTAGGTCATACTATTGGTTGAAAGTTGGTTTCACTTTTCAATGGATGGAAAAAATAATGTTAAATAGTAATTCATATTTATAAAATAATTATAATATAATATATAATCATTAGGTTCATCCTTATTACCAAAAAAAATCAAATATTAATGAAAAACGGATCACATTGCTTCGTGGAGGGGGTAATCCACATGTATACACGAGCAACGTCATTGTTTTCCAAAAAATTACAAGGCATATTGGAATATATTATATTATAGTTTTTTAAAAATATTTTTTTTCACAAATAATCATTATTTATATCGTTATAACCATCAAAGTAAAGTGATGAAGTAAAAAAAGTTACACAGTTATATGAAAACAATAAGTTGTTTGTGTCCATGAGTGATGTTTTTTCTACAGATATGATAGAAAAAGGATTAAATATGTTTTTCCCATAATGATAATAAAATTAAATTAAATTAATTCTAAATTTATTATTATTTACTTGTGGATACAAGACATTAATATGAAAAATAATATGAAATAAACTTGAGGGACTCGGTAAAGATTATCACCTATTCTTCAGTAGAATTCTTCTAGATACATCTTTAAGGGACCTAGGGATTGTATTTTTGGGAAACCATCACATCATGAAAATTGATTTATATGTTTACAAGAGTAATGTTAAAGAATTTTTTCATCTATATTACAAAATATGGTGTAAGTAAGTGAAATAATGGGTGCACTTTTACAATTGATGTGAGGTTCACTTTTTGAATTTCTTAAACAAATTAAAATATAATAAACCAATTCGAGAACCGAATTCCTCCAGATTCTTATGAAATTTAATAAAAAGTGGAAATAATTTAAATAAAATAATCTAATGAAATTTATAGGAGTTTTAATATCATTAGAGGCTTTATTTTTTATTAACCCCTCAGTTAATTATTTTTACATTAACCCCCGTAACCACTATTTTAATCATAAAGTGTTAATAATGTTATTTTAAATGGTAAATTTACTGATAAATGGGCTGTGGATTATTATTTTTAGATATATTACATTCATATTTCTTATGATAATATTTTTAGGAATTTCAAAAATTTATATAATAACATTTTGAAAAAATCTCATTGATGTCATTTTTGACACTATTCATTTAACATGACTTTAAATACATCATTAAAAAGGTAAATTATAATAAAATCATTTAATAATAACCTAAAATGTCATATATATGTATAAAAATTAGGGTAGACACTATCAAATTCTAATTTTATCAATTTTATTATTTGAAAAATATTTTATTTTGTTTTGTTTTTAAATAAATAAATATTCTATTAGTGTAGAAAAAGTATTTTATAAAGTTATATAATTTATAAAAATTATAAATAAATTTTAATCATGAACTTAATTTCATTAATCTAAAAATATACATTTATATTCCTTAATATTTTATTTTATCTCTATAGGGAAATATAATTGATATTTAAAACTATGAGTCACATTTTGTAAGTTTATTTGAATTAAATATTATACGGGTCATTTTCATGGACAATTTTACCATGAAAAATTCTATTTATAGAATAAGGTGATAAGGGAAGAATTATATTCATATATTAATGAATAATATGAAAAATTATGGCCTTATCTCTTAGTTTTAACCTAGATTAACCTAGTTTAACCTTAATTGATGTGATAAATTTTACTAAGGTTACTACTGACATTGAACAAAAATAAAGTGTCCTATTTAAAAAAATTTAAACACCTAATTTTAAATAGTTAATAAATTTTATAAAATTCAATACCCATAATTTGTAAAAATTAATTTTAAAACAAGTGCGAAAATGTGATGAAAATTTCTTTTTTAGATAAATGTAGTTCGAAATCATAAACATATTTATTCTTATTCCATGAATTGTAAAAATATTATATGAATATTAAAATATATTATTGAATTTATAATATATAAATTTAATTATAATAATTCACCAATAGTGATCATGATACAAAAAGGATGTGCACATTGAAACAGTTTTTCATAAAAATGCCTTTTAGGTTTAAAAATGTTTCTATACTAAATTTAAACATATAATCGATTCCAATGAAGTTAATTGGTTTAGTAATAATATAATAGATACTATTTTTTACTTTTAAACAGTTTCAAAATAAAATATAACATTGGAAATGTTTTAAAAAAATATATCTTTCAATAATTATTTATACTTTTCACTATTCATTGAAAAATTTATCTTTTCAATAAAATATGAAAAATTCACCCGAAGAAAATTTTGATATGATAATTCAGAATATAACATTATTTTAATTAAAAAAATTACAGATTTTACAAAAAATAATTATAACATTTTCTCATAAAAACTGATAAAAACATTTTTGAAGAAAAAATATTTATTAAGCCTAAATAACATTACAAAAAATTGAGAAATTATTTCTTAAGTATTAATCATGTAACATTAATTTTTAGGTCATATATATATATATCATAATTTTTTTATATTATTCATACCTACCAATTAAATTATTATGTTTTAATTATTACATTAAATAATAATATTTTAATTTGAAATTCTAGTTTGTTTAGACGTGGTGTTGTGTTTTGTGTATGCTATAAAACATAGTTTTCTTACATTAAATTATAGGGGAGTAACATCTCCACCATAAATAATTTTTTTTCTTAAAATTTTAACTTCAAATTGGTATTTAAAGGATTGAATATTTAGAAGCCACATCATAAAAAGGGCATCCTCTTGAAATGAGGAAATGGACAATAAGACGTTCACGAGAAAACTAGGTTTACAAATCTGAGAACATCGATGGGAAGTGAAAATATGGACATGGTATAGATAACTATCACCCAAGGATTAATAGATAGTGATATAGAAAATTGATATGAAAATTTTAAGCATCCAAAAATCATAGATATGTGATTGGTTAAATGAACATTTATTTCTCGATAAGAAAAGTAACATATATTGTTTTTATTTCATGGTAATTTTCCTAATGTAAAGGGATTCATTTTTTAACCGTATAGGGAAATTGATAAAATAAAATTCATTTATTTATTTCTATGTTTTAATCACAAACTTATCCTTTTATTTTTCTTTTATCAATTTCCAGCTCATCTCTTATTCTAGAAAATGAATATTCCACATGATTTTTGAATGCATGAAGAAATTTTAATGAATCATAATATCCATAAGTCATTGATTCATTATATAAATATCTACCAAAACCAATATGGTTTACAAGGTTACCCAATATGATAAATCATACTTTAACCTCAAAAGATAATATTTGTAGTTCAACATAATCAATCCCTTAAGTAGTCAACCTTATGAAACCTTTTAATAAATTATGACCAAATTCAAAACTCAACAATATGAATTATTAGATGAAGTAGTTTATAATATCAATTTCCATGCATGTGAACACCTAGAACACAAATAATGATAAATTAATTCACTATTAATCTTTTCACTATTCCCTATACATCCCATAAATCCTGAAATGTAGTAAACTCCATCATAATTTACTTTTACATCAAACCACTAAACATTTTTAAGATAACCAATATTGTAACATTTATATTGAAATATACTCTATATTCCAATTAAAAATTACAAACTCAATAATAGGAACATAATAATGGTTATATTTTTCTCTTTATGTATTCTAAAAAAATATCATTTTTCCACTCAATCACTTCTATTGGTTATTGGTACTATTAATCATATGATTTAAATTCAAAAAATACAATTAATGTATCAAATTCCTTATATGTTCTATGATTATTATTACTAAAATATCATTGATAAAACATTTATAAATGATTATTGAATCCTAATACACAATCACTTTATCCATTACACTTAGGCTCTAGAAATAACATAATCTTGGCCTTCTCCCCTTAAAATATTTTTTTGGAAGGATCTCATAACACTTAAGTCCCTAGTTTTAATAATTACACTTATCTTTATAGTTGAATCAATGGATTATAGTATATTATTTCTTTTACTTATAGTAATTATCTATATGACCCTTATATTAACACCTGCAAAAAACTCTCATACCCTTGAATAATTTTCCATGATATTTCCTTCAAAAATTTTTACATGATGAAAATTTCATTATTATATCATTATCAATTTCCATTTTTTCGTTCCTAGTTTACCTCTTAATCTTTTTTTTACCTTAAATATTTAGGATCTAAAAAATTCCAACTCCATATTAATGGAAATTTATACTATAATATATTAAGGAATTCTTTTAGAAACTATTCACATTAATAGAAATGACATAAGACCATCAAATAAATTGTTAATATTAGTTTATGGTTTATTTATGTATTTTGAGCCATTCGTAGTTAGTATGGCTAAGTTAACCTCATTCTCTACAATTAATTCTCCGTACTCTTACTTTAATGTGAGAAATTTACTAAATATTTTAGAACATTGTTATTAGGGAATTTATTTTTAATATAAAATAACATTCAAAATTCTCCATTCCAAAATTTCTATTAGTTCTCCCTATTTAGTATTTTGGATCAACAAACACCATTAGACTACATCTTCTTTCAAATAATAAACTTCCAAAATAAACTTTTCAGTTTCTATTCAAATGAAAGAGGAATATTGTTATAGATATTTATTCTTTTTCACAAATAAAAATGGATTAGTAGTTCCAATAAAAGTAGGAGACTTTTCTCAAATTATGTGATCAAACATAGATGAATCATATTGTGGAAGAAATAGGTTGTTACATATATGAATTTTTTTCATAACCTGAGTCAACTGAAATAATATATCAACAATATTATTAGTTTTAATTCCATAATTTTTTGGTTTTTTATAAAGGAAATCTGTCAGTTTTCAACAGGTATTGATTCCCATTTCCTTATTCCGAACCATCACTAAATAGTGGTACACACTAGGTTAACTTATAATCATAATGAATATTTATCCATAAAATAACATCCACATAATGGTAAAATTTATCAAATACTATAAGTGATTATCATAATTCTAATGTTAGATACTCCCTATGGGTTCTAATAATCTTACTCTAACAATAACTATAACAATAAAAACATGAGTAACCTTGAGTTTGTGGTTACTTTTCAAGGACCCCGGGACACCCTGAGAGGGGAGGGGTGAATCAGGGTGACAACTTTTTATTTTAATGTGATGGATCTTGTTCCCACGTTGGTAGGAACTTATTGAACCTGTAAGATGAATATGATCAGAAAGAAAACATTCACATGCACAGAGAAGACACAACACTTTTTACTTGGTTCACCACTAAGGGGTACGTCCAAGGAGCATACGCTGACAAGTTGTCGGTCGTACCAAATTCCACTAATATTCAATAGCTACAGATTAAAAAGGTTTGGGCACAATCACTCTATCCCAGGCTCACTGCCTTTACAAAGGTTCAGTGATAGCTCACAGCTTCCCTCGGGTCACTCCTGTTGACTCCCCCTGGCTCACTGCCATTGGTGAAGTCCCACTCAGTTTATAGACGTGAATGTCCCTTAATCATTGCATAAGAATTCATCCTCTATCGTATGTAGATGCTCTGTTGAAGTCCAATGTTCATCCCCTGATGAATACCCATTTGTCTCTTAAACACTGGGCAAACAACCTTTGGAAAGTACCTTCACAAAGCACACTACTTCGCAAGGATCCCAATTTCACGAAGCTCAAACAAGCCTTCACAAAGCTCCTTCCTTTTCATGAAGCTCACAATTTCACGGAGCTCAGACCATCACAAAGATCAAGCCTTCGTAATTATTAGGCCTTCATGGAGCTCAAGTCATCGCAAAGCGACTTCCCTCGCGAAGCTCACTAAGCCAACGCAGAGCACACGACTTCCGCGGAGCTAGAATATCCGCCGCGAAGCTCCTCTTTCACGAAGCACACTACCTTCGCGAACTTCCTTCATGAAATGAGAGCAAATAATTTTCTCTGAAAAATCTCTCTACTTCTCTTGAGGGGGTCGACCTGTATTTATAGGTGATTCCACCAACCCTCAACCCTTCCGCGCGAAATCAGCGCCACATCATTTCCTATCGCGAAGCTCCGAAGTTTCTACCAGAATTCTTTCCAAATCACGAAGCACCATGGAAATTTTCCGATCGTGGAGCTTGTCGTAATTGCGGAGCGTTCCTTCATTTACTTTGTGCCACCACTGTGAAGCTCCCTCGCATTTCCTTTAAATTCTTCCATTCGCGAAGCTCGTCGTAACAGCGAAGCATCACCACCTCTATTTGTTGGTCTTCGCAAAATCCAATACATGAATCCCATCTTCGCGAAACTCATGCCTTTCCCATATAAAAATATGATCTTCAAGAAAATACTCTTTTCGTGATGCTCACCCAAATCCAAATTTTAGACCCCAAAAATTTGGCAAACACTGGGAAACGACGCCACCTTTAATACTATTTTCTGCATGAACTGTATGATCTCTTTGCGGGTACAAATTCTGAACATCCACTGCTGATTGCTAACAAACACAAACCAGACTCCAAATCATGTATAGAAGACCATGGTTCCAACAATCTCTCCCTTTGGGTTTGTTGGCAATCATAAAATAAATTCAACAGATCTTCATCCATGTAAAAACCAAAAACACAAGAATCAACTCAGCCAACACTCTATGTCTACGTGAGCAATGCTTGGTGTAGAAAACAAGAAAGGAAGCTTGAATTGGGTTCCAGAGTTTTGGAATTCTCAATGATGCCCAAGAATCATTACATGATTTATGAACTCCTTCTTATCCTTCTCAACCTATCACTAACACTGAATTCACATTGTGTCACAGGAGTATTACAAGTCTGAGCATGCCTGAATTTATTACTTTCTCCCCCATTAACAATAAACCCAAAGCCTGGCAGTTTTTTCAACGTTCAGCTCAAACCATACTCCCCCTGGATAGTATCTCCCCCACAAACCCGTATCCCATCCATAAATAGATAAAAACAGTTATCATAAATGGGGGGAGGGGTAATGCGTAACCTCCTTATGCACTGGGAGGTGGCTGAACACCAAGGTTAAACCGATGCTTCTCAAACAGAGCCGCTGAAAGTGGCTTGTTCAGGATTTCAGCCACTTGCTCATCAGTTCCCACATGATCTATTCTAATCACCCCACGTTCAACTTTTTCTTTGATAAAATGGTACCTGATTTCAATATGTTTCACATGGGAATGCTGAACAGGATTCTTCATAAGATCAATTGCGCTCTTGTTATCACAATAAATTACCATTGGTTGCTTTAAATTATCACCAATATCTGTTAATTTTTGCTTCATCCATAGTAGTTGAGTTCATGCCTTTGTGGAAGAGATATACTCAGATTTAGCAGTACTGAGAGAAGTACTTTCTAATTTCTTGCTCAACCAGCCAACACATTTCTGCCCAATATAGATGGCTCCACCACTAGTGGACTTTCTGTCTACTACATCACCAGCCCAGTCCGCATCAGAAAATGTTGAAAATTTACTGTCCCTTCCTGCAGCAAAAAATAACCCGAATTTATGTGTACCTTGAATGTACCTCAGGATTCTTTTTACTACCGTCATATGTTCCTCCTTTGGGTTACTCTGAAAGCGGGCCGCAAGGCATGTGGAAAAGAAAATATCTGGTCGTGTCGCTGTCAGGTACATTAGGCTCCCAATGATCCTCCTATACATGGTGGGATCAACAGAGTCCCCATCCTCATGCTTTCCATGTTTAGTTCCAACTGCAATCAGAGTTGACATTGGTTTGGAATCTTGCATATTAAACTTCTTCATCATCTCTCTTGCATATTTTTCCTGAGAAATAAAAGTGAATTCCTTCTTTTGAATCACCATAATCCCTAAGAAGTATGTGAGCTCCCCAATCATAGTCATTTCAAATTCCGATTTCATGTGGTTGGAAAATTTGTCCACTGATTTCTGTCTGCTACCACCAAATATGATATCATCAATGTAGACTAGAACCATGAATTGATCTTTTGGAGAATTTTTCACATTTATATTGTGATCAAATCCTCCTCTTTTGAATTGTATCTTCTTGAGATATGAATCCAGACGTGAGTACCATGACCGTGGTGCCTGCTTCAAACCATGTAGAGCATTCTTCGGTTTGCAGACCTTTGTTTCATCCGTACCCAAAAAAATCCCACTGGTTCTTCAATGTAGACTTCTTCTTCGAGTACACCATTCAAGAATGCTTTCTTTAAATCCATTTGATATACTTTATATCCTATTTGGAGTGCCATGTCAAGGAAGATCCTAATTGACTCCAGTATAGCCACTGGAGAAAAGGTTTCATCAACATTAATGCCTTCAATCTGGGAGTATCCTTTACATACCAGTCGTACCTTGTTTCTGATGACACTTCCATGATCATCAAACTTATTTTTGAAGATTCATTTGGTACCAATAACATTGTGACCTTCTGGTCTCTAGAAAAGATCCCATGTCTGATTCTTGTCAATCTGATCTAATTCATCATTCATGGATTTTCTCCCAAGATTCATATTTTGAAGCTTCTTAGAATGAGGATGGCTCTACAACTGATAGAAATGCATATTTCTTGTTATTCCTCATCCTTCTTGTTTGAGTGGGTGCACTCTTGTCCCCAATTATGTTGGATGGATCAATCTCAGCTCTTCAATTTCTCCTACGAGGATCAGTAGCATTCTATTCAGCCACATTTTCTTCTTCAGATTCTTCTTCTGAGTCAACATCATGCTGTGACTACTGAGTATTTTGAACAACTTCCTATATTTCTACATTTGTATTTCCTTCACGTTCACTTTCTTCTTGACATTCTACCACATTAGCTTATTACTTCCTTGAATAATTTGTGCTTTTATCTTCAATTATCTTAACATCACTGCTTTCCACAATCCTTCCTAAACGCTTGTTGAAACATTTGTAGGCTTTACAGTTCATTGAGTAACCGAGGAAAATTCCTTCATCTGCCTTGTCGCTATATTTCCCTTGATTTAATTCTTTGTTCCTAATGAAGCATTTACTTCCAAAGACACGAAAGTATTTTAAATAAGGCTTCCGTCCATGCCACAATTCATATGGTGTCTTCATCTCAACCATATAAAGTCCTATTCGATTCTGAATGTACACTGCAGCCTGAACAACCTCTTTCTAGTAATGTCATAGAATATGACTCTCAATCAGCATTGTTCGTGCCATGTTTTTCACTTGTCGATTACTACGTTCAAAAACTCCATTTTGTTGTGGAGTTCTCATAGTAGCTACCTCATGCTGTATCCCATGCTTCTCCAGATAATTTTCAAATTCAATGGACATGTATTCTCCTCCATTGTCATATCGCAACACTTTGATTGTCCATCTAGTATCATTCTCGGTGATTTGCCGATATGTTTTCAGGCAGTCAAGGACTTGTCTTTTCCTGTGAATGACCATCACACATGCCATTCTACTATAATCATCTATGAAAAGGACAAAGTACCTTTATCCATGAGTTCCGGAAACATTTATCGGCCCACATACATCTGTATGAATCAGATCAAGAAGGTGAGATTCCCTTTTCTTCTTTGGCCGATATGAACTACAAACCAGCTTCCCACGAATGAAAGCATCACAAGATTTTTCACGTTCAAGCTTCAGGTTGGGAATGTCCATGAAAATTCTCAATTTTGATATTTTCTCCATGTCTTGTTGATTGATGTGTCCCAGTCTCCGATGCCACAAATTGTTTTCTTCTTCAACAGTCATGTAACATACATTTTCTTCACTATCAACCTAATACAAGTTGCCTTATGTTCTGCATCCATTAATAAGTGAATTGCCTGTCTTTCCCTTGATAGTGTATCCTTTCTGATTAAAAGTAACTATAAGTCCCGAGTAACATAGTTGACTCACGCTGAGGAGATTATGACTTAGGCCATCTACGTAAAGAACTTCAGTCTTCCTCAGTTATCCATTAACTAATTATGTACTTCCACTCCCTTTGATTTTTAGAGCTCCATCATTACCAAATCGTACTGTACCATCAACCTTCCTTTTGATATCTATTAATAGGCCGGCATTTATTTTCATATGAGATGAACAACCGCTATCTAGAATCTAGGTACTGTTGCTCATTATAGCTTTCAGGGCCAGCTCTGCAAGGTTGTATTTTTCAATCTTCTTCCTTTCCTTCCATGAGACATTGGATTGAGGATATAGAACTGATGGCCATTCAATTATCTCTTTCGCATACCGAGGTTCTTCATAGTCGAAATCATCTTTGAGAGGAGAAAACCTGTTTGAAAGAGAAACACTGCCTTGCTGATGAGACTTGACTTGTCATGAACTCTGGTATGTGGTGTCCATGTCCCTTCTCTTCATGCAATTAGTGGCCTTATGACCAAAGTTAGAACAATGATAACAATATCCATAGAAATTGTTTCTTCTATAAGAATTAGGATATGAAATTGTACTTCTTTGTTGAACTTCTATATCTTCTCCATTTAGATAGCTTCTTGCCTCTTCGCAATAAGACATGGTATGGCCCAGATAGCCACAGAACTCACACTTCATGATAGGAAATGTCTTCTCACTTGAATTTCTCCTCATACCTTCTTCCTTGGGATAATAGTTAGACTGTCTGTCATTTCTGAATGTTTGAGGATAATTTTCAGTTCTCCTCTTAGTTTGGAGTGAGGGTTCCCTTTTCAGCACTTTAGGTAATGCTTCAACATGTTCAACTTTCATCTTATCTTTCTTTTGGATCTTTTCACTTCCAGAAGTTGATGTCTCAGCCTCACAGCCAATTCTACTCTTTCCCATGCAAGCGGGTCTTTGATCACTCAAGATTTTTCCAACCCCATCTGAACCACACATGAATCTTGCTAGTAATTATGCATCTGAGAATATTCCACACTGTATTTTCTTCCTCAATTCTATTGGAATTGATTTAGTCTCCAGTTTACTCCTTATAGTAACAACTTCCTCCTCAAGACCCTCAGTAGTCTTGGATTTTTCATCATGTCTGGAGGTGAGGTCATTGATGACATTTGCCTTCTCTTCAATTCTCAGCTTCAGATCTACTACAACATCATTGCTTTCAATTATTTTAGACTGTACCTTCACAAATTCTTCCAGTCGTTCAATTTCAGCTTCAATTTGATCAACGTATTCAGTTGATTCTTCAACAATTTATTTCCACTTATTGCAACTCTTACATTTAATCTTAAGCTACCGCATCCCTAAGTTTCATCTCGGGGTCAACACAAGTTCTCAGTTGTTTTTCTCCACAAATACCTTCTAACTTTTCAATAGTGGCCATCATGGAAGCATGGTTCCTAGTTTTGAATTCTGGTTCTTCTTCATCACAGAATTCATTATCATCTTCTTCCTCTTCACATACAAAACTCTTCCTTTGCGTTTTCTTTCCAGATTTGAAGTCTCCCTTTTTGAAGAACCTTCTCCAAGGATTCTCGAAGCTTTCATCTTCACTATCTTCATCATTGGTCTTTCTTAATCACTGAGAGGCAGTGTGCCCGACTTTTCCACAATGAAAACATGTAAGAGGTAACTTCCCTTTGAATTTCCCTTTCCCCTTCTGGAACTTCTTTGCAATGAGAGAAATAATTTCTTTTTCTCCTTCACCTTCACCACTACTATCTTTTGATATTTTTAGTTTATCCATGGCTTTGAATGACATTTCCTTGCTCACACGATTAGTAACATCTTCTGGTTTGACTCTCATTTCATATGCTACCAAGCTGCTAAGTAGATCATCCAGAGAATGTTTTGAAAGATCTCTTTCCTCAAGGGCTGACACATTTTCATTGTACAGAGGTGGAAGTATTCTTAATATTTTCTTTACAATATAAATGTCTTTGATTTCTTCACCAAGACCCCGAATTGCTCCAACCACTTCAGTAATTCGATTGAAAAAGAGTCTGCATTCTCTTCTGGATGCATCTTCAGATCGTCAAACCGATTATGCAGCACTTGTAGTTTCTCCTCCTTCACTTTTCTATCTCCTTAAAAAATATTCTCGAGTTTATCCCACATGGATTTTTCTAAGGTGCAATTCATCACCTTTATGTAGATCTAATCAGAAAGGGCTGTAGTAAGTGCATTTTGTGCTTTAGCATCTGCATCATGAATTTTCCTGTCTTTTTCAATCATAGTCAGGCCTGTTGGGTCTGTGACTTGTATTCCTTACACAGTAGAAAAGAGAACTTCCATTCCAAGAGATCTTAGATGAGATCTCATTCTATTCTTCCAGATCTGGAAATTACTTCAATCGAAGTGAGGGACTCCCCTAACATTGACTGCATTCTCCATGACGATAAAGGACAAATTCAACACTATCAACCTCTCTATGATACCACTTGAAGGACCCGAGGACACCCTGAGAGGGGAGGGGTGAATCAGGGTGACAACTTTTTATTTTAATGTGATGGATCTTGTTCCCACGTTGGTAGGAACTTGTTGAACCTGTAAGATGAATATGATCAGAAAGAAAACATTCACATTCACAGATAAGACACATCACTTTTTACTTGGTTCACCACTAAGGGTTACATCCAAGGAGCATACGCCGACAAGTTGTCGGTCGTACCAAATTCCACTAATCTTCACTAGCTGTGGATTACAATGGTTTGGGCACAATCACTCTGTCCTAGGCTCACTTCCTTTAAAAATGTTCAGGGATAGCTCACTGCTTCTCTCGGGTCACTCCCGTTGACTCCACCTGGCTCACTGCCGTTGGTGAAGTCCCACTCAGTTTATAGACGTTAAGGTCTCTTCATCATTGCATAAGAATGCATCCTCTATCGTATGTAGATTCTCTGTTGAAGTCCAATGTTCATCCACTGTTGAATACCCCTTTGTCTCTTAAACACCGAGAAAACAACCTTTGGAAAGTACCTTCACAAAGCACCCTACTTCGCGAGGCTCCCAATTTTGCGAAGCTCAAACAAGCCTTCGCGAAGCTACTTCCTTTTCTTGAAGCTCACAATTTCTTGGAGCTCAGACCACCGCAAAGATCAAGCCATCTCAATGCTTAGGCCTTCGTGGAGCTCAAGTCGTCGCAAAGTTACTTCCCTCGCGAAGCTCACTGATCCAACGCGGAGCACATGACTTTCGCAGAGCTAGAATAGCCGCCGCGAAGCTCCTCTTTCGCGAAGCACACTACCTTCACGAACTTCCTTCACGAAACAAGAGCAAATAATTTTCTCTGAAAAATCTCTCTACTTATCTCGAGGGGGTCGACCTGTATTTATAGGCGATCCAACCGACCCTCGACCCTTCCGTGTGAAGTCAGCACCACGTCATTTCCTATCGTGAGGCTCCAAAGTTTCTTCCAGAATTCTTTCCAAATCGTGAAGCAGCACAGAAATTTTCCTATTGTGGAGCATGTCGTAATCACGGAGCGTTCCGTCATTTACTTCGTGCCGCCGCCGCGAAGATCCCTCGCATTTCCTTTCAATGCTTTCGTTCACGAAGCTCGTCGTAACCGCGAAGCATCACCACCTCCATTTTTCTGGTCTTCACAAAATCCAATCCATACATCCCATCTTCACGAAACTCATGCCTTTTCCATATAAAAATATGACCTTCAAGAAAATACTCTTTTCGCGATGCTCACCCAAATCCAAATTTTAGACCCCAAAAATTTGGCAAACACTGGGAAACGACGCCACCTTCAATACTGTTGTCTGCTTGAACTGTATGATCTATTTGCAGGTACAAATTCTTAACTACCACTGCTGGTTGAAAACAAACACAAACTAGACTCCAAATCATGCATATAAGACCATGGTTCCAATAACATTATTCCATTAGAACTATATAAAAGGAGTCTCATCCTGAAGGACATAATAGTTTAGTAGTCTTAAAGAACAAAATAAAAAAATGATAACCATAATATATTAGAAATATATAATGAAAATAATAAAAACATATTCATACATTATTGATATTATTCATAATATCCATCTTCATATCCAAAGGAAAAGAAATAAAATTAAAAGGTGAGATCAAATACTCAGTAAGAGTTACATAAAGTGGAATATATCTAGAGTAAATAAGGAATAATAAATATGGAAAGGTAAATAAATGAAACAAAATACCATTTAATAAATATATTGTGCACAACATTCGTCCATGTATAATATCAATTCAGTAGTCTCATGATTTATAATTATAACTAAATTCTATATGATGAAAATGCCTAATATTGGATTCCATGATCTCAGACATCATGGAATCTATATCGATGAGGTATTATTCCAAAACAGTTCAAAAAATGGGTATTCATTAACTAAAAACCAATTTAATTTCCTATACTTATTTTCCCTGGAAACCTATCTATGTATTGAGGGGTTATACAATTTTGGTCCCCACTGATTACGACATGTCTAATGCATTCCTTATATATATAATGATCAATTTCATTAATGAACAATACCCCTTATCAAAAATATCAATATTAAATAAATACGATATATTTAGAAATAAGACCCCAGTATATAAAATAATTTCAAAGAATAACATAATATTTACAAATGGTATATGGTTTAGCCAATACTCATATCCATGACGCAAAAATATTGATATTTATGGGAAATGTAATACCCAGTGGTCAAAAGTAAGTGAATTTATTTATGGATAGTATCATTAAATCATATCCTCATTGTTGAAACATTATAATAAAGTGTTATTTCTATTAATGAATATAAATTACATTAAAATATCATTGAATAATTATTGAGGAAATTGGCCTTCCCATTTTTTTGATTCACTTTATTTAAAAAATGGTACAATTATAAATTAAAACATTTTTTTTCAAAATATATTTTTAAAAATGTAATGTAATATTTTAAAAAGTATCATTCATGATGGTGTAAAAATATTCTCATTTATTATAAGTTAAAAAAATATTCCTTGCATACATTTCTCTGAAAAATCACAAAATACCTCTTTTGGAAAACAATAAAAACATTCCTTTCAAACTGTCTTGAAAAATTAAAACATGGGTAAAAAATAATTTTATAAATCATTTTGGAAGTATAAAAAAAATAAAACCTTTTAATAATTTTTTTTTGATAAAAAAATATATCCGATCAAAGGATAAATAATATTGGTTTTCCTTTTAACATTTCTTTTATTGATTCAATTCCCAAAGAGTCAAACTGTTGGAGGAAAATATGAAAACTCATTTAATGATTAAAATTGAAATAAAAATTAGTAATAATGAATAAATATATATTGATTTTAAATATCTATGTGTGTATTATATACACCACATAAGAATAAATAGGTGTGTATTACCAAATACGTCTCAATGGAGTTAAAATTGAGATGAAATTCCTTACCTCACGTATGACTTGTCATATAAGTGATCTATCCTCATTAATATTAAATATAATGTTCTTATAATAATATAAGATAAGATTAGTAATATTTTTTATATTATATATGAACCATTTATAATATTTTCTCACCTGTTTGTTATTATTATTTTATTATTATAATTATTTTGTATGTTATATGCTTTGTTTTCTCATGTATTTTTTGATTCACTAGTCTTAGTAATTGTGTATCTATCAGGGTTATATCATCTATATAAATTTATTTATTATATATATATGAAATATATTCAATATATTTATTTATAATCATCCAGGTAAATAATGATTGAATAATGTATTACACCGTTCTGGGAGACTGCAGGCTGTATGTAAACTTGAACGCTGTTTTCAATTCCGGATTAATGAAAAAAAAGAAATTTAAATAGTAATTAATAATTATATAATCATTATTATGTAATATATACCATATATATTTATTAAATCCATACTTATTACCGTCTATATAAAAGGTAAATGAAAATGAATCACATCGCTTCATGGAGGTGGTAGTCTACACATATAGACAAGCGATGTTGTAGTTTTATAAAAAAATTGAAATTAAGGAGTTATATATGATATTATAGTTGTAGAATAGTATTTATTTCCTAATATTTCATTATATTCATCTTTATAACCCTCTAGGTAAATTGGGTATGGAAAACAATTTACACCACTATGTGGATACGATAAGCAATATGTAAGCATGGGTGGTATTTTATCTTTTTGTAGGACAACAATGGGATTAAATATGGTTTCCACATAATTATAATAAAATATCATTATATGTATTATATTTTATTTATTATTTTATTATGTTGACCACTCTTTATGATCAAATAGGAGAATAAATACACTTTAAGGACTTTCTAATGACCATTACCTCTTCTTTAGTAGATATCATCTAGATATCTCCTTCAAGGACCTATGGTTGGTCTTTTGGGTAGAAAATATCCATTATAAATTGGATATGTATTTTAATAATATTAATTTATAGGTTTTAGTCAAACCTTATTTATAAATGTGGTGTAAATAATTGAATTATGGGGTGCCCATTTTTAATTGAGGTGAGGGGTCATTTTGGAATTTCACAACAAAATTAAAATATAATAAGAATATTATAGATAAATATTCATCCAAATTATCATAAATAAGAAGAAAATTTGTCTATTTTTGAGATAACATGATCCAATGAAATTTAAAAAACTTTTGATATCATTTTAATCCTTATTATTTTGATTATCCCTTAAGTTAATTATTCTGACCTTAACTATGATAACAACTATTTTAATCACAATGATTTAATAATTTAATATTTAATGGATTAGTGACTCATAAATGTAAAATGTAATATTTTTAAACCATTTCCATTCACATGTCAAAATATAATATTTTTATAAATTTTTAATATGTCAATAAATTATTATTTTGATAAAATATCATTAATGGAAATTTTGACACTATTAATTTAATTTGAATTTAAATACATCAATAAACAATGTTAATTGAATATAAGGATTTAAAACTACCCTAAAATATCATATATATCTATAAAATTATTTGGAAACAATATCTCATTTAAATTATATTAATTTTAACAATTTTAAATTTATTTATATTGTTTTTATATTAATTAAATAATATTTTATTGTTGTTGTAGATGAATTTAATGTAACTATATAATTTATAAATTTTTTTAAAAAATATATCATGAAAATAATTTCATGAATCTCAAATTATACATTTATTTTAATTGATATCTTTATTGTGTCCCTCTATTGACACATAATATTTATTTAAAAATAAGAGAGTGGCATTTTGTAACATTTTTTCATTTAAATATTATAGGGTTAATTTTCATTGAGAAGTCTCAAATAAAAAATTAAATTTGTATAATAAGTTTATAATGGAATTATTATGCTCATCAGATAAGAATTAAGACAAAAAATGGCTTTATCACTTGTTTTTACCAAGTTTAAATTAATTTACCCTTTACCAAGTTGGCAACCATTACCACCATTACAATTAATATTGAAAAATATAAATGGTCATACATAAAATATTTGAAACCATTGATTAAAAATATTGAACTAATTTTATCAAAATAAGTACCAATAATTGGTATAAATTTCTTTCAGAATTAGTGCACAAATCGCGATGGAAATAGTTTTTAGATAAATGTTGTTTTCAAGAATGAACTAGATTTATTATCATCCCATACACAATAGATATATTATATGAATGTTAAAATATATAAATTATTATAATATAGATATATAATTAAAATAATTCATTGATAATGATCAGGATAAAAAATGCTTCGCGCATAAAAATTGTTTAAGAGAAAAATGACTTTTATGTATTAAAATGTTTTCATACAAAATTAAAAAATATATTTGATTCCAATGAGCTCAATTGAATTAATAATAATATAATATAACTATGTATTAATTTTAAACTATTTTAAAATAAAATGAAACTTTTAAAATGGTTGAAAATAAATATATTTTTCTATTAAAATCGATATATTTCACTATTCAGTAGAAAGTGAATCTTTTAAAAAAAATCCAAAAATATTACCCTATGAAAATTTTGATATAATGTTTTAAAAAATGATATTATTTTTTAATAGATAAAATTTATTTATGTTCAATAAATTAATTATAATATTTTATCACAAAAACCAATAAAAATGTTTTTCGAACATATCTTATTTATGAAGTTCAAAATAACCATACTGCAAATTGAACAATAATTTACTAAAAATTTTCTAATTTAATTTCATTGAGTCAACCATCAATATATATATATATATATATATATATACTATTATTCAGTTAATACTATTTTTACCCACTAATCTAAGTCCTAGGTGATAATTGTTAGATGACATAATAATTTTAATGTACTGGTGTTCTTTTAGACTCAGTGTTGCATGCGGTGTACACTATAAAAAATAGTGTTATTACATTAAATTATTAGGGTGTTTCCATAATTATATATATAATTTATAATGGGGTAAAACCATTTAATATAAATATTAAAATTGCGATAAAATCAAAAAAATGTCTTTAGAAATTATTTTTCAATATCTTGAAAAGATGATGTTATGATTCAATTTCAACATTCATTTTCAAAGAGGTAATGTTTATAACTTTTGAAATATTAATATTAATGTAAATATAAAATAATAGTTTTCTTAAATGAAATAAATATTAGGATAGTAAATACGGAGAAGAAGATATAATTTATGAACCTGAAAGGGAAATCCTTTTTAATATTTTAAAATACCACTATGAAAACACACATAATAAAGTTGATAATAGAAATTCCTTTGGAAAATTAGTAAAGAGAATCACGAATATCACATGATATAGTACATATTAGGGTTTAAAAATAGGATATGGTGGCATTTTTGGAAATAAATAACATGGATATGGCTGAAAAATATCAATAAAGAGGATGGGTATTTATCTAAACAACATTGATTTTTTATAATGAAAGAAATTCGTAAAAGGGGAATAATTGATATAAAAAACCTTTTCAAATTAATTAATGTGGAAGCAATTTTATTTCATAGTAATCAAGGATGAATTTGAATATTATTAAATCATAAATTATAATTTATTAACATATAATAATATTATATATAAAGAATGTTCATGACTTAATGAATGGAAATTGAGTTAGAAAAACCTTTCCATATGTAGTAACAATTAAATAAAAAACCCTTAAAAAATATTAATTCTGATGTATTTTTAAATCCCATTAAATTGATTACAGGTATGATAAATTCAACCATAAGGTAGTATATATACCATCAAAATAAAACATGTGATGAATATGGAATATGTCTCAATGAATGAAAATTGGGATATGAAACCCTTACCTTTTACTCATGGATTTAAAAAAAACTATTAGACTATGTGTATAATAATCAAAATCATTTCAATAAATTATCATGGAACCTTATTAATATCATTATCTTTATATATTATTTAATTATACACATTTACTACACATATTCTAGTTAGTTTATTTTTATTTTCATCGTAAGAGGTTAATAATTTATGTTTTTTCATTAATTATTCATAATGAAGTTCTCATATTCCATTATTTGATAAAATTTACATCATTATTCTATTTAATATCATGTTAAAATAATTTTAATAATTATTTATTTTTCCCTAGGTTAATTTGAAATAAATTAAGCTAATGGTTCACAAGAACATAATGTATGATGAGTTTTTTCGGATAATTTAATTACCTTAATATGTTACATTATAATGAAATTTAATTACATTATTATACTTAAATAATTATATTAATGAAATATATTACTCTTAAATATTATATAGATTCATGAAATACATTTTTAAAACCATCCGTGTATGTTTGTTGTTAAAAATGAACTATGTCATCTATGGAGGAAGTAGTGCGAACATACACACATGTGACATTTTCGTTTTTTTAATGATAATGATGTTAGGTATTAAGGATTTAGCTTTTCAGAATATTAATTAAACAAAAACATATTATTTATTCATTAATAAAATTTCAATAACCATCCATATAAGGTGGGGTGAAAAATTAAATATGTCATTTTCTTGAGGTGGTAGTGTGCACGCACACAAGGGTGATGTTTTCATTTTATAGAGAACAGAAGGAAAAAATGGTTTATATTTTAAAAAAATTCAACATATTATAGATATTTTATTTATAAAAATAATAATTTTTTAAATTAAATCATTTTATTATTTTATGAAAAAACATATATTCCACTTTGTTGGGCAAGTAGTATTTATGTAAGCATAAACAACATTATTATTTTTCATTGGAAGTGTAATGGGCAGAGAGTTGTTTTAACAATAATATAATAAAATTTTAGTATAATAATATTATGGATTTCACTATATTATAATCTGTAAAATATAACTATAGAATCAATATTGATAATAAAATATTTATGAAGTGATTAGTAATCACATTTATAATTTTTACCTACACTTAGAGGGCCTATTAAAATTGGGGATTTAGGGATTTTCCATGGATAATGTGGGTTGTAACTATGTGACATGCTTCTAGTGTAAGTAAAATGTCCTAAGTTTATATAATAATTATAATTTTTAGTATGTTTGTAAATGTTTCAAGGGGTTGTAGAAATCTCATTTTATATGTGAGGGAAGTGATTTTTTTTAATAATATAAAATGACAAGTATTATTTAATGAATATGAGTAAAAAATTTTGAAAATAATGTTATTGTTATTAGTATTTTTTTCAAAAATCCTTCACCAACAATATTTAAATATGGTTTGAGGAATTTTATTCTTTGTATCCTTATTTTTTACATTTATTATAATTTAATTTTAACACAGTTAGTCATTTTTATCCTCGGTAATTTATTCTCTTGAAAAAACCAAAAATTATCATATGTACTAATTTGAAAATTACAATTTTAAATATGGAAATAATTTTATCAAATAAAATTTTCTAAAGCGGGAAAAATATTTTTAATATTATTACACATAATACATATAAATATTTTTTAGAAAAAATTGTATTTTTAAGGATAGAATTATGCTTGGGATAAAAATATCAATATTTTTCATTTTCATAGAGTTAATTATTCTATTAATAAAATATAAGATTTATTTTTCTTAAAAATATATATAATATCTAAATCAACCATGAAAATATTGAATTAATAGAATAGACTAGGAAAATTATACTAAAATAAAATGTTATTTGAGTCCAAAAATTTTTAAAATGGTTTTCCAAATTCAATAATGTAAATTAAAATAAATAATTTCACTCCATAAATGTTTTTTTAGTAAATTTTTTTATAAGGATTTAATTCATAAAAATATCATGATAAAGTCATAAAAACTCTGGTATTAGAGAAAAAGGTATTTCTCACTTTTTACCTAAAAATCAACAATTTCAGAAAAATAAAAACAATTCTTAAGATAATCTTTTCATGAATAATCAAGAAATGTTGTTTATTTTTTTATAATTAAATTTCAAAATTTTGGAAATTTTCTTTTAAGTGATAACATAAAATATACCTAAAATAACTTTTTATTGAAAAATAGATTTTGAAAAAAAAATATTAACATTTCATATCATTATATCATATCCATTAAACATTTAATCATTATAAACATATTATTTTTATAAAAAAATATAATTTAATATCATTTATTTATATTAAATTTTTTTCTTAAAAAATATAAATACCATATAAAAATGATATTTTTAGTAAATGAATTTTTAAACATAAACCGATCCTATTTGTTGTTTAGCTATACTATTTGAATTAGATCAATGTATTAGTATTAAAAATTACCATTATTTTTATTTCAAATTTTATCTAATAATTATTTTACCTTTATTTATACCCACTAATTAAATAACTATATTATAAACGATATATTTACTACTTGTCATTTTATGTTAATAAAATAAAATGTAGTCTATTTCAATATGGGGTTGTGTGTGACACATTATATTAAACATTGTGTTTATTTATAGAAAAAATGATACTAAAATGAGAACAGGTTACACTACATGTTTTTTCATATATTTTCTTTATAGATAATGATATCCATGATGTTATATACAGAGTAGATAACATCACTGAATAGAATCAAAAATACATTGGTATTAAGAATGTAAATAATAATAATAAACCATTGATATTTATGAGTAATCATAGAGAATTCATATATTAGATAAATTATAAAAAATGTTATTTCTAATTATTTAAATATTTTTAACTCTATTTAATAATTTTTATACAAATATTCCTATTAATTATTTTCTGTGTACAAATATGATTGGAAATTTTATACAGTAAATAACCATATGATGTTTAAAAAATAAGAGGAAATTGAAATGAAATAAACTATAATTATAAAATAATATTTTTTTTGTGTTATTTATATGAGAAGCATCAGAAAAAAATATTTCTTTCACCTACAATGTAACTGAAAATATTTCTTCAAATTATTGTTTTCATTATTCAATGTTTAAGAGCAATTACTTGTTATATTTTAATATTTTAATTTGGAAACATTGAATGTTGGTTCTAATAAATTTTATCATTCAATTCATACATTTTATTGATCTATTTGATGTATTTATAGAAAATTTACCACACATGATGGATTAATTTAATTACTTAGATGTTATGTGGAATTTTTAATATATAATATTTTAAATTTTATATTATAATATACGATAACAAGTTTTTTCATTTGGTAGTGTTGTAATACATTATCCAAAAATATGTGTATAATGAATTCAAAAAAAACTAAAACATCAATATATATTTATAAATGGATACAACTGAGGGTGTATAAAACTAAATTTATATATTATACCATACATCATAAAAAAGTTTTATAATTGTATATTATTTCATGATGTCCAAAATAAAATATAAATATTATTGGGGATACTATATTTCTAAATTTTAAAATAATTTATTCAATGATCATATATTTTAAAAAACATATAGGACCACAAAAAATATCAACATCCTTAGAAGAACATATTCCTAGTTCCAATAGAACATACAACAAAGCAATGAAAAAAAAATTTGCCAAAAAAAAATAAAAACACAATACATAATTAGTGAAATCTAATCAAAAAACAAAATCAATTAGTTATATATATATATATATTATATGGTATCCACATAGAACAATTATAGTCATCACATAACATAACTAATAAAAAACACAATATCATCCCATGATAATTTTACAAAAAAATAATTTCAAATTAATATAAAACTTAATTTGGGACTATATAAAAACATTTTAAAAATAAATAAATATTAAAAACTAAATTTCCCAACCAAATCTTTGGCATATTGTTATTATAGCTTGGTCATTAGAATCTATAAAAATGGAATGTCATTTGTCAAAATATTGACTCGATTTCCTCAGTTTGACTTACTAATATATAAATATAAAAATTCAATAACAGATATTACAAGTTTTAAATGAATATCTATATTCAACGATATACCATAATGTAGATGGATTTTATATTAATGAAAAGTTGACTAACTGTCATAAAATACATCAATATCGTAAGAAGATACATAATCAGTGACATATTTTTTGTTAATGATTTATATAGTCATAATTTATTAATTATAAGAAAATACATTAAAGATTAAATAATTTTATTATTATTGATATATACTTAGATTAATTAAATAAAAAATTTAAAATTTAAAATACATTATATTTCAAAGAGATAGGAACCCTATATATAGTAAAAACATAACCAACAATATATTTCCTAATGTAAACTTTTTTCTCAAAATTTAGAACAACATACCCAAAAATTTTATGTTTAAAATAAATCAAATTATTATAAAATATTCACATATAATAACATATCTACTTTAGTAGCTACATGAATGAATAAAATTGAGTTTTGTCAAGGTTTCTCACATACAAACTTAAATTAAAAACAATTACATAAATAGTCAACATCAATCATATCATTGCATACATAACACTCATAATAATGATAACTTAGGGCATATTAATCATATATGATAATTATAAATCACAAATGGGTACTTGTATAATATATACTAAACAATTACCATTAAGTATACTACCATTGAATTATTCTTTATCAATGATTAAAAAAATTGATTATTTTATTATTAATAAATGGTTGGGACTTTAATCAATGATTTTTTAATAATACCCCAAAAAACATTTTTTACATATTCATACCAATATAATAACCAAAAAAAAAATAAATTATTTAAATAATTCATTTCATCATTAATAAAAATAAATATTTTTCAATTAACAAAAAATTATACCAATTTAAAATAAACAAAATAATTTTTTCTCAATTTTCACAAAAAGATCCAAATATAAACAAATTATATAAAATATCAAAAAATTTATGGGATAATGAGTTGTGTGATGTTTGATATAATATCTTATTAAATAATTTTTTTGATGTGAGTTTGTATAAATAAAAGAAATGTCACAATAATTTCGAATAACATCATCATAGTTTTTAAGAAAATATAAAAAATTATCCAGTACATATATCAAATTAAAATATTCATAAATATTAAAAATTTAATTATTTAAGTTTAGTTTTTGAAAAAATTATAGTAGTTAAATTTCATTTTAAGATAACCATCATTGGAAACAAACTTCATAATGAAAATAGTAAAGCCCAATAATAGTAGTTGATGTATATATATATATATATTGTAATTAAATAATAATTAAATAATTAGAATTTATAATAATTAATTCCATAAAAAGATCTAGTAATAATTATATGAGACATGAAGATAAATTTTCAATGAATACAACATAAAATACAAAAAATATAATAACTAAAACATTGATATATGATTAATTGAAATAAAGGTGATCTTTATTCAAGGTTAATTAAATAAAGAATAATATGGTAAAATTGAATTTGAATTTTATGTATTCTGATCATACATATATATATGTATATTCCAATAACACCATGATAAAGATTATTTATACTTCATGAAAATAATAATTATAAAAAATTTATAAAATCATGAAAGAATAAGATACCATCTAAATGAGATGAATTCCATCACCGAGAAAGAAATTTTCAATAACCCTAGATCAAGGTGATGAAATATGCTTATAAAAAAATATTTCACTCTATGTGCATGGAATATATGAACCAAAACATAATGTACAATACAAAGGAAATAAAAAGATAAATAATGATGCCTACAAATTCAAGAACCAATTATAAAGGGTTGGTTAATCTATTTTATATTTAATATGAAACCTTAAACAATTAATATGAGTGAAAATAAATGGTTATTACTATCATTGGATGAAGATATATTATAATGGGCTAAAAAACCACCACCATAGTCAACGGGTTTACCAATGTCGATTGATGTTTTCCATAAACTGGAAGAAAAGGCCTTAGTAATGAACATGAATCAATATTTTGACTCTTATATTTCTCCTAATCACTAAATATATCATAGTTTTTTAAAGTTTAACACTAGTAAACCGTAATTTTACAAAGGTATTATATTATATTCTATCATGTCTATTGTGTCCATTTTTATTTGAATTCCCTCAACTGATGGAATGACTTAAGAAGCAAAAATAATCGGTTAGAAGGGATATGATGGACTAGAATATTGAATACAATGATATAATATAGACTTATTAATAAAAAAAAAGAGTATATGAATTAATTTTCATGAATAAATTTTCAAATAACAATACAAAATTATAATATAAGTGAAATTGTCCAATAAAGTACACGGTCAAGGGATACAACATACTTAGTGAGTAGATAGTCGTACATGAGAGAACATAATCCCAATGAAACATAAATTTTATTATACTGAAATATATAATAGGTCTAGAGGTGGGGAATAACCGTGTTTCTATATATATTATATAGTAATGGGATCAAAGAAAAAAATCAATTTGATGAGACATAATTAAATAATGAAACATGAGTGAAAAATGAGCTTAAAAAATAAATAAATTTATTACAAAACATACTTGATAGCCATATAGAATTAGTCCAAATGAATTACGATATATTTCAAATTAATAATTTTTTTTATAATTTTCATGTAAATATAAAATCAATTATAATAAAAAAAATCCACTTCTAAAAAATCATAGTTTTTATTTTTTGTTGAGTTTTTTATAGAGTAGTTTAATTCCTAAAAATGATTCGGTTTATCAATAAGTATTAATTAAATAAACTAAATTCTTATTTTTATAAATAATACATTTTTTTTATGAAGTATGGATTGATGACCAAAATAAATTGATGGTGTATTATGATTCCATCATGGTTTATACAACAATTTAAGGAAAAGCTAGAGCATTTATAATTTCATCGAGGTGCTATTATATAATTTTAAATTGAATAGATTGATTTTTTTAGGTTTTAGATGATTTCATGGTTAACTAATTATGGATATAATTTGTAAATTAAAATGATAAACTAATTGAAAAGTGGGAATAGTTCAAGTAATAATTTAGAAAATGGGTATACAAGTCATGGTACTTGATATTTATTTTATTTTCAAGGATATTTCTAAATATTAATTATGTAATATGGGGAGTGAAAGAATTATTTTAGATATTTTTGTAGCTTATAATAATATACCATGAATGGTTGGGTTTGATTGTCATTTTTCATAGAATTTATTCTTGTGATATAGATGAAGTTAATTATGGAATGGATTACAAGACAACACATCACAGTCTTTTCCTGATATGATGATTTGAATTTGAATACTAATTTTTTAGAGGTTTAAGATATGGAATACAAATTTTTTTTATTAAAATGGCTAACTCGATTATATCATGCTCTGGTGGGTAAATAACATGAAGAATTTTTTCTACATATTTCTAATAAAAGGAGGAATTTTATATTAAACATGAATATTGTGGATTCGATTTTATAGTATTAAATATAAAAATTAAATAAAATTAATATAAAATAAGGATTCAATAATGGTAAATTAGTATATTTTCTCTAATAATTATAGAAAAACTACACACAAGGAGAATGTACTACATGAGTGTTGAAATATAAAGGAAATAAGGGGGATATTACTTTGAGTGGGAGTATTCCAAGGGATTATTTTATAATAAATCTTCTGATATCGTCATATTGTTGAAGGATGAGGGTATTTCGTCACCAATGTTATAGTAATATCTTGATTTGGTTTCTAAATATCAATATTTCTCATTGAATTTATTGGAGAGTTATTTAAAATGAAAAGATCTATGAATGCGTAGTTTTTGATTTGTTGTGAACCTAAATTGATAATGAATCATACCTAAATTTAAAAATCATATATTGTGATTTAGTTAATTATGGTACACCAACACATTTTTTATTTTATGCTTCTTGGAAATATCCTTATATTCATTAAAAAAGTAAAATATCTAATTTATATTTTTTCAATATTATATACATATTTTTTTATGTTGGAGATTAGATATTTTAATAATAATAAAAGATATCATTAGAAGAAAAATAATAATTGACACACCATGAATAACCCTTTATCTTACGGTATCCTTCCTAGTTGGAACCTAAAATGCGGTATTAAAGAGGAATGTTTATTTTCGAGGATTTCTCTCAATGGAATACATGGAATTGATTGTGAATTTTAAGAAAATTATATACTCTGATTTCCAAAACATTCAACTATTGAAGTATTAGATGAAAGTATACCTTGGAACTTATGTTTTGGATGTGTATACTATTTTATTACATGGTATTGTTTTCAATATAGAAATAAACAAAATATGGCATAAAGATATGGATATATGTGTTAAAATAGTAAATACATTTTGTGGAATAATCTAATAAAATCTATACATATTTTTATATAAATCCCCAATCTCTAGGATGAAAAGATATTTAATATCCATTAAGGTGATTTAAAGGTATCGAAATAAAAATTAAAATATCTTTAGAACATGAATATAATGATTTTTGAGGTATTAAAATGAGTCTATTCATGTATTAATTTATTGAGTGATCATAACTATTGAAGACATGTAAAAGAAAAGTGAAACCTTTGAAAATGTTAATATTTTTGAGGTAAATGTTATGAATATTAGAACCTCATTTTAATAAAATGTTTTTTTCCTTTCAGGAAATTATTACTAATATTTTCTCATTAAAATAATTTCACAAAACAATTATTGCCTATGAGATGAGAACCAAAGATGATAATCTTAATGTAAATGTGAAATCCAGAGAAGTGGCATTAAAGGTGATGAAAAATATCACTACGGAGGATGAACATGAGGAAAATGAAGTTCATAAGGACATGTTTTTAAAATCTAAATATAATAAAAATAATATTTAAAGTGAATTTTCTACTTGAAATATTTTAGTTTGAAATGATTAAGTACTCTGCGATATAGTATCCCAGTATGTCCAAAGATGATAAAGAATATGATGTAGACATGAAGATATCATATAGATATGGAACATATAGGACTGTTCAATGTAAATTTTTTGAATAAAATGAATTTCATTTTTTTAAGATGACGATTGCTTGGATGAAATTTTATCAGATGAGATTAAGGATTTCAAGGACCTTCATGAATAAATTTGACTTTAAACATGAATATATCATGAATATGATGCATCCATGAAGATTTATTATAAAAAGATCTTGTGTATTTTATATAAAAACAACATTTTAAATAAAAAATTAATATAAAATACATTGATATTTAGGGAGTTTTAGTCACCAAAGTGAACATTGAGGTTACCATTGATGAAACTAGATTTTGTAGAGTTAAAATAGATAAATAAAATATTATGAAACATTACTCCAATTTATATATATAGAATCAACAGGAATGGAATGATGATTGAAGTGTGAACATAACAAGTTCATATTTGAAAATATGTAATGTTATATAATTGTTCCTATGTATAAGGTCCAAGTTTATGAGAAAGAAAAAATCATTTATGGGATGTATATAATATAAATATGGGTAATAAAAAATAAATAACATAGAAAACATGTTAAATAGACGTGGTGTAATAATCATGATCATGAATGATCTATTACTCTGGGTATGAATTTTGAAATTGGATATCATGGTATTTAGAAAATCCATATTGAGGAATAATGATCCAATAATAATTTTATATTAATATATACTAAAATAGAGGTCCAATCATGAATGAAATTAAGGTTTGGGTCTTGATCAGAATAAAAATTAGATCATAAATATTATAAAGATATAATCTCTCTAATATAAAAGAAAGATAAATTTGGCATATATCAAAATGATTGAGGGAGTTGTAATTATAAATCATTAAAGAAAGGAATTATTAATTTATAAATACTAAGAATAATGAAAACATTTTTTCTCTATTGACTAGACAATTTAAAGAATAAGAGAAACATTGATAGGTGATTAAAAATTAGTATTCCCAGTATGTTTAAAATGTAGATTCATTTTTGTATAATGTTCAATGAAATAAATATATACAATGGAATTATTTTTTTATGGGAAACTCTATTTGGTAGTTTATTGTAGGTGAAGGAGTCATCTAGTAGGAAAAAACATAAAATATTATTTCTTATTTATAATATGGAGATCGTAGAACTTATATAGTAATGCAATATGAATACTAATAATCAAATAATGTGAATGAACATGGTTGGATAAAGAATAAATTAAATGATAATGTTATAATTTTTGTGATTTCATTGAGATAATTGTCTTAGATTGAGTATAGATTCTTGATTGTGGATGCACTTATCATATGAAAGGAACCAAGGATCATGACATATGTATCAAATATAATAATTAAAGTGTCATAATATTATTAAAAATGATGTTTTTAAGATCACTTATTCTAGTAAGGCTATCAATTTCAAAAAATAATTAGAATGAAAACATTTCTTCATTATTGAAGTATATGATATCTATTTACATAGTGTAATCCAATTTTGATAATCAGTGACTGTAATAAACATGACTAAGATGACTTGTAATATTATGGAAATGGGTGGTATAATGTTTATCCAGGTAAAGTGTAAAAAATAAAATCTTTACATTGTTGGAGGAGAAGAATGCATGTTCATTATAACTAAGGAGGATGGAAATATATTAGGGAGAAAACTACATTTACCTTTGAGAAAGGTCCTTGGGGTATATTTTTTAAATATAACGTTTTTCAAGATGTCTCTTATATTTCCAGAGATCATTATAATTTTTAGTTATTTTCTTAAAAGATAATTATCATTATTAAATTTTATAATTATAATGAGAAAAAGTCAGCAAGATTTCAAGAATATATGAAAGTGGATATTTGGGGGCTGATATTACCATTTAATATTCTTATAAAAGGTTCTGTATATTATATTGGAATTTCATGGTAAATTTTGATCACTATAAAATTTTAGATATCCTATTTTATAACAACATACCATATATTATGATAAAATTCATCATTGGAATATATGGAAATTATAGACCAATAATTTCATATAGTTCAATAATTTCATTGTGAAGGATTATTCAACGAAATTTGGGATAAGGAATCAAACATTAGTTGTGTGGAATCATTATAAAAATTGTGTATTTGTTGGGAGGAATTGGATAATAAAAAACATGTCTCTAACAATGATCATTAAAAGGAACTAATAAAATTATTTCCCACTAAATTAAATTTCACATTATTAATTATCACGAATAAATCTTTTTTATGTTCGATTGTGGATAATATTATATATGTAATTTTTTATGAAAGAAAACAAAATATAATTACCTTTAAAACATTGGAAATAAAATTTTTATCTTCATGTTTATGGGTTATAAAATGTTTGAAGCTAATATATATGATGTAATTTTTCATCTTTACATTTCAATGAAATATTCTAACAAATTTTTCCAAAAAAATGGAAAATTTATTAAAAATAAATATTACACAATTGTGGATATTATAGAGATTTTTAAATAAATCAACAATTAAATTCTAGATAAAAGGGTTAATGATTTGAGAACCTCAGTTTCATTACTATGTCATTATATAGGTTATAAATAATTCATTAATGTTTTGAATTTTGAAATAGTTTTTTCAATTTGTAAAAATTATAGAATTTGAGGTAAAATTTATGAAAAAGAATTGTTAATGATAAATAAAAACTGGTTCACATGATATGAACAAACTATATATATTATACATCCATATTATCTCAATTAGATCCAAATAATATTGATAAGGATGTTAAGGATGAGAGTTTTATAAAGCCTATGACAAAAGATAAAAACCAAATATTAAAAAATAAGACATGATAGATTTGTTCTAGGTTGGAGTATAAAAATATTATCATTCAATGTGGGTTTTCTGAAATTATATTAATGATGATGTAATGGTGATCTAAAATAAATAATGTATCATTTGAAAAGGGTAATTCCATATTAAAATAATTAGTATAGATATATTTTATTCTCATTTTAATATATTGGAATTGATATATATTTATTTTTTTCCATCACGATGAAAAGGAAGATCATTTTTTCCTAAACTTGTATGAAACATATGTATATTAATATATTCCTTAACAATGAGTTATATATTTAATTGGTAGATAATTTTCTCATTAAAAAACATGATAAAAAGGTGTCTATTGAAGAAAGTGCTATGTTGGTGATTCAAGAACCAAGTTGTACATAAACATAATTTAATCAATATTTTAGAATAAATTGATTTTAATGTTGAGGAGTTGATCATATTCACTTTTCCATATTGGGGGATGGTTAATGAATTATGGTGTTTATCCAAATAGATTATATAATTTTTTAGAGAATTTAATTTTTCCTTATACATGATGTTGTTTAAATTCAGGAGTATTGAATTTTTAAATTTCATTGTTTTTAGAGTTTTAATTTATCCATGGTTTATATATGAAGAAATAAATAAATAAATCATTTATTTATCAATCATAAATAATGATATATTACTAAAAATATTTGGTATAGAAAATAATAAGAATGTAAAAACATCAATCTCCACCGAGATGATATTTTCAAAGGATAAAAAATGAAAAAGTGTAAAATGTGATTGAGTATAGAAAAGTTATCTAAAATAAACTTATATGATAGTGTTGAAATGAATACCACTGTATATAAGAGGTATGGTGGATTTGGTAATATTTCATAAAGATATATGGCATCAATATTTATTTAGATATAGATAGATATATTGAATCTATCAATAATATGATAGTATTTCTATATTGGATGATTCACTTTATCTTTTGATTTTTTTATATTATTACCTGGAAAAAAAACCAGATCTTCTTCAAGAATAAATATAGAATATGAATACATTATAAACACTCAAGCTTCTATGTATCCATTATGGATGAGGAAAAAAATTCTAAATATTAATTTTGAAGTGAATTATCCTGTTATTGTAATGTGTGATAACTAGGGTTCTTAGAATTTAAGAAAAAATCATCATCATTTTAGTAAAAAACATTTTGAGATCATATATTAATTATTAAGGAGAAATATGAGAAAGGTTTGGTGTGAATGGAATATGTGGGAAGTCTATATCAAATTATGGATATTTTTATTAAGTTACTTTCTAGATAATGTCCATATAAACATTGATTATATCTTGGAGTTAAACATTCAACATCCACTTAAATGGTTTGGAGGAAGGGAACCCATTCACCTAAAGTGAATTTCATACCACTTTCAGAACATAATATGTGTTATTCATCTACTGGTTTACAGATAGTAATATATTTTCAATAAATAAAATTAATAGATTTAATTATTCCATATTTTTCCCTTTAAAATATGTTCTCTTTGGTTTCATTTACAATGGGAGAGATTTACTGATAATCACAATGTGTGAGGAAATTTTAAAGAGAAACATCTTTCATTGTGTTGAAAAAGTGGGAGATGTTTTTCTCTAGATAGAGTTTTAAGGGGGTATTTCATTTTATAAATATTATGGGAGAGTAATTTAATACATAATCATTGTTATTTTTTTTGAAGAATATTGCAATATGAAGTTAAAAACAAGTGGTTTAATGTTTTTTTATTACAATTTTTTAAACTGATATTAAAGCATGAGGTTAATAGAGTGTTTCATTAATAAACATCCCATTTAACTTTCCTTTTTCATCGTGGGTAAATCATGTAATATTATACTATATTTTAGGTGAATCATTTTTTACATTATCTGAAATTTGATAATGAAAGTTAAATAATGGTGTATAAAGGATTTTGGAAAAGAGACCCAAATGGGTGATTGTTAGTAAGAATCAAATTTTTATTATTTTTATAGGTAATAGAAGTTAAATTATACTAAATTATTTTTTTATTAAATATTTATCTTCTCAACTGATATAGATGTTGTAAAAATATTATATTATCTTAGTTCAAAGTTGAGTAGGATGAATAAAACATCACCATGGTGTAATCCTATTACATCACAATTCATATCAATATTAAAAAAATATTGTGATAATTCCACGTGAGTGTTAACCACCTCCAATAGGGGGTTTAATTAGTGGATTTTAAATCAAAAAATCTAAAGAAATTTTCCTACGGGGGTTAATTAGTGGATTCTAAATCAATAAATCTGAAGAAATTTTCCCATTTATTGTTATAGCATAGGATCATGAAAAAACTACAATAAAAATTTGACACACAGAGATATATAACAAGAACAACACAATAGTGTTTACAATAGTAAAATTCCCTCATTATTGAGTCTATAAATCATTTAATAAAATGGTTTTATCTGATTATCCACATTATTTTAATATTATCAAAACTAATAATTAATGGTTTCGGAATATGATATTGAAATCTAAGAATAAGAATGATCCTGATTGGAATTAATAATTCATTAAATCTTAAACTTACTAACTAATGTTCCTCCATGTTTGTATTATGTCTGAACCTTTATTCTACTCTTAAAATATTGAAAATTTCGCTCAAAAATCCACACTAGGATATTTGCTCAAATATCTCAATGATTTATCATATAATTCTATATAGTGTATAATCTCTTCTGAAAATTTAAAAACATTCATCACAAAATGATTTGGGTTTAAATATGATTTTTATATATTAAATAATTATAAATATTCTATTATAAATTATAATGATATAATAAAAATTAATTTGTACTCCATGAATGAATATATATATTATATCGTGATTCCTATATCACCTCAATAATATTGATGAATTTTTTAGCATTACCAGTTTCTTTTCTTAATAAGGGTTCCAACCTCTAAAAACAATATATTAATTTTTTAGATCCTAATACCATGTGGTGTGAACACTATATTTTTTTTGATATGGATATCTTATAAAAATATTTTCTCTATGTCTCCTAGATAACCTCATTTAAAAAAATAAGGGTCTTATCATCAAGGAACAAACTATATATGGTAACATATCATGATTCCTCATGAATGGTCTTAATTATGTTAAAAATTTGGGACGTGGAATGATCCCTATATAAGAGTAAAAAACTCCAACTATTTCAATAAATCAAGCATGATGATTTCAATTAATAATTTCGTTTTTGGCCTAAATAAATTATTCTTTCACCTAAAATCATCTCTGATATATTATGATTTTCACTCATCCATGATCATGTTGTTAATAAATATAATATAAATCTTATTCAAAAATATAGAATTAATTATATTAATAAAATGGAAGTAGAATGATTCCAATATGTATGTTATCTAAACAACACACAATATGATAAAATTTTGTTTAAATATTTATCTAAATCTTAGTGTAAATGATATTATTGTATTGAATATGTATCAATTGATATGAACTAATAGCTAAAACTTTATTAGTTAACTTCTTGAGGGATAAAAAACTTGAAGACTCAACAACACAATCATCCATGAATCTTTAGGATATATTTTTCAAAAATATCCCATAGTTATCCGATATTTTAAGGAAATTAATTGATTATTTATGATACATAATGGTAGATCTCAATATAACATAATGAGTGTACTAAAGTGTGAAAAAAATTGATATTTATAGAATTTTTTTTTGGTTTGAATATTTATTTGTAATGTGTGAGAACAATTCATGGTTCTAGACATTTTATTTCTCTTTATTTAGAGTATATTTTTCATAAATCCTTATTAACTATGAGGAGTGAAACAAAATAATGGAGGTCATCATGTTCTATAATAAAATGGTGAAATAATGGAGGACATAAGTATTTTCTTCATTTTTATAGGTAATCAGGTAGGGACTATTATGTCATGGTTTAAAAAATACCACACTATATAATTTTTTATAAATGAAAATTTAAAATTGAAAATGTGTGTTTTTTTTCTCAAGGAGGAGATAAGGTAAATGTAGTTTTGGATTTAAGTGGGAGTGAAAGTTGAGAGAATAGTAGTGAGGATCCAATTTCATCATGGTGGAAAAAGTATTAAAAAATTTCAATTTCAATTTTATATCTAATAAGTAATGTTTAATCCTTAAAAAGATAATATTTTGACCTAGAAATTTAGGATTAATTAGATGAATTTACCCATAAAATTAAAATACTTATTATTAATTTAATGAATATACAGGTAAATATTTTCTCTTAAAAATATAAAAATAAATTATCACATTGATAATAACCAAGGATTGTGATTTAATAGAATAAATATTAAATATAAATTAGTCTGATAGATATTGTTTTATATGATTATTTTTTATTAAACCAAAAAAAAAATATGATGATAAATTATGAGTGTATTACTATAAAAATAGAGGTGTAATAGATTTATTTGGATCTTGAAGACCAGAATTGATCTTAGAAGATCGAATTTATTTACTTTTACTGAAGAGATATGTGAGTTCATTGTTTTTTATTAGTATTTAACCTAGAGGGATTGTGAGTCTACTATAAATTTATAAATAAAAAAATTATTTGTTGAATTTTTATACATCGATACATCACCATGTGTATAATTAATAGACATACCCAAGCGTAGTTAAACCAATTAATAACATTTATAACATTTTGTGATATATTAATTTCATATTCAGTGAGGGATAGAGTGGAAGATTTACTAATCATTTAATAAGATCATTATATGGAAGAATTTTAGTCATCATACGTTGACTCAACCATTCTAAAGGTATATTTCCTAATGTTAAATTAACATTAACTATAAAAAATTACATTAAAAAATATCCACCCTAAAAATTAAATATGTTACCTACTCTATCAAAAAATTTTCTTTCACTTTGGTCATTGAACTAAGAACTTGATTAACTAACATCAAAATGAAAAAATAACAATGAAATACCCTTGATTAAACTACCCATTTCATTTTTCATAGTATGTAAATTATTTAAACATACCTTTCCACGTTTAAAAAAATATCATAAAATATATAAATGAATATTTATATTTATAAATATAATTTAATGTACAAGTTTTTTAGATAAATTAAATTTACGTGTTGTACAATAAGATACACAAATATCATATGAATATCATTAGTTTTTTAAACATTTTAATCAAAAATATTCATTGTTATAGTTTTTAAAGTCATATAGTAATCTTTGATAGTTTTTGAAGGAAATACTAATTTTATATTTCTTTTCTAATATATATAAAATATTTGTGAACTAAAAATATAATTGGTGATAATAATCCTAGTAATGTAATTTGAAGAATAATTAAAATAAATAGAACCTATTATTTAATGTTTTGATGTAAATCATTTTTCTTAACATTAACACATATCAGAACATACTAAAATATACTTGAGTAGAGAATTAAATATATGACAGTGAGTATTCATTAGGTTTTTCACAAACCTTATTATATTATAAATAAAAAAAATGGATATTCAATATCTATTATATCATTTTATATAAGAGACTCCCAAAAATGTTAGTAAAGTTAAGATTACATACATATGATATTTCAAATATTTTAGTGTTTTATTATATAAGGTATGAATAAATATATTTACCAAGATGTATACACTTAGAAATGTGGAAACATTTTCATTGATGGGTTTAGATGTAAAATGATTATTCTACATTCACTGATTCAATGTCATATTCCAGCCCACCATTCCACTAGAATAATAATTATCTAATTCAAACTCTTAATTTCCTATTTATAGATCTTGGTCATTGTTTATCTATCCTATAATAGAATACATAATTAATATAATTGGTCTTGTTTTTAATAACTTACATCCCATTAATGTTGGAATATATCATATCTATAAGGATTTTTTAATGATTTAACAATAACATACATTCATTTATAAGGAAGATTCTTTTAAGATCCATCATAATAAAAAATATGAGGGGACTATTAGGTCAGGTACCCACCTAACATCATTAATAGTTTTCATAATATTATCATAGAGTTATTGAATTTTCAAACATCTAAAAAAATCATTTCACATATTTTTTTATTTAATATAAAATATACCTCTTCTCTTCCATTTATACTAACAAATAGTACGTCCTAATACAGATGTGAAAAAATAATATAGTGTTCATTACATATCCTTATATTTTATTTTTATTATAGACACTATAAATACATCTATTCTATCATGAAATGTCTCTAACAAAAGTGTATTATTTACCCTATTTTTAAAGTATTTAATATTTCAGTGTTTCCACTTCAAGTGACATAGTTTCATTAAAAAAACTTGTTGGAAAAAATACCTCAAGGTAACTTTTTATTGCTTTTGGGTAGATTTTTCTTATAGAAAAACAAAGTTAACATGGTTAGTTGTGCATTTTCCACCCAATTTTTGACCATGTATATTGAAAGAGCTTGAATAAAGATGTTTAAAAGGTCTATAAGTTGTAAAAAAAAATTTCTACAAGTTTGAGTTGTTTCCTAGTGTCTTCCAAATTTTTGGGACCATATTTTTTAGAATGGGACAAGTTTCTTTAAAGATGGATTTCTAGGACTACCTTTTTAAAATATAGAAAATACATAGAATATAGTAATTTTTTGTCACAAATTATTATAGATTCATGAACGAAATTTTGGCGTAATAATACAAAACCATGAAATAAAAATTTTATAATTTTCATGATTATAAGAAGTTTCATGAATTGAAAAGGGTGATAAGTTATATGATTATGAGAATTATTGTGAATCAAAATTTTCTTAGAAGTTTCATAAAGACAAAATGAATCATAAATATATATGAAAAGTTTCATGAAACGGTAGTGGTGCGATTGAAAGTTTCACTAAGGGGTGGAAATATTTATAAATATGATGATACCCATCTTATTATATATATGTTATTCCTTAAAAAAAATATAAAGAATATGAATTTCTGAAGGTTTTTCATTAAGGGTTTTCCTTGCATGACAGTTTTAATAAGATAATAAATTTTATGAAGAATGTATGTTTAATGAATGTGTTTGGGGTTCTTATATTTTCTAAGATTAATGAAAGTTTTGAGTTTTGTGAAATTTTTTTTGATAATGAATATTGTTTTGATAACAATTGTGTACATATGAAAAAGTTGGAAAAAGTTTTTTTCAAAAGTGAATCTAATGAAATCTTGAAGGGATTTCATATTATTTATATGGGAAAGATATAGTCATCATGTCGATGAAAATAGATCTTCATGTTACACCCAATGATGTGTAAACAATACTGATTCAAGTGATCAGTGGAAGGATATTCTAATGGTTTAGTGAGCGTAGTTAAATTGACAGATCAGTGAGCTTTAAAATTGTGAATGGTAGTGAACCAGGAGGGATAGTGAGTCCACTATAAAATTTTTAATAGTATTGTGCTTTAGAGGATTTGGTAAACAGGTGATTTTATTGTTGAAACTACTTGGACATAACCCAATGTGGTTGAACCAAATAAAATTTTCATTTCTTATGCATGATTTAATTTCAGAGCATACTTTTTTAAGGGTAATAGAGGGAAGTGTGATTTTCTTAATGAATAATAAGAACCAAATTTGAAACTATTTTAATTTTTTATACCTTGATCGCCCTTAGGGTATTTAAACTAATTGGGTTAAAAAAATGTTATCGAGGTTAATGGTTAAAATTGGTGTTTCTCTCATAGTGGTCTCAATGGAGGTTGTTAATCACAAAGGGATTCTAATCATCAATGAAAAAAAAATTCTTTTTTAGAGAATCAAATGAAGCACTACTTATCATCATAAGGTATGGATGTATTTGAAACTATGATTTATGGTATTATTGATAATGTGTATAGTGAACTTTTATTAAAATCATACTTATGATAATTTTATGTTGTTATAAAAGGGATCAATGCCTTTCGAGGAGCATTCTCTACAAAAATCGAAATGATTTTTATGTCATGTAAGTCAATGGAACCCATTTAAATTTTTTTTAAATATATATAAAGGTGATTCCAAAGTCAAAGAATAAAAATTAATGTTTTTGTGGAAAAAAATTGAGGACCTAAGAATTCACCCCAATAAGTTTGTAAATGCATTTTTTAATAGGGTGAATGTTTTTATGGAATAAATATGTGGTATTTAATGAAATTATTGAATATGTAATCATTATTAAGTTCATCTTGGGAAATATACACAATGGATCAATAAAAATGTTTCTCTTTTGGAAGATAATTATACAATTTAGATGAAATTGGATAGTTTTCAAAGTACTCTTGTCACATAAAAAAAGAGAAATGATGATAATGAGTTTGTGTAAATAGTGAAGTTTAAAGAGGTTTCCTTCAAGGACATGAGTATGATCACAATTGAAGATTTCCATGAATAAGAAGATATATATATGGTAATGTTATTATATTTTCAAAATATTTGAAATGGAAAACGAGATTTCAAGGGTAAAATTACTCTATAATCCATTAGATATGGAATGGTTGGAAAACTTGAAATAAGGTTTTCCCATAAATTACATGATGATGATGAGAATAATGTTGAAATTTTGATGAAGAATTATTTATCCTATGTAAATGGTATGAAAATGGGGAGAAAAATTTATTAAAGAATAAAAACATACATTCAAAAGATATTGAATGTTTTGGAGAATATATGGTATAAGATATAAATGAATGAAAGGATAATATAGAAAATACAATGGTTATAGTTATAGAAAACTACTAGATAAGGGAGAAAAGTGACAATGATGAAGGATAAATTGAAGGAAGGATTTTTCTCCATGATGCATTAGATGTTTCTCTTGAGTTGATAAGTGTTTAGAGAGAAACAAAAGGACATCCAGTAGAGTTGTTCATGATGATAATCTCTATTTGAATCAATAATAAGAAGAGCAGTTAGAGATAAAGGAAAAAATTAAAAATATTATGTCTTAAATGTTAGATAACTTAAAAAAGTTCATTGATTAAATTTTTGAATTTGATGAAAAGAAAATATTGATCAATATTTTATCTAATACATTAATGATATAACCAAATTTATAAAAAAATCATGAATATGAATTTTTTGACCTTAGAAAAAAATTTGAAGATCAGAAGAGTATTTTTACCTTATGTGTGACATCAGGAATAATAATCAATTCGTTGGAAAAAATATGGAAGTTGAGTAAAGTGAAGAATAAAAATGAATCAATAGTCATATAAAAATTAAAAGGACATAATGTTCGCTGATGAGAAATAGAAAGATGTGATGAAATATTTCAGACAACAAGAACCCACATTAAGGTTAATGATCAATTTGCATATCAATCATAATTATAAGATTTAGATATCCTAGGGTATGACCAGTGGTGAACCAACGATTTATAATAATTAACCTCATATTTTGGGTTATTTATGTGGAAGTAATATGTTTTCCAAAAATGTTTGTTTCATAGAAAAAAGGTACTGATGGAAATAAGAGAAACAATGTAGGACAAATAGAGTTCAGTATTAAAAATAATGATTTTGATGGTAACAATTTATGTTGTGGAGCATTGTGATAAATGGATAAATATTTATCATCATCAATGCATTGTAATTTACTAAATAAAACCAAAATTGGTCGTAGGAAATAGTTCAAAATATCATCGAATGAGATGAAAATAAAAAATATATTTACAGCTCTACAAGATGATGTTAGTCCATCACACTCTGATAATGATTAAGAAAATCAATCCACAAGAAGTTTGAAGTCGATGAAATTGATAAAAAATAAAATAGATAATCATGTAGTGGATGATGATATTTCTATTAAAGCATCAGATCATGCCAGTGTAAGGATCCTTAGTAGAGGATGCACATCCCATATGAAGGGAAATAAGGTTCTTATTACATGAATAAACTATGAAATGGAAGGTGTTCTAAAATTTGGAAAATATTAATTCATAAATATTATGGGCTTAGGAAAATCCAAATTTGGAGGGGAAGATATGATACATGTATATTTTGTGGTTTCCTAAGGTTTTAGTTAAATGTTTCAATGTTGTGGTCAATTGTGTGTCTCAGTTCATGATCTTATTTTTACCAAGAATTTTTATATCATCAAGGGGAAAGATGATATGATTGTTTTGTTGGAAAATCACACAATGGGTAATATCTACCTTGTGAGTGGAGAAGATAATATGTGTTTTCTATAAATAAAATATGAAAATGGATTATGGAATAAGTGGATTATCCATCTTTGGAAATTGTTAAAGGAAGATCTGGTCAAATATGATACAACATGAGTTCTACCCAAGCTATCATGTGAACGTACTCACCTTTGTGATGGTTTTCAATAAGGTAATATTATAAAAAATAAATAAAAATAAAAATAAAAAAATTTAACCATAGTTATTGAATTGGTGAATGTATATGTGTTTGGAAGAATCTCACCAATATCCCTTGATAGGAATAGGTATTACATACTTTTTACTGGTATTTCAGTAGGACAATATGTATATTTTTTATTTCCTACAATTATTACATGTTCAATTGTATAACACAATATCTGAGGGAAGCTAAATGAATTATTAGTCTTATGATTTTGATGTTTTGAACTGGTAATGGTATAGATTTCAAAAGCATTAAAATAGAGGATTATCTAATGAAACCTAGGACAAGGCACCGAGTTTCATATGTAAAAACTCCTAAAAAATTGATTGGTTGAGAGGAGAAGTAAGATCATAAAAAAGGGACAGATTAATGATTATTGAAAATGACATATCAGAGAAATTCTAGAATAAAGTAGTCTTGAAATTGGTCTAAAACTCAAATAAGGTCTTGTTGTGTTTGAATGAATACAAGATCCTATATAAGCTATGGTACAAAAATCAATATTGAAATAATTTATAATATTTGGAAGTAAGTGTTTTCTTCTCAAAAAAGAGGAAATCGGGAATTTTGAGTCTCGTGGAAATCGGGGTTTATTCCTTGGCTATATAGGAAAAAAACATATAAATACATTACAAAAAGAACGGGAAAAGTGGTCGAAATAAATAATGTCACAATTGGATAAAATGAACAGAATATCCATGAACGCAATGAATAGTTACCTGATGATAGTGATGAATAGGTAATAAAATAATGGGGTAGAAGTGTAAAATGTTGATTCAGAAGAAGATACAAATAATGAACAGTATGAATTCAAATATATATATACTTGTAATCAAATGATTCAAGATAAAATTGATATGAAAAACATCATCGGTGATCAACCAGTTCCCATTCAAAAAAGAGAAGGAAATCCATACATCCTACATTCTTTATATCTTAGGTATAACTAAAGTGTTCTAAAGAAGAAGCTAGAGATGAAAATTGTTTTTAGGCTATAATTGCATATCTTGATCAAATTTAAAAAACCAATCTTGGGATATTGATTTGAGACCAATAGATAACAATTTCATTAGTTCCAAACAGGCCTTCCAAAAGAATTATAAATGGATATGGATCAATAATTCAAAATAAAGAAAGATTAGTGTGAATGTGATACTCTTAGATGAAGGGAATTGATGATGATGAGACATTTACACCTATTGAATGGCCAAAAACTATTCTCTTATTCTTAGTCATTGTATTGAAATGAAACTTCTAGGTTTTCTAGATGGAAAACAAGTCAGTGTTTCTGAAAATGTTTCTAGAAGAGATAGTCTACATCAAAAATACATATAGTTTTCTTATATATGAAGATGATAAATACATCATTAGACAAGGAAGACTCTCTATGGGTTGAAGAAAGCCCTGAATTTAAGACATAACCAATTTTTAATGATGCCCAGTTTTTAATGTGGCAGATTTGATTACTATATCTATGATAGTAATCAAAATATGATGCTTATAGTTTATGTTGATGACATATAATTTTGGGGATGAGAAGAAACATAGTTCCAATAGTTCACGAATTCAGGAAAAGTGAGTTTGAAATGTCAATGATTGGAGAACTAATGGTTTTACATAGTTTAAAGGAAATTTAAGGAAGAAATGCCACATTCATTTATCTGTCTGAATGTTTCAAGGAGTCATGGTGAAGGTTTGAAGGGGATAATTACATAGAAAATACTACTCTAGTGGCTAACTAGATGATATTTTCATGAGATGATGAAGAAAAAGTGGTTAATATCATACAATATAAGTAGTTCATTGGTGCATATTTTACTTAACATCGATATAACCTGAATTTTTTTCCACTTTCCAATAATCACTGTATCAATTAACTCTAAAAATATCCACTTACTTATAGTAAAATAATAATAATTTCGTATATAAAGGTCATAAAAGCTTTTTTTCTCTATTAATGAAAATTTTAAACAATAGTTATTAGGTTACATAGATTCACATTGGGTCAATTTATCAGATGATATAAAATCAACATCAAGTGGTGGGTTCTATCTTGGTGGATTATATATTTCTTGGATTAGAAGGAAACAAGATTTCATTTCTTCAATCATCGCATAAGTTCATCATATTGCGGCTACTCATGCTTTCATGAAGTAATTATTCATAAAGTAGTACCTTGAAGATATGGGATTGGAAATGATGTCTACGATCTTAATTCACATAGATAATTAAATAATTATAATTCATATAGAAAATACATCCGATCACTAAAAAATGAAGTAATTTGAAATTAAGTGTCATTTTATCAATGTGAAGGTGGATCATGGGCTTTTGATGTTGACATATATTCTTATATAACTACTTGTTTCATAAATTAGAATAAAGGACTTTGTCTAAGATCTATTTGAATAGAATATAGAATCTATTCTATGTTACGCATCTTACCACACTTGAACAAGTGTGAAAGTGGAAGACCATCTCCTCCAGGTATGGTGTTTTATTCTATGTTCTTGTTTCTGTTCCCTACTATGCTTTAAACACACATGTGTGAAATTTGGGTTAATTTATAAATAGGAAGAAAATATCTTGATCAAGATAGGTAGAGAAGTTCATAGGGGTGAATTGAAGTAGAGATAGTTTTTAAATTTGATGATGCAAAGGAAGATCAATCAAAGATTATATATCATGAATGATGGGATTAATGATGAGACCAGTTGAATATTTTGAGAATTAAGTGATTCATTGATGACAATTTCATTCTAATCTTATTTCCCACCCCAAATATGGCTCATGTGGGATATGAGTGCATGTTGATTAAATCTTTGACCACTATATCGAATCACAAGATGTAGATTTTGGCAGAAGGTGGAATAATTTTCAATGTGGTATAAAATGGTGATGAGTTGTCAAGAAACTAAATGGGATACTTTTGTGTAAGACACCATCAAGGTATCCTTTTAGTGTTCTGGGATTATTGTGCTTGTTAAGAAATATGTTTTACAATGTCATTTGTAGTGTTCTAGCTTGATTTTTGACCAGGTATGTTGAAAAAGTTTCAAGATATATGTATGGAAGCTCTTGATGTGGTATAGAAAATTTTATGTATAATGTGGCATCATGTCCTTGTGTTTTCCAAATTTTTGGGGTCCAAATTTTGGTGGGAAGGACAAGTTTTACAAAATATGGATTTCTAATAATGCCTTTTGAAAATATGGAAAAGGCATGGAATTCATGAATGCTTTGTGTTACAAAGGTTTAGATATTCATTAATGAAAGTTTTGAGAAAGAATATTGATCCATGAAATAAAAAGGAAATTATTTATGCGATTATAACAAGTTTTTTGAATGGAAAATGTTTGTATGAGGAAATATTATGATAAGTTTTTCAAATGGAAAACTTATTTAATGTTTTGAGAAGATTAGGAGTTTCAAAAATAGGCATACAGAGTTTCAAAAAAAGGTGGTAGTGAGCTTGAATGTTTAGTAAATTCTAGGAAATTTCTATTAATAGGAAGCTACCACTAACATTTCTAGAGATGAATCCTTAATGAAAATCCAAAGGCATGGAATTTTAAAAAGTGTTTCATGAAGTATTTTTCTCGTAGGAAGGATTTTATAATACCATAAATTTCGTAAAGAAATGATTTTTTAGAAATGTTATTTATTCTTTTAAAAAGAGTTTAGTTTTGTAAATGTTGTGATATTTTAAGAAAGTTGTGTGTTTCATGAAAGCATACATTTTTTTTGGAAAATTATGATGTTTCATGAATGTTGGTAAAAGGGTATTGTGAAAGTGAATCTTATGCAAACCAGAAAGGATTTACAAGTATTTTTATAGTAAATGCGTATTCATTTGTGGATGAAAGAATATATTCATCCTACACCAAATGAGGAGTAAACAATATTGATTACAGGGATCAACAAAAGAATATTCTAAAGATAAAATGAGAACGCTTCAGTTGAGAGAGTAGTGAGATTTAAAATTGTGGATGTTAGAGAACTTGGAGGGACATTTGATCTACATAAAAAATTTTAATACAATTTCTCTTTAGTGGATTTGGTACAAAGAAAATTTCTTGTGTATTATTCTTGTACCTAGCCCGGTGTGGGTGCATAAAGTAAATTTTTTGTGTGTTGTTAATTTTTTATTTGATAATCAGTATTTTATGTCGGAAAATGAGAGAAGATTTTTTTGTTTAATGAGGAAAAAATATATGAATGGGTAGTTTTTTAAGTTATTATACCTAGATTCACCCTTAGGGTATTTAATATAGTTGGGATAACAATGCGTAATTATAATTATAAACTTAAAGATTTATTATGTGTTTATTTTGTTTTTACTTTCATAAATATATTATATCATTCCGTTAAATTGATGCATCTTCATTACAATTGAACCCATTTATATACTATAAATCCATAGAAAGGAAGGGAAAAAATATATTTCCTCTCAGGTTTTAGATATTATCATGAACCACCCCTAATGGAACTCCACTAGGGATAGAAATAATCTATCATGTGACCACTAATCCCAATTTCAATAATACATAGGCTGAGTGCTAGATCAAAGGGAATAATATCACACTTTAATGAAATGTATTACAATTTATAATAAAAAAAAATTTCTACCATGAATTTAATAGTGAATTTCCTAATCTCAATACATGCACTATGAATAGAAATGAATGTAATTTAATACAAATCCAACCACAATACTAACTTATCATATTTACCTTAGACAATGTATAATAAAACCACCTATATTGAGAGCCTCATGTGTCCAAAGCTAAAGTCACCTAACCTAACAATCAACTCTTTCTAGGTAATCTAAAAAATACAAAAGAAGAGGTGAAAATTTAAATATACTTAGTTGTTTCCTATATGGAACCCTCTAGTTTCTATTAAACTAAAATGTATCAATTCATCATTATATGGAATAAATAAAATAATACAATAAATTCACAAGAGTATCACAAATTTTAACCTTACAATAACATTCAGTTGAACCACATCATCACACCTTCCAAACCCCAATACATTCTCTCTATATATCATCCTATAATCATCACCATAATAATATTAATCCCCAATCCATGCCATAAAATTATCTACCCATAGAGACATCACTATAGTATGACTTCTAATATGATTTTATACACCCACAATGATATTTATAAGATATATGTAACAACTTCTAGGTATCTATTCACCTATTGGAAACCTACTAATATATCACTATTCATTTTCTAGGTCATATCCCCATGTGGAGGATTAATTATTTTTAGATTTTCCTACACAAGGATTCTCCCCACCATAACCTATAGTTTTACTCCCCCATAGACTCTCACTATGTTACACGATGTCCACCCTCTAGGGATCTTCCCACCTTGACCTTTATTCTCACCGACACACATCAAAGAACATCAAATTACATTAGTTGTGTATCTATCCAACCTCGTGGACTCTTTGTATTATTGTTTTTAAATGCATAGGAACTATACCATTTTCAATCTATATCATCCACATCAGAAATAACTTCCATTTGGGTATTTCAAATCATCCACAATAATATTATATCATTATCATTTTTCATCATCACATAGCACAACCACTACAACATAATAAGTCTCAACTACTACATAATTATCATATATCACAAATGAATTCAGACCCTCACCATCAATTTTTTCACCCACATGGGATAACAAACATGACCTAGTTTATAGAATCACTCTTAATATTTAATTTTTCCTATATCACGGGAATACATCAACACCAAAAAATCATCACATAGACAATAAATGTTATGTACCTCATTCAACTAATACATATATTTTCACAACCATGTCCCATCCAAACCTCAATCACATTATATTCATGAGATTTTATATAGTTCATAAAAGATACCATTGTTCACCACTATCATCCAATACTATAATCACATTATCTTAAGATTAGTATGTTACATAATACCAACTCTAAATGGTACAAACCCATGTTAGTGTACCACAGAACATTAAAAATTCACACTACCCAAGATACATTCAACCAAAATATTCATCTAACTATAGAAATTCACATGGTTCCATGTATATATTTCATAGCTCCATGTGATCACTATAACATTATCCCTCATCCCCCATTGAATCTTTCACACTATCTTCTAGAGAGTATCATGAAACTCGTTCAAAATTATGTAAATTGTACCATTTTCCTCCAAGTTATTTTCTATGAATTTCAATTATTTCAGGATTGGTATTAATATCAAAGATATAGAAAATATTTCATTAATTACTAAAATCAATTATAAAAATCAATATTCCATGATAAACACATACTGAATAATTCATATATGAATTATAATCAATTTTCAGCATCATATTCATTAATTCAGAATTCAACCTATGAAAATTGTCTTTATTTCATTATTATATAAAAAATAAGGTATTTAATCAATCTCAATAGTGATATATGGATATTATAAATATAAATATACCTCAATCTTCCCCTATTAAAACTATCATCCTAATATTATAAAATAAATTAGTCATGAAATAAGTATAAAAAATAATGCATGTTCCCTGAACTAAAATACTAACCTATAGTGAATTTACTTATCCTTTAGGAATAGTTAACATAAAAAATATCCTTATGTTGGAATACATTAGTCACATCTATCCGTAGATATTTTCCAAAATTTCTTTTCTCTTCTAGGATTAGATGTTCTTCTAACTTACCAATACAATAGAATCCTCATATATTCTTACTCAAAAGTACCTTTTCAATCAAAATTCTCATTAACACTGTTTTTTCATGATTTGATCCAATTGATACACATATTAAACGAGGTTTGAATCTAAGAGTGACACACCAAAACTACCTCTCATAGATTAGAGTTTTTAGTGACTTTCACCAGAATAAAAACATGTTAATTTATGAGATTTCCCATAAAAACACAAAATCAATATAATAAATAAAAAATTAGATAATAAATCATGATAACAAAATATTACATTAAAAAAATAATAAATAATAAGTTTTATGAATTTATGTCAAACAACTAGTGGAAATAAGTAAATTGGTCATAAAAATAACCAAAAAACGTCGAAATAAAAGTAGTAAAATGGGAACACATGAACTCCCACTATTAAAAAACTATAACAAGTCACCTTGTTCTCATGATGAATTTCCATGATTTTTTAATTAAAATACTATAAATATATAAAAACAATGAATGAAAAGAAGAGGTGACTATAAATACATAAACTCAAAATTTATCTTAGAAACCATTATTTGTGAAAATGAGAAGACTATATTAATGATTTCATGTATGAATTAGATAATATCGGATAAAAAATCAACCAATGGTAACTCTAAATACTGTCTTCCATAAAAATTTCATCATGAACACTCTCTAAATCAAGTGATATAGTATAATATAACACACCTAAACAAAAATTGATTTATCAGAAAACCCTTATAATCTAATTTTCACTGACTTCTTCACCATATATCACAATGAATAACATATTTATGCTTCTATAAATATAATATATCAACTATATTAAATAATTTTATCTATACCATTTCAACATTAAGGGTCACATAATACTTTCAAATCACATCCACAATAGTGAAAAAACATCCAATATTTGAGAAAGAAGTGTGATAGTGATCCCCCATCTAATATAACATGGATTTGGGGTTGTAGTTAATGCAAACATATGTTGTCATTTCATAACAATTAATAGAGTACAAATTATTTATTACATAAATAAAAATATATAGCACAATATAACATTCAATTCATGTGACCCTAGGCAAGGTGACCCAAATATAGTCTCATCAGACTAACATCATCATGATCTCATATTAATTCTTTTCTTAATAAATAACTATATATCCCTATATTAAACACACTACCCTATATAACTATAAATTATATAAATTTACTACAAATAAATAACCACTTAAATATGTTACAATAAATCCTAGGCATAACTACATGATAACATAACATACTTTTCATATATTTGGGGTTTCCACCTTTTTTATTATTAATGTAAACACATATTTATTTCTATGTAGAGGGTGACCTGTTACATAGCCCATGGAACCAGAGGAATAAATACCAAAAATAATATATAATAGGATAAAATAACACATGGCCTAAAATCCCATGTCCTAGAGGAACCGATATGTCTAGATCACCCTGAAAGTAGCCTTACTTGACCGCATCGTTGGAAGCCTTAACCCGTTCCCATGTAATCCTCCTTTGAACAAATCATCTAAATAGATTCCCAACACTACCAAAACATCCATTGAAATAACACTAATACTGGATGAATTTTACCAGCTTCATTAGTGTGCATCTGTCATCATCGATCCTCCCTATAACAGACCATTGTGAGTGCTAACTTCAAACAGATCACAAGCATCCAACATGGATCTACACTACCTTTTACATAAACTATATGATATTTGAATCCTATATTAAACTGAAAATTAAAAAAATTGTTGATTTAAGGTGTTTTGAACTCCCCACCTTTAATGAAACCTTATTATTCTTTCCATTAATCTTCTAAAATATGACTTTTGTGACAACCCACTAAAATAAAACATCACATTCTTACAAAACCAACCCTTATAATAAAATGTATGTATCTACTATATATAATTCAACATTCAATAAAAACTATTTCTCAATAATAAAATATCCTCATCCCCTCTAAAAAATACAACATATATCTCATCCTTTGTATCAATTCCTTTAAATATAACATCTGAATTATTTGACATATCCTTATCATTATATTTGCATAATACAACCTCATTTAATATACTATAACATTCAAAGGGATTAAAAGATACTGAAAACAATAATGTGGTTAATCACATCAATGTAGATAATAAGAAATATGAAAAAGAAGAATTAGAAATTGGAATTATGCTAATATTTATTTTTTGTAGTCTCATTCAGACATAAAAAATATAGAAGACATTTTCCTACATACTTCATGAAATCTGTTAGAATTTTTTTTATCATCACTAGTGAGGGTAAAATTCTCATGCTAGTTTGGTATTGCAACATTCTATTTTTCAAATTTTATATATCATAAAAATGTAACGAAATCCTCAAAAAATAAGGTTTTATTCCTCAGTGGACTACTACACATTAAATGAATTCTATAGATGATTTTACACAAATTTATGTATTCCTCATATTTATTAATTTTCACCAAAATATAATAAATATATAAATTATTTATTAATCATTAATAGTAAAACATAATATTTGAATATGTTTTTATCAAAATTATCAAATATAAAAATAAAATAACTACTCTATTATTTCAAAAAAAAAATATTCCTCATATATATAATCAATCATCAAATCATGTTAAATTTTTTCTATTATCATAAGTTCCCATTTGACCATAATTTCCCACTTCTATTATTTATATATCCAATAAAAGTTAAATCACTTTTTTTTACCATAATCATAAAACCTCAAATTATTTTATGAATAATCATATAACCACAAGTCACATAATAAAATTATAATATTCCTATATAAAATTTAAATTAAAAATTTCCTTTATCATCATATCTAACATCATTTACCAAATATAATGTGAAAAATATTTTACAACTAATATCATAACCTTATGAAGTCCTTTTATACTCAAATTGTTTCATCTCTCCAATATTATCATGAATTGTATAAAAAAACACACATAAAATGTTTTCATCAATCACACTAAATAGAAAAATTGAATGTTTGTAGTTTCCTATCAAAAATCACTGATGAAAATGGTATTTATCTTATATTACATAATTAATAATTAGTTTTATTTCATTTATATTTCATATTTTTATAAAAAATTAACACCGAACTCACAAAAAATGGAAGAGTGACCCACATTCAATAATTGACTAAAACATCTCTCTATTATCCCCCCTTGAAACCAAATCTATAATGAAAAAACTACACAAAAAATAGGGACCATATGTCTTCATTATTTTAAATTTTTATAGTGTGGATCATAAAAATTATTTTTATACTAATCACATAAAAACAAATCCCAGTAATAATTGGATTCATCATTGTATAATGTTAAATAAATTCCATCATATATTCCTTTTACCCCTATAAATATAATAAATATTGATTCCTAAAATTGAACTATATATCTGATCATAATAATGACCCTAACTGAGGTAATCTTCCACCCACTGAAAATTTTTAATTCTTATACATTTCATTAATATCCTCATTCTTCATATAATATTAACAATATGACTATTTTATTATTATTAATTTTAAAATATTGTTCTACACATTGATTCAATAAAAAACAATTAGAATAATATCAGGAAATAAAAAAATAAAAAATAAAAAAATTTCAATATTGATTTCTCATAAAATTTATTAGATAAACTAAACAACATATTAATCATTGATCAATGTTATAACAAAAATTTCATTCAAATATCATAAAAAATACTATTTTACCCATTCAGTTAGAAATTAAAAAAATATCATAATAACGGGAAAACCCTATGGATTGGGATTTTTGGGTCTCTTCATTTATAATAATCAATTATTATGAAATTTTAAACCATTAATATCATAATATTTTTTCCCCAAACCATATTTGTACTCAATAACAAAAAATTCATATCATTTTTTAGATCATTTTTATTATTAACATTATGTATCTATTTCATATGATATATTTTTTTTAATTTATTTAAACTAAATTTAAAAAATTATAAATATAAATTTTAGTATAGACTAAAATAAAGTGAAAACCATTTAAATTTCTCTTTATTGATTTATTTTGTGATATTTATCTCATTTATAGTTTCAATGTTAATTCATTTCATTCATTAATTAATTAATTCTTTAATGAATGGCTCTATAATATAATTATTTTTAGTATAAATCCTTTTTTAGTAACCTTAATTGCATTAGAGTACAATTTGATTACTTTCTAAGTAACCACCCTCCAATTTTATGAATTGATGATTTTTATCAAAATAATAATTATTGAACCTATCCTTACTATGTAAAATTTTATTTAACTCATTATAAATTGATCCAAATACCATGAATAAAATTTTATTCCCACTTAATCTAAAAGTAATTCTATAATAGATTCATTTAATAAAATATTTTATATATATGAGGTCAGCTAAATTAGGTAAAAAATGAAAACAATTAATACAAATATATTTGTATGATGATTTTAAAAAATTTATTTTATTGGTAAAAAACAATAACATTCCACATAGTTGAATAATTACATTTCCAAAGAACAAGTTCCCCTTATTTTTAATTTTCAACCAAACAAATATTCCAATGAATCATCATAGTTGGAAATGAAATGGGAGAAAAAATATCAAAATCATTATGTTCAATTAAAATCATTTCATTGAAATTTTAAGAATAAATATGGGTTTGTCGTTTCATTAAAATATTTCGGAATATGGTGCTCATGTTGATTTCAATTGGAGTTACTTTTTTTGTGTACGTTGTATGGAATGCTAAAAATAATAAAATTATACTATAGAATAAGTGGATTATTTTATTTAAATCCATTTATCTTATAACTCTTTATGAAAGAACTTCAGTAAATCTTATATGAATATCCATAAATAATTTAACATAATTTAAATTTATATGGAATATATTTTACCCATGATTTTTCATATTAAAGATTGTTTCATGAAGATTATTATTATAATTTTACCACAGGAACTCCATGTCATTAAGACAATCTATTGGCTTTATATAATCCTTGAGAGATATAAAAACTAAATTTTCAATATAATGTTTTCTGGATTTTGTTCTTCATGATGGTTAAAACGTCTTGGCCCTAAAAACTGTATGAGGAGTAACCACCTCAATTTTCCACATGAACTATGACACACCTCCTCAAAAAATAGAGGCTAACAAATAGAATTGGTGGTATAATATGGTATTGTGGGGAGACTATAACCTCATGTATTAGAGTTCAGACACATAAATAATAAACTAAACCTTATAAGTATCAGAGTACATGTAAATAATGAATAAAATAAAACTCTCTGCAAATTAATATACTAACATAGAGCACATAAAACATACCCCGACCTCCCACATAGTCAGTTACATACAAAAAACTTTAATAACAAAAATAATGATTCTATCTCTATAACATACCTAGGATATACCATGTCCCAATCTCCAGTAACCATCCACTACTAAAAAATAGCTCTATAGACATAGTTTTCTAAAAAACATGGATATAAGAGTTTATTTAATCGATATAGACATAATTCATGGTACATTGGCTAAAATTCCTCCTAAATTGAAAATTTTTCAGAAAAATGTGTCTATATAGTTTTCCTATAGAGACAGTTTCTCCAAACGGTGGTTATAGGTCTCCTATAGTTGTACGAGATGAAATTTTTCCTATAAAAAAGAATGGGAAGCTCTATTACCATGGTTTACATCCTATATCCACGGTTTTTAATAATATATATAACAATATATATATATATTTATATTTATATATACCATAAGTAGTCTATGGTGTTGTGGTAAGGTTGTTGAATCCCATAATGGAGGTACATAGATCAAATTTGGATGGGAACATATTATTTTTAGGCTATAGCCATGGTTCATCGTGGTTATAGCCATAGATTATCAGGGTTATAGAAATGGTTCACGAATTATTTATCCACTAATTTCTACCATGTAAATATCCACTATTTCCATGGTGAACAACCATGGCTATAGCTCAAATAACATGCTGAAAAACTATACGATATATTTCCATAGTTGTCCAAACTATGGCAGTAGCCTCTATTCCCATGGATGAAAATAGTTGTAACAACCCGCAAAACTGTGGCTATATATTTTAGTTTTATCCATGACAATAAAATCCATAGTATATCTAGAACAATAATATAGTATATAGCCACATTTTTTTAGGCTATAACCACCATTTTTTACCATCGCTATAGGTCAATTGTGGTCTTATGATCTGAGTTATCCCACTCTATCATGCTAAATATATCGTTATCCTCAACCCAACATATGACTTCAACATCCATGTGAGTGCTACAAGGGTACCCATGTGTAATGGAGGCTCAAGTAGGGTGTCAGTATAGAACTTAGTGTCGTACCAATAATGCCGTTCCATTAAAATTTTCAATGAAATGATATATGAATCTAGCATTATTATAATGAATAATAAAAAACAAAAGAATAAAGAAAATAAACCAAAAATAAATTATTTGAATTTATTCCATAGTATCTCTAAGAAAATTATGTGGACTGTGCCAAAACACATACCAAAATATAATATTATTGATCACGGAGATCTTGAACTTGATCAACCATACCGTCTTTCGCCATTTTTTGTATGTCTCTCATAATGTTATGTAATTGTGTCATCGATAACAACACAACCATGCTTTGGGTGTATTATTTACAATAGTATCATATAACTCCAATCATGGGAGTATTATTCTAAAGTGAATAAGTCTAAAGGAATCACATACCTCTCCTATGGTATTTTTATCATTTGGGAATAAGCCTATAAGAATCACAAACCCAAATAAAATCTCACCCTAGTATGGAAACCTAGGAATACCTTAGTAGATTATAGACCCCCGGTAGATCACATGCCATGATCCCCCACCAATGGTCCCCTACTAAGATATCATGTTACATATCAATCTAAATATACTAACTCTAAATCATTGTGTAAAACCTTGAAGTATCACATACCTCCCCCTATGGGAGTTTTCTACCAGGGGAATACACCCCATAAGAATCTTATCCCTCACATGACGGAGATTTATCACCCATGGAATATACTATATAAGAATCTAAACCCATCCCTATGAGATTTTTCCATCCATTTTACAAAACTACATAAGTATTATACTATTATCAAACATTAATATAGAAATTATATGCATGGGTGTCTATATTCATAACCTTCCATGTAAACCATGGTAGGTCTTCCCAATGTGCGACCCAACTCCTCAAAAACTGGATAACATCAATTGACGATCTATGTTATCTAGTGGAAACTATGATTATCTCTACCCATTCCCATTCATACCCTATGACTGGGTAAATCTATCAATATTTCACCCATATAGGTCCCCTAGGTCACCACTACAGTAGTGGAATCCCACTTAGGATCCTTGATCACAATTGGTCCCACTAGAAAATGCCCAACGCTCAGAGGGAATCACATCCCTCAGAATTATCAAGTTTTCTGATGGACTCAAATATCATAAGGGTGTAATATACTACCAATAGTCTTATTAGATGGATCATGGACCATATTCATGACTCAGGACACTCCTAACTTGTCACTCATCCAAATCCAACTCCACATGGCCATTGGTCCATCCACCTAGGATACACATGTCTCAAGGGTCATTACATATCCTCCTAATGTCTATGATCTAAAGTATCATCACCCCCCACATTGAGGTGTAAAATTGACTAGGATACATTATTGTGTAGGCCTTGGACATATGCTTCCAAGGTGTCAAGCAAGTACCTGAGGTCCTGTGTGGCCTTGAACTTGTCTACTTAGTTTTGGGTTCTTACTCAATTTAAAAATACAAATTTGATGTTGAATTATTTAAATTGAATTAAATAATCAAATAATAACAGGTTGATCACCAAATTTGTGAGGTCACACACCCACATGCATATAAACATAATTAATATTCTATATGTCTAGTATCAAGGGCCACCTACCTTGTTTTTAGCATCTATAAGAATTTTTTAGAGGCCATCAGCCACTACTATGAACCGTCCAGCCTCTCTCAATGTCATCCAGCCATCTCGAGCATCTAACCCCCTAAAGTAAATAAATCATTTAATTAATTATAATAACATTTTAATTAATTCAAAAAATTTATAATATTAATACAAATTTATTTTATTTGGTATAAAAACCCATTAGAATGCCTCATTATGTCGGACCCTCCACCTACAACACAAGGGAGGTCCGCAAGGATCCACCGACATCACTATAAGAAAAAATCTCAAAACATTTCCAATAATTATATAATAATTCTATATTAAATTTAATTTAAAACACAATCAAAATTTATATGGAGACCAACATTCATCTAATAATTGAGTGAAATCATCTGGAAGTTACCTCATGATGTCCTCTACTAAGGGAGCGTGAAATACCCTTGAGAATAAGCCAATTACCCCATATTTTAGTTGAATCAAAATCATAACCCCAAATATAGAGACACAAAATTATAATATTTTGAGTATAATGAATACTGAGGCAAAACAATGCGGTGAATCACCCTAGATCATTGAAAACAGCCATTGAAAACATCCTAAAATAAGGGGAACATAAGATGGGTGGGAGGAGAGGCCCAATGGTCCATGAAGCCGAAATAGTTGAAGAAGGAGGGTCTTCCCCTCAAAACACCAATGGTGAAAATGTTTTTTTCAATCTTTTATCCACTATATTTCTAATGTATAATACCATATAACTAGTGTTCTATTACATTTAATGGTAAACCAGCTACTCCGGCCCCTCCCGTGGCTCTCTTGAGCCCTCAGGATATATATGGATAACCATTCCACATAAAAAAACAACATATTAACTTATTCCAACCATCTTAACATCAATTAGAATAATGGTTGAAAAAATATCCCATCAACCTATTCAAAAATGAAAAATTCCTCTAAATTTGGAAACTTGTATATACATATGAGTTTTTATAATCTCCCCACCATAAAAATCATCATAATTGAGAATCTAATTTTCTCATTCCATCATCGGTTTTGACCTACTCTAGTCACCAATTACAATCCCATCAGTATTCTTCCATCCTTGAACACCCTAAACCATTTCTAAATAACCAATTAAAACTAGTTTTCTAAAACCATAAAACACAAGCTATCACTCAAACCCATCATCAAAATCCCATATGGTGTTTTGACACACCTATCTACCTTGATACACCAACATGTCATCATCCAATTGATCATCCAAACTACGGTGATACCCACTTTTTGACTTAGATCATAACTATAAATCCTAAGAAACAATTTTCCCCTTCATTAGAATATAATTCAAAAAAATTCACTCGATGGACCATCAAACATCGTGAAACGATTTCTAAATTGCTACACCTAAAAACTAATGAGTTTTTAATTTTTCACTAGTACATATTCTCATTTTTGAATTCCATGTCATTAATAACACTCCTCCAACTTCCTTGCATAATATGAGAATGATGAATTTCCCTAAAAATTCCTCATCCAGTTAATAAAAGCTCCCTTCCATATCTACATCAATCCATCCATGATGTTCCATCTCTCTCATGCACAATACAATGAAAAACACCCGATCCGACCTCCTCCAGCCAAACTGCCTCAAAATATTAGTCATGCCTCTCAAGGAACAATATAATTATATATTCATGATGTTGAAACTCCTAAATGTAATATGATAATATCTAGGTATACTCATCATTTATTCAGTGTTTATCCAAAACAATCATCATTCTCTTCCATACGATGAACATTATCATTCCTAAAATCTATTCAAGATTAGATCATCTAAAACTATCTGAATCCAAACTCCATGATTCTTCTCTCCTTGATGTCGCATGTAAATCCCAAATCTAGTATTTACCTAGGACTAGATAAATTGGCTCCAACTACTCACTAGCATACAAATTCCACTAAGATCATTCAATGACTACTTCCATGAATCCACAACCCTATATTAGTGGGGTTAAACTACAACAACCTACTTTAGGCTCCCAAACCAAAAGAATATACCTATAGTTTCATCACTATATTAGAATATTAATCACTATAACTCATGTTCTATCCATCATTGACCACAAACATTATCATGTCTAAACCCCCTCATTCCAAAAAGATACCCCCAAATACCAATTTACACTCATTCCCATCTCATGAGAATGTCATCCATGGAAACTATTGTAAAAAAAACTCTTGGTGATGGTCCTGCCCTAAAATAGCTAATGGTGAACCACCCATCCATATGTATTACCTAATAATTCTCCTTGATATGAACCTAAATAGGTTTTGTCACTGCCCAGGCTTCTCCATCCATGCTATTCTAAACAAATACTCTCCTAACTCATTGACCCTTGGCTCACACAAAGCTATATCAATTATGATTTTATTATATTACATGTAACTAGTTAATGAACTACTTCGTTCCCATATGAGAATTAATGGGTTTACAATCTAGTAGAAATCAACCATATAAAACCTATATTAGTCTCATATAAATCACATAACCAAAATATATTAACCTTCCTTCACTACATGTCGACATGTCAAGACAACTACATTCTTAGTTACTACATGTTGTCATACCAAATCATCTACCCACACTAATACAATTAATATAAAGAACATCTAGAACTTCATGGTTTAGAACATGAATGGTCCTTCCCTCAAACAAAATCCTGATAAAATGACAATATAAATTCCTCATATCCAAAGGCATGACCATGCCTTTTACATAAACATGATTTCACATCCTATACACTGATCTAAAATGCTAGAACGTACCTAGTATTCATACCTCCATGGAACCCACATATTCAAGTAAACCACTCTCATGTATTATTCTTAATAATCACAATTTTATTAACTTAGTAATTACTGAGTCACATCTCAATGTCTGTAGGCCTCTGACCAAGCACAAAGGTCAAGAATCATTGAAGGTGGTATATCAATGTAAATATAATGTTCTCATATTAGAATATCACAAAACTACAAGTACCAAACCACCCAATTGTTAGTCTTATTCCATAATGGAATACCATGATAAATCAAAATCCTACAAGGTAACTAATCCTCACCAAGCATCCACTTATAGGATATCTCCCTTGAGAATCCTTACATTGGTTGATTCACCAAGACACTTTCCACAACCATTTTTTTGAAGGAACCTCAGTCACTAGGCTACATTAAATTGAATTCCATTCCATTTTATATGTTAATAAACTATATTGGTTTTTATTGGAACATTAAATATCTGAAACTATAAAGTAAATTCAACAGGAGTCTCCCTATAGAGATTCATAGACACTGAACCATCATCACTCGATTTGGTTAAGTAGATTATAATTAAACTACATGTGAAAAAATGCCTTATAGGTTGTTTTTGAAACTTTATGTAACTGAAATATAATACTAACAACCCATTTTTGTTTTCACAAAATAACTATATGTCTCACTAGCCTACTAGGTTAAGCACATGTCCCATACACTGACAGATTAAACCTCCATCATTAAAAAGTGTGTCAAAAATGATCCATATGACATGCAATTAGAATAAAATTCATATAAATGTCAATTAAATAGAGTATAATGACACCAAGTATATATATGGGAAAGTAATTCATTAGTAGATGTTGAATATTTAAGTATTCAAACTCTCATCAATGATAAAAACCACACTAACAGATCCTTACATGTCATGTGGATCCTATGTTCCAACTCATGATGCATGTGATGCCTATTTCATCTATAGTCCATAAGTAAAATCAATAAATTTTCTCTTTCTTGATATCCAAGTGAACAAAATGCATTATAAAACATACATGAAAACACAATGTGTTTCACATTTTTTTTAAAATCACATAAAAAATGGAAATCAGTAATCCCATCCCTGGAAACCATTAAATCCTACTAGTAACTTCAACTATTCTCCATGTGACCTCAGGAACTCCTACCCATATTCTAGAGACTTCAAACTATCACTGAGAGTAAAATATAGTACTCTTGATAGAATATACATCCCTAAATCTATATGTGAAAACAAATATAATCAATAAAACATTATAAATGGTAGATTTCATGGAAAAAATATAACAAATTAACTTTATATAAAAATAAAATGTTGACATGTGGCACATGAAACATACTACAACCACATAGTGGCCCAGTTACATATATGTAATATGAATAAATAAAATAATGATATTAGCTCTATGAAAACATGGATCCATGTCTCACCCCAATCACCATTACCCATATAAGCTATCATTCTTGACTATGTTAAACCTAATCATATATCCCACCCCAACCAGTGCTTCCAGCATCTAACTGAGAGATAATCAGGTACCCAATTACAATGGGGTCCTGAGTAGGGTGTGAATAAAAAACTCAGTATGGAACAGTCAATGTGGACCCCTAGATTTTTGTAATGTAGTGATATTTTCATGTGATGTCTCTATAATGAATCATAAACTATAGAACTATAAATAAAATAAACGAAAATTACCTTCTTCCACCTAATTTGTAAATATATCTAAGCACATCAAGTTAACCATGCCAACCCACATACCAAACCATGTAATTTTTTATCCTTATGCCCATGACCCAGATTAACCATAATTATTTTGTCTAATGTTTGGGTGTCTCAATGAAAGTCATGTAATCATGCCAATCATGACAACACAACCACCCTGTGAGTTCATTTTTCACTATAGTATTGTAGACTTCACCGCATGAGAGTTTTCCCATTATGGTCATAAGACCAATGGCATAACATACTTCACTCTATGAATTTTACCATCTAATCATAATCCCATAAGAATAAAAAAATTAGAGACAAACTCACCCCAATATACCATAACAACCATTCCTAATAGATTGATGGACCCCAGTATATTTCATTCCCTGATCACCAATCCAAAGACCCTCATCATGATATAATATGATGGACCACTCTAAACATCACAACTCTAAATCAGGGAATCCCAAATAGTTGTTTCATAGAACTCTCCGAATTTGAGTTTTCCATATTGTTAATAATCCCCATACGTGTCTCAACACTCCACTATGGGAGTTTTCTCATGAGGGTAATATTATTTATAAGTATCTCATAACATATTTTGAGAGTTATCTATACATTTACCAGAACATCATAGGGAGTATACCATTATCGAACATTAGTATTCCAATTATAAAAATAGGTGTAAATATTCATAACCTTAAATTGAAGTTGTGTTCAAACTTTGTAGAGTGTTATCTATATTTTCACAGCATAAATAAAGTCAATATTTGATCCAATTTCAAAGGTGACACATGTGATCATATCTACCCATTCTCATGAATAGCCACTCACTAGGGGAATCTCTCAAAGAATAAATCACAAAGTTACTCTAGGTTATTACTATAGTATTAGCATCCCACTTGGGATACTAAATAATAATTTGTCCCTTAGGACAATAACTAATACTCCGAGAACATATCATACCTCATATTCTTCAAGTCATAAAACTACCTCATAGATAACACGTGTATTCCATACAAAAAACAGTGTCAAGAAATGGTTTGAAGCCTATATCTTGGTATAGAGTTTGTCCAAACTGGTCAAATCATTCCAGCCCAAGTCCATATGGCCTATGGTACATCCACCTAGGCTATACCAGTCTCAAGGTTCCTTGCATAGCCTACCATGGATTTTCATCCAAAGTATCATCACACCCCCTAATAGAGTGGTCCATGTGAATTGGTAACATTGTTTTCCATGCTTCGACCATCGGGGGATGAGGTGTAAGTATAGTAACCAAGGTCCTAAGTATACAAATCAATTTTCTATTGAGTTTTATGTGATCACACAATTTATAAATTTATTTTAAATTTAACAATTTAAATTAAAATAAACAATATAATAATAACATTTCTATCACTCCACTAACAAGGTCATACAAACACATGCATATAAACATAATTCATAATCCATAGGAAGATTATCATGGAATAGATACCTCATTTCATAGATTTTTAGTTCATTATCGAAAGGCCAATAACCACTATAATGACCCTTCCTATAACATCCATCATTTTTTAATACATACACAATTCATTACAAGGTAAAAAATTTAATAACACATTTGATATTTGTAGGTTCTGTTTCATTTAAATTAGAAACATAATACATGAAAAACATAAAATTAATTATAATCCATTAGAAATTATTCTTAATAGATTCATCATAAGTTAATTTTACTAGAACTCATATCACGGGGGAATACATTAAAAGAAAGGGGTGAGTATGAATCCTAGTAGGGGAATAATAAGGGAAATATTTGGCATGTGATCTTGAGGCATAAAAACTAGTCATGATCATTAAAACATGAGCCATGTTATAATATAATGATCATTAATAATAACATGGAATAATTTATACAACATAAAAATTAGACATTCATAATCATTTCACCACGGTTTATGAACAATGTGTTGTAAAAAAAATTACTAATGTCATTCACCAAGGTATCCTAAAACTTGTCCTATATATACAATAATAATTTACCCAATGAATTGGATTGATATCAGGGAACACAATTCATATGTCTAAATTCATGTTTTTTATATAGACCATAAGAAAAAATTTCATTAATAACACTTGGGAAGCAATGAATGGGTTTTTTGTAAAAGTCATTATAATATTAAATTATTAATGATATGAGAATTAAACTATATTTAACCATGGAAAATGTAATGTGTGTACCATATTGGGAAGTGACTAATCAGTCAATCATGGTTACATCAATGTGAAAGACATATGAAAAGGTAAATGGGTTGAGTATTCACAATAAAATAATATTCCATGTAAAAGATAAAAATTCATGATGCCAATATGGAATCTTGAATAATATAAAATGTTGATTAAATAAATGGAATAATGGGAGGAAATGATGTAATACCATTAATAACACATAATTTTTGAAGTAATTGGATAATAAAAATATTATTTAAAGAATTTAATTCAAAATTTAGAATTCATACAACAAAAAGATACTTAAATTGAAATGGAAAGGAGTAGAGTTTCCTTACCTCGGGTAGTAACTTCCTATATCATGGAGAGAGAAATCATAAGAAATTAGAGAGACTTTAGTATGTATAAATGATTATAATTGCATACTTAATAGTTTTGGAGTATAGTGGAGTGTGTGGAATGGGTGGTTATTTATTCTAAAAGAGGAGTAACATTAAAATAATATATAGATATAGGTCTTGGAATTTGAGGTTTTGAAAAATAAAAAATCATATGCTTAGCCATGGTTTTCACCCATAATTTTTCTATTTTATGTTATGTTTTAAAATAATTTAATACATTGTAACCGAAATCCATTTTTTAATATTACTTTGGGCATAAAAAACAAAATTTCATACAAATTATAGTTTCTAAAATCATATTTTTATTTTATACATTGGAAAGTCATTTATAGGATTGGAAATTGATTTAAATATAATAAAATATTTAATATTAAAAAAATAAAATAATTTTTGAATTGATTCTATATGATTAATTATTACATCATTATATATATATATATATATAAATAAAGTATACTGAAAATACACAACTATGTTTTTACTATTTACTGAAAAATATGGTAATTTAGAATATTATCAAAATTTCACCCTAACCTAAAATTAGCATGATAATTTCAAATATAATTTTAATTTTATCAAAATAATTCTCTAAATATTCTAATTTTATATTTTACAAAAATAATAATTATTTACTGAAAAATAATATTGTTTATGACATAGTCAAATTTCTGACACATATTGAAATTTTTGAGTGAATTTAAAAAATATTATAATTTATATTTAAATAAATAGTGTTTTGAATGAATAATTCATGAAAATAAATTTTATATAGAATAATTGAGTTTATTATAAAATTTTATATATTTTCTGAAAATATAATTATGATTTATTTGTATCCAAAAATAAATTTATAAAATTCATCTTATATTAATTTGTATTTTATGAAATAAAATAATATTCATAATGGTATTGATGATATAACTATTCCATTTAGAAAAAGTAAATTACACTTTTATGACACTATGTTCAAGATACATAACCCCTTTATTACACCAGTATACGCCCAAAGGGTATGGTGTGAGATGGACATAGTTTTATGGGGTGGATCAACTAACATTGACCTAGTTATCATCTCCAATAATTTTAAATTCTCCCATATTCAATTTCATTAAAGCCTCACTTGTTGAAGATATTTTTGTGATTTTTCAATGATGAACTCTAGAAACACTACCTTGCTCCCATGTTCTAACAAATGGGATTCAAAAGGCATGACTCTATTGATTGAGGCCATCATTTCTCCTTTCTATATCAACAATAAATTGTCATTAGTAATTATTAATACTAATTATAATAGTAATATTAATACCATTGGTCATAGAGATCAATATTCATATTTACCAATGTTTAGGTAACAATCATATATCAATAGTTATATTTATGATTATATACTATACATATTCAATCAAATATTAACATTTACTACTTCATTCCTAATGGGGTTTTCAAATATATTGTTATGACCATTATATTCCTAATGTTTATTTTTCATTTAATGGATTTTATAGCATGTGTATTTTTCATGGAAGTATTCGATCATATGGATTAAACCATTACATGGTCACTTTTATTTGGTTGTTATATCCCTTTACTAGTATTATTTATAATAATCAATATTAATACATGACATGTAATATTGTTTTTTAAATAGTCATTCTATGTACTTCCATTGTGAAAATAAAATACGCATTAAGAAAAAAAATCTTTTGTTATTCATATAACGTAATTTCATATTTTTACACATCCATCCTCACCCAATATCATTCAACCATCCCCATATTCTAACCCCCACCCCCAACATAACCAACTATTTAATTATAATAAATTTATAATTAATTAAAACAAATTAACATTTAAATAAAAATTCATTTAATTTGGAATATATGTTGAAATATCATTAGAAGGACTCATCATGGAAAATTAATATCCAACAACCCTACATGAGGTCGATAGTTAACCCCCATCATCGACCTGGGAAAAAATAAAAAAACTATTCCACTAATTCAATAAGAATTATAATTTAATTTCAAAGGAATCACTAGAAAAATTGTTTTACTATCATACCATAATTGAATCAATGAGATGTGGTAGACAGATTTCATCTTGGGATTTTCACAACCCATACATCATGAAAGCTCCTTGATAATTGAATTATTCCACAATGATCCCATAAAATCTGCTTAAAATCCATAAAAATAGAAAACTATAATTTTTTAATAAGGATGAAATATGAAAAAGGATGTGGAGACTCACCTAATATCACTTGAAACTACCATAGAAAACACCACCAAAACATTGGGTAAGCAACGAGGTAACGTGTATGAGGATCCCTAGTCTGCACAGGAAAAAGAGAGGTATAAGGAGAGGTCTCCCCCTTAAAATAGAAGGGGGAAAGTGTATTTAACCCATGTAAAAAATATATCGGCTGGTGAGTTCTATCAACCATCCAAATGATGGTGATAGAAGTTGTGTTGATTTTTGTCTCTATCCATCAGTGAGTTGGTGGCTACCAACAACTAGTTGGTGGCCTACTGTAGCCAAAGTTGAAAACACCATCCTGACCGCTCCCGAGGCCCTCTTAATCCTCAAGACATATCTCAAGCACCATTCCTCATCCAAAACACCCTCTTGATGTGTTTTAATAGTTATAAATAAATGTTTTATAAAGGATCAATGACTGAAATATCCAAAAATTAAAGAAGTTTAAATTCATTAAAATTCGTAAGCAGTTTTTCTAAACATTGAGTTTAAAAAATTTCATGAGGGATATCTTGTTAATTTTAAAATTCGGGGGGAAATTTTTAATTTTACATATTAAATTAAGATTATTTTTTTATGGTTCCCTTGATATTAAAATATGGATCTTACCATAGTGTTGATATATTTAATAAATTAATGGAGTTTTAATTTCCATATAATTGATTTTGTTAATTATTTAATTTCTATCTTGCATTATATTTTTATTTTTTAGATGATAACTATAAAATCTTAAATAATGTAGATTCTATTAAGAAACTATCAATGAAATATTATATAGATTTTTTTAATTTAACACTAACATTATCTCACGTCCTATATCTATCCTTGCCCATGCAAGATCTATGCCCATTTTTTTATAAAAAGATGATTTCACTCCTTCAATTCCTAGTTTATAGAATTATTTTTTAGAGAAGGTGTAAAATTGTTTTATAGGATAAATAAAGTAATTTTTATGGTAACCCTTGAGGTATATTTTTTATCCCATAATTTTATTTTTAGGTTAAATAAATAATTATATATAATCTATTGATTTAGAATAGAATTTATTTTATTTTTTTATAATTATATTCATTTTTATTTTAATTATTCACTATTATATTTCATTATAATAGATTATTTGAAATTTCGAATTATTTTTTTTATCAGAATGAGATACATAATTGAATTTTGTTTTTTGTAAAAAGAAACATATCATAATAATTTTTTATCAAATATACTTATGCTATAGGTATAAATAAGTTAATTTATTTTTATTTATTATTGTTTATCAATATCCACCTTTCCAACACCATAGACTAATATCCATGGCTGGATCCTTTAGTCACTGCTGATAATCCATTGTGTCACCCTCTACCTTAGTATCTACAACACCTTCCTTCCCCTCAAAACACAAAATTTTTCCATATTTATCTTCCATAAATGTGAGTTTACTGGAATGCAATAAAATGGGTAATTAACATAAAAATAACCAAAATCTTATATATAAGGTTATTATATGGTAGAAGATAATAATAGCATACACATAATAATAATATTATTCATATACCTATTCCCAGTGTCAAATCCTTGATGATTCTTTTCTTTAAAGACATTTTTTATCCATAAAAAATGTCTATCTTTTAGTGGATATTATATACCTATAAAATTACATTAGTGGAAATTGGAAAATTTCACCCAAATATGGATTTGGAATGATGTTACTGGCTGTTATTCGCAAGTGTTATTGAGGTAAAAAATTTAGCGGTGGTTCTAACCCCTTATAAAAAATTCAAAAAATAAATATTTATTATTATAGTTAGTACCCTAGTATTAATTAAGATTTTAAATTCAATTTATAGTTTATTATAGGTCTTAAATATTAAAAATTATATTATAAAATTATGATTTCTATTCTACATAACGTTAAAGTTATAATGCCTAGTAGTCACATAGAAAGGTAAGAGCAGTTACCTACTATGAGAAGAACATCGAAGATTCATGCTATTAAACATATATTCTATATCTAGATAACATCTATCTAATGGGATATAGTTGATATAGGCTATAATGTGTTATAATATTATAATACATTTATAATTCTTCTCATAATGTTTCCACTTGGTAACATCTAATTTAGGAAGTTATGATTACAGATCCTCTTGTAGTAATTTCACACATCATATGTGTCATTAGATATTCTTATCTGTGGTAGTGGGTATTGGTCCCTAGAATTGAAATTGTTATGATTTAAAATCATGAGTCATGTACCTATAAGTATTGATGAATATCATGATAGCATATAATCATAATGAGGTAGGATATGTTAGATTCCCCATAAGTGATATGGAATTAATAAATAAGTAATTATTATATGAGTCCCTTTTATTTATTAGAAGTAAATATATTTAAAAATTTTATTGAAATGCAAGTATATAATATGTAACACCCCAAGCTTCCATGGTACACATCTCTTTGAATAATACAGTAGCGTGTGTTGTACGCAGCTTCGAGTTCAAACACACGCCACAACCAATCAAAGTAGCCGTTATAAATAGTAATAACTATTTTTTGAAATTTTATAAATTTTATCTTGCCAAATGGACTTTGTTTTTGGAATCAGAATATCGAAATTAGCATATATTAAATTTTTGGTATTTTTCTGAGAACTTTCAATTTGCTTTGAATAGGGAAAATTACTTAAAAAGAACTTTTTTAATCAAAATAATTAATAGTGAAAAATTATACTATTGAGTGGTTTTAAAGTATAATTATAATATATTTTTTACCAATTTATCCAATGGTGGTCATTAGAATTAATTTCACTTGGAAATTGGACATAAACAATTGTCAATCTTTTGATATATATTATTTCTTAAAAACACGCTATTTGTTGTGACAACGGGAATTAATTATGAAATTAATTAATGAAACATATATGTTTCGAATTTCATAAAATAGAAATCATATTTGAATTCGGAATATGAATTATATCTTAGGGTGAAATTTTGGCATTGTTCTGAAAAACTTCAATTTTTTATGAATAGTGAAACCACTAAGTGGTAGTTAAAAAACTGATTTTTTGTTTAAATGAAACATTACCACTTCTATGATTTGATTTTCAAAAATCTGACATACATGGTTTTCATTAGGAAGTACAATGTGGTTCAATGGGATTAAAATAATTTTTGGTGAATAGTAACTTTTAAGTTTAATTAATCACGATTAAAGGTAATTAGTGAAATTTAAGGTAAAAATGATATTATAAAAATATGAAAATACTTTTACACTTGTCCTACCCATATTGGATGAGTCATGACCGACCAAGAAAATCCATGGGCCAACTTGGGGACCCCATAGAGCAACTTTGGTAGGAAAATGACATAAATAACTTTTTATTTAATGTTAAAATAAAAATGTCACAAACAAGAGTTGTTTTACTAAACCAATTTTTAAATGGGGTTATAAAAGTCATATTTTTTAATATAAATATTAATTATAAATATAATAATATTTCCTACATCATGATAGTTTTTTTATAATTTTTAGACACTAAATAAATTAAATTATTTATGACACCATGATGATGTAGCGATTACCTCATTAATTAATGATTTAAATAAAATGAAAAGATAATGTAAAATCTATGCCATACACTTGTCAAAAACCTATTGGATGAGTATATTTCGAACCCTTATCACCTTATCCTTGATATATATAAATTTTGGACCTTTAGAATCCGAAAAATAATTTCATAATAATGTAACATTTCAATCTTTCCAAGAGTGCCCCTTCTCTCCTCTTATAAAAGTCACCCACCACTACCACCTTACTCACACATTCAAAGCCTTTTGGCTCAGCCAACCTCTGGCCAAATACTCTCAAAACTTCCCTCCATTACTCCTAGATGCCTCAATTTTGGCATAAGTCTTCCCAAGGAAGCCTTTGGCTCAAATCAAAATGAGTTAACCGATTTTAAGGTAATGTCTTCTCTAATGTTGTTTTGTATTATTTTGCTTCTCCAACCCCATAAACTCTTTTTATTCCTCTATTTTTTAACAACACCAGTATCTAAAATATACTAGGATTATTTTATGATAAGTATTTGGTTTACACTTACACACACCTTCGTCTAATGGTTAAAGAACATTCTGTTTCTGTGGGTGGCGAAATACTGCCTCACGAAACGATGATTGTTTAATATTCTTTTAACACCTCTAATGGTGGCCATTTTGATCAAACTATTTTCATATATGATATATATATTATTTTTATGTTTTCCTTATTCTTCTTTATTTCTCATTTTTGGCATACTTTATGATTTCCATTATGGGTAAACGTGATAATTTCATTTTAGGAAGTGCAGACTACCGCCCCCTCAAGGTGATTTGAATCGTTAATGCCATATGTGGGATGTATAACGGATGGAGTAAATGGTATTATGAATTATATTATACTGGAATTATATTATACCTTTATATAATTATAATTTAATTCCATTAAATACTAAATAGAAATGAAAGTAGCGTTCATGCGTACGTACGACTTACCGTCTCCATGAACGGTGCATTTCATTTCTTACCTCTAAATGTTATGTAATATTATAAATGAATGTATATACTGGATATATATGATGTATATGATATATAAATCATGAATATAATTATGGATATAATGGATATTTTACCACATGAACAAAGTGTAATTATAAGTAGTTTATTTTTGACTCAAGTACCTAAGATCAACAAAACGACCGTTATAAACTTAAATAATTACATAATGTTCATGAGATGGAAAAAATGATATAAAAGGAATAATGAACTGGAAAAAGGTTCTTAAGAAGGTAGATATTAACTCTAGTTTATTATTCAGGAGGTTATAGAGCAGTCTAGTCATGTCGGACATGAGGTAAGGGAATTTCTTAACCCAATTTCCATTCTTTGGGTAAATCTCCTACTTTCAAATTATGTCATGATATTATTATGTCATATCTTGTATTTTTACTTTATTTATGTGTAGTTATAGTGAATACACATAATAGATCTATTTTATTTACAAAACGATCTTTGTAAGGGACTTCATCTCAATCTCCATTCATTGAGGCATATTTTGTTTTATACACAACTTTCCTTTATACATTGTATAAACCCCTTTGACTTTTACGTTTTTTCAAAAGGTTTTCTTTTATAATTATATGATTTTTAAATGAATTCAAAAAAGAGAAATTTCACTCAAATATATGAATATCCAGTGCAAATGTATACGTATTTAACGCAAGCGTAAAAATGTTTTCCGAAAACTTGACTCTCGAGTGTGGTAGATAGGAAGGGATTGGGCATGGAACCATCATGGCTTGTAATTAGTCGAGTAGTCTCAGAATTAGTTATTATTTTTCAGAAGCTTGCATAATGTTTTCAGAAAAACACTGGAGTATATTTGAGCAATTTTAAATGTAAGTATATTCTAAAAAAATTGCATCGGCAGGTCTCATGAGACAAACTAGTGTCTTGGCACGAGGCCTTGACAAAATCTTATTTGTGGTCTTGGCACGAGGCCTTGGCTACGTGGTTATGATAGTCTGGCATTATGCATTCCATCATTATGAAAGTGGATATTGATATTTAATGTGATTATTCGACTAGTAGAATATCCATCTGAGTAAGAAAATAGCATTATTTCATTTTACTTTTTCCATATTATTCTAAAGTTAACGTTTAAAATGCTTTTGTTTTAGTTATACATTGCCTTAAATGTTAATGTTTATTTATGAAAGCTTCCGCTATATTGTTATCCTTACTGAGCATCTGAGATCACCCCTTTCAATGTTTTAATATTTTCTAGGATGTGAAGAAGTATTTTATGAATGACCTGCAGGGATAGTCAGAAGAGGATATGAGTGTGGACTATGGAGACTTTGTTATTGCAGTTTTTCACTTTATGATGTAATGTAACATTTATGAATGTATCTAGTGTTTCAAAGGCTACTAAACTAATCGGTCTTTCGAGACATGATCTATTATGATCATGCCAATGTTACGAAGTAATGCACCGACTCTGGGTAGCTGGGGTCAGGGCGTTACAGTTGGTATCTGAGGCAATTTAGTACTAACCTTGAAAGCTAGATTTTGATAAACTTTGATTAGAGCACATAGCCCAAAGATTGACTTTGAGGATTAGTATAGAAGAACTTCCTAGAATTTTGATATTATAGAGATGTTGTGAGTTTTCCGAGCAATACATCCCTACCTAGATATGAGCAGGTAGAGGTGGCTCTGGCACAGATGTACCTAGGGGTAAAACCCAAAAACACCGCTTTGAGCTAGACTCGAACGGGAACTGGTGCACGACAACGGGCCTTGCTGCACACTTGGTTACAACACTCCCAGGGGATACGCTTAAGATAATTCTCATTTTCTTTACAGACCACTATGAAGGGTTATGTGTATATACTTCCTCAAAGAAAACATTTTTATGATTATGGATTATATCCATAAATAGTTCAATTTATGTTAAGTATTTTACAAGTATGGAATTATGTATTTTGATTCATAAACTAATCTAGTTTATTCCATTGTTTAGAAATGGCGCCTACGGGAATGAATGGAAACCGTATCAATGCACGCACTTCGTGTAGGGATTTCCCTCCTGCTCAAGATAATTATTGTGGATCTGGAGATTCAACTGGTTCTGATCAACTTATTACCATACTGGGACAACTCACACAGGTTATGAATAATAACCTTACTCATATAAAGCACCCTGATCTGCAACGTGGAGGATCAATGTTAGACCGCTTCATGAGGCAACAACTGCCAAAATGTAATGGGGGTAAAAATCCATTAGTATCTGAGCAATGGATAAACTCCTTAGAGAAAATATTCCATACCTTGGGGAGTAGCGAAAGGGAGAAGGTTGTCATGGCAGTCTACGGCCTCATTGGAGATGCCGATCAATGGTGGTCGTTGATTCAAAACACAAAGGAAGATGATGAAGTATCAAATATGGAATGGAGGGAGTTCAAAGATCTTTTCCTAGAAAAATACTATCCTCGCGACCATCAAGAAGATATGGGAAGACAATTTCTGAGTCTGAGGCAGAAGGAGGATGAGAATGTCGCAAAGTATGAGGATAACTTTACAAGGTTAGCGAGGCATGCTGCAGATTATATACGTAACCCAAGAAGTAAGATTGATCATTTCTTTTATGGGTTAAAACCATTTCTCTGTCGAGCATTAGTCTCACAAACCTTCTATTCATACGAAGATATAGTCTCGAGTTCTATCAAGACAGAAAAGGAATTATCTAAGTCTTATGACAACAAAGTAAAGCAGGAGAAGAAGAGAACGGTGGAACAAGAGACAGATAAAGGGAAAAAGGGAAAGAAGGATTTTCCATTATGCGATAATTGTGGGAAGAATCACCCTGGAACTTGCCTAAAGGGAATGGGAGTTTGTTAAAAATGTGGAGAAAAAGGTCACCAGGATCGTGATTGTAAGGGAAAGAAAGAGGCTATCAATGTTGAATGATACAATTTTAGGGAAATGGGGCATTATATAAATGAATGTCCTAAGCATCAGGGAAACTTACCCTAGAATAGGCCAAGGGATCAAGGAAAATCTTATTCTATTACTATAGTAGAAGTGTAATAATTAATGTAGTGGTGGTTTTGGACTCAAGGATTATATTCTGGTTATAAGGATAATGTGATATATATAAGGATTGTACTGCAGTACTTGTTTTTTTCATTAAGGTTTTAATATGATGAAGGTAATCATATTTTTAGTATGTGAAAATAAGAGAAACTTTACATTGTTTGGGGAATCTGATGTTACAATTGATTTTGTAATTTAGAGACCTTTTAGAGAAAGTCTGTATAGAGGTATTTTGGATAACTATAAAGGTTGGAATGAATTAAGTTGAACTTTGGATAGTATTGTCTAAGGTTAAAACATTTATGAAAATTATTTTTGGAATATTATAATACTATAGTTTAAGGAAAAGGACAACCTGCAGGGTGGGGCATAACCCGTCACGTCGGACAAAGCTGCAGGAATCGAACCCACAACCATAGTGCGACATGACTTTATTACCTACCACTATCCTATAGGAAGTCCCTGGTTATTAAAAAATAGTTTTCCTAATCTAAATGGTATGTGGTAATATTTGGAACCTTATACAATTAGGATAAATAGAATATTTTTGAGTTTTGTTGCCATTTGGAGTGAAAGATGGGTTCGTGGTAAAAATTTATTAAAGAATGAAATCCTACATGACAAGTAAGTATATTCCCTTATGATCTTACTAAATCTATTAAATAAATTCCTCAACTTTATGAAAGGTAACTTAAAACAAAAATGTTGTCGGTTAACATTTCCAACTGGGGATTCAATGACCATTTATCCAATCACAAGTTTGTGATTTTCTTATGGTTAAATTTCTTCTAATCCTGTTTTCTAAAACTCTCCATCAGACCTTGATGGTTTGTTTCTCCTCCATATCCATATTTTCATAGAATCCTAGTATGGGCTATCTCGGGTGACCTTTGTACTTCTCTTTCTTTCTTTTAATGTTATATTCTTATTGACCCTATTTTCGATGTGGGTTTTCCAAAAAGGTATTTTATATTTTCAACCTTTTATTTTGAAAGAAAAATTTCAAATTTTGAGGATGCAATTTATTGAAGGAGGGGAGAATGTAACACCCCAAGCTTCCACGATACACATCTCTTTGAATAATACAGTAGCGTGTGTTGTACACAGCTTTGAGTTCTAACACACGCCACAACCAATCAAAGTAGCCATTATGAATAGTAATACCTAATTTTTGAAATTTTATAAATTTTATAATTCCAAATGGACTTTGTTTTTGGATTCAGAATATCAAAATTAGCCTATGTTGAATTTTTGGTATTTTTCTGTGAACTTCCAATTTGCTTTGAATAGTGAAAATTACTTAAAAACAACTTTTTTAATCAAAATAATTAATAGTGACAAATTATAAAATTGAGTGGTTTTAAAGTATAATTATAATATATTTTTACCATTTTATCCAATGGTGGTCATTAGAATTAATTTTACTTTGAAATTGGACATAAACAATTGTCAATCTTTTGATATATATTGTTTCTTAAAAACACGCTATTTGTTGTGACATCGTGAATTAATTATGAAATTAATTAATGAAAATTATATGTTTGTAATTTCATAAAATTGACATCATTTTTGAATTCGGAATATCAATTATTTCTTAGGGTGAAATTTTGGCATTGTTCTGAAAAACATCAATTTTTGATGAATAGTGAAACCACTAAGTGGTAGTTAAAAAACTGATTTTTTACTTAAATGAAACCTTACCCCTTCTGTGATTTGATTTTCAAAAATCCGACATACATGGTTGTCATTAAGAAGTAAAATGTGGTTTAATGGGATTAAAATAATTTTTGGTGAATAGTAACTTTTATGTTTAATTAATCACGATTGAAGGTAATTAGTGAAATGTAAGGTAAAAATGATATTATAAAAATATGAAAATACCTTTAAACTTGTCCTACCCCTATTGGATGAGTCATGGCCGACCAATAAAATACATGGGCCAATTTGGGGACCCCATGGAGCCACTTTGGTAGGAAAATCACATAAATAACTTTTTATTTAATGTTAAAATAAAAATGTCACAAACAAGAGTTGTTTTACTAAAACAATTTTTAAATGGGGTTATACAAGTCATAGTTTTGACTATAAATATTCATTAGAAAGATAAAACGATTTCCTACATCATGATTTTTTTTTTAATTTTTAGACATTAAATAAATTAAATTATTTATGACACCATGATGATTCAGCGATGACATCATTAATTAACGATTTAAATAAAATGAAAATATAATGTAAAATCTAAGACTTACACTTGTAAAAAACCTATTGTATGAATATATTTCGAACCGTTATCACCTTATCCTAGAAATATATAAGTGTGGGACCTTTAGAATCCGATAAAGCATTTCATAATAATGTAACATTTCAATCTTTCCAAGAGTGCCCCTTCTCTCCTCTTATAAAAGGCCCCCACCACTACCACCTTACTCACACTTTCAAAGCCTTTTGGCTTGGCCAACCTCTACCCAAATACTCTCCAAAATTAAATCCCTTACTCTTAGAAGCCTCACTTTTGGCATAAGTGTTCCCAAGGAAGCATTTGGCTCAAATCAAAAAGAGTTACCCGATTTTAAGGTAATGTCTTCTCTGATGTTGTTTTTTTTATTTTGCTTCTCAAACCCCTTAAACTATTTTTATTCCTTTATTTTGTAACAAAAACAGTATCTAAAATATACTAGGATTTTTTATGATAATTATTTGGTTTACACTTACACACAACTTCGTCTAATGGTTAAAGAACACACTCTTTCTATGGGTGGAAAAATACTGCCTCACGAAACGATGATTGTTCAATTTTCTTTTAACACCTCTAATGGTGGCCATTTTGATGAAACTATTTTCATATATGATATATATATATTATGTTTATGTTTTATTTATGCTTCTTTATTTCTCATTTTTGGCATACTTTATGATTTCCATTATGGGTAAACGCAATAATTTCATTTTAGGAAGTGCGGACTACCACCCCCTCAAAGTGATTTGAATCGTTAATGCCATATGTGGGATGTATAAAGGATGGAGTAAATGGTATTTTACATTATATAATACTGGAATTATATTATACCTTTATATATTTATAATTTAATTCCATTAAATACTAAATATAATTGAAAGTACTGTTCATGCGTACGTACGACTTACCGTCTTCATGAACGGTGCATTTCATTTCTTACCTCTAAATGTTATGTAATATTATAAATGAATGTATATACTGGATATATATGATGTATATGATATATAAATCATGAATATAATTATGGATATAATGTATATTTTACCACATGAACAAAGTGTAATTATAAGAAGTTTATTTTTGACTCAAGTACCTAAGATCGACAAAATGACCGTTATAAACTTAAATAATTACATAATGTTAATGACATGGTAATAAGTGATATAAAAGGAATAATGAACTTGAAAAAGGTTCTTAAGAAGGTATAGATTAACTCTAGTTTATTATTCAGGAGGTTAAACAACGGTCTAGTCAAGTCGGACACGAGGTAATGGAATTTCTTAACCCAATTTCCATTCTTTGGGTTAATCTATTACTTTCAAATTATGTCATGATATTATTATGTCATATCTTGTATTTGTACATTATTTATGTGTACTTCTAGTTAATACACATAATAGATCTATTTTATTTACAAAATTATCTTTGTAAGGGACTTCATCCCAATCTCCATTCATTGAGGCATATTTTTGTTTTATACACAACCTTCCTTTATACATTGTATAAACCCCTTTGACTTTTACGTTTTTTCAAAAGGTTTTATTTTATAATTATATAATTTTTAAGTGAATTCAAAAAAGATAAATTTCCCTCAAATATATGAAAATCCAGTGCAAATGTATACGTATTTAACGCAAGCTTTAAAATGTTTTCCGAAAACCCGACTCTCGAGTGTGGTAGACAGGAAGGGATTGGGCGTGGAACCATCATGGCTTGTAATTAGTCGAGCAGTCTCAGAATTAGTTATTTTGTTTTCAGAAGCTTGCATAATGTTTTCAGAAAAAAACTCGAGTATATTTGAGCAATTTTAAATGTAAGTATCTTCTAAAAAAATTGCATCGGCAGGTATCATGAGACAAACTAGCGTCTTGGCACGAGGCCTTGACAAAATCTTATTTGTGGTCTTGGCACGAGGCCTTGGCTGCGTGGTTATTATTTTCTGGTATTATGCATTCCATCATTATGAAAGTGGTTATTGATATTTCATGTTATTATTCGACTAGTAGAATATCCATGTGAGTAAGTAAATGGCATTATTTCATTTTACTTTTTCCATATTATTCTAAAGTTCAAGTTTAAAAGGCTTTTGTTTTAGTTATACATTGCCTTAAATGTTAATGTTTATTTATGAAAGCATCTGCTATATTGTTATCCTTACTGAGCATCTGAGCTAACCCCTTTCAATGTTTTAATATTTTCCATGATTTGAAGAAGTATTTTATGAATGATATGTAGGGATAGTCAGAAGAGGATATGAGTGTGGACTATATTGTTATCCTTACTGATCATCTGAGCTCACCCCTTTCAATGTTTTAATATTTTCCAGGATGTGAAGAAGTATTTTATGAATGACCTGTAGGTATAGTCAGAAGAGGATATGAGTGTGGAATATGGAGACTTTGTTATTTAATTTTTTCACTTTATGATGTAATGTAACATTTATGAATGTATCTAGAGTTTTCAAGGCTACTAAACTAATCGGTCTTTCTAGACTTGATCTTTTGTGATCATGCCAATGTTACGAAGTAATGAACCGACTCTGGGTAGCTGGGGTCGGGGCGTTACATAATAAATCCATAATCATATTAGAATATTAATTTTTTAATTTTTTGAATTTCAATGAAATATAAATCATGAATATTAGTTGAAGACATGACGTATGAGACTTTATTCATTAGAGGTGGAAACAAAAAGATTATATTACATTGGGTCCTCTTTAGCTGGTTCTCATAATTTCAATACTAAAATATTTCTCTATAGTTTTTTTAAAATGTTTGTAGACGCTGATAATGGATTTTACAATAATTTACTAAATTCTAGTGAGAAAGATTACATGAGATTACAACACTAATTACATTTATAATATATATCAAATTATATTTGAATTTAACAGTTTGAAAAAATACTATTATTTAATTGCGTATTAATAATTATTCTGGTTTTATTTATCACATTAATTCAATAAATTATTATTTAGTAGAATTTATATGTGAGTTTAGTATTGAAAAAAATTATTCTCAGAGTAATTATTTAATTAGTTATGTAAATATAGAATATTATTTATCCCTAGTTTATTTGCAAGGAAGAAATGATTATTTTATAGGTTACATGAATATTAAATAAATATTTATTCTCATATTGGGGAATATAATATGTATTTATTTAATGAAAGAGTGATTCATTAACATTTATTTATTTGAATAAATATTCATTATTCTATGTTCGATAAATGTAATTAATGACTAACAATCCATGTAATGTATCCATAAAAAATGATATATATTATTTTATATCCTTGAAATATTTATTGATCATCTTCTGAAATTATATTCAAATAATCCTCAATATTATCATACCTAATGTAAATAATTATATTATTATTAACATCTTCACATGGGGTTTTTTAGAAATATTATATTGGATAATGGAATATGTGAAATAACTAAATCTCTAACATAGGAAAAAATCATGTTATATCAATTTAGAGGATATTGAGAGATTTTGTACATATTGGATTAATTAAAGAATTATATAAAACTCTATCATGGAATATCAAGAATACTCTCAATAACATAGAGTGATGATCCTCCTCCTCACTCTCAAGGATCAAGAGAACAAGATAGAGTCTTTCAAGAATGGAAATATTTTTATAGTGATCAATGATGAATGAAAATTTTTCATAGGATATTTCGCGTTAGCACCTGATGTTCCAATAGATACATTCAAAGATTAATGGAGAACATTTAGATTCCGGTATAGTAATTCTAAACTAGGATCCTTCTTCATAGTGATGATTTAAAATAGTGGTCAACTAATTAAAAAATAAATTAATAAATGAAAATTAAGTGATTTCTTATATTGAACCTAACCCCAGTAACCTTGATCTGGGGTCTTACATTATTATATTGGTATAAGATACAAGGAATCCCATCCTAGAGGAATGAATAGTTTAGTATTATTGGTGAACTACATATATACATGATTTCTATATTTTATTTTATTACAAAAAGTAAAAAATATTTTTTTTGAGAAAAAATTTATTCTCTCTAGAATCTCCTTGAATATCAATCACAGTACAATTCATGGAATCTATGGAAATGAATGAAAATAAGCATGAGCTCACATTGTCAAGAAAGTTTATGTAAAAAATAATATATCATGAATCAATAAGAATAATAAAAATGTAAAGGTAAATAAATAACCATAAATTCCATTTAATTAAATTGACTATCATGAAAATATAAGGAATAATCAATATATAATGGAAAATAACAGAAACCACGTGTTATTTAGGCAGTGAATTGAAAATGAAAATCCTCTAGAGATAATATCAGTGTAAAAATATCAGGGAAAATAATAATTTAATACTTAATGAATGAAATTATAAATAATTGGATTTTATGTTCTAAGGAACATTATACCTCTTCTATCAAGACCTTTTGAATTTTAGTATAAAATAAAAGTAGAATCCCATTTAATGATAGCTTACTGATTCACCAAATGATAATATCGATGAATAAAAGAGATATTTAATTTGTGGACCCACCCATCATTTAATTTCCAAATCATTCCTCGCAATTTGAATAATCGATTTAATTCATAAAATATCTATATTCATTAAAGAATATGGGTTTTTAAGTATTTTAATATATAAAAAATAACTATCAATGTATAACACCATATATAAAATTGATAAAAAATTTTATAATGAAATATATTATTCATAAATAATAATGATATTATGGGGAAATTTAATTTATAGTGACCAAATGAAATTAAATATTTCATGGGAAAACAGATGAATAAAAAAATTCAGAAAGTGGGTGTCAACAATTTCTTATTTAAAAATGATCATAAACCATATATAGAATTAATAACTATATATTAAATATAATATTTACCTAATTGTGCAAAAGTATAATAGGTGGTATTCTTGAATATGAATATAAATTCCATAAAAATTTCCTTTAAAACATTCTTGAGGAAAATAACCCTTTATTAATTTTAAAATAATTTTAATATTAATATTTCACAATTTTTTTAAAAAATAATATTTATTGAAAATAAAAATTAAAACTTATAAAGTAATATTAAAATTATTTTAAAGGTCATGATATATGTAATTATTTTCATGTCGTACTTGTTAAAATAAAAATTCCATTAACCTTTTTATTAAAATCTAAACTAGGAATGTTTTAAAAATGACATAGTGATTATTTAAAAAATTTAAAATGTAAAAATTTGTAAAAATATATTTAATAAATATTTTTTAAAATGTTAAAACATTTTTAAAAACATTTTTAGAACACATGGGTCTTGATTAAAAATGATTTCTGATCTAAAAAGGAAATAAAGTAGGATTTTATCAAAAATAGTTTCTCAACAATTATAAGTACCAAAGAGTTGGAAAATTGTACTATTACTTAAAAATATCATGAATTAAAAGAGTAGAATAAAATTAAATGGTTTATTAAGATATTGATAAAATAATTTCCTTCAAATGAAATTCAAGAATAAGTAATATCGATTATAATGAAATAGTGAAATAAACCCTTATAATGAACAAAACATTTAAGTTAAAATTAATCAGTGTATCGATCATGTGAATTGAATATAAATCCACATAAAAAGTCTAAATACAAAATAAGGTAATAAATATTAATTACACAATTAATCTTATAATATCAAATATTATGAAATAGTAATAAAACCTAATGAAAATAAATTTGAGTTATTAAATTCTTTACCACTTGGTAACTTTTATGTCAAATATACTAGGATGAAATAATTCAAATTGAAATGAAAAATACCATAAAATACTAATTAATCATGAAATAAAATTTAAAATTGGATTTATGTGAACCATATAAAGAAAATTAGGTTCATAATATTACAATATTCCATAATGAATGGATATTGAGATGAGGTTTTTTACCTTGAGTCCGACTTATCAAATTCATAATTTATATTCCTAAATAATAAACTTACATGAATTATTTTCATTATTAAGAACCATTTTTTATTTTTATTAATACTTTAATTGTACTTATTACCATTTTATATATAATTAATTAACCAATTATGTTTATGTATGGTGTTTCAATGATATTTTACTTATGTGTCAAAAATGACTTCAGTTGGTGGATTATTGTTCTAAGTGTTCATTATTCCATCATATAAATAATAATAATCCAGAAATAATTATAATATATATACATATATTTTAATTATAATATTAATCATGAAATATTTTTTTGATAATTTAAGTATGTTATGATCATGGAGTTGATATGATATATATACGCGTGGGTGACATTTTAATTTTTCAACAATCATTATGGAAATGATGTAGGTAATATTTAATCATCATATAATGATAATAATATCATAAATCAAATATTATTTATTTAAATATACTTATATATATTATCCACGTGGTTTGGTGGTGACAATAGAGTCCCGAATCTTCATGGAGGTTGTTCCCACATATACGTGAATAACATTATCATCTTTCAATAAGTGAAAAGGAAAAAAATAAAATAATATTATATTTTAAAAATTATTAGTATTTCATTATTATCATAATTATATAATTTATATCACATATATTCATTACATTTTACCTTATTAACTTTTGTGTATTATTTTAGTGAAAAATGAGTCACATCCCTTCGTAAGGCGGTAGTCCACTCTACACATAAGCGACATTATCATATCACCGACCAAATGGAATGTAAAAAGGTATATATTATATAATGAATCCTAATGTATAATTATTTTATAAATATCATATGTATATAAACACTATATCCATCATCATACCTAATTGGGAGAGGTGCTTATGGAAAACATTTCATGTCATTCTGTAAGATCGTAGTCTGGTGTACACATGAGCGACATTGTCACCTTAAATTTGAGGGAAGAGTATATTTATATAGGTCATGATCTGAACATAATAACATATTATCATATGGGAGACTATTTTTTATTATATAATCATAAAATACAAGATTTGAAGGAAGTGGATGAATAAATAAAACAAGAATTCACTGTTTGGAATTTTACCTCTTCTCATACCACCTATTTATGATTATAACAAAATTATTCATAGACTGGATTTTGACGAATAAAAAGTATTCTAGAATTAAGTAAATAGTTTTTTTATTTTAATTGTTTTTCTATTGTCTGAACCATGGTTTTGAATCTGTGAATAAGAGAGGAGTGGGTGGCCTTTTATAGGAGATGTGAGTGGCACACATGTAATTTTTGGAAAGAAAGAGATCCACACACATATTTCACATGGTAAAATGGTAAAAAATGGATTATTATTTAGAATTAGACATTATCTAGTCTAAATATGGTCATAAAATATATTTTATATAAGATTTTGTGTCATTATAACCCTTATATTTTTCGTTTAACCCATGGAAATCAATTTTTTACCATAATCATAGTAATAATTTTTTATTGTTTACAATATTCATTATAGTGAAAACATTTTGTTGAATTTATTAGATAATATAAATTACTATGATTGCCAATGTTGAATTGATTTTACCAAATTAAATTCAAATAATTTTCAAAATTAAATTTAAAACAAAACCTGTAGATGTAATGAAAAATCGTGTCTTCAAGAAGAAAACTATTATAAGTATAGAAGGTTTTAATATCAATATTTAATATGAAATTTATCCCAATGAAAAAAATTTGATATATTTTAAAATAATTGAAAAAATTCAAATTAAAAACATTTTAAAATGTAATTTATCATTGTAAATTATTTAAATTGAATGGTTACATTCAATAACAATATATCTTTTTCATTTTTCATTGAAAAGTGAACATTTGCAAAAAAATACCAAAAATTCATCCAAAAAAATATTTTATTTTATGACTAAAAATGAGGATAAATTTATCCAATAATTTTTTTAATGGTTAAAATTTAATTTTAAAATATGTTCCCAAATCACGACTAAACCATCTGTTAGATTTTTTTTGAGTTTTTCATAATTTTATTTCTTTTAAATTATTCTTATTTTACTTGTAATAAATAGATAAACAATGATTTTTTACATGTGCAAACCATATAATATTTATAATTTAGTTATAAATATTCATACCCACTAACATAAAGTCTAGGATATAAAGGTATACTATATTACGGTTCATTTAGACTCATGGTTGCGTGTTGTGCAAGTTATTGAAGAGACTAAATTTAAAGAAGAATACTTCATGTGTTGTTAAGATCTATTATTCGTGTTTCATATGCTATAAAATAAAATATTATTCTTTTGTAATATTTGGTTGTTACATTATCCCACCTTAAATAAATTGTGACCTCACAAATTTATCTTACACTCAAAAATCAAGGTTTTTATATTTGAAAATTCGTTAGTTAAAAACCCACACCATAAAAAGGGTTAATAAAAATCATCTTCGTAAGAGAAAAAGGAAAGTAAAAGGTTATATAGAATAATAAATAAATAGGTTTCTAAGAAATATATTTTTTTCATGTGATTATATGGCCATGAAAAAATATTACAAATAATTATAGAGAATGATATAAGTCATTGATCATAAGAAAGTGAATGGTTAATTTAAAGTTAAGTTCCTAAAAATTATAAATCTATTATTATTTATACGTGAATTTGATACATAGGATATGAAGATAATAGGATATCATTTTTTCAAAAACCATTTCCAAAAGGTTAGGAATTATATTAATTCTATAAATATATAGAAATAAACATAATTTGTAATTTACTATTTCATAAGAATGACTTCATCCTTTGGAAATGCTTCGATCAATTTTCAATTCATCAATTAATCCATGAAATAAATATCCATAAAAGTATATTTTTTATTCCTAAATAACTAAAACTTAGATTTATTAGATCACAAGATTCCTAAAAGAGTGAAAAGACTTTCTATCTATCTGAAACTAGAATCCAAAGAAAACATGGTTACCAAAAGATATCAAATATAATACAAAAATCTCTTATCCTAAACAGTAACACCACTAGTTCATCATCAATATTAATTCATTAAACCATTAAACAAAAAACAGTGAAATATTAAACCGAACATCATGCAGACTAATGGTAGGAGTTAAAACCTTATCGTCGTTTGGTTATGAGTTCAAGCCGTATGGATATTTCTATATATACTGAGTTTCTGTTTTTACAAATCTAAATTAATATTATTATTATAAGATTCCTAAATTGTGATAACCCATAATTACTACAACATCCAAGATAATATAAACCTTATAGGTTACCAATACCATTAATCTTAATTTTGAAATGTAAAATCATTATTCCTCAAATTAATTTTTCATGTACTAAACTAATGGTTTATACTCCCATTAATAATTTTAAATATATCCTTAACCATATTATATTCCTACCCCAAAAATTTTAAAAAGGTGTTTTTATGAATTCTAACTTTTTTTCAACCTTAATCTCATAAAACAATGTTGTTTACAATGAATATTAGGTTAATTAAGAAATATATAGTTATAAAAGTTAACACATTCCTTAGATGCTTCATGATTCTTATAATAAAAATAGCATTATTAAAAATACTTCTACAATTAAATTCTTGATTACTGATACATAAATAATTCAACCATTTTATTTAAACATAGGTCCTTTCTTGATCTAGGGGTTTACCTTTATAAGTTTAAATTGAATTATAAAATACCCAAGTTCCCCATATTTAATTCAAATAACTATAAATTGATACCTACGATGAAATTTATTTGTATCTATCAGTCACTCCATTTTCCATAGATATTATTTTATTTATGACTTTATTTTCCATAGATAAAACATTTTCCTCTTTCTTTTAGACAATTAATTTAAAATATAATACCCCCTAGTCTTAACCTAGGTCATTCATTTTCATCATCTATTCAAATCATTCATAATGGTTTGTAATGAAAATTTCAATTATCCAAAGTATATCACATGGGATTATCAAAAACGGTGCATATAAAGGAATATTTTTTTTCCTCCAGGTGATTATTGGGTCAATCCTAATGCACCATTTTTGGAGTTACTACCCCTAGGTACATATTTTATAAAACCAAATCCACTTTTTTGTATCTAGACATGTATGTATTTCTAAAAAAATCACATATCTTTTATTTACCAAACATTAGAACGATCTTATATAATTTTCTCCAATGTTTATCATAGGGTTATGTTTCCTACTCTATATTTTCATCAATATAGTTTCCATGTTTTCACTAAAATTACTCTGATACCTAATTTAGATACCCTAACCCCTACAACCCAGATCTTGTGTCTTACTTTATTACATTGTCATAATATATAAGGAATTAGATCATGAAAACATAATAGTTTAGTAGTCTTGTTAATATTGATATATACATGATTCACATATTATATTTGAATACAAAAATTACAACATAATTTTTTTCAATATCAACATTTTTCCCCCCAGCATCTCCATGAATATCAATCATACTACACTTCATGGATTCCCGGGGAAGGAAACAAAATAAGTGTGATCTCAATTTATCATTAATGGTTAAGTAGATAAAAATATATCATGAATCAATAAGAATAATGAAAATGGAATGGTAAATAATTGAACACACATTCTATTTAAATTACATGACTATCATGATAAGATAAGGAATAATCGATATGGAAAGGTAAATAACTCAAAACACATTCCATTTTATCTATAAAATGAGAATGAAATTCATAATTGGAGAATATATGTAAGATCCTGGAAAATATTAATGTTATTTACTCATTTAAATACTGGTTTAAATATCTGTATTTGTTATATTATAGGTTTTTCTGGAGTTCTAGGGGCCTTGGGGGTGTTTCGGGGGGTTCGAAACATGAATAGAGGATGAAACTAGGCCAACCTATGTAGGGTGCATGACAGGTGTACGATTGGTGTATAGTTTATAAACAATGTAGGTATCCCCAAGTAACCATGTAACCCAACTTCCCTTGCACAATTTCTTTAGAAAAATTTGCGTACTATTTGGAAAACATTGTAGTTAAACTATTTGGCCCAATAATGTTTGGAAAATTTAAAAATATAAGATTTAATAACCTCACCTTATTTTTCTTCCTCTCCTCCTCCCTATAACCCCTGTGAAAAACAAAAACCTACAAATCTTCCGAAAGGTGGTTTTACTTTGATCCAAATCTTTTTGAAGCATCTTCAGATGCAGATCGACGCTCCAGGTGAGTCTAATACCACTTTTGCTTCTCTTTTTTGGATTAAGAATTTATTTTTCCTCTTCTCTCCATCTGATGCTCTAAAAACTTATTTTCTAGTATGATATAGGTTTAGGCTACCAAGGGTGGTTGAATCAGGATCAATGTCCTCAATTGGGAGTGTGTTCATCATCAAATTTGAGGTAGGTGGCCTACAAGTTATATCACATGGGTTGTATATGTATTTGTTCATGAAAAGATGTGTTCTTTTTTTCCCGGTGTTGTGTTCTTGGTACCATTTGTGGGGATTGATATAATGGATTTAAAAATTACTAATATAACCACTCATTATCTCAATGGGATGCATGGAGGATAACTTGACCAATATAGGGCCACCCATGGGGTGTTCCGACTTAAAAATAAGGTTAACAGAAATATTAATGATGAAATAGACATACGATTATATAGTTCCCAAGGTAAATATGATAAATTAATTTGTGATGAATAATAAGGAAAAATTGGAAGTTGGGCCTAGAGGCATGTAATGGGAAATGGTCTGATTGTCTTAACATGAAAATAGTTATATGAGGCTAATGATATGGTAACACATGTGGTGTGATATGCACTTCAAATGTGTAATTTGGCTAATAGAAGGGAAATGATAAATGGGTTAAATGAATTAAAATATGGAAGGGTTGAATATGTTAATTGAGATAATGTAGGAGAAATTAGTGATTATTCTTAGCAATTTATGAAAACAAAGTGAAGATTGGGATAAATAGATAGGAAATATAAATGGTAAATGTGTTAATAGGTTGTGGAATAATGTTAATCCCCATGTTGGTTTTCATGGTTAGTGATTGATTTTTTGAATTGGTTATATTTTTTTTGGTATGGAATATGTGTGGTGAATGGAAAATAAGAATGTGTACATTGCTTGGTAGAGTGGGGTATTTCCATGAGGATTTATGCCCACATGTCGGGTTAGACTGAGGCTCTAAAGTTCACAAAAAAATTCATAGATTATAGAAGGGGATGGAGTTATATTACCATAAAGTTTTCATTCAATGATTCTTCCTAGATCAATGTTTTCTAGTGAGAGTATTGTATATGTGAAGATTTTATTATCCCTATGGGGATAGGGAAGTGGATTAATTTTCCCTATAGACTGAGTCAATGAAAATTCCAAACCCATTTATAATATGATAAAAGTGAACTAATTAAAGGAGTTGGTATAAGAATTGAAATTTGGAATAGTTCTAGGAATGAATTAAGTGAAATTCGTTAACTAATGGAACCTAATTTGTCTTTATTTACTTGATCTTACATAGAACATACATGAATTATATTTTAACGAGATATGTTGTAGACACCGTTGGTGGAGGCCTATAGAGTTTTACTCACATCATGCTTGGGCCACTATTGAGGAACTGAGTACACGTCATGCTTACAGGTCAGGAAAGGGGAAAAGTACCGATGATAGGGAGTTGATTTAGGCATGGTACATGCATGGATGAGGTTCCATATATGGAGTCGAGAACACTTTGGGGATTCTATCATTTGTATTTATTTTGGGGTTTGTTTTCATTATCACTGTTTATCATGAAATACCGTGTCTATAATCAGTTGTGGTTTATAACCAATTTGGGATATGTAAGTCATGTATGTTTATTGGTCATTGAAATTTTGTTTCCAATAATTATTCTTGTTTTCTATTGTGGATTACTTAAGAAAATACAGTATAGTCCCCCCAAGTGACTCATATAGACCCTTGATGCTAGTCGGAATCCTGCAGTATATGAGGAGGTATTCATGAGGTAATGTGGTGAATCAGTATGTGGAATCATTTAGTGTCTATGTTACAATGTGGTATCAAATCCATGATTTTATGTGACAGAATATTTGGTGATGGTTGAAATGAGGTTAGGAAAGTGGCGTGCCTTGGTAATAAGCTAATTCCTAGGAGTATATAACTCATGTATAAGGGAAAATCCATGTTCTTAGGGGTGGTAATTGTTGTTATTAATGTGTGTTATTACATTTAAATATAGTTCACTATTGAGTGACTCACTTGTTGTGTGATGAGACTATTTTATGATATTTTTCTTCTAACCTCCATGGAATAAGTATGTTCCTTCATTCATCATGGTAGGAACCTATGAATTTAAGTGACATGCATTATGATAGGCACACACTAGATTAATGTGTGACATATGGAATTTAGAATGCATCTAATGTCCATGAATATTAAACAAATGGTGTTTGATGAATTGGCACAAATGGTAAAATGAAATAGAATATTAAGGAATGGTTCATATGGTAGGAATTTTGACCATGTAGTTTAGTGACCTCATTTTAGCCCTGACCCATGGTTGTGTTGGCTGAGGTTAGTGTTTTGAATGTGACAAGGTCTGTTTGGAAAGTATAGTTGGAATGGTTTTATGTGGCTAGAAACAAACTATCATTATAAATCTATGAAGGTTGTATGTTATGTGTCATAAGAATCATGTTGGGATTTTAGAGAAATGACACCATGACATCGAGTACCGGTTGGGATAAAAGAGGATGTTGTCGAGAATGCTCCCCTGGTAGTGGATTAAGAGAATGTGTTGATCCAAGATGAAAGATATGATCAGTTATGGGATAATCTTCCCCACTTTATGAAAATGATAGAATGATACCCAGGATGGGTCATGTCGGTCATGTTTGAGCTTACCATGGAGTTTTGTCTATAACATCCTCTGACCTTTACCGAAGTGGTTGGGCCAGAGGAAGTTGAGTTCTTGATAGAGTCTATCTAGAAAATTTTCAACCATTTAGATACTCATGTAGATAATAAAGTTAATTTTTACACATACATTTTGAGTGGCCAGGTGAAGTGTTTGTGGGATGTCATGGTTCAGCCCAAATAGGCTGAAATAATGTTATGTAAAGACATTAGGGAAATGTTTCTATATCATTTATACCATGGGACCTTGAGATCGGAGAAGGTTTTAGATTTTATGAGTCTGACCTAAGGGGAATTGTCAGTTATGGACTTTTCTAGTCATTTCACTGATACGCGACTCTTCATTCTAACATTGGTAAGAGATGAGATAGTTGTGGGAAAATGTTTTCAGGATGGGATGAGACATGAAATCAGGTTTGAGGTGAATATCTTCATGTTGAAGTTATTTTCAATGGTAGTAGATCAAATTCTTATCTCAAAAGGAATATAAATATGGATTTAGGTAGTGGACTTGTGGTTCTAATTAGTTGTCAATGTAGTGAAACATACAAGTGAAGGAAGTGTCGTTTTGGGAGATTCCATAAGGGTGGAATTATATAGGGTAGTCAGAAGAAAGGATCATACTCTTAGGGTAGATATTAAGGGTTCTGTTATAAATTTGGATGGTTGGGGAACATGCACGGTTAGTGTCTCCATCAACCCATTGAGTGACAAGCATGTGGCATAATGGGGCATGTACAATGGTTCTGTATAAACCCTTGATAGTTGGGCATGAGTGAAGGTTTTAGGTAGGAACCCATTGTAGGTTAGGGTTCAGGAACATCATATCATGAAGGTAGTTGGAGTTCTATAGGTTGTACTAGTTGAGGATGTTGACATGGCACTCCACACATGAGGCTACCCATATCCACAAGGAAGTGTAGTGCTAGGAACTCAATTTGGAGCATAGGGAATAGGGGAAGGACATATTTACGCATTCTTGTTTATACCTAGATGGGATGAGGATGGACTATTTATGGTTCTAGTTATTATCCTTGTAGCTTATACCTTTTCTATTTTGTTATTTCACAAGGGTTCCTCACAGTCTTTCATTTCTAATCAGTTAGTGAATGTTTTGTGTTTAGTAGTGGAGTGTGTGTGGGGGGTTATTTTTTTGTGACTTCGTTGGGGGTGAGAGTTGATAATACCAGTCAATGTAATGGGTTTTCCCAAGAATTTGGTTGTTATCGTTTTAAGGGGGAATTTTTCATCCTCCAGATGTAAATTTTTTAACTACATTTGTTTATGGATAGGTTGGTTACATATCTGGACTACATTGATTGTTATCTCTATATGTTATATTTCATATCTCTTGTGGGAGACAAGTATGTCCATCTTGGTGAATGGGATGTTCGAGCGGGTCGTGTTGGGCCAGTTTTTCAAAAAAAAATTGAACTAAAAGCCTAAGTGGATTTCCATAAACTTGATGATGGAGGGTTGGATCATCTAGTCTTTACACCTATTATGGATCAGTTTTAGGATGTGTTTCTTGAAGATTTATTAGGGATACCACCCTAGAGGGGCATGGACTTCGTGATAGAGTTTCTTCCTGAGGCATAACTAGTTTCCATTCTACTATTCTGAATGGAACCGGATGAACTCCAATGGAATAAGGTCCAGTTAGAGGAGTAGGATCATAAAGGATTAATCTATCCAAGTATGTCTCTTTTGGGATCTCATGTGTTATTTTCCAAGAAGGCTAATGGATCATTACAATTTTGTGTCTACTATTGAAAGTTGAATCAGTTGATTGTTAAAAAATGATACCATCTTCACTGGATTGATGATCTTCATGACTAACTGAGAGGTTCATCAATGTTTTCCAAATTTATTTGAGGTCAAGGTATCACCAAATAAGGGAGAGATCTTCTAAATACAAAAAAAACCATTCATGAACACGTATGTTTTGTATGTGTTTTTGGTTATTTATTTGGGATTTCCAATGTAATGGCTATGTTCATTGATTTAATGAACCAAATCATTCACAAAAATAAAGATTAATTCATAGTTTTACTCATTTATGACAAATTTTTCAACTCTAAAACCCATGATAGTCATGCCAGACATCTTTACATATTCTTGAGTATGATAAGACAATATAGGCTATACACCAAGATATATAAAGGTAATTTCTATATTGATGAAGTGAATTTATTTGGTCACATAATCTCCGAGGTAGGTGTGTCGATGGATCTAGTGAAATTGAATCTTTGTGTGTCTTTGGAGCAGCCAAATAATGTTTCAAATGTTAGACATTTTATGGGAAAGACCAGTTATTAGTGACCGTTCATTAAATATTTCTCTCATTTGGCAACACCAAATTCGTGTATGACGATGAAGGGAGTTTTGTATGAGTTGTCTGAGGCATATGATAATTATATTTAGAAGGTAAAGAAGAAGATAATGACTACCCTTATCTTCACCTTACCTGATCCAGGTAAAAAGTACACCATGTTATGTGATGCATCTACTGCTTTTCTTGGGGTTTATTTAATGCAGGATTAATTTTTTGTAGCTTATGGATAAATGTATTTGAGGACCCATTAATAGAATTCAACTAATCATGATCATGATTTGATTTAGGTTGTTTATGGTTTGAAATTTTTAACGCACTAGTTTTTTTGAATGAGGTTTACATTATATAATGATCATAAAAGTATTAAGTACATATTGTTCTAGAGTGACCTGAATTATGGGAAGTAATAGTGGGTTAAGTACATTAATTATAGTGGAATTGAGTTGGTTTAAACACTATGAAAGGGGAATAGTGTTAAAGATTCCTTGAGTCCGAAGGATTAGAATTAGGTGGTATAGGAATCCATCAGCAAGTGGAGAATTATGGCCTTATTTGTGGATATGCACATCGAAATGAAAGATTGGCATGTAAAGATGACCAATGCATCCATAAAAGTTGTCTCGTCACATTTGAACTCGGTCAAAGATAGTCACCTTGAGGATATGGACTGTTCATCTATGAAGGAAAGTCTTATAGGTTGGTAGTCAACATCTTGTTAGGTTTTTGGTTATAATGGGGTTGTTTATGTTCGGGGTCGTGTCTTCATCCCAACGGGTATGTGAGAGGAGTTTATGCATGCGTCTCATACTTCAAAGTGGGTATTTCACCCTGGTTTTACTAAGATGTATTGTGATCATCATAGATATTTTTGGTGGTTGGGAATGAAGAAAGTGTTTGTGGGTTTTTTTGGGTCATGTCTCACATATTAGCAGGTGAAGGCTGATAATCAGCACCTATGTGGTTTTTTTGAACATTTTACCTTTCTAATATGTTAGAGTGATGCTGCAATAATGGATTTTTTACTTGGTCTTCTAGGGATTCCTTGAAAGAATGATATAATTTGGGAGATTGTGGATTGACTAACTAAAGTGGATCATTTCTTGAAAGTCCAGAAGAAATTCACCACTGATCAGTTGGGTGAGTTGTATCTTTAGGAGTTAGTGTATTTTCATGGAGCCATGAGGTTTATAGTTTCATAATGGTATTAGATAAACACATCGTAATTCTAGAAGGGATTACAAAAGGACCTTGGAATACCAGTTTTTAGTACATATTTTCACCCACAAATAGACTGGTAGTATGAGAGTATGATTCAGGTGTTTGATAACATATTGAGATCTTGTGTACTTTATTTTGGTGGTTCATGGGATAAGTAATTTCCAATAATTTTTTTCCTACAACAATCGTTTTTTATATATGATTTAGATGGAATTTTTTGAGGTTATCTATGGGAGGACATGTAGATCTCTATTGTGATGGTTAAAATTAGGGGAGTTTGAGCTTTTGGGACCAATTCTCCTTCAGGAGACATAAGAAAAGGTTCATTTGATTCAGAAATGTATTGAAATTTCTCGTAGTAGGAAGAAGATGCTTGCAGATTGGCATCATCGACCACTTGAGTTTGTGGTGGGTGATCATGTCTTTATTATGGTGTCACCAAGGTTATTTCAATTTCAAATTCAAAAGCACCATATGTTGTAAATCACGTACGTGGTTCTATTTGAGATTGTGGAGAGGATCATATTGGTGGCTTTTTTTGGATATTTTATAATGGTCTAGTAAAATTCATGTTGTTTTTAATTTTTCAAAGCTTTATATGTATCATAATGATTCATCTCATGTAATTAATTCTAAGGACTTTTTGATTCAGGATAAAACAACCATTGATAAGAATCTGGTTAATAGTTTGGATCATAAGGATATGGTCATGTCATGAAAGGTCGTGCCTTTGTTTTGTGTTCTATGGCAACAAGCAAATGTTCCTGAAGAATCATAGGAGAGGGATTCAGACATTTAGGACCAGTGGCCCGATCTCTTTGCATCACAAGATCTGTATTGCTTTGGAAAGCAGCTTGGGGAAGAGTCGTTATAAGGTGGGGAGGTTGTAAGATATAAGACATCGTGAAGGTTTATCCTTACATAATTTTAGTTTAACTCTATTTATTTGTAAAATTAAGTATTTCTCATGATTTTTATGGGCCTCTGTGTGTTCTAGGGGATTAGAACATGAAATGAGGAGTAAAACAATCCAACTTTTACCGGGTACAAAGTAGGTATAGGGATGGTGCACAGTTAAATAAACCATTTGAGGTGGAGGCCAAGTTGTAAAATGTTGGACAGTGGCATATCACACAGTTGGCACACAATGTGTAAACTGTGCGAGTATCCCCAAGTAACCATGTGACCAAAATTACATTGGATAGTTTATTGAGCACAATTTTTGCACGGTTTGGAAAACTATGTGGGGAAACTATGCTGGCTAGTAAATTTGTGAAAAATTTCAAAATTTCCATTACGGGTTTTAAAGTGCTCACCCAAATGTTCCAAATCTCCTAATACCTTTAACCCTAGTGATGAACCAAAACCTAAAAATCTTATAATAGGTGGTTATACATTAATACAAACACATTTGTAGTACAATCAGTTGTAGATTGAAATTCAGGGTGAGTATAATCCCTCTCTTACTTCTCTTTTTGGTTTAGGGTTTTCATCTTCCTTTTCTCTCCATCCGAAGCTATAAAAGCACTTTTATAGTAAGATCTAGATTGTGGCTTCAAAGGGTGGTTGTATCAGTATCCATGGACTTGATTGGGAGTTATTTCATTAATATATTCAAAGTAGGTAGTTTAAATGTTATATCACATGTTTTATTTCTATATTTGTGCATGAAAATTTGAGTTCTTGTTTTACCATTGTTTTCATCTTGGTAACGTTTTTGGGGATTGATATAATGGGTATCCAATAAGTAATGGAACCCATTAGGATCACCATGGGATACACGGAGGATATATTTACCAATTTAGGGCCACCCATGAGGTACGCAGACCTTTCAGAACAATGTTAATGGAAATATGAAGGGTGAATTATACTTATGGTTATACAGATCCCATGCTAAACAAGTTAAATTAATATTTGATGAATAATAATGGAAAATGGGAACCTGTTCTTATAGGTGGTAATGGCCAAGGGGTTGTTTTTCTTGACATGAAAATGTTTAAATGAGGCCAACAGTAAGGTACCAAAAGAAATTTTATTTGAACTTGAAATGAACATTTGGAAAAATACATGAGAAATGCTAAGTGGAAAAAATAAATTAACATATAAAAGGGTTTTATATGTTAATTGAGATAATGTATGGGAAATTAGATAACATGCTTAGAAAGTTAGGAATAAGAAAAATAAATTGGGACAAATGGATAGGTAATGTAAATGGTAAATGTGTTAATGGGTTGTGGCATAATATTAATCCCAATGTTGGTTGTTTTGGTTTATGATTGATTTTATAATTGGTTAGTCTTGGTTATGGTATCTTATATATGTGGTTAATGGAAGATTAAATATGTACATGGCTTGGTAGAGTAGGGTATTGACATGAGGATCTACACCCATGGGTCAAGTTAGACTGAGGCTCTAAACCACACCCCAAAATGCATAGATTAGGGAAGGGGATGGAGGTCTATTTCCCTAAGGGATGCATTTGATGAGACTGCATGGACTAAGGATTCATGGTGAGTTTGATTTATACATGATGAGGTGATTATCACTAATGAGATATGGAACCTTATTTATTTCACCTATACATTATGTTTATGAAAATACAAAAACCATTGATGATGTGATACAAGTGAACAATGTAATGAAGATTGTATAAGCATTGAAATTGGTAATAATGCTAAGAATGAATTGAAAAAACATTGATAACTAATGGACCCAATTTTTAATTATTTATATTCCTTTACATAAAACAAGAATGCACTATATATTGACTAGATATTTTGTAGACACCATCGTTGGTGGTCTACTGAGTTGTACTCACACCCTACTTGGGCCACTATTGGGTACCTAAGTAGAATTCAAACTTTCAGGTCAAGGAAAGGGAAAATTTACTATGATATGGGGTTGATTTGGGCATGGGACATGTATAAATGAGGTTCTGAACATGGAGTCTGGCCCATTTTTTGGATTTTTCTGTTTTTATTTATTTCGGGCTTTGTTCAATTTTTCACTGTTTAATATGTCATACAATGTTTATTATCAGGTGTGGTTTGTACGTAGTTTGGGAGATGTTAGTCATGCATATTTTTTGGTCATTGAACATTGTTTCTGCAATTTATGCATGTTATCTCATGGGGATTAATCTAGTCAAGAGGGTATATTCTTCCCACATGACTCATTTCGACCCTCACTACTAGTCAACAACCTTTGGCATACAGGGAGGCATGCTTATGTTCATGTGGAGACTCATCCTGGGGCACCATTTAGTGGATTATAAGGTGGGGAAGTAACAATAACATTGTAAAAATCTCATTGTTAATAATGAATAAATTATTAATGATGGAAATGCTTAATTATTGGACATCATGTTCTCTTTCACTTGATAATACTACTATGACGACCTTTCTAAAAGATTATTTAAACTACATGTAGAAACCTATTTTATACTAACATACTAATTCGACTCATGATAAAATAGATGCATATAGGGGATATATAATTTAAATCCCCACCCATCAGTTCATTTCCAAATAATTCCTTATATATCAACCAATCGATCAAATTCATCAAATATTCATATTGAGTAAAGAATATGAATTTATCAATATTTCCACAAATGAAGAATATAAATTTCACGATACAAAAAATACATAAAAATGATATTTGGTTTAATCAATAAAAATAACCATGATAAATAATATGGATGTTTATGGAAAATTTATTGTGTAATGATCACCAGAAACTGAATATTTCAAAATAATGTTAATGACCACAAAAATAAATCAGGAAAGTTAATTTCAATAATTTCCTTGGTCAAAATTATAATAAACCATCCATATAATGAATAAAGATAGTATAAAGACAACATATCCTGAGTGTAACCCAAGTATAATAATGGTTGTTTTTGTGGATGAACAGTAATTTCCTAAAAATATCTTTTAAAACATTCTTGAGGAAATTAACTATTTTTTACATTCAAAATAATTTTAAAACTAATAGTTCATGAGAAATTTAAAAAAAATTCATTTAAAATATCATTTTAAACTTATAAAGTAATATTTAAAACATTTTATTTTTCATGGTTGCTATAAATTTTGTTTATATTGTACACGTTAAAACAAATATTCTGTTCACTTTTTCAAAAAAACCCAAATCGGAATAGTTTTGAAGAAGACATGAAACTTTCTTCCATTTTTTTTAATTTGAAAATGGGTAAAATGTTATTTAATTAATCATTTTTAAAGTTTAAAATAATTTTAAAAAAATATTATAACACATGTATTCTGATGAAAAAATATTTCCAACAAAAAAGTGAATTAAGCTCGTATTTTCTTAAAAATAGATTCCAAAAAATTATAAGAACCATCCATCAAAAATAACATTTTTATTTTCAAAAACATTTAAGGGGAAAGTGAGAACCCTCACAGATAAAGTAGATCAAGCATTAATGGATAAAAATAATGTATTAAACACAAGTCTAAGGCTATTGGAATCTACTTCCCTAAATATATTCCAAGGAATGGAATTAACCTAGAAGTCTGGATCAGCCTCTAGGATTTCTTCATAATGCCCTGCTAGATAATCCCAAGATTTGATATACTCATTTTTGGTAATCTTATTCACATTAATGCTTCTAAATAGTATGTGGGTTTTCTTGTCAATCCAATCAGATTTCTCTCTGGTAATTTCCACTTGGATTAGTTATCCCATCATTTAATCAATATCTCCCCCCATAGCATTGATCAACACAGATACCTACTTCATTTATTCACTAGAATGCATGATTAATTTCATATGATTATCCACCTCCATATCCTTCAGTCCCTACAAGCTTCCAAGGCCCACTCCTCACACTGCTCTCAAGGGGGAATGATATCCTCCACCACTGACATTACCTTCATAGATTGTAAGTAAATCTCATCATGTCAGTCCTCTACATTTTATGTTTATACTTCTCGTTCATGGGGTCGGATTAGATCTCCTTGTGGGCCCTCCACTCTTGCTTCTAGTAGGATCAAGTGATCTTTGATTTTACCCTCTTTTTTGGTCGATCGGTTCTCCATTAGTCTCAAGAGGTAGGAGTAATCTTTACGCCCCTTTGGTTTCAGCTTCCTGGAGTCAATTCCACTCCACATGTCTCTATTTAATTTATTTCCTTTCTTCATTCTTTGACTGTGAAGGTCTTTGCTAGCCCATCCCAATCCATTACCATATGAGGATTGTCCAATGTCATCAGAACCAGTCTCATAGGGACAATTGAGACTGCCTTTAGGCACTCCCTCATTACACAAACCTTCAAACCGGTTGTTTTCATTTAGATAGTACAAGGTCCTCCCTAGGTTGGTTTCCTATTTTGGAATTCAGAGACCTGTCATTACCACATGAAGTCTTCTCCCACTCCTATCCCTCCTTATCCTTACACTCACCAGTAAACCGTATCCCCCTTTTTGAGTTGCTGCTACCACCATCACACACTACCATATCATAGATGCACAGATTTAGACCCACATGACCCTTAGACGTTAGGAAAATAGCTCAAAAAGAGTCCCACAGAACCTGAGTCTTGGCATCTAATCCTTGGGATGTATGAGATGCCACCTCCCACACAGACCCCTCTGAAGCATTATGGCTTCCCTGAAAACATATTGTCTTAGGCCTTGAATCATTCTACATATCATTAGGAAAACCCATGTCCTGATTTTGGTTCCTGATGATGTCCACAACCATTGGGTTGGCCTCATCCTCCCAGCACCATAGAGGGTGTTCTTAGTAGCATTGGTCATTAAGTGTGAATTAGGGGGATTAATGGTATCCTACATTAAGGCTACTAGGTTCTACTCCCAAGAGGTGCTCGACTGCGCATTCCTAACATATGAACCACCCCCTCCTTTAAGGGCTGTGCTTGGATGAAACTACACCCTCACTGGAATACTAAAGCCAAGTTTCCAAGATGACCACATAGACCACAATAATCAGTCCAGGTTTCATAGCACACCTTCTGGTGCCAGAGGAGTTCACCTTAAATCTTGATGATAATGTTTTTATATATCCCTTATACACATAAACTTCAACACATATCCTTGGAGAGACTGGATGTAAAACATCATTGTTACGAGAGTTTGAGAAGAGGTAGCGCCTTTCCATGTTGCCAATAAACCAGAGGATCTCTTGATTCGAGAACGGTAAAGGGTGTCCAGGAAGATAAATACAGAGTGCAGAAACCGAAGAATCTCGCATTAGGTGGATGTCTATGGACCACTGAAAGTGGGAAAAATGGAAACCCTCCATACATTGTGGAGAAGAATCCAAAGCAGAAACAACAAAATAGTGAAATAAATAAATAAATAAATTAGGTACATAACATTATAATATTCCCCAATTAAGTTAAATTTAGACGAAGTCCCTAACCTTGACTTTAACTCGTCACTTAAGTTATTTATCTTCCAAAATAATAAATCTATCTTAATTATTTAATTTATAAAAAAATTCAATTTTATTATTCCTCTAATTTTAATTATTTAAGTGTTATATAAACTCACTTAATCAAATAATTTTATTTAGGGTTTCTCAATGGTATTTTACTTATTTGTAAAGAAGGACTTTAGTAGGATGATTATTGGTATAAGAGGTCAAAATATTTTCATTTATAGAATAATAATATTAAAATATTTATCATATTTATACATAAATTATACTTTTAATACAAATAATGAAATATCTTTTTGATAAATTAAGTAGGCTATGTTCATAAATATGGTGGTCATACATTGACATGAGTAACATTTCCATTTATAAATATTCATTTCAAAATGGAGGTATATGATATTTTGTCTTTATATAATGATAATAATATAATAAATAACATATAATTTATTTAAATATACATATATATAAATATATATATAATCCATGTTTTCTGGTGATGAGAATAGAGTCCCATTATTTCATGAAGGTGGTAGTCCACACATACAAGAAAAGAATTATCATATTTCAGTGGGTGAAAATGGAATAATGAAAATGATATATTCTATTTTATGATGGATAAATAAATAATTAATATCATTATTTTTTATTTTATATAAAATATACTCACTAACTTTATCCTTATTATCTTCCATGTCAAGAATTAGTGAAAAAATAGTCACATCACTTCGTGAGGTGGTGTTATACTGTATACATGAGTGACATTATCATATCACCTACTGAATGGAAAGTAAAAAATTTATATATTATATAATTACTAAAAACCAATAATTCTTGTATAAATATCATATAAATACATTACATGTATCATAAAACATGCTTTTGAAATGTGTTGATGGAAAACATGTCACATCAGTTCGAAGGTAGTAGTTCGCCATACTCATGAGTTACGTTTTCATTTTCTATTTGAGGGAAGAGGTGATGTATATTGGTAATTACATTAAAATAAAAAAATATAAGTTTCTGGGAATTTTTTTATATAATAATAAATTATTAATATTTTAATTAGTTAGAAGAATAAATATTACAAAAACACAAAGTTATGTATTTTGCCTCTTCTCAGACCACCTATTTATGATTATACATAATAAATTACTATAATAGATTACTGAACAAACCAAGGACTATAAGATTGTGGTATTTAATTTTTTATGTTATTTGGGTTGTTATTTTCCAAAATAAAAGGTTTTGAAGGTGTGAGGAAGATAGGAGAGTGGTGGTCTTTAATAAGTGAGGTTATTGGCAAACATTTAGTTTTTTAAAAGGAAATGGTTTAACGGCATTTTTCACATTCCCAAAAGATAAAAAATATATTATTATTGATATATAGAAAGATTATGAAAAAAATATTTCCATATAATATATTGTTGATAATTTTCTTTGGTCATGTTTACCCATTTTTACCATAATCGTGGATTTTGTTTTTCATTTTTTCACTATTAATTGTGGTAAAAAATTAATTTGAACTTATTATAGAGTATAAAATATGATGATTCCAAATGTATAATCCCTTTTAACATAATAAAATTTATATAATTGGAAAAAATTAAATTTAATAAAAAACCCACAAACGCGATGAAAAAAAGGGTTTTCAAGATGAAAATTATCGTAAGTATATAAGGTTTTACTATATAAATTCAATATTAAACTGATTAAAATAACATAAATTGGTTAAATATTAATATAATTGATCAAATATTACTTTAATTAATATTTAAATATAAATTTGACCTTCAGAAATATATAAATGAAAATGCAGTTTTCAATAAAAATCAATATTTTCCACCATTCGTTGAAAAATTTACCTCTTTAGAAAATTCCAAAAAATTAACCCTAAGATAATTTTTATATGATGATTTTAAAAATTAATTCCATTTTATCATATAAACTTTTTTAAAAGTGAAAAAATAAATTATCTTTTCAATGTACAAATAACTCATCTTTTAAAAAAGTATAATTTTTTTAGAAAACATTTCTTTTTATTTTAAATGATTCTTCTTTTATTTCTAATCAATTGATAAACAATGATATTTTATTCCACATGTAAACCATATAATTTTCATTATTTAGTTATTACTATTCATTTCCTCTAACATAATGAATAGTTTATAACGGTGTACTATATTGTGGTTTATTTAGACTTTAGGTTCCATGTTCCACAAGTTATCGTAGAGATTAAATTTAATGAAATATTTTCATGTGTTTTTTTAATAGGTGTTGAGTGTCTCATATTATATCTAATACAATTTTATTCTTTTATAATTTTATGGTTTTATAATTCTTATTTAAATTAATTAATTATAAATTAAATCTGAAAAAATACTTCATATGAATCTCATGGGGTTGTGTTTGCCATATTATTAGGAATTTTCAAATAAATGGGAGAAAGTACACTATTTGGAATGTACCCACCCAAATTCTATGGAACCCCAATCCATTTGGTGATATCATACTGGAAACATATTAATTTATAATTATTTCTTAATTATGTATAAAATTATGAATTTGTTTATAATTTTTCACCTATATTTTTAATTCTTCAATCTGAAAGGAAATATATTATGCATGTTCACATTCATATTACTAATAATAGGATAAGAAAAAATAAATAACCTTGGAAGATATCATTTATTGGTTATATATATTCTATTTAGATCACATGGATACAAGGTCTTTCACAATAATGTAAAAGTTTTGTACCCATGTTCACTTCACGTGGACAAATTTCGCAAATCAAAGCATTTCTCACTAATGAAAAATAACTGATATCATTAATTTTATTGTATTATTTTGGGCCACATAGTATGTTATTTTAATTGTAAAATGGTATATAGTTGGTATATATGCAATATAACCGAACATATTTTAATTCTGTAGCAGTCACAGATTTCCTATGTTAAAAGTACATTGAATGTATATATTACAAAGTTTATATAAACTGAAATTTATGGAACCTAGTATTTTTTGGATACAATATTTGAAGCTTTCATAAATGTTTTTTACAATATAAATTTCTACATAGAATTCGCACTATGTCCCTAGACATGTAGTGAAGATGTCATGAGAGTATAATACACATCATGTAGGTGGTTGTACACTTAATGTAACACAAACCCATTCATATAGAGTACACCATGATCTAGGTTGTACACCACGTGGGTTAATTACATTGAATAGATATTAATTACACTATTAAACCAAACTACACATCCTGTAGCTATCATACACTCCATATGATAGGGTTTTATAAATATTAAATTCTTAATTAAATAATATTTGTGTTATTTTGGAACTATGTGATTTATATGAAAATCATACACAATGTGTACTTCATGATAATTGATATTAGTACACATTTAATATATTAATAGTTTTTTGTGAACATATATGTTTTTTTCTCACTACATAGATTTACTAACATAAATATATTTAATATACAATCATGACATGTTAGGTATGCTACATATTTTGTTTGTATATGAAACATCAAATGAACCATGAAGAGTGTAGTTAAACACTATGTGAGTGATAGAACATTCAATGTAAATAGTTTCATATTGTTTTGCCTCTAATACAAGGAATATTAAATTAAGGATAGAATTTAAGACATACCATAAGGGTACATGTTGTGTCCCTTATGACCAAAACCCATATAAGTATTAATTAAAAATTAAATTAAATAATTTAACTCTTTTAAAAATAAAAAATATGGGAATTTCTTGCACTATTTTGATGGACGTGTAAGATAAATGGATTAATTAATTACTAAGATAACTGATTTGTAATTTGTGAATTTTAACTTCATAAAGAATGAATTGATATGGATGTTGTTTGGTTTAAAATGTTTACTCATTTCACGTGTGAATGATAATGATATTGATCATTATATGTATGTTTTGGGTTTCATTTGATTTAGTTTATATTGTATGTTTTTTGTGTTAATTATTATTAAATAAAAACAACGATTTGTGTATTGACTCATCCATTTCATTATAAATAGGATTTTATGCCCATGGATACTTTTTTTTACCCCATACCCATAGTTTCCCTCACCTATATATGAGTAAAAATATGTAAAGGAATGATCTCCATGGAAAGTGTAGATGTTCCAACCTAGAGTTGTGGTGAGACATGGGTGAATATGAGGAATACTATAACTCAAGCCAATTCTAGCTCCTGGAGTGATTACTTATGGTCAAGGGTTGGTTTATCATCCACTCTATAAATAAAAAAATATCATCATCACACAACATATATTTATTTTATATATATCTATATCATGGTTATTTTTTATGTTTATTGGATGCCAAATGATATCACTTAAAATAAATAAAATAAATAACATGTGAGATGAAATGAAATTAATGGATCATGAATAAGTTATTTTATCAGATATTTTTAATTAAATATTTAAAATATATATAATATTAACAATAATTTAAAATATAAATAAAAATTAATAATTAATCAAAAGATAAAAACCCTTCAATGAAAATATTAAGACACACAATGAATTTAGTTATATGATTTAGAATGAAATTGTAGACCATAGTGTTTGGTTAGGACCTTAGAAAGATACATTAATTTATTAAGGCATTCTAATTATAGTTATGGATTTTCTAACCCATGTTATAATCAAGGACATAAAGTCATGTTTTCGAGAAATGTGATTCTATGATTTCGGGATTGGGGAGTGTGCTCAACAAATCATGGAATTGTCAGTTAATGTAATTAAAAAGACCCACCTACCAAAATACTTTCAATTAATATAAAATTACCATTCTTGGTTTATGATAAGTAAAATATAGATCCTTTCCACTTTAATTTCAACATGATATGATATTCTAAATCCAAAAGAGTGGGTTATTTGGATCTGAAAAATAGTGGGAGCAAAATGAAGTGCAAAAATATTATTTTACATATTATAAAAAAATTATAAAAACCACTAAAATAATATAAACCACTATAAAAATATACTAGTTCCTCATCATATTAAAATTTTAAGGATGGTATTATCATTTACACACTGCCCGTCTTCATGAAAATTCATTATATGTGATGGAATCCCATACACTTGATCAACTGCCTCTACAAGCGAGAAAAGTTTAAAATAATGCCAATAAGAGAAACATTGAGGATTATTTATACATTTATTCAAATACTATATTTTCTATATCCATATATTTGATAACTAAACATATGTATGTGGATACAAATACCATGAAAATTCATTTCCTTGATCGGAAAAAGGAAAAGAAATGGCTAATAAAAAATGTGATCATTAGTACACTATACCAGTCTAAAATAAAAGATAGGTACCAAGATATTGATCATACCTTCAAAATGTTTAAGGACATTGATCAGTTTAAAAATGAAGGCTTTTATTTTTAAAATAAATTATCCATTAATATCATATGATCATCCATACCAACAAAATGTTCAATTTTGTCAAGAATTTCAATATAGACAATATGGATGACCTAAGAGGGTATCTTTTGACTATGGTTCACTAAATAGTAAATAATTGGATGTAACATAGTCTCTCATACCATATGTGAATGAAGTAAAATTCAGGATTGAAAATCTTATGATCGATTCGAATTTAGTGGTTCCTTAACAATATCCTTCAAAGAGAAAAATAATTCAAAGTGAGAGAATTGAACAAGAGTACATTTTTTATCATCTTAGAAAATAGTTAATTAGAGGAATAACTATAATAATTTGAAGAAGAATAAATAAAGAGAATCTACTTCATGTATATTCATCAATGTATTTAATATTTTAATTTTACTTCATTGTTAATAAATAAAATGTGTTACTCATATATTTCTATTCTAATACAGAAATAAAGGATGATCGAAAACATTATATGAATTATATTCAATTATCATGTAGCTAAAATGGTATAATTACAATATTATTAGAGAGAAGAACATGACTTTTGAAACATTACAATGTTGATTAATTCTTGTGAAATAATTTCTTTTTGATAAATGATTCTGAAATATTTATCTTAGTGACTAGTTAGAAACTATAGGGACACTATTTTATTTAAAATTAATGTTTTTATTGCTTTTCATACAAAATAGTAAAATAATACATGAATCATGGAAATAATACATTAGTAAAGAATAATTATTATAAAATATATCATGAATTCCCAATTTTGGATCAATAATTATTAGTCATGTGAAACTAAGGGTAGTTATAAAAGGATATTCTAAAAAATGGTATTTATACTCCCTCGAACTAAATCCATTTGGGATTATTTAAATTCCTGCTTTTTTTTAGTTTTTTGATATTTTAATTTATATAAATAAAGGTATTATTTAATATTATTAGAGTTATTTATGAAAAATTGAATGAACTATTCAAAGGAGAAGCTAGTGGTAAATTCACATATTTCATTTAATTCCTTTTTGAGTACATATGAATGTAAAATGGATATAATGAACTAATTTGGTAAAATATATAAGATCCTTTGAGTGGATTTTTTATAGAATATCATAATCAAGTCTTCATCAATCTTTTAAAAAATGAAGTAACATATTTCTAAAACTTCCATTACATTATTTACATTAAAGAGATAAAGATAGTACATGCTAGATCAATGAGGAGTCTTATATATATATCCAGTCTATAGAGACATGTTTTGTAGAAATAATCATGTCAACTAACCATATGTAAACTAGATTAACTAATAGAAATCACATAAGTTATGATATTATGGGATTATATTGAGTCACAACCTCGGATTTTTCATGAGAACCATTTGTTTTATGTTGTTTTAAGATACAAACATACGTCAAATGAAACAAAAAGTGAATCTTAGTTAATTATCCCACAACCACAAATAATTTAAACATGATCAAGATAAAAATTTATATTTCTATAATGAAATGATAAATCATCCGAGAAAGTTAAAGCAAGATATAATTCAATAAAATCTTGGTTAGGGATACATAGGAGTAGGAATACGAACAAAAAACTCCACAAGTCTTAGGGGGGGATTTTATAGAGACACAAATGATGTAGGAAAAATAAAACCACGGATTTAGTTTCCATTTTAATTTAAATATTTGATATATTATTCAATAAGAATAATAATCCTTCATGGGGAATAAATTTATAACAACTATTATTGGATAATTTATATGAATACATAAATCGATTCTATGTACCCAAATTGAATTCAATATTTTGTAAGATTCTCTAGTTGAAGTAAATACCTTTGTGGGTATTCAAGAGAAATTGAATATGGATGTTACAAGTCGCTACAAATAAGATTCAATTGGAAATACTATGTTATTATCCTAAATTCCATTATAATTATACATCTCATAAAATATTTATTTTATTTTAATATTAGGCATTGGATTTTAAGCCACCTAATGGAATATTCGTATATAACACAACAATAAGGGTTTTTGAAACTAAAGGAAATAAATATTGAATGAAATATTCCTATAACCATTATTGATTAAAGAAAGCATCATTTCTATTGACTTTTTTTGGAAATAAGGTGTGATTTGTGTCCATAAGAGGATAGTGGGAGCACTATAGTATTTCAATTTACATATATTGATAATAATTAGAAAACATATGATTTTCCTAATAATTAATTAATGTTTAAGTACAATTTATATAAGAATAACATAAAGAAGAAATCAAAATGATATGGGATTGAGATCTACATATGTAGATTGGTAGCATTTATTAGATCAAATAATTGATCACATGATTAAATGGTATTGAAAAATACAAGATGTAACAATTCAAAAATGAATTTATTTCTAGTGTAACATGGAAATTAATGTCACCCTTCTTATATGTTAAAACATGGGAGATAATTATTTTAATTAATAGACTATATATTAGTAAGATTAATTCGAAATTCTATCAAAAATTACATTACATGTACTGAGGTATGATATTTATTATGTGGAATAATATTGAATAATATTAGGTGAAATAAAAATACTAGATGTTAAAATAACTTTAAAATACTTTATAAATAAAAAATGGAGGTGTTCTTGGAATTTAGTTAAATTAGAATAAATTTTTTCAATGGGATAAAAATCTATTTTTCTCAACATCAATTTGATATAATATTACAGAATGGAAAAGGAAATAAAAAAATAAATCTTAATATATCCAGAAGCTTACATATATATATATATATATAGTCTAAGAACATTTGGGATTCTGATACAAGATGTCATGAATGAAAATGGATAAAAGTTATATACATGGAAATGTTACCTATTTATAGATTTTATTCGAGTGATAATGTTCAAGTTAGAAGAACAACAATTGAAATGTGGTGGTATCTATAGTTATATCCATATCATAACTATATAATTTTTATAATTTGAGGTAAAATAGATAGATTGAAGTTGACTATAATTCATTTTGTAGCCTGTTGGTGCTGGTGACCTAAAACTAATTGAATTTGTATAATCAATTATTGGAATATTTTATATTTATAAATATCATTCATTTGATGATTCTTCATATCCATAAAATTATTATTATAATTTCATAAGGGTAATTGTATCATTGGAAAGTTTTAATAGTTCCCTCTATAACACCCCAATATTTCATAGTAAGTTATTTTTCTTTAAATTCAATAGCTTGCACCTCACACAACATCGAGTTCGAGTACACGACGACTTACCAAACTAGCCGTTCAAAAGCAGTTATGAATAGTATTAACTAAATTTTGAATAAAATATATTCCATATAATATTAAAATACATATTATGTGTTTCTTAGACATAATATAAGAACAAATTCAATTTATTAGATAAAGGAAGTATTTTTCAAAAAATGCAATTTTACAACCTTTTAATGGTAAACCCCTTTTAAATAAAATATTTGACACTTTTATATATTTAATTTTACAAAATATACTTCTTATCTAGAATAGGGACATGAAAATTTATTTTCAACAATTTTTTGGTGTTTTTCTTATAACTTTGATTTTTAGGTGAATAGTGAAAAAATACTAAATTTTAATTGAAATTTTTTTTTAATAAAAATAATTTATAGTGTTAAATTATACTTTTGAATGGGTTGGAAGTATAATTAGATTATATTTTTACCATTTAATCAAATTTTGGTAGTTGTAATTAATTTCACTTTGAAATTATACATAAATAACTGTCAATCTTTTGATAGTTATTGTTTCTTAAAAACACGCTATTTGTTTTGACAATCGGAATTAATTTTAAATTAATTAATGAAACTTATATGTTTTAAATTTGGTAAAATAGACATCATTTTTGATTTTGGAATATCAAATATATCTTAGGCTGATGTTTTGGTATTTTTCTGAAAAACTTCATTTTTTGATGAATAGTAAAACCACGTAGTAGTAGTTTAAAAACGAACTGTTACATTTAAATGGAATTTTACCGCTTCTGTAAATTGAATTTAAAAAATTTTACATACATGGTTTTTATTAGTAAGTAAAATTTGGTTCAATAAGATGAAAATAATTTTTGGTGAATAGTAACTTTTGACTTTTATTTACCACGGTTAAAGGTAAATAGGGAAATTCAAGGTAAAAATAATATTATAATAATAAAAATTTCCTTAACAGTTGTCCTAACCTTATTGGATCAGTCATGAACTACCATGGTAATACTTGGGTCAATTTTGGGACCCCATGGAGCCACTTAAGAATGGTAATGACACATTATTTTAATTAACTTAAAGTAAAGACAAAAATGACATTAACAAATATCTTTTAATATATCAATTTTTACATGGGGTTATATAAGTAATATTTTAAACTATAAATAATAATTGGATAGATAAAACTATTCCCTACATTATGGTAATTTTTTTATAATTCATAGAAATCAAACAAATTAAATTATTTATAACACAATAATGATGTAGTATTTACCTAATTAATAAATGATTTAAATAAATATGATTATTAATATTAAAATAATATCCAAAACATGTCTAATTCTTATTTGATGATTTTATTTCGACCTTTAGTAATCTTATCTTCTAAGTTAATTAGTTTTGGACCTTTATAAACCTAATATCACTATATAATAAAATAATACTTTCACACTTTCCTAAAGATCCCCTCCTCCCACTTATAAAAGGACACCACTTCTAACCCATTCCACACACCTCTCAAGCCCCTTGGATCATCCAACCCCTACCAAACTAATAATTAAAAATCCCCATATTCCTCATGGAAGCCTTATCTTATGAAGAATGAACTTCAATAAGTCTTTTTGGTTCAAACCAAAGGAAGCTACCCAATTTAATGGTAACACTTTCTCTTAAATTCTTTTGTTTAATTTTGTTTTATTTTACTTATCCAACCCACTAGTCACTTTTTATTACCTCCTTTTATAACTACACCAGTATACTCAATATACTAGGATGTTGTTATGATAAGTATCAGATCTACACTTACACACACCTCTATCTAATGGGTGAAGAACACACCATTTCTGTGGATGGAAAACTAATGCCTCACGAAACAATGATTGTTCAATTATCTCATACCGCCTCTCATGGTGGCCATTAGTATGGAAATTTATTTATATATGATATATATATTATGTTTATGTTTTCTTTATGCTTATTTGTTTTCCATTTATATCATTATTTTATGGTTTCCATTATGGGTAAAATGCGATAATTTCATTTCAGGAAGTGCGTACTACCGCCCCCTCAAAATGATATGACTCATTAATTCCTTATGTGTGACATATAAAGTATGGAAATAATGATATTATATATGATATTATACTATAATTATAACATACCTATGTATCATTATGTTTTAATTCCATTAAAATACAAAATAGAAATGAAAGCAGCGTTCATGCGTACATACGGCTTACCGTCTCCATGAATGGTACATTTCATTTCTTATTTCCAAATGTTATGTAATATTATAAATAGATTTATATACTAGATATATAATATATATATATTATATCTAAATAATTTATATCATTATGTAGATAATGTATTTCTGAACACATGGAAAAATTGTAATTATAACAAGTTCATTTTTTACTCATGTTCTGAACATCAATAAAATACCCAATATGAACACAAATAATTAACTAATTGTTATAGAATGGTAATAAGTGATATAAAAGGAATAATAAACTTAAAAAAATTTATCAATCAAGTATAAAATAACTTAAGTTTATTATTTAGGAAGAACAAGGAACATACAAGATAAGTCGGACTTGAGGTAAGGGGTTTCTTATCTCAATTTTAATTCTGTGAGATTTCCATTGTTCACCACTTATTTTTTGAATTTGGTGTATTATGTACTGAAATTTAATATATATTATCATGATTATATTTATATTAATGTTATTCTGTGATTCATTTGGTGGCTATTAACTTTTGGTCATATGACTCGTTTGATCACAATGAAGTAATGGTTTTTCATCTCACCTTTTATTCATGTGAGATTCATGCTATATTGGCCACTATTTACTTTTTGTAATGTATGTACTATCCATGATTGTATTAATTGTGTAATATAATTTAATTTATTGGTATTTACATCATCATTGAATGATCCTTCCTTCTTGTGGTGTATGTTTCGTAAGTTACCAAATCGGTAAGGGAATTTTAAATTTCAGTTTCCACTCATTAGGCTTTACGCATACTTCATTGATTTTTTTATCCATGATTATGTGTGGAATCACTTTTTATTATTTTTTTAGTAATTTACACTCCACTTTATGTGGATATAATTTTGATACACATACTCAATTTATTAATAAATTCTCAAGTCATTGATATGAATTTGATAAGAGTAATTTTAACTCAATCTCCATTTATTGAGTTAAACATCCAATTAATTGGTGTTGTTTTTACAAGAATATGTGTGAATGTACTATGATTTATTTATACTTAATATCCAATCATATTGATTATATTTATATTTCTCACACATAATTATGTCATTGATTTTTTATTTAACCTAAGGATACAGTCTTTATAAGATATTTCTTCTCAATTTACATTACATTGAGACTTCTTTGTTGTTATACACCAATTCACTTTTATATGGTGTATATAATGTAATTTTACATAGTATATCATTAATCCCTTTATTCTCATGATATTATAATGTTTTGATTACTTAAATTATTTGTATTCAAGTGTCTCTTTTTTGGTTAGAAACTCTAACTAAAATACCATTTTAAATGTTTTAAATATTTATTATTATAAATCTTTCTCATTAATGTCCATGTTTTAAAAATTATTTTAAGGATTTATTTATATGGAAATTAAAGTTTTAAAATTAAAATTCCTTTTAGAAGTTTCAATGTGGTATGGGACACTTTGATTCAAAAATCTATTTTTAAACGGCTTCTTAACGAATATTGTGACTTTTAAATGTTTTCAAGAAAAAAGGGGATATTTCTCTCAAATAGTTTTGATGATTATTTTCATCTAATTCAATACCCTTCATTATTATCGATTGAGGTTAATCTATTACAATACAATCTTCCATATTGTATTGAATGAGTTATGTTTGACTGTGGATGTGTTATTTTTATACCATTCATGGTTTGTAGATAAAGTATTGACATTTCATGTACATGTTTTAATACCAATTTTTATATTATGTTTCAAAATTTTCATATGAGGAATGCATTGGACTTATTAAGTGATGGGTGGAGCCTGCTATAGCTCCTCGATGAATCGGTAGGTCTCATGAGACAAACTAGTGTCTTGGTACAAGGCCATGACAAAATCTTATTTGTAGTCTTGGCATGAGGCCTTGACTTTGTGGTTATGATGTCCAGAATTATACATTCCATAATTATGAGATTAACTATTGGTATATAATGTGTTTTTTTGACAAGTATAATACCCATGACTATGTTTTATTGTGGAATTATTTACTCAGCTCATATTCCTTCCATAAAGTGTTCATGTTAATTATTTGTAAAGGCATGAGTTTTCAATTATTCTCCATGCCTAATTTTTATGTTATCTTCCACTGTATTACTTACTCTTATTGAGCATTTGAGCTCACCCCTTTCTGATGTTTCATTTTCCTAGGATACGAAGAAGTTAGTTATGTGTGAATTTCCAAAATAATTTTGGAAGCTTGGATGTTTCTAATGGAATAAATTAGTGTTGATTTTATTTTCAAGTTGTAGTGTTGAACTTATGTATGTATCTTGTTTCCAAGACTACTAAACTAATTGGTCCTTTGGGACTTGATTCCTTGTAATCAAGATAATGCATTAAAATAATGCACCGGATCTTGGATTCTGGGGTCGGGGCGTTACACCCTCTTTTGAGAAGTACCTTAAAGTGAAATGATAATATTCTTAAAAAATATGGTTTATAGATTGATGAAATCACTATGATGGTATATGGATGATGAAATATATTATTTTTAAAGGGATCATAAAACATCAAGAATCAATTCTAATGAATGTTTCACCTGGTAATATCCAGGAGTGGAGGTTATAATAATAGAATCTCTCATAGGAATTCCAAATATTATATGTGTCCTACGTTTTTTATATCTATAGATGTGTGTATTGATCCATTTTCCTTCTATTATTATTACTTTATATCTTCAATTGTGTACTTAGACATATTAGTGATATTTATGTTAATATATGTTCGTAATGAGGTGGGATACATTGGGTTTATGATGAGTGATATTCATTTAATGACTATATTAATAAATTATTTATCCCTTTCATTTATTGAATATACATATCTATGACCATTTTACTGAAATAGAACTTTCTGTTAAATCCAGGGACATTTTTTTATATTGAAGTTTTCATTTCATGAAATTCAAAAAAGATAAATCAAGCCTATAGGTTTATGACATAAAATATGCAATTATTTTTAAGTGATATTGGGACAAATTGATTATAATACATAATGAATATCTATTAGAGGTTATTGTGATTAAAAAAACTATTTTCTTTCTCTATGGGTGTCATGATGTGTTGTACGAAACTAATCTTAGGATTTAGTCCACTTCACTTAATTATATTGAGAATATGGCCTAGGGGGTTGCACACTACATGTTTCTATAATATCATTTAAATTAAATTTGAATTTTATATTTTGAATAATGATTATTTCCAAATTGTGGATTAATAATGATTATGGTTATATTAATTTAATTAATTCAATTACCAGTTACACAAAATAATACATAAGTTATTTAAATATTAAATAAATATGTATCTATATGGTATTTATTAATTTAGTTATGTGAATATATTTAATATTTATTTATTACCAGTTTATTCTCAAGAAAACAAATAATTATTAATTTTTTAAAATTAATATTAAATAAATACTTATTTCCAAGTAGGTGAATGTAATATTTATTTATTTTTATAATAAATAATGTAGTATAATTTATTAATTTAATGAAATAGTTATTATTCATAGTCTGATAAATGCCAAGGAGGATTGACTGTCTGAGTTAACAGCTCAAGAAAAATGATATATTTTTATATAATATTACATAAATAAATAAATATTTATTTATTTATGAAATGATATTAAAATAATTTGGTGAGTTAAATTAATTTCATAGAACTATTATTTTTATTATTATGTAGAGTTTTATTTAGAATTAAGATATTGTTTATGGTTATATTATGAAGAAAGTATATAAATCAAGTTATATTGTTTTACAGTATATTGAGAAATTATACACATAATGGATTATATAGAGAATTATCTCAAACCCTAGGGATACATACTAGGAAAACTCTCAATAATGGAGATTGAAAATCCTCCTCCTACATCTCAAGGATTGAGAGAATAAGAGAATTCCTTTCAAGAATGGAAAGATTCTTGTTGTGATCAAGGGAAAACAACACATGTGGATTAGATGTTCTATTCTAGCACTAGAAGTTCCAAAAATGATATTATGATATTTTTAGATAATTTTTAGATTTATATAGAGGTATTCTAACCTTGTATCATTTGTCGTGACAATGATATGATAAAAGTCATCAAATGATTTGACAAAAAAACGATGAATTTCAGATGAAGACAATTCTTATTTATATAAATTAATTATACGTTATCTACAAAATGATCCCCTCATCAAATATTTTGGTGTTGTATTTTTCATATTCAAAGGATTTTTTTATAAAAAAAGGAATATATTTTGATATTGGAATGGGCCAGACCAGTGTGCTCCTCGAAATCATCATTTGGAAACATCGATAAAAGTAATTTTATATTTTAAAATATTTTAAGAATTAGATGTGGTTCCAAGCTTCCACTGATAATTTTTTTAAAATAATTTATGGATGGGTGTTACCCGCTATTAAATTTTCAGATTACCTTTAAAAAATCCTATATTAATGGATTTTCATACACCTCTTAGACACATGTCACTTCACCCACCCAACTCATCGTCATGCAGATGCTGGAAGAAATTCAACCATTCCTTCCCCAGATTTCATGTGTTTTACCTATCCTAATCACACCATTCCATCATATGTATACACATGGGAATAAATTCACCTACCATAGCCCAAATTTTTACCCTATATACTTGCTTTACAAATCCACACTAGTCTTAAATAACAAGTAGATAAAAGGATTTGATTTGAAAATTTTAAAAAACAATACCAGGATTTCTCCCAACTTATCTAGGCATGCAACCAAATTTGAAATCAGAATATATATATATATATCTATCTATATATTTTTATACTATTTAAATTAAAATGTCTTTTTTACTTACTTAAATAATGAATATATATATATATGTGTAATATGTTTATACAATATATATTAGTTAAAGGGGATTAAAAATAGAAAATACATATGCACCCAAACACTGCTATGGGTCAAGCCACATCCCTCTACACAAGGATTTTTAGGCACACTAGGAACCTATTTTATTATATTAAACTAGCCCTATGACCCATGTTATAGATGGCCCGGATTCCTAGACAATTTTGATCAAAAGTACCCTAAAAGAGATTACCTAAAGTATTAAATAAGCAGTCTTCGTCATGTCACAATATTGGCATTAACGTCATGCAACCCATGTTCATATCATTGGAAGCAACACCAATAAGTTCAGTAAACTATCAAATCACACAAAAACCATCTTGACTCAATGATATCATCATTTTCATTATGTTATCTTCTATCACATCGAGGTAGGGTACCCCTCCATCCCATATCAAAAATTTATGTGGGTGGAGGGATTGGTGATAGGTGTCAATGCACCCATATATCTATCGATATTCCCACCTAGTAATTCTTTTATATCACCATTCCATGTATCCTTATATTTTATTTACATATATTAAAATACAATATATATTTTAAAAATTTTAAAATTATATTCACACAAACACATTTTTATTTATATGAGCCTATTTGAAAGTACATGTATAATATATTATTATTACTATTGTTTTATTTATAGATTTATCCAAGTTGTAAGCTTCCATAAACAGGGTTTTTGGACATTATAATTGTATTAGATCCACATATGTTCATTATAATACAATATAGGTGGAATTAGACTTAAACCCCTTGTGTACTATGGGTGTTGGTTTTATGGTTTTTTGTAATTAGATCAATAAAAATAAATTTTATAATATATCATAGTTATATATTTAATATCTTAATATAATTTTTTTTATTTATGTAATTTTAGTGTATAAATTCTGATTTTTTTAACCCAAATCAGGTACTTACATTTCGAATATGTTTTTTGTTTCATGTTATGTGATTTATTTATTAAGAAACATTACTAAAAGTGGATAGACCACATGAATACCAAAAAACTACAAGAACTATTAGAGTGACTGTGTAAATAGATAAAATGAACATGAATTTATTTTACTACATATTAGGTGGACCACACAGTGAATTCAAAGAATTTTTCAATAAGAAATATACAATGATGAATCCAATCAACAAAATTTTAAATTATTTCACCAACCACATGAATAAAATCAGAAAATACAAGATGACTTCAACTGAACTCACAAACAAATTCTATGTCAACCACATATGAACTAATACAAGTGATATTTCAACTTATTAAGGTATGAAATCAAATATTTTCAAACTATTGGATCGATTTCATGAAGGCCACATAATGATCATTCTTATCCAGTTCATCACATGACCATTTTTATTGACCAAAAACATTTATATGTAATGGTAAATCTAAAAAATTAATCTACAACATGATAATGGTACCACATGATTTATTATTATATCAATCTTTATTGATAACCCTATTTTTCCTATGAACCAAACACTAATTATTTTTTTGGTATTTTATTATATTTGTTAGACTAGTTTATATGGTTCATTTAATCGATGATTATTTTTCAATGGAAACTTTGATAAAAAAATCTTCTAAAAAATAGTGGAATATTCTCAAATGAAAAGTGTTATTTATTTTTAGTGTTATATATACTTATATTATCCTTCAATATGATACTGTTTTTCAATGATATATAGAAAAACATGAGAATGAATTCTGAACTGGCCACTACACTAACTAATGTACTCTTAGAACAATAGTTCAAGGATAATAAAAACTTGTTGATCAAAGGAACTTGGTCAATGATTGATAATAATTTAACTTATTGTGATTAATTCACCTTAAATTTTCTTATTACATATTTAGTTATTAACTTTCTTCATGAATATATTCATATCACTTCTCATGTACTATAAATAAGAGTCCTCTGATACTTATGAAAATTTTTTCTCTCATGTATAGATGTTGAAGATTCTTGGAATAGACCAAACTTCCCTATGTTCATTTGTCTGTGTAAACCCAGAACCAAGTTTTGTATTTTTTATTATGTTTTATCAAACATTATAGGCAGTGCCTTACTTTCATATGGGATGTATAATGATTTATCTTATAGATAACCAATATTTTAAATTCTTCTATTTTTATTATATTTGATTTATAATTTTCTTTTCATTGAATGTTGTTTCAAGTATATTTTATATGTGAAACTATTATAGTTTTTATTTATAAGTGATATATATATATATATATATTTACATCTTTTTGGTGTGACTAAATTATTTTAAAATTTAAATTAGTATAAAATTAATTTACCAATGTGTTGATCATGTCTTTGAGAAATTATTTTAAAATGTTAAATTATAAAATTTTATCATATTTATTGACTAAGATTTAATTTATGTTAACATGGTATTAATTTTTTTAATGTAACTAATTATTAAAAGAAAAATTCACCTCCACCCCCTTTTGAGAATTCCCCTAAAACCAATTTTTTTAGAGAAAATAGTTTCTTTAACGATATTTATTTTTACTATCTTTGATTTACATATTTAATTCATTTAGACTAGAGGTAAAGAGATCATAATGACTTTTTACAAATATTTTGTTATCATTGAAGGGAGAATTAATGATTATGATTCAAATTAGACTACATACTTTAATGGAACTATCTATTCTAAAGGGAGTATAAAATTGAGAAAATATATTTAGAATAATTCATATTTTATTTTTTGGGTACTATTGAAAATAAATTATGAAAATCCAACAGTGCTAGAAAATATTGGTGTAATGAAAAAATATTTATAATTTTAATTGAAAAGATATGAATTTTTATTTAGTTCATTTTATAAATTTGAATATGAGAAGTTTAATTTATGTGGTTGGATCCTTAAATTTAAGATAGTTTCTTTCCATGAAGGAACTTGTAATGTTAAATAAATAATGTTAAATACATATAATATGGAGTGTGGTTATTTTATGATGAAACCTAAGGAAAACATTTCAGAAATTTATTGTAGATTTAATGAGGTCATTAATACTATGATGTAACATAGATAACCCAGGGAATAAAAATACCATGTGATAAGACTTGTATGTTATTTACCTATTGGATGGAGAAGTACAAATATTTCCATCTGAGAATCCTATGACATTAGAAAGTAGAATGTAATAAAATTGATTGGAAATTTGGTGATTCTGGAATAATAATTGAGATTAGAAAATTAATATATGAGAATAGGAAAAAATAACAATTTAATTAAATAAAAGTAAAACTAAATAAAAAGAAATATTGAAAGATGATTCATGTGTATGTGAATCATACCCTAAGCATGATGAGGTGATTTCATTTCTAATTGGAAAATTCAAAGAAGCCTATACAAATATAAAGATTTTAGAATGTCAAAATAGAAAGGAAAGTTTGATAGAAAATTAAAATAGAAGAAATATTGTAAAAATTATGACTTATATGGTGATATTACCTATTAAAAATGTAATAATAATGGACCCATCAAGCATACTTCCCAAAGATAAAATATAAAAAGAAAAGGATGATAGAGAAAAGAAAATGAAGTAAGAAATGAAGGAAACCTTGAGTTCATTAGGGGACTAATCTAGAGAATCAAAACAGGATGATAAGTGTGAAATAGAAAACCTATGCCACTCATTTAAGGTACAAACTACTATTTATTGTATTTAAAAAAACAATTATTTAAATGGATGTGAAAAGAAAAGTGAAGAACTATTGGAATATAACTCTATGCTCTAAGATAATATGAAAGATCTTACTGATAAATATAAAAAATTTAAAAACAAAATCATGCTCTACTGAATAATATTAAATGTAAACTTACTATTGAAAATTTAAATAATTGGAATGTATTAAAAGGAATTAATGAGCTAAAATTAGAAAATAGTCAAATTAAAATGAATTTTTAATAATTTACCAATGGAAAAAACACTATGAATATAATTTTTTGGAAGTCTACAATCTTATAAATCTATAATATATATATGTTATGATGATGGATAATAAATGAAGTTGTAAATGAATTAATTTATTAAATATTCTACAAATATTATCATAATCTACAGAACTAAAGGGACTTCTGAATATTGAAATAATTCTCATTATTTAGGACCAAATAGTTCCTTCATAAAATAATATGTTAATATTTCTTCTAAAACCCAATAAATAAAATTTTTACTCCAAAATATTTTTTACTTACTTCTAGGGATCCAAGAATGTTTAGGTATTAAAAATATATATTGCATGATTGTGTAGGTAACCAATATAAATAGATCAAATAAAATATTATGGTATTTTTATAGTGGCTATTAATGCCTCATGACTCGATATTACTCAAGATTAATGAATTTAATAAATGTGGATAGTTTGTATGTCACCATTACAGAAAAAGAAAAAAGAAAAAATGGTCTCAGGAAGATTGGTAACCCCAAAGCATTTCTCATTTCTTATTTCTCATTTTTTGATTCTTTGAAATATAACCTTATAAAAATATATCAATTGTTTGATAATCGTTATAATGGTAAAATAATTATTATATGATTTATTATTACAATAATTTATTACGATTAACTATTATAAGTAATTATAATGTGTATGATGTTAATTTAGATTAATTATTTTCTCAGAAATTATCTTTCATTATGTGAATTTCATTGAGAATATTGGTTTTTTCATAAGAGAATAGATAACTCTAAATTACAGTCACATTGAAATATATAACGAAAAAGATTATTCAAGGATCTACCCAAAATAAAAAATCCTAAAAACATAGTATGTGAAATCCCCTTCAAAAGGTAATGAAATAGAAAATATATTTCAAACAAAAGAAAGTTATTTCCACCACTAAACCACTATAATTGGGTCCCAAATATATTTTTAGAACTTATACAGTTTATCTTTTATGTGTAAAGAATTATTCTTAAGTGATTTTTGAGGAATACTGAAAATTAGAATGGGTGTTTTTCCTTTATCATAAAAGTGAAACTCCTTTTTCACTGATTATGAAAAGTGAGTCAAAAAACATAGTGAACATATCATTCAAATAATGAAAAGTGATCATGATAATTGAAACTTTATATTGATTACAAATATATAATGTTAATTTCTATACCCCTCAAACACCTCATAATAATGTGTTTGTTTAAAGGAGAAATGTAACTATCAATTTAATTTCATAGACTATTCTTAGTGAATATGACTCACCTATCAACATTTAGGATGAAAATATGAATATATCTTATTATATAATTAATATGGTTCTTATAAGACCTATATTACGTATTATTATTTATTAATTATTTAATGGTATAAAACTAAAATATATTTACTTTGGATATTTTAAGTTGTAACTTTCTTATTCATAATACAAAATAGTATTTTGAATAATTTTCACCAATGAGTTATGAAGAAATTTTTCTTGGATATTCAACCACCAATAAAGAATATATAGTTTTTAAAAGGAAATTTAATATTTTGGAAGAATATTTAAATGTCAATTTTAATGAGATATATCGACCTTAACCCAAACCTTTTATACATAACCTTGCGGATGATATGTCAAATTCGAATATCAAAATTACCAATATGTCATCTGACCATGATACTGATTCACCTAAAAAACAACCCAAAATAGACTATTCTTACCACCCTTGCTCATAAAATTACTTGGAAGAACTAAAAACCTCAATTCATATAATTGTTAGTACAAAAATATACCACACCTTAGATTATTAATTAGTTGATCTAGATAGAGAAACTCAAAACTATGCATCTCTTAGAAACTAGGTCGAACATAAATCATTTTTGTCTCATTTTAAAATAATGAAAAGTAATGAAGAAATTAGTGACGAGTACAGGATGATATATATTAATGAATAATTGAATCATTTGGAAAAGAAAAAAGTTGGGTGACAAGTTGAGCATACCAAATACTTACTAACTAATAATAGTAAATGGGTATATATAAAAATGTTTTAAAAATATAGAATAATATTTAGAAATAAATATATTTTTATTACGATTATATTCAAGTATAAGGAATTGATTATAAAGATCCCATTTCACCAATATCTGGACCTGAAGTGATCAAAATATTGTTTTCATATGAAGAACATCTTAATTTAAAACTTCATAAAAATCATGTAAAGAGTGAATTCATAAATAGTTATATCATTTAGGATGTTATTTTTTAACAACCACACTGTTTTCCAAACCCTCATATACATAATCATGACTTCAAACACTCAAACGTTCTTTATTATTAAAAATAGGCTCCGTGATATTGGTATGATATGATCATCTATTTCTTGATTTCAAATGGATTTTCAAAATTTATAAGTAATCCAACATTATTTTTTAGTATAACTTCAACATATGTTTTGGATTTTCAAATCACATTGTATGATATTATATTGGCTTCATATAAACATTATTTATGTATTAATTTTTCAAACCTCATGAAAAATGAATTTGAAATGAGTTTAACATTTTAATTAAAATTATTTTACATTTTTCATTATTTTCAAAACAAATATGGAATGATTTTAAATTAAATCATTTATATAAAAGATATTTTAATTCATTTTCTCTTAGATATCACTACATGAAGTTATACTCCAATTAGATCTGTTGGTAAAACAAATTTGGATGAATGTGGGAAACTAGTTAGGAAAAAAAATTTGTGAGGTATGATTATGATATTGTTACCCATGATTACAATATGACTTAATATTATATTTGGTTTATTTATGTGTGGAAATTTCCAAAAAAATAAAAAATAGTAACATTTAAATTATAATATATTAATTTTTAATGACCTAAAAACACAAATAATATTTTATTATTTTACTCTAAAAGGTATCCTTTTGAATTAGTGAGTTATTATGTTTCCAATTTTAGTGGATACAAGATGGACTAAAAAAGAACCTACGATATGTGTCACTTTTTTGGAAAAGTATCTAATATCTTTTTATAGTAAGAAATAGAATTTGGTTTCATTTTTTATAATAATTATGTACATATCCATAATAAGTTATTATGTATATATTTTTGTATGAAATATAAATTTCTAGACTATGGGAAGGAATTATGACATTTTCTTATATATTGTGAATATAAAAGTTCTAAAAAAATTATAATAACATTTTATCACATTCCAAGACTAATTTTTTTATAATACATCACTTTTATGTATACCACTTTCGAACATTAGATATCACTCTTGAGTTCATTGGCACTAAAAAAACCTAGTGATATTTTTACAAAGACTTTGAACATTGATAGGATGCATTATATCCTACCGGAATTAGGTATGATATTTTAATTCTAATTAATATTTAATTTTTAGTCCTAAATTTAGTAGAAACTCTATCTAAAGGTAATAATTAATTGTAATCCAAAATTGGTTGTTAGTTTTGTCATGTTGTATATTAATCTACAATGACTATTCAAGCAATTGTGGGATTGGTTATGTGGTACGTTATCTTACCATAACCATTTTAAGTAATAGTGTTTCAATTTATACATCATGTCAAACCATCATGGATCCCTTGACCTACCATAATATAATTAATACAATCAGTATTAATGTTATTTTTATTTATGTAGAATTGTTTTATTTTAATGTCCTTATTTAATTTCCCATATTTTTTTGCATCATTCCCTAAATGAGATAAAGATACCTTAATTGGAATTTTATTTAAATTTTATCTTAAAACCTCTTGAACCCTAGCACCATCTCAAAAATAAAATCCACCATTCGAATATCTTGAATCTCAATAATATGAACTTCGTGAAGCAATCAACAGTTTTTGACATTACTAATACTCATCCACATTTATATAAAATATAAGCATAATCATTTTCCTCTGTAAATCCCTGTAATCCTCTCCATCGAGTCAATCGATGAGACCCATGAAAGATGTTGATACTTAGAGGTTATGTTCAAGTAGGTCTTTAGTTTGGAGCACTATTTTGGAATTAGGGTGGAAAATCTTATTAAGTGAGAATGAAAGTTTATTCTACCCAAGGCTAGTAAAATTGTTCTATCTAATTGTTTTTCTGATGTTGTAGGAATGATATATTAGATTCTAACCCTAGTAAATGGAGAAGAGAAGGGTTTATCTTGAAAATATTGGGAAATATGTCTCCAAGTCCCTCATAAGTGTAATATGAAGGATTAAGAAATATATTATCCTATATTTCGTGAAACCTTTGGGATTGATAATGATTTGATGGATTTTATTGTGTATGGGAAAACTATAAGGCCAAATTCTATGAATGTGTGTGAAGATTTCATGTAGTAAGTAAAGATTACACAACACCTAATTTTGTCACATGAAATGGGGATTTTTCATCTTCAGGCACTATGGCATATTAATTTTATATTTGATGAAAAATAGAGTAATGATATAATTATTGGTACTTGATGAGGCATATGTAAGAATTTTATAAGACATCAACCATGTTTAACTCTTTAACCTACACTCAGAAAATTTCAACATAATTAGGGTTCAAGTGTCTTTTCCTCATGGGGATGAAATTATGTTGGTTCTAGTGGTATTATCTTAAATCAATAAGGTTTTTATAGGATGAGAGTTAACTAGAACCCATAATGGGAAATGTAGACTGATGATAATGAAAAGATTAATTAAAAAGTCAATATTGTTAAACATTATTTGATTCCAATAGATAATGTTGATATAGGTTTAAAACCAGATGAGATTGTTGATTATTCCTTAGGGGAAGAATTATCTATGGGAAGGGATGATATTTTCAAAATTTATGAAGAAATAGACGATCTTTTATGTTATTGGTAAGTGTAAATGGTTCATTTAAATAATGAAATTTTGATGGTTTATAAGGATGAAAATAGTTTTAAAATTAAGAAGGTGGAATATTATCCATACACACATATACTAATAAATAGAGCTAAGAATGTTTCATATAGAGCCCTAGAGTCTCCACACACTTTACCATCTGTGGATTTGTCTTGGCCCGTGCGGTGGCGTTGTATCTTGGCAGAGATTCAGGTAGGCTCATCTTGGTTTCAACTCTGCATGGAGATGCTTCTTGTGCGGCTGTGCTGCCTCTAGGTGGAGAGTCGGCGCTTGGCTCAGCTTGTGCGGTGATGTCACATCCTGGCTGAGCTTTAGTGGTGGCTTGACTTGGGTTGCTTTTGGTGTGGTGATGCTTGTGCGGCGGAGTCGCATCTCCGCGGAGCTCAGCGGTCATCTTGGCACGGATCGCTCTTGATGTGAGTCGGCCACACCGCTTCTCGGCGGAGCTATGGAGGTTGGCCCAGTCTGGTCTTCTTCCTTTGATGGCATCAAGGCTTGGTGTGGCCCTAATCAGTGGGTTTGGTTTGTTCGGTGCATCCGGTGAGAGGTTCTGTTTCCAGTTTCTATTCAGTGCGGTCCTGGGCATGATTTTAAGTGCTACGGAGGGGGGAGGTTTTCTGGTTCAAATTCTATAGTTTTTCTCATGTGTTTCTTCTGGATTTGTGGTGAGTCTACTCTATAGTTGGATCTGGTTTTGTTGCCCTGATTTTTCGCGATGGATCTTCTTACTCTTATCACTGTGAGACTTGGATGGAGTCTGGAGAGTGTTCTTCTGCGGTTCTGATCAGATTGAATCCCTTCCCGGAGTGGTGTTTTTTAAGATGATCCAGATTCCCTCATTGGTGACAGTCCCTTGGTGTGGGGTTGGGCCATCTAGTCCTAGGTTAATATGAATTTATCCCGTGTTATTTGGATTGTCTTCTCGGCTTCTATGGATGCGCTGATGGATTCTGACGAGGTTGGCGGGGCTGTTCCAGGATGACTACTTGTTGAAGGATTCTTATTTTGTTCTCTCAGAATGGTGAAAGGCTTTGTGAGGTCTGCTGGTATGGAGAGGCTCTGAGACTCAAATACATGGATCATACCCAAAGGAGGTTTCAGATCTTGCTTCATCATTACAGAGCTTTTTGGAATTGAATATTTGAGATGGTATGGCTTTTATCATCGTATGGGCCTGTGCTTTGACATATGACACTTGCTTTCCATTTTTCCCTGCACCGGTGGAGTTATTTTTCATGTTCAACTGCTGGGGAGTGGTTTATTTGCATTGTCAGTTTTGTGGGTCTTACATAACATTTCGGCCGTGATTTGTTTTAAGTCGATGATGTCTTTAGGGTTTTCCACCTTATTACCTTAAAAGGGGGTTTTCTTATAATAAAAAAACTGAAGGCTTATGGTCCGTTGGATGAATAAAAGGGGGATATTCTCCTGATGATGATGGTAATGATTATCATGAATGAGGAAGTAAACCTGAGTCTAGTGGACATGCCATCTTTATTTCTCCTTCCATCCAATATAGACCAGATATTTTTTAAATATCCTTAGTGGATCTGATAGAAAAAGATCAAAGGATTAAAGTACCATAATCAAGAGATGATATTAATAAATAGAAGGATTTATACTAAAATATGGATCATTCTCTATATGAAATGTTTGGACGGACACCTATAAAGTATACTGATGATAAGGACCCTACTAATTTGTTTGAAGCAAGATGCAGTGGATTAGTATTTCATTTTTCTATACAAATAGAGATATATTCATTATTAGATATTTATGACATGGGTTCTAGATAGAAATAATCTCTTAGGGAAGTTTCATAATCTCTGGAAAATGATATTCTTTCATCTCCTCCTCCTTCCTCTTTAACATATGTATGCTATAATGAGCTTAATTAATTTATGGTGGACCTTTTGAGAATATTGAGTGCTTTATTTTGGGGATTTTGATCAGGAATTGAGGCTACCACAGAGGAAAACATACTTATGGTTGTTTAATAAATTTTACATCTTACATTACATAAACTATTTAGTTATCTTGATAAAATGGAAAAGTAAATTCAAAGGTTTTAAGAACATGTTGGATTTATTTGTGAAGATATTGAGGATATGAAGTTGCATAATTCTAAAGAGGACCTCTATTTATTTTCCTATGCTTATTATTCTAGTTCACCTTCTCTTACTATAACATATCATGATTCTCTTGATAATAATTTTTGAAGGAGAATTCTCATAGAATATAAAATGGTTATTTTGGATTGTTATTTTAAAATAATTCAATTTAATTTCCTATATTTTAAGAATCATGATAAAAGGACTTATAACATAGTCATAATTTTTTTCATGAAAGATGAAAATGATGGAAATATCATCAATTTTGTTTTTAAATATTACCAAAAAATATATAAAATTAATAAACTTCTTTATTTTTTTAGGTCTTGTAATATTGGTATAAATATGATAGTTTTAATTCATGCCTTTAATGATCAAATGGATCAATAAAAAGTCAAGAAAACTCTGTTGAATATATTTATAGAAGATAAGATGAAGTTATTTGAGATTATGGAGCATGGTTCATGTGTTATAAATTAATTCCCCATAATAATATAACCATATATATATGTTTGACATAGAGGTGCAATATCTACTTACACTATTCCTATTATACCTTTTTCCCAGTCTATTCCTCATCCACTACAGTGCCTTCAGTACCTACCTATAAACCATTTGAATTTTCATCCATTTAGGTTATACAACACCTAAAACTAGTTTCAATAAGTTTTTTGATTTGGGAACCTTTTTCTCCAACTCCCAATCCTACCCCCGAACAGTCTATAATAAAGGAAAAATGACAAACAAATCTGAGAGAGAATGCTTCAAATTATAATTCTAATTAGGAAACATTATAGGGAACCAGATATATTAATGATTTGTATTAAACATAATTTAAATTAATGTTAATTTTTTATTATCATGATTTAATTTTATTATGTAATATATTTTTAATTATATCTAAATTATAGTCACATTTTTATTTTACCAAAAAATGGATTAATGTGATATAGTAGTAAGTATGTTTTGTTCTATATAAATATAAACTATAACTTTCTTTTAATTTAAATAATTTTCATACCATGATCAGTGATCATAGAAAAAGAATAGATTTTCAGATTAGTCAAGTAATTACTATATTTAATGATCTGAAATCATGCTTATTATCATTATAATAAGTTCTATTTTTATGTTTAATTATATGTTTTTAAATAAAAATTACTATTGTGTATCAACTACATGAATAACAATCAACTACATGAACTATTGGCATAAGTTTTTGAACACATAAAGAAATCTTGAAGGAATTTTACTAAGAATAAATTAGAACGCATGTTTAAGCCATGCTAATATGTGATAGGGAATTGACTATAATTAAGTTAGTTGAAAAAAATTCTAAGCGATGGACCTACCACCCAATGAAAATGAGTTATTTTAGGATGATTTCAATCGACCACATAAATGAAATATAAAACAACTGCAAATAATTGATTTCATGTTATATTTTAAATGGATGTCCCATACAGTTAGAAAATTTCTAACTATTGGATCACCCACTTGAAGAAAATAGATATATATTTCAATCAAATTAAAATCATGATTTCTTTATTTAATGCAAGATTATATGTGTAAGAGAAATTCTACTGCATATATCTATAAAATGATGGGTTAATTCATCATCATTGAGTGAAATACCTATTATGCCTAAGTAAAAACCTACAATGAATATTTTATTCATTTAATTAGATCTATCATAGTAGTTGAGATGTGTTAGTATAACGATGAATATGATTTGATGGATAATTTTAGAATAAGCAACTAGAAAATATATGAGGCATCTCTTAGAAATTTTTTTAGTTTTTTATGTTCTATGTGGTTACATTCTTCTTAAATATGAAAAATTATTTTATGCAATGCATTTCATAAATAGATAAGAATGTAAAAATGACTATTTTTCTCACTCATGAACTCGCTAAATAATAGTTTATGGTGATGCTAACCTCATTGAACAAATGAAATTGATCAATATTGGGATGCATCAAACATCACTTTATTTCATCACACCCTCTAATTCTATTACATATTCAGTTTTGCTCATGTTTCTAGTAGATTTCAATTGAACATATCTTTTTATATAAGTATAAGTACTCTAATACAAATTAAATTATTTTTTACTTATATTATCCCCAGTAAAATAGTTTAAAAGGCTTGTTATATAATATATTTCCATAAGTGAAGTTGTCAATGTGAAACTAGATCTTGTTTTTTGGAAATTTTATCATGTTTTATTAAACATTATTGGTAGTTTCATACATTAAATTCAAGAGTAATGTTATCCATCTTAAAGATAAACCCTTATTTAAATTATAATGTGGGTTTTTTATCATTTAATAATTATTTTTTATTCACTAAATTTATTTTTTTGTTTATTTCTAAAATTAAGTTATAATCACTGTTATTCACAAGTGATGTACATTTTTTATTAGTTATATAATTTTAATGTTATGGAAATTTCAAATTAATTTAATGTGGTATTGATCATGCCTTTGAGAAATTATTTTGAAATATCAAATAACATACTCACATTATAATTTTTTAACTATGATGTATATTACATTGAGTGGAAATTAAAGTTATTATTTTTAAAATATAAATTCATTTTTGGAAGCTAAATTCATCCACTCTTAAGAATTACTCTAAGAACAATGATCTTTATTTTAAATTTATAAATACATCAATGTAATGTGTATATATAATAATATGAAATGGAAAAAACATGATTTTTAATGAACAAATCTCTTTTTACTTTATTAAAAATAAGAAATGAGAATAAGGGGTAAATGGTTAAAGGAAAATCATCATAAGATAATTTTGCGTGAAAAGTAGATCCTTTATAGGATCCTTTATCATCTTCATTCATTTATCAGATGGATATTTTTCATTGGAATTCATGGGAGTTCCTTGATCTCCTAGGTAGTGACCTTTACTCTTGGATTTGAGATTTTCCCATGAATCTCCGTCATTAGGTAAAGGTGTTGATGGATCTTGATGATTTTTCTTAAGGTTATCTACCTGGGACTTTTATAAAGTTAACTTCATTACACCCTATGGTATATTGTTTTTTTCCCTCCATCCATTATATAAGAAACTATCTAATTAGTAATTTAATTCTTTCTAACTTATAACATCTCTCCCCTCCACATTTTCTTTAGAAGTAGGTGGAATGCTACATGGCCTTAATTGAAATCCCAATGGTTTTAAATTCTAGAAATAAATGACAAGGGTTTAAATACATGTTGGGGAACAACTACCCTTTGAAAATAAAACAACCAAACCAAAAACACCTTAAAAAACTATTAAATTAGTCATGATAACAATGTAAAATAAATAAAGTACAACTAATTGATATCAAACCAAAAATTAGCAATATCATAGTGGAAGACTACAATATCAAAGAGGAAGACAATAAAAAACAAGAAGACTCAAAGACAACAAAAACTCTAAATCCCCAATTCTCCAAATCCACCCAAAATCCCAAGTCTCATGAGGTTGTGCTAAAGTTGTGTGATAATTTTCATTTTCCCATTTCTAGTTAAACGACATCTACAAAAGCACAGAGGCGACATTGTCGGGGTGAGTGTTAAAACTCAATATATTTTCCCCAATGACCGTCCAACTCATTACACTAGGATAGAACTTATTATCCAATATATGAAGCAATTTATACCAAATAATTTATAAAATATTTAATATTAGAATATAAACCGGTACTATAGTAAAATTATTTTCACAATAATAAAAATATTGATGGAATGAAACCAAAAAATTATACAAATAATTTCATAAATTTTTCCTTTAGCATAAAAAATTCGAATACACGAACCCACATATCCAACCATGCATGAAACCATGTAACAACCTATACATGTGAGTGGTGAGTCATCATATTAATATATTTTCTCTTATTGAACCACTTTGAGGGGGGTGCTTCACACCTATATCCATACCAAAATTTTGATAGGGGTACTTCATGCCGTTATCCTTCATAATGCATATGAACAAACTCCACAGAACCATTCCAAAACCATGCCAAACCCCAGTGTCCTAACCGTATTTTAATACAAAAAAATCTTTATGGATCACTATTTTTTTCATAAAACAAAACAAAAAATACTTTTTAAGTTGTCCTTTTAAAATATTTTTACCAAATTTTCATTGAAAAAAACACCAATTTTTCTCAATTTCAACAAACCACCACAGAAAAGGGTTATTATCAAAAATTTCATATAGGATACAAAATAAATTTCAATAAAAACAACAAATTTGAAATCAAACCTTTATATTATAAATATAGAGGATGATAGTAAAGGCACGTACCTCATGAATTTAGAAAAAAACAATAAATGACATCGATAACATCCATGCAATTGGGTTAAAATAGCATAAAACCACCTTATATATCTTCAACTAGAAATAACCAAGACAAATGTAATCATATTTGGAATTTACTATCTTATATCTATCCACAGTGGGCATATATATAATAAATCATGGGACTTATAGAAGTACATATAAGAAAAATAATCAAGAACAACCATGAACGAGAACTTCCCTTAAGGACCAGGCCAAAAAACACTAAGGGATGCACTCATATCACCTCTGGATAAATGTGAGAATCCTTTTTTACGTTTGGGAAGATAAAATATTGAATAAGGGATAAATAAATGAAAAAATTAAGGAGTTCGAGGAAAAAAAATGTGAGATCTGATATTTTAGGATCTCACTGTTGACCCATGCAAGGTTAATGGCTTGGTTAGGAAAACATTGTGCTAATTGTGCACCATCCACTACCTCAAGGATGATATTCACACATTTGGCTTGAACAGAATCCAAAATGTGCACCAGACAAGCCAAATCCCACTATCTCATGTTTCACAGCCCCTTCTAGGCTTTTTCATGGTTTGGAGAAACATTGTGCCTCCCCTGATCCTTCCTTTTAGCCCATGTCTCATTTTTCATGGATTCCTTCATGTGTTTAATTGTTTCTACAAACCATAAACCATCTGTTAACCTATATAAGATCCCCATAAACACTCAAAATTATGTCCATAATCTCTGAAACCTTACCCATACATGTCATATACATAGAATCAATAAAATAAGGGTTATATACATGAGACTAGGGATTCCAAATTTTCCCACAATTCAATTTCCCATCCTTAAAACGTATAAAAAAATATGCCTGCTAAATGTGTTCTAGACATTACTCTTTCATGTCTTTCCCATATTCTAAAGTCCCATAATTAATCTGACCGTGTTGCCAAAAAACTCATACTAGACCAATTCTTTTTCCATGAATGTCATTCTCTTGCTTATCAACAATATGCACTGAGACATGGAACAATGAACTATTCGAATATTGTTCAACATGATTCCATTGAATCCCATGGAAAATATTAGGTTGATACTTTTTCAACTGAGATACATGGAACACATTATGCACCACAATGATTTGTGGTGGAAATGAAGGCCAATATTCCACCTCACTAACCATTTCCATTGAATCCCATGGTCAATCTCATGAACCAATTAACACATTATGCGCCACAATGTTGTTATCTCATAACTCTACTATAAAAACATGCTCTTCCCACGTGCCTCTAAAATACTTTACACAAGTATGCGATATTTATTCAAATTATTATATCATTCTTTCAAATTTACCATCCATATGAGGCTGATACATTATTCTCATTATTGATTGAGTTCTAAGGGATTTCCATATGGATATCCAAAAACAAGTTGTAAACATTGGATATCTATCTAATATGATAAAAAATGGAAAGTTGTTCCTTTTTACCACTTCTCAAATATATATTTTTGATAAGTCCTCCACCGTATGAGTTTCATGAATAGAGAGAAAATGAGCTGACATCATGAGTCGATAAACTATCATCCATTTGGCATCATGTTTAGAAACCATTCTAGGAATATTGGTTAAAAAATCGAAAACTATATGCTTCCATTTCCAAACTAGAAGAGATAAATACTAAAATATACCTATTGGTTGCATATTCTCTACCATAAATTGTGAATAAAATTAATAACCTCAAAAAAACTCACCTAATTCTATTTTCATGTCGACCCATCAAAACAGTGATTTAATTGCCTTATACATATTTTATATTCTCTTAAGAACATCACATATTGAATAATTGTATGCAAGAATAATTTTTTCCTCATAAGAAAATTATACAACCATCTGATTCTAGAACCACAAAACTGAACTCTCATCTAGAATCAAACCCTCAATGGACTCCCCACCATTCAGTTTTGACCTCATAGACACACATTATACATTAAATGTATTTGCATCTTTAAATATATTACCAAATGAAGAACAATTGGAACTGAAAATAAGGCAATAACTTCACCATGGTCTTCACATTATAAGTGCATATTGGCTAGGGGTGACATCTACTACCACTTATCTGATGCTTCTATTTACATTTGATCAAATGAATTTATTATTAATAAATATTCTACCAAATTGTATTTTCTCAATGTATACATCAAATCAATGTTAAAAAATTATAGATTATATATCCATATTTTTTTCATAAGATCAAATCACATTGTGGGGAAATATTATTTAATATTTATTAATTTTTAACCACGGTAACCTTATCACTAAAAATATAATGAAGAAAATATTCAAACCATAGACTATGACAGCTAAATAAAAATCATTTTATTGTTAATTCATCATATACACACATAAAATCCTTGATAAATAAGAAACAACTTGATTTCTATGCATGAGATCACATCATAACCATGTTCTTGAATCATCACAATACCCCACAGACCCTTTTCCTGATTATGGGAAAATAACGATTGGTATCGATGAAAGTTGAACATAAATATCTTTAAATGACTTATAACATTTCTCTTCCCAAATAAATATAACATTATTCTTTGTAAAATGTGTTGTTAGAGAGGCTAGATATGAAAAATCATGCAAAAATAATCGATAATAACCATCTAATCAAAGAAAATTGTGTATCTAAAATACATTCTTCCTTCATTTCTAAGAGAATACTGCCTCAGTCATTTTGGATCCATAGAAAATCAACTTTTAGAAATTACATGGGTAAGAAAACATACCTATTATATCCAGAAAACACATTTTTGTCATTTGGAATATAAGTGATGATCTCTTAAGATTCCCAACACTATCTTCAATTATTTCTCATGCTCATCCCTTGTCCTAAAATACACCAACATGTTGTCCACACACAAAAAAACCACAAAAGAATCAAAATATATTTTAAATATTTGATTCATCAAATACATAAAGACCATTGGGGCATTCGTTAGACTTAAAGGAATTACCACATATTCATAATGGTCATACATGCTTAGGAAAGTGGTCTACGTAATATCCTCCATCATAACATTGTTGATATTCTAATTGTAGGTAAATATTATAGAACCATTGATCTCATTTTAATTGATCAAATGGATCATCATTGTGTGGAGTGAATATTAATTCTTTATCAAAACTTTTTTAAGCTTATGATTATCCACACACAAATTAGAGTTCCATCCACCATTATTACTAACAAGAATGGTTATACCCATAGAGATGTGTTGGAAAAAATAAAACCTTTTCTTTATAGATATTCAAAATACACATTCACATACATTATTTTTTTGTTCCATTCGATAAGATATAAGGAAAACAATCATAGTCCTTGAAAAATTATCCATCAGAAACTCCAATTCTATCATCGGTGGAAACCCTATGAAATTATTAGGGAACACATATGGAAACATATCAACCACTATAGGAGATATTTTCCTCCTTATATAATCCATCGATAAAAAATAAAAATCTGCCAACCAGTACAAGATCATTCCAACTGCTGGTCCAAACAAGCCTATAACACCAATATTTACATTTTGGTATCCTTGGAATAGAAGCTCGATTTCTTTTTTAGTTGTAAAACTGAATTTTTAGGTATAATAATTGAAATGAGGCATATAAACAATCAACCAAACCATACCCATAATTATATCATAGACATACACCTCCATCCTAGAGAAATCCCATTTTAGCTAGGCCCCAACAACAGTTAAAGAACATGTTTTACACAAAATGTCTCTACACACTTTTTGACCAAGAGGAGATTGAAGTTTGATCAAAGAAGGAATCATCTAAACTTTTAAACTCAAAAAATCAACTGAAATAGAAGAAATAATTGAATGGGATTATTCCATATTAAAAAACATAAATAATGGTGGAATTAAAAAGTATCGTACCTTGCACCATAGATAGCCTGGGCTGATCATTCACAATAACCTTCTCATCTCCATATAATTTTTATGTTTCTGGAAATTGTTCTCTATTTTCCTATTGAGATTACACTACTCGATTATTCATGATATTCCTAGAATCACCAAGGTTATCCATGTTCTACTGATGAGATTTATTCTGCTTCCCTTTCCCCATTTAAGCATTCAATGATTGTGCCACTTAGGAAGTGTCTTGAGCACCTATAGTTGAAGAATTCCAATAACAACCCACATTTTAATCAATGGAAAATATCTTCTTATAATTATATCATATAGTCACATGAAATCCCAAAAAAATGAAATACTAAGTACTATATGACCTTTAAACATAATATTTTCAATTCTGTGATTTGAATTTCAAAAATATGACATACAGGGTTGTGATCATTAAGATGTTTGGAGTTTGATAGAAAAATTTTAATTTTTGGTGAATAGTAAGAAACACTTAAGAATATTTATTTTACCCTTATGAATATAAATATAACCCTTATGAATATTAAATAGTCCAAATTAATATGTAACCTTACCAATGAATTTATAAATAAAATTTATCCATCTTATAAGTGACATTATTATATAATTATATTATAGTGTTGGTATATTCATATGTTATAAAAATATAATTAATTTTTTATTGAATAATTTAATTATTTAAAAATAAAATTTATTTTCATAAAATTTATTCATAAATTATTGTATTAATGTATTATTATTATATAACTATTTTATGAGACCTTAAGTAATTTTTCAAAGTGATATAAAAGCAGTTTTAAGTTTAAAATTTTATTTTTCATATAAATTATTATTTTAACTAAAAATTAAATTTCCCATATTTAGAAAATTATTTTCATAAAATGTAATTAAATTTTTTGTTATACTTGTCGAAAAATTCATAGGGAGATTTTTTGATATTTTTCTGAAATACATGAATTTTTATGAATAGTAAATATAGTAATTTATTATATATATATATACATTATGAGCTAAATACACTATTCAATGAGTCATGGATGATGAAAGAACCAATTATTTGAAATCAAATTCTATATTTATGGTTTTTGGTCTCAAGATTCAATATTATTCATAGTCTTCAGCCATAATGATAAATTAATTATTTAAATAAAGGGAAACTCATCCTCTCCTCCACTATAATTACCACCACTCTTTACCTCCGCTCCTAAAACCTCTCAAGCCTTTACACTAGTCCAAATTCTTCTCAAATAACTCAATAATACCGTCTCCCATGTCCATAATCCATAGGTCTCTTCAAAAGGCCAAATCCTCTCCCCTAAATTGGTTCTCAGGGAAGATTTATTCAAGAGGTAAATTCCTCTTTTCATTTCTTTTATTTTCATTCAAGTTCATTTATTTATTTATCTTCTCACACCGCCTTTCATCCAATTATTATGATAACTCCACTACCATACATGTAATATAATTTGGTTGTGATAATTGAATAATTCATCATTATCTCCATTTTCCCCTCCTCTTATAATTAAAATGAAAATTCCACCCGAGATGTGTTAATTAATCACATTCAAGGATGACGTGTTTTTCAATTTAATTTACCATCTTAAACTCTAGTCATGATACCATCTTTATGGTCAAACCAGACTATAATATATTTATTATGTATTATGTATGGTTATGGAATATATTGTACACATGATGTTATTATATAATGAAAAATGCGTTCATTTTGATGAAATAACCACCAATTAACCAAAACATTTATCATTAATGTTTTATATAATGATTCATCTTCACCCCATATAAATGAATGGATTTTATAACTAAGTAATATTCTGGATGTTCATTAATAAAATTCTACATCAATTATGGAAAACCATTCTCATTTTAAATGTTTATCCTTACAGTTATATATGTAATCCAATCATGAAAATGAACGAAACCAAAGTCCCCAAATGATGAAATTGAACCACTTAACCAATCAAAAAGATAATGACTGAAAATAAAAATTTTATAATAAAACAATTACATTTAGAATTTGTTCTGGAAATATTAATTAATTCATGTAATTACGTTATATTGGACATTAATATCATGTGATGGACACCTTCAGACTTAAGGTATGGGATTCTACCCAAACCTCCATTTTCCACCAGGTTGATCTGTATTTGAAATTATCCAAATGATGTTATCTTATCATTTTATGTGATTGTTTAGAATTTGGTGTATATATATATAATTAATTTATTAATACTCTTTTATCATTCTCTTTCAAGGATATGCATGTTTTAAGTGGTTTACTTGACAATACTTCCTGATAAGAATACCCGTTTAATGGAACTTCCCGAATTCTTACCCAATTTCAAGTGCACTATATCATCTATTTCAAGCCATAATTGTTTCTATAAAATCATTCATTAAATTATGAAAACCCTCTTCATTCACTTATTTTTTTATATAAAATAATATTCCCTTTTATATTTCAAATTCTTTTTAGTATTTTCCTTAAAACCACACTAAAATGTATTAATACTTAAATATCGTAAATACTCATTTTACATGTTACCAATTTTTTTATATCAAATAAAATGATATATGAATATTATGGTTTATTATTTTCCATGAATGATCTAATTCATTTCCTTCATGGAAACGTTTATATTATGCCCGTTTTTTATTCCTTATGACATGATTATGATACCCATTTCATTCCATGAGTACACTTATGTTTATGTATGATTGATTTTGTATGATTTTTATGTGGAAATAAAATTAAAGAAAATTTTAATATGGGTGAACCCATAAATCGCTCCAATGGATTGGGTAATGTTTAGTTTCATGAGACGTTATGTGCAACAGTCTTGGGGGTTAGCCTTGACTCATGCTTCCATGTGCAGCGATCATGGTGGTTAACTTTTACATGATCTCCTCTATGTAAAACTAGCCTGGACTCATGATAAATTCATATTTTATGTTACTAGCACATTACTATGACTCCATGTGTATAATATCCCATGATTATATGTTACGATTCCATGTGTTCCATGCCTTTTTATATCAATATGTTATGCTTCTAGCCCATGTGCTGAAGTTTTATTCTTATGCTTATTCGCTTAGGGGATTTTAAAATAATCCCTTTGTTCATGTTATCCCTAGGTTATCCTTTGAATATTTATGAGCATAATGGAAGTTATTATATCCTTATGAAGATAAAATAAAGAAATGTTTTATTTATTCTCATGTTTTTATTTTTATGTACATATTCTTCCTAAACAGTAGAATTTACGATCCTTGGATTGTAATTTGAAGTTTAATTATTCCTAAAATAATGTAATGATATGTGTAAAAGGATAGGGTATCTATAGTTGGTAACATAGGATGAATTAGTTATTTTTGGAGATTAGGAATATAGAACTTTAGTAAGAACCATAGAGATGAGACTAAGTATAATAAAACATCCCTAAATTTTGGTAAGTATATATTATGTGGTTTATTAAGAAAACACATACATGTCTAGATACAAGCATGTTAAGGTGGATATCGCATAGGTGTATCTTGGGTTAAAACCCCAAAAAACTAATTTGAGCTAGACTCGTCTAAAAACTGGTGCATGAAAATGGTCCTTACTTTACTCTCGTTTTAACACTTCCAGGGGATATGATTTGGCAAATTCATATGCATAATACGAACAATTATTATGGGAACAAAAAAAGAAGAATACACGAAGAATTTATTTTAAAAAAAAGATCAAGGATAACCTATATTGAATCTTATGGATTCACAAGTTTGGATATACTCTTCTTTTAAGATTTTCTCCTGTTAAGTTTAATGTATATTTTTTAGGCTTATTATCTAATTATTCAATCCCTCTAATTATATGTTCATTTTGATAGTTCATGTCAGGAAATAGAAGAACACATGTCAACAATAAATTAGATATTAAATGTGATAATTGACCTAATGATATGTTTGATATGAAGGGAATGGGTTCTCAATACATTATGAAAGTACTTGATCAGCTAGATCAAGTTATAACTAATAACTTGAATCATGTGGAATGACATCATCCTCCATGAAAAGCGCATGTCTCCATAGAATCCTTCATAAGTAAAAGAAGTCAAATTTTTATTGGATCTTCTAATCCTCTTCTCACAGAATAGTGGATTGACTACATTGAAAAGGTATTCTCTATCCTCTAGTTCTCAAAAAATGATAATGTAGTGTTGGCGGTGTAACAGCCCGAGATTTTATGAAAAATATTCCTTTTAATTTTATTAATGTCTTGTGTTGTACGCTACACCAAAAGGAGCTTGCACAACACGCATCTTTGACTTGCCTTGCATTACACGCAATCGCAACCTTCCTCGATAGCGTGTGTAGTACGCAATACTCAGTTTCATGAAACAACGATATGCTATTAAAATATTATTAAAACTAGCCGTTATGAATAGTAATAACCACTTTTTAAATTTTAGAAAATTTATCTCTCAAAAGGGACTTCATTTTTGGATTCAGAGTATCGAATTTAGCCTAAGGTGAAATTTTGGTACTTTTCGGATAACATTCATATTCTGATGAATAGTGAAAATTACTAAATTATAGTTAAAAACAAATTTTTTAATAGAAATAATTAATAGTAATAAATTATTAATTTGAGTGGTTTTAAAGTATATTTAAAATATATTTTTACAATTTAATACAATGTTGGTCATTGCTTGTAATTTCACATTTAAACCAGACATAATCAAGTGTCAATCTTTTGATAGATATTGTTTCTTAAAAACACGCTATTTGTTTTAACAGCAGGATTTAATTATAAAATTAATTAATGCAACTTCTATGTTATGAATTTGGTAAAATAGACTTCATTTTTGAATTCGGAATATGAAATATAGCTTAGGATGAAATTTTGGCATTTTTCTGAAAACCTTCAATTTTTTATGAATAGTGAAACTACTAAGTGGTAGTTAAAAAACTGAATTTTTCATAAAACTTAATTTTACCGTTTCTATGAATGGAATTTCAAAAATCCGAGAGACACGGTTGATGTCAGTAAGTAAAATGTGGTTCAATGAGATGAAAATAATTTTTGGTGAATAGTAACTTTTTACTTTTATTTACCACGGTTAAAAGTAAATAGGGTAATTAAGGGTAAAAATGATATTAATATTACCCTAACACATGTCCTAATCCTATTGGACAAGTGTATCTCGACCAAAAACAACCTTAAGTGTAAAATATTATCATTTAGGCCCACTTGGATTAGATTAGGACATTTATTATTATTCAAAGAAGAGTTAAAAGAGTTAAAATCAAAGTTTATTTACTAAAACATTTTTAATATAGAGTTATACATAAGATACATTCTATTGTAAATATTCATTAGAAAGATAAAAAGATTTCCTACATGATGTTATTTTATTTGTAATTTTTAGACATCAAATAATTTAATTTATTTATGACACAAAGATGATGTAGTAATAATCTTATTAATGAAATATTGACATAATTGATATTATAAATACCAAAATAAAGGTAATTTAAGACTTTTTATGAATTCCACTAATTTTATAGGTTACTATGATATATTATTATTGATTTAAGCAACTTGTTTCGAACATATAATTCTGTTATGACTTTCACAAAAATCATATATCAAATAGTGTCAAAATTGATACAAAATAGTTTTTAAATCAAATATTATATTATTAATTGTTATTTTATTCCTAAAAATAAAAGGTTCGGCCAAATGACTTAGATAAGGATATATATATTAATAATAAACAATTTGGGGTTCGTTTGGCATGTTATAGTAAGTTTATTAACCATATAGTGTAAGAAAACAAAAAGACACGGTAAAAGTAAAATTATTTAACTTAGAGTTAAATCTAATTGATCAGGTTAAAATAATAACCTAAACTTGTCTAAATCGTATTGGTTGATAGGATTTAGACCCATACATACTTTAGCTTCGAAATAAGACCCTTTGGAACAATTATAAACCGATTTTGACTTTAATATAAAATAATAGTTTGAGATATTCCTAAGGTGCCCCTCTCCTCCCTTATAAAAGGACACCTCCTCCCCCTTCTCCTCACAACAATTTGAACACTCAAGATTGGCCAACCTCTGCCAAAATCCCTTATCCACTTCCCTAGAGTAATCCTAGATGTCTTGGTCTTCTTCAAAGACCAATCTTAGTTCCCTAAGTGGAGGATTCAAAGAGGCGTTTCAAAGAAGAGGTAATAACCATTACCGATCTTTTCAATTTCTTTCTTCTTCAACTTCTTCTTCTTTAGTTGTTTCATGACAAAGTAATAACATCAGTATTACTTAAATACTGATATGTTATTATAAATATGAAACAACCCTAATTCACCTTCTATCCATCCTACGGAAAAATGAAATCACCGCACGTGCGTACGTACGGAATACCGTCTCCACGTCGTGGTGTAATCTATTTTCCTCAACCACATTAATTGGATGGGTATAATGGTGTAATGAGTAACTATATATGATTATTATAAATTTATATTCATACTGAAATAGTATACATACACTTCAACACAATTCCACGACCATGGGAATGATATCATTGCTCGTGCGTACGTACGGACTACCGTCTCCACGACGCGATGAGATTCATTCTCAATGATTAACCATTCATGAATGATTATAAAGTATATATAATAAGTAATAATGCAATATATGAACTAATAATGATACTGGAATTATTTATATTTATATGTATGTCATCTACTTAATTCCATTCAATTCAATAAGGAAACGAAAACAGCGTTCATGCGTACGTACGGACTACCGTCTCCATGAACGGGGTATTTCTTTCCATTTACTGATTTATTATATATTTGTATTATGAATATATATATATAAATCATGTTTTATATTCTGAAATTAAGTAATCATGATCTAAGTAATCATATGAATAATTACAAGTTAAAAACACGAACGACAAATGAGACGATTTTACCCAAAACGCTACTTTAACATGAATTTACAAAAGAACGGGTAATATAAAGTCATAAGTGGACCATATATGATATAATAACAATGAATATGATTCTGGAATAAGTCAATAACATGATTTAAATCATATACAGGAGGTTCGGACACTCACAAAGCAAGTCGAACCTAAGGTAAGGGAAATATCACAATCTCGTTTTTATCCGAGAATGTTTATACTTTGGCATTTACTGGGGTGTATTTTATCATCCACATCCATGTTTCCTCAATATGTAATATTATTTCCATCCACCTACAATTGTTTAAATCCAATTTTACCCTTCGGTGAATTTTTAGTAAAGGATATGAAAGGAATCTTTTGTCGTTTTTCGTACGAGGTACTTTTTTGACTTTTCCGACAAAAGTAAGAAGAATGTTTTTTTAACTTATACGGCACAAACGGATTTTTACTGTTTTATAAATCCTTATTTTCATGAAGCTTCCTCCAAAATATTTCATGACTATTTTCAATAAAATCTCTTTCTTTTAAAATTGCTTGACATTTTGTGAAAAGAAATTGATTTTGAAGAAGAAAGGATATTTTCCTCAAGAATTCGTTTCAAGTGTTTTATCAAAATTATTTTCCATCTAAGATAACATAGGGTTATATTTTTATCCCTATTGTTACATTTATTTGATTATGTTGTGATGGAATTATTTTTATGAATTCCTTTATCTTATATGAATTGTTTTATGATGTCACTATGTTTAAGATTCCCATTTTTATTACATGGGTTATGCAATGATGTATGATTTATGATTTTGTGGCACACATAAGAATGGTAACATTATGAGATGGGTGGGACCTTTATCTCCCTCCAATGCATTGGGTAAAGATTTTATATCTCATGAGATAGACATGGCTGGAATGGTAGGTTATACCGGTTCAGTGAAACAGGACTGAAACGAGGGTGACTCGATTCAGAAAGGGACTTTGTCCACTAAGATAGTTTTGGCAATGAGTCATGAATAACAAGAAATGATTCTCTATGATTATGTGTGTATGCCACAAAGTTTCATGTTTTAAGTTATGCTTATTGGGATTTCATTTCACTGCTATGATTTATCCCATGTTATGAAATTATGCTCTCTTTTGCAGGTTAACATTTCCAAAAGTTATGTTCTTATGAATATGATGTGATTGATTTTCTTTTGTTTACCCTTACTGAGCATTTGAGCTCACCCTTTTATGTTTTCTCTTACCCAGGATATAAATAATGGTTTTAGGTAAAAAAAAGAAGGGAAAATCTTTATGGTAGATATTGAGGATCTTTCACCACGATTAGAAGATTACGTTCCGAGTTTCCAAAGACACTAAACTATTACGGTCCTTGTGTGTGTGTTTTTGTTATGTACTATGTATTCCGCAAAAGTAATGTAAAGTCCATGTAAGTCAGGATTCGGGTCTCTACAGTTGGTATCAGAGGAAAGGTTTAGTCAACCTTTGGAAACTAGGATGCGAGAACTTTAGTGACATCCCTAGAGATATTTCTAAGGTATGTCTAGGGATGTCCCTAAGGTTAAGTATACGTATAGGTTATAGTACTAGAATTATGCTAACGATCATAGAATTTAACCTAAGATGTTAGATATTAAGGGTACTCCCCCTTCACTATGTTGTTTTCCTTAGCATTATTTTGCCTCTCACACTATTCTTTTTGGGTTTTAGAAAATGGCTGGAAACAAGATAATTCACGATAATGGAGGATATGATGGACAATGGAATGATATTCTTTATGAGAAACAAAATGAAATGGGATTTGGAAGTCCAAACATCATTATTATTCCGAATCAGCAATCTCATAATATGATCAATAAAGTAAAATTTGGTAAGTTTCCTGACTCGGCTAATAAGAGAAAGATGGAGTTTCCTGATGATCATAGAGGAAAGAAAGTTTAATTTCCCCTATGTAAATCATGTGGGAGGAGGCATCAAGGAGAATGTTTCAATGGAACTGGAAGATGCTTTGGGTGTGGAAAAGAAGGACACAAAGCAAGTAAGTGCAAAGGAAAAGGTTCAGTTAACACCATGGATGAGGATAATGGTATTTCTACGACATCAAAAATGGTTAAGTGTTTTAAATGTGGAATGTATGGGCATTATGCAAACCAATGCCCTAAGGGAAAGACTCGTGAAGAGAATCAGTATGGTCTTATGGGTAGTATTTATGTGGATGATGATGAAGACACTACAAATGATATGTGAGATGAAAGAATTGTTGAATCTTGGACAATGGTTTAAGAATGTAGTGGAATGATTACATGTTTATCATGTGTAATGTTGAAATAACGAGACATCTAAGGATTGTTACACTATTGTCTTTCCTTGAGTTTTGAAAGTGTATGATTAATGTTACCAGTATCCATGGAAGGTTATTCAGATATTTTTGGAATGTAGATGATATGCGCATAATGTAGGGATAAGGAGAAAATTAAATGTTTGATAGTATTCATGAGATCATGACTGATATAAGGAGAAGGTTATATTATGGTTTGAGTATATAGAGTTTTTGGATTTTGGTATGTGTAAAGTGTTAACTTTTAACAGTATTCATGATTTCACTAAGGTTCAATGGGTATTCATTCTTCAAGAGAATACATGATTAAGGCCTTTGAATGTTTGGAATGTGACCAACAAGACATATCTTATGATATATGGGGATCAACGACAGTATTAAATCTCTGGTAATCGTTTTCATTATATTATGAGAGTGGACTGCAGTATTATGGATAAGCCTAAAGATTACAATGGATTATGTTGGATATAAGTTAGTATTGTTTAAGGATAGAATTTTTTTTCGATATTATTTGTGGGATGTTATAGTAATATAGTTTTAGAAAAAGGACAACCTGCAGGACGGGCGACAGCCCATCGCGTCGGACAAGGCTGTGGGAATCGAACCCACAACCGAAGTGTGATTGGCCTTTATTGCCTACCACTGGCCTACAGGAAGTCCCTGTTTAGTAGAAACTGGTTTTATTATATTAAGCAGTATGATATATGAAGTATAAGCCCATTTTAGGAACCATATATGATTAATCCCACTATAGATCGACTTATGTATATAAATTTTGCTAACCTTTTGAGACAGATGGAATGACCCGTCATTCTATCACATGATCTGCTAACACTTCACGAATAACAAATTCAACTTCATTTATTTAAGAGATGAAGTGGAAATTGTTAAAGGCACGAACAACAGTGATATTGTACCAAAATAAAGTAAGTATTTATTCTAATTCAAATTCTTTAACTTTAGGGAAACAATCTTGAAAACCAAAAATGTTGTCTTAGTGATCTTATATCTGATGAATCAGATGGTACCTTAGATCATCACAAATTTATGGCTTTGTGATTACTGGATTTTCCATAGCCATGTTCTCTACCACTCTCCATCAGAACATGATGGTTAGATTTCTCTTCCATATCCATATTTTCACCTATGTGGAAACCCAGTGATTAGTTTATTTGGGTAACCGTTACGTTTCATACTTTTGTTTTTAAAGATTGTTTTTGATATTACTTTTTACGATGTGGGTTTCTATTAAATAATCTTTCGAATAGTAAACCATTTATAACCCCGACGAATTTCGAGGGAGAAGTTCATTTTAAGGGGGGTAGAATGTAACAGCCCGAGATTTTATGAAAAATATTCTTTTTAATTTTATTAATGTATTGTGTTGTACGCTACACCAAAAGGAGCTTGGACAACACGCATCTTTGACTTGCCTTGCATTACACGCAATCGCAACCTTCCTCGATAGCGTGTGTAGTACGCAATACTCAGTTTCACGAAACAACGATATGCTATTAAAATATTATTAAAACTAGCCGTTATGAATAGTAATAACCACTTTTTAAATTTTAGAAAATTTAGCTCTCAAAATGGACTTCATTTTTGGATTCAGAGTATCGAATTTAGCCTAAGGTGAAATTTTGGTACTTTTCGGATAACTTTCATATTCTGATGAATAGTGAAAATTACTAAATTATAATTAAAAACAACATTTTTAATCGAAATAATTAATAGTAACAAATTATTAATTTGAGTGGTTTTAAAGTATATTTAGAATATATTTTTACAATTTAATACAATGTTGGTCATTGGTTGTAATTTTACATTTAAACCAGACATAATCAAGTGTCAATCTTTTGATATATATTGTTTCTTAAAAACACGCTATTTGTTTTAACAGCGGCATTTTATTATAAAATTAATTAATGCAACTTCTATGTTATGAATTTGGTAAAATAGAGTTCATTTTTGAATTCGTAATATGAAATATATCTTAGGATGAAATTTTGGCATTTTTCTGAAAACCTTCAATTTTTGATGAATAGTGAAACTACTAAGTGGTAGTTAAAAAACTGAATTTTTCATAAAACTTAATTTTACCGTTTCTGTGAATGGAATTTCAAAAATCCTAGAGACACGGTTGATGTCAGTAAGTAAAATGTGGTTCAATGAGGTGAAAATAATTTTTGGTGAATAGTAACTTTTTACTTTTATTTACCACGGTTAAAAGTAAACAGGGTAATTAAGGGTAGAAATGATATTAATATTACCCTAACACATGTCCTAATCCTATTGTACAAGTGTATCTCGACCAAAAACAACCTTATGTGTAAAATATTATCATTTAGCCCCACTTGGATTAGATTAGGACATTTATTATTATTCAAAGAAGAGTTAAAAGAGTTAAAATCAAAGTTTAATTACTAAAAAAAATTTAATATAGAGTTATACATAAGATAAATTCTATTGTAAATATTCATTAGAAAGATAAAAAGATTTACTACATGATGTTATTTTATTTTTAATTTTTAGACATCAAATAATTTAATTTATTTATGACACAAAGATGATGAAGTAATAATCTTATTAATGAAATATTGACATAATTGATATTATAAATACCAAAATAAATGTAATTTAAGACTTTTTATGAATTCCACTACTTTTCTAGGTCACTATGATATATTATTGTTGATTTAATCAACTTTGTTGGAACATATAATTCTGTTATGACTTTCACAAAAATCATATATCAAATAGTGTCAAAATTGACACAAAATAGTTTTTAAATCAAATATTATATTATTAATTGTTATTTTATTCCTAAAAATCTAAGGTTCAGCAAAATGACTTAGATAAGGATATATATATTAATAATAAAAAATTTGGGGTTCGTTTGGCATGTTATAGTAAGTTTATTAACCATATAGTGTAAGAAAACAAAAAGACACGGTAAAAGTTAAATTATTTAACTTAGAGTTAAATCTAATTGATAAGGTTAAAATAATAACCTAAACTTGTCTAAATCCTATTGGTTGATAGGATTTCTACCCATCCCCACTTTATCTTTGAAATAAGACCCTTTGGAACCATTATAAACCGATTTTTACTTTAATATAAAATAATATTTTGAGATATTCCTAAGGTGCCCCTCTCCTCCCTTATAAAAGGACACCTCCTACCCCTTCTCCTCACACCAATTTGAGCACTCATGCTTGGCCAAACTCTGCAAAAATCCCTTCTCCACTTCCCTAGAATAATCCTAGAGGTCCTGGTCTTCTTCAAAGACCAATCTTAGTTCCCTAAGTGGAGGATTCAAAGAGGCGTTTCAAAGAAGAGGTAATAACCATTACCGATCTTTTCAATTTCTTTCTTCTTCAACTTATTCTTCTTTAGTTGTTTCATGACAAAGTAATAACATCAGTATTACTTACATACTGATATGTTATTATAAATATGAAACTACTCTAATTCACCTTCTATCCATCCTACGGAAAAATGAAATCACCGTGCGTGCGTACGTACGGAATACCGTCTCCACGCCGTGGTGTAATCTATTTTCCTCCACCACATTAATTGGATGGGTATAATGGTGTAATGAGAAACTATATATGATTATTATAATGTTATATTGATACTGAAATAGTATACATAAACTTCAACACAATACCACGACCATGGGAACGATATCATCGCTCGTGCGTACGTACGGACTACCGTCTCCACGACGCGATGAGATTCATTCTCAATGATTAACCATTCATGAATGATTATGAAGTATATATAATAAATAATAATGCAATATATGACCTAATAATGATACTGGAATTACTTATATTTATATGTATGTCATCTACTTAATTCCACTCAATTCAATAAGGAAACGAAAACAGCATTCATGCGTACGTACGGACTACCGTCTCCATGAACGGTGTATTTCTTTCCATTTACTGATTTATTATATATGAGTATTATGAATATATATATATAAATCATGTTTTATATTCTGGAATTAAGTAATCATGATCTATGTAATCATATGAATAATTACAAGTTAAAAACACGAACGACAAATGAGACGATTTTACCCAAAACGCTACTTTAACATGAATTTACAAAAGAACGGGTAATATAAAGTCATAAGTGGACCATATATGATATAATAAGAATGAATATGATTCTGTAATAAGTCAATAACATGATTTAAATCATATACAGGAGGTTCGGACACTGACAAAGCAAGTCGGACCTAAGGTAAGGGAAATATCACAATCTCATTTTTATCCAAGATTGTTTATACTTTGGAATTTACTGGGGTGTATTTTATCATCCACATCCATGTTTCCTCAATATGTAATATTATTTCAATCCACCTACAATTGTTTAAACCCAATTTTACCCTTAGGTGAATTTTTAGTAAAGGATATGAAAGGAATCTTTTGTCATTTTTCGTACGAGGTACTTTTTTGACTTTTCCGAAAAAAGTACGAAGAATGTTTTTTTAACTTATACGGCACAAACGGATTTTTACGGTTTTATAAAGCCTTATTTTCATGAAGCATCCTCCAAAAGATTTCATGACTATTTTCAATAAAATCTCTTTCTTTTAAAATTGCTTGACATTTTGTAAAAAGAAATTGATTTTGAAGAAGAAAGGATATTTTCCTCAAGAATTCATTTCAAGTGTTTTATCAAAATTATTTTCCATCTAAGATAACATAGGGTTCTATTTTTATCCCTATTGTTACATTTATTTGATTATGTTGTGATGGAATTATTTTTATGAATTCCTTTATCTTATATGAATTGTTTTATGATGTCACGATGTTTAAGATTCCCATTTTTATTACATGGGTTATGCAATGATGTATGATTTATGATTTTGTGGCACACATAAGAATGGTATCATTATGAGATGGGTGGGACCTTTATCTCCCTCCAATTAATTGGGTAAATATTTTATATCTCATGAGATAGACATGACTGGAATGGTAGGTTATACCGGTTCAGTGAAACAGGACTGAAACGAGGGTGACTCGATTCAGAAAGGGACTTTGTCCACTAAGATAGTCTTGGAAATGAGTCATGACTAACAAGAAATGATTATCTATGATTATGTGTGTATGCCACAAAGTTTCATGTTTTAAGTTATGCTTATTTGTATTTCATTTCACTGCTATGATTTATCCCATGTTATGAAATTATGCTCTCTTTTGCAGGTTAAGATTTCCAAAAGTTATGTTCTTATGAATATGATGTGATTGATTTTCTTTTGTTTACCCTTACTGAGCATTTGAGCTCACCCTTTTATGTTTTCTTTTCCCCAGGATATAAATAATGGTTTTAGGTTAAAAAAAAGAAGGGAAGATCTTTATGGGAGATATTGAGGATCTTTCACCACGATTAGAAGATTACGTTCCGAGTTTCCAAAGACACTAAACTATTACGGTCCTTGTGTGTGTGTTTTTGTTATGTACTAAGTATTCCGCAAAAGTAATGTAAAGTCCATGTAAGTCAGGCTTCGGGTCTCTACAGGCGGTCTATCGTTTTGATGGGGAACTTGATTAGTGTTAAATATTGATCAATCATGTTCGATCACTTCTTTAGTGGACTAAATACAAGTCTATAAAAGGTGTTAGAGATTCAAGAATTCAAAAATTATGGGGAGATTGTCCATTGTGCCCTCAATGTTGAAATGAAGATCGGAGAATCTCAATGGTCTCATGGGCCTGGTGACAAAAATAGGAAGATAGCCTCTAATATGGGTTCTTGAGAAAATAAATATCATGATGGAAAGAAGATCTAATATACCAAGTATCAAAGTTGTGGGAAGAATAATCTTGGGAACTATCTAAAGGGAACTGAGAATTGCTTCGAATTTGGAAGAATGAGACATCTGAATAAAAACGGTTGAAGGGATTTAAAGAATCCAACTAATGTAGTAGAAGAAAGGAAGGTTCATATAAACAAATAGCCTATGTGTATTTGTTACAATAGCAAAGAATAAGGGAATTATGAAAAATATTTACCTAAGCCATGGGTTTTCTGAAGAAATAAACAACAACCTCAAAAAGAACATGGATGGGCTTATGCTATCACTACTATTAAGGTGGTGCTGGAAAAAAATGTGGTGATAGGTATTTTCGTTATTCATTAAAGAACAAAGAACACACTATTATATTATAGTTCTACATATTTTTTCATATCTTTCAAGTTTAGTAGAACTATTCAAACACCACATAAAACTTTTGTGGTTGGGTTATCTGTGAGAATAGAGAATGGGTAAATTATTGCATCGAAGGTTTATAATTCTTTCCTATTAAATGTGTGTTGATTTAAAGTCCTAGAAAATATCATGATAAATACTTTAGCTGAGTTTGATGTTATCTTAGGCATGTATTGTCTATATTTATACAAATCCAACATCATCTTTAGGGAAAGGGATATCACTCTTCCCATCCCAAGGCATCCTCCAATTTATTAAAAGTGTAAGGAGGAAGATGAATCTCATTAGGAATAATTATCTCAAGTGTGGATATTACTAGCTTTCTAGAAACCATATCTAGCTCAAATTAGTGAGACATAAGAGAGAATAATGTTCGAAGACATCTCATTTTAATGGATTATATTGATGTATTTCCTGAAAAATTTCATGGTCTTCCTCTTAATCGATAGGTTGGGTTCCCAGTTGAACATATTATTGGATATTTTCTTATATTAAAGACACCTTATATAATGGAAATCATTGAGCTGGAAGTGTAACACCCCGACCCCTCTAGACTAGAGCTGGTGCATTACTAATTACATGGTCATTATTACAAGGAATAAAATCCTGAAAGAATGATTATTTTAGTAGTCTTGAAGAAACTAGATACCTATATAGAACTTATATTACATTGGGAAAGGTAACAAAATAAAACACATAATGAAAACTAATATTTTTCATCTCTGAGAACTCAATAAATGGTCTCCTCTTCATAACTTGTTCAAGGTAAACAAATGAAAGGGGTGATCTCAAATTCTCAGTAAGGGTTAAAAATAGAGGAATCATTAATCAATAATAACTGAATCATAAACAATTAGGAATAATTATTATGTCATGGGGAGTAAATGAAGAAAACACGCCTTTAATAAACTGAGAGTGAAACTACATCCATAGGTTTTGTCATAGTGAAAACCTCATGGATAATAATAACTTAAAATGAATAAAGAGAATTATTATAAATTGAACATCATCTATCTGGCACAGGATACCACAATACCATATAAATTTTTTTATTTATGTGGGTATAAACTCATTTGATTTTTGGAAACAAACTCGTAGTGTTTGTTGCCAACTGATTTGTCTCATGAGACCTGTCGATGCATCAAGGGGATATAGCGGGCCACACCCACCGCTGCATGTCCAAAGCATTCTTTATAAATTGATTTAATACAAGTAAAATATTCCTTACCAATATCAGTATATATTTGACAATATAGATTCATGAAATTATGTTGAAAAAAATAAAGATACTTTTAAATGAGACCATTGAAAAATTATTGAAAAAATAATCTTTAAACATTTCAAAGTATCTCATACCACGTTTAAACATTCAAATCAAAATTCATTAGAATATCATGAGAATAAGAAGACACTTGATATTATATAACAAAGGGTAGTACATACACCACAATAAATAAATAATTGGTGAAAAATGAATATATCTCATAAAAGTTAATGTGAGATGAGAAAAATCCTTTTTTACTTTTGAAATAAGAGTTCTTTTGGAATATGATTTATATTTTCCATGAAATAATATTGTAAAAATTAATATCCCATAAAATAAAAGACTAGGACATTGAAATTATATTTTAGGCATAAATTATGTCCCACTGATGTGAAATCATGTAAAAACTGATTTTAAAGAATCTTTAGAATTAAAACATTTTAGGGCGGTTTAAAGAATTCATTAAATATATTTTATAGAAAAAAATGAATGTTTTATTTCATAAAACTAGAAATGAACCAAAATAGAATATAAAATGTGTGATTTAAAAAGATAAATATCGCTTAAAAACTATTATAGAGTGAACATCAAAATAGTTATGAATTTTAGAAGTTTATTGAATCAAGGATTCATTTTGGAAGAATTTTTGAAATATTATATTAAACATGTAACTTTACAAAAAATAAAGAAGGATTATTATTAGTACACATATATAGGACATTTAAAAAGAATTTATGTTGAGTTCATAAGAATAAAAAAGAATTTCATTGAGGTGAATATAGAATAAGTGCACCCCAAATGAAAAATGGAGGTTTGGGTGGAAAACCTCCATCAATTTGTAATCAATCGATTTGAATGCCGATAAAATAAGAATCAGAAAATGATACATTTAATAAAATGATAATAAGTAGATACATGATATGAAACATAAATGTGCAGTATACATACAACATAAACATTTAATAGTAGTGAATACAGAAAATATCACAAATATGGAAGTGAGATGAAGAAACCCCTTACCTTAAGTCCGGATGTGTTCCGCTCTTGAACTTAAGGTCTGAGAATATGAAATTATACTTATTAATAAATTATTTTATAACTTATTATAAATGTATTTAGTTTATCATAATTCGTATTAGTTCATTTATTCCCTTCTTGATAAGTTATTATATTGAATTTTGTCGTTCCGTAGTGTTCGTTTTCTATATTTTCATAACTGGTTCACTTGTTCTTAAGTAATGGAGTTCGTGTGGATTGGATGTAAATATCCAGAATTGAATTCAAATATTATTTATGATAATATATAGGTGTTATAGGTCATTTATATAATTTGGTTACATGGCATGGGGATGCATTTTTATATAGAACATTAATGATAACTATTTCATTTAATTTGTGGGTTATGATTACAACGAACTAATTTTTCTTTATAACTTGACAACATTCGTACTAATGGATTACAGAACCTTACATAGGGTATATTACATATATAATAATCTAGTTCAACCATAAAAATAACGGTTTCAGGAATAGAATTGAGAATGATAATAGAAATCGAAATCCCCTCGTCTATGAATGTGGTAAATTGACACATCGCGGATAGTGTTCTCGCTAGTAGGATAAAATAAGGTAAAAGGAAGATATTACGATCACTTATTCCACTATCATGAAAAAATTATAGTACATGTAAGGTACTAGAGTAATCACAACATTTGGATAAGGATAGGTAATAATAGAATAAGAAAACAAATGAACATGAAAGTAAATACAAGGAATTGAAAAGAGGAATTTACCTCTTGTACCAAACTTCGTTGAGAGCCTCTTTAAGAGAGAGTTTTTGGTATTTTTATAAGACGATGTCTTGGTGGACGTGGGAGAGGAGGTTTGGAGGATATTTGGGCAGAATTTGAAGAAGGAAAAAGGGTTGAGAGGAGTAAAGAGAAGAGGGAGTGTTGGAGGGTTTTTTAGTGGAGGGGAGAGGGGATTTATCAATTTTATATTCATTAATATATTATTTCTCCAAAATATAGGGAATAGTGAGTCTTACATGACTGTGAATAGTAATTGTATCTTGTGAATAAGAATCAATTGGGCTTACATCCACAGAACATCATACATGACTCTATAATTAGTTCATTTAGCTTATTTTGTAAATTATGGTATTTCACTATTAATAAAAAATTCATGTATTTCAAAAAAAATACCCAAATTTCAATGAAACCATTTTTCGACGTATATAATCCAAAATTGAAGTCCATTTTACAAAAATAATATTATAAATATGATTAATTTAATATTTAATTAATATCATAATTTATTCTAAAAAACAGTTTTAAAACATTTATTTACTTATTCCAAAACATAGGTATATCATTCTATAACTTGAATATAATTTATATAATATCATTGATAAGGTTACTATTGATTAGGGTATATCACTATTCATAAGGGTATGTTACTATTAATTAGGTTAGGTTACTATTCAAAAAAAATTATGTTTTTCTTATCAGACTCCAAATAACTTACTCATCGCAATAGTGTATGTCAAATTTTCAAAATTCACATCACAAAAGTGAAAACATAATTTTACTTGGATTGGTGATAAAAAAGTGGTGTTTTTTGAGACTGATTGATCCATGAATTCTATAATAAATCTATTTGTAAATTTTTGGGGTGGTACATTATCCCCTCATTATAAAAATTTCATCCTCAAATTTTGAAATTGATCTTTGAAATTTAATGGTTGATAGTTGAAAATTGCCTTATGGAAACCCACATAAAAAAATATGGTTAATAAAATATACTCCTAATAAAGGTCAATGGAGATGAGGTGGTCACCCCAAAATGTATTATTTAGAATGAGGTGACATTAATTGGAAGGAAAAAACCTGACATAGAAGAAATATCAAATTATAATGTTTTGATGGAACATGATAGACGGCATGTTCAGATGAATGTTTCTTACAACAAAACCATAAACTAATAAAATAAATTCATCTATATTATCAATGATTATGATAATATGAATTTTGTTTATTTAATACTATTTTCCTTGAGTTGAGGAATTATTCCACTCTATAAGAGTATAAATAAAAATTTCTACTTATAAACTCATCCTTTTATTTCATTTTAACTTTCTATACCTAATCACATAGCATGGGTTACTCCATTTGGTGAAGCTATACATTAAAATCTAAAATACCATACAATGATCAACTTAAACCGTTTCATAAATGGTTAATAAAATCCAAAATATAATGATTTAACACATTATTATAAAGTCCTCTAAATTTCCAAGAGGAAGTTATCATTAACCCTTAATCAACAAGAAGTAGCTCTAAAATTCACATTCCAAACATGTGAATAAATTCATCATATATCCTCTTGAAATACCATAATAAACATATTAGAAACATTCATTCTTATATATTCCTTAAGTAAGATACATGTTATTGGATATATTACTTAAATCCAAAAGTGTACTAAACTTCATTGATGATAACATAGACCACTTCTCGACAAGTCAATAATCAGTTCCAAGGTAGTCCATACTTATCTGAATAAATCATTTCTTCATCATTATCTCAACATTAGATATATATTAAAGGTATTCTTTCCCTTAATAAATTTTTTTCTAAAAGTTTAACTTTTAACTGAATCACTTTTCCTTTATAACATTCATTATATGACCTCAAATCCTTAATGAAAAAGTACTACAGTACAATCCTTATATATATAATATTCATACAACTAGTATGTTACTGACAAAACATACAGATGGCATGATTCTTGACTGGGAATATTAATCATTCTACTTCATCTGCGGTAGCATCGTCACTTGATCATTATCCAAAATCATCATTTGGGGTATATTCCTTTCACGATTGGGACATTGATTCGAATAGTGTCCCATATCCTTGAAATTGAAGCATTGTACTTAGGAAATTTTTTTGTTACCCTTTCAATCATGGAATTGGTGTCCTTTTTCTCCACACTAGTATCAAACACCCATTCCCTTCGAGCATTTACTAGGGTGACTCTTTCCATAGTTAGCACATGTGGGAAAACACTTCTTTCCCTTCTTCCCTTTATCCCCGTATCTATCTTCCATCCTATTATTATTTGTCTTCCCTTCAAATCCACAGGACTCAGATAAGTCTTTACATACCTTGTAAACACATGATATTATTTCATCATATTATGAGGATACATGGGAGAAAATCCTCCTTTGAAAATATGGCTTAAGACCATTAGAGACATGAACCTTCATAATCTGCACATCCCATGCATTGGTGAAGTTCTTGTTCCTTCTACTAGGTTCCATATATAAGCAGTTCCATATTATATATTAGATCATAATATTATGAACTCTCTATAAATATAAACATGGTATAATATATTGCATAAATTTATGCATCGTAAATCCTAGAACCATATACCTTGGTTACTTTTGGGACATAAATCCCTCACAATGGTCGGTAAACAAAATTTGAATTATCCTTAGAATATCACCTGGGAGTGTCAAACCAAGAGTGTAGAAAGGTCCTTTATTATGTATCAGGATACCATAGGTCAAGCCTGAAACTTTTTGTAGGAGTTGTTACTCCTAGGTACATCGGTGCCAGATCCACCTCTACTTGTTTGTATCCAACCACGGATATATTTTCTAGAAAGATCCACCTAATATATTACCAACCAAAATTATACGATGTTCTAGTTTGTTTATCCTCAAATAAAATCTTAGGGATTTGTTACCTATCCTACATTTTCTAAATCTAGTTCCCAATATTTCTACTATACTTCCTCTAATACCAACTGTAACACCTTGACCCCTCTAGACCGGAGCTGGTGCATTACTATTTACATTGGCATGATTACAAGGAATCAAATCCCAAAAGACCAAGTAGTTTACTAGTCTTGAATTAACTATATATATACATGTAAATCATATTACATTATTAAAGGTAATAATATATAACACATAACATAATCTAATAGACTGCATCCATGAGAACTCAATAAATCATCTCCTCTTTATAACCTATTGAAGGTAAACAAATGAAATGGGTGAGATCAAATGCTCAGTAAGGGTTACAAATAGAGGAATCATGAATCAATAATAATGAAATTATAAACAATTTGGCATATTCAATATGTAATGGTGAGTAAATGAATAACACATTCCTTTAATAAACTGGAAATGAAACTATATCCATAGGTTTTTTCATAGTTAAAACCACATGGATAGTAATAACTGAAAATGAATAAAGAGAATTATTATTAATTAGAAGTCATGTATCTAGAACATGATACCACACTACCATAAAAATGGTTTATGTCTGTGGTTATAAACCCGTCTTATTTTTGGAAACAAACTTGAAGGGTTTGTTGCCAACTGATTTGTCTCATGAGACCTAACGATGCATCGAGGAGCTATAGTGGCCCCCACCCACCGATGAATGTCCAAAAAATTATTTATACATATATTTAATACAAGTACAATATTACTTCTCAATATCTATATATAATTGATAATACAGATTCATCAAAGGATGTTGACATGAATAAAGATACTTTTAAATGAGACCATCTAATTTTTTTGAGGAAATTTTTCTTGAACATTTCAAAGTGTCACATACCAGTTTGAAACATTCAAATAATAATCCATTATAATATCACTAGAATAAGGAGACTCTTGAAATTATATAAAAAAGTGAAGTACATACACCATAAGAAATATACAAGTGGTGAACAATGAATATATCTCATAAAAGTTAATGTGAGATGATAAAAATCATTTCTTACTCTGGAAAGTAGAGTTCTTTTTGAAAAAAAATTATATTAGCCATGAAATCAGATTTTAAAAATTAATATCCTAGAAAATTAAAGACTAGGACATTGAAATTATATTTTTTTTCATAAATGATGTCCAACTGAAGTGAAATAATGTAAGACAGATTTTAATGAATCTTTAGAATTAAAAAATTTTCGGGCGGTTTAAAGAATTCATTAAAGAGATTTTAAAGCACAAAGGCATATTTTGTTTCATAAAAACATAAATGAACCAAAATAAGATTTAAATTGTTCAATTTAAAAATATAGACATGGATTGAAAAAGATTATATAGTGAACATCAAAATAGTTAAGGGTTTTATAAGTTCCTTGAATCAAGCTTGCATTTTAGAATAATTTTTGAAATATTATTTTAAAAATGTAACTTCCAATAAAATAAATACAGATTATGATTGGTACACATATATAGGAAATTCACCGATAATTTATGAAGACTACATAAGAATAAATAATAATTTCATTGAGGTGAATAGAGAATAAGAGAAACCTAAATGAAAAATGGAGGTTTGGGTGGAAAACCTCCATCAATTTGTAATCAATCAATTCAAATGCCCCAAAATTAATAATTATAAAATGATACGGTTAATACCATGATAATAAATAGATTCATGATATGAAACATCAATGGGTAGTATACATACAACATACACAAGTAATAGTAGTGAATACGGAAAATCTCACAAATATGGATGTGAGATGAAGAAACCCCTTACCTTAAGTCCGAATGTGTTATGAACTCAAGGTCCTGGAATATGAAATTATACTTGTTAATAAATTATTTAAAAAAAATATACATGTTTTTAGTTTATCATAATTCTTTTTAGTTCATTTTTCCCTTCTTGATAAGTTATTATATTGAATTCTATCGTTCCTCAGTGTTCGTTTTCTATATTTTCATAATCGGTTCACTTGTTCTTAAGTAATGGAGTTAAAATGGAATGGATATAAATCTAAAAAATTTATTTCTCATATTATTAATGATCATATATATGTGTTAGTGGTCATTTATATAATTTGGTTATGTGGCATGAGGATAATTATTATATAGATCAATAATGATTACTATTTCAGTTAATTTGTGCGTTTTGATTACAATGAACTCATTTTTCAATATATCATAAAAAAATTGTACAAATGGATTACAGAACCTCAAATAAGGTATATTACATATATAATAATCTGGTTGTACAATAACAATAATGGTTTCATGACCATAATTGAGAATGATAATAGAAATTGAAAGTCCATCGTCCTTGAATGTGGTAAATTGACACATCTCCGATGGTGTTCTTGCTATTAGATTAAAAGAAGGTAAAAGGAAGAGATTGCAACGTCCCGATTCCAGGTGCCACTCAACAGGTTCCCCTAACCCGGTTTTCCACGTGATCTCATGTGCATTTCCCCAAACTCCAGAGGTTGCCGAGTTGCAGCAAGGGCCTAGGTCTAATAGTGGGGAAACTATTCCCTCATTTGTGAAAGTGTAGCGCAGTGGAAAGATAAATAGCATACAACAAGAATAAGAAGTAAACAATAAATATATAACTGAAATGGATAACTGATGTAAAAGGAAACCAGCAGTCATATATATAAAGATGAAGCATATCACTATTCTATTAAAACAAACAAAACATGTTACACTGCAATAAAATTTAACTGAAGTAAAAGTACAGAAAAACAAAACAGAACAGCTAGTGACATCATGATCTTAAGCTCGGTCCCATGCTCTCCTACTCCTCAGCAACAATCAAGTACCTGTATAGGTACTCTTTCCCTATTGACACCTATAGCAATATAATCTGTTCGGGCCGAAGACATGACCCAAACATGGTGTGAGAAATAAATCTCAGTAGGCACCCACCAAAGGTTCATGCCCAACTCTCAGTGTAAAAGTGCAACAATAGTGTGCAATAGTAAATTCAATAAACTAAGAAGTACTCAAAATTAACTAACTTTACCATTTATATTGCCATTTTTAATAATAAATTTACCATTCAATATAATATATCACCTCAGTGAATGTTCTAAGTAAATAATCAGTGTCCTCAGATAGGCAAACTCTTACCCTCAGGTAAATAGAATCAAAACCCTCAGGTATCTGCCCTCAGGCATACGATGTGTCGCCCTCAGGCACAAAAGTCACATCCCTCAGGAATAATAAGTGTTGCCCTCAGGCCAAATAGAACATTTCCCTTAGGCTAATATAGTCATTCCCTTAGGCTATAGTAAAACACTTCCCTCAGGCATAAGTAACCGAACCGAGCCCAAATAATAAACATGCAATTTACATACCATTCATCTCAAGGAAATTCAATACACATTATGATTTTGGAATACCCTCGGGTATCCTGGCCAAATAGCTAAATAGAGGAACGCACCCCTGGGGTGGTCCTGGATCCAAGCAGTGATCCCAAACCGTAGTTTACAACCACATTTAATCACCTATACAATTGAAGGTATTTAAACAACCAAGGCATCAGCCACACGATACCCCAAACATGGGTTCGTAGCTCAATGGTACACAAAAATGAACATTAGTTGGAATTTAAACAACAGACCACCTACCTCGATCGCCCCTGATTATTATACATGACCGACGCTACTCGAAACGTCCAAGAACGTCGTAGATATAAGGTGAACATAACCTCGTTCAAACTCAAATAATATCCCTTAGAGGAATAATTGGAAAGAAATACCCAAGGAGAAGGGAGGGCTTACCCGTGCGGTTCCAACATGATTGGCGGAAGAGGGATCATATTCTCGATGCTCAATAGGTTGATACTCCAAGGCTCGGCTGTCCTCATGAGCACCCCTCTGGTTCTAAGATTCCTCTGTGAAAAAAAGGATGCTACTTCCCGATTTAAGCCAAAAAAACAGACTACACAGTTTGTACTTCTCAAGTACACAATGTTTACTTTCCATTTTTAACTGTTCCTACGACAGATTCTCGCCAGTGTGACATTTTTCATCTGTCAACATGACTACACGGCGTGTATTCTTGAGTACACAGTGTGTACTGTCGCTCAGCTGGCCACCGCCTTACTATTCACCTGCCGACTGACTACACATCGTGTAAATACAAACTACACAGATTGTAGTCGGTTTTTACACCTTTCATCGCCAGCATGGCTACACACCCTGTGTACTACTCCCACATGGCCAAAGTACACGGCGTGTGAAAAATTACACGGCGCGTACCCACCAAATTTGTGATTTTTCGCCATTTTCCATATTTTCTGAAAAACACTTAAGGAAAAGTGAAAAGAAGAGACATGTACCTCAAGAATAAGAGCCATGTTCTTATAAACATCCCCACTTAAATAAATTCTTCCCCGAATTTCCCTTCCAAGGGTGGTGAAGATAAAGCTCAGAAAAACTCGGGCCACTGAGCACGTACGTCGGTCTCCCGCTCCTAGGTTTCATCCTATACTTGGTCATGCTGCCATAGCACCTGTATGATAGGAACTGACTGGCCTTAGAGAACCTTTGTGCTCCTATCCACAATACGAATCAGATGCTTCTCAAAGGATGCATCAATATGAAGCTCAACCTCCCCGGGCTAAAAGACGTGAGATAAGTCTGAATGATAACGGCGCAAGTGAAATACATGGAAGACGTCATGCATGGCCCAGTACCTCTATGGTAACTAAAACCGGTGGGAAACTGGCCCGACTCCCTCCAGAATATCAAATGACCCCACATACCTCGGTGAATGTTTACCCTGTCTTCTGATCCACCTGTGTCCCAACCTCGGTGAAACATGTAAGAAAACCTGATACCCAACCACAAACTCCAAGTGTCGTCTGTGGCGATCAGCATAAGATTTCTGACGAGACTGCACAGTATCCATCTGCTTCTGAATCAACTGGACCTGCTCAGAAGTCTCCTTCACAAGCTTTGGTCCCAGTAAGGCTGCCTCACCTGCCTCCAACCAGCACAAATGTGATCGACATGAACTACCGTATAAAGCCTCGTAAGGTTCCATCTTAATAGTATCTTGAAAACTATTATTATAGGAAAACTCGAATAAGGGTATATGCTTCTTATTAGATCCCCCAAAGTCTAGGACGCATGCCTGCAACATGTCCTCAAGCACCTGTATAGTACACTCTGACTGGCCTTCAGTCTGAGGGTGGTAAGCTATGCTCAGAAGCATCTGTGTACCCAGTTCCCTCTGAAAACACTGCCAGAAACGAGACATAAAATGAGCGTCCCTATCTGAAATGATAAAACGAGGGACCCCATGAAGACGTACAACATCTCGGATATACAAATTTCCAAGCTCGTCAACTATGAAGGTCTCATTGATTGGAAAAAAGTGAGATACCTTTGTGAGTCTGTCCACAAAAACCCACATGGCATCATTGCCTCGAGGTGACCTCAGAAACCCAGTCACAATGTCCATCACGAAATCATCCCATTTCCCCTCCAGAATGGGTAACTATTGTAATGGTCCAGCTGGTCTCTGATGCTCTGCCTTCACCTGCTGACAGGTGGAACATCTCATAACAAAACCAGCTACATCTCTCTTCATACCCTACCACCAATACTGACGTCTCAAGTCACGGTACATTTTGGTAACTCTGGGATGAATTGCACAAGATGAATCATGAAACTCCCACATAATCTCCTCACGTATATCCCCTGGAACCCACACTCATCCATGGATATGCAGAATTTCATCATCGCTTGTCATCCAACCAGGAGGAGGGTCCTCACTTGCCACCGACTCTCGTAGAACTAGGCCTTCTAAATCAGATAGCTATCTCATCCTCACTATATCTAGGAGGGTAGATGTCATAGCTAAAGATGAAAGATAGGTTTTCCCCTTTCTGTCGTGCACCTCAAAATTCATCTCAAAGAATAAATCCATAAGCTGCCACTCACCACTGGCCTCCAGCACAGCCTGTATCTAAGTCTTCCTTCTCAGTGCAACAGCAACTACGTTACCCATACTAGATGTATATGCAATCTGAAAATCTATGTACTGAAGGTATTCAACCAACCTTCACTATCTCAAGTTCAAGTCACGCTGGGTAAAGATGTACTTGAGACTTTTTTGGTTGGTGAAAACCACAAAATTCTCTCCCAAAAGATAATGTATCCAACAACACAATGCATGAACAACTATAGACAACTCAAGATCATGCGTCGGGTAATTCCCCTCACGTGGTCTCAACTACCAAGACCCGTACGCAACAACTTGATCACCCTGCATCAACACTACTCCCAGCCCAATACCTGATGCATCATAGTAAACTATATAGCTCTTCCCCTGATCTGGAAGTATTAGGATCAGTGCTGATGTCAACTATCCCTTCATCACTTGAAAGGCTGTCTCGCAAGCCTCTGTCCAAACAAACTTCACACCCTTCTTAGTCAAACCCTTCAATGGTGCTGATAAGTGGGAGAAGTACTAGATAAAGCATTTGTAGTAACCATCCATCCCTAAGAAAATTCGTATCTCAAACACATTCTTAGGATTCTCCTAAGAAACTACTACTCTCACCTTCTCTGGGTCTACTACAACTCCTACTTCTGAGATGATATGACCCAGAAAGTGTGTCTGGTCCATCCAAAAGTGGCACTTTGAGATCTTAGCATACAACTTATTCTCTCTCAGTGTACTCAGTACGATCTCAAGATGAGTTTCATGGTCATGTAGATTGTGAGAGTACACGAAGATGTCTTCCATGAATACTACCACAAAAGAATCCAGATAAGGATAGAACAAATGATTCATCTGATCCATGAAAACTGCTGGCATGTTCGTGAGTCCAAAAGGAATAACCAAGTACTCATGCAGACCATATCTTCTCTGAAAGGCTGTAGGTGGTATTTATGATGGTCTCACGTGCAGATGTGGTACCCTAATCCCAAGTTATTATTTGAGAATACTCGCGCTCCACAAAGTTGATCAAAAAGATCATCAATCCTAGGTAAGGGATATCGGTTCTTAACCGTCAACTAATTTAGCTTCCGATAATCCACACAGAGTCTGAGGGTACCATATTCCTTCTTCGCAAAGAGGACTGGTGAACCCCAAGGAGAAATACTGAGTCGAATGAAACCCTTTTCCGGTAACTCCTCTAACTTCCTCTTGAGCTCCTGCAACTCAAGTGTGGCCATTCTATAAGGAGGAATGGACACAGGTGCTACCCCTGGCATGAGATCAATAGAGAAATCCACCTCATGATCTAGAGGTAGACCTGAAAAGTTGTCTGGGAAGACATCCCTGAAACGATCAACGACTGGAGGAAAATCCTTCTGACAAGTCCCCTGGTCGTCCAGATATAAGCTCACAATCTGGGTTGTGACTCCACCTCACCCACAATGCTTTGGTCGAACTCGACTCGCCTAAAAATCCCATTCTCCATTGTATAGGAACTCTCCACCCTCTGGTGTTGTGAAATGCACCCTGCGACGATAGCAGTCTACAAAGTCTTGAATGGAAACAAACTAGTCCATCCCGAGAGTGACATCATAGCTCATCATATCCAAGACCTAGAGGTCCCAAAGTATGTGACACCCACAAAATTCAAGGGGAAACTCCCTGAACTGACACACACTAGTTGTTCTAGTCCCCAACGGAGTGTCTAGCGTCATAACATCAGAAGAAGTAGAATCACAGAGGCCAAGGCTCTCTACAATAGTCATAGATACAAAGCTATGTGTAGCACCTGTATCAAAAAAGTACTTAAGATAAGACAGAAGAAACTAGAATAGTACCACTAACAGTAGAAGGTCCGGGAACCTACTCTTTTTGGGTCTATTGAACTGCATATGCTTGCCCAGTGTCGCGGCCCTATGACACAGCATGACTACCCTGAGCAGTCCCACCCTGCTGCCTCTGAGATAATGGTGTCTAGCTACCATGACCATGAACACATCTCTGCATGCATGCACTAGCGTATTCTAGTTTCCCGACTCGTAAGAAGCTACTGGTCTTGCTCCCGCACGCGGAGTCTGCACAGAACTCCTCTCACTAGCCACTGGTGGAAACTTCTTGCAAAAGCGCTGTAGATTCCCCATCTTTCGGTAAGCTCGGCACTCCGCTGGGTCACATGGACATTGTGGTATCTTGTTCTCCTCCTTACCACACTGGTAGCACCTGATATGGCCACCAGAAACATTCTACTGGCTGGTAGTGCCACCGTGAGAGAATCCCATCTGTCTCTTCCTCTTACTGGTAGAAATAGTACAAGAAACTGGTGTTCAACTACCCTAGCACACACCACTGGCTTCCCGTAAGTTCCTCTCGGTAATCAGTGCCTAGTTTACAATAGCATGTATAGTAAGAAACCTAAAAACATTCACCAGTGTGCGAATGTCATATCGAAGACCATCCTCAAAGCATCTAGCCCTCAACGTCCCATCACCCACTTGAATAGGTGCAAAACGCTAAAGCTCAGTGAAACGAGTAGAATAATCCATCACCGACATAGTTCCCTGCTGTAGATTCATGAAATCTAGAGCTCCATCTGCACACAAAATCTCTGGGAGGAAGAAGTCATAGAAATCTGTCTGAAAATCTTCCCACGCCATGTCTTTGTGATTCTCTAACTGGGTGGTAACATCCCACCACCTCTTGGCGGAATCACGTAGCATATAAGTTGTGAGCTTGACCCTCCACCCTAGAGACATCTCAAGAGGCTCGAAAATAGTCTTCAATGAATCCATCCAAGACTCCACAGCCTGGGGTCCACCATCCCCTGAAAAGGTTGGTGGATGCTGCTGCTTGAAGATATGAGTCCGATCAGCCATATATGTGGTGGCCGAAAGTGCTCCCTAAAAGTTCTGCATGAACAGCATGAACCCTTCATGGAACTGTGCTTCCGTGCCTTTGTCCGGTATAACGGATGGTGATTTATATGGCTCTACTTGAGGATCCATTGGTAGCCCATGGCCTACTATCGCTGGAGTATAATCGTTACTGCTATTGTGGATAACAACGCATGAACATCTTGGTGGAATGACTCTACAAGGTCAAAAAAAACGCCTTAGATTCAAGTTTATCCAAGACTGAAAATGAGTAGATCAAAAGGGGAACAGGAGGAAGAATGCATTCAAAAATTTCAAAGCAAGACTACATGACATGTACATTAATCTACATGGCATGTACTTTACTTTTCTTATCCTGCTCGGGTCCTTCTACACAGCTAATCCACACGGCTCTCGTTGAACAAGACTACATGACATGTATATCATCTACATGGAATGTATGGTTTAATTTCTTACTGCCCGTGTCATTCTTGACATGGATGGCTACTCGGTCGACACTACTTGGCGTGTCACACCTACACACAATGTGTAAACCACCCCATTTCCCCAGCCACACGGCCAAGTCCACACGGTCTCTCACCACTCAATACTTCACGGTGTGTCCCACAAGAACATGGCATGTACAAGGTAGGGTAACACCAACTCATGTTGTTTGCTACATGGCCGGGTCCCCATTTTAGAGTACACGGCATGTTCCACAGTGGAAATGGTGTGTATTTCTTAAGGTTTCCTCCACCCGTGTTGTTAGTTACACGATAGACACTGGGTCAACACTACCCAACATGTACAAGCAGTAGACAACATGTTCCCCCAAGATATTCCCTACCCCGTGTCCCTGAACACACGGTCTATGACACGGGAAGAGAATACATGGTGTGAAATTTTGGTACACGGTGTGTACTTAATTAATTTTTTTTCCATTTCTTCTCGAATAGAAGAACACACGATGTGTGACTATAGAAATACACGGCGTGTTCACTGGGTTTTCTGAATAGTATGTCTCAAAAACTACTCCGGAGCCCAGAAAAAACACTGAAAACAACACCTATGTTCCATATTCCGATCCGCAAGGGTCCATACTCCCTGTGAATCAATGTTTGGCATCTTATACATGTTATACACAAGTAAACAAGTCAATGATCCACCAAATTCTGGTCACTGAGGGACCATACTCCCCAAAAACCAAAGTTTGGCATCCATCCTATCATCAGGATCACAAAAAAAATACCCTATCACATAGAAGGTATTTATCAAAGCAGTTATCACAACAACATGCTTTTCTAGCACAATAACTATCACAAAAACATGCAATTTCTAATGCGCCTGCATGGCATGGAACTATGCATGGCATGCGCCTAAATGATGAATGAGATGACATACCCTCATCTCATCGGGTTGAAACTAAATATAACCCATGAATAAAATATAAACAGCACAATACAAGTGCGACACCCAATGGTGAAAATCAAATAAACTTTAAAATTACGAAACCAGTAAAATAGCAATTATAAGGTAATTTGGCTTTTCCCTGTACACGGGTTAGCTACACCTGGGCATCACTTATTACTGAATACCTTGTCCATCGTATCCATGACTAAGGTTCCAAATAGTAAGTCAAAGAAAAGTAACTAATCTGATACCACTTTGTAACGACCTGGTTCCTGGTGCCACTCAACAGGTTCCCCAAACCTAGTTCACCACGTGACCTCAAGCGCATTTCCCCAAACTCCCAAGGATACCGACTAGAAGCGAGGGCCTAGGTCTGATAGTGGGAAAACTATGCCCTCATTCGTCAAAGTGTAGTGTGGCAGAAAGATAAATATCATACAACAAGCGGAAGCAGTAAACAATAAATATATAACTGAAAAGGTTGAATGATGTAAAAGGAAACCAACAGTCATATATATAAAGATGCAGAATGTCACTATTCTATAAAAACATCCAAAACATGTTATGTTGAAATACAATACAACTGAAGTACAAGTACAGAAAAGCAAAACAGAACAGCCATCGTCATCACGAGCCTAAGCTCAGTCCCATGCTATCCTACTCCTCAGAAACAATCAAGTACCTATATAGGGACTCCTGACCCTATCGACACCTGCAGCAATATAATCTATTTGGGCCGAATAAATGACCCAAACAGGGTGTGAGAAATAAATCCCAAAAGGCACCCACCAAAGGTCCATGCCCAACTATCAGTGTAAAAGTGCAACAACAGTGTGCAATAGTAAATGCAATAAACTAAGCAGTACTGAAAAGTAACTAGCTTTACCAGTTATATTTCCATTTTTAATATTCAATTAACCCTTCAATATAAGATATCACCTTAGTAAATGTTCTAAGTAAATAGTCAGTGTCCTCAGACACACAAACTCTTACCCTGAGGTAAATATAATCGAAACCCTCAGGTATCTTCCCTCAAGCATACGAAGTGTTTCCCTCAGGCACATAATTCACAGCCCTCAAGCATAAGAAGTGTTTCCCTCGGGCAAAATGGAACATTGACCTCAGGATAATATAGTCATGCCCTTAGGATACAGTAAAACACTTCCCTCATGCACAAGTAACCAAACCATTCCCAAAGCATAAACATGCAATTTACATACCATTCCTCTCAAGTAAATTCAATACACAATATGATTATGGAATACCGTCTGGTATCCTAGCCAAATGGATAAACAGAGGAACACACCCCTAGGGTGGTCCTGGATCCAAGCAGCGATCCCAAAGAGTAGTTTACAACCACATTTAATCACCTATACAATTATATGTATTTAAACAGCCAAGGCCTCAGCCATACGATACCCCAAAAATGGGTTTGTAGCTCAATGGTACACAAAAACGCACAACAGTTGGAATTTAAACACAAGACCACATACCTTGATCACCCCTGATCGGTATATGTGAACATCGCTCCTCGAAAAGTCCAAGAATTTCGTAGATATGAGGTAAACATAACCTTTTTCGAACTGAAATAACTTCCCTTAGAGGAATAATTGGCAAGAACTACACAAGGAGAAGGGAGGGCTTACCCGTGCGGTTCCAACGTGATCGACATAAGCTAGATCAAATTCCCAGTGCTTGATTTGTTGATCATCCAATGTTCAGCCATCCTCCTGATCTCCCCTCCAATTTTAAGCTTCTTGTATGAATAGAGGAGGCTACTTTCCAATTTAATACAAAAAATACAGACTACATGGCATGTACTTTTCAAGTACACGGTGTGTACTTTCCATTTTTAACTATTCCTATGGCGGCTTCTCACTAGCTTGGCATTGTTCATCTCTCGACATGACTAAACAACATGTATTCCTGAGTACATGGTGTGTACTATCTCCCCACTGGCCACCGCCTTACTATTCACCTACCAACTGACTACACGGCATGTAAATACAATCTACAAGGCGTGTAGTCGGTTTTTACACCTTTCATCGCCAGTAAGGCTACACAACCTATGTACTCCTCCCACATGCCCAAAGTACACGGTGTGTGAAAAAGTACATGGCGTGTACCCCCAAAATTTGTTATTTTTCCCCATTTTCCATATTTTCTCAAAAACACTTAAGGAAAAGAGAAAACCAGAAACTCGTACCTCAAGAATAAGAACCGGGTTCTTACAGAGATGATGATAAGTTATTCCACTATCAAGAAAACATTTTAGTACATGTAAGGTACTAAATTCATCACAAAATTTGTATAAGGATAGGTAATAATAGAAATAGAAAACAAATGAACTCGAAACAAAAGACAAATAATTGAAAAGAGGAATTTACCTTAGTACCAAACTTCCTTGAGAGCCTCTTTAAGGGAGAGGTTTTGGTTTCATTATGAGACCATGGTTTGATGGATGTGGGATAGGAGGTTGGGAGTATATTTGGATAGAATTTTGAGAAGGAACAAGGCATGATAGGAGTGAATAGAAGAGGGAGTGATGGGGGGTTTTATAGTGGAGGAGAGAGGGTATTTCTAAATATTATATTCATTAATTTATTATTTCTCCTAAATATAGGGAATTGTGAGTCTTCTATGACTGATAATAGTAATTGTATCATGTGAATATGAATAAATTGTGCTTACATCAGTAGAACACCATAGAAGAGTCTATAATTAGTGTATTTAGCTTATTTTGTAAATTATGGTATTTCACTATTCATCCCAAATTCAAGTATTTCAAAAAAATCCCAAAAATTCACCTCAACCATTTTTTGATGGGTAGAATCAAAAAATGAATTCAATTTTTCAAAAATAATTTTATAAATATGATTAATTTAATATTTAATTAAAATCATAATTTATTCTGACAAAATAATTTTAAAACATTTATTTACTTATTCGAAAACATAGGTATATCGTACTCCAACATGAATATTATTTATATACTATAATAGGTAAGGTTAATATTCATTAGAGTATATAACTACTCATATGGGTATGTTACTATTCATAAGGGTAGGTTACTACTCACCAAATATTATGTTTTTCTTATCAAACTCCAAATAACATACTTATCACAACCATGTATGTTAGATTTTTGAAATTCACACCACAAAGGTAACAAACATATGTTTACCTATATGGTTATAATAATTTGGTGTTTATAAAGACTCAGTGATCCATGCATTCTATAATAAAACTATTTTTAAACTCTTGGGGTGTTACAGGAAGAGAAGAAGAATAAGTTACAGGAGAATCTGCAAAAGGGTTTTATACGCACGAGGGCTTCACCATGGGGTACCCGAGTCTTCTTTTTCAAAATGAAGGATGGTTCAATCCACCCTTGAATTGATTATCTTGATCTCAATAAAATCATGATAAAGAACAAGTATCCCCTACCTCTGATAGATGAATTTTTTTAATATCATTATGGGGACATTTATTTCTCTAAGGTGGACCTTCGGTCGGGATATCACCCATTAAAGGTGAGGAAGAAATATATTCCCAAAAATACATTTCGAGCAAGGTATCAACACTATGTGTGTAGAGTGATTCCACTCAGAATCACTAATTCTACATAAATATTAATGGATTTAATGATTATTGTCTTTGGAACGGTGGGGATTCACTCCCCACCCCTAGGACGTACATAACTGGCAAACTTCAACCCTTAGTGAAGGGAAGGCACTGGTAATTCCATATTGAGATGGGGTTATGGAGTGATTCAGTTAATGGATCATGCTATTGTGGCTCTATGAAGAAGCATTAACTATTATCATACCAATGAGAATGAGAATGAGTTAAAGAAATAAAACATTAGGCACCATTTGAGGGACCTTCAAATCACTTTGTACGATCCTGGGGGGATTAATGGATGAATGGGGTGAAAAGTAAGAGATCCTGGAAGGAGGTTCTTTATGAAGAGGATGGGTTTCGTGAAGCTTGGGAGCTTCGCAGAGTGTATGGGTTCCATGAAGGGATGGCCCTTCACGAATGAATGTTTATTCACGAAGGAAAGTGTATTCATGAAGGAGGGGGTCTTTGTGATGGGGAGACTTTAACAGATAAGAGATTCACCTCAACAAACAACTATTTCTTTGGAGTGTGGTTTGTGAAGGTACTACGCTTTGCAAAACCTCGAGCACCTTGAAGGGACCCCCTTCGTGGTGAAGTTCAAGTGCCTTCGTGAAGGGAATCACCACTACAGGTGGAGGATGGGAAGAACAAAAATAGGTATGACTTGCAATAGCCAAATACCATTGCTGATCCATCTGTGGTTTTCGTGAAGGTACATGAGAAAATAGAGCTTAGAATAGGAAAGGGTGGAGTAATAGTGGTTTGAGGTGGGGGTGAGCCATCTATTTATAGGAAATAAAGGCTGGAGAGGGTTAGAAAACTCACTATGGAGAGGAGTGAACCCATAGAGAGGAGGAGCTACATCAGAATGTGTTGGCCTCACAGTGGGCATGTGACACTGCAGAGAGGATAGCCAAAGTGAATAGTTTGGAGTGGGATGCGAAGATCAATGATTACATAGAGAGAAAATTGTTGTGGGAATTTAGTAGACTCATTGATGGTGTGGGACATTGTGGAAATGATCACGGCGGTGGCCTTGCGGAGGCAGGCTAACCATGTGAAGAGATTTGCAAAGGAGGCCTTTTGGAACAATTTTAGAGATTTGGGGACCCTATTGAGTGCGGATGAACTCTATATTTCCCAAGATTTTTTATCCTAAGAAGAAAATTGTTTTGACACTGATAGAAAAAAATACCACTGTTGAGTTCATAATGTTGGGTTTCCCTAGGCGAGACCTAACATTAGCCGGTGCATGTCAGTTGTGAAAAATAGTTTTAGGACATTTTATTGATTAAAATAAACTATGAGTTTATTTTATTTTAATGTTATGTTGATACAGTGACACTACATAATTTAAATAAAGATAAAGGAAGGGACCCATAGTTATCCTTATAACCATGTAAATTCTTTGGAGGCTCTAGAGAGAATCCATAGATTATTCACTCTACATAGATGAAAAACATTGGGATCAGAGATTGTTATTAACAGATCACAAATGACAATAAAACCTCAACAAAGAGAAATATATATACATAGTAGGGAATTTTATTTATGATTTCATTTCCCCAATAAATATTTCCTTGAATATCATGGGTCAATCCACAAAAATATTTATTTTTGGTTCAATCATTTTTGTAGGATGGGTTATTGTTGTGGGATTATCAGGTGATTAGTTTATCCTCTTCGATTATGCTTCTAATGAGAATGAATCGAGGCTGAAAAAACAATTTCTATGGATTTTTATTCAAGTGTTATTGTGATTCCACTCCACCGTCATTGGTGTTATTATTGTTGGATCCTCATGATTGCAACTCGACATCCCAGGAGGCTCAGAACATGATCAGAACTGCAGATTGGAGGCAAGATGAAACATAGGCATGAGCAGTGTTTCTTAGGACCCGAGGACTATATACGTGTTTTTTAGGAGATTATATCACTATATAAATAACATAATACCATGGAAGAAAGGTAATTGGTGTCCATTTTTGGTGGTGTAAAATAGTTTCGTGGCACATCCAACGCCACAGGATGCGATGGGGTGGCCACGTGAACTGACAACAGTCATCGGAGTAGACCTCGTGAGCTTGACCAACCCTGTAAGTATATTGGGATAGAACCCATGGGTAGGGATAGACCTGAGTATGACCTAGGTGGCTGGACTAGGCCACGATCGACCATTGAGGTCAACTGTGACCCACATTCAACCACCGTACCACACAGTTAACTATTATGGCATCTCGAGATGTTGCATGGTGGTCAGTCACCGTGACTGGTCCACTTCCCAATGAACACCCTTCTAAAACATTCAAACAACCATAAGTTTCAAACCGAATATCTGTTTGATGATTTGTCTATGGAGTTCAAACCCTTATGATGAGATTTTCATTTAGAGATATCATATGTGGAATTTTTGGTAGTTTTCATACAACCTAAGGGCTTGAGTAGTTAGTTCCCCAAAAATAACCACCCTTTGAGAAAATATTTTTTGTGGCTGGCTGGGACATAAAGACTATGTGTCTTATAGAGACTGTGTGTCTTATAGAGACTATGTGACTTATATAGATTGTGTGTCTTATGGATACTATGTTTCTTGTTGAGACTTTATGTCTTATTGGATTGATTATATCTTGATATTCTTGATATACTTGTTTTATATGTATATCTATGTGGAGATTAATATTATTTCTTTCATGGAATGTCCTTTTTGGCATTCTCTTGTGGTATTACTTCTTGGTATATTCTTTGTGGTATTTTTTGTCATATTCCTTTGTGGCATTTCCTTCATTGTATTCCCTTTATGGTATTCATTTGTGACTTTGTGGTGCCTAACTGAGTATTGTTTTAGATAAACCTTCATGGGATTTTCCCATACATGTCATGTCGTGTGATAAAGATCGACCCTTTGAAAGATTTCTTAATAGACCATGACTAGGCAGTGCCTTTTGATATCGTGTAGGCGAAAAAGTTTTCTAGAAGATTTTAAGATGACATTCCAGGTAAATATTACTTTACAAGTTGAACATGTGGCTACGGACACTTTTATTTTAGTGGGATTTGTTTGGCCAAATTTACATTCTTGTACTTTCAATATTATACTCTAGTTGTGGGGAATAGTAGTCTATAGGAATTTTTTACTTAAGGTATTTACATTTCAGTATTTGTCACTTTGATATAGGTGTGTGCATATAGGTACTTAGGATAATGTCTCCAATTTGTGGGATATGTCTAATCGATTTTAGTCACCAGCCCCTTTCCTATTATAGGAGGGATTGGGGTAGACATGATACGGGAACCTTTGGGATGACTTGTGATAGAGTGGTATCAGAGGTGGTCAGTTCTACTTTAGGACCAATAGTCTATGACGTTGTTTTGGGAGGAACAATTTTATGTGTTTTGAGTCAGTTTTTAGGACAAGGACTACAATTTAGGTGCAGAAGCTGACATATTCATACAACCACACTCTAAATACTTACATTTCAACTTGAAACATGAAAACACTAGTTTAAGGAGAAATAAAATTGCATGCATTATATCGTAATCGGTTGTATATTCGATATCCTTCTTGATTCAGCTCTCTAAGTATCTTCTATTGACCATGGTACATCTTGTTTTATTCTAGGATGAATCCATGTAGTCAGCCATCCAGTATTACATTGCATGATCAGAAGGATGATCCGCCTAACGAAGAGGAATCAATATTGGGTAATTTACCTATGATAGCACCTCTGAGTTGTTTACCATCTATAACACCACCCATCAATAAGTATCTACTACTAGAACTACTAGATGGGGATGAATGTAGACTGAGCACATTGCACATGTTTTATCAGAAAATACCTCCTAGGATTCAGTGTGAACTAGACCTATAAGAAGCTAAGGATTGGATGGAGGCAGATAATCTTGTCTTCTTACATGTGAGGATGCCTTCCAACCGGATGAAAATCCATTCCATAAGTCTATTTCAGGGCTCTGTAGGCTGATAGTGGAGCTTAGTGAACTAGACATATTATGTGATGACCCTATCATGGGAAGAAGTCAATGATATATTAAAAGAGGAGTTCATTCCAGCCAAATTATGGTCAGTGTTCATAGAAGAGATTCTCCAACTATAGCATGGGAAGTCAGATGGTTGCATAGTATTCAACGAGACTTACCGATCTTTCACTCTACTCCATAGATATGGTACGATACCCATTTTTCAGAGCTCAGTCCTTCATCTAGGGATTATAATGAGAGATCAAATAATCCATGATATCCCATAGAATTACTACTTATTCCTAGTGTAGTTGATAGATACCTAATAGTGGATACCCTTCTAGAAATGTAGGAACCATTAGTGGGAGCTACTAGTAGGAACTAGGTTTCTGAGACCTCAGTAGTAGGTAACCGACAGAAGTCCTAGGGACCCAATCTACTCAGTCCCTTTAGGATACAATCCTAGGACATTGTATCATTGATGTATGGATCCTAGGGAAGCTCACATCATCTACGAGACAAGTTGTTCTACTTCCATGATATTCGAGGACATATTGCATGAGATCACATGACCTATCATATGGACGATCAAGAAGATGGTCGAGGGGACACTAAGGTTGAGGTGGAGGTAGGATCAAGGTGGTATGTAGGGTTGCTGATATGGAAGGGGAGCAGGAATGGGGAGAATAGGTGGTCAGAGGTTCTAGATATTACCACCACCACCTCCCAGGTGGTCCATGAGAGGCTTAGGGAGCCAGTGGACATGGATGAGGCCAGCTATAAGCAACAGAGGCTTTTGAACATGATACTCCATATATAATTAGAGGTATTATCTCTATCATTTCCACTATAGATATTGTTTTCATAGACACATGTTCTTTTTACTCATTTCTTTCCATGATCCTTGTTTGAGACTCGTAGATTCCATTTGTATCATTGACTTGACCATTATACTCAGACACTCCTATAGGTCGATATTTGATGATTGAACACTAGTTATGATAGTGTGAAAATATTTTTGGGGGTGAGAGTTTCAGTTTGGATCTCTTGGTAGCATTGTCTAGGTCTTATGACATCATTTTATGCATTGCCAAGTTATCCACAATTCCGACTCAAATTGATTGTTTTAGGCATAGAGTGTGGTGTGTCCATAGTGATGGGACCCAGTTTTCATTTTTTGGTGAAAAGTAAAGAGAGGAAGAATTGCATGGACTCACACATATGAGGGTGAATCTAATCTCTCATTAGTTTCTAGACTAACCCATGGTAAAATGGATGATTTGAGTCCATAGTTTCCTATAGTGGTGGAAATGTAGGAGGAAATCCTTCCAGATGATGTTCTAGGATTACCTTCACATGGGGAGGTAGATTTGTGAATTAATCTATACCTCGGGATGGATTTGATATCCACACCAACATATCAGATGACTTCTTCAGAGCTTCATGAGCTGAAGGTGTAGTTGGAGTACTTGTAGAGGAAGGACTTGGTGAGACAAAAGGTTTCACCCTGTGAAGACCCAATTTTTTTCCAAGAAGAAAGATGTGATCTTTTGGTTATATGTGTAATTTCAATGCCTAAAATTGGTGGCCATGTAGAATATGTATCCACTACCGAGGATATATGACCTATGAGATCATTTGAAAGGGGTGTAGTGGTCCTCTTTGATTGACCTCAAATGTAGCTATCACCAACTATGAGTACGGGATGAAAATATATCAAAGCTGAACATCAAATGTATTTATAGCCACTACTAGAATATGGTCATGCCATTTTGTGTGATGAACTCCCTTGTAGTGTTCATGGGGATAATGAAGCATATCTTTCAGCCTTACATAGACCTGTTCATAGTTGTATTCATTAATGACATCCTACTGTACTCAACATATGAAGAAGAGCATGCGAGACACTTGAGGATGGTCTTGGACACACTTCAAGAGAACCAGATTTAGATAAAGATCTTGAATTGTTAGTTCTGTATTTGGGATGGCTATTTTATCGGAGATAGCATTTCCTAGGCTAGAGTCGCAGTGCATCCAGTGATGATTGTGGCAGTTCTTGCTGAGGAGCCATCCAAGTTATTTACTGAGGTGTGGAGATTCCATGTTTCTATTGGGTACTATCAGAGGTTTGTAATTGAATTTTTAAGAGTTGTAGAATCCTTGATAGTTATGAAAAGAAAGGGAAATCCTTTCACATGGATGGATAAGTTCCAGGATATTTTTCAGTAGTTGGGGCAGATATTGACAAGAGATCCCATCTTAAGATTTCTAGAGGATGGTACTAAGTATGTAGTGTTTTGTGATGCATCAAGAAAAAGTCTTGGATGTAACCTAATATAGGGAAAATTAGTGATTTCTTATCATTTATTCCATTTGATACCACATGAGTAGAACTGCATGATCCATGATCTTGAGTTATCAGAGGTAGTCTTAACATTGAATATGTGGAAACACTATCTAAAGGGATACCAGTTTATCATATACTCTAACCAAAAGAGTCTCACCTATATATTATCTAAGAAGGGAATTAACATGAGACAGAGGAGGTAGATGGAGTTCCTCTTGGACTATGACTTCGATATTGTCTATACTCATGGGAAGGGGAATGTGGCGACAGATGTTCTCAGGAGGAGATCCAGGTTGCATTTTCTGAATACAACATTAGAGTAGTTTTCCCCATTTCATATATCATTTGTGGATGAGTATAGAGTAGATTACCTATTGTCGATGGTTTTTACCCCACCACTCTTATAGAGAGTCAAGGAGGCACAGCATGGGGATATTTTTGTGATACTTTATATGCTCATATGTCTATAGGGAATTTCCTTCAAGGATATTCAAAAGGTAGGGAGCATGTAATTGTTTTTAGAGGGTGCACATTAGTACCAATCTAATTGTAGGAGGTGGCTTTGAGGGACTTCCATACATCCCATTTTTCAGTATATCCAGGTTTGGAGAAGATATACATGGACCTATAACATCTATTTTGGTGGACATGGATGTAGAATGGAGTTGTCGAGTTTTTTCTTGATGCTTCACTTGTCAGCAGGTTAAGGCTGAGCATCAGCTTCTAGCATGTTTTTTCTCAACCCCATTAGGTTCATGAATGGATGTGGTATATGACATCAATGGACATTGTGAAAGGTTTACTATTTACTTCTAGAAGTCATGATACCATCTTGGTGGTCATTGACTGACTCACCATGTCAACCCACTTCCTAGCGATTCTAGAGTAGTGTTCAATAGAGGGGTTGAGTCACATCTACGTGCTAGAGATATATATACTCAGCAGAGTTCTAGGGATGATAGTATCAAATCATTATTCTCTCTTTACATCCCAATTTTTGAGGGGATTGAAAGAGGAATTTGGTACTCTATTATGATCTAGCACATTGCTTCACCCACATATGGATGTCCAGGGAGAGAAGAACATATAAGTTCTAGATAATATGAAATAGGAATGCATGTCAGATTTTTGATGTGGTTGGGAGGATCACCTACACCTATTGTATTTTGCGTAAAATAACACCTACCATTCTACCATTAGTATGACGCCATTCTGGGCCTTGTTCTGGAAACCTTAAGTCCACTACTTTGCTAGATTGACATAGGAGATTCAAAAATCATGGACCTGAAATCTGTACAAAAAAACTAAATAGAAGGTGCAGATCATCCATAAGTAGATGAGAACTGCATAGAGACATCCGAAGTCCTATGTTGAGTGATGAAGGAGGTCATTGTAGTTCAAGGAAAGAGACCACATGTTCATTTGGGTCTCACCTCAATAAAGATTGTGGATATTTATTCGATGCGTAAAATCATATACGAAGTTCATTAGACCATTTTTAATACTATGTAGAGTTGATGACGTGTCATACCACATGGAACTACCACCACAGCTAGATCAAGTACACGACATCATCCACATGTCATATTTGAGCAGGAATGTTCTTGACCCATTGCACATTGTTGAAAGGGGAGATCTGGACATCGACGTTGGGGAGAATTTTGATGAGTACCAGGTGGAGACCGATGATTGGTAGGAGAGGATCCATTGTGGGTGGTCGATTCAACTGTTGCACATTTGGTACCAGAACACGAATCTCTAGGATAGAACATGGGAGAGAGGGGCTCAAATTCATGCTCGGTACCCTAATTTTGTTGAGTATCCCTTGTTTTGGTGTGTTATGGATCTAAATCCCTAATTCATGGATAATTCATTGACAATTAATTTTCATGACACTTTTTTAGAAATTATTTGGAAAATTTTATGACCAGACGTTGAGAAAATGTGTGATTCCAAAGCCTAGTGTGCTCAGAACTATTCAATGAAAAATGTTATGTTTTAGGATCACTTTCCCATGATGTTCTGGAAAAGTGTAATATATTTTAAATAGTTTCTCATATTAGATATATGAGGTCACTTTTGATCTTATAATGGAGGTTTTACCCTAGGTGCGACCTAACATTAGTGGGAGGATGTCATTTGAAGAAAAAGTAACCAAATATGTAACTGTAAATAATATAAAAAATAAAATTATTATTTTTTAAAATCATTTTAACCCATGAATGGTGACTTTTATTGGAAATTAGAGACAACTATTTAGTTCATAACGTGGTGTTTTCTCTAGGGGAGGCCTAACATCGGCTAGATTGGGTCGACTGTGAAAAATAGTTTATGAATGTTTTAATGAATAAAATAAACTGTCAGTTTATTTTATTTTAAAGTTAAATAGATGAGGATATACCATTTATTTTAAATAAAGATCTAGAGAGGTAACCAATGTTAGGTTCATAACCCCAGAAATTCCCAAGTGGCACTGGAAAGAATCCATAGATAATTCTATCGGGAACAACGAGAACAATTGAGATCATAGATTGTCGGTGATAGATCACCAACAACAATAAATACCTGATAGTGAATGATCCAAATCATTGGAAGGTCATTTGATTTATCATTTCATTTCCCAATTCTTTATTTATGCAACAAAAAAGGGTCAATCAACAAACATATTGATCCACAATTCGATCGTTGTTGCGGGAAGGGTTATTGTTGTGGGATTATTTGGATATTAGTTTATAATATTTATTTATCCTTATAACAAGAAAAAATAATAGAAGGCATGAAAAAATTAAATGTTTTCTTCATCGGAAGTTATATTTATTTATTTCCACTATTCTTGAAATTCTTCACCATTGGATCATCATGATCGTGGATCGACTTGTCAGGAGGCTTTGAACGTGATCAGACACACCAAATTGGAATACAGATGAAATAGAGGATGGATCGGTGTATCTAGTGGACCAAGTATCACATATGTTTTTTCTTTTTGGATATTGAAGCACTGGAGGAATAACGGAGGACCACATATGGAAGGGCGTAGGTGGAGGAGGCCAACAACACACAATGGTGTGTCGTGTCCGACATCACATGGGACATAGTGGGGTGACCACCTGAACTAGAAGCGATCGCTACGAGTGGCTGTGTGGGATAGGTCAACCCGAAATGTAGACGAGGAAGGGTGAGAAGGTTGAGCCGTGCTGACAAGGTTCTTGGAGCCTAGTTGGGGGGTGCCTAGTAGGCCTGGTCGACCCTGCGGGTCGGATCAGACCCCACAAGTCAGGGAAAACCTAGGAGGCTAGATCGGCCCACATTCAATTTTGGCAGTTGAAAACAGGGGCAGTATGCCTGGGTTTTGGTCTACCACGGCGAGTGGACTGACCACATGGTTGGTGCACTGCCCAAATGAACCCCCTTCTGAAATTTTCAAATGTCTATAACATTCAAACGAGGCATCTATTTGAAGAGTCGTATATGTCATTGGGACCCTTAGGATGAGAAAACAATTTAGATATTTTATATGTGGTTTTGTGGGTGATTTTATACAACCTAATGTATTTTGGAGTCAGTTCTTATAGAATGATCACGCTTCATGAAATCATTCTTGCAGCTAGTTGTGATAGAGAGACTATGTTTCTTATTGAGACTGCGTGTCTTGTGGATACTGTGGGTATTATGGAGACAATTTTTTATTTTGAGACTTTGTGACTTATTGGATTGAGTATATCTTTATTTTCTTGATATATTTTCTATAGACATATATCTATATTGAGTTGACTATGTATTCCTTCAAGATATTTACTTTTTGGTATTCCCTTGTGGTATTCCTTCATAGTATTTCATGTGAGGGATTAATTTGTGGTATTCATTCATGACATTTCCTTTTTTAATTCCCTTTTGGTGTTCATTTTTTGTTTCAAGGTGTCCTACTGTGTATTTTTTTACTCACCCCATCATGGGATTTTCCTACATGTGTCATGTCTTTTGCAGATGATCGCACCGTTGATGGAGTTCTAGGTAGACAAAGATGAGGTGGTTCCTTGTGAGATTGAACAGGATGAGGTGTGTTCTGAAAACCTTTTAGAGGACAGTCCCATTACCTCTTTATTTATAGGATGTACATGTGGCTATAAACTCTTTTTTTGGGTATGTTTTGTCCCAATTTAAATTCTATTACTTCAATTATTGAACTATGGTTGTGGGATAATGTATCTTGCATGCATTATTTACTTTGTTTTTTAAATTTCAGCATTTTTGTCTTGGAAATGTGTGTGTGAGTACAAGTACATTTGATAATGCCTCCAATTTGTGGGATATTCCTACCTAGTGCTAGTCACCAACCCTTGGCCTATTAGAGGAAGGAATGGGGTTGTCAGGGAATGGGCCCCTCTATTATGGTTCATGAAAATATTGGTGAGAGTATATGGATATATGGAAACTAATAGAAGAGCTTAGAATGATACATCTTGTAGTTTGAGAGAGCAGTGGATGAATTTGTATTTATCAAATTATCATAGAGTCATATTTGATGTTATTTCTAGAGGATTATATGTGGAGGACTCAAGGGAAAAAGTGACGTGTGATCGTGTTGGCCATGGTTATGTTCTAGAAGGATGTTTAGAGGATTATTGAAACTATATGTTATTCAAGGGGTGTTTTTTCATTATACAAGAAAAATAATAAAGGAGTTATTCAAAAGATTCAAATATCAACATTATTTTTACATCCCATTATTATAAATATGAATTATTGTTTCAGTAAATATAGTTTTAGGTATAGGATAATGAATTTGATGACAGAGTTTGCGTCGAGTTTTTCAGTTTTTCCGACGGTAACACTATAACACCATGTTCCGGGAGGTTTTTTGTAGTCCATGGATTTTATCGAGTATAAATAAGAACAAATTTCAAGGGATTTATTCACAGGGTTTCCCAATAATCAAGGATTTTGTGATTTAGTTTGGTTGATATTGGACCCATTGAAGAATTCATCCCATTTTCTAGTGTCTGTGAGGCATGTTTTTTTTGGGGTTTGGAGTTTTAGTATTTAGATGATGTGGTTAGGATTCATGGATTTATAAGGACCATCTCCTCTAATCAATATCCTTATTTTACCTCATTATTCTATAGGGAATTTCAATGTTCTTTAGAATCCTATTTGTTACTAGACAAATATTTCCACACTCAAATTTACTTGTAGATGGAGTAGACCATCCAAATACTGGAGAATATGTTGCAAGATCACATCCTAGAGTTGGGAAAATAATGGATAAGAAACCTTCATTTAGTAAATTTTACATAGATCAATCAATATAAAATTTTCATTAGCATGGTTCCATTTTGGTTATTATAGGGGAATCCATGTAATTATTTGTTGGTCTTGATAAAGGTTAGGGAGTTAGTTATTCTTGGTCCTGGTGTGGTGCAAAGAACAATTTAGAAGATCTAGTTTGTTCAAGAGAGGGTGAGGGAAGCATATCACTATCATAAGTCATATACTTCTCACAAGGTGGAGTACCTTATCTTTCAATTTTGGAGACAATGCTTTCTCCCTGGTTTTTAGGCCCTTTGTGGTGTTAGGGTTAGTTGGCAAGGTGGAATTTCAGTTGGTGTTTCCATGATAGTAAGATAAAATCAATGATATTTTTCATGTGTCTCATCTTCTTTACTATAATCAATATTACTAACACATCATTGAATAGAGAGATTTTTATATTGAGTATGACACAAAATTTGTGGAGTGGCCTGTAGAGATCCAATATCATCAAGAAAAACTTCTGTGTGGCTGGACCATTACCTTAATTTGTGTATTTTTGAGATATGGTTTGATGGATCGGTGTACATGGAAGCAAGAGTAATAGATTCATTTCCAATTCCCTTAATTATTTTGTGTTTTTCTATACTTTTTTTCTTGTGATGTGATTTTTGGATCTTGATGTGTTACGAGATGTGTTATTTTCTTGATTTGTAATGTTTGACAATGATACCAAAATATGAGGAAGGGATGACCTGATTCGTAATCAATACATTTTATACCTTGACACGATTAAAATCATGTAGGTGAATTAGTGTCACCCAAAGAGGATAATATCTTAACATGGAATATGGGATTCCATGACTTTTGTGCTCAGGGAAATGCTTGTGTTGGTTGTGGATTGGATGGGTTGGGCTATATAGAGGTTGATATATTGATGTGGATGGTTTTGTGGAAAGTGGTTGTGTGGTCCAGTACCATATGATGTGGTGTTATGTCCAATGAGGGTTGTTGATATGGTTGTGTGGTGATGTGGTTGAATTGGATATTTTGTGGGTTTTTTGTGTTTTCTTTGTTTGGATGGTGTTAGTGTTGATGTGTAATGAGATTCTAGAGAGGTACCATGACTTGGTTATTTAGACCAATTTCCATTATTTCGAGTTGTGTTTTGATTATAAATGATGATAATTGTTTTAGAGGTATTAAATGTAATATTCCATGCCTTCACATCAAGTTACATTATTTCTTTTGTGGTTGGAGAGAACTGAGAGGAGGCTAGAAGCAGATTGTTGGAGGTTTGAGCTATAGAAGAGTTGTAATAGGTATTTTATGTAATAACATAGTGTTTTATAGTGTAATATTGTTTTTTACAACATGTGTGTCCATTCGTGTATGTATTTCATACAGAAGTGTGGTGTCTATGACAAAAGAGTTTTATTTCATAATATTGGTATTCACTTCGTAAAAAAATTAATCCTTAGATGCTATGATTTTATGGATGTTGAGTTTTAAATGGGTTTACTTCCAAAATAATGGCTTTAAGAGTTAAATTTTCTGAGCTATGGAACTTACGATATAAATGATGGATTTATTATGTAATTAAAACTACTTGCAGTCTTTATAAAAGTTTTTTCATACGATTATTCTCTCATTTTATCATGTCACCATTTATTATAGGTAAACCCTATATGGGTTTTAGAGATATTCTATCCCATTTCCACTTGTTTCAATCCATGGGTTTTAGTGATCAAGTTATGGTGATATGTGTTAATTTCTACTTCTTACCCAATTATTTCCTTCCATCCATCTTTTGAGGATCCACTGTATTGCTATTTCTTAATTTGTGTTGTATTTTGGGAGATTTTTTGATGACCCCTTGATGAGTTGTAGGTTGATCCATCATTTCCTTGTACAGTTGTGGTTTCCATGCTATTTCTTATTCTCCCTGTGGTGCGCAATGATATAAAAAATATTTCTTTGAGGTAGGGGGTCCTCATTCTCTCCCTTTTCTATTCCATTAGAGAGATCATCATGGTTTTAATTTATTTTGGGTTGTTATTAAGGGTTATCGTAATAAATTAATAAATCGTTATCATTAAAACGGATGGTTATAGGAAGAAATCACATGTTTCTGGTAATTTGATATTGTTGCTGATGATATTATTCCACGTTGATGCCTTTAGGAAAATAATGACTTCAGGATGACTTTTTTGAGAAGTGTATGATTCTATTTAATGAACCTTGTTATGTTTTTGTTTATTCACACCCTTAAAAAGTTGAATAATTTATATTTGGATTATAAATATTATTTTAATAAATTTGGTTTGTGTGATAATTCCCATGCAAAATAACGAAGTAAAGAAATGAAATCCAATGAATAAAATTATGGATGCTGAGATGTGTAGTAATTGTGTGTGATTTCCTTGTTTTGAATATATGTGTGTTCAAGACTATTGTGAGGTGGTGTTGATTTATAGTTTTAATTTTTAGTGTGTGGTCCTATGATTCAATGTGGTTGGATGGAATGGATGAGATTTGGTTAGTTGTGATGTAATTGTGGTGCATAGTTGTGTGATTCATGCAAGCAGTGATGTGCGGTGATGTTGTATTTTATGGTAGCATTGTGTGATGAGGTTTTGGTGTGTGGTGTGGTGTGAAGTTTGTGATGTATTTTTGTAATTTTTATTTGTTGTGTATGGTAGATTTGTTGTTATATGTGGTTGCATTGTGCGATGTGTGGTTATTGTGGTTAGATGGATTGTTTTGTGTGGTGCGATGACTATGTTTGATGTGAGATGGGTGAGTTATATATTGTAGTTATGTTAGTTTCCAAGTTATCCATGGAATAAATATAGATGATAAATAAAAAAATAGGATGGTAAATAAATGAGATGGAATATAAATAGATGTGTGGTATATGAAATAAATTTATTATACATTAAATGAAAAGGATGTAAAAAAATGAATAAAGTGTCTCAGTAATGAAAGATAGTGGATATTTATATATATGGAAAGTCATAAAAATGTAAATGAATGTGAAAGTAGATGTCTATCTTGTGTTTTTGTTGTGTAGTTTTTTTTCATATAGTAGTGGAATTGGTTTTGATGGATGGTGTGTGGTATGGTAGTGGTGATGTAGTGTACACTAGAGATGATGATGTTAACCCATAGGGGGGTTTTGTGTTATTCATATATATATATATGTTGTATTTATTTGTTATTTATATATTCACCACACATGAGTTGGAAAACCTTACCAATTATTATAGGCTCTAGTATCCTGTTGCTTTCCCATTCATCTAGAATGGTGGTGATATAGAAGGTTGGGAACCCCCTCTTCCCCGCACTTCCTTCAGTAGTGATGGCCCAAGTGTATTTGGGTGAGATTTGGTGTGATGTACTAGGTGTCTCTAGGATAGATGTGATGTGATGACCCCGTTGATTTTTGCATGAGATGTGATGTGATGAGGAAGTTATGTGATGAGATATATAATGGGTTCATGAGTTGAAGCAGCAAGGAACAAGGTTGATGTCCTTTATGTTCATGATACCTTACATCTATGACTATGTGATGTGATGTGTTGTGATGTCCTAGATGTCATTAATATGAATATGTTCTGATGGATCAAGGGTCTTTGAGAGAGATGAGATGCCATGATTCCTGATTCTACCAACATATTCTTGACATTGTGAGTGTGGGTTATGTTGGAATGTGTCCTGACCAACTTATAGTAGTGATGTGATGTGATGTGATGTGATGTGATATTTATGAAAGGGATGGGGAAATAGGACAATTGATGGTGGGGAAGGAGAGAATCAAATTAGTGGGGTACATTTACCAGTTATAATATCAATGTTATATTACTATATTGGATGCTTGATTATGTGAGTGATACATGGTGAGGCAAGGATGGGTAGTTTATCAGTTTAGGTTCTAATAGGTTATGTTGTGTGTTCAGTAGTTCATTATCATTATATTTCCACATGGTCACTTGTGTACTTGGTTATGCCTCAAATGAGTATAAATGTATACTCACCCTATGTATATAAACGTTTTCTTAGGTTTCCATGAGGACTTTGGGAATCGAGATGAACATTTCTAGCATGGGTTTGTAGCTACTATTTTTTAATTTCCAGAGACTTGTCTTGTAGTTTATTTGTAGACTTTTGTATATATTATTTTACATCATTCATCCAACCTAGGATGGTTTTTTTGTTTACTTTTATATTTTTTAATGAAACTATTTGGTTTTTATTTATTTTAATGTCCTAACCTAGCATACCATCCAAACCATAATCCAGACTGGTCACCAAATGGCCTCAGGAATATCTACACAAATGCTAGAGGATTCCAACTAGTAGTGAGGACCATGTGTGTGTCTATGGGGAGACTGTTACCTATTAGGTTAGAGTAGAATATTATTATTACAAAATATAAAGAAAAGACTTCAGCAGAAGAAGTAAATAAATGACAAGAAGATATCATTGGAGGAATAATATAATAATTGATTATATAACTATCCAATTCATGTTTATACAATGAATGTATGCATTTCATGGTGATTATACATTACATAAAATAGTGCATATATAGTAGGAAATAACAGATTACTATACATGAAATATGAAAAGAACTAGAAACCAAAGATGGTGAAATCTAGGATAATCCTAATCTTCAGTTCTATCCTTTTATCCTACTCCCAGGTACTAGTACACATCAACTATAAAGGTACAAGGTCATGCAAAAATAATTTCTACTTAGGTACCACTGGTTTCTAAGTAGCGTGTGAGATAAAAATATCAGTAGTCCTGCAACCACGTCGTCTAACCCAATCCAATCAATTAAATAATATTTTACAGTAACCCAAACATAAATAAAAGTAGGGAAATTGACGTATTAAATAATAAAAACATGGTCTGGGTTTCCAAACAATCACCCTTCCCATATCACCTGCTTTGGCCTATGCCAAAATTCTGTATAAAATAATAGTGAAAGGAAAAATATAGATGAACCAAAAAGGGTAGCAGAAGAAGATGATAAACCCAAGCCCGCTCTTTAGCTCAAAGGTCTCATTGACAATTAAATATACAAGTACAAAACCCAATATAAAAGAAACATCGTATGTGCATAGGGTAATCATAACAATAATAAAGTATGCATCTCACATATAAAAAAACAATTCAATGAATCTAAAAAATCCAGAGGCGGAGTCTGATCCCATCCATGGGGATCTATGAAAAGTCCTAGGTATTGCTATGGTAAATCCAATATAACCCAATACCAGTAAGTTTTTCCAAGGTGATCGTTTCTGAATCACAAGTGGCAGTCGAGGCATAGTGACTCTGTGTCCACCCTAGGTATCTCAATAGAGTACTGAGTATCACACAATGCATGGAATAACCATCTTGCTAATGGTACCAGCCATTATTTCTCCTATAGGGAACCAATATAACATGGTAGTATAAATAGACACCTAGGAGTCCCTTTCCTTGCAAGCTAAATCCCCACACTACTACATCATGGTATAACCTCCTAAGCACGAGAGTCTATCCATGAATCCTTAATACAGAACTCAATTTCTCACCTGTCCTTTATCATGTGGACCATGATACCAAGGCACATTACATGGAAAACATTAATTAATATATCACATGGAGGAAAAATATATAAATATTGATATCAATCAAGAACCATGATCCAAAATCTATTTAATATATCATGTAATATAATCCATTCCATCAACATGGAATATGGAAATTAACACAAAATTAACTCAAGGATCCAAACAAGATCCCTTGGAAGAAGAAATAAAGAGAATCAAGGTTCAAGAAAGAGACTTAGCTACAAGACATAATATATAACAATGAAATGAAATCAGAGCCACATGGTATTATCATTCCTTTAACCATATTCCATCAATGACATCTCAAGGTCTCTTGTTTTAAAAATTGATCCTTTAATTTATACAAGGAAGACAAAACAATATGGGTAAAACAATACACATACACAAGGATACAAATAAGTATAAACAATATGAACTGGTAAAATTTTTTGTCAAAGAGCCCAATAGATGGTTCAATTACAATTTTAAATCATGCAATCAATGTAGTACTTTAATCTGTGGGACCACACACTCACTCATGGTGAAACATAACTCAAGGACATAGAAAATTAGTCTACTAATGTTGGGAACACCAAAATGGGTATCCCAGAGCCCAGGTGAACCCCCTAAGTTAGGTTTCACCACATGAGAAGTTCACAATGGATATTACATGATAGACCAAGAAATTTAATACACAATAATAAGGAATCTATAGAAGGATTCAGTGAGCGGCACAACAGTGCGAACTAAATGAAATGAATAAATAATGAGGAATAAGGTAGACACCCTACACTGTTAATCCCCAATTTATAAAGAATTCTATTCATTTTATAAAACATTAAAAATTCATAAAAATTCTAATTAAATAGAACAACCATGAAAGATCCACTCATATTATTTGAAAAGGTAAATTACTAACTTGTCACAAAACCCAAATCAACAAGCATGCATATGGAAAACTCATACCATAACTAAAGAGGATATAAATAACAATCAGAAATTTTTTGTTCTAAAGACATCGCACCTCCATTAAAGGGGTTTTATTATAAAACACTGAATTTATTTATCCAAGAAACCACTTATCATATTTAAACATTTATTATAAAATAAATTAGCAACAATCGATATATAAAGGAAGTGAAAGAAACATGTAATTAATGAATTATTTAATTAAAGGGGAGTTGACATGGTTCATGTCTCACATATTAGACCAATATGACAGTCAACACTTGTCAGGTTTGGTGGAAACCACTCAAAACCACCCCCACACTCACAAACACATACATTATTATACATATATATAAATATTTTAATCGGAAATAAATTCTCCTCTATCCATGAAAGAATAAATATAAGGAGGATATATATATATATACATATCTATGTATGTGTGTACACACCAGAAAAGGTGAAGAAACACTCTAAAAATATTATTAAGAACTCAAAACACCTCAGAAAGGACTAACACACACATATTAAAAGACAGGGACAAAAAAATAAGGACCCTAAATAAGAGGTTTGAAACCATGAAGTGGAATGAAAACCTCACATTGGAATGATGGAACTGAGTCAAAAGAAACCTAAATTGCTTCACCCTCATCAGTAGATTCTGGAATACACAGGATGGAGTCCTGGGAGACCCTTCGCATACCCAAACAACAGAAGAAAACTATAAATGGGATCAACAATAACAATAGGGTTTTTAGATAAATATTAGGGTGGACGAGGAGACACAAATTGGACAAAAAATGGAACGAGAAGGGAGGAGAAGACCATAACTTATAGGAATCGTGCAAGAATATCAAGAAAAATTTTGAATGAGGGAGGGAGCTAGAGATGGTCTCACATGCCAAAGGGGTCAGCCAGGGGGTGTGTCACACCTAAGGGGTCAGCCAGGGGGTATCATCAGGTGTAAGGGGAGAGGAAAAGGGGAATACCCCATGTGTTTCTCTTAAAATAAACTAAACTAAAATAATAATAATAATAATATTAATATTAATATTAATTATTATTATTATTATTAAAACATTATTATTTACAACATTGATATAATATAAATTTATTTTAATTTAATTTTTATTTAATTTATTTATATTCTATAAAATCAACACACCGTATGGATTTTTGTGGAGTGCCACATTGTTTCAGAAAAACTGCGTGCCTCTGTCAGCAACCCCAACCACTAATTTTTAAGTCCTGGTGCACAAAAACCTCCCCAAGACACTCGAGGGACCTCTTGTCCTTCCCCCAAGTCTAAAAAAACATATTGATGTTTTCCAAATCTCAAAATCTCATTCTAAATCATGGTATTGAAAACGGTTCATCCATTAATTACCAAAAAATAAAATTCCCTACCAATTTTTATTAGATTCAAAACACTGGTCACTACAACATCCCCAACATAGAAATTCCCATCCCCAAGAAGCCTTTGAGAATAATTAAAACATCACCCAACCCACTAGGTTAATGGAGCCGTGTTCAAATGGTCGTGTTTCTTTTCCAAGCATGTAATACACCTCCATGATTTTGGTCAAGAACACAAAACATAAGTTATTTAAAACCCATGCCCACACTCTATTTCCTACCGCATCACCGAGACAGTTCTTACCTGAGCCATTCTAGCTAGAGAAAATATCATGTTGAACTCTCGTTAAACATCTGACTAGTGGTGCTTCCCACATTAGGCATTTAATATCTAAAAGGGATAGTTCTGATCCATTTTACCACCACCATTGTAATATCCTTACAAAGCACCCCCTAAGTGTTTTAATGACACTCAATATGTGATTTGTTTTTATATGTTGAAACCAATTAAATATGAGGTCATACTAGAAGAATCTATCAATGAAACTGACAAATTCCAATCGAACAAACCAAAATAGGTCACACAGGATTTTCAAAAAGAAATTTTAAACCTTAAAAACATACTCACCTTAACCTGGTGAGGTGCTTTAAAAAGGTCATTCACTAACCGCATGTAGTGAATAAAGAACATAAAAAAAGTAGATACACCTCTAGATGACCATTCTCAAGATTCTCATCTTAGATGGATGGTGCATCACAATGAAAACAACACCACCTTCTACCAAAGAATATTTAATTTATAATGAACACACCCACTAAAGTCCATAACATACTTCACGTGACATTACATGACATAAAGAATCACCTCTAAACTTGAAGAAATGTCTGGGGGAAAACTCCAATTCATTAAATAGAATTATCAAGAACCAACCAATGTATTTTAAAATCCATTATTTTCAAGAGATATGTTGGTACAAGGACAAAAAATACACATTAGATCATTGACTGATCCTAGTATGGAATCCACCTCGTGGTAAATTTAAGAAAAAGAGACTCTGTACTAGAGTCTCTTTAGAATATTACTACTTGGGAATGAAATGGTCACTCTAAATGACCATTCATAGATAATAACTATGTGTCCAGTGTGAAACACTATAAGGGAACTTCCCAAAATGTTTCATCGCTTTTGAATACTTTAGCACTGAGTAAACCCAAAAATATCTTAGTGTATCAAGGACAAAATAAATACATGGGACATGATATTCACATAACATAATAAACTAAAAGTATTTTCATGGACTCCAATAATCCCCAAAAATCAACAGAATAACAGTCAAATCACTCCCAGTCAACTTCTTGGTTGGGAAATCATCTTCACCTGCTAACGCATTACAAACAACCCCACCAAAACGCCTTTTCTTCTCGAGGCATTATGTGATCATTTAATATCCACCTCTAAAGTCCTTTAATACCAATGGTGGTTAGAAAGGTTACATACTTAGCTAATAACATTAACTTAGTTCTTTTAAGAAAGCACTGGCATGATAATTGAGAACGGGCATGATGTTGCCTACCTTAGGAGTGTCCTTTCCATAGATATAAGAGACAAATTAGCTGCTCAAAAGTGAACTAGGACATATTTTACCCTAATTGTAAGAATTTATTCTTTTTTCATGAAAACTAAGAAAGAAATGTATGGCATTTCAAAATACCCAAGTCACATGGAAGTTATCTCAAGAATGTAGATGAGCATGATTTTGAACTCGCAAGTCGCTCTACTGTGGAGATGACTGGAGTATATTCAACATCACAAGGATCAATGATACCATCGAACTAAAACGATTCATTACAACACTAAGAAATCAATGGACACGATGTATGTGAACGCATACGACCACCAAATTATATAGATGAAAGATGAATTTAACTCCGATGACGCCATACCGAGACATCCATCACTATGTAGAAGAGAGGTTAAAATTACTTACAAAGTATCTAACCATTCCCAAGGCATGTCTAAACCACGAAAAATGAGCATTAATCGATTCTCAATCCTGAAGAAAACATTAAGAATATCACGAACACTCATTTGAATAAGGCTGTCATTTAGAATATTGATGTCTTATGAGGGATAATTGCACTATAATGACACCATAGGGAAATATATCATAGGATTTTGTAGTGGAATTTAAGCTTCAAGTGTGATGCCTACCACGTTCCATCCACTAAAGGAAGCATGAAGCATCGACCCATAATGAGGTCACGCAAAAAAAAGTCACTATGCTCAAAATTTGATCAAATCCATTGGTAATAATCACCCATCCTGTGGAAAACGCTCTCATTTTTTGTTCCAAGGCTACATAAAATAAGAATAAACTACCCTTTAATGAGATTCTAAAAAATGGAAACCCATAGGGTTCCACTTTTAAAACATTAAACTAATTCACAATTATCATTAAAAAATTTAATATGTTTTTAAGAAATAATATCAAATACCATTTATAAAAACAATATCACTTACTAAGAGACAAGGAAAGATAGGAAACTCTCATAAAACATCCTTCTAAAACTATTAAACATTTGTTAACATTCAATAATAACTAGGTAATTTATCCAAAAATATTCGTTTTAATAGAAAACACAACCTAAAAGTGTCACATCGATCCAAAATAGGTCCTCTTGAAAGTAATCCAATAGTAGTTACTCAATTATAAATGTTTCAAAACACCAGAAATGGGTTAGAAGTCAACCAATTTTTTTTAAAAACCTTATTCTGAATACAATTTACAATTAAAACCATTTTAAAATATACCATGCTCATATATATATGATTTTAGTGATTTGAGTGGCTATCTACTATTCCATAATTTGATCATATGCTTTATACGTGTAATTCGGATCCCTTTTCCTCCAAATAAAAACACATTAAAATTTTAACTTTATCAAACTTTTACACTTTTGGGAACACACGGTTTTCTTTATTCCCAGTTATAGGACCACCATACACCTTAAAATTGAAAACTATGTGTGTTCATAATCACAACGAATAATTATTAATCCCACACAACCATTTAAATATAAAAACGTATATGAAATTTTATCTTATGAAGTAAACACATAAGAATGATATAACATAGAATCATGGAATATAAGAAATACATGCTAAACAAGAAGGATGTGTGGAAAAAAATCACATAAACATTTTATACAGGCAAACATGGAATAACAGTCAAGGAAGAGAATAAAATCATCAAATAGCTTACAAATGTATCTACATGGCATGTAAAATTTATGGAATATGAATTATCTTTGTTCATACTATTATGCATGTAATGATTCATCTTCTCTATACCAGGCCATGGGAAAAATTGCATAAAAATCCATAAATCGATAAGTAATGGAAAGTACATCATTCAATCAAGCTGACATAATATCAACTATAATAGAAAATATTATGAACATCAATCCAAACCATGTACACTTGGTTATTTCACTGTACATAGAGTGATTAGACCTAGTAATGAATATTGAACAAGCATCGACACATTCCTAGTCTCATATCTACCAGACCAAAATAGTAAGAAAAGGGAAATTTTTTGATCACATACCACTTTGTAATGTCCCGACCTGAATTGCCATCAGAATCAATAGCTGAACTAGTCGCCACATGAACTCAAGCCCATCTCCATAACCACTAGAGGCTGCCGACTAGTAGAGAGGGACTATGGTGTGTTTTTAGGGAGACTATTTCCTTATAGGTTAGAGTAGCAGAATGATATTTCAATATATAAATAATAGTCATCAATGGAAGTAGTAAATAAATTTCAATAAGATAGCAATGCATGAATAATATAATAACTGAATATATAAGTGGTCAATGACAGTTTATAAAAATCATATGTATACATGACATAATGATGATACATTACTGAAAACAAATGAAATATTGTAGGAAAAAATCATAGTACTATAAATAGAATAAAAAAATAACTAGAAGCCTCAGACAAAGAACTCCATGAACATCCTATGCTCCAGCTATGTCCTTTTCTATTACTCCCATTTCCAAGCACATAACAACAAGCACGACCAATAGGCCTAAAAATATGAGGTCTACTTGGGTACCAATGGTGCCCGAGAAGGGTATTGGATCAAAATCATTATAGGCTGGCATCAATGGCGTCTAGCCCAATCCAAACAATGTAATAATAATTGGAAATGATAAAAATATAAATTAGTGTGGTGAAAAAACAAATAAAATAATAAAAACTTGGTACATGTTTCCAAACGGTCACCCATCGCATATTACATGCATTAGCCTATGCTGGAATTCTGTATGAAATAAATGTGAATGGAATAATACAGATGAACAAAACAATGTAGAAGAAGAAGAAGACCCTAAGCACGTGCTTTAGAATGGAGACCTTATTTCCAATTCATTATACAAGTATGCTAAAGAAGAAAAAATAAACAATGAATGTTCATTGGACACTCATAGGAAAAATAAAGGATGAATCCAACATACTAATAGACAATTCAATCAATACATAAAATAAAGAGGTGGAGTTTAAGATCATCCCCAATGAACTGAGAAGAATCTTAGGTATCACTACAATATATCCAATAAAAACCAAAAATGACAGAGCTTGTACAAGGTGATCCTTTAGGAATCCCAAGCATCACTTGCAACATGGTGTCTCTGAGTTCACCACATGTGTCTAAAAAGAGGAATGAGTATCCCACAAGGCATTGAATAACCATCATTATAATGGGTATGTCCATGGTTTCGCCCATAGGGAACTGATATCACTCAGGAGTAAAATTACCACCCTAGAGGCCGTCACCTGACAAGCCAAAGCTTCACCCTCGGCGTGTTGTGGTAGAACCGCCTGAGCATGGGAGACCATCCATGAGTCCTTATTACGGAACCCATATTCTCACCCAGCCTGCATAAATTGAACAAACTCACCAGGTCACATTTGATAGAAAAAATCAATACATATATCACATGGAAGGAATATATATAATTCATGTTTTCAAACATGTTTTGTGAGACACAATCTATTCAATCTATCATGTAAGATAATCCAAGACATCATCATATAATAAGGAAATTAGCACAAAGGAAACTCAAGATACTAAACCATATCACTATTCAATAAGAAATAAATATAAGAAGTGTTGAATTATGAGACATAGCTACAAGGTATAATCTCTAACAATGAAATGCAACTAGATCCACACGGAATTAAAATCCTTTCATCAATATGTCAAGAATGAAATCTCAAGGAAATAATTTATCAAGATTAACCCTTTACATTATAAAAACATGCCAAAATACATTGGTATAAATAGTATACATACAAAAAAAATACACACAAGGAAAAAAAATTAAGAACTAGGAATATTCATTGTCCAAGGGAACATTCCATGATTGAATTCCAAATTTAAATCATGTTATCAATATATAACATTAATCAATGGTACTAAAAACTCACCTTAGGTGAAACAAAACTCAAGGAATCAAAAAATTAGGTTAAATAGGTTTGGCACACCCAAAGGGATGCCCACGAGGCATAGAGAACAACCTCAGTTAGATTTTCCCTGCAAGTGAATGTCACAATGGACAAAAAACGTTAAACAAAACAATTTAATAAAAGATAACAAGGCATCACTAGATGGTTTCAGTGAGTGATAATATGAAATGACATGAAATAAGCGATTAAATAAAGGGGAATAGGGTAGAGACCATACACTAGTATTACACACTTATAAGGAATGGTATTCAATTTATAAAAAAGAGAAAAATCCTAAACAATTCATTTAAAAAAACGACCATGACAGATCCAGTCATATTATTTAAAAGGAGAAATTACTAAATTTTCATAAAATATACATAAAAAAAGATGGAATCTGTGAAACTTAGACTGTATCTAAGAAGGATATGAGTAATTATCACTAATTTTTGGCTTCGATGAAAGCATACCTCATTTGGAGGGGTTTTATTATAAAACCATGAATTTATTTACTAAATAAATCACTTATCATATTTAAACATTTATTCCAAAACCAAGATGTAATAATTAATATCAAAAAAAAGTTTGGGAAGAAATTAATTGTGAATTGTTTAATTATAGGGGCATGGAAAAGGATCCAACCTCAAGCATTAGACCAGGTCGGCACTTGACACTTGTCAGATTTGGAGGCAACCACTCTAAATCTCCCCACACTCGCACACACATACATTCTTATATATATATATATCATTAAATACAAAATACATATTATCCTCTCCATGAGGGGATATATTTGAGGAATATATATATATATATATATATTCAAAAACCTGTGTATGTGTGTGCTCGCTAGCTAAGATGTCCAAATTCTCTACAGAAAGAATTGAGAACTCAAAACACTATGGAAAGGACCAAAGCCCCGAGATTAAAAGATAAGAACTAAAATAAATTAAGGAACCTAATTAAATGTTCTGAAACCAAGATGTGGAAAGAAAAACTCACCTCGAAGTTATGGCGGCGATCAAAAAAAACTTGATTCACTTTACCTTTGACGATAGTTGCTGGAATACACGAGAAGACGTCTTGGGAGACCCTTCACATACCCTAACAATGTAATAAAATTGAAAATGAGATCAACCATAACCCTAGAGATTTTAGCTGAGCATGAGGGGAGATTGGGAGACAAAAAACCATCTGTAAATGGAATGAAAACATAGGAGAAGACCATACCCCATGATAATAAAGAAAGAAACTACTGAAAAATGGTAAATGGAGTAGGGATCCAGAGGAGGTCATGAGAGTATAAGATATTTGCAAGGAGGAGTTCCGCACCTTAGGGTTTGGCTAGGGGTGTTGATCTATGGGAGAGGTGAGAGAAAAAGGGAAAACTCCTTATGGGTCTCTTAAAGAAACTAAAATAATAATAATAATAACAATAATAATAATACTATTATTTTTATTATTATAAAATCCTTTCTTTATTTAAAATTTTAATATAATTTAGTTTTATTTTATCATAATTTTAATTTATTTAATTTCATTTTTTAAAATTAACACACCACAGTCATTACTGCTAAGGTCCACATGGTTTCAAACAAACCGTGCACCTATCCCAGCAACCCAAACCTTTGATTGTTGTATCTTGGTGCTCCAAAACCACCTCGAGACTCCCTAGGGACCTCTATACCTTCATCCATGTCTAAAAAATTACATTAAAATGTTCCAAATCTCAAATTTTCTTTCTAAAGAACAATTTTAAGAATGATCCATCCCGTAATTAAAAAAATAAAATAAAATTCCCTCTAAATTTTAATCTTGTTCAAAAAAGGGTCATTAAATTTATTCTATTTAATTTATAGGTGATGATTCGTCTTATAATATTATATTTTAAACCCTATATGTTATACATCTTCCTAGGTCCTATTAAAGTCCAGACTCATGGCATCATTATCTCTCTTCCATCATTGTGCAATCTTTGGAGGAAGGTGGTCGTGACAATACACGTCATCATGTTATTTCATATAAAAGTGGATCCATAGAAAAAAATTCCACATTCAATGTTTTCAAACAATTAAAATCCTGAATTATGTTATCAATATACTAACCAAGTATTATTAAAATTTCCCAACTAGATTTCATATTAACGCACTAATCTAATACATTCTACTTAAATATTAAAAAAGTTATTGTTGGGTTTTAAAAGATCGAAAAAAATTGTTCCAAAAAGTGAAATACATTAAAAAAACGAAGTTATAAGATCATTATTCCATGAATGATGAATTAATTTTTATATAATATTAAGAATGTGTACCTTTCACTATAGAAATTAGAACCTAATTTTTCAATCTCAGTTGTTGATGGAGACCACCGAGTAATAGTCAAATGTCTCTATCTTCTAGGTTTTATCCATGGAAAAAATGAATCAACCAAAACATTAGCGGGATCCTCATAAAAATAAAATAATTAATATCTCATGAAGTCCATGAAGAAAAAGTAATAGAGCATAAATAATGAGAGAATTAGTAGAGGAATATTGGGTTTGGATCGCACAAATATAAGAAAACACATGGACATATTTATATAGGACTCAGAATGCTCCTAAGAAACTGTATGCATTCGATCATACATTATGAAATATATGAGTAATTGGAAAGGTTAAAAACACTTCAACCATCATACATCTATAATATAAATAACTTTTTGATTCTCCCATGCAGTACAAGTTTTAATGATAGCTATAGTGCAATATATCTAATTATAAATCATAACAATTGACTATTATCATTAACCATAGGATTTAATATGAAATATCTTGTATGATTCACTTTTATACAATATATCTCAATCAAACATTATGAATGGTTATGAAATATCATGATATAAACATATCCATACATCAAAATATGCCTTTAATAAATCTTATTATATTCCTTTTCTCATATGTCATACCATATGACATATATAAAAAAATGATACTTCCAAAACATAATATGTTATTGTTTGTAAGTCATATCTCCATAAATCTCCCACATTCACTGTATTTTTAGAGACTTTGTTTTACCTCAACTCATCTTTTTTTGTTGGTATTTATGACACTTATGATAAAACGACTAGATGATACACCTCCAAAATTTACAAGGCAAAAAAATGTACCATAATGAACTCATGAACACAACACAAACAAATTTAGATGATAAGTATACATGAGTCACTAAAATATTCTATTATACTACCAAAAATCAAGATAACAACTTATGAAATATAATGAATGAAAAAATAATATCAAAAAATAAAAACACAATAATTTACATGGGTTGTATGTGAGACCTAATTCATGGGGGAAACACTAAATATTATTTTTAAAGAATCAAAATATATGTTAGTGGTCCATCACATGAAAATTGTTTGATCTTTCATGTTATATTAAATTCCATTCAGTGTAACTAGTCACCATTTATCGTATTATTGTGTAAGTGCACCATATTCTGATATTAATGAGTAGCACTCGACATAGTAAAATAATTTCAAAACCTCAACCACTCTATTAAGTACAAAGTTACAACATCCAGAAACAATTCAATGTTACTCATAAATATCACCTCTAAAAATCCATTCATGTTTTATTTGATGAAACTTTTCTAATAAATCACTAAAAAATATCCTTCAAAAATTCCCTTACAAATCCCATAGTTACTATTTGGAATATTACCTTTGGCTATTAATATAGTCACCTTCTAACTAAAGATATATATTATTACTGAAATTCAGCTATATGTATCAAATCAACTAACTTTTGGCTGTCACACATCCAAAAATTTTAACATTAGTCATGCCACTCCTCCATGTTAATCCATTATAAAAACTGTTTCCATCAGAATCAGTCATTCTCATGGTCTAAATTCCTGAGATAGAAAATTGATTTAATATATATTGATCCTAATAATATATTAATTTATAATTATTTTTATGCTCCACTACCTGTTCTATGTCATCATATGTATAGGTTATTTTATTCACATAACTTCCATTAAAGCTTCACAGATCACCCCAAATGAATCTTCTTATCTAATCCCAATAGGGGCACAAAACTGCCAAATCACATATAAAAAAAATAATATTTTCAATAATAAAAGTCTAATTTATATCAACATATATATTTCATAGATCTATCACTTTGTTCTCCAATTGTTTTTAAATATAATGATGCTTCACTTGAATGTACATGTCCTAGAATGAATCATCAAGAATATTTGTAAACTTATATACACTATGTGAATTACAAATTATAGTTTCAACTACCACCATTATTTCATGATCTTACAATAACCCCTTTATCAATACTAACTCCTTCCCATATTTCTTATAATACAACAAATTCTGCTAACACTGATTAAAGTGAAACTACTAGTTTAAGATTTAACATCCTACTCATAATCATCCCTCTGTAAGTGAACACGTAACTATTGGTCAACTTTTGAATGTCTAAATCTCATCCAAAGTATGCATCTAATAAATATTTCAACATTTAATCATTTCTAAATAATAGATAAAATATTCTAAAATATTCCAAATACCAATGAGCCCACTTAAATTCCTCCATATTATTGGTTCTGTGATTTTCAATGAACATGCTAACATCACCTACTACTTGTGAAATATTCACTTGAGTGAAAAATTTACATATATCAATCGCCTGGATAATGATTCATAGAGAATTTTTTCCATTACATTAACATTTTTGTTTTTTAATGGTGAATTCTCTATACTCAACATGAATATTTTGGCCATAGGTGTGGCCATTGGATTCCCCTCACTGATTTTGGAGAATAAAACCACCATCCAAATGTATTCGGGCTAAATTTGGAACAATTTCGAAAAATATTAGTCACATAAAATCTAAATCAATACTATCTATTTATACAAACCATGATGCTTCATTTAAAAACATTAATGAATGTCCGATTTCTACTCAATAATCCATCCTTTTACTAAATCAATAATAAAAAAGTCATCTATATATAGAATAAATATTATAAAGAACCAAACATAAAAGTTATTATGAAAATATAAATGACCACCATTTATCCAGATGAAGTTTCATTTATCCATAAATGTTTAAAATGTTTGGTTCCACTACCTTGGGGTTTTCTTCAATCCATAAAGGATCTATTTCATCTTGTGTGAAAAATTTATATTTTACCCAAAAAACCATCTAATTATATCCATCTAAATTTATTAATATAAGTCCCTCTGGGGAAATAATGTATTCAAACCCAACCACTCAAGATAAATTCTGTCCGTTAAAAAAATAATGATATATATTTTAATAGTCATATGTTTAACAACTAGAGGAAAAATCTCATAAAAATTCAAAACTTCTATTTTATGAACATCATTTATTAAGTTACATTCCATATACCCCTATCAACTATCTTCTACCCCCTTCATCTAATAAAACTACTTATTTTAAAAAACTTTCTTCCCAACCTTCCTTTTTATTAGTTCCTATGTTCTGGAAGCATTTATGGAATCAATTTCATATCTCATGGATAACTCACACTATTTTAAGTCCATTAGATGTAATTCCTCTTTAAATATCTCCATGATCCTTGACATTTAAGTAACATAGTTCACTTCCATATCCTTATAATTAGGTCCTAAATATGTTATTCATTCACAACTCCATTTATGACTCAACTCCTTCCATAATTTCATCTTCAAGAGCTCTACAATGATCTTCCACAATCTACAAGCTCTTTTCTACTTCTATCCATGTATACAATATTATAATATGAACTCCTTTAAAAATATCCTTCATATGGTCTAGTTATTAAATAACTATTTTGATTTATGGTCATTATAGAAAATCCATAACTTCCATATATCCATCCATTTCTACCCCAACCACCAATGATACCTTAATCTCAACATTAATTTCCACTAGTTTCTGATATTTCATTATGATCTATTACATATGGATTACATTATAAATTATAAAAACCTTATTTTATGTTTTATCCAATATTCTAAACAAAATTATTCATTTTCATATCCTAAAAAGTAACATATTAATGATAGAGGATCTAGCTTGTCCTTTTTCTTTTCCTAAACATGGATGTGTGTGTAGCACCCCAAACATTTTATGGTATTTTCCTGTTAAATACATTCTATTCATCACTATGTTCCTTTGAAACAAAACTAGGTTATTTAGGATATATTCAAAACCTAGCCATTAAATATAAATTTTCAACTTCTATGTTTTGAATTTTGAAAAATGGCCATCTAGAGTTGTGATCAGTAAGTCATTTGGAGTCTGATAGAAAAAAATTAATTTTTGGTTAATAGTAACATACCCTTATGAATAGTAATATGAATAGTAATATGACCCTTATGAATAGTAAATAATAATATTATTTTATTTTCTTAAGGAAATAAGCTAATGAGATCTTAATTAGTTTTTCAATAAGAAATAAAACTAATTGCACTTTAAGAATGTTATTTTTAGAATTAACTATGACCTTCTTTAAAAATTAAATTAATAATATTTATAAAATTATTTTTGAAAAATGGATTTCACTTTTGAATTATACACATAAAAAAATGGTTAGGGTGAATTTTTGGAATTTTTCTAGAATAGTTGATTTTTCAGTGAATAGTAAAAAATACAGTTTTTAGTTTCAGTGTGTTAATGACATCATTAATGATGTAATAATGATGTCATAAATCTGGGTGACTTGTGTATAGTTAAATAATATTTGAGGTTTCCCAAGTGGCTTTAACCGTGGGAAAATACCATGGGCAAGCACATGGTTTTGGAAATACCACCCATGAGGTGTCCCTTGGAAATTATAAAAATAATCCCTCACTTTTTCTACAAATACCAACTCTTACCTTCATTGAATTCATTCCCAATTCTCGCTAAACAAAGCCATGGCCTCCTAAACTTCATATTAGTCCTCCCAAGGATTACTCTAGCCCCCAAGGTCCCAACCTTCATGTTCTAAGGGTTACTCTACAAGGTAAGAAAATTTGCAATTTATTTCTTTCTCCATTCATGTTATCTTTTATGTCGTATATCTTTCATGTTTCCATACCATGTTCTTATTTTTCTTATTATTATTGATCTAATCTATATTATGATTCATTTACATATAGGTTACCCTTGTCTCCTCTCTTTTTAATATTTCCTAAAACCATGTTGCGTAGCCATTAGGGTTCCAAATTTTTGTAAGCGATTTCAAAATTATTCTTTTATTTTGAGTTCTGTATGTATTCTTTCTTCATCTCTTCTTACCCAAGAGTAATTAAAAATCCATAATCTTTTATATTCTATATTTTCTCATGTTAATTAGAATTTCATCATCAATATTCTTCTTTTCCCCACTTTTCCAAGGAATTAAAAACATTGTCCATGATGTGTCGAATTACTGACATCATGGACGATGTGATTTCAATTTGCATTAATTCTTTAAATTCTGGTCATGAAACCATTTATATGGTTGAACCAGGTTGTAATATATGATTTATGACTCACCCATGGTTCTGTAATTCCTTTGAACTCATGGTTATAATTTATAATACAAAATGAGGTTGATATTATCAAAGAACCATTAAAACAATCTAAACAAACATCATTAATGTTTTTACTAATGAATCATTATCAGGGTATATAACACAAAATCATTATAAGATCATTTATATATCTATAATTTGATTAATAATATGTATTAACAATTCTGGATGTTTAACCATGTTTCAAATGAACTTCCATTCATGGAAACAAGTAAATGAACCAAGAAAACCAAGGAAGAAAATGCTTCCAAAACATGAAAATGGAACCAATTGAACCCATAGAAAGGGACATGAATGAACCTAAAAAGGTTATAATAAATCAATTAAATGTATATTAGGTTCTTTAAATATTAATTAATGAAGCTAAATTTTATTATTCATGTCATTAAAACAAACGAAGAACACACTCGAGCATAAGGTAAGGGGTTTCTCATCTCACTTTCATTTCTGTGAGATTTTCATTATTCACCACTTATTTCTTGTATGTGCTATATGTGTATTTAAATTTGATTTATAATAACATAATTCTATTTATATTCATTTTATTCAATGATTCACTTGATGTTCATTAAGTTATGGTTATATGATTCGACTGATTAGATTGTGGTAAGGGACTTTGTCTCAACTACCTTCTCGTTGTGACTAACTTTGTATTGTACACCTAATAATCCTTTTATGGTGTAACTACTGCCCATTTGAGATCAATTTTAATTTGAAATTATATTTATATTAAATATACATAATCTCATGTCATGGATATGTTTTTTTTCTAAACCGTATACCATCTTATATACAATGTTTATTTGAAAAGTTATTTTTATTATGGAAATATTGATGAATCATTATACTCTAATCTATATGGATATTGAAAAGGATTATTTATATTGTATTTAATCAATGTATAAATAATTATTCGGTCATACAGTGGTGGGTGGGCCCCCTATAGCCCCTCGATGCATCGGTAGGTCTAATGAGACCAAACAGTTGGTGACAAACCCTTCGAGTTTTTTTTCCAAAAATCAGACGGATTTCTACCCACAGAACTAAACTGTTTTTACGGTATTATGGTTTCATGTGCTAGTTACATGACGTACAATTAATAATTCATTCTATTTATTCATTATCATTTATTATTATTATCCATGACTTTTTCACTATGATAAAATCTATGGATGTACTTTCATTTTCAGTTTATTAATGGAATTAGTTGTTCATTTATTTACTATGCCATATTGATTATGTCAGATTGATTATGATTAACTTATTATTGTACTCATTATTCCACTATTTTTAACCATTACTGTGCATTTGAGCTCACCCATTTCATTGTTTACCTTCAACAGGTGATGAAGAGAAGGTCTTTTATTAAGTTTGTGTGGTTGCAGTTTTTAGTTTTCATTATGTGTTGTATTTTGTAAACTTTTCCAATGTAATTTGAGTAACATCTATGTATATAGTTTCTTCAATAATACTAAACTAGTCATTACTTAGGGACTTTCATTCCTTCTAACCATGCCAATATCACAAGTAATGCAGCGACTCCATCCTAGAGGGGTCGGGCTGTTACAGTTGGTAACAGAGGAAGTTTAGTAGAAAACTTGGAAAATAGAGTAGGAAATGTATAGTAGGGAACAAAGCCCTAAGGTAGAATCTGAGGATTAACATAAAGGAATGTCTTGGTATTTTGGTAAGGAATATATTATGTGGATATTTTAAGCAATACGTCCCTATCTGGATACAAGCAGGTAGAGGTGGCTCTGGAACAGATGTATCTTGGGGTAAAACCTGAAAACACCGCTTTGAGATAGACTCTAATGAGAACTGGTGCACAAAAACGGGCCTTTTGCACTCTTGGTTATGACAGTTCCATGTGATATGCTTAGGATAATTCATGTTTTCTTTACAAGACATTATGAATGAGTTAATGTAAATTTTTCCTTAGAGGAACCATGTTTATAATATTTGCTATGCATAGAATTTCAATATATGTTGAGTGCTTTTCTATTTGAGATTCATAAACTAATCTAGTGTATCCCATTATTTAGAAATGGTTTCTAATGGAAGAAGGGTAATCAATACTCGTGGGAAAGGTAGGGATATACCTATTGATCAAGTCAACATAGTCAATGTTGGAGCAGATCAGATCATGACCATATTGGGACAACATACTCAAGTTGTAATGAATATCCATTCAACACCTGTGTTGGATCGTTTCATGTGGCAGAAGCCCCCATCTTTCAGTGGGATTACTAATCCAGTGGTTGCTGAGAAATGGATCAAGTCCCTTTAAAAGATATTCATGGCGTTAAGATGCAATGAAAATGAGAAGGTAGTACTGGAAGTATATTTTCTCAAGGGAGACACTGATCAATGGTGTTCCTTGATTCAAAATACCACGGATGAAGAAGATATAGAGGATATGTAATGGAGGAATTTTAAGGAAATATTCTACGAAAAATATTTCCCTTGTGAGAAATGACCTGAAATGAAGAGGAAATTCCTTGGCTTAAAACAAAGGGAAGAAGAAAACATTGTTTAGTATGAGGCTACCTTCACAAGGCTAGCCAGGTATGTCGTGGATTACACGATTGATCATTTCTTTGAAGGTCTTAAGCCAAGTCTTCGAAGGGCACTGGCTTCTCAATCATTTTCATCATATGATGAAATTGTATCAAGTGCCATCAAAACAGAGAAGGAATTTTGTAGATAAATTATTTTTCAAACTAAACTAAGATAAGATGAAACAATATGATAACTAAGGAAAAAAAGAAGCACCAAAGAAGAGAAAGGGAATGAATAGTTTCCCATTATGCGAGAAATGTGGAAAGAATCATCCCAAGAAATTCTTGAAAGGAATGAGAGTCTGCTATAACTGTGGAGAAAAGGTTCATCGATCTGATGAATGGAAGGGGAAGAAACAATTCAATGATGTTCAATGATACAATTTCAGAGAGATGAGACACTATGCAAATGAGTATCCTAAGCGCCAAGGAAACATGCCTTAGAAAATCCAAGAGAAAAAGTGAGAGCCTATGCGATTACAACCATGGAGGTTGAAGTTTCTAGTGACATGGTGGTAGATACTTTAATTGTTTCCTAAAACTTATCCAACACTATATTTGATTCGGGATCATTTCATTCATTTATATCCTCTCCATTTGCCAAGAAAATTAGATATGCCCGATTTTATTTAAGAAAGGAGTTGTCAGTCAAAACTCCCATGGGATGTATCATTGCCACAAAGGAATGTTGACTAGTCCCCCTCCAAACACCAAAAGGTGCTTTAGTTTCTAGCCTTATCATCATACCCATGACTGAATTTTATATAATTCTCGGTATGTTTTGGATATAAAATTATGATGCGAAGATTTATTGCAAGAAATAGGAAGTCACAATTTTTGGAAATGGTGTAGAATCCCTTATCATTAGGGCAGAAACATCGGCACCTGATTCTTATCTAGAACCACCCCAGTAGCTCTACTGAATGCAATAATTGTAGAGGAAGATAAAAAAATATCTATGGGAGAGGAAAGAAATATTCAAATTGAATATGTGCACATAGTGAAAGAGTACATTGATGTATTTCTAGAGGATTCACCTGGAAATCCTCCAGAGTGGAAAGTTGAGTTCTCTATTGATTTAATTACTGATGCAAGACCTATATCAAAGAATCCCTATAGAATGGCCGTTGTGGAATTTGTAGATCTAAAGAAACAACTATAGGATTAGAGTGAAACGGGATTTATTCAACCTAGTGTTTCTCCATGGGGAGCCCATGTTCTCTTCGGCAAGAATAAAGATGGATCCATGAGGCTTTGCATTGATTATAAGGAAATCAATGATATTACAATAAAGAATAAGTATCCTCTGCCTCAGATTGATGAATTATTTGACCAACATTATGGAGCTCAATACTTTTCAAATATTGACCTTTGATCCGTATATCATCAACTTTGTGTGAGGAAGGAAGATATTCTGAAGAAAACATTTCGAACCAGTTATGGGCATTATGAGTTTACAGTGATGCCTTTTAGACTGAAAAATGCACCCTCTATTTTCATGGATTTAATGAATTGAGTTTTCAAGGAATATCTTGATAAATTTGTTGTGGTATTCATTGATGATATCGTGGTATACTCAAAAAGATATTAAGACCATGATGATCATTTGCGAACTATTCGGAAAACTCTTAGAAGAAATCAATTATATGGGAAGTTTAGCAAGTGAGAATTATAGCTTCAATCTGTTCCTTTTCTAGGCCAAATTGTCTCTAAGGATGGAATCCTAGTTGATCCTACTAAGACAAAGGCAATCCAAGAATGTCCCACGACAACAAACATAACTGAGGTACGCAGTTTTATTGGCCTAGCAGGTTATTATCAATGTTTCGTGTAGAATTTTTCCGGACTGGCTAACCCGCTAACGAAGCTCACACGTAAAGAGGTTAAATTTTTGTGGGAAAAAAATTGTGAAGAATGTTTCAAAGAACTACAGATAAGATTATTCAATGCTCTTATATTGACTCTACCATTAGGGAATGACATGTTTGTTTTTTATAGTGATGCTTCAAAAAAAGGACTTGGTTGTGTCCTTATGAAAAATGACAGGGTTATTGCTTATTCATCACGACAGCAAAAAATTCCTAAGAAAAGCTATCCTACTCATGATCTTGAGTGAGCTTCTCTAATAGTTTCTTGAAGACATGGAGACATTTCCTCTATGGTGAAAAATGTTAGATTTATATTGATCACAAGATTATGAACTGTATTTTCTCATAGAAAGAACTCAATAATGGGAAAATTAGATGGCTAGAACTACTCAGGGAATATGATTGAATGATACACTACCACCTGAGGAAGGAAAATAAGGTAGAAGATGCTTTGATCAGAATGAATCATGGAGTTTTGAACAAGATGAGAGTTCAAAGGGATCATATTTTCATGGATCTAGTAAAGATGTATATGGGAATAACCATGGAAGGTGAAAAATCAATGTTTTTTAAAATGGTTTCAAAAACCATCTTTAATAAAAAGGATAAAACGTTCTCAAGATGATGATGAGGAGTTTAAAAAAAATATTAAAGCTGTGAATGATGGGAGATTGAGTGACTTCATATATGAAGATGAAAATTTGAAATTCAGGAAGAGACTTTGTGTTCCCAATATACCTGATCTAAAAATGGAATTGTTGGATGATGCTAATAGTTCCAATTTCTCTATACACCCTAGTAGTACTAAGATATATAGAGACTTGAAGGAACATTTTTGATGGGACAACATGAGGATGGATATTGCTGATTTTGTGTCAAGATGTGTGGTTTGTCAACAAGTGAAAGTTGGAAGGAAACGAACTGGAGGTGTATTGAAACCTCTTCCCATACCTGAGTGGAAATGGGATAATATCGTGATGGACTTTGTCATGGGACTAACAAGGACTCCTAGAAGGAACGATGCAATATGGGTCATTGTTGATCGTCTTACCAAGTTAGCACATTTTCTTGCTATAAGAGAAGATCTTCCACTTGAATGTCTAGCAAGACTATATATTAATGAAGTGGTGAGACTTCATGTAGTTCCTCTATAGATTGTTTCTGACCATGATCCATGTTTTACAACAAGGTTCTGGAAAATTATCTAGAAGGATTTGAATACTGAGCTTCATATGAGTACTGCATGTCACCCTGAAACCGACGGACATTCCCAAAGAACTATTCAAACTCTGGAATACATGATGAGATCATTCTCTCTTGACTTCTAAGGTATGTGGGATCAATACTTGCTTTTTGTGGAATTTTATTACAACAATAGTTTCCATTCTAGTATTCAAATGGATCCATATGAAGAATTATACGGAAAGAGATGTCGAACTCCAACTTGTTGGGACAATGTTGGTGAAAGGAAACTTATCGGCCGAGAACTTATTGAAGATACCACGACAAAGGTGAAGAAAATACAAGCCCATATTAAAGAATCCCAAAGTAGTCAGAAGAGTTATGGTGACAACAGGAGAAAGGAATTGGAATTTCATGTGGGAGATCATGTATTTATGAAAGTATCTCCATGGAAGGGCCTCTTAAGGTTTGATAAGAAATGGAAACTGAGCCCCAGGTACATCATACCATTTGAAATATTTGGAAGAATCACAGCTGTAGCTTACCATTTAGAGATGCCTCCAAATCTCTCCAGAGTTCATGATGAGTTCCACATATCATTGTTAAAGAAATACATTCAAGACCCAATGCATGTACTCACATATGAAGGAATAGAACTGGAACAGGATTTGTCATACTATGAAAAACCCATCATGATTCATGACACAATGGAGCAGGTATTGAGAAATCGACCAACTCTTCTAGTAAAGGTTCTTTGGAGAAACCATAATATGGAGGAAGCAACATGGGAACCATATGATTTCATGAATAAGAACCACCCACATCTTTTTTGTGGGCTATGTACATAAAATTTCGAGGACGAAATTTCCGAAGGAGGGAATAATGTAGCACCCAAAACATTTTATGGTATTTTTATATTAAATAAATTCTATTCATCACTGTGTTCCTTCAAAAGAACACTAGTTTATTTAGGATATAGTCAAAACCTACCCATTAAATATAAAATTTCCACTTCTATGTTTTGAATTTTGAAAAATGGTCATCTAGAGTTGTGATCAGTATGTTATTTGGAGTCTGATAGAACAAACATAATTTTTGGTGAATAGTAAAATACCCTTATGATTATTAATATGAATATTAATATGGCCCATATGAATAGTAAATAATAATATTATTTTATTTTCTTAAGGCAATAAGATAATGAGATCTTAATTAGTTTTTCAATAAGAAATAAAACTAATTGTACTTTAAGATTGTTATTTTTAGAATTAACTATGACATTATTTAAAAATTAAATTAATAATATTTAGAATATTATTTCTGAAAAATGGATTTCACTTTTTTATACTACAAGTCAAAAAATGGTTAGGGTGAATTTTGGGAATTTTTCTAGAATAATTGATTTTTCAGTGAATAGTAAAAAATACAGTTTTTAGTTTTGGTGTGTTAATGACATCATTAATGATGTAATAATGATGTTATAAATCTGGTAAACTTGGGTATAGTTAAATAATATTTTAGGTGTCCCAAATGGCTTTAATCATGGGAAAATACCATGGGAAAGCCCATGGTTTTTCAAATACCACCCATGAGGTGTCCCTGGGAAATTATTAAAATAATCCCTCACTTTTCCTATAAATAAAAACTATTACCTTCATTTAATTAATTCCCAAATATTTTTAAACGACGCTCTGGACTCATTACCTTCATATTAGTCCTCCCAAGGATTCCTCAATCCCCCAAGGTCCCAACCTTCATGTTCTAAGGTTTACTCTACAAGGTAAGAAATCTTTCAATTTCTTTCTTTTTTTCCTTTCAAGTTCTCTTTTATGTGGTATATCATTCACAATTCCATACCATATTATTATTTTTATAATTTTTATTGATCTACTATATATTATGATTCATTTATGTATATGTGACCCTTGTCCCCTCTCTATTTAATATTTTCAAAAACCATGTTGCGTAGCCGTTAGGCTACATAATTTTTGTAAACGATTTCAAAATTATTCTTTTATTTTGAGTTCATTATTTATTATTTCGTCATATCTTCTTGCCCAAGAGGAATTAAAAAATCCAGAATCTTGTATATTCTATATTTTCTCATGTTCATGAGAAATTCATCATCATTCTTCTTCTTTTCCCTACTTGTTCAAGGAATTAAAAACATTTTCCGTGATGTGTTGAATTACCGACATCGTTGATGATGTGATTTCAATTTGCAATAATTCTTTCAAGTCTGGTCTTGAAACCATTTATTTGGTTTAAACAGGTTATAAAATATGTGTTATGACTCACCCATTGTTCTGTAATTCCTTTTTACTCATGGTTCTAATTTATAAAACAAAATGAGGTTGATATTATCAAAGAACCTTTAAAACGATCTAAACAAACATCATTAATGTTTTAAATAATGAATCATCATCATGGTATATAACCCCAAATCATTATAATATCATTTATATCTCCATAATTTCATCAATAATATGTATTAAATTTTTTTAACCATGTTTCAAATGAACTTCCATTCATGGAAACAAGTAAATTAACCAAGAAAACCATGGATGAAAATGCTTCCAAAACATGAAAATTGAACCAATTGAACCAATGGAAAGGGACATGAATGAACAAAATAAGGTTATAATAAATCAATTAAATATATAGTAGGTTCTATAAATATTATTTAATGAAGATAAATTTTATTATTCAGGTCATTAAAACAAACGAAGAACACCCTCGATCATAAGGTAAGGGGTTTCTCATCTCAGTTTCATTTCTATGATATTTTCATGGTTCACCACTTATTTATTATATGTGGTATATTTGTATTTCAATTTGATATATAATAACATGATTCTCTTTATATTCATTTTATTCAACGATTAACTTTATGTTCATTATGTTCTGGTCATATGATTTGACTGATTAGATTGTGGTAAGGCACTTTGTCTCAACTATCTTCTCGTTGTGACTAACTTTGTATTGTGCATCTAATAATCCATATGTGGTGTACCTACTTCCCATTTGAGATAAATTTTCATTTGAAATTATATTTATATTAAATATCCATAATCTCATGTCGTGGATATGTTTTTTTGTCTAAACCGTATACCATCTTACATACGGTGTTTATTTAGAAAGTTATTTTAATTATGGAAATATTGATGAATCTGTATACTCTACTCTATAAGGATATTGAAAAGGATAATTTCTATTTTATTGAATCAATGTATAAATAATTATTTGGACATGAAGTGGTGGGTGGTGCCCACTTTATCCCCTTGATACATCGGTAGGTATCATGAGACAAAACAGTTGGCGACAAACCCTTCGAGTTTGTTTCCAAAAATCAGACGGGGTTTTAACCCCAGAACTAAACCATTTTTACGGTATTATGGTTTCATGTTCTAGATCCATGACGTCCAATTAATAAGAATTATCTTTTTTCATTATCAGTTATTATTATTACCCCTGATGTTTTCACTATGACAAAATCTATGGATGGAGTGTCATTTTCAGTTTATTAATGGAATTAGTTGTTCATTTATTCACTATGCCATATTGATTATGTCTGATTGATTGTTATTCACTTATTATTGTACTCATGATTCCACTATTTTTAACCCTTACTGAGCATTTTAGCTCACCCCTTTGATTGTTTACCTTCAAAATGTGCTGAAGAGAAGTTCTTTCATTGAGTTCGTGTGGTTTCAATTTTTAGTTTTCATTATGTGTTGTATTTTGTAAACTTTTCCAATGTAATTTGAGTAACATCTATGTATCTAGTTTCTTAAATACTACTAAAATGATCGTTCCTTCGGGAATTTCATTCCTTCTAACCATGCCGATATCACATGTAATGCACTGGATTTAGCCTAGTGGGGTTGGTGTGTTACATTATGAGAGTGATCCATAGACTTTGATATGGGATAAATCGATCTTCCTTTAAGAAAAAATATTAAAACATCGACAATGACAATGGAGATGATGAAATCCAATTGATCAAATAAGACAAAATAAATTCACCAATTCTATCTAAAACTCCATTGTAAAACCTATTTCAATCCTCTGCTCCATGACTTATCAATTATCATATAGTAAATCATCTAAACAACTCAATTATATTTTGAGGCACCTGGTATGGTGTTCTCAAACTGAAACCATTGCATGATAAGAACAACTAAAATTCCCCACAATTATACTCTCCATTATTATCTGACCTAAAAAACATATTTTTTGATATGTCAAACTTCTCCATTACGGTTCTCCATCAGATGATGGATTAAAATACCTTATAATTGTGCTTAAGAGAGAACATACACAACTTCTATGTTGCATCATCATTGAATGTATCCCAATATATTTATCCTCAGTGAGAATTGATTAGTTTTGTTCCCAATAAATCTATATAGACTAAATTTTACATAGAATTATTTGGTGTATTGCCTTCTCATTGTAAGGACTTCTTCCCCTTTGTCCTTTGGACCCAATATTTTATTTTTTCAAACTCTATTATTCCGATCATCAGTATTCCTTCAGTAGATAGGATTTTCATCCCCTTGTCCCTCAGGTAACCCAAATAGTCATGCTATAATTTCACAAATATATCTACACAATAGTAATTTCAACCTTTGGTACCACATTTTGGTAAATTGATACTTTATTCCTTTATTTATTTGATAGAAACATAACCTATACCTATAATATTGTGTGATCCACCATATATATGGTTTACCAATCCCTATATTAAATGATTATATTTCTTCATACTTTATCTCTATGATATAGAGTGAAATGGAGATCCATAATCTATAATAAAAGACCAATTTATACTGAATACACTCAGTATAAGACCACTCATCTCATTTGATAAATAATTTTTATATTCTCCTCCTAAATCATATATTTTATATTTGACTTTACTCTCATTAAAATATATCATAAATTGACATTTATTTCTATAATTCCATGAAATGTGGCCTCCTTATATTGAGATAATCTTATTGTGAATTATCCTTACTTTGTGAATTTTATATACTATGGATCATCCCTATCCTTCAATAAAATATGTTTTTTTGAAATAGTAATAGATCTCCATTGATTAATTTTTTCATAAAAAATATGATCTATAATGTCTAAGATTATCAAATCTAGCTTACAGATAGAATATATCCCCATAGTAACCATCATATCCCTAGACATAGGGAGTGATTAATGTAAATGAAACACCCACCATGGATAACTTAAGATCACATTCACAATTTTAAACTAATAATTTATGAAATTAATTTCATCTATTCGATCTTCTACTAGTTTACCTTTAGACATTCTCATGTTGGAAAACCTATCCAAGAGGAACACTTTTTTCAATGATTTCAACTTATCATACATATCAATAAGAGTATATATATTTTTTGAAGAAATATTTACCTCTAGAATTTTATAAGACACATTATGGGATAGTGAAAAACGGAGCATACCCAATGTTTTATTATCCACCCACTTCCACTAACCATATTTATTTCTAATGTTTTTTACCATTCAATATAAGATCACGTTATATCTGTAATAAACAATCCTCCATTAAAATATTATAGAATTAAAAATTATTCTAATCAAAAATACAAACATAGACCTTACCCTGATCCCCCCTCCATGCTATAATATCCATAGAGATTGAACTGATAATATATTCTATAGCATATAATAGGAATCAATAACTGAAAACCATAATTATACTATATAGAAATGGAAATGATGATATTTTTTAACAAATCTCTAAATCACTATTACCACATTTTATTCATATAAAGCTCTAGAACCAAAGCTCTGATGGTACTTGTTAGGTTTGATGTATCTTAGAACAAAACCAATGGAATTTATGTATCTAAAACACACAAGGTTGAATAAATTACTAAATGTAATGTTCAAATAAATGAATCCAAACAAAAAAAATACACCTAAGTCACTACATTGAGTCCCAAACTTATGAACCACCCAAACACAAATATCTAATATAGTGAATAAAATAAAATAAAATAAATTATAACAAAACAATAATTTATGTGGTTTAGACATGAGTATTACTCCAGGGGGAAATGATGGAACTTATTTTTTTAAATAAAAGGATGACATTACAATAATATAGCATAGGAAAAATATTCCATCCTACTTTTTATAGTGGATTATTTTTAGTGAATACCATCTCTTCAATATTTTTATCTTCATGGGGAGGGTTTCCACTACAGACCTGTATTTATAGGAATCCATCTTCATAGTCAAATAAATTCACTACCTTGACTTCTCCTTTCATTACAAAATAAATACGTTTAGAGAATCTATGAGGACACTCTTGTGTATCACCCCAAAAGAGCCTTATTTGTTTCATTTTTAAAATAATTACCAAGAATTGGGCCTCATATATCATTTCGAAATAACATTAATATCTAATAGTTTATATTATACAATTCCATTTACATCTTAGGAATATCTCTTTCTGAATGAAGAGGTAAATTCTAATTATATACATATGGATTTGTATATTAGGTCTTCTAAATTTTGGTTATAGAGAATCTTAAAATCTAAAATTTTGTCACTGTACTAATCCATATCCATCCATCATTAGAAATTTTCCCATAAGATAACTCCATGTGATTGTATGAATTCCTAATAATTTTTTCCCATAACTTGTGCCTAGTAATATCATATTAATAAACTAGTGAAATCATATCCTAAATATTTTTTATATTTTAAAAAACAAATATAAATTTATCATAAATTTTACATTATATCATGTCATATTCAATTAATTGTGAATATGTATCCCAAAATCAGTTTAGATTAACACTAATAAAATTTTAGAGTAGCTCTCAATTTTTAATAAAACTAAACCTCTATTTATTCAACCAATAAGTGTGACCCATAGGAATTTATTGCATTTAGGAAAAATAAGGATTCTTGAATTCAAAAATGTAAGAAGAAAAACCACCCTCTATAAAATAATTGTTGTTCCTGAAGCTAAAAACTGACATGGTGTGATATCCATCAATCAAATGTATCGCCATACGTTTTCCCACCAGTTTTATCATATAAAATCATGAATTTTCATATTATTTTTTCCCAATACATCGAGTTTCCTTTGGATATAGATTATTCTAATCATGTATAGTTACTCATTTGTTCTTTATTATCTGAGTATAGACAGACCTGGTAGAAAAATACATCATAGGTTATTAATATTTATGGATAAACACATAACATTCCCCTTATCCAATAAATTATAACAATAGAAGTATTATTTAATTTTTACTATCCACTATACCATTCTATATGAAATGAGGGGCTAGATGTTGTAATTTTAATATGAGATAAAACCCCCATATTCTTTAAGCCTCAACCAATGAAATGATAAACAATATACAAAATTATCCTTCATTATAAATGTAACACCTGAGACTTTTATGTTATATAAATCATTAAAGGAATATTTTTCTACACAACACTTTCTTGGCTTGCTTTACATGAAATCGTGACCTTCCCCAATAGCTTGCGTCATACGCAATACCGAGTTTCACTAAACAACGATATACTATTAAAATATTATTAAAACTAGACCTTATGAATAGTAATAACCACTTTTTAAAATTTTATAAATTTCATTTTTCAAAATGGACTTCATTTTTGGATTCGTAATATCGAAATTAGCCTAGGGTGAAATTTTGGTATTTTTCTGAAAACATTCAATTTTCGATGAATAGTGAAACCACTAAGTGGTAGTTAAAAAACTGAAGTTTTCATAAAACTTAATTTTACCGCTTCTGTGAGTGGAATTTCAAAAATCCGAGAGACACGGATGATGTCAGTAAGTAAAATGTGGTTAAATGAGATGAAAATAATTTTTGGTGAATAGTAACTTTTTTACTTTTTTTTTACCACGGTTAAAAGTAAATAGGGTAATTAAGGGTAAAAATGATATTATTATTACCCTAACACATGTCCTAATTCTATTGGATAAGTGTAATTCGACCAAAAACAAACTTAGGAATAAAATATGACCATTTAGGCCCACTTGGATTCGATTAGGACATTTATTACTAATTTATTTAAAGAAGGGTTAAAATAGTTAAAATCAAAGTGTAATAAGTAAATCATTTTTAATATGGGGTTATACATAAGATAAATTAGACTATAAATATTAATTATAAAGATAAAAAGATTTCCTACATAATGGTATTTTATTTGTAATTTTTAGACATTAAATAATTTAATTTATTTATGACACAATGCTGATGAAGTAATTATCTTATTAATAAAATATTGACATAATTGATGTTATAAACACAAAAAAAATGTAATTTGAGTCTTTTTATGAATTATACTAATTTTATAGATTAATATGACATGTTAGTATTGATTTAATTAATTTTCTAGAACTAATCATTCTTTTATGATTTTCACAAAAATTAATTACTAAATAGTGTCAAAATTGACATAAAATAGTTTTTTAAACAAATATTATATTAGTAATTGTTATTTTATTCCTAAAAATCTAAGGTTTGTCCAAATGACTTATATAAGATTATATATTAAAAATAAACAACTTGGGGTTATTTTGGATTCTTATAGTAAGTTTATTAACCTTATAGTATATGAACACAAGAAGACACAGTAAAAGTAAAATTATTTAACTTAATGTTAAATATTCATGATAAGGTCAAAATAGGAACCTAAACTTGTATAAATTCTATTGGATGAGAGGATTTCGACCCATCCCTAGCTTATCCTAGAAATAAATCAATTTGGAGTTATTTAAAACCGAACATGACTTTATAATAAAATAATAATTTTAGTTATTCTAAAGGTGCCCCTCTCCTCCCTTATAAAAGGGAACCTCCTCCCTCTCTTCCTCACACCACTTTGAGCCTTCAAGTTCGGCAAACCCCTACCACTTTATCCTGTACACTTCCCTAGAGACATACTAGAGGTTCTGGTCTTCTTCAAAGACCTATTTTAGTTCCCTAAAAGGAAGTCCCAAAGAAGCACTTTAAAGAAGAGGTAATGTCTGTTACCGATTCTTTCATCTTTATTTCTTCTTGCACTTCTTCTTCTTTAGTTGTTTCATTATGAACTAATAACATCAGTATCAATAATATACTGATATTTTATTATAATTATGAAACAACCCTATTTCACCATCTATCCATCCTACGGAAAAAGAAATCACCGCGCGTGCGTACGTACGGAATACCATCTCTACACCGTGGTGTAATCTATTTTCCACCACCACCTTACTTGGATGGGTATAATGGTGTAAATAATGACTATATATTACTATTATAATGTGATACTGACTCTGAAATAGTATACATACACTCCAATACAATTCCTCGATCATAGGAACGATATCATCACTCGTGCGTACGTATGGAATACCGTCTCCACGATGTGATGCGACTCGTTCTACATGACCTTCATTTCATAATGATTATATAAATGAAATGAATTGAATGAATTGAATGAATTAATATGATATATATTACACTAATACCATTCTGGAAATGAGATATCTATAACTTAAAGAGAGGAATAAGAATTTATTCGACAAAACACGCATAAGAACAAAAAGTTATAAACACCTGAATAACAAGTAGCAATGAAATATTACTAATAAGAAGATAAGAATATGACCAAATATGATATCATAAAAATAATTATGATTCTGGAATAAGTCAATAACATTATTTAAATCATTATACAGTAGGTTCGGACATGGACAACGCCTATTGGACCTAAGGTAAGGGAAAATATCACAATCTCATTTTTATCCGAGATTGTTTATACTTTAGTATTTACTGGGGTTTATTTTATCATCCAAATCCATGTTTCCTCAATATTTAATATTATTTCCATCCAACTACAATTTTTTAAATCCAATTTTACCCTTCGGTGAGTTTTTAGTAAAGGATATGAAAAGAATCTTTTGTCGTTTTTCGTACGAGGTACTTTTTGACTTTTCCGACAAAAGTACGAAGAATGTTTTTTTAACTTATACGGCATGAATGGATTTTTAAAACATTATTTTCAAGAAGCTTCATTTACAAGTTTTCATGTTTATTTTTAATCAACTTCTTTTAGTTTAAAATTGTATGACATGTTAAGAATGGAAAATGTTTTTGAAGTAGAAAGGATATTTTCCTCAAGAATGAAGTTCAAGTCTTTTATCAAAATTATTTTCCATATAAGATAATAAAGGGGTCTGTTTTATCCCTATGATTACATTGATTTTATTATGTTGTGATGTAATTATTTTTATGAATTCATTTATATTATATTATATGAATTGTTTTATGATGTCATGATGTTTAAGAATCCCATTTTTATTACATGGGTTATGCAATGATGTATGATTTATGATTTTGTGGCACACATAAGAATGGTATCATTATGAGATGGGTGGGACCTATATCTCCCTCCAATGCATTGGGTAAAGATTTTATATCTCATGAGATAGACATGGCTGGAATGGTAGGTTATACCAGTTCAGTGAAAACAGGACTGAAACGAGGGTTACTCGGTTCAGAAATGGACTTTGTCCACTAAGATAGTCGTCGCAATGAGTCTTGACTAATAAGAAATGATTCTCTATGATTATGTGTGTATTCCTCAAGGTTTCATGTTTTAAGTTATGATTATTGGGATTACATTTCACTACTAGGACTTATCCCATGTTATGAAATTATGATCTCTTTTGTAGGTTAAGATTTCCAAAAGTTATGTGCTTATGTATATGATGTGATTGATATCTCTTTTTTTAACCTTACTGAGCATTTGAGCTCACCCTTTTGTACGTTTTGTTTACCCAGGTCAGGAAGAAGGTTATTAAGTAGAATATGCCAAAAAGGGACTCTAGATATGATGAAATAAATGGGAGGCAAAGTAGATGCTTTATGAACAAGTTGTTTATGTTTCCCAGTTTCTAAAGACACTATACCTATACGGTCCTTTATTGGTTTGGTTATATGTTGTAATAAGTGTGCATCAATTCCGAAATAATAACAATGTATGTAAAGTATGGGTCATTATAGTTGGTATCAGAGGAAAGGTATAGTCAACCTTTGGAAACTAGGATGTGAAAGCCTTAGTAAGAACCCTAAGGATAAGTCTAAGCATAGAACACAATCTTAGTGTTTTAGAAATGGCCATGAATAACCTAGGATAAGACCTTAGGTGTGAAATTTTATTCTTGATTATCTGGTTTTCCTATTATAAATAGTGTTTCTCACACTATTCTTCTTGGTTTTAGTCAATGGCTGGAACCTGAAGGAACCGTGTTAATGCGGAATGAGACGGGCAATGCAATGATTGTCCCCCTGATCAACCAAACGTTATGGGAGATGGAATGAAAAATCTTGTATCCATGCTCACACAACTTTCTCAAGCTATGAATCATGCAAGACTTCCAAACGAGCAAAGGAAGGAGCAACATTCTGTTGAATCCTTCATGAGACAGCGTCCACCTTCATTCAGCGGGTCAACTGATCCATTAGTTGCTGAACAATGGATTAGTACTACTGAAAAGATATTTTCAGTTCATCAATGTTCTGAGCATGATAAAGTCATCTTAGTAGTGTATCGTTTAGAAGGTGATGCTGATCAATGGTGGAATATTATTAAAAATAAGAGGCAAAGGGATGAAATTGAGTCCATGGAATGGGACGAGTTCAAAAACTTAATTTTCAATAAGTACTTACCTCGTATTCTCCGAACAATGATGGAGAAAGAGTTTCTTGAACTGAAGAAAAAGGATGATGAATCTGTTGGTACCTATGAAGCAAATTTTACAAGACTTGCAAGGTACGCTTCTGGTATTATTATCAAACCTGAGAGTAAGATCGATCGATTCTTTAGTGGCTTAAAACCATGTCTTCGAAGGGCCTTAGCCATAAGGGACTTCAATAGCTATGAGGAAATCGTTCGATGTGCTCTCAAAGTTGAGATGGAGATTGGAGTAACCCATCAGTCATATGGGTTTGATAATAAGAGGAAAATGGAATTGAAAGGAAAATCTAAAGAGCACACTGAAAAGAAGATGAGCTTTCCCTTATGCTCAAAGTGTGGAAAGAAACATGGAGGGAATTATCGTAAAGGGACAAGTAAATGTTTCAAATGTGGAAAGGAAGGTCATCGGGCATTTGAATACCGCAATGATGGGAAGAAGATGTCTAATGATGAAAACAATGGAAGGGATACCCAGAATGACCCTACAACACTTCAATATTTCATGTGCAAGGAGATGGGACATTATGCCAATAAATGCCCTAATCCAAGGGTTGATGATGATGGTCGACATCAACAATCTCTTAAGTCTAAAGAAAAAGTAAAGTCACATGAAATTTCTATCAGCGATGTGGAGTATGATAACGATGTGGTAAAAGGTACACTTACCATACACTCTACAGTAGCAAATGTTTTATTTTATTCTGGATCCACCCACTCCTTTATTTCTGAAGAATTTTCTAAGGGTATCACCGTATTACCTCAACAATTAGATGTTGAGTTAGCTATGACAACACCTAATGGCACAACAGTCGCATCAAAAGTTTATAATTATTCTATGATTGAAGTTTGTGGGAAAGTGCTTCCTGTAAATCTTGTGGTCCTTCCTATAGTGGAATTTGATGTGATTCATAGCATGGATTGGCTTTCTCTACATGGAGCTCATATCAATTGCCAAAGAAGGGATGTCACATTTCATATTCCAAATCAATATATGATCGTCTATCGATGCAAGGATGAACATAACCTTCCCGTGGAAATTTCTTCCATTTTATGGGTATTGATTCCACTAAATGAAGGTTATTTATCTCAAATAGTTGGTGAGAAACTCACGATTAAGAATATGCCCATTGTACGAGAGTTTGATGATGTATTTCCGGAGGAATTACTGGGTCTTCCATCGAATCGTGAAGTTGAGTTTTCAATAGAACTTGTACCGAGTGCTTTGCCTATTTCAAAGACACCTTATAGAATGACCCCAATTGAGTTGCAGGAATTGAAGAAGAAACTCCAAGATAATCTTGATAAGGGGTTCATACGCCCTAGTGCATCACCTTGGGGAGCACTTGTTCTATTTGTTAAGAAGAAAGATGGATCAATGAGACTCTGCATTGATTATTGAGAACTTCACAAAATCACCATCAAGAACAAATATCCTCTCCCACACATTTATGACCTATTTGACCAACTACGCGGAGCTCAATACTTTTCCAAGATTGAGCTTCGTTCAGGGTATCATCAATTAAGTGTCAAAATGGGGGATATACCAAATACGGCTTTCTGTACAAGGTATGGACACTATGAATTTATAGTGATTCTATATGGTCTTACTAATGCCCCTACTATCTTCATGGATCTGATGAATAGAGTCTTTAGATACTACCATGATCAATTTTTGGTAGTCTTTATAGATTATATTCTTGTCTATTCAATGAGAAAGGAAGAACATGAAGATCACTTGAGAATTATAATGAAGACCCTGAGAAAGGATAAGATTTATGCCAAATTTACTGAGTGTGAATTTTGGCTTAAAAAATTTTCATTTTTGGGTCACATAATCTCAAAAGAGGGGATATCTGTGGATCCAGCAAAAACAGAGGTTATTGAAAGATGGTCGAGACCAACAATATTAACTGAGATCCGAAGTTTTCTTGGTTTGGCTGGATATCATCGACGTTTTGTGAAATATTTTTCACGATTATCTAATCCACTCACCAAGTTGACTTGGAAAGGAGTTAAGTTTGTTTGGATGGAAGAATGTGAAGAGAATTTCAAGGAGTAGAAAATAAGGTTATCCAGTGCACCTGTGCTCACACTGCCTTGTAGTGGAGAAATGATTGTGGTCTATAGTGATGCATCCAAGAAGGGATTGGGGTGTGTTCTTATGAAAAATGATATGGTGATAGCTTATGCCTCACGGCAGTTGAAAATCCATTAGCAAAATTACCCAACTCATGATTTGGAGTTAGCTGCGGTAATCTTTGCATTAATGATTTGGAGGCATTACCTTTATGGTGAAAGTTGTGATATTTATTCTGATCATAAAAGTTTAAAGTATATTTTCACACAAAAGTAGCTAAATATGCGCCAAATAAGATGGTTGGAGCTGATTAAGGATTACGACTGCTCAATCCATTACCACCCTGGGAAAGCAAACAAGGTGGCAGATGCATTAAGTCGACAAGACCACGCTAGTTTATCCATGATGAGGATCACAAAAGATCCAATATTTATGGATTTACAAAGGATGGATCTTGGAATTATAATGAATGGAGAAAATCATATCTTTCTCAAATGAATGTTCAACCATCTATACATGTGAAGATTAAAGAGGCATAGAAAGAAGATGTCGAGTTACAAAAGAAGGTGAGAAATGTTCCTGAATTCAACCTTGATTGTGATGGGATAATAAAGTTTACTAATAGGGTTTGTGTTCCTCCCATCCCAGAATTAAAGAAGGAGCTGCTGGATGAGGATCATAGTTCTTCATTCTCTATTCATCCTGGAAGCAAGAAGATGTATAGGGGCCTGAAGGAGTACTTCTGGTGGGATGGCATGAAAAGAGATGTTGCTGAATATGTCTATCGATGCTTGGTTTGTCAATAAGTTATGCTGAGAGACAGAAGTCTAAGGGGATGTTACAAACATTACCCATACACAAATAGAAATGGGAAAACATCACTATGGACTTTGTCACAGGACTTCCTAAAACATCCAAAGGCAATAATGCTATCTGGGTCATAGTTGATCGTCTTACAAATTCTGCACACTTCATTACTATTAGAGTGGATTTATCTCTGGATCAGCTTCCCAGGATATATGTAAAGGAAGTGGTAAGATTGCATGGAGTACCACTTTCTATTATATCTGATCGGGATCCGAGGTTTACCTCGAAGTTCTGGTGAAGTCTTCAGCATACTCTGGATACAGAGTTGAGTTTTAGCACTGCTTATCATCCTCAGACAGACGGCCAGTCTGAGTGAATAATTCAAACTCTAGAAGATATGTTGAGAGCTTGCTCTATGGATTTCAAAGGTGGTTGGGATCAATACCTACCTTTTGGTGGAATTTTCTTATAATAATAGCTTTCACTCAAGTATTCAGATGGATCCTTATGAAGCTCTCTATGGAATGAAATGCAGGACTCCAACTTGCTGGGATGAAGTTTGGGAAAGAAAGCTATTAGGACCCGATCTCGTTGATGAAATGGCAGAAAAGGTCAGATCTATTCAACAACACATTAGAGCAGCTCAGAGTCGACAGAAAAGCTATGCCGACAACCGAAGAAAAGACCTAGAGTTTGAGGTGGGTGATAAAGTGTTCTTACAAATATCTCCCTGGACGAGGGTCATGAGATTAGGAAAGAAGGGGAAGTTGAGCCCAAGATATATCGGTCCTTTAGAAATACTGGATCGTGTTTGGAAGGTAGCTTACCTATTGGCACTTCCACCGAATCTCTCTCAAGTTCACGATGTGTTCCATGTATCTCTCCTGAGAAAGTACATACCTGATCCTTCACATGTACTCAGCTCAGAAGTTGTACCGCTGGAGCAAGATCTTTCTTATGAAGAACAACCGATAGAGATTCTAGATCGTAGTGAAAAAGTCCTACGAAACAAGACCACTCGATTGGTGAAAGTTTTATTGAGGAACCACCAATTAGAATAAGCGACATGGGAGCTTGAGGATATGATAAGGGAGAGGTATCCTCATCTGTTTGTTACAAAGTGACGAATTTCGAGGGAGAAATTCATTTTAAGGGGGGTAGAATGTAACACCAGAGACTTTTATGTTATATAAATCATCAAAAGAATATTTTTCTACACAACACTTGCTTGGCTTGCTTTGCACGAAATCACGACCTTCCCCGATAGCTTGTGTCGTACGCAATACCGAGTTTCACTAAACAACGATATACTATTAAAATATTATTAAAACTAGCCATTATGAATAGTAATAACCACTTTTTAAAATTTTATAAATTTTATTTTTCAAAATGGAATTCATTTTTGGATTATTAATATCGAAATTAGCCTAGGGTGAAATTTTGGTATTTTTCTGAAAACATTCAATTTTCGATGAATAGTGAAACCACTAAGTGGTAGTTAAAAAACTGAATTTTTCATAAAACTTACTTTTACCGCTTATGTGAGTGGAATTTCAAAAATTAGAGACACACGGTTGATGTCAGTATGTAAAATGTGGTCCAATGAGATGAAAATAATTTTAGGTGAATAGTAACTTTTTTACTTTTTTTTACCATGGTTAAAAGTAAATAGGGTAATTAAGGGTAAAAATGATATTATTATTACCCTAAAACATGTCCTAATTCTATTGGGTAAATATAATTCGACCAAAAACAAATTTAGGAATAAAATATGATCATTTAGGCCCACTTGGATAAGATTAGGACATTTATTATTAATTTATTTAATGAAGGGTTAAAATAGTTAAAATCAAAGTGTAATAAGTAAATCATTTTTAATATGGGGTTATACATAAGATAAATTCGACTATAAATATTCATTAGAAATATAAAAATATTTCCTACATAATGGTATTTTATTTGTAATTTTTATACATTAAATAATTTAATTTATTTGTGACACAAAGATGATGCAGTAATTATCTTATTAATGAAATATTGACATAATTGATGTTATAAACAACAAAATAAATGTAATTTGAGTCTTTTTATGATTTCAACAAATTTTATAGATTAATATGACAAGTTAGTATTCATTTAATTAATTTTTTTTCGAACTAATAATTCTGTTTTGATTTTCACAAAAAATAATTACTAAATAGTGTCAAAATTGACATAAAATAGTTTTTAAAACAAATATTATATTAGTAATTGTTATTTTATTCCTAAAAATCTAAGGTTCGGCCAAATGACTCAGATAAGGTTATATATATTAATAATAAACAACTTGGGGTTCGTTTGACTGCTTATAGTAAGTTTATTAACCTTATAGTATAAGAACACAAGAAGACACGGTAAAAGTAAATTTATTTAACTTAATGTTAAATCTATATGATAAGGATAAAATAGGAACCTAAACTTGTCTAACTTCTATTGGATGAGAGTATTTCGACCCATCCCCACCTTAGCCTCGAAATAAATTAATTTGAAGCTATTTAAAACCGAACTTGGCTTTATAATAAAATAATATTTTTAGTTATTCCAAAGGTGTGCATCTACTCCCTTATAAAAGGGAACCTCCTACCTCTCTTCCTCACACCACTTTGAGACTTAAATCTCGGACAACCCCTGCCACTTTCTCCTCTCCACTTCCCTAGAGACATCCCAGAGGTTCTGGTCTTCTTCAAAGAACTATTTTACTTCCCTAAAAAGAATTCTCAAAGAAGCACTTCAAAGAAGAGGTAATGTCAGTTACCGATTCATTCATCTTTGTTTCTTCTTCCACTTCTTCTTCTTTAGTTGTTTCATTATGAAGTAATAAAATCAGTATCAATCATATACTGATATTTTATTATAAGTATGAAACAACTCTATTTTACCATCTATCCATCCTACGGAAAAAAAAATCACCGCGCGTGCGTACGTACGGAATACCGTCTCCACGCCGTGGTGTAATCTATTTTCCACCACCACCTTACTTGGATGGGTATAATGGTGTAAATAATGACTATATATGACTATTAGAAAGTGATACTGATGCTGAAATAGTATACATACACTCTAATACAATTCCACAATCATAGGAACGATATCATCACTCGTGCGTACGTACGGAATACCGTCTCCACGATGTGATGCGACTCGTTCTACATGATCTTCATTTCATAATGATTATATAAATGAAATGAATTGAATGAATTAATATGATATATATTACACTAATACCATTCTGGAAATGAGATATCTATAACCTAAAGAGAAGAATAAGAATTTATTCGACAAAACACTCATAATAACAAAAAGTTATAAACACCCGAATAACAAGTAGCAATGAAATATTACTACTAAGAAGCTAATAATATGACCAAATATTATATCATAAAAAAAAGTATGATTCTGGAATAATTCAATAACATTATTTAAATCATTATATAAGAGGTTCGGACACGTACAAAGCATATCAGACCTAAGGTAAGGGAAAATATCACAATCTCATTTTTATCCGAGATTGTTTATACTTTAGTATTTACTAGGGTGTATTTTATCATCCAAATACAAGTTTCCTCAATATGTAATATTATTTCCATCCACCTACAATTGTTTAAATCCAATTTTACCCTTCGGTGAGTTTTTAGTAAAGGATATGAAAAGAATCTTTTGTCTTTTTTCGTACGAGGTACTTTTTGACTTTTCCGAAAAAAGTAAGAAGAATGTTTTTTTAACTTATACGACATGAATGGATTTTTAAAAAATTATTTCCAAGAAGATTCCTTTACAAGTTTTCAAGTTTATTTTTAATCAACTTCTTTTAGTTTAAAATTGTATGACATGTTACGAAAGGAAAATGTTTTTGAAGTAGAAAGGATATTTTCCTCAAGAATGGAGTTGAAGTGTTTTATCAAAATTATTTTCCTTCTAAGATAATAAATGGTTCTGTTTTATACCTATTATTACATTGATTTGATTATGTTGTGATGGAATTATTTTTATGAATTCCTTTATCTTATATGAATTGTTTTATGATGTCATGATGTTTAAGAATCCCATTTTTATTACATGGGTTATATGATTTATGATTTTGTGGAACACATAAGAATGGAATCATTATGAGATGGGTGGGACCTATATCTCCCTCCAATTCATTTGGTAAAGATTTTATATCTCATGAGATAGACATGGCTGGAATGGTAGGTTATACCGGTTCAGTGAAACAGGACTGAAACGAGGGTGACTCGGTTCAGAAATGGACTTTTTCGACTAAGATAGTCTTGGAAATGAGTCTTGACTAATAAGAAATGATTCTATATGATTATGTGTGTTTTACACAAAGTTTCATGTTTTAAGTTATGATTATTGGGATTACATTTAACTACTAGGACTTATCCCATGTTATGAAATTATGATCTCTTTTGCAGTTTATGATTTCCAAAATTTATGTGCTTATGTAAATGATGTGATTGATATCTCTTTTTTTTACCCTTACTGAGCATTTGAGATCACCCTTTTGTATGTTTTGTTTCCCCAGGTCATGAAGAAGGTTATTAAGTAGAATATGCCAAAAAGGGACTCTAGATATTATGAAATAAATGGGAGGAAAAGTAGATGCTTTATGAACCAGTTGTTTATGTTTCCTAGTTTCTAAAGACACTATACCTATATGGTCCTTTCTTGGTTTGGTTATATATTATAATAAGTGTGCTTCAATTCTGAAGTAATAACAATTTATGTAATGTATGGGTCGTTATAATAAATGCCTAAATGATTTCTTTGAAAAGTATCAATATAATAAGGTTCTTAAAGTAGGGTTCTTTCCAAACATTTGTATGATTAAATCCCTATATGAAACACGTGCCCCTATTCCACCCATAAAATAGGGTATGAAACTCCATGTAGTATACATGGAGGGATATCTAGTACCCAAAAGACCTTTTATGGATCTTGATTATATTTTATATCCCTATATTAAATCATACCCATGATAACTATATCAATTATTTATAATCTATAATAATCTAGGATGAAAATTGATTAGAAATAAGTCAAAGTAATTCTTGGAGTGGTAAATTATTATTTCCCTTCATGATTATGTGTAAAAAATAATAATGAATGATAATGTAGATAATAGTTTTTTTATAATATGAAATAATTTCAAAATATTTATTTATATTATTAATATTAAAAAACCACAGAAAATAATCCATATTATCATATCAAATATGATAAAACAACTAATTATATATATAAGTTGTAAACATTTAGGATTTTTTAAACTCATCAAAATTAAATAGATGGATAATGAAGAATCTGGAGACTGAATGGATTCCTTGAATGTGAATTATACACCACTAGTAATTTAAAATTTTCATCTTGTTGATAATTATTTTACCATAAGATGCTTATGTTTGGTAATGGTTTCACTAACATTTTCTTTGTCTGGTCCTACTAGGGTGGTTCTGATTAATGTGGGGGAATCAATTCCAGTCCTCTAGCCTATTCCCCATATTTCTAAATCTCTTCATGTGGTGAATAGGGTTCCCATTTTTAGTTTCATTTTGAACACCATGCACCCTTCCCTAATTTATATCCATCTTCTTCCTTAGTGTTTCCCCCTTTGATTACCTACTAATAGGTAATTCTGGGCATAAACACATTGAATTATTGAGGTATACTACAAAATATCTAATAGATTCTTTTAAAATTAAAGGTATTGAAGTTAGTTAATGGTTTTATAATTCTATATCCTTCATTGGGTGAACTTGATGATTCTTTAGTGTGTCATTTTTAGTCCCTCATTACCAAATTTGGTGTTCATCATCCCTCTATTCATATTTTAACCTATTTTTTCAAATCCGGAGCCCTTATCATTCAACTTCAATCAAATATATAAATAAACGACACTTTTTAATTAACATATTCATTGTAAAACATTTGATTGGGGTTTTGGATATGGATTCTCATTCTTGTGAATGGATGTGTTTTATTCTTCTTTATTTGAACTAGGATGTTTAGAAGTTCTATGAGTCCACTTTTTCTATGTTTTGGATTGTGTTTCCTAAAAAACCCATACCATATCATAGTCCGAACATCCTTCATACTATTATAAATTATTTTTTTCAGTTTCATTGTGTTGATGAAACTACCCTTTTTAAGGAATTAACCATGTAAGCATTCATTTGTGTTGAAATAGGCATGTCTATCCCCCTCCCTAAATGGATCCTTATTCATGTGGGTTTGGATATCAACATCTTGTTTGATATAATTTTATCAAATCATACTGGGATCAATTCTAATTGGAACATTCAAGGCCACTAACCTCAATTTTTGGAAAGTGTGGAGTCCCTAGCACATTGAAGGTCCAAGTTCTAGATGGGCCACCTCCCTTCAGATTGTCCTCCCCAGTTTATGGCCATATCATAGATCCTCTTATTATTGAAGTTCCTCATAGTTAGGAATCTTTTTGATTGGGTGTTATGTAGGGTTATTCGTAAATAGAAGAGACCCCCTCCTAAAATCCCCTATGCCTAGAAGTGGTATCTAATTTTGTAGAGGATTCCTCTAGTGATGATGTGAATAATATTAATACATTGAAGATTCGTAAAACTATGTTCTCGACCTATATGTTTTAGATTTATGATCTCTTCAAACATATTCATCCTTCTATTACATTTGCAACTTGGGAACCAAGCCCTTATTTTCTATACAAACTATTTAATTTTTCTTCAATCTTGATCATGTGATCATACATTTTAATACATCTATAAACATAGAGGTAAAGGATGTAGATCTTTTAGAGGTTGAGATGGACATATAGTAATCCTTTTTAAATACCATAGTATTTCTTAATGTTTTCTCATGGATGATGGATTACTATACCCCTATTTGGAAGATCAATTTTCATATTGAAAATCATTTGGGGCTTTGAACATTCTTAGTGATGATCTAGATCTATCATTCCCAATAAGAAAAAATTTGGAGAATAATAAATCATAAAATTATCATAACAAAAGTGTTGTTACCAGGTCTAGATCCAGGTAAAAAACTTTTTTATCTATTTCCCTTACTCAAGATGTTTCAGTTCATCAGGCCTCCCCCACACCCTTGTCATGCGTTCCTCTATTTTATGGAATTTGGGTGTATGGCATCCCAAACTAATCCTGAGTTACTCCTCAATGCCCTTTATAGAAACCATATTTCACTATTGGAAATTATACATCCCAAGATGATGGTTACTGCCATTAAAGATGTAGCCAAAAAATTATAGGTGGCTAACTATATTCATAGGAGTCTAATTAACAATAATATTTTTATTCTATATGTGAATAAAATTCAAGTGGATCTTTTTAAAATCTCTTCTCTATATATCTATATTAAAGTAGTTGATTCCAATAATTTCTTCAATATGACTATCATTAATACCAAATGTGAGGTTATTGATATAAAACCAATATGGTGTACTCTTATGACCATCTATCTTGGGTCAAATTATTTATTCGTCCTGGGGGATTTGAACACCATTGTGGAGAAGTATGAGAAGATGGTATGGGTCATTATTGGAATAGTAATGTCACACCTGTTTTTTTTCTTTTCATGTCATGGTTTTGATCCAGTTCATTTAAAATCCTGATCCTTTTCTTGGGTGTTGGGTGAGATTAATTTTGAGTTTTTAACTTTCATATATGTCTAATCACCCTAATTTGGGTTCCCCATTTCTTGTTTAGGAGTTTATGGAGAAAGGGTGGTTATTTCATGATTTGCACCAATCGTGGGCCCATTTGCAGTTTTAAAAACCAAATATGTTTCTTTAATAAATCCTTTGTTTTTAAAGTTAATTAATTAAACATCACACTTGGCCTCCACTAACATATTAATACTACCATATCCTTTTGGATCCATCATAAATTCATAAACAGGGTGAATTGGGATTACTTATTTAGGCAATGGGCCAGCCCATGGGCCCATTTACAGTTTTAAAAAAATAAAATTTATCTTTTATATATAATAAAATATTTAATATATTTTGGTTATTCTACCTCCCACTCAAAGCCAATATTCCTATCCTCACCCCCATTATCTATTTCCCCTTTTTAGAGCTCATATGAGTCGCAGATTAGGGAGAATGTTCACATGTTACCTCAAATCGTCCAAAATTGATAAGGTAAATTGTATCATACATAACTCATTAAATTCGTGATATTATTCCCACAAATCATTTTTCCCTGGTTCTTCTAAAACATAGGAGCATCTCCCAGATGTTTCAATCCATTAACGTTTCTCTATGGGTGCAGATCTAATTGAATACGAATTGTTTTCTAGTTGAAAATGTGAGATTCCTTCCCCTTTATCCTCCCACTTCTTCCTCCTTTCATTATTTATTTGTTTTATAATCTAACCTATTCATTATCAGACTAGTTTTCTTTTATCCCATTATTTTTTATTGGTTTTTTTCGTTTGGGGCTGTTCATCATAGTTTTAGGGTTTGTGAACCCTCAGATGGTGATTTTGGGTGTGTGTTTCCATTATGCCAAGGATTGGAGGTAGGATGTCCCTTGCACAAGGATTTATCTTTTAAATTTCATCATTATCATTCTGTTATAACCTTATTTATATTATATATCCTTCTCTAAAACATTGGTTTTAAAGGTTTTGTGTGCAAATTATGTTTTATGACTTATTTTGTTAAAAATATAATTTTTTTGGTATAAATGTTTACTCCTCTTGTTTGATAAATTATTCCATGATATTTCACACATGGTTTAAGGTATTTCGAATATGTTTCAGTAGAATTAATAACTTTATGGCATGAATATGGTATTATATCCCTTTTTAATTTCATAACATAAGTTGTTTTGTTAAAGAGTGCATGTCATGTGTTCGGTAAATTGCCCGGTTGTCTTTTGTGTGTATGGTGCAATTTAAAATGATTTTTTTGGATTTATAAATACATCGAAAGAATTTAAAAAAACTTATTTTGGTGTCCTTTTATGTCTTTCCAATTTGGATTTGTTTTTACAAACAAATGGTTTTTGGTTCACAACAAGTTTTGGCCCGAGTTGCCAGAAAATGGCCCATTTCACATTCTTATGAAAATGGTGGTGTTTTGAATATGTAACCAGAGTGTTGTAAGGGATTTTTAAATGTGTCTGGATTCTATAAATGGTGTTTATAAACCTCCTTAATAACATTTAAATTCATAACTTTGTCAAATTTTGTTTTTGAGAAAAATTTTAAAGGCCCTCTTGGCCTTTCCTAAAAATAAAGAATGAGTGTTTTACTTGTATATACCATGTTGTGTCAATTGGGATTGTTTTATAATGTTTTTATTAAATGTTTTTAGGGCTTCCAAATATGGTTGGGTAAGGTTTTTTGTGTTCTTGTAATCAAAAGATTGTTTTTGAATGAGTTTTATGTGCAAAGCCTCAATACACTTCTTGAAATTGTTTTACGAAAATTTTTGTGGTTTATTGATTCATGAAAGAAATGTGAAGAATGCTTCTGGTATTTTTTTGTGTTTATTTTTTGGGAATTGAATTTGGATGTGAAATGTGTATTTTATAATATGTGTAACTTGATTGAGCACTAAGGGGAATCCTAGGTATCTAGGTGGGCGGACGTGTACTAGTATGCTAGTGATCATGTGGGGTTTGGCCCATGTTTCACGTAGCAAGTTTGAAGAAGACAACACTAACGAAAATATTATGATGATGATGTTGGGGGACTACTAGGTTATGGGTATTCTCCCTACTAGTGGCTCGTGTTCATAAGAACAGATATTTATTATGGTTCTTTCCCCGAGATACAAGGTACCTGGGGCTCACAACTAACTGGTGCCTAGGGGTGTTCCCGTGACTTGTGCTCATTGGATATTCTATACTCATCGTTGGAATATGGTGTGTTTGGATTGTCAATTCAGTAGTGTGTGAGATTTATTTAAAAGTTTAAATTCTTTAAAGCATCCCTCCTGAAAACTATTTTCATTTTGAAGTTCCACCTCTTTGAAAATTGATACTAGCATTCTTGTTTATAAAACATGAAAGTTTTTGTCTGGTAATTTGTTTCATATAGTGTGTGACCTTATTTGGAAAGAATACTTTTATATTTTTTATTTAAAACCTGAAATTGATGTTTCTTTTATTTTAATGGATGTTCATTGGGAATAGAATATCGGGCTAACCTACTGAGTTTTAATACTCACGCCTATAGTCTTCTTCTGTTTTCATCCCTTGTGTAGGTTCCAGATTGAGTTTGATCGCCTTGGGAGATATGTGATCATTATGTTGGAGAGTGAAAAAAGGGTAACATGGAGTTGTTTTGTTATCGGGTTTGGTCAGATGAGTTGTTGGTTTAGTTGTACTTTCAGTTTCTTGTACAAATAATGCTCAGTTCAGTTTTTATATAAATGTATTTTGGGGTATCCATTTCTTTATGCTATTTTTTATTTTTTATATATGGGATAAACTGTTCCCTTATGTACTCTATTTATTCCCTTGGTGCTTGTCGCCATCCTGGGAGGATCGGGAATGCCTCTCGGGACTTGTTTCGGGCTGGCCCTTGTGACCTGTTCCGGGTTGACTCGGGTTGGTTCTTGATAAAATGGTATTAGAGGATGTCAGATCTTATCAGACCACTATTTTTAGAGCTCCCTTGTTATTTGTGGTATGTCAACGTATATGGAGTAGGATTTTTGGCACATTAGGGGTAAGTGCGAGAAGAGCGTCACAAACTCTTTCTCGTTCTAATCCTCTGTTTTCCATGGGAAGTCCGATTTTATTAGTGTCTTTTTTTTCTTGTTTCTTTTCTAGTTTTGGGATATGACAAGGGGAGTATGACTAATGGACTCTATGATCTCGTAGGTCCTGGAAATCGATGTGGATCTGGGGAATGGTCCTAATAAGTATCTCCATGTTGGTGTTGTGTTTGACATATGACAGCCAACCATATGGTCAAGTCACCCACCGAAACTAGTTCCCTTTTGTGGGTTTCTTGAACCTTTCTTGAATTCTGAATTTTTGTTTTGAAAATCCTTGTGTGAGAATTATGAAAATGGGTGTTAATGGAAGGTTTGTATTTTTAAAAGGGGGAAATGGGATTTCAAAAATTAAATATAACAATGGTTTTGGAAGGTTGGGTTTTTTTAACATATTTTTGGGTAGAAGTGGAAATGATTTAGCAGGATTGGATTTTCCTTAATCTAAACTTGTGGGTTGTTGATATAAATAGCTTTGAAAGTTTGCATCATTTTAAATTAATTTTGAAACTTTGTTTTAAACGGGTTTTTTGGGATATTTAAAAGTTTTTGAATATGATGAATTGTTTTTGGAAGTTTGGTTTTGTGCGGCTGGTGTTTTCTGGAAATAGGTTTTTGCCTTTATTGTTGTTGGATTATGAAAAGAGACCTAGCTGAATTTTTTTAAAATGAGAAAGGGATATTTGGAATAGAATGGTTGTTTTTGTAAGATCTATTAAATGAAATGGATTGTTTTTTAATCAAATGGTTCTTGATAAAGCATGGCTTGTCTTGTAAAATCTGAAAATGGTTTTTGATTTGGTGGTTAATGTGCATTTGGAAGGTACATGATTATATTTGTAATGATGATGTTTTGTTTTTTCATTTAGTGTTTTCATGGGTTCTCACATGGAAGGTTTTCTAGATATATGGATGAATGGATGGTATGGCCTAGTATTTGAGTGCCTGGGGTGGCACGTAAATATTCATGTGAGTGAGACTTGATGAAAAGCCATTGGTGAATGTGAAAATCCACCAAGTTAGTTTATTTATTTATTTATTTTTCAATAGTGTTTTTAGCAGAAAAATTGTGGTTTTTGTTTTGAACTTACGGTTATGTGGATGGTTAATCCTATGTCTTAGAAGTGTTATCTATTCAGTATGTATCCTTATGATCTATAAGTCATACTCTTGTTGCATATTGAGATGGGATCTTGTTGGTGGCTCGGTTTGGGGGTAATGTTCAGTGGGTTTCATGACCTGTCCCCCGGGGCCTGTGCCGTGACAAACCCAAGACCGCCTTCCATAGGCCAGGGGATGGTGACTATCACCAAAGGCGTAATTCCCTAAAATAGGGAAGGAATTGCCTTTATAACTGTAAACATAGACAATATAGTACGAGATGGAAGCACAAAAATAAGTAAAACTGTATACAAAAGAGTGCTGAAAAGTAGAGGGGTCGGAATACAAGACCAACAGGAAAATACTAGTACAACTAAAAACCAGTACAATAGAAAAGTAAAAAATAGCTGAAAGGTGAAGAGAAGCTCCTGGATAGTCCACCATAGATCCTTCCTAAAGGGTAGGTACAGATAACTTCCTCAGTACTCTACGTTTGTCGGACTCCTCTGCATACCGACACGTCATATGGTCCACCACCAGGTACCATCCAGTCTTGGTACTCTCATCCTCATTCAGCGATGTCTGTCGTTCGCAACCAACACAATGAGGTTCAGGCATAGCCTTTGCAGGGGTGAGTATAACGATACTCAGTAGGGACCCCGATACCCTCAAGCTCTCACAAAATCCAACAAGAATAAACCAAAAATCATGAAATTAACATATAACCCCACTTAGGAATATGCGCAAACATATACCTAAGTTATTCAATAATCCATCTCAATCAAGAAGTAAATACAAAAAGTTACTGAATTAGCTCAATTAGGATTTTATTCTAAGGATAGTATCAATATAAATCCTCAGCTGCTGGAAAACTCCCCCTCTATCAAGTACAATGGGCCTACCGTGTCCAACAGAGGCACTTCCCACTAACCTTGGACCGCTGAGGTACTCCTCCTATCGAGTACCATGTGTTTTCCGCATCACACAGAGGCGCTCCCCACCATGAGTTTTCCACGTCACACAAAGGCACTCCCTCTCATAGCATGATGAGGTACTCCTCTTTTCGAGTACCGTGGGTCTATTGAGTCACCAAGGTGATCCCCACTATGAGTCTACCGCGACACTAAGGTGCTCCCCACCGGGCCAGTAGAATAACTCCAGGTCATACGGTCAGCAGTCGTCAGGTCTCAGCCATCTACTAGGTTGCATCCCAAATGCTCGCTCATATCCGGAAGATCCGCTCCACAAGCTATTGGTCGATGCTCCAACTACCCCTAAGTCCCACGAAGAAGTATCTCTAAGGTCTGCCACATCATATAGGTCTCAACGCAATAGATGGCATGTCAATCAGACACCTGGTCTATGAATTATTAGCCTTTTAGTCGTGGGGTCCAGTTTTGATTCATGTACAATCCAATCTGACTGTATCTCAACTTTACTCCAAAATCCAGTGGTGTATACTCAATGGGATCGTCGTGTTCCAAGAAAACTAGTGCCGCTGACGGTTCGTTAAACAGTCGTCTGGTACTAATGATATGGCCAAAGAATGTAAAGGGTCAGTAGTGGGCCTGGGTCCGGTCCGACCTGGTCAGTCCGACTCGGCCCAATCCAGTCTGTACCGACCTGGTCTGGTTTGACCCAGTCAGACCTGGTGGGTCTTGCCTGACCCTTTTGGCGAGCAAGCCTGTTAGGTTTAGCCCAGCCCGTTGGGCCCAGCCCAGCAGGCCGCGAGGGCGGTTCGACCCGGGCTTTGGGCCAGTTCGTCCTGGAGCGTTGTGAGGGTGCGGCCAGTCTTGGCTCGGCCTAGAGGGCGCGACCGGGATGGTATGGTCATGATGTCGCGAGAGGGGCCGTGGGATGGTTCGGGAGGCCGGGGGACTGGGAGGCAGTCGGGCAGTCACGCGGGCAGGCGGGCACGCATGTGGGAAGGGCGCTAGGTGGGCGGCCGGGCCGATAACGACCAGGCCGGGAGACTACCGGGCAGGGCGCGGCTGAGCCAGAAGGTGGCAGGGAGGCCATGCCGGCGCGGTTTGGGCCGACGTGGTTCAGCACGGATGGGGCCGGCGCGGTTTGGCCTGAGATGACAAGGTTCGGCCAGGGCACGCGGGAGACCAGCGACGGTGTGGCTGGGCGCATGGGTGGCTGGAGGCTATGAATCTGAGTGTGCGGGTGGCCGAAAGTGGTTCTGCCCATGGAGTTCGCTCGGTCGGGGCACCAGAATGCCACGGGGGCGGCACAGTTTGCGGAGGCTTCAATAATCATGACATTTGCATGTTCCTTCATCGCCTTCAACACCGCTTCGTCGCCATGCCGAGAAACAACACAAACAAGAATGGTGAAGGGGTCGAGCCATGTTGGTTTGTACCGCACCCTCCACATTTAGGGTGGTAACACTTGGCTCATAAAAGAGTAAGAAAGATGAACAATAATTTTTTAACAACTACGTAATGATTCCTTTCAAATCTAAAGAAGAAAAAAAGAAAAGAAAAGTTACACAAAAAACCCCTACCTTTGATCGTTGGTCATCAACGATGAAGTCGTGAGAAGAAGATAAAGGAGTTCACTGTTCATCGCGTCCGTCATACACTTCCAATCCCGAGCTTCATCGGCTCATTAACAATGATGCAGAGGGTAGGTCATTTGAAGACTCCCCACGTCGGTAGGATCCGAGGGAGGACGTTGAAGAAGGTAGTTTTTGGCATTCTTCGTTGGAAGATGAGGTTATTCGTCGGAGAACTCCTTTTCTCCCAAGCTCTCCTCTCCCCAAAAAGAAAAGATGTGCCAAATAATAGATTATAAAATCTATTATTTTTTTGGAATGATTTCAAATTAATGGGAGTATTTGGCCCCATTAATTGGGTGTGTTGGGAACTTTAATGTGAAGAAAGCTTAAGAGGCTCCTCCACATTAAAGAGGGGGGGTTGAGAGGTTTCCCCTCCTCCCACTTAATAGGGGTCAGGTGGTCCCCCCTATTATTCAATTAGGGAGGTTATGGGGACTCAAGTGGTCCCCAACACATTAATCCTCACATGGGAGGTTGAGTTCATGTGGGCCCCACCACTATAACCTCTCAGGGGAGGTTAAGGTGTGGTGGTCCCACCTCAAACTTTCTTGAGGATATTTTAACCATCAAATAAAAATAAAACCAAAAATGTTATTTTTATTTAATTAAAACTCTAAAAACCCCAAAAACTATCTTTTAAACTCGACACACTACCATAAAAGTGAATATCTTCTTAAGAGAATACAGGTGCTGCAAGTTAAACAGTTCCCTCAGATTTCAATTCTAATCACTAGTTCATAAGTTATAAAAACTCGCTCGTAAGTTTATTGAACATACCTGAACAAAACTTCAGAAAATGATTCCAGGAACATCTGGCCTCGGAATCATGCACCGTTAGTTTTCACAGACTCATAAAATTACCATTTATTTAATAAAAAAATTTCCATGAAATTTCTAGGTCTTTACATTCTCCCCACCTCTAGGATTTATATCCCCATAAGCTACAACTTGAACTAAGTGAACAAGTGAGGGTACTGAGCACACATCTGAGCCTCCCACTCCCATGTGATCTTCTGGAGGTTTCCATACTGCCAGTGAATGTGCACTAGAGGTATCGACTGTCCACATAAGACCCGCTCCTGTCGATCCTCAATCTCTACTGCAACCTCTATAAAAGTCACCCCATCGTCGACGTCTAACTATCCATGGTCGATGATGTGGGAAGTGTCCTGCACGTACCTCCTCAACTGAGATATGTGGAAGATGTCATGCGATTGAGGTGGAAGAGATAAGTGGTAATCCACCTTTCCAAATCTAATGAGGACCTGAAGAGGTCCGATGAATCTCAGAGATAACTTGCCACCTCAGCCAAATCTCTGTAATCCTCATTGAGGTGTGACTCGTATAATGACGTGGTCGCCATCGTCGAAATCTATAGGTCTACGTCTCCTATCAGCATACGAATTTTGTATGCTCTGTGCTGTCTTCATCTGCTCCAAGATGATCTTCACCTTCTTCGTGGTAGCCCGTACCATCTTTGGCCCCACTAGTACAGACTCCCCAGGGTCAGTCCAGCATAAAGGCAATCTGCAAGGTCTCCTATATAATGCCTCAAAAGGTGTCATCCCTATGGTGGTGTGATAGCTGTGTTATATGAAAACTCTACCAAAGTTAAGTGATCCTCCCATATGTGACCAAAGTTGAGAACATAAGCACGTAGCATATCCTTAAGGGGCTGTATGGTCTACTGAATCTGACCATCCATCTGAGGATGGATGGCGGTGCTCAGATGAAGCTACGTCCCGAAATACTCTGACAACCCCTTTTATAGCTATGAAGTAAATCATGAATCATGATTGGAGACAATAGAAGAAGGTACTCCATGTATCCACACAATATTCTACACGTAGAGGCATCCTAAGCTCTCTACTGAACCCAGCTCTCTGATCGGTCGGAAGTGTGATGAATTGGTGAGTCGGTCGAAGATCACCCAGATAGAGTCATGACCACTAGATTTACGTGGAATACCCATCACGAAGTCCATATATATCCCATCCCACTTCTACTCTGGAACCTCTAAAGGCTGGACCAAGTCTACTGGTACCTGGTGCTCTGCCTTCACTTGCTGACAAGTGAGGCATCGAGAGACAAACCCCACAACTTCTTTCTTTATGCCTTGCCAAATATGCTATCCTTGAAGGTCCTGGTACATCTTCGCCACTCCTAGATGTACCGCTATAGGGGATGTGTGTAAATCCCTCAACACTTCCATCTGAAGTGACATTAGTACCATAGTACGTCCTCTGAAGAGGATGATGTGCTCACCACCTTCAAAAAATCCATTAGGTGGATGCCCTGTGGATATTTGAGCACGTCGTGCCTTGCAGTCAGCGTCCCCATGTTGTGCATTCCCGACTCGCTGAAGAAGTGGGGGAGTGACTGTAAGGGACTTAAGGAAATATGATCCATCTCTATCCACAAAGGATATCTATAAAGAAGCCAGTTGCTCCGTCTCCTCACCCAGAAGCTGTATACTAGATATCTTGCTGAGGGCATCTGCTACAAAGTTCCCCATTCCATGAGTATAGACTATCTTGAAGTCATAGTCATGGAGGAACTGAATCCATTGCTGCTGTCTCAGGTTCAAGTCCTTCTAAGTGAAGATATACCTAAGACACTTGTGATCATAGTACATGGTAAAACGTTCTCCCATCATATAGTGTCGCCACATCTTCAAGGTGAAGACCACTGCTGCTAACTCCAAATCATGGGTAGTGTAGTTCTTCTCGTTCCGTCTTAGCTACCGAGAACCATATGCAATCACTTCTCAGTCCTACATTAGGACACATCCGAGTCCGGTCCCTGATGCGTCACAGTAGACTACATACCCTACACCTTCTTCTGGAAGCCTCAAAATGGGGTCACTAGTTAGCCTCTACCTCAGCTCCTCAATGCTCTGTTGGCATCTCTCTGACCACACAAAGTGTTACCCCTTCTTTGTCAAGGCTGATAGTGGTGTTGCAACTCTGGAGAAGTCTGGAACAAACCTCCGGTAGTAACCAACCAAACCCAAGAAACTCCATACCTCCGTCACACTCCTAGGTGGCTCCAAAGAAAGTACCGCTTCAATATTCACTGGATCCATTGCAACTCTAGCCTATGAGATGAAATGTCCAAAGAAGTAAACCTCTCAGATCCAAAACTGTCACTTCGAGAGCTTACCATAAAGCTGGTGCTCTCAGAGTGTGTCCAGTACTACCTTCAAATGGTACGCATGCTCCTCCTCAGTATTAGAGTAGATCAGAATGTGATCGCTGAAGAATATGACAAAGCGATCAAGGTATGGCTAGAAAATCTTATTCATGATTCCCATGAACACTGCTAGAGTGTTGGTTACACCAAAGGGAATAACCAAGAACTCGTATTGGCCATACAGACATCTGAAGGCTGTCTCCTGCACATCCTCATCTCGAACTCGGAGCTGGTGATAGCCTGATCTGAGGCCTATCTTCGAGAACCAACATGCTCCTTTCAGCTGATCGAAAAGGTCGCCAATCCTCGAAAGTGGGTACTTGTTCTTCAAGGTCACCTAGTTTAGGTTACTATAGTCGACACAAATACTCAAGCTCCCATCCGCCTTCTTGGCGAACAGAATCGGGGCTGCCCAGGAAGAACACTAGGCCGAATGGATCCTTTCCCCAGCAAGTCCTCTAGCTATACCTACAGCTCACGAAGCTCAGTGGGAGCCATCCAATATGCTGGTGTAGATATCAGTTCTGTACAGGGGTACATGTCAATGTAAAAGTCCACCTCTCTGCGAGGAGGTAGACCTGGAACATCATCAGGGAAAACATCCACATACTGGTCCACCACAACAGGATATCTTAGACTCTCCACATCAATTGCTCTGAGGGTAAGGCATGACAACTGATGAGTGATTGGCTGCACACTCCTCTGAGTAAGTTAATCCTATGCTGCAAAGGAACCCTTATCATCGGTGAAGGTAAGCCTTGTCCCATCCATGCGGACACACCACAATTTTCACCTAATATAGTCGATCTGAGCATGGACTATTGATAACCAGTCATTCCCAAGATCAATTCGTAAGGACTCGACGCCGCTAATAGGAGATCCCAGCCAAAGCTCTCGCCTCCTAGAGTAATCTCACACTGCAGGAACTAGTGGATAATTGTCGATTCTTCTCCCATATGAGTCTCTAGAAGTAAGGATTGAGCCAACGGCTCCATTGGAATCTCCGAGCTCAAAACGAGGGCAGTGGCAATGAAAGTGTGGCTAGCACCTGTGTCAATAAAAACTGCATATATGGTGGAGTAGACACAGATCATACATCAAATCATCTCTGTAGTGCCATGATCATAGGACTCACATGCCTGGAGGTGAGATCTACCATGTCCAAATGCTCCCTACAGTCGGGGTGGACCTCCTGGTAGTGGTGGCGATAACACCTCGAAATGACGCCCACCGCCAGCTGCATGGCCAGATCCTCTACCACATCTACCTGCTCCCTGCAGACCACCTCAATCGAATCTCTACCTCTGCATGGGCGGTCCTTCAACTATATACTGATCATCTGAATGGAGGGTCGGACAATCATGAGCCATGTGACCACTCCCATCGCATGAGTAACACAACCCGCTCTGGGCATGCGTGTCTCTACCCTGGGTGCCCCGTACCACTGATGCTGAGTCATGCAGTCATCCACCTATGGGGTTGGCCCTCTTGGACCTGTGTGACATCTGTCTATTGCCAGCTGGAGAATACTCTGCTGTTTGTCGACTAATGGTGGGTCTCACTACTGGAGACTTATCAGCAAGGAAACTCTCCACTAAGAGGGCTCGCTCAAACACCCCTGTCTGCGTCGGGATGCTCAGGGAGATCATCAAAGCCCTGATATCTTTCCTGAGCCCCTGATCAAATGTCCGAGCCTTGAAAAATGGGTCCCAAACCATATCTGTGGAGTAGCACGAGAGGTCGGTGAACCTCGCTGAGTACTATGACACTATCATGTCGCCCTACCGCAGATGATGTAACTCCTGTATGTGAACCGCTCGAAGATTAAATGGAACAAACTTTTCCCGAAACAAGCTCTTGAAGTCTGCACATATATGTTTCATCTTGTTGTGAACCTAGAGAATCAGGATCCACCATCTTCCCACTACTTCCTGTAGATGGCTGATAGTAAGAATCACCATGAAGTCAGTTGGAGTCCCTACCAGTCTGAAGACTCTCATCACTGACTCCAGCCAATCCTCACCTACCTATGGGTCCATATCTCCCCTGAACCAGGGTGGCCTTTGGCGCTGGAACTCTTTCAACATTCTCAAGTGGCATCCATCATCTGCTACTGGGGCTGGTGGCATTAGTGGCCAAATGGGGTGTGGTACTGCTGGTGCCACTACAGGAAAAGGGCCCTGCACCGAGGCCTCATCGCTCGGTGGGATATCTGCGCGTACAACTCTCGGGGCTCTAGCTGGTCATCTACAGGGAGGCATCCTAAAGGAAACAGATGCAAAACGGTCAAAATAATATACCTGGTGAGATGACCTGGTTGATCTAACTTATAGAAAACTTTTGAAATCACACATGCAATTAGTGTTTTAATGCAGTTAGTTAGAAATCAGAAGTCAGGGTCCTGGTGTATGGATAAATCGGCCGCCGCACCAACACTGGACTCCCTAAATTGAGAGCCACACTCTGTACCCTTAACAATATTGCTTCATAGAAAGGAAAGATCAGAGTCCAAAGTTCTGTGGTAGAACTGAATCATCTGATACCAATTTTTCACGACCCGTCCCCTGGGGCCCATGCTGTGACTACCCCAAGACCACCTTCCATAGGCCAATGGATGGAGACTAGCATTAAAGATGTAATTCCATAAAACTGGTAAGGAATTGCCTTTATAATTGTAAACATACACAAAAGAGTACGAGATGGAAGAAAAACACTAACTAAAAAGGTATACAAAAGAGTGCTGAAAATTAGAGGGGACGGAATACAAGACCAACATAAAAATACAAGCACAACTGAAAACAAGTACAATTGAAAAGGACAAAACAATTGAAAAGTGAAGAGAAACTCATGGATAGTCCACCACGGATCCTACCAGAAGGGTAGGTATTGATAACCTCATCAACACTCCATGTCTGTCAGTCTCCTCCGCGTACTGAAACGTCATATGGTCCACCTCCAAGTACCGTCCAGTCTTGGTACTCTCAGCCTCAGTCAGTGCTATCCATCATCTGCAACTAACACAACGAGGTCCAGACATATCCTATACAGAGGTGAGAATAAAAATACTCAGTAGGGACCCCGAGACCCACAAGGTCCCACAAAATCCAACAAGGATAATTAAAAATTATGAAATCAACAGATAAACCCAATTAGGTATATTCCCATACATATACCTAAGTTATCAAGAAATCCATCTCAATCATGAGGTAAATATAAAATTTTACTGACTCAGATCTACTAGGATTTTATTCTAGGGATAGTATCAATCTGAACCCTTGGCTGCTAGAGAACTCATCCTCTATCGAGTACAGTGGGCCTACCGTATCATGCAGAGGTTCTTCCAACTATCCTTGGACTACTTAGGTACTCCTTCTATCGAGTATCATGGGTCTGCCATGTCACATAGAGGCTCTCCCCACAGTGGGTCTACCATGTAACACAGAGGCACTCCCCCTCATAGCCTGTTGAGGTACTCCTCCTGTCGAGTACCGTGGGTTTGCTATGTCAGCAAGGTGCTTCCCACTGTGAGTCTTCCAGGACACTAATGCGCTCCCAACTAGGAAAGTAGAATCAATCCGAGTCAAACGGTCAGCAGTCGTCAGGTCTTAGTCAGCTACTAGGTTCTCGAATAAATGCTCACTCATATTCGGAAGATCCGCTCCACAAGAAACTGGTTGATGTTCCAACTTCTACTAAGTCCCATGAAGAAGTATCTCAAAGTTCCACCACATCATAGAGGTCTCAATGCAACAGACAGCGCATCAATCAGACACGAGATCTGTGAGTTATTAGCCTTTTAGTCCCAGGGGCCCATTTGGATTTTTGTACGATCCAACCTAACCGTATCTCAAATTTTACTTAAACTAGAGTGGGGTATACTCAAAGGGACCTTCACACTCCACGAAAACCAGTGCCGCTGACAGTCCATCAAACGGTCGTCCAGTGCCAAAGATATGGCCAAAAAAAGTAAAGGGTCAGTAGGGAGCCCGGGTCCGGTCTGACCTGGTCGGACAGACTCAGCCCAACCTAGTCTAGGCCGACTCGATCTGGGTCTACCCAGTCATAACTGTTGGTTCTGGATCGACCCATGGGGCGGAACATCCTGTTAGGTTCGGCCAGGCCCTGTGGGCCCATCCTAGTAGGGCGCGACGGTGGTTCGGCCCAGAGCCTCGCGAGGGCATGGCCCAAATAGGATTGGCCCAAAGGGTGCGGCCGGGATGGTTCATCGAGGGCACCATCCGGGGGGCCACAGGCTGGTTCAAGAGGACGGGCGGCTGGGAGGCTGCCGGGCAGGCACGCGGCGAGGCGGGCATGCTGCCAGGAAGGGCGCGACCAAGCCGGCAGTCGGCCGGGAGGTCAGGTCGGCGTGGTTCGGGCCAGCGCAGTGTGGGGCGGCTTGGGCAAGCGCGGTTCGGCGCGGGCTAGAGGGGTTCGGTTGGGGGGAACATACAGCAAGCGGTGGTGCGTCCGGGCACGCGAGAGGCCAGTTACAGTGCGGACGGGCGCGTGGGAGGCCAGCGGCGGGGCGGCCAGGCACGCGGGTGGTCGGCGGGGCGGCCAGGCACGCGGGTGGTCGGCGGGGGTTCAACCTGTAGATTCAGCTCAGTCAGGGAACTGAAACTCCATGGGGGTGGCATGGTTCACGGAGGCCATGGGAAGCACGACCTTTGCCTGTGCATTCATCACCTTTAATGCCTCTTCATCACCATGCAGAGAAACAACACAAACAAGAACGGTAGAGGGGTTGGACCATGTTGGTTTGGAACGAAGCCTCTGCATTTAGGGTGGTAACACTTGGCTCATCAAAGATTATGAAAGATGAACAAAAATTGTTTTAAAACCACACAACGATTCATTTCCAATCCGAAGAAGAGTAAAAGGAAAAAGTAAAGTTACAAAAATAAAGCCCCTACCTTTGATCGTTGGTCGTCGACGATGAAGTCACAGGAAGAAGACGAAGGAGTTCACCGTTCGTCGTGTCTGCCGTACACTTCCAATCATGAGTTTCATCGTCTCATTGAGGACGATGTGAAGGGTAGGTCGGTTAAAGATGCCCCACATCGGTAGGATCTGAGGGAGAAGTCGTAGAAGGTCATTGTCGGTGTTTTTATTTGGAAGTTGAGGTTCTTCATTGGAGAACTCCTTTTCTCCCATGCTCGACTCTCCCCAAAAAGAAATGATGTTCCAAATAATAGATTATAAAATCTATTATTTAGTTTGTAAGATTTCAAATTAATGGGAGGATTTGGCTCCATTAGTTGGGTGTGTTGGCAACTTTAATTTGGAGGAAGCTCAAGAGGCTCCTCTACATTAAAGAGGGGGGGTTGAGAGGTTTTCTCCTCCTCCCATTTAATAGGGTTCAGGTGGTCGCCACCCCAATTATTCAATTAGGGAGGTTATGTGGTCTCGGGTGGTCCCAACCACATTAATCCTCACATGGAAGGTTGAGTTTGGGTGGGCCCCACCACCATAACCTCTCATTGGAGTTTAAGGTGGGGTGTTCACACTTCCAGCTTCCATGAAGAAATTTTAACTTTCAAATAAAAATAAAGCCACACACATTATTTTTATTTAATTAAAACTCTAAAAACCCCAAAAACTATCTTTTAAACACGACCCACTACCATCTATGTGAAAGCCTTCTTAAGTGAATATCGGCGCTACGAGTTCAATGGTGCCCTCAGATTTCAATTCTGATCACCGGTTCAAAAGTTATAAAAACTCGCTCGTATGTTTACTGAACATACCCGAAAAAAACATCAAAAAATGATTCCGAGCACACCGGGCCTCAGAATCACATGCCGTCTGTTTTCACGGACTCGTAAAATTCCCTTGTATTTATGAAAAAATTTCCAGGGAATTTACATGTCTTTACAGTGGGTTTCTAAAGATTTGTTGGATGTTGTGATGTTTCCATTGATGGTTCTCCATTTATTTCCTTTCCAGTTGATCAACCAAAGGATTTGTTTCAAACGTTAAATCCACCTCTTAGAATGATACCTCAGACCATTTGTTGAAATAGAGAGATGTTTGGGCTCAATTTAAAGTGACTTCCCTTTATAGTGATTCTCTCAGTTGTAGTCGTTGAGCTTGGTGAAGTTTAGTGGGTGTTTTTTGTGCCTTGTTCATTCTGCTCCCCATTCGGAGTGATAGAAAATAGTTTTTCCTATCTCCATATTCTTGTTTGGGTAACAATGTGTTGTTGAGGAAGAGAGTTTCATGGTGTCTCTTGATCTATTGTTTCTTATGGGAGTCTTATGTGGTACTGTGTGGAACTAAGGGATAAAGTACAAGTTGGGGATTATCCAAGCCTGGCTACGAGGAAAGAGATGCTTCATCCATCAGAGCTCCAGCCATAGGTTTCAGAGTGAAGCTAGCGCGTAGTCAGGAGTCCTAGGATTGGGGGTAGTATTGATAAACTCATACCTATACCATTTCATTGAGGTATTTCCATTGTTTCTTTTGTGGTTTTAATGTCCCAATAATTGGGTCCCCTCCATCCCCTCCCTAATTGGTGGGGGTTTGGATCCGTGCAGAGAGTGTTGGCCCTGTTCTTTTTGCCTCAATTCGAGAGTGGGTGGATTAAATGTTCATTTTTTGTTCCTCTAAACTTGGGTTTGTAGGATTTTGTGGGAGAGGTTTGGTGGTCCTGTGTAGGTGAGTCCCAATTCTAGTTCATTTTGATTGTTTTTTTTCATTTCTAGTTGGTATCTAATGGTGGGTAGACCCACTGTGGGTCTCGAAGATATTTCCTTTAGTATTTGTTGGATGGTAGTTGTGATTTAATGGTGAGGATCCCATTACCGACTCCACCAAAAGTCATTGGATTTTTGTGAGTGAACTATGGTTTTGGGTGATATTGGGGTTCATTGGGAGAATTCCCAACAATCTATTTCTTGGCTTTGTTGTGGAGGTAGTGGCTTCATCTTTCTGTTGATTCTCTCGAAGTGGTTATGAGTTGGTGTTTTTTTGGGCAAGAGTATTAAGTTAGATTGTTGGTGAATGATATTTACATAGATTAAGAATATGGATTATGATTATAAGGAATCCTTAGGTGTTGTTATATCAGTTGAAAAGCATTATGGATTTCTGGGGGTGGAAATGTTTAATGGTGGGGAGAATTGTCACACCTGTTTTTTTCTATTCATGTCATAGTTTTGATCCGGTTCATTTAAAATCCTGATCCTTTTCCTGGGTTTTGGGTGAGATTAATTTTGAGTATTTAACTTCCATATATTTCTAATCACTCTTATTTGGTTTCTCCATTTCTTGTTTAGGAGTTTTTCGAGAAAGGGTGGTTATTTCATGATTTGGTCTAACAGTAAGCCCATTTGCAGTTTTAAAAACCAAATTTGTTTCTTTAATAAATCATTTGTTTTTCATTTTTTTTCATTCTTTCTACTTCCCATATGGCCTCCACAGACATATTAATACTTCCATATCCTTTCGGATCCCTTATATAATCACAAACATGGTGAATTGGGGTTACTTATTTAGGTGATGCGCTATCCCATGGGCCCATTTCCAGTTTTTAAAAAATAAATTATTTCTTTTATATCTAGTTAAATATTTAATATATTTTAGTTATTCCACCTCCCACTCTAAGAAAATACCTTTCCTCACCCCCATTATCTAGTTTCCCTTTTGGAGCTCATATGAGTCACGGATTAGGGTGAAATTTCTCATGTTACCTCAAATCGTCCTGAATTGAAAAGGTAAATTGTATCATACATAACTCATTCAATTCGTGATCTTTTTTCCCACAAATCTTCTTTCCCTGGTTATTCCAGAACATAGGATCATTTAAATGTGGTTTTAATTCATTACCTTTTCTCTATGGGTTCATATCTAATGGAATACTAATAGTTTTCTAGTTGAAAAGGTGAGATTCCTTCTCCTTTATCCTCCCTCTTCCTCCTTTCATTATTTATTTGTTTTATAATCTACCGTAGACATGATGAAACTATGGTTATGTTATACCACGATTTTGGATGGGGTTTTTGTTCGTTTGGGTCTGGTCATCATAGGTTTAGGGTTTGTAAGCCCTCAGATGGTGATTTTGGGTGTGCGTTTCCATTATGCCAAGGATTTGAGGTAGCATGTCCCGTGCACAAGACTTTATCAATTAAGTTTCATCATTACCATTATTTTATAACATTATTTATATGATATTTTCTGTTTTGAAACATTGGTTTTAATGGTTTTTTGTGCAAATTATGTTTTATGGCTTATTTTGTTAAAAATATAGCTGTTTTGGTATAAAGGTGTATTCCTCTTGTTTGATAAATTACTCCATGAGATTTCGAACATGTTTTATGGTACTTTTAATATGTTTCAGTATATTTAAATAATGGTATGGAATGAAAATGGTATTATATCCCTTTTTAAGTTCTTAACATAAGTTATTTTGATAAAGAGTGCATGTAAGGAGTTCGGTAAATTGTTTAGTTGACTTCTATGTATCTAGTGCAATTTAAAAGGATTTGTTTGGATTTATAAATACATTTTCAGCATTTAAAAAAATAATTTTTTGTTCCTTTTATGTCTTTCCAATTTGCATTTGTTTTTACAAAAAAAATGGTTTTTGGTTTACAACAATTTTTGGCCCGAGTTGTCGGAAAATGGCCCATTTCACATTCTTATGAAAAATGTGGTGTTTTGAATATGTAACCTGAGTGTTTTAAGGGATTTATAAATGAGTCTTGATGCTATAAATGGTGTGTATAAACATCCTTAATAATATTGAAATGTATAACTTTGTCAAATTTTAGTTTTGAGAAAACTTTTAATGGCCCGTTTGGCCTTTCCTAAAAATGAAGAATGAGTGTTTTACTTGTTTATACCATGTTGTGTCAATTGAGATTGTTTTATAACAATTTTATTAAATGTTTTTAGATCTTCCAAATATCTTTGGATTTGGTTTCATTGTGTGTTTATAATTAAAAGAGTGTTTTTAATGAGTTTTATGTGAAAATCCTCAATACACTTCTTGAAATTGTTTAAAGAAAATAATTCGTGGTTTATTGATTCGTGAAAGAAATGTGGAAAATGTTTGTGGGATTTTTGTGTGTTTATATTTTGGGAATTGAATTTTTATGTGAAATGTGTATTTGATAATATGTGTAACTTTATTGAGCACTAAAGTGAATCTTGGGTGTCTAGGTGGGCGGATGTGTACTGACATGCTAGTGATCCTGTGGGGTTTGGCCCTTATTTCACGTAGAATGTTTGATGATGACTACACTAACTAAACTATAATGATGATGATGTTGGGGGACCACTAGGTTATGAGTATTCTACCTACTAGTGGATCGTGTGCATGAGAACATATATTTATTATGGTTACTTTTACCGAGATATGAGGTACCTTGGGCTCACCACTAATTAGTGCCTAGGGGAGTTCCCATGAATTGTGCTCATTGGCTATTCTGCAATCACCATCGGCATACGGTGTGTTTGGTTTCTAAATTCAGTATTGTGTGTGATTTATTTAAAATTGTAAATTCTTTAAATCATCCCTCTTTAAAACTATTTTCATTTTCAAGTTGCACCTATTTGAAAAGTGTTACTAGCATTGTAGTTTACAAAACATGAAAGTTTTTGTCCGGTAATTTTTTTTATATAGTGTGGGACCTTATTTGGATTACATACCTTTATATTTTGTATTTCAAACTTAAAATTGATTTTTCTTTTATTTTAAAGGATGTGCATTGGGAATAGAATTTTGGGATAACCTACTGAGTTTTAATACTCACGCCTATAGTCTTCTTCTGTTTTTATCCCTAGTGCAGGTTTCATCTTGAGTTTGATTTCCTTGGGCGACATGTGATCATTATATTGGAGAGTGACCAGAAGGTTCACATGGAGTTATTTGGTTATAGGGTTTGGTAAGATGAGTTTTTGGTTTAGTTGTAAATTCTGTTTCTTGTTCAAATAATGATCAGTTTAGTTTTTATATAAATATATTTTGGGATATCTCTTTCTTTCTAATATTTGTATTATTGTTTATATATGGGAGAAATTTTTCCCTTTTGTACTATATAGATTCCCTTGGCACTTTTCACTATCCCAGGTGGATCGGGAATGCCTCTTGGGACTTGTCGCGGGATGGCCCTTGTGACTGATTCAGGGTCGACTCAGGCTGGTTCGTGATAAGTAATATGAAATAATTCTTGTTATTTTATCACAATAAAAAATAAATTGTAATCTGGATTTACTAGGGAAATTATTATTGGTGGAACAAGAATCATGGAAGTAGTTTGATACAAAGTATATTAAATATGTTTATAGGAATCTTTCGAACCGTATTTCAATTTATAAATGAATCTATCAAATATTCGAAACATAATATATTCAATAATTCTATACTTATCATTCAGTTATAGGGTTCATTGGATGTGGAAATGGTAGTGCCTTATTTTTCTCTAGTAGGTAGATGGATTTCATTAGCTATAAGTACAGGGATAATTTTTTTTGGGTGTACCCCATCAAAAGGAATTATTTGGTGCAATCATATAATAAGATTACAATAATGAAATGAAAAATATCTCATATATAAATGTATATTAATTTCCTAAATGTAACATAGAAGTCGGTTGGGAATAAAGAAGTAAACTAAATATATCTTACTAGATCAATGGGATGATTATTATTTTATCCTATTCACACTAATTTACATTCATCTAGAATAAGAATTTTTGGAAGAAGAAATGGTGGCTAGGGAGATATCCAAAAAAAAATTGTAGAAAAAATTATATTAGAATACATCTTAATTTCATTCTTGAATCAAGAAGAAAATATTCAATGTGAGACACAACATAAAACTTTAGGATGGGTCTCACACTAGTTATTTTAAAATCAAGGGGACTTTGGTGTTTTCTTACTTAAATTATTTACATTCCAATCCTTCTCACATGGTGGGAGATGCTTTTTTTGTAAAGTAATAAAATAATAATTTCTTTTAAAATATTCCAAATCATTTTTGTGATTAGGGAAACATCAGGTTTGAATCCAATCTACGAAAATATGAAATTAATGAGTCAATTAAAATCCGTATCATATATATATTATTGGGTCATAGTTATTTTTTAGGTTCATCCAATATCTCTTCATGGGACACAATAAAAAAATTGGTATATACATAGTTCAATATTAACTCAAAGGGGGTACCCTTCCTAGACTTTCATCAAGAGCTATTCTTATCCTTATCCCAATAGTGACATAACCTAATTGTTTTGAACAATTTTGGCCTAAAATTATGTAGTACTTCTCATAAAATGTTCATAACACTATATTGAAGAAATGGATTTCTCACTTCCTACCCCTAAAAAATATATAAAGAAATATATGGATTTATCAATTAAAGGATCATTTGAGGAGAAAAGGTTCTATCCCAAAAGTTGATCTCTTATATTGATAGAATTACAGTTGGATTTAACATTATTGAGATACTTTATATGGAAAAGGATTATGATAGAATGGATTGGGGGGATCATCTTTTAAGATATAATATAGTGTGGATTTTATTAGTGGGTAAATGATCTCATTTTTATTTCTTATCCTCATAATGGATCACCATCTCTCTGATGGGAAAACGATTCAGATTATTCCAGTCAATGTGGGGTCTCATCAAAGGGGTCCCTCTTTATCTGATTCTATTCTTCCTTTCCTATATTTCCTTATTATAAATTTTAATAAGGGTATCCATAATGTCTTGTTACATCCATTAAATGGTCAGTATTGTTTTTCTACTATTTACCGTCATTTATTTGTCAATTATATTATTTTTTTCATAAATATAAGTAGTAGTTCTATCCACGAAAACAAGTAGATAATGAATTTAGAAGTAAAAAGTGGATTGTGCATTAATGTTAAGAAAACACTTTTTATATTGCTAATAAGTTCTTGGATATGAATTAAAAACAAATTAAAGGGAAGATTTTTATTTCAAGAAGGGAAATTCAAATGGATTAATTGTGATCTCCATTGTATTCTGGTAGAATTTATTTCCATCGTTTTTATGGTATTTCCAATCAAATTATTGCAATGACCCCTAATAGTAAGAGTTGCCTTCACTTATTAAGATGTAGGATCTCCCTATTTAATATTCTCCTCACATTTATTCCCATTAAAATTATTTCAATATGAAATAATCGTAAATATCCCATAAATAATATTAAACTCATCCTTGAAACCATTATTTGGGACTCCAATCAATATGATCATTATCATTGTCCTATCTCTTCTAGGATTTCCAACCCAATTAAGGAAGGGGAATTGAATGCAGGGATATTGAAGAAATTATGTCTCATATTCAATACTAACTAATTTTAAAGGTGATATTGTGGATTTATATATAATTCCTCTGGAGTTTTATGAAATATTTCAATTTAAATAATTAAAATTTTCCATTAACTTTAATTACACGCAAAATTAGTTTAAAATAAATTAAACATAATATTAAAATATTATTATTTAAAATGTAAAATATTGTTATATTTTTGGATGGGTGGATATGAATAGAAGTAACTAAATTATGAAAAATTTAATTTTATATATTTATTAAATTAATTCATTAATTCCAAATTGAGTATGCATAAAATTAAAAATCATTTGAATGAAAAGGAAATAATTTAATAAAAAATATTTTTTATGCACATAATGTTTTTTTAAACTAATAAATTAAAATAATACATATTGGTGAATGGTTTTAAAAAAATTTATATATAATTTTCTTGAAAATAATTTTTAAATAATCATAAAATTATTTTTCTAGGAATAGGATAATAATATATCCAGTTTTGTGCTTAATATATACACATATTTTTTAAAATGGTTTTTGTGAAATTTTATTCACTCACATTAAAATTTTTTATGATATTTATAGGAATTTTATTAGATATAATTTATTTTATATATAGAATATGGTGTTTCAAATATGGTAAATAAGACAATATTATTTTTGGTAAATATGAATTATTATTTTGGTAAATTTATCAGCCTCTTAAATGGTATTTCAGGTTAATTGAGATTAAAAATCAGTGGTAAGGACACAATTATTCATAAATATTATTATTGGATGAAAATAATTAGAACCATAAAAACATATTTAATAAATTTTGTTTTCTCATGGACACATTCCCCTAAAAATAAATTATATATTATTAAAGTCAATGAATGTTACCAAATGTCACTCCCATTTTTTTAATATACATTATGTGTCTACATTAGGAAAATTGTATGTTATAAATGATTATATGTTTTTTAATATTAATAAAATTTTGTTCATGATATCAATTAATTTTTAATTTTTAGTAATTATATAATGAACTTAATTACTTATATAACACCAATGCAGTATATCTCCATTTAATATAATCAAATAATAAATGATGTTAAAATATTAAAAGTTATAAAATTTGAATGATTTAATGTGAACAATGAATTTTAGATATATATATTACATATAATTAATTTTTTAATCATTATATTCAAAATTCCCATTAGTATTGATGTTTTTAAAGTCAAATTCAATGAATGGTTTAAAAATTAAAAATAATGATATTTTATCAAAATCATATTTTATTAAAATATTTAAAAAAATTTAAGATAAAAATTGTAATTATTATATGGTATAAAATGTAATAATTTGACCATTTATGATAAAATGTTTTCCATATAATAAAAAATTACAACCCTTTAATAATGAAAAATGTGTTACCGTAGTTAAAATTTAATATGGTTAACTAAGGGTTAATAAAAAATAATATGGTTTACCTTTACACAAAAAAATGTCTAAATTATATTTATTTATTGGATTAAAACACTATACTACCTTATCTATGAATACATTTTAATTTAGAGGAATTTTTATTTTGAATTAATTTATTATAATTTAATATTTTGATAAATTCCAAAAGATACCCTCACCTAAAATATAAAAGGGAACATCCACCCTCACTTCTTCACACCACTCTTAGCCTTCTAGCTCAAAAACACTATAATAATTTACCTTTTAAGAATCATTATAAATATTTGAAAGGTTTTTTTTTCTAAAAATACCAACCCTTGATCCCTTTATATGATATTTAAAGGAGTCATTACAAATAAGGGTTAATCGCCTTACCTGGTCACTCTCTTTAATACTATTACTTACCTCTTATAAATCTATATTATGTGTAATAAAATATTAAATTTAGTATAACAAATTTTATTAAGTGTTATTATGAGTTTTATTAACCATTACACACCCTCTATCTTATCAAATGAGAAGTGCCAGTATCACTTGTGTGTACCGACGTCTTACCATCTCTACGAAATGACATGATATGTTTTCATTTATATTTTATTTGGATGGTAATTAGGATTAAATTTATGAATATAATTGATATATATGATATAATAATGATATTTTAAAGGTTAATTTATATTTATCTTTCATTCATTCTATTCTTTGAAAATTGATAATATCATGCTTGCATATATTCGACCTACCATCTCCTTGAATAGTGTAATTCATTTTTCTATCTCTAAATTTTATGCATGACTCTAAATATGTATATAAGTGAATATATATTATATTAATATCATTTTTAATATTATTTAGATTATTTAAACATGATAAATTTACAAGTAAGGCAACTACTAAACTGAAATTCACATGATAAATGAAAGAGTTAACACTAAGAAATGATGATTTTAATAAAGAATTCATTAAACAATTTTGTTTTGAAATGTTTTTAAGGGATCATATATGATATTATAATTATTAAAATCAATATTTTATATAATTAAAATAAATTTATATTTACTTTGTAGGATGTTATTGTGATTTCTAGGATAGACGAACTCGAGTTAAGGGTTTATTTCACAATCTCATTATTATTAAATATTGTTTATGTTTAGGTCTCTGATGGGGAATATTTATCTTCCATATCCGATTTTCAAAAAATATTTTCAATTTTTTACCATTATCATATTATTTTTAATGTAATTTTTACTCTTGTTTTAATGTTTAAGAAAAAATTTGAATGGAATCAATTTTTCATTTTCCAAATGACGTACATAGTGAATATTCTAACAAAAGTATGGAATGAATATTTTTTAGCATATATGAATATTGGAACCAAAATAAATTCCCATAATATTTTTAGGAATGAAACATCCATTCATGATAAAATCAAAGCACAAAAACCCATAAAATCATCCAAGGGATCTACCTAGCAAAACTCTACCATAGAGATCACTGGCCATTGTGAATAGAGAGGAACTGATGGTACTCTTATGAGTCCAACATGCCCCACAATCATGTAAAGGTCGAAAAAAGATGTATTCCTTAGTCCAAAGGATCCATTCCCATTTGGGGAGCCCATTTTTCTTCATAGCACACCTCTGATCATCCTGAGACCCCATTGTATATAAGTAATGACTCAGCCCACCTCCATGAGACTGCTACCCCGACCATTCAACTTCCAAGATCCAATTTCATACAGCTCCTAAGAACCACAAACCCATGGGAAAATGGATAACCCATGTTATTAGAACATCATGATACCAATATTCCCTTATTTTTATTTACCCCCACATATGTTTGATATTCCTTTCAGTAAGTTCCACACCCTTTATGAGGGAATGATACCCTTTGGGTTTCTTGAGCCTTCACAGATCACCTATCCTTCAAGAAGCCCTCCTTTTCTAGATCTTGACTCTACACTAATTAAAATTTACCATACTTCATGAATCCATTTCCTTCACAAATAAAATTACCTTTGTGAAGGTCCTTCCCATTAATAAGCACAAGTTATTCGCAAAGCACCTCTCGTTAAGTCCACTTGTTTTGTGAGGCACTCCGCTGTATTGATGTCTAGTCTTTGGTGTAGTAATTTCCTAGTCCCTCATTTGGTTCCCCTTATTGTTATGGCCTACCAATTTCTTGTCAAAATCAGCATATTAATGTTACTTTATTTTCTGGATGGGAATTCTAACATGAAACCAACAACTTACCACTTCACCACCCTGTTTGAACCTAGAATTGTTGATGCCCTCCCATTCCTATGTGTGGTCGGGTATAAGTTATATAAGCCCAAAGGTTGAGGAGTGAGTTACCCTATCTCTAATTTTGGACATAGAACAACTAACCTCCATCTTCCTCTTCACATGATGTTATGCTATAGTCTCACCTCATGAAATACCCATTGGATGCCCCGCATTAGGGATTTTCCATGCCTAGTAGACTCCATGGGAGTGAGATCTTCCTCACAACGAATGAGATTTTCCTAGTAAGGAATGAGATTTTACTCACATGGAAGGAGATATTTCTCAAACAGAATAAGATCCTCCTCAAAATGGATAAGATCATCATTGGACTACATGCTTTCATAATCCCCACGCTATCCCTCACTGACACATCTTATACAACCTGACTATCATGTCTACTACTAAATTTTTTTTCTCAAACCGAGCATAACCCATGCGATATTATTTATTGGTAGTGACCATGAATATTTTCCAAACTCTATGGGTTCTGATCCTTGTATTCTTAAAAGGGTACATAAGATGTCACCTTTATGTTTAATCCCATAAAATCATAAAACGGTATGCCCTCCTCCTAGGGGTGCACCTCTCAGATCCCAATATCCCCAATCATCAAAATCCATCCTGATAATTTTTGGGAAACATCATGTGATGTCAATTTTCATTACTATAGAGACCTTGTATCTTGTAGGTCCGTTAGGACTTTTCCATGGGTGTAAGACTCATTTCCCCCACCTAGAAATACACTTACTTTGATTTCCAACCAACTGGGAGACGTAGGAAATCTCCTTAAGGATCAATCCCATCACATGATCCATTCAACCCATTTAACATTGGTTCACTCTTGTACTTACATCATAACATTAAACAACATTGTGATTTAGAAATAAATTGGCTTTTATTCCCAATGAATCGAGATCTTTTAGAAGCCTCCTTGGTTAAATACCAGTATCCACTCCATCACTTCACTCTTATTTCAGTGATCATGAGATCCACCTAGCCTATTCATACACATATTCCACATCCACATCATCACTAATCCTAGAAACATTCAGGTAGATAACCATGCCTAAACCTATCATCAATAATCATCAAACCAAGATAATTCCTCTTGTGGTGGGAATTTTAATTTCATAATCCCCACACCATTCTCCTCGAACTATATCAGTTTTAATCCCTATCTTCTAAACAAGGTACATAGTATGCCTTCATAATGTCCAATCCCAACCAATTGTAAACCCTAGTGCCTACCTTCTAGGTATATTACCCTTCACGGTGTGTCCACCATACCTTTTTGGAATATACCGTCATGGGTCAGCTCTCATTGGGCATTCTAAATCAACCATCTACTAAACCTTCTAGGTATTCCCTCTTAGAGATGTACCTCTATGATCCACCTTCATTGGTTTCCAAATTAGTCTTCATGTTGTGAAACCTTTCTTTAATGGGATAGACTATCCTGGGTCTTCTCTCATTGGGATGTTTTACCCCTCCATCAGTTAAACCTTCCATGTTCTCCCTCCTATGGATGTGCCTCTCTAGTTTACTCCAATCAAGAATTTTGATCATTCCTCCCTATCTCTGCAATATGTTAAAGTCACGGCCTACCCCATGGTAAACATGGGATGCTAAAGGAAAAACTCTGATGATATTTCTATGACATAAGATACCTTGTGATTGATGTGGGATGCCCCAGGTTATGTTCCCTTGAGCATCCCTCTTATGAGGAAGTGTATAGGAAAACCATTGTTCCAACACCAGACATGTTACTGATTCCCAACGTGACTACTACATTGATAAAAGTTTTATTCCTTGATTATACCCCTTATAATTTTCAAACAGAATCACTGTAATTAACCAAAGACCATAGTGATATGTAACTGGGAATGAGTTTTGTGAACTTCATCTTCATCTATGAGGGAGACCCGGACAGGGAAATGAATTACGAGGAGGAATCCAGATAAGGAGGAACTGACATCCTAAATCCCCATTTCAATCAATGAGAATTAATATTTAAAGAAGTGATGAATTTCATGCCCATATATCAAGAAGGCATGAGTGGAACATAGCTCACCCTAGTGAAAAACAACACGCATAGGCAGCACGCCCCAATAAATGTGTTAGAAATAGAAATGGTGAACATAAAATGAATCTATTATCCTCAAAAGGGGACTAGTATCATTTGATACATTAGTAGATAATAATGTCATTGGATCCATATAACCATCAACATTTCCCACATAGAAAAGATTTGACCTGACATGATAATCACCAAAATTTGGGGTAGTTAATCACTGGACATTTCATTCCGTGGCATCGTCATCATTGATCTCCCTCTACAACCGTGAATGGTTGGACATAGATGGAGAATTCGGTATTTATTTATTGATATCCATAAAGATAGCATAAAATTTTTTCCTTTAAGGACCCATACTATAAAAACCAATCTCCCCTACACAGAAACGAAGGGGTATAAGGAACATCAATGAAATAATTCTGCATGATTCCACCCTACAACGACGTCATCCATGTCCATGACTATCGGGTGCCCATTCCCAATTTCACCTTCAGATGTTGTTCAAGGTATATTTATATATTCCCTCATAAGATAGTGTGAGAAGTATGGGGTCATTCTCATAAGGTATATGGAACACTAGGACCTAAAGGCTTCTGCACCTCTCCTGCCTCACCACCCCAAGGGCTTCCAGAGAGCCACTACTCCCCTCTCTAATATCCAATTGCATCAGTAGACTCTCCCCATTGAAATATTATAACTCACTGCCCAATTACAACAAGGTAGGGGATCCTAGAGTCATCCCAGACATGACTACTACCATGGATATGACTTGGAGGGATCCAATCAAGACTTATCAATGCCACCAACAACTAGTCCCCCAGGCCAAAGAATAGGTGGTGTATATAACTATTCTGTAGAACCTTGTTTGGAAAACCCATAGCCATCATTTGGAGAATGACCATGAGGATACCCATTAGGGGGCGTTATCTTCTATAGCTCCATTATAATATGCCACCCTCGGTGCATTCCACCAAATTCTTGTTAATATAGAGCACGAAATCATCACTTCCCAACTGTAATTGAGTTCTCAGCCTCCCCACAGGAAGGTTGTGTTGACTCGCTTTATTTCTAGAAGGACTAGTTGCCATTACGTTTTGACCAATGATGGTGAGACTAGTATAGAGGCCCTCCCCATACTATCACTAGTTAGAGTGGACATCTTCCCCACTATCTCACTCAGCATGGTGATCATCCCTATGTTCCCAGCATCGGTCCAAGCAGAGGTCCTCCCCAACATATTGAAATCCGTCATAGAGGTCTTCCCTGTGCCTATGGTTCCTATTAAGGAGGCCCTCCCTAAGTCATGGAAGATCAATGTGAAGGTTCTCCTTTTACTATTTCCAGCTCAAGTGAAGGTCATCCATGCCCCATCGACCATCAAAGTAGAGGTCCTCCCTCCTTCATCAACAACCAACATGGAGGTCCTCTACATGTCGTGTTTGAATAGTAAGAAGGTTCTCCATGTACTACCACTTCCACCAAGTATGGGGGCCCTCCCCATTCTTTAGGAATCTGATATTGTGGTCTTCGTGCTAGGTCCACTAGCACTAGTATAGGTCCTCCTTGCTCCAACTGCAATAACCAGGGAGGTCATCCTCGTGCATTCACCAACCAGAATAGAGGTCATCCCCATACCCATGCTACTCAATATGGAATTTCCCCCTTAACGCTTTTGACATATTACCATGTGCTCCTCACACCTCAGATCACGAAATCAAAGGTCCTCCCCGCTCTCACATCCAATATAAAAATCTTCACCATGTTCTAAAAAACTGAAGTAGAGTCATCCCTAAAATGTCAGCAGCCTTAGTGGAGTCCCTCCCAACACACAAATGTCTAATAGATTGTCCTCCCCACTCGAGGAAAAAAATATGGAGGTACTCCCTGTAACCCAACCAGCTTAAGCTAAGGTCATCCCTGTTCCTTACCAACTAGCGTCGAGGTCCTCCCTAAACCAAAGATTTACCCTACCCTGAAGTACCATCCTGTGGAAGAAAAGAGAACGATCACCACAAAATGAAGCACAACATGAAGCACCAATTCATTGTTAAACAATTCATCTTCCCAGATTTTGAAGTGGAATGTGTCTCAATGATGAATGATTCACCCCAATCATTATTATCAGAGCCTGGGGAAGAAACCCGATGTGTGTGTTTCATGATCCTGGAAGATGTGATGCATTACATCTTTGAATCCCTTCATAGGTAAATTTAGGTTGAGGAAGATTTTTCTCCATTCAAGGGAATCACCTTGAAATCCTCTCTATCATCACTAGTTCCATTATCTACCTTGACACCAATTCACAAAGAACTATTCTTCTACATGCTAGATGATGAGAACCTTTCCAACCCACCTACAACATATTCCTCCATAATGCATGATGTGGTGGTCAACACCCAGTCTTAAAGGAACATGATGATTTCATTGATACTACACTTGATAGATTAAGCATCACACAGTGATAAACAAACTAATGTAGTGGAATATCTATTGTTAATCCCACCACTACACCAGCATAGATCAGGGATACAACCTGTTTCTCAGTGAACAACAGTCAATGAATGGGGTAATGAATGTCGAAACCTTCCTATGATTCGGGAATCATATGGGACACACTCATCATAGATCTTTTGTCTGAGATGTTTTGGATTATCTCTACTCCTGACATAAAAATTCTAGAGTCCCTCAACCGAGATGTGCCCTTGTGTTTCTTCTAGACCATCGGGGCGATGAATTTACACCTCCATGATCATTAGTTGGTCTATCTGAAGAGTTGGGAGCATTTCAATGATATCAACCAATAGTGTTTCGTGGTTGGGTTGGCAATGATTCCAATTTCCCAGATCCCTACATTAAACGGCTACCACCAAAACCTTCAACAATAATGCATTCATATATTTATAGTGCTCTACAGGATTATGGAAGAGGAATACCCACTAGTACATATATATGGATGGGGGAAGTACAATAAACTCCACATCCATACCTCCCTTCGGTAGATTTAATTCCCTACTGATATTGAATTTATTCCTCTAAGAACCATAAAAATAAATATGGTTTCCTCTGAGATACCCTCATAACGAGGAAGTAGTGTAAGGTCTAAAGAAGAGATGGAACCTACATGTGTCGTCACTCACCAGCAGAGGCTAATATGTGGATTTGGAAACCCCTTATTTATTAATTTACATTTGTAAAACAAAAAAAATGTTATGGATCTGAATGGGACCTCCAACCCCTCTGATCCATCAGATGCCACACATAAGATAGAGGTCAATACTGATATGACCGCCTGACTCCAGTGGATTCGAGATCAAAAGATTCTCATTGAAGAGATCATCGTTGAGTGTATTGCAGAATGATTCCTATACTATGGTGAACCTCAATAAATTCTAATACCTCCTCCACAGGACTATAAGGGGTAGTCAAAGGTTCTTCCTTATCAGTTGCCTCAGATTGATCTCGACAATCCCGCATATCATGATAGGGTAAATCCTGGAGTCTATGGTATGTGATCATGGTATACATCTCCGAATTCACTTCTGCAACCTGATAATCCTCGTTAGTATTTCGATTGAGCTACCCCACTAATTTCTCCACCATCCACTTTTTCGGTTGTTTCTCCATAAATTCCACCATCCGCTCCACCAGCCGTTCCATGAGCCATTGGGCCATAATAGAATGTTGATGAGCCATTCATCATAGTGGTAGTAAATAATAAATGTCAAGAAAATAATCCCTACTAATATTATTTGATATATTCTCTCACTACCAACCTCAAATCCATGGAGATGCAATAAGTGTCTAACCCACATGATGGAATGTTGTATCTGTCATGGGTTGATGACATGCTGGATATCCCATGCTTCAGTAATATTATATTCATCTCCTTCAATGGTATATGAGACATAGTAAAAAACTACCCCACTTCATCTCAAGGTGTCAACCCATGTTGGGAACTCTAGAGCAACAAGAAGTAACCAAGATCTAATGTTTTGTGCAGAAATTAGAAGGGAATGTGTTTTTCGGGTACATCGTGTGAACCAAAAGATCCATTAATAGTTGGGAATATCACCAGAGGAATTTTCTATATCATTCCACTTCTACCACCTACAAGACATGTATTCCTGACCACCTTAAGTGCACAAAATCCATAGATGAATGCATTACATACATTGTACCTAGGTGGAAAGGCCTCATGTATTCACTCAATATGATGATGAATCAAGAATTTATATAGATGATGTGTGTGGAGAATGATAATAATAAGAGGGTCCCTCATTCATCACTCATAAATTCTAGGGTGGGTTATGAGATTTCTCAAACAAGGCTCAATTCCTAGAAGTAGTCTTGTAGTAAGACGAGCATGCATAACATTTTACTACTCCAGATCAAGAATGAAGCTTTTCCAAGGAAGAGACTACTGTAATTGTACAAATAAAGGCCCCCATTCTCTAGATTTGTTACCAATAGATCCTCACCCACCACCATGCTGAGGGAAACTATCACAGACCTTTATAGTGGGGCCCATACCATGAATCCCCAAGCCTTCCTCCAATAGGTAAATGGACGATGACTAGAATTGAGTTGGAATATAACTAACATTGGAGGAATTTCATATGTACATGCACACATGCAGACATCTCCAATCCCACAAAATATTGAAATGTAAAAAACACTAAGAAAAAAACTCATGCATATTGGAATACAATCCAATAGTTTACCATAAGAAGTAATGTGTAGTAAAGTAAAATGGGAAAGAATAAAATCCCACAAAAAGAAAGAGTCGATAGACTAAAAAGTTCAACCTATAAACAAAATAGCTACTAGAACCACTACCCGAACCCATAACAACACCTCGACATGCCTAAAATCAAAATTTTATGTCTGGTCCTAGTCTATCAAAAGGTCACTCATACTCACAAGACACGACACATGAGGGAATATCCCTTGAAAATGTGAGTATAAAAATAATCATAAGGAAATAGTGAAACCATAAATAAAACCCCAAATGAAAAATACATTCAACTCAACAAAAAATATGTCTACAACCCATATTACAAGAATTTCTAGGTATACTCAATCCAAGACACACAGTCTTGAGGTAATTCACAACTACAATATACGAACACTATGGATTATTCTCGAAGATTCCATGAAGCACTCATCCAGGAGAACACACTCATGAGTCTGATAGCACTGATAACATCCAATTGAGAAGTATTATTCATCAAAAACATTCACGAGGGGTATATTATAATAGATATAAAGATAAATATTATAGACAGATGAGGATAAAATCCAAGTCCATTGGGGGTTACAAACAACACCATCTTGATTAACCTACTATGTAGAGGACTCATGTATAGTGGATTTGGTCACGTTAATACCATGGACTCTAACATGGGCATGAAGATTGAATAGAGGATCCCGATTTAGGAATCTCAGAGGATATTCCAACCACCCCAACCAGAAATTATTTCTGAAGGGATCACACTCCTATGATTATGAAATGATACCAACTAACCTTCATGGTAAGGATATGAGAATGAACCCTTACTGAGACCTATCCATGATAAGGTGGAAAAGATGATCATGCCATGTTGAAGAGAGTACATGACATGTAGTAGGGTCACACACCGTGTCCCTTGACCCTGGGTACCGTTCATGTGCAACAACCCATGCCAAATTTCAATATAATGTAACAATAGAGTACACAACATCTAGAAAGACATGAATGTCATGCCCTTCCATCTAGGGTCCACCCATGTACTCTGGTTGTGTTCCAGTACATGGGGTCAACATGTGTAGCTTTTCCTATGTACTATTAGTGTGGGTAGTCTGTGTACTTGGTCCATTCCAAATTATGTTGTGCAGTATACACTGTGTAGTGAACCACTGTACTCCACCCAGTGTCTATGTTTCTCTCGAGATAAATACCAAGTCTCTAATAAGGGCTTACACACCGTGTGAGAGGGTCAGATGTCTTTTGTCATTTAACTAAATCATAAAACCCTACCTTTTACTTAATGGGGGACACATTCCATGTTATCCCCGGATATACGCCATGTTGATCCTGATTTTCTAGGAATGATATCTTTCTTTAGCATGCCTCAGTTAATCATATGGGGTTGATCTAAAGGTTTGTTCTTCTCAAACCAGTAGATCTAGGGTTTTATTTGCATCGTAACACCAAATCGTTGAGTTTCAACCTTCAATCGGCCCATAAAATTGATTTTTTTCATCTGCTTATAAATTTTTGGAAGAATGGGTAATCCCTAATCACTTCAGTTTGTCCGTCTCTATCACCATCGCACCACCAATTGGTTTCCTCGATTCTAGATATTCAATTTTATATCATTCCACAAAGATCAAATTGCTAACGATTATTCGTTCATAAACCACGAATAATTAAGAACACGATGAATATAACAGGGGATAAAATGCATAAATAAGAACCCCAAGAAAGAACCTCCATCGTTGTTCATTCCAGTCTTGATCCATTCTCATATATAGAATCAAAAAATCCCAAAAAAATCTCTATATCAAACCCCAATAGTTCTAGAAAAATATACCCATCCTGTAAGAATGATCGATCCTTAGGTCAATGTGTTCGTCGGTTGATCATTGTTTTTTATTAATTCTAATAATGGGGAAACAATTCCTAATAACAACAACCTACCTGGTGATTGTATTTCTCATTGATGAATATTAGTTCCCATTCCATCATTGTAGGCAATATCTATAAAAAATGCCTATTGAACTCTGATCCATGTTCTATTATCATTTTCGTGTAAGGGAATTCACCAGGTTCTTCTCTAGAGCCTCTATCAAATTTTAGGGTTATTAGTCTGAGCCAAAGATCCCAACCTCTAGGATTATTTAATATAAACGGTCACTGCATCACTATGTCAAAAAAAACAGAAGGAATAAAATAAATTCACAATTTATTTTATTCATTGAATCATTTGAAAACTGCATTTCACATCCAACCACATCGGGTGATGATAGGCCTCTCTTAGGGGAAATTCATTTCTCTAAATGAAATGTATCCCCTTGATTTATAATCAAAGAACCCTTTTAGAATTTATTCTATTTTTTTAGGAAAACTACGTGCACATGTTATTTAATATATTAAAATATTTAAATCATTTATTCTGTGCACCTGGGGCCTTGGAATTGCATGCCCTCTCAGCACCTTGTATTGCAATAATTACATATAATATTTAAAAATAACACATTAAAAAATAAAGAACATTACAAAAACAATCTCTACCCTAGCCTCATGCTCAGCCTCACCCAGTAGAGAATCTGAAGGTGCCACCATGTAATGCACCACAACCTCCTAGGTGAGAGAATTCGAGTCCACCCCCTCAATAGGGCCAGGCTCTCAACACTACCTTCCTCGATAGGATTGACCGTACCTAATTCTAAAATGGGGCCTAGGTTCCTGGTTAATCCAAATTTCCTTTAATTAAAAAATTTTGAACCTTCTAAAATGTAGGAATCCCCAAGAGGTCGATCTTACCGAATGCTCGGACAACTACACTTATCAAGGAATACTTGGAAACATCATCAAGAAATTCAATGTGTTCACAGAATGGATTCAATTACATGTAGATTATATTGTATTCATATTGGGACCCACCCCAGAATAGGTAGAAAACATATGTACATATCATTATAGAGACAATGAAGGTTTCAGTGAATGGAAGTAGGTTTCTAGAAACGGGACTCAGAAATGTGATGTATTGCTAGCACACATGGAATTTATTCATGCTCATTGTGTCATCTATGCCTATTTTAATTGACCATAGTTTCAAGAAGTCACTTCACCTCCTTTTTATACTACTTCTACATCCACTTCGTAGCCTTCTAATTATCATAAGAGCAGGCATTGATGACGCAAGGGAAATAAATTCCCCACACCCACACCGAATCTGTCTCTCAATTTCGATGATTTCATGCCCTGGGAGATGGTAATATACCCAATATTTTGTTTAAAATTGTAATACACCTATGATGATAACCATGAGTATTAATATGTGAATACCATTGATTTAGTGGATCCCTATATGGTTCCTGATGACAAGGAGTATCATGAACACCCACTGAATTCCATTGGTCGATGCCATCACTGATGAGGCCATATATTTTTTAGTAATTAGAATTACCAGACCATCATTTCAATCCATTTCATTAATGATACTTTGAAAATATATAAGATTTAATGTAGATATCATCAGACACAGTTCTCTGATCCTATTTTGTAATATTCACTACCTCTATTGTTCATGCTACTCATTCAAGAAGTGTTGCTGTGACTACATCATGATCATCCACACCCAGCTGTGGTAAGGACTCAATCATATGACATTCATCTGGTATCAATCTTTCAAGGTTCATTTGACAAGAGATAGTAAATCACTTGTGCCAGTCGTAATCCACCGGTTTGACCAACAACACCCATCGTATCTCCTGACAAAGTGAAGCCTCTTTCTGGTATAAATGTGTTCCTATAATAGATGTATAATGTTCTCAAACAACTCACCAACATTTTGGCAATGATCTCAATACAAAATTCCCTATTTATGTCAAAATAAATGCTATAATCCATTATTGAGGCCTTTAAAATACCCCTCCTATTTGAGATAGAGTTTGTGGTCATAGAGTTCTTCCATGATGGGGAGGTTATGTGAGAAAAATGTCATGGAATCATCTCATTATTAGAGATAATGAAGTATCATATATTAGTAATATCATCCCACTGTACATCTCATACTAGTTCAATGGTGTAGATGTTCATCACTGTCTCATCGACTGAGGTTCCAGGAACAACCTCATTCTATCCTAGATGCTCCATAATCAGAGAATTACTGAAGAAGATATTAGTTCCACGTACATAAATATTTTGGGTTTTTATAGGAACAATCAATGGTCATGTGACAATATCTACAAGACGACCCAGTTCGGTGACATGATTGCATGAATTGGGTTCATGGTTGTATCACAGGATCCTGCATACAATGCCCTAATGGATAGACCCTAACACCATCAACATGAAGTAGTTCCCTCCTCGTATCACCAATGCCTCATGTTCTCCTTCAATGGTCAAGTGGGTGTGATCCATGGTGACTCATCTACCTACTTATCTTGTAAATACCACTATCTAGATGATGTCTATTATATGATAAAAGAACAATAGGTTAAGACTGATGGGGCAGAGTACACTACCACTATGGATGACCCATGGATAGAATTGGATAATTCTTTCACCCTCCTAATTAACGAGTTGGAATCCTAAATTCTAGACTGGGGAAACTATTTCTGAATTTCCAATATGAAGGGAATACATGTTCTTATGTACAAGGAACATTGGATGATTACATCATACTCTTACATGGTTCAGGATCGAGTGATACCAAACCCCCTAACCGTTTTATATATTGAGATGCCCACCCAATGGCTATAGTTGTTCAAAAAACTTTCACATTCCATCAAGTTGGGCTGAATTAACATAGACTAACCCATGACCACTCATTTTAAATCATCAAGCATGTACTCCATGATCTAATGTGTCATGGTATTTGATTGAGAACCATTATTTCCATGGTTTTACCACTGTAGGAGTTTCCTAATGACGATTTCATATCTGCCCAAGTAGGACCCAACATTCCTCCATAATTAAAATTATTAGTTCTGGGTTAAACATATTATCACACTAATTCCACTAACACAGACGATGAAGATGACTTGGAGGATACTCCTCCCATATTTTAAGAGGGAGTCTACATACCCAATGATGATTTGGTTCATTTGAATCTTGGAACTGAGACAAATCCTAGGGAAACACTAATTAGTGCAGCCATGCTTATAATGAAAAAACATTAGTACACAGACTTCCTAATCCATGCATTTACTTGGAGCTATGATAAGAAGCTAGGACTAGACCCTAAGGTCACTATCCATCATCCTGGACTCTTAGAAGGCTATCACAAAATTCAAGCAACATCCCAGGAAAATGAATCCCTATCATGGAGCCATAGTCAAGGATGAATTTGATAAGATCATAAATTCCAAATTCATCAAGGAAGATCAGTACCCCAAGTAGATAACTAACATCATACCAGTCATAAAAAAGAATGGGTATATTAGAGTCTGTATCGACATCCAAGACCCCAATTTTCATGGTCCAACAAATTATTTTACCATTCTAGTAACAAAGCTATTGATCAATTCCATCAGTAGGTTCCAAGATATCACCTTCATGGATTTGGATTCAATTTTTAATCATATCAGAATGGACCTCAAATAAGAGGATTCTAATGCATTTAATGTGACTCAACGAACATTCTGTTATTGGGTAAAACCCTTTGGTTTGAAGAATATAGGATCCAACTATCATTGTTACATGTAAAAAATATTCAAACCAATCCCTGGGATGCCCGTAGAGTGATACATAGGTGACCTGCTGGTTAAATACCACTATCATCAAGACCATTTCAGTGATGTTGAGAATGTTTTCAACTTCCTCATCTCTTGATGTCTAATGATGAACCCCTTGAAGTGTGGCTTCTGGGTAACATCTTGTAAGATTCTCAGAATTTTCCTATGATATAGTGGTATTGAGTTTGACCTGGAGAAGATCAAGTTCATCAGTCATATGCCTCCTCTGATAAACCTTAGATAGATCTATGGTCTTTAAGGTCACATAAACTACATATTCCGATTCATTGAGAATCTAGCTAGAAATTTTAATCCCTTTTCAAAATTTGTGATTAATGGTTCTATATACTGGCGGGATGATGAGTGCCAGAACAACTTTGAGGAAATTAAGCTGTATTTTCTATAGATTTTGATCTTGATTATACCCATCACTGGGAATCCATTTTTAATCAATGTGATCTCCCAAGGATGATCTCATGGAACCATTCTATCTTAGATGAGTAATGAAGTGACATAGAACAATTTATATTATCTCAGTCATATGTTCTTCAAAATAGACACAACATACTCTCTTATCGAGAAGAGTTTCCTCATGCAAGTTTTCATAGTGAAAAAGTTGTGGCAATATATGTATCACCATGAGATATAGATGTTATCCCTCATGGATCCTTTAAATTATATCCTGAAACATGCTATGTTGGTAGGAGTTCTGGCTCACTGGGTAGTGATCCTCCAGCAGTTCGACATCAGGTTCATCTTGGGGAAAGCTGTCAAGGGTTTAGCATTGGAAGAAATTCTATACACTCATCTAACCCACATAGGATAGTACATGGATATTTTTTTCTACACAAGGATATACTCATAGTTGAATAGGAAATTCCATGTTGGAAAATTCTCTTTGATGGTGCCTCCTAGATCCTGACCGGTAGAAGGATCTATGATCCCCGACTCAATAGAGTAGGCAAGGGGACTATCATCATTATGCTTACGATGGATATTATTCCATATTTTATCTTTCAATTAGAAGAATATACCAATAATTAGGAAAAAAATTAATCTCTCATTATTGGTCTCAATATTTCTCTCATGATTTATTTTCCATCCTAGATGTGAACGGAGACTATGATCCAATCATCAAACAGATAAACAGTGACTATATCATTAGGAAAATAATTCTCATACCATTTCTAGAACACACTCCCCAGCAAATGGCTCCATTACCTTCTCATCCAAAGGCAACTCATGTTCCTCAGTTGAAGAATGAATGAGCCGATGCCTTGTACTTTATAGATGAATCTCTTGCAGAGGCTAACTAGGATGATCTATTCATCCATGGGGCACATTGAAGGGTTATTACTCTCTTCATTCCAAAAAATGATGATAATCAGCTGGTCATCCACCCGAATGCCCATTCATCCACATATGGAGCTCTGGATGAGCCTGTGGTGGAAGAAACCACCATCTAGACCAACCCTTTTTTCATGTATCTCCAACACAGTGTTATCCCACTAGATAGATATGAACACGAGTGAATCCCTCTCCTTGCAACATAGTTCACCCTACAAAGCAGTCCCAACCCTATGTAGACTCTCTACAAAAGTGGATTCGATGGAATTATCTTTTTTTTATTCATTAAGATGATATTACCTAGTTTATAAAAGATGGTCATGTCGGTTTAGGTGCAACTCATTAGGATAGGTTGAAGATTTCCCACCAGATTCGTAGGCTAGGCAACTTATGGCCCACCATCATCCATGACTATATAGATTTCTCCAAGTGGTTCCATGTGTTTCGCATCCATACCAACAACATGCATTGACTAATAGAGCCCCTCTATACTATCATGTAATCTTCGACCTTCAATGTCTAGGGAATCAATGTCATGGGACCATATCCACGTGAAACAGCTCGCAAGTGTAGGTTCATTCTGATGGAAAGAAATTTCTTTTCCATGTTGGTAGAAGTGATTCCACTAAATGAATTCAAGGCCTAGTATATCATTTAATTCATGAGATTCAACATCATATATCTATTTGGAGTCCCTTATAATGTCCGCATTGAGAGATACACCAACTTCTGGGTAGCTGGGGTACATAAATTGTACGCCAAGTATAGCATCTTTTCAAACCATAAATTTCTCTACCATCTGCAAGAAAATGGTTAGATCAAGGCGTTCAACATATCTCTCTCTACCATTATACAAAATATGGTGGTCCAACATAAGAAAAGTTGTCTGGAAAAGCTCACCAATTCCCTCATGGATTTTCAAACGACAAATCAAAATTCCACCCACGTGAGTCCATATTCCATGGTGTATTGAACATATGCTATATTACCCATCGATATTCATTTTACATCACTCCTCAAATCATTCTATGACCTAATGACAAATGAAAGGGTAGAAGAATCCCATCTAGATAAACTAAATGATCTCGACGAGAATATTCTCTGAGACTTGCATAATCTAGAGAGGCTCCTGAAAAAGATAGCTAAATCATTCAATAACAATGTTTGTCTCTACTCCTTCCATAAAGTTGAAAAAATTTTGGTTCTAAGGAAGCCAATGATACCTTGTAGGAATCCACCAATGTTGGGATCCCAATGTGAATGGTAATATATCATTTAGAACATATACCCCAATGGTGCGTATTCTTTTGACACCATGGATGGGGAGCACATCACTCCGCCAAAAAATGAAAAGCACTTAAATTATTAATTCATATGAGTATGAATAAATCATTATCCCATGAGGTTAATATATTTCCTAATGTCATAGTCGCATAATTATAAACTAAGCAGCAATTATAATGTTTACCACATGACATTAAACTACACAGACCTATCCCTGAAACATGATTTTAAACTGTGTTGCATTTTCCTAGTTCTATGATAATAAACTTGGTTACAATTTCATGTAATAGGTTAATTTTGTTAAACTACGTTCCCAAGTCCAAGAATTTATGTCACGAACCGACCTAACGGGGCTCGAGCCACGACTCCCCAAGCCTACCTCCAATAGGCCAGGGGCTAGCATCTAGGGCCCAGTAGGCTATCACACACATGGGAGGCATTAACCTAAGGTACCTGTACACATGCACCCACATACACCTCCATGAAACAATTCAGAGATATATAAAAACTTAAAAGTAAACGCATGCATACAATATCCCACAACCAGAGTACATCAGAAGTACAAAGGGAAAAATAGGGCCCACCAAAAGAAAACTACAAAAGCACGTCCACCGTTCTCTGAAGAAGGGGAACAATGCCACCAAAACCCACCGGAAATCTCCCTCAGCACCGCACCGGTAAACACCCCGGTCAATCTCTCTCACTTAGCTCCGCCTACTCTAGGACCTCCTGGGACTCCGTATAAAGGCCTGTGGTCTGCACAAGACACAAACCTGTGCGGGAAAAGCCCGTGCAGGGGTGAGTATAAACATACTCAGTAGGCACCCCAAAAACCCAAAACAAAAGAGAGAAACTGAAAGGCAATAGTCCGCTCATCCTATCTAGAGGGAACCCAGACGAGAGAGAAACTCCATCTCGTGATCATCCTTGGCTAAACACAACTAGTCAGATCAGCTCAGGTGTATGCCCATACATACATCTTGAACAATCCAGATATACCCAGCTCACACACCAAGCCACAAGAGGTTTCGACCTCATCACCAGAAACTGTCCACAACCTGGAGAGTACACCACATGATCACTGTCATCGCAGATGACACTCATCCGAGAGATACACTCCATCGGGTTTCTCACAAACCTCACAGATGCTCACCCGAGAGATCACCCACGTCTGATAACATCACTAAAGAAAAACTTATCGAAACAACATGACCACCAAACTCCTTGGATAGGGGATCACTCCTAGGTTCTTCTAGGGGATACCAGAACCCACTACGGTAGACGAAGATCTCACATATATGGGATCATTCCCAGGGTCCGCTGGGGAATACCACGACCCGATATGGCATTCATAGATATAACAGATAGGGGATCACTCCCAGGATCCGCTAGGGGATACCACAACCTGATCTGGCGCTCGACAGAAGCACGCCTCAGATAGAGGATAGTCACCCATATAAAGGTGGTCCCAATGATACCGGAACCCTATCTGGTATAACTTGCGATGTAGGGGATCTAACTGACGATACCACGACCCTACAGAAACCATGCGTTGAGTAGGGGATCGCATAACCAACAATACCGAAACCCCACTATAAACATGATGCTGACCAGGGGATCGTATACCCGATGATGCCACAACCCTACAGAGCATGGCCCACTACGTAGGGGATCATATTCCCGATGATGCGACAAAACCTACGGGGTTAACCTGCAAGATAGGGGATCTCCGCCCATGAATAAGAGGTCACAACGATACCAAGAACCTGTTGTAGGGAAAAGATGCTAGAGGATCCCACTCCGGGCCCATAGGAGGGTTGCCACAACTCTAACAGTTTAAACATCCAATCGAGAGGATCAAAAACCTATACGAAGGTTGTGATGCCACACGAACCCTCGTGGGAACGAACCAAGAGAGTACCCTCAAGCACTGCTAGTCCAAAATGTCGCTAACCCGAGCAACCCGCCACAATGCCACACGGCGCACCTCTAAGTCCATTACCGAGGCCACCATCGCGATCTATGTAGAAAAACACAAAGGATAGGCTGCTTAATCTCTTGAAATGGAGCACCGGTGAAAAAGTCACTATTCACCGTAGCTAGCTCATGCGGGGCCCACACAATGATCCCGAAACCCATCGAGCGGATCATACCACGACGATCCCCTTAGAAAAACAAGATGAATTGACTAATCGTTCGTCCGAAACGGACACCCTGTGAAAAAGGTACTATTCACTAAAGCCAGCTCGGGTGGGGCCCACGCCTCGATTCCGAAACCCAACGAAAGGATGGCACTGTTGCGATCCTCTCAGAAAAGCACACAGGATCGCCTATTCACCTGCCAAAATCGGACTCCTGGAGCGAAAGCTGTGTTTCTCCGCAAACACAAAAACCCGTCCTCGTGGGGCCTGCACCCCATTCTTAATCCCAACACACGAAAACCATCTCAAAAAGTCCGCCGTACCATCAGGGCCCTAACTCCACTGACGGAACGTCATTCGGACGCTCCGGGTAGAAGTTACAACGACCCGAAGTCGTAAAATAATTAAATAATATTATTTTATATGACGTTTCTAACTCCTGGGCCACGATCCAGAACCCTTAAACTCTCTAACCCACACCGGAGGGTTTACCTCGTCATCAGGGACGCGTCGCCGCAAACGGCACAAGAATCTGACTCCCGAATTGCAAGATACGGGGGGGGGGGGGGTTTAAAGACCCCCGTATAACAAATACGGGCAGGACCGGCAGCCGCCGCCAGCCCGCCCGGGCTGACGGGCCTCCGCTGTGTGGTGCATAGCGCCGCCGCGCTCCGCTGCGGTCCGCCGAGCTCCGCCGGAGCCCGCTCTGCCGGCGGACCTTCCGCGGACCGCTGGGGGCACCCCGGTGGTCCGTTTTGCAATCTGAAAGCACCGGTGTGACCCCCGGGACATGATCTTCCCTGCAACAACCTCAAAACGAAGAAATTCACAGAAAAAATGGGATCAGGGGATTAAAACGCAAACTGCCTACCTCGCGAGCGAATCACCGAAGCTTCGGGTGCAGATGGACGCTCTGAAGCTAGAACCACTGATGAACGGTGCAGAAAATGGACGATTATGGATCGATCTGGCAAAGAAACCGAGGAGGTGGGGTGGGTTTGTCTGGCGCCGCACGTAGGAGGTGGGAGGGGAGAGATGAAATGGTTTCCCCCTTTTTTTTATTTAATAAAACAACTCATTTCACTCCCCCACCAAGTCGCCTCCGTCCCAGCACCCGATGCAGACAAAGGTAAGGTCACCCCTAGGGTAAACACGCCATTCTGAACACAACAGCGGACTCAGATTTGAGATCCAACACTCCGTTCAGATGTTATTCGATCCGACGCTCGTAAATGGACTTTTTCTCTTATTTACAAAAACGCCCCTGGTGGCGCTTTCCACCGCAGGCCCACACCCGCAAACTTTACACCTCGCCTAGGGTAAACGGAACGCTTTGGACACAACTGTGCCCTCGGATTCTCGTTTTGAGCTACCTTGTAGGAGATACCACACCCCACCACGTGCATAGTATAAAAATAATTAATATTTTTATAAAATTAATTCCGGGCACACCGGGCCTCAGAATCGCATGCCGTCTTCGCGCCTAGCTCGGGAATTATTCATAGAAATATTCCAAAGTCTAGCAGGGCCAAAAACCCGACTCTAAACATCCTCCCTCCCTTAGAACTTTTATTCCCCGAAAATCCCTAAGCTCACGGGAAGCGACTCGACTCTCAACTGGGTCTCACACACCAGTGAGTTCACCGACAAATACCCCTGCCCGAATGCATAAGTAATAGGGAATCATCCACCACACCTCGATACTATCCGCTTTGGGCAGCACTGAATCGCCCGCACGGTTTTAATCGCGTCAGATAAACGTGTCTTGGTGGGGGATGGAGCCCTCTTCCTCATGCATTCGAATCACGCTGAACAACACCCACACTGGGTCATACCAACGCCCTGAACAAAACTTAAAAAAGAAACAAAAAAGAAAGTGTACAGGTGAATAGTGTCTATCAAACTACTATAGAAAGTAGAAAGGACACAAGGCGTACCTCTATCAATCTGCGGTGCCTCTGGGTCAATAGCCTCTAGGGCGTGCAACTGTCCTCGACCTCGGACACCATCTCCCTAAGCTTGGTGTGGACCACCTGGGGGTGGGGGTGGTGGAAACTGGTACCGCCTACCACCTCCTCCTACTGCACCTACTCCGTTTCCACGTCCGCCGCCCTGCGAAACTCCTTGCTCAAGACGCTGCCTCTGCCAAGGTGGTCCATCGACCGACTCCCTCTCAGCAGCACGTCAGGTTGTACAATATCTAGCAAGATGTCCCTGACCGTCGCAAGAATAACACCATCTCTCCTGTGGCTGACCAAAACTAGCCTGCGAGCCCAGTGAGCCCAGAGCCTCAGATCCTCCATCATAGGGTCGCCTCCTGATACTTCGGCCACATCCAGACCCTTGAGTCTGTCATCGGCTACCAGATGCCGACATCTCAGCCCTCACGTGCCCAACACTAACTGGGGGAATATGATCATCTAGAAATATCTCCACCACCATCACTCGCTCCAGCACTCCAGCATAGGTGGGCAGGCACAAGGAAACCACACCTCCTCGGATGTCCCTACGTAAGCCCTTCTCGAAGGTCCGAGCCCTAAAGAACAGGTCTCAAACCATATCATGGGAGTATTGCGACATGTCTTTAAACCTCACCAAGTACTCTGACATGGTCATGCCCTCCTGCCGAAGCTGTAGAAGCTCCTGGATCCACACTGATCTCAACGTCACCGGATAGAAATCCTCCCTAAAGAGACGCTCAAACTCTACCCATATGAGCATCTCCTCATCATGGGACTACATAACCAAACTCCACCATCGCCCGTCAGAACCATGCAGAAGGCTTGCCGCTAGGACCACCATCTGATATGGAGGTGTCCTTACTCGGCGGAAAACTTGGGTGACTGCCTCAAGCCAGTCATCAGCTGCCTGGGGGTCTGGATCACCCCGAAACCTCAGAGGTCACTGCCTCTGGAACTCGTGCAGTGCACTTAGCCTGTGTGCAACCTCATCGTGCACTGCCGGCACAACCAGCTGCTCGACAGGTGGTGGCTCAACTGGTGGACCACCTAGAGGTCCAATCTCAGAACCTCCACCCTAGTCCACAGCCTCTTCACAGGGCGGATCGTCCCCACAATCCCGTTGCGGAACCCTCGCTGGCTGTCGTTGTGGAGGCATCCTAAAATACAATCAAGACACACCACAGTCAAAGAGTATATCTGGAGAGATGACTCAAGAAGGACAAGGAAAACCCAAAACCCAGTCCTATATAATGAATGTACCATTATGTCTCTGCAACTAGTGTATGAATGTCCTGAGATGAAAGGAAGTTTATCAACGTCTTGCTTTATAGATATGTCGGCCTCCGCACCAACACTGGAGTCTCTGGCCTGAAAGCTGAGCTCGAAACACCCTAAAAATGCCGCTATTCAACCCAAACCAAAATCAGAGATAGACCAGCTACGCTCTAAGATCCCAAAGGTGGCACCTCCTATGATACTACTTTGTCACGACCTGACCAACAGGGCTCGAGCCGCGACTCCCCAAGCCTGCCTCCAATAGGTCAGCGGCTGGCGTTTAGCGCCGAGTAGGCTATCACACAAATTGGAGGCATTAGCCTAAGGTACCTGTACACATGAACCCACATAAACCTCCATGAAACAATGCAGAGATATATAAAAACTGAAAAGAAAATGGATGCATACAATATCCCAAAACCAGAGTACAACAGATGTATAAAGGGAAAAACAGGGCCCACCAAAAGAAAACTACAAAAGCACATCCAACCTGCTCTGAAGAAGGGGAACGCTGCCACAAACACCCACCAAAAATCTCCCTCGACACCGCACTGGTAAACACCCCAGTCAATCTCGCTCACTCAGCTCCACCTGCTCGGAGTCCTCCTGGGACTCGGTCGAAAGGCCTGTGGTCTGCACAAGACACAAACATGTGTAGGTAAAGCCTGTGCAGGGGTGAGTATAAACATACTCAGTAGGCACCCCAAAAACCCAAAACAAAAGAGAGAAACTGAAAGGAAAAAAGTCCGCTCATCCCAGCCAGAGGGAACCCAAACGAGAGAGAAAATACATCTCATGACCATCCTCGGCTAAACACAACTAGTCATCTCAGCTCAGGTGTATGACCATACATACACCTTGAACAATCCAGATATAACCAGCTCATGCACCAATACACAAGAGGTTCCGACCTCATCACCAGAAACTACCCACAACCTGGAGAGTACACCACATGATCACTGTCATCCTAGATGAAACTCATCCGAGAGATACACTCCATCAGGTTTCTCAAAAACCTCATAGACGCTCACCCGAGAGATCATGCTCGTCAGATAGCATTACTGAAGAAAAAATCGTTGAAACAACATAACCACCAAACTCCTTAGATAGGAGATAACTCCTATGGTTCGCTAGGGGATACCAGAACCCACTCCGGTAGATGAAGATCTCACAAATAGGGGATCAATCCCAGGGTCTGCTGGGGGATACCACGACCTAATCTGGCATTTATAGATCTAACATATAGGGGATCACTCCCAGGATCCACTGGGGGATACCAAAACCCAATCTGGCGCTCGACAGAAGCACGTCTCAGATAGAGGATTGTCGCCCATATAAAGGTGGTCCCGACGATACCGGAACCCTATCTGGTATAACGTGCGATGTAGGGAATCAAACTGATGATGCCACAACCCTACAGAAATCATGAGATGAGTATGGGATCACATAACCAACAATACCGCAACCCTACTATAAACATGATGCTGAGCAGGGGATCGTATACCCAAAGATGCCACAACCCTACTGAGCACAGCCCACTGTGTATGGGATCATATTCCCAATGATGCCACAAACCCTACGGGGTTAAACTTCTAGACAGGGGATCGCCGCCCGTGAATAAGCGGTCACTAGGATACCAAGAACCCGATCTAGGGAAAAGATGCAAGAGTATCCCGCTCCGGGCCCACCGAAGGGATACCACAACTCTAACAGTTTAAACATCCCATCGAGAGGATCAAAAACCTATATGAAGGTTGTGATGCCACACGAACCCTCATGGGAATGAACGAAGGGAGTACCCTCAACCACTACTGGTCCAAAACGAGGCTAACCCAAGCAACCCGCAACAACGCCACACTAAGCACCTCCAAGGCCAATACCGAGGCAACCATCGCAATTTACATGGAAAACACGCAGGATAGGCTGCTTACTCGCTCGAAACGGAGCACCGGTGAAAAAGTCACTATTCACCATAGCTAGCTCGTGTGGGGCCCACACAACAATTCTGAAACCCATCAAGCAGATCATACCACGACAATCCCCTCGGAAAAGTAAGCGGAATCGACTACTCGTTCGTCCGAAATGGGCACCCGGTGAAAATGGTACTATTCATCGAAGCCAACTCGGGTGGGGCCCATGCCTCGATTTTGAAACCCAATGAAGGGATCGCACCGTTGCGATCCTCTCGGAAAAACACACAGGATCAACTATTCACCCGCCAAAATCGGACTCCAAGAGCGAAAGCTGCATTTCTCCGCAAACGCCATAACCCGACCTCATGGGGCTCACACCCCGTTCTCAGTCCAAACACCCGGAAACCATCTAAAAAATTCCACCATACCATCAGGGTCCCAACACCACTGACGACATGTCATTCAGACGCTCCGGGTAGAAGTTACAACGGCCCGAAGTCATAAAATAATAAAATAAGATTATTTTATACGACGTTTCTAACTCCTGGGCCACGATCCCGAACCCTTAATCTCTAGAGCCCACACTAGAGGCTTCTCCTCCTCCTCAGGGTCACTTCGCCGCAAATGTCACGTGAATCCGACTCCCAGATTGCAAGATACATGGGGTTTAAGGACCGCCGTATAACAAAAAGGGGTCGGACCGGCCGCCGCCGCCAGCCCTCCCTGGCCAGCGGCCCTCCTCCGTGCGGTGCACAGTGCCGCGGTCCGCCGGCCCCGGCGCCGCCGCGCCGGGGCCGCGTCGGCAGACCTTCCGCAGACCGCCGGGGGCAGCCTGGGGGTCCGTTTTGCAATCCAAAAGCACCGGTGTGACCCCCGGGACACGATCTTCCATACAACAACCTCAAAACGAAGCAATTCACCGCAAAAACGGGATCGTGGGATTAAAACTCAAACCGCCTACCTCGTGGGCGAAACACCGAAGCTTCGGGTGCAGATCGACACCGACGATGTCCTGAAGCTACATCCGCTGATGAACGGCAGAGAAAAAGGACGATTGTGGATTGATCTGGCGAAGAAACGAAAGAGGTGGGGTGGGTTCATCTGGCGCCGCACGTAGTAGGTGGGAGGGGGGAGATGAAATGGTTTCCCCTTTTTTATTTAATAAAACAACTTATTTCACTCCTCACCAAGTCTCCTCCGTTCCGACACCCGATGAAGACAAAGGTAAGGTCACCCCTAGAGTAAATGCACCGTTCTGAATACAACGACGGACTTGAATTTTAGATCCAACACTCTGTTCAGAAGTTATTTGAGCCGATGATCGTAAATTGACTTTTCACTTATTTATGAAAATGCCCCTGGTGGCGCTTTCCACCATAGGCCCGCACCCGCAATGTTTACACCTCGTCTAGGGTAAACGGCATGCTCCGGACGCAACTGTGCCCTCAGATTCTTGTTTTGAGCTACCGTTTAGGTGATATCACACCCCCGCCATGTGCATAGTATAAAAATACTTAATATTTTTATAAAATTAATTATGGGCACACCGGGCCTCGGAATCGCATGCCGTCTTCACTCCTAGCTCTAGAAATATTCATAGAATTATTCCAAAGTCTGATAGGGCCAAAACCCAGAGTCTCTGTAATTTTTAATTAATAATATTTGTAGAATTCTCACTTTATTTTTTTTGTGCATTTTTGAAGCCTCCTAGGTCCTCATTCACATTGTTATTTTCATACCCCCACACTACACATGACCACTTGAAGTCCATTTAATCCAATTATACAAATTTTATAACCATTAACTAAGAACTATAAGGTCCAAGCTGCATGGATTTAAACATCACATCGTCGATATAGTGTTCTTTCAAGAAGGTACATCCACTTTGGCACTGGTCATATACTATGCCATTTTTCAAAACTATGTGTGGATATATTCCCATTCTTATGGGATATGTTGTGATACCCATTCAATTCATCTTTGGGCCCAACGACAAACTCTTTTATAAAATTGGCCCCTGGCCTGAGATTCCTATGAGAGTACATGGTGTGGTTTGGGGCCTTCATGGTCCTCATTCATGTCAGCTGTTAATGGATGTTCCATATACCTCCCTCAAGAAAACTCATTTTATACAGTGTCCTATTCTCATGAAGATAAACAATGTTACATTACCCCATTCAAGAACCCAATCCTTGAGGAAATATATGATCGCACACCATGATGTTCTCCACTAACATGATCAAATTCACTATCGTGTGAAATACAGAGTGATGGATTCAGTATGAACAATCTCTCAATCCATATACATTCATTATGTGTCTCAATATTTGGATACCCATCCTATTCCACATCCTATGGGACCCCATAATGGAATGGTTCCTAGCCACAATGGCTCACCTATTATCACGGGCCAATGTCCAAGATGATTTCAGATGATCTTTGAGATAGGTCCCATGTTGTCAAACATGGCCAGTGGTTGACCCTCATTTTTCTTTCCTCATCCTAGGTATCATGATATAGATGTTGTGTATCTAAAAAGGTTAGAAATTATCTTCAATCATCATGCCACCCTCGTTGTGTTCCAAATATCGATTGTTGTGATTCACTTTTACCCACTCTCTTATGTTCTAGTGGAAGTACAACACCCTCAGTGTTACTCCTTTAAACATATTAATGTGTTGAGTAAGAAGGTAAGTTTCTTCAAGAAATTATTAAATCATAATTTTCTCTCGTTTGTTGGGTGCTCTTATGAGGTTGGGAAATCCTAACACCACTCATTGTTTCCCACACCGAGCATGAATTACGCGGGCTTACTAGTCTTGGAATATTTTTTCCCCGATGGAATAACTACATAATTTTATGGTCCAAACTATATAAACGTAAAATAGGTTTTTACGTCCCAAAAACAAAAAATTAAATTGGGTTTAGGAGTCCAAGTTTCATGACTTTAAACCATGTATGAATCTCCATAGGAGTTTGTGGTGTGGTATGGGCCTCCCCGGTCGTTGTTCACATTGGGGGTTTTCACTCCATATCCATGTGTACATTTCCTTGAGTAGATTATACTCTATGGTACAAATTATATAGACATAAAATAAGAGCCTATGGTCTAGGAAACATGACCTTAAACTATCTGTAGTATGTCAAAACATTATGAGCTAAATGTAGTTGCATTTCCTATAGTCCAAGCATCACGACTGTAAACTGTATTCAAGTATTCTCAAGAATATGTTGTGTGAAATTAGGCCTCCTAGGACACATTCATGATTATTTAATCACCTATCCATGAAATTTACATCTTCATGGGAATCACACCTCAATGGACCAAATTCTATGTCCTTAATCAAAGAACATCATAGACTAATATATATGACTCTAAAATGAACTATTCCATTATGGTGTTCTCATCTGATAGGGAATCGCCTATATAATTTGTTATCTACCTCGACATTTTTTGGAACTACATATTGATTTATTCCGATTCTAATGGGATACATTAGAATGTATATTTTGTTTCTCTAGGCTCAGCCATAGTTTTAGCCTTTTGGCCACTTGACATGAGTTTCCCTTGAGAGTGTGTGGTGTGGTACGAGCCTATATGGTCCTCATTCACATTGGTTTAATTTTCCATTACACACATGTTCCATATAGGATACCTTTTCCCTAGTGTCCTAACTACATGAATTTAAACAGCATCACAACTACTCTCTTCACCGCATGATGTTAAAATGCACGGACTACTCGGGTCACATGACCATAAATGACGACATCATCATCCTTGCCACACGATCAAATATAAAATATCATTGTGGTATTCTGTCCTGAAATAACATAGACTTTGGTACTGGTCATCTTCTATTCCACACATCAATAACTAAAATTTTAATTATTCCTCTCCACAAAGGATATGTAGCAGCACTCTGATTTTTTATCCTGGTTATGCCACTCCAAAAATGTACAAAAAAATATAATTCCCTCCCACTTTGTGTATATTTAAGACTTAAATAGGGATATTTTGTGTTCCAAATATACATTTAGCTAGATTCCCACATTTATTGGATACGTAGGGATGATCGAACACTTTGACTTTGGGCCCAACCACAAACTCCTTCAAACTATCAACCCCTTTTCCTCGATCACTATCCAACCTCTATGAACATAAATTGTATGGAATTTATTTTAAGGATTCTACGTGATATGTGGGATATTTTGGCCAACATTTACATAGGGTTTTATCTTTTCCATATCATAGATTTACCCTTAGATTGAGCATTGATTTCTATAGTCCAAGATGCACGAAATTAAACTGTATTCCAGCTTCTTGAGGATGAATATGCGGTTTGTAGGCCTCCTCGGTCCTCATTCACATTGGGTTTGTTTTCCACCACATTATGAATATTCCTATTGGATAATCCTCCCATGGTCCAATCCATATGAACATAAATTATAAGTCAAAATCATAATGCATGACATTAAATTGAAATCACACACTGTAAAAAATTCTGGCTTCGTAGTCATAATTTTAGGATGCTTCAGCTTCCACTCTCGAGAGGATATCCCCCACCCATGTTGGTATCCCACCGTATTGTGTTTTAGAACTATGTGTATCTTTATTCCCATCCTTATGATATATGTTGCATTTCTCAGAATTTTTTTCATCGGGCCCAACCAAAGGTTCAATATCCTCTTTGGCGTTTTGGCCTCAGTTATGATCCATGAATTTTAACCATAATCTTTATTCCCTTGGTCTTAAGTAGTGTGTATAATGTGTGAGCCTCCTTTTCCTCATTCATATTTGATTTTACATCTGATGTGTTGTATGCATACCCTAAGATATAAAATTTTCTCTTAGTCCAATAAACATGATACTAAACTATTTTCCAAGGTTCATAAAATACAATATTAAAATTTTTCCATACATAGGTATAAATATCAGGTTTTGATGCATTTATTATGCTCCTCGATTCCTCCTGATTTTGGATTTTCTACCATACTTCAAATCTATATGGACCCCCTAACAGTGATGGTCTCATGACAATTTAGATCACCCCCATCATGGGCTATTGTCCTAATGGATCTTTGGTGGAAAATGGTGAATCATATGATTTAAACCCAGTAAAAAGTTGATATTCTATTTTTTCTCCCCGTTCTTGGTTGGTATGGTTATGATCCATGTGTTTCAAACATTGTAAAAATTCGTTCCTTACTTATCAGTCACCTTTTTATCCAAGAATTAGAATTTTAAATTCAACTTATTTTCACATCCTTGTATCGAGGTGGGATTTCATCCTTTGTGTAACCCCTTATATGCACTCCTATATGATATATATCCCACTTTACCATTCCCCATTTACCACACATAGCATTTCTCATGTGGTCATATAAGTTCTAGTATGATCTTTATCGATGTGGTCAAGTCACCCATGTGCTTTTGGTTCCAAAATATATGGCCTTATACTAAGATCCCTATAAGGAAATTGTTGTGTGACATCAGGCCATCTATGGTATAGTTCATGTCTTGTTTATCACTCTACTACACTATATACACCCAATTTTGGGAAGTCATAGTCCCATATCTTCTCAGATATTTTTTTTCATGCGCAAACCCCTATTGTATTATTCATGATGGGACTATTACCTCCATACTTCAATAATTCTCTAGGAAAAAAATTTTCATTGTCTATTCCAAAGTACTTTAATCTATTGGAAAAGTTATAGAGAGTACGCCCTCAAACTATGTGCAATATCCTTGTCGCACAACATTAATTTGTGGGACCCGTCCTAATCACATGACCATAAACTGTGCCATTAATCTTCCACACCGTATGAAATTAAAATATGTTTTTAGCATCATCACTTTCATGAAATGAAACTATAAGGAATATAAGGCCCTCTCTTGAGAGGTCCTTTCCCAATTCTTTCATATACTACATCATTCACATATTCATCTATCACTCGACAACCGAGATGATGCACCCAAAGAATATAGGGTTGAACATGGATCAGACTAGTACACTCACACCAATGTTCTATAATCGATGGTTGTATACCTTCAAGAATGTTGGAATCTATTTGAACATTCCATCACTCCACCTTCATGATTTATGTTCCCCTTTATTAGATTCCTCATCATCTTTTACATCAAAAGGAACCCCCTAATGGAATGGTGTCTCGATGAGTCTCACCTACCATCCTATACTAACATTCCCAAACACCTTTTACAATAATTCATGATAGGTCACATGTTTCAAAGATGATCAGTGGTCGACCCTTGTTTGTTTGTCCCCATTTTAGGGTAATTAATATGGATGTTGTGTTCTCAAACATGGTAAAAAATTATCATATATTTTGAAACCATCCCTATTGTTTTGTAAAATTTTAGGTATAGTGATTCATGTTTTATCATCCACATTTTTTTAAATAGATTCCAATGCCACGGATGTTAACCCATTCGTGCACTATAGCACATCAGGAAAGTAAATTTGGCTACTTCAGGAGCCCTTTTCTCAAGTTACAATCTTGTTTCTGATGCTTTCACCGGGGCGCGCGCGCATCCGTCCGTGAAGGGGGGACGCGCGGCTTTGTTGCCCCGCATTCCCGCTTTCCAAAGGCGGGCGGCATTCGTTCCATGTTCAAGTACGTCTGCTCCTTGATCGAAACGGGATGATGGGATGTCGGTTCTTCCTTCCGTGGATTCCTCCTCAGAATTCGTCACCTAGTCTGGGTCTCCCTGATAGATTTAATACGTAGTTCGTGAAACTCTTCCCAGTGCCATGTTTCCATGGGCGCCGGTTAATTATGCTGCTTCTGTCGGGACATTCCAAAGGGTCCAGTCAGGGCAGCAACCTTCGGTCAGGGGAGTAGTCACGTTGAGGCATCAGTAGCGTGTCTGGATGCTGGGGGACCTGGCATGTCTGTCTGTTATCCTTGACCACAAGGCTTCTCAAGGGCGTGGAAGCCCGAGGCATCCCACATCGAGCGCGGGGAATTACATGTCATAGACATGTATCTGAGGTTTTCCTCAGCTTCCCGTGTTCAACACAGGGTATGCCGCGAGTTTAACGTCTAGCGGAGACGGATGAGAGTGAAATGGGACCATCGCAGGGGGGCGACAGTGAAGTTGGGCTTGAGCCTTGACGAGGCTTCCTACGTATCCCCGTGGCAGGGAATCAAAGTCCACGTAGTTCAGGATGGTGCCGGTAAACTGACGTGAAGCTGGACCTTGGTCCGAGGGGAGTTGGGCTTGAACCTCTGGGAGGATTCCTACGTACCATGCCTTGACATGGATCAAAGTCCTCGTAGTTCAAATGGTGGGTCGCAATGGCTTACCACTGGACCAGAATGGGACCCGACGTGAATGAGCGACGGGTGGGCTTGAACCTCATGGAGGCTTCCTACGTACCATGCCTTGACATGGATCAAAGACCTCGTAGTTCAAATGGGGTGTGTCGGTGAACCGACGTGAAAGTAGACCTTGGTCCACTATTGGTGGTCTTTGAACCTCGTGGAGGCTTCCTACGTACCATGCCTTGACATGGATCAAAGACCTCGTAGTTCAGGTGGTCACAACGGCTTACCGCTGGACTGGAATGGGACCCGACGTGAATGAGCGACGGGTGGGCTTGAACCTCGTGGAGGCTTCCTACGTACCATGCCTTGACATGGATCAAAGACCTCGTAGTTCAAATGGGGTGTGTCGGTGAACCGACGTGAAAGTAGACCTTGGTCCACTATTGGTGGTCTTGAACCTCGTGGAGGCTTCCTACGTACCATGCCTTGACATGGATCAAAGACCTCGTAGTTCAAATGGGGTGTGTCGGTGAACCGACGTGAAAGTAGACCTTGGTCCACTATTGGTGGGCTTGAACCTCGTGGAGGCTTCCTACGTACCATGCCTTGACATGGATCAAAGACCTCGTAGTTCAAATGGGGTGTGTCGGCGAACCGACGTGAAAGTAGACTTTGGTCCACTATTGGTGGGCTTGAACCTCGTGGAGGCTTCCTACGTACCATGCCTTGACATGGATCAAAGACCTCGTAGTTCAGGTGGTCACAACGGCTTACCGCTGGACTGGAATGGGACCCGACGTGAATGAGCGCCGGGTGGGCTTGAACCTCGTGGATGCTTCCTACGTACCATGCCTTGACATGGATCAAAGTCCTCGTAGTTCAAATGTGGTTTTGTCAGGGTTGGTGCTCACTCTAAGCCCACGTGAGTCATGCTCGGTGTGAGAAACAAGAGGTTGCATGGACCTGACGATCACGTCGCGAAGGGTGCGTCCGTGAGAAGCGAAGAGGGGCTTACGCGTTGGGTGGACCATGGTGTTGGGACTTACTCCAGGATGGAGGCCCATGGCGCGACAGAGCGCGGGGAAGATGGACCTTGGTCCGACGATGGGAGGTGCCTCGTTCCCTATCACGTCCTCCACTGACCTTGGTAGTGGGGAAGTACCGAGATGCACGGGTGCAATCATCCGTACCATAGGTTGGGGGGCTTACGCTCTGAGGCAGCCCTTCCCCTGCGAACATACAACACTCCGACAAGGAGGATCTCATTCCATGTGCGGAAGAGTTCCATTCCCGTGGAGACGAGTGGTGTAATGAATGTTCGAGCTGGGGGGACCCTTCGTGAGGGAGACGAGGTTGGGTCACATTTTAACGTCATGTGTTGAGGACGTGGTGCTTGGCAGTTTAACGTCCTGCAGCTCGGACGAGGTGGGTTCACTCCACACCCCTAGGGCTTACATAACCGGTACCCTCTGGTCCTTGGGGAAGGGAAGGTGTCGGTAAGGCCATGGTAAAGGGGGGTCGTGGGACGAACCACCGAGGGGTCCACGATAGCGTGTCTATGCGAAGAAGCAATAGCCGTTAGCGTGCCTATGCGAAGAAGCATTAGGCGAAGCAACGCTACAGGAGGTGTTTGTCCATGGGACTTTGAAATCACATCGTGCAAACCTGGAGGGTTGCACGGAAAGAGGAATCGCTAAGCAGAGGAGTGTGCTTCGCGAAATGGTGTGCCTTGGCCTTATCATGGGGAATAGGTGGGAGTGGGAGGTGCTTCGCGAAGTGGAACAGTGTTCGCGGAGCACTGCCTCGCGAAGAAAGAGTGGTTCGCGAAGCAGGGTCCTGCGAAGCAGTGTACTTCGCGAAGTGGAGCGATCCTGCCTTAGCATAAGGATTACTCGTATGGGTTGGGTGTTTCGCGAAGCACAAGTGCTCCGCGGCTGCCCGGGTTCCCTTGTGAATCCCCTTCCTTTGCGAACGCCCTTGAGCTTCGTGAAGGGCATCCCTCTCGGAGGAGGGGCTCAAAAAGAAACAAATCAGAGTCGTCTCGCGAAGTAGAAATACCTCGCGGAGCTCATGATTCCCGGGGCAAAGCGTGCTTTGCGATTCGGGAGAGGAGAAGCCTAAAGGTTGGATTTTCCGTCCCGTGGACTCAGGGGGAGTCGAGTATTTATAGGGAAGGGGCGCCGCGAAGCAGGGCTCGCGCGCCGCCTTCGGGGCTTCGCGGCGGCTCGCGAACGTCAAACGGGTTCGCGGAGGATTACCGCCTCCGGTGCTTCGCGGAGGCTCGCGAACGTCAAACCGGTTTGCGGAGGATTACCGCCTCCGGAGCTTCGCGGGGCCGCCAAGGTTGGGACGCTTCGCAGCGGGGCTTCGTGGCTGTGCTTCGTGGCTGTGCTTCGCGAGGCAGTGCACCGGCTGTCTTTTTCGGCCCTTCCTTTCGGGCCACATTTTTGGTTCCAACAAATGCCCCCCCTCAGACTTGGAGCCGCAGAGGGCGAAGGGTCGAAGTCTGAGGGAAAATCGCCAAAAATGTCGGTGGTTCGCGATGCACCATCGCGAAGGGGCCCTGCGATGCTTTCCAGGGCCGCAGATCCGGGCGCGGCGCGATGCTCCGCGCGGGTGAGGCGCGCCGCGATGCTCCAGGGTCGCCGCCTATAAATAGGGGGTCCGCCCTCTTTTGTCTTCACGTGCCTTGTCTTTTTGTGCGCTCTCGACTTCGCGAAGCTCCGCGTACTCCGCGACAGCACTCCGCGAATCGAGCTTCGTGGCGAACCGCGGGTCTCCGACTCCGCGTCCGCGCTAGGCGAACTTCTTGTCGGCCTTGGCCAGACTTCGCGACTTGGTCTCGCGACCGATCTTCGCGATTCCTCTTCGCGTTCGAGCTTCGCGATTCAACTTCGCGGCCGTGTTTCGTGATCTAGGGGAAAAACTTTTCTGAGGGTCGACATTAAAAATGGCCCATCAAGAGGCTGTGCTGGGAGTGCTTGCAGATGCCGCTCGCCGGGATGAGATGGCCAACCGTCCAGGCTTAGGGGAAATGGTTCGCTTCCATTCGGACCACACTTCCTCGACAGACCTGCTGTCGGAAGGTCAGAGGGAGTACCCGCAGTGCAAGAAACTGTCGTTGTACGGCTTCGGGCTGAGGGATGACGTCTTCATCCCTGAGGCAAGAAGGGATGAACCAGCTTGCTGGTTAAGGAGCACACCATGCCAACACCAATGGTTCAGGGCGGCCGATGGTCACTCACAGGAGGATTTCACACCTGTCACCGCTGATTGCCTCTACAATCATGTGAACGACATTGACGGGAGGCCACTGCAACCGGAGACGTCCCCTCCTCTCTACCGCACCATGCTGAAGGCGGCTCTGCAGGATCCAAAGAAGGGATGGTCCGATGAGTGGGACCTGCGCCAGGGTGGCAACTTCACTGATGACTGGGCCTGGGCCTACTGGGTAGGTGCCTCCTGCGAGGATTTCGAGGACGAGCTGAGGAGAGTGGGATTGTATGAGGCGGCATGGGCCTCCCAGTTCCATATTTACCAACCAAAGCAGCTGATGCCGGAACTTCTGAGTAGATGGTCGTCTAGGACCAACACTTTTCACCTACATCACGGGGAGGTGGGCATCAGCCTGTGGGATGTCCAACAGATTTCCGGGGTCCCGATCTTGGGGGCCATGTATGACGAGTTCCTCCCCGTTGCCAGCGTGTGGGGAGATGCTGAGAAAATGCCACGGCTGGCGTCAGCGGTGATAGCGCTTGTCCCTGGAGAGGACAAGGAAGCGGTGAGGGATGTCCACTTCAGAAGATGGTTCAAATGCTTCTTGAACTTCCCAGAAGATCGAGAGTTCCCTCCAAGGCCTCGAACTTGTCCGAGGGCAGCCCAGCGGGGCAAGGGACACTCGTACTGGCGTGTCTTGGAGGACAACCAATGGAAGACTTGGGGTTTCAGCGTCAGCACCGAACAACAGCCAATAGTCAGGCTGGCGGCGTTCATCGCGGCTCTCATCTGTGGGTGGATCCTACCGGTGAGAGATACAAGCATGGGGGTGCGGCCTAGCTCGTTCATCATGGCATCGATGTTGGCCATGGGGCAGCGGATCAACCCGGGGATCCCGATGCTCGCCACACTATACAGAATGCTGTGGCGTATTAGCGAGGGCAAGAAGCCTCCAAGAATATGCGGGCCCTTCCACCTCCTGTATGGGTGGATCACGGCGCATATCAGGGGGATTTACGAGTATCCAAACCCCATTTCGCCACCGGGATCAGACTTTCGCCCCTCCATTCTGAACGCAGTTGGGAGCTTCCCATTCAAACTGGTTGTTCCGATGGTGCTGAATAGGGTGTGGAGGGCGGACGAGTTCAACTTTCATCCCTTCCCACTGCTGACGGGGAGGCTTATTGATGATGGACGGGGGACAGAAGAACATCGGGCTTACCTCCTGGCCTTCCGAGGTGGGGTTTTGGTGGCTCGGATAGACCGTGAGCCAATCTGTGAACCGTACACCCCGTATCGTTTTGCGAGGTAGTTCTGGTGCCTCCAGCGGCTGAACCCGCAGGTATACTGGGAGGTGCGTCACGAGGAGCACCCGTGTGTGATGAGGAAGCTGTGGCTCATGTTCACACGTGAGGATGGAAGGATGCAGATCGCATTGCCTCCGTCCACCGCCGCTTTCGGCTTAGTGAAGGAGTACGCCATCAGCTAGGAGGCCGCTTACCCCGGGGAGATGCTGAAGCATCCAACGATCCGGGTTGGTGACGGTGGGACTCCTTTATCTCGAGGTCGGGGTCGGAGGGCAGCTAGGGCCGCTCGCGGCAGCGGGGCTGCCATGGCAGAGAGACCCGCACCGGCCGAGGGTATGGCAAGCAGCGGCGGATCCGGTGGTTCCGGGAGAGCAGGGTCATCCGGAGGGGCGGCCACCGAGGGGATTCCATCGGATATCTGCTCAGGCTCCGGGGAAGAGGCTTCGTCACATCGACATGGCAGAAGATGCCGTCTTTCCGGAAGCTTGGGACATTTGGGATGTCAACCGGCAATTCCTCACCCCACCCGAGATGTGGGCCCACTTGAATCGCCTCGGGATGAAACTGCCGGGCATAGGCCCAGTTCGGGCTGGATTCATGGTGTCTCCGGCGGAGGCGGAGCAATAATTGAATGAGCTGGAGGATTACGTCCACTCCAGTGGTGTCCCTCGCCCAATGACAGACCGGGTGAGGGTACTGTTAAATCAGACGGTGCCCCCGCAGCTATCGGCTGCCGATCTGAGGGAGCGCTTCCCCTTACCGGAGGAATCAGGGGACTCTTCTCAGGGGGACGAGGCTGGAGGAGGGAGCCCGTTGGAGGAGGGCGAGGTCGGAGACCGAAGCTCAGAATCCGACGACTTCGCGGAGGCTCTCGAGGTAGCATTCCGAACTTCTCTCCTTACGATCTGTTCTCGAATCCCTATGGACTTCTCACAAATGTTCGATCCATGCAGGAGGAACTTGTTCGTAGGCCTCGTTCTCGCTCCTTGGCGGGTGATGTCGCGGGACCTTCGGAACCCGCGCCTATGGCTGCATCTAGTTCTGCATCTGGTGGGACCAGGGGGTCTGAGGTGGCTCCTCTGGATTCTCCAGGCCTTCCAACAGTATACGGGGGGCCTCGTCTCGGAGTCCCATCAGTACCGGCCCAGGAGCAGCGCTCGGAGGTCGATCTTCGTAAGTCTCCTCCACCGGTCTCCTTGTTGTCACATGTGGGCCATGCCAACTAACGTTTATGTCTCTTTCTATCATACAGTTCTCCGACTGGCGTGGGCTGCTGCAGCGAGGCTGGTCGGGATGTCTGGTGGCGTCCCTCCCAGGGGCATGCCGGTGATGGTGACGATAGTCCCTTCACCTTCTCAAGCTGCGGCGCACACCATCACTGGCGGGACCACCAGCAGGGCCATACCTGAAGTAATCGAAGTGGACTCTGAGGAAGAGGATCAACCGGTCAGTCCCAGTCCTGTCGTGCCTGTGCCGGCGTCAGGTGTCGTACCAGACTCAACACCAGATGCAGATCCCGCTGAGGAATTCCTGCAGGCATATCCTGCGTACGAGCCTGCCGACCGCGCAGATTGGGACGAAATGGCCTCTGATGAGGAAGACAGCAGCATAGTCCGCCGCCGGTCGTGGAATCTGATCACGCGCTTTATCAAGGACACTCCCCAAGCGCAATGGCTGGCCGAAATGGATAGGCTCTGCTCGCGGTTGCGCGAACTGTGTGCCGGGGGAGTGGATGCCCAACGCCCTCATGCGCTCATCCGAGACCTCATGGCTGAGACGATCTGGGAGCATGATCGTGGGCTGAGCGTGGGATGGCAGCGGAGGAAGGCGACCAGCATTAGGAAGCTCCAGGATGCTGAAGGCGAGGTCCAACAGATGCAGATCCGGGCCAACGAGCTTTCAGCCACTCTCGATGCGCAGTCTGAGCTGGTCTCACGATTGAAGACCCAGCTGGCAGAGGCTGAGGAGCACATGGGGCAGACCTCTGGAAGGATGGATGCCGTTCGGGCCGAGGTAGAAAGGGCTAGGGCCAGGGTTGACGAATTACGCCCCGCCGCTGCTGAAGAGGAGTGGGAGTTGAATCAGCGGCAACATGCTTTGGACGCCGCAAGTCAACGGGTGGTTGAGCTGCAACGCTCTTTTGACGGAGTCAACCTGTCCATGGGGGAAGTCAACCCCCGAGTATTGTAGCGAACCCGAAAGAAACTTTTATTTACACTTTTGTGCTTCAACTCTTTCTTTCTCCTTTGTTTTGAGTTCCGTGGCACGCACGATTTCCGCTGTTGAATTGCCTTGTTACATCCCTACAATGTATGCGGGACGTTTGGCGACAATTCCTCAAGCCAGTCTAGATTCCTGAAAGATGGGGAAGGCTTGATCGGAGGAAGAACTTCCAGGATAGCCGAATTACCGTTTCTCCAACGTGCTCTTATGCACGAACGGGGCAACACCAGGGGCGCTGAAATCGGTTCAAACAAATGAAAATGGGAAGTGTGAATCACGATGCCCAAATTCGGAACACTGTGGGGATGGCGTGACAATAAAGGACAACCGTTAACCGTGGCGGACAAACGGTATCCTTACTGCATTAGCCTGAAATGGGGACAACAAATGAGCATCGACCGCTGACCATATTCGCAACGAGGGATTTTATCGATTTGTTGTCGATCAATCTTCCAGGACATTGGCCCAGGACAGTTGGTGGACTATAGGTCAGCCATCCATACTGTTAGGGGGTCCTTCCAGACATGACCAGTCTTCTGGAACGTTGGCCCAGGACAGTTGGTGGACCATAGGTCAGACATCCATACTGTTAGGGGGTCCTTCCAGACATGACCAGTCTTCCGGAACGTTGGCCCAGGACGGTAGGTGAGCCGATGCGGCTTAAGACCAGGCCATTAGGGGGTTCCTTCAGACATGAAAGAGGATGAGGGTCCGAATAAGGGACATGCAAAGCGTGGAACATGGAGTGGTGGTTTGTTCAAACAGAATCCAACACCTTGGTAGTTGCACCACCGTGGAGGGAGTACGCCAAATTGGGCGCATTGGCTTGATCACGGATCATTCCTTCTTCCAGACAGGGCCTCTGGCGAGGGCTGGAAATGGAGAGGAGCAAGATTTCGTGATTCCAGGGGCTGAACCCTAGGTGAAATGCCTGGGTGTCTCTATGTATCCCACGTGATGATGGGAATCAAGCCGCACGTAGTTCTGGAAGTGCAGTTTAACGTCATACTGGACGAGGAGCAGCCTAACAGTGTTGGTACACATCCAGCCAAAACTACTAAGCCCACATGAGTCGTGCTCGGTGTGGGAAACAAGCAGTAGTGGTGGGAATTTCCCGACGGAGAGAGGGGCAGGTTAGGGCAAAGGGATGCTCGGTGACTACCGGCCCGATGACACTAACATGATCATTCAGCGCTCTTAAATGCGCGAAGAGAAAGAGACGAGTATGATGGAGTTCCACTTGAACATGAGGGAGTGGAAATGTGTGAATCATGGTGCTCGAGATTCAGATCACAATGATGGTGGCGTGGCAATAGAGGATTACTGTTGACCATGTTCGCAACACAGCATCCTGTCGCGTTAGCCTGAGGTGGGAACAAACAAATGAGGGTCAACCGTTGACCATGTTCGAAACACGGGACCATGTCACAAATGTTGTCAGAGATCCGTGGGGACGTTGGCCTAAAACGATTGAAGGGCCCTTAGGTCCAGCATTCATGGAGAGCCCTTAAGCTTAGTATCCACGTCGTCCGAGGGTCCTTTTGGATGTGGAAGAGGATGAGGATCCAAATAGCGAGCTCACGAAGCTTGGTCATGAGATGAGGGGAATGTCCCTGTGGAAATCCCATGCTTCGGGCTCTTTGTCAAAACACATCTGAATACGGCAACGAAACGTATTAGAGAGAGGGAGCAGATTCCTTTCCCTTGGGGTGATCTTAGTTTATGGTCATAGAGTTCGGACCATGGATGGGAAAAGGGGATCAGGGGACGCATGACATCAAAACCTGACGTGAATGAGGACATAGCCCTGCTCACCATGCGTTCTCTGGGGAAATGCTCGAGTTGAGGGACCGAACACAAGGGTTAGGCTGGGCCCGCGGGGAAGTACCCGGGTGCTCCTACGTATCTCATAAGGATGGGAATCAAGCCATACGTAGTTCTGGAAGGTGGATCGGTAAGGTACCAGTGCCAGGGGAAAAGGGGAGTGCGGACGTGGCCCTTGCACTAAAGAAGCGGAATTTGATGTATCTTGTTTGTTCTTTAAGGTGAATGGTTCTTTTTTTGTGAAGCAACAGGCCTAGAACAGTAGGTCGTGATGTCGCCACAAGAATCAAGCCGCGATGGGCGTTGACAAGTGGCATGGCGCGTGGCCAGTACCCAAGGTGATTCCCTCTACAGCGAGGTCACCACAATGCGGTGCTGTTTTTTGTTGTGCGGCCAGGACGATAATGTCACAGTTTAGGGTCGTATGATAGGACCAAGCATGCATTTTATAATCATGCAGCGCAGACGTAGCAGAGACGATGCTTGGCGGGAAATGTGCGCCGTGTTATAAAACACAATTGACGGAGACATGATCCCACATCATATTGTACGCCATTTGGAGGGGGAAACCTTAGGCCGAGGGGCCTATATGGAGGGGAAACAGGGGGAGAGACTGGCTTCCTGAATGGGTTGTACCCGGAGACAGGGCGTCTGGGCGGTCCTACGTATCCCATGAGGATGGGAATTTGAATGTAGTCCCGAATGGGTCTTAGTTTATGGTCTTAGAGCTCGGACCATGGGAGCCCCAAAGGGCGCCACATTGAAGCTTTGTCCCCCTAACATGCAAAGGTGCACTGAGGGATAGTGCCAAAAGTGTCGAGATTCCACCTGGACATGATGGGGTGGAAAATGATGTGAATCATGAAACCAACATTCAAGGACTGAAGGGGCTGGCGTGACGACAAAGGATTACTGCTGACCATGTTCGCAACACATCATCCTGTCGCGTTAGCCTGAAATGAGGACTAACAAAACGAGCATCGACCGCTGACCATATTCGCAACGCGGGGTTTTATCGATTTGTTGTCTGAAACCCTGGAGGGCGTTGGCCCGTGTCGGTAGGAGATCCCTTGGGCGTAGTATCCAGGCCGTTCTTGGGGGTCCCTCCGGGTTGTGAAAGATGATGGAAGTCCGAATAGAGGGGAACACGAAGCTTGACAAGTGGAAGGAACTTGATCAAGTTGAATCTGACACTCTTGGTCCTAGACTAGAGTGCTCTTAATACATGGGTGAACCACTGCAGGGAGCCAAGGGACTCAACCTTGAGGGTGATCGAGAGATGGCAGATTCCCAGGGGAAGGGGGCATGGTGCCCAAAACCTTGTATCATACCTACGCACCCCCCGCTGGAGAGGGATGGACCAAGTGGCCTAGGTGACCGGGAAATCAGGAGATCTCCCAGAGGTGGGGCTGGACCCGAATCTTAGACATTCAGGTGGTCCTACGTATCCCATGGAGATGGGAATCAAGCCACACGTAGTTCTAAAGGGTGCCTTTTAAGGTCATGCAGGACAGAGAACAGGAGGACTGAACCTCAGAATGGGGAGTGCGTGGTGCAGCTATTGCAAACCCGTCGTGAATGAGGACATAGTCCTACACTACGCCATGCAGCCCTGTGATCAGGGTCCTGAAGGCAGGATTAGAGAGGTAAATTTGCTGAACTCAAGCTGGGTCCGAAGACAAGGAGTCTTGAACGTGGTTCCAGATGAGAGTCTTAGTTTATGGTCTTAGAGCTCGGACCATGGGTGGTGACAGCTCCCGAGTAAGCACAGATGTTAACCCAATCCCTAAGCCCACATGAGATAAACTCGGTGTGGGAAACAAGGGGGGTATCCTCATTGCAATACTTGGGGCGTCCATCAAAGGGGAGTCAGCAGAGAGTTTCGAAGGACACCTTTGATGTAGCTTGTTCCTCGAATGCGCAGACGTGCACGGGGGAAAAGTACCAAGAGTCCCAAGACTCTACTTGGACACTATGAAGTGATAAAGGGTGTGAATTGTGTACCCGACATTTGGGCTTAATGGGTTGGTGTGACGACAGAGGAAAACTGTTATCCATGACGGAAACACAGCGTCTGTATCGCGTTAGCCTGAGGTGGGAACAACAAACGAGCATCGACCGCTGACCATATTCGCAACGCGGGATTTTATCGATTTGTTGTCCGAAACCCTCGGGGGCGTTGGCTCGTATCGGTAGGAGAGCCCTTGGGCATTGTATCCAGGCCGCTCTTGGGGGTCCCTCCGGGTGTGAAAGATGATGAAAGCCCTGATGCGAGGATACGCAAAGCCTGGAAAGCGAGTGCGGACGTGTCCGAGTAAAGCTTGGCATTCCAGGTAATAAACCAGAGTACTCTTAAGAACATTGGTGAACCGCCGAAGAAAAAGGATCGACGAAACAGCTCATCAGGGGGGGGGGAGGGGGAGCATGGCGTAGTCATCACGAGATCGTCGTAAATGAGGACATGATCTCACACCACACCATATGGTCCCCTCATGGAGGAAGGATAGGCCAAGGGGCCAAGATGGGATGGGGATTCCTGAGAGATGGGGCTGGACCCAAAGCCTAGACGTTCAGGTGATCCTACGTATCCCATGGAGATGGGAATCAAGCCACACGTAGTTCTTGAAGTTCAGTTTAAAGTCATGCAGGACGAGGAGGGGAGTAATATACTCCGAAACAAGGGAGGTGTGCGGTATGGCGAAGAAGCCGAAGTGAATGAGGACGTAGTCCTACACTGCGCCACGCACCCTGGGTAAGGGGGGAACCTGGGCCGTGGCCTGGAAAGGCCAAGGGGCCTAAGGTCAGGCATCAGTCTGGAAGACCTGACTGGCTTGTAGTTTAACGTCTTACATGAGGACGTGGGGCCAGGGGCCCAAGGAGGCCAAAGGGCCTGAGGCTGGGCCTCGTAAGGGGAGTTGTACGGCATGGTACATGATCCCGACGTGAATGAGGACGTAGTCCCACACCACACCGTACACTCCGGGTGAGGAATCCTGGACCGTGGCCCGATGAAAAGGGGAAGTTATCAGTCAGAAAGGTCTGACTGGTTTTTAGTTTATCGTCTTACATGAGGACGGGGGGCCAGGGGCCCAAGGAGGCCAAGGGGCCTGAGGCTGAGCCTCGTAAAGGGAGGGCGTACGGCATGGTACATGATCCCGACGTGAATGAGGACGCAGTCCTACATCACACCGTACACCCTTATGAAGAATCCTGGGCCGTGGCCCGAATCGCTAGCACCACCTGGGGAAAGTTTGTCACCTTGGGACAGAATCCCAGTCAATGAGCAGGTGAAGCTCAGTTGCGTTCATCCACGAAAGGGGCAAACACCTCCAGGGGGAATATGCAGCCGGGTCGAGGCTTTCTCGACGTGGTTTGGGGCAAAAGTGTGCGCCCTGCCATGTCTTGACCTGAGGGGAAGATTTTGGCTTTTGGGCTGGGCCAATGGACGAAATGTCCGGGTGTTCCTACGTATCTCATAAGGATGAGAATCAAGCCATACGTAGTTCTTGAAGGCCATGCAGTTTAGCGTCATGCGGTGAGGACGTGGGAGGGTAGAAGAACAGGTGTGGGCGCATGGTGCGACCTTTACAACATTTGCGCGAGTGGGGTTGCATGAGCGGGGCCAAGAAAGCCTACTCCCTGCTACACAAAGATCCTCCAAGGAGACTATCCCCAGGGGGAATAGCGGAAGAGAAAAGCTTGGGGCTGGGCTCAAGATGAGGCGTCCGAGCGTTCCTACGTATCCCATGAAGATGGGAATCAAGCCGTACGTAGTTCTTGACATGCAGTTTAACGTCATGCGGGACGATGGGCATCTCATTCGGGGATGTGTACGGTATGGTACATGATCCCAACGTGAGGACATAGTCCTACACCGTACCGTACGATCCCGTAAGAGGGTAAGTCGGAGAGAAACGAGGGGGCCTGGGGCCAGACCGCGGTGGAGACGGGGCCAGGGGCCCAAATAGGCCGAGGGGCCTGAGGCTGAGCCTCGGTCAGGAAGACCTGACTGGCTTGCAGTTTAACATCTTGCAGTGAGGACGGAGAGGCAGTTTAAGGTCATGCGGGACCAAGTCGCAGTTTAGGGTCATGCAGGACCCTCTCACAGTTTAGGGTCGTGCGGGACCACTGCAGTTTAATGTCGTGCGGGACCCTCTCGCAGTTTAGGGTCATGCAGGACCACTGTTTTTCCCTAGGCGAAGTATCGCTTGAGGAATTTGGCATTGGTGGGAGGGGTTACACGCTCTCCATCTTTGGTCACCAACGAGTATGCTCCATTACGGTAAACCTTATGGATGATATAAGGCCCTTCCCATTTGGGTTCTAACTTGGGTGGTTTCCTACCGGGAATCATTGGCGCTCGAAGGGCCAATACCAGGTCACCCTGTAGAAAAGAGCAGAGACGAACCTTCTTGTCAAAAGCTCTCGCTATCTTGTCCTGATGCCTTTCCAGATTGTGCAGGGCACGAAGCCGGTTCTCGTCCAGTGCCTCTAATTCAGCTAGACGGATCTCGGCTACCTCATCTGATGTCTGGTGATCATAAACTACAGTGCGTAGTGACGACAGCTGGATCTCAATGGGTAGGACGGCCTCAGCTCCATACACCAGGGAATATGGGGTCACCTGGGTAGAGTTGCGAGTCGTCGTCTGGTAAGCCCAGAGGGCGTTGGGGAGCTTGTCCGGCCAACTCTTCTTGTTCTGACAAACCATCTTCTACAGAATGTTAGAGAGGATCTTGTTGAACGCATCGATCTGCCCATTCGCCTGCGTGTGGTAGCGGGAGGTATGGTTCGACCGGATGTCGTACTTAGCGTACAATTTCTTCAATTCAGCTACCCGGAAGTTGGTGCCATTATCGGTGAGGACAGCGTGAGGGACTCCAAACCGGTGGATAATGTTGGAGCTCACAAAGTCAACGATGGAACGGGCCTTGACCTCGTTGAGCGGAACTGCTTCTGCCCACTTGGAGAAGAAATCTGTAGCGGTCAGGATGAACCTGCACTGGCGGGCTGTTGCCAGCGGATACGGTCCCACTACATCAAGTCCCCATACCGCAAATGGCCAAGAGTACTTGGTGGGGTGGAGGGGTTCTGGCGGCCGATGCAAGAAGTTGGCGTGTACTTGGCACGCGTGGCATCTCTTGGCGTATCCAATACAATCGTGGATCATGGAGGGCCAGAAGTACCCTAACCTCCGGATTTGCTGGGACAGCTTCGGCCCAGCTTGATGGGCGCCACAGGAACCGGCGTGAACCTCTTGCATAACTTGAGGTATCTCTACTCCTTGTATGCAACGGAGGAGGATACCATTGAAACTCCGTTTATAGAGGATCTGCTCAAGACTGGGGCTGCTCTGGAGGGTAAATTGCAGCGCGCGGCGTCGGATTTGCTCGCATTCGGCCCGGTCGTCCGGGAGCTGAACATTTTGGAGATACTCGACAAAAGGTGCTCTCCAGTCGGGGGTGGTTTCAACCACTGCGTCTGACGAACCCAGCACTCCCGACATGGAGGGTCCGGCGGTGAGATGACTTACCCGCAGGCTATCACGGTCCTCTTGGGTGACGGGAGCAATGACTCTCCGGTGGGCCACGTGTATGACCAAATCATCTTGCTCGGGTTCTGCGAGCGACACGGCTAAGCCAGCCAGGGCGTCCGCTTGTCCGTTCTGCGATCTTGGGACATGGGTAACCTCTGGCCGAGGGGAGAACTGGGTCATTAGGAGGAGGGTGTACTCCAGTAACGGTGCAAGCTCTAGCTTCCTGATGACGTAGTCGCCATTAACCTGTTTGATCACCAGCTCGGAATCTCCCTTCACATTTAGATGGGGAACATGGATCTCAAGGGCCAACTCGAGGCCGGTGATGAGAGCCTGGTACTCTGCCTCGTTGTTTGTACAACCTTCTGACAGCAGGAACGAGTACGGCAGGACGGCTTGCGCCGGGGTAATGAAAACAATACCCAGACCCACTCTGTTGAGTTTGGGGTCGTTGAGCCTTCTACCGGTGGGGCTCCGGGAGGCGCCGTCGAAATGCATTTGCCAACATGGGGCAGCATGATAGACTGAGAGGATCGTCTCGTCGGGAAAATCCAGGTCCAGGGATTGATCCGCGGAGGTTGGATGGGAAACTAAAAAGTTTGCCAACGCTTGACCCTTAACGGCCTTCTGAGGCACGAACCTGATATCAAATTGCTGGAGAATCACCGCCCATCGTGCTAGTCGGCCAGTCAGCATGGGGCGGTTCAGGATGTACTTCAGCGGATCTACCCGAGAGATCAATTGTACCTCGTGGTGTTGCAGGTAGTGCCGCAACTTCTGCACAGCGAAGACGAGTGCGAGGAAGCTCTTTTCGATGGGGGAGTATCTGACCTCCGTATCGAGAAGCATGCGGCTGAGATAGTAGAGACTGTTCTCAGTGCCCTTGTTATTCTTCTGGGCGAGCAGCGCACCGAGGGATCTCTCCAGGGCGGTCACATAAAGGACTAGCGGCTTTCCGGAGATGGGTGGCATCAAGACCGGAGGTTGGAGTAGATACTGCTTGATTTCCTCAAAGGCGGCCCGACACTCCTCATCCCAATCGTAGGCAGCATCTTTCTTCATGAGCCGGGAAAATGGCTTAGACTTGCCAGCCAAATTCGCAATGAATCGGCGTATATAGGCTAAGTGGCCTTGCAGGCCTCGAAGCTCCCGAATGTTGCTCGGGGGAGGCATTTGGCTGATGGCCTTGATCTTCTCCGAGTCGATCTCGATACCTCGGTATCTGACAACGAAGCCCAGAAACTTCCCGGAGGTGACTCCGAAGGCACACTTCAGCGGGTTCATCTTCAGGTGACGGGAACGGAGGAAACCGAACACTTTCTCAAGGTCTTTGAGATGGTCCTGGCGCTGGCGTGATTTGACTACATGGTCATCCACGTAGCATTCCACCAACGTCCCGAGGATCGGTTTGAATATGCGATGCATGGCCCTTTGATAAGTGGAACCTGCATTTTTCAAACTGAATGGCATTACCCGGTAGCAAAAGGTACCCTGGGGAGCCCTGAAGGCAGTGGACTTCTCGTCTTCGGGGGCCATCCGGATCTGATTATACCCGGAATACCCATCCATGAAAGAGAGGGCTTGGAACCCGGCCATGGCGTCAATCAACAGCTTCGTCACTGGGAGTGGGAAGTCATCCTTTGGGCAGTGGCGATTGAGATCGCGGAAGTCGATGCAGACTCTGATCTGCCCATTCTTCTTCCTGACCGACACAATGTTGGCGAGCCATTTGGGGTATTGGACCTCTTTGACGAAGTTGGCTTTGATTAGCTTATCAACTTCGGCCTCAACCATAGCGCCATGGGAAGGGTGCATTTTCCTGGGAGGCTGCTTGAACCCACGATGTTTTGCTGGGAGGCCCAGACGGTGGACGGCCACTTGGGGATCCAGCCCTGGCATCTCATCGTAACTCCAGGAAAACACATCGCGGTGCTGTTTGAGGAAGTCTACATACTGCTGCCGCTCCTCGAGGGACATGGCCGCACTGATCAATGTGGGTCTTTGATCTGCCTCGCTACCAAGGTTCACCTGTACCAGTTCATCGACCGTGGTAGAGACGCCTTCTTCAAAGGCTGGGGGAGCATCCTCCAAGTCTTCCTCCCCAGCCGTGGGGGACTTCCCGCGGGGGAAGATACTTCTGGGCTCTCGAAACCCGAGGGGCAGCTGGTGCCGGCTTGGGCAGCAGTGGTCATCAAATCAGGAGACTCACTTGTCGTTGATTCCATAGCAATGAATGCATTTGATCCGATCCCATCTGGCCTTCGGCCCAAGGGGCCACACTTGATGATATCAAAGCAGTGGTGACGTGTCGGCCTGAGTCGGTTAATTCCAGCCCGGCGGAATAGACACGTATGACGCACCACCGTTTTCATGAGCTTGACGTCCCGGTACCGTACAGGGGTAGGAGGTTACGGGATGACCCGAGCCTGGTTGATGTAGGAGTAAGAGGTGATTCTCCGCCGTCGCTTGGACACAGGAACATGCCTTCCTTGCGTACCCGAAACAACGAAACATTGTCCCATGTCGGGGGTCGTGGCCTCCAACCGGTGGATCGGGAGGATGTAGGCGTCGTCCATGCTTTCCCAGGGATCACTTGTGATCGGGGTGGGCTCATCCTCGCTGACCAGGATTTGCTTTTCCTCACTTTTGTAATAACCCGCATCCAGATAGCGGGCCTCACAAGAAGCGAAAGGGGACGCGTCTCCTTGGAGCACGCCTACTCGACCGTTGAGCGAGTACTTAAGGCACTGGTGATACGACGAGGGGACCGCTGCATGCAGATGGAGCCATGGCCTACCCATCAATGCGTTTTAGGCGGTGTCCTGAGAAACAACAATGAACTCGGTGCTGGCAATTAATCCACCGAACTGGGTCTTCAGGCGGATCTTGCCGACCGGGGTTTTCTCTGTCCTGTCGTACCCCTGGATCCTGAGGTCAGAGGGAGTTAAATCACCTTCGGACAGACCCAGCTTTCGCAGTGTCCGGGTCGGAATTAGGGTGATTCCAGAACCCGTGTCAACGAGGCATCGGCGGACTTCCACACCGTTGAAGTGGCCAGTGATATACAGTGGGCGAATGTGCCCCTGTATAGGAGGGTCTTCATCTTCACCGGAGAATGAGATAACCCCCTGGCATTCGGCGTTTTCAATCATCTCGGTATGGAAGGCTTCCGCAGCTGCCACTTCCGTCTCGAACTGGAGGGGGCTCCTTAGGGCCTCGGCAAGTGCCTCGCGCATTTCAGATGATAGGCGAAGGTCCTCGAGGATGGAAAGCCTCGCCGGGATGTCGTCCAGATGCTTCAAAACATCGTACTTTCGTGCCAAACGCGAACCTCGGCTTACAGGAGGTCGTTCGGCATTTGGATGCACAGCGGGTCCGGCTGGCTGGACTGGTGAGTAACTAGTACTTGGTGCATCTTGCTGCCTATCAGTAGAAGCCTGAAGAGTAGTCGCCGGGCTAGGATCAGACAGCAGAGGCTGGCCTGTCGCCGGGCAAGACTGGCTGTGATATGAACGAGGCGGCTCTCCCTGATCCAGCAACACGAATGGCGGTGGAGGTAGAGCCGAGGGTGCCGGATGGGTCTGCGCGTGCTGAGATCTGCGCTGAGCCTGCTGCCTGGTCTTGGTAGCGTGCACGACTTGGCCGCAAATGCCGGCTGACGTACCTCGATGACCAGCGCGGTTGCGATTCCACCGACGTTGATATCGGCTGGAAACGTTTGGGAGGTCTGCCTGGGGATCCCCCTCATCGGGGGTCATATAGGGCTTTACCAGCTCCACGGTGTTAACCAAAGCGTACCCTTGACTTTCGCTCGAAGAGTCATCCACCGCTGGGAGGATTCTGGGAGGAATGCCCATTTCGGGAGGCATAAAGTTGCCAAGAGTGCGGGATGACGACGACACTGGCGGTGCACGTTGCTTCTTCTTGCGTCGCCGCTGCTTGCCCTTTTGGGCAGAGGTCGACTGGGAAGACGATGCTGAGGCACCGACTACTTCTTCTGAAGGTTCCGACTGCTTCAGGCGTGCCCAGATGATACCCTGGGCACGAACGACGGTTTTTCGAGCCATCCAGTTGTCGTATTTCTGGGACCCGCGGCTAGGGACCTGCTGCCACTCACCCTCGCTGTCACTGCCGATTTCTGATCCCGCAAAGACGCCTGCCACTTGTGCTGGCGCTGGGCCCAACATGACTGTGTTGTTGTTGACCTGGTCCTGAAGCCAGTCTTTAAACACATAGCATCGCTTGAGGGTGTGCCCCAGGATCCGATGATAAGGGCAGTAGTTGGGGTGATCGGTGAGATGCGCCTCTGCCGGCCTCCTGCACTCAGGCAGACGCACAATCCCTTGCTCTAGAGCACTTCGGAAGTAGCCAGGGACCTGATTTTCGTTGAACGAATAGGTATGGTACTTTCTTTCCGGGTAAGGAGCCCTGGGGGCCTGGTCCTGTCGAGGGACCGGAGGGGCCTGCCGAGGAGGTGGCGCCTGGTTGTCTCGCCTAGGTGGCGGTGGCGCATTGCGCGGGGGAACCTGTCGGTTCTGAGGCGGTCGCTGCTGGGCAGGAGCCTGCGCTTGAGGTGGAGGACCTCTGCGGGGTTGCGGGGGTGGTGCCGCCGGTAGCAATTCCAGCTGCCTCGGGGCTTCTATTTGAGCCACCGCGGCGGGTTCAGCCCTGGCGGCCCTCCTGGATGGGATTATAGGGGGCAGCAAACGTGCCTGACTAGCCTGTTGCAGGGCCTCCTCGAGGCGTTGGGCCTTATCCGAGAAATCTCTGAACCCTCCAGGGTAGTTCTGCGTAATCAAGGAGGGTACCAGCTCTGTCTTGACGTTCCCCACACACATCGTCAGTAATTTCTCCTGAGTCAGTGGCATGTCGAGGGAAAACGTAAGTCCATTCCACCGGGCGATGAAGTCTTCAACCGCTCATCAGGCCTCTGTTTGCACTTGAAGAGGTCCGCAATGCTGGTCTTTCTCATGGTGGAGCTGAACTGGTATAAGAACTGCCGGCGAAGATCCTCCCAACCGGTCACTGATCCGATAGGGAGCTGGCTATACCAGACGAATGCCGGACCTTCCAATGTCTGTACAAAACATCGGAGCTTAGCGGCTTCTTGCTGAGCCGGGGTTCCCAGCATGGGGCCACACCTGGAAGAGAAATGAGCCAAGTGCTGGGGTGGGTCCCCTGTCCCGTTAAAAGGCGAGAAGGTGGGGTTCCCAAATCCCGGAGGCGCGGGCATATCATCCACCCACGCGGGATAAGGCTTGCCATCCGGTGGGACTGCCACCTGCCGTGTTTCCAATGCCTCGAGGTGGGCTGTGAGTGCCGCAATAAGGTCCTCCGGGTGGGGGTCCCTGTCTTGACGGGGATCCCTAACCACAAGCGCATTGCCAGGTTCTTCAACACGGTGGACGACTTCGGCCGCTCGCGGGTCAACTGGCCGGACGACCTGCTGGGCGACTGGGGGAACCCGGGTTGGATTCTTCAGATTTCCCCGTCGCTCAGGGGGGTTTGGCGAGACGTATCGCGCCCTCTTGCCGTATGTTCCGGCTTCCGCCCTGTTCGTGGCAGTAGCATGATCAGGGTTGCCCGAAGGCATCTCACCGGGGGGAAATTGTTCCTGCCCCTGCTGCCCCGGCCTGGGATTACCATAGTCGGGTCGCCGCTCTGTGGCGCGTTCAGCCAAGAGTTCGTCAACTAGCCTCTTCTGCTCAGCGAGCTGCTGGCGCAACGTGGCCTTCTCAGGATCCTCATCTGTTTTCTACACATAGGCGGACGGGTCGGAGTGCTTGACGGTTCCGACGTGCTCTTTACCTTTGCCGGTGTTTCGACTGAGTACCAGCCACTCGGTGGGTACGGGCAGGCCTAGCAGGTTCCTCTGCTGACGGGTGACTCTCCCTGATGGGTCGAGTAGTGGAGGTGCACCGTCTGGGGGGAAGTCTCCATCAAGGAGTTCCAGTTCGTCTTCCCTGTCCACAATTTTGGCCATGTGGACCGTGATTCCTCTCGAGGGCATGTCCTCGATGTCGCAGAGCGAATCGGGTTGTCGTCGAATAGGATCGAACAGAAGGGCATCATAGTGTCCCCAGCCACGGACTTGCACATGGGGGGTGGCTTCCCCGATGATTCTACGGAGTGCTTTAAGACTCTGAACGCATTTTCGTTGAAGGGCGCTCTGGTGGCCTGGTGACTCAGGGTGCTGGAATGCAAGAAGTGCGGCTGCATCGATCAGGCGGCATTGCTCGCCGATTTCTTCGAAGTGCTCACGACTTCTGGGGTACTCCACCCGTTCAAAACGGAGGTGATAGTGTGTCGCCCGTAGGGTTCGAAAAAGGAATCCCACTTCTTCAGGGGTAAGCGACTCGGGTACGCGGAAATTCAGCGCCGCCGTGGGCCAGAACTTCTCCGGGAAATAGTCCGCTGCAAGAATACTCCAGAAGCTCCGGGGTTCGTCCTCGGGGTTCGGCCCTACATTACCCCACTCATCAACCGGGGGAGGCTGAGGGACCGGTAGCGGTACCGAGGCGGACCTCTGGGATAGCAAACTCGGCGGTGGAGAATACGGAGAGCGAGCAGACTGGCCACCAAATTCTGGGCCTTCCTCTGAAGAGCGAGGTGACCTGACCACAATGTCACGATAGGACGGGATAATAGCCACTTCTTCGAGTACGGGAATCGCCGTTACCGGTGTCCGGTCATGTCGTGGCTCTACCGTCGTTGACCCCCAAAACAGCTCCTCGTGATCCCGAGTGGAGGTAGAGGGCGCTTCGGGTGACGATGGCGGTGGCCGCGCGGTCGAAACCTGCGGAATTCCCAGGATTTCTTCCTCCTGGATGTACCTGCGGAGAGAGACGGGAATCCGGTGGACCTCAAATTCTGGGAGAACGAGGCTGACGCGTCTGGTTCCTGCCCCAGTCCTTGATACGGAGGAGCTGGGAGAAGGTTCCATCGCTGAATCGCATTCCGCTTCCGAATTGGAGAAGCGGGAAGGTTTGATCTCCGCCTGGGCCTTCCCAGGATTCTTCTTGTGGCGGCGACGACCCGCTCTTCTGCCTCTGGGTGGCTCTTCGGGACAGGGTTGACCCCTATCAGGCAGCCTTGGGGCGGTGCTGGCGTCGTGGCGGAGAGGGCCCCCACTCGAGACAGCCGGGGTGTGAGGGGCACCAGGGAAAATGTCAAAGGGTACATGGGGAGGACCTCCATGAACAGTACCCATGTGGGCGGGGCCTCTGTTGGAACTGGCAGGAGCATGGGGAAGACCTCCATGGTCGATGCGAGTGGAGCGAGGCTGACCTTCACTCCTTGAGTTGCTGGGGCGAGGAGGACCTTCGCCAGTTGCAGAAAGGACGTAGGGGGGACCCCCACATGGGAGAAGGACCGGATGGACGGTGCCTTCAGAAGGATGGGCTCCATACCCTGTACAGCGGGCGCGGGAAATGTTTCCGCGCTGAGCATCACTGCCACGGGGCAGGTCTTCCTACAGGATGGGGGTAGCATGAGGCATGCCTCCATGACGAACCTCGGAGCGGGGAAGGCCCACGCTCTGTGGATTAGTGGTACGGGGAGGACCTTCGTACGGGGTGGCATCACCGCGGGTTAGCTCGCGGCGATCACTACTTGGGCCTGTAACCCGGAGAGTCAACCCAGCCTGCCCGCGGGGCGGTTGGGGTCTCGATCCTGGTTGGGCGAAGGGGTGCCCCGGATCAATGTACGCGGGGGCTTCATAATGTACGTCGGCGGTGGCTCGGGCCACTGTAGCTGTCGATGTGGACGCGCCTAGGCGAGCGTCCTCAGCCCGGGCCCGGCGCTGACGTCGGGTCAGGCGGGCCGGTGCAGGTGGTGCAGGGACGTAGTCTGCCTGCTCTTCCTGCGGGGCCGGACGACGGCGCTGACGTGGCCGGACGGGAGCTCTCGCCTGGGGGCCCTGGGTCGGGGCCCTGAGCGGACTGAGCCGGACAGCGCCCGCCTCTTCAGCGTAAGGCGAAGAGTCGTCAAGGCGTTCCGGAGATAGGCTCCCGAAACAGTTGAATGTCTGGGTGGGGAGCAGGGGATCCCTGCGCGGCCGGTTAGGGCGGCGTTGATGGCGGGGCCTGGAGGCCTCCAGGTCCAGGCTAGCCATATCCCTAGTCGGGATGACCCCTTCCTCCTCGTACCTGCGCACGAGGCTGTTGATCACCCTTCGTTGGATGACTTCTGATGGGGAAAGGGGACGTGGACATCCCGTATTCCGTGATGTGGCAGCCGTCGTGGCGGTGGTGGCACCATGTGGAGTGGCCGTCGTGGTGTTGCCCCTGCCCCTGCGCGGGCGAGGAGCGGATGGTGACCGCATATCTGAAATAGAAACCTGGTTCCTGGAAAGCGAAGGGATCAACTCATCAGTGCTGAGAGGAAAAGGATTGACAACCAGTGCCCCGGCGTTCTTCCATCCTCCATTTCTGTGAGAAGGATCCACGCCAACACGCTGCAGAGTGGAGTGCCCCACGTTCTACTACCCCGACTTCCGGTGAGTTCCACGACAGGCCCGCCATTTGCTTGGCGGGACCAGGCAACAGATATCTAAATCCGGTGACACTTCAATCTACTGGTGTCTCGAACGCTACGAATCACCATGACGAGGAGAAGAATTTCACGTCGGGTTCACCATTTCTGTTTCCGACGCTTTCGCCGGGGCGCGCGCGCATTCATCCGCGATGGGGGGACGCGCGGATTTGTTGCCCCGCATTCCCGCTTTCCAAAGGCGGGCGACATTCGTTCCTTGTTCAGGTACGTCTGCTCCTTGATCGAAACGGGATGATGGGATGTCGGTTCTTCCTTCTGTGGATTCCTCCTCAGAACTCGTCACCTAGTCCGGGTCTCCCTCATAGATTTAATACGTAGTTCGTGAAACTCTTCCTAGTGCCATGTTTCCATGGGCGCCGGTTAATTACGCTGCTTCTGTCGGGACATTCCAAAGGGTCCAGTCAGGGCAGCAACCTTCGGTCAGGGGAGTAGTCACGTTGAGGCATCAGTAGCGTGTCTGGATGCTGGGGGACCTGGCATGTCTGTCTGTTATCCTTGACCACAAGGATTCTCGAGGGCGTGGAAGCCCGAGGCATCCCACATCGAGCGTGGGGAATTACATGTCATAGACACGTATCTGAGGTTTTCCTCATCTTCCCGTGTTCAACACAGGGTATGCCGCGAGTTTAACGTCTAGCGGAGATGGATGAGAGTGAAATGGGACCATCGCAGGGGGGCGATAGTGAAGTTGGGCTTGATCCTTGATGAGGCTTCCTACGTATCCCCGTGGCAGGGAATCAAAGTCCGCGTAGTTCGGGATGGTGCCGGTAAACCGACGTGAAGCTGGACCTTGGTCCGAGGGGAGTTGGGCTTGAACCTCTGGGAGGATTCCTACGTACCATGCCTTGACATGGATCAAAGTCCCCGTAGTTCAAATGGTGGGTCGCAATGGCTTACCACTGGACCAGAATGGGACCCGACGTGAATGAGCGACGGGTGGGCTTGAACCTCATGGAGGCTTCCTACGTACCATGCCTTGACATGGATCAAAGAACTCGTAGTTCAAATGGGGTGTGTCGGTGAACCGACGTGAAAGTAGACCTTGGTCCACTATTGGTCGGCTTTGATCCTCGTGGAGGCTTCCTACGTACCATGCCTTGACATGGATCAATGACCTCGTAGTTCAGGTGGTCACAACGGCTTACCGCTGGACTGGAATGGGACCCGACGTGAATGAGCGACGGGTGGGCTTGAACCTCGTGGAGGCTTCCTACGTACCATGCCTTGACATGGATCAAAGACCTCGTAGTTCAAATGGGGTGTGTCGGTGAACCGACGTGAAAGTAGACCTTGGTCCACTATTGGTGGGCTTGAACCTCGTGGAGGCTTCCTACGTACCATGCCTTGACATGGATCAAAGACCTCGTAGTAAAAATGGGGTGTGTCGGTGAACCGACGTGAAAGTAGACCTTGGTCCACTATTGGTGGGCCTGAACCTCATGGAGGCTTCCTACGTACCATGCCTTGACATGGATCAAAGACCTCGTAGTTCAAATGGGGTGTGTCGGTGAACCGACGTGAAAGTAGACCTTGGTCCACTATTGGTGGGCTTGAACCTCGTGGAGGCTTCCTAAGTACCATGCCTTGACATGGATCAAAGACCTCGTAGTTCAGGTGGTCACAACGGCTTACCGCTGGACTGGAATGGGACCCGACGTGAATGAGCGACGGGTGGGCTTGAACCTCGTGGAGGCTTCCTACGTACCATGCCTTGACATGGATCAAAGACCTCGTAGTTCAAATGGGGTTTTGTCAGGGTCGGTGCTCACTCTAAGCCCACGTGAGTCATGCTCGGTGTGAGAAATAAGAGGTTGCATGGACCTGACGATAACGTTGCGAAGGGTGCGTCCGTGAGAAGCGAAGAGGGGCTTACGCGTTGGGTGGCCCATGGTGTTGGGACTTACTCCAGGATGGAGGCCCATGGCGCGACAGAGCGCGGGGAAGATGGACCTTGGTCCGACGATGGGAGGTGCCTCATTCCCTATCACGTCCTCCACTGACCTTGGTAGTGGGGAAGTACCGAGATGCACAGGTGCAATCATCCGTACCAAAGGTTGGGGGGCTTACGCTCTGAGGCAGCCCTTCCCCTGCGAACATACACCACTCCGACAAGGAGGATCTCATTCCATGTGCGGAAGAGTTCCATTCCCATGGAGACGAGTGGTGTAATGAATGTTCGAGATGGGGGGACCCTTCATGAGGGAGACGAGGTTGGGTCACAGTTTAATGTCATGTGTTGAGGACGTGGTGCTTGGCAGTTTAACGTCCTGCAGCTCGGACGAGGTGGGTTCACTTCACACCCCTAGGGCTTACATAACCGGTACCCTCTGGTCCTTGGGGAAGGGAAGGTGTCGGTAAGGCCATTGTAAAGGGGGGTCGTGGGACGAACCACCGAGGGGTCCACGTTAGCGTGGCTATGCGAAGAAGCAATAGCCGTTAGCGTGCCTATGCGAAGAAGCATTAGGCGAAGCAACGCTACGGGAGGTGTTTGTCCATGGGACTTTGAAATCACATCGTGCAAACCTGGAGGGTCGCACGGAAAGAGGAATCGCTAAGAAGAGGAGTGTGCTTCGCGAAGTGGGGTTCCTTGGCCTTAGCATGGGGCATAGGTGGGAGTGGGAGGTGCTTCACGAAGTGGAACAGTGTTCGCGGAGCACTGCCTCCCGAAGAAAGAGTGGTTCGCGAAGCAGGGTCCTGCGAAGCAGTGTACTTCGCGATGTGGAGCGATCCTGCCTTAGCATAAGGATTACTCGTATGGGTTGGGTGTTTCGTGAAGCATAAGTGCTCCGCGGCTTCCCAGGTTCCCTTGGGAATCCCCTTCCTTTGCGAACGCCCTTGAGCTTCGCGTAGGGCATCCCTCTCGGAAGAGGGGCTCAAAACGAAACAAATCAGAGTCGTCTCGCGAAGTAGAAATACCTCGCGGAGCTCATGATTCCCAGGGCAAAGCGTGCTTCACGATTCGGGAGAGGAGAAGCCGAAAGGTCGGATTGTCCGTCCCGTGGACTCAGGGGGAGTCGAGTATTTATAGGGAAGGGGCGCCGCGAAGCAGGGCTCGCGCGCCGCCTTCGGGGCTTCGCGGCGGCTCGCAAACGTCAAACGGGTTCGCGGAGGATTACCACCTCCGGTGCTTCGCGGCGGCTCGTGAACGTCAAACCGGTTTGCGGAGGATTACTGCCTCCGGAGCTTCGCGGGGCTGCCAAGGTTGGGACACTTCGCGGCGGGGCTTCGTGGCTGTGCTTCGCGGCTGTGCTTCGCGAGGCAGCGTGCCGGCTGTCTTTTTCGGCCCTTCCTTTCGGGCCACATTTTTGGTGCCAAAAAATCTGTATATACCTGAATAATTCAGATGGTCTGCTAATAATAGTAGATCATATGTTTTCAATGATTATCTGACACCCTAATAAGAAGTGAGAAATTAAGTGGGTTTCCCTAATTTATCTTGTTGGGAAATACCCATGTGATCTTAAGGATTAATCATTAGTTTTCTAATGATATGATTAAGATAAAATAATTAATGGAAGCAAGAATGTGTGCATACACTCAATTCAAAGAATCCAAACAAGAAAATATGTTTCATGAGATTAGAAAAAATAGACCCTATGGATCTCCCCTTCTATGGATTGCTTCAGCTTCGTCACCTTATTAGGTATGGCATCTAGGATCTACAACTGCCATCTAATATCCTTATTTTCATCATCATCAATAAGATATAGTTCATCAAGAATGATCTATGCCCTGTCCTAGTCATCTCAGAGATCATCCACTTGAAAACATGATTACCTTAGCTTCTCTTGGGACTCTGTAAGCTGGACCTTCAATAGTAAGAATGGGATTATTGAGTAATGGATAAGAAGGAACATTTATTAATACAATAATAGAGGATTTGGATCTCCTATTTAGCCTCCTAAAACTTCTAAATGATTTCAGAATTCTCCTAGAACCATCTAGCGTCTATGTGATGATTGATTTCCCACATTTTCTCAGCAAGATAATCGTGTATCAGTGCATGTAGATCATAAGTGTCTACCCTAATGGAACATATACATCATAGAAAGTGGCACATTGAACTAATCCTGCACACCCATTACATCTTTGGGAACATGATGAAATTCTTGATGCACATCCATCCACTGCGTCAGTGCATGTAGATTTCCTTGGAATGGTTGAAATTAGAGTCGTTTAGTTCTTCGGGATCAGCAGGTTCATACTACGGGGGAACCAAATCCAAATCTTTGTGATAGGATAATCCTCTAGAATTCATTCAAATTTTCTAGGATCCATGGTATGAGGTTGGTTAAACTCACTTGTCCTTACCTCGATGCTTTTTTCCCTAATAGACCTAATTATTTTCCCACCAGTAGTATCACCAGCGACCACAATTGAACAATCAATATAGGTCGTGACATGGTCATCCCGTGCAGCCTTCTCCAAGTGGACTATCACCCCCATTGGAAAAGGGATACCTGATATGACCATGTCCTAAATAAAATCCCATATTACTCATACCACTATTCAGACAGGAACCAACCATGTTGATCAACCTTGCTAAGAAAAGTATATGTGGATATTAAAGGAAGGGATGTTTCATAATCCAAGAGATGTTGTGTCATCCTCTTAGTTTGTTTCCACTAGGACACCAGGATATAGCATCCCATATTTGATCGAGGGATCAGAGGATTCTTGGTTAGTTTTCCTGGGCTCCTAATCACTACTTGGCCACATAGTCACTTTCACCACAAACATAGATCCTAGGACTTGATCCACTGTAACTTCTACCACACATCAATTCCCATGAGAAGGTTTCCCTTGTGAAATATCATCCCCCCTAAACAGATGTCAGTTGAAGAATCTAGATAAATCACGATGGATGTAATAACATGAGGGGAAGAGTTAAGTCTTACTTCAAAAGATTCAGAAAATCCCACCAAGGAAGCTTCATCCTAGGATAAAAACTCTCCATACATAGGGGGATACCTTTATTATAATCATTCCATGGGATCATTCTGATTCCTCAATCATGAAGAAACATACCACTCACTCGGTAGCCAACAGTAGTGGGGGGGGAGTTAGATCTAGTAGTACTATCACTCTATTCGTCATTGGCTATGTGGTGCATCTGGAATGTGCCATGCCCACCCACTCTACAACATACCATTCCCCCTATTCTTATGATATTTGGAAACCAACCTTTGTGTGATCAATCCCAACCAGTTCTATTCTATGCCTGTTGAGGTGGTCCCACATCCCACTAGTGTCGAGGAATTTCATGTTAAGTTCCCATGTTTCCCATGCCGTAGAGAAGATGGAATCACCGTGGATATCCAAACAACATAGTTTATTCCCATGGGTCTGGGTGGATTCCCTTCGGAACCCACGATATGGTTCCCCATCCTCCTGAGATTATATGGTTAGAAGCGATCAGTCATTTAATATTTTTACTCTTCCTCTTCTTTCATTAATGGCCAATGCGGTCCTCAAACTGTTCGCTCCATTACTGTGGCCCATCCACCACATTGTGCATGATATATTCCACTAGGATTCTCCCTCATCAACGAATTAACTCTTACCCGGGGGACTACTCCCTCATTATCCCAGATGGTCTGATGAATCAACATTTCTACCTAGTAGTCAGGCTCCCAGATTCATGCAAATGAATATACCATCTCATATGTGGCATCATATGAAGGAATCTCATTCTACATGATCCCATTTTCACATGTGAACATGAGACACAACTTCCTCATTAAAAATATGTGGTATTCAGGACACACTTTTAGGTATACCTTTGGAGTCTGCCTCTGTAGCCACTGAATTTGTCTCTCAAATTGGTTTATATTATACTATTCATATATTGGCTCGCTGTCCACCATCACTGCCCACACTCCATTTTGGAAGGCCATGATACATGGCCACTAATATTTATTTCTCATACCTTCCTCACTTATCAACCACTTCAGCAGATGGAATGGGTGAAAGGTAAATCTATATGCCCTCTCGATCTTTCCTATAACCTCTACCAAGCCCAGACTGAATAGAAAGGTCCCTGTGATGTTTAGAATAACTGGATGAATGTTTTTATCAGGCAGGGATAAGGGATTTTTATATTTGTAGCCTCTAATGTGTGTCTCCTCCTAGCTATATAAAAATTGTAGTTATCCCCATAATCATAAAAACTTCTCCTGATCATAGATATGAAATAAAAACTAATAAAATTTCCCCAATATTGAGATCCATAGATTGATGTGATACCCCATTTCTAGGATCACTACAATGATGAATGTTCTTAGTCATGCCCTCATATTCACATCTCTCACTGATAGATTCCACCCACATATGAGTTCACATATGAACCCGACCTTCCTAACTATCGGTTGAGGTTCATTTTTAATACTATACCCCCAAAGATATCAGTGGGAATCTTCAAGGATCTACTAATATGAGCCATATTTTACTATCTGAGGTCTCCTCAGGTAAGTGTATTAACATTTTTATTGTTTCATGGGTTCTCTTTCCAGTCATGAGGCTAATATATATGAATGTTAATAAATAATCCAAACAAGTACATAAAATGGACATCCCTTTCCACCTTCTTATCATTATATATGCGTTGAACTAGATCCAAAAACTCTTTTTTTAGATGCGGAATACGCTCCTCATCCTCTAAATAATTCTTTACAGGGAGTAATTATTTGAAAATTTCCCCTAGAATGGGAATATAAGAATTTTGATGGAGGTCCCATAGGCTAATGTCGACCTACCCATGATGAAATGGGAATGTGTTGGAATCTGATGACCATCTTCGTAATAGTTAAATCATGATTTCCATTAGTTGGTATTAATGGAATTGGGATGCCTATGTTGCTTCATACAGTCCAACTATCCTGAAATCTACTCAGTACACACATACCTAGTAGCCCCATTCGCATTCGTCTATGAGGTTACCACCCTAGCACATTTCACGATCATCGATCAAACTCTTATTTGGTTTTCCCAAAATAGCCTTGATTATTGTCTTGTATTGTAGTGCATATGCCTCAGCCACAAGAAACATATCATAAATTTCATTGGTCTATTTTTAAAAGCATAAAACTGTGTGATCATTTCCAATGTGGTCATTATCATCCCAGTACAATGGGTATTTCACCAGTGTACCTCAGAACCAGAATGCTGGTTCATCCCTACTATCCTCTGGGATGAAGACATCAACCAACTAATTGAATCAATACAACGGTAGCCTATTTCATAGTGGATATAAAATCTGAGATTATGACAGCATCTCAAGCATTGATTCATGGTCGTAGTGACTCGGGACTCTGATCCTGATTTTGTTTCCCATTTCTCGTCTTTTTACATCATTCGCAAGGACCACCAAATAAAATTCTTGAGAAGCCACCAGATTCGAGTCTTAGAAAATTTTAATAAGTGTGTTCCGGATGATATTCCATTAATATGATTCACAGAACACTTGTTCTTGGATTTTAGATAAAATCTATGTGATTCTTGAAGTAAAAACATACCATGATTCTATGATTTGCTAAGAACCATTCGCGAAACACCGGTCTGAGGAACACAATTCAATAAGATCATTCATATATGTGAAAAAATTCATGAATATAGAGATAAAGAAAATTTTTCATGAAGATAAGTTATGAATAATGGTCCCATCAGACACTATTTATAGGCATGGGGCATATCGAGCATCACCGAGTGTCGCACCTCGAGCATTTTCCACGCCCACTCATCCCAATGGGATTGAGATATTCCTAATAAGGAATGAAATATTCCTCAAAAGGAATGATAATTTCATCACATGGAAATAGATATTCCTCACATGAAATCCGATCATCCTCACATGTGATGAGATCTCCACAGACTACGTCCATGGTCAGCCTTATACCATCTCTCATTGATGCATATTTCATGATGCGACTGTCATGTCTAATACTACCTGTTATTTCTCACCCAGAGGATTAATCATTTGGGCATAGAAATTGGTGGTGACCATGATTCTCTATTGAACTACATGGTTTTTTACCCCCTCATATTTAAAACATGTTACATTGGATTACTCCATGAGGTTCAATCTTAACCAATGGTAATCTTTGGTGACCTCCTCCTAGGGGTGCACCTCAAAGATCCAATTACCATACACCATCCACATCCATCCAATAATTATTTGGGACACATCCAAAGAAGGACATGCCACTTAATAATGAGACCTTATCATTTCCTAGCCCATTAGGCCCCCTTCATAGGTGTAATCCCCATGCCCCACATCCAAAACTAAATGGACATTGATTCCCATCCAACTAGGATACGTAAGAAACCTACCTAAGGTTCAAGCAGAACACTTCATCCATTCCACCAATTTCACATTGGTTCACTCTCATACTTAACATATGATGTTAAAATACATGTAGCTTTATAACTATGTGGAATTCGATTTCAAGCAATATGGGATACGTAAGAATCCTCTTTGGTTCAATCCCAACATATTTTTCATTAGCTAACTCTTATCGTACTTATTATGCCATCCATCTGGGTCGTTCCTACACATAAGACACATCCACATAATCTATGATCTTATTATCATCTATGAATATAACCATGCATTGGACACAGAACAACCATCATCCAACCAAGAGAAATCATCTTGCAATGGGATGTTTCAATGCATAATCCCCACACCATTCCCCTTGTTCCACATGAATTTTGATCCATGTATTCTAAATAGAGCATGTAGGAAACCTCCCAAAGGATCAATACCAACCAAGGACAAACCTTGGTTCTCACCTCTTGAAGACATACCACTTTATGTTGTGACAACCTATCCTTGATTGAACATGCCATCTTGAGTCCACTCACATTGGGTGTTCTGACCCATCCATATGGTAAAACTTTCTTGTATTCCCTCATAGGGATGTACCTCTATGATCCAGCCTCAGAAATTTTTAGATCATTATTCATAGTGGGAATCCTTCCATTTCCAGGACACATCATCACGTGTCCCCTCTCGTTGGGCATTATGACCCCTCCAATATTTAAACCATTTAGGCGATCCCTTTTAGTGATACACCCCTATTATCTTCTCCTATCAAGAATTCTATTAACTCCTCCCCATCTCTTCATTATGTTAAATTCATTTCCTACTCCTTTAAAAACATAGGATTCTTGATGAAAACACTGAAAAAATTCCTCTATGATAAGGTCACCCATGATATATGTGATATTTTTCGAGTTCTGCATCCATGAGAATCCCTGCAATGAGGAAGAGTAAAGGTTCCCAATGTTCTAGAATCCAGACAAGACAATAATTACCAATGTGACTGCTCCCATAAATCAAGGTTTCCTCTCTAACATGATCCCTTTAAATTTCCTTACATAAGCAATGTAATTAATTAGCACCCACAAAGAGGTGGCATTGGGAATGAGTTTCATGAACTACGTATTAATCTTTAAGGGAGGCCCGGACAAGGGTGAAATTTTGAGGATGAATCCATTAAAGTAGTAACTAACATCCCATCATACTATTTCTACCAAGGTTCATACATCTTTGAAGAAGTGATGAATTCTTCCCACCTTTGGAAAGCGTCAATTTGGGGAAATAGAGTGGGCACCAGCGAAAAAAAACATGCATGGGCGGCGTGTCCCAGTGAAAGTTTTAAAAATAATGGTGCGAATAGAATTTCTCACCATACTGAAGACTCAAAAATTGTAATCTTACAATATAATTTTAAAAGTTCATTTTAAAAGGAAAATTTTTCTTTAATATATGTGCATATTTTATATTTTTTAAAAAATAATGTTCAATGCGGAATGTCTATTTTCTTCATGAAAAGGTTCCATGTGATCATTCAAAATCATTTTAAATATAATAAAACAACCATTGATGTTACCTAAGATTAATATGGGTAATAAATTAATGATTACAAAAGGAGATATTTTTATGAAACCCATTTTCTATCCATGGGTTATATTATGATGAAATGTTTATACAAGCCATTTATTTTCATTGGTTCTGATATGAATTTTTTTTATGAAACCCATTTATTTTCGTGGGTTTAGATATAAATAATGTTTCATTGATATTGTGGAACTTATATGTATTATTTTTAATATTTGATTGATGGTACCTCTATATCACTCATATTCATTGCATTAAAATTGATATCTTTTGAGATAAATAGAACCAAAATAGAAAGTGAACCTATTTATGTAAGGGGTTCGGTCCAGTATGATAGTCTTGGGAGTGAACCTTCACTTCAATGATGGTTTTGGTAGTGAGCCAATTCCAATATGATGTCATTATAATTGAGTATTTACTAATAAGGAAAATATTTTCTTTGTTTATTTATTTTACTAAATTACACTTATTTTTCTTATATTATGATATCATGTTTCCTATTATTTGATTTATTTATGAATCATGTCATATGAACTACCATGATTTATTAAATGAAATAACATTATGATATTTTATATAATTTTTATGATTTTGAAACATTAATTTTATGTTATTATAACATTATGTTTATGTTATGCTTATGTGATAATTGATATCTCCATTATTTACCATTACTGAGCGTACAAGATCCCCTGTTTATTTTGTTACCTTTACCTAGGTTATAAATAAATGTATTAAGTACGATATAATTGATAATTATGAATAAAAAATTGGGGGATGGTGTAAGTATCTTATATGATATATGTTCATGTTTCTATTTTTACAATGATACTAGACCTAAACAATCATAGAATAGATTGAAATGTTATGTAATGAATATTAATTTATTATGAAATAATACCAATGTATGAAAAGTATTGGTAGTTATTATTGGTAATAGAAAAATATTTTGGTATCCTTTGGAAATTGGGATAATAAAACATGGGTAAGATCCTATAGGATAAGTAGAAGTATTGGATAAAATCCTAATTTTTGGTTAGTTATCATGAATGATCTCTGTTAAAACTAAGTTTTCAAAGAATAAGGGGTCACAATATTGACATACATTAAATTATTTTTCATAATTATATAGTTTCTCACTATGATTATTGGTTATCATACTATTTAGTTTGGTTTTAGTTAGTGGATAGATATTAAAGGAATCTTGATAATGTTGAATATCTTAGAAAATGCAAAGATTTTCCTCCTAAGAAATCAAATGTTATGAGAGATGGAATTTGAAATCATGTTACTATGATCGAAAAACATTCACAACCAATGAATCATGATTAGATTACATATTAGAAAATGAGGTAACTTTGTTCTAATGGTTTATTTATGAGGAAACAAACACCTTCATTTAATAGGTCTACAAATCCACTATATGTTGAGAAATGGACCAGTTCAATTGAAAATAAATTTTAAATTCTTCAGTGTTCGGAACATGAAAAAAATATTTTATTTTTTTATAAAATGGAAGGAGAATTAGATATGTTGTAAAGTATTATCAAGAACATGACATAACAATAATATATTGAATATATGGAGTGGGATATATTTAAATGAATATATTTCAATATGTAATTATATTATATTATTTCTAAGAAAATGGAGAAATAATTAATTGAGTAAAAGCAGAAGGGTGATGAATCTATTGGTATTTATGAGAGAACATTCACAAGTAATGTTGGGTAATATTTTTTTATTACCATCCAACATGGATTTATGGTTGATAAGTTCTTCAATAGATTAAATCCAAGTCTATGAGGGGTGTTATCAATAAGGGACTTCAGTGGATGTGATGAAATTATTAGATGTGCTATCAAAGTGGAGATGGTTTTTGGAGTTACGCATAAATATCAGGATTTTGATAATATATGAAAAAATTGAATTTTAAGTAAATTCTAAAAATCATGGAGAGAGGGGATAATATTTCTATTATATTGAAAATTTAGGAGGAAAAATTGGGAAACATTTCTTCAGGTTACTAGTAAATGTTTCATGTATAAAAAGAAAGGTCATCGAGAAATCAAATAAGGATGTGATGGAATGATTTTCTCCATTGATATAAATAGAGAGAAAGATACAAATACTAAACCTCCATGACTCTAGTGGTTTAAGTGTAAGGAGTATCAATATTATGCTAACCAGTTCTAAAATCCAATGGTTAATGGTGATTACTAATGTTAATAACCACTTAATCCAAGAGACAAACGGAATCTCATGTGATCCTTTTTTTATGAGTGGTTCAATAACGATGTGATGAAAAGTACACATATCATCAACCATAGAAATATTAATGTATTATTTGATTTTAGATCTACCCACTCTTTTATATCTAATTTCTCTTCCCATGGTATCACATTATCACCTCAATAATTAGATGTTGAGTTTGAAATAAAAATTCCTAATGGTATTATGATATTATAAAAACTATATTATTCCTATCTGGTGGAAGATTTTGGGAATGTGTTTCCTGAAAATCATTTCATTATTCCCCTAGTTAAATTTGTTTTCATTCTAGAAATTTATTAGATTTTATTACATAAATCCCACATCTATTGATGATGAAGTGAATTTATGTTTGATATTCTAAAATAAACTTTTCTCACCTATAAATCAGAAAAAAAATAAACATATGATGGAAATTACATCCAAATTATGGGTCATGATTCCTTTTCAAAAGGTGAGTTTATCAAATATTGTTGTGGATAAATTAAACATCAGAGATAGGACAATTGTGATGGTGTTTTTTGGTGTATTTATGGAATAGTTTATTGGTATTATACTAAATCATGAATTTGGTTTTTCAATAGAACTCATAAGTAGTTCGACATCCATTTTCTTGAATCCATATGGAATATCCCTAATTGAGTTGATAGATTTGCGGAAGAGACTCCATGAGAATCTCTAAAATGGATTCATTCAGCCAAGTGTGTCACCTTGGGATGAACCTATTCTATTTGTTAAGAAGAAAGATAGATCAATGAAAATATGCATTGACAATATATAACCTAACAAGATCACTATCAAGAAAAAGAATCCTCTACCCAGTATTTAGGACTTGTTTTATCAACTAAATGGAGGTAAATTATTTTCCAAGATTAATCTTCATTGCGGATATCATAAATTGAGATTCAAGAAGGAGGATATTCCCAAGAAAACATTCCATAAAAGGTATGAACATAATTAATTTATATTGATTTCATTTGGTCTTATTATTTACCCACCTATCTTAATGGATTTAATGAATAGATTATTTATAGATTACCTTGATCTGTTTGGGGAAGTATTTATCAATTATATTCTTATTTATTCAATGATTAATGAAGAAAATTAAGATCATTTAATAATTGTGATGAAAACCCTACGTAAAGACAATATTAATGAAAAAAATTACTAGGTATAAATTTTTATTAGGAATTTTTCATTCTTATTTTATAAAATCTCAAGTGAGCGCATATGATTAGTCCCTTGTATGATAAGAGTTACTATACATTGTACAAAACCATCCATTGTGGATGAGATACATTGTTTTTTTATCGATATTATTTGTGCTATGTGGAGAATTTTTCATGACTATCAAATCTAGTCACCATGTTAATTAAAAAGGTAGCCATGTTTCTTTGGATGGATAAATGTGGAAATGTTCTAAGGAACTCAAGAAAGGGATATTCCGCACATATGTGCTTACACAACCATGTAGTGAAGAAGGGTGTTGATTATATAACGATGCATCAAAGAAGGGACTTAGATGTGTACTCATGGAGGATGATATGGTTATAGCTTATGGACAATGAAAATTGATGGAATATGAGAATAATTACCCAACTCATGAGTTTGAGTAAACTATAGTAATTTTAATACTAAATATATGGATGTAATATCATTATAGTGAAAACTGGGATATATATACTGATCTAAAAATTTAGAGTACATATTAAATAAAAAATATTTGATCACGTTCCAAAGAATAATGATACAACTGATTAAAGATTATGACTTATAAATACATTACCACCATGGTAAAGGATTCAAGTTGGCAGATACTCTGAGTCAGAAGGAAAATTCATGTTCTATATAATGAGGATCACAAAAGATTTGATATTAAAGGACTTGAAATATATAGATCATGAAATATTGATGGAATGGGTGAAATATTATCATTCTCAAAAATCAAGTAAAACATTTATCCATGTGATGATTAAAGATGAACTAAATGAATATGTGGAGTTATAGAAAAGGTGAGAAATGATCCAATGTTCAACCTTGATTGTGATGCAATAATAAGGTCTATTAACTATTTATGTGTCCCTTATGTGCCATATTTCATGAAGGATATAATAGAATATGATCATAGTTCTTAATTATATTTTCATCCTAAATGTTAGAAGATTTATAGATATTTGAAAGAGTATTTTTGGTGGGATGGGATGAAGGGAGATATTGTAGAGTATAATTTTCAATGTTTGGTTTGTTAGAATGTTAAGGACGAGAGACAGAATCCCAAGGTTATTTTACAACCATTACAAGTAACATAATGGAAATGGTAAAATACCATCGTTTATTTTTTTTTTTGGACTCCCTATGATATCTAAAAGGAAAAATTTTATTTGGGTTTTAGTCCATTACATTAAAAATACAACACACTTCATTACCATTAGATAAGATTTATATATTCACAAATATACTAGGTCCTTCATTAAGTAAGAGGTAATATAGCATGGTTTATCAATATCAATTGTATATAATCACGATTTGAGGTTTACCTCAATGTTTTGGAGAAGTGTTCTGCAGGATTTGGATATAATGTTATGTTTCAACACTGCCTATCATCCTCTGACAGATGGTTAGTCTAAGAGAACCATGAAAACTCTATAAGGAATATTTATAACATTCTCTATGGATTTAAATTGTGGTTGGGATCAACATTTTCCATTGGTTTAATTTTATTAAAATAATACCTTTCACCCTTGAATTCAGATGGATCCTTATAAAGACCTCTATTATAGGAAGGTCTGAACTCCATCATGATGAAATGAAGTTATAGAAATAAATATATTAGTACCTAAACTATCTAATGGAATGGTAGATAAGGTTATATCCATTAAACAATGAATAATAGTAGCTTCGAGTCGACCAAACAATTATAATGAAAATCATCAGAATGGTTTCGAGTTTAGCTTTGGTGAAAAGGTGTTATAATAAATATATCATTGGAATAGAGTGATGAGATTTTGAAATAAAGGAAAAATAATCCCAATTTATATTATCTTTTTTGAAATTAATTATCCAATCTGGATTGTAGCTTATCGATGGGAGCATTCACTGAATGTCTCTCAAGTTCATGGTGTATCAATGTATATCTCTTGAGGAAGTTCACACTCGATCCTTCACATGTACTGAACTCAGAGGTCATACAGTTGAATAAATATATTTCTTTGGAATAAATGATAATATAAATTTTGGATCATAGAGTTAAAGTTCTATGAAACAAGACCAGTCACCTCATTATAGTTTTATGGTGAAACCACTAATTTGAGAAAGCTATATGTGAACTTAAGGATGTGACGAGGTAGAAGAATCCTCATCTGTTTGTATTATAGTGATATTTTTTTGGAGAAATTTATATAGAGTATGTTAGAATGAAACATCCAATTATTTTTAAGATATATTTCTCTTTAAATAATTTTATTTATTTGATATCTTGTGTTAAATGAATCCCCGAGTTAAAGTGATTCATAATATTATATTAAAATATTATTATTTAAAATGCTAGCTACCTCCCAAATGATGGATTGGAATATGTGAATAGGAAAAAAATATGAAAAATAAATTTTTATATATGTATAAATTAATTCAATTATTATTAATTTATTATAAATTAAAATAAAAATCATTATAAAGAAATATAAATTTATTTCCTAAAGAAGTTTTTATGTGGGAATTGTATTTTTATATTTATAAATCAAATTAATCATAATTTTTGAATGATTTTAATTAAATGTATATATTATTTACATGTTCAAATGTTTTTAAGAAAAAAAATTATTTTCCTAGACATATGGTAAGAGTAAATCCATTTTTATTCTTAAAAATGCATTTTATTCAAAAAACCAGTATTTGTCACATTTTGTGTTGTTACATTAATATTAATTTCTAAAATTTATAATATCTAATAGGATAAAAATAATTTTATATTTAGAATCAATAGGTTCTATTTTTTTAAATGGTCCCCTTTTATTTTTGGTTTATTTGAATAGGAAATGTGGTAAAATTTATAACCTTAGTAAAGGGTAAATCAGGTTAATCTAGATTAAAAATAAGTGGTGAGGCCATAAGTATTAAACAAATTATTTTTGGATGAAATTAATCCAATAATAAACAAATTAGTATTAATATTTTTTTAATGGATAGTTTCATATGAAAATGACTTATGTATTATCTAAATAAAAGAAAGTTATGAAATGTCACACTCTTTGTTTTTAATATCCTTTATATGTACACATAGAGACGAAAAAAAGTTATGAATGAATATATGTATTTACTTTGATTTTAATAAAATCATTTTCATGATGTCAATTTATTTTTAAAATACTATTATACTCCTCATTCACATAAAAATGATAAGTGAAAGTATCTCTCATGAATACATATGTCATAATATCTCCATGTAGCAATACTATTAATTTTTTATCACCATATTTTATGGATGGATTTTATAATGGTATTAATTTTTTATATTATATTTATTACAAAATTATAATATTTCCATAATAATACCATGGATACCTTCTTACCATATAATAATTTTAGAAATGATAACATCACTTTTATGTATATGTGGACAACCACCTCCATGAAGTGATGTGATTCATTCTCTAGTTATATTTTACTAGGATGGTAATGAAGATTAATTTGATAAATATATATTATCTATGTCATATAATAATTATCTTTTAAATGTTAAATAATATTTACATTATTTTATTCCTTCTATTGAAAATTGAAAATAGTGTTAATGTATATGTACAACATATTATCTCTAATAATAGTGTAATTCATTTTTTATCACCATAAATTTATATATATATAATGAATATATAATATATTTATATCATTATTTATATAATTTTTTTGATTTAAACTAGATAAATGTACAATGTATTAAAATACTTAATAGAAATACTCCTGATAAATAAAGTAGTTAACACCCAAAAATAATTATTTTAATAAGGAATTATTGAAAATATGGGGTGTCGAAATGTTATAAATGGAGAATATATGTTATTATAAGTATTAAAAATACTATATTATTTAATTTTAATAAATATATGTTTATTATATATAAATATAGAGTGCCTTCAAAGAACGATTAAATCTAGGTAATAATTTATTTTCCAATAGCTTCAATATTAATGATTATTTATATTGAAGTATTTTTTGGGGAATATTTATCCTCAATAAACATGTTATCTAATAAAATAAACTTTTTTCCATTAAACTATAATTTTTTAAATTCATTTTTACTCATGTTTTACTTTTTACAAAATGGTTTGAAATGAATCTTTTTTTTCATTTTCTAAATGATGTACTCTTTGAATTTTAGAACATAAGTGTGAAATGAATGTTTTTTTAACATATATGGAATGAAAAAAAATTCACATTATAATTATCCCACAATTCATTTATTATTCATATAAAAATTTACAAATAAATTTACAAATAAAAATTTTCCGTTAATATGTGCATTGTTTTTAATTTTTTTTTTAAAAATGATTTTTAAAGTGGATGGTCTATTTTTCTCAAGGGATGTTCTAAGTGATCTTTGAAAATAATTTTCTATATAAGATAAAATCATTTTATGTTAAGTAAGAATTAATGGGTTTATGATCCAATGGTTTTGGTGATATGATTTTGATGAAACCCATTTTATTTCTATGGGTTATACTATGATGAAATGTTTAAGAATATATTTTGTTTTCATGGTTTATAATATGATGAAATGTTAATGAAACCAATTTATTTTCATGGGTTCTGATATGATTATTGTTTTATGATCTTGTTCCATACATATGAATGATTTTCATTAGTTGAAATGTGGAACATATATCTCCCTCAAAGGCATTGGTTAGATATTCATATCACATGGGATTAATAAGACTGGAATGTGGAGTCAACCTAGTTTGGTAAGGGACTTGGTCCATTATGATAGTCTGGAAAGTGAACCATGGATACTACCATATTTTTGGAAGTGAACCCTTGAACATTTATATCCTTGTAAATAAGAGTTTAATAATAAGGAAATGATTTTATTTTCTTATGTTTAGCCAAATTTTTACGTCTTATGCCTATTTTATGATCTCATGGTTCATAATAATTGATTAATTTATGATTCATGTCTTATGAACAAAATTATTTATTCCATTATGTAATATTATGATCTTTAATAGGTAGGGTATGGTTTTCAAATGATAATATCATGTTTTTATACCATTATTCTCATGTTATTATTATGTGATCATTGATACCTATTTGTTTACCCTTATTGAGAATCCGAGTCACCCTTTTCTTATGTTTTCATTCCCTATGTTATGAAGAATTGTATTACGTATCATATTTTTAAGAATGGTGATTGTTATGAAGAAATAACTTAGATAAGATCTTGTTATTTTATGAAGTAGTTATTTATGTTCCCATGTTTCCAAAGATAATATACATAAATGATTATGGCATGGATTGAAATGTTATGTAATACATATTCATATATTAATAAATAGTTTCAATATATGGAATTTATGGGTTTATATATTATCTATGGTTCATGTTTATTAAAAGGAATTATGGTATCACTCCCATTATTTGGTTTGAAATATTTTAAGGATCTCATATGTGTGGAAAACATCAAGGTAAAATTCACAATCCTTTCTAGTTCTCATTGGATTATTGTTAGAGGTGACACTACATTCTAGATGTGTAATTGGGTTGGATCTATCCTATTCTTTTAGGGTATTATTACTCAAGCCTCTACTTCTTTTAGTACATTATTTATCCTTCCTACATAGAAGCAGTTTGAAATGATGATGAAATGTTATTGCATTTTCTTATTAAGGTGTTTGATGAATTAAATCGTTATATATTTTCTGAAAAACCAGTTGGTAATTTTAAATGCCGTTTATTCCAAAAAATCAATCATATGCACAAAACCCCAAATACTATGAGAAGTAGTGTATAGTGAAAGGAAATTCCATCTATACTCAAATTGATCATCTAGAATATCCATCCCTGGGCTATCCTAATGCATGTGAACTTTCATATAAGATGAATTCATCATACATTCAGCTATCTGTGTCATGATATTTCTAATACTTGATTGATCAATCACTTTTTTAGAAAAATAAACTTTTCTATATCTATATAGGTTAATCATGGTATTCTCTTGTGTTTCAAAAACTAGTTTAGATCTATTTATTATTTCATAGAAAAGTTTTTTGAGGTCTATACAGATGCTAACTTTGATTCATAGGGTAAATACATTATTGACATTATTGAAAAAGTGGTACTCTGGGAGTATAAAAATATATCCCATTACCATAATCTAAACCATAATACAAGTTACCTCACATTATGAAAGGGGGTTGTCCTATATTAATTTTTCCAAAATCCATGTACCAAAACACCCTCTTATGAGCATGTGGATCATGGATTGGGTTATGGAAGATGGGTCTATTGAAATGTATCATATAGTAGTCTTAATATTAAAATTGATGGTTCCTATCACAATAGAGTCATGTGAGGTGGTGGTATCATCTTTTAGTTTAAGGGTTCTATCCTCTTGGATATAACTTATTACATAGGGGAGGGATGTTATATTTAATAAAAAGAAAATTATATGTATGTAGATCTCTCTCTAAGTATTGTGAAAAATCCTAATAATTCAATGGATGAATCAGACACCTCTATGGTTGAAAATTCACTATTGGGACATTATCTTAGCCACTGGATCACTTGATATAATTTTAGGTCATTTAGAAATTTTTTTCAGTGAGATGTGAAGATTTCCCAAAAATAGAGGGAGTAGAACATGTAGGTTGAGATTCTTAGTTATAAAGTATATTAAAAAGAGAGTTTTATAATCTATTCGAGTTTTGGTTAAATTCCATTGGATTATAGTTACATTATCTAAGGGGATTACCTCGGTATGCATCACTTTCATCTCCCTGATTTTGTTCCCATATTATTTCATTATTCATAAAAATATCTAATTTTATAATAGTTAAACTCATTTAAACTCTTTGTAATTACGAAAATATATATAGGTTAATACTTAAATAAAACTATCCCGCTCAGCTATTTAGTAAGAAGCCTATATGAATAAATCCTATTTAAAAATGGTCAGACCTGGGAATCATTTTCCATATGTTCAACTCATTCAATATGTACTCAAACTAAATTTATATTGGATTTAGAACAAATAAACATTGCACTTTCAATTACCTACATATTCAAATATTTTAATATTTAATAATATCTTATCACATGATGAGTGTTATTTTATATAACATTAATGTGATAATGTCCTAATGGTAATTTTCTCACCAAATATCATATCTGTTCACTGATATAATTAGAAATTTGAAATGATATGGAAGTATTCCTAAACATATGTTCTATGGTCAGATAACACATATATATAAATATATTGGATAATTTTGGCCATTATATATAGTGGGAATAAAATACATTGATACTTATTCTCATGATATCTACAAATGGTAATCTCTAAGAGAAGAGATTAGTAGAACAAACCCACCAACAATTATACAACATGTTATATGTCATTGGATATTAATATATATGTATGATCCTATTAATCCATATATATGATATTATTGCATCAATTTGGGGAGTTTGATATAAAGAAACAAAAAAACTCTATGAAACCTAAAACAAATTGGCGAGACTCAAACCCAATACCTATTGAGAGACCCTTCGAAGACATAAACACTAAAAAATTCACCAAGGGAAAAATTATTGTCCAGAGATTTGATATTATTGTTAATTTATATAATGAATCTTCTATATTTTTTATTTACAAAAACTATAACGATATATTCTCATAGAGGCTGGATATGTTGGGTGTTTGATAAATTATATAACATTAATGAATAGGTCAAGAAAGTGTTTTCCCTACCATTTAATGGAATAAAATATCTCTTACCAATTGATTGTAATGGAACTATTTTATAGACCCATGTCTAGGGTCTTATATTTCCATGTTCATTTTATAAAGTAAAATAAAGATAAATCATGCATAGATATTTATGAAATGATCTTTTCAATGAGATTAAAGATACATAATGAAAAAAAGACTATACTATATGGTTATAATTAATAAGAGTTTATTTTCATGATGATATTAAATTCATTCAATATGGGTGTTCAGATGTGTTGCTTGATGATAATCATGGATATTAGGATTGTTTGTCTAACACCGCTAAGAAAGGGGACAATCAGGTTACACATAATGTTTATATATAATCTCAATTCAATTTTATTTTATATTAATAGTGTGAATAATTATTATTCACAACATTTCATTTTATTATTATTCAGGCTATATTTATAGTATAGAGCACAGATGGATCGTCTAGGGACACTGTAGGGGGGGGGGGGGGTGAATTAGTGTACACATCCTTTTACCAAATATTACTTTATATAAATTCACCCCACTACACTTGAACCTCTTCCCCAATTAAGAGGAATGGAATAGTTGTGTACTACTAAAAATTATATAAACATGCAATGTAGATAATAAAGGAAACAACAACAGAAAAATAGTTTTACAATGTTCAGTATAAATAAATACTCATTTTTGTGAACAACCTGTTGTTATTTAACATGCTAAAATTTTCATATTTCCTTTAATGATAGGAAATTATTAGAATTGGAACACAATATTTATGTAGGAAATAAAATATGTTTTTTTTTCTCAATGGTATTCTTTACATTAGTTCCACCAGTCTTCTATGGTGTTATTTATTCTGACACCGCTAGTTCTTCAAACATATTCAATATACTTCGGAAAGATATATCACAACTGCACTGAATTTATTTGCATCAACTGAATAATCTTGTTCTTTGACTGAAGGACTTTTAATTTCACATAATCAATAATAATTTTTTAATTTTGGACTTATAATCTTTAATAATTGAAAGATTATACTTCCCCATTTACTCACTATTTTATCAGAATGACCAACTAAAGAATTCTCAATACAATACAGGTTTCATTATTCCATTATTCTTGTATTCTCATCTTTTACACAAAAAATTATAATATTTATTTTGTTGTGTAATTTTTTATTTTGGATACATAAAACACCCCATCTAACTTCTACTTCTATGTCCCCTTTAAATAAATTTATGTTTATCAATAATGTAATAGGGGTGTATAACATGAATGAGTTGCATGATTGCATAAAACATAATTTCCTTCCACATTTCTGCTTCACACAGACATTTAAATTCATAGAAACTATACATTTTTTTAGAATATGTTCTATGAGTGTGTGTCATTAATGTGAATATTCACTTCCTCTTTTGGATACACACTAAATTTATGTAAATTTCCCACTTTCCTCATGTGTTTACCCTAAAGGATTCATCATGTGGGATACTATTTTTTGAAACATCCCTACCTTCTCATGATGTGAATTCACAAGATCTCCATCATACCTTTACACAGACAAGAGGTTCTCTACACCAGGTCCTTGGTGAGAAAGTAGTTGTGTCCATGAGATCCTTCTCATCCCCCTTACCAAATGGCTGGGAGATTAATTACATACCTATCTTTTTTTCCTCATGGATTCCATTTTTTCACAAATAAATTAAATAATTATTTTTCACAAGTTGAATGTTGATTGGATTATTGTCCTTTGAGATATGAATAGCTGAATGAGTGGGATTCTCCTTAGCGAACCAGTGAATCACGATTCTCTATTTCTCAAGAAGAGAGATCTTCTTAAATAGTTTCAGAAAAACACTCTTTGTCAATATACCATCCTTTTATCCGCAATTATCACCATCTATGATCCACTTATTATGATTCATCGATGAATAATTAAAAAAATGAAAATACCTATGATTCATGGTCATTTAAAAGCCTCATGATCTCAGGTTATTTAAATATTTAGGAGGAACCTAAAAAATGGAATTCATCCATTTCAAGTTCACATTTACTTTGCAGTGGTATCACGATGTGTATGCTGTGAGATTTCATGATACTCACTATGAAATCTTGGAAAAATCATTTCGTTGAATGACATTAAGAACCTGGGTTGTAGATTGGGCTAAATGAATTACTCAATTTATTATGCAAGAAAGATAAAGCATGATCGATGATCTAAGAAAGAAAGAAAGAACGTCATTGTTTTAGCATCACCATGGTATATTTTCAGAATATCAATCTTGTATGGAAAGTGCATCATTTAGAGGTAAGAGATGATGGGGTATATGAAATATGTTTAGAAATTTTGAGCAAAACAGTGCAAGAGATCGGACATCCTAGATTAGCTGGATCAACTGACCACCATTCTTTTTGACTTTTTTAAAAGTGTGAATAGTATCATTACGCCTAAATATCTAACATTTATTCATTCATAGTACTAGGGAATGGTATATCAGTCACATGATATGATTAACAATCCAAACATATCCTCCCCTTCTCGGTACCACCCCATACATCTTCTTCTTACTTTCATTCTACCCTGAACGACGATTCCTCCACTCTTTCTCCTTATACAAGGGTGCATGTAGTATTCTTCCCACCTGTTGTCTCTAATGGGTAGGTCTATGATAGTATCCCTTAGTGTGGTCGACCACTGTGTCCCGTATGTGTTGAGGTTGAGGCTGGCTTAGGCATACTTGTGGGTTGGAATATTTTTTACATAAGCCTCAACTAACAATTAGAAAAATATATCTTATTTATTGAATTGTTATTCCAACCTTATATAATATTTCGAGCCTCTACTCATCCATTATTCTTCTTTATGAAAAAATAAATATGGAATCCAATTTTTTTCTTGGCCACTGTTCAATATTCTTTTACTTAATGAAATATAAATATTGCTTGTGAATTATTTTTTTTACCTAGAATCATCTTCTCAAATCTTCAAGTCATCCTATAATAAAATTTTTTAATTCATTTCCATCTCTTCATATCCCCATGAATTGAAAAACAATGTGTGTATTTCTTCAATTCGTGTTAAATCAATGAAATCTAATTATACAAGAAATATTAATTTATTTTTTCATGGACACCTTTAAAAATATTTCATCATCTAAATTAATATTTTAATGTCCTTGATAGAAGTAAAAACCCTTCATGAATTATTGTATACATTTCATGGAATTAACTTATGTCATCCTATTATTTTGAAAATGTGAACTGTCCTAGTATAATAAGAATATTTATTTGAACATATGAATTGTTCAAAAATCATCTAAATTAAAAGAATAATTTTCCATTTTTGAAATCTAATTCCCTCAGATGAATCCATAAAAATTATTCTTGTATTATCAAAATCATAAATAATTATATTTCCAACTAACAACTAATGATTCCCTGAAAACTCTCCAAGAATAATTATTTTCCTTAACAAATATTGCTCAAATTCTTTCCAACATTATCATTCCATGATTAATCACTAATAATAGAGGCCTACATCATACACTAACTTTTGATTCCTACATAAATATTGACAATACATACAACCATACTCATCACCCATTCACTTGGGATTTTATATCTCCCCCTTTGGGTTTGTTTTCAATACTATTTATTTAAGGTAAATATCCCTTTTACCCATTATTGGCAATAATTAAAAGGGTTAATTTAAATGGTCTATTCTTCCCTTCAAGTCATTCAGAAAATAACTTATCCTTTAAATTAAACAAGGATGGTACAAAATGTTTCACTTGTAATATATCCTTCGGTTAGTTTACTTTATGTCTAGGTGGGCTAACTAGGTGTATAAAAGAAGTGATATACAAAAAATGTTGTCTATGCAATCCATTAACAGTCATGCATGTGATATAATTATCAGAACATATTTATTTCTCAAAGAGGGGGCTCTATTAGACAAATCCATAAAGTAATATATTCTGTTAAAAACATAATTTAATACATCATAAATTTCAAACACATGAATAAATTACTCCACCTTCAGTGAGATTACTAATCAACTAACACTTCCCCTTGATTCACACCATTGATGAAATTATGGAATGGTAAACAAGTGTAGTTGGGTTACCTCCATTTTGAACATCTATTGATATGACATGAATTTCTAGATATTCATGAAATATTTCTTGATATAATACCCTTCATATTTTCTCCCTCTCAAGGTGTTCACTCTATTCCAATTTTCAGGGAGGAAAATATCATTAGATAATCTTCAAGATGATTAAATTCACTATCCAGCATTGTGGAAGAATTCATGTTTCTATCATTTATTTAATTATAATTCCATCTTATTGTCTTCCTCCCTATTAACTTATTTTAATTTGGATAATTAACTACACCTTCAATTCCATACAATGTAAATCAATATATTATATACGAATAAGGGAATAAGTTGGAATAATTGTGAGCCTCTCAATAAGTGCAAAATAGCTGGGAATTTTCCCTCAATCAAGATTTTTAATTACTTGTAGATCTAAATTATATGATACCCTTCATTCTTGTTTCTTCTTTACATTTTACATTTTGATGTTTTATTGAAAAAATAGAAACATCACTTCCATCCACATTCATCTTGTATGTGTTATTTACCTGTACATATACAAATAATGAAGTTTCCTCCCTAGTTCTTGTTTTTATATCATCAAAATATTCTTTTGAGCTGGTAAAATAGTTATACAATTATTTTCATCATGTCTACCCTACTTGAACCTTCCACAAAATACTTTCTGTGCACATGAGTTGTCTTTTATTGAAAACCTATCAAGAAATTTTATAACATCATGTGGAACAAAATGTTTTCTATATTTCATTTTCTTTGGATAATGATTCATCCCCATCATTATGTATTTTTACAGAAATGAGAAATTTATGAGGTATTATTCAATTATTTTGAGTTACTATTATTAGGTATCTTCCCAAAATTTTTATCAAGAATTAATTTAATCAACCCTATATTATGATATCACTCATTGATTGATTTTATTATTAATTTCAGCTTGATTACATTCATTTACATTCACTATTTATAACAGTCCATGACATGGAATATCTTTTCATAATAGAAGAATATTTTATTGGTTTACATGACATTTTTAATTCAAAATTTATTCTTATTGGGAGTATATTGATTAATAGTTTTATGAAAATCCTTCTTTTTATTATTCTCCAATGATAACTTTTCAACTTTTTTTTTGCTTCTACGTTTTATGTGGTCTTTTATTTTCACCAATATATGAATAGTTAATGGATGGAATATAATAGTACTCATTATATTTTGGAATACTTATGTTTCAATAATAATAGAAGTCTTCAGGATTACCAAATTTTTGATGTACCAACTTGTTTCTTCATTAAATTTATCAATTTAGTATCAACATATTGTTACTTCATGTTGATTGAAAAAATATCTTTTTCAACTAATTCCACCTAGCCATCCCATTAAATTTTATTTATATTGATATGTTCATCATGTTGTATACTACCTTTATTTAGTGAGATTCCAAAGACATTGTCTATTATATATTTGACCCCAAATTTGACTTATTTTACACTGATAATAACATTATGAGATTCTTCAAGAGAAAGGATTTTTTTTCATATACTCATCATGCAACATAGTCTTTTCTTCCAGTAACATGCCTTGTTCTTTGACCTTACATGTTTTTTTCTTGTTGAGAATCTATGACATTCATGGAATCGTTGAATAATGTTTCAAGTGTTTGGATTAGTTATCTAAAAACATGTTTGTTCACAATGGTCTCACACATATTCCATTACAATTCTTCTTTGATAACTGAAATATTTTTATTTCAAAGAAACACATATTCGTCCATTTATTTTAGATGGTCTATGATAATATTTCTCATTCAAAATTTCTTTTTATGTTATTACTCCTATTTATTGATTTGTTCTTAATGAAATGTTATTTAACCGAAAAAATCCGTGAGTGAAAAAAGTATATAAGAAGTCACTTCATCAGTAACATTATTCATATATCTTTTAAATTGATAATATAATCCTTAAACAATTTTGATGGATTCAACTTCCCCATACAATCTAAACCACGAAATAATTTCTTTTTATAAAAAAATTTCAAATAATTTTACAAGATAACATTTACCTTTATCTTCTTTATTTTTTATTTTTCTCAATATATTTTCTTCCATCTTATTCAATTTTTTTAGATTCTTGGATGGTATCATCATGTTTACTTTAATAGGAGTGGATATTTAAATTTTTTTACTTGATGTGACTTAGAATAATCATCAAATATTAACTACATCTAAACTATTAAAAAATATGAATAAAAAATCGATCCAATTAAAACCAAACCTCTACCCTGATACCACTTTTAGTGTAAAAATGGATCATACAGGGACATTTGCAGTGGGGGTGTGAATAAGTGTTACCATATTTTTACTAAATTTTAATTTATTTCAATTAACCCTTATACTCTTGACCCTCTTCCATATTGAAGTGGGAATGATCAGTTGTGTGCTATTGTTAATCACATACAAAATACCACTAATATTTTTACAAGGTTCACTATAGAGACCATATACTTATCATGAAAAGTTTATTATTGATTCATAGATTATTCTTTTAGTATATCTTGTAGTTATCACAAATTCTTGGAATTGGAACACAATGACTATAAAGAAAATAAAAAATCTTCCTCTGTTTGTGGTGTTCTTTATACTGTTTCCACAAGTATTCAAAGGTGTATATTGTTTATACTAGTACTAATAAATCTTAAATAATGTCTAATATTGTTCAAAACAATATTTCTCAATTCAACGTGATATATTTTCATCAACTGAATAATTTTGTTCATAAACTGAAGGACATAAACTACAACTAAATCAACAATATTTAATACACATCATACTTATACACTTTAATTAGTAGAAGATTCTACTTCCACTTTAACTAAAGGTTTTCTCATAATATAAAAATAAAAAATTATCAATGCAATACAAGTTTGATTCTTTATTTCCTATTGAATTATCAACTACACATAACAACTGATATTTTTAATTCAATTATGTGGTTTTCTTATTTCAAATACACAAAAAACCCCATGTAACTTCATCTTAGTTTTTCTATTTAAATCACTTACTATTTATCAAGAATTGTAACATGGGTGTATAACATGGATGGATTCCATGAGTTTCATATAACTTATTCACCTACTTATTTGTTTCTCCATAACCACATGTAAATGCATACACACTATCCACTATTTTAGTTTAGGTTATATATATGTGTTTCATGAATGTGTATATGCACTTCCTACTTTGAATTCACCTAGAATTTTTTTACACCACTCTTTTTCCTCATGAGTGCACCTAAAAGGATTCCTCAAGAATGAAAATATTTTGTGAAATAGCCCAACCTTCTTCATGACGTACATCCACAATATCTCCCTCCTAACATCACATAAGTATGAGTTTCATTATGGTATGTCCTTCTTGATACATTGGTTACGTCCATGAGATATTTATTAGTTCTCTTTGTAAAATACTAGGAGATGTGATACCATACTATCATAGTCAAGGTAGTCAAATTTGGTGAGTTTAATGTTCATGATCAGTAGTAGTCTCAGTAGAATTGTGGTAAACACATTGGTAAATAAGTCGACACAGTGTAAACTCACCCAAATAACAAAGTATACTTGTAAGGTATACTCATGATTTTGACAACCATTATTTTACTTTCATTGTAAATACCAATTTCATTGTGAAGTAATTCAAGAGTTTTTGGTGGGATTATTCTTCGTTGCACATGCAGTAGTTGTGTGGGATGGATTCTCATTTGGGAACTAGTGGATTGAAATGATTTTTTTATTTGGATATGATAGCTTCTTGAATATTTTTAGTAGAACACCCTTAACCCAAAGATCCTCTATTTATTGAAATTTATCACCGACTAAGATATTCTTCTTAAACCACATAGATGCCCCAGTTAAAACCCCACAAATATAGTTAGTAGTTTTTATTAAAATTCCTAAAGAGCATGAGTTATTAAAATTATTAGGTGACATAGAAAAAAGTTAGTTTTCATCTTTGAATTTGAATTTCTTTTGAGGTGGTATTGTAATGTGTATTCAGTGGGATATCATGCTCCTCACTGTCGAAGCTCAACCACATCCTTTATTCAAATTCTATATGAAACTTCATTAGAGGATCAGTTGAAATTAATTATTCAATTTTTTCTCATGTATGAAAGATGTATATTTCATGAATGATGATTTCATAAAGATATAATGAATGAAATTGTTTCAGAATCACTATGGGAGATGGATGAAATCTCGATCTCGGATATACGATGAATTGTCGAGAGGTAGAAGATTATAGGAATTATGAAATATTTGTGGAATATTTTAATAAAACTGTATGAGATATTAGATGACCAATATCATTTGGATTGAATAGCCACTATTCTTTTCGACTTTTTAAAACATGGGAAATAGTACCCAAACACCTCGTTATCCCACATTGATTCATTCATAATAAGAAGGAATGGTATATCTGTCATGGGTTAAAGATAGCAGTGCATAAATATCCTCTAACTCTTGGTACCACCCCATACTGCTTCTTCCGGCTCCCATGCTACCCTAAACAATGGCATCAAGCCTCCCATGACTTATACACAGGTGCATGTGGAATTCTTCCATCTATTTCCACATATGGGTATGTATGTGATAGGGTCCCTTAGTATAGTAGGCCTCTATGTCCCACATGTATGAATATATTTTTCAATTGACACCTTCAAAATTATTTCCTCAAAAAAATTAATACATTCAGGGTCTTCATCAAGTTAGAAACATGTCATGAAATAATATACATATTTCACGTCCTTCATGTATTTCCTCAAATACTAAAGACAATGTTAACTATCCTAGTGAAATATGATCACCCATTGAACTTAAGAATATTTCAACAATCATTTTAGTTAGAAAGATAATTGTTAATGTTTTACATCCAATTCCATTAGATTATTCCATAAAAATTATTTAGGAATAATCACCAATAATAGAGAATTATCATATAAAATTACAACTAACATGTCCATATCATTTCATTTGGAATCATTACTAGACTTGTGAAATATTTCTAAAATTATTTCCAACATTATAATTCCATGATTAATCACTAATTACAGAAGACTAAAATATAAATTAACTTTTGATTCCATCTCATATATTGACAAAAAATACAACCATACTCATTAACCATCCACATGAGATTTTCAATCTGCCCCTTGGGATTTTTTTTCAGTACCATTTATGTAATGTCATTATCCCTTCACCCCCTTATTAATAATAAATTCAAAGGGTCAATGCAAGGGTTCTCTTCTTCCCTACAAGTAATTCAATAAATAATTTATCCTTTTTATAAAATAAGTATGGTACCACATAGTTAACTTGGAAAATATCATTTAGTTGGTATACTCTATGTCTACATAGGAAAACCCAGTGTATAAAATTATAGTGATACAAACATGGTTGTCTATGAAATCCATTAATAACCCTACTTGAAATATCATGCTTAAAAAAATTTATTTCTCAAATAGGGGTCTGAATAAAACAAAATTTTAAAGTAATATATTCTCCTATACACATCAGTTAACATGTTTGAAATGTCATGTGAACTAATATTTACTCCCCCTTTAAATGATCTTACTCTTCAAAATACACTCCCCCTTGATGTACACCTGTTATACAATCAGTACAAGGAAAATATGTTTAATTATGTTACCTATATTTTTAACTTTTGTTGAGATTACATGAATTTATAGATATTCCAAAAATAATCCTTGATATAATCTCCTTAATTTTTTCTCCCTTTCAAGGTGTGTACTCCCTTCCAATTTTATGGTGTAATATTTTATCAAATATTCATCAATATGTCCAAATTGATGATTCACCAATGTAAAAAAAATCATGTTTCTATCTGATCATGAATAATAATTTTAGCTTGTTACCTTACACTTTGTTCATTTTTTTATTATGTTGAGAATGGACTTCAATTTTAATTCCCCTCAATTTAAATAGACATACTTCACTACAATACGAGAATAATATAGAACACTTATGTGTTTATTAATAAGTGAAACATGGTTGATAATTTCCTCTCAGCCTAGAGATTCTATTCTATATAGCTATAAAGTGTATTATACTCTTCATTATTATATCTCCATTAGATTTTACATTGACATATCTTGTTGATAGAATAGAAACTTTAATTCTATTCCAATTCATATTTTGTGGGATTATTTAACCTTAATTCTACAAATAATGATATAGATTCCACTATTTATTGTTTTTATATCTTCAACATATCTATTTGAGCTGGTAAAATAGATACACATTTATTTGAATTATGTTTATAATGATAGCACCTTCCACACAATACTTGTTGTACATTTGAATTTTCATGTGTGGAAAACATCTCATGAAATTCGATATCTTCAAGTAGAGTGACAGTTTTTCATTGTACCATTTCTCTAGTCAGCGTTTCATCCTAATTTTTATGCATTTCTATGGAAAAATAAACAAATCAATGAATATGATTAATAACTACATCATAATATATTATATATTAAAATTTATACATGTCGTATTCGGTGAATTTGAGTTACCTTTCTTAGGTAACTTATCAAAATTTTGTTTCAGAATGTCTTCAACCAATTCTGTCTTTTGATTTCTCTCGTTGGTTGACTCTCTACTTAATTTCATCTTAGTACTATTAATTTCCATGTATGTTTTCTTTTGGTACATTTTATGACCCTTTTTTTCATATTATAATCATATTTTATTTGTTGAGATTAAATTATTGGATTCAGGCTTATCATTCTTCTTAGGATTACCCTGCATTATAGTTTTTTGAATATCCATATTTTTCTTCTTCTACTATGAAAACTTTTAAAACTTTGTTTTTTTCTTCATTTTTGTGGTATTTTATTCTCATCAACATATAAATATTTTGTGGCTGGAATAATTTATCACTCATCATAACTATGACTAATTATGTTGTAATAATCACTGAATTCTTCAAGATAACCAAAAAAGATCTTGATAGATAGATTTTTCTTCTTTTTTTTTATTTTTCTTTAGTTTTTGGGTTTCATAATTTTTCTTTATGTACTTTCCATGAATTAATACCTTATTTAATTATTATATTCAAACACATTATTCTAAAAATAAAAGGCATGATTCCCTAATTTCTAGTAGTAATAAATATATCCAACAAATCTATTTCTTTTTCTTATAGTATATGTTGATCTTGAATGAGTGCATTGTTGTTTCTAGATTTTTATTTACATAGTTAGTGCATAATTTGGTTAGTAAATTTTATTGATAATTCTATTATCCACAATTTATTTAATAGTGTATTTATAATCATTTATATAAAACCTCATTTTCAACACTTTTACCGTTAAACCTGCACTAGCAGATGGGACTGCATTAGTAGAAATAACTGGGTTATGTGACACTTTCTTCCATGAGTTTGTTGAAGGATAATGAAGACATGATATTGAGATATTATTTCCACCAATATGAGTCACATTAGTGACTTGAGTATAATCAATATCTTGTATATCAAAATACCCTCTTGGATCTTGATTTTTGTTTGCGCAAGAATTCAAATTCTTGGAAACATGGTAAGTTACCACATGTATCTCATTTGAATATCTAATCTCATGCTCATGTTCCATAAAATAGTACTTAGGGAAATCATCTCATTTTCCACTTATTTGAGATTACCTCCCCATTAACTTTTAATTCTATTGATTTGTTGTTCATGGTGTATACAACTGTCATTTAAAGAACTCTCAAGGTCTTATATTCTTATGGATTTAACTTCTAATTGGGATTATTTGAGGTTGATAATATAATTATGAGATTCTTTAGATCATGGTTCCCCTGTATATAATAACCATTCTATGTGGTCTTTTCTTCCACTAACATGTCAAGCTCTTTGACCGTACATGTTTTGTATTCATGTTGAGCATCTCTCACATTCATGAAAACATTGAATAATGTTTCAAATTCATGGATTACATATCGAAAAATATTTTTGAACGTAGTTCTCTCATTACTATTCTATTGTAATTATTCTTAAATTATTGAAATATTTATATTGAAAAGAGCCATATATTGTAACGTCCCGAGTCCGGAACCCTCCACTGGTGCCCCATACCCGGTTCTCCACATGACCTCAAGCGCGTTTCCCTGAATTCTAGAGGCTGCTGACTAGCAGCGAGGGCCTTGGTGAGTCAGTGGGGAAACTATGCCCTCATTCAGTAAGGTATACAAGGTATGAAACAAAAATAAACAGCGGAAGTAGTAAACAATAGGCATAACAACATAAACCAAACAGCGGAAGCAATGCAGGCATATAACAATGATGAAAATAATATAGCAGGTACAAGTATCTATGGAAAAAATAAAACACAACAACGTGCTGGAATACAACTGAAACCATGTGAAAAATAAAAACAAAGAACGCTCCTCAGCATCGCGAGCCACGACTCGGTCCCATGCTCCCTAGATCCTGGTGCAGTCAAGATCTTGAAGTAGAAGGGAGCTTTCTCTTGTCTATACCTGCAGAAAAATAGTCTGCTTGGGCCCAAAAGCATGGACCAAACAGGGTGTGAGATACAATCCCAGTATGAAATCACCAAAAGATTTGTGCCTAACAGTAAATGAATACATGGAAGTAATAAAACAAGAAGCAGTAAACAGAAATGTGCAAACAGCTACAATCCATAGTTCTAACAAGTATAACAGTCAACAACAAGAAGAAAACATGTAACCTTATGGGTATCTCTCACAGTCTAGCCCCTATGGTTCAACCTCTAAGTACAAGCAACCCTCTGAGAGGCACACACAGTCTCACCCCTCTGGTTCAGCTACGCAATTAAGCAAACTCTTTAGGGAAGCACTCACCGTCAATTCCCCCTATAGTCTCGTATCGTGCTAAAGGCTCTCTGGGGAAGCACTCAATGTCAATTCCCCCTATAGCCCGCATTGTAATTAAAAGACTCTCTGGAGAAGCCCTTTCATCAATTCTCCACTTGGTCTCACATTGTGATTTAAAAGACACTCTGGAGAAGCCCTTCTATCAATTCTCTTTTTGGTCTGCTACTCTAGGTTCTCCCAGTCCTGAGTAACTAAACATGCTCAGCGCGTGTGTATCGTCTAAGTAAACCTCATGAACTACTTGGCTATCAACTAAGGCTCAACAGTAAAATAAAACAACATTTCCACTTTCCTATAACTAGGCATGGAAACTGGAAAACGCCAAACAGGCATAACAAGAATGGAAAAGAAATCTGAGCACAAAAAAATTACTCTAATCACAAGCAATAACCTCTACTAAAGAAATCAAGAAAAGAAGGCAAGAAACAAGGGAAAAACAGGAAACACACAATACTCCGTTAAAGGGTATTGGTGTAATATGCCCAAAATACTCAAAGACATTCTACAGAAAGGAACATACCACCTACCTCGATCCTAGGAGATCGATATACATGAACCTCGATGACAGATTCCCCTTAGAACGATGTAGATATGAGAAAACACATAAAATGTTCATCGCATGATAACTTGAAAACAAGGAGGAATCAAGAAACAAGGCTCAAGTAGAAGGAAGAACTCACCGCTGCGATTCCAATGCAATCAACCGTGCTCGAATCGGAGAAAGGATGATGAGGCAGGACTCCGTCAAAGATTCAGCCGTACGGACGCTCCCGGATAGTCGAAAACTGGAGAAGAAGACGTATTTGGGGGTTAGGTGAGACCCTGGTCCATTTAATGAAAAAAAAATAAAGTACACGACATGTATTTTAAATTTTCTGTACTCCTAAATAACCAGCCTCCACCTCAGCCTTACACACTGTGTGTGTGGCCCAGACATGGCCGTCACACGGCTTCGAGCCGGAACAGATTACACGATGTGTACTCAGAATGTACACGGCGTGTACTTCTGAAATTTCCAGAAAAATTCATTTTTCTCAAAAACTCCAGAAAAAGGAAAACATACCTAAAAAGAGATCCGGGTTCTTACATACTTCCCCCCTTAAAGAAATTCATCCCCAAATTTTCCTAATGAGCTGGAGAAGAAGAATCCCCGAACAGCTCCAACCAATGCGATCGTACATCATCCTCTCTCTCCCAGGTCTCATCCTATACTCGCCCGTGCTGCCATAGCACTCATACTAGAGGAACAGACAGCCCACTGAGAACCTTTGTACTACAATCAACAATACAGATAGGATGCTCCTCGAACGATGCATCCGCTTCAAGCTCGACTTCCTCAGGCTGAAAGATGTGAGACAGGTCTGAAAAGTAACGTCGGAGCTGAGAGACATGGAAGACATCGTGCATGGACCGATACCTCTGAGGTATCTGCAAATGATAGGCGACTGGCCCCACTCTCTCCAAAACCTCAAATGGCCCGACGTACCGTGGTGAAAGCTTACCCTATCTCTGAATCCTCTTGTGTCCCAACCTATGTGTGACACGTAGGAAAACCCGATCACCGACCTCGAAATCCAGTGGTTTTCTCCACTGATCCGCATAAGACTTCTGTCGAGACTACGCTGTAGCCATCCTCTTCTGAATCAGCTCTATCTGCCCTAAAGTCTCCTGAACAAGAAGAGGTCCCATAAATGCTGCCTCTCCTGCCTCCAGCCAGCATAAGGGTGATCAGAATGGCCTACCGTACACAGCCTCGTATGGTGCCATCTGGATGGTCACTTGGAAACTGTTGTTGTAGGCGAACTCCACCGGAGGAATATGCTTCTCCCATGAACAACCAAAGTAAAATATACAAGCTCAGAGCATATCCTCAAGCACCTGGATCGTGCGATCGGACGGGCCATCAGTCTGGGGATGGTATGCTGTACTCAAAAGTACCTGTGTACCCAAGGACATCTGAATTCCCTTCCAAAACTGAGATGTAAAGCGGACATCTCTATCCGAAACAATAGAACGCGGAACTCCATGCAGACGCACAATCTCCCTAATGTAAAGTCATCCCAGATCATCAACACTAAAGGTCTCCTTGATCGGAAAGAAGTGAGAAAACTTCTTAATCCTATCGACGACAACCCAAACAGCATTGTTCCCTCGAGGTGATCTCGGTAACCCAGTCACGAAGTCCATGGAAACATCTTTCCACTTCCACTCTGGAATGAGTAACTACTGTAAGAGACCTGCTGGTCGCTGATGCTCTGCCTTCACCTGCTGACAAGTAGAACATCTCATGAAAAAACTAGAAACATCCTTCTTCATACCTGGCCACCAACACTGGCGATGAAGATCCCGATACATCTTGGTGATGCCAGGATGAACTGCCCAAACTGAGGAATGGAAATCCCACATCAGCTCCTCGTGTAAGTCTACTTGCACCCATACTTGTCCTTGGAAACGCAAGATCTCATCCTCACGAAATGTCCATCTAGGAAGAGGGTCATCTCCTGACACACTCTCCCGCATGACTAAGCCTTCTGAGTCTGATAGCTGCCTCATCCGTACCTGATCAAGTAGCGGGGAGGTAACAGCTATAGAAGATAGAAAAGTTTGTCCCCATCTGTTGTGCACCTCTAGATGAATCTTAGAGAACAGATCCATCAGATGCCACTCACTACTGGCCTCTTGAACTGCCTGAATCTAAGTTCTCCGGCTCAACGCATCTGCCATGGTGTTTCCCTTTCCTGGCGTATATGCAAGCTCGAAGTCAAAAGACTGTAGATACTCAACATACATGCGCTTCCTTAGATTCAGATCACACTGAGTGAAGATATACTTGAGACTCTTGTGGTCAGTGAAGACCACAAAGTGCTCTCCCAGAATATAGTGTCTCCATCAGCACAAATCATGAACAACAGCTTCCAACTCCAGATCATGCGTAGGGTAGTTCCTCTCACGTGGCCTCAGCTACCGAGACCCATACACAACGACTCCATCTTCTTGAATAAGCACAGCTCCTAGCTTGATACCCGAAGCATCATAGTAAATAGTGTAGCTCTTGCCTGGCTCTGGCAAGACTAGTATCGGTGCTGACGTCAACCTCCCTTTCAGCTTCTGAAAGGCTGACTCACAAGAATATGACCATAATAACTTTGCCCCCTTCTTGGTCAGACCTGTCAAAGGTGCTTCTAAATGGGAAAAGTCCCCAATGAAGCATCTGTTGTATCCAACCATCCCTAGGAAGCTCCGTACCTCAAAAACATTCTTCAGCTACTCCCAGGAAACTACAGCTCTCACTTTCTCTGGGTCCACATATACTCCTATCTCTGAGATGACGTGACCCTAGATGTGAATCTGATCCATCCAGAAGTGGCACTTTGAGAGTTTAGCATAAAGACGATGCTCTCTCAATGTACTCAGAACGATCTCAAGATGGGTGGCATGGTCGTGTCGAGTGTGAGAGTACACCAAGATACCGTCTATGAAGACCACAACGAAGGAGTCCAAGTAAGGATGGAACACTCAGTTAATCAGTGCCATGAAATCTGCAGGTCTGTTTGTGAGACCGAATGGCATTAGTGTATACTCGTAAAGACCGTACCTACTCCTGAAGGCTGTCAGAGGTATATCTAGTGCTCTAATGCGCAACTGATGATAATCGTCCCTCAAGTCGATCTTCGAGAACACCCGGGCTCCTCGAAGCTGATCGAAATGGTCATCTATCCGTGGAGAAGGATATTGGTTCTTGACCATCAACTGGTTCATCTTCCGATAATCTACACAGAGCCAAAGGGTACCGTCTGCCTTCTTTGCAAACAGAACAGGCGAACCCCAAGCAGAATTACTGGGTCAGATGAAACCCTTAGAATGTAGCTCCTACAACTTCTTCTTGAGCTCCTGAAACTCAGGTTTGGCCATCCTATAGGGAGGAATGGACACCGGTGCCGCTCATGGCACGAGCTCAATAGAAAAGTCTACCTCACGCTCCGGAGCTAAACCTGAAAAGTCCTCTGGAATGACATCCCAGAAGCGATCCACCACTAGAGGAAAGTCCAACTGTGGAGTCCCCTAATCATCCAGATAAAGACTATCAATATGGGTCGTCACTCCTCCTAGCCCAAGATGCTCGAGTCCTGCCCGAGTCACCCGAACGTCCCATTCGCCTCTGTGAAGGAAAGATTCACCTTCCGGTGAGATGAAACTGACTCTGCGGTGATAGCATTCGATGACTGCTCGGAAGGGAATCAACCAGTCCATGCTAAGGATGAAATCATAGACTGTCATCACTATGACATACAGATCCCATAAGAAGCAATACCCTACAACCTCGAGGGGAAATCTTTACACTGGAGTACACTAGATGAACTCATTTCCAAAGGTGTGTCCAGTGTCAACGAGTTGGTAGAAGGAAAGATGCAGAGTCAAAGGCTCTCCACAATGACAACAGAGATAAAACTATGCATAACACCAGTATAGAAAAGGGATGAAGATAAAACTGAGGCTACTAAAATCGTACCTCGAACAGTAGAAGGGCTGAGATCCTGCTCATGATAAGTCTGCTCCACGGTCAAAGACTGGCCTGCACCGCGGCCCTGCGCCCCTGACTAACCACTCTGAGCTGAATGTCCCTGCTGGTGCTGAAGGACTAGTGGCTGACCGCCACGGCCTCAAACTCCACCTCAGCCCGAACAACCAGAAGAACTCCAGTTCCTTGATTGGTGAGAGACTGGTGGGGCTACTCCTGAACGAGGAGTCATGGAAGAACCCCGATCACCTGCTGCTTGTGGGGAAACCTAGCAGAAACGCTGAAGGTGACCCAAATTGCCCAAAGATCGGCACTCCACAGGGTCTCTCTAGCACTGTGGCCTCCTATGCCATGTCCGACCACACTGGTAGTATATCAAATGGCTACCTGATGATGCATCTCTCTTCCTCGAATCACCGCGCGTAGGCTCCCTACAACGCTTCTTGCTGTCATCTGAAGGAAAGCTAGCTCTGGAAGCCGAACTTCTCAGACTCGCAGCTCCAGAGTCTCTCATATTTCACTCCACAATCAGTGCTTGGTTGACAATGGAAGTAATGGAAGTCAGCTGGAATATGTTCACCTGTGAGTGGATCTCCCTCCTGAGTCCATCCTCAAACTTCCTCGCCAAGAACACCCCACTCCCATCCAGAAGTGTTGTAAAACGCTGCAGCTCAGTGAAACGAGAGGAATACTCCATGACAGATAGAGTACCTTTCTCTATGCTCATGAACTCCCGGGCTCGATCGGCCCTCAGGGTCTCTGGGTAGAAGTAGTCATAGAACACGCGCTGGAACTCCTCCCAAGCCATAGCCTGCTGCTGACCCTCCTGTGATATCACGTCACACCACCTCTTGGCGGAGTCTTGGAACATGTAGGTGCCGAGCGTGACCCGCATTTCTGGAGGTGTCTCCAGATGCTTGAAGATAGTAAGCATGGCTTCCATCCATGACTCTGCAGCCTGAGGTCCCCCCTCCCCCGAGAACGTGGGAGGATGATGCTGCTGTAAAACCCACGTCATGTCTGCCATAGACGAGGCAGGAGGCGGTGCTCCTTGGAAGACCTACATCATCCTCATGAAACCTTCCCTGAACTGCGCATCAGCGCCCGTGACTGGTATAACCACTGGTGCCAAGGTTGCCTCGACTGGGGGATCGACAGGAAGTTCTTGATCATCCCTGTCTGGCGTCTGATCACTGCCTGATGACAGGCGTACGACCGGAGGACATCTCAGAGGCATAGCTCTGAAAGATCAAAAGCACACCTCAGATCAAGAAAAACAAGGACAGAGAACACAAGAGCACAAAATGGGAACAGGGGAAGGAAAGCACACAAGATTGGAAAACACGACTACACGGCGTGTATAAAACTACACGACGTGTCTTTTTAAACCCCTGACATGGGCGTGTACCCCTGACCTACAAGTCGTGTACACTTAAATCTACACGGCGTGTTGACCCCAACACACGACGTATACTTGAAAACTACTCCCATGCCCGATTCTCCTTACATGGCTAACCCACATGGTCTGACTCAACCCAAGACTACACGGCGTGTTTGAAACAAACATGGCGTGCACTAGACAAGGCTCGGTGGCCCGTGTTGTTATGCACATGGCCGTCTACACGGATGAACCTTACACAGATTGCTCCGAACAAACACGGCGTGTATAGTCAAAGGTGACACCATCCTATGTTGTTCGTGACATGGCCGGGTACCTAGGAAAAACTACACGGCATGTTCCGAAAAAACACGGTGTGTGGAAAAGAAGGTCACGCCGGCCCGTGTTGTTCGTGACACGACCGGGTACCTGGACCGGACCACACGACATGTTTCCTACTTACACGGCGTGTTCTACCCGAGCCTCCCCAGCCCGTGATGTTAGTGACACGGCCGGGTACTTGGATCTGAACTCACACGGCGTGTACCAATGGTACACGACGTGTTCCTGAAGTTACTCCCACGACACCGTGTTCTGCTCACACGGTCAGTGACATAGCCTGTAAACTAAAAGACATGTATCTAAGAAGTACACGCCGTGTATTCTGGGTTTTCTGGGCAGTAGCTCAGAAACTGCACAAAATTCCAGAATCACTAAAAACAAGGGAAAAGATGCCAATTTCCGGCCCATGAGGGCCCATAACACCTGAAAAAATAAAAAAATTGGCGTTCATTCTTAAGAAAGGAACAAGAAAAAAAGTTTTCTAGCATAACAGTAGAGAATCTATCAAGAATCTATGACAACAGCATGCATTATCTACACAGAGCCTATCACAACATCATGCAATCTCTAATGCACCCTATATGGCATGGAAAGAATGCATGACATGTGATTTGTACAATTTCCTATATGATGCATGAGATGGAATACCCTCATCTCATCGGGTTGCGACATAAATAGAACCGAAATATAAAAACAATAATAGCACAAGCCATGTGAATCACACTAGGTGAAATCAGGTCAACCATAAAATCTCAAAACCAGAAACTGCATTTAACGAGGTAGTATGGCTTTTCCCTGTACACAGGTTAGCTACTCCCAAGAACTGGTTAATGCCAAGTACTGAATCCATCCTATCTCGGGCTAAGGTATCCAAACAGTAAAGCAAGAGAAAAGAACCTCCTCTGATACCACTTTGTAACGTCCCAAGTCCAGAGCCCCTCCACTGGTGCCCCGTAGCCGGTTTTCCACAATACCTCAAGAACATTTACCCGAACGCCAGAGGCTACCGACTAGCAGTAAGGGCCTTGGTGAGTCGGTTGGGAAACTATGCCCTCATTCAGTAAGGTATAAAAGGTAAGAGATAACAATAAACAACGGAATCAGTAAACAAAATGCATAACAACAGAAACCAAACAGCGGAAGCAATGTAGACATATAATAATGATGACAATAATGCAGCCGGTACAAGTATCTATGGAAAACAGAAAACACAACAACGTGCTGGAATACAACTGAAACCAAGTGTAAAAGAAAAACAAAGAAAGCTCCTAAACATCGCGATCCACGGCTCGGTCCCATGCTCCCCAGCTCCTAGTGCAGTCAAGATCCTGAAGTAGAAGGGCGCTTTCCCTTATCTATACCTGTAGCAACATAGTTTTCTTGGGCCCAAAAACATGGCACAAACATGGTGTGAGATACAATTCCAGTAGGCAATCACCAAAAGATTTATGCCTAATAGTCAATGAATACATGGCAGTAATAAAACAAGAAGCAGTAAACGGGAAAGCGCAAACAGCTACAATCCACAGTTCTAACAAGTATAACAGTCAACAACAAGAAGAAAATAGGTAACCCCTTAGGTAGCTCTCATATTCTAGCCCCTATGGTTCAACCTCTATGTACAAGAAACCCTCTGGGAGGCACACACAGTCTCACCCCTCTGGTTCAGCTACGCAATTAAGTAGACTCTCTGGGGAAGCACTCAACGTCAATTCCCCCTATATCCCGCGTCGTAATTAAAAGACTCTCTAGAGAAGCCCTTCCATCAATTCTCCACTTGGTCTCGCATTGTTATTTAAAAGACACAATGGAGAAGCCCTTCCGTCAATTATCCCTTTGGTCTGCTACTCTAGGTTCTCATAGTGCTGAGTAACTAAACATGCTCAGCGCGTGTGTATCGTCCATGTAAACCTCAAGAACTACTTGTCTATCAACAAAGGATCAACAGTAAAATAAAACAACAGTTCCACTATCCTACGACTAGGCATGGGAACTGGAAAACACCAAACAGGTAGAACAAGAATGGAAAAGTAATCTGAGCACAAACAAATTACTCTAATCACAAGAAATAACCTCTACTAAAGCAATCAAGAAAAGCTGTCAAGAAACAAAGGAAAAACAGGAAACACGCAATACCCCGTTCAAGGGTATTGGTGGAATTTTCACAAAATACTCAAATACTCTCTACCGAAAGGCACAAACCACCTACCTCGATCCAAGGAGATTGTTATACGTGAACCTCGATGAAAAATTCCCCTTATAACGAAATAGATCTGAAAAAAGGAACAAAACGTTCATCCCAGGATAACTTGAAAAGAAGGAGGAATCAAGAAACAAGGCTCAAGTAGAAGGAAGAACTCACCGCTGCGATTCCAACGCAATCAACCATGCTCGAATGAGAGAACGGACGGCGAGGCAGGACTCCGTCGAAGATCTGGCCGTACGGACGCTCCAGGACGGTCGTAAACTGGAGAAGAAGATGTATTTGGGAGTTATGTGAGACCCCGGTCCATTTAATGAAAAAAAGAAAGTACAAGGCGTGTACTTAGAATTTTCCATACTACAAAATAACCGGCCTCCACCTCAGCCTTAAACATAATGTGTGTGTCCCGGACACGGCCAGCACATGGCTTCGAGCCGGAACAAAGTACACGGCCTGTACTCAGAAAGTACACGACGTGTACTTCTGAAATTTCCAGAAAAATTCATTTTTCTAAAAAACTCTAGAAAAAGGAAAAACATACCTGAAAATAGATCCGGGTTCTTACATAGATTCTTCCTTATCTGCAACAGGGTATGTGAGAATATTTCACTTTAAGAATTTATTTTCAAATCTATCCTTCTGTTTATTTTATTCCTTCTTCATGTTGTGGAATTTAATAAAAAATACCCTTCAATGAAAAATTTATGTATTAATTAACATATTATATAATATTATTCATATATTGTTCAAATTGAGAGTAGAAGCCTTATAAAATTTGATATATTATACTTCCTCATACTCTCCACATCTTGAACTTTTTTCTTCATTATAATCATCTTGAATTATTTTTACACGAGAACATTGATACTTATCTTCTTTCATTGAGATTTCTCTCAAACTATTTTCTTCCATCTTCATAATATTTTTTAGACTCATGGATGATATCTTAATTTTTTTCATCAATAGGATTAGAGATTACGTTTTCCATCAGAGGTTCTTTAGAATCTTCTTCAAATATGAACAATATAAAATCCTTATAAAAACAACATGGAATAAAACTATTATCCAAATAATGGAAAACCTACACTCTGATACATCTTATAGAGTCTATATTGTTCGTTCAGGGAAAGTGATAGTGGGTGAATCAATGGACCTAATAGTTTACCAAATTTTTATTTCATTCAATTACCCCCACTAATTTTGAACCTATACCCATGTTAAGATGAATGGATTTTTTGTATCCTGTTTACAATCACATACACATGAACTTTTTATAAAATAGGAAACAAAATCACAGAAATAATTTTACAAGGATCAGTACAAAGACCTACTCCTTACCATGAATAAATTGTGGTTGTTTCAGGGATTCTCTTATCACTATATCTTGTAGTTATTATAAATTCATGGAATTGGAATATAATGACTATGATGGAAATAAAAAATCATCCTACATAAATGGTGTTCTATATAACGGTAAAACTAGTATTCAATTGAATTAATTACACTACCACCACCAATTCTCTAAATATATTCAATAATATTATAAAAAGGTTATATCAACTACACTGGATGTCTCTACGTCAACTTAATAATCTTATTATTCAATTATAGGACTATGAATACCACTAAATCAATATTATTTTATGCACACCAGACATATACACTTTAATCATTATAAGATACTACTTCCACATTAAGTCCCTATTTCCTAAGAATGACAAACTGAAGAATTACCAATACAATACAACTTGTCTTCTTCTATTCTCCCAGAATTTTCAACTTCTGCAAAATAAATGACATTATTTATTACGTTTTGTTGTTTTCTTATTTTTGATACATTAGTAACCCCTTCTAACTCATTATATTTTTCATTTAAATCAATTTATGTTTATCAAGAATAGTAAGAGTTGTTTATACAATGTATGCGTCACATGATTTTCATGAATCTTATTCAACTCATTTTTTGTTTCTTCATGTACACATGTTAATGTACACACATTTTCCACTATTTCAGTTTAGGTTCCCTGAGTGTGTGTCATCCATGTGAATATAAACTTCCTCCATTACATACACCCAATATATATGTAAACTTATCTTATGCATCATGTGTGTACCTAAAAATATGCCTCTTGAAGGATACAATTTTCAACACCCTTACCTTCTTAATGAGGTTAAACCATGGGATTTCCTTTATACCTTATTTTAAGATATATTATCTACAAAATGGAACCTTCTTGAAGTACTAGTTGTGTCTGAGACGACCTTTACATCCCTCTTAGTAAAAGCCTAGTAGATTAATTACTGCACTATCTCATTTTCATTACAAATACCAGTTTCTTCACAAACCAATTCAAGGGATATTTTCACAAGTTGAACTCTCACAGGATTATACTTATTTGCATAACAAGTAGCTATGTGGGAGGGATTCACCATCATGAATCTATGGGTGAAAATGCTCTGATTCTCTAGAAATAATAGATTATTTAATATTTGAGGTAAAACATCCTTGGTTGAGATATCATCCTTTTATATGCATGTATCGCTACCTAAGATATGATTATTATGCCACATCAATGATCTATTTAAACCCACAAAAATAAAAGTGAGTAACCATCAATTTAATGCCCAATTTTCTCTTAATATTTATATCTTCAGGATATGCCAAAAAATATTGAATTTATCCTTTCCAATTTCTTCTTTCCTTGAGGAGGTATCATCATGCTCATGTGTTGAGACCACATGCTCCTCACTATGGAATCTTAAACACCTTATTTATTTGAATTTAATCTTCAACTTCATTTTTAGTTTATCAAAAATTAATTACAATTTATTCTTATTCATACATGATGGAAATTGCATTGAAGAAGATATCAAGAAGAAAAGACGAACCTCGTTGTGTAGGAATCACCATGGGAGACAGTTGGAATCTCAATCCTAGATGGATAATGAATCATCAAGAGGTAAATATGATGATGTTTATGAAATACACACAACATATTTGAATAAAATAGAACAGGGGATTAGACTACATAGATCATCTCGATCGAGTGGACACTATTCTTTCCAACTTTTAAAATCTTGCGAATAGTACCCTAGCACCCTTATATCCCACATAAACTCATTCATAGTAATTGGGTGTGGTATATCAATCTGGGGTTGTGGTTATAAGACTATAAATACCCTCCCTCTCTTAGTACCACCCCTTAATGCTTCTTCTTACCACCATTTAACCCTTCATAGTGGTGTCTCTTCTCTTGTGCCTTATACATGGGCCTATGTGGGATTCTTCCCACCTCTATCTTCTAATGGGTAGGCTTATAACGAGTTACCTTAGTGTAGTCGACCTCAGTGTCCCACATGTGCGAAGCTTGATCCTAGCATAATCTTACTTTTGGGCTAACTTATTTTTAATGTAAGGTATAACTAAACACATCAAAAAATATTTCTTATATATTTAATTGTAATTCTACCTACTAATAATATAAAAATCATCTCCACATCCATTATTCTTCTCCATGAAAAAAATACCGAATCTCCTTTTTTTAATAGTCACATTTCAATCCTCTTTTACTTCATGAAATATTAATTGTGCACACACATTCATTTTCTAATAGAATTATACTATCCACTCTTCTCGTAATAATACAGTAATATTTCACCTGAATGGCCATCTCTTCACATCCTCGTGCATTGAAACATAATGACTGGACTTTTTTAATTCATGTTCACTCCATGAACTCTCTTTATACAAAATGTATGTATATAAATTTTCATGGACACCGTATCTAATATTTCATTAGGAAAACTAATATTTTCATGGTCTTAATCTAATTAATAACCCATCATGAAATAATTTACATATTCAATATCCTTATATTTAATAAAAAGATGAAGATAATGTGAACTCTACTAGTACAATATGCACATGTCTTTGAACATATGAACAATTCAAAAATTGTCTGAGTTTCAAGGAGAATTTTCCAAGGGTGAAATTCTATGCCATTATATGAATCCATAAAAATTATCTAGTCATTAAAACAAATCATGTAGAATTTTCTTACCAAATGACAACTAATGAGTCCATAACAATTCTCAAGGAATCATTACTAGTATTCTTGAATATTTCTCAAATTCTTCCTAACTTTCTCATTCCATGATTAATCAATAATAATATAGGACTTCATAAATCATTTACTATTAATTCCTTATTATATATTAAATAAATTCAGGGGTACTCACCACCCATCCACATGGTCTTTTTAGATATAATTAATTAAATCAATATTTATTTGAAGTACTATTTAGGTGAACTGAACAATAATTATCTGTATATTCAAAATTTAATAAATAATTCTAGAAACATACAAAATTTATTTATCAAATAACTATTTATGGTGTGAAATATAATTATTTACACGGTCATATGAATACTAATCAAATATTTATTTTCTAATAAGTGAATAGAATATTTATTTATTTAATGGATGATTACTATAGTGATGTTTATTTATTAAAATAAATATTTAGTATTTAATGTTTGATAAATTCCATGGAGGATTGATGGGAAAATGTAATGGTATGGTTGTAATGATATGTTTTATTTAATATTATTTATAAAAATATTAAATTATTTAAGAAATGATATTTAAATATTCATGAGCTAGTGCATGTATAGGAAAAAAGAATAATATTATAATTTTTTGTGGGGTTTAATTAGAATGAAATATTTTTTAAGAAAACTATGATAAACATAATTTTATGACCTAAGTATATAACCTGACATAAACCATTTCTTTAGTGAAGAAATAATTGTTTTCCACAAAAATATTCTCCCTAGACAATTTTCATGAATCCAAAGAGTGATATTCTCAAGAAAACTCTCAATAAAAGAGATAATAAATCATCCTCCACCATTTAATGTTTGATAAAATAATATAAATAATTTAAATAGTGAAAGTATTCTTTTTACGATCAATGAAAAATGATGATATTGGTTGGGGTCCTCAATGAGAACACCTAGAGTTCCAACATTGATGATTTGATACTTTTGTATCATGTGTGGATACCCCTAGATGGAATTTACTTTTTATACATAAATATAATTATGTTATAACAATAAAGGTAAAATGAATCCTTGATGAAGAAAAAATTATAACCAGAGGAATTTATTGTCTATAAACAAATTATAAATTAAATGTTTAAAGGTATTCTCTGGGAATATTATGGGGGTAGTGTTAGTCAAATTATTATGGTTTAATCTAAATAATCCAATGAAAAATTCTACTAATAATTTTTCTAACTACATTCATTACACTATAGAACATTCGTGTGGTATTAGAGAGGTCACATATAAATTTAAAATTATTTATTATATATTGATTGAATTTACAATTGATTTGGAGATTTTATAATTTATAGTTTTAAATTATTAATATAAAAATTTATATAACATGATTATTCAATTTCAAATGTTCATTAATATGCCAAGAGAAAATGGGAGAAAAATCAAATATCTCATACAAAAATTATTGGAAATTTTAGTCGAATAATTCGAATACACAACATTTGATTGAAATGAACTCATTGTTTACCCATTATCAATCATAAAAAGTTAATAAACACAAATCATGAAATTTTATGTGGAATAAAAATATATAAATTCATTAATAATATTTTTTTACTAATGGTTTTTGTAGCATAATGAAAAAATTTGAGCCTATAAATGATAATAGTTTCTCTTTACTTTCTTGGGATTTATCTTTTGAATATAAAAGTTTGAAACCAAATAATACACAAGAATGAATTTTTGACATATAATTTATTATTAATTTGTAAATAATATTTAAATTTTGTCTAGAATTACTTCTTTAATATCACTTCTGTTGAACTCACTTATTATACTATAATTTTAGTAGAGGATTCATATGTGGAATATATCTAACAGTAATTCATATGTACTCCATGAATCTTAAAATAATTATAAAATCACAAAGTGATAGAATTAATGATGGTCATGTAATTTTATATAAATTTTTTATTAGAACAATAAATTCTTACCAAGCTAAAAGATTTATTATTTTTATCTTAGATATTTGATAGGGAGGTAGATAACTGAATCTATATATGTTTTTTAGATACTTATTAAGGGATTTATCATATGTGGTTTAAGAGAATTCCCTATAGATAATGGTTTTCAAAATAATTATCTCACATATAAATAATATAAATCTTATTATATAATATAATTAATATGTTTTAATTACACATATTCCCTTAACAAATTTCTAAATTCTTAGAGAACCACACATCAATTAATAATAATAATATTATTATTATTTCACTGATGTGACCATGCATTAGGGATAATATAAGTATAAATAAAGAAATTAATATTTATTTAAATTATATTTAGTGTTTCATTTTTGACAGACCCTTAACGTGTTCTTCCAATCCCATCAATCCTTCTTGATATTTATTGAACCTTGAATAATGACTATTTATGTAAATAAAAAACATCACTATATTATTAATTCATTTAAATATGTATGTGATCTACATAACATTACTAATTATTATTACTCATAAATTTAGAATAGTATTTATAATAATATTAAATACCTAATTAATTGAACTGGTCTTCTTGATACACTTATTGTGTGACCCTTAAAGACTTTTTTCCTGTGTAAAAAAGCTAATTCACCTATGATCGAAGATCAAAATATAAAAACATGTCACATTACCCACATAAAAATAAGTTATATTTGAGTAAAAATTTTCTCCTAAACACATTAATTGTATAATAAGATCACTTAGTCTTGGTATCTCATTGAGTAGGATATATCACATATGTCATCAGCCTATGTTTTTGATATATTGTTATTTGAATTTGATTTATTAAAGAAGTCGATAAAACATCCACGTATGTATAATTTATCAAGATAATACATTCTAGTATAATATATATATGTATCTACTTCCATTAACTCCAAATAAAAAATACATTATTAACATATCCATTATTTTTACATCTCTTGTGACAGACCCTATTTTTCATGCTTCATCATAATCATAAATCACCATGGTTTTTGACAATTAATTTAAGTGGATGAATCATGATATTAATTAATAACAATCTAATGTATAATTACTAATACACATTTACATATATATAAACATTTATTTACACATATATCATGTGGAATTTTTATGGGTTATTATGTTCATATATCCTCACCTCTGAGAGATTACCAAGGATAAAATTCATGATAAGAAGTCTCAATACCTTTTAATCCCCCTATACTCAATAAAAAATATCATATATATCTAGTTAGAAGAAATTATCTATAAATAAAATATGTATCTAATAACATCATCATAACACTTCATGGTTCTTATCATAGTTGTGAATTGTTATGACATTTCAATGTGAAAAATACTCTATATAAATTATCATATTAAATGTTAAATAAATGAATAATAATTATGCAATGAGATAGTAATTAATAATAAAAACCATGAGTATATAGGTAATAAAAAGTAAAAAACTATTGTTTCCATGGTTCCAAATATAATAGACCATCACATATACTAGATACAATTAAAAAAATCATTCACTCTACTATCATTCATAAGATTTATTTCCTTCTACAGAGATATGGTTTTTTCAATGTTTCCACCATGTTTTATACCATGGAAAGTGTACTTTGATCTCACCCCATTATGAAAAATCCCTCAAAGGGAGATACTTATAACACATTTTGTTTATTAATTGATGTGATATTTGATCCTTGGTGTGATTCACCACTAAAGTATTATCATGATACAATATAAAAGGAAATTTACTACTAGAAACATCATCAATATCTTAAATAATTATGCACACCCAAAATTCTTCTTCAGAAGCATTATAAGAGGTAATAAACTTTGAATATGTAATAGAATCATTTAGAATTACTTTCTAGGATATTCTCCTTCTCAAATATTTTCTTTTGATGGTGTTGAAATCCCATTAAAATGATTTCAATCCATCTTAATTTGTTCAGAAATTATCATTTTATATCCCCTGATGACTAACTCTTCATTTTCTAAAAAACCAAGAACCTATCCTTAGTAATTATATATTCTTAAGGGATGTATTGAATTCCCTCTAATGGTGGTCTGTTAGTTATACTTGGAATCATCATACCATGATCAAGTCATAAGCTATATAAATCTTGGGAAATATCAGGGCATACATGACTGACTATATAACAGACATGTATATAATAATGATCATCCTCTATCACTATTATTTTTTAATAGGAAATATTTTCATGGAGGGATTTAGACCATGTGTAATTATAAACAATACCCTTTTGTAATTTTCAATACTAAATCTATTCAATAACTTTTAAATATATATCCTGACTATGTCCATGTAGCCTCTAAAACCGGTTAAATATTATATTGATCCCAAAGATGTGGGTTGATTTTCTTCAGTCCTTCATGGAGAAGTTTCGGTTCAACCATGTCTTAATAGATTATAATATGAGTATGTTATTTACAATCACTAATATTTCATAAAAGTATACTAATACGAAACGAACTCCACTCCAATAAAATTTATAATAAAGAAGGGGATCACATTCATTCTTTGTAAAACCATGTTATTTTTTAGATTAATGAAAACAAATGTTATATATTCCTGATGCTGTATTCAATGCATAAATGTATCTCTAAAACATTCAAATCTTACTTGTATAATTTGAATACACAAACCCCTTTGATTTTGTCATATAGATATCTTCTATTATATCTAATCTGGGAAAGTTATTTTCATATCCTTCCTCCAAATCACATAATCACCAAATGATGACATTTAATGTAGAGTTATTATGTATTTTAGAATGAAAATTGGTGGAAAGGTTCCAGAATAGTATATGAAATGAAAATTTTAAACCCTTTGTCCACTAGTAATGATTTCTATAATGTAACCATACAATGAATTTCCAATTTCTTCCAAAATAACCATTTATATCCAAAACGTATTTCTTGTATTATATGATAAATAATAATATATACATAGTTCCAATACAAGGATTCCAAATCATGATTCAGGGATTATTTACACCTTGTAACATCAGTTCTGCTTACAACCTCATTATTGATGATTTTTTCATCATTATTAACAAATAATGAGTAACCATATTCAACAGCTAGAAAATAATATCCATAAATTTATTTGACCACTTCGGTGCTTCAATACAGTACTTCTGTCTTTGGAACAAAATCATCCATCTGGTTTTGTAGAATTTGTTCCTGTGTAAACTCTTATAATTCTTTTGAATGAACATCATCAAATCCATTCTCACTCACATTGTATCTTTTGAATATGTGTTACCACCTGATAAAGATAGAAATTTTATCAACCAAAATTAAAGGGTTATATAAATAACATACTTTAATTTCCTTAGGAAATTTTTAAATATAGACCTACTTCCGTGAGGTGCTAGTCTTCTTTAGGAGACTTTCTTATCAATTATTTTTCATCCCCATACTCATATAAATGAAAAAAAGGATTATTTCTTGACTGATGTTTATATATTATATCATTTTTACTTTTTTTGGAAAAGGGTTTATATTTTCTACAACTATTAGTAATGAATATCCCCACATGTATAATTGAATACCTATCTGAATATGTATCAACCAAAACATGTCCAATATGGTGTGGTCCCTCCTCAAACTAATACCTTTCAACTATGGCATATAAGGAGTAGTGAGTTGAGATAGAATCCAAAACTCCATGATATTTTCAACGAACTCATGGTTTATTTCTTCTCTACGTTGATTCAATCAAATATTCTATATATCCTCACCAAGATGATTCTCTATATCATTCTTTCAATCAATGAATTTTTAAATGCATCATGACTAGTACCTTATTGTATAGAAATAAAAAACCAGATTAAGACATTAATAAAAGTAATAAACTATATATATAAACCAATACGTTCAATGAAAAGGTAAATAAATGTTATTACGTTCTAATTCAACAATATCAATGGCCCTTTCACCTTTTTTTCTAAATGGTGGTTTGGTTAATTTCCCTTCCAAACATGAATGATACCTTCCAAGTGGTTTTAGTTCAAAAGAACCAAAATAACCATCATGATATATCTTTTTAAATAAATACTCATTTACATGAAGATGTTAATGATTACACAATTTTGTGTGATATGAATCATGGGAACATGATTCATTACCAATTTTGAAACCTTTTTTTTGTCATATTTGTGTATAAAAGGTTTTTTATTTAGGTGTGTCGTACAATATAAAATGTTTTATTTGGAGAAGTAATACATTTTATTTTCAAATTTCAATAAAAATACATCCATGTATAAAATCAATATTTATATGATATTGTTTGAAACTCTAGGAATATAATAATGGTTCTTAATAAATAGAATCCTTATTATCTATAATGTAATGTTGTAGTCTCCAATATTCAAAGATTTTTGTTTTTATCTATTGGTAGAATGAAGATCCAGTAATCCCTTTAAACGAATCAAAAATCTACTTTTTCCTAAATTTTGAAACAAATGTGAGAACCAATGTCTATATAAAATGGATTTTTTTCTATATGGATAAGATAAATTTGAAAACAAACAAATCCAACTCTTCCCCTTACTTCTTTACTATGGTGCAGTTCCTATTATAGTGGATTTCATCCCATAAAAAAATTCAACCTCCTTTTAATTTTACTACATTAAGATATTACCTTTATTATTCAAGTAGTTCATCTAAGATTTATACTTGGAATTATTGTTAGTGAAAAATGAATTTTCCATCATCTTGTCCACGATAAAGACATCACGTTTTCCAAGCCTACTATCCTTATCATCTTAGAGAATCAGGTTAATAGGATCTAGGGGTGAATTAACAATATTGTTCATATTATAATTAATAATAATTACGGAGAACATTTCAGTGAGTGGAAAAATATTATATAGCTGTGAAGATTATAGTGACCAATACATTTCATACATAAATATTACATATTATTATATGATTTTTCAATCCATAACATTATAATTCAGATAAAAAACATAAAGGTTTAGTTTCATTGGAAACATGGATACATAAATAACTGGTTCGTAACAGATTTACACCTTCTCCACCAATGTTATTTATAACTAGAAACATTCTTAGACTTATCATAACTAAATCATTTCTTCATAAACTAGAGAACAGAAACATATGAATGGGTGAACTCATATTATCTATAAGGGTAGAAAAGTGAGATATCAATGATCACTTAAGCACAAAATGAGCACATGGGTATGATAATAAGAACTTAAAATTTGAATACCATACCGTATATATCATATATCATAATAAGATGTAATAGAATAATAATTTTTAGTTAACATGATATGAATCATAAAGTAATCAAAGAACATAATCTATGAGAAAATAACATATCCATAAGAAATAAGTTTATGGAGTAAATTTAATCTTGGAAATTCATTTCCTAGGAAAGACTCACTTATAAGGTTATTATAGTGGATTAGTTTAACTCCCAACTATATAATATCATTGGTCACAATACACTCCCAATGCTACCATAGTGCACAAAGTCCCTTATTAAATTTGGTTCATTCTGAATCCTAGTAGTTATTATATCAGGATAGATATACATTTACCCAATGAATTAGAGGGAAGTATAATAGATGGAAAAGATGTAATATAATAAAATTAAAACATATTTATTCCATAATATCATAAATCATTCATCATTTCATAACCCATGTAAATTAAATGGGTTTCACAAATATTTCATCATAGAATCATATCATAACCGATGATAAAAAATAAGTTCCATAAAGTGTTGATCATAACATAGTTAACTTGTTGAAAAGAAATCTATTTCATATAATCAAACGTAAAATATAATAATAAACAATTCAAATAATTAAATTGGAGGGTATCATTTGGTCATATACATAGTAAATCATAAATAACATATAAAATATGCCATTAATATAACACTAACAATTTCATTATAAAAATAAAATTTTCAATTTGAAACCACTTATTTAAAAACTAAATATTGCAAAAAAATATAAAAAAAAATTTCATTGAAAATAATCATGAAACATTATAAGTTAGCTTTAAAATAATTTAGTGGTTATCATTTTATGAAATTCTCTACGAGTTATGTACGTTAAAATAAGGATTATTTTCTCAGTTTAGGAAAAAAGTAAAAAGTTCCTTGTTACATAAGCGATTAGAAGAATCATTTATGAAATTGAAAATTCATTAATTGTAATATATTACTTAAAATAATAATTGGGAAATATTTAAAAAAATATGCAATAAATATTTTTAGAACAAGGACATGGAAGAAAAATGATTTTCAACCGAAGAGAGAAATAAATTATGTTCTACTTAAAATATTTGTATTATTATCTTGAGTTATAAATGAGAGGAAAATTAAATTAAAGCATTAAATCTCAATAAATATCCATATTATAAGATAATTAAAGTTATTTTTTTGAGATATATCTCATAATTTCATCATGAGATACTTGATCATAAATAATATCATTAAATAATGAGAGAGTAACATAAAAACGATGTCAGACTGGTAACTTTTGAATCATATTAAAAATGAATTAATAACCTGAAATTAATTATTAAATATCATAAAAAATGATATTCATAATATAACATGTCAAATTGGATGTATATACTCCTTAAAAAATATGATTAGTTCTTTACATAACATATGTCCCAAAGAAGAGAATTCGAGACGATAAACATTTACTGCTTTGGTAGCTTAACAGTCAAAAAATCAGGAAATATAGAACCTTATATGCATTTTCAAATCATGAGAATAAGAATAAAATACATTAATTCATATTATGTACACCACAAAAATGAAACAATTGGTAAATATTGCATATGCCTTACATAAATAAAAGTGAGGCATGAAGTTCTTAACTAAGTTGGAATACATTAAAAATATCTATAAAATCCATTATAATAAAAACATATTTATTATAATTATGTAAAAAAATTATTTAAATACGTATATTAACTTATAGTATCCACTTAAAACAATTCAACACTCATTTATTAATAAATATTTATTAAAATCATCATTTCTAGTTGTTCACTATTTTATTTTTCATGAAAATTTTGATTTGGATGTTCTGTTCCACATACATTGATCATGGTTCCATCATATACTTAATTCCAATAATTAGATAAATATAATATATATTTTAATTATATACATATATGTTTTTATATTCAACCTTAAAATTTACAGGTAAAAAACTGAATTTAAATGTTAATTGAGACGGTAAATCATACGTACAGATGAATGTTGTTTTCACATTTTGATGGATGAAAAAAAAGAAATGTAAATAATAGTTCATTTTCAAAAAAATAATTATCGTATAATATATATAATATATATTAATTTAATAAATCCATTTTACCATCAATTAAAATCAAAATAAAAAAACGAATCTCATCGCTTTGTAGAGCTGGTGGTTTACACATACACATGAGGGTCGTTATTTTTATCCAACGAATTGGAAGGTAAAATATAGATAAGATATTATAATTAAATAAGAATAAATATATTATAAATATAATTTATTAAAATTAAATCCCTCATAATATCCATCCATAAAATAGGTAGATGGAAAATGAATTGTATCACTACATGGAGGAAGTAGTTAACACTTACGCACAAGTAACAATTTTACTTAACCTTATATTGAATAGGAGGAGGATATTGGTGAATCAATATTCATAAAAAAAATTTATTATATTTATGATACTTATTTATTATTTTAATATTAAAACCAATTATTTATAAAAGGATGAATAAGAAATGAAGTGAAAGAGTGTGAGTAAGATGATTAACAATTCTCCAATATCCCAACATTAGATCCACTATAAAGGACACTAAAAATTACCTTTTAAGTAGTTTAGAAAATATAAATCATGTATTGTAAATTTTATAATAAAAATGGTTAGTTTTTCATCAAGATAGAGGACACAAATCTTGAAAGGAAGAGAGGATATGAGGTTTCCTTTTATATGTCACGAGAGGGGAACTCTTTGAGTTACCTAAGTATTAGATTAATATAAATTAATTTCTAATATCTTATTGTCTCAAAATGATTGATTTTATTTTTATTTCGAGTATGAGTATATGAAATTTCATAAAATAAAAGTTTTATAAGGTTTGGTGCTGTTTGCACCATTATCTTTTTGTTTTAATCCCCCTTAACCCTTTTCACAATTACTACAATATAAATGATTTTTAAACATTAATGGTCCGGAATGTCACCATAAAAAGTAATGTAACCATAAATGTTTCATGGTTAATATTTTAAACCATATCCCAATCACATGGATTAATATTTTATTTTTATGAACTTGAAATCAATTAATAAAATATTATTTATAATAAAATATAATTAATATCATTATTGAATCTATTAATTTCCATTGACATTAATATATTCAATATAGTTATGTAATTAGACTATAAACAATTAAAAATATATAACATGTTTTATATATCAATAAAATTGATGAAACATAATAATTTACACAAATTTTATTAATTTTAATATTTTTTAAATCATTTATTATCTTTTTTCATTATTGAATAAATATTGTGTCAATATTGAATAATAATTTAATGTAGTGATTAAATAACTAAAATTTAAAAATAAATTATTACGATAGAAAAATAAATATTATTTCAATTATATATTTATTATCAAAATTATCTTTGTGTTATACTTATGTAAATAATATAGAGAGAGACATTTTTGGAATTTTCATTACATAAAATTGTATAAATTTTATTAGAAAGGGAAAATGGAACTTAAATTACATAAATTTAAAATTGGGATGGATATTTTTGTATTTTACCCCTATAATTAAATCAATTAAAAATTATGATTTATTTTGAGACATTTTTAAGGGTCTTAACCCTATTTTACCCACTTTACCCATACCGAGGTGAAAAATAATTACCAAGATTACTATTTATAATGACCTAAAATAAATGGGACCACTTTACCAAATTTTGAACACATAATTACAAATTTTTTATACATTTTTTTATGAATAAATAACTATAAGTGGAAAAAATAAACTATATTATAAATATAAAAATTATAATTAGAACTGTGTTTAGAAAAATGTATTTTTATGCATAAATATTAAATTTTTTCAGAATCTTTAATTTTTTGTGTTAAAATGTAATTAATTATATTTTTTTAATCAAATGAATAATATTATAATTTTATTAATGATAAAAAATGTGTAATGATACATTTAAATAACTCTATTTCATGGAATGAAATCAGGGTATTTGAAAAATCAGTATTTTTTACAATTTCTAGAAAAATAAATATTTATTAAAAATAATAAAAAATTATATCTAAGATAATTATGAAATTATTATTTAAAAACTTTTGTTCATTTAATAAAATATTATTTCTAAAATTGGTTAAAATAAATTTTAATTTCAATGAAAAAATATCAATAAAAATCATTTTTGAAGAAAATGTAATTTTGAAGCCTAAAATGACTACAATAAAAATTGAGTGCGTATTTCCTAAGAATTAATCATAAAAATTTATTTAGTATGAACACTATACATATATTTCATAATTTTATTACTCATATTCATACCTTATAAATCAATGCCTAGTTTATAAAAATCACATTTAAATAATAATATTTTTATAATATCTCTCAATTCTCTTAAAGAACAATGTTGTGTGTTAAGAATTATATCATGTTTTTTGTTATATTAAACTAAATTATCTGTGTGTTAAATTATTACATCAAAATAAATTTTAACCTCACAATTTTATCTCAGTTATCAATGATTCATTATTTCAAAATGATATTTTTGAAAACCAAAATCATATAGATGGATAATAAAACTTCCTTTAAAAAAGTAATGCAGGAAACCTAAATCTCACTTGAAATAAAAAAGAATCAGTTGAAAAAATAGGGAGAATATTGGTGGGAGGTTAAAATATTGAAATTGAAATGAAACAACTATCCAAGAAATAATATATAGTGATAAATAACATGGTCATGATAAAGATAATTACCACAAGACCATAAATTAATTTGGGGTGAAAAGACTATCAATTCATCAAAATGGAAGGTAACCTCATAACATTTTCATATAAAGATCATTTTTAAAAATATGATGTTTTATTTTACTATTAATATAGAGAACATGAGAAAATATAATTTATTTCCTTCCATTTCATACGAGAATTTTTATACTTTGGTTTCCTTTTATATAATTTCCACGTTATCTCTTATTCTATTAAATGGATATTAAAGGTCAATTTTCCATGATTGATGCACTAGAAATAAATTTTAATGGATAATAAGATCCATAAAATAATGGAAATTCATTCCATATTTATATAATGATTTATAAAAACCTTAATGGATAGAACAAATTATCCAATACAAATAAATACAATACATTAATCTTGAAAACCAAAACATTAAACCCTAATGTTAATCATAATCTATTTCCTAAATAATCTACACTAAGACTCCTCAAAAATATGTATACCCAAATTCAAAACACCAAATTATGAATTATTTGATCACGTGTATTTTTTAATATCAAATTTAGCATTTATCGTCAAACAATACAATGTATTCTTTAATATCACATACCAGATAAGTGAATAACATAAAACAAATATTCTCTAAAAATACACTAATAATATAAATCACTATAAAAATTTATTTAAATCATTTAATATGGAATACATTCAGGTAAAAATGTAACAAAATTCATCATAGTTAACTTAAATCACTTTTTCTTAAAATCACTAACTAATTTCAAGGTCACTGAATCTATCCCATTTACTTCATCGCTGTCAGTCATCTATTTATCTCAACAAATAATTATTAACTCAACAATAGGCACTTAGTAATGGTTATATTTCCCTTATCTGTGTGTTCTGAAAAATATATCCTTACCACTAAATCACATTTTTTGGATATTTGTACCATTCAAAATATTTTTTAAACTCCTTAAAGAAAAATCAATTTGGAAAATCATTATATGATTCACAATTCTTATAACCATAATATCATAATTCTAGAATCATAATACCAAAAAATTAAATCATTCCAATTTAATTATTTAATAAAAAAAGGTCATTCCTTGTTCAAGGAGTTAACCCTTAGATTTGGGAATTTAATTGGTTTATTCCATTGTTTCCCAAACAAAATTCATTGAACTTTAAAATGTACCTTAGGAAAAAATTTATATCCCCCCATCAAAATATTCATATTTCGGAGGAAATTACTTGATTTATGTATTTATTTTATACTCCCAAAACATATCCTCATTCATATGCGACATTTCCCTATGGTCTTATTCCTATATACTTATAATGTATGAAATTGAATGTTTTTCTCTCTATTTTCTTCATGAAACTTGGTTTTTTTGTAATTTGGTGTGTTAATAATCATACCCTTGTTTATACTGTTAATAATATAATGAGATAGATAATTGGGAATAATACTAATTATTCAAATTCTATCTCCCATTTCACTTGGTTTCTCATGAGTACAATCATTTCAATGCCCTTTAAATGAAAAAACAACATGAATCCACCTTGTTCTGTACATTTTTGAAAACCAAAAACCATTGATAAACAATAATCATAGTAACAGATCATGAACAATAATTTATATAATATCTAAATCATGATACCTTCTTTAAAATATTTAAAACTTTTGGTTTAAACATTATCATATTTCATAATCATCAATGAAAATCCTTCATAATAAATCATTAGAAAAATGTGAATTAACCCAAGAATAATCCCCAAGACTGTCAAACCAGGTGTGAAGTATGGGCATGCTCAAAATTCACCAGAATGATAGTTGAGACATACATGAACAAATCTTTTTAGGGTTATTAACACTAGATTAATCCAAACCAAAACCAAGTCCACATGTAATATCCAAATAGAGATGTCTTTTTATGAAATCCACAAAATCTCTATCATACAAAAAATAATACCATGTTATCCAATATATATACATATGCACTTGGTTTTCATAATAAATGAATAATCTTAATATCCAAATATGATTTAAACAATGATTTAATAACATCTATAGTGACCCATACTTTTCATACATAAATATTACATTATATTATAATAATATTCAATTCATAAAATTACTATCCATGCAAAAATGATATATGTTTAGGGTATCTGGAAACATGGATTCATAAAAAACATGTTCATATCGATCTACACCATTTCCCATTAAGATATTTATAAATAACACTATTTTGAGACAAATCATACCTAAAACAATTTTCTATAAGATGAGGAATGCAAAAAAATTAATGGGGATATTAGATTATCATGAACCAACTCGATTCGACCTTGAACTGGTCACACGAGTCATTCTATGGCTCAGAACAAAGGGAATTATTGATCCCCATTGGCTGCCAACTTGTATTGGGCACCGAAGTAAAATAGTTGGGAATGATTTTGTCCTATAATGAAAAGAAAAATAAATAAATATAAATAGAACAAAATAGATAAAAACTAATAATAAATATAAGATAATGTCATGCATCTAAACGTACCTCCAAATGTCCTCATTGGTCACCACTTAACATAGAACGACACACGTTGTAAGAGCGATCCAAAACAAGAACCTAAAATTGAAACGATAAATTAGCATTGAGCACTAAGATGCTCAGTAGTAATGGAAATGATAAACCATAGAATCCATGTATTTCACTTTCTTGAAAATATTCTATTAACACTAGTTTGATGTACATTATAAAAAATATGTATTCACCCTTTATTAAACATACATATCTTCCCTTTCCAAAAGCCAACACACGCCACATTTTATTTTCAAAACAGACTATCCTTTTGATACCAAACACCTAATGAAAAATACAGTGTCATACTAAAGATAAATAAATAAAAAGTAACTAAACAGTGAATTCCGATACCAAATGGAACAGAAAGTAGGAACACAGATATAAATGTAACCATGGGTGAACCTAAACATCCATAGAAGATCCAAGAATGTAATCGGTCTGTAACCACCTGTTTGTGTATGGTGAAGCCCCTAATTCTATAAATAATTGGCCACCCTCATCAAGCCAATCCAATAGAAAATCCCACTAGGACTATCTACAATGCATGGGGTACTGACCCATAAAATTAGGTTTGGTCAGTAACTATCACACGATCCCATAAAAGCTGCCCAAGAACCCATGGTATTAGTAAACTATATATGTGGGAGGCCCTTTCATGCATGAATCACCATACCTTACACCACCACACATTACTTCCCCAGACCCGGATATCACCTTTATGACAACCCATAAATAAATAAATCCTACATATGGGTTCCCAATATATATATATATATATATATATATATATATATATATATCTCACAATATAAGATGTTCCAAAAGGTTGGTCACATCATTTAAATATCAACACCATTTTATAAAACACCATGAATTTCTAATTGGGCATTCACAATTACCATCTCACACACTTTTCTAAAATGAACACAGAGATCCACTTTTAATTGCACAAAACCAAAAATCTTCTTAAGAAACTCACCCACAAATACATTTACCTAAAACATTACCAAATAGTTTCAATAACTTTGTGTAATACCAATTTACCATGAAATTTACAAATGATAATTTCCAAACATTAGTTAAAACATGCAAGTTCATAAAACATGCCAAGAATACCCTTTATTCCAAGTCCCACTTTATTTAATAACAAGATAAAAAAACAAAACATGCTTAAATATTCCCAATGATCTTATGTTACACCAAACGAGCCATCACATTCGAAGCCACACTTGATAATGATTTTTAAAACCCACTCAAGTGAACCAACACACCATTTGATAAACTAAGGTTCATAGTAAACACCACATTGAGGATCCATCATCATTTGAGTGTACAGCCATGTGTGAACCTTGTGCACCCATGTTTGTGACATCATTAAATTATACTCTAAATTTTCAATGAAAAACCCACCAACCAATTTATAAAACCCCCACTTTATTTTCGAGACTGAATCCAACCATCCCATTTGATTGAAAAAACACAAAAAACCCCCTTTTAAAGAATTCCCACTACAATATATCAAACTATATAAATTTATGGTTCAGTCACAAAGCCACACCATTATCCAACCAATATTTATGAAATCTCCCAAAGGGAAAAAATCAACCCAAACACCCAACTTTTCCATCAAAACACAATTGGAACTCTATCTCACCCATTTATTTTAAATTCACATAAACATATACACAGTATTCCCTAAAAATGTATTGTTAACAAAATTTATCAATATAAAAACACAACAAAATACTATATACATGGATTTTTATAGTGTGAATCATGTTAAAAAATAAATTATAAAAAAATTACATTTCATCAAACACGTTTATCAAAGACACACGTAAGCATAAACTGCGAATCACAAAGAAACCTATTTTTAAAAAATTATACTAATTTGGAAACACCATAATATCAAAATGAAGACTATAAAGGGTATGATAATAATCTATTAAAATATAAATGAAACTATGAAAATTCTAAAATATTTCTTCAGAAGGGAAAATAATGGATTCACTTACGTCAATGGAATGTGAATGTGATTAAACCTTTATAGGGAGAAGAGTACCCCCCTGAAGAACCACTTATATCCCTTAGAATACAGAAAAATAAAACCAAACATAAAACCTATATATTAGGTTTTTACAAATAGGGAAAATACCTAAAAAATATCCCTAAAAAAGATACTTACTAGTGGGGGAAGAAGGGAGGTTGGTCACACCGCGAGTAGGGATAGCTACCAGAGGTGTCACGCTCTGGAAATGAATTCGGCCAAAGGAGGGGTGGTGCGTGGAGGAGGTTCGATGCAAGGAGGAGGGGAAGCACATGAGGGAAGGGCGTCATGAGGAGGAGAGAACCACCAGGGAGATGTTCCAGCCAGAGGATTGGATAGGTCGGGAAACTCACTATGCATCAAAGAGCGTCGGAGTGAGGGTTCACCTTGAGAGATAAACGGAAGGGGGGGGGGGTGATGCAGTGGGGTAAAAAAGAGAAAAAAAATACTCTTAATAATAATAATAATAATAATCATCATCATCATAATATTCATATAATTTTTAATAATAATAATAATAATAATAATAAATTTTTTAATAATAATATTAATAATTATTTTATTAATAATAATATTATTATCTACAAAAAATATTATTTTTATTTTTACGGTTTAAACAATCACACTGTTTTACCATAATTTTTTATCTCATTTTACTTTATTTTATTTTCATAAAATTTATTTATTTCAAATATTGGGAAACAACATGGACACTTGGGGATGACCACAAGGTTACAACTAACCATGCGATGCCTATGCACTTGCATAAAACCCACCAACATTATCAAACATCAAAAATATTTAAACCAACACTCAACCAGAACCTCGATGTTAATATATGGTGCAATTCAATACTAAAATATAATAAGTCTAATGTTTGGGGTATGATAATTCACCCCACTAAAAAAACATTCTACCACCAGAAAGTCAATAATCTAAAAGTTAATAAAAATTTAATTCCATGACCGATCACGACTAGAAGATACAAGGGATTCCATGGTGACGATTTATTCCCCAAGATAGAACTGACTGATCTAGTCAAAACCACAACCTAAAACAATAGGATAACATGATATTTTTCTCCCCACTAAAATTATTATACTAGAATAAAATTTAAAACCCAATCATATAACCCTAGGGAGGGGGCCAACATGAGAATTCCCAATCGATCCAAACCAACATCCATAGAACGACTGAAAAAATCACCATTAGAAATATAATAATTTCAAACACCAATTGGTCCCCCAATATTAGTGTAAAAATGACAAAAATAAACTCTTACTAAGAAACATAATGGAAACACCATTCACCTATCTCAAAAAACCCAAACATCTCCAAACAAGCACCACTAAACTGAATCCATTCCATACATGGGACTAAAACACTTTAAGAAAAAAATATATGATTAAAAAATCCATATTTAGAATAGATGCAACCACTTTTTTTATTAGAGTGATTTTAGGATAGTATTACAACAAGATATGAAATTACATCAATAGGAGAATTAGAATAATTAAAACTTAAAATGGCTTTGTTCAAAAAAAAATTGAACTGGTCCAAGGTTTTAAATATCACTAAAAACCCTAACTATGCATGAGATTCCCCCTGATACCTATGGTTGGTGATACAATGGATGAAAAACCTATTGACTCATTTTATTGTATGAGAATCCCCCTCTCGTAATGTCTTAGTTAGGGGATGATTTTTGAAAAACATCTCCAAATGACCCAGACAACCGCAATGATGGAATGTCTTTGGAGGGATGTAACATGATGGATTTGACTGCTCGAATGATCCATAATGGTGAAACACACTAGGATGATTTAATGTATCGGAAACTAGAACCATTGAATGAGACTCCATAGAAGTAGGTTCCTCTACCATATAGTTTCTTTCAGATGGGGAAATATCATGAACAATGAGAGGTAGCAAATTACCAACCATCTGTAGTCCGAGAACCAACTCATCTAGGAAGGATTCATCTACTATCTTCTCAAAACAAAGATCATTAGAAGAGAGGTCCATCTCCTTGATCCCTAGAAGAAGACCCCAAGGAATAGATAAACATTCATGAAATATTTTGATTTTACCAAAAAAAAAATGAAACCAGTTCTTTATAGTGGTCAACGTAGTCCTTCACTGACCAATGGATTTGTTGAATACCCAAAATCTCTTCCATTTTCATAATCTTCACCTACTTAACTATGAACTATCAGACATATGAAGACATAATAAATCCCCATGTCATCTCGACTTGTAATGATTGGTGGTTGAACAGGCCCCATTCGTATAATCTTGGTCTTTTTAATAGACCCAATATAGCACACACTTTGACATCTTCGAGAGTTCCCAATGCATATAAGACACGATAAAACTCTTCAAGACAACTCAATACCTATAATTGACCTCGATCACCACAAATTACAAGTAAAATTTTTGAAGAATCATAGACTGGGCATGAATCACCAGACACATTGGAGACCTTTCTTGGTGGTATTTTCTGAACAACGCGAGAAACATATAATAAAATCCAACATCAATCTGAAAAATAATCTCAAAGAATATCTCAAGCCAATTTAATAGGATTATAATCCAAACACATACAAGTATAACTAAAAATACCTTTTTTCAGAATGTTTTTTTCATTTTAAAATTCATCATGGCCTTATTTGAAGGAAACATCCCCAATAAGAAAACCCACTTTTTTAGAAAAAATTTAATTACTTAAATCATTTCTCCTTTCAAAATGAATTTATAAAAACATTTCCAAGCCCTTAATTTCAATTACTCACCCAAGTAATCCCATGAACCATTTCCCATGTCTTCATCTGATTTCATCCATAAAAACCAACAAACACTTTCAATACATACCCTCACATGTGCAAATGTTCATAAAGAATACCCAAGGTCCCTCCCAAACAACATATCTACCGATTTGAAGAAAAAAATAGACCAAAAAAATTCAATTTTAAAACCCATTTTATGAATTTAATACCATTTAAAAGAAAGTATTCTTATTTGAAAACCAATTTGAATTTTCAAAAACACACTTACACTAACCAGAACCAAGACAACACTCATCTTGCATCAATATACCAGAGTGAGGGACTAGTAGTCATGATTAACTCGGTGACATGTTATTTTTCTATGCCCTATGTAAGAATCAACAACAAGGAGTATATTAAACCATATACTAAGAATCCAAATGGGTCACTACTCCATGTAAAATCACAATGTAACACCATCGTGCCTTAGTTTACATCCCTCAATCCAAAATAAAAACACAAGACTCAAATCCTAGACTACAACTCACTACTTGAGTTTCAGAATAAGAAAGGGTTCATGATTCCCTTATCGTTCCTACCTCTTTAGTCTGGATAATACTAATATCCAACAATTGGACACCACAAATAACAGGGGCCTCCTTTGATAACATTTTGTCATGAACCAACCCGGGTCCACCCTAAACCAATCACCGAAGTCAGTCAGCGACATGTACCAATGGGCAATCTCAACCCCCACATGTAAGAAAATAGTGTCGAGCACAAATATAGAATAGTTCGGATGATTTTTCACATAAAAAATAATAATATATAAACAGTAACTGAAAAAACAGATACACACTACAAATATAAATAAGATAAAGTCGCACACCAAAACGCAACTCCAAGAGGCCTCATCGGCAACCACCTACCATAGAACCACGCTTTCTCCAAGAGCAATCCAAAACTAGAACTATAAGAAGAAAAGATAAAGTAGGCCTGGGAACTAAAATACTCAGAAGGAATTCCAATGATAAACCCTAGAATCCATGTATGTCCATTCCCAAGAATATTCCATTAACACTAGTTTTAAATACATTTATAGAATATGTTTTTCACATTTTATTAAACAATCATAGCTTCCCATATAAAAATCAAACAAATGTCACATTTCATTTTCAAAACGGACTATCCATTTGATACTAAAAAACAAATCAAACACTAAATCAGAACAATACAAGGTTGCGATGAAAATAAATAAATAAATAAATAAGTAAATTGTTCACAATGAAACAAAAGGAAATAAAATGTAAGAGGGATGATATAAAAGTAACCATAGTTAATCCTAAACACCCCTAAAAGACTCATTGACGTACTTAGTTTGGATATACCTGTTGTTGTATGGTAAAGCCATTATGTCTATAACCAACTGGACTCCCTCAACCAGTCAATTTAGTGGCACATCCCACCAGGACAATTTTGAATCTAGGGAGTACCAACCCATTTAATCCGAATTTGTCAAAAACCGTCACTTAGTCCCTAAAAGGACTCCTAGGTGCCTATGTTATTATTAAACTATATAAGTGGGATTCCTACACATGTGGGACTCACCTTACCTGCTTCCACCCCACTTTCCTACCCCAAACACGGACATCACCTATATGATAACTCCTAAAAGGTAAATCCTATATATGGGTGCCCACTATATATATATATTTAAATATTAAAACCTACGGTGTGCCAATAGGGACATCACATTTTATGAATATCAAAACCAATTTAAAGAACACGTTGAATTGCTAATCAGGAATTCACACTTATCTAACCACACGCTTTTCTAAAATGAACACACAAATCAACTTTTAAATGCACAATGCCAAATAACCCCTTAAGCTTCACACCCCCAAATACATTTACCAAAAAAAATCAATATTGTTTCTAAAACCCTGTGGAACACCACTTTTCCATGAACATGCCAGTTGATAGTTTCCAAAAATTTGTAAAAACATGCATCTTTATAAAAAATTACAAAGAATCCCTTTATTGCAAGTCCCACATTATTTCAAAACGAGATGAAAACACTCAATACACATAAATATGCCAAATGGGATTATGTTACACCAAAAAATCCACCACTTTGGAAACAAAACATGAAGCCTCTTTTTAAAACCCACACTAAGGAAACAACATACCATTCTAGAATCGATGGATCAAAGTAAACACCACTTTGTGGTGGAATCATCATTTGAGTGTAGATCCAAGTGTGCACCATCTGCAACCATCGATGTTCTATCATACAACAACACACACCAAATTTTCCAGGAAAACACCCCCTAACCATTTGTAAAACCACCAAATTCTTTTCTAAACCAAATCCAACCACCCCATTTTTTTTGAAAAAGCACAATCCACCCATTTTTAAATAATTTCCACTAAATATTTTCAAACCATATAAATTGCTAGTTCACTCACAAATCCACACCACAATCTAACCAATGTTTATAATATCTCATAATGGTCAAACATAAACAAAAACAACCAAAATTATCGAAAAAACACAATTGGAACTTTATCTAATCCATCTCACATAAATTCACATAAACATAAACACATGAGCACAAAAAAAATATTTTTGACAAATTATATCAATGAAAAAACACCACAATAAAATAACTATTCATGTAATGAAGTTATGGATTAGGATATTAAAAAGATTATAGAAAAATATAATATTTCACTAAATACCTCTCGCATGGATACATATTATAATAAAACGAGAATCACCAAGAAACCTATTTTTAACATATTCAACTAATTTTTAGACACCATAATATGATAACCAAGAGTATAAGGGGAATGGAAATCATGTATAAAAAATTAATTGAAACTGTTCAAGAATGAAAATATTTCTTCAAAAGGGAAAATCATATATTCACATTCCTCAATGGTGTATAGATTCGTAGAAACCATTAGAGAGGGAAGAGTACACAATGATGAATAATATTAACCCCCAAATATCCACGAAAATAGAATCAAACATAGAACCAATCTATTAGTGTTTGAAAAAGTAGAGAAAGTAACCAAATATGAACCCTAAATATGAAGGATAATTACTCATGTGTGAAGAGGGGAGGTCATCCACGCCACAAGGAGAGAAAACCTCCAGAGGTTTCATTCGCCAGAGAGGAGGGTGGCTGGAGGAGGGGCGACACAAGTAGAAGGGTCTGAACAAAGAGGAGGAGTGGTGTAAGGGGAGGAACAAGGGGGCGGTTGGCATGAGGAGAAAATTGAAATTGGAGAGATGGTCTAGCTGGAGGATAGGGAAGGGTGGGTGGTGTGATATGCATGGAAGAGGTAATTAGGGGGTTGCAATGTGGGAGAGAAAGGGAAGGGGGTGACGTGTTAAGGTAAAAAGTAAAAAAATAGATAAACACTAACCTGGATCTGATACCATTTTTTCATGAACCAACCCAGGTCGACCATGAACCGGTCACCTGAGTAGGTCTGTAGTATGACCTAAAGGGTTAACACCTGACACTAAACCATGCTCGCTTTAGGAGCAATCCGACATTAGAACTTAAAGCTAAAAAGATAATGTATGAATGTGTATTGAAATGATCAGTAGGAATGCCAAAGATAAACCATTGACTCCATGTATTTTAATTTCAAAAAAAATTTCATTAACGCTAGTTTGAAATACATTTATAAAAATAACTTTTCACCTATTATCGATCAATCATAGATTCCTGTTTCAATGTCCAATAAAAGCCTCATTTCATTTCCAAAATATATTATCCTTTTGATACCATAGACTAAACCAAACACATAATCAAAACAATACAAAGTTTTTCTGAGTATAAATTAAGGAATAAACAAATAAATACTTCATGATGAAACTAAATGAGACATAAAGTAAGAAGGAATATCTAAAACTAACCATATATGATCCTAAAAATTCATAGAATAAAACTAGACGTACATGGTTCTGAACCACCTAATGTTGTATGGTGAAGCCCCTATGCCTATAAATAACTATCCTCACTCAACCTTCCAATATAGTGGCACATCCCACCAAGATTATATACAATCCAAGGGTTATCAACCCATCTAATTAAGGTTTTTCAGCAACATTCACTTGTTACACTAAATGATTCCTAGGAACCCATGGTATTCGTAAACTGTGCAAGTGGGAGGACCTCACACACATGACTCACAATACCTACCCACAACACAATTTCCTACCCCAAACACGGACATCATATATATGATAACCCATAAAAAGGGAAATCCTATATAGGGGTTCCCACTGTGTGTATATATATATATATCTCACAACATAAGAAGTGACAACTGGGTCATCACATCATATAAATATCAAAACCATTTTATAAAATAAATCAAATTTTAAACTAGGCATTCACACATTCCAAACCAAATTATTTTCTAAAATAAACATAAAACAGCACTTTTTAATGCACAATGCCAAATGGGCCCTTAAGCGTGAAACCCCCAAATAAATTTTCCAATTTTTTTCCAAATCATCTCTAAAACCATGTGGAACACCACTTTACTAAGAAATGAACAAAAAAGAATTTATAAACATTATAAAAAACAATAATCTTTATAAAACATGCCAAAATTTCCCTTTATTCAATGTGCCACATTATTTCAAAATGAATGAAAGCACTCAACACACTTAAAGATTCCAAACATGCCTATATTACACAAAACAAGCCATTACTTTGGAAACTTCACTTGAAACTTCTTTTTAAAACCCACCCAAGGGAACCAACACACCATTTGAGAAACCAATGTTAAAATTAAACACCACTTTGAGGTTCCATCCTCATTTTATTTCACATCCATGTGTTAACCTTTTGAATACAAGTATGTTCCATCATCTAATGATACACTCTAAATTTTACATGAAAATGGCCCCAAACCATTTATAAAACCACCAATTTCTTTTCAAACCCAAATCCAACCATCCCATTTTGATTGTAAAAACACAAACAACCCCCGTTTAAAAAATATACACTATAATTTTAAAACCATATTAATTACCAGTTCATGAAAAAAGACACAACACAATCCAACAAATTTTTATAAAATCTACAAGTGCTAAAACATCATCCAAAACACCCAAAAATTCCAATAAAACACAATTGGAACTTTATATCACACTTTTCAAATAAATTCACATAAAGATAAAGATAAGATCACAAAAAAACATATTTTTAACAAATTATGTCAATGTTAAAACAAAAATAAAAACTAACTATGTGTGTTATCATGGGTAGAACCATTTGTAAAAAAAATAAATTATAAAAAAATCATTACATATAAGCAAAAAACTTTAGCATAGATACATGAAATCATAAACTGAGAATCACCTAGAAACCTATTTTTAACAAAATATAATAATTTGGAACCACCATAATATGATAACCAATAATATCAAGGATATAAAAATAATGTATAAAAATATTATTGAATCAATTCAAGACTTAAAAGATTTATTTGGATGGGAAAATAATGGATTCACCTACCACAATAGAATGACAATGTGAAAAAACCTTTGGAGGTGGAAGAGTACACCACATCAATACATATTCACCCCTATAATCTATAATAATTGAACCAAAGATAAACCCTATTTATTAGGGTTTGAACATATAGGGAAAATACTAAAAGAAAAACCCTAAAAAATTATGATAATTAATGGAGGAAGAAGAGGGGAGGTTATCCGTGCTGTGAGGAGGGACTGTCTCCAGAGGTGTCACATGCCAGAGAGGAGGCCGACCGGAGGATTGGTGACATGAAGAGGAGGGGAGGTGAAAGGTAGATGGGTGACACAAGTGGGAGGCCCATGGGGGAAAGGGTGGTGCAAAGAAGAGAGGGCTGTAAGGGAGAATGATTAGCCAGAGGATATGGCTATGAGGGCAGTGCACTATGTGAGGATGTGAGAAGGAGGGGGTTGTGTCATTGGAGAGAAGGGGGGGGGAGGAGCGACATACCAGAGTAAAAAAGAGAGACTAAATTAATGCTCCTAATAATAATAATAATAATCATCATCATCATCATACTACAAATAATAATATTCATTTAATTATTTATAATACAAATAATCAAAAAAAAATTTAATAATAATAATAATAATAATAATATTAATAATATATTTTTTATTATCGAAAAAAATAATAATAGTACTATTATGGTTTAAAAATTAACTTTATTTTATTTTAATTTTTTCTATCTTTATCATTTTAATTTATTTAATTTTGATAAAATTTATTTATTTTAAATATCAGTCAACCATATAGTCCCCGGGGCAAACCACATAGTTATCTCAAACCGTGAGGTGCCTATACACCAACCTGAAACCAACAAAAGTATCAATCAACCTAAAATTTTAAGCCTACACTCAACCCGAACCTCGATGAGAATATGAAAACCTAATAAATAATAAAATAATATTTTTTAAGGGTTGAGGTGTGACATAGATTCTCATTAAGGGTAAACAATAGATATAGAAATTATCACTAAAGTATAACATGATTATAAGGGAATCAAAACATACATTTAACATTTTTAAACCGTAAACTATATATCTTATATCAAAATTATGAATTGTGGAACACATATTGAAGTTTATAAGGCATGAATCATAAAATAATCAAAAAATATGATCCATGATATAAAACAATTGGCATAAGAAATATTTTGTTTGTCATACACATAAGCATAAAAAATAATTTTATTTGTCATATATCACTGATAAGACTATCAAATTGGATTAGGTTCACATCCCATTATATAATATCCATATAAAAGGTTTACTCCTAATACTATAATAGTGAATCATTTCCATTAAATAACTTGATTCAATCCCCAATCATGTCCAAATTATCTCATGAGATATCTATATTTTCCCAATGCATTGAAGTGTTATATAATCTGGGTCCCAACCTCCACATAATGAATATCATATATATGTCTTCTATAAGATCATAAATTATAAATAATTTTAAATCAAATGGAATGGAAAAGGGTGGTGTAAACATTTCATCATAGATTCATATAATAACTCATGGATAAGTAATATGTTTCATAGAGGATTCATTATAACATAATTAACACATGGGATGGAAACATGTTTCATAAGAACATCCATGAATTATCATCACAATCCAAATAAATAATTAATTTCGATGGTATCCTTGATTCATGTCTCTAGTAATATATACGTAACATAAACTAATGTTGTTATATATGAATAATTCCCTTAAATTATTTGTTCAGATATTCATTAAGAAAATATACTTTTAAGATTTAAATCACTTATTTAAAATCTAAAAATTCCCCAAATAATATGGAAAATGTTATTTTAAAATATCCATGAATACATTAATGTAATCATAAATAAATTGTCTGGTCATTATGGTGGGAATTTCTATTCATTCCATGTATGTTGAAACAATGATTCATTTAACATTTTCATAAAAAATCAAAAGTTCCTTATTTTGAAAACAATAAGAAGATTCCTTTTAAAAATTAAAAAATCCAATTAGACGTAATCATGAATTTTAAAAAAAATCATAATATAATATTCAAAACATATATGAAATTTTTTTTGAAAACATAAATATTGAATAAAAATGATTTTCAACTAAAGAGAGAAACAAAGTTAGTTTTTCGTAAAACAATTGTTTCAGTCAATTAGTTTTTAAATAGATTATAATAAAATGAAAACATATAATATATAGAAATAAACCTAGGATAATAATTTTATTGGTATTTTATAGATATATATTATAAACATTCATCGTAATAAACTTGATCATAAATAATACTGATAACTTACATGATTGTAACATAAACCCCTTACCACTTTGGTAATATTTGAACTATAAACCCCTTGAAAGAATAAATTCAAATTAAATATAAAATATCATGAAAAAAATTATATTCATGATATATAATTTCATAGAGTGAGTATATACACCAAATAAAATAATATTGGTTCATAATATAATATATGTCACAACGAATACAATTTGAAATGATAAAACCTTACCAGATTAGTAACATTAGAATCAAAACCTCGTGAAAGATATAAATTTATAAGGATTTGTAAATCATCATAATTTTACTAAAATAATTATAAAATACAATCATGGTAGGTATATACACAACAGAATGGAAATTATTAGATAATATGGAATATGTCCCTTAGAAATAAAAGTGAGACGGGAAACCCTTACCTCAAGTTAGAAGTTCTTACAAAGCACTATAAACTCATATAAAATAAAGTTAGGTTAATTAATATTTTATAAAAAAACATTAATATACTTATAATATCATATTTTAAACACTTATAACGTTTAAATACATATTTATTAAAATTTATTTATTAAAATCATCATTTCAATGAGTTAACTATTTTTTTTTTCAGGAGCATTTTGGTTTAGTAGTTCTACTCCTTCTACTTTGATCATATTTACATCATCTAAATAATTTTAATCATTATAAAAATACTATACATACTGATTATATATAAATTTATATTCATCCATTAAATGAACATATAGAAATTTAAATTACACCATTTATTAAGATGGTTTGTCGTACATGCATGTGAATGTTTTTTTAAATTTTTGAAGGATATAAAGAAATAAATTTAAATAATAATCAACCCTTTAATAATAATTACTATATCATATATATTGTATTAATTGATTATAAATATCCTTATTACCATCCATTTTAAAGAGAAATCAAAAAAATCAGATCACATCCTAGAGGTAGTAGTCGACATGTATGCACGAGCGGGGTTATCATTTACCAAAGGATTGGAAGGTTAGAAAGAAGATGTTATAATATAATTATAGAATAATAATAATTTAATAAATATAATTTATAACCTTAAATATTCCATAATAACCATTCATGAATGATGGTGATGTAAAATGAAATGTATCACTATGTGGATATAGTGGTCCACATATATGCACGAGTGATACATTCACTTCACATTTGATTGAATAGAGGGTAGATATTGGTAATTATATAATGATAACTACATTTCAGTATATTTATTATAATTAATTTATTATTTTTGATGAATATATCATATTTAGTGGAGTTATAAGAATAAATAAATTGAAAGAGGCCGAGTAAGACGATTACCTCTTATTCAGCCGATCTCTGTTAGATCCTTTATTAAGGACCTATGTAATGGTGTTTTTATGAGAAAAGAACCTATAAATCATTTATAATAAATTTATGAAGATAATTAGTTATATTTTTGTTGAGATATTTTTCTCAAATGGAATGAGTAAGAGAGGACAAAGGATTCCCTTTTATAAGTGATTATATGGGAACTCTTTCAATTTCATAATGAATTAAATTAATATAGATTAATTTATATGACCAAATTCCACTAAATTAATATATTTATAAAATATGGTGTGGATTATTCAATACAATCTCATAATTGTTTTAACAATTTAAATGAGTTCCACCCTTATATGTTTGTTTTAACCATCTTTTCATCTTTTGAGAACTACCACAATATCAAAGATTTTTACTCATTAAGGGTATAGATTGTTACTATAAAAATAAAATTAACTCATGAATAAAAAATTGTAGATATTTTAGATCATTTAACATTAAATTTGATGAATATAGAATTTTTATGAATTTTTAATCCTTTAATAAAATATTTCTTATTATAAAATATCATTACTAATATTTTTAGTACTATTCATTTAAATTGAATTTAAATTCAAAAATATAGTTATGTAATAACAATATAAAAAATTAAATTATAAAAATTTAGTTAAATTTATATAAAAAACTTTTGAAAAAATAAAATTAACAAAAAAAATTCTCTTAATATTTTAATAATAATTTATTTTAGTTCTTTATTTATTGAGAAAATATTATATCACTATTGCATAAGCATTAAAGGTAATTATTCAGAAACTAAAAATCAAAAAGAATTTACTGTTATAAAAAATATATATTATTATTTAAAATAAATATTTTGATAGAAAAATACCCTTGTTATATTTATGTGAAATGTTTAGATATATTAAAATCAAGAGATATTTATTTTTTGAATTTTCAATACATAAAGGAGTATAATTTTCATTATCTTTCTAAAATGGCACCAATATTCCATAAATTCAAACTTTTAATTTCTATGGTAGAATTTATCCCATAAAATGAACTTAATTTATGTTGTTAGTTGATTTGAAGACCTTATTTCTTGTTGGTATCCATGTTTTACCCATTTTAACCATACCGAGGAGACCAATATTTACCAATGACACTATAAATAATGATAAAAAAATAAAAGAGAAATATTTATCAAATTTAATCCTACTGATTCCAAATATGATTTAAAAAATTTCAAGATTTAGTACCTATTAGTGCTATAAATCAATTTTAATATAAATGCATAAAAAATAAACGAAAAACTGTTTTTTTAAATAAAGGGTTTTTGCCATACCTGTAAACATATATAAAAATTGTAAATATTTCTGATTCAAATGTAATAATAATAATATTATGAATCTAATTAATCATATTAACTTTGATACCAAACCCATAAAATAGAATGGGACTTTTAAATAACTGTATTTAATCAAAATAAATGATAAAATTTGAAAAATTAGTATTTTCGCTATTCCGAAAAAACATTCCTTTCAAAAAACGATAAAAATATACAGTCTAATATAATAATTAAATACTGATTTAATTAAATAAGTTCATTTTAGAAAATAAATTTTTTAAAACTGGAATAAATTAATTATAATTCCTATAAATAATTAAAAAAATATTATGTTGAAAATGTAATTTAAATAAAAAAATTAATTCCCAGAAAATGAATTCTTATATCTTATGAATGAATTAAAATAATTATATTGATTATAAAAATTTTAAATTTTTCTTCATGATGTGATTAATCATATTCAAACCATCATATTCAACAGCTAGGTTATAATGGTCACATTTATATAATAATATTTTCATAATATATAACAATTCATTTCATGCTCGAGGTTACATGTTAAGAAATCTATTGAGTTTTTTATTATTTTGAAATAAATTTTTTTGGTGTTACATTCTTCCCCACTAAAACAAAATTTTATATAAATTTTTTATCTTGGTCACTAAATGCTCAATATTTGAAGGCAACTTTGTGGAAAACCCACATCTTGAAAAGAAATAATAAAACTTAATTAAAAAAGGGAAAGTGGGAAATATAAAGGTTACCTAAAATAAAACATAATCCGGTACGATGATAGGGAGAACATTGGAATGAATATAAAATATAGATATGGAGGACAAAACAACCATCCAAAAAATAATATATATTGATAGTGAACATAGTCATGTGAAACAAAACGTCCATGAAACCATAAATAAATGTGGGGGTAAAAAGACCATCATATCATCAAAAAATCAAGTAAAAGGAAAATATTTTAATTTATTTATCGATTTCATAATTTCCATTTATTCTTTATATATCAATATATAGAACACACAAAAATATAATTAGTTTCTTTCTTTCCATTTAATAAACACAATTTCATCATTTGGTTTTACATTGATAAATTTCCGCATCATATCTTATTCCATGAAATAAATATTAATGATGAATTTTTAGTCTTAATGCCCTGAAATTAACTATTAGTAGATCATAAGATCCATAAAATAATGATAATTCATTCCTTAATTCTCTAAATATTTAACAAAACGTAAATGGTCTGTAAAAGTTACCGAATATGGATAAATAAGATACATAAATATCTAAAACCTCGTAAATAACCCTCAAATTTAAACATAATCCATTTTATAAATATTTTACCTTAAGGTTCCTCCAAATTAAGTTTTAATATTTAAAAACCAAAAAATACTAGTGATTTTTCACACATATATTTTTTGATGATAAACATTAGCATTTTTCTGCAAACAACAAAATAGTTCTTAATGTTACATACCAATCATGTGAATACCATAATCATATATTATCTAAAAACATACTAACAGCCTAAATCACAATAATCCATCAATGAAATCGTATAATATTGATTATATTCCATAAAAATGCAGTAAAATTCATCCAATACAACTTAAAATTTTTTCAATCAAACCACTAACCAAATTTAGAGTCACCAATACTATCACATTTACATTACCAATTTCAATCATATATGTGTCCCATCTACACATTTTTTACTCAACATCAAGAACATATTAAGTGTTATCATTCCCTTAATCACGTTTTCACCAAAAATATCACCTGACCACTAAATATCATTTCTTTTTTATTATTACCATTCAAAATATGTTTTAAAATATTTAATTAAAAAAAACAAAAAAAAACAATGATTATATATTTCCAGATTATTATAAATAGAGTACCATACTTCTAGACTCCTAATACTAAATCATTTAAATCATTCCAATTCAATGATTTTACATAATTTATCTCCCTATATGTCTATGATTCAACCTAAGGATTAAGGAATTGTCATCGATAATTCCCATGGTCCCCACACAAAATATATTGAACTATAAATGGTACTTTATAGTGCATTTCTTATCCATCCTTAAAAATACTAATTTTGTCTCAGAAATTACTCTCTCTATTTAATTCTTTTCAACACAAAAAACATCTCATTACTTTAATAAATTTTTATGAGTGATTCTTCTCACAAACATGGAATGTAGAATACTGAATCTTCTTCCCTCAATGATCATCATGGAACACTATTTTTATGCAATAACATGATTATAAAATATCACCAAAGTTGAGGATATTTATCATATAAAATTTTTTATGATTAATAATAATCATATAATTTTAAATTCTAGAAAATTTTCCGCTTGGATTCTCATGGGGAAAATCATTACATTTACCTTCACATTTTGAGATAAGATGAATCATCTTGGCTTTATCCATTTCATAAAACCAAAAAAATAGTGTGAGTAACAATAATCATTGGTTGAGGTTATAAAAGATCATTAATATAATTTCTAGATCATGACACATTTTTTTCAATCTATGAAACCTTAGGTTTAAAATTAGTTCATCATTGGTTATAATCTTCTCAGATCCTTCGAAATCTTTCATAATGAAAATGTATGTTATCCTAAGAGTATCCAATCAAAGTTTAATAATGTGTGGCATGTAAGGTAACATCCCCCCCTGCACTATAATGATGATCAAGATATAATCAACCAAATATTTTTTAGGTTTATTTATACTAGTTATACTTGTGGTAAAACCACATACACTTATAGTATACAGATAGTGATGTATTTTCAAGAAAACAACATAATCTCTATTCTTACAAAATATTAGTATTTTATCATAAGTCTTATCCAGAGGGATTTCACCAATTTTATCAATCATAATTTTAAAAGGTTAAATAAACCTTCAGTTTAAAGAAACTATATAGACTCATACTTTTCATACATAAATATTACATCTTATTAGATGAATATTCAACACCTAATATTATGATATAAACCAGAATAATAAAAGTATAATTCCTTTGGAAACATCGATACAAAAGTAGTTATTCTATAAGTGATCTACACAATCTCCCAGTAAATTCATCATAACTTAACAAACTTCTTATACATTTCATAACTAAAACCATTATTCATAACATATAGAAATGGAAGATAAGAAAGGTAATTAACATATTTTCTATAAGGGTAAACAAGTGAGATTTCAATTATAACATAAGCATAACATGAGAATAAGAGTAGGAGAACGTGAGCTTAACTTCTGGAAATTATTCCATATATATCCTAGATCATAACCAAGAGTCATGGAATAAATCTTGTCATTTTATAACACATGGATCATAAATGAATCAAACAATATGAGTTATGAGAGCATAATATTGGCATATAACATATGTTTATGGTTCAAACATATGAATGGAAAATAAATCTCTTAGTCATGGATCGCAAACAAGACTATCATAGTGTATTGAGTTAAATCCCTATTCCAATTTATCATTATTCATGGATCACTCGCAATATTATAATAGTGGGAAAATTCCCTTGCTAAACTTGTTTCAAACCCTATTACAATACTTATTATCCCATGAGATATTTAGCATTACCCAATTCAATGGATAAATATGTAATTTCGGGACCACCCATTACATAATTAATATCAAAGATGTGTGTTACATAAGTCATAATACATTCATCATATCATATACCAGGTAATGGAAATGGGTTTCATAAATATTTTATCATAGCATCACAACACAACCCATTGAAAATATATGGGGTTAATTTAGGTTTCATCATAACATAATTAAAATTTTGTGAACGAAATGACTTTCATAGAATCATTACTAAATCATCATCAAAATCCTTCAAAATAATGAAATTGGATTGTATCATTGGGTTATATCCCTAAAAATGAGTACATAACATCAGAGGATGTCATCGTAGATGAAAAATACCATTAAAATATCATTGAAACACTTCTTGAGAAAACACCCTTTTCACTTTGAAATAACTTATTTTAAATATAAAAATTCCCCAAATATAAAGAAAAAAATTATTTTAAAAATAAATTAATAAATATTTCATGTAATTTTATATGAATTTTGTGGTCATGACGGTGGAAAATTATTTTCATGCAGTGTATACTAAAATAAATATTCTTTTTTTTATATTCAGTAAATGTCAAAAGTACCATGTTCAGAAAATGTTAGAAAGATTAATTTTTAATGATTTTTTAAAAATTTGATCATGGGTGAAGATGAAATTAAAAAAATAAAATTATATTATTAAAAAAATTATTCAAAACATTTTTCTAAAACCTGGATATAGAATAAAAATGATTTATATCCAACGAGGGAAATAAAGTTGTTTTCTATACGAAATATTATTTTGGTCTCTTTATTTTTTAGAGAGAGGAAAATGAAATTAAAATGTGTAATATAAAAAATTAGATAAAGGATAATAATTTTCATGGGATTACTGAGTGTTAGTTCACACAATTTCATCATCATAAAATGATGAAAAAATCCCAATAAATAATGAGATTATAGAATAAATCCCTAACCACATTTCTATCCTTTGAATCATAAACGAAATGAAATAATAACATAAAATTAAAAATTAAATGTCATGGCAAAAAAGTTATTCATGATATAAAATTATAAAGGGTATGTATATACACATTATAAAATAATATATGCACATAACAAAACATATGTATGAAAGTATACAATTTGAAATGATAAATCATTACCACTTTAGTAACATCTAAATAAAAACCTAATGAAATAAGGAAAAATATATGGATTTTTAAATCCAAATAAATATCATTATAATCATCATAGAATAAATCTATCAAATGTTATACAATATGCAAATAAAATAAGTGGTGAATATGGTATATGTCACATAGAAATAAAAGTTAGGTAGGAAACCCTTACCTCAAGTTCAAATTGCTTCGAAAACACTCTATCCTATTATATAATAATTTAAAATTTTGAAAACATATACTATAGAATAATTTAAATACTTATAATATTATATATTATCCTATTACAGCATTTAAACACCCATTTATTAGTAATTCATGATTAAAATCCACATTTTGGGTGTTAAATGTTTCTGTTTTCATATGAATTTTAGTTTGATAGTTCTGGTCCATATACTTTGATGATGGATAATAATAAAAATAACTTTAGTATTGATATAAATATCATATATATTCGTTATATATATATATAGAGATAAATCCATAGAAGACATAGAGATAAATAACAATTGAATTGTTTATCGAGATGGTAGGCCGTATGTACACATGAGTGATGTTTTAATTTTTTGATTGATGGAATGAAATATAGATATATATAAATTAATATTTAATTAATCATCATTATATCACATATATATATATAATATGTTAATTAAATCTATCCTTATCAACATCCATGTAAATTGTAATTCAAAAATGAATTACATCGCTTCATAGAGGTGGTAGATCCAATCTTAAGTACCATTGGAAAGGTATTTTAATGTTAATAGAAACCATAATTAGTATATTGGTATGTTTATAATATATTTTTCTTGGTATTTATAAATATATATGTATCAAAGGGTTTTAATAATATAGGAGAAGATATCCACATCTGTAAGTGGAGAGATGGACACTCCTGTAATTACGTAATGTATTAAATTAATATAAATTAAATTTTTTGGTTAACGTGGATCCAAATTGATATATTTTAAATATAAGCTGAGTAAAATTATAAATCTAGTAATTAATTTTTTTAATAGTTATAGTTTATTTTTTTCACCCTTATCTATTTGTTTTAACCCAACATTATCCCTTTGGACATTTACCACAATATCAATCTTTTTTACTCTTTAAGGATTAGGAATTATACCATTAAAAGAAAAGTGACCCCTAAATGGAACATGATTTATATTTTCAAACATATAAAATTCAAATTGAAAAATATATGATTTTTATGAATATAATATAATATAATTAAATATTGTTTATTATAAAGTCTCATTTGTTTCATTTTAAAAAAAAACTTATTTAATTAGAAATTAATTTAATGAAGATAGTTATTTAATTTGAATACAAATCATTAACACAAACATAATATTTTTTATTTACCTAAAAAATTCAAGAAACAAAATTATAAACAAAAATTTTATTACTTTTAATCATTTAAAATTCATTTATTTTAATTTATTATTAATTGAATAAATATTGTGTCGACATTGTATAATTATTTATGAAAATTAGTCGATCACTAAAAATAAATAATAAATTAATATAATAAGAAATCATATTTGAAATAAATATTTATAACCAATGTTATTAACATTTCACCCTTATGTAAAATATATATTTATAATAGAGTTAAGAGATAGACATTTTGGAATTTTCATTAATTAAAATAGTGTAAATGTCATCATCAAGGTTAAAAGGAACCAAAAAGGCATATATTAGAAATTTGTTATTGATATTTTCTAATTTATTCCATAAATAAAAACTAAGTAAATCTTTAGGTCGATTTTGATACCTTATTTCATGGTTTTGAACCTATTCTACCCATTTTAACCTTACTGAGGTGAAAAATATTTACCAAGACTACTATTCACAATAAAAAAATAAAAAATACATATATTAAAAATTTTAAGCATATAATTATATATATAATTTCTATATTTCATTATTCAACCACTAGTTTTTCATAAATAAATTTTAATAGAAATGCATAAAATGTAATGATTTTTTTTAGAAAAATGTTTTTTTAACATAAAAATTAACAAATACCGAAATCATGTATGTTACTAAATAATAGAGTATTAATTAAAATTTTATAAATAAAATAAATAAAATTTTACTTTTATATTCAAAAAATAATAATGTTACCTTGAAATAACTCTATTTAATGAAAACAATAGAGAGTATTTGAAAGATTGGTATTTTTTACTATTCATCGAAAAAACATTATTTTTAGAAATTTTTTGAAAAGGTACTCTAATATAATTCTTAAATGATGATTTAAAAAATTAATTTCATTTTATAATATAATTTTTTAAATGTATTAGAAATTAATTATAATTTTTAGGAACAAAATGTAACAAAAATAACTTTTGAAAAAAATAGATTTTTAAATGACAAAATAACTTCCCAAAAAAATGATTTTTTATTTAAATAGAATAATTAAAAACATTTCTAATGATTATTAATATTATGAAATATTTCATAATGATATTACTCATATTCATTTCCAGTAATTAAATTTTTTCTTTATAAAATAAATATTTAAATAACAATGTTTTTATAATATATCGAAATTCGTTTAAATATAAGTGTTGTGTTTTAATTAAGATATCAATATTGTTTTCAATTAAACAATTATTGTTAGGAGTAACATAGATAAATGGGTAGTTTAAAATATAAAATTTCTAAACATTTAATGAATCCAATCATTTTTATGACATGTTGTATGAACATTAAACATTATCCATGTTCTCACATGATGAGTTCCTTAATGATAACATACCACTTTAGTTTGGCATTCTCTAGATATAAATATCAAAGGGGAGAAAAAATATAGTATTCATCCATGTTTTTATTTTAAAATAGGTAGCTCACTATAAAAGGATGATAACATCAAACATTTACATCTACCGCATCATCTATATGTCTAAATTGAACCGAGAGCTCTTCATCATTATCCATCTCAGCTGGCTCCTCATGATTATGGGATTCCAGTATGTAATACATTTTTCTATGACATAGTATAATTTAAAAGTGCCTGTTCCAATCATATAATTTTCAATAAAAATAAGACCTTATCTTCCTACAACATATATTACAATGAAAATGATTAGGTTAAATTACCTTTCATTTTTCTTTAATAAAATAAAATTAGACTTTATAATTTATCCGGATTACCAAAATATGAGGTAATAAAAATTAAGTACTTATGAGATGATGATAGATAAACTTTATTGTGATAATTAAGTTGTGAAAGATAAAAACTTCATTCACCCTAGACATATGGATGTCTTATTTTCATTTCATGAAACCTTACTAATAATATTTAATCATCACATTAAACATTGGATATTGAATTATCAATAAAAACCCAAGTGATAGTTTCTAATGAGTACAAATCATCATCAAGGATTATGAGAAGATACTTTTATGAATCATGATCTTCATTATTTTATGTGGTATTAATTATGGAAAAATTATCTTTACAAATGTACCATATCAATTTTTTGATAGGTAAATCTCATTTAATATCCAAAATTATTCCATGATAACATACTAATATGTTTATGATGATAAACATAATTTAGTAATAAATTCATTAATAAGGTTCCTGATATCTAATAATATAGGATAATTTAATAAAATATATAATAAGAAATAAAAAATTATATAAATCCCAAATGTGACATTAGTTATGAAATAATAGGTTTAGAATCCATATTTATATGATGCTTCACTATGATCTTATTTTCCCTAGAAAATGTTTTTAATTGATGGAGGAGAAATAATTCATCATTTAATTCTTCATATAATGAAAACCACTATAATTTTGTAATATTTTCATTCATATAATGGCTTAAAAGCGATTAACATGAATGAAAATAAATTTTTTTTCATTCTTTTATAATGAAACAAATTCATCATAACAGTATAACATTTGGGTATCTAGGTAGATAATTTTTTACTTTTTTTATATTCACATGTAAGACCCTGAGATTTTATAAAGTATTACTTTATGTAAATATATTATTGAATAACATGTTAAAAAAGAAAATTAGATTATTAAAATGAAATGTAAACATTAAAATATTTTGGATATTCAATGCGTAAACTGGTAAAATTATTGTCATTGGTTAATTATATGAAGTAAGATCAAGAAAAGATATTGTTTTTTAAAAGATATATATTTATTATATATTCCATTAAACTATAAATTTTTAATTTATATATTTTAATAATTTAAATATTAATAAAATAAATACATTTTTTAATTAAAAATATTAAAATTATCATTCTATGATTTTCTTTCAAAAATGGTTGATTTTTGGTTAAATAATAAAAAAATATGGGTTTTTCAAATACTGCCACTTTTATTACATTATCTAGATACAAAAATGAGTTAAAAGTTTGTTAAAAAATTATATAAAATTATATATTTATAAATTAATATTTATCGATTAAATGAAATATGTTGAATATTGAAACCCATAGTAAACATTTTAGAAACTAAGTGATGTTTTATTCTAATAAAAGAGCTATTTTTGATCATTTTCATTAACTAAGTATTTTAAATGATACAATATTTTTTACCTTTTTTAAATTATCATAACACTCCTATGATTAATGATAATACAATATTTTTATGAGAAACAATTATATACATTATATTAGTGTAAATACATTTTTATTCATAAAAATTCATTTTTCTAAAACCTGTTTTTCGTTGCATTTTTCATTCATACATTAAATATAATTTTTACCATATATAGAAATTAAATAATATAAAATTGATTATATATTTTTAATCAAAATATTAAAATTAATTAATATGTTTATTTCATTTTTATTCATGATGTATTAATTCTATAGAATCAATTTATCAGCAAAGTAAATTTCAAAGGGTTAAAAATAGAATTAAACTATGATATAAGACATAAAATCTCACTTAAACTTTTTTAAATTTTATTATGTGGGGGTTTTACCCTTATTTATCCTATATTCTATATTATGTCCATTATATGCTACTATCCCATGAAAATGAATATATATTATTTTAAATTTATTTGTCTTTACAAGAGTATCACTCGCCTCAATGATAAAAGGGAACCTCCTCTCACCACTTATATATAATCATTTAGAAACATTTATTCACCAATATATAGCGAAATAAATTCATAAATTTTATACAAACATATTATAGATCTTGGGTTTACTATAATCACAAATTATTAAGGCTTAAGTTAAAAGACAAAGAAGCATATCCAAGGAATTTTCAAAGGTTTTAACCGAGTTCTTTCAAGTTTCATTATTATTCCACCTACATTAAATATATTATAAGCATCCAAATATAACATCATTATCATAATAAAAATAATTTACTTTTTAAAAAACTATTATCAATATCCATTCCATCCAATGAAAAATGATAACAATGTTTTAGTGTATGTGTAGACTACCACCTCCATGAAGTGATGTATATAATTTTTGATCACCACCTCACATAAATGATAAGAATGATTTATTGAATTAATAATTATGATATTTATAACATAATAATTATTTTTAAATATAAAATATTATCTACCTTTTTTCCCTCCCATCAATTAAAAAAATTAAAACTTCATTCGAATGTAATTGTAGACAACTACATCCATGAATGGTGAAACCTAGGGTTTCCTTGTAGTACTTGCTATGCTTGCTCTAAATTTACTTAACTCATGTTCTTTATAGTGACATTTGATCCTAAATAGTAAACTACATTTAAGGATCATCTTATCAAGGTTTGTAATGAATAAACCCTTATGGTGGAAAGGCCGAGAGGGATCTCGTTTCTTGAAGTGCTCAAGGGCACTGATCTATAAAAATATACCGCAATGAAATCGTCTCTCTGTAGGAAACTTGATGATGACTGGTTTGTAGTTGAAGCTGACCTTGAGGATATTAAACAACATTCTCTGTTATTTATGTTTTTAATCATGGGTCGTATTTTATATATCAAAGGTGATAAACCTTGGACAAATTCTGATCTAAAAACAAGGATTTCTCATGTCTGGGGTTTTTCCAATAAGAATCTTGTTCTAATAGGAAAGGGTTACTTTCATATATTGTTTCGATCTCAGGAGGAACTCGATCATATCTGGAAAATAAGGAATCTTTAGCTAAAGACCTATGTTCTTTGAATATTTGAATGAGATTTTCTTTCAACCCACATACCTCTAGGAACACCATGTCATAGATCTGGGTTATACTTCACAATTTGAGCTGGTTCTTCTAGAATCCCAAGATCATGAATGAAATTGCATCCTACAAAGTTACCCCTATCAAAATTGATCAACAAACACTCAATGCCATAATTGGTCTCTCTGCTAAAGTGATTTTAGAAGTTTATATTTAATATGGACACCCAGAGGTTATTGTTTTTAAAGAAAATGATTATAAAATAGAAGTTCAGGTTGAATTAGAGCATATGACACCATATTGTGAGCTATGTATAATTGATGGACATTATTTTCTGAGATTTAGTATTTTGAAAAGCTAGGTTTCCCATTCAAGTGATGACGGATGGACGGAAATTAGAAGGAACAAGAAAGATTAAAGTAGTACACCAGAAAATCCTGAGCATCTAGAAAGAAATCTGGAGTCGGGTAAAGAAATCAACCTTTCTGGGAGAAGGTTCATGTATCACATGGGATGAATAGGTGGATGAAGAATAACATGCCAATATAGAACATGGTATCCTTGAGGATATCGAAGGGCTGGTTATGGATACTTGTAGAAAACCCCAGGCTGATAACTCTTTAGAAGATCCATCTTGCCTTGCCTATATTGAAACTGAGCAGTCTTAGGACACTTCTAGTGGGATTTTAGTGATTGTGTTGGATTCCATTTAGGAATCCAACCATAAACCATAGTTGGAGATTATTGAAAATACCTCCAATTTTGAATAGAATTCCAATGGCTATGATATATATGGTATCTTAATGTCACATGAGAAGGACAAATCTAAATATTAGATCACAAAGACGAAGATGGATAAACAAATATGAATGTAGAAACATTGGTCATCCTGGATGGGAATACAAGTTTGATTACTCAATTTGATTTAAATTTATTTAATGAAGACCCTAGGGAAGTGTTCACACACACTGTATTAGTTCCCTGCACTGTCAATGGTAAGACCCTCCTAAACAATATTTCTGGAAACCAATGAAATGATCTTACCCATTGGGTTCGAAGATTCAGTAGGCTTGCAGCCTGCACTTGGGTTTCTGACTGTCACTCATGTTATGAATTCACCTATGGATTCAATGTATGGTCACATGAACAGCCCCATGAATATTATCTCACCTAAATTAAATAAATCTATTAAAAATACAAGTGATTCTAACAACTTTTCTGTTTATCTTATGAGTAAACAGGCCAAGAAGGCTAGTCCAACCTCTTCTCAAAATTTTAGGAGATCAATGAGGAAGAATGTTCGAGTAGTTGAAAAATGAAAAAGGGGGATCTTTATCAAATCCAAGTTTAAATGGATGCCTTATTTTGGAATTTTAAGGGCATAGCAAACCCTAACCGACTTAATATTCTTAAAAGGCTTATTTTGACTCATAAACCTAAAATATTTTATTTTGTTGAACAGAAAATTAAATTTTCTCTAATATTTTTGTGTTTAGTACATATGGGTATAACTTTATTGGTGCTTAAAAAAATATTTCTGATGTTGACTCTCTTGGGATATTTTATCATTCCTCCTTACAAAATGTTAATGATTTAAAATTCTATGATCAAATGTTTACTTGTGATTTTCACCTCGATGGATTACATTGTTTCTGTATATTGGGTTATGCTATGAATATATATCAAGATTGAAGGCCTATTTGGAATGATATTTTATATTTATCTAACAACATTCATTACCCCTGGTTTGTGATATATTATTTTAATTCTATTATTAATCCTAGTGAGGAAATTGGTCCTTCACACTCTCACATTTCCTTAAGAGAATTCATAACATATATAGAATATTGAATCCTTATTGAAATTAAACTTACGGGTGATAAGTTTACTTGTTATAGAAGACACTACAATAGGGTCGTTCCTAGAAAACTGAATAGGGCATTCAAAAATCTCTTGGATCTGGGAAATTGGGACACTATATCTAGCATTACCTTTCCCAAACTAAATTCAGACCACCATCACATCCTTTTTAGTCATTTATATAAAATTCCTAAACCCATTATTCCATTCTTATTAAACAAAGTTTGGTCTATTGACATGGAATGCAAAAGTCTTATAAAAAATTGTTTGGAATCTTTGAAACATCACTATGATGATTTTTCCTATATCAATAAGATTAATAACCTCATACAGTGTCTCAATGGTTGTTGTGGGGCTAAATGTAAACAAATTCACAAGGACATTTATACCCCTGATAAAGAGCTTAACAAAATTCAAAATATCCCCACTAGCTCTGATTTCTCTTTTTTCCCCAAAATAAAATCACCATCTCTTTGAAACATAATTCTCTTCTGATGCTTAAAGACAACATGTGTAAGCAAGTCCTCATAACTAAATGGATTTTAGATGGTGATATAAACACTATGTTCTACAATTCTCTTCATAGAATTTGAAATGTTTTTAGATCTCTTTCTTTCCTCAGTGATAATGACACCATCTTGTACACTGATATGGCCATTTCTAGTCATGTAGTCTCCTATATAGACAATATTTTCAATAGACCAAATATTTACAAGGACCTTTTCCTGAGGTCATTCCAGTTATGGTGAATGAAGAAGACAACTATTTTATTTTGAGTATCACTCTTGATAATGAAATCAAAGTCACTATATTTATCCTCAATTATGATAGTTTCTTGGGTCCCGATGGCTTTGACAATGTTTTATTTCAACAATTATTGTAGGTCATCCACATAGATGTCTGTAAACTTTTTCTATCCTTTTTTTATAATGAAGTCATCCCTCATGGAATTAATGCTCAATTTATTACCTTAATTCCTAAAGTATCCAATTATTCTGAAATACATATCTTCCATCCTATTTATCTCATTAACTCTCTTTAGAAATTTATTACAAAGCATCTCACCAACAAAAATTCTTCTATATGTAGTAAAATTGTCTATTGAAATCAGTTGGGTTTTACCAAGGGAAGGTCTATTCTAGACTGAATTTTCCTTTCCTTAAAATTCGCCAAATCTTTAAATAATGTAAACAGAAGAGTCAATATTGCAATAAATAATGATATTAAGAAATCCTTTGATACTGTTGATTAGAGCTTCATTTTTAATTTTCTCCAGGATTTTGGTTTTAATGATACATTCATCACCATAATAAATTATTTATTTACCATAGCCACTATTTCCATCCTTATTAACAGCTCTCTTAATGGCTATTTTAAACGCACCAAGCATGTCAGGAAAAGTGATCCCTTATATTCTATTATTTTTGAAATTGCAGATGACTATCTTTGTAGATTTATCATTCTTCTTGTGGACCAAAAAAAAGCTTAATCCCATTTAGGTGACCAAAAAAAAAGATGTGCCTACACATCTTTTATATGCTAATGATATTATCCTGTTCTTACAAGGAGACAAAAGAAACACTAATAATATAGAAAATGCTTTATCCAATTATGAAGTGATATCTGGTCAATCTATTAGCTTAAATAAATCTTCTATTTTCCTTAGAAAAAGAATTTCTCATGTGAGGAAAAATAGCATCATCATTATTTTAGGTATCAAAGAAGGATCCTTCCCTCTCACCTACATCAGAGTTCCTATTTTTTGGGGTAGTCATAAATCCATGTACTTCACAATGTTTATTGAGCAGGTTATCAATCAAGCGTCCTATTGTAAAGGAAAGACCATCTCCATGGCTGGCCGGATCTATATTATGAAATCTACCATTGTATCTAAAATAGACTACTTGATGATGGTCTATAAATGTCCTACTAGAATCCTTAATAAATTAAATGTTTAAATCAAATTTTTTTTGGACTGGTAACATTCTTAAAAATAAGCTTGTTACCATCCCCTGGTCCACCTATTGTAAACCTCTTGAGAAGGGTGGTCTTCGCAAAAAAAATCTCAAATTCTTTAATGAGGTCCTTCAAGACAAAATCAACTTGATATTGATTAATAACAACTCTAACTCCACTTCCCTTTTTAAAAATAGGTTCCTTACGAAGTTAAATAAGGTAAATTTGAAATATGTTAGCTCTTTGATCTGGCCATCCATTAGAATTTCCTTTGATAACATCATGAAAAATTCTAGATGGATGGTTAACGTAGATGCTTCCGTGAATTTTTGGATGGATAATTGGATTGACACCCCATTTATATCCATGATATATCTTAATTACCCTCCTGATAACGCCACCTATACTATTAAATATGTGATTCAATCTCATAATTTCATTTTTCCATATAATATCTTGCATTCGTTTTATAATTACCCTTACTATAACACTGATGATTTCATTATCTAGGAGCCTACCCATAATGGTGTGCTTGATTCCAAAAGTTTTTTAAACAACAATTTCAACAATTTAGACCCTAGATATTGTTGGTTGAAATTATTTGATAAACCCTTGATTAAGACCTCATGACATAATCTTGTTTGGCGTATTACTCGCAACCACATTACTACTATGGCTGTCTTCAATATTTTGGTATCCATCATTTCTCTATGTGTCTCTTATGTCACAAACATAGAGAGTATACCAATCATATATTTGTGTCTTTTGTTACAACTTTGTCCCTTTGGAATTATATTGCTAACATGTTTGACTTTAGATGGTTATTCATTGACTCTATTTGATACCAAATAAAACATTGTGGGGCACTTGAATTTTCGTAAAAAATCAAGAATATCTTCATAACTACTATTGCTGAGCTTCTCCACGTGATATGGTATGATAATAATGCTATTATTGGCAATAATTGTTCATTTAATCTTAATTCATATTGGATGCAGATTCTCATCGCAATTAGGGATGCAGCCCCGATTCAAAAAGCTTATTCTAACAACACTATTTTAGATATTTAGATCCTTCGCTGACTTAGGATTGAATGTCTGTACAGGCTTTCGGGGCACACCTTTGAGGTGTTTTGGAAAGCTCCAATCCTAGTTTGGATCAAATTAAATGTTTATGGAGCTTCCAAAGGCAATATGGGACCTATGGGAAGAAGATCTATCTTCAGAGACTTTCTTGTCCATTTCCATGGATTCTTCTTTGGCAGATGCAGTTCAGCCGCATATTTTGAAGCCAAAATTTTTGATGTGATTCATACAGTTGATTTTGTTAAAAAAAGGATTGGGACAACATATGTATTGAAAGAGACTCAACCATTACTGTCCAAGATATTTGGAATGGTTTAGTGCACCTTGTCTGGCCGCTTACCACCTGTTGGATGAGCTTCCTTTCTTTGCTTCTAGATATTAGATACACTGTCACCCATGCCTTTCGTGAAGTGAACATGGTTGTATATGATCTTGACAATAAGGGAATCAACCAGGGAATTACATTTCTTGACAATCTTCTTAATGATTTTCTCCCTCTCTATGAAAAATATTTTTATAAGATCCCCTCCTTCAGACACTTTTAGTTCTTTATTTCATTATAATAAATTATGTATTGGTATTTGAATGAGAAACCTCCTTCTATAAAAAAACTACCTCTATGAATGACATATTTAGTTTTCCTTTCCATATTAAATATATTATTATTAGAAAATATTTAAATATTAAATATTCTATTTTATATCATGATTAATATTCTTATAAAATTTTATTATCTCTATACAGTGACATTTTCTTACTCATTCAGTCATTTGAATGTATTATTATTTTGGTCAGTTATACAACCAATGTGAACAATTCACAATGATTATATAGTGAATGATTGAGGAATTTTATGAACTAGTAATATTTTGTAATAATTATTAATTTATTATATATTAATAATTATGTAATGGTTATATATACATATATGTTAAAAAAATATTCTTTCTATGAAATCGAAACTTATAAAAAATGGAATGTTTAATAATTCATTATGAATCATCACCAAAAGTTTATTGAAATGTATTTGGGAATATAGAATAATATAAAATACATAAATAAAATTATTATTATCATTTTTTTTGTGATGAATCCATTTTATTTATAAATGGACACAAACTATTGAATCAAAAACTGTATATGAAATGGGAAAATAAACATATAAAAAACGTTTTTATAAATAATTGTTATTAAATTGGTTATTTGAAACTATAATTGAATGACACCATGTCATAAAAATATAAATATGGTTCTGATATTGATTTATAATAAATTTAAATTTTATATATCGAGATGTTTTATGACACCCTACTATGTGTTAATTTGATGTTAGGGAGTTCTTAACTCAATTTTATTGGGTTGTATCACTTATCTGTAGATTATGTTATTATAATATTCTATTTTTTTATTAAATATAATTAGTTGATATTTTATTTCCACGTTTTATGTGTATATAATTATGTTTCACATAATAACTTCATTTCATAATTCTTACTTCCAATGTTAATGTCTTTAACGAGGTTTCTTTTCTCAATTTCCCTTCCTAAGATATGATTCATATTAATAAATTGTTCTATTTTAGGTGGTTTTTATAATACCAATGAGTAAATTTTATAATTATATCTATTTATTTTAACATATTTTCAAATATATAAGTGGTTCTCTTAATTGGTTTTTGATTTAAATCTTGTGAACCCAAAAGGGTCTCTTTTCTTGATATTTCTTTTCTTGATAAAAATATCAATTAGTGCACCTATTTCTTTTTATATGGTGTAATACTAACTCATTATCATATTATATATTTAATATAATTATACTCATGTTAGTTTGAGTTACTTATAGAGTTATTTATTTTAAATGTGTTTTTGTTGTTAAAATCCATAAGGGGGTTTATTTTAAATCATTGCTTTAAAAGTTTTATATCCTTTTACAGAACTCTTTTCCCTAGATATCCATATTCATTATTTTGTATAAAAAAAATTCTATTATAAATACAAATTATTTATTAACTCCATTTTACTAGGTCTTATACTTTCTTTAAGAAAATAATATAAATTTTCTTAATGTTTTCTGCACGTGTCACTTCTGACACTCTTTTAAAAAGTTGAAGAAAGGTTGTTATAATGTTTTATATCTAAAAAATGTTCCCACAACTAGGTATTTTATTCATTATTAATATTACATTTTATTTTTTCATGTTTTTTAAATTAAAATATATTTCCCATTATTTTGATTATTTTTCATTTTTATAGGTTACCAAAAGGAAAGGGGTTTCTTTTTTGTTTTGAAAATATTATTTATAATGATTTAATAAAATTACCTTTCACTTTTGTCAATATAAATATTTATTTTTTATACTATTATTTGGATATGTTCTAAAGATAACATCCGTGCACATTATCTAGAAATCCTATGATTGATTTTTTATAAATCTTTTATGAAGCACATTTCTTTTCTATAAGTTAATTAAGATATGAAGGAATAATGTTTTTTTTGTATTTTTATGATCAAATAGATATCTTAAATGTGTTTTATTAATGTTATGGTTCTTATAAATTATACATGGTGATATATGGGTCTGATATAGCCCTCCAATTCATTGCGTAATTATTTATCCTTTAGGGAGAATATGTTGAAATTAACCTGGTAGGTCCCTCAATTATAAGGGTTCTGGTCACGGTGATTATAACGATAACATAGTAAGATAAATTCATTTTCTTGAGATGTTTTATATGCGTTTTAATAGTTTTTTCATGAAGAGTTTGGTTTCACATGGATCATTATTGTTGAATCATATGACATTTCTTTAGGTTTTTCCAAATCATTATGTTTTGAATCACTATTTATTAATTATTTTTTACTATGTACTAATATATTATAGTATACACATTTATTATGTTCACATAATAATATAACCATCCTAGTCTCCCTTATTATCAATGATTGTTCACTTCTATGTTTAAACATGCTGTTAATTTGAGCTCACACTTCTAATGTTTCTATTTATTGGGATTATGTACAATATTACTATATATGATATGATTAGAAGGGTATCACATGAGGATAATTTTATGGTAGATGTGGAAGAATTTATATAAAATAAGTCATCCTTAGTATAGTAGGAAAAAATTCCATTATATGAGAAATATATTGGTTATGATAGTTAAATGGTTTTTCTAGTTCTATAAAACATTAAAAATAAAAGTCCATTTGTATATAAGTGACTCATTGTTTTTATTGATAATCTAATTTTGGACGGTTAAAATTGAGTAACCGATTTTAGTATAATAGCTATTATATATAGAATATGTTTTGAGGATCATATCAGTGACTATGGGTCGAGGGAATCATATCACAAGACATTCAATGTATTCCTTTAAAAACTGATTAACAATAATAAGTATTCACATAATTTAAAGAATCTTATTTGATTAAAATTGTTGATATATCAAAGAAATATCAATATATTCTTATTATGAAAAAAAATTCATTTCCTAGTACACACTATGATAGATATGTTGATATATCGGGTTAAATTTCATCTTTAATAAATTCTATCTTATGGATAACCTAAAATATTTTCATCAGTGATAGATAATTGAAATTCTATCAATACAATTTATTTAAGTGGAAATGTAACAGTATAATATTTTAGTAAGTATTCCCCTTTAATAATGTTTTTAATCAATAATTTATTTCACAGATAACCCAAAACATAAAAAACCACAACAAATATTAATGAATTTGAATTCTACAACATGATATAAACAATATTACATTATATATATATACAATAATAAATATCCTGAAGAAAATCATTATAGGAATAAAACCATAAATATAATAAAAGAGAAGAAACATAAAATAATTATCCTTAATGTTTTCCATGATGATCGTAACCTCTATTACCATTATGGAAATAATGATAAGAAATAGTTATATTATAGCTAAATTTATAGAGAAGATAATGAACATGAGGAATGATTTTAGTGATGTATATCAGGTTATATACAAGCATAAAATCCCACCATTATAAATATGGTCAGTGGGAACATGGTTGTTAGCATATGGTTTCTTGATATACAGGTATTTGTTTTGTATATATAACTTTTGAGTTCTTAGTAACTAAATTAAAATAATATATTGTACATATAATAAAGATGAAAAAATTAAAATATTTAATTAAAAAATTTATTTTCTTGTGTTACATATTATTATTATTATTTCTGTATGATATGAATTATTTTAATAATTCGATGAAATATTTTTATATCAATGGATTGATGAAATTATATTTTAGGATATAAATAATTAGATTTTATGGTATTTGGTGTAGATTATTTAATATAAAATTGATATTTTTCAAAGAAATATTTTTTATACGATGTTTATTTAATAAATAATCTCTAAAAAAGAAGTATTTTTCAAAAACATATTGATTTTATAAAAAATAAAATATATTAACATGTATCTAAAAGTTATTACTTAGAATGTATTAAATATAAATTCACTTTATGCATAAAAGATATATGTTTCCTAAAATCTTACATATATTAAAATTAATTTTTATTATACTCAATAAATTGAGTATTATATAATGGTTTTCATATTTTTAATAAGAATATTCTAATTTGATACCGTGTACATATTCATTTTTTTAACATAAACAATAAGTTACTATGTTATTTCTCAAAAATTGTTTTTATGAAAACTATTTAATTTTTATCTAATTTAATTTATCATTTTTAATGAGTATCATACGATTTTTAAACATAAAAAATATATTAACACTCATTTAAATAGTAATTTATAATAATTAATAACAATAAAAAAACATAACGTGATAAACAACATTTATCTATAAAAACAATGTTTTCTATATCTGGAGTTTTAATTTCAATTATAATTTAACCAAATTTTAAATTTAATTAGATTAAATGGATTTTATTTTTTTAATCATCACATTGGAATTTGTTAATATGGCTTATATTATATTATTTGGGAAAACGATAATTTCCATAGTGAATATTCAATCAAGGTTAAAGAGTAAAAAGAGGTAATCTAGCATGGATCAAATTTTAGAAAATCTAGTTGAATATTGGACCCTCAAGAATACAAATTTTAGGTGGTAAATTCGTACCCCTTAGCCCCACCAACATTAATTCACATAAATATCTTTTGATTCCATGTTTACCATTCATCTACCTTTATATTACAAGGAAATATCCCTCTTTTTCAATTTTAATAGGATCTCCATTCGATCAAATTTAATAATCACTTATCAATTAAATTTACATTGAAACTATATGAATTTTCACTCCCCTATATCCTCCTTCCATTTTTGGAATCCCATGGTTACAAGAAAGTGTCCCAAATCCTCCATTACTATAAATTCATTCAAAACAAGATCCATGTCCTCATCATAAGTATTATCCACTCTCTGGCCTTTTCGTCTTCTTCATTCTCATCAACCCTCCACAAACCAATTCTATCCAAACTAATATAATTAAATAATTATAATTAGTATACTTAAATGACATTATATTTTTTGATAAACCATTATCCATCGTTTGCCTATCTATTTGAAAATGGAAACATCACTTATGTTATGTGTGGACTACCACCTCCATGAATGAAATATTTCATTGTTCAAAACTGTAGGACCCCAGGACACCCTGAGAGGGGAGGGGTGAATCAGGATGTCAACTATTTCTTTTAAAAACAAGGATCTTGTTCACATGTTGGTAGGAACTAGTTAAACCTATATGATGGATATGATCTGCAATGAAAAATTCACATACAAAGAGACGACACATAAATTTTTACTTGGTTCAACACTAAGGGCTACGTTCAAGAAGGATACACTGACAAGTTGCTGGTCATACCAAATTCCACTATTCTTCACTAGTTGTGGATTAAAAACGTTCAGGAATAGTCACTCTGTCCCAGGGTCATTGCCTTTACAACTGTTTAGGGATAGCCCACTGCGTCCCTCGGGTCACTTCCGTTGACTCCCCCTGGCTCACTACCTTTGGTGAAGTCCCATTCAGTTTATAGACATGAATTTATCTTCATTATCACTAATGAATACATCCTCTGTTGTATGTAGATGCTCTATTGAAGTCCAACTTCCACCCATAGACTAAAATCACTTTGCACCAAAGGTATCGCGCAAAATTCCATCTTTCGCACAGCCCCAAAAAGGATGACGAGCTTCAATCCACACTCGGTGCACTTCTCCAAGCCGACACACAATTTTTAAGGATGGAGTGAAAGTTCACCTCTACTACTTGAGCGACACTCACTTCCTCAACTTCAAACTTGCGCGACTCACACCCTTTGGTACCGAAACCAATTTTCGCGCGCAACTATGAACTATCACACTTCTTCAAATCCTGGCATGCAAGTTTCACCAAAGCACCTATGCAACACCTCATTCACCAACTCCAAAATTGGGTGACTCACACCCTTTCTCTCCCAAAACACCTTGGACACACAACAAACAACTGTCGTGCAACTTCAACTTGCACAAACCACCACCACTTACGTGACCACAACACCTGCGCGACAGGATCTCTGATTTTCTCTATGTCTGAACTTCATACCGAATGAGGTGGGGTCGACCTCTATTTATAGGAATTTGGATACCCTTAATGACAACATGCAAGTCATCCCTCAGTTTTCATGATTCGGCATGCAAGTCTCTGCCGTGCTTGTCACTTGCGTGACCAAACCCAAAACTTGCGGGACCCTTATTCATTTTCCATATTTTGATGTTCTGATCTTGAAAAATATATGGCGCGCATGTTTCCAAGCCTCCACGTAATCAGCGTGAAAGTCTCTTTTCCAAAAACAATTTTACCCATTTGTCAATTTTGAGGTCCAGAAATTTGGAAAACACCGAAAAATGGTGCCACCTTCAACACTGTAATCTACTTGAACTGTAAGACCACTTTTCTAGCACATATTCTTAACATCCATTGAGGATTGAAAAAAACACAAACATAATCCAATTCATTCAAAGAAACCATGGTTCCAACAATATCCCCCTTTGGGTTTGTTGAGAATCCGTAAATAAATTCAATTGAGTACCAACCACACGCAAAGAAAAAAATGCAAGAGTCAACTCAGCCAACACTCTATGTATACGTGAGTAATGCTCAGTGTATAAAACAAGATGGGAAGCATGAATTGAGATCCTGTGTTTTGTAATTTCTCAATGACGCCCAGGAACTTCTCTAAAATTTTCCCAAAAGAATTACATGTCCAAAGAATACCTTCTCATCTGAACACCGAATTGTCATCGTGATACCAAACATGACCTGAATTTATTCATTCCCCCCATTGGCAATAAACCCAATGATCAGTATTTTCTCATTGAACATATCAAAACACCCATAGATAGTATCTCCCCCATAAACCTGCATCATATCCACAAAAAGATTAAAAACAGTTAACATAACTAGGGATAGGGGTTTTGCATAACCTACCTAAGCACTGGGAGGTGGCTGAACACCAAGCTTAAACTGATGATTCTCAAGCACAGCCGATGATAGTGGCTTGGTCTGGATATCGGCCACTTTCTCATCAGTTCCCACATGATCCATTCTAATTACGCCTTGGTCAACTTTTTCTTTGATACAGTGATACCTGATTTCAATATGTTTTGTACGAGAATGTTGAACGAGATTCTTCATTAGATCAATTGTAGTCTTGTTATCATAGTTAATTACCATTGGTTGCTTCACCTCATCACCAATATCTGTTAGTTGTTTCTTCATCCATAACAGTTGAGTACATGCCTTTGTGGTAGAGATATACTCATCTTCAGCAGTACTAAGAGAAGAACTTTCTTGTTTCTTGCTCAACTAGCCAACACATTTAATCCCAATATAGAATGCTCCACCACTGGTGGACTTTCTGTCTACTACATCTCCAGCCCAGTCAGCATCAAAAAATGCTGATAATTCACTGTCTCTTCCTGTAGCAAAGTAGAAGCTAAAATTGTGAGTACCTTGAATATTCCTCATGATTATTTTTATTGCTGTCATATGTTCTTCCATTGGATTACTCTAAAAGCAGGCCGCTAAACAGGTTGCAAAGATAATATCTGGCTGTTTCGCTGTCAGGTACAATAGGCTTCCAATTATCATCCTGTACATAGTGGGTTCTACAGATGCCTTGTCCTCAAGCTTTCGATGTTTGGTGCCAACTAAAATTGGAGTTGATATTGGTTTGTAGTCATGAATAATAAACTTCTTCAGCAGCTCTCTTGGTTACATTTCATGAGAAATGAAGGTGTAATTCAGCCTTTGAATCACATACAGCACCAAGAAATATATGAGCTCCCCAATCATAGACATTTATAATTATGATTTCATGTGATTGGAAAACTCATCCACTGATTTCTGCCTGCTGCCACAAAATATAATGTCATAAATGTAGACTAGAACCATGAACTGACCTTTTGGATAATTCTTCACGTATAGATTGCGGTCTACTCCTCCTCTTTTTAATTCCAGCTTCTTGAGATATGAGTCCAGCCAGGAATACCATGCTCATGGTGCCTTCTTCAAACCATATAGAGGTTTCTTCAGTTTGCAGACCATTGTTTCATCAGTACCAAGAAGAAAACCCACTTGTTGTTTAATGTAGAATTCTTCTTTGAGTACACTATTCAAGAATGCTGTCTTTACATCCATTTGATATAATTTATATTTTATTTAGAGTGTTATGGAAAGGAAAATCCTGATTGACTCCAGTCTATCGACTGGAGCAATGGTTTCTTCAACATCAACGCCTTCAATCTGAGAGTATCCTTTACATACCAGTCCTTCCTTATTTCTAATAACACTTCCAGGCTCATCAAACTTGTTCTTGAAGATCCATTTTGTACCAATAACATTGTGACATTCGGGTATCTAGACAAGATCCCATGTCTGATTCTTGTCAATATGATCTAACTCTTCATTCATGTATATCACCCATGATTCATCCTTTGTAGCTTCTTCAAATGAGGATGGATCCACAACTGACAGAAATGCAGATTGTGTGTTATTCCTCATCCTCCAAGTTTGTGGGGGTGCATTCTTTCCCCTATTATGTGAGATGGATCAATCTCAGCCCTTCGATTTCTCCTGTGAGGTTTAGTTTCATTCTCTCCGACCATAGTTTCTCCTTTAGATTCTTCTGATTCAACATCATGATGCGACTGTTGAGTGTTTTGTATAGCTTCCTCTATTTCTGTATTTGTATTTTCTCCACGTTAATTTTCTTCCTCACTTTCATTCACATTAGCATATGACATCCTTGACGCATTTGTGATGATCTCTTCAATTATATTAACATCACTGCTTTCCACAATCCTTCCTAATCGCTTGTTGAAACACTTGTAGGCTTTGCTGTTCATTGAGTATCCAAGGAAAATTCCTTCATCTGCATTGTCTCCATAATTCCCTTGATTTCCTTATTTGTTTCTGATGAATAATTTACATCCAAAAACATGAAAGTATTTCAAATAGGGCTTCCATACATGCCATAAAAGTGTCTTCATCTCACCCATATAATGTCCTATTTGATTTTGAATATACACTTCTGCATTAACAACCTCTTTCTAGTAATTTCATGGAATATGACTCTCAATCAACATAGTTCGTGACATGTTGTTCACATGTCGATTCCTACATTCAACAACTCCATTTTATTGTGGAGTTCTCATAGAATCTACCTCATGTTGTATCCCATGCTTCTCCAGGTAATTTTCAAATTCAATTGATGTTTATTCTCCTCCGTTATCAGATCGCAACACTTTGATTGTCCGTCCAGTATCATTCTAGGCGATTCTCCACAATGTTTTCATGCAGTCAAGAAATTTTCATTTCATATGAATGACCATAAAATATGCCATTCTACCATAATCATATATGAAAAGGACAAAGTACCTTTCTTCATGAGTTCTGACAACATTTATCGGCCCGCATACATTTGTATGAATTAGATCAAGAAGATGAGATGCCCTTTTCCTCTTTGGCCGATATGAACCACAGACCAGCTTTCCACGAATGCAAGCATCACAAGACTTTTCATGCTCACGCTTCATGTTGGGAATGTCCCTGAAAATCCTCAATTTTGATATTTTCTCCATGTCTTGTTGATTGAAGTGTCCCAGTCTCCGATGCCATAATTTTTTTTCTTCTTCAATAGTCATGTAACAAACATTTTCTTTATTATCAACTTGATACAATTTTCCTTACGTTCTAAATCCCTTAATAAGTGAATTACCTGTCGTTCCCTTGATAGTGAAACCTTTCTGATTAAAAGTAACTATAAGTCCTAAGTCACAGAGTTGACTCACACAGAGTTGATTATGACGTAGGCCATCTACATAAAGGACTTCAGTCTTCTTTATCTCTCCATTAGCTAATTCAGTACTTCCACTACCTTTGATTTTCATATATCCATAATTTCCAAATCATACTATACCATCAACCATCCTTTTGATATCCGTTAACAGGACAACATTACCTATAATATGAGATAAACAAGCGCTATCCAGAATCCAGGTATTGTTTCTTTTTATAGCTTTGAGGGCCACCTCTACAAGTTTGGATTTCTCAATTTTCTTCCTTTATTTCCATGAGACATTGGAATGAGTATAGAGCACTGATGGCCTTTCAATTATCTCATCTGTGTATATTGGTTATTCATAGTCTAAGTCTTCTTCAAGAGGAGAAAACCTGTTTGTAAGAGAAACACTATCTTGTTGATGAGATTTGAATTGTCTTGAACTCCGGTACGAGGTGTCCATGTCCCCTCTCTGAAATAAATTAATTGCCTTATGAACAAAGTTAGAACAACGAAAAACATATCCATAGAAATTGGTTCTCCTATAAGATGGAGGATATAAAGTCAGTCTCCTTTGTTGATGTCCCAGATCTTCCCCATTCAGGTAGATCCTTGACTCCTCGAAATATGACATGGTATAGGCCAGATAGCCACAAACCTAACACTTCATGAGAGGAAATGTCTTCTCAGTTGAATTTCTCCTCATGCCTTCTTCCTTGGGAGAATTAATGGATTACCTATAATTTCTGAAAGTTTGAGGATAATTTTCAGTTCTTCATTTTTTTTGGATTGAGGCTTTATTTTTCTGCACTTCATCCAATGTTTCAACATGTCCAACATTCATCTTGTCTTTCATTTGGCTCTCTTTAGTTACAGCAGTTGATGTCTCAGCTTCATATCCAATTCCACTCTTTCCCATGCAAGCAGGTCTTTGATCACTCAAGATTTTTACAACACCATCTGAACCACACTTGGCTCTTTCTAGTAATTATGCATATGATAATCTTCCAAAATTATTTTTCTTCTTAACCTCATTTTTGGTTGGTTGGCATTCAATTTTACTCCTAAGAGTAACAACTTCTTCTTCAAGAACCTCAATAGTCTTAGAATTCTCTTCTAGTCTGGATGAAAGGTCATTTATGACTTTTGCTTTTTCTTCAATTATAAGCTTTAGTTACACAACATAATCTGTGCTTTCACATATTGAAGACTGAACTCTCACTAGTTCTTCTAGTCATTCAATTTCTTCTTCAAGCTCATCAACATATTCTGATGATTCTTTCACCATTTCCTTCCACTTATTGCATCTCTTAAATTTATTATTATGCTTGGAAAATGCATACTTAATTTGAATATTTGGATCACCATTAGGAGTAATCTTATTATCTCTACCTTTACCGATCGGGGGTTCTGAGTTTTCAATGGTATCCATCATGGAAGCATGGTTTCAAGTTTTAAATTCTGGTTCTTCTTCATCAGAGAATTCATTATCATCATCTTCCTCTTCACAAAAAAGCTATTCTTTGGTACTTTACTTATTGATTTTAAGTCCCCCTTTTTTTTAAAAACTTTTCTGAGGCTTCTCAATGTTTTTAGCATCGCTATTCTCATCATCGAGCTTTCTTAAGCACTAAGAGGCAATGTGACCACCTTTTCTATAACTAAAGAAAGCTAGAGGTAAATTCCCTTTGAATTTCCATTTTCCCTTCTGGAACTTATTTGAAATGAGAGAAAGAATTTCATTTTTCTTCATCATCATCACTATTACTATCTTTTGATATTTTCAGTTTCTCAATGGATTTGAATTCCATTTCCTTGCTCAATAGAGTCGTAGCATCTTCTTGTTTGACTCTCATTTCATATTCCAACAGGCTACTTAGTAGATCATACAAAGAATGTTTGGAAAGGTCTCTTTACTCAAGGGATAACACCTTTTCACTGTACAGGGGTGGAATTCTTCTCAGTATTTTCTTCACAATGTCAATGTCTTTGATTTCTTCTCTTAGGCCCCGAATTGCTCCAACCACTTCAGTAATTTGATTGAAGAAGGAGTTTGCATTCTCATCAGGATGCATCTTCAAATCATCGAATCTATTGTGCAAAACTTGTAGTTTAGACTCCTTCACTTTGTTATCTCCTTGATAAATATTTTCATGTTTATCCCATAGGGACTTTGCTGAGGTTCAACTCATCACTTTTAGATAGATCTGATTATAAAGGGCTGCGATGAGAGCATTCTGTGCTTTAGCATCTGCATCGAGAATTTTCCAATCTGCATCAGTCATAACCAGTCCTATTGGATCAGAAACATTTATACCTTGCACAGTAGAAAACAGAACATCCATTCCATGACATCTTAGATGAGATCTCATTTTTTTTTTCAAATCTAAAAATTACATCCATGAAAGAGGGGGACTCCCCTAACACTGGATAAATTTTCCATAAGGGAAAAGGATAGATCTAACACCAGAAACCTTCATCTGATACCACTTGTTGTACCCCAGGACACCCTAAAAGGGGAGTGGTGAATCAGGGTGTCAACGTTTTCTTTTAAAAACAATGATCTTGTTCCAACGTTGGTAGGAACTAGTTAAATCGGTATGATGGATATGATTAGCAATGAAAAATTCACATGCAAAGAGATGACACAGAAATTTTTACTTGGTTCACCGCTAAGGGCTACATCTAAGGAGTATATTCCAAAAAGTTTCCAGTCATACCAAATTCCACTATTCTTCTCTAGTTGTGGATTAAAAAGGTACGAGAACAGTCACTCTGTCCCAGGCTCACTGCCTTTACAATTGTTCTATGATAGCCCACTGCTTCCCTCAGGTCACTTCCATTGAATCCCCTGGCTTACTGCCTTTGGTGAAGTCCCACTCAGTTTATATACGTGAAAGTCTCTTCATCATCACTAATGAATACATCCTCTGTTGTATGTAGATGCTTTGTTGAAGTCCAACTTCCACCCGTAGACTAAACTCACTTTGCACCAATGGTATCGGGCAATCTTTCAGCTTTCGCGCAGCCCCAAAAGACCGATGAGCTTCAATCCACACCCGACGCGCTTCTCTAAGACGGTGCACAAGATTTATGGTTGTCACACTATTTCACCTCTAATACTTGTGCGACACTCACTTCCTCAACTTCAAACTTGCGCGAGTCACCCCCTTTTATACCCAAACTGATTTTGGTGTGCAACTATGAATTGTCGTGCTTCTTCAAGTCCATGTGTGGAAGTGTCACCAAAACATCTGTGTAACAACTCCTTCATCAACTTCAAACTTTGGAGACTCACACCCTTTATCTCCCAAAACACTTTGGACACGCATCAAAAAATTTCACTCAACTTCAACTTGCGCGACCCACCACCACTTGCGTGACCACAACACCGACGTGAGAGGAGCTCCGATTTTCTATAAGTTTGAACTTCATACCAAATGAGGAGTGGTATACCTCTATTTATAGGCATTTGGATACCCTACGCGATGGCGCACAAGTCTTCCCTTGGCGCGCAAGTCTCTACCATGCTAGTCACTTGCGCGACCAAACCCAAAACATGGGCGCCCCTTCTTCCTTTTCCATATTTTGATTGTATTATCTTTAAAAACATATGGCGTGAAAGTTTCCAAGCCTCCATGTAATCAGCACGCAAGTCCCTTTTCCAAAAAAAACTTTTCTCTATTTGTCAATTTTGACGTCTAGAAATTTGGAAAACACTAGAAAATAGTACCACCTTCAACATTGTTATCTTCTTGAACTGTAAGATCACTTTTCTGGCATATATTCTGAACATCCACTATGTATTGACAACAAAAACAAACATACTCCAATTCATTCAAAGATAACCATGGTTCCAAAAAATAACCACCTAACATAGATGGTTATAAGAATGTATTTAATGAATAAAATGTATATTTATGATGTTATTAATATTATTTCATGATATATTATTCATTTTATTTATATCTAACCTGTTATTAATATAACACCTTTTTTTAACATTTTCCAAAACAATCTCAACATTGATTACATATCCAGGACTCATAAGTAAAAATATCATATTATGAAATTATAATTTTATACATCACTATATAATATCTATTATTTTTCTTTAATTATGCTTGGAAATATTTACTTTATATCAAATAATGATCATATACATCAACATTGGGAAGTGTGGAAAATAATCAAAATCACTAATATCTAATGATGAAAATAAACAATAACTAGATACTAAATATATAATAAATTTCTCTAATAAAATTATATAAAATATTTTATATTTTAATAACATTATTAAATAAGTGATTATTATTGTTATGTTCTTTATAAATGTTTTTAGAGTGTGCCTGACCAAGAGAGAATCTATGATAAACATTTAATCGACTAAGCCTCCTTTTCCTTGAGTTATTTTTTCTCCCTTGACAATGTGATTATATGTTTATTATGTTTTTAAATTTATTTAATTTAAATGGAAAACTAAACTTATCTCTATGTACTATACATTTTCTCATAATAAAATTATTATATTATGTATTTCATTCTTATATAAAAATTGTTGTTGTCATGAAAAATTGACATCCTCTCTAATAGGACTTTTCACTTCCAAGTCCATATTAATTATTTCACAAAATGTTTTCATTTATTATTTTGAATAAAAAATATGCATTACCACATGTTATATTATTATTCGTCTTTAACACATATTAAATTAATTTTATAAAATCATTTTTATGATGTGGGTTTCAATAATATTATTTTAAAATATTAAAAATACATTCCATTTCAAATTCATATATTTTATATTCCCCTAAAAATTACCTATAGATAACCTATATAAATTTTCAAGGATCTATTAGTTCGATATATTTAAAAATTATTTTTAAAAAATATTCATGCCAACTTATGGAAAAAATATTTTTCAAAGTGACCCATATCTTCAACTTTTACAAAAGTGGTCATAAATATTTTATAATAACCCTTTTTGAAATTAATTTCCATTATATTGTTTATATAAAAGAGATAAATCTACTATGGTGGTATGTATCAAGAGTCACCCTCTAAAATGAAGTTTTAAAAAATTCCATTGGAATGATTTTTTTCTATGAACTGATTTAACTCACGAATATATATTTCTTGATACCACATGGAAATGTTACAAATCACATATGTCTTACATGGGTTGTTAATGGTATGATATATGATTTATTTTATATTTAAAACATCTGTATGTATTAATGTTATTTGATGTATAGTTTCCAATATAGTCCTCTAATTCAATGGTTAAGGGTTTATATATTATGTGATAATTATTTTGGTATGGATGTGATTATGGTTATAAATGTTCGCAATATTTGTGTGTAAAAATCATTGTAGTTAGATACATCTATATGAATTGTGCATAGACATTATAATGGATTTATATATTCACAAGACAATTAATTCAACTGATGGTGAGTAGTTATGTTTATAGTTTTAGATTATCCTATGTTTTATTATAACACATTTCTATGTTATATGCATATGCAATGGTCTATAGAATGTTATCAATGTCCCAAGATTCATCACTATTATTCCATGTTGTATATTTTTTATTTTATTTTAAATATACTTTTATTATATAGACAAATATTATTACTTTAAATTCTTTTGATCAGGTATTTCTTCGATGGTCATGTTTCCCCATGCTTATGAATTAACCATTAACTACATGTTGATAATTTTTCCCTTTGATAAGTATTTGATATCTTATGATTTATATGTGTTACATTTTATTTTTGGCCATATAGATCTTGATTACAATGAGAATGATCATGGTCTTGGTAATACCAGTTTTGATAAAAAGTAGTAAGGTGTTTAAACTATACTAAGAAGTGTCATTATATGAATGTGCTTCTAAATGATTACATGAATGACGGGATGAAACAAGACTATTACAAAAAGGGTGTGGTTTAATCTTTTGCAACTAATTTGGTATATTTTTCTCCATAAGGGGAATAATTAACAAACAAAATAATTATTTTTTTAGATTATGCTAATGAATTTTTTTTATTTAGGTTCTAAACATTATTTTATGTATGAGATATTTACTGGTGAAATGAGAATTTACCCTCATGAAAATAAGTGATAAATTGTTGTAAAAACACCTACAGGTGGTATTTATTCAACAAGAATATTTAATGAATTTTATGTCATTTTATAAAAAAGGGTTTCCAGTGAAAAGTTTATTTGCATTCCCATTTTTTAAATTGATTCTATTTTGGGTATGGATTGGATTTCAATTTAACAGGATAATATTGATTTCATAGATAATGAATTTAATTTCTGAAATTAGTTGTTTTTGTTAATAATAATCAATTCATACCTTTAATAGAAAATCAAGATGTTGAGAAACTATTAAGAGGTATAAATGAATGTTAACTAGCTCATGTTGTTGAAAATAAGGGAACTATATAGAATATTTATGTTCCTATAGTAAACGAATATACTGATTCTTCCCTAATGAGTTACATGGTATTGAAAATATTCCAGTAGTTGAGTTTACTATTTATTGTGTTCCTCATGCAAAGCTAATTTCCAACCCTTCTGTCAAAAGTCTCATGTAAACTTCATGATTTAAAAAGTTATTTGGAGGAGTTTCTTTGTGAAGGATTCATTAATCGTATCACTTCCCCACGAGGTGATCCTATTTTTTTTTTAAAAAATAAATTTACTTCCATGTGGATTTAGATTGATTATACAGAATTTAATTACATTACCTCAAATAATAAGTATTTTTTTACTCAGATCGATGACTTATTTGATCAGTTTAAGGGAACTTAGTTTTTTTCAAAGGTTGATCTTAGGTCTAGGTACCATTAGGTGATGGTGAAGAATGATTATATCCATAAGAAACCATTTCATCCTATGTATGAGCTTTATGAGTTTATAGATATTCCCTTTGGGATAATAAATACTCTATAAACATACATGGATATTGTGAACAGAGATTTCCAGGTTCATTTTTATATGTTTATGGTTATGTTTATTAATGATATTTATTATTATTATAAAAATTATTATTATCATGAATAACATCTATGAATTGTTCTATAAACCGTGAAATAAATGAATTTTTATTGAGAATTATTTGAATGTTCTTGTTTGTTTCATCAGATTTCATTACATACATATATCATAAATAAAAGTATCATATTTATTGATCCTAATAAAACAAAAGTGGTTGATGAATGGCCAAAACCTAAAAATGTGACTTAGATTTATAGTTTTTCTGGATTAGTATGCTCTTACTAGCAGTTTGTAGAACGAATTTCCATGGTAATCTATCCCAATAACTAAGTAAACATGAAAAGGAGTTACAGAAAATATTGAAAATGGAATGAAATGAATGTTTCTAGTAATTGAAAATAGAATTATTGAATGATCCAGTTTGGTCCCCCCAAATAAGAAATGGTGCATTTTTTTATCTATTGTTGTAATTATTGAAGGGAATCCGTTGTGTTTTAATACAGAATAATCGATAAATTTCATATTCATCATTTTAAATGAAACCACATGAAAAAAAGTATCTCCAAAATGACCATGAGCTGGAGGTTGTAGTTTTTCTTTATGAATTCGGAGATATCATTTATATAGTGTAAAATTTTAAATATATACTCATCCTAAACTCACAAAATATGTATTCACTCAAAAATAATTGAACATGAGAAAGAGGATATGGGTGGATTTGATAAGGTAATAAAACATCACAATTCATTACATATAGTTATAGAAAATATATTAGGTGATGCATTGAGATACATAAATAATTTTTCATTAGTTATACAGCATATGGAACATGATTGTTTGGTTAATGATTTGATGATTGTTGGATTAAAAATTGTGCATATAGTAAATCCCTATATTTTTTATTAGGGGTTAGTATAATATTATATATATGATATGATTAATCAATCTTAGAAAGAATAAAATGTTTTACATGATGATTTAGAATTGATTATGAAATGTAATTTTTTGGTATTTAATATTAAAACAGTTGTTGTTTTGAGATTCATTAAAAGGTTATGTGTTACATGGGACTCCCAATAGAAGAAATAATAATTGATTAGGGATTATATAACTCTATTTTTATTCATAACTAAATTATAAAAATATACATATACCTTTATTAATATTTCTGGAGGTATGGAAAGAAGAAATATATTTCTGATTTTAATTATATATTTTTATATTTTCAATAGGGTAAATCCGAAAAAAACAAATGATGGAGATACTTTTTACATTTAAAATTATAGAATTGAAATGAGAGAATATATCAATGGATTTCATGGTTGGATTACTAAATAAATGTCAAGGTAATAATGTGATATGGGTAATTGTTATCAATTAAATAAATATGCTCATTTTCTTTCCATTCAAGAAAATTAGTATTTGGATCAACATTCCTAAATTTATGATAATGTGATAATAAGAATACATAGAGTCACATCCTATATTATATCTGTCCATGACTCTTGATTTAGCTCAAATTTTTGGAAATGTCATAAAAAGTCATTGGGTACTAAATTAAATTTCACTACAACCATTCATCCTCAATTTGATGGAAAGTTATATAAAATGATTTATAATTTGAAGGATAATATTTAATATATTTCATTATATTATCATGTAATTTGGGATAGAGATCATTCTTTTGTGGATAATTCTTATAATAATAGTTATAATTCTAGTGTATAAATGGATCCTTTTGAGGAAATATTTGGAATGTGGGGTCAAACTACTGCTTGTTAAGATGAAGTTATTGAAATAAAATAATTGGAACCAGAATTAGAACATGAAATTTTTAAGAAGGAGAAATGATTCTATATTCCATAATTACATCCCAGATCAGGAAGAAAATTTATCTATATAACTAGAGGAAATATCGTTTTTTGAGTTATGAGATCTTATTTTTGGTAATGTATCACTATGGAAAAGTGTTATGAATTCTGGTAAATAGGTAAAGTTAATAATATGTTTCCTTGAAACATAATAAATTTTAGATTATTTTTTTTCATTTTCCTTTTAATATTCCTTCCAACTAATTTTATCTTTTTTACATGATGTATTTCATGTTTTGTGGCTAAGAAAATATGGGTCTAATGTATCTGAATTTTTGATTTTTGATGTAGTTCAGTTTGAAGAAAAACATTTGAATGAGGAACAATAGATATAGATTCATGAGCATATAAATAATTTGGTTGGGAATAAAATTTTTTCTAGGATAAGGTTTTTGGGAAGACCATATAATTGAATAAGTAACATTGAATTAGAAAATTCTATAAACCAAAAATATCCCCACTTTTTTAATTAATGAATAAAATTACAAGGATACAATTTTAAAAAGGGGTAGGAATATAAAAACCTATTAAAGTCTATGTTAAATCATTTTAATTTGTTATTAATATACATTAATTATATTTTATATAGTTAAAATCATAATAATAATAATTTTTAATTTTTTATCTAAAAGTAAAAATGCTTTATTTATATCCATTTTTTTATTATTTATATTGTTTTATTTATAATATTGAATTTAAAATTATGGAATTTTGATAAAAAATTTGAACTACATTTTTTTAATTTTCTTCCCAAAATTATTTTAAGAAATATTTTGAGAATATTCTAAAGAGCGTTATTTTTTAATGAATAGTGACAAAAATTTATTATAATTGAAAATTTTCCATACATTTCTAAAATTTACAATGTTTCATTTTTCTAAAATGGGTTAGTAGTAAACTTAGTTCTATTATATTAATATTTATATAATTATAGTATTTTCAAATAATTTCAAAATTTAATTTTCTATATAATTATTTTTTACTTAAAAATAGATTTTTCTAAACAAACTATTCTCATAACATTTATTTAGTTTAATATTAAATTAAATTCTTCTAATTTTAATAATTTAATTTGATAAAATTAATTCTATATTTACAATAACCCTAATTAATATTATTTAAAAATTAAAATTTTTGTTATAATAAATACTAAATATAATATTTTTACTATAGATAAGGTTAAAATTGGTTTACTAATGGGTTAAAATTATGTCAAAATGTTTAAAATTTAATATTAACTTGTTCAATTCATATTTTATAGAAATATTTAGACCATATATCAATTAATAATTTTAAACACTCCATTTTGAAGTGATTCGGATTGAGTAAGACATTAATATATTTTTTTCTCCCCCAAAATTAAAAATGACACCTCATATCTTATCATATATACACTTAAAGAGACTTTTTATTCAGTTAATTCCTACCCTAATACCTTTCTTACATCCCTAAACTTGTCATAGATTCCCTAGTTGGTTCAAAAATCATCCTAGGAAGGATTTAGGTATCATCCAAAAGAGGTTTTCCAATGAAAAATTATATTTATTAACAATGTATTTGCATTTTATTTCCTATTAAAAAATCATAAATTTTTTTTCAAACATGATAAAATAATAAAAAAAATATTCCACTTAATTATATTTTTTATTTTAATGTAATAACATATTTAATTATCCCTTTTCCATCAAATGGGAAACAAAACCATCATTTGTGTGTACAATGACCTACCACCTCACGACCAGATGTAATTAATTTTTCATCACTACCTCTCATGTTTGGTTATAATTATTGATATAATGTATATATATCATATGCATAAAATATTTATCCTTATTGGAATATAATATATCATATAATTTCGTACCTTTCCATAAGTTGAATGTTGATAAAAAATTTTGTGTGTGCTTGCTGATTACAACCTCAATGAAGTGATGTGATTAATTTTTCATGACCACGTCGCATTGATATTATAAACAAGTTAATTCAAATAATTAATATTATATTTATGATATAGTCATAATTAATATAATTTAATATTATATTTACCTTCTTTTAGTCATTCACTTTGAAAAATGAAAATTATACTTTTGTGTCTCTACAACCTACCGCCTCTAAGATTCTAACATAAATAATTTTTTCTTAACCATCATTCATGATAGGTTGTAAAATTATAATTAATATGTAGAAAATATAATTAAGTAATTATTATTATTTTTTAGATGATATAATAATGATCTCTTTGACCACGGTAAAATTAATTATGTGATTTTTAACATATGAGACAAATATCGTCAAAACCATCTGACATGAGCTTAGTTGATTAAGTAATTATATATAACATGTTAATAAATAAAATAAAATGAATAATAAAATAGAAAAATGTTACTATATATTTAAATAAATAACATATTTTTTTATTTTAGAAGATAAATAATACACTTGATGAGTCAGACTCGAGGTAAAAAACACTTGACCTTAAAAACCTCATTGTAAATGTTTTAAATATTTATTTTCTATAAAACATTCACCAATGTCCATAATATTAAAATAATTTTTGGGATAAATTTATTTGGAAAAAAATGAATTATATATTACATTTTCTATCAACATTGATAAGATTTCAAAAAATTTCAAAAAGTAATATTTTTACTTATTTTATTCATAATGTTTAGATGAAAAAGTAAAAAATGTAATATTTTATTTTATACAGTGTAAACGACTATTCCTACCACTATAACTGCAAATTGATGTCTGAATTCCATGATAAGGTTTAATTTTTTCTTCAAATGGAACTATATATCCCTTTCTCTAGGTGTTTTGAAAAAGGTTATTAAATGTAATCAATATTTCGATATTTATAGATTTTTTTATTTGTGAAAAAATTATATTTATGAGTATAATAATAGAAATTCAAGAATTCCTGTATTGTGATTTTGTTCTGATTCTTAGGAATTGTTTTTGAGTATGGGTGAGCCTGATATTTCTCATGAAGATAGGTGATCCCAATATATCTCATAACGATGGGTAAGATCAATATTTTTCATTGATACATTGGGAAAAGGTATGGAATTAACTAGTTAGTTTTCTCCAAAAATATTATTTGAATGTACTAGGTAGGATATTAAATTTGTAAGAAGGATTATAAGAGTTATATGAAATTTATGTTTCAATATACCAACATAAATTATCATTTCATGATATGCATTTTCACAAAAATATGATGATATCATATGTTAATATAATGAACATATGTTTAAAGGGATATTTATGCTACTTTTTAAGGGTGAAATAAATAAATTTCTTAGAGTTGTTTATGATTTCAAAGAAAAATTTACGTGTTTTATTTTTTTTCTTTAATATTTATTTTCAAATGTTTTATTAAAATATTTTGGGAGATAAGTTGATTTATTGGGTATGAAAATATTATTTTTAACCCAAATTGTATTTCAAATCATCTATTTTTTAATGTGTATTTATGAGAAAACATGTTTCTTTATTTCTTTTTATATTAACATTTAAATGTTTTTGTGCTCGTCCCATATTTTCAAATTTTCATCATAGTTTTTAATGATGATTAAGGACAAGGATGAGGTCAACATTAATACCATTAAGATATTTCATTAATGTAATATTTTTTTATTTTAAAGATTTTGTATTGGGGAAGGAGTATACTGAGTAGTATTTTCCACTTTATGATGTAATATTTATTTATGTATGGGTGATGATATATTTTTATAAAAATTGAATCCTTAAATATTTACAACAATTCAAGGAAATTAGTTCTTTTATAAAGAATTAATTTTACATATTTTATATTGTTAGGCCCTTATAAAAAGTGTATAACTTTAGGGAATCATATTAAATAAACAATTTATAATTCACTTTTATGAGTATTATAATGGAAGTACAATAATTCATGTATTGTGATTCTGTTTTGATTCTTAGGAATTTTTTATGAGGATGGTTGAGCCTGATATTTAACATGGAGATAGGTGATCCCAATATATCACATAATGATGGGAAAGCTCAATAATTTTCTCTGATGCATTGGGTAAAGAATTAACTAGTTATGTTTCTCTAAAAATATTATTGGAATTTTCCAGGTAGGATATTCAATTTGTAAGAGTGATTATAAGAGTGATTTGAAATTTATGTGTCAATTTAAATACATTATTTATCATTTCATGATATTCTTTTTTGACATAAATATTATGATATGAAAAGTAAATGTAATGAGATTATGGTTAAAGGGAAGTTTATACTACTTCATAAGGGTGAAATGAAAAATTATTTTAGAGTGGTTTGTGATTTCAAAGAAACATTTATGAGTTTTATTTTACCTTTAATATTTATTTTAAAATGTTTTATGAGAATATTTTGGAAGAAAATTTGATTTATTGGGTTTAAAAATACTTATTTTTATCCTCAATAGTATTTCATAAAAGATACTTTTTAAAGAGTATATACAGGAAAACATATTTTTTATTTCATTTTTTATGTACCTTATAATGTTTTTTTGTGCTCGTCCAACATTTTTATATTTTCTTCAGAGTATTTTAGCGTTGAGTTATGAAAATGATTATTTTAATATTAATACTATGAAGATATGTCATTAATGTGATTTTTTTTATTTAAATGTTTTATATTAAGAAGGAGTATATTGAGTAGTATTTTCCACATTATGTGGTGATATTTATTTATGTAAGGGTGATGATATGTATTTTTTTATAATTTAATCCTAAAATATTTACAACAATGAAAGGGAATTAATTATTTTCTAAAGAATTAATTTTACATATTGTTTATGGTTAGGTCCTTAGTGTATAACTTTATGGATCCATATTAAATAAAAAAATTATAATTCATTTAAAACTACCTAAATTGAGTAGTTAAAACCCAAATATAAGTTTCCAAAGAAGAATTGGAATACGGTGTGTGTGTGTGTGAAAAATAAAATCCACTAACAAAATCATGTTAAATATGAGAGATAGTTTTCTAATCATTATTTTACACCTAGGATATTACAATTAGTATCAGGGTATTCCTACAATGAGGATGGATGAATCCTTGTTTAGTAAAACTCATTTACTTTATTTAATGTATTTGAAATGGATTTAGAGAAATATTATGTGGCTGAAAATTTATTTGAAGATAATAATTTTTAAAGGAATACTTGAGTCAAATAAAAATTAGATATATAAAATATAATTTATTTTATAATTTAAATCAAAAAAGTATGAAACTGAAATGAATTTTAGGATCATAAGAGAGAGGAACTTCATAATTTTTTAATTATCTCTAATAGATTTAGTTTATTCCCTCTCACATAAACTATAATGACCATGTTGTAAAACATTAAAATAAGTGTTTTCTTATTGAATATTTTTTTATAGAAGTTATGTAAGGACAATTAATTATTCCTGTGTAGTGGAAGATATTTTCAATAATTTCATATCATTTTTAGTTACTAATTAGTATAATTGTTTCAATTTTCTTATAAATAGTTATCAATATTATAAGATTTTTTTTTTGAAATTTTAGGTTCTTAATTATTATAATCACCATAAATTGATGAATTTCATTAGTAAAATGATTTTATGTGAATTAATGATAATGTTAAATCATTTGATTAAATTTTACTGTAAATATATATAGGGGATGTAGTTTTCTTTCATTAAATAGTGACTTTCAAAGACTTCATAAGAATAAAATCTATAGGACTAGAAAATTTTATTATCCCATCATAGTTTCTATGGGAGATAAGGTAAGTTTCACCCGTCAAAGACCGCATTCATCCACAACAAAAAATGTTTTACACATCAAAAATAGATAGTACCTAACCATCAAAAGGAAGAAAACCCCAATGATTCCATGTAATAAACCATAAGAATGAGTACTAATTATAACTATGTCGCATGGTCACACATAACAAAAATTCTTTTCTAACACTTTCTACATGGATTAAATGGGATGTTAAAAAAATTACACCACTACCTAATGAACTAGAGAAAACATTAAACTACATCTAATGTGATGGAAATCATTATAATATGTTTTAGATGATTTTTTAACATCAATTTGATAGGATATAGATAATATTAATGGATTTTAATAACTAATGGTGACGTTCTACCTCACTAACACATCATGAGATAGTATCCCACATTTTGTCCACTTTCCAACCATAATTTTGATTATAAAAATAATATTGAATCGTACTCAATTACCACTTTGGAATGCAATGAATTAATAATTTATAAACTATCATGTTTCTAATGTTACTTATGATTTTTTTTCAAATTTTCCATATTAAATTTGTAAATTTTATAAATGACTGGTTAATGTTTGGTCCTCATGAGTTCTTTGGAACTTTTGGGATGTTTTGGAAGTAATCTAGAGGGAACAGAATTAGTGTATATATTGGAGAGACCGTAGAGATTCACTAGGTTATTGTGTGTAATATGACATTAGAGATAATGTCATTTGAATAGTTAGTCCACAAATTTGTAAACCGTACATACGAGTTCTATGACCTATCTTGGATTTCGAAATTGGTTCTCACATAGCGTGACTATGTATTGTAAATAATGTTCACAAATGATGTATCTAGTATTAATTAATCCAAAAATTATAATATTAAACTAAAACCTCCCAAAAACCCCTCATTATTCCTCATATGGTTAAGGCTCTATATCATGGAGAATAATTTGTGATATTTTAGGGATTATTTTACATTTGGAATTCATTTTTATCAAATATTAGAATCTTGGATTAAAGAATCATATGATATGAACTCATATCCATTATATTTTTCTCAATTAAACTTTCATATTTGTGATACATTGATTATAGAATAATTAATTGTGGATTTGGTGCATTTGGATTAACATGGGTGGGTTTTCTTAGAAATTAGACTCTATTATATTTGAGGTTGGAATTCCTTACCATGTTATAGATTTTATGTAATTATTTTTATTTAATGTGAATGTGGGTGAACTTTTAGATTAAGGATAACCTTTTTGTGTTATGTAAATGGAATTTTGGTGCAATTTTATCCCAATGGGAACCTTTTGTGTGATTTTATTAGCATATGGGTGTGTTTATAGCCCATGATAACTATTCTATATGGATAGAATAGCATATGGGTGTATGTGTATCCTTATGAAAACATTGGTATTTTCTTGAAGTGATGATGTGGGACATTGGGTTGATTATATATTAGTTATCCATAAGTATATATTTGAGTCATTGGCAAAAGAAAATTATTTTCATAATGCAAAAAATAGGTTGATAGGGGTCATCTCACTTGACTTGCTTCTTTCTAGATCCTCTCACTTAAACTAATTCACATAAAATATTTCATTTGATGTTTTTATTATTTCATGAAAACAATAATGAATTTGGGTTATATTTAATTTATAAAATTATGTAATTACATGAAATAGGAAAATTTAAACATAACCTTACATGAAATCATTACATAATGAAATTATAACTAAATAAATAGGTCTTATGTTTTCTTTTTTGGGTTCCATCATTATTATTCATTATTTTTTTAATTTTAGTTTGATAATATAATCATGAAATCTCATGATGAAATAATATCATTTTTTTGGTGTTTTTGAAATATATAATTCCTCTAGAAATCTAAATTCCACCACCTTCTGTAATCAAGGTTGATAGCACACCTCCATCAAGATTATGACTTCTTCCAAGACTCAGATCCATCATATGTAATCTAATCTATTGATCATTTAAAATTCATTGGTGAATAAATAATAAATGGAAGTCATAGAATATAAATAAAATAAAAGAATATAAATAAATTTAATTTTCATGTAATCGAAGAAAATTTCCACACCCATATGTGCCACTCACATACAGAAGAAACCTAAAATAAATATTAAGTAAGAATTCCATAACATAGTAACATCCCTGAGGCCAAGCCTTTGGTTATCTCATTATTGTTGAGGGTATGATATCACTTTGTTTTTTAAAAACAGGAGTATAATAATTATTATTAATAAAAATAGAAAAATAATGAGGATGAAAAAAGAATAAAGAGAAAATAGACATACGATATCACAAAAATAAAAAACAGATTATAGGGAGAGGGGAAGAATAAAAATAAAATAAAATGAAATGAATAAAAATATTTTTTTTGATTAAATAAGAAACTTAGAATAATATGAATAATAATATGAAATGGGGGGAACCACTTTTATTATGAAAAATAGTTCTTGGATTATATTTAAGGAAATAAACATTATAAAAAATGAAAATAAAAAAATAAAATAAAATAAAATAAATGAAGAAAAAAGAATCTTGGAAGATAACTCCGGTGAAATCCCTTTAGGGACACAGTCTATGTGGAAATGGGTGAGGAATTATATCATAGGTAATGGTAGGTTTATCTTTGGTCCACATCAGCCTTCTTCGTTTCATGAATACCTAGGTTCTAGTTTTAATTAGGATGACAAAATTTATATCAAGGATTCTGAGGTTTTGAGATTTTAATTGTGTAAGAGTTCCTCATTGGAAATCTTTCATGATATCATGAAGACTCCCTCCCATGGAAGGATTTCATGGCTTCATATCCATGTAAAAGAAGCTGTTCTTCAGTAGTGATTTTCATCGTGTTCCAGGGATGTGGAATCTGTGGTCTCCTCTTCCTATACCCCTATACCATTTAAATAAGATAAAAACTGTTGAAAATAGTTGCATGGGAGTCATCTAAGGTTTTTGAGTTAATATGCGGTGTTCATTGGCCAGGGTAGTTATTAGGAGCTCAAGCTCTAGCTTCTGTAGTAGTGGAAATGGTGGATTTTGAGTGTTGTAGTTGACACTAATGTCATGGATGAAGGTAGTGGAGACAAAGATTGGCAGCATGGGTAGCATGTTTTGTCCAAGAACATGATATCAATATTCTAAATCATGAACAGTAACACTGACTTTTCCATACCACATTGAAACACACTAGTGGGGACCTGATTTTTCATAATACAAAGTTTGGCCGCACAATCCAAATCACCAATAGTGGGGATAGGTTCCGACATACCACATGCAAACATCTACATAAAATCTACACCACATATAGCCCACGTGGACCTTTGGTCCCACTACGATTCTCATGGTCTACCACACATGCTTAATTCCCCCATGAATCCACCTTGTGTGGGATCTCCTATAACCCTATATTCCTGGCCTACCCATAGGGTAGGGATAAGTGGATGTGGTGGCTATGGTTGAGGGATTGCTATTGTTGGAACCTTATTTTGGAACACCTAATAACATAAATACTTAATAAAATTTAAAAATAATATAAAAATAAATTCCAAATTTCTATTTCATAAAAATTTAATCTTTTTAGAAAATTTTAATTCTTTATTTGAAATTGACCATATTTTAATTAACAATTTTAAAATCATGGGTATTAAGATCCAAAATCCGTTTGAAACTATTTTAAATTGTTTAAAAATATGAATAAAATTTTTCTATGTCAAATAGCCTAAAAATTAAACCCTGATTTTCCTTGAGTATTAAATCTTATAATTGAATTTCGAGAGAACCAATGTTATCATTATTAAAATTTTAAAGAAATAAAATAAAATAACGATCATTTTCAAAAAAAAATCAAAATTAAACATAAAATTTCAATTAAATTCCGCACTTTTCAAAGAATCGATAAAAATGAAGTATTTTATTTTTCCCCATTTTCAATTGGTGGAACTTCTTTATTCATCCATTATTGTTCCTAAATTTAATATTATTAGACATTAAATAGCATTATTTACCTAACCTTAAATCTTTTCAATCATCACTCATGATAAAAATTAAAGTAGAATATTGACCATATCAAGAGAACATGTTACCTATCAATGATCTTATAAAGGAAGTACTTTCTCTAATCAATAATTAAAACACACATAAAATCAAGATAGATTTTTAATAAAGGTTTATATGACTCTCAGGGTGAAGGTTGTTAATAATAGATGTTTAAAATTGAAGGCTCAAAGAGGGAATTTATCACATAAAGTTTAATTCATGATATCAAATGTAAATGTGTAATGATAATAACCATTAAAATTATAAAAACTCCAACTTTTACCAAACTCAATGTATGTCCATGATAAGAGTAATGAAAAATGAATGATTTGTGAACCCTCTTGAATTTTTCTTTACTGTTGTAATATTTTTCAAGGGAATTTGTTCAAAAAAATTTATCTTTTGAATGTTTTGCATTGAATGAATCTCAAACCCACAACCTAACCACATATTATAAAAATCATCATTCATAGGATGATAAATTTTTTATTCTTCTATGTCACAAATGATTCCTAATTTTCATAATTGTTTTATTCAAAATGGTAAAATAATAATGTACTATTTATGAATAAAAACATTTCTCGATAACCCCAATTGGTTCCCCCAATCTTTTAATTACAATTAATTCTATCCCTTTTACCATGATGTTCACAACCCCCAAACGTCATATTTAGAATATCATGAAAATAATAAGAGGAGGGTAGGAATGGATAAACATTTCATGAAACATGGATCTGTAATAAAAAGGCGATTCATGGTCTCTATGGGATAAACAATTATTACTGTAAAAGTGGTATTTAAGGATAAGGTATATTCAAAATATGCATCAATTATTTTCAATGTGTTATTCTGTAGTCATAGCTTTGATAAGTTCAAACTCAACTTTGGTTGGTGGCATGTCCCAATAACACTGAATAAATTTTCTCACGATTAAATAGTATGTTCTTGGTCTATAAATCCTCTTGATAATGGAATATTTGGTATTAGAAAATAACTAAAGTTATTACTAATAATAACAATTCAATTCAGATAAATTTTATAAATTCAAAGAATAAAAAATGATTTGTAAATTTCATTGACAAGGATCAATTAATTACAATAAATCATGATTCCTCGTTTTTATATCCATGATTCAAATTAATTATTTAATTATCCATTTGAATCGTTCGATATGATTGAAAATAAAATCTAAAACATGGAATCATAAGATCCCTGAGAAAAAATTGTCTTCAATATAAGTTATCTAAATCATGAATTCAAGTATGGGCATGCAATTTTTAGTTGAAATCTGTAAACATTTGTTCAGAAGAAAAAATTTAGCGATTTTAAAAGATATGAAATAAAAGTAAAATACATTTCTCAGGATGCATATCACTCTTATACCACTATTTAAGGTATTTCCTATCACATTATGAACCTATAAAAGTAAATCAAAAAATTAAAACACAGGGATCATGTCATTAAAGATAGAAAAGATAGAGGGGGTGGGGCTTCAAGCTTGAATAATCATAAGAATTGAAATTTAAATTCCTATATAGAAATTAAAAAGATAACTGTAGTTATTATTCCCCAAATGGGATATAAATTTTTGCTGCCTCTAAAAGGTGGTAACAACATTTATGAAAAGTTTGGTGGTGGGTGGATATTCTTCAATTTGATCCACCACATGTGGCTTTTCACTACTTCCATATTTTCTTTTTCTGAGATGAGTAACCCCTATATAGGGTAAACCAGGTCCATCCCCTTCAAAATTATTTATATCAAGATTGGATGGGTAGAATGAAGTATGGATCATCACTATTCTTGTTTTTTCCTTGTGTAACCTACTAATTCTTTTACAATGTTCTCTCAACACGGGATGAATGAATAGAATAATCAAAGAGAAAATAAAAAGGTATTTTTATGTGAATAAAATTGAAATTGAAATTAAAATTCTCCATTTCATAATGAGAAACCTCTATCTTTATTTCCATAAGATCAGCTAATTTGACCTTTTCATGGTCCACCTGGAATGTATGTTTATAAAAATCAAGGAGATATGTTTTTCGCTCAACAACTTCATGTGCTTATTTATCATATTTCTTTAAGGAATATTTTTTTTTCAAAATCTGAAAATTAAATATGTGGGAATTAATAATAAAATAAAATTGAATAAAATAAAATGATATATAGTTTGAGATAATAACATCTTTTTTAGTTGGTTCAACCTCAATATCTTATTTAGTGGTGAGTTCTGCTTGGTATTGGTTCTTACTGGGCGAAATTAGGTAGTCGTAATCCTCCATATTTTAATCAAATTCAACAACATGGGTGGTGTAATCCTCTTACATGGAAAGAAATAGGAAACCAGGGTTTTATTCTTCAATCTTATAGATAGGAATAATTTTTTGCATTTCAAATTCTTCCTAGTTACTCAAATATTGATCTGAATCTTTCCCCATTATCCTATCAGAAAAAGAGTCCACATATTCACTATCTAGATCTTCATGGTATTCTTTAATATGGTTTTTTTTAAAATGTTTTGATATTAATATTCTTTAATTTTGACCTAAACTATCTGGATTTCATCAGTTACATGGAACTTGTTTTGACGCACGAATTTTTTAGGTCATAGAAAAAGAAAATTATTATTCTAATGTAGCATAAAGGATAACTAGGGTTGCCTCCCTTGAGGAGAATCTCAATTAATTCACGTACTTAACCTAATTCACCTAAACTATTTTATTTTGGTGTTTTTATTATTTTATGAATGTAATACATAATTTAGATTTTTAATTTCTAAAATAATTAAATTACATGAAATATTAAAATTTAAAATAAAATTAACATGAAATTGTAACAAAATAAAATAATAAATAAATAACTTTTTCCAAAGTTTTATTTTTCGGTTAAATAATTATTCCCCTTTATTTATAGAATTTCAGTTTGATAATATAATCCTGAAATATAATTGTGAGTTACTATTCATTTATTTAGTGTATGTTAAATCTCACATTCCTTAAGATGTCTAAATTCCACCTCCTACTATAATCAAGGTTGATTCCCACCTTAGTTTAGAGTCAATCCTCTAAGACCTAGATACATCATATTCATTTTTTTATATTGATTAACTCAACATAATCATGTGAATAACTAATCATTGAAAGATATGGAAAAAAATAAAACCAAATAATATAAATAAATTTGGGTTTCATGTTATTTGTTATAGTCACTACAACCATTCATGCCACTGACATCTACCACAAACATAAAATATAATTTAAGTAATAATTCAAGGACACCTTAACCTCCCCTAAGACAAGGCTAGAGTCATCCCCTCGTTATCAAGGGTAAGATATCACTATAATAGACATAAATAAGAGAAGAAGAAGTGAAAATAATAAAAATAAAAATAATGGGGATGGGAAAATAAGAAGAAACAAACACACACATGAATTCAAAAAAATAAATTATAAGAATAAGAGAGATATAGAAATAAAAATAAAATAAAATAATATATAAAAAGAAATTAATTTTTATTGAATTAGAAAATTATAAGAATACTAATAATAATAAGAAATATATGGAAACAATTTAATTAATAAAAAACAATACATGAATTGTAGTTACTGATATACAAATTATAAATAAATTAAAAATAAATTAAATTAAATAATATAAAAAAATGATGAAAATATGAAACTTGGCAGGACAACTCTTGTGTAATCCCTTCGATTCTAATCTCATTATGGAAAGTGGGTGACTTCTTATTTTATTGGAAATGGGAGGAGTATCCTTGGTCTACCTCAGCCTTAATGAATTCCCTAAGAATAGAGATCCGGTTTGAATGAGGATATTCAAATATAATATGAGGATATCCCATGTTTGAGATTTTAAGCTTGGAATATATCCACATGGGGAAGACTTTAGAATAGCGTGATAACTCCCTCCAATGTATGCCCCGCATGGATTCAGATCCATATGGTAGTAGTTGTGCATTTGGGTGCTCTAATGTGTCTGAAGGTGATGTGGAATTAGTTTTATCCTCTCCCTCAACACCTTCGACCATTGAATTTGATAGAGGGAAGTCAAAATTTCCTTCATTAGAGTTTTCTTAGGTCCATATGTTTATTTGTGGTGGTCCACAACCATTTCATTGATGAGGGGATACGGATTGATCTTTGGACGTATTAGACATTGTGGATTTCAGGATGTGTAGAGGTGGTTGGCATCATAGAAGAAGTTATAGATGGTAGAGAGTGGCCTCATAGGTGGAGTGCTATATCCATATGCAAGTGAGTGTTGTTTTAAATTATAAACAGTATCACGTAATTCACCATACCACATTGAACTATGTTGGTGGGGTCTTGATAGTTTATATGAACAAGTGTGGTAGAATCATCTAGATAATGTATATATAGGAAGTTCTCCCACATACTATGAACACACACCTCCATTCTGGTCTCACCACAAGTGACCCATGCAGGACTTCAGGCCCACTATACACCCTTTGGGATTTATCCCCTGATGGGATACCTCATGGGATTAATTCTCCCATGCAACCACTATGTGTGGGATCTCTTGTGGCCCTTTAAGTTATCCTAACCTTAAGCATTATCTATGTGGATGTGGTGGTTTGGTTGAAGAACTGCAATGGTTGGCCCCTTATTTTTGATCACCAAAAAATATAAATAGTTGATATAATTTCAAAAGAATAGAGAAATAAAATCAAAATTACAAATCCTTTACAATTTATTATTTTTAAAACATTTTAATTCCATAATTAAATTTCCAAACATTTAATTAAAACATTAATAATCATGGGTATTAGGATAGAAAATAAATTTATTACCAATGTGTTTTTTAATAATTTTCATGAAATTTGGGTTTGTCGGCCATGTTTCTCTAATGTTTTTTGATTATATGATGGATATCCATCATGATATGGTTGATTAATGGAAATACTTTTGATATTGTGTTGATAATATGGTTATCATAAATCAAGGGATTTTTGAGTCACAGAATAACTTGTTCCTTTTTTTTTTATATGGTTATTATCCATTTTGAGATGATTGAGTCATTGATGATTTGTGTAACCTATTTTGGATTATATTGTGCTTATCCATAAATGATATGATTGAGTCGTAAAATGAATTATGCTACCTCATATTGATTTTCTGAATAGATTGGTATGAGATGTATTCTTTCAGGGTTCTGATGATGGTTGGACCAAGGTTTTTTTGAACCTAATTAGTGAAATATGACCTTCTTGGATGTATTTTTTTGTATTTATATTATGTTAATGTATAAAACATTATATACACATGTTTAAAATATGATATGTATGTATTATTGGTGTCCTACTGGATTCAAAATCACACCCTATATAGGAAATCGTGATGTGCATGTAGAAATTATGGATAAGGTTACAGATATAGGTGGTGGACCTATATAGGGATGTTTTACAGGAGGAGATGGTTGGTAAAGGTAATGCTATGACACACTATCGGTTTAGTTATTGAGATACCTATTTATTTATTTTTCATTATTTATGATTTATAGATTTGATGTGTATAGGGATCTATTTAATTTTTTAGTTGTTATTTTATTTCATTTTTCTATAGCATGTGTTGATGCTGATATTGTTTTTTTCACATTTAGGTTTTGATGTCTACTATGATTTTTTTTATTTCATTATTGTATTCATAACATGACGTTTATCTATTACTAAGGGAATATTCACCACATAGTGCCTCTTGGGACCACAACATTAGTTGGTAGCCACTTTCACATGGGGGGGAATTAATTTTCATTATGTGATCTTCTGGTATAGAATGTTTGATTTGGGTTAGGGGTGTTAAAATGTGGTATGTTTCCAAGTTTAATTTGGGAAGTTATTTATTATTGATGTAAGTGAATTTGTTACTATGTCTAATTGGTAAAGTACAATCCTGTGCATGGATTCATTACTTAGTTTGAGCCGATTGTGTAATTGAGAAATTTCTAGTTCATGTTATGGATCAAAGATATGAAATGACTACAAGAAAAGGTATCTTGTCTCATTTGGGTGTGTGGTTACATTAATATCTTCATTAAAGTGATAACATGATGGGAATTATATTTACAAGCTTAGTTTCCTAGATTTCTTTAGTAGGACTCATAGGGACAAATCATAAGGATAAAATAATTTAATAGGGGGATTTTGTAATTCCCCTTGGATTTTTCAAGTCTGTTAAATTTTTTCTTCATTTTTTCTAACACTTCTTTATTATTTTTCAACATGGTATATTGGGGTTTGTTTTGGGATCTTGGTAGTCTTGGGAAGTTTTGAAGTGTTTTAGAGGGAGTATGGTCAAAACACTAATAAGAGAAACTGTGCATATTCCCCTTGTAATCATGTGGAAAAATACATTCATGACAGTGACATACACATTGTTAATGCAAAGTTTACCAAATAATTCAACCTAACTGTGTGACCTTATATGAGTTTTGATAGTAGAACCATCATGGTTGACACCAAAATTTGTAAAATATTCATCAAAATCATGAATGTGGGATTAATTAATCTAAAAATTGTTAAATTAATTTTAATCCTATCTAAAACTCTCATTATTCCTCATATGGATTTATATCATGATCTAAAAGACTACATGAGGTGAATTTATAGACTCATTTCCATCTGTAATACGTTTTAATTATATATTTGCCTATTGGATATTGGAATCAAATATTAGGAACCTGTATCGTCTATTTTTTAACATTTCTCTTAGAATATTCAGGATTGTTTAATTATGGTTGACTCTGTTTGGGATTTGTTGTCTTGGGATTGGCTCAAGTGGCTGTTCTTAGAAATTTTACTTTATTATTTATGGGGTAGGAAGTTCTCACCTTGTTACTATATTTATATAAATATTTTTGTTTGATAGGAACTTAGTTGTGGGTGTATCACTACAATAACTGTGATATGTGATTTGACTAGAATTTGGATTCTTATATAGCCCATTATAACTATATTTTGAGGCTTTATTGGATTTTGGGTTCATGGGTATCCCTATGAGAAGATTATTTTTTTACCTAGTGTTATGATATGTTACTTTAAGTTGATTATATGTTGGCTATCTATCATGAGATGGTTGATTTATGAATAAATTAGGCTAATTGTTTTGATTATATGGCGCATATCCATGATGATATGGTTGAGTCTTGGAGTAACTTGTTTTATTGATTTAATTATATGGTGGGAATCCATTGTTATATTGTTCAGTCATAGAATAATAAGCACTAATTATTTTTATTATATGGTGATTATCCTGCAAGAGATGGTTGAGTCAAGGATGAATTTTGTAACCTAGTTCTAATTCCATTGCTGTTATCCATCATTGAGATGGTATCTTCATTAGATGAATTGTGATACCATGTTAAAATTATGTGACTATCTTGATATGATATCTATTATGGAATGGTATCAAAGTAGGTAGGACTCGGGTTCGTATATGTTTTGTTAGCACATGTGACCCAACTAGTTATATATATTTTTTGTTTCTTTACCTTTGGTCAATGTGTACAACATTATATACACATGTTTCACTTATGTTAAGTAATAATTGCTGGTTTAGTAATAGATTTATAATCAAAACAGGCTTGGGAATCTTGGTTCACATGTTGACATTATTTCCAGAGTTTTAGATATGGGAAGTGACTTGGTATAGACCAGTTTTAAAGGTAGATAAATGTGGGTGAGGCAATTTTTGTACATCCTCAATGATCACATGTTGTGTTTCCACTTTATTTATTTTTCATTATTATTTCATATAGTTCTTCCACATGGGGGATATATTATGTTTTTGTGATTATAATTGTTAATATTTTTTTATTTCAGGTGTTTATGTTGATTTGTTTCTTCTATTCTTTGTTTTTATGTTTACACTGAATATTTTTTTTATGTTATTGTATGTGTAAGTCCATGTTTCTCTACTAATGAGGGAATAATATTCCCATTTTGCCACTTACTCCCTCTCCACGAGTCGATAAACTCTTGTATATAGGGATATACACAAGATGTTATCTGAACCATTAGACCAGAATAAGATACTCATGTCGGGGTGTTACACTACATTACATTGCAAAACAAATAACACCAAAATATTCATACTAAATCATTTATGACTCATCTAGAAGGAGATATAAATTGAATCAATGGTAATTGATAAATATGAACTCTATGTGGGACCCATTCTCACTGATGGGGATTATAAAATATTTACCCATACTAATTTCCTAACCAAATTGGTAATTTTATCAACATAAATTTCATTTTTTTATCCTTGAAAGAGAATGAAGAATATCATGGGATCTGATTCCCCCTTTCTAAAACATATCAATGGTGGATATAACTATCCTTGTGAAGAAATCCCAATGAAAAACTCATGACAACATGTAGGTTATCCTCACACTTGAATAGTGATTATTATTGTCATATAATGTAAATTAGGGATGAGTAATAAGGGTTATCTTTTTCAGGTAGGATTTGAGTGGTTCTCTTCTGGAAAATTGGCCTAGTGTGGTGTAGGATCTTATTATTGTCAATATTTTAATTCTATAATTCTGTATTGTTATCTACATATTCATACTCATTTATGAGGGAGTATGAAACTATAGTTCTTATATATATATATATATTTCAATTGTGTATTCATTTGTTTTCATACTTTGATATTTCATCGTAAAGTGGTATGAGTGCCAATGAAAATTTCCCACCACTATGATACATGTTGATTTATTATCTATATTGTTCTCATGTTAAATATTCCACTTCCTATTTCATCTAGTATATGATTGATAAATAAGTGGTTATTGATATATTTGTATATAAAAGTTGTTATGTGAGATATGGTACCCTAACTGAGATGTTTTTCCAAAGACTTCATGTCATGAAGTAGGATGTTATGGTAGCTACGTTTATGGTGCAACTATATAATCTTCGATTATATCTATTATTCCACAAAAGAAGAATATGTGGTTTCTAGTCAAATTAGTACACTGATACAAACATTAGAAAATTGGGGATAGTAGTTTGATAGATTAACATAGTAGTGAAATAGAATTAGAACAATCCATTTAGAATAATGAAATAATGAAACTAGCCAGGTCCTAAAGAATATATACAATCTCTTATTAACATAATTCATTTTTGTTATGAGATATTTTTAATTTTATTTATTTCACATAAAAAAAAACCATTTTTCAGTTATTTCATATAAAAAATGAAAACATAATAAAGTGATATTTGAGGACCATAGTTTGATTTATAGGCTCCTTGAGAGATGGAACTTGGTTCAGCCACTATTATGCATTTTACAATTTTTTTAATTTTAAAATTTTAGTGAAGTATATCAACAGGATATCATTTTTCAATAGTGTACCCTTAATATCGTAAAAATATAATAACACTATAAACAACTATAATAGTTGTAACATTAGAATACATTATGAAATTATTATAGAAAGCATAGAATATTTAAAAATAATCATCATGGCACAACTAAACGGATCCATTGTAGATGATATAGTTAAAAATTAATATAAGAACACTTAATGGTGTGATCATATATAATACATGATTAAAGATAAAAAATAAAAAAATTGCAAACCTAATTGAAATTCCTCAACCTCATCTTAGATGATCTCTATATACCAAAAATTATCATCTTGTTAGCTTAACTAGACTATGTTATGTTCCTTGATATGCATGTTAACCACATTTTTTAACCATCATCAAAGGTGTAAGTGTTGGGTGTGATCATAGCACAATATACGCTACTAATAAAAATTATCCTAATAATAATTATATATATATATATATGCAAGTATATGTGGACGATTAGAAAATAGTTAAACAAACACAATCATAACACATGAAAAACCATTATGTAATCCAGAAGCCACCCTAAAGGTTTACTCATGTCTATTTTGAAAATTTATAGGATGGGATAGTGGTTTTCATAATCTATCAAATCAAATGGAATAAATACCACACCATGGAAGGCCTTAGTTGGAAGAGGCTTCCCATGTGGGATCTAAATAACTCACCCACAACTATAATAATACAGGATTTAATATAGCCACATAAATGGGGTTTCCTAGTTCCTAACCCATAATTGGTGGTGAACAAAGTATCGTCTATAGTTAATGAAGTATATATCATAACAATAATGGGTAAACAACCATACCGTCTTGGTGGTGAATGGTATATTACCAATACTTAATGGAATTTACCAGTAAAATATGCTATAGGCATGGATGAATCCCTCATTTATGAATTTTGTATCACCTACAGTGAATGGGTTATCACTAAGACTAAACAAGTAGTGGTGAGTGTGATATCATCACTCATATATAAGGAATAATTCTATGCATCCCTCATTGTAAAATGATAAATCCCCAACAATTAATTCATTATTTCTAATTAAAAGCAATAAGTCATGAATAAGTCGTCACCAATCTTATATGAGGTTTGAATTCAAAAATCTTTTAATAATTAATCGAGAATCATTTTCACTAAAACGTTTCTCACTAATAATAACCTAATAGTGTTTAATTTTCTTTCAAAATATATGAAAATGAAATAGTATGTGAACTATCATTATTCCCAAATAATTTAATGATGAATGAGATTTTCACCTATGATAAAATAGGATAATGTTGAATATTCAATCATGAATTCTATATCAAGAAATGGTGAGTGGTTTATAACAAGTCAAAAAATAAGGAATTGATTAAAATATTATCATGAATAAAAAAGATATAAATTCTGAGTGGGAAATTGGAAATTCAATTATGAATGGTAAATCATTAATAATCTTTGGTATATCCTTACTTAATCTTATGGCATCCTACAAATATAAAAATGTCTATGTTTTTATCCCCTAATAATCATGGAAATAACATTTTCCTTCAATTATCCTTCAATTAAATTTTTATAATACATCACATAACATATTAAGATAAAATAAATTGAATCATATTTTATAGAATACCTAATACTAGACCTCAATAATGACCCATCACATCTAATATAGAATAAATTCCATAAATAGAATCTTCTACACAATGACAAATATCATTTACTGTATCTCATACTTCACTAAAACAAATATATTTGGTGTTCTCATCTCTTCTAGGATCAACAAATTACTCTTATTCATAACCTCTTGGGTATAACCTACAATTCATATGAACAAGGTTATAGATTAAACCCACCACCAATAAACTACCCAGTACCCTACCCTCATATGGTTATCACTCATGTAATTCAATACAGCCATTAGTACAATGAATAATCCTTTTTTTTATTTCACATTATAGCTACCATATAGTGAGTATGCAATAACTATCATATCATACATATTAAATACTCTAACTCCCACAACAAACAAATCATTAGGATGTTCAATCAGTATTCTACCCTTATAGTGTTTATTTTTATAACAATATTAAACCTATCAAGGAAATACTAATTAATTATCTTCTAGTTTCAACATTTTCATTTCCTAGATAACCAATATCCCACCAGATTTCCAAATGTATGAAAAATACTACTCACTTTTATCCATCACAACAGGTGAATGACATATAAAAGTAGTGAAGACCAATGTTGTTTACAAGAATTATTTTATAATGTTAGACACAATCCAGTACTTACACATACACTCTCACCCAAACATACCATTAATCCAAAATTTCCTTAGTGTCTATTTAATCAAGCGACAATATTTAGAGGACACATTATAAAACTAATTAACCTCACTTTTCTTACATAAAATGTGGAAACATAGCTTGGTTCTATTTTGAGTCATTAAAAATGATTTATAATGGTTTTGAGACACAATGGAAGTGGTTGGTCTCATTCCACATAATGGATTTTCATTGGTTTAATCAAATAAATAATCAAAACATGAAAAAACCATCGTATAATATTCATATAGTGGATCATTTTCACATATAATTTATAATTAATTTATATACATAAGAATTACCTTTTGTTGGAATTTTTCCATTATTGTGGGAAATGTTGACCAATCTTGCCATACCTGCAGGTTCTGAGCATATTGGAAGCATGTGATGGGTCATAACCAACATCTATTTTTTCATGATTGATTATCAATTCAAGATCAACATGATGAAAAACGTCCAGATCAATGAAATTCAATCAAAGAAAACAGGAAATGGATAGAATGTTGGAACCATGAAGAGGATCACTACAACATTTTTTTAATTAATTTAATTATTTAGAAAGGACCATGATAGAATTATCTCTTCATTTGTGGATATGAAAATAGATCGTTATTGTATAATCATTGTGTTGATGGAATCATGAGAAGATTCCCACTAGAGATGATCCAAACGTGTTCCACAAATATTTGAATGTTGATGTTGAAACATCTGCGTGCTAACATAGAAAATACTATGACTTAAATCATCCACCATTGATCACCATGATAATCTCTTCCAATGCATTCTCATTTATCATTTATTTCATGATAGCAGTAGGTGGATGAATATCTCTCTCTGTTATTAGGTGAGTTCTTGGATAATGGAGCTCTTTATGTCTTGAAGGGGTTCTCCAAAATTATTGTACAAAACCAAACTAATGAATTTTCTATCTCTAGAAATAATATAAATGTGTCTATATACTACTGGGGTTAGAAATAAATAATTGAAAAAGGATCCCTTATTATATATTTTGTCCCGTTCAGAATCCCATGTTTATAACAATAATATTATTATTATTTCTCAACATGTTTTTAACTTACGAATTAACATAAATATCATTTAATGAAATAATATTCAATATTTATTATTTATCATCTAACCAATTAAACTCAATATGTTATTCCTCCATAATATTTATCGGGACCTGAATAATTACTATTCATTTATTAAATAAATATCACTGCATTTTTTACCTATAAATAAATAGATATTATATTAACTAAATAGTAAAACAAATCATTAAATACTTCACTCACATTATATTCTCTCAAATAACTGGTGAGAGAATATATGTGGCCAAACATATATGAAAAATTATTAATCAAAATCCAAGAATAATATTTATTCAACATGTTAAATAATTAATAATAATATATATTATTTAACTAAGATTATGGTTAAACTTAGTGTGTGACCCTCTAGACATCGTTCTTTATGGCATTAGGCAAAGCAACATAAATTCTAATGAAAGTATCTAGAAACACACCAAGGAACCCATTGAGAATGAACTTAATGTCACAATGAAATAATACCTCATACAATGATTATTGGGTAATATAATCCATTTATCACTATATCTATAATTAAGTAGGTTGCACACTGGTGCGATCAACTTAGGTTCTTGATGTCACTGTCGTTGAATTTCTAGAAATTTAAATTTTCCTATTGAACATCAAAAAAATGGATTTATTTAGGATATATAATTTATATCAAAGGTCTTGAGATATTATATTCAATTAAAGAACAGGTGGGGAAAAACCATTCACACATTATTCGTTTGTGAAATATTATTTGTGATGTACCCAACATATAATACCTCACGGTGAACATATGTCATCACAGTTTTCATAAATACTTCAAAGTAAATGAATTATAATAAGAATTAATAATACTCTTAATGTCTAAGGATAAATACACACATTCATAGATAGAAACATCCAATGAAACATATAAATGTTGATTTTCTACTGGTGGGTCTCATTCTCATAATATCCTACACTATATATTACCAAGGATGCACACAGTGAGAAGATTCCTCAATGACCTATGAGTCTCCACAAGTGATAGCTTGTATCATTTTTGTCTATAAAATTATATCATCAGATATAGACCATATATTTAAGAATAGTGGCATAGAACTTCTATGTTTTCATCATAATGAAGAACTGTTATGACCTTTTAGCATTACAGATACTCTTAGTACATTATAACATACCATGTTATATAGAATAAGAATCATGATGTGATAAGTAGTTTATTAATATTCAAAACAATTAATACATGTTACCATAAAGTATAAAAAACATTGTTCTAGGGCACCATTTCCAACAAACTGCGTTTTCATTAGAGACAACTTCTAATAGACTTTTTCCCCTATCTCTCACATGAACCTAAGGATTCTAATGAGATATTTCCTTAGTCAAGGAGTCTTCCATGTTATCTTCTATGGGTACTTTACATAATAAAACCTCACCCCACTAATAGAAATCCCTCAAGAGGTGATACTTTTTGATTATATACATTGTCTGTTGGAGTGACCTTTGATCTTTTTCAAGAGCCACTACTATAGTATTATCACAATAATATGGGATATGGTCTTTAGTACTAGGAACCACATCAAGATACTATACAAAGTTTCATATCCAAATGGATTCCTTGGACGCATCAGAAGACTCTATATACTCAAAATCTACTATAGAATCAGTGAAAACTAGTTTCTTTGAACTCTTCCATCTGAAAACTACTCCATTAAGATAGAAAACATATCACTAATATGAATTCATATCATTATAATCTCTCTAAAAACAAACATCAATATAACACCTGATGAACAGCTCCTCATATCATCCAAATACTATGAACATATCATTGGTTTATCTCAGATACTTAAGGATAACCATAATAGTATAGTAGTGTTGTTCTCCTGGATCATATTGATATATTCCTACCATGCACAATTCATAGGAAAACTCAAGTCTAGTACATAAAATGACAAAAATTATTGATCATATCATGGAAGAATATGAGATATTACTCATTCTCTCTTTCTCATATTGTTTCTATGGAAACAGTTTACTATAAAGATGTAAAACATGTGACATTTGAACCAATACCCTGTTATATTGGTCCATAATAATTCCATTTAGTATCTGGTCTTAATATGTACTTTAACATAGTCTTCGAAGTCTCTTGGATATATCAATAATGATATTGATCCCTAGAATATCGACTGCTTCACCTAATCCCTCCATAGAGAAACACTTGTTTAGCCATTCTTTAAGATATTGTAATACTGGTATATCATTTCCAATAAGTAATATTTCATCAACATATACTAATTTGAAAATGACTAAATTTCCACTAATTTTTTTGTAAAAACATGTATAACATTTGTTCTTAATTAAACCAAATTGTTTTATAGCTTTAATGAATTGGATGTTCCATGAACAGGATTATTGTTTCAATCCATAAATGTTTATTTGTAACTTGAAAATCAGTTTGGCATCACTTGGAGTCTCAAACCTTTCTATTTCTATCGTATATAAATTTTCTTGAAGGTTCTCATTAAGGATTTAAATTTTTTAATCCGTCTTCCAAATATCATTTTAAGGGTAAGATATTATAGAATGTATAATTGAAATGGTTTTAACCATGAAAAATGGTGAAATTTCTCTACTGTAGACAATTCCATGATGATGTTTAAACCCTTTATCCACTAACCTTTATTTATAGGTATTTAATTTACATTTCATGTCCATTTTCTCTAGAATAACCATTTTCATCCTATGGGATTTAAATCAATTGGTGCATCGACTAGAAAATAGTCATAATTTTAAAACATGGATTCTATTTCAAAATTCAAGGATTCATGCCATCATTCAGATTATAATCTCTATACATCCCCTTTATATGAGATTAGTTTCTTTTTCTCAACTAATAATGAGTCACCATCATCTGTGACTAGAAAACCATATGTCTCTAGTTCACTTACCTCTCTAGTGCTTCTATATAGTACTTATGATTCATGATCTACTAATTCTGTTGATACCTAAGGGATCTATTCTTATACCAACCCTTGTGTATATTTTTAATCAACATCATCAAATTAAATATTACTCCCACTATCCCTTTTATGGATTTTATCCCTCTAAACTACGATGCCTTTTCTGGTGATAATAACATACTTCTCTAAGGGGTTTTATAGGTAGTATCCTTTTATTTCCTTGGGATACCCTATAAATTTTCACATTGTGCCCTATGGTGAAAGTATTATTTAATAAGGCCTTAACAAATTCATCACAAACCCATACATGTGTATGTGAAAAAATAATTTTCGTTCCAATCCATACTCCAAGGTAATTATATTTTCTGATTTAGTTCGCACAGTTGAATGTGTATGTCATAGTTTGTTTTACATATCCCCAAAAGGATAATGGAAGGTCTGCATGACTCACTAATTAAATTACCATTTCTAATAAGGTACAATTCCTCTTTCCACTATCACCATTCAACTATTGTGTATATGGGGGGGTGAGTCATGATATGGTACCAAACTCCCATAAGATTTTGATAAACTCTTGGTTAAGATATTCACTACCTCGATCAAATAAATTTTTCATCGTAATATTTCCAAGTTGATTATCTAATTAATTCTTGAATTACTTGAATGTAACACCCCAATCATCCATGGTACGCTTCCCTTTGAATAATACAGTAGCATTTGTTGTACGCAACTTCATGTTCTAACACAACACAACCAATCAAACTATCTGTTATGAATAGTAATCCACACTTTTTGAAATTTTATAAATTTTATCTTTCAAAATAGACTTCATTTTTGGATTTGGAATATCGAAATTATCCTGGGGTGAATTTTTTGTTTTTTTCTGAAAACATTCAATTTTTTGATGAATAGTGAAAACACTAAGTTATAGTTTAAACTCGAATTTTTTTTAAATAATTATTTATTTTATTTAAATTCATTTTAGGTCAAAATAGATACATAATACCTATATAAGTTCAATTTAATTAATTGGAGTCAATTTATAATAATTTTAGATATATAAAAATTTTATAGAACTTTTCACCGCCTTTTACCCACCGCCTAGGAGCATTTACAAATTTACATAAAACATAATTTTATCGCTTTTGTGAGTTAAATTTCAAAAATCCAAGACACACGGTTGATATCAGTAAGAAAAATTTGGTTCAATAAGATGAAAATAATTTTTCGTGAATAGTAACTTTATTACTTTTATTTGCCACGGTTAAAAGTAAATTGGGTAATTAAGGGTAAAAATGATATTATTATTACCCTAACACATGTCCTAATTCTGTTGGATAAGTAAATTTGACCCAAAAAAACCTTAGGAATATAATATGAACCTTTTTGGTCCACATGTATTAGATTAGGGCATTTATTATTATTTTATTTAATGAAGAGTTAAAATAGTTAAAATCAAAGTTTAATAACTAAAACATATTTAATATATAGTTATACACAAGATAAACTAGACTATTAATATTCATTAGAAATATAAAAATTTTTGTATATAATGGTATTTTATTTATAATTTTTAGGCATTAAATAATTAAATTTATTTATGACACAATGATGATGCAGTAATTACCATATTATTGAAATATAAAAATAATTGATATTATAAATATCTAAATAAATGTGATTTTAGACTTTTGAAGAATTAAACTAATTTTATAGATTAATATGAAATATTAGGGTTGGTTATATGAATTTCTTTGAAGTAATAATGCTGTTATTAATTTAGAAAAAACAAAATACCAAATAGTGTCAAAATTGACATAAACGGGTTTTTAAAACAAATATAATATTATTAATTGATATTATATTCATAAAAATATAAGGATAGGATGAAAGACTTATATGATGATATTTGTATCATTAACGAACCTATTGGGGTTCTCTTGGAACTATATAGTATGTTTATTAACCATATAATTTAAAAATACAAAGAGACATGGTAAATGTCAAACTATTTGACTATGAGTTAAATCAAAATGATAAAGTTATTATAGTGACCCAAACCTATCTAAAACCTATTGGTTGAGTAGTTCTAGACCCATCCTCACCCTATCCTTTAAATTAACCATTTTAGATCCATTAGAAACTGAAAATTATTTTATTAATAAATAATATTTCTATCTTTTCCTAAGGTTCCCCTCACCCCTCTTATAAAAGGGCACTCCCACTTCTCTCGGATTCACACTTATAAAGCCATTTGGATCGGCCAAAACCTGCCCACATACCCTCTCAACTATCCTCCCTTCATCCTTGAGGACTTACTTTATTCAGAAATCCAAGCTAATGATCCCTTTTGATCAAATCAAAAGGAAGAACCCGGAGAAGAGGTAAATATTTCAACACCTCTTTCAAGTTCCTTTCTTCTTCCACTTCCTCTTTCTTTGTTGTTTAAATTATAAAATAATAACTCCAGTATATTATATTTACTGTGATTTTATTATAAATATTTTATAACCAAATTAATTATTCTATCCACCCCTTGAATGACATGTCACCATACGTGCGTACGTACGACTTACCGTCTCCACGTTGTGGTGTAATTGTTATTCAATACATTATTATTTGGATGGGTACAATAATGATGTGTAATTCATAAATATAACATGATAATGATTCTGTATATATGATTTAAAATCCAATTATATATTATTTTAATATCAGAAAATGATACTGTCGCTCATGCGTATGTACAGATTACCGTCTCCAGGAACGCGATGATATTCATTCCCCATCGTATCCATTCAAGAATAATTTTCATTTGATTATTAAAAATAATGTTTAAAGACTTGATATAATTATTGATAAGAATAAGATACATCTCATCCATAACAAATATGACTCACATAACAAATAATATAATGGAAATCGAATCTGCTAACACACGAAACGACGATAATACCATTATATTATTAACCAAGCAATGTTAACAGATCATATAAGATATCATATTAATGTATAAGATTTTCATATAATTTTATAACAATTATTTAACCATTATACAGGAGGTCAACCTACCCTCAACCAAGGAAAAGTACAAGGTAATGGTTAATTTCACAATCTCTTTATTATCCGAGGTTGTTTTCATATTAGTATCAACTGGGACCTCTTTATCATCCACATCCATGTTTCTTAAAAATATATTTCAAAACATTATTACTATTTTTTACACTATAGGTTATTGTCATTTATACCCTTGTTTGAATTTTTATAAGATGTTTATAAGGGAATCATTCCATTGTTTTCCAAACAAGTTCCTTTATAACCTTTTAGAAAAAATTATGTTAAGAATGTATTTTTTTAACTTATACAGCGGACGTGACTATTTTCCACCATTATAACATCATTGAAGCTTCTCTGAAAAGCTTATAAAAATATTTTCAAAATAAATATTTCCTTTATAATTATCTGACTCTTAAATGATTTCAAAATTGAAAGAGATATTTCTAAAAAAAATGTTTTTATTTCATCTATGTAGACATCCTTTGATGGATTGTTAGATTATTTGAAGTTTATTTATTATGATACAAAACTTGCATATTGTATTGAAGGTATTGTGATATGTTTGACTGTGGATGTGTTATTTCATATCATGCATGGTTTATGGATAATTTATTGAAATTCTGTATGCTAGTTTTAGTATGAATGTTTATGTTATATTTAAACCTCTTCTTATGATGAATGTATTGGAATAGTAGGTTCCGGGTTGGGGACCGGTAAATGTAAGCCCTACGGGTTGGGGTCTGGTTACACCAAACCCTCCGGGATGGAGTTCGGTTACAGAGGATCTTCAGGATGGAGTCATGTTACAAAGTCTCTCCGGGTTGGAGTCCGGTTACAGAGGCTCTCTAGGATGGTGTCCGCTTATAGAGGATCTCCGGGTTTGGGTCTGGTTACAGTTATCCTTTAGGTCATGGAACGAGGCCTTGACACAGAAGTTAAAGTCCAACATTATGCATTCCATCTTTATAAAAGTGTTTATTCATATTGCATGTGATTATTCGACTATTAGAATATCCATGTGAATAATTAAATGACATTATTTGGATTTTATATTTTCTATATTATGCTAATGTTCATGTTTAAAATGCTTTTTTTTAGTTTTATACATTTCCTTAAATGTTTATTCTTATTTATGAAAGTTTCCGCTATATTGTTATCCTTACTGAGCAACTGAGATCACCCATTTCTATGTTTTTTTCCTAGGATATGATGAAGTATATTATGAATGACCTACATGGACAGTCTATGGGATCTCAATGTTGTCTATGGAAACAATGTTGTTGTATTTTTCCATTTTATAATGTAATTTAAACCTTATGATTGTATCTAGTACTTCCATGGCTACTAAACTAATCGGTCTTTCGAGATTTGATCTTTTTTGATCTTGCCAATGTTCTGTAATAATGCACCAACTCTGGGTAACTGGGGTTGGGGTGTTATAATTGGTATCAGAGGAAGTTTAGTACAAATCATGGAATCTAAATTTAGATAAACTTGGATTAGAGCACATAGCCCTAAGATAGAATTTGAGGATTAGTATAGAAGAACTTCCTATAATTTTGGTATTATAGATATTTTGTGAGTTTTCCAAGAAATACATCCCTGTTTGGATACAAGAAGGTAGAGGCGGCTCTGGCACAGATGTACCAAGGGGTAAAACTGGAAAACACCACTTTGAGCTAGACTCGAACGGGAACTGGTGCACGACAACGGGCCTTACTACACTCTTGGTTCCGACACTCCTGGGGGATATGCTTAGGATAATTCTCATTTTCATTACAAACCATTATGAAGGGTTTATGAGTATATACTTCCTCAAATAAAACACTTTTTTTATGATTATGGAATATATCCATAAACGGGTCAATTTATGTTAAGTGTTTTAGAAGTTTAGAATTATGTATTTTGATTCATAAACTAATCTAGTTTATGACATTGTTTAGAAATGGTTCCTTGAGAAGTAATGGAAACCATATCAATGAACACACTCAATGTAGGGATATCCCTCCTGCTCAATATAATTATAGTGGAGCTAGTGATAAAATTGGTGTTGATCAGCCAATTACCATACTGGGACAACTCACTTAGGTTATGAATAACAACCTTACCCATTTGTAGAACTGTGATCCACAGCGTGGAGGATCAATGTTAGATCACTTCATGAGACAAAAACCAAAAAAATTAAATGGGAGTATAAATATATTAGTATATGAGAAATGGATAAATTCCATAAAGAAAATATTTCATGCCTTGGGGAGTAGTGAAGGGGAAAAAGTTATCATGACAATTTACCACCTCACTAGAGATGCTGATCAATGGTGGTCATTGATTAAAAACACAAAGGAAGATAATGAAGTATCAAATATGAAATAGAGGGAGTTTAAAGAGATATTCTTAGAGGAATACTTTCCTCATGACCATCGAGTTGATATGGAAAGACAATTTCTCAGTCTGATCCAAAATAAGGATGAGAATGTCTCATAGTATGAGGCTAACATTACAAGGTTAACGAGGCATGCTGTAGATTATATACATAACAAAAGAAGTAAGATTGATTGTCTCTTTTATGGGTTAAAACCGTTTCTCCATCAAGCAATTGTCTCACAATCCTTCTCATCGTACGAAGATATTGTATCATGTAATATCAAGACAGAAAAAGAATTCTTTAAGTCTTATGAATTTAAAGCAAAGAAATAGAAGAAGATATCTGCTGATCACTCTAGAAATGGAAGTAAGGGTAAGAAGGGAAAATTCAAAAATCCATCCTACAGTAAATGTGGGAAGAAACACCCCAGTACTTGTTGGAAGGGAATGTGAGTATGTTACAAGTGTGGTGAAAAAGGACACCAAGCTCGTGATTACAAGGGGAAGAAATAGGCTATAAATGTTGAATGATACAATTTTAGAGAAATAGGGCATTAGGAAAATTAATACAATAAGTTCCACGGAATATTACCTTATAAGAGGCCAAGGTAACAAGTCCAATCTTATGTTGTTACTGCAGTTGAAGTGGAATAATTAATGTATTTGTGTTTTTGGACTCAAGGATAATATTCTGTTATAAGAATAATCTGATATATATAAGGATTATACTGCAGTAATTGTTGTTTTCATTAAAATTTTAATATAACTAAGGTAATCATATTTTCAGTATGTGACAATAAAAGAAACTTTACTTTGTTTAGGGAATATGATGCTACAATTTATTTTGAAGTTTAGATAACTTTTACAAAGAGTCTGGACAGAGGTATTTTGGATAATTATAAAGGATAGAATGGATTAAGATGAAATTTGGATAGTATTGTTTAAGGTTAATACATTTACTATGATTATTTTTGAAAAAGGACAACCTACAGGTTGGGAAATAACCCGTCGCGTCGGACAAAGCTGTAGAAATCGAACCCACAACCATAGTGACACATGCCTTTATTACCTACCACTAGCCTACAAGAAGTCCATTGTTATTACAAAATATTTTTCTTCGTTTAAATGGTATGTGTTATTATTTGGAACCTTATATGATGAGGATAAATATAATAATTTTTGTGTTCTATTATCTTTTGGAATGAAATATGATTTTGTGGTGGAAATTAGTTGAAGGATGAAAATTTACTTGTCACAGATACATACATACACACACACACACACAGAGATTTATATATTTCTCATATTCTATGAATAAATTAATTATTAAACTTTAGGGAAGGTGTATTAAAACAAATTTTTTTATCCTAATACCTTATATTTTGTTGAACTGATGATATTTTAAATCATCATAGATTCATGGATTTGAGGCCATAAATTTTAAACTTGTTTGTGACTGATGACCTCAATCACTCCCTATAAATATTTACATTTTTTCTCTAATTACGTGTATATAATTTCGACCAATGTTCTCTTATTCGAAACCCTAATTTGGTGGTGACTTTCTCATTTCCCTTTCCCTCTTACTAAAACTAAATTTTATTAACCCTATTTCCGATGTGGTTTTTTTCACAAAGGTATATTCTATTTTAAAACTTTTATTTTCAAAGAAAAATTTAAAATTGCAAGGATGCAATTTATTGGAGGGGAGAATTTAACACGCCAAGCTTCATGGTATGCTTCTTTTTGAATAATACAGTAGCATGTGTTTTACGCAACTTCATGTTCTAACACACCACACCAAATCAAACTAGCCGTTATGAATAGTAATAACCACTTTTTGAAACATTATAAATTTTATCTTTAAAAATGGACTTCATTTTAGGATTCAGAATATCAAAATTATCCTAGGGTGAATTGTTGTTATTTTTCTAAAAACATTCAATTTTTGATGAATAGTGAAAAACACTATGTTATAGTTTAAAACCAAATTTTTATTTAAATAATTATTTATTTTATTTAAATTTATTTTAGGTCAAAATAGATACATAATACCAGTATATTTTCAATGTAATTCATTGGAGTTAATTAATAATATTTTTAGATATATAAAAAGTTTATAGAACTTTTCACCGTCTTTTACCCACCTCCTAGGAGCATTTGCAAATTTACATAAAACATAATTTTACCACTTCTGTGAGTTGAATTTCAAAAATATGAGAGACACGGTTTATTTCAGTATGTAAAATGTTGTTCAATAAGATGAAAATAATTTTTGATGAATAATAACTTTTTTACTTTTATTTACCACGGTTAAAAGTAAATAGGGTAATTAAGGGTAGAAATGATATTATTATTACCCTAACACATGTCCTAATTCAATTGGATAAGTATAATTAGACCAGAAGAACCTTAGGAATAAAATATTAACCTCTTTGGTCCACTTGGATTATATTTGGACATTTATTATTATTTTATTTAAAGAAGAGTTAAAATAGTTAAAATCAATGTTTAATAACTAAAACATTTTTAATATAGGGTTTACATAAGATAAATTTGACTATAAATATTAATTATAAATCTAGAACAATTTCATACATAATGGTATTTTATTTATAAATTTTGGTCATTAAATAATTATATTTATTTATGACACATTGATGATGCAGTAATTATTGTATTAATGAATAATTAAAATAATTGATATTATAAGTATCTAAATAGATGTAATTTCAGACTTTTGATGAATTAAACTAATTTTATACGTTAATATGACATATTAGGGTTAGTTAGATGAATTTTTTTCTATGTAATAATGTTGTTATGAATTTAGAAAAAATAAAAAAACAAATAGTGTCAAAATTGACATAAAATTGTTTTTAAAACAAATATTATATTATTAATTGATATTCTATTCCTAAAAATCTCTATTTAGAAAAAAGGACTTATATGATGATATTTTTATCATTAATTAACCACTTGGGGATCTCTTTGAAGTATATAGTATGTTTATTAACTATATAATATAAAAATATAAAGAGACATGGTAAGTGTAAAACTATTTAACTATGAGTTAAATATAAAAGATAAAGTTCATATAGTGACCCAAACCTATCTAAATCCTATTGGTTGAGTGGTTTGAGACCCATACCCACCTTATCCATTAAATAATCCATTTTGGAGCTATTAGAAACCGAAAATGATTTTATTATAAAATTATATTTCTATCTTTTCCTAAGGTGCCCCTCACCCCTCTTATAAAAGGGCACTCCCCCTTCTCTCTAATTCACACCATCAAAGCCATTTGGCTCAGTGAAACCAAGAAAAAATACCCTATCAACTGTCTTAATTTCATCCTAGAGGACTTCCTTTAGTCATAAATCCAATCTACAGAGCCTTTTTGACAAAATCAAAAGGAAGAACCCGAAGAAGAGGTAAATATTTCATCACCTCTTTCAAGTTCCTTTCTTCTTCACTTCAACTTTATTTGTTGTTTCCATTATAAAATAATAACTCCAGTATATTCTATATACTGTGATGTGATTATAAATATTTTACAACCAAATTCATTATTCTATCCATCCCTTGAATGACATGTCACCATATGTGCGAATGTACGGCTTACTGTATCCGCGTCATGGTGTAATTGTTATTTAATACATTATTATTTGTATGGGTATAATAATGAAGCATAATTCATAAATATAACATGATAATGATTCTGTATATATGATATACCATCCAATTATATATTATTTTAATGTCAAAAGAGTGATATTTTTGCTCGTGCATAAGTACGGATTACCGTCTCCATAAATGAGATGAGATTCATTCCACATCGTATCCATTCAAGAATAATTTTCATTTGATGATTAAAAATAATGTTTAAAGACATGATATCATTCTGGATATGAATAATATACATCCCATACATAAAAAATAAGACTCTCATAACAATGAATATAAAGGAAAATGAATCCGTTAACACCCGAAACAACGATAATAATAAGATATTATTAACAAAGTAATGTTAAAAGATCATATATGATATCATATTAATGTATATGATTATTGTATAATTTAATAACAATTATTTCACCATTATACAGGAGGTTAACACACCCTATACCAAGGGAAATTACAATGTAAGGTTTAATTTCACAATCTCTTGATTATCCGAGGTTGTTTTTACATAAGTATCAACTAGGACCTCTTTATCAACCTCATCCATGTTTCTTAAAAATGTATTTCAAAACATTATTACTATTTTATAGAATATGGGTTAAATTAATTTATACCCTTTTTGACTTTTTATATGATTTTTATAAAGGAATCTTTCCATTTTTTCCAAACAATGACCTTTATATCCTTTTTGACAAAATTAATGTAAGAATGTCTTTTTTTAACTTATACGGTGGGTGCGGCTATTTTCCACCATTATCACATCGTCGAAGCTACTCTTACAATCTTATAATAATGTTTTCAAAATATATATTTCCTTTACAATTATGTTAATCTTACATGATTTGAAAATATAAAGAGATATTTCTCAAAAAATTGTTTTTATTTCATCTATGTCAACATCCTTTTATGGATTGTAAGATTATTTGAAGTTGATTTATTATGATAAAAATCCCCCATATTGTATTGAAGGTTTTTTGATATGTCTTACTGTGGAAGTGTTATTTCATAACATTCATGGATTATGGATAATGTATTGAAATTTCATATGCTCGTTTTAATACGAATGTTTATGTTATATTTTAACCTATTATTATGATGAATGTATTGGACTAGTATGTTCCGGGTTGGGGACTGGTAAAAGTAAGCCCTCCGGGTTGGTGTTCGTTTATAGTATACCCTCTAGGACGGAGTCCAAATACAGAGGCTCTCCAGGATGGATTCCAGATACAGAGGCTCTCCGGGTTGGAGTCCGGCTATAGAGGCTCTCCGGGATGGAGTTTGGTTACAGAGGCTCTATTGGTTTAGGTCCGGTTGCAGTTAGCCCCTAGGTCCCGGCACGAGGCCTTAACATAGAAATTAAAATCTGACATTATGTATTCCATATTTATGAATGTTTCTATTGATATTACATGTGATTATTCAACTATAAGAATATCTATGTAAGTAAGTAAATGGAATTATTTTTATTTTATATTTTCCATATTATGCTAGAGTTCAAGTTTAAAAGGATTTTGTTGTAGTTATATACATTTCGTTAAATGTGTATACTTATTTATGAAATATTCCACTATATTGTTATCCTTACTGAGAATCTGAGCTCACCCCTTTCTATGTTTTATTTTTTCCAGGATTTGAAGAAGTATATGATGACTGACCTGTAGGGACACTCTATGGGATCTCAGTATTGTCTATGGAAACAATGTTGTTGTAGTCTTACATTTTATTATGTAATGAAAACCATATGAATTTATCTAGTAATTCCAAGGATAATAAACTAATTGTACTTTTGGGACTTGATCTTTTGAGATCATTCTAATGTTATGTAATAATGCACCGACTCTAGGTAACAGGGGTTGGGGTGTTTCATTGAATTTCTAAGAGGAATTAGAATAATACCTTGTCATGTATAATTAACCATATATACTCAAGTAATCTATAAAAATTATGAAGTATGAATACCCACATCAAGATTACATTAAAAATGTTCCACACCCATCAATATCTACCAATCCAAAAAGATCTATTGCTCTTTCAACCTATACACTGAATAGAGGTTTGGTCAATTATCCTTCTAAAAAAACATGACATCTTTCAGGTAGTTTTTTGTCATATCAGTCTAAATTACCATCTTAACAGATATTTTTCAAATTCTTTACATTTATCTAACCATGATTTTTTTATCAATTTATAATAAATGGTTTTCATAATTTAATACATCATGAATTATATTTAAATGTTCCATACCGTAACATATGATTTATTTATTAAAGAAATTACTTTTATTTCCAAGCATGAAAATATAACCATATGCTTCTTGGAATGATACATAAATTATTTTTGTGGTAATCCATGGAACATAATAATGTTATTATAAAACAATAATAATTATAGTTGGAAGTTAATTGTGAAAATCACCAATGTCTTTGGTAAAAATCCTCTCACCATTATCAGCTCTCAGTTACACCTCTCCTCTAGTAATATTTTTGAATCTACTTGGTTTCTGTATTTGAATACATTAGTGATCACCAAAAGATGTATCTAGTACCCAATTTTTATATATTGAATGATTAAACACAATAATGAATGAAACATTATATTCTAATTTAATGTGGGTGTATTTCCTCTTCTAGGGGCTTATATTTCCACAACCAAAACATATGACCTCCTTTTCCATGCCCAACCTCTCGATTGTCTTCTTCTTGGAAGAATAGTGCTCTAGAGATTTAGAATGGTTGTGAATATTGGGACCCTTTTCTTTGTTCTTCCTTTGCTTATTCAATATATGGATTGTGGGTTTATCATGACCCATGTCATTATCCACTTGGTGAATCAAAGTAATATGTTCTAAAATAATATTCTTATTATTCATCATATTGTAATTAACACTAAAAAAATATATGGTCTTTGGAATTATTGAATGTATGATATCTATACACAAAAAATCTAAAAATTTAACATATATTATGTATATTCATTCAATGTGTCCAATAATGTTTTCTATATGATGCCCAACTGGTAAATATTCTCAAATATTAGTTATAAAAAACATTTAAGATCTTGTACCTCTCTTTTCCCACATTATATTGATAGAGATACCAAAGGTGAGATATCATGATATATGCATCCATGTCCTCATGTTGCTTCAAATTATAATTGGTCATGGAGGATAGCATGAAACAAAGAGTATTTGTAACATCATTCAAATGTTTCTCAAAGAGAGATAGCTCTCTATCAATGGCCTTATTTCTAGGTACTCTATGAATAGCTTAATCTCACACATAAAATTTTCATTCATGGTGAATGAGAATGTGTAGGTGCATTTTCCTTTCATATAAATTTGTGTCGGTGAAAAGGTTATCCTCCGAATGTATGGACCATAGTGATATATTTAAAGTCATTTAAATATTTTTTCTACAAAATATGATGAGAAAAAATATAGTACTTTATCTGATAAAATTTATACAAATAAATGAATATTATATTTATTATTATCCCACTATATTAATGAAACCCAATATCCCTCACCATTGGATATAGTATATCCTATTTCATGGAAATTCTAGTGGCAAGGAACCATATTCCCCCTATCATTACCCCAACTTCGGTTGGTCAAGAAACATTAATGGTTTTAGGTAGGCATTCCAAATTCCAACTACATTAATTGATAGTTCCTTGATCTTTTTAGTAGACTCCCCATTCCTGAAATCGTTAAATTGGATTTCTTCATCCCTTACATCTCAGTTACATAAATTCATGCCTTAGCAGTAAATTCTATATCTTAACCATGTTATTCCAACCTAAAAAATGAAGTTATAATTCCCTTATAATTTAATTCATCCATAAATTTAATGTTAAAATTCATTGAACTATGATTCGATATTAACTGAAGTAATGGAAGGCTATATCGAAATAATTTATATAATTGATGGATTTTATCATTTAATGTGAAAATTTAAAATTATTTTCTTTATTTATTATTCTTTAAAAGTAGGTGGATGTAATTTAGTGATTAACCATTTCTTAGATAATATTTATGAATAATACAATTTTTTTTAGTTATATCTTGCATGCTCGTTAATTTTATTTATTAATGTGATCATGAAAAAACATCCATAATGAAACAACAATTCAACTTCAAAGAAATAAAATAATAATGTATAATTATCAAGAGAGTTTAATAATGGTTATTTTACCTATAGATTCATAAAATAACCATTGAACTTGGAAAAAACTCCATGAACCAATTAAGGTTTGGGTTATTTCTTTCCACCCATCCACCTATGTATCTCTCTTGGATTGGTTTTTCCTCGTATAAAAAATTGAACATCCTCCACCAACATGGGTGGTAAATCAATTACATATTAGTTTACTAACATGTGGGTGAGGGGAAAATTGGCTTCTTAAAAGAAACCATGGGAACAGAAGCCCTTACATAACAAGAAGAGAGAAGGCATGAAGTCTAACTATTTTATTTAATAATAAATAAATAAAACCAATCACATTTTACAGGATAGTCTGTGATCATGATCATCCACATGCATGCAACAAATTATGTATTTATTAAAACAAGCATTCAATTCACAATAATTATTATTTAAGATAACTCACATGAAAATAAATTAATTTTCATCATTAATTAATCAATTATTTTATATTAATTTCTATCATAATTTCCTTGAGATTGCCAGTAATCATAATTTTAAAAAAAAATTAATAACATTTTTCAAAAATAATTTTGTACAAAGATGTACCTTGGATGACACACCGTGAATATACATCCAAATCTTCACAACATGTATAATACTCATATAATTATTACTCTTTGACATATGTCACACAAAACTTATCACATACTTTCAGTACATATGCTATCATCTTAATGATTACATGAATTACAAGATTTTTTTGTCCCATGTTATGATTCAATGCACGTAGTGTATCAACTATAATACGAATCATACATGATATATAGATATGAAAATTACACATATATTAATTATATGTATATATATATTAAAAACCTTCACAAGGAGTATTCTATCATCTTAAAGGACACAAAAAAGCATATGTCAATATGGTTTACATAGTGTAATAAATTAATTTTAATTCTATATAATTTGGTATAACTACACATAACATTAATGAAATCAACAAAACATGTACATATATCACCATTTATATGTGGTACACACCTAGGTAATTAGTGTGTAAACAATGCATCCTAAAAATAGAGTACAAAATATGTAAAAATGGCCTATAGGGCATGTAGTCTCTGAATTATATTGTCACTAGTTAGGTAGGCCGTGTATGAAAACACACAGTCCGTTTATGGAATAAAAGACTACATGCAGGGTACATTGGCTACACAACATTTACACTGACTAAATGAGTTTTAGGTTGGCCCAATTAGTATAGGGTGTATGAAATTTAATGCACTATGTGTAATCAAGGCACACTATTTGAGTAAATTATGAATTATTTCCTGGTTTGTTGAACACAAGTACACATCCTGTACTCATATTTTATCCAGATAGAAACCTCAACACCTCCGAATGAGTTATTCTGTTTTATTTCACTCATTAAATTAATCATTTTCATTAGATCTATGAGAAATGAATGAGGTATAAACCTATCTCCAAATTTATATTAAAAGAACAATTACATTTTAATGAAAAGTAAATGGAAAATGTATAAATCAATCAATGATATTTAAATAATTATAAGTAATTATGTGACCGTTTTGATACAACTTGTAGGCTTTGGGCATAGTAGAAACATGTCATAGGTTATACACAATATTTCATTTTTTCATGATTGATGATCAAACAAAGAATTACATTGTGATAAATTCCATGATCAACAGAATTGAATCAATGAAAAAAGACAATGGATTAAACATGAAAACCAGTGGGAGGATCATTATAAATTATTTATAATTTATTTAATTAATTAAAAATTTCATTATTGGAATTATTGTTTTGTTGATGGATCTGAAAAACATTATGAATTGTGTAATAATTGTGTTTAAGGAAACATGATCATATTTCCTCTAGCAGTTATACAAATATATTCCACAAATCCTCGAACATCGTCGTATGAATCATCATGTGCTAGCATGAAAGATCCTATCAATTTCATTTTCCACCATTGATTTCCATGAAAAATTCTTCTAAAGCATTATCTTTGATATCTCTTGACTCGATTGTAGGTGGTGGTGGAATATATCTCTCTCTTCTTGGGAGTGTTCTTGGATATGTGAGATCTCTAGGGTTTGTGTGGATTCTCTAATGATTGTTCTACAAAACTAAACAAATGAAATTAATCTTTTTGAATTTAATATAATTTGGTTTATATATCAATTGGGTTCAAAAGGAATTATTTCACAAGTGCCCCTTATTATTTATTTAATCCCATAAAGAACCCATTATCTAAAAAATTAATATTATTAATATTTTTGGACAATCACCTAACTTTCAAATTAAATTAAATATTTTCTGATAAAATAATATTTAATATTAATATTTGTCACCAGGACATTTAAACTCGGACCATCATTCCTCTAAAATATTTATCTGTCTTTAAATAATGTCTATTTATTTATTAAATAAATATTCATGCATTATATACTAATAAATAAATAAATATTATATTAACTAAATAGTAAATAAATAGTTATTAAATATTAAACCCACATTATAGTTTCTCAAATAATTTTTGATGGAATATACACTATCATACATATATGAATAATTATTAAACCATTTTTTTGAATAATGTTTATTCCAAATATTAAATATTATATAATCATATATATCATTTAATAGGTATTATTGATACACTTAGTGTGTGACCCTCTATGAATCTTTATTTGTGGAATTAAGCGAAACAGCCTAAATTTGAAGGTTAGAATCTAGAAACACACTGAGACACCCATAAATAAATAATTTAATGGTGTAATGTTTCAATGCCTCATAAGGAAAATTTCTCTGTGATATAATTATTTTATCATGATATCTCTAATCAAGAAGTTTTCATGTTGCAGCCTTCAACTTATGTGCATGATGTCTTTCACTTTGAATTTTTAGAAAATGAATTTTCCTTTAGAACACCATGGACATGGACTTATTTTGGATATATCTTTTCCCTTAATGGGAATGAGATATCAACTCCTATTAAAGAAAAAAATGGGAAAATCCTATCTCAGATTATTCATTAATTTAACATTACTGGTGGCGTACCTAACTTATCCTACATCACCACAAACATATGCCATCAATGTTTTCATTAATACAACAATGTAAATTCCTTATAATATTCATTAATAATACTTGTAAAGTATAGGTATAAATATAATCATTTTAAAATAAGAACATCCCATGACACATGTAAATGAATATTTTCTATTTGAGGGTCTTTTTCTCAAAAATCCTACGCTTGATATTAAAAATGTCGTATACCATAATAAGGTACCATAAATTCCGGTGAGTCTCCACCCCTAATATCCTAAATCATTTGTTTTCCAAAAAATTATATCACCTAGTTATATAACATATATTTAATAATAGTTTCATATAAAATATGGACTCTCATCATAATAGGGAACTTCTATGACCTTTTAGCAGAGAATCTATACTTAAAAAAATATCACATACTATGTAACAAATAAGAACTATCATTATTTGATAATTAATTTATTAATATTCAAAACGTTGAATACTTGTTACCTCAAAGTACATAAAAGATGGTTCTTGGGAAGCAACTCCAACAATACCATCATTATAATGAAGGATTCGAATATATAATCCATCGAACATTATCCACATTGGAACCAAAAATGACAAAACATATTCATTATGACTCATAATACTATAATATAGAAACTAAACCATTTGAATTATTCAATATTTGATGAGATAATATTTTTTGAGGTGAGTTAAATCATTCTCTAGTTCTCTAAATCAGTGGGAGGGGGAGAAGGATCATAACTATCTTTTATTAAGATCATTTTCGAGATTTTTCTTAAGGGTTTGACAAAATTCTCTAGAGAGTCATTTTCATAGGTTCTTATGTAACTCCTCTAAAATTATATAACATGATTTATATCCTTAGTTGGTAGAGTCGATTTCTGGAAAAGTCCCTTTACAAATCTCTTAATCCTAAATAAAACCTCAAATCAGAAAATAATATTTTTTTATTGTTTACTTGACCTCCACTGAAATTGTTGATATTTAAATATCATTTATTGAATAAATTAATATTTTTTAAAATATATTAAATAAAATAAATCAATTTTCCTAGACCATTAAATCAATCCATCAATCCTCCTTGGTGTGTAATAGACCATGAATAATAGTGTTTTATTTTAAAAAATAAATATCACAACATTATTGTATCAATAAATAAATAAATATTATGTTTACTAAAATAGAGAGTAAATATTTATTTATTATTTGTATAATAACATTATCAATTAATTTTTACAATATAAATAAACAAGAGATAAAATAATAATATATATTCATGTAATAAGTAATTATCTATGTGTAAATATTTATTTAATAATCAACTCATACATTTTTTTCTTCTAAATAAGTAGTGATCAAATTTATACGAACAATATAACATAAATAATTATTACACCACAAGTAAAGAATAATCATTATTCAAACTATTAAATTCAAATTGAATTAAACTAAGATTTAGGATACACTTAGTATGTGAACCTATAGGATTATTACTTAGAGTAATTAGACTAACGAACTTGAATTCCATCATCATCATCCAACCAAACATCAAGGAACCCAAAGAATAATTAGTTAATGTTTCAATGGAAAAAACCTATTATCATTGCTCACCATGTAATATATTCCCTTTGTCTCAATATATCACCATGGAAGTTTCATTACTAATGTAATTAACCTATATTCTTGGTTAACCATTATTTGAATTCAATATATAACTCATTTATATAAAACCATGGAAATGGATTAATCGTATATTTATATTTCAATCAAAGGTATAATTATAGCTCATTAAATTAACTTGGATGTGAAAAATAATTTCTTGACTTATTCACTAATGTCACATCTCTATTGATGTACCCAATGTATTCCACCTCACCACTAGCATATATTGTCATATTTTTCATCAATACATATAAGTACATAACTCATTATATACATTAATAATAATATCAATTCAAAGTAATAACACATGTGTTTGTAAAATGGAATATCTAATGACATGTTTGACATGTATAATATCTATTAGTGGTTCTATTCTAACAATTTACTCTCTTGGGGATTAATAATTTCAAAAATCATGAGAAGAAGTATGAATTTATTATAATCCACCTACACCTAATATCCTTCATAATATATGACATGTTAGATTTATTTTATACAAAAATAGAACACATGTTTAGGAATATTATCATAGCACTTCATGAAACTCCTCAATTCATGGAACTTTTATGACATTTAAATGTGATATATTCTCTTAATAAATTATGAAATTAATTTTTTCAATAAAAAAAATCAACTTGCGTTAAGATGTTTTCTAATATTCAAGACATTTAATATATCGATAATTCATTGTATAAAGTCATTTGGTTCCTGGCCACCAACAGTAGCAGTTTACAACCAATAGTCTAACAAAGAACATATGTTATTACAAATAAAATTGTAATATTTGGGAACACCACCCTCAATTATAGATTTAACTATATTATTGATTCTCAATCACCTTATAAACTCATGCATTGGCTATTATATTATTAATGAATATGATTTGAATACCTAAACGGTAACATTGTATGTTTCTAAAACACCTTAGTCACACCTCGCAGTTTATAGAGACTTCTATAAATGAAAAGGGTTGAGGGTCATAGGAGTGGGATATTGTTTAATACTTTATATTAATATAATTATCCATTGAAGGGTTATTCCCATATTTTTCCCAATTTTTTTTAAAGGCTATGTACAGAAAGAGCAAGTAATCGTTTAAAAAATGGAGACATTTGAAGCTTAAAACATAACTAAATTAATTAAATAATATGATGATGTACTAATATATAAACATGGTTCAAAACATCCATAATGTTTTAAAAATGAGTGAAAATAGATAAAACCATACATCCATGTAAGATGAGCCTAACACAATATAGGGACCTGAAAATAGAAGTCCCATGAGTGATATATTCTTTGTAGATTCATGATTTATTTCCCTATGAACACACCATATCCATCCTCTAAAATACTTATCATAATAAATTTAAAATAAAAAATTATGCATTTATAAATCCCCTTGTTCTGGTATTTTTCACTACCTTTCATCACATTAAAAATATTATAGGAACACCTCAAAAAGGAACATGCAACGTGTGAGAGTGATATATCCAGTAGGTGGCCTCCACCAACCCCAACATACATATCATAAAATAATGTTTTTTGTAACTAATATAAGTCATAGTAATAAATTTATGAATCTATCAACATATTTTATTGATAGGTGTTGCTGTGGGAACACTCAACCAATGTGTAAATTTCATGTACTTAGGTGAAACAGAGTGGCTGACCACGATCATTATATAAGAAAGAAATATTTAAAACAAAATATCAAAGGTTTTTGAAAAAAATAAAATAAAATAACTCTTCAAAAGATCTGGGTTTTTGTAAGTTAAGAAAACAAAAATAATTATGCTTGAATAAGATTGTATTTTTTTATGTGTGATTCATAAAATACAATGATAAGATGTTTCCTTTTGGAAGTATTTTTGAAAGGATTAATAAATATAAATATAAATATTAAATTAATTATTAATCATTATCTTTTAAATTAACATAAAATTATTTATTATACACTAATTTTTTAACCCATTAACCCTATGAAATTAATTTAACCATATAGATTAAATGAATAAAACCCTAGGCTTGCTTGGGAACATGCAATCATATAACCAAAATTTAATTTTTGTTCTAAATATACCTCAAGGTAAATGGTGACATATGGATAATATGTATATTTTAATTGAGTGTCGGTTTAGTTTAGTGATTATATTTTATCACTAAAAATTTATCCTTTATCTTTTTTTTTACCGATTATGATTTTTCTCCAACATTTTACACAATTATCGATATTCTATGCTATGTGTTCATTGTTAAAATTCTTCATTTGTTTATTTTAAGATAAAAATTCAATTCATAGATCATATTATGTGAATTTATGTTTCTCATTTTTTGAAAATAATTAAATAATTAGGTTTTTCGGTATATCGATTACTAATAACTACTACTCTTCGGTGGGCTGTGTAGTCATCATAGAAATGTTTTTCATGTGAAAATGGTTAGATATCAAATAACTCAATAAAATTTACACTTTTGAGTTACAACCCAAATATTTAAATAAAATTATAGATAAAATTAATATTATAGAATAAATTGGTTAGAAATAGTGATTTTATTGCAAGAACAACAACATTACAACATAGAAGAGGAAAGGAAGAGCATTTTGAAAGAGATCCAACCTTGAGAGTTTCCCTCAACCAATTGGGTAAATAAATGTAGATTAAGAACATATAAAATTATAAAAATTAACCAACTCACATATAACCGCATACGAAGGAGTGAAATATATTTTCATAGAGTGGAGGGGAAGTTAGTGTTACTAGAGGTTACAATTGTGACTGGGAAAACTCCACCAAGTATATCAACCCAACATATACAGAATTTTTGACCTTTAGAAAGCATGATAATATTTTCCTTGAATAATTACTATTAGTTAATAATTTTTTCTTATGTCTCATTTTAATATTTTAGGACTATATAAGCCCGGGTGTAGAATACATGGCCCAAATGGTGATGTGGTGTCCAATCTGGTGAGTGTAGTCCAACTTTGATTCCATGGACCATTTAATCCAATCAAATAAAGTATCTATTTTGTATGATCTAAATGAAATTTAATTAAAATTTATTAATTAATCATATTAAAAATTTCATGTTAAAATAATTCACAAAAAATAGTTGTGGGAAAAATACAACAGTGCACTGTATGGGGGGAAAATAAAATTTTCATCAAATGATCAAATGAATGATATAATTCCATATATTCCATAAATATACATATCTAACAAAATGTGATGAAATTATGTAATTTTTATTAAAAAAATATTACATAAAAATGTTTTTTATCAACTTCCCTACAATAACCCTTTGGAAGTTTTGTCAAAAGTTTCATGTCATGTATTCTAGATAATTTTAACAAGATATGAATAATGATATTTCCCAATCTATAGTGGAAATATAAGCTAAGTATAAATATCATGAATAAGTCCATATTAATAAATTTCAACTCATTGTCACATAAATTATATCAAAATAAATTTCAATGGGATTAATGACTCTAATCATAGAGAAACTAGTCAGGGTTCTACTATTCCAATAATTCCCCACGTCTGTGTGTGTGTGTGAAAAACATTTTAAAACAAACTCCCCACAATATATTACATATATTCAGTTCAAGTAAATAATATATTCTTACATGGTTTAATTCCACCAAACCTATACTACATTCCATTGAAATCAAATTTCTAGACCCACTCACTTAATAATTCTTGGATGTCAAAACATAATATCCCAACCTTAATATCCCCACCTATTGTACATTTCACCACTCCCATCTTTATGACTATAATTATGTTTATTTTTTTGTTTTTTCTGATTTAGGGGTTTTAATGTATAATACTATCATATATCTAGTAAACATTAATAGGTCAATTTGTTGTAGTAATGAAATATGTAAAAAGATAAAAAAAATATGGATCGACCATTGATATAATATGAAAATTTTATTTTACATAACTTGTCTATACAGTCAATTGAGTTGGGAAAATTTCAGATGTCCTACGTATATGAAATGTTGAGTTGAGAAATCAATGAAACAATTTTACAAGAACAAATATCCTTAATAATTGTGTTAAAATATAAAAACTTTTATAATTACACAACCAATGATATCATCAAAAGATCATATTTTTATAAAAATCAACCCCTAATAATGAAATATTTATCATTATTATCATGATACTAATTAATTTTAATGAAATTAATTTTCAATATGGTCCACATCTAAATGTTCTTATTGCATGGTTCTTTTTTTTAAATTTTCATTTGTTTTTTAAAAATAAAAATAGAAAACACACACACAACACAAAAATGAAAATTTTAAGTAGACACCCCCACATATTGTCGCATATCCCACACTTAAAATATTAAATTTTCTTTATGTTAACCAATGTATTAATTAACGAAATAAAATTTATAGTTTTAAATATGATAAACAATATAAATGTGAAAGGGTTATGGATAACCTAATATTCTCAAGCGATGATGGGGTCATGTAGTTTGATGAAATCAACTACATGGGTGGTAAGTTCCTCAATGTATTCCTTAAAATAATTCCCATTGATTATAAGTCTCATTCGTTTTTATTGTTGTGTGATATCCACTACTCCATAATACATAACATTAGATACAAAATAAGGACCTAACCATATGAAACAAAACTGAACAAAAATAATCTTTAACCATGAACTATAAAGAATAACCTTCTCTCAAAAATGAACCTCCATTTTTGGATCATTATATCATGAGTCACTTTTGATATTACTTTTTAGAGACTTGAGTTCTCAAATGATAAAAATTTAATCTCTTGATGCTCTTGAATTTACAGATTCATTTGATCACTATTTTAGGAAAAATCTATGTTGTATTTATTTATAGCCTAATATGCTCAATTCTTAACCTCGATGTGATGATTAAATTATTTCCAAAAAATAATCCAAAATGGGGATATACCAGTTGTGATACCTATAACATAAATTGTTTAATAATTATAGTTCTAATTGTTTTACTTTTCTTAATGTCCATTTTATCCAAAACAATGTTTTCAAAATAAACAGAAGGCATTTTTTTACACAATAAAACACGAAAACATTAAATTTCTAGAATACCAAAAGAACTATAGTACTATAGTATACCTAGTAGTTGATCAATCAAGATCACCAAGAGACCCCCGAACATCACAAAAAAACCTTAGAGATAATGAGAATCCTTCAAGTCTAATACAAGGAATAACATTATATCTAGATCTATGGAAACTGAAATAAGCATTAATGGTATGTAGTGAACCATCTTCACCATGTTTTTTTTCAAAGTTTTGAATACCCTAAAAATTTCTTTATAAGGCTTTTTGTGACCATTGGTATCTTTTACAGTCCTTAAGTGATCATTTGTTTTTGGAATGGTCATAAAATCATATAACTATTGGACAACTTTTAATAATTTCAATTATTATTTTTATATTAAGTATTTTGGAAAATTTTATGTATAGAATCATTCTGAATGATCTAGGTATTTGAGTACTTTAAATTTGTATCATTGAACATATTTAATTGAACATATCATTATATTTTGGAAATAATAATGATTTACAAACCTAAAATTTATTTGAAATCACGGCTTTTGGGTTTTAGTGATAATATTGAGAGAAATACATATGTTTACATAAATTAATTCAAAGAGAAGTATGCATTTTGTTATGGTAAAAAACTATGTATTTGAATTTAAAAACTATTTTTTGAATACATTGATTAATCAAATTTTATACTCTTGGTTATGTGATTAAAAAAGTATAATTTATATTTTTATTTGTGTACATTAGTGTTCCAATAATTAAAATAAGGTAAGAATCATGTTTTATAAAATTAAAGATATTCTTTATTTAATTAAATTTATTATTTTTAAATTCCATTTATTTTTCTATTATTTTATATTTGGTTTAGATTTGAATTTTTTAATTTTAATTTTGGGTTTATAAAAAAATATAATAAATTGGTCTGGTCCTCTAGTTGGGCCTATGGAGGCAGCTCGAATTACTACAAGAGTAGGTGGCCGAGCCCAGGCCCCTATGCCAAAGCATATTCCAACCAATGGGTGTGGGTGTGCATGCCTACATGCACAGAACGAGGGACCAAGAACTCTACCACCATGCGGGTTGGCACGACCAGGGTGGGTGCAGAAGCGCAACTGTAGAGAACCGGTACGGGGCAGTACCGAGGAGGGGCAGAGGGAATTATGAGTGATGTTCTGGAGCTCTAGACCTATAAATCTAGTCCAAAATCTCTACTGATTCGATGTGGGATGGACCTTTCTAATGAAGATCGAATCTCAATTGTCCAATCACACCACACAAGATTTTTACTAATCGATCGGTCTTCCCTTCCAACTCCGTTGTCATAGTATTAATCCCACGTTTTCTCCTGAAAATCCAATCGAGGTCTCAACTGATCTCTACCGTTCAAGCTATTTTAAATCTTGCAGCTTCCACAACCGTTTGATCATTGATACGATCGAATCCAGTCTATCAAACCCTTTTAAAAACCCATGTTGCATCCCTACCGTCTTATCAAGTCGTGATTTAATCTAAACCATTAATCTTTGTTCTAAAACCGCGGACACTCCTCCGTCGCTGGATCAAATAACAGCTAATCTTGGCCGTCCATTATTTTCAACACCCTCCTCCACGTCTTCTTCTACCTCATGCCAACCAGCAGCTCGCCTACTATTTTTTCCCTATTCTTCTTCTTCCTCAAGTATGATGTTGGAATTTTTCTATTTTAGTCAATTTTTTGAGTCTTTATTTATAATTTATGCATGAATCATGATAATGTATAAGTATATATAAAGCCTATATAAACCATATTTGCACCTATAATTTCACCCAATTTTTTATCTTCAATGTGTGAACAACCCCTACCCAACCATGTTGATCTCTTGAAGCTAGGTAAGGGACTAATTTGGGTCATTTTTATCATCTATTAATTCCTTTGTGTTTTTTTGAATATATGTATATATATATATATATACTTTTAGTTTATTCTTCAAATTCATAACTTGCTTTTCTATATATATTTTTGAGAATGTAAAACTCGTGAAGGGGAGTTATTTATGCCCCGACTTCAACGTGCAAACCTTTTCCATTTGGTGTTTCAATTTCATGGATTACATGTATAAATATATAATTTTATATGGTTTTTAATCCAAATTCGTTTTTGGGTTTTATGATTTTAATTGATGATCAATTGTTTTTAAATAATTTTCTTAAAACATGTAATACATTAAAGAGTTTTATTTCATCTTATATTAATATGAAAAATCTTTGTTTACAATTTCTGAATATATGGTTATATACAAAAAAATATACATATAAGTTTGAATGTGTAACAATCTGAATTGGGTATTAACAAAACATATTCTTATTGTTTCAACTATTTTTGTGATTGATACAATAGTTGAAATAATTTATTAAACCTTTTTTCAAGTTTTACAAGCCCAATGTATACACCTTGTGTATATAGGGTTTTATATTTTTAAAAACCCACATATACACATATATGTATTTCAATTTTGGTTTCTCATGATTTAAATAATTATACCTATCTTAGTAAATTATATAAATTTTTTCATGATTAAGAAAAATATATATATGTATATGCATAAGTGAATATTATTAATTAAGTTTTCATTTATATATGAATACTCCACATGAAATAATGATTTTCCATCCAAGAATTGTATTCCAATTTGTCACAATAAATTACTTAGATTATTTAAGTTTATGTTTTACCCTTTTTTATATTAAATTTATCATTTCATGAATTAAATGAGTATCTCAAAGTTAAATCATGTAAACCATGGCTTGATAAGGTTCACATTTATAAGGGTTTAATTCAAGAGTTGTTATTTTTTGTGATAACCCTTTATTTTTTGTGTACTAGTTCTTACTACATGTGAAAGAGTATGTTGTTTTAGTCCACGCACATCACTGTTAGATATGAAACTAACAAATCTAATCCTTTTTACATTCATGGCATAATTCATTCTGTTATGTGTATGAATGAAAAAGGATTATGGAATAAGAATGTATGTATTCAATGTTGTATGTGACACTATTAATATAATACCATACTAGACATATGAAGAATGTATTGGACTTAAATGATAAGATAAGTGCGCCCAAATAGTGTTTCAATGCATTGGGTAATGTTATGTCCCTTGAGATTCTATAGGTAACGGTCATGTTGGTTAGCCATGGCTTGTGTTGCTATGAGAAATAGGATTGGTGGTTAGCCTTGACCATAATATTATGAGAAACAAGATTGGAAGTTAACCTTGATTCATACTAAATCATGCTTAATATATGGTCCAAGCATAAGGCCTTGATAATGTCTGGGATTATACATTCCCTCATTATGTATTGCAATACAACTAACCAAGGGATTATTCGACTAATAGAATGCACTTTGTATAAGAATATTCTATGTTAATAGTTACATATTCATATGTCATAATTAAGTATGCAAATGGAATGTTATGCATGGAAGGGATATCTAATGTTAAGGTTACATGAATTTCATTTTAAGTGCTAATGAATCATGACATGATTACTTATGTAATTACATTTAAAATTTTTCATATCACCTATAGAGTTGGTTTGACTAATTTAAGAATTATTCATCATTCTGAAAATCTTGTACATGTATGTGCACTCTTATTTATATTTTACCTATAGTTTTTAAATAAACACATATGATTCTTATGTAAAAGGTTTTTCAAAGAATATAATCTAGTAATCTTATAAAACTAATGATGATGTTCCTCAAGTAAATGTTTTGTGAATAATTTAAATATTATTATTTAAAAAAAGGATTTCATCAAAGTGTCTTAAATCTCCTTACTAGGAGTTAATAATCTCACCCTACATTTTCAATTTATTATACAGGGGTTTTTATAATATTCCATGCTTTGAGTACTCTTATGTGACGACATCAATTTCAAGATTAACATTGTCATGTTTTTAGAAGAGCTATATCAGTAACATCTTGTTTTCCCGAACCTAAATTGAAACGATCCTTTGTATTAGTAAAAATGTGTAATTTTGGTATGCGTCTTTCTATGAAAAAAATTTCCCCCCATGTTTCAAGCACCGAAATTGGGCTTCCAGGGTCAGGGTCATGAGAGTTGGTGTCAGAGGATCAGTTTAGACAACTCTGGAAAATTAGAACAACTCTAAACTAATTTTATTATGTGTTGCTATGTAAAATCTCTTTCAACAAATTTTAGTTGGAAATTGATACGTGTATTATGTCTCTTCCAACCAAAATACTACGGTCTATAGTTTCCAAGTCCTATTTTTAAGGCTATGAGACATTTTAAAACTTTTTTCTATCATTTAAACAACTCTATTGTGTATCGAACTATCCTCATGTACTTCAACTCCCCCGAGGGTAAGGATTTGACTATTTTATTATGATGCATGCTCAACTTTCATTCTATACACATAATGAAAAATAATTTGAGGGTCTATTTACATGCTTTTCCCTAGTTGAAAATTCTTCATCCCTATAGGACTTCCAAGAGGCTTCATAAGAGGGTGACCTTTGAGCAGCATATCTTTGTCAACTATTGAACAAAGGTCTCAATGTAATAGTTATGGATTTTGAAATTAATGTGGATGAGTCTTCCCATTTTTTATAGATATCACATTCATGTTAATGTCTCCCAACTCTATACACTTCATTCTTTTCTCTCATGGAACATTATATAAAATCATACAGTTAATACAAGTTGAATGTGCTTCCTCTTGACCAAAGAGATTGAAGAGTTTGGAACTGCTTTAGGGATCTGTTTGACTTGGAACATGGGAAATCTCCAACACTAGTGGTACCTATGAAGAGACATCATGGTGGTTGTCAGGAATTCCACGCCTGTGAGTTTTTCAGGGAACAAATGAATGTGTAGCCCCCAAAATTTGATGAACCTGGTTTTAAAGGAATGATGTTATATTTTTATGATTTGATACGTTATTGTGTAATAGGAAAATAACACCTCTTTTTTAATATACTTATGATTTACTGAATAGACTTTTTTTCTTATAAAATTTCATATGGAAGATATAATTTCACCAACTAACCTTTTGTCTCTAACAACTGTGATACTGGAAACAATAATTCTAAATACATGTTTGGATCAATTTAAAACTCTCTAAAACCAAAAGTAATCATTAAAATATCGTTATAAGTTATCCAACACTTCAAATATTCTTTTATTCTTCCGAGGATATGGTTTCTTTTATGTCCTCTTAGTACATGAAGAACTTCCATCCCATACACGACAAGAAAGTTATTTTGAGGGAATCTTCAAATATTTTACCCTGCTTGAAAGATATATAACTATAAAAAAATTTCAGGAAGACACCAATTCAGGTGACCATCGTGCAACTTACCTTTTTCAACTCCTAACCTTTAGTGGCTATAAGAGGATTTCTGATTTCAAAATTCTTGAAAACAAGGTGGTTTTCCTGGTTTATAAGAATTAAATCATTTCTGATGTCTATGAGCCTTTCTTCTCTCATTACATTTATATTCCATATGATGCTGCAGCCATAAGTATAACTCTGACTATTTTAAATGGGTATGGACCAATGAAACCAATGAATTTGAAGATTCTAGGTATGTCATGACAACAGAAAACCACAAAGTCATGTGGAACTAGTAAAGGGATGTTGGGGTTTATGTCTGAAGGGTTCAAGTGTAATAGAATTTTCAGGGAAAATTCTTTGAAGGATGAAATAATGTGATACCATGAACATACATTGTGTAATATTAATTGTTTTAATAGTTTTATATTTCATAATGTTCACTTTATCCAAAAAAAATGTTTATAAAATAAACAAAAGACATTTTTTAATCAATAACACACTAAAACATTACATTTCAACAAGACCAAAAGAAACATTCTACCCTAGAATACCTATTAGTAGACCAATCAAGATCACTAGGATACCCCCCTACATCACAAATAAACTAAGAAGCCAATGACCATCCTTCATATTTATTAAAATGAAGAAAATTATACCCAGATCTATGGAAACTAAACTAATCATTAAGGGTATGTAAATCACCACCTTCACCATGTTGTTTCCAATGATTTGAATACCCTAACCATCTTTTTAAGGCCTTTTTTGACCCTTGGTATCCATTACATTCATTAAGTGACTATTGGTTTTTAAATAGTATATAAATCTTATAACCATTGGAATCTTTTTTGGAATTTCAATTGTTCTATTTATCCTATGTATTTTTTAATATTTTAAATATAGATGAATTTTTCATGTTCTATGTATTTGAGTAATTTAATTTTAAATATTTGAACATATTTAATTGAAATTATCATTATATTTGGGAAACCATAATTATTTAAAAACCTAAAATTAATTTGAAATCATGACTTTTGGGTTTTATTGTAAATATAAGGAGATGTACATATGTTTAATTCAATTAATTTAAATATAAGAATACATTTTATTATGTTACAAATACTATGTATTTGAATATGAAAACATGTTTATGAATAATTTTATTAATAAAAAGTTATAATTTTGGTTATGTGATGAAAAAGTATAATATATATTTTTATTTGTGCACTTAAAGGTTCAAAATTTTAAAATAATGTAAGAATCGTGTTTCGAAAATTTAAAGATATTATTTATTTAATGGAATGGATTATTTTTAAATTTCATTTACTTTCCTATGATATTATATTTGGTTTCTTTATGAATGTTTTATTTTTAAAGTTGGGTTTATAAATAAATATAACCCATTGGACCAGCCCTCTAGATGGGATTAAGGAGGAAGCTTGCACTACTAAAAGAGTAGGCGGCCTAGCCTAGGCCCCTTAACCACAACACAGAACAACCCACAGGTGTGTGTGCGCATGATTACAGACCCACATCGATGGAAAAAGAATAACGCCACCGTTTGGGGCAGCATAAAGGCAGGGGTGGGTGTAGAAGCGCACCCATAGATAACCGGTATGGGGCGATACTGGGGAGGGGGAGAGGGAATTATGAGTAATGGCCGAGAGCTCCATGAATATAAAGAAAGTCCAAAACCCATATTGATTCGATGTGGGATGAACCTCTTTAATGTGGATCAAATCTCAGTTGTCTAATCATGCTACATGAGATCTGTACCATTCGATCAGTCTACCCTTCGAACTCCACCTCTGCGGTATTAATACCGCATTTTCTCTAGACCGTTTATCATATAATCGATTGATCTTCACTGTTCGAGCTATTTTAAATCTCATGGCTTCCCACATATCTCTTATTGTGAATGTGATCGAATCCTTTCTGTCCAACCCTTTTAAAACCCCGCATCGAATCTGAGCTCTCCGACCAAGTCAACATTTAATCACAACTGTTCATCTTTAAAAAAAATGCAGACGCTCCTCATCCATTGGATAAAATCATAGATAATCCTATACATATAGTTTTTTCACATCCTCTTCTGTGTCTTCTACTTCTTCGCTCTAACCAGCAGCTCGCCCACTATTTTCTTCACTCTTCTTCTTCATTTTTTCTTTTCCCTTGAGATTCTCCACTCATATTCAGACTGACCCTCAACTTCTACCCGTAATCCCTTCTCCAGTCACCTTTCTTTTTTTTTCTTTGTCTTTTTCTTTTAGTTCCACATGCTTTATATTTTTAGATATATATTATAATCAGTGATTGGTTTTCAGTTTATTTCATGTAAGATGTTGTACTTTTTTGTTTTATTCAATTTTTTGTGTCTTTTGATATAATTTATGAATGATATTGGGTCATGCATTAATTGATAATTTTAGGAATCTAGGGATACAGATGGCATGAGTCATGGTAGGTACACATGGGGAGTATGTGTGTAACATGAAGGGTAGAAATCATTACATTGTATTTGAAAATTTGAATGAAGTAGAATCTAATAAAGATGATTCAAATAGTGATATTAAAATAATTGGTAATAATGTTAATGAATAGTGGTTAATGAAAAGTCATAAATGTTTTAGAATAATGATTGCAAAAAGATGTAACAAATGGAATATTCCTACAAGTGAAATATTATCATTGGGGGTGTGAGAAATGATAAAATGGGTGATTAATGAAAAGATATGTGGAATTTTGGGTAGATTACCCCATGTTGACCATGACCCACTTTAGGGATGTATAATAGTAGTGATAGATATGTAATGATATCCTTTGGGATAGTGTATGATGAATGTTTTTTATAAGTCTTGTAAGGAGATTTCTTTTGTGAAATGTTTCCATGTTTTGTGTTTCATATTCTGAGATTAGTGTTTGGTATTATAGGAATATGCCACCATAATGACTTCCATTGATTGGGTGACAATAGGATGTTTCCTTTAATGGTCATCCATTATTGGAGAATAATATATTGATGATCCTGATTCATAGGGGGGAGGAGTAGTTCCAGGAAAACAGTGTACATTTTTTGCAAATTATGGAATGAGACCCATGGTAGGTTATGAAATTTATATTTGACTTGAATAGAGAGTCACAACTACAATACCCTTGGATTTCTTCTAGGAAGGGTGGAACAAATGAAACTGAGTTAAGGATATATTCCATTCATATTATTCTTGATCACATATATACTCCTCTTAATAAGAGAGTTATGTTGGCGTCTTACATGTTGCAAGGATATGAAAATCAATGGTGGGATGTTATATTTTATACCCAACAGGATCATTGTATGATATGGATAGATTTCTAGGAATTTTTTTTGTAACATTTCAATCTGGAGATGTTGATATAGTAGAAGGATACAAGGATTATGAGGTTGACCCAGGGTTCCATGTCTGTGATGGATTATGCTCCACGCTTTACCAATTGCAATTTCTTTTACCATCACTGGTGGGTGATGTGTCCACTATAGACATACATTTCCCAGATTTACATAGACATGATATTATGTACCAAGTGAACATATTTCATTTAAATAGGGTTTTTGAGTTAGTGGACCAGTTCCTTCTTTCTAAGGGAGATCTCAATGAGGCTTCTCGTGGTGGCTATGTTTCTCTAACCGGGTGACCTAGTGGTGTATATTTGAAAGATAAAAATTACTCCTTTGAGATTTTACACCTGGGTAGTGGGGGAAATAGTATTAAGAAATTATAACTTTCCTCTCACGGTAGTTACTTAGTTTTCTTATATCAGTGCGGTTGGTCGGGATATTTCTGGGGTCAGTGTCCTCGACCACCAGTTGAGTGTCGAGCATGCTGTGGGTTAGAGTAGCTATAAAGGTTCCCTAGGAACCCTGGATATATGGGTACTATTAGAGGATCGAAGATTATGTAGGGTGCTTGTATGGTCTGGTTACCCCATTCGAGGAAGGTAGTAAAAGCTCCACTAGCCATACAATCCAGGGTAAAGGATGTGGTATTCTAAGATGATATCGTCCACATTAGTAGGGTAGTGCAGTATCCAGAGTATATGTCAGTGCCTAGGGTAGAGTGTAAGGTCATATTCATTTTGTTTATCCTTTATTTTTAGGTGGTGAGGCTGATCTATAGATAGTTTTAGGTACAATTCTTAATATTATACTCATTCTAGTTCTTTTTTTTATACATATTCCTTGAATACTTTTATATCTTCTTAGCGTTTTTATATGATGGGCTATGTGGTGGAATATATGTGTGGTCTTATGTTAATTGATACCCCATTGGGAGTTTGGGTGGAAAATATATGACACTATGTGGGGTGTTCCCTAGAGATTTATGGGCACCGTTCTCTTTGGGACTTTTTTTTATAGAGATGTTGGGTTTTGATCTTATTTAGGCATTGATTGGATGGTGATGTTCCATTAACATTTTGATTACTAACACCATATGGTAATGAATATATCCCTAGAGGGGATTTTATATGTTCATCATTGGGAATGGGATATCTGAGCATGCTATACTGGGTCAATATGTCAATAGTTGTGTAAACTGATAGCCCATGTTTCTTGACTTGTGCTTAATGATGGAGGAGTATACCATATTTTCCTTCCTCATTTGGTGGATCTATTTGAATATGGATTTCTTTAATACATCATGGGGATTCCACCTGATACAGAGGTTGGGTTTATGCCAATTTTGTTGTTGGGAGAATAAAAAAAATATATTCTTTGCTATATAATGGCACCAAAAGAACTCTAAGAACATAAAACTCAGTTGGAGAAACTATAGTACAAAGAGTTTATTCCTTAGAGTATATCACCTTTGGGATATCTAGTGTTTTTTGTTCAAGAAGGACATTGGATCATCTTTAATTTGTGTCAATTATAGGAAGTCGAATGAGATGATTATTAAGAAATAGAACCCTCTTCTACGAATCAATGATAGTTTTGACTAGATTATGGGGGCTTACATGTTCTCTATGAAATATTTGAGATTATGATATCACCAAATTTTGGGGATATCTTCTAATCTACTAAGTACTACCTTATATAGCAGGTATGGTTTATAATAGGTTATTTGGATGTAGTTTGGGTAGTCAAATGTATCGATAGTTTTTAATGACCTAATAAATGAATCTTCCATCCATAACTACATCATTTTGTAGTTGAATTTTTGGAATTAATCTTTGTGTACTCTAAGAATCATAATTATCGTACCAAACATCTTGACAGTTTTTTGAGTAAATTAATAGATAATAGGATTCAAACCAAGATATCATAGTGTCATTTATGGATTGGCAATGTTCATTTCCGGGGTCATATCATCTATTAGGAAGGTGTGTCGATGGACTCAGAGAAAGTGAAATCCATTATACCTTAGGATCATCCCATGATTTTTTTTAAATCCGTCATTTTTTGTTTGAATAACTATTATTTAAGGTTCATCAAATACTTTTCCCATTTGGCAGTAGAACATTTGAGATTGACCACGAAGGGCCTCATGTTTGAATGGTCTGAAGAAAGTGAGAATGATTTTCATGTGATAAAGAGGCGGCTAAAAATTGAACGAATTTATATCCTAACCTATCCAGTTAAGAAGTATACCTAATTTTATGATGCATTTGGTTTTTGGATTGGGTCAGTTTTGATGCAAGATGATCGCATTGTGGTGTATGTGGCACGAAAGAGGAGGATTCATTAAAAAAATTACCCAACATTTGATCTTTAAGTGGTCACTGTGATTTATTCCATAAATTTTTGGAAGTATTACATGTTGGGAGATAGGTTTATTATGTACCCCGATCATAAAGTCATTAAGGGCGTCTTCTCCTAGTTTAATTTGAATCTTTAAGTGCGAAGATGGATTGAATATATGATTTCCTTTGATTTTGAGCTGGTATACATATCGGGGAAGGGAAGCATTGTGGTGGATGTTGTGATTTGAAAGACTAAAACTGAGGTCTTTTAGGAATATAGTTTTGAGTAGGGGATGATAAAATTATTTGAGGACATTCATCTGAAGGTATATTATGGACAAGGGAAGATGAATCTTAAATCCTTGTAAGTTGATTCCATGCTTCTTATCCAGATAAAGGAGAGGCAGTGTGAGGATCTATTGTGTTTTTCTTTTAGGGAGTGTCTTGAAGGTGGGGGGACACCTTCCAGTTGGACTATTGGTGATGATGAGTTCATTTATTTCAATTTTCTTGTTGTCATGCCTATATGTATGTGGGATGTGTTGATGAAAAATTTCTATTTTTTTTGAGATGGATTGAGAATACTAGTTTAACCAAAATATATCATTAACTTCATAGATAGTATTTGTGGTCAGGGACAAAGAATTTGGTTGTAGGATTTGTGGTATGATGTTACACTTGCCAGTAGGTGAAGGCCAAGAATCAATGATCAGGTTTTTTGTTACATCCATTTACTAGTCCAAAAAATAAGTGGGTTTATGTGATGATGGATTTTATGGTGGGTCTTCGGAGGAAGCCTTATAAGAATAATGAAATTTGGGTATCTAAGGATATGTTGACCAAGGTGGCACATTTCCTGCTAATTTGTGAGACCTTGACTATTGGTCAATTTAGAGAGTTATATTTTCGGAAGATAGTTGGGATTCACAGGGTTTCACGAACTATAGTGTTGTATCATGATACAAATTTACTTCATTCTTATGTCATCAGCTATAGAAAGATCTTGGTATCCAGGTTTTTTTGAGTATGGAATTCCACCCAATTATGGATGGGTAGTCAGAGCATACTATTCATGTACTAGTGGACATGATGAGCATTTGTTTTATATATTTTGGTGTATCATGGGATATTCACTTTTCACTTTTTGAGTTCACCTATAACAATTTTTACTATGAGACCATTAAAATGGAACTATATGATGTGTGCTATGGTATACCATGAAGATCACCATTGTGTGTGATGGAGGTTGGAGATTTAGAGTTTTTGGGACTGAGTCTCATGTAGGAGACATCATAACAGGATCAGTAAATTTGGAAACAAATGTATATGCATCAAATTTGGAAGAAGTTCCATGTGGATCATCATCATAGAAATCTTGAGTTTAAAATGTGTGATCTTGTGTTTATTTTAGTTTCACCAAGGTTGTGTCACCATCAGATTTACAAATAGGGAATGTTAGCACCCATGTACGTGGGTGCATTTGAGATAGTGGAGAGGATTAGACTAGTGTCATACTAAATAACTCTTACATAGTGGTATAGTGGTATGATTGATGTTTTTTAGTGTCACATCTTAAATAGTATAAACCAATCACATCTCATGTGATGGATGTTGAAGAAGTTGAGTTTGATTCTGATGAGTCCTTTGAGGAGCAACCAGTTCGTATTATGGATTGCAGTGAGAAAGTCGTGTGGGTCATGATTGTTCGTCAGTTTTGAGTGATATAGAAGAATGGTAATGTTTATAAATAAACATGGGATATGGTGGTGGATATGTGGGCTCAGTGACCTGATATTTTCTCCTTAGAAGAATAATTATGCTCAAGTAGAATGGCTAGAGGAAAATCCATTATATGGTGGGGAGTTTGTATGATCCTGGGCTTTATTGAGGTATTTCCTTATTAAAAATTCCATTTAAATAATTTAATTATGGTTAATGAAACGTTTTAAGAGTCTATGTGGTGGATCAGGGTTGTTTCGAGGGTTTAGGACTTGATTGAAGGATGTTCAGTGCCATCCAGCGCCTGTTGAATTTGTTGGCACACAATTAGAGTGACTATGATCCCTCACCATACACGCATGGTGTAGGGGTGAACATTTTAATAAATCACTCAAGGTGTATATAATAACCATATGGTCTCAGATAGAATTATATTTCATAGTTAGAGTATATCTTTCAGAATATGTATAATCCTAAGGTAACCTTGTAGCCTTCCCCCTTATTGGACTGAGGGTGGTGCACGGTTGGCACACAGTTGGGCCAATCATGCATCTAACCCATGTTCCCTTTAAAAATGGGATTTTACCATTTTTACCCAATTGTACATATGTTTTATAATTTTCAATTATCCTCCAATATTCCTCCTATATCTCTTGTGATGAACCTAAACACCCCATGTTTCTTAAGGATCGATCTCTGTCATTTATAGGCTGTTTGGAGCACTGTTGGTTGCGAATCGAAACTCTGGGTCAGTCTAACACTCCAAGTCATTCTATTTTTTGAATTAAATAATATTTAGTGTCTATTCATCTTCTAAATACCTAAAAACATATTTTTTTATTGGATCTCGGGTTGGGTCTTTAAAGTGTGTTCGAATCCTAGTCAAAGGCCAAGGATAAGCGAGTGGTTGTCTTCAAAATCATGGTAGGTGGTCTATAAAATAGATCACATAGTCCTGATTTTTGGTTTATGTATATGTGGTTGTGATTTGGTTCTTCCTTTTTTATAATTTGATACATTTAGTGAAATTTTTTAATTTTGTTTGGAAAATGATTAATTTGACCCCTCATGATCCTCGTGGAATGAATTGAGGTTTATTTGTCCATGTTAGGGGTCACCCATGGGGTGTACTACTTATTGAACATGGAAATTGAAATGATTAATATACATATGAATTTTTATGACATAGAACCCATAATAAATGTGTTGACATGTTAGGTTGGGTTATGAATTTGAAACTAATGATGGTTTTGTTGGTTTTTTACTTTGTATAATGGTTTGATTGGACAACCATGAATTGGTTAAATCGCTTAAGGTTAATGGGTTAAATGGTTTACGGTCAAAAATGAGAATTTATAAATGGGTGAGAAAAAAATATGTTTTCTATGTTGAATTAACAATGATTTTTAATGTAATATTTATTGTAGGTTTATGCTTTATTGGAATTGTTTATATAATGAATGGTTCATAAATAATGTGCACACGGATTGGGGTTATGTGGGGTTTTTATGATGTTATATGCCCATGGGTTGGGTTGGAATGATCCTATAAACACCACCACTAGAATGCATGCGATTGTGAGTCACACTGAGGCTCAAATTCCCTAATGGATGAAATTATATGAGACTACCTGGACAGAGGATCCAAGGTAGTGTGATGTAATTAATTATATAATAGTTTCCCTATTGAGATAGGGAACTTGTTTTATATTATTATGTTTTGTAGTGGATCATCATAGGCTGTTGTTTTATAAATGATACACCTAACCCTTTGATTAAATAGTGTAATATGTTTAAGTTAATATTGTTATGTAATTAAAGGGTTTGAATTTCGTCAACACTATTATACTTTGAGAAACTTCATACACTGACTATTTAGACTGCAAATTTTTTAGACATTGTTGGTGTTGTCCAAATCAATTGTAATCACTCACTGTTTATGTCATCGTTGGGTACCCATGAAGATTTCATGCTTGCAGGTCAAGAAAATGGAATGTGTGCTATGATAGATTGTTGATTGGGCATGGGATGTGCATATAAGAGGGGTCCATGTTTTGTGTGGGAAACCTTTTTTTTTTATTTTCAATTTGTCTTTATTTTGGGTTTTCTGTAATATGGAATATTTACTCTATTGTTGTGGTAGTGTACATAGTTTTGGGAAATTTTTGGGAATGAAAATTGTTGGTTATTCTACTATCTTAATTAGTATTTGTTATCTTTTATAAGTTACTATGATAAAGAGGGTATAGTCCCCCCACATGCAATATTATACCCTCTCTCTAGTCGGCAGCCTATGGTGTATAGAGAGGCATGCCTGAGGTCATATGGTGACCCAGATTAGGGAACCAATTTAGGGGCATCTGTTCTGGGGGCATTACACACATGTTTTTACCCTCATACCATATGAGATTTAACATATACACATATATGAAATGAATTAATACCTTGGATATCTTTGGAACATGAAATTGTAGAACCCTACTTCAATTGTCTTTCCAATGATAAATCATGTTCAGTGGTTATTTAGGGATCATATCCATAGAAGAAATTGGAATTAATTGAGATTATGTATTATCTTTTAACTCTAAAAATTGATCACATATTGTTTTGTTTTACCGATTAATATTGTTTTCTCACAAATGACCCTATTATTAGCCTTGCATGTTTTATGTTAATTGTTCAATTGATTGTTTTTTTTAATTTAAAAAAAATAATTAAAATATCATATTATGTGAATTATAGTATCTCATTAATTCTAAATAAATAATTTAACAATGTTATAGGTTGATCGATTACTAAGAAATATTATTCATCCATTGGTGGTGTAGTCATCGCAGAAACATTTTGCATGTGCATAGGATTTGAAAGGGTATAACCCAAACAAATTAATAATATTGAGAACCAACCCAAATAACTAAATAAAATTATAATTGAATTGAAAAAAATAAATGGGAGAGGAATAGGTATTTTATTGGATGAAAAAAAATGTTACAACAATGAATAGAAAAAGAAGTAAATTTTTTAGGGGATCCTAGATTGAGAGATGACCTCTTGTAATCGTGTATTATAATGGGAAGGAATAACATATCATATTATCTTGATAAAATATTACAAGTCCAACCCCATAAAAAAAGATAAATACATATTCATAGAGGGTAGGGTAGTCTAGGGTTACAATAGGTTAAATTTGATAATGGGGAAATTCGGCCAAATTTATTTAATCCAAATTTCCCAACCTTTTTACCTTAAAAGCTCATGAACCTTATATCCTTAAATAATGATGATTTATTTTTAATTGGTTCATAAATATAATTTCAAAATTTGATTCCAATATAATCATGGGTTTAGAATATACGTCCAAAAATGGTGAAGTGGATTCCCATCTAGAAATTCCCATTCAAATTTGATTTCATGGACCCTTTAATCCAATAAAAAGAATTTTCTATCTTTGATTATATAAATTAAAGGTGTAGAAAATTTTATGAATTATTTTAAAACATATAATGTATAAATAATTAAATTAAAAATAGTTATGGATAATATATTATAGTTCAATTTAAAGTGGGGAAGTTGGAATTTTAATCAAATTTTAAAATAGATGAACTAATAACAAATATTCTATAAATAAACGTTTTAAACACAATGTGATGAAATTATATCATTTAACATAAAAAATATATTTAGTAAAAATGTTTTTTTTCATTATTCAAGAACATATATAAATATTATAAGTTACAACATACGAACCCCAATATTGTCATGTTATATAACTCAATTAAATGATTTGAACCTATGGTCATATACTGAGATAAATTATCCTATATAAAAAATTCATGGTGTAATACCCATACCATTTTGGGTGAAGGGAACCGTGTATAAAAAGTTGGGGTAATGTTATAACATATCCGTTTATAAATATAGGATGGGTTAATTTGGAGTTAGTTCATTGTGATCCCTTACCATGCCACTAATTTATTCCTTTAAAATAGGTGTGCGTATTCCTTTTATTGCAATAACAACAAACCATAGTCCAACATCCTTTACATTCATGTTTATATATGTATACATAAACATAATATTATAAAAAAACTCATTCCAAAGAAACACATTCAACATGTCAATTTTATAATTTTTATAAATGAATGAAAACAACTATACATAGTTATGAAATCATCTATACATGATAAATAAAATATATGATTGAGTAGTAAGGAACAACGATAATCAAGAAAAACAAGTCCTACATAAAATAATCCTGAATGATGAATCCAATAACAATAAAATTAATCGGATAAAATAGTTTATGAAATTCATATAATTTTTTTTCAAACATAATATTATATTAAAAAAATATTTTAAATTAACATCACTTATACTTGTACCACTAATGGATGAACTATTTTAGAGTATTAGAAAAATAAAATTTTGCCTATATAAACTATTTGAGAATAGTTCATCATTGTCCCAAAATAATTGGATTACCTTCCACATGAAATTTAAATAAACATATCATAAGGTATATTTATGGATTTAACAATATGAAAACAAAAATAAGGAAATTGATAAAAAAAACTATATAGATACATTTTCATCAGCTACTATAAATTCTATTCATAGCTATACTAAAGAAAATTTTAAGGAATTGAATGATTTCAAATGAATAATATTATATAAATATAAAAATGAATTAATTATTGTAAACAATAATGGGAAAACTATAATTTGATGAAGCACCAGCTGATTCATTACAGAACTTGAGCCCCCATGATAACTAATAGGTGATCCTGTAAAGGATTGATAAGTTGATTTCATGGAGAGAAAATGATAACCACTATAATAATAAATGGATAAATAAATTACTAAAATTGTTAGATATCATGATCTATAGGGTATTCAGGTTAAAAGTTATGATTCAAAAAATTAAAACTACCCTTATTTTAATGAATTTTTTCCAAGAGTCTACCAAGAACCTAATAGCTTCATTAAAACCCATTACTTCCACTAGATCCCCACTAAGTACCATGTTCAAGATCATTACATGCCTATTGCATTATCTACACATATCCTAATCACCTTCATTCACTAATTTCACTCCATTGCCATCCAAATCTCCCCTACCTAAAAATTACATCAAAATAAAAATAAAGAGATTTATTTAAACATGGATTATGATGAAGAGGTGATGGTTATTACTTTTAAAAACCTACCTTTTTTGGACCTTTATAGATCATTCAATTCAACACCTAGGGAATTAGATACAACTAGGAATTAATGAACTAAAAAATAGGGTCATTAAAATCCTTATCCATGAGCCTCTAAAACTAAAAGTTTAAATGAAATTAATTATAACATACTTATAATTAATTTTTATAATAAATCTAAATTTCAATAATTTGGGTATACTACACCGAGTAGTGTTTCCACATAAAAAACCCATTAATGTAAATGAAAATAGGTCAAAAACTACTCCCAATCCACATATAAGAAAAATACTCATTTTTAATTTCCAATTCAACCATAAATTTTGACTAATTGCATTAGAGAAAAGAAATAAATACAGTAGGTCAATTACCTCATGTCGAGAACCATCTTGGTTCGACCATGAACTAGTCACCTAGGCCACTATGTGACAATCCCTTAGAGGTGTTCATGATCCTCCTGGGATGGAGACAAGCACCAAGGTCATCCTTAGAGCAACAAGGGAATGATTTATTCCAAAAATAAACAATTAATCAAATGAATGAAAGAAACAGATATCCCAAAAAACATTTACATTACTGTTGAACTGAACATTATTTGTACATGAAGGTGAAAGTACAACTAAAACAAACAACTCAACCCACTGAATCTAACCACCGACTAACTCCATGTGGCCCTGCTGGTCACTCTCCAACACATCGATCACATGTCACCCAAGGAGATTGAACTCAAGATGATACCTGATAAAGGGATAAAAACAGAATAAGATTATTGGTACAAGTTTTAAAAATTAGCAGGCTACCCTGATATTCTATTCCCTATGAAATTCCTTTAAAATAACAGAATCTTCAATTTCATGTTTGAAATAAAATATATAAAAGTATGTTTTCCAAAAAATGTTTCGTCCTACAAACATCCCAAAATAAAATGCATGCATGTTTTCAAAAAAAATGATTAAAACTAATTTCCGAGAGATGAAACATCAAAATGAAAATAGCTTTCAATAAAGATTATTTAGAGAAAGTAAACTTTTAAATAATACATACATGTTTATGAATTTACCAACCAAACACACATTATGATGACGGTGAGAACAAAATATCTAATGAGCACAGGTCATATGAACACCCCTAGGGACTTACTTACTGTGGGCCCTAAGTACCTCATATATCGATGAAAAATAACCATAAAAATATCTATTCTTGGTCACAAGCCACTAGTAGGGAACAATACCCATAACCTAGAGGTCCCCAACATAATCATCATAGTTTAGTTAATGATTTCATTATCAAACATTCTATGAAAAACATGGACAAAACCACTCCAAATCATCAGCATGCTAGTAGATGTCTACCCACCTTGATACCTGAGTTTCCCTTTTGTTCTCAATCAAGTTCCTCATGTTATAAAACACAGTTTTCACAAGAAAATTCCATTTTCAAAATATAAACACACAAAACATCTTGAAAACATGTTCCACATCTATTCCAAAATTCAATATACCACTAAAAACATTGCTAAAACAATTTCAAGAAGTATAACAAGGATTTTCACATTAAATCAATTAAAAGATGCTCTTTTAAATCCCAATACCTCACCAATACCATATCAATCTATATTTTTCATCCCCAATACTATTTAACAAAACAATTTCATGATACATAAAATGACACAACATTGTGCCACATAGAACACACATGAAAACCATTTTCTTAAGAAAAATGCCTAACCATACATGAAGCATTTTAACCATCCAATGTATAAAAATGATAAAAAATTCACACTTCATAAACATGTTTACATAAACCATTACCAGAAGAAATGAATTTACATAAACCCTTTAAATCATTTAGGATACACATTCAAGGCTCAACTGGTTTCATAAAAATGTTGAACGTGCCACTTACCTGAAACTCATGCCAAAACGTGCCGAAAACCAAAACCCATCTCTTTATAAAACCAAAACCACTTTGTACAGCCATAAAATGACACTAAAATATCAGTTTTCATTCTTCTCATTATTTATTAAATTCAAAAAATACATTTCATAACAAATTTAGTGCACAAATGCCAACCTGGTACTTTTCCGAAAACTAGGCATGAATCATTTACCAACAGAATTTATATTTATCACCCAAATAGGTAAAAACCATACTGATAAAAATTTATTATAGTAGTTAAAATAGGTAATAAAAATCACAATCCATATTTAAAACTATAAGAACATTTATTTTAACAAGCGTTGTGAACATTTATAATGAAACTACACCATTTTACACAAAAAGTGAATGAATAAACATTTTTCACACCAAATAAATCATCCAATGTTTGAATAGTAATAAATATTATATATAAGGTGATAAAAAAACTAAAAAGATAAATATTATTTAATTAAGGAATGTTCTTGGGAGAACCTACTGGAAAACCAAGGAGGAATGGAAACACATACATGAAAAAACCCGCCACTGGTACCGAAACCCAAAATCTATGAATACTAGAACTAAAATAACACAACCCCCATAAAAACATTGGATAACATAACCATAGTTCTACCATGACAAGGGAAGAAAAGGTAGGAATGAAATAATGGAAGGAATAGGAAGGAGGATAATAAATGAGAAGCAAATTCACCTTAGAAAGTAGAGAACTTTTCATCTTCCCTTAGATCCACACCCTTAGAGGGGAGGGGATGGATTGGAACTAAATTAAAAGGCTCATTAGGTCTAGAAGAACCAATGAAAGAAGATATTGGAAAAAAGATAATGTAATGAATGATTCAGGAAAAAGAAAATTACATTTCCAAATATGGACGATTTGAGAAGCCTTCAGATATTTCACCCTAATATTGGAATAAGAAGAGCTCCAAAGAAGTAAAATGCACCATGGGGTGTACCTGGGGTTTTTGGGATCAAGTTAGAGGTGAAATAAAAAAATATTATTAAATAAATATATAAAAGAAACAAATTATTATTTTTTAAACTAGAAATGAGCTCCCGGGCTGGCCCAATTCTGGAATAAATAACCCAAATCCACCATGATTTTGAATATCTAAGGGGTCCAAATGGATATGGTGGTTTGAATAGGTCATGGGAGACCATGTGGTAAGTAGAATGAGTGAAAATTATGAAAAGAAAATTAGTTATAAATGTAACTAATTTTTTTTTAAATATGGAAATGAGCTCATGGTTGGACCAAATATTGAAGTAGCCACTCTATTTTGAAAAAACTCCCAAACAAGCTATGAGGAACCCATGGTAGAATTATTAGACATAGTTGTCAATTCAAAACCGAACATTCACCTCATCCAAAACTCATTAAAAGGATCAGTATTTCCATCACAACAAATCAAACCCATTACATGAAAAACCAGGTGTGAAAATTCTGTTCACCATTAATGCTTCTCACCCCAGGATAGCCATAACACTTTCCTGCTGAAAGATCAAAACCTATGGATTCCTTAACAACATGGTCCATACTATCAATATACGGAAATATAATCCACCATCAATGTACTTTAGTCCCATTTCTCTAAAAAAACATAAAATTATAACCACTTCATGAGAATCAACAGAAAGATTAAGCCACCACCTCCACAACCAAGCCAAGAACCAGATTGTTGGGACTTCTCCCAATGAACCCAATAATCACCCAAACCAATGTTCACACATGAAATCTAATGAATTGGTTGGGCGGAGGTCATAATGGTCCCCCTACCAATATATCAAAACTACTATCCAACAATTCCTTAAATGAAAGATCTTTCAGACCCGCAATAGGTCTCCACACCATTAAAGACCAACTAGAAATAAACAAACCAGAATTCAACAAGAGCTAAAATTAGTCTTAAGATGTATATTCCCACTAAAACACTCCCACAAAAACCTAATAACCCATGTTAAGAGGGTTTCAACATCAATATTTAAACCACCCACTCTCGAATGGTGGGTATAATAAATGGGCCAACACATTCAGCACAGATCAAAACCTCCACCACTCTAGGCAGTGAGGGAAGATGACCCAATCATAGGGATACTAAAACCAAAAAAATAAATAGAGGAACCACCCAACACTCTCCACATATTAATAGGTAAAACCATGACCTCATGCAATTCACATTGGTGGTCCAGACAAGGACAGTGATTAGTAACCCACATCTGAGAAGGTATAACTATAGACACTGGATGAGGGGTAAGTACACCATGATATTTGTGAAAAATGGAAAATAATTGTGATGAGAAACCACAATAAAAACATAGAATCTGCATTACCACAATAGTGAACGAAGAAGCATAATTGAGATCCCCACACCTATAGGAATTTCCCGACTCTGTGAAAATATTCACTCTGGGGCCTATGGCTAGAGCCCTAATGTTTGAAGAAATTGTTTTGTCATAGTAAGGAGATAAGGATCACAACACACCATGAATATCACTATTATAATAGAAACAACATCCCCAAATAGAAACAAAAGGATACACAAAAACATTCTCCCTCACTCTAAATGAGGAGATGAATGGATATGGAACAAAATGAAACACATTAACGACACTAAGCACAATTACCGCAACTGAGAGAGTCACCATAACATGTAGGCACTTAAATAAAAGTCCAAACACCTCTCTATTTCATCAAAATAGTTGAGGTATAATCTGAAGAGGATGATTTTATGTTTGAAACGAATACATATACTGATCAACTTGAAGTCTTTTAAATGGAGATCCATCTGTGGCTAGATCACATCATCCAACACATCTTTAGAAACCCACATAACATTACTCCAAAAATAATCCAACATGAAGTTCCCATCTAAAGAAAAACATGATTATGACTCCAAGATCAGAAGGAAGTATACCAAAATAACATCACTTCAAAGATATAAAATAACCATCAACATAACCATCGATTTATAAATAAATGAAAAAAAAATTTATCTCAAAACACTTTTGAAAAAGAAAATAACATGGTGGAAATACACATTCACCAATAGTTATTAATCAAGTCTCCCTCACATTCACATTTCCATGCCACCCCAGGCACTCAAACACCATTCTATATGGGCCATCCATCCATATATCCATAAAAACATGCATTTGAGCATCCATGAAAACACCAAATCCTATTAAAAAACAACTACATTCTAAAAAAAATTTACCTTCCAAAGGCACACTAACCATCAAGTCATAAACACTATTTAGATTTCAAAAAACAAACCACAATTCATGAAAACCCATTTTCTTAAAAAACCTTCCCATTTTCATTTTAACCACTTTTAAAACAACTAAGCTACTCCAAAGAGCACTTTCCATTTTCAAAAATTCATCAATGTGTCTTTTTAATATATGATAGCCAAAGAAACCAATTCCCTTTTTAGAAAAATCACAAACCACTCAAAACCAATTTCCAAAACCAATAAATTATATTGAAACACTTTTAAACAGACTAAAACATCCCATTTAAAACAATGTTTTATAATCTCTTAAAAATAATCCATTATTTCAAAAAAATTATTTAAAAAAAAAGATTAGATGAGGGAAAAATCAATCCTGTTAAATCATTTTAATTTTTTTCCCCAAAATATGTTTCACAAAACCAAACATTCAAAAACCATTATCATATTAAATTATGAAAAACTATTTTCCACCTCTCAAAAACCAACCATTTCTTTAAAACACATTTTCAAAACTCTCACACAGAGATTTTGGAGAAAAAATTCATAATTCAAGATAGGTCTAAGAGACCCACAATAGGGAAAATAATGTCTGAGGGTGAATTAACCATATGGTTGGTAGCCATACATCAAAAAAACCACCAACATAGAGAGCCTTATTAGGACCATTTCTTGGATTCACATGATGTTACATCCCCTATGAGTTCACAAAGACCATTAGTCCAACTCCCCTTGTCGTATCCCAACACTAAATAATCAGCAAGAACCAAAGACATTAATAAAACCAAACATCCCATGGATACCCAAGGATATGAATGACAAAGATTCATGAAACTCTTCCCAAACCTACCCCTCATGATCCAAAAATCCTAATTCATGTACATTGACATCCCCTAAATAACAAGGGTTTTCTAAAAATAAAGGTCTACTAAGATCCGACCTCCCCTGATACCATTTTTTCATGTACCATCTCGAGTCGACCCTGAACTGGTCACCCAAGCTACTCTGCGATTAGTCTCGAGAGGTGTTCCTGATCTTCCAAGGCTTGAGAGAAGCACTAAGGGAATTAGTAGAGTGTCAAGGGAAGTATTTAGCCTAAAAATAAAAAATTAAACAAACACCAGAATGAACAGATAACGTATTCCACATTTATATAAATGATGAACTGAACATTATTTGTACATGAGTGTGAATGTTCAACTGAACTAGAAAACTCAACTGACCAAACCTAACTACAAATTTACTAAATGTGACCCCAATGGCCATGATACAATGACTCAATTTCAAATTGTCCATAGAAATCAAACTCTAGATGAAACTGACACAAGGTCTAAAAATAGAAGAAGACTATAGGCGTGAGTATTAAAAATTAGTAGGCTAGCAAGATATTCTTTTCCCATTTAAATTCCATTAAAATAAAATAAACACTAATTTATTGTTTAAAATACAATATATATAAGTATGTTTTCAATAAAGAGATTTTGTACTACCAACATCACAAAATTAAATTCTTTCAGGTTTTCATAATAATAAATTCTAGTAACCATTTTCAAAGAGATGGAACATAAAAATGAAAATAGTTTTTGAAAGGGATTCTCTAAAGAATGTAATTTTTTAAATAAAACACACACACTATTGAATTTACCAACCAAAAACATCATATGGGGATAGTGAATAAAAAATTTCCAATGACCTCATGTCATGGGAACTACCCTAGGCCCAAGAAATCTCTGGGCCCTAGGTACCTCGTATCTCGGGGAAAAGTAACCACAAAAAATATATTTTATTGCGAACAAGCCATTAGTAGGGAACAATATACATAAAATAGTGGTAACTAAAATCATCATAGTTTATTTACTATTCTCATCATCAATATTTCTATATAAAATAGGGACAAACCCACTTCAGATCACTAGCATACTAGTACTCAACAACCCACATAGATTCACAGGTTTCCCTTTTTTGTTCACAACAATGTTCAACATGTTATAAAAATAAATTTTCACATGAAAATTCCATTTACCAATCATAAACACACAAAATATCCCATAAACAAGTTCCACATCTCTTCCACAAATAAGTTAACCCTATAGAGCTTTCTGACATCAATTTCAAGAAGTATAATGAGGCTTTGCACATAAAATAAATTCAAAGATGCTCTTTTAAATAACAAAATCAACCAATACCATATTAAAACAGATTTGGTATCCCCATCACTACTTAATAAAACAATATCTTGAATCATAGAATGACCCCAAATGGTTCCACTTGGAAGTGACATGAAAACCATTTTTTTATGTAAAATGCCAAATGGGCCTTTAGGCATCTTACCCAACCAATGTATAAAAAAGGTAAAAACACAACCTCTTGTAAAGAGGTTTACACATACCATTATCATAAAAACATTAACATAAACCCTTTTAAAAATTTATGTTATACATTCACAGCTCGACCATTTTCATAAAAATCCCGAACGAGCCACATTCTAGGAACTCGTGAAAAAACAAGTTAAAACCCCAAAACCATATCTTTATAAAACCCAAAACACTTTTTATATACATATAATGACAAAAAAATATTTTTATTACTTCCCATGCTTTAAAAAAATCAAAAAATTCATTTCATATCACATTTTTCACAGAAAGGCCAATAACATGCTTTTCCAAAAACTATGCATGAAACATTTAGCAAAAAAATTATATTTAACACCCAAAGGGGGAAACCCCAAATTTTAGTTCCCATAAATTATTAAAGTAGTTAAAATAGGACATATATATCACAATACATAAGTAAAAATTAGTTGAATGTTTATCTGAACAACCATTGTACATTTTTATTACGAAATGAATCCATTTTACACAAAACTATGATTGAATAAATATTTTTCACACCAAATAAAGTATCCAATGGTTTAATATAAATAATAAAAAAATAAATAAGTTTATGAAATAAAGAAAAATATTAAACTTAATCAATAAAGGCATGTTCATGGGAGAACCTACCTTAAAACCAAGGCGGAAGGGAAACACACACCCGAAAACACCGACTGCGTGTTCCAAAAACCATAAATCTACGAATACCATCCCTAAATGAAGAAACTCCCCATAAAAACATGGTGTAACATAACACAAGTTAGATAATTACCATGTAGGAAGATTGATCTAATAAATAATGGATAGAGGAGGTGGAAGGAGGAGAAAGGATAAGGAAACTCGTCATGAAAACTAGAGAACTCTTCATCTTCCCTTAGATCCACACCCAAAGAAAAGATGGAATAGCTTAAAACTCTGTGATGATGCTACTTAGGTTTGGGAAAACTAAGGAATAATTATTTGGGAAGAAATAAAAAAATTAATGATTGATGAGTAAAATAAATTAGCTTACCAAATCTGGATGATTTGAGAATCCTTGAAACATTTCTCCCTAATATGCTACTAAAATCAACTCCAAAGAGGGAAAATGGAACATGAGGGCGAGCCTAGGGATTTTGTGCTCCATTGAGGTGGAATAACTAAAAAATATTAAAAATATGAATAATATATAAAATAAAAAAATTATTTTTTTGAAACATGATATGGGATCGCGGGATTGCCCAATACCCGAATAAATAACCCAAATCCATCAGGATTATGAATTATTAAGGGGTAAAAATGGATATGGTGGTTTGAATAGGTTTAGGGAGGCCAATTTAGAATTAAAATGAATAAAAAATGTTGAAAAATAAAGGAGTTATAAAAGAAAAAAATTCTATTATAAAATATGGAAATGTGCTCACGGTTGGCCAACATCTTGAAGTAACCACCCTTTTCTCCAAAAACTCCCAATCATGCTATTAGACACCCATGGTTGGAAGAATATAAATAGATGATAGTTCAAAAATCAACATTCATGTCACCCAAAATCTACAAAAAGGATCAGGATTACCAATGCACCAGATCAAAACATAGAAATGAGGAAACGGTTGGGACAATTCTCCCCACCATTAATGCTTTCTGTCCTCAGAAATCCATACCAATTTTGAACTAAAAGATCAACACCTAAGTAATCCTTATCAGCATAGTCCAGAATCTTAAGAGAAGGAATTATCACCCACCATTAATAAAAGTTAATCCTCTGTAAAAAAAACACCAACTCACAACCACTTCCTGATAACGAACGGAAAGGTCAAGCCAGAAACTCCATAAACAAACCACGAAATATATTTTTGAGCCTTCTCCCAATAAACCCAAAGATCACCCAAACCAAAGTGTACCAATAGTAGCCAATGAATGGGAGGGAGGCTGGAATGGGATCTACATCACTGAATAACAATTAACATCTGATAAATACTTAAATGAATGATCTTTGAGACCTGCAGTAGGTCTCCCCACCATTAGAGACCAACTAGAAATGATCAAAAAAGAATTCCACATGAACTTGGATCATGCCTCACCTAAATATTCCTACCAAAAATCTCCCAAAAAAAACTAAAACCCAAATTTAAGAGGGTTTCAACATGAACATTTAATCCAACCACTCCCGAATGGAGGGAAAATAACATGGTCAACACTTTCAGAACGAATCCAGACCCCCACCACTTGGAGTGGGGAGTGATGGGTACCTAGTCATTGGGCCCCTGAAACTGAAAATGAAATAGTAGAAGCACCAAAAAAACTCAACCTATGAATAGTAAAAACTATGACCTCAACTAACTCACATTGGTGGTCCAAATAGGGACATTGATCAGAAACCCACATATGAGAAGGCATAACCATAGCCATTGTGTGAGGGGTAAGTCCACCATGCTATTGGTGATAAAAGTAAAATCACAGTGATTATAAACCACAATAAAAACATAGAAACTGTCTCACCACAAAAGTGAAGGCATTAGATTTGTCGATCTTCCCACTCCTTTGATGATTTCATAACCCCATGGAAAGATTCACTCCAAGGATTATGGCTGGAACCCTGAGGATTGAATCATCTAATGCGCCTTAGTTTAGAGCTAATGTTCACAACACCCCACAAATAACACTAGTACAAAAAAATATCACAAAAAATAAACATAAGAATGCACACAACCATTCTAGCTCAATATGAATGAGGAATAATAATTGACAAGGAACATGGAGAAACACATCAACACCACCAAACATTATTACCGTAACTGACAGAGTCACCATATCTTGAGGGAACTTTAATCTGATCCCAAACATCTCTCTATTCCATCAAAAAAAGGTGTGGGATCATCCAAATAGGATTATTTGAGGATTGAAATGAATCCTTAGGCAGCTTAATTGGATATCATTCCAATGAAGAACTATTCGTGACCATATTACAACATCCAACACATCATTAGAAACCCACTAAAACTTACTCCAAAACTGATCCACCAACAAGATCACATCTCAAGTCACAACAAGTGTTTGGCATCAAGATCAAGATGAAGCATACCAAATAAACAACACTTCTATGACATTGGAAATCCATACCTATAACCCTCAATTTATAATCAAATTCCATAATTTTTTAGCTCACACAGATTTGAAAAACAAACTAACTTTTTGGATTTCGACATTAACTTATAAGGTTTCATCATGTCTCACTCACATGAACATTTCTTTGACACCCTGAACACTCAACCACTATTCCATATCGTCCATGCATCTAGATATAAATAAAACTATGAATGTGAGAATGCTTGAAAACACTAAAGGCTAAAACAAAAAAAATATCTTTCCAAAAATCATATACCTTACAAAGCCACACTAACCACCAAGTGAAAACCCCTTTTCGGATTTCAAAAAAAAAGACCACACTTCTTCAAGAACAAATTTCCTAAAAACCTACCCCTTTTTATTTTTAACAACATTCAAAACATACAAGATACTCCAAATAACCCCTTACCATTTTAAATATTCAGCAAGTTCTCATATCATTATTTGATGGCCATAGAGACCAAGGCCCTTTTCTGAGAAAACACACAATACTCCAATCCAATTTCCAATACCAATTCATTAGATTCAAACACTTTTCAACAACCCAAAACACCCCATTTAAAAAAAAGTTTTAGAATATCTTTAAAATATACCATTCTTTAAAATACATTTATTTCAACAAACCACATGTTTAAGTGGGGGATAAATCAATCCCATTAAATCATGTTAATTTTATCCCCAAAACTAATTTCACAAAACCCAACATTCCAAATCCATTCTCATATTAAATTTTGAAAACCCATTTTCCACTTCTCAAAAACCAAACATTTCTTTAAAACCTATTTTCAAAATTCTTACATGGGGGTTTTCAAGACCAAATTCATAATTTAACAATGTTCAAAGAGACCCAAAAAAGGGAAACTATTTCTAGTGGGTGACTTCACCATATGGTTGGTAGCCATGTATCAAATACACCACCATAATAAATAGATTACATAGGACCACGTTTCGGCTCCACATGGGTTTCTAGGCCATGAGAGCCCATGAAGACCATCAGTCCAATTCCCCTTGTTACATCCCAACACCAAATAGTCATCAAGAACCAAAGATAGTAATAAAATTGAAAATCCTATGGAAACCTAAGGATCAGAATGAGAAATAATTCTTAATGATCTTCTTAAACCTACCCCTCATGTTTCAAAAATACTACTCTATCTACCTTGACATACCCTAAATAATAAGGTCACTCCTAAAACCACGTTCCACTAATATCCGACCTCCACTAATACATTATTTTCATGAACCAGCCTGGGTCCACCCTGAATTGGTCACCTAGGCCTTTCAGTGATAAGTCATGAGAGGAATTCCTAATCATCCTGACATGTAGAAAAGAACCAAGGGAATATTTAAAGTGAAAATGGAATGATTTCTCCCAAAAATAAACAATTAAACAAATAGTGGAAAGAAACGGACAACCCAATATACATTTATATAAAGCATGAACTGAACATTATTTGAACATAATGGTGAAATTAAAACTGAATCAAACAACTCAACTAACCAAAACTGACTACCAAATAACTCCATGTGACCCCTCTTTTCACTCTACAACACATTTATCACACGTTTCCTAATGAAATCAGACACTAGGTAAAACCTTCATAAAGGATAAAAAGAGAAGATGATAGGCATGAGTATTAAAAATCAGATGGTTGTCCGGACATTCTATTCCCAATGCACTTCCTTCAAAATAAATGAATCATCAACTTTATGTTTTAAATAAAATATATTAGAGTATGTTTTCCGAAAAAAGTACCCATTCTAAAAACATCACGAAATAAAATTCTTGCCTATTTTTATAACAATATTGGATAATAACCAATTTCAATGAGATGCAACTTCAAAACGAAAACAATTTTCAAGAGATATACTCTAAAAATTTACAATTTTAAATAAACCACATACACTTCTGAATTTACCAACCAAACACAATTTATTCTGATGAGGAGTACAAAATATAAAATGAGTACAATTCGTGGGAACACCCCTAGGCACTAGCTACCTGTGGCCCCCATGTAACTCATATCTCAGTAAAAAGTAGCCATAAAAATATCTATTTTCATGAATGAGCCACTAGTAGGGAACAATACCAAAAACCTAGTGGTCCCCAACATCATCATCATATTTTTGTTAGTGTTTTCATCATCAAACATGCTACATGAAACTAGGATGAAACCACTCAGGATCACTAGAATACTAGTATAGGTCCACCCACGTAGATACCCATGTTTCCCTTCTTGTTCTCAATAAAGTTACACATGTTATAAAACACTCATTTCACATGAAAAATACATTTCTAAATCATAAACAAATAAAACAATCCACAAATATCTTCCACATCTCTTTCACAAATCTATAAACCACTGAATCTTTCCTAAAACAATTTTACATAGAATAATGAGGCTTTCCAGATAAAATCCATTCAAAGATTCTATTTTAAAGGTAAAATCCCTACAATTCCATATCAAAACATATTTTTTAACCCAAAAGCTATTTAATATATCACTTTATTAAATCATAAAATGACCCCACATGGTGAAACATGGAACACACATGAAATCCCTTTTCATTAGAAAAATGGAAAAATGGCCTTTAAGAATTTTACCCAACCAAAGTATAACCAATAAAAAAATTTCACCTTTAATAAATAGGAGTAAACTAACCATTAGAAGAAAAAATAATTTACATAAATCTTTTAAAACATTCAGGTTACACATTCAATTTTCTACCATTTTCATAAAAATTCCAAATGTGCCACTTTTCGGTAACTCATGCCTAAACATGTCAAAAACCAAAACCAATCTCATTATTGTATAAAAACCACTTTTTGAAGGCATAAAGGGACTAAAAAATATGACTTTTCATGCTACCCATACTTTAATACATTCAAAAAGTAATTTTATATCACTTTAATCACATAAATACCAACCAGACATGTTTTTGAAAACTAGGAATGAAACATTTAGAAAACCAATTTCCATTTAACACCAAAGGGGTAAAAAGAAAATTTTAATGCCAAAAACTCATTAATGTTTTTGAACCAGTTCATAAACATCACATTCTATATGCGACAACCTGTGTAACATTTATTTTAACAATTGGTGTGAACTTTTATAATGAAATAACTCCATTTTACCCAAAACAAGTCATGGATAACAATTTTTCACACCAAATAAATCATAAAAATGTCTCATAGAAATAATAAACACACACATATATATGTTTATAAAATAAACATAAAGGTGATACCTAAATAATAATGGAATTTTCCTGGGATAACCTACCTGTAAACCAATGGGGAATAGAAACACACACCCAAAAACACCCACCACGGGTTACAAAACTCTAAATCTAGGAATAAATTACCTAAAATAACATAACCACAATCCAAAATAATGGTAAAACAAAAATATAGGTCCATAATGTCCTGGGAGGAATACAGAGCCAATAAATAATTGATGGTGGAGGAGGAATGAGTGGAAATGATATGGAACGAAACCTTGAAAACAAGAGAACACTTTATCTTCCCATAATCCACACCCCTAGAGGAAAGGTAAAGTATTTTAACTAAAGGAACAAGATACCTAGGCCTAGATGAACTATGGATAGTATATTTGGGGGGGGGGGAAGAGATAAAAATTAATGATCCACAAATGAAACAATCTACCTTACCATATATGGATGACTTGAGAAACCTTGAGAATTTCACCCAAATCTATGACTAAGATGAGCTCCAAAGAGTGAAAATGTAACATTGGGGTACACATAGGGTTTTTTGTCTCATGTGTGAGGTGGAATAATAGAAAAATATTCACAAGTACAATCATGACCTTTAGTGGCCGCCAAAAGCCGTCACTAAAGGTCTATAGCGGCCACCTAACGTCTGCCGAAGAATGGCTGCTATTGGCCCATCATTGTTGCTATCACTGACTACCATTTGGCGGATGCTAAAGGCATGCTAGTATGGGATACGACGGCCGCCAAATGACAATTGTTGTAGGCGGCACTGGAATCACTTACAGTGGTCTCCAAATAGCGGTCTTTTAAGGTTTTTATTTTTTTAAATATAAATAATACAATAAAATATACCCATATAAATCTCATCATCCATATTCCAAGCTCCACATCCATCATCAAATATAACTGTATAAAAAAATTATTACTGAATAAAACCTACAAACAAATAATTGAAACAAATTAAAATATTTCAATTCAAACTTAATGTAACAAATCGAAAGTATTTTATTTTCAAAATATATTCTTAATTTCTATTACCATTTTAAAATTTTAAAATTGTTAATTCTATGGTTCTAATTAGATTGTTTCCCTGTGATTTCTGGTCAATACAATGTTGTTCGCTATGCATTTGGCCGTTTATGTCACTAGAAGTGATTTTTCAGTCACCACAGGCACAAGAAACCTCTGATTGATGTGTCGTCTACCCAAACACTTCACAATTATCTCACCCATTTTTTGGTCTGATTTCAGGCCATTCTGAAGTCGTTCGTCCAGTTTGGACCTCCCCATGTGCGATTTTGAAGCGCACCCAACACTTAAAATATTCATATTGAGTCGTACTGTGAAAACCACACATCAGATTGATATTTCATCTCCTTTTACATGTCACTAATAATAAATAAATTATTTTTCTGTGATTTCAGGTCAATCCGATGTCATTTGCTATGAATTTGACCGTTAAATGCCCGTTTTGGCATTTATGACACCAGAAGGGAATTCTCGGTCACCACGGGAACACGAAACCACTTATTGATGTTCCTTCTTCCCAAACAATTCAAAATTAACTCACCCATTGTTTTCTTTTGATTTCAGGCCATTCCGACATCATTCGACAGGTTTGGACCACCCCACATGCATTTCTGAAGCACACCCAACACTTAAAAACCCATATTGATTTGTATCGCGCAAACCGCACATCCTATTGATGTGGAGTCTCCGCGTAAATGTCAAAAATAATAATTTTATTTTTGTGCTGTGATTTCAGGTCAATCCGATGTCGTTCTCTATGAATTTGACCATTAAAAGACCGTTTTGGCCATTTTTTAAACTAGATGTGCATTCTCAGTCACTATGGGCACACGACACCTCTGATTGATGTGTCGTCTACTCGATAACGTCAAAATTCACTCACCCATTGTTTTCTTCTGATTTCAGGGTATTATAACATTGTTTGGCCGGTTTGGACTGCCCTACGCGCGTTTCTGAAGTGCGCCCAACACTTAAAAAACACATATTGAGTCGTACCACGAAAACCGCACGTCTGATTGACGTGCCATCTCCCTGTAAACATCAAGAATAATAATTATATTGTCTCCTTGTGTTTTTAGGTCAATCTGATATTGTTATCTATGAATTTGACCATTAAACCCCAATTTTGGCCGTTTGTGACACCAAAAGTGCATTTTCGGTCACCACAGGCACACGACACCTCCGATTGACGTGTCGTCTACCCAACAACATCAAAATTTTCAAACCCATTATTTTAGTTTCATTTCAGGCCATTCTGACATCATTGGACCAGTTTGGACCACCCAACGTGTGTTTCTAAAGCACGCCCAACACTTAAAAAACGCACATTGAGCCGTACCGTGCAAACCAGAAGTCTGATAGATAGGTTTTCTCCTCATACACATCAAGAATAATAACTAGATTTTTTCCTGGTGATTTTAGGTAAATCTGATGTCGTTATTTATAAATTTGACCATTAAATGCCTGTTTTGGCAATTTAGGTCACCAAAAGTGCATTCTTGGTCACCGTAGGTAAAAAACACCTCCGATTGACGTTTCGTCTTCCCGAACACTTCAAAGCTCGCTCACCTAATGTTTTCGTCTAATTTTAGGCCATTCCGATGTCGTTTGACCGATTTGGACCACCCCATGTGTGTTTCGGAAGCCCACCAAACACTTAAAAACGTATATTGAGCTGTAAAGCTCAAACCAATCGTCCGATTGATGTTTTGTATCCATTTACATGTCATGAATAATAATTAGATTGTTTCCCTGTGATTTCAGGTCTATCTGATGTCTTTATCTATGAATTTGACCATTAAACGCCTATTTTGGTTGTTTATGACCCCAGAAGTGCATTCTCAGTAATCACGGGCACACAACACCTCTGAATGATGTGTCGTCTGCCTGACCACTTTAAAATTCACTCACCTATTGTTTTCGTCTGATTTCATATCATTCTGACATCGTTCAGCCGGTTTGGACCTCCCCGCATGCGTTTCTGAAGCATGCCAAACACTTAAAAAACACTTATTGTGCAGTACCAAACAAACCACGCATCCGATTGACATGTCATCTCCTCATACATGTCACAAAAAATAAATAGATTTTTTCCCTGTGATTTTAGGTCAATCTGATGTCTTCCTCTATGGATTTGATCATTAAACGCCCGTTTTGGGCATTTGTGACACAAGAAGTGCTTTCTCAGTCACCGCGGGCACAAGGAACCTCCGATTGTCGTGATGTTTTCCAGAACACTTCAAAATTAACTCACCCATTTTTGTTTCTTGATTTCAGGCCATTCCGACGTCGTTCGGCCAGTTTGGACCACCCCACGTGCATTTCTGAAGCGCGCCCAACACTTAAAAACGCATATCGAGATGTACCACACAAACGACATGTTTGATTGACATGTTGTCTCCTTGTACACATCACGAATAAAAATTATATTGTTGACCTATGATTTCATGTCAATCCAATGTCGTCCTCTATGAATTTGACCGTTAAACACCCGTTTTGGACGTTCATGTCACCAGAAGTACGTTCTCTGGTCACCATGGGCACACGACACCTCCAATTGACATTTCTTCTACCTGACCACTTCATAATTCACTCACTCATTTTTTCGTCTGATTTCAGTCCATTCCGACGTTGTTCGGCAGGTTTGGACCACCCCACACTTGTTTTTGAAGTGCGCCCAGCACTTAAAAAAATGCATATTGAGCTGTACCATGAAAAACGCACGTTCTATTGATTTGAAGTCTCCTCATAAATGTCAAAAATAATAATTATATTGTTTCCCTATGATTTCAAGTCAATCCGATGTTGTGCGCTTTGTATTTGACCGTTAAATGCCCCTTTTGGCCGTTTATGACCCCAGAAGTGCGTTCTCGGTCACCGTGGGCACACGACACCTCCGATTGATGTTTCATATGCCCGAACACTTCAAAATTCACCCACTCATTGTTTTCGTCTGATTTCAGGCCATTCTGATGTCGTTCGGCTGGTTTGGACTGCCCCACGTGCGTTTCTGAAGCGCGTCCAACACCTAAAAATGCATATTGATCCATAACATAAAAACCACACATTTGACTGACATGTCATCTTATCATACATGACACGAATAATAATTAGATTGTTTCCCTATAATTTTAGGTCAATCTGATGTTTTCCGCTATGAATTTGACCGTTAAACGCCCATTTTGGCCATTTATGACACCTGAAGTGTGTTCTCGGTCACCACGAGTAGAAGACACCTCCAATTGACATGTCTTCTGCTCGAAGACTTAACAATTCACTCAACCATTTTTTCATTAGATTTCAGGACATTCCGACATCGTTTGGCCGGTTTGGACCGTCCCACGGACGTTTGTGAAGCGTTCCCAACACTTAAAAATGCATATTGAGCCATACTGCGGAAACCGCAAGTCCGACTGATGTGTCGTCTCCTCGTACATGTCAAAAATAATAATTTTATAGGTGACCTATGATCTCAAGTCAATATTATGTCATCCTCTATGCATTTGACCGTTAAACGCCCGTTTTTTCCATTTAAGACACCAGAAGTACGTTCTCGGTCACTGAGGGAACACATCACCTCCGATTGATGTTCCGTCTGGCCAACCACTTCCCAATTCACTCAAAAGTTTCTATCGTTTGATTTCAGGCCATTCCAACATCGTTCGGCCGGTTTGGACCGCCCCACGTGCGTTTCTGAAGCGCGCTCAACACTTAAAAATTGCATATTGGGTCGTACCACGCAAATCACACATCCTATTGATGTGTTGTCTCCTTGAACACATAAAGAATAATAACTAGATTGGTTCCCTGTGATTTCAGGTCAATCCGATGTTTTCCACTATGCATTTGATCGTTACACACCCGTTTTGGCCGTTTGTGACACCAAAAGTGCATTCTCGGTCACCGTGGGCACACGGTACCTCTGATTGACATGTCATTTGCCCGACCACTTCACAATTCACTCAGACGTTGTTTTCGTCTGATTTTAGGTCAATTTGACGTCAGTCAGTTTGTTTGGACAACCCCACGCGCGTTTCCAAAGCACACACAACACTTAAAAATGCATATTGGTCCATACCATGCAAACCACATGTCCGATTGACGTGATGTCTCCTCGTACATGTCACAAATAATAAATAGATTGATTCCATGTGATTTCAGGTCAATCTGATGTTTTCGGCTATGAATTTGACCATTAAATGCCCGTTTTGGCTGTTTCTGATAGCATAAGTGCATTCTCGGTCACCTCAGGCACACAACACCTCCGATTGATGTTCCATCTACATAAAAACTTCACAACTCACTCATAATTTGTTTTCCTCTGATTTGAGTCCATTATGACATCATTCGTCCAGTTTGGACCACCCCACACTTGTTTCTGAAGTGCTCTCAGCACTTAAAAAATGTATATTGATACGTATAGCACAATACACACGTCTAATTGACATGTCATCTCCTCGTACACGTCAAAAATAATAATTATATCTTTTCTATGTGATTTTAGTTCAATATGATGTCGTTTACTATGAATTTGACTGTTAAACTCCCGTTTTGGCCGTTTATGACACCATAAGTGCATTCTCGGTCACCGCAGTCACACAACACCTCCAATTGACGTGTCGTCTTCCCAAAAACATCACAATTTACTCAACCGTTGATTTCATATGATTTCAGGCTATTTTGATGTCGTTCGGCCAGTTTGGACCACCCCACGTGCATTCTGAAGCGCACTCAACCCATAAAAAATGCATATTGAGCCGTACCACGCAAACCGCATGTCCGATCGACATGAAATATCCTCGTACACGTCACAAATAATAATTATATAGTATCCAAATAACCTTATAAAGCTACAGATATCGAAAGAGTTCTTGGGCTTCTCCCAAGAAACAACTACCTGAACTTTCTCTCCATCCCCTGACACACCTTCTTCTAAGATTATTTGATCCAATATCTATACGTAATCAATAAAAAAGTGATATATATATATAGCTTTCCATATAGTCGTTGCCCTATAAGTGTAATCTAGATGATATCAAGATATTGGGTATGGTCATCATCAATCATGGAGTGCAAAATGATTTCATCCACAAATACTAAAACAAACTAATCTAAGTAAAAAATGAAAGATTCTACTCATCAAGGATATAAAAAATTATAGAGAATTCATCAACACAAATAAAATTACCTCATGAATGGGGTTTATCCTCATCAAGATAACTAATATCATTGCGAAGTCCACCAGCTGTATTAGCAGCCAACAATATATATCAATATTATGTATCTTAAACATATCCATAAAAGTCAATTTGAGTATGTTTTCTTTTATTGTTTATCTGTAGTGCCACTTGTTGCTTCGTCATTTCATCGATACATGATGACATCTGTGACGACCTCTCCTCATACTCTGCACATAACTGCTGAAACTATGCATCCATATTGCGCTTCATATCCTGCATGGAAGCATCTATCTTAGTCTATGTGCACATCCCTAAATCTCTGCATGAACTCATCACATTTTCTCTAACAACTGCACATCATGGTACACCACCACCATAAGTCAAATAATAACCATCATCATCACTCCCCACAACATAGTGAAATATTTCATCTCTACGCATAGTACTATGACGTTTATAAACTAGAAACACTGCTAACTGAGTGTCAAAATGATCGTGTAGCATATAATGAATCAATGAACAAATATGAATCATTTATATAAAATAAAAATACATTTATTAAAAGATATTTTTCTTACTATAACACTAGAAACATCATGATCACCTTCCCTACAAGTCCTCACCCATATGGACATCTGATCGATCGGCTCGCCGCATTGGTGTAACTATAATAAAACGTTTCACCATGTTATACTACAATATTTTTAAAATATGAATGACTACTGAATTCTAAACTTAAATCATTTTTAAGATGTGACACTTGCCGAGTGCCATGTCTATAAGGCGTGCCCTGCATCACCTGATTTTGTGAATGAAGAGAAGACTCGGTCTACAGTAAACATATTTACCTAATAGACATTTGAAAAATTAGTCATTTATAGAGTAAAAGTAATAAATCTTACCATCGTCACCTCGCTCGACCTAAACACAACCAAATACTACCACTCCATAGGAAGAATGCATGGAGGGACTCGCTGTAGAATGTCTGGCACACCCGAAAATGGTGTCCAGTGATCTCTCTTCACCCTTGATGTGTAATCTATCCATAATTTTTGGCATTTGAACATAAATATAGACATAAAATCATCTGGATAGGATGTCAAATTATCCTGTTAATTTTTTTTCATTAGATGGGACAATAATAATAAAAATATCATGAAAAATTAAACATTGAATTTACCTGAACCTCCCTCCATAATATGTCCATTGTATCATGGGGAAAGAACTCCATTAACGAGTCGTCAGAGGTAATCTCGGTGTGTCTCTTATCATATTCCCAAACTAATGACTCAATACAGTAGCACCTTCCCCGACTGGATGAAATGTGTCATCAAATAACACATCCAATCGGGCTCTAGAGTTCCAGGATCGAACGCCTTTACCAGGAACCCTGCCTTAACTAGAAGACGCACTAGATCCTGATAAACATAAATTCATAATTCAATTACAATATAAATTAATTATTAGAAACCTGTAGGGAAATATACATTGAAAATTACAATCAATTAAATTAGTAAGATGAAAACATACATACTGAAAAAATCAGGTGAACCACTGTGACCACCCTGTGACATATATACATTAAAAGAAATTATAGTTAAATCAAACAATTTTTATACATATATAACTCATAAATATTTTTACAAACAATAAATGGGGATATAATTACAATTTTCAATAATCATGCAATTCTATCGTATCTCCTTCAACTATCTCTCTATCCCATTTTATATATTCATCTCGTACAACTACTGTTGTTTTGTTAAGTTTTTGATCAGGAAATGTGACAATGTCAGGTTCATCTTGGTCAATTAGAAAAACCCCTCTTCTAGAAATTTTCACCACAACATTCCAATCAGAATCAATGCCGAAAAATTAAACTTCTTCTCCCTATGATGTTAGTATGAAGGGCTCATTGATTACTCGATCATCTTTATATAACATATTTTTAAATTTTACTGATGTAAATTGGATGTTATCAACTTTCGTTCCACGAACTAGATCGACCCAATCACACCATAACAATATGTGTTTTAATCCACGAAAAAATAACATCAATAATACCTCTCAGCAATCCATAATAATAACCGGCACCAATAAAAGAACAACCAACACCACTAATTTGTGTGGCTCTGTTCATGTCAAAATCTCTAATACGAAATCAGAATCCGTTATCATCCAAAGGCTTGTAGTGATAAGCTGTAATAAATGGACCATCAGCTAGTTGGTTGAGTTCTTCGCTCACATGTTGGGTTCAATCACGTAACATTTGAATCTTCAAATTTTACATATATAGTTTAATGGATAAAGTATTGTGACAATACAACTAAGTTTCACTATAAGAATATTAAATCAATTATACATACATGAGTCCTGAACCACTCATGAAATGTTCTAAAATAATGTTTTCGGATTTGATAGTCAGTTTCACAGGCCCTTTCATATTTGAACTCATCAATATGAATCATAAATCACAACACAATATACTGTATGAAATAAAATAAATATTGAAATAAAATAAACGTCAACTATTAAACATACTGTATGAATGGAATAACTGATGGAGTTTTGAGCGACACATATCGATGAGCTTGAACATACTCATCATTACACATATCAAATGTTATTCCTTCTCTAATTGGACCCTCGTCATTATAGGAGGGTTTATCTATCTTTGTTTCATCCTCATCAATATATGAAGCACAGAAATTAATACACTCATCGATTAAATATCCCTTAGAAATTGAGGCTTCCGGATGAGATTTGTTGTGCACATACTATTTCAATGTATTGAAGTATCTCTCTATTGGATACATCCACCTAAATTGGACGGGACCTCCATCAATGACCTCACCAGTTAAATTCACGGTCAAGTGAACCATGACATAAAAAAAGATGGCACAAATAGTTTTTCTAGGTGACATAGTGCAAGTACAATCTTATCCTATAGCTTTATCAAATCACTCATGCGATGATTCATAGAACAAAGCTATCTGAATAAATTAGAAACTCTAATAAACAGCTCAACAAACTGGGCAGGTAAGAAATAAGGAATTTATATTGGAATTAACTATTGAAGTAGAATATTATTATGGTGTCTTTTCAACCCCTATAATGTCATACTCGTTATATTCACACACTTGGAAATATTAGAGCAATAACCATCTGGAACCATAATGGTATTCAAAATTGATATATATTTTTTATCATTTTTACTCATTATGTACTATGCAGTAGGAATGTATGCCTGATTACCTTCACCCAGCAATAAATGTAAAGTTTTTCTAAATCCCATTACTTTCAAATCAAGTCGAGCATTAGAACTGTCCTTTTATTTCCCTTTGACACCTAAAATGGTGGACAATATATTAGCAAATATTTTTATTTCAATGTGTATCACATGCAAATTATGTCGTAAAATGTAATATTTCAAATAGGCAATTCAAAAAAAATACACTTTTCTTACAATTATGATAGCACTGTTCATTTTATGTAGGAATAAGAAGGAAATGTAGGAACCAATAAATCATGAAAATCATACATTTTACAGATGTCTTCTTGATCATGTTGTGTACAAATTTGAACCCCAGACAGTATTTGTGGTGATGGGTCATACTCTCCATTCCAATCAAACGATACACGGTCCTTTCTGAACCTGTGCAATGGAGGAAGAAACCATATGTGACCAAGATATTCCCACTTTCTACAGTTCATAATCCATATAGATTTCATACTCTTATTAAAATTAGGGCAATAAAATTCTCCTTTTGTACTCCAACCTGATAATTTAGCATACACCAGGAAATCATTAATTGTCCATAACAAAGCATCCTGAATTCTAAACATTTCAATAGCTTCCGAGTAAAAATTCATTACACCATCGGCCCAAAATTCATGCAGATCATCAATCTAAGGATGCATATAAATATCGATTTTATCCCTAGGTCCACTAGGTCCATCAATTTGGATTGACAGTAAAAAAAATGTTGCTTCATACATACCAATGGGGGAATTTAATAAGGAAAAATACCACTAGCCACGTACTATGTATCGCACCAATCATGGACCCAAATGGGATAAAACCATCTGCTACCAAACCAAGTCAAATATTACGATCATCTCAAGAAAAGTATGGGAATCTTTGATCAAAATCATTCCATGCCAAAGAATCTTCCAGACAAGTTAATTTATCAACCTCTTTCATTCTCTATGATTTCAGAGTCATAAATTTAGAAATTATAGTTGATAAGATAAATATCTTCAGTCTCAGTTTCAGTGGGAAATATTGTATATGTTTACCAGCAACTTGTTTCCCTTGATTCAAGACACTCCTAGGAATAATCTGACTACCTTGATTAATCTCATTGTTCTTCCACCTGGATGTATAGAAAACAGTACAAATATTTAATTGCACATTTTCTTTTCTAAACAATATACAATTATTGCAATATGCATCAATTATATCATATGTAAAACCAAGATCATCAGCTAACTTGCGAGCATGATAGAATTACTTCGGAATCTTTGCTCCAAAAGGGAGTACCTTCTTCAACAATACCAAATATATGTCGAATGAGGTGTATGCCCCTATTTCAAGGCCTTCAGGTGTAAAAATTCTATTATGAATGAAATATTTCTGAATTTAGTGCATCCAGGATATAATTCAGTACGCTCATAGTCAAGAATTTCAAAGAATTTCAATGCTTATCCATCTATAGAAGAATGAGGATTACTTGAACCAATGTTGTCATTTACGACATTACTGTCTTTAGGTTGAAACTGACACATTATATCATTGAGAATTATGTTCATCAGATCTACTGTTCTCGAATCAAAATTCATATGAATACTTTATAAGTAATGAAATGAAACAGGATCTTCTCCATGATGTGTCCATGTCTTATAGTTTTTCAAAAACCCATTTTAAAAAAAATTATCTAATTCTATGTCATTTAAAGAGATATATATTTTCACATTTTCTGTATGGACAAGTAATCATATCGCTTGAAATTTGTTGGTGAAATCCATAAATCACTTAATCCCCTTATAATATTCATCCGAAAACCTATATTCCTTATCAATCCAACTCTTATCTATATCTTTATTTACTGAAAATCAAAAGTGAAATATCTTATTTAAATTTTAAAAAAACATATATCAATAAAATTTAAAAACCACAGGCTTCAAAGCTAATTTTAAGGATAAAAAACATTACCTGCAGAAGACTCGACCACGGGTAATGGGGTGTGACTCGATTGCAGATCCATGACAGCACAAAAACTTGACAGTAGGGGTTCGATGTCCAGACTTGAATGGGGAGGAACCATTGGATGAAGCGTGGGAGGGTTCTACACGATGGGGCACGACGGACCGGGAGAGTCCAACGAAGGCAGGACGTGAGGACTTGCCAGAGGGACGTAGTGGGGCCGGGAGGGGACGATGAAGGTGGAACTGTTCGAAGGTGCAGTGTAGTGGCATGAGGTGGTGGTTGTGGATCGCGGGGGTGTCAAGGTTGCGGGGGGCGCAGTGCGGAGGCAAGGGGTGGGGGAGCCGAGGGTTGGGGTCGCCGGGGGCCGGGGTCGTCAGGGGTCACCGTGGGTCACCGTGGGTCGTGGTCACCGGGGGTCGGGGGCGCCGAGGGTTGGGGTCACCAGGGTTCAGGGTCACCGAGGGTTGGGGTCATTGGGGGTTGGGGTCGTGGGGTCGGGGAGGGGTGGGTTGTAGGGTCAGGGAGGGGAAAATTAGGGTGCAGGGTTTTGAAAAATGGAGCAGCCGCCATTTGGCGGTTGCTGTTGATAGTATTATCGTCCGCCAAATAGCGGCCGCTATAAGTCAACCATCTCGAAAGCTAAAAATTCAATTAGTGATTAAAAAATGCCAAATATATAAACGGATCAATTCATTTTTTTCAAAATAGGAAATGGTATCATGACCTAGCCTAATGCCTGAATAAATAACCAAAATACCCCATGATTGTGAATTTATAAAAGGTAAAATGGATATTATGGTTTGAATAGTACAAGATAGACCATTTTTGATGTATAATCTGAAGAAAATTTTGAAAATTGAAGGATTTATAAAAGAAAAAAAATTGGTTTTTAAATCAGGAAATGTGCTCACAGTTGGCCAAAATCACGAAGTAACCACAGTTTTCTCCAAAAAAATACAAAAAACGATTTGGGAAACCCATGTTAGGATGGTTATAAATAGATATAAGTTCAAAAAAACATTCATCTCACCCAAAAACCATGAAAATGATCATGATTTAAAACACACCAGATCAAAACCAAGACATGAAAAACTGCACGTGATAGCTCCTATGAAATGGAATGTGATGACTCAATTCCATCATTTTGAAGCCTCTTCATTTATTTTCCGATAAAGTATCTTTGATACTGGGTGATTTCCATATTATCTAGTTTAATATCCCACTAAATACCCTAATATCATTAGATTAAATTACAAGAGAAGGAAGAGGAGAAGGGAACATGCGCCTCATCCTGGTTGGTGAGGACTCTTAAGTGCATCAAGGCAACCCAGGATCAAATCCAGGATGAGGCACAAATTTTGGGGGTACTATAGCAGGAACTGTGCAGTACTATAGTTGGAACTGTGTAGCACTGTAGTAGGAACTATAGCAGGAACTGTAATAGCCACTGTTTGGCACTACATCAGCTGGGAATTTTCCCCCATTTGGGCTTTCGGGCCACCGATTTGGTCCTCGAGTCCTTTAAGGCCTTCGGGCCATCCAAGACCTTGGGCCAGTAAGGCCTTCGGGCCACCTCAAGTACTTTGGCCCACCTTAATTGTAGATGTAAACTAAACAACCTACAAGGAACAAGCTCTATAAATAGGATGATGAAGGAGCTTTCACCACATCGTAAGCTGCCCAGATTTCAAGAATGAGAGGGTATGTCACCTTCCATTGGGAAAAGCCTGTGCCTGCATGGGATATCCTAGACGAACAACCATGTGATGGTGGATAGTTGATTTCATGATGATGATGATGGGGAGGAACAGTTCCATGTAGTTAGTCTAGGTTGTATGTTGTGTTGGAAGCCTACGGGAAATAAATTCCTCTAAGGCCTATAGGCCATGCAATACTTATGCCTACAGGACTTTAAGAGTTCCACCTCACCCGTTGAAAAGTGGATTATCAAAAAATCAATAAAACAATTAAGGCCTTCGGGCCATTGGATGGAAGGAGGAAGAAAATGGATGAATAAGAAATGTTGGATAAGTAGGGGATAATCTCAGCACAAATTCCCTTATAAGCATATGTGTATCCACCCCGATCAAATGGGGTAGTGGGGGGAAATGGAGGGGAAAATTAATTTTTAATTTACATCCATTGTTACCCCCTTTTTCATTAATTTGGAGGGGGAAATTTTATATTATCAGTATACCACCATTTCTCAAAGGCTTTAGGATCCCCGAATAAGTATGGTACCCATCACCAAACTACGAGTGACACCATAAAGGTCCTAGGGGCCTCCAATAGACCCTAGATGGAGTGGATTTTAGCCGTTATATTTCTACAATAGATTCAATACTCTCTTAGTAGCATTTTTTTGGCTAAATTTATGGCCACCCAGGACCCCATATTCACTCGATGCCTCAATGTTTTCTTAAATCCATTTCTTCATGAACATTCTCTTCAAAATATCATTTTAATCCTCTAAAACATGTACACAAGATCAATATACAAATCAAAATTAACAAATTAATATATATATGTATATATATATTCTAGTTCCTAGGATACAAGCGATTTTTTTTTCTCCACTAACACCAAAAAATGTGGGCTTCTGCATGAATTATAATTTCTATCAGGAATGTTTCTTAGGATTACTTCCTTGAGGCCCACTACTACAGATTCATTGATATTAGCTAGTGGCCTTTATAGGAGATATATAGGTACTGATAAATGGTTTACCATTATCAATTATTGACCAAAGTGATTGTATATTTTACATTTACCAACAAAAATAAAATCACTCATAAACAATCATCCTTTATTAGTTCTCATTTTAGCACTGATAAAAGTATACATTTTTTGTTCTTTTTGAAATGGTAATGGGTGCACTTTTTTTATTTAAATTTTCAACAAGTAGTGGTATTCCCAATAGTTTATTTAAACAAAGTCACCCTTTTGTTATTATGGGTAGTGGAATCCCAGTACATGGCCACTATAGTACTAGTCGACATTAAACCCTATTACAATAGGCTCAAAGGCCAAGTAGGTCAACATCTCATATGAAAATTTTCCATACAACATCACATAACCTTGTATATTATTTGTGTCATCATTAGTGAAAGTCCCTTATACCCACATCATCGTCTCTACATATTTTTGTTTCATCCATGGGCACTTCCTTTATCGTCATCATCACCCTTGGTCACCTACTGACCAACGGTCTACTCCATCACAAGCATCACCATCTAATGAAACAATGACCCATCGACGACCCTTATCATGTCATATAGCCATATTTCTATGACATCACCTACATTTCATTTTATTAACAACATTGATGATCGTCTCTACCACACCGCTAGAATCATCGGTACTACCCTCATCCTACATCGTGTTTCATGAAAAGTAGAGGATTTCCTATTTTGTTGCAATCGATATCCAAGCATCGTGGTAGTGACCTAAAATTTCCCTAAAATTTAGGGTTTCTATGATTTGATCATAACTTGATGTAGTATTATTGGGCTACCTTAACCAATAGACCAAGACCCCAATAAAAAATATATGTATGGGTTATGCCTGACTCCCAATGGGAGGCCCCAACCAAGATTTAAGAGTTTCAGACATTCCCCAACTAGAAAATTGCTTTGAACCACCCTTATATAATACACATAGTGTCCAAGTTTGGCGTAACTTGATTTTGTTCTTTTTCCCATAATGGGTGATGGGTACGATGAATGAGTACCACTCGACCAAGACCCCATGGGAATAAAAGGAATAATTTAATCAATTTAATAAAATAATTGATAAAGGGCACCCAGTAGAATATATTATTATAAAAATATTTATATATTATATGTTTGATTTATATAAAAATAAATTTTTTTTATAAAAATTATTATAATATATATGTAATCCTTTTTAAATTTTTATAAATATATATATAATTTAAATTATATATCTAGATATATTATCAAAACTCATTGTGAGTATACAAAAAAATATGTGAATAAATTAAATTTATTACAAATTTAAATTTATTATATATTTATATTTGTATCATATAATTTATTATAAGCATATATATTTACAATATAATTATATTTACAAGTGTTTGTATATATATATATGAATATATATAAATTAATTTATTAATATATAAAAACAAAAATATAAATATAAAATATATATTTAAAATTTTGATTCATAATAAAATAAAAAAATTATTATCTATCTTATTTTTATAATTTAGATATGAAAAAATTATCTAATTTATATTAATCTATAAAAATATGTAATATTGTTTTTAAATATTAAAAGTGTATATGTAAATGTAGTATATTTAAATTTCATCATTTAATTATATAAGTATATAATTGAACATATATTTAGTGATGTATATATATATATATATATATATTAATAAAATCATTGTTATTGCAATGTAAATCCCTTATATGGCTTAAAAATCTCGGTGCGACAGAATAAAAAAAGTGAAAAATAATGGTGGTCCATAAATGTTTGTATATAAAATATTTGTGCGTGTGTGTGTGTTTTAGTGTGTGTGTGTGTGTGTGTGAATTTGCATTTATGTGTGTATGTTTTTTTCTGTGCGTATGTATTTATATATGTATTTATGCATGCATGTATCCATGTATTTCAGTATATATATATATATATATATATGTATGTCTCTATGTATGTGTGTGTGTATGTGTGTGTATTTATTTATGTGTTTGTCTGTATGGGTATGTATGTATGTATGTATGTCTATTTATGTGTATATTCATGTGTATATATGTTTAGAAATGTGTATGAATGTGTATGTATGTGTATTAATGTGTATGATTGTGTATGTATGTGTATATATGTGTACGTATGTGTATGTATATTTATATGTGTGTGTGTGTGTGTATTTTTAGGTATGTGTATGTGTATGTATGTCTATGCATGTGTGGCTATGTGTATGTATGTGTATCTGAATGTATGTGAATATGTGTGTAAGTATATGTGTGTCTCTGGGTGTATGGGTATGTTTGTGTACATATATGCATGTATCTATATGTATGTATGTGTTTGTTGGTATATGTTTATGAATGTGTATATATGTGTGTGTGTGTATGTGTATGTGTATGTGTATGTGTATGTGTATGTGTATGTGTATGTGTATCTGTATGTGTATTTAGGTGCATGCTTGTGGGTGTGTGCGCATGCATGTGGGTCTGTGCACATGCATGGTCACGAATGTGCATGTATGTGTATGTATTTATGTGTATGTGCATGTGCATGTGTATGTCTATGTGTGTAGCTGGATGGACATAGGTAATTGTTGGTTCCCCTATATATCACACACACACACAATCTGTATACATTTATATAAATAATAATATTTTTAATTATAACTAAAAATTAAATATAGTTATTAATTAATTAAATTATTTATTTACAATAGTTATAGTAAACACATCTTTATAACTATTTAGTGATAATAATATATCTATATAGTAGAAATTATAAATCTATTTAAATATAAATATAAATATTAAAAAATTTACTTTTCATTTTATAGTTTCATAATTAATAATATATTATGAAATTCATTTATATATAGTAATATTGTTTTTATATTTATTAATTATTATTTTATAGAAAGTATTTATTAATTTATCTAAATAATAATATTTTTAATTATATTTGAAAATTTTAATGTGTATAATCATTAATTATATTTATTATTTTTTAATATATATTCCTTTTTATTATAAATTTATATTGTAATTTTTAATGTGTAATAATATTAATATATTTATTCATAATTTTTATTATAATATTAATATATTTATTAATAGATTTATGTATAAAAATTTTATTATAATTTTAATTCAATTTTTAAAATATTAATATATTTACTGTAATATCATAATATTAATACATTTAGAATAATAATAATAATAATAATAAATATGTCATAATAAAAATACATTTATTAATACATTTACCACAATCTTAATACATTTATAAAAATTCTAGATATTTATTAATACATTTACTATAATAATTACAGTTTTTTGAATACATTTTATATAATTACTATTTTTTATTCATTTTCAATGTCACTTTAATTTATTCATTTGTAATATTTAGTCATTTTTATTATAAATTGAATTTTTTATTTTTTATTTTATTATATCTTTGATACACGTATTCCTAATATTTATTATAAAATTAATACATTTATAAATAAATATTTTAATAAATAATTTATTTTAATATTAATATATTCATTATTATATTAATTCATTTATTATAGCTTTATAATATTATTGTTTTTATTAATACATTTCATGGAATATTAATACATTATTTTATACCTTTATCATAATATTAACACATTTAATATAAACAATATTGTTTTTTTATTTTTAATAATTTTTTAATTTATTCTTTTTTATTTTTTTTGTAAATTTATTATGAAAAATAAATTTTATTAAAATTTTATTACATTTATTAATATTATTTATTTTAATATTAATATATTTATTAGTAAAATATAATTTATATTATTAATACATTTATTATAATATTAATGATGCATTGATCATAAAGCTTATACATTTATTAATAATTATAATTTTTTATATTAAATTTTATATAATTATTAATTTATGGTAATTTTTATGCTACTATTTATTAGTATTAATTTTAGTGCTGATAAATATAACCCTCATTTGTTTTTCTATTTAACTATGATAAATGCCGAGATTTATCGGTGCTTTTTTAACTTTGATAATGTTGAGCCTTTATTAGTGCTAAGTTTAGCATCGATAAAAGTTTCATTATTATTGTTTGTCATTTTAAGAGTAATAAAGTGTAATTTTACCAGTGATTTTTTTGGTATTGATAAAACGGTTCCCACCTTTTTAACAGTACCCAAAATGTCACACTGTACCTCCCCACCAATCATGCTGTTTCGGAACTCAAATATTCGTAGTGACTTTTGTGGACTTGTTTGGATGAATTGATCTCTAAAACTGAAGGTATGGAATTCAAAACGTTATTAAGGATTCTCAACCAATCATGCATGAGTTTTGCTTTATTTTTTTATTGATTCTTCCATGTCTATAACACAGTCCATATTTTGGTTATTCTTATTTCACAAATCTTGCATGAATTTTAATGCTTTTTTGGTTGTTTACCATCTTTATACATATAAATATAGATATATATTTTAATATTAATGTGATATCTATTTTGTTATCTCTTTAAAAAATCGTTTCTGTATATATATAGATAACACACACACACACACATATATTTTCCTCTTTGTGTGTGTGTTTGTCTTTGTTTCATCTATTTCTATACGCATATATATATATCTCTTTATATGTGTTTGTTTATGTGAATTTTCCTATTTATATATATGTTTGTCTGCTAATAATAATTTTTTTTCATAATATGTTTAATATTTAATTTTTTCTTTTTATATTATATGTATTAAAAACATGATTCACGTATTTTTTTATTTATATTAATATATAAAAATGCAACCCTATTTTATATTTTTTTATATTTATTTTACCTTAATATTATTTTATATTATATTTAATAATTATTTCAATTTATATATACTAAAAAAACATTGTACTTAGTAAAACCCAATATCATTCATCCCCAAGTCTTCTAATAATAATAATACATCATTTTCACAAAAACACTTGAAAACATCCATTAATTACAATCACATGTTTATGCATTATTATTCTATTTTCAACACACATAATTCAAATAAATATTCCAATTTTGATACAAATAAACTAATTTTTAAATCAAAATATTATTAAGCAATCCTTTATCAATTTTTTGTCACACTAACTCATTATAAATGCGATTTCAATAAAGAAATATTCAGTTTAAATTATTATATTTTCATGATAAAATACATCATAAACTCAAATAAAATGATTTAAAGGTCATTATATGTAATTATAACTTTTCACTGATTGTTCCAAAAAGTGATATATTTATTAATATACCTCATAGAATCCAAAACAATCATAATATCAATAAATACACCCTTATATTTAATCAAAATTCATTCACACATGAAATTAATTTATGTAGTAGTAAACAACACCTTAACAAAACAATTTAATACCCAAAAACAATTTCAAATCCCAAATTCACATAAATTATTTCACAAATAATGATTACTTAAAATTAAAATGTTATTTTTTCATCTTACTCATTATATTATCACATTTTGTATGAAGTTCTATAATCTCATTATTGAACCACATTTATAAAGTTTTCACATCATATACCATTTCATGAAAAATAATTCTATAAAGTTACAACTAATTTATCATGTAACATAACACAAAAAATTAATTAAATAATAGTGTAACCATCCATTCATGTAAAATAACTCAGTTACACACAAATGAGTTCATGAAGTTATTTATCTCACACTAAAAAAACCACTCCAAGAAAGAAGAACTAATTATTTCCAAATAAATTGGATTTGATATATGAATATATTTAACATTATATTAAAAAAATAGGATTTATATTTATTATTTTATATACTTTATATATGTATGTATTATAATTTCTAATTATATATTTTTAGACATATTATTTATAACATTTACGAATGTAAAAATGATACATTATATGCAGATATTATAGGAATTTATTTATTTTTGTGTAAAATATGTATAATAAAAACCCCAATAGGATGGATATAAATAAAAAATGGATTCATGTTAATCAAATGAAAAACGTGTTTGAGAATGGGGTTAAGGATATCATCATGTTTGCAACAGCTCATGCATATGGTCCTTCTAAAAAAGACAAATATTTATATTCTAGTAATTCAATATGAATTTGCCTAGAGGAATTAGAAAATCACTTTATCTTTTACAGAATTGATTAATTATATTAATATAAAACTAAAAATAGGGAAGAACTGAATGTATCTAGCGACTGTTATAACACATTGTATTATGAATCAATCAATATAATTATATGTGTAAGAAATAATGGAGATCATATAAGGAAAATATATCGGTGGTTCAAGATTAAATTTTCAATTGTCTAAATATTTTTGATAAGTGAAAGAGATATGTAAAAATAACATTTTATATTGGTCATACGAAATATACAAAATTTTATGTCATACTAAGATATATAATTTGAATGATTGAAATGGATGTAGTGACTCAAGATTTAAATAATTAAAATCCAAATTGTATGATATTCTGTTAGAAGATAATGAGATTCAATTTAAAACATATGACTCTAAGAAAATTCTATATTAAATGAGTATGATATTTGAGATAATACATGCATGTCCAAATGAATATTTATTGTTTTGCAAGGATGAATCACTAAAATATTCTATATGTTTTGTGTAGATTGATATAAGAAAGATAAATCATGTACTTTGAATGTTCTATGGTACTTTTCAATCATTACATAGTATAAAAAACAATATATAAGTGAGGAAACTATAAGGAAATTGACATGAAATACAGAAAAGAAAAATTCAATATAAAAAAATTGGTTCCCAGTAGGTTCTCTTTAGAGGAAGAAACATGATCATTAGTTTCTTATATTTCATAAGATCCCATAAAACATTACATTTTTTTATCTATAGATTTAATGAATCATGTTGTTTTATAGAGTATAAATCATAGGGAATTAATGTTTATATTGTAAATTATAACTTTCCACTATGTTTATACCAGAATCATAAATACAAAATCTTTCTCTGTATATATCAAGACCAAAACAACTGGGTAAGGATATTTGTAACACCCTAAGATTTTGAAAATAAATTTAATATTGAATTAATGAAATACTAGGTCAATACGAAACACCACCTTTTTATATCCTAGTTAGTAAACATAATGTTTCCATCTATGTGATTTGAATTTCGAAAAATTATCATACACGGTTTCATTCAGTAAGATATTTATATCTGATAGGACAAACATAATTTTTTCTAAATAGTAACATACTTTTAGGAATATTAATATGAATGGTAGTATGACCATTATTAATAGTAAATCATATTATTATTTTAGTTTCTTTGTGTTATAAGATAATGATATATTGATTAATTTTTAACCTGATATAAAAGAAATTATAGTTTTAAATTTTTTATTTTTCGAATAAGTTATTATTTGATTTAAAAATTAAATTAATAATATTTCAGAAATTATTTTCAAAAAATGGATTTTATTTTTGGATTATACACATAGAAAAATGGTTAGAGTGAATTTTTGGGACTTTTATGAAATACTCGAATTTTTATGAATAGTAAAATACGGTAATGTACCATATACATACATTATCAGTTAAATTCACTATTTTTAGAATCATTTCATATTTAAATAAACATTGATGTAAAAAACATGTACATATTAATATTTGTGGTCACAAGAAACAATATTATTTGTTGTATTTGACAAAATAATAAAATAATGTGTAAAATAATGGGAAACCCCTCCTCTCCTCCACTACAACCCTCCCCCTCCCCCTCACTCCCTATACTATTAAATCATACCAGGCCTAGTTACTTGTCTAAATACTACTAAAATATCCTACCAAGAACCACCTCACCCAATAAAAGAAGCCCTTGGTCTCTTAAAGAGATCAAAACCACTCCCCTAAAGAGGCTCTCAAGGAGTATTACTTCAAGAGGTAAATTCCTCATTTCATTTCATATATTTCTTTTTTCCTTTCATTTCATTTTCTATCATCACCTACTTTCATAAATATTTTGTGATGACTACAGTACTTTACATGTACTGGAGAATTTTTATGATAAATGAATAATTCTTCATCATCACTCTTTTCACCTGTTTTATAGTAGAAATGAAAAAAAAATATGAGAAGTGTTAATTTGTCACATTCAAGGATGATTGGTTTTAAATTTATATTTCCATATAAAATTATGATCATGAAACTTTTTTTATGGTTGGAACATTATATAATATAAGTATTATAACTTATTTAAGGTTTTATACTCTTTTCACACATAATATTAATTTATAAATCAAAATAAGTTTGCTGTGATCGAGAACCTCCAATTAACCCAAACAATTTCCATCGACGTTTTATATAATGATTCATCTTCACTCCCATAAAACAAAAAAATTTCAAACCATTTAATCCTCTGGTTGTTTACTAATAACATACCAATTCTATTCTGTACAACTGTTCTGATTCTATATGTTTATTCGTAGATGAATATAAATAAACTGATCATGAGAACTAAGGAAGAAAATACTCCCAAATAATGAAATTGAATCTCTTGACACAGAAATAGAACCTAAATGAAACAAATAAGGTTAAAATAATCTAATTAATTGAGGAGTATGTTATGGACTCATTAATTTTTATCCTAAATTTGATTATTCAGGTCATTAATATCATGTGAGGAACATCTTCAGACTAAAGGTAATAGTTTTCTACATGAGCCTCCATTTTGAATTGGGTTACTCTTATTATATAATACCTCAGTTAAATTATTATTTATTCATAGGTAATACTCATATATTATGTGATAATTGTATATATATGAGTACCAACCAGAATCCTGCTTTCATTTCTGGGGATTTTAATGTTTTAAATGGAACTTTCAAATTTTTTCCCAGAAATACAAGCCCCATTGAAGGGAATTTCTCAAAATCTTACTTATTTTCAAGGGAACCATATAATGTGTTTTCTAAAAACATTATATTTATAAAATCAATAATTTTATTATTAAAATAATTTCTAAATTCAAATATTATTTTATACAACAATTTTTTCAAAATAACTCTTTTTTTCAAAGTAAAAGAGTATTTATCTAAATAATTACTCGATGAATTTATAAGAGTATCTTCATCTATTAGAATATTCTTGTATATTATTATGTATTATTGGGATTAATATTTTATGATAGAATATACCATATTTTAGTGAATAGATTATGATTAGTTTGATTATGGATGTGCTATCGTAAAACCATTAACCAATTTACTCTGAATGGTTAGTGTTTATGATTTATGTTTGGGGAAAGTAATTAACATTTCATATATTAGATTCAATATGAATTTATATGTTTTTTATGTTTGTACCCATTGATATGAAGAATTAATTTGACTAATTAAGTATTGGGTTGGGCCTGCTATATCCTCTGAGGGCATCGCTATATCTCATGAGACAAACTAGGTCATGGCATGAGGCCTGTACAAAATGGTCATTTAAGGTCTTAGAACAAGGCATAGATGGTTTGTTTATTGTCACGACCCGTCCTCGGGGCTCGTGTCGTGACTACCCCAATCCCGCCATCCATAGGCCAGGGGCTGGCGACTAGCACCAAATGTGTAAATCCCAATAACTGGGAAGGCATTGCCTTTATAAAAGTAAACAAAACACCACAGAGTACAAGAGGAAGTAAAAAACTATGTACAAAAGAAAGTGCTGAAAAGTAAAAGGGCCAGAATACAAACCCAACTGAAAGTACAGCTACAACTGAATTAAAGTACAAAAAAAAAGACAACTACTGGAAGAAAGGAAGTAGCTCTTGGGTCGTCCTCCTCGGATCCTACTTGAAGGGTAGGTACAGATAGCGCAGCTCCTGGATCATCTGCCATGGATCCTACCTGAAGGGTAGGTACAGATAGTGTATCTCCTCAATGATCTCACCCGTCAACCCCCTTCGAGTGTCGTCTCGCCGTGTAGTCCACCTCCGGATACTGACTCGTCGTGTGGTCCACCTCCGGGAACCGTCTAGTCCTCGAACATTCGGCCTCCGTCAGCTCTGCCCTTCGTCTGCAACCAACACAACGAGGTGCGGGCATAGCCCGTGTAGGGGTGAGTATAACGATACTCAGTAGGGACCCCGAGACCCTCAATGTCTCACTAAAACCAACATGGTAACCACATAGAAGATCTCAACGGATAAACTCTACTTAGGTATATGCCCATACATACACCTAATTTATCAAGTAACCCATCTCAATCATGAGGAAACACAATGATTATGAAATCAACGGATAACCACTACCCAGGTATATTCCCATACATATACCTAAGTTAACAAGTGACCCATCTCAATCATGAGGTAAACACAAGGTCAAAGACTCAGCTCAAACCAGGATTTTTATTATCGAAACCATAACTGCTGAAGAGCTCCGTCTCTAGAGTGTACAGTGGTCCTGTCAAGACTCCGAAGTACTGCTCACTAACCTAAGACTGCTGAGGTACTCCTCCTGTCGAGTATCGCGGGTCTGTGGCCAACTACCGGGCGCTCCGTCCGCTATGGGTCTGTCGCCAAATACCGGGCACTCCCCCTAATAGCCTACAGAGGTACTCCTCCTATCGAGTAACGCGGTTCTGCGGCCAACTACCGGGCGCTCCGTCCGCCGTGGGTCAGTCGCCAAATACCGGGCCCTCCGTCCACTAGGCTAGTCGACTCACTCCAAGTCGATTTGGTCAACCAGTCGTCAGGTCTCAGCCGGATACACGGTCTCCATACTCCGTACGCTCGTCTCTAAAATGGTCCGCTCCACGAGATACAGGTCGATACTACAAGTATCTCAAAGTCCTATGAATAAGTAACTCAAGGGACCACCTCCTCATAGGGGTCTCAACGCAACAGACGGCGCGTCAATCGGACACCCGGTCTGTGAGTTATTAGCCTTTTCGTCCCCGGGGCCCGATTGGTTTTGTGTGCGAACCAATCCGGCCATAACTCAACTGTACCCTGAACTCTCATAGGGTTTACTCATAGGGACTGTTGCTCAACGTGATCACCAACGCCGCTGACGGTTCGTCAAACGAACGTCCGGTCTGAAAGATATCACCTTTTCCGTTCCAGGGGCCCGGTTGGATTTCGGGTACAATCCAACCCGGCCACTATCCAACTGCATCCAAAACTCAGGAGAAGTATGCCAAAAGTTCCGTCTCATCAAGAGGAATTTAACGAGATAGACTGTGCGTCAATCGGACGCCCGGTCTGTGAGTTATTGTCTTTTTCATTCCAGGGGCCTGGTTGGTTTCGTGAGCGAACCAACCCGACCGCACTCTGACGGCATCCAAATCTCGAGCGGAGTAATCCAAAAGATCCATCTCACCTAGAGGAATCCATCAAAGTTGACAGCACGTCAATCGGACGTCCGGAGCTCAAGATATGAGTGTTTCCGCTCCGAGGGCCTGGTTGGTTTCGTATCCGAACCAACCTAGCCGAACACAAAGTATTTCAAGACCTTGAGTATAATATACCAAAACGACCATCTCGTTCCAAGGATCGCTACATATCTAACGGTGCATCGATCGGAGGTCTTTAGCCCAGGATATGGGCGAAAGACCAAAGTGGGTCTGAAAACGGGGGGTCTGGGCCCGGGCCGACCCGGCCCGACCCCCCTGGGTCGGCCCGAACTGGGTTGACCCGAACCGGTTTGACCCGGCTGTGCCCGGCCCGGCCAAACCGGCTCGGTCCGGCTCGACCAGCCAGTCGCGGCTTGGCCAGCGCGGCTGAGTGGAAGCCACGGAGCGTGGTGCGCGACCCCCCCCCCCCCTCACCGCTAATTGAAGCCAGTGGCGAACCGCCGCCGCCCGCCTTCCGGCGACGCGCCGCCACCGCCTTCCGCAGACCACCGGACGCGCTCCGGTCGTCCGTTTCTCCTGCCGTCTTCGCCAACAGTCTTCCCGGGATCCGACCTTCACTGCGAAGGAATTCAAACGCCATAGCGGCCTGCTTCGTCGTCATCTGTTGATCCGCACATCGATAAACAAGCTGCGGAGGGTTGTCGGGCCGTGTTTGTTCGGCCCGCGTCCTCCGCGTTAGGTGTTATCAATTGGAAAATAATAAACACATTGTTTTATTCATTAAGAGGGTATAATTTATCCAAAATAAATTATAGGAACACCTTGCAATCAAATACCCACGCACGAGAGTTTTAAAATTTTGATTGCGCGACGTGACGACGTCGCGCATTCTTGCTGCTCGATCCCGCGCGGCGTGACGATGTCGCGCATGCTTGCCGCTCGATCCAGCGTGGCGTGACAATGTCACGCATCCTTTCCCCTCAATCCCGCGAGGCGTGACAACACCGCGTCAATTTCATTCGATCCGCAACAACAATAAAAAAAATAAGGGAGGGGAACGGTCGTGTTTGTGCAGTCCGGCCTCCTCCCGTTAACTGATACCATGCAGTCCAAATAGACGCGGATAAAAGATGGAAGTGAATCACGTATAGAAAACACGTAAACCCCCTACCTCGAGCGTGGCTTGAACGAGGTTTTCGTCGCGGAGAAATTAGTCGCAGAGAAACCGTCGTGTGAAGAGACGTCGCGGAAAGAGGATTCAAAGACGTTGACGGAGATTGTCTGAGATGGAACGTCGTCTCCCTTCCTTTGACGTGGTAAGAAGAAAGAAGTGTGGGCTGTCGTGGGTATGGCGTCGTGGTAAACAGTCTCTGAGGGATCAGTGTTCTTCGTTGGGAATCGTTCGTTCTTCGCGTTCTTCGTCGAAGAGGAAGAAGATGATCTCTAAGCTCCTTGCCTTCTTTTTCCCCCAAGTCCTATCAAGAAACAAAGGAACTAACCCAAAATAAAATAAGCCACACTTAATTTATTAACTCAACATGGCTTCTGAAATTCAAGTGTTTGAATTTCAAAAACTCACATTAAACTCACTACATTAATGTCATATGTTATTAACTTAAGTTAACAATATTAATGGTGAGTTGAGGGGGTTAGAGGATATGAAGGGGTGGGGTTATTGTGGGCCCCACCACCCTCATAACCTCCCAAGGGAGGTTGGGTAGTTACCCAACTTCCTTCCAAAGGATTAAACACTTAGAGTAAAATAAAAATTGTTGTTAAATTTTTATTTTTAACTTCCACAATTTTTATCAACTTCTCTCGAGTAAACACAACTCCAGAATAGGCGTTCATAAGAAAATACCGGCGCTGCGGTTCCATCGGTGCCCTCGGAATTTGATTCCGATCACCGGTTCAAAAGTTAGAAATTCCCACTCGTTCATTCACTGAACGTACCTGAGCTAAACTTCGGAAATTGATTCCGGGAACACCAGGCCTCGGAATCAGGTGCCGTCAGAAACTGCGTTCTTGTAAAATCCCAATGAAAATTAAGAAAAAAAAATCATTGAATTTTACGTGTCATTACATTACTCCCACCTCATGGCTTTACGTCCCCGTAATGCTATAACACAAACTAGGGAAACAAAAGTGGTACTGAGCACGCATCTGAGCCTTCCGCTCTCATGTGCTCACCTGGAGGTTTCCGAGCTGCCTACGAAAATGGACAAGAGGAATCAACCATCCTCATTAGACCCGCTCCTGTAGAAACTCAATCTCCACTGGAACCTCCGCAAAAGTAACCCCATCATCAAAGACCAGCTCCCCATGGTCAGGATTTGTGTCGGGACGTTCACGTATCTTCTCAGCTGAGATACGTGGAATACATCGTGCACCCGGTGCAACTGAGGTGGATGGGTGAAGAAGTAAACCACCTTGCCTACCCTACTGGGTACCTAGAAAGGTCCATTGAACCTTAGAGATATCTCGCCGCCTCGGCTACATCTCCATAAACCTCGTCGAGGTGAGACCCGTATAAGAACGTGGTCACCATCCTCGAACTCTAGAGGTCTCCCTTTTAAGATTAGAACTGAAACTCAAAAATCCTGCTTCCACGAGGGTAAGGTTGGCCGACCCATGAATGATCAGCTACACCCTCCCATGCACGAGTTTAATTTGTGCTTCCCAGGGTTTCCTTTTCTCCGACCAAGGCAAACCTATCCTTATGTTTTCCTAATACCGTCAATTTGAGTATGACGAGTGATTTCCAAATCCATACTCAAACTATCCTCATAAGGCCTTGACGCTGCCACCAAGAGGTCCAAACCGAGACTCTTGCCTCAAGGGTTAGATCACACCGTTGGCGTAAGTGTGACTATCGAGTCTCCTCCCAAAGGTATCTCCAGACGTGAGGGTCAAGTCAACTGCTTAACCGAAAACTCTAGGTCTGGGACTAGATTCATGGAAGGAAGGGATGATTTGTTTCGTTGTCTGTGGCTACGGCAGCTAGTAGAAGACAAATTCCGCACTTTGAATCATCCTTAGAGCCCTTTTTGGTCACACTCCATGACCGCAAGCAGCTAATCTCTTCCCCTGCTCTCCAACTCCACGAGCCTAGCGGGGAATAAAAAGGCGGGTAATGGTAACATGTTTAAATGTACACCACCACAAGCTGCTCTCCTAGCTCTGCCTCCATGTCCGCAGCTCTTCAGATTCATCTGACCTTAACATTTCCTCTTCTTGAAACATTTTACACGTCCATGTCTCTGTGACTGACGCCAGTTCGCATCTTTCCACTACTAACATACACTGGCTATATTCGTTCAGCCAAAGAACATTCAACCTCAAGGTTCTCTCTAGCACCCTAACGTGAGTAGGATTGCAAAGAAGAAAAAGGTGTTGGATCGAATTTCCTTAAACTCACCACGCTCAGAGGTCTGAGCTCTATAACACTGATCGAATCGTATTCATCGAGTACCTGGAATGTTCGATAAGCCTCGATGAATTCTCAGCTACTAGCACGTCATCCTGTCGAAGTTGTATAAGCTCTAGAAAACTCTCTGTTACCTCCTCAAGCCAGTCTTCAGCCTCCTGTGAGTCAGGTTCACCTCGGAACTTGAGGGTATCTATTGTTGGAACATTTATAAGGTAGTAAGCCTACATATTTCACCTACCGGTACCGCCGGTTGTAACTGCTGACCAATAGGTAGTGATGTATAGCTGACACACTACCTGAAGACACTATCTCAGGCATCGGTCCACGTACCGAAGCCTCATCACTAAGCGGACCATCCTCATGGTCAATCACTAGAAATTACTAGTAGCCAAGTCCACCATCCATTCTACTGATGTCTCAGCTAGGAAAAAACTATGGCAATCTCCTCCAGCCAGTGCTCTGCTGTATGGGAATCTATCTCGCCTCGTAACCTCGGAGGCCGCTGCTGCTGGAACTCATTCAACGTGCTCTTCCAGCGTGCACAGTTTTCTAGTATAGCTGTTGGCATCTGCTGCCAACAGGTGGTGGTGCTACTGGTACACCACCCGAGGGTGCCAAAATAGTAAACAGGGCCTTGCACCAGAGCCTCGTCGCTCGGTGGGCCGTCATCAAGTACTCTCTCGGAACTCCAACTGACTGTCTGCGTGGAGACATCATGAACAGATGCGACACGGCCAATGTTTATACCTGGTGAGCTGACCTGGTTTGAGCTGACTTTAATACCTTGGAAACACACACAAAATCAGTGTTTTTGTGTACAAAGTCAGAAATCAGTAGTCAGGGTCCTGGTGTACGGATACGTCGGCCGCCGCAACAACACCGGACTCCCTGAACTGAAGACCACACTCGGTACCCTTAACACTATTACTTAACATAGAAAAAGATAAGATTCCTGGGTTCTGCGGTAGAACCGAACTCCTCTGATACCAATTTGTGATGACCCATCCCCGGGGCCCGTGCCGTGACTACCCCAAGCCCGCCTTCCATAGGCCAGGGGATGGAAACTAGCACCAAAGGCGTAAATCCCGATAACTGGGAAGACATTTCCTTTATAGAAGTAAACAAAACACCAGAGAGTACAAGAGGAAGTAAAACACTAAGTACAAAAGAAAGTGATGAAAAGTAAATGGGCCAGAATACAAACCCAACTGAAAGTAAATCTACAACTGAACGAAAGTACAACAGAAAAAGACAAGAGCTGGAAGAAAGGAAGCAGCTCCTGGGTCGTCCTTCTCAGATCCTACCTGAAGGGTAGGTACAGATAGCGCAGCTCCTGGATCGTCCTCCACAGATCCTACCTGAAGGGTAGGTACATATAGCGCAGCTTCTCAATGATCTCGCCCGTCAACCCCCTCTGAGTGTCGTCTTGCCGTGTAGTCCACCTCCGGATACTGACTCGTCATGTGGTCCACCTCCGGGAACCGTCTAGTCCTCGAACATTCGGCCTCCGTCAGCTCTTCCCGTCGTCTGCAACCAACACAATGAGGTCAGGGCATAGCCCGTGCAGGGGTGAGTATAACGATACTCAGTAGGGACCCTGAGACCCTCAATGTCTCACTAAAACGAACATGGTAACCACATAGAAGATCTAAACGGATAACCTCTACATAGGTATATTCCCATACATACACCTATGTTTTACAAGTAACCCATCTCAATCATGAGGAAACACAAAGATTATGAAATCAACGGATAACCACTACCAAGGTATATTCCCATACATATACCTAAGTTATCAAGTGACCCATCTCAATCATGAGGTAAACACAAGGTCAAAGACTTAGCTCAAACAAGGATTTTTATTATCGAAACTGTAACTGCTGAAGAGCTCCGTCTCTAGAGTGTACAGTGGTCCTGTCATGACTCCGAGGTACTGCTCACTAACCTAAGACAGTTGAGGTACTCCTCCTGTCGAGTACCGCGGGTCTGCGGCCAACTACCGGGCGCTCCGTCCGCTGTGGTTCTGTCGCCAAATACCGGGAACTCCCACTAATAGCCTACAGAGGTACTCCTCCTGTCGTGTACCGCGGGTCTGCGGCCAACTACCGGGCGCTCCGTCTGTCGTGGGTCAGTCGCCAAATACCGGGCGCTCCGTCCACTGGGCTAGTCGACTCACTCCAAGTCGAGTCGGTAAAGCAGTCGTCAGGTCTCAGCAGGCTACATGGTCTCCGTACTCCGTACACTCGTCTCCGGGAGGGTCCGCTCCACGAGCTACAGGTCGATACTCCAAGTATCTTAAAGTCCCACAAAGAAGTAACTCAAGGTACCACCTCGTCCTAGAGGTCTCAACGCAACAGACGGCGCGTCAATCGAACGCCCGGTCTGTGAGTTATTAGTCTATTCATCCCCGGGGCCCAGTTGGTTTTGTGTCAGAACATATCCGGCCATTACTCAACTGTACCCTGAACTCTCATAGGGTATACTCATAGGGACCGTTTCTCCACGTGATCACCAACGCCGCTGACGGTTCGTCAAACGGACGTCCGGTCTGATAGATATCAGCTTTTCCGTTCCAGGGGCCCGGTTGGATTTCGGGTACAATCCAACTCGGCCACTATCCAACTGCATCCAAAACTCGGGCAAATTATGCCAAATGTTTTGTCTCATCAAGAGAAATTGAATGAGATAGACGACGCGTCAATCGGACGCCCGGTCTGTGAGTTAATGGCTTTTTCATTCCAAGGGCCTGGTTGGTTTCGTGAGCAAACCAACCCGAACGCACTCCGACAACATCCAAATCTCGGTCGGAGTAAGCCAAAAGATCCGTCTCACCTATAGGAATCCATCAAAGTCAACGGCATGTCAATCGTCCATCCGGATCTCAAGATATGAGTGTTTCTACTCCGAGGGCCCGGTTGGTTTTGTATCCGAACCAACCCGGCCGAACCCAAATTATTCCGAAACCTTGAATATAATATACCGAAACGACCGTATCGTTCCAAGAATCGCTACACAACTGATGGTGTGTCGATCGGATGTCCATAGCCCAGGATATGGGAAAAGACCAAAGAGGGTCTGAAAATGGGGGGTCTGGGCCCGGACCGACCCCGCCCGGCCCGGTCGGCTCGGTCCGGCTCGGCCAGCGCGGCCGAGCGGAAGCCGTGGAGTGGGGTGCTTGACTCCCCCCCTCGCCGCTGATTGAAGCAGGTGGCGAACCGCCGCCGCCAGCCTTCCGGCGGCACGCCGCCGCCACCGCCGCCTTCCGCGAACCACTAGACGCGCTCCGGTGGTCCGTTTCTCCTGCGGTCTTCACCAACGGTCCTCCCGGGACCTGACCTTCACTGTGAAGGGATTCAAACGCCATAGCGTCCTGGTTCATCATCGGCCATTGATCCGCACATCGATAAACAAGCTGCAGAGGGTTCTCGGGCCTTGTTTGTTCGGCCTGCGTCCTCCGCGTTAGGTGTTATCAATTGGAAAATAATAAACACATGGTTTTAATCATGACGAGGGTATAATTTATCCAAAATAAATTATACGAACACGTTACAATCAAATACCCACGCACGAGAGTTTTAAAAATTTGATTGGGTGATGTGACGACGTCGCGCATTCTTGCCGCTCGATCCGCGCGGCGTGACGATGTCACACATGCTTGCCGCTCGATCCCGCGTGGCGTGACGATGTCGCACATCCTTGACACTCGATCACGCGCGGCATTATGGCACCGCGTTAATTTCATTAGATCTACAACAACAAGAAAACAAATAAGGGAGGGGAACGGCCGTGTTTGTGCGGTCCGACCTCCTCCCGTTAACTGATACCATGTGGTCCAAATAGACGCGGATAAAAGATGGAAGAGAATCACGTATAGAAAACACGTAAACCCCCTAACTCGAGCGTGGCTTGAATGAGGTTTTCGTTGCAGAGAAATTCGTCGCAGAGAAACCGTCACGGGAAGAGACGTCTCAGAAAGAGGATTCGAAGATGTTGACGGAGATTGTATGAGATGGAACGTCGTCTCCCTTCCTTTGACGTGGGAAGAAGACTGAAGGGTGGTGCGTCGCGGGTATGGAGTCGCGGTAAACGGTCTCTGAGGGCTCAGCGTTCTTCGTTGGGAATCATTCGTTCTTCACGTTCTTCATCGAAGATGGAGAAGATGATCTCTAAGCTCCTTTCCTTCTTTTTCCCCCAAGTCCTCTCAAGCAACAAAGGGACTAACCCAAAATAAATTAAGCCACACTTAATTTATTAACTCAACATGGCTTTTGAAATTCAAGTTTTTGAATTTCAAAAACTCACATTAAAATCACTACATTAATGACCTAAGTTATTAACTTAAGTTAACAATATTAATGGTGAGTTGAGGGGTTAGAGGATATGAAGGGGTGGGGTTCGTGTGGGCTCCAACACCCTCATAACCTCCCAAGGGTGGTTGGTTAGTTACCCAACTTCCTTCCAAAGGATTAAACACTTAGAGTAAAGTAAAAATTGTGGTTAAATTTTTATTTTTAACTTCCACAATTTTTATCAACTTCTCTCGAGTAAACGAAACTCCAGAATAGGCGTTCATAAGCAAATACCGGCGCTGCGGTTCCATCAGTGCCCTCAGAATTTGATTCAGAGCATCGGTTCAAAAGATATAAATTCATGCTCATTCTTTCACTGAACGTACCAGAGCTAATCTTTGGAAATTGATTCCGGGCACACCTGGCCTCGGAATCAGGTGCCGTTAGAAACTGCGTTCTTGTAAAATCCCAATGAAAATTAAGAAAAAAATTCCCATGATTTTTACGGGTCTTTACATTTATGATGTCCCACAATATTAATTCCATTATTATGAAACATATAATTGATAGTTCATGTGTTTATTTGTCTAGTATAATACCCGTGATTATGTTTTATTATGGAATTATTTATTCTGTTTTTTTCATACCATTTTTTGTTGAAGTATTATTTTTTAATGGCACATGTACATTTAATTAATCACCTTTCCTTATTGTTTATTTTAAAACTTTATTTCTTACCCTTAATAAGAGTTTGATATCACCCCATTCTTATGTTTCATTTTCCCAAGACATGAAGAAGTTTATTTTGAATGCACTACAGAGATAAACATATAGTTGTGGACATTCCCAATAAAAATTAGTTGTTTTTTTCATCTCATGTTGAAATATTGAACTTTTGTATATATTTGGCTTTCCAAATCTACTAATGTATTCATTACATTAGGATATGAATCTCTTGTAATCAATCTAATGAAATTTAATAAGGCACCCGGTCTGGGAAACTAAGGTTGGGTCTTTATAATATTGATGTTTATTTGGCACCATTGATCAAATAATAGAAACTAATATTGTATCATGGTGTAATGTTTTATGATACTCATAAAGATGAAAATATCATATTGATATACAACTTAAGTGGGATGATAAATAAATTTTATACTTATAGAAAAGTTTCCTTGGATATTATTAATGGAATTTTAGGGTTTCCCAATTTTTTTTGAATAAAATATACACTCTGTTATGGTAAAACATTCCTTGAACATAATGTTTCCATGATAACGAAAATATTTACCCCAGAAACATAAATGTTGATCCATCATAATGTCATTTGATAAGAATTCAGAAGAAGTTAAAACTCAATGTAGACTAATATTCAATCAATAGTTTGAGAAATTAAAGTATCTTGTCACTATTTTTATTAATCTCTTATGGAAAAACCATACAGAAACTGGTTGTAAATAAAGATCAAATTTTTAATAAATTTTAATACTGGAATAATTTTTATGATGTAAATTTTTTTGATGTTATTTATAATTATAAATTTTATTCGATAATTTCATTGGAATAGTATTAAATGAATCCATATGTGGTAACATTGTAGTCTTAGTGATGTTTCCAACTGTGGAAATGAAATTTTCTCTCATATTACACAAATTGGAGTTGTTTTTTCCACCTTAATTATTTAATAGAATGGTTCTCATGATTGTTCAATTGGTATGATAGATCCAGCAATATGGTAATGTAAATTAAATATTGGTATATCCCATTAAATAGTATAAAAATATTTTGGAAGAGTATGCCAAAAATAAAATTTTATTAGAATTTGATATTGAAGAGGGATATATTATTAAGGAATTCATTTATTTAAATATTGAATACCTATTTGATATGGTTAGCATTGTTCTCCGAAAATTTTATCAAATCAGGTTCTTTAAGGGTAAACAAATTTCTAGAAGTGATATTATCACAATTAAAATTATAGAGTTGTAAAAGACCCACATTAAATTTTACATTATAATATGGAGGTTATGAAATATGTATAAACCTACAATGTAATTCATAAGTATTTTAATCAATAATGGTTTGAAATAAGGATATTAAATTAATAAAATCAATAGTTTATAGGATGGTTTCTATCCCACATTTTAAAGAGTTTTCTAACTATACAAGGTCAATTTTATAATGAAATAAATTTCTATCTAAGGGGCCAAGTGTAAATAAATTATCTTGTAATGGTTTTGAAATTAATAGTTATAGGTTCTATATAATGGAACATTATGTATGCAGTGTGATAAAAAACATGATATTAATCTTATAGTATAATTGATTCTTGTATTTGGTACCAAGGATAAAAATAAAATATATGTGGACATTCCATACTTTGAAAACATCATTAAAATATGTTACTTGTATTATATAGCATTCTAAGTGTTATTTTTATGAAAATGGGTTGATAACCAGAGGGTAGTTAGAATAAATGAATTGGGATTCCTAAATGTTAAATTAAATAAAATATGTGAATGAAAAAATCATCAATAATATAATAATAGGAATTAAAATTATTTTATGTTTAATATTTGGAACATATAAATTATCCATTGGGATGTCATAATCATTTCACTATTGTCCCAATACAGAGGATGTTTTGTCTATCATAGGGGAGCACAAGGAGGATATTTTGATATCTGATAAAGGGGGCCAAATCTATTCAAACAATAAATAAGTAATGGATTTCAATGAACATGTTAATGTTTTTAATATAAAATGTGTTTTCACATTATACTAGTTGTTCACAACTATATTTATGAACTCTAATTAAAATAATTAATTAATTCTTTAGATAATGGCTTGTTCATATGTTATGATAACAATATTGGGGAACAATAGTTTGTCAATGTTGAAATTGAGGAAATTATATAATTTAAAATATATATCATTGAAAAATATATAGTATTATCATTGTGTGACTATCTTAAAAAAATTATTAAGGCATAAAATTCAAGATTGGATATAATTCACACAACTAACCTTTTACCTCCAGAAAATCCATTATCATTGGTTATATTGGGTTCACTACTTTAATAAACATGTCAATTTATGTAGATACCTGACATGGTATTTTCATGTATTAAATACAGTAATTGAGAAAAAAATTAGGTTGATATTATTATATAAATTCTCTATTTAACATAAAAATAAAATAATGAAACCATGATTGACTCTTCATTATCCCTTTCATAATATATTTTTATTAGATGATTTTCAAATTAAATTTTTATTATTGGTCACTAGAAAGGATCATGAATACTTTTAGGTACAACTTGTGAAGCATTATCTTTAAGATTATAAGGGGAAAGAATACCCCCAACCCCTTAGTATATATGACCACATGATAAAATAAAAAACATGGAATGTTTTCATTAGACATCTTGATGTGGAATCATTCAAATACATAGTAATTTGAATTTATTTGACATTATATGTATTAATCACTTTTTTTTAGAATAATCATTTTATTAAATGATCAAAGTGTTCAAAAAATAAGGAATGTTCTTTAAAAGCAATGTAACCCAATATTAAAGAAAGGATGGGGTGTGATTTACATAAAAAAACATGTTTGTATTTTAAATATATGATGAAAAATTCATATTATATAAAACTAAATCATAATTATTATACTTTATTTATATGAATTTTATTGAATCATAATTTTAAAAAAATTACATCCTATTTCGTGTGATATGGAAGGAGGCTCGTGTAAATAAGAAAGAAAAAATAGTAGATGACAACACATAGAATGTAAGATAATCATGTTTTTGTAGGACATAATATAAATTCATTTTTCCTTAAAAGAGTATTTCATAATAATTATTACTTATATTTCTATATTTATACAGATTTTATACATAAGGATTGTCAACTATTTTACCTAATTTTTTATGAACATCCTAGAGGGGCCCCTATCACGACTCCCCAATCCTACCACCAATTGTCCATGGGATGGTGACTAGCACCGAGTGGAAATATCACTAAAAATGGAGAAATTTCCTAAGTACATGTATAATTAAAAATATCTTCAAGCCCATAAAAATGTTGAATTGTAAAAACTACTAAACATCCATGCATGAATACATCTAAATCTCGTAACCATGTACGACATGAAGTAAATAATGGTAAACATGGAAAAATAAAATCCAATAATAATGAGTATTTAACAAAAGCCCAAACAGAAAGTAAAGGTACTATGATTTTTGTCTAGAAACCACTGGAACACAACTCGGTATATTCAGTCTCACCAAACACCATATTTTCCCGGTTCTCCTTGGACTCCATCAAAAGTTCAATCGTCTTCATTACCCATGCCACATGCTGGAAACACCAGTGCAACGGTGAGTATAACAATACTCAAAAGGACACCTTGAAACCACAAATAATACAAAAAATGGAATACATTCATCTCCACACAAGTATATATTGAAATAACATATAACAATTATATTTGGAAATAGTCATCCAAGAAACACAATCTAGAAGTAGGCCACAACCAAAGTATACCAAGCCTTGGATTTCAGTTCAAAGATTCCAGGAAGCACTCATCCTAGAGATGTAGTACTGAGCCTGATAACACTGATGATGTATGCCTGAGAGTTACTGATTGTTGGTTTTCTTTAGGAGATATAATATGCTAAAATATCCAATGATAATATGATTCATAGATGATGATCACAATCATGTACTTGGGGTGATAACAATAACTCTATCAGGATTAACCTACTATGTATAAGATTGGTGCCCTATTGGATAGGTAATGAAGATACCAAGAACTCCACCAAGGAAAAAAATATGAATAGAGTATCACACTCTAGGACTCTTGGGGGGATTCAACATAATCTATCAAAGAAGTCAGGATGAAGGAATTATTGTCAAAGGAATAGAAAATGATACGTACAAACTTTCATCAAAAGGATTAGGGAAAATGAACCTAACAAAACATTTTTAGGACACACAGGATAAGAGATCCAATCCACCTATGAAAGAGTAAATGGATTTAGAGGGGTTACAAGTTGTGTCTGTTGACCGTGGTTATTCCCATGTAAATCGACCATGTTTTAAAACTGTGTTTGTGCGGTATAAAGGAGTACATGGTGAATATAGGGGTTACAGACTTTTCCCCTAAACACTGGGCATCATTAGTGTTCTCTAGTTGTATGCCAGTATATGGTGTTGGACCGTGTACCCATGATCGTGTACGAGTACATGGGTTAGCCTGTGTTCATGGTCTAGGATTTGTCTTTTGGGGGAGTACATGTCATATAGGCAAGCCATGTTCTAATCCCCATATCAATGTACTTCTTATGGTACACACAGAGTTATTAAAAGGGGGTTACATGCCATGTGTATTGTTTTTTCTCAAAAACCCTTCTTCTTGTTCCTGTATACATATGTGTCATTTTCTCTTCGTAATTATGCTACAATCACACAAATATCCATGGATCATCGGGGGTATGCCTCACCATCATGCAATGAACTGATTCAGGTGTCTAATCCATTTGAAAAATGGATTTTTTAAATCATTTTTCATTCCACTCCAAAGAACATGAAATTGCGAATCTTATGAAATAAGATTCGTTTTCATTTCCACTTTCTCACCATAGTGATGTTATGATTATCCTTGATCTAAAATATCGAATCGTTGTACTATCAAATTGGAGCACCATTATCAATTGATCTAGATTTTTTATGTCTCAGGAAAAACGAATATTGCCTTTGAAATGTTAAAAAAAATTCCTTTGGTTTAGAAAAGATGAATCATTTTAAAGGGTGGTGGACTCATAAAAAAAGGATATATAGATACATGGAAGAGAACTAATTTTTATGTGTTTAATTTCATAGGGGTATTTGGGAGTTGAATTTATAATATTTAATTAGTATTTCCACATTCTACAATGGAAATAGAGAACGTTGAATTCATATAATCTAGGAAATAGTTGATAATATTTAAGGGGTTTTTGGATGTTCTTATAATATGGAAGAATTTAAAAATATATTATGTGATTCATAAAGTGAAATCCAAAAAATATCAAATATTTATTTTATTTTTACTCGTAATTTTAATTATTTAAAACACCAAAATGTTATATTTAATAAAAATATTATAAAAAATATTAGACATAGTGGAATAAATTATAAACAAAATCTATGAATATCCCATGAATGATAAATTAATCATGAGATGAAACTAAAATGAAAAAATAATTTATATGTGGGTACCATACACTGATGATATACTACAACCATTTTTTGTCTTATCCGATTAATTTGACCATGACCAGCAATATATAAAAATAAAAGCATCACACGACATAAGTTATAAATGGGCTTATCTAAATAATTTGATATTCATACGATATTTATCCTTCCTCTATGGCCTTCTAGAGCCTCTATGTGATGTCCTAGTAATGGATGACACTTAATTGGTTCCCCAATCTTGGTGGGTGACAATGCCTCAAGAACATCTCCCCGAACACTAGAGACATCCGACTAGTAGTGAGGGCCTAGGTTGTGTTCATGGGGAGACAATGCCATCATTACCAAAGTGAAGAGCATTGAGTGAATGCAATAATAAGTAAATATAAGAATCTATACTGGTAAAAAAGAAGGCATACCATAAATATAGAGATAATAATGACAACAACTGATTCAAATGGAATAGAATTCATATACTGTTGATAAGTCATCTGACTAGAAAATTGGAAAACAATGATACAAGACAACAAGCATAACATGTTGAACAAATGTATAACAGAATCAAAATACTATCGAAAGAATCCCAAGCTCTGTCATGTTCATCATCTATCAACATACATCCAAAAAATTCAATCAATCAAGTGTTTGAATATTTATTCTTCCCTTTATATACACCTATATTCAATTAATCTACATCAGGTACCAAACGATGCCCGAAGAGGGTGTGAAATAAATCTATGTGGGCCACCACCAATGGTGTCTATAACATATGGCCCATGGAATGGATATTAAATAGTGTTCAAGAATGAATATATGATGTAAATAAATATAATGTAACTAAATAACCATGTATATACTTTAGTCCTAGGATAGTGTCTGAGCATAACCATCCCATTAAATGATTATTACTAATTTATAAATATGTCACATGTTAACAATAGTGAAGGTCCATGTTATGACAAGGAAACCTGTAATGGAATTTAATAATGAAGTTACAATATAATAACCAAGGTAACATAAACCATAAGGCTCACCAACTAATTAATAGTTTTATCCTAGCGAAGGGTAAGAGTTTAATCCAAGGAGAAAAATTGAAAGCATTCCACAATAAGAATCCTACTGAATCCAAGGTGAATATCCAAGGTAAAATTGGGATAAAAAGAGAAAGGGACCTATGGGATATAAAAATGGAACAGACATGTAAATTATAGTTCCAAGGAGTGTATCCAACGAATATGTTAATACAATGTGGGGGATCCTACGGTGTCATAATGAGTATACAAGAATAGATAAGGATCTAGATCGAGGTGGGTCTCATCCAATGAAAGGCATATCCTAGAATCAGAATAGAGTTCCCAAGTGATAAAGGCATTCTCTAATAAGAATCCAAGGTGTGACTATGTTAGATAACTCTTGTTTAATTATGAATTCATGTAACATATCATTTTTTTCAATCATGTACTTTCATTAGTGTTACAACTTCATGTAGCAGGAAACCTTTTAATCAGGTAATAATTAATCAATAGGTCCATTTAGTTCAAGCATTGTCTTCTATTATTGTGACAAAGTGAATTAGCATGAAACCGTTATTAATTCCATTTAATGCATATTCAATAATGAAGGTTCACTCCACTAAATTCCACTAATTTAGAAAGGGGTGAAATGGACATGTAACTTATTAATCATTCATATTTAATTTGGGAAAGTCATATAATTTTTATACTTTTTAATTTCCATTTCACATTTAATTATAAATATATAGAACTTACCATAGGTGGTTTAAGTGGTAAACATACATGATACATTACATTATGCAATACAAATATAAAATCAAGAAATTTAATATAGGAAATGTTACCCTTAGATAGGTCAAGCGAAGTCACACCTGAACGGTGGCTCAAAAACATCAAATACTAAAAACCCAATTATGGAATAACAACTCACACTGGTTGGATGGAGTTTTGGGTGTAACCACCAATAAATAATAAAATATATGGGAATATAATATCCATACAGTTATAATGATTATTTTCATGGAATATAAATTTTATAAATGACACCCAATGAAATTTGTGGGCCCCAAATGATAATTCCAAAATCAACGACCATGCGTGATGTGTTATAGACCACCCACCATAGGATTGTAAGAATCTACTTCTTCAGTATTTGTGATTGAATTATCTTAGAACTGAGTAGCTCCAAGAAAAATATAAAAATTCCCATACTCCAATTACTAGATCAAGAACAATAGATAATACAAAAGAATAAAATTGAATAAAGTACCTACCATTGTTGTCCATCATGATGAATGAAAGCTCGAACTGTTCCAAGATGATATAGATATATTTATTCCTACATTAAGTCATTAAAATGATATAATTTGAGATATATATATAGTTTAATAATATAAGAACTCTAATTAGGGGGAAGAAGGATGTTTAATAGATCATTAAGGGAAACTTTGATAAAGTACCCAGAATATTATCATATGCATGGTTTGTCCGCACTATTAGAAAAACCATGCAAAAACTATGCATGATTTCTTATGAAGAAGGTTCACTTTCACTGTAAAGTTGTGAAACCATGATCAAAATGTTCTATATGGTTATTCCCAAAAATTTCCATCTCCATGGTTGTCCAAACCATGTGCGAACCATTCGCTAACCATGTGACATGTCATGTTTCCCAAAAAGGATGGATTTTAGGTTCCAATCATTCCCTAGACGCCCAAAGACCATTTATAACTCATAAGGCATATAAAAAAATTCCAAGATAAATATTTAGAACTGAATTTAAAGGATCTATACCTGAGTGAAAAATTGGGTTCTTACTGTCTTCCCCCTTAGAAGAACTGATCCCCGTAGTTATGAAACCATTTCACCCATACTAATGGGACATTCTAGCCTTGGATATACTTCATGCTCCGGGCAACAATGCTTACTGGATACTCCTAAAATTTAGAATTAGCATCTAACTCAACATCCTTGGGATCAAAAGTATGCGAAAGATCAATATGATACTGAAGAAACTAGGATATGTGGAAGACATTGTGCATGTCACTATACCTCTAAGGTAGTAGAAAAAAGTATGATACCAGCCCTACTCTCTCTAGAATCTCAAACATCCCTACGTAATGAGGAGGCACCTTTCAATGCATTTGTAACCACCTATACCTTAGCACGGAAAATACCTAAAGAAAAACATGATCCCCAACCTCGAACTCAAGTGGTCCTCAATGGAGATCAGAATAGGATTTTTTCCTAGACTAAGTAGTAGTCATATGCTTTCGAATCAACTAAAATTTCTCTGAAGTATCCGGAATGATATGAGGACCTAGTAGGGATACCTCACCCACCTCTATCAATTACAAGGGTAAAAGATATGGGCTACCATATAAGGCCTCAAAAAGATTCATCTGAACTGTTTCATGAAATCTGTTATTATAGGATAACTCAAAGATAGGGATATTCCTTTCTTATGAACTACTAAAATCAATGGCACATTCTCATATCATTTCCTCTAGATCTTGTATCATCTTTTAAGCTTTTCTATCATTCAAAGGGTGAAAATAAGTTCTTAGAATAAGATGTTTACCTATGAACTTTTGCAATACATACCAAAACTGTGACATGAATCAATAATCCCTATATGAAACAATAGAATGAGTAACCCAATGTATTCTTTTCATCTCATGAACATACATCCTTCCCATATCATCAACTAATAAAGTATCTCAAATAGAAATGAACTAGGAAGATTTCAATAGTTGGTAAATGACTACCCATATTGAATTGCTACCCCTCAACATCTTAGGTAAGCTGACTATGGAATCCCGAGATATATTTCAATTTCCATTTTTGGATAATTAGTGGATATAATAAGCCTAAAGGTAACTTATTCTTTAACTTCACCTGCTAACTAGTGGAAGACCTAGTGATAATGACTTCTATTTGAAGTTTCTTCCCAAGCCACCAATACTGTAATTGCATATCCTAATACATCATAAAGATACCTGGATGTACTTCCTACTAAGAAGCATGGGACTCATGAATCAACTCCTCTCTTATATATTTAGGAATCCATATACGTTCACATAGACGTAAGATGTCATCTCTATCCACAGACCAATCTGGAGGTGGGATATAACTTGATATACTCTCTTGGAGAACCGGGCCTTCATGATCTGAAAACCATCTATCCTTCACCATATCAAGGAGGGAATATATAAGTTTCAAGGATTATATGTCATGTGCAATGGGTTTTGAATAATTCAGATTAAAGTGCAATGAGGGTTTACTCATGCTTCATGTGCAATGAGGGTTTACTCATTCTCCACGTGCAATGAGCCTTGGCTTATGCCAATTCCATGATAAGTGTTGTTTCCACATTTCCATGTTATGATTATCATGATTTATAATGACTTTATGTTTCTCTTGTTTGTAATTAATATTCCTATTGTCTAAAACATATAGTATTCCTCATGTTATTCCATGTTTATTATCTTAATGGTCTTTATAACTCACTCTTTTCTTATTCATGTCCTCAGGTTATCCTATGCAATGCTAAGTATGAGGTAATGTAGTGGTCCTATAAAAGAAGTTTTCAATAAAAATATTGCATTTCATGTCTTAAGTTGTTATGTAATGGTTCTAATCATCAATGACACTAGACCTATCGATCTTTTATGTTGTATCAAGTGATGTTTATGTAATAAATCATGTTTAACTGTGAAATAAAGAGTAGGGTTTTCATAGTTGGTATCAGAGGACAGGTTTAGTTATTTTTGGGATTAGGATTATAAAACCATAGTAAATACTTAGAGAAAAGACTAGTTATAATAAAAACATCCCTAAGTTATCATGAGTATTGAGTATGTGGTTTATCAAAAAAATACATCCCTGTCTGGATACGAGCAGGTAGAAGCTACTTTGGCGCAGATGTACCTAGGGGTGAAAATCCTGAAAAGGAGTTTTGGGCTTGACTTGGGGTATCCTAGTACACGAAAACGGGCCTTACTACACTCTTGGTTATGACACTCATGGGGGAAATGCATTGGTAAATTCACAAGATTATTATAAACCATCATTAAGGGAAACAAATTCCCCTATGAATATATGTATGCAAATATATCATGGATAACAAAGATTGAAGCCTTAAGATTCACAAGTTAAGGAAATAAAAGTTATTTATAAGTCATCAATGTTGTCATTGGTTACCCTTTATGTGTTACCCCTAACGTTCCTTTTATTCCAGCCAATGGATGAAAATAGGAGAAATCGTGCTAACAACCGCTGTGAAGATCAATGTGTTGACTATGAAAATGATATTCCCAATCTGATGGGAGTGAGAAAATCAAACATTGTCATGATTCTCTTTCAGTAAAGTCAAGATTTGAATAGAAACATGGGTCAAGTGGAATGTTCAACCCCCCCCCCCCCCATGAAAGAATAAGTCACTATCAAGAGCCTCATTAGACAAAGGCATCCTACGTTTAATGGATTACCAGATCCATCAATCTCCGAACAATGGATCAACTCCATTGAAAAGATCTTCTCCATCTTTCAATGTTCTGAACAAGAGAAGGTTCTATTGGATTCTTATCATATGGAGGATGAAGCTGATCAATGGTGGATGTTTATAAAAAATATGAAGCTTAAGGATGAGATCGTGGAATTGGAATGGAAGGATTTCAAAATGATGTTTTTCAATATATATTTTCCGTGTACCCTCTGACATAAGATGGAAAGAGACTTAATTTCCTTAAAGAAAAAAAGACAAAAAAAATTCAGAGATTACGAGGAAAAATTCACAAGGATTGCACAAAAAAAATATTTTTTTGTCGTTACCCTTAAATGCAAGGCTGACCGCTTCTTTGGTGGGATGAAACATAGCTTGCAGAAAGTGCTAGTGATACACCACTTCGACAGCTATGAGGAAATTGTCTTATCTGCCCTCAAGGTAAAAATTGAGATCGGATAATGTTAGGGGTATCATTGGGATATGAAGCATTATTTGGACTTCAATTTTGGTGGTTCGATGGATAAATCCAACAGTGATAAGAAGATCCAGCACCCCACTTTCCAATGGTGTGGAAAGAAACACCCTATAAATTTCCTTAACGGGACGAGGAAATGATTATGTGTGGAAGAGATGGGAACCTGTCTATTAACTGTCAGCAAGAAAAACCCGCGGTTGTGACAGAAGAGAGGACCGCTCTACTCGACCCTCAATGTGGTGTTCATTGATTCAACTGTAATGAACCTTGGCAGTTTTCAAATCAGTTCCCTAAGCGAAGGGTTTTAGGAGGAAACCAGTAACCTCCAATTGAGCAAGGGAGATATTTCGCCATCACTACTGCCGAAGTGAGCCCCGACAACGAAGTGGTGATAGGTACACTAGTTATTAATTCAATAATAGAGAATGTACTTTTTGATTATGGTTCTACGCATTGTTTTATATCCTGAAAGTTTAGTAGAACAATCCCAACACCACAATAAATCATGGAAGTTAAAATATCAGTGAATACTGAAAATTGGGATATCATTGCATCCGATGAATATAACTCCTCCCATGCTATAATCTATGGACTGAACTTCCCAGTGAACCTTGTCATACTCCCTCTAGTGGAACTTGATAAAATTCTCGGCATGGATTTTATTTCCTTATATAGATCCAACATAAATTTATGTGAGAGGGAAATCACTCTCTATATGGAGAATCGACCCAAGATTCTATACAAGTGCAAGGAGGAAGATGAATATTCGTTTGCTCTATCATCTCATGAATTGATATTACTAACCTATGAGAATGAATATCTGTATCATATGATTTAGTCTATGGAAGTAACCATCCTTGAATACGTGCCTATTGTGTGAGAATTCACTGATGTGTTTCTCGAGTAATTGCCTTATCTTCCTCCTAGAAGAGATATTGAATTCTCAATTGAACTTATACAGAGGGAATTTCCAATATCCATGACTCCGCGTAGAATGGTTGTTGTGGATCTTGAGGAGATGATGAAACAACTGATGGAGAATTTGGATAAAGGTTTTAAATGCGAAAGTGTTTCACCATGGGGTCCACCAGTCCTCTTCACCGAGAAGAAGGATGGGTCAATGAACCTTTGCATCGATTATCGTGAGCCTAACAAAATCATGATAAAGAACTAGTATACTCTCCCACAAATTGTTGACTTTTTTGATCCACTGTGTGGAGAACAATACTTCTCCAAGGTGGATTTGTGTTCGGGATATTATCACATAAGGGTGAAGAAGGAAGAAATCCCTAAGACTTCTTTTCCTACAAGATTCGGGCACTATGAATTCATTGTAACGCCTTTCTATCTAACCAATGCTCTAGAAATCATCATGGAAATGATGAATACAGTCTTTAGAGATTACCTCGACAAGTTTTTGGTTATCCTTATATATGATAGTCTAATATACTCAAAAACCAAGTGTGAGTTCTAGTTGAAGTATGTATCATTCTTGGGCTATATCATCATAAGAAATGGGGTATCAATGGATCCCTCCAAAACAGCTACAATTGAGGGATGACTGAGGCCAACATCAGTAATGGATATCTATAACATCGTGGGGTCATCTGGATATTATCGACGATTTATGAGAAATTTCTCACGATTGTCCAACCCTCTTACCAAGAAAACTCGGAAGTGAGTAATGTTTTCATAGAGTGATGAATGCGAAGAAATATTCATGGAGTTAAAATAGAGGCTTATCACTACACCCATGCTCACTTTACCCACAATTGGAGAACTTTTTTTTCATATTTAGTGATTCTTTGAAGAAGTGGATGGGATGTGTGTTGATGTAAATTGAAAAGTCATGGCCTATGCTTCAAGGAAATTTAAAGTTCATGAGAAGAATTATCCAAAACATGATCTGGGGTAGGATGCGGTGATCTTCGCTTTAAAAATTTGGCATCATTATCTCATTGGGGAGAAGTGTGAAATATATAAGGACCACTAAATCCTCAAGTATATATTCACACAGAATGTGATGAACATGCACCAATGAATATGGTTAGATCTGATCAAAGAATATGACTGCACAATCCATTACCACCCTGGGAATGGGAACAAGGTGGAAGATGCTCTAAGTAGAAAGGATCCAAAAAATTTACCACTGATGATAATTGAGAAGGATCCAATATTCATAGATTTGATAAAGATGGACACGAGAATCATAAAAAAGGGAACATTATCCATCCTTTCACTAATGATTTCTCAACCGTCTCTTTTGGAAATGTTAAAGGATAATCAAAAGGATGGTGTGTGAATTCAGAAGAATGCTGAACCTATTAGAAGAGGGAAATACTCATATTTATATGTTAATGAAGAAGGAATTGTGAGATTTGGGAGAATACTATGTGTTCCATCATATTTAGAGATGATGAAGGAACATTTGGATGATGCACATAGTTCTAATTTTTCTATTCACCAAGAAACACAAAGATGTATCGATATCTCCAAGAGTTGTATTGGTGGGATAATATGAAGAAATAAATCACTGAATTTACATCAAAGTGCATGGTGTGTCACCAAGTGACTGCTGAGAGAAAAAAGTCTAAGGGTATGATGCAACCATTACCTATACCAACAAGGAAATTGGAGAACATCACCATGGACATTATCATTGGAATTTTGAAGACATCCAAAGGAAAAAATATAATATGGGTTGTTGTGGATCGCCTTAGAATGTCTACACACGTTGTTTCATTTATGGAGTATTTATCAATAGATCAATGGTCACAGATATATATCAGGGAAGTGGTAAGAATTCATGGAGTACCGCTATCTATTATATCTGATCGAGATCCAAGATTGACCTCTATGTTTTGGAAGAGTCTTCAACATGCACTAGATACTGAGCCGAAATTCATTAAAACTTATAATCCTCAAACTAATGGCCAATATGAGAGGACTATCCAAACACTAAAGGACATGTTGAGAACATGCTCAATGGAATTTAAAGGAGGATGGGATCAACATCTTTCTCTGGTTGAATTCTCCTATAATAACAGTTTCCACTCGAGAATCCAAATGGGACCATATGATGCCCTTTATGGGAAAAGGTGTAGAAAATTGGCATGTTGGGATGAAGTCGGTGAGCTTAAGTAGCTAAGACCATAAATGGTCGAAGAAATGGTAGGGACGGTGAAAACCATTCAGCAGCATATCAAGGTATCCCAGAGTCGACAGAAGAGTTTTACAGATAATCGTCGATGAGCCCTTGAGTTTAAAGTAAGATACATGGTATTTATATTCATATCTCCATGGAAAAAGGTCATGACATTTGGCATGAAATCTATGTTAAGTCTTATGTATATCATCCCCTTCAAGATTTTTGATCGTGTCAGGGCTGTGGCCTATCGAATAACACTTCCACCTACCATGGCCAAAGTACATGATGTCTTTCATGTATCCCTCTTATAGAAGTATATACCAAACCCTTCACATGTACTCTCTTAAGAGGAGGTTTAGTTAGAGGATTATCTTCCTTATAAGGAGAAACCAGTGAAGATCTTAGATCATAGAGAAAATTTTCTACGAAATAAGAAAATTCCCATCATCAAGGTGTTGTGGTGAAACCACATGTTTGAAGAAGCAACATGGGAATTGGAGGAAATGACAATGCAGGGTTACCCACATCTATTTTAGTATGGGAAGTGGAAATTTCAAGGGTGAAATTTCTTAAGGGGGAAGATTGCAACGACCCAAATTTTCATAAATGGAAATTCCTCTTGATCTAATGTATCATTCTGTAAAAAGTTTAAATAAAATTTGAAATTCATTTATTTTATGATTTTTTATTTTAAAATACTGTTAAGAATTATTACTATTGCAAATATAGTCATTGAACAGTGATCACATGATTAGTATAAATATAGAGCTTTAACAAATCCAATTTACTCAGACAAAGGATGTGATGGCCTCATCCTATAGACATGCCTCAAATGAAGCCCATTTGTCAAAGCTCGGAAAGGAGGTGGAATCATTGGTCTTCACTCTTAACCAAACCCAAGCGGATCTTCAAAATGTTAATCTCAAACAGAACCGCCAATGAGAGAAGTGGATGTTGACAGAGATTACCACCCGAGCAATGTTATCCGAGCCACCCCGAGAGTATATCATCATCGCACACCTTACCCTTTAGTCTTATGTGGGTGTTATAATGGGTTATGTAACAAGATATTAGTACTATTATTATGTGCATTATTTTTTATATAAGAATGAATATACATCCATTTTATTATTGTTACTTTGTAAATTGCTTTTAAAGAGAAAATAGTATTTTTAGTTAATATTCATCTAATAAATCCATTTTCATAAATTAATCTATTTTTGAATTAAATAATACTTTAGTAAAATATTATTATTATTATTAAATAAATTTTTGTTATATATAAATTTTTATATAATTTCATGAATACAATTGTAATTTTTTATTAAGGTTTGAATGTTATTTTCATCAAAACTAGTGATTTTTTGATAAATGACGATTTTTTATTTTACAAGTAAAAATTCACATATTTAGAAATTATTTAGATAAAATGAATATTATTTTTGGAATCAGGAATGGAAATTATCCAACTTTTAATTTTTCTTAATTTTCTGAGACGGTCAATTTTTTGGGTAAAAACTAAATACCATTTAAATATATAATGTATTTTATGACATCATAATGACCCAATAGTTATGTAATAAAATATTATAAATTATTTTTTCTTCCAATATATTTTTTATCATTAAAATAATTTCATTTTGGGTTTGTTTGATTTATTTTACAAAACATTAGTGGACGCTCCAAGAGTTATAAAAAGTTTCACTTTTTAAATGAATTTCCTTGAGAGTGTGACTCACCTCCACATAAACAACCATATTATTTTAAAACATTCATCCATTGTATTTATAAAATATTTTTTTACACATACCTTTGGAATAAATTGTGTACAAAATCCAAGGGTCAGTTTGTGGTATTGATTAGTTTAATTTGTGGTGACCCAAATCTAAATAATAAAGAATTCCCTTTCCTTTCCTATATAAACCCACCCAAACTCCCACTTAATCTTCCCTAAATGCCTTTTATGTTTGTACAACCTCATCCCTCCTATATCTAGAATCCTCCCAAGGTTCCCCAATCTCTTAAGAAGCCTCTCTCAGGCCTCTCCCAATCATTTGGGATCACACTTCCATGTAAGGGATTCCTTCCTTCCTCTTTTTATCCATGTTTCATAATATTGTTATGCCCCTATATTTTCAATTATAAATGTTGGGGTATGATTTTTCACCTTTTCATATATGGTCCTATTTATGTTTGAATAAATAGATACCCCTTTCTCTATCAGCAGTTTCTCCCATGTACACATGTTACCATGCCGAAATTCGGTAAGAAATTTCTCTCTCCTCAATTACATTCAACCAATTCATTTGTGTTATGAATATAAATTAAATTACATATTTTGGTACATGTATCTATATGACCCACTTACTTCCCCTTACATTTACATATTATAATACACCCCTTTATCTCTCATCAACCATTTTTATGAAGTCTTATGTCACACCATTATGCTGCCGAAATTGCACTGCAATTTTCCAAGCCAAAATCATTGTGTAGTGAATACATTTCCCATTTCTCTATCAAGGGTATTCACCTTTATGAAAATTTACCTATTTATGTAAGAGTTTCATGTATTAATTACACATTCCAAAATTGTTAAATATGTTATGATGTTTTATGAATTCATTTTCTATGATCTTGTGGCACACTTATGCATGAAATTAAATGTTTAAGAAGGGTGCGCCCTGATAGCACTCTGATGCATTGGGTAAAGTATAATATCATGATAAATCATGTGAAATGTGTGTTGAATCATTATAATTCAAGTAAAATGAGGTTTTACTCGTGATTAATGTGAAATTTGGGTTTACTCATTCTCCATGTGTAGTGAGCCTTGGCTCTTGCTAATTCAATGGTAAGTGTTGTTTCCACATTTCCATGTTATTATTATCAAGATTTATCATGCCTTTATGTTTCTATTGTGCTCCATTGATATGCGTATTGTCTAACATGTATTGTAGTCCTCATTATATTCCATGTTTATTCCCTTACTGGTCTTTATAGCTCACCCTTTCTTTATGCATTCCCTCAAGTAATCCTATGCAATGATAAGTACGAGGGAATGTAGTGGTCCTATAAAGGAAATTTTTAATAAAGATTTTGTATTTCATGTTTTAAGTTGTTATATAATGGTCCTAACCCCCAAAGAAACTAGACCTATAATTTTTCTATGTTGTATAAAGTGATGATTATGTAATAAATCATGCTTAATTGTGTAATAAAGAGTATATTTTTCATATTGTTCCCCATAAAATATTGGTTTCAGGCTTCAGATATTCCGTAGAAACCATAAGACAATTTCTAACTCATAATGGATCTAAAAAAAGTTCTAAGATATGCAATTAGATTGAGATTTAATAGATCCTTACTAGAGTAAAATATTGGGTTCTTAAACTCTAATAAAATTTGATAAAACAAAGAGTGTAATGGGCTAGTGAGTGTAACAGCCCAAGCTTCTACGGTACGCTTCTCTTTGAATAATGTGATAAACACCGAGTTCTAACACACCATATCCAATCAAACTAGCCGTTATGAATAGTAATACCTACTTTTTGAAATTATATATATTTTATATTTCAAAATGGACTTCATTTTTGGATTCGTAATATCGAATTTAGCCTAAGGTGAAATTTTGGTGCTTTTCGGATAACATTAATATTTTGATGAATAGTGAAATTACTAAATTTTAATTAAAAACAAATTTTTTAATCAAAATAATTGATATTGATAAATTATGAATTTGAGTGGGTTTAAAGTATATTTAGAATATATTTTTACCATTTAATACAATGTAATCATTGGAGATAATTTTACAATTAAACCAGACATAAATAAGTGTCAATATTTTGATAGTTATTGAATCTTAAAAACACGCTTTTTGTTTTAACAATGGGAATTAATTTTAAATTAATTTCTGCCACTTCTGTGTTTTGAATTTGGAAAAATGGATTCCATATTTTGAATCAGGATTTCCAAATTGTGTAAATAGGTAGCTTTTATTTTTAGACATTTTGAATAATTACTTCGGTAAATATTTTATTTACCATGGTTAAGGGTAAATCCAGTAAATACGGGTTAAAAAATAATATTATAATAATATTAAATTACCCTAAAATGTTTACTAGCCTTATTGGTTGATACATGTTCGACCATAGGAATCTTTCGGTCGATTTTGGGACCCCATGGAGCCAGTTGTAGGTGATAGGGACACTTTATTTTAATTAAGTTAAAATGAATACAAAAATGACACAAGCATATATCTTTTAGCAAAAAAAATTTACATAGGGTTATATATGTTGGATTTTCGACTATAAATATTCATTAGAAAGATAAAAATATTTCCTACATAATTATGTTTTATTTATAATTTTTATAGATTACATAATTTAATTTATTTATGACACAATGATGATGCAGTAATTAACATAATAGTGAAAATTTAAAATGATTGATATTATAAATACCAAAATAAATATAATTTTAGACTTTTAATGAATTAAAATAATTTTATAGGATACTATGATATATTAGTATTGATTTAATTAGCTTTTTTCGAAATAATAATTCTGTTATGAGTTTCACAGAAATCAACTATTGAATAGTTTCAAAATTGACATAAAAGAGTTTTTAAAACAAAATATTATATTATTAATTGATAATAAACTCTTAAACATCTAATGTTCGGCCAAGAGACTTATATCATGATATTAGTATCATTAAGGGACCACTTGGGGGTCTCTTGGATGTATATAGTAAGTTTAGTAACTATATAATATAAAAATACAAAGTGACATGGTAAATGTCAAACTAATTAACTAAGAGTTAATACGTAAAGATGAGGTTAATATAGTAACCCAAACCTGTCTAAATTATATTGTTTGAATGGTTTTAGACATATCCACACCTTATAATTTAAATAATCAACTTTGGATCCATTATGAACTGAATATGAATTTATTATAAATTAATATTTCTAGTTTTTCCAATGGTGCCCCTCACCCCTCTTATAGAAGGGCACTACTCCTTCTCATTTCTTCACACCATAAAAGCCTTTTGGTTTGGGAAAAATTTGTCCAAATACTCTTCCAACTTCCCTCACTACAACCTAGAGGCCTTAGTTTGATCCGAAAGCCAACCTAAAGAGCCCTTTTGATCAAATCAAAAGGAAGAACCCGAAGAAGAGGTAATGATTTCACCACCCTTTTCCAAGTTCCTTTCTTCTTAAACTTCTTCTTCCTTTGTTATTACCATTATAAAATAATAACTTCATTATCATATATATACTGTGATGTTATTATAAATATGGTACAACCATATTCATTATTCTATCCACCCTTTAAATAACATGTCTCCATACGTGCGTAGGTACATCTTACCGTCTCCCCGTCGTGGTGTAATTGTTATTCAATATATTATTATTTGGATGGGTATAATAATGATGTGTAAATCATTTAAATAATAAATATACCATGTTAATGATTCTTTATATATGATATACGATCCATTTATATATTATTTTAATATCAAAAGAATGATATTGTCGCTCGTGCGTACGTACGGACTACCGTCTCCATGAACGCGATGAGATTCATTCTCCATCGTATCCATTCAAGTATAATTATCATTTGATGATTTAAAAATAATTTTTAAGAAATTGATATCATTATATATATGAATAATATACAAACTATCCATGACAAACATGGCATATGTAACAAAACATATAAAAGAAAACGAGTAAGTTAACACCCGAAATGACGATAATACTAAGATATTACTAACAAAGCTATGTTAAAAGATCATATATGATATCATATGAATGTATATGATTCTTGTATAATTTAATAACAATTATATCACTATTATACATGAGGTTAACCTACCCCAACCAAGGAAAAGTAGAAGGTAAGGGTTATTTCACAATCTCTTCATTATCCGAGGTTGTTTATACGTAATAATCTACTGGGATCTCTTTATCATTCACATCCATGTTTCTTAAAAATGAATTTCAAAACATTTTTACTATTTACTAGAATATGGGTTAAATTGATTTATACCCTTGTTTTACTTTTTATAAGAGGTTTATAAAGGAATATTTCCGTCTTTTTCCAAACAAGGTGCTTTTTAACCTTTTTGACAAAATTAAGGTAATAATGTTTTTTTAACTTATACGTCGGGTGCGGCTATTTTCCGCCATTATAAAATTGACGAAGCTTCCCTTACAAGATTATAAGAATATTTTCAAAGAAAATGTTTTATTTTATAAATATAAGACTCTTAAATGATTTCAAAATAGAAAGAGATATTTCTCTAAAAATAGTTTTGATTTCATCTATGTCAACATCCTTTGATGGATTTTATGCTTATTTGAAGTTGATTTATTATGATAAAAAACTTCAATATTGTATTGAAGGTTTTGTGATATGTTTGACTGTGGATGTGCTATTTTTATACCATTCATAGTTTATGGTAAAAGTAATGACATTTCTTATTCTAGTTTTAATACGAATGTTTATGTTATGTTTAAACCTTTTAATATGGGAATGCATTGGACTTAATATATTACGGGTGGGGCCCGCTATAGCTCCTCGATGCATCGATAGGTCTCATGAGACAAACTAGTGTCTTGGCACAAGGTCTTGGCAAAATCTTATTTGTAGTCTTGGCACGAGGCCTTGGATATGTGGTTATGATAGTCTAGCATTATGCATTCCATCATTATGAAAGTGGTTATTGATATTGCATGTGATTATTAGATTAGTAGAATATCCATGTGAATAAGTAAATAGAATTATTTCATTTTACTTTTTCCATACTATGTTGAAGTTCAAGTTTAAAAGGATTTTGTTTTAATTATACATTTCCTTAAATGTTTATTCTTATTTATGAAAGTTTCCGCTATATTGTTATCCTTACTGGGCATTTGAGCTCACCCCTTTTGTATGTTTTATTTTTCCCAGGAAGTGAAGAAGTAAATTATGAATGACCCACAGGGTTATTATGTGGGGATATGAGTGTGGAATATGGAGACAATATGTTGTTGTAGTAGTTTTTCACTTTATGATGTAATGTAAGACTTATGAATATATCTAGTGTTTCCAAGGCTACTAAACCAATCAGTCTTTTGAGATTTGATATTTCTTGTGATCATGCCAATGTTATGTAATAATGCACCGACTCTGGGTAACTGGGGTCGGGGCGTAATAGTTGGTATCAGAGAAAGTTTAGTACAAACCTTGGATGCAAGATTTAGATAAACTCTGATTAGAACACGTAGACCTAAGATGAACTTTGAGGATTAGTATAGAAGAAATTCCTCGAATTTTGGTATTGTAGAGATTTTGTGAGTTTTCCGAGCAATACATCCCTGTCAAGATATGAGAAAGTAGAGGCGGCTTTGGCACAGATGTAGCTAGGTGTAAAACCCGAAAACACCGCTTTGAGCTAGACTAGAATGGGAACTGGTGCATGACAACGGGTCTTGCTGCACTCTTGGTTACGACACTCCCGAGGGATATGCTTAGGATAACTCTCATTTTCTTTACAAATCATTATGAAGGGTTTATGAGTATATACATACTCAAAGAAAAAATTCTTATGATTATTGATTATATCCATAAATAGTTCAATTTATGTTAAGTGTTTTATAAGTATGGAATTATGTATTTTGATTCACAAACTGATCTAGTTTATTCCATTTTTTAGAAATGGCGCCTAGTGGAAGAAATGGAAACCGTATCAATGCATGCACTCCATGTAGGGATTGACCTCCTGCTCAAGATAATTATAGTGGAGCTGGTGATGCAACTGGTGCCGATCAGCTAATCACCATACTGGGACAACTCACTCAGGTTATGAATAATAACCTTACCCGTATGGAGCACCCTGATCTACAACATGGAGGATCAATGATAGATCAATTCATGAGGCAACAACCACCAATGTTCAATGGGAGTACAAATCCCTTAGTAGCTGAGGAATGGATAAATTCCCTAGAGAAAATATTTCAGGCTTTGGGGAGTAGTGAAAGGGAAAAAGTTATCATGGCAGTTTACTGCCTCACAGGAGATGCATCTCAATGGTGGTCATTGATTCAAAACAAGAAGGAAGATGATGAAGTATCAAATATGGAATGGAGGGAGTTCAAAGATCTTTTTTTAGAAAAATAATTTCTCGCGACCATCGAGCAGATATGGAAAGGCAATTTCTAAGTCTGAGACAGAAGGAGGATGAGAATGTCGCAAAGTATGAGGCTAACTTTACAAGGTTATCAAGGTATGTTGTAGATTATATATGTAACCCAAGAAGTAAGATTGATCATTTCATTGAGGGGTTAAAACCATTTCTCTGTCGAGAATTATTCTCACAATACTTTTCATCGTATGAAGACATTGTCTCATGTGCTATCAAGACCGAAAAGGAATTCTCTAAGTCTTATGACTATAAATAAAAGAAATAGAAGAAGAGATATGCTGATCAATCTGGGAATGGAAATAAGGGGATGAAGATAGAGGTTGAATATACATCATGTGGTAAATGTGGTAAGAAACACCTCGGTACTTGCTTTAAGGGAATGGGAGTCTGTTACAAGTGTGTTGAAAAAGGCCACCAAGCTCGTGATTGCAAGGGGAAGAAGGAAGCTACCAATGGTCAGTGCTACAATTTAAGTGAGATGGGGAATTATGAAAATGAATGTCCTAAGCGTCAGGAGAACTTACCTCAGAAAAGGCCAAGGGATCAAGGCCAAGCTTATGCTATCACTTCTGCTGAGGTAGAAGCTCTGAAAGACGTGGTGGCAGGTAATTTAAAGGTTTCATCAAGTTTAGAAAATGAATTATTTGATTCTGGATCATCACATTGTTTCATATATTCCCATTTTTCTAATAAAATTAGATATTTCCAATTTGATTTAACAAGGGTGTTGTCAGTAAAAACTCATAAGGGAAGTATCATTGCAACAAAGTTTTGTGAATCAGTCCCCATTAGAGCACATAAATGTTCTTTATCTACTGATCTCGTCATCATACCTATGATTGAGTTTGATATAATCCTCGGTATGGACTGGCTTTCGGACTATGATGCAAAGATTTATTGTAAGAAGAATGAGGTTACGATTCTTGATGATGATGATAAGGAACACCTTATCTTTATAGCAGAATCTTCACAACCTAATTATTATCTAGATCCACCCCCAGTAGCTCCAATGAATTCAATTATTGGGGATGAAGAGAATGAAATGACTATGGGTGAGGAAAGGAATGTTCAAATAGAAGATGTACCTATTGTGAAAGAATATGTAGATGTATTTTCGGAAGATTTACCTAGACATCCTCCAGAACGAGAAGTTGAGTTTTCCATTGATTTAATTCCTAGATCAAGGCCTATATCAAATACCCCTTATAGAATGGCCACCGTAGAATTAGTTGAACTAAAGAAACAACTAGAGGAATTGAGTAATAATGGATTTATTCGCCGTAGTGTTTCTCCATGGGGAGCCCCTGTTCATTTTTCTTAAAAAGAAAGTCAGATGTATGAGGTTATGTATTGACTACAGGGAGATCAATGCTATAACAAAAAAGAACAAGTATCCCCTACCACGCATTGATGATTTATTTGACCAACTGCATGGATCTCAATAATTTTCAAAGATTGACCTTTGATCTAGATAACATCAGTTGTGTGTGAAGAAGGAATTCATTCCGATGACAGCATTTCGAACCAGGTACGGGCATTACGAGTTTACTGTAATGCCTTTTGGATTGACTAATGCACCCTCTGTATTCCTGGATCAGATGAATAGAGTTTTCAAGGAGTATCTCGATGAATTTGTGGTGGTATTTATTGATGATATCTTGGTATACTCCAAAAGCTACGAAGATCATGAAAATCACTTGCGCATTATCTTGAAGACTCTGAGAAGGCAAGAATTATATAGGAAGTTTAGCAAGTGTGAATTCTGGCTTCAGGAGATTTCTTTTCTTGTCCATATTGTCTCTAAATATGGAATCTCTGTTGATCCTTCTAAGACCAAGGCAATCCAAGAATGGCCAGCACCTACAAGTATAACTGAGGTATGTAGTTTTATTGGTTTGGCAGGTTATTATCGACGTTTCGTCCAGAATTTTGCCCGATTGGCTAACCCATTAACAAAGCTCACACGTAAAGGGGTTAAATTTGTTTGGACAAAAGAGTGTGAATAATGTTTTGAATAACTGAATAGAATATTAGTTAATGCTCCTATATTTACTCTACCATCAGGGAATGATGGGTTCATTATTTATAGTGATTCATCGAAGAAAGGACTTGGTTGTGTCCTTATTCAGAATGATAGGGTTATTTCCTATGCATCACGATAGTTGAAAATTCATGAACAAAACTATCCTACTCATGATCTTGAGTTAGCAGCTGTGATCTTTTCTTTGAAGATATGTAGGCACTACCTCTATGGTTAAAAATGTGAGATTTATAATGATCACAAGAGTTTGAAGTATATTTTCTCACAAAAAGAACTCAACATGAGGAAAAGGAGATGGCTTGAATTACTCAAGGATTATGATTGCACGATACACTACCACCCGGGGAAGGAAAACAAGGTAGAAGATGCTTTGAGCAGAAAAGATCATGGAGTTTTGAAAAATATGAGAATTGAAAGGGATCCAATTTTCATGGATCTAGTGAAGATGGACATGGGAATAACCAGGGAAGGAGAAACATCAATGCCTTTTCAAATGGTTGACAACCCATATTTACTAGAAGTATTAAGAGTTCTCAGACTAATGATGGTGAATTTCAAAAGAAGATTAAAGCGGTGAATGATGGGAGATTGAGATATTTTGTGTATGAAAATGGAATTTTGAGATTCGGGAAGAGGCTTTGTGTTCCCGATATACCTGACATAAAAAGGGAATTTTTGGATGATGCTCATAGTTCCAATTTCTCTATACACCCTGGGAGCACCAAAATGTTTAGAGATTTGAAGGAACATTTTTGGTTGGACAATATGAAGAGGGAGATTGCTGATTTTGTGTCATGATGTATGGTTTGTCAACAAGTGAAAGATGGAAGGCAACACCCTGGAGGAGTCATGAAACCTCTTCCCATACCATAGTGGAAATGAGACAATATTACGATGGACATTGTAATGGGGCTACCAAAGACTCCTAGAAGGAACGATGCAATATGGGTTATTGTTGATCGTCTTACCGAGTCAGCACATTTTCTTGCTATAAGAGAAGATCTACCACTGGAATGTCTAGAAAGACTATATATTAATGATGTTGTGAGAATTCATGGAGTACCCCTATCGATTGTTTCTGATCGTGATCCCCCTTTTACTTCAAGATTCTGGAAGAGTCTTCAGAAATCCCTGGATACTAAACTTCATTTGAGCACTGCCTACCACCCTCAGACAGACGGACAATCAGAACGGACTATTCAAACCTTAGAGGAACTGTTGAGATCCTTCTCACTTGACTTTCAGGGTATGTGGGATCAGTATTTACCTCTGGTAGAATTTTCCTATAACAATAGCTTCCATTCGAGTATTCAGATGGCAGTATATGAAGCGTTATACGGAAAGAGATGCCGCACACCAACCTGTTGGGATGACGTTGGTCAAAGAAAACTTGTAGGTCTAGAACTGGTGGAGGAAATGATAGAAAAGGTGAAGTTAATCCAAAATCACATCAAAGTAGCACAAAGTAGGCAGAAGAGCTATGCCGATAATCGAAGGAAGGATTTGGAATTTCAAGTCGATGATCATGTTTTCCTGAAGGTATCTCCATGGAAGGGAGTCATGCATTTTGGTATGAAAGGTAAATTGAGTCCCAGGTACATGGGACCATTCAAAATTCTAGAACGAATTGGGGTTGTAGCTTACCGTTTGGAAATGCCGCCAATTCTTTCCAAAGATCACGATGTGTTCCACGTTTCTCTGTTGAGGAAATACATGCCTGACCAAACGCATGTACTCACCTATGCGGAGTTAGAATTGGAACCCGATCTGTCTTATTGTGATGATCCCATCACGATTCTTGATACTAGAGAACAAGTACTAAGAAACCGGATGACGCGTCTGGTACAAGTTTTGTGGAGAAACCATAAGATGAAAGAGGCAACGTGAGAACCCGAGGAACTTGTGATGTAGAACCACCCGGGTCTTTTCAGGTGATAAGTATTCTAGAAATTTCAAGGATTAAATTATTTGAAGGAGGGGAAAATGTAACACCCCAAGATTCTATGGTACGCTTCTCTTTGAATAATGTGATAGCGTGTGTTGTATGCAAACACCGAGTTCTAACACACCATAACCAATCAAACTAACTGTTATGAATAGTAATACCAACATTTTGAAATTATATATATTTTTTTATTTCAAAATGGACTTAATTTTTTGATTTGGAATATCGAATTTAGCCTAAGGTGAAATTTTGGTACTTTTCGGATAACTTTAATATTTTGATGAATAATGAAAATTACAAAATTTTAATTAAAAAAAACTTTTTTAATCAAAATAATTAATAGTGATAAATTATGAATTTGAGTAATTTTAAAGTATATTTAGAATATATTTTTACCATCTAATACAATGTTGGTCATTGGAAATAATTTTACAGTTAAACTGGACATAAACAAGTGTCAATATTTTGATTGTTATTATTTCTAAAAACACGCTTTTTGTTTTAACAACAGGAATTAATTTTAAATTAATTTCTGCCACTTATGTGTTTTGAATTTGGAAAAATGTATTCCATATTTGGAATCAGGATGTCCAAATTGTGTAAATAGGTAAATTTTATTTTTAGAAATTTTGAATAACTACTTCGGTAAATATTTTATTTACCATGGTTAAGGGTAAATCCAGTAAATAAGGGTTAAACAATAATATTATAATAATACATAATTACCCAAAAACGTGTCCCAGACTTATTGGTTGATACATGTTCGAACATATCCAACTTTGGGTCGATTTTGGGACCCCATGGAGCCACTTTCAGGTGATAGGGACACATTATTTTAATTAAGTTAAAATGAATACAAAAATGACACAAGCATATATCTTTTAGAAAAAGAATTGTTACATATGGTTATATATGTTGGATTTTCGACTATAAATATTAATTATAAAGATAAAAATATTTCCTACATAATGATAGTTTATTTATAATTTTTATAGATTAAATATTTTAATTTATTTATGACACAATGATGATGCAGTAATTAAAATAATTGTGAAAATTTATAATAATTGATATTATAAATACCCAAATAAATATAATTTAAGACTTTTAATTAATTAAAATAATTTTATAAGATAATATGACATATTAGGATTGATTGAATTAAAGTTTTTCTAATTAATCATTCTTTTATGAGTTTCAAAAAAATCATCTATTGAATAGTGTCAAAATTGACATAAAAGAGTTTTTAAAACAAATATTATATTATTAATTGATATTAAATTTCTAAAATTCTAAGGTTCGGCCACGAGACTTATATCATGATATTTGTGTCATTAATGGAACACTTGGGGGTCTCTTGGATGTATATAGTAAGTTTATTAACTATAATGTATAAAAATAAAAAGTGACATGGTAAATGTCAAACTATTTAACTAAGAGTTAATACTTAAAGATAAGGTTATTATAGTAACCCAAACCTGTCTAAATTATATTGGTTGAATGGTTTTAGACCTATCCCCACCTTAAAATTTAAATTATAAACTTTTTAGCCATTAGAAACCGAATATGAATTTATTATACATTAATATTTCTATCTTTTCCAAAGGTGCCCCTCACCCCTCTTATAAAAGGGCACACCTCCTTATCATTTCTTCACAAATTCAAAGCCATTTGGTTCGGCAAAACTCTGCCAAAATACTCTCCCAACTTCCCTCACTACAACCTAGTGGCCTTAGTTTTATCATAAAGCCAACCTATGGAGTCCTTTTGATCAAATCAAAAGGAAGAACCTGAAGAAGAGGTAATGATTTCACCACCCTTTTCCAAGTTCCATTCCTCTTCCACTTCTTCTTCTTTTGTTATTACCATTTTAAAATAATAACTTCAGTATCATATAAATAATTTGATGTTATCATAAATATGGTACATCCATATTCAGTATTCTATACACCCTTTGAATAACATGTCACCATACGTGTGTACGTACGACTTACTGTCTCCACGTCGTGGTGTAATTGTTATTCAATATATTATTATTTGGATGGGAATAATAATGATGTGTAATTCATGTAAATAATAAATATAATATGTTAATTATTCTGTATATATTATATATCATCCATTTATATATTATTTTAATATCAAAAGAATGATATTGTCGCTCGTGCGTATGTACGGACTACCGTCTCCACAAACGCGATGAAATTCATTCTTCATCGTATCCATTCAAGTATAATTATAATTTTATGATTTAAAAACAATGTTTAAGGACTTTATATCAGTATGTATATGAATAATATACAACCTATCCATGACAAACATGTCTTATGTAACAAAACATATAAAATAAAATGTGTAAGTTAACACCCGAAATGACGATAATACTAAGATATTATTAACAAAGCAATGTTAAAAGATCATGTATGATATCATATGAATGTATATGATTCTTGTATAATTTAATAACAATTATTTCACTATTATACAGGAGGACAACCTACCCCAACAAATGAAAATTACAAGGTAAGGGTTATTTCACAATCTCTTCATTATCCGAGGTTGTTTATACATAATAATCTACTGGGATCACTTTATCATCCAAATCCATGTTTCTTAAAAATGAATTTCAAAACATTTTTACTATTTACTAGAATATGGGTTAAAGTCATTTATACCATTGTTTGACTTTTTATAAGAGGTTTATAAAGGAATCTTTCCGTCGTTTTCCAAACAAGGTTCTTTTTAACCTTTTCTACAAAATTAAGGTAAGAATGTTTTTTTAACTTATACTGCGGGTGCGGCTATTTTCCGCCATTATAAAATCGTCGAAGATTCCCTTAAAATATTATAAGAGTATTTTCAAAGAAAATGTTTTATTTCATAAATATAAGACTCTTAAATGATTTCAAAATAGAAAGATATATTTCTCTAAAAAGAGTTTTGATTTCATCTATGTCGCACATCCTTTGATGGATTTTATGCTTATTTGAAGTTGATTTATTATGATACAAAACTTCTATATTGTATTGAAGGTTTTGTGATATATTTGACTGTGGATGTGCTATTTTTATACCATTCATAGTTTATGGTGAATGTATTGACATTTTGTATTCTAGTCTTAATACGAGTGTTTATGTTATGTTTAAAACTTTGCATATGGGAATGCATTGGACTAAATATGTCACGGGTGAAGCCTGCTATAGCTCCTTGATGCATCGGTAGGTCTCATGAGACAAACTAGTGTCTTGGAACAAGGCCTTGGAAAAATATTATTTGTAGTCTTGGCATGAGGCCTTGGCTATGTGGTTATGATAGTCCGGCATTATGCATTCCATCATTATGAAAGTGGTTATTGATATTGAATGTGATTATTCGATTAGTAGAATATCAATGTGAATAAGTAAATGGCATTATTTAATTTTACATTGTCCATACTATGTTTAAGTTCAAGTTTAAAAGGCTTTTGTTTAGTTATACATTGACTTAAATGTTTATTCTTATTTATGAAAGTTTCCACTATATTGTTATCCTTATTGGGCATTTGATCTCACCCCTTTTCTATGTTTTATTTTCCCCAAAAAGTGAAGAAGTAAATTATGAATGACCTACAGGGATATTATGTGGGGATATGAGTGTGGAATATGGATACAATATGTTATTGTCGTAGTTTTTCACTTTATGATGTAATGTAAGACTTATGAATATATCTAGTGTTTCCAAGTCTACTAAACCAATCGGTCTTTCGAGATATGATCCTTCTTGTGATCATGCCAATGTTATGTAATAATGCACTGACTCTGGATAACTGGGGTCGGGGCATTACAGTGAGTTTCATCCATGAATGAGGATATTAATCCATACACAAGATTTATCATATAAAAATAGGGTTTATAAAAGAATCCAAGGATTCTATTTGGTGGTGTATGCATAAATTAATTTATTAAAACATGTATATAATGGACATGGATGTTTCAACCATCATATTCACTTACTCTATGTATGTTTCATATAAATATTAAATGATTTCATTTAATTATTGATCTATTTGGTGGAAAATAAAATGATAACTATTTATCATTATTCTACAATAATACATTGCATAAAATAATATACCCTTTTTTGAATGAAAATCATAATTTTCATTCAGTATATATATCACTCATATATATATAAGGCTTTAGGGAATATCCATAACAATATCACACATTCAATAATTCCTAGTAGGTTTTGTTTCATTTCCCCATATATTGCATGTTATAAAATAATGTGTGAAACCATATCCCAAAATCCTTTTGGATATCGTCAAATTAAATTTTTGAATGCTATTTGTAACATCACCTTGTATGATATCATTTTAAATACCTTGTGAAAAACCATCTACAACACCTTTGGATTAACTCTAAAACACATTTATTTTATCTATTTGAGTCAACGTAAATGTCCATTAAGAAAACCATAGAGTGTGACCCCACAAACCATTACTATATTGACTGAAAAATATGAATATGTAAATTTAACTATGTAAGCAAAGAGTGGCCTCCAGTAAAGTATCAATGATACTTAAGTTATAAAGGTATCTGATATGATCTCCCTTAAGCACACATATCATTGTATATGTGTCCACCAGTCTACATAATATGTAATTTTACATTCTCATATTTTAACTTTTTCTAATACATCACATGATCATGGTACATGGAGAATTTCAAACCCATTTAACCAACTAAACTATTTATAACTCAATTATCATAGACTGATTTGATTAATGAATACATCACTTCACATTCATCCTTATGGATAAGCACACCACATGTCCCATAACTGTATAGATATAAAATAAACAAGTATGTCACAACACTCTCATGTTCTATCTTAATCATGGGTATTGTTGTCATACTCCCCATATGAGATGAAAAATCCCATCTTAGTTGAGTTCCAACATACAACATGATCAGTAACATATCCAACCACCCCCACATTATCTTTTCCATTATATATACTTGAGTAAGTTGGGGGACAAAGTATGAATCTTCTCATTATAGGCATTTCCCCAACCTTAGATAGTAGGAACTCAAATGTGGTCCATACACCACTAGTATACCAATGAAATCTATATGAACCTCCATGAGGTATACTTAGTAGGTCACCCAACACACACAAAGAATAATATTTTTTATTAGGTTTTTCATGAGAATTTTTGTATCTCTATACAATAATCACAATCACAAAAATATTAATAGTTCCCCACAACATATAATAATCCATGATGAAAATATATTTTCAATTACTCAAAGTCATATTGTTAGAGGAGAATTATCATTTCAAATCACAAAATATTTATTTGTATATACATTTATATAGCCAACATGAAATAATTATAAAATGGAGGTTTCATTTAATATGATATATTTTAATATTATTAAAATCATTAATAATATTTAACAATAGATCAAGAATATGTTTTACACACTTTCTTGTTTTTGATAACGTAGTACATCATATGTAATTCATTTCATATCTCTATGAGACCATCTGATATAACTCTCACACTAGAATTTTTAGTGGAAACCATACATAATGTAACACAATTACAGTAATGACAAAATATTGGAATCATATTATTAATTAGTCAACTTATTGAACATATTAAAACATATTAACATCACAACATCAAATGTTAGGATGCCATATTCTATTTTCTATATAGAACATTTTATAATTTCATCACTATCATCCTTGGAACCTTATTCTAATGATTTTTCCTATTAAATAATGTAACTACTTAAATTAATTTTTTACTAATAAATCCCAACTCTCCTGGGATATTAAGTGAAATTAAATTTTAATATATACTAATAAAATAATTTTTTTAACTTTGATGTTCTCTATATAGAAAATATTCTCCCACTCACATCACATATTTTTTTTCCCGAATATATTTTTAATGAAATAAACTTTTATGTAAGGAAATAATGTTTATTTATTTTAAGTATGAATTTTAAACAAGTAAAATAGATCATATATAATGTTCTCTATGTTTATAATGATTATATTTGAAAATAATTCATTAATAAAATTTACCACTAATGGGTGTAAGGAACACATTCCAATTTATTTTAATAAATAGCTAGATAAAAAAATTTATATTCCATGAAAAATATCATCCAACTATTCATCTTAAATAATTTTATTGAATATAATTAATCATTAAAAAATGTATAAAGTTTTATATAATTTAATTTAAAACATTTTTCTAAGCTCCACTAAGAGAGAAATGAGAAAAATAAACATCTTATGAAATATTTTTCTAATCCTAAAGTATCCAAATCTGCAATACAATATCACCTTTTCTCTATCACTTAGAAATCAACATAAACCATGATCATTTTATTATTTATTTATATATTCAATTTATATTGTTCTATATATTTTCAACATTTATAAAATATAGAACTGCTATCACATTCCATACAAGAAATAAATTCTATAACATTCATAAATAAAGTAGATGATCCATATGGCCTCTTTGAACCCTTTAGGTAAGCCGATCAATTTATTCTCAAATATCAATCTTATCCACAATAAAAACAATTTTCTTCCTTTTTATTTCTCAATTTGAAAAAACATTGTAGATTTTCTACAACCTATTATAATCCTTTTTTACCAATACATTTAACTATAACCTTGTGTAACAGAAATATTGTTCTATAACCTATACAACCCATGTATTGTAGAAATTCTCAATATGTTTAGGATCTCATGAAGAGATTTGTAGATTTAACACATATTGTAATTCACAACAATCTATTAAAAACATTATGGTTGTGACGGTATAATGAAATTGGATTCCTACTCAAGCATTATAGGTGAACCTAGAATCTCCACATCATTGAGGTATCCAATAATATTTAGTACATGATTGGAAAATGAGGTTCTATATTCCATAATGCAAATAAAATGTTCATTATACACATCATACAATTCATTCTTTGATTCATATTGATAGAATCTAATTAGGTTATTTATTATTTGAATTGAATTGGGAGTCTCATGTTTCTTTTATAATTTTGACTCTATTGTAATAAGTAATAAGCTAGAGACTTCCTATTAATTTTTTTTATGTGTATCAAAGTTATCCACATCATATTTCTCAACATAATCACTAGTGATTTTATTAAAAAGAGGTTTTCCAAATACATAGAAGTTTCTTTCATGTTTCAGATCATTTTTCAATTTCTATTCCAGTAAATAATATTTCTACCACTATGAGTTTTATTTTCAATGAATAACATTAAGTTTATACTTGAGTATTATCCCATTTATCTATAATCAAATATATTTTTTCAGATGAGTATATTTTTTATAACCAATTAATTAGTAATTTTAATGAATGGACCCCACTAAAATTATGACCCCATTATAAAAAACACATCATATCTATTTGTAGGCCAAGATCCATATTTAACTAAGAAATGATACCTCTAGGGATTTCCTCTAATAAATTAATTATTTGAGAAGGGAATAATCATAAATAATATCATATATTAATCATGCATAGCTAAGGAGACAACTCTTTTTACAATCGTTCATAAAGATAAAATCAATTTCATTCACCTGGTATCCTTATTTAGGGATTATAACTAAGTTTAACCCAAATAAAATGTCAAAAATAGATTAAAAATGAAAACCCATAGGAACCTTTCCTTTGTAGAACCTACCCAAGGATGATCCAGTGTCACCCATTACTTGTTTTTCATACACAAGATAATCCATGTGAACCTGCTATGGTAGAACCAACCAAATTGAATGACTAAGGTCTTGATATGTTCTAATTTAGAAGGAATAGTACCCATAGTATTTTAATGATTTAACTTATTAAAGTTATGTATATATGATTTTGGTAATTTAGTTTTCAATCCTATTCCCTATACCAAACCAATATGTTCAAAACATATTGATGTGTAACTCATTACAAAACCCATAAGTTTCGGTTACTCAATATAAATCAGAATTCTAGTATATTTATACAAATCCTCATGCATCATATGAATTAGGTAAATGATCACTTCATTTAAACATTTATAATTATATAACATTGAAAATATTTACACGAGTAAGCCCATTGTGATAGATAGAAAACCCCACTCACCAGCCTATAAAAGGAATAAGACTCTAGGTAGATAGGTAGTATGACATCAAGTCCCTCAACCTGGGGATACTTTACTAAAGGGGAAATCAAATTCAACATAACTAAAATAACTAATATATAAATACTATATTCAATAACAAAATTTAATATAATAACGTCAGTTTCAACTCAATGTCAAGGTAGATGAAAAACTCAATTCCCTATCAAATATAGAATGTAATGTAAGGATTTATTCTATAAGTAGTTTAACATTTTAAAACAAAATTATACAGAACCACAAAATTTCATAATATCTTTACTACAAATTAATATAATAGGAAATAAACCTTAAATAAATCAACAGTTATAATATCTAAACACGAGATAAATATATATGAACAATTCATAAATAAAATTTTTTTATAAAATTTTTTATAGTTTTCTCACTAATATTATGGAAATTATTTAAATTTGAACATAAAAATATTATAATCATTCCAATATAAAATCATTCTTATTTATCACAATATAGAATTTTCATTTGAAAATTTTGATATTTAATAAATCATAGACAATTTAAAATTCAATTTATATTATGAAAAAAATTTACATAACCAAAATATCATATAATTAATTGTTATTTAATCCATGAACATATAAATTATCAAAACATTTACGAGATAGATTAAATAATTTCTAAATAAGGTCACCTTTTATTTTTAACTATTCAAGTTAGTTAATTATAAAAATATGATAATTGAAATATAATAATTTTATATTTTTACTTTATTTTATATTTTATAACCATTTATAAATTATTAATTTTCATTTCTAAATAATTAGTTTCATTTATATATCATAAATTATGTTTTATAATTTAGTTATATGGTATTTATAAAATTATAATTTAATATTTGGGAATAAAATGTTACCTAGACTATATTTAATTATTAATTATTTCTAATTAGTAAATATATAATAAATTTATAAATTAAAATTTCCCAAAATAGAATTTATAACTAAATATAAGAATTTTATAAAATATTTAAATTGTTGTAAATATTAAAAATATTTTTGTAACAATTTAGAAAAAATTATTACCTTTATACATACAATTATTTTTTCTTAAGGTTAAAACATTTTATCCATATGCATTTCATCTGAAATCCCTTTGATAAATGTATGTCACTACTTGACATTAAATAACATAAATATTACATGTCGTGTAAATGTAATATGAATATTTTCATTATATAGATCATTCTATGAAGTGTAAATAGATATAAAACATTTAAGGTAATGCTTCACATATGGGTAGGCCCCAGTTTAAATTTATTTGGCCTCTTAGTATCACTATGTTAGGGTACTAACTTCAAAAAAACTATTTTAATAATGGTAAAAAAAAGGTTACCCTGACAAAGACCATCTATATAAGGGTATGAACTTTACATATCCCCTATGCACAAATGGTAATATTAGGTTATCATTACTTAAATTGATCTACATATGGGTAAGGTGAGATGACCCTTATGAAGACCAATCTACGTAAGTGTAAATCATTGGAAACCATTGCACAATCCAACTATGTAAGGGTAAACCTGTTTTCCAAATTTTGATAAAAACATAAAATGAAGCCTAGTTTTTCGAGTCTTCATTATTTCAATGATAGATTTCATAAATCATAAACATGAGTCCTTTTTATACAACTTTTAGGGTAGTGGAATATCTATTCCTTATATGAACATGTCCAAATTGAAATTTATATAAACATATCAGAAAATTTTATTTCCCCTACACTTTTTTCATGAAACTCTTTTCATCACAATAAAGATCCTAAGAAGAAAGACACAATATATCACTATTCATATGCGAGAGTTCAAATAAATTGAATAACTCATTTACCTTTCTTTTGGTACCATTTTTAGGTTTCTTATGAATATAGTAACACTTGTTGGACATATAAGAGCATTTTGAAACCAAATATGAGGATCTACCATAAAATATAAATGAAATATGCGCTAAAAAAAGAAAGATCTTCTATAAATATGTATAACTTACCTAGAATATCTACTGAATCCTTTTTTATATTCTTATGATAATTTTGATAAATATATCCAACATGGTAAATAGAATAATCCCACCGACGTATGTATCAATAGGCCAATCAGAACCATCTAAGATTCTAATTGGATGTATCCTTCATTAGATTCCTATTAGATCCTCTAATACAAAGGGGAAAATTATAATGACCCAAAAAATACATATATATTTTTTAAAATTATGTGTGACTATTACAAGTCTATGAAAATTGACAACGCTTCATTCCGAGGCCCAGTGAGCCTAGAATGAGTTTTTGAACTTTTGTAAGGAATGATCAGTAAACGCATGGGTGAAATTTAATATCTTTTAATCCAGTTCTCATATTAAAAATCTGAGGGCACTGTCGAATTCACAACCCTAGTATTTGCTTAAAAGAAGGTTTGACTCCGACTATAGTAGGTTAAGAGAAAAAGATATTTGTTTGGATTTTAGAAGAATAATATAATAATAAAAAATGTTATTTTTCTTCTACCAATGGTTGAGCGGCGGTGGAAGGACCACTTAGTTGTGAAGCCATTTAATAGACCGAATCATTGTTTGTGTAACCACACCATTGTGATTAAGAGGTTCATTCATTAATGAAACTAATTAATATTTCATTCCATTAATCACCTTCCCCATCTATTTAAATGAGGCCCAGGCTTGGGTTTTTGACATAGTTGATAGGAACCTATGATGAAGTACCACGACATCTTCCCCCGATAAAGAATGGAAGCATGTAATAAAAAATTGGAGGAATCAATCCGGGATCAATGAATACTGGTGGCTTCATCTTGTGTGGATTCTTCTTCCACAACCATGACGTCTCCTCCAAATCTGAGGTAGGGGTTTTGTATAAATTCAAGTGAATTATTTCATTCTCTTATTCTTCAAAAAAATGATGAGTCATGGATGTATTGAATTATTTATAGTTTATCTATGATGAATTAATTTTTTACCACTTCTTATGATGCTAACGCGGATGGTGCATTCTAAATAAACAAGGCACGAAACTTCTGTCGCTTTGGTTTTGTCACGTTCTTCGTAGGAAATGATTGAACATGACGAAAACTGGAATCTGAGAACCATGCAGGTATAGAAGCAACTTAGGAGACCCATAGGCATGTTCGGAAGGGAAAATAGAAAACCATAGCTTACCTTGTGGCCCGGGAAAGTTCCACTGGTGCAGCACAGGGGACTGGTGCGGGTGGGTGATGACAGTGGCCGACATCGATCGGTCGTCGTGGTAGTAGGCGGCGGGCTATTGCGCACTACGGAGGGAATCCGTGACATCGATCCATAATGGGGAGCCATGATATCATGCCATGGTGGTATTAGGGGCAGCCGACCCTTGATCAGCCATGTTGGTAGAAGGCGACGCACTGTTGGGCACCACATAGAAGGGAGTTGTGGCAGAGGGGACCCACGTCCCGCGGGTTCCGCTGATAGGCGCATCGTCACGTGGCACTACCGATTAATTCACCCAAATGGATTTTCCATTTGAGAATGTGGTCTGCCACTCAGTTGGAAAACAATGACTAGCCGAGGTAGGCTGGGCCGGGCCGGGTCAGACCCGGGTCGAACCCAGACCCTCTTCGGCCCGGATACGCTTAAAAGGCCGTATCTCACAAACCAAACGTCTGTTTGACGATCCGTCTGTGGAAATAGAATCCATGGAGCGAGACATAAATTTAAATATATTTCACCTATGTTTTGGAGAATGTTGGAATATGGCTGTATTGGATATAAACCTAATCAAACTAGGACCTCAGCATAAAAATGCCTATAACTCAGAGACCAGGAGTTCTATTGACGAGTTGTATGTTATGTCGGGTCCCATATGAAATGACGGTCCTTTTGTTTACTCCTTTGTGGAACATTGTGGAATTTTAGGCCTAAAAGATATCTTGGAGAGCAGATTCTAGGGAACTCGAGCAAACTGTGTGTAGAGGATTCTGTGTATGACTGTCAATTGAAGAGAGACCCTATGTGGATCAACATCATAGTGACCCTATGTGGATCCGTATCAAATAGACCCGGTATGGATCAGTATCCTAGCGAAACAATGTATATCAGTATCAGAGAGACCTTGTGCTGATCTATATCAAAGATACCCTGTGTGGATCAGCATCATAGCAACCTCATGTTGATCATCATCATAGAGTCCCTGTGTGGATCAGTGTTATAGAGACCATATCTGGATCTGCAGTGCACGACCCGATGAGGAACAACATTAGAGTGGCTCGTCATGGATCAACAACATACCACCCTGTGTGGATCGAAAATGGAATAAGTATTTCATGTTTTAGTTTTGGAATATTCCTAATAGAATAAAATGATATATCTTAAGACTAATCTATTTTAATCTAGAAATATGTGTTTTATACCTGGTTTGAGGTGAGTTTTTTGCTTGTTTTTGTGATTGAGATCATTCTTTTTTGTTTACCTTTGTGAAATTCGGAGAGACCTTCCGGGGTCTTGGTTTCCCTAGTGGGTATTTTTATACTCACCCCTACAAGAGATTCACCTGCACCTTGTTGTGTCTTGTGCAGATGACTAGCAGATTGGATGAGACTATTGGAGCCAAGACTAGGTGGTACACGGAGGTGACTGGTAGATGGGGAGAGTTGTGGAGACGAGTTGTACCTACCCTTTAGGTTGGATCCTCAGTGGAAGATCTCAAGAGATTTTTTATATTTTCTATTTTTAATTGTAGTTGTATCTTTCTATTGGGATTTTATTCTGTAAACCTTTACTTTCAGTACACACCTTTACAAATGCAGTTTTTTTTCGTGGTGAAATCTTTTTGTGTTCATGGAATGTCTGTTTGTACAGGTTTTGAGTAGATGCCTTCCTATTTTAGGGAAATTATTTTCTAGTGCTAGTCACTAACTTTTGGCCTATGGAAGGTGGGGTCAGGGTTGTTACAGCATGGGCCCCGGGGGATGGGTCGTGACAAAGTGGTACCATATGAGTCAGTTCATTAAAAGAACATGGACTCTAATATTTACAATAGAGCGATAATGTTATGTGTTTTGATTATGGTTTACAGTTCTGGGATTCCAGTGTTGGTGCGCTTACTGATGTATCCATACACCAGGACACTGAATTTGGATTTCCAACTTTGTGCATGAAAACACTAATTACATGAATTTTTGAAGTGTTTTACTTTCAATCCCTTTTGAGTCAGCTCACCAGGTTTAAATTATTGATCATGGAGCACCTGTTTCTTTTTAGGTTTCCACCATGTAGACAACCATCTAGGATTCTAGAGACATTTCTCGATGACGGACCACTGAGAGATGAGGTTTCAGTGTAGGGCCCTCTTATAGTGATTGCACCTTCGAGTGGTGCACTGGCAGCACCACCACCCATTTGGAAGAATTTTCCACCATCCCACTAGCGGATGATTCATACTGACCAAGAACATTTCACATGTTCAAGCGGAAGAGGCCTCTGATGTTTCAAGGAAAGAGAGATCCCCATGTAGCTGAGGACTGGCTGGAGGTTGTGGATAGAGTTTTCTGCCTAGTTGGGACACTAGTAGATCAGATGGTGATCCTAGCTGCTATACTCTTCCAGGGAATAATAGGGAGATGGTGGAGACTAGAAGACTAGCTACATGACTTGGTTACCCTCACTTGGACAGACATCGAAAGCCTCTTCTAGTCGATGTTCGTTCTGGTTACACTACACTCTGTGCGTATTCAGGACCTCCTACTCTTATAACAAGGCCGCCTAACGATTGCCCAGTACTCAGTGAGATTCATTGACCTCATCCACTACTCCATATACATTGTATGAGATCCTTTATTTAGGGCCCAAACCATTGAGCAGGGTCTCTGGCAAGAGTTCTAAGCGTCAATAATATCACTCAATATTGTGATGCAGGATGGAATGGTTGAGGGAGAATTATTGTTGGAAAACATATTATCAGAGCAGGAACCAATGGTGAGAGCCACCATTGGGAGACAGGTAGCTGAGTCATCTATAGCAGGCAGTAGGAAGATAATGTAGAGGTCCGTGCAATCCAGAACTTCCAGAGTATAACCCCATGATGTAGGGTTGGAGGTGCAGAGCTCACGATATAGAGTAGGCCAGCAGAGGAGCAGACTGTGCTTCACGTGGGGTGGGTATGGCCACATGGCTCGTGACTGCCTGACCCACCATACTGACAATCAACAGACGGTCGGGGGACTATCGAGGCAGAGATAGATATTTGAGCTAGGGGATCTATGGGGAGGCAGATGGGGAATAGGAGTAGGTAATGCAGTAGGTGGTGGGTGGTGATTTGAGGTTCTACTGCCACCGCCTCCATGTGGTCCACCACGACCACAGGGAGTTGATAGAAGGGGGAAATCTCAGCTTCAAGCTATTATGGACTAGGGCCACGATGCTTCATATATGAATCTTGGTACGATCTCGGTCTACTCCACCCTAGCTATTATTCTTATAGAAACAGTTGCTAGTCACACTTTCATTGTGACAACTCTCATTCAGAGATCAGAGATTTCGGTAGAGCTATTTGCTCCATCCTTATTATTGGAGAATCCAATAGGAGAGTATTCGATGATTATATATTAGTTCCAGCAGTGTGAGACTACTCAAGGAGGTGAGATATTTGGTTGAGATTTTCTAGTAGCAGGGTTGAGGCCTTACGATGTCATCTAAGGGATGGACTTGTTATCCACGGTCCATGCTCATATTTACAGTTTTATGTGAAAGGTGTGTTGTGTCCACGAGGGTGGGATCATATTTTACTTTACTAGAGAGAATGGATCCCTTTTAGCACAGGATAGACATTCTCATTGGAAGTCTCTGCCAATCACTCATCAGTTTTCTAGCCTTACCATCGGTGCAGTTGAAGTGATGAGTCCGAGTAATCCTGTTGTGGTGGAATAATATGTTGATGTCTTTATGGATGGTGTTTTGGGACTACCTCCTCATAGAGAGTTATACATCTAGATTGGCCTATACCACGTGATGAGATAGATATGTACACCGACGTATCAGATTTCTCCCATGGAGCATAGTGAGTTGCAGGTATAGTTGAAGGACTTATAGAGGAAGGTGTTTATAAGGCCTTGTGTTTCTCTATGGTCATCTCTTATTTTGTTCTCTAAGAAAGAATATGGGTGTTAAAGGCTTTGTGTAGACTATCAGTGCCTAATCCAAGTGACCATGAAGAACAAGAATTCACTCTTGAGGATTGATGATCTCTTTGACCAGCTAATGGAAGCTCAATTGTTTTGGAATATAGACCTAAAGTCCAGATATCACCAACTCTGTGTATGAGATGAGGACGTATTGAATACAACCTTAAGATGTCAGTATTGTCATTATGAGTTCTTGGAAATGCCTTTCAGCATGACCAACGCTCTGGTATTATTCATGGGTAAAATGAATATGATATTCCATCCTAACTTCGATTTCTTCGTGGTGGTCTTCATTGAATACATCTTGATATACTCAGCATTGAAGGAGGAGAACACCACGTACCTGCAGATAGTTATGGATAAATTCCAAGAGAACTAGATTTATGAAATTCTCTAGAAGTGCTAGTTCTCGATATGGGATTTCTAATTCCTAGGTATGGTTGACTCGGAGGATGGAGTTGTAGTGGATCCAACTACGATAGAGGTAGTTCTTTCTTGGGATCCACTCGAGAGCATGAATGAGGAGCAGAGTTTTCCAGAATTGGCAGGGTACTACCAGAGATTCATTCTTGACTTCTCCACGGTAGAGGTACTCTATTTAGATTTGAGAAAGAAGGGGCTTCCTTTCATATAATCAGAGAAGTTACCACAATATTTCCAGGATATGAGGCAGAGACTAACGAGTGCCCCCATATTGAGGCTACTAGAGGAGGGAGTTGGGTATGTATTATACTGTGATGCATCAGGTACCAGACTTGGTTGTGTCCTGATGTAGGAGTGATCAATGCCGATTACATCTCACTGCAGTTGAGACAAAAAGAGAAGAACTATGGTACCCATGACCTGGAGTTAGAAGTAGTGGTCATTGTGTTGAAGATGTGGAAGCTCTACTTGATGGGTGAGCATTTTACATTCTACTCTGATCACAAGATTCGTAGGTATATTTTCTCATAGACGGACCAGAACATGAGATAGAGACAATGTCTATAGTTCATCTTGGACTATGACATCGAGATAGTCTACACTCCTAGAAAGGGGAACGTATTAGTGGACACAATCAGTAGGAGGTCTTGTCTATAGCTACTGATTGAGGTGGCCAAGCATCTATCCACGTGGTAGTTATCCTTTGTGAATAGTCATGGAGCCGCTTACATCTAGTCTATGAAATTTACTCCCCCAATACTTCAGTGAGTCAGAGAGTCATAGCATAGGCAGATAGAATTCGCGGACTGACGTACTTAGATATCCACAGGATAGGCTCCAGATGGATTTTCTAAAGGTGTGGAGCACTCCATACTCTTCAGAGGACACAACATGGTACCAGTGATGTTACGAGATGAGGTGTTTAGGGAGTTCCACACACCCCCCTTGGTGGTACATCATCGAGTGGAAAATATGTAGCAGGATATCATCCATCAGTACTGGTGGTTAGAAATGAAGAAAATAGTGGTAGTGTTCGTATCACAATGCCTCACTTGTCAAAAAGTAAGTCTGAGAATCAGGTACCAAAAGTATTAGCTCAGCCACATGAGGTTTCAGAATGGAGGTGGGGTGATATATCAATATACTTCGTTATAGGACTACCATGTATGTCCAGGATCAACAATTTCATCTGGGTGATTGTTGAGCAACAAATCAAGTTGGCGCACTTCCTACCCATCCGCGAGTAGGTATCAGTACAGAACATGGGACACCTCTATGTATTGAATATTGTACGACTTCACGGGTTTCCATTGACGATCGTCTCAAATCAATATGCAAGTTTTACATCCCACTTGTGAAAGAGATTACATTCATGTTTTTGGGACACAGATACACTTAAGAACCAACTTTAATCCTCAAAAATATGATCAGATGTAGTGGACCAATCATTCACTCGAGGACATGCTTCATGCTTGTGTCCTTGATTTTGGCCATAGTTGGGAGGATCACTTTACCTTGGTGGAGTTTGCATAAAAAAACAGTTATCACTCCACCATTATCATGACACCATTTGAGGACCTTTATGGGAAACCATATAGGTCATGACTATGCTGGAAAAACATAGGGGAGTCAGCACTTATGGGTCCCAAGTTGGTATAGGATACCACAAAAAAGGTATAGATCATCCAAGGGATGATTAAAACTACACAGATCAGGATGAAGTCTTATGCCTACAGGAGACAGATTCCCTTGGAGATTGAGGGGGGTGACCATGTCTTATTACGGGTCTCACCCTGATGAGGAATACAGAGGTTTGGAAGGGGCGACAAGCTATCTTTGAGCTTCATCGGGCCTTTCCAGATCTTTAGCAGAGTAGGTGAGGCAGAATTCCATCTAGCACTTCCCCCACATATGCACTAGGTGAATAATTTCCTCCATGTGTCCCATCTGAGGAGGTATGTGCATGATCCATCTCATGTTATCGACTGGGGCGAGCTGGACATCAATGATGGGGTGAAATTTGTATATTTCCTTATGGAGATAGAGTATTGACAAGAGCGGGTCCTTCGTGGGCTGTTGATTCCTCTAGTGTGAGTTCGTTGGCAGCATAACATCTTCCAGGAGAGCACATGGGAGCGGGTGGCTCAGATACATCCTCAGTATCCCAATTTGGTCCCCTAGTTTTTTGGTAGCTTTCGGGGATGTAAATCCCTAATGCAGGGACAGTGTAAAGAACCAAAATATCCATATAATTTTTTTAATTATATGGTATTATTAAAAGTCTATGAAAATTGATGGCACTTGATTCTGAGGCCTGGTGTGCCCAGAACATATTTTTGAACAATTTTTAAGGTACGTTCAGTAAACGTGTTGGTGGCATTTTCTATCTTTTGAACTTGTTCTTAGATTAAAAATTAGAGGGCACCATTGAATCCACAGTGCTGAGATTCACTTAAGGAATGTTTAACTCTAACCACAGAAGGTCAGGAGAAAAAGTTAGTTTTCAGGATTTTTGAAAATTTAAAAAAACCTAAAAATTGTATTTTTTGTACTAATGGTTGAGAGGATGTGGTGGGACCACTGTGTTACCAATCCATTTAATGTCTTGAATCCTTGTTTTTTTAACCACAATATTAAGATTAAGAGGATCAATAATTAATTAACCTCATTAATTCGTTTTTGGGTTAACCACTTTCCCCCTCTATTTAAATGAGGCTCAGGCTTGGGTTTTTGACAAAGAAGTGAGGAACCTCTAACTAAGTACCGTGGAATCTTCAACCAAGGAAGAAAAAATTCTTGGATGATAACATTTAAAGAATCGATCAGGGATCGATGAATGTCGGAGGCTTCATCAAGCGCGGATTCTACTTCAACAACTACAACATATCCTACAAATATGAGGTAGTTGTTTTGTTTAAATTCATTTGAATTGTTTATTTTTCTTGTTGTTTAAAAGAATGATGAACCACAGAAGTATTGAATGTGTTATAGTTTATCTATGATGAATTAATTGTATCTTACTTGTTATGATGCCAACACGGAGGGAGTGGGCCAAACAAACAAGGCCCTGACCCTCCACCTCTTTAGTTTTTTCATGTTCTTAATGGGAGATGTTTTCAATTGATGAAAAATTGAATCTGGGAGCCACACACGGACCTCAACAACCCAGGAGTCCCGTATGTGTGTTCGAAATAGAAAATATACAACTGAAGCTCACCTAGTGGCCCCCAGAAGTTCCGCTGGCTTGGCGGCGACCACGACCGGTGGGGAAGGGCGATGTTGGTAACCCACATCGGCTGAATGTGGTTGAAGAAAGTGGTGTGCTTTCAGGAAATGATGAGGGGAGCCACAGCGACAACAAGGGTGGAAGGCCCTCTGCCAAACGCATTATAGGAAGGCGGCGTGCCATTGTGTGCTGCAGAGAAGGGAGTCGCGACATCGAGCCGCGACAAAGGGGACCCTCTCCCTATGGGTCCTGATGATAGGTGGTGGTTCCATGTGGACCCTCCAATTAATGCACTCGAATGGCTTTTCTATTCGTTAATGTGTTCTCCCACCTGTCTAGAAAATCGGGACTGCTAACGGGTCGAGCCCAGCCCACCGCGGCCCATTCCACTCGCGTCGGGCCAACCGGTTTGGGCAGGGCTGGGTCGGACCCAGGTCAATCCTGAACTGGTTCGGGTAAACCAAAACTGGTCCGGGTCAACTTAAATTGGTTCATGGCAGCCCAGGTTAGAGCGGGTCGGTTCGGTCTGACTGGGTCGGACTGGACCCGTACCCTCTTCGGCCCAGATACGCTTAAAAGTTCGTATGTCACAACTATGATTTCCATTTGACGAACCGTCTATAGTGATACAATCCATGTAATGAGATGGACCACTTGAGATACCCCACATTAATTTTGGAGAATGTTGGAGTATGTATGGTTTGGATCGAACACGAATCCAATGAGGCCGCCAGCACAAAAATTCATATAACACACAGACCGGGCGTCCAATTGACGTGTCATCTATCGCATTGGGATCCTTATGACCTAGTGGTCTCTTGGGTTAATACTTTGTGGAACATCGTGGCAGTTGATGTATGACCAATATATTAAAGAGATGATACTAAGGAACTTGAGCGCACCGAGTGCGGAGAATCCTATGGCTGGCTGTCAAGTGAAGAAAGACCATGTGTCGATCAATATCATAATGAACCTGTGTGAATTAACATGATACGGACCCTATGTAGATCAGCATACCAAATACCCTTTTTGGATCATCATTAGAGTGACCATATGTGAATAAACATCATAGTGAACCGGGGTAGATCAGTATCATAGTGACCATGAGTGGATCAACATCATATCGACCCTTTGTTGATCAGCATTCTAGCGACCCTATGTGAGTCAGCAGTGTGTGACCCAACAAGGAATATACTTATAGTATCCCATCGTGGATCAGAGACATATGACCCTATGTGGATCAATAATGGAACTACTCCTTCATGTTCTAGTTTTGGAAACTTATTAATGGAATAAAATGATATAGCTTAAGACAAATCGTCTTTAATCTTGAACTCTAAGTTGTATACCTGGTTTGAGATGAGTCTTTTTCTTGTTCTTTTTATTGAGATCATGCTTTTTGGTTTTATATTGTGTAATTATGAGAGACCATTGAGGGTCTCTGGTTCCCTACTGGGTATTGTTATACTCACCCTTACACATGCTTAAACCACACCATGTTGTGTCTTGTGAAGATGACGAGAAGCTTGGATGAGACAATAGGATATAGGACCAGGCGGTACATAGAGGCGACTGGTTGATGTGGAGATTTATGGAGACAAGTTGTACCTACCATTCAAGTAGGATCCTTGGTTTATGATCTCAAGAGATGTTTTCTATTTTCTATTTTCTGTTGTAGTTGTATCAATAAATTGGGTTTGTACTTCGGAAACATTTCATTTCAGTACACACATTTACTACTGCAGTTTTACTTTGTGGTTTCATATTGGTTTGTTCTTGTACTGTGTGTTTGTACAGGTTTTAAGAAAATTCCTTCCCGTATTAGGAAAATTCATTCCGGTGCTAGTCGCCAACCCCTGACCTAAGGAATCTGGGCTTGGGGTAGTCACGAAACAGGCCCCGGGGGATGGTTCGTGGCAAAAATAAAGCGATTAATATGTCAATGGGTATTATCCCAGAAAGAGGTTTCAAATCCACAAAAAAAACAATCATATAGAAGGAGGGTTTATATAGTACATGAGGATTAATTTAAGTGGTGTATGCATTAGCTCATTCATTAAGAAACATGTATAAATTCCATGTATTGTTTATGAATAATAATAAGTTATACACTATTTGATTGATATAAACATAAAATGATTTCATTTATGATTTATAATGGGGGAGAAACCTAAAATGCTATTTATTTATTATTCTACTAAAATGGCATATTAATTTAAATAATATAACCATATGTTATTGAATGTCATATTTTTTATGATATATATACATATAATGGATTTAGGGAATATCTCTATCAGCAAATTCCTAATTTTATGGGAAATAATTATATATTTTGATTAATAGAAGGATTTGGAAGGAATTGTAAAAATGAAATAAAACATATTTTCTATTTATTTTTATTATCTTATATATTATTAGATTATGAATTGATAGTTGATTCAAGTGTTTAATTATTTTTAAAAAAAATTTACCTATAGAACAAAAAAGTTCCCTTCCCCCACTAGGGAAATACATGCATATAACACATGATGTATAGAATTTAAATAAAACCCTAGTGTGGGTCAAAAAAGAAATAGTTCAAGAGATCTAGAGGAAAGCCTGGTGTGGGTCAACAGTGGGAATATGACCTGTTCAGGCGGACATAGGAACTAGTTATTTGGTTTATTATTTTCATATTGATTATGATAAACCATCCAATGCCTACTCTAAAACATTAATGTGGGATTCATTCAAGTCACTATTCAAATTTTAAAAATTATACACTCAGACATGAGAAATGATGTTGTAGTTTGACTTCATTCATCCTCATCCATGATCACTCACAACACTTCCACATTCCTCACTACAAATTACCACAATAGTATTATTTCTCATGAACTACCATACTAACCTTAGTAATTTAGAAGCCATTAACACCTGAAATTCACCATGAATACCTATGAAGGAGTTAGAATCCTGCATCCTCATAATATACTGTACTATTCTCCAATACACTACTAATCACCATTGATTATTAGAGGGAGGTTAGATCCATTCTTTATTATGATTAAAATTTTATTCATTGGGTTCTGAAGAAAAAAGAGTAATGTAATGTCCTGAAAATCTAAAGTAAGAACATTGTGTTTATTAGTGTTTATGACACGCAACACAGAGCACTTAAGGGAAAATAATATTCGGAGTATTTATAATATATTTATTATTTTAAATAAATTCGTAATATATTTTATATATTACATGTGCAAAAAATAGAGTTATATTGCATTACACTCAAGATAAAATTTATATGAGGGCTTGCGTTACACGAAAAAAATTGTTTTACCAAAAAACAATATATTATTAAAATATCATTATTTAATATAATAAAATATAAAATAGACATTAAATTAGTATATATGAATAATAATATATATATTATAAAAATTATTATTAAAAAAAATATAAAACTAATTCATTGGTTAAAATTTAATTAATATTAGAACCCATCAAATATAATGTGATTATTTTTATAGAAAACTATTTTTGTCCTCAGAAAGTTGTTTTTATCAAAATAAGTTGCATTAAGTACAATTAATGAGTATTATTAATTGAGTATATATATATATTATATTAAATAATTTTTTTGTTTATTTTAAAACAATTTATTTTATAAGAATAAGACAAGAACAAAATTGGTATAGCCAGTAAAAATAATATGTTTATATTAATGTATTTTTACAGAATTTTAATGGAGAACCTATTTTAAAAACATTTTTTTGTAACATTATAAATCTCATATGTCCAAAAATATTAAATATTATGATGTGAAACTTAAAAATTAGGATAGGGTAAATTTTTTGTACTTTTCTATGAAGATTCATTTTTTAAAGAATAGTGAAAATACTAAAATTTAATTAAAAACTTCTTTTTCATCTAATTTATTTATAAGGTTTAATTATAATTTTAATTGGTTTAAAATTTTAATTAGATCATATTTTTTCAATTATTCCAACTTAGCTAATTAGAATCAATTTCACTTTTAAAATTACTATAAAAATATAACAATCATTTGGGCGTTTTTTACATTAAAATCATGCATTGTCGTCCCAGATACTAGATTGAATATAATTTAATTTTTGATAATTATATGATTTTAATTTGAATAAATAGATTCCATATTCTGAATCATTATAATTTAAAATTTCTATTATGTTAATCTTAGTTTTTGACCAAAAGGATTAGTTAAATTAATCAAAATTAATTACAATGATTAAAGTAAAATTATTCTTTATAAATGACTATAACATAATCGTATGGGGCCAAATGACTTATATAATTGTACAAGATCCATTATCTAGTTATATTTATACCCTATAATCCCTTTATTCAAAATTATAAAATTATGGGAGCCACATTCCAAGGAGATAATATGGTTGAAATTCCCTTCCCCAAAATTTACAGAAGTGCCACTCCTCCACTATAAGAGGACTCTTATACTTTCACTTCCTCACACATATGAAGCCAATTTGGATAAAAAAATATCTTCCAAAATATCTCCTCAAAATCCCTTCCCTAAACCATGAAGCCACACCTTGTCTAAGAAGCAATCTAGGTTATCCCTTTGGTGCGAACCAAAAGGAGTTACCCGATTAAGAGGCAACTTCTTCCCTTAAGCTCTCTAGTTATATTTCCTTTATCCTCTCATTAAATTTACAATTTTATGTGTTCATATAATAAGTAATGTATCCAAAATAATCTATTATTTAGTTATTCTATGGTTTTAAATTAATTTTACACACACCTTCATATAATGTGTAACGAACATACAGTTTACGTGAAGGGAGAACTACCGACTCATGAAACTATGAATGTTAATTATGTTACTTACTACCTATCATGGTGGGAATTATGATGGAAAATATATTAAAATATTTTTTATTTTTTATTATTTATTTAATTAATATTTTTTTATTTAATAATATTAAACATTATACCTTCTATTTTGTGTAAATACTATAACATCATTTATGGATGTTTGGACTACCGCTCCTCAAAGCGATTTGATTCATTCACAAAATAAATGGAATGTATAATGTATGGATTTAATTAAAAATATGTTACATAAAAAATCAGTTTTATGATCATTAAATAATTACCTTTTTTAAATATAGTATACATTTTTCTTTATTACCCTTACACACACACTTAAAAAGTGAAAACGTCATTTATGGATGTGTGGACTACTGCCTCCTCAACATGATGTGATTACTTATGCATCCTAAGAATTATATATATAAGTATATATGATTAAATAATATAGTATTTATTATTTAATTATCTTTATGGAAATATTATTGTTACTTACCATCTTTTGAAAATGATCATTGAAAAATGAAAAATGTTATTCCTGCGTATGTACGACCTACTGTATTAATGATTGTAACATAGGTCCATTTTTCAAATAAATATTTAATAATTGATTTTAATAGTATAATTAATTAAAATATATGTTAATTTTGTCATTATTATTTTTATAGTGATGTTATATAATGACCCATTTGACCATAGTGGGTATACCAAAGTCATTTTTTACACATAAACAGAATTTGGTCAAAACACCCGATGTAAACATGATTATTATATGAAGTTTAATACAACATAAAATTAAGTGAAATAAAAGTAATGAAAAACATGAAAATTTTTATGAAAAAATGTAGATAATTATTATAATTTTATTATATAGGATGTTAAAGTAGGGTCACCCAAAAGGAAATGCAAGGTATGATATTTCCACTCAATTTGAATTCCCTTGAGACTTAATTGTTTTTTTGCACTATGTTTATATTAGATAGTGTATATAATTAACATTTACATGGTATGTCATTAATATAACTATTATAATGATATTATAAGTTCCATTTAATGTTATTTCTTTATTAGGATTTTGACTTAAAATGTTTTATGGCGACATGGGATACTTTGGAATTTTAAATGATTTATTTCCTCAATAATAAATTTAATGATCATTAAATGGGTTTTAAATTGAAGTAAATTATAAGACCATCATTATATAAAACCATTAATTTTTATCTCCTATGGTTATAAATTATATTTTTAGATATTAGTTCAATTTTTCCACTCTTTCATACTCAAATGTTTCTGAAAATGTTTTTCAAAAAAACTGACATTATTTCTCTCTTTAGTCAGAGAACTTTTTTTCTTCTAAAAACCTTGTTTTTATTAAAATGTTTTAAAAAACGTTTTTTAAACGACTTGGTAATGAATGTTTTTAAAAAAAATTAGTTTACTAATTTTTTTAAAGTAATATTCTTATAACATTTCAAAAAAGACATTTTTCTAACCTTTTTACCCTGCAAAAGGAATGTTTTTTTACATTATACAACATATATGGATTTACTGACCATAATTACTTAGAATCACCCTTTTCATGTTTTAAAGGATAATATTTTAAGAAATTGTTTTAAAAATTTTATTTCAGAGTAAAGGTTTTCCAAATGTATTTTTTTAAAAAAGTATATTTTCCTTACTAAGGATTTTAATGTTTTTTTCAATTTTATAAATTACAAAAACCCTTATTCCTACTACAATGGGTATATGTCATATTGATATCATCTTTTTCCATTATCTAGATGATTTGGGACTGAGGTTTCCAACAATATTATTAAAATTAACTTATATGATCATTTGAAATCCCCTAGAAATATTCAATTTCATATGACATGTTTACATTGAATTTACCTAAAATATCCATATCATTTCTCATGGATATGATTATTGAATAAAATGTATACCATTTTTCATATTGATTTTACTTGTAATGTTATTTTATTATTTGGGAAAAAATTTATAAATTCGTATCATTTATTCAATATAGATATGTGATAATATACTTCTTTATTTAAATTATTTTGACTTTCACTATATGGGTGGGGTATCAGCTAATGCAAGCCCATCAATGCATCATTAATCTCATGGGATGAAAATATTTTTTTAGTCTACGATGATGGGTTTTTACCTAGTACATTTAAACTATATTAATGGTAATTTTATCATTTTCCTTGGAAACATGACTTTTATGAATTAAGAATTTACTTCATTTAGATTCAGTTATTATTCATCAATGAGATTTTCAGTCAACATATCTATAGATACATTTCATTTTCATTTCATTGATTGAATTGAATGTTTTGTAGTTTCCTTTAATTTATATTTTATTTTTAGTTATATAGATATTTTAATGGTATGTCTATCTAGTTATTACCTTTCCCTATTGTTTATGAACTTCCTTATCCATTTTTTGATTACATGGTACGTGTGCTGAATTATTTAACATGACATATTTATTATTCAAATTTATTAATTATTCATTACTTTATAATTTATCCTTAATAAAAAAAAATTATCACCCTTATTTTATTTCATGTACCTAGGATTCAATGAAGTTTACTAGGAAAGAAATAAAAGGATATTCACGATGGAATAAAGTTATTATGATTGAATTTATTTAGAAGAAAAAATTATGTTGTAATTTGTTTATTAATTTTTTTATACAAGACTCATTTTTTATATGGTTTTCCCAGACTACTTAACTAATTAGTCCTTTGGTATTTGATTCCTTAAAATAATGAAAATATAATGGTAGTAGACACAGGATTTGGGCTTTTGGGGCTTGGATGCTACAGTTGTCATCAAATGATGTTTCGTGGAAACCTTGGGAACTATATTTAAGAAAACCATTATTTGAGAACATATCCCAATGATAAAATTTGACGATTAGTATATAACGATATCTTATAATTATGTTAAGGTAAATATGATTTGTGTATTTATAGCAATATGTCCATGTCTGGATACTATAAGTGTGTGTGGTTTTGGCACATTTGTACCTAGGAGTTACAAAATTGACAAGGTGTGTCATGACTAACTTGACATACCTTGGTTCATTCTATGATTCATTACTTTACAACTTGATTAACACTCCCACGGTATATGCTTCAGATAATTCACATTTTAATTACAAAACATTATTAAGGATTTTGACAATGTATAACCCAGGTTAAACCTATTGTGTTTAGTATTGAAGATATAGTGTTATGATTTAGAAATTAAACAAAATATATTATGGATTAATGATAGACCATGGAAGAAACTATGTGGAAATAAAATGGATGTAGTATATTTGTATTGAGGTCATATTGAAAACCCCCGTTAAAAGGCTATTTAGTGATAAAACATTTTTCAAAGATGTCCATCATATTTTTTTTCAAAATTATTTTGTTTTTAGAAATGGACAACCGTTATTCCGGGTGACAACCAACCATGTCCAGTAAGGTCGTGGGTCTCCAAACATTGACCGAAGGATGATAATGGTTTCCTAACAACCATTTACCTATTAAATATCCATGTTAATATGTAATTTTTTTAGTGGGTAATTTTTTTATGAATAAATATTAATTATGACATTGGAGTGTTATTATTTAGGTTTAGAGATTAATGACCATACAATATTAGTTTTTAAAAATTGTTAGAGATATATAGCTAGAATTTTTACTCTTTTATGGGCCTTAAGATCCTTTCGAAATGTATTTTAGTTACTTAGTCCTAAAAATTAATTTTTTTATTAATTGGAAAACTGATCGAATAAAAAATAATAATGAAGTTATTTTTATATAAATATATAAAGTAAATAAATTTCCATATATTCATGGGTAGTAAAAGAATTTCCAAACCTTAGAAAAATGACTTATAAATAAAATGTTGTTATAATACCCTAATTTTCATTGAATTTGTGGTTTCCTAAATAATCAATGATTTATGGATTTGAGGTGCTAAAATTTCCATTTATCATTCATTTGTTTGTTATTGATGACCTTAATAACAACCTATAAATATTTACCATTTTCCTAAAAGTACATATTTCTACTTTACACTGATTGTCTTTTAATTGGAGACCTAGTTATACATTAGCCCATGGGACCATTGTAATTCACATTATCTATTTTCTAGAGGATGTTTTAAAAACCATTATCATGTTTTTGGATTTAAAACCTAGTAAAATCAATAAATCTATCACCAATATCGAGTTTAAATTGAGAGGAATCAATTTAATTGCGGTGGGGAGAATGTAATACCCTGAAAGTCTAATGTAGGAAGATTGTATTCAACAGTGTGTATGATATGTAGCACTTAGCACGTAATGGAATATAAAATCCCAAGTATTTAAAATATATTTAATATTTAAAAATATTAGTATATATTTTATGTCTTAAAATTCAGGTAAAATCATGATAGCTTGCATGACATGAATGAGAGATTTTTCCCAATAGATTTTATTTCACACAAAACTGAGTTTACAAAAAAACAATATATCACTAAAATATAATTATTTAATATAATAATATATAAACTAGAAGTTAAATTAGTAGTTATAAATAATTATAACTAAATTATAAAAATTATGGTTTAAACAAATATAAAATTAATTCGTTGGTCACAAATTAATGAATATGAGAACCAATCTGATATAAAGTGTGTATTTTTATAAAAATATTTTTATGTTCATAAAGTTGTTTTATCCTAATAAATTTAAATAATTAAAAATAGTGAGTGATATTAATTTAATATAAATATATTATATATTCGATAAATTAATCTTGATATTCATCTAATGGATTAGTTAAGAATAAGATTAGAACACACCCAATGTAACCCCTTACATACTACATTTTTATTAAGTCTTATTTGTCGCCTTTTAATGGAGAAAATATTTTAAAACAAATTTATGTAACATTTATAAATCATATATTTCAAAAATAAAATTGTTATTTGAAATTGAATAAAAAAATTAGGGTATTGTGATTTTTTAGTTTTTTCCTTTGAAGTTTCATTTTTAATAAATCGTGAAAAATACTAAAATTTAAATCAAAACTATTTTTTCATCTAATTTATTATAAATTAGAATTAAAATTTTAATTTGTTTTAATGTTTAAAGAGATCTTATATTTATTTATTAATCCAATTTAGGTCATTTTGTTCAATTTCACATTGAAATTGACTGTAAAAACATAGTAATCGTTTTCATCTCTTTACATTAAAACCCCTCATTGTTGGAATGTTTAGGGGAGTAAATTTAAATTAATTTCTATCACTTTTAGCAATTAATTTTTGAAAAAATTGTTTCCATATTTTGAATTTGAATAATTTATAATTTATAATAATTTCAAATGATTTTTTTACCAAAATTATTGGTTAAACTAATTAAAATTAAATAGAACTATTATGGTAAAATTAACATTAATAAAAAAAGAAATCATAATCTTAAGATCCAAAATTACATAGAAACTTATGAAAGAGTGATTTTATTCTCATATTTATAACTTATCATCAATTTTTTCAAATTTTACTGTTATGACATCCACATTCCATGGTAAAAGAAAGGGTGGAGTACTCATTTCCAAAATTTACATGAGTACCACTCGTCCACTATAAAATGCATTTTCTCCTACCACATTGTCACACATCTCAGGCCACATTGGATCATCCAATATATTCCTTAATATATCTGAAAAATACCTCCCATAATCCTCTAATCCAATCCTTGGGATGGAAGCTATCCAAGGATTCTCTTTGGTGCAATTCAAATGGAGTGACCTGATTATAAGTTACCATATTTCCACAAGGTCCTTTGTATTATTTCAATTTCCCACTACATATATTCTCATTACTACATGTATATATAAAAAATAAATTATCCTAAATATACTATGATGATTTTATGATAATATTTTTACCTAAACATACAAACACATCTATTTAATGAGTAATAAAGAAAAAGTTTATATATATAGTTAACTACTACCTCACAAAAATAATGATTGTTCATTTTTTCATTACTCCCTCTCATGGTGGGAATTATGATTTAAACTATGTTTATATATTTCATATATAAAATTTATTATTTATTTAATATTATTTAATTATTTTTGAACACATACCCTTATTCATTTCTATTTTTGTAAAAATTATAACATTACTTGTGGAAGTGTGGACTACCGCCCCCTTAAAGAGATGTGATTCATTCACACTATAAATGAAATGTATAAATGATGTGTTTAATTAAAAATATGTAACATAAAAACATATAAATGTTATTCATGACATAATTACCATTATCTAAATATAATATATCATTTTCTCTGTTACCCTTTCACACACACTTAAAAAGTGATAACCTCATTTGTGGACATGTGGACTACCGCCTCCTAGAAATGATGTGATTCATTTTACATCTCAAAAATTATATATATATATATGTATATGAAACAATGATATGGTAATTATGATATAATTATAATTATATAAATATTATTTTTACTTACCAACATTCCATAACGATCATTCAAAAACACGAAAGGTTACTCATGTGTACGTACGGCCAACCATCTCTATTATTGTAACATTGGATCATTTTTCATAAAACTATACAAATATTGTTTTTAAAAGTATTCTTAATTTATAAATATGATAATTATTCAAGTATTATTATTATTGAGATTTTATATATTGAATCCTTATACAATAGGTGACCTACCGATGATTTTTTTACACACAAACTGAATTTTGAAAAAATTACCAACCTAAACATGCTTTTTTAATTAGTTTTATACAACAATATAATAAGTGAAATAAAATTAATGAAAAACATGATATAGGATCTGACGAGTGTATATAATTAATATATGGTTTTAATAAAAGAGGTTAAATGATGTTAGCCTAAATGAAAATGCAAGGCAATGGATTTTGTCTCAATTTACAGTCTATTGAGATTTATATGTTGTTATGAAACTAGATTATTTTATATGGTTTATATAATTCCCATTCATATGTTATATCGTGAATATATTTACTATCATGATATTATAAGTTTGTATTATTGTTATTCATTATTGATGACTATGATTTAAAATCATTCAAAGTTGTATGGGACACTTTGGAATGTTTAACAATTATTTTCCTCAATTATAACTTTAGTGATCTCTCAATGGTATTTAAATTTGAGGAAAATATATGAACATTTTTTAATAAAAACTTTCATTTATATCTAATATATTATTTTATGAGTTTTTTCAAGTATTATTACCATTATTTCACTCACTAGTACTCAGAATGTAATAGAAACTGTTTTTGAGAAAAAATAACATTTTTTATCACTTTAGTCAAGGAAAAAGTTCTCCTATAAAAACATGGTCTATTGAAAATATTTAACAATAAAATTTAAAACTATTTTCTAAATAAATGTTTACACTTCTTTCCTTTTACCAATGTTTTGAAAGGAATCTCCTTATCACCATCAAAACAAGGAATTTTCTAACATCTTTACCTAGAAAAAAAATGTTCTTTTTACCTCATATGGCATGTATAGGTTTACCCAAATTAATTCCTTTGAATCATTCATTTCATTTTTTAAAGGTAAATATTTTTAAAGAAAATTTAATAAAAAATTATTTTCATATAATAATTTTTTTTCAAAAAAAATGATATTTTCTTCAAGAATGTTATTGTCATTATTATTCTATTTAATCAAGAAAAACCCCATTATTCTTAATCTAATGGGTATATTTCATGTTGATACAATCCTTTATCTTCATCTATATGGTGTTTAATTTATTTTTCCAAGGATAGTATTTACATTTACTTCCTTGATCACTTTTAATCCCCTTGAAATATTCAATATCCTATAATCAATTGACATTAATTTTCTAGAAAATATCTATATCATTTTTCATGTATATGATTACTGTCTGAACTATATACCGTTTTCATATGGTGTTTACATTGAAATTTATTTTATTATTTGGGGAAATATTTATAGACCCATATATTTTATTCAATATAGATATAAGATAAGGGATATTATATATTTATACTCTTTGGACGTGTACTATAAAAGTTGCATACCAGTTAATGCAAGCCCTATGGGTTAGAGACAGATTAATCCTAGCACTATAGGTTGTTGACCAGTTAATGAAAACACCATGATGAATCGTTAGTGTCATGGTATGAAATTATTTGGCCAGACTAAGATAACTGGTTATACACAATTCCTTTTAATCTCTATTTATGGTAGAGGTATCAGGTTCTTCAGAAACATGACATCAAATAATTATGAATACCCCTTATTTAGATTCAATTATTATTTATCCATGATATATTTCCTCAACATATCTATGGAAAAATTTAATTTTCAGTTAACTGATTAAATGTAACGTGTTTTAGTTTTCTCACCTTGCCATATTAATTTTAACTTATCGAGTTATGTAAATGGAATGTGCTTCCAGTTATTATATTCCCATATTTTTTATTGACTAACATCAAATTATTTTCATTACCTAGTATGTGTGTTCATTTATTTACAATTCCATATTTATTATTCACATTGAATAATTATTTCATCCTATATACTTTAACCTTATTGAGCATTTGATCTAAGCCTTATTTTTTCCTTTCCCAAGGATTTTAAGAGGTTTACTAAGGATAATATAAAAGGATACTATAGATGGAATAAATTTAGGATCCTTGATGTTATTTAGAATAAAAAATATTTCATAATTAGTGTAAACATATTCAATACAATACCCATTTAAGTATCTAGTTTACGAAGACTACTAAACTGATATGTTCTTTAGACTTTATTCATCGGAATCATGTAAATGTAATGGTATTAGAAATCGGATATGGGATTCTAGATTTGGGTCTCTATAATATATCATTGTTAAGGAACATGATAACCGTGTTCAATAAAATGCAATATGATGTGGTTCATCAATAGGGATGTCTCAAGGATGAAATAATGATGAAATTGATGTGGTTATAACCATGACTAATCTATATGTGTGAATGAGTTTTATAGTGATAGAAAAATCCCCATAAATCAGTAGAGGATGTGATATTTCTTCATGTTGAAGTTGTTATCCATCTTCATGGAAGGGAAAATGAGGTGCATTATCTCATGGTCATCCTAACAATAGATTATATGGATAATCTGATAAAAAATATTTAATACTTAGATGTGTCCATTTTCATGGTTACTACATGTTAACGATTAAAGATAGTGTGTAAAAGAAAAAACTACATATATCCCCATAGTTCAGTCTAGAATGTTATTTTGAGGAGTACATGGATAGGTCTGCCACTTATTATGGATTGGTGATGCATAATTGATGTGATAAGTGTTGTGGTTTTGAATAAATGTAAAAAATAATGTTATAAACCCCATGTAGGTTAGTTCATAAGATGTTTAATTTAGTGAGGAATTAAATAGTCAATGTTAATGTGGTAGAGGAAGGTTAAAAATATGACGATTCTTAATAATTTTTATAAATAATTCAATCATATTTACTATGAGTCTAATGTGTGATTGAAGGAAATAATTTCAATATTTTGGAAAGATTAATCTTACCATATTTAAATTAAATAGGGTTTCATACTTGAAGAGGGTTTATTAAATGTGGAGAGTTATGGTAATGGATTGGTTCTAGTGATATTATTGTATGGTAGTTTTCTTTATTTCATTTCATTAAAATATCATCGTATATTTTTAATAAAAAATTTATCATCAAAAATTTATCTCACTATCTTGTTTTATATCCTTATTCATCATACATTGTGATCACCAAAACATATGTTAATGAGTATCTCATCTGATGAATTTCTCAAATTATTAATACAGTGTTACAACCCATGTCTTAATGCAATCATGTTTAATTTCACATGTTATATTTAGTTTTATTTAAGGATTACAAATATAGAGAGAAGTACCCTCATTGTGACAGATAAGCGATTGAGTTATTAGTCTACAATATTCTCCATATACTACCATATAGGAGGTGGATTTAAATTATAATTAGATATCATTGAGATCATTTTATATAAAAATGGGGGTAGAATATGATGTTTTCACAAGTAATAGATTATATTATAAATTTTGATTTGACAAAAATAATTAGACAATGAAGGTTCCCCATATGTAAATACTTTGGGAATATTACATTTCTATATAACATCATATTTTCTTCCTTAATTCAACATACTTCATATATAGTTCTTCATCCCATAACCAAAACCCGAAAAAAAATTTATAAAAAAAAATAATTACGATTAGTGATTAGAGTTTGTATGTGTTATAATGAAAAGGATCCTCAAGTGAGATGACCATGGTTATCCAATATCCTACCATAGAAATATAAATTATAGCATCTATGTCATCCTGTGATTTTTATGTCAAAACATGGAACAATATTCTAGTAGTTAGTTTGTTCTTATCTTTATATTTTGTTTCATTTTTAAATATTTTTATATTATTAAAATTAAATATAATTATATAATAAATATGAAAGATTGTCTAACTCACCTTCATCCATGAGGATATTAAAGTTTTATTTTCAAAATAGTTGTGGGGAGCCCAAATAATGAAATTTTTTGAGGGGAAATTCAAAAAGTTCATCTAAGACCTTAAAGAGTCCATCAAGTACCTAGTATAGAATGAATTTGAAGAAAAATTATTTGAGTTCTTGGAATATAATACATTATTTACTAAGAAGTGTTTGAGGTATACAAAAGCATATCTTGTTTCATATCATATTTTCCAAATATGTTTTTGAGGTTGAGGCAATGCATGAAGACAATCCATAGTCCAAACATCTGAAAAATCCAATAAGGAACCTCCATGAAGAGTTTGATGAAATTAATGAAGAAAACATGTCAACTGGTACAATTACGAGATTCCAAGATATTTAGATGAATTTTGGAAATAATTTTATGTATTGAAACATCACATAATCCCCCCAAGTTTATATAAACAACATAACTCTATAATTCTCTATCATTGGAAGAATAAATCACCTATTTGGTGTAGCTTTAAGAGAATATGGATGATAGTGAATATCTACTCAAATACACAACCAAATAACTCCAAGTGTCACTGAGAAATAATGAAACAATTGAGCCTAAAAAAACTCAGATATTCAACCCTTTCTTGGGCTCCTTTTTATTTACCATTTTTTGAAATTTAATCATGAACTAACTCCCACATTTTATATATTCTAGATTTGGACAATTCTTTGTTTTCATTGGACTATAATAAGAGTTATAATAATGCACCTAATGAGGAACACACGATGCTCAAGGAACAAATTAAACATTTATTTTTGGGAGGAAATATTTTATTCTCAATGGATTTTATTTAATAAAATGAATTAGATAATTCTATATATAATTTGAGATAATTTTATATTTATTATTAATATTTTAATTTTCTTCAAATTCAATTATTATCTATCTTACCACTTCTTAAATATATTAATACGTCACATGAAATGTATGAAAATTAATTGATGGAAGAGGTTTAATAAGATAAAGATAATAATGAGGAGGAACCATATTTTTTTCTACCTTCACCATGAAAATTGATGTAATTACTATGAGGTTGGACAAGATTCACTCTGTCCATGGGGACCAAAAAAAGTAGTTTAAGGAAAATTGGAATGGAAGGAATAAGTGTTGGTTGTTAAATTAAAGAATCTGTACCCAATATCTAATAATGGATATTCACCTTAACATTCCAAATAGGGAATCCAAAACCCTTGTCCCACATGGGGGTTAATTTAACATTTTTTCTTTTTTTAAATTCCATTCTAGTTTCCATTTATTTTCCTTTTTTAGATATCAATATGTTTCGATATTTTTTCACGGTTTTATTATTATGTTATCATAGGGTGGAATTTATGATATTAACCGAAGGTTGTCCTACTAAAAATCCAAGTTTTATTGGTCTTGTATACATAATTTTTTGTTTCACTATTTATTTCTATATTAAAAGATGATGAAATAATTCTTGATTAAAAATGGGGGACATTAGAGTTTATTAGTTGGGGAGTTGGTGTACTTTGATTATGACTTCCATGTTTTTTTTGTTTTTTTATTTTTTGATTACATTAGTATAGAAATATGAGCCTTAAATGTTATCTTTCCAAGTGAAAATAGAGGATCTAGATTTCAATATTTCATTAATTCTATAAAATATGAATTTAAATGAATTTAGGGAGTGTTTTTCTAACATTATAATGTGAATTTCTGTTTTATTACTAGAAAAAGGATTGTTAAATGTAAATAATTATATTTAAACAAAATCATATCATTAGAAAAATTGAATTTTGAACTCTATATTAGATAATTATTCAATTTTGAAAAAATAACACATTATGGAGAGAAATTAAAAATTATTCATATCAGTCCATTTGAACAAAAGTAAAATGGTAAATTGTAACCTTACATGATTTTATATGATATTAGGCACTAAAAAGGATTAAAATAAAAAAACAGAGTGCTTAATTATAAAAAAGTCATTTTTTAGGTGAGGGGAATATTGAACACAAGATAATTTATGGTGAAATCGAATTATAAGTATTTCATTTGGTTTGTATCAAGGAAGTGAGATATGAATCTTCGTTATGAGGGACATAGGAAATAGTAATTTAGGATAAGGTCCCTTTGTAAAATTATTAATTCCACTAAATCTTATTCTATTTAAAATGATAGATCATGAAATTCATCTTGAATTGAATTGAGATAATGGATATAACTTATTTAGGAAATATAATATTTTTAGCGATGAATGAATATTTGTCTCTTATTTTCTAGTTTTTGGGTCAAAACTAAAGCATGATAATTACTATTGTTAGTAAAATTAATTTAATTTTCTATAATTTATATTTTTATGTGTGGGGTAATTTATAAATATAATATTTTTGTATTTATCCCCTTATATTTTGGTGATTTACCCCCAAATTCATTATTTTATGGCTAATTATTACCTATTTCTATCAATGTAATGATTTGGAATAAATTATTAAAATGGATTAAATATGGTTTCTAAGTGTTTTTCATATCATTGATAATATAGGATCAAATGCATGAATTTTTTACTTGTGTTTTTGATATTATTTAGGTAAATGTTTTTATAGTAGAATGAATGTGGCCCTCTCCCACTAGGACAATAAATACATGAATTACAAATATAACATAAGTTGGAGAGAACCCTATCACCTGTCACCAATGGGAGGGAGGAACTATTTGGGATCACATTTTAGTTTCTAAATTGGAATCATGTTGCTTTATATATTATGATAAACTTGATTCTTCCCTCTGAAAACATAGATTTGGTATTCCTTCACCCGGTCACTATTTATATTTTAAAATCTGTACAATCAAATATGAGAAACTAAATTATAATGCCTCTTTATTTTCCATCTTACAATATATCTCACATCTGTTCCTCATGAATCGCTAGTGTTTCCCACCGAAGGGTCACTACTCAAAAAAATTAACGCTCACTAGAGGAAGATTTAGTTCTAAAACACATTAAACCAAATGTAAATACTATAAAATGAACATAAATTGATAATTTATATTATTCATTTCACCAAACATCACTACATAAATAATCACCATGGACACTTGAGGAGAGGTCAGTTCCATCATCATGAATGAATACGATTCCATGAATGAGGTGCCTTTATGAAGAATATAAAGCACTATAAAGGAGAACGATGAGGAAAATGGATACCACCATCATCACTGAAATGATATAAAATGGGCATGGTGAGTATGTAAAATTCAATGATTAAATTTCAATGAATTCAACATGGTTCTCATCATTGTCAAGCAACCTATGTGCAAGGGTTTGATAATTAGAAAACATCTGATGTGATATTCTGTAGGATATAATCTTTTGTCTTGGTGATGGTGTGATTTTCATTCATGGAATGTGAAATGATGGGTGTAATGTCATTGAAAACCAATAATTTATTTTGTAAGGAAAATAAAAAACTAAAACCCCAAAAACTTCTGTATTTCCCTCCTAAATGATAAGTTGGCATGTGTGATGGACGTCATTAAATCCCTTGCCAGTATAAAATTATAAATTTATATTATTCTGAACAACACTAAGTATAATGGTTTACTATAGTGTATTCTTGGGGTCAAAACCACATAGAGATGGGAATATAACTGAAATTCTCGACCAAAGGTTGAATCGCCCGAATTTAAGTAGTATTAGTTATACTAATATAATGATGAAAATATGATAAATGAATGAAAATGAAAAAATTAAGAAAAGAGAGAAATCATCTTCTATGGGTGGTTTTAAAAAATATTAATTCCAACTATAGAAATATAATAATTTAATCTATTTTTAGTGCAATCAATCAATATAATCCCTAGAATAAATGATAAATACCTATCAATCTACCCTAGCATCTAATTTATTGGTGGTTTAGTGAATTACCATAGCTAAATCAGATATTATTATTATTATTATATTGTAATTATAGATGAATAATTCAATTCAATGTTCATGAATTAATTACCTTAACTAGGTTGAGTTTCTTCATCCATTAAACACACATGGTCCAAAATTTAATAATATGTATGATAAATTTGAATCAAAACATTATACAAATTGAATAAAATCAATGTGAAATTAAATAATGATATAATAAATTTTTATACATATCTATTATAACTGATTCATCCCTCCCATATGGAATTAGGTGATTATCATTGAGTGGTCATTGATTATGAATATGTTGAAAACTATATAGAAGAAAATATATATAATAATAATAGTGAGAATATAATAACAAGAATGGGAAGGAGTTAAGATTAACAAATAGTAAATTAAATAAATAATTCATAACATAAATTAAGACCCATATGAAAATAAATATACAAAATTAATCTATGAAATCAAAGATAAAGATAGAGAACCTATCTATTTCTTCTCCATGTGGCCATAGCATCATGATACCTAAATTCCCAACAACTACTACTCCTTTTGAAAATAATATGGCTTTCAAAGACATATATCCACATGTGAAATAACCATAGTTAGAGAAACTAAGAAATCGGTAAGACTCCACTTCATAAGGTATTCTCCATGAATGTCTTTTGAAATATGTATATTTTTCAATGTTTGTATATATTTACATCATAAAACTATTCCTAAATATAGACATGTCTTAATAGTGGATTATCATCATTAATTTATGTCATAAATTTTTTTTCTAGGTAAGTTATTGATATTAATATTCAACCAGGGAATAATCGTTCTTCCGCAATGCCACCTATCGTTCATAGTGGATGAATGATGTTCCTTCTATGAATGTATTGTTTCACTATTTGAAATGGGTTTTAGTGGTGTTTATGGAGCCTCCAATGGTCCTTACATGAGATTATATCCTTGATAATGGAATTTGATGGTGACACAAGATTGATTCCAAGTTTCCAGGATTTGTTCGTGGTGTTATCTAGTGATGAAGAGGGTGACCTGATGGCTTGGATCAGTGGAAATTGATGTTTAATGTGTCCTGGTGACAATGACTGATGGACGACTATGCAATATGGTTTTAGGGGTGTTCCTCAGTGCAGGTGATGCCGAGAAGCTCGATACACTATTTTCCAACTTGAATTCATAGTGCACAGTCATGGAATGTGTACCTCATCAATGTTTTGGTGATTTTTGATATGTTATTTAACAAATCATGTGGAAACTACTTGGTATAGAGTCAAAGGAATGTCAGCCTATGCCTGACATCACTGCACACCACCCTTTGCTGGTAAAACTCTCCTCCTACCACTTTGTGGATCTTACTACCACATGTCGGTATGCTCGAACTCATATCCACACCCCTTATCCCCTATTACAACCCATGTAGGGGATCTACCAAAACACAAGAACTTATTGATTTTTTGTTGGAATAGGGACATTATTAGGCCTCCTACGTCTCTTTCCAACTTTGTTGAAGGATGGTTGGGTTTGGTTCTGTTTTTCATCTATGTCCCACACTTTTTTCGTATGTTTTCCACGAAATGATATATACATCCATCGAAATATAAAAATAAAAAATTATACATGAATATAATATAAAATTAATCAATAAATATTAAAAAAACTTATAAAAATAAATATATATAAAATAACCCAACACTCAAATCTTTTCTCACCCTCGAGCATAATCACAACATCAAAACAAAAAGGTTCTAAAAAAATTAGAATTTAAAAATTATGATTCTCATAAAAATTTGTTATATTTGATTATTTAAAAATCATAAAACATACCCTAGAAATAACTCAATAAATAAAACATCATTTTTAATATTAAATTAAATATAATCCTTCTAATTCACATTAATATTTTACCCTTTCATCAACACCCACACCATTTATTATTTACCTCACAAAGAATATTTCCTCTAATCACTCATGGTTACAAATTAATGGATTTATCCTCATACCTAAATCATATTCTTATAACCATATTCTTACACTAAAACAATATTTTCCACCCTATAAAGATATTAATTAAAAATAATGATAATGGATTTTCAATTTGGATCAAATATTTCCAAGGCTAAGAGTAGATGGGAATTAATTTTAAAAATATAATAAGGATCAAAAAGGATTCTGAACTCAAAATTAAAATACATTATATACAAAATACATGCTCAATGAAATAATCCTCACCAAATGATAATTTCATCTCATTCATACCCTCCCCCAAGTGAAGGTATACACTCAATAATGATGTATGAAAAATGAATAAAAATCCCCTATTATTATCAGTTGTTTTAATTTTTTCATTTTTTCTTATTTTTTATATTATATTTTTTAAAATATTTACTTTGGATATGTTGAAAATCCACCACCAAGACAAATATAATTTTTGAAATCATCGGTATGGTAATTGTTATTTCTTGCCCACCTTAGAAAAGCCTTTTTTGTAATTTTTGTCATATTAATATTTCATATTATTTTTACTATAATAGGGTAATATAGTGAAATATAAAAAATATGAAATCATGAACCATCCCTAATACCCATAGAAGCAATATGTAGTATCGCCTAAAGAAAAAAAATCTCATATCCTCCATAAACAACCCCTACCCCACACTCAGTTAATTAATTACCTTGAAATGTATAAATAGATGGGTAGTGAATGAAAATATTGTATTATAACACAGATTGTTAGATCGTGGTTCTTGGAAGGGTGTGTTTTCTCTATTTTTTGGTTGAATCCATTGTTTCAGGCTTCAAGGGAAGTCTCATAAATGTATGAGTGGTCTTGGGGGTGTTTCGAGGGATCAGGGAATGAAAGAAAGGGAAGCTGGGTAAGACAAGCTAGGGAGCACGACCTGCACACGGCTAGGGAAAACCGTGCGGCCTGTCCTGGTAAACCGTGCGACCCTCCTCCTCCAGACAATAGCATACGCACGGTTTGCGCATGGTTTTTCAAACCGTGCGGACAAACCTTGCGACCTCTTAAATTTAGAAAAAAATTACAAAATTTCCACCCCGGGATTTTAAGAACCCACTCAGGAGTTCCTCTCCTTTCCTCCCTCTTCACCCAAGGAACGAACCAAATCGTCTAAGAGCTCCAAAAGGTCGATCTCCCTTGTTTCGAAGGCGTTTTTGATGCCGTTGGATGCAGATCGAAGCCCCTGGTAAGGCTAATCCCATTCTTTCTACTCTTTTTTGTTTGGGGTTTTTATCTTCTCTCCCTCTTGTTCCTAAGCTCTAAAACCCTATATTTTGGGTGAGTTCTAGGTTGAAGCTCCAAAGGTTGGTCGGATTGGGGTCTAAGGACTTGATTGAGTGTGTGTTCAACCGCGGTTTCGAGGTAGGTGGTCTACAAACATTATCGCACAGTTTATGGTGGATTTATGCATGTGTGGATTTGATCATGGTTTCTTTTGGTGAGATTTGATCATCCTTGATGTGTATTGGTATAAATGATGCTTAAAAGGGGTAAATGGGAACTCTCACGATTCCCATGGGATGCGTTGAGAATTACTTGACCTAATTAGGGCCATCCATGGGATGCGCCGGATTTTCCCGGGATAAGGGGTTGTTATTAAACAAGGAACCTTGTTGTGATAAATGGTAGAGCCCTTGAAGAATATATTGGCATGATCGATTGAACATGGAATATGAGTTAGGTGACACACCTATACTAGGCAATATCCAAAGGGTTATTTGGAATGGTTTGAATGGTTGATTCATTAAAATGATGAACGAGTTAAAGGGGCTAATGTGTTAACTGATTAAATACCAAAATAGGATAGGTTATGGGTCTAGTGTTGAATGCTTAGTGAGATAGGAATAACACAATAGAATTTGGTGAATGGCCAAATGATGTGAAATGGTAATGAGTTAATGGGTTAAGGCATGATGTGAATTCCAATGTGGTTTTTTGTGAATGGTGTTTGTAAAAGGGAAATGATATGGTGGGTTGATGATTTTTTATATATATAAACATGTGCACATGTCTTGGTAGTGTGGGGTATGACTTGAGGATCTACTACCACGGGTCGAGTGAAGACTGATGCTCTGAAATCCACCTTAATTGCAGGGGTTAGGAATGGGGACTGCTGATCTATTCTCCTAACAGTTGCATCCACCCAGACTAAGGCTTCGAGGTGAGGATATGCTTACTATGAGGGGGTTGGTCCTAGTGAGGTAGGATAACGATGTGTTTACCATCATTCATGTGATTGTTGGACTTAGACCCATGTAACATAATGTATGTGATTAACCCATGGAAATGTGATGAAGTGGTAATAGATGATTATTGGTGTAAAATGAGTGGTAATGGAAGTGGAAATGGATTTGGCTTTGAACTGGTTAATGGAAACTTAAATAATTCCTTGGTAATTATCATTTATATTTGTTATTCATGCACTACCTGTTCATACTGGATATTTTGTAGACACCATTGGTGGTGGCCTACTAAGTTGTACTCACACAATGCTCGGGCCACCATTGGGTACCTGAGAAAACTTCATATTTGTAGGCCAGAAGAAGGGAAAGGGTCCTTTCTAGATATTTGAGTGGACAGGGGTAGCACTAGGTGAGGATCCAGACTTGGAGTCGGGACCATTTTGGTGATTTTGGCCATTGTATTTATTTTGGGCTTTTGTTCACTTTTGCACTTGTAGGAGAACATGAAATATTTATTGTTGGAAATGGTTGTTATACATGTTCATCATTTATTGATTATTGATTCCACTATTGGTTTATTTCTGTTGTGGTTTACTCTGATAAAAAGGGGGTATAGTCTCCCCACTTGACCACATAGACCAGCACTGCTAGTCGGCAGCCTTTGGTGTATGGGGAGGCACGCTTAAGGTTATTTAACTACCCGGCTCGGAGCACCTGTTTAGTGGATTCTGGGTCGGGGACATTATAAAGTGGTATCATATGAGGTTTTTCTTCTCCTTCTCTGAGGTCTTGTTATTTGGGATAACTTTCCAAGGGTAGAATGTATCGGGCCTTGGTAATGAGCTCGTGCTTGGGAGTACCTAACCCATATATGAGGGAAAACCCAAGTCACCCTGGGTGGGAAATATTGTTCTTGGTTGTGTGTTGTTACAGTTGATGATCTTTTACCATTGGGTGATGCAGATGTGGTTTGATGTGACTATTTTATGATATTTGGCTCGTTGGCATAATGGTACGAGGATTTGCATTCATGCATCATTGTAGGCACCTAGGGAGATAGGTGACATTCATTGTGTTAGGCGCACGCTCATGATGGGTGTTTGAGGAAGGAAAGTAGGGTGCATCATGCATTTCATGAAACCAAGAAATAATAAGTCAAATGTAAATAAAACAAGTGGGTAAATGATGTTTAATTAAAATAAGGGTTTGAAATGAAGTGGAAAAGGTTTTGTAAAGTTTTGTGTGAGTTTGGTTGTAGTGCATGGTTGTTTAACCCATGTGGACCATGGACCGCGGTAGGGATGGTCGGGGTGGTGGATTAGAGGTGTTAATGTTGTTGAATTAGTATATGAAAACGGGTTTTTGTAGCTAGTAAAGAGATTTTGATGAAGTCGTGAAAGTTTTATGGTATGCGTGCTGAATCTCATTCTTGGAAATGTAGAGAAATGCCACCACGACATCGATGACCAGTTGGGAAACCAGAGGATGTTCCTGAGAACACTTCTTCGGTAGAAGAGAATGAAAATGTGGTGATCAATGAAGGTAGAGAAGACCATTTTCAGGAGAACATGGCTCACATTATGAAGATGATGGATCGGGACCCAAGGCGGGTTTTACAGAGTATGTGTCATCTGACTAGGGAGTTCCAGCTATAGCACCCCCCGACCTTCACTGGAGAGGGTGGGCCAGAGGCAGCGGAGTTCTGGATAGAGTCTGTCCAGAAGATACTGGATCATCTAGAGACCCCTTTTGAAAAGTGAGTAAAGCTGACCATTTATATGTTGTGGGGCCAGGCAAGGAATTGGTGGGACATTCATGCTCAGACCGAGTAGGATAAAGGGATGTTGTGGAAGGTTTTCTAGGAAACGTTCCTGGAGCATTTCTACCCAACGACTTTGAGGAAGGAGTGGGATGAAGAGTTTATGAGCCTATCTCATGGATTTCTATCAGTGATGGACTATTCTAGTCACTTCACTGATTTGCGACGCTTTGTCCTACTGTTAGCAGGGGATGAGGAAGCGGTAGTAAGGCATTTGCAGAATGGGTTGAGACATGAGGTCCGGTCTCAACTAAATATCATCCTCTTGAAGAGGTTTGTAGAGGTGATGGATCATGTACTCATCTCTAAAGGGAACCTAAAGGGAGCTTTAAGTGGTGGGCTTGTCGTGCCATCAGGTCAGACAAGTGGAGCATCTTCCGAAGGTCGGAAGCGCCGTTTGGAAGGTTTCCATCTTGGTGGTCCAAAAAGGGGGTCAGTCTCTCAGAATAGGAACCTGGAGTTCTGTTATCAGTGATGTAGGCCGGGGAAAATGTGTGGATAGTGTCCTCAAGCTCCAGTTGAGTGTCATTTGTGCGATTGGATGGGGAATGTACAGAGGTTTTGCAGGAACCCTCAGCAGACGACGAGCAAGATGATGAAAAGCAGGTGCTGGGTACGGGAAGGGGATCAGTTGCCTCGTATCAGGCAGGTAGTTGGAGCTGCATGGGCCGTACTGGCAGGGGAAATGGACGTGGAACTCCGGGGAAATGTCGCTCATGCCAGCAGGGCAGTGCAGCACATGGTGCTCAGGTGGGAGCCTAGGGTAGAGGGGCAGGTCAGCTTCAGGTAGTTCAGTTTGTGATTGGTGAAGGCGAGGCTGGACCATCAACTGTTCGAGGTACGATCCTTGTAGCTTCTACGTTTTATAGCTCATTGCTTGAAATAGGTTCCTCGCAATATTTTTTTTCTACTCAACTTGTGGTAGTGATGGGTTTACCTGTGGAGGGGGTGTTTTGATTTATGTTAATTGACACCCAATTGGGAGTGCGGGTTGAGGATATCGAGCAGTGAAAGGGATGTTCCCTGGAAGTTAGTTAGAATCATTTTCTATGGGACTTTTTCATTCTCGAGATGTTATGGATTTACCTAATCTTGGGTAATGGATTGGTTGGTGTTGTATCGGGCGCACATAGACTATTATCGTTGTAGAGTAATGTTCAAGTCGCTTGAGGGTGACGCTCATGTCCACCGTGGCGAATGGGATGTTCGAGTAGGGCGTGCAGGGCCTTTTTTCAATAGGTGAGTGGACTCACAGCTCATGTGGCATGTCTCATGGTTTATTATGATGAGGTAGGGGAATAATTTTATTTTCCTTCTATGTTGATCGGTTTCAGGATGTGTTCCATGAGGATTTCTCGAGGTTACCACCTGAGAGGGATGTCGAGTTCACTATCGAGTTGCTGCCAGGAGAGGAGCCAATTTCTATTCTTCCATACCAAGTGGCGCCGAAAAAAATCCATGAACTCGAGGTTCATATTGTGGAGTTTGAGGGTAAGGGGTTTATCTATCCTAGTACGTCTCCATGGGGATCTCTCGTGCTTTTTGAAAAGAAGGCCGATGGGTCATTGAGGCTGTGTGTTGACTACCGAAAGTTGAATCAGATGACAATGAAAAATCGGTACCTCTTCCATTAATTGATGATGTATTTGATCAGTTGAGGGGTGCATAAGTGTTTTCTAAGATTGACCTATGGTCAGGTTATCACCAGGTGAGGGTGAGGTTTTCTTCCGTACCCCAGACAGCTTTCCAGAGTCGATACGGGTTGTTTGAGTTTGTGGTTATGAATTTCGGCTTGACCAATGCACCAGCGGTGTTTATGGATTTGATGAAACGAATCTTTCATACCTATCTAGATCAGTTTGATATTGAATTTCCTGATGATATCTTAGTGTACGCAAAAACTCATGACGACCATGCCTAACATCTTGACATCATCTTGGGTACTCTAAGAGAGAATCGGTTATATGCCATGCTATCAAAGTTTCAATTCTAGATAAGTGAGGTGCATTTTTTTGGGTCACATCATTTCAGAGGTAGGTGTGTCAGTGGATCCAGAGAAAGTGTAGGCAGCTGTATCTTGGGAGCATCCTAAGAGTGTTTCTAATGTTCGTAGTTTTCTGGGTTTGGCCTGCTATTACCGAAGGTTCATTCAGGATTTCTCTCACATGGCCACACCACTCTTGGGATGGACCAATAAAGGAATCAAGATCAAGTGGACTGAGGCTTGTGAGAATGCCTTCTAAGAGTTGAAGAAGCGGTTGACGACCACTCATATCTTGATCTTACATGAGCTGGGTAAGAAGTACATCGTGTTTTGTGATGTGTCCGGAGTCAGACTTGGGGCTGTGTTGATGCAGGATGAGCGGGTTGTGGCTTATGGGTCAAGGAAGTTGAGACCCCATGAGCGAAACTATCCCACTCATGACCTTGAGTTGGATGTAGGGGTGTACACCTTGAAGTACTAGACGCACTATCTGTTGGGAGAACAGTTTAATATTTTTACTGACCATAAGAGTTTAAACTACATCTTCTCACAACAGGATCTGAATCTTCGACAGCAAATATGGGATGAATATATCTAGTCTTTTAACATTGAGTTGGTTGGCACGCCGGGAAAGGGAAACAGTGTTGCAGATGCTCTGAGCAGGAAGTTTCAACATCAGCTAGTACAGGGGTCCATAACCGAGTGGAAGATGATGGATTTGTTTGTAGAAATGCACCTGGAGGTGCAAGAGGAGAGTGTCCAGGTCACTCTTTCATATTTAATGATGGAGTCGACACTTCTGAGATGAGTTAAGGAAGGTCAGCTTGATGATCCTAAGTGTTTGATCATGAAGGAAAATCTTGAAGGCGGAGAGATAACTTCTGGATGGTCCATCAGTGTAGAAGGTGTTGTTCGTGTTCGTGATCATGTGGTTGTGCCAAAGAGTATGCAGGAAGATTTGATGCATGATTTCCTTGCATAAATGTGGGTTGTGCATCTGGGTTTGACAAAGATGTACTGTGATCTTCAAAGGTAGTTTTGGTGGCTTGGAATGAAGAATTAATTTGCAGGCTTTGTGGCACGGTGCCCTACCTGTCAGTAGGTGAAGGTCGAGCATCAACACCTAGGTTGTTTGTTGCATCCATTCCCCATTCCAGAATGGAAGTGGGATGATGTAACAATGTATTTTGTCGTGGCTCTTCCGAGGACACCCCGGAAGAATGATGCAATATGGGTGGTTGTGGATTGGTTAACGAAAGTGGCTCATTTCTTGCCGATTCAGTATACCTTTACAGCCGACCAGTTGGATGAGCTGTATGTTCGGGAAATACTGCGGTTGCATGGTGTTCCTTGGAAAATAGTTTCGGACCAAGATCCACATTTCACATCATGTTTCTGGCAAGGGTTGCAAAAGTCTCTTGGTGCACAGGTATTTTTGAGTACGGATTTCCACCCACAGACGGACGGGAAGTCGGAGTACAGAATCCAAGTGTTGGAATACATGTTAAGATCTTGTGTCTTGGACTTTGGTGGTTCTTCGGAGAGGAACTTATCGTCAGTTTAGTTTTCCTACAACAATAGTTTCTAGGATACAATTCAGATGGCATCGTTTGATGCACTCTATGGAAGGATATGTAGAACTCCATTGTGTTGGCTAGAGGTTGGTGAATCTGAGTTATTGGGGCCAAGTCTCATATAGGAGACTTCAGAAGAGTTATGTTGATCAGGAAGCGGATGGCTACGGCTCAGAGTAGGCAGAAGTCGTATGCAGATTGGAGGAATATACCTCTTTAGTTTGTGATGGGTGAAAAAGTGTTCCTTCGGGTGTTTCCAAGGTTGAGTCTCTGTCGGATTTGAAAGTAGGATAAGTTGGTGACCAGGTATGTGGGAACTTTTGAGATTGTGGAGAGGATCGGACCAGTTTCTTACCGATTGGATCTTCCACAATGGTATGGTGGGATTCATGATGTGTTTCATGTGTCATAGCTTCGACGGTATCACCCTGACCCATCTCATGTGGTTGATGTTGAGGATGTGGAGCTTGAGGCTGATGCTTCTTTTGAGGAGTATCTGGTTCTTGTGGATGATCATAGTGAAAAGGTCTTGAAAGGCAAGGTTGTGCCATTAGTGAGAGTACTATGGCAGCATGGGAATGTTCAGGAAGAAACTTGTGAGCGGGAAACCGATATGTGGGCTCAATGGCCTGAACTCTTCACTTCGGTGGATCAATGAGGTTTCAAAACTCGGCTCGAGGATGAGCCGTTATAAGGTGGGGAGGTTATAAGATCCCGGTTCATGGAAGGGTGTGTCTTTGATATGTTTTGGTTAAATCCCTTGTTTCGGGCTTCAAGGGATGTGTTATAAATGTATGAGATGTATTGGGGGTGTTTCGAGGGCTTGGGTCACGAAATAAAGGGATGTTGGGCAAGGCATGCCAGGGAACACGGCCCGCACACAGCCAGGGAAAACCGTGCGGCCTGCCTAGGTAAATCGTGAAACCCTCCTCCTCCAGATAGTAGCATGCACGTGTTTTGTGCACGGTTTTTCAAACCGTGCAGACAAACCGTGCAGCCTCTTATCGATGGGAAAAATTAAAAAGTTACCACCACGAGATTTTAAGAACCCACTCGGTATTTCCTCTCTATTCCTCCCTCTTCACCCTAGGAACGAACCAAATCGTCCAAGAGCTCCAAGAGGTCGATATACCTCGTTTCTAAGGCGTTCATGGTGCCGTTGGATGAAGATCGAAGGTCTGGGTAAGGCTAATCCCATCCTAGATTCTCTTTTTGTTTTAGGGTTTGTATCTTCTCTCCGTCTTGTTCTGAATCTCTAAAACCCTATATTTTGGGTGAGTTCTAGGTTGAAGCTCAAATGGCTAGTCGGATTAGGGTCTAAGGACTCGATTGAGTGTGCGTTCAACCAGGGTTTCGAGGTAGGTGGTCTTCAAAAATTATCCCATAGTTTATGGTGGATTTATGCATGTGTGGCTTTGCTCATGGTTTCCTTTGGTGAGCTCTGATCAACCATGATGTGTTTTGGTATAAAGGATTCTTAAAAAGGGTAAATGGGAACTCTCACAATCCCCGGGGGATGTTTTGAGAATGATTGGACCTAATTAGGGCCATCCATGGGATGTGTCGACTTTTCCCGTGCTTAGGGATTGTTATTAAACAAGGAACCTTGTTGTGATAAATTTTAGAGCCCTTGACGAATGTTTTGGCATGATCGATTGAACTTGGAATAGGAGTTTGGTGACACACCTAGACTTGGAAATAACCTAAGGGTTATTTGGAATGTGTTGAATGGTTGATTCATGGAAATGATGAATGGGTTAAATGGGGGTAATATATAAACTGATTAAAGACCATAATAGGATAGGTTATGGGTCTAGTGTTGAATGCCTAGTGAGACAGGCATAACACATGGGAATTGGGAGAATGGCCAAATGATTTGAAATGGTAATGTGTTAATGGGTTAAGGAATGATGTGAAATCATATGTGGTTTGTTGTGAATGGTGTTTGTCAAAGGGAAATGATATTGTGGGTTGATGATTTCTTATATATACAATCACGTGCACATGGCTTGGTAGTGTGTGGTATGACTTGAGGATCTACCCCCATGGGTCAAGTGAAGACTAATGCTCTGAATGTAATGCCCCGACCCCAGTTACCTAGAGTCGGTGCATTATTACATAACATTGGCTTGATCATAAGAAAGATCAAATCTCGAAAGACCGATTAGTTTGGTAGCCTTGGAAACACTAGATATATTTATAAAGTTTTACATTACATCATAAAATGAAAACTACAACAATATAGACTCCATAGTCCACACTCTTATCCCCTCATACTATCCCTGCAGGTCATTCATAAATTACTTCTTCACATCCTGGAAAAATATAACATAGAAAAGGGGTGAGCACAAATTCCCAGTAAGTATAACAATATAGAAGAAACTTTCATAAATAAGAATAAACATTCAAGGAAATGTATAACTAAAACAAAAGCCTTTTAATCTTGAACTTCAACATAGTATGGAAAAAATAAAATGAAATAATTCCATTTACATATTCACATGGATATTTTACTAACAGAATAATCACATTAAATATCAATAACCAATTTCATAATAATGGAATGCACAATTCCAAACTATCATAACCACATATCCAAGGCCTCATGCCAAGACTACAAATAAGATTTTGCCAAGGCCTTGTGCCAAGACACTAGTTTGTCTCACGAGACCCACTGATGCATCGAGGAGCTATAGCGGGCTCCACCCGTCACTTACTAAGCCCAATGCATTCCTTATATGAAAAGTTTTAAACATAACATAAACAGTTGTATAAAAACTAGCATACGAAATGTCAATACTTTATCCACAAACCATGAATGGTATAAAAATAGCACATCCACAGTCAAACATAACTCATTCGATACAATATGAAAGATTGTATTGTATCATATTAACCTCAATCGAGAATGATGAAGGATATTTACATAGATGAAAATAATCATCAAAACAATTAAAGTGAAATATCTCACTTTTTCTTGAAATCATTTAATAGTCACACTATTTTTCAAGAAGCCATTTAAAAATAGATTTTTGAATCAAAGTGTCCCATACAACTTTCAAACTTTTAAAAGGAGTTTTAATTTTAAAACTTTAATGTCCATATAAATAAATCCTTGAAACCATTTTTAAAACATGGACATTAATGAGAAAGATTTAGAAGAATAAGTCTTTAAAACACTTAAAAATGTTCTTTTAGTTAGAGTTTCTAACCAAAAGAGAGACACTTGAATAAAAATAATTGAGGTAATAAAAAAATTGTAATATCATGATAATAAAGGGATTCATGATATACTATGTCAAAGTACATTATATACACCACATAAAAGTGATTTGGTGTATAACAACAAATAAGTCTCAATGGAATGTAAATTGAGATGAAATCTATCATAAAGGTCGTATCCTTAGGTTAAGGATAAATCAAAGACATAATTATGTGTGAAAAATATAAATACACTAAATATGATTGGATATTCAGTGTAAAACAATCAAAGGACATTCACACATATTATTTTAAAAACAACACCAATGAATTGGATGTTTATCTCAACAAATCGAGATTGAGTAAAAATTACTCTTATCAAGTTCATACCGATGAATTGAGAATTTATAAATGGAGTGATTATGTGTATAAAAAGTATATCCATAGAAAGGGGAGTGGAAATTATGATATAATCAATTGAATAGTGATTCCACACATAATCTGGGAGTAAAATAATCAATGATGTATGCGTAAATCCGAATGAGTGGAAACTGAAATTCCAAATTCCCTTATTGATTTGGTAACATAAAAAACATACACCCATGAAAGAAGTATTATGCAATTATGATGTAAATATACATGAATTAAAGTATATTACACAATGAATATAAACATGGTAAGTACACACACCACATGTAATAAATTAGTGGTGAACAATAGAATTCTCACGGAATTAAAAGTGAGATAAGAAACCCCTTACCTTGTAATTTTCCTTGGTTGGGGGTAGGTTATCCTCCCTTATATTTGTGAAATAATTGTTATTAAATTATACAAGAATCATATACATTAATATGATATCATATATCATCTTTTAACATTGCTTTGTTAATAATATCTTAATATTATTGTCATTTAGGTTGTTAACTTACTCATTTTATTTTATATGTTTTGTTATGTAAGCCATGTTTGTTTTGGATAGGTTGTATCTTATTCATATCCAGAATGCTATTAAGTCCTTAAACATTATTATTAATCTTTAAATTAGAATTATACTTGAATGGATACGATGGAGACTGAATCTCATCGCGTTCGTGGAGACAGTAGTCCGTATGTACGCACGAGCGACAATATCATTCTTTTGATGTTAAAATAATATATAATTGGTTGTTATATCATATAGAAAGAATAATTATCATGTTATATTTATTATTTACAAGAATTACACATCATTATTATACCAATTCAAATAATAATTTATTGAATGACAATTACACCACGATGTGGAGATGGTAAGCCGTACGTACGCACGTATGGTGACATGCCATTCAAAGGATGGATAGAATACTGAATATAGTTGTACCATATTTATAATAACATCACAGCATATGGAATATACTAGAGTTATTATTTTAGAATATAAATAACAAAGAAAGAAGAAGTTGAAGACGAATGGAACATGAAAGGGGGTGGTGAAAACATTACCTCTTCTTGAGGTTCTTCCTTTTGATTTGATCAAAAGGTCTCCATAGGATGGATTTATGATCAAACTAAGGCCTCTAGGATGTATTTAGGGAAGTTTAGAGAGTATTTGGACTGGGTTTGGCAGATCCAAATGGCTTTAAATGTGTGAATTAATGAGAAGGGGGAGTGCCCTTTTATAAGAGGGGTGTGGGGAACCTTTGGAAAAGCTAAAAATATTATTTTATAATAAAATAATATTCAGTTTATAATGGCTCCAAAGTAAATTATTTAAAGGTTAAGGTGGTTATGGGTCGAAAAACACACAACCAATAGAATTTATATAGGTTTTGGTCATTATATTAACCTTATCTTTAAGTATTAACTCTTAGTTAATTAGTTTTACTTTTACAATGTCTCTTTGTAATTTAATATTATATGGTTAATAAACCTACTATATACATCCAAGAGACCCCCAAGTGGTCCATTAATGGTACCCCAATCATTATATAAGACTTTTGGCAGACCCTTAGATTTTTAGGAATTGAATATAAATTAATAATATAATATTGTTTTTGAAAACTCTTTTATGTCAATTTTGACAGTATTGGGTATTGTGTATTTGATAAATTCATAACAACATTATTACTTCAAAAACAATTTATATAATCGATCATAATATGTCATATTAACCTATAAAATTAGTGTAATTCATAAAAATGCTCAAATTACATTTATTTTGATATTTATAATATCATTTATTTTAATATTTCATTAATTAGGTAATTACTGCATCACCATTGTGTCATAAATAAATTAAATTATACAATGTCTAAAAATAATAAATAAAATACCATTATGTATAAAATCTTTTTATCTTTATAATGAATATTTAAAATCTAATTTATATTATTTATAACCTTATATTAAAAATGTTTTAGTAAATAAACATTGATTTTAACTCATTAAACTCTTATTTGAATTAAATAAAAATAAATGTCCTAATATAATCCAAGTGGACCTAAATGATAATATTTTATTACTGATTTTGTTTCTGGTCGAGATACACTTGTACAATAGAATTAGGACATGTGTTAGGGTAATATTAATATCATTTTTACCCTTAATTACCCTATTTACTTTTATCTGTGGTAAATAAAAGTAAAAACTTACTATTCAAAAAAATTTATTTTCATCTAATTGAACCACATTTTACTCCTTGATATTAACTGTGTCTCTCGGATTTTCGAAATTCCACTCACAGAAGCGGTAAAGTTAAGTTTTATGAAAAATTCAGTTTTTTAACTACCACTTAGTGGTTTCACTATTCATCAAAAAATGAAAGTTTCCAGATAAATGCCAAAAATTTGGCCTAAGCTATATTTGATATTATGAATTCAAAAATGATGTATATTTTACCAAATTCAAAACATATCATTTTCATTAATTAATTCAAAAATTAATTTCCGTCATCAAAACAAATAGCGTGTTTTTAAGTGATAATAACTATCAAAAGATTGACACTTGTTAATGTCTGGTTTAAATGTGAAATTACATCCAATGTCCAAAATTGTATTAAATGGTAAAAATATATTTCAAATATACTTTAAAACCACTCAAATTAATAATTTATCACTATTAATTATTTCGATTAAAAAAGTTGTTTTTAATTAAAATGTAGTAATTTTCACTATTCATCAAAATATGAAAGTTATCTGAAAAGTACCAAAATTTTACCCTAAGCTAATTTCGATATTACGAATCCAAAAATGAAGTCCATTTCAAAAGATAAAATTTATAAAATTTCAAAAAGTTGGTATTACTATTCATAACAGCTAGTTTGATTGGTTGTGGTGTGTTAGAATCTCAATGTTGCGTACAATGCACGCCATTGCATTATTCAAAGGGAAACATACCGTGGAAACTTGGGGTGTTACATTCTCCCCTCCTTCAATAAATTGTGTCCTCGCAATTTTTAAAATTGGGCTAGGGAATGTAATAGAAAGTCCCACATCAAAAAAAGAGTCAATAAAACTATCACTTTAAAAGGAAGTAAGAGATGTATAAAGGTCAACCAAGATAACCCATAGTAGGATTCCATGTAGGAAAACAAGGATATGGAAGATAAACTATGTGTTAAGTTCTGATGGAGAGGGATAGAAAACATGATCAGGAGAAATTTAACAATAAAAAAATCACAAACTTGTGTTGGGACAACGGTCCTTAGTCTCTCAATAGGAAAAGTAAACGGACAACATTTTTCGTTTTAAGTTACACTACATAAGGACGAGGAATTAATTTATGATATTGACTAAGAAAATAAAGAGATATACTTACTTTTTAAGTAGAGTTTCATTCTTTAATAAATTTTTACCACTAACTCAATTTTTTAACAATGAGTATTCAAGAAGACTTGGTCAAAATGGATGATCTAGAATAAACTTCTATAGAAATACGTGATCCACGTAGGATAAACTATATATTTACATTGTCTTTAGAGATTAATCAAAACCAAAATGGTTAGTATAATATCTGATGATCCCCCAAATTGATATTCCATTAGAGAAAAAAAAACTAATCTTAATTTCTAAAATTAAACCATCAATACCCCAAAGTTAAATAAATACCATTCAATAATCAATTTCCCTTAAAATCCTTCAATATAATCCAAACTAATATTGATACACAAAACATTGAAGAGTTTGGTTATGTAGTCTTCCATGTTAAATTGTATCTCCAAATGACATAATCCCCTCATGTTTATATTAAAACATAACTCTATAATTCTCTATCATTGGAAAAATAAATCACCTATTTGGTGGAGTTTTAAGAGAATATGGATGATAGTGAATATCTACTCAAATACACAACCAAAAACTCCAAGTGTCATTGAGAAATAATGAAACATTTGACCCTAAAAAACTCATAGATTCAACCCTTTCTTGGGCTTCTTTTTATTTACCATTTTTTGAAATTTAATCATGAACTAACTCCCACATTTTATATTTTCTAGATTTGGAAAATTCTTTGTTTTCATTGGACTATAATAAGAGTTATAATAATGCACCTAATGAGGAACACACGATGCTCAAGGAACAAATTAAACATTTATTTTCGGGAAGAAATATTTAATTCTCAATGGATTTGATTTAATAAAATGAATTAGATAATTCTATATGTAATTTGAGAAAATTTTATATTTATTATTAATATTTTAATTTTCTTCAAATTGAATTATTATCTATATTACCACTTCTTAAATATATTAATACGTCATATGAAATGTATGAAAATTAATTGATGGAAGAGGTTTAATAAGATACAAATAATAATGAAGAGGAACCATATTTTTTTCTACCTTCACCATGAAAATTGATGTAATTACTATGAGGTTGGACAAGATTAACTCTATCCATAGGGACCACAAAAAGTAGTTTAAGGAAAATTGGAATGGAAGGAATAAGTGTTGGTTGTTAAATTAAAGAATCTCTACCCAATATCTAATAATGGATATCCACCTTAACATTCCAAATAGGGAATCCAAAACCCTTTTCCCACATGGGGGTTAATTTAACATTTTTTCTTTTTTTAAATTCCATTCCACTTTCCATTTATTTTCATTTATTTAGATATCAATATGTTTTGATATTTTTTCACGGTTTTATTATTATGTTATCATAGGGTGGAATTTATGATATTAACTCAAGGTTGTCCGACTAAAAATCCAAGTTTTATTGATCTTGTATATATAATTTTTTGTTTCACTATTTAATTCTATATTAAAAGATGATGAAATAATTCTTGATTAAAAATGGGGGACATTAGAGTTTATTTGTTGGGGAGTTTGTGTACTTTGATTATGATTTCCATGTTTTTTTTTTAGTTTTTTTTTATTTTTTGATTACATTAGTTTAGAAATATGAGTCTTAAATGTTATCTTTCCAAGTGAAAATAGAGGATCTAGATTTCAATATTTCATTAATTCTATAAAATATGAATTTAAATGAATTTAGGGAGTGTTTTTCTAATATTATAATGTGAATTTCTGTTTTATTACTAGAAAAAGGATTGTTAAATGTAAATAATTATATTGAAACAATATCATATCATTAGAAAAATTGAATTTTGAACTCTATATTAGATAATTTTTCAATTTTAAAAAATAACACATTATGGAGAGAAATTAAAAATTATTCATATCAGTCCATTTGAACAAAAGTAAAATGGTAAATTGTAACCTTACATGATTTTATATAATATTAGGCGCTAAAAAGGATTAAAATAAAAAAACAGAGTGCTTAATTATAAAAAATTCATTTATTTAGGTGAGGGGAATATTGAACACAAGATAATTTATGGTGAAATCGAATTATAAGTATTTCATTTGGTTTGTATCAAGGAAGTGAGATATGAATCTTCGTTATGAGGGACATAGGAAATAGTAATTTAGGATAAGGTCCCCTGTAAAATTATTAATTCCACTAAATCTTATTCTATTTACAATGACAGAAAATGAAATTTATCTTGAATTGAATTGAGATAATGGATATAACTTATTTTGAAAACATAATATTTTTAGCGATGAATGAATATTTGTCTCTTATTTTCTAGTTTTTGGGTCAAAACTAAAGCATGATAATTACTATTGTTAGTAAAATAAATTTAATTTCCTATAATTTATATGTTTATGTGTGGGGTAATTTATAAATATAATATTTTTTTATTTATCCCCTTATATTTTGGTTATTTACCCCCAAATTCATTATTTTATGGCTAATTATTACCTATTCCTATCAATGTAATGATTTGGAATAAATTATTAAAATGGATTAAATATGGTTTCTAAGTGTTTTTCATATAATTGATAATATAGGATCAAATGCATGAATTTTTAACTTGTGTTTTGGATATTATTTAGGTAAAAGTTTTTATAGTAGAATGAATGTGGCCCTCTCCCACTAGCACAATAAATACATGAATTACAAATAGAACATAAGTTGGAGAGAACCCTATCACCGGTCACTAATGGGAGGGAGGAACTATGTGGGATCACAATTTAGTTTCTAAATTGGAATCATGTTTCTTTATATATTATGATAAACTTGATTCTTCTCTCTGAAAACATAGATTTGGTATTCCTTCAACCGGTCACTATTTATATTTTAAAATTTGTACAATCAAATATGAGAAACTAAATTATAGTGCCTCTTTATTTTCCATATTACAATATATCTCACATCTGTTCGTCATGAATCACTAGTGTTTCCCACCGAAGGGTCACTACTCAAAAAATTTAACGCTCACTAGAGGAAGATTTAGTTCTAAAACACATTAAACCAAATTTAAATACTATAAAATGAACATAAATTGATAATTTATATTATTCATTTCAACAAACATCACTACATAAATAATCACCATGGACACTTGAGGAGAGGTCAGTTCCATCATCATGAATGAATAAGATTCCATGAATGAGGTGCCTTTATGAAGAATATAAAGCACTATAAAGGAGAACGATGAGGAAAATGGATACCACCATCATCACTGAAATGATATAAAATGGGCATGGTGAGTATGTAAAATTCATTGATTAAATTTCAATGAATTCAACATGGTTTTCATCATGGTCAAGCAACCTATGTGCAAGGGTTTGATAATTAGAAAACATCTCATGTGATATTCTGTAGGATATAATCTTTTGTCTTGGTGAAGGTGTGATTTTCATACATGGAAAGTGAAATGATGGGTGTAATGTCACTGAAAACCAATAATTTATTTTGTAAGGAAAATAAAAAACTAAAACCCCAAAAACTTCTGTACTTCCCTCCTAAATGATAAGGTGGTATGTGTGAAGGACGTCATTAAATACCTTGCCAGTATAAAATTATAAATTTATATTATTCTGAACAACACTAAGTATAATGGTTTACTATAGTGTATTCTTGGGGTCAAAACCACATAGAGAAGGGAATATAACTGAAATTCTCGACCAAAGGTTGAATCACCCGAATTTAAATAGTATTAGTTATACTAATATAATGATGAAAATATGATAAATGAATGAAAATGAAAAAATTAAGAAGAGAGAGAAATCATCTTCTATGGGTGGTTTTAAAAAATATTAATTCAAACTATAGAAATATAATAATTTAATCTATTTTTAGTGTAATCAATCAATATAATCACTAGAATAAATGATAAATACCTATAAATCTACCCTAGCATCTAATTTATTGGTGGTTTAGTGAATTACCATAGCTAAATCAGATATTATTATTATTATTATATTGTAATTATAGATGAATAATTCAATTCAATGTTCATGAATTAATTACCTTAACTAGGTTGAGTTTCTTCATCCATTAAACACACTTGGTCCAAAATTTAATAATATGTATGATAAATGTGAATCAAAACATTATACAAATTGAATAAAATCAATGTGAAATTAAATAATGATATAATAAATTTTTATACATATCTATTATAACCGATTCATCCCTCCCATATGGAATTAGGTGATTATCATTGAGTGGTCATTGATTATGAATATGTTGAAAACTATATAGAAGATAATATATATAATAATAAAAGTGAGAATATAATAACAAGAATGAGAAGGAGTTAAGATTAACAAATAATAAATTAAATAAATAATTTATAACATAAATTAAAACCCATAGGAAAATAAAGATACAAAATTAATCTATGAAATCAAAGATAAAGATAGAGAACCTATCTATTTCTTCTCCATGTGGCCATGGCATCATGATACCTAAATTCCCAACAACTACTACTCCTTTTGAAAATAATATGGCTTTCAAAGACATATATCCACATGTGAAATAACCATAGTTAGAGAAACTAAGAAATCGGTAAGACTCCACTTCATAAGGTATTCTCCATGAATGTCTTTTGAAATATGTATATTTTTCAATGTTTGTATATATTTACATCATAAAACTATTCCTATATATAGACATGTCTTAATAGTGGATTATCATCATTAATTTATGTAATAAATCTTTTTTCTAGGTAAGATATTGATATTAATATTCAACCAGGGAATAAACCTTCTTCCGCAATACCACCTATCGTTCACAGTGGATGAATGATGTTCCTTATATGAATGTATTGTTTCACTATTTGAAATGTGTTTTAGTGGTGTTTATGGAGCCTCCAATGGTCCTTACATGAGATTATATCCTTGATAATGGAATTTGATGGTGAAACAAGATTGATTCCAAGTTTCCAGGATTTGTTCATGGTGTTATCTAGTGATGAAGAGGGTGACCAGATGGCTTGGATCAGTGGACATTGATGTTTAATGTGTCCTGGTGATAATGACTGATGGACGACTATGCAATATGGTTTTAGGGGTGTTCCTCAGTGCAGGTGATGCCGAGAAGCTCGATAAACTATGTTCCAACTTGAATTCACAGTGCACAGTCATGGAATGTGTACCTCATCAATGTTTTGGTGATTTTCGATATGTTATTTAAGAAATCATGTGGAAACTACTTGGTATCGAGCCAAAGGAATGTCAGCCTATGCCTGACATCACTGCACACCACCCTTTGCTGGTAGAACTCTCCTCCTACCACTTTGTGGATCTTACTACCACATGTCGATATGCTCGAACTCATATCCACACCCCTTATCCCCTATTCCAACCCATGTAGGGGCTTTACCAAAACACAAGAACTTCTTGATTTTGTCTTGGAATAGGGACATTATTAGGCCTCCTATGTCTCTTTCCAACTTTGTTGAAGGATGGTTGGGTTTGGTTCTGTTTTTCATCTATGTCCCACACTTTTTTCGTATGTTTTCCACGAAATGATATATACATCCATCGAAATATAAAAATAAAAAATTATACATGAATATAATATGAAATTAATCAATAAATATTAAAAAAACTTATAAAAATAAATATATATAAAATAACCCAACACTCAAATCTTTTCTCACCCTCGAGCATAATCACAACATCAAAAGAGAAAGGTTCTAAAAAAATTAGAATTTAAAAATTATGATTCTCATAAAAATTTGTTATATTTGATTATTTAAAAATCATAAAACATACCCTATAAATAATTCAATAAATAAAACATCATTTTTAATATTAAATTCAATATAATCCCCCTAATTCACATTAAGATTTTATCCTTTCATCAACACCCACACCATTTATTATTTACCTCATGAAGAATATTTCCTCTAATCACTCAGGGTTACAAATTAATGGATTTATCCTCATTCCTAAAGAATATGCTTATAACCATATTCTTACACTAAAACTATATTTTCCACCCTATAAAGATATTAATTAAAAATAATGATAATGGATTTTCAATTTGGATCAAATATTTCCAAGGCTAAGAGTATATGGGAATTAATTTTAAAAATATAATATGGATCAAAAAGGATTATGAACTCAAAATTAAAATACATTATATACAAAATACATGCTCAATGAAATAATCCTCACCAAATGATAATTTCATCTCATGCATACCCTCCCCCAAGTGAAGGTATACACTCAATAATGATGTATGAAAAATGAATAAAAATACCCTATTATTATCAGTTGTTTTAATTTTTTCGTTTTTTCTTATTTTTTATATTATATTTTTTTAAATATTTACTTTGGATATGTTGAAAATCCACCACCAAGACAAATATTATTTTTGAAATCATCGGTATGGTAATAGTTATTTCTTTCCCACCTTAGAAAATCCTTTTTTGTAATTTTTGTCATATTAATATTTCATATTTTTTTTACTATAATAGGGTAATATAGTGAAATATAAAAAATATGATATCATGAACCATCCCTAATACCCATATAAGCAAGATGTAGTATCGCCTAAAGATAAAAAAACTCATATCCTCCATAAACAACCCCTACCCCACACTCAGTTAATTAATTACCTTGAAATGTATAAATAGATGGGTAGTGAATGAAAATATTGTATTATAACACAGATTGTAAGATCTCGGTTTTGGAAGGGTGTGTTTTCTCTATGTTTTGGTTGAATCCATTGTTTCAGGCTTCAAGGGAAGTCTCATAAATGTATGAGTGTTCTTGGGGGTGTTTTGAGGGATCAGGGCATGAAAGAAAGGGAAGCTGGGTAAGACAAGCTAGGGAGCACGACCTGCACACGGCCAGGGAAAACCGTGCGGCCTGCCCAGGTAAACCGTGTGACCCTCCTCCTCCTCCAGACAATAGCATGCGCACGGTCTGTGCACGGTTTTTCAAATCGTGCGGACAAACCTAGTGACCTCTTAAATTTAGAAAAAATTACAAAATTTTCACCCCGGGATTTTAAGAACCCACTCAGTATTTCCTCTCCTTTCCTCCCTCTTCACCCGAGGAACGAACCAAATCGTCTAAGAGCTCCAAAGGGTCGATCTCCCTTGTTTCGAAGGCGTTTTTGATGCCGTTGGATGCAGATCGAAGATCCTGGTAAGGCTAATCCCATCCTTGCTACTCTTTTTGGTTTGGGGTTTTTATCTTCTCTCCCTCTTGTTCCTAAGCTCTAAAACCCTATATTTTGGGTGAGTTCTAGGTTGAATCTCCAAAGTTTGGTCGGATTGGGGTCTAAGGACTCGATTGAGTGTGTGTTCAACCGCGGATTCGAGGTAGGTGGTCTACAAACATTATCCCATAGTTTATGGTGGATTTTTGCATGTGTGGATTTGATCATGGTTTCTTTAGGTGAGATTTGATCAACCTTGATGTGTATTGGTATAAATGATTCTTAAAAGGGGTAAATGGGAACTCTCACGATTCCCATGGGATGCGTTGAGAATTACTTGACCTAATTAGGGCCATGCATGGGATGCGCTGGATTTTCCCAAGATTAGGGATTGTTATTAAACAAGGGACCTTGTTGTGATAAATGGTAGAGCCCTTGAAGAATGTATTGGCATGATCGATTGAACATGGAATATGAGTTAGGTGACGCACCTATACTAGGCAATAACCAAAGGGTTATTTGGAATGGTTTGAATGGTTGATTCATTAAAATGATGAACGGGTTAAAGGGGCTAATGTGTTAACTGATTAAAGACCATAATAGGATAGGTTATTGGTCTAGTGTTGAATTCTTAGTGAGATAGGAATAACACAATAGAATTTGGTGAATAGCCAAATGATGTGAAATGGTAATGTGTTAATGGGTTAAGGAATGATGTGAATTCCAATGTGGTTTGTTGTGAATGGTGTTTGTCAAAGGGCAATGATATGGTGGGTTGATGATTTCGTATATATATAAACATGTGAACATGTCTTGGTAGTGTGGGGTATGCCTTGAGGATCTACTCCCACGGGCCGAGTGAAGACTGATGCTCTGAACTCCACCCTAAATGCACAGGTTAGGAATGGGGACTACTGATCTATTCTCCTAACGGTTGCATCCACCCAGACTGAGGCTTCGAGGTGAGGATATGCTTACTATGAGGGGGTTGGTCCTAGTGAGGTAGGATAACGACGTGTTTACCATCTTTCATGTGATTGTTGGCCTTAGACCCATGTGACATAATGTATGTGATTAACCCATGGAAATGTGATGAAGTGGTAATAGATGGTTATTGGTGTAAAATGAGTGGTAATGGAAGTGTCAAAGGATTTGGGTCTGAACTGGTTAATGGAAACTTAAATAATTCCTTGGTAATTATCATTTATATTTGTTATTCATGCACTACCTGTTCATACTGGATATTTTGTAGACACCATTGGTGGTGGCCTACTATGTTGTACTCACACCCTGCTCGAGCCACCATTGGGTACCTGAGAAAACTTCATGTTTGTAGGCCAGGATAAGGGAAAGGGTCCTTTCTAGATATTTGGGTGGACAAGGGTACCACTAGGTGAGGATCCAGACTTGGAGTCGGGACCATTTTGGTGATTTTGGCCATTGTATTTATTTTGGGCTTTTGTTAACTTTTGCACTTGTAGGAGAACATGAAATATTTATTGTTGGAAATGGTTGTTATACATGTTCCTCATTTATTGATTATTTATTCCACTATTGGTTTATTTCTGTTGTGGTTTACTCTGATAAAAAGGCGGTATAGTCTCCCTACTTGACCACATAGACCCCCACTACTAGTCGGCAGCCTTTGGTGTATGGGGAGGCACGCTTAAGGTTATATAACTACCTGGCTCGGAGCACCGGTTTTATGGATTCTGGATCAGGGACATTATAGAGTGGTATCATAGGAGGTTTTTCTTCTCCTTCTCCGAGGTCTTGTTATTTGGGAAAACTTTCCAAGGGTAGAAAGTATTGGGCCTTGGTAATGAGCTCGTGCTTGGGAGTAGCTAACCCATATATGAGGGAAAACCCAAGTCACCCTGGGTGGGAAATGTTGTTCTTGGTTGTGTGTTGTTACAGTTGATGATATTTTACCATTGGGTGATGTAGATGTGGTTTGATGTGACTATTTTATGATATTTGGCTCGTGGGAATAATGGTACGAGGATTTGCATTCATGCATCATTGTAGGCACCTAGGGAGATAGGTGACATGCATTGTGTTAGGCGCACGCACATGATGGGTGTGTGAGGCAGGAAAGTAGGGTGCATCATGCATTTAATGAAACCAAGAAATAATAAGACAAATGTAAATAAAAAAAGTGGGTAAATGATGTTTAATGAAAATAAGGGTTTGAAATGAAGTGGAAAAGGTTTTGTAAAGTGTTGTGTGAGTTTGGTTGTAGTGCATGGTTGTTTAACCCATGTGGACCATGGCCCGCGGTAGGGATGGTCGGGGTGGTGGATTAGAGGTGTTAATGTTGTTGAATTAGTATATGAAAATGGGTTTTTGTAGCTAGTAAAGAGATTTTGATGAAGTCGTGAAAGTTTTATGGTATGCGTGCTGAATCTCGTTCTTGGAAATGTAGAGAAATGCCACCACGACATCGATGACCAGTTGGGAAACCGGAGGATGTTGCTGAGAACACTTCTTCGGTAGAAGAGCATGAAAATTTGGTGATCAATGAAGGTAGATAAGACCATTTTCAGGAGAACATGGCTCAAATTATGAAGATGATGGATCGGGACCCAAGGCGGGTTGTACAGAGTATGTTTCAGCTGACTCGGGAGTTCCAGCTACAGCACCCCCCGACCTTCACTGGAGAGGGTGGGCCAGAGGCAGCGGAGTTCTGGTAAGAGTCTGTCCAGAAGATACTGGGTCATCTAGAGACCCCTTTTGAAAAGTGAGTAAAGCTGACCATTTATATGTTGTGGGTCTAGGAAAGGCATTGGTGGGACATTCATGCTTAGACCGAGTAGGATAAATGGATGTTGTGGAAGGTTTTCTAGGAAACGTTCCTGGAGCATTTCTACCCAATGACTTTGAGGCAGGAGTGGGATGAAGAGTTTATGAGCCTATCTCAGGGATTTCTATCAGTGATGGACTATGCTAGTCACTTCACTGATTTGCGACGCTTTGTCCTACTGTTAGCAGGGGATGAGGAAGCGGTAGTAAGGCATTTGTAGAATGGGTTGAGACATGAGGTCCGGTCTCAAGTAAATATCATCCTCTTGAAGAGGTTTGTAGAGGTGATGGATCAGGTACTAATCTCTAAAGGGAACCTAAAGGGAGCTTTAAGTGGTGGGCTTGTCGTGCCATCAGGTCAGACAAGTGGAGCATCTTCCGAAGGTCGGAAGCGCCGTTTGGAAGGTTTCCATCTTGGTGGTCCGAAAAGGCGGTCAACCTCTCAGAATAGGAACCTGGAGTTCTTTTATCAGTGCTGTAGGCCGGGGAAAATGTGTGTATAGTGTCCTCAACCTCCAGTTGAGTTTTATTTGTGCGGTTGGATGGGGAATGTGCAGAGGTTTTGTAGGAACCCTTGGCAGACGAAGAGCATGATGATGAAAAGCAGGTGCCGGGTACGGGAAGGGGATCAGTTGCCTCGTATCAGGCAGGTAGTTGGAGCTGCATGGGCCGTACTGGCAGGGGAAATGGACATGGAACTCTAGGGAAATATCGCTCATTCCAGTAGGGCAGTGCAGCACATGGTGCTCAGGTGGGAACCTAGGGTAGAGGGGCAGGTCAGCTTCAGGTAGTTCAGTTTGTGCTTGGTGATGGCGAGTCTAGACCATCAACTGTTCGAGGTACGATCCTTGTAGCTTCTACGTTTTATAGTGCATTGTTTGAAATAGGTTCCTCGCAATCTTTTTTTTTCTACGCAACTTGTGGTAGTGCTGGGTTTACCTGTGGAGGGGGTGTGTTGATTTATGTTAATTGACACCCAATTGTGAGTGCGGGTTGAGGATATCGAGCAGTGAAAGGGATGTTCCCTGGAAGTTAGTGGGAATCATTTTCTACGGGACTTGTTCATTCTCGAGATGTTATGGTTTTACCTAATCTGGGGTAATGGATTGGTTGGTGTTGTATCGGGCGCACATAGACTATTATCGTTGTAGAGTAATGTTCAGGTCGCTTGAGGGTGACGCTCATGTCCACCGTGGCGAATGGGATGTTCGAGTAGGGCGTGCAGGGCCTTTTTGTCAACAAGTGAGTGGAATCACAGCTCATGTGGCATGTCTCATGGTTTATTCTGATGAGGTAGAGGAATAATTTTATTTTCCTTCTATGTTGGTTCGGTTTCAGGATGTGTTCCATGAGGATTTCTCGAGGTTACCCCCTGAGAGAGATGTCGAGTTCACTATCGAGTTGCTGCCAGGAGAGGAGCCAATTTCTATTCTGCCATACCAAGTGGCACCGAAAAAACTCCATAAACTGGAGGTTCATATTGTGGAGTTTGAGGGTAAGGGGTTTATCTGTCCTAGTACGTCTCCATGGGGATCTCTCGTGCTTTTTGAAAAGAAGGCCAATGGGTCATTGAGGCTATGTGTTGACTACCGAAAGTTGAATCAGTTGACAATGAAAAATCGGTACCTCTTCCATTAATTGATGATGTATTTGATCAGTTGAGGGGTGCATAAGTGTTTTATAAGATTGATCTATGGTCAGGTTATCACCAGGTGAGGGTGAGGTTTTCTGTCGTACCCCAGACAGCTTTCCAGAGTCGATACGGGTTGTTTGAGTTTGTGGTTATGAATTTCGGCTTGACCAATGCACCAGCGGTTTTTATGGCTTTGATGAAACGAATCGTTCATACCTATCTAGATCAGTTTGATATTGAATTTCCTGATGATATCTTAGTGTACGCAAAAACTCATGACGACCATGCCCAACATCTTGACATCATCTTGGGTACTCTAAGTGAGCATCAGCTATATGCCATGCTATCAAAGTGTCAATTCGAGATAAGTGAGGTTCATTTTTTTGGGTCACATCATTTCAGAGGCAGGTGTGTCAGTGGATCTAGAGAAAGTGCAGGCAGCTGTATCTTGGGAGCATCCTAAGAGTGTTTCTGATGTTCATAGTTTTCTGGGTTTGGCCTGCTATTACCGAAGGTTCATTCAGGATTTCTCTCACTTGGCCGCACCACTCTTGGGCTGGACCAAGAAAGGAATCAAGATCAAGTGGTATGAGGCTTGTGAGAATTCCTTCCAAGAGTTGAAGAAGCGGTTGATGACCACTCATATCTTGATCTTACATGAGCTGGGTAAGAAGTACATCGTGTTTTGTGATGTGTCCGGAGTCGGACTTGGGGCTGTGTTGATGCATGATGAGCGGGTTGTGGCTTATGGGTCAAGGCAGTTGTGACCCCATGAGCGAAACTATCCCACTCATGACCTTGAGTTGGATGCCGGGGTGTACACCATGAAGTACTGGACGCACTATCTGTTGGGAGAACAGTTTAATGTTTTTACTGACCATAAGAGTTTAAACTACATCTTCTCACAACGGGATCTGAATCTTCGACAGCAAATATGGGATGAATATATCTAGTCTTTTAACATTGAGTTGGTTGGAACGCCGGGAAAGGGAAACAGTGTTGCTGATGCTCTGAGCAGGAAGTTTCAACATCAGCTGGTACAGGGGTCCATCACAGAGTGGAAGATGATGGCTTTGTTTGTAGAAATGCACCTGGAGGTGCAAGAGTAGCGTGTCCAGGTCACTCTTGCGTATTTAATGATGGAGTCTACACTTCTGAGCTGAGTTAAGGAAGGTCATCTTGATGATACTGAGTGTTTGATCATGAAGGAAAATCTTAAAGGCAGAGAGATAACTTCTGGATGGTCCATCATCGTAGAAGGTGTTGTTCGTGTTCGTGATCCTGTGGTTGTGCCAAAGAGTATGCATGAAGATTTGATGCATGATTTCCTTGGATAAATGTGGGTTGTGCATCTGGGTTTGACCAAGATGTACCGTGATCTTCAAAGGTAGTTTTGGTGGCTTGGAATGAAGAATGAATTTGCGGGCTTTGTGGTAGGTGCCCTACATGTCAGCAGGTGAAGGTCAAGCATCAACACCTAGGTGGTTTGTTGCATCCATTTCCCATTCCAGAATGGAAGTGGGATGATGTAACAATGTATTTTGTCGTGGCTCTTCCGAGGAAACCCTGGAAGAATGATGCAATATGGGTGGTTGTGGATTGGTTAACGAAAGTGGCTCATTTCTTGCCGATTCAGTATACCTTTACAGCCGACCAGTTGGATGAGCTGTATGTTCGGGAAATACTGCGGTTTCATGGTGTTCCTTGGAAAATAGTTTCGGACCAAGATCCACATTTCACATCGTGTTTCTGGAAAGGGTTTTAAAAGTCTCTTGTTGCGTAGGTATTTTTGAGTATGACTTTCCACCCACAGATGGACGGGCATTCGGAGTACAGAATCAAAGTGTTGGAATACATGTTAAGATCTTATGTCTTGGACTTTGGTGGTTCTTGGGAGAGGCACTTATCGTCATTTTAGTTTTCCTACAACAATAGTTTCCAGGATACAATTCAGATGGCATCGTTTGATGCACTCTATGGAAGGCTATGTAGATCTCTGTTGTGTTGGCAACAGGTTGGTGAATCTGAGTTATTGGGGCCAAGTCTCATATAGGAGACTTCAGAAGAGTTATGTTGATCAGGAAGCGGATGGCTACGGCTCCGAGTAGGCAGAAGTCGTATGCAGATTGGATGCATAAACCTCTTTAGTTTGCGATGGGTGAAAAAGTGTTCCTTCGGGTGTTGCCAAGGTTGAGTCTCCATAGGATTCGAAAGTAGGATAAGTTGGTGCTCAGGTATGTGGGACCTTTTGAGATTGTGGAGAGGATCGGACCAGTTTCTTACCGATTGGATCTTCCACAATGGTATGGTGGGATGCATGATGTGTTTCATGTGTCATAGCTTCGACGGTATCACCCTGACCCATCTCATGTGGTTGATGTTGAGGATGTGGAGCTTGAGGCTGATGCTTCTTTTGAGGAGTATCTGGTTCTTGTGGTGGATCATAGTGAAAAGGTCTTTCAAGGCAAGGTTGTGCCATTAGTGAGAGTACTATGGCAGCATGGGAATGTTCATGAAGAAACTTGTGAGTGGGAAACTGATATGTGGGCTCAGTGGCCCGAACACTTCACATCGGAGGATCAATGAGGTTTTTAAACTCGGCTCGAGGATGATCCATTATAAGGGGGGGAGGTTATAAGATCCCGGTACATGGAAGGGTGTGTCTTCAATATGTTTTGGTTAAATCCCTTGTTTCGGGCTTCAAGGGATGTTTTATAAATGTATGAGATGTATTGTGGGTGTTTCGGGGGCTCGGGGCACGAAATAAAGAGATGTTGGGCAAGGCAAGCTAGGGAACACGGCCCGCGCACGGCCAGGGAAAACCGTGCGGCCTGCCTAGGTAAATTGTGCAACCCTCCCCCTCCAGATAGTAGCATGCGCGTGATTTGTGCACGGTTTGTCAAACCGTGCAGACAAACCGTGCGGCCTCTTATCGATGGGAAAAATTAAAAAGTTACCACCACGAGATTTTAAGAACCCACTCGGTATTTCCTCTCTATTCCTCCCTCTTCACCCTAGGAACGAACCAAATCGTCCAAGAGCTCCAAGAGGTCGATATACCTCGTTTCTAAGGCGTTCATGGTGCCGTTGTATGCAGGTCGGAGGTCTGGGTAAGGCTAATCCCATCCTAGATTCTATTTTTTTTAGGGTTTGTATCTTCTCTCCCTCTTGTTCTGAATCTCTAAAACCCTATATTTTGGGTGAGTTCTAGGTTGAAGCTCAAATGGCTAGTCGGATTAGGGTCTAAGGACTCGATTGAGTGTGCGTTCAACCAGGGTTTCGAGTTAGGTGGTCTTTAAAAATTATCCCATAGTTTATGGTGGATTTATGCATGTGTGGCTTTGCTCATGGTTTCCTTTGGTGAGCTCTGATCAACCATGATGTGTTTTGGTATAAATGATTATTAAAAAGGGTAAATGGGAACACTCACAATCCCCAGGGGATGTGTTGAGAATGATTGGATCTAATTAGGGCCATCCATGGGATGTGTCGACATTTCTCGTGCTTAGAGATTGTTATTAAACAAGGAACCTTGTTGTGATAAATTTTAGAGCCCTTGACGAATGTTTTGGCATGATTGGTTGAACTTGGAATAGGAGTTAGGTGACACACCTAGACTTGGAAATAACCTAAGGGTTATTTGGAATGTGATGAATGGTTGATTCATGTAAATGATGAATGGGTTAAATGGGGGTAATATATAAACTGATTAAAGACCATAATGGGATAGGTTATGGGTCTAGTGTTGAATGCTTAGTGAGATAGGCATAAAACATGGGAATTGGGAGAATGGCCAAATGATTTGAAATGGTAATGTGTTAATGGGTTAAGGAATGATGTGAAATCCTATGTGGTTTTTCAAAGGGAAATGATATTGTGGGTTGATGATTTCTTATATATACAATCATGTGCACATGGCTTGGTAGTGTGTGGTATGACTTGAGGATCTACCCCCATGGGTCAAGTGAAGACTGATGCTCTGAATGTAATGCCCCGACCCCAGTTACCTAGAGTCGGTGCATTATTACATAACATTGGCATGATCACAAGAAATATCAAATCTCGAAAGACCGATTAGTTTGGTAGCCTTGGAAACACTAGATATATTTATAAAGTTTTACATTACATCATAAAATGAAAACTACAACAATATAGACTCCATAGTCCACACTCTTATCCCCTCATACTATCCCTGTAGGTCATTCATAAATTACTTCTTCACATCTTGGAAAAATATAACATAGAAAAGGGGTGAGCACAAATTCCCAGTAAGGATAACAATATAGCGGAAACTTTCATAAATAATAATAAACATTCAAGGCAATGTATAACTAAAACAAAAGCCTTTTAATCTGGAACATCAACATAGTATGGAAAAAATAAAATGAAATAATTCCATTTACATATTCACATGGATATTTTACTAACAGAATAATCACATGAAATATCAATAACCACTTTCATAATAATGGAATGCACAATTCCAAACAATCATAACCATATATCCAAGGCCTCGTGCCAAGACAACAAATAATATTTTTCCAAGGCCTTATGCCAAGACACTAGTTTGTCTCACGAGACCTACTGATGCATCGAGGAGCTATAGCGGGCTCCACCCGTCACTTACTATGTCCAATGCATTCCTCATATGAAAAGTTTTAAACATAACAAAAGGAGTTGTATAAAAACTAGCATACGAAATGTCAATACTTTATCCACAAACCATGAATGGTATAAAAATAGCACATCCACAATCAAACATAACTCATTCGATACAATATGGAAGAGTGTATTGTATCATATTAACCTCAATCGAGAATGATGAAGGATATTTACATAGATGAAAATAATCATCAAAACAATTAGAGTGAAATATCCCACTTTTTCTTGAAATCATTTAATAGTCACACTATTTTTCAAGAAGCCATTTAAAAATAGATTTTTGAATCAAAGTGTCCCATACCACTTTGAAACTTTTAAAAGGAGTTTTAATTTTAAAACTTTAATGTCCATATAACTAAATCCTTTAAACCATTTTTAAAACATGGACATTAATGAGAAAGATTTAGAAGAATAAGTCCTTAAAACATTTAAAAATGTTATTTTAGTTAGAGTTTCTAACAAAAAGAGAGACACTTGAATAAAAATAATTGAGGTAATCAAAACATTGTAATATCTTGAGAATAAAGGGATTCATGATATACTATGTCAAAGTACATTATATACACCACATAAAAGTGATTTGGTGTATAACAACAAATAAGTCTCAATTGAATGTAAATTGAGATGAAATCTATCATAAAGGTTGTATCCTTAGGTTAAGGATAAATCAACGACATAATTATGTGTGACAAATATAAATACTCTAAATATGATTGGATATTCAGTGTAAAAAAATCAAAGGACATTCACACATATTCTTGTAAAAACAACACCAATGAATTGGATGTTTATCTCAACAAATCGAGATTGAGTAAAAATTACTCTTATCAAGTTCATACCGATGAATTGAGAATTTATAAATGGAGTGATTATGCGTATAAAAAGTATATCCATAGAAAGGGGAGTGTAAATTATGATATAATCAAATTAATAGTGATTCCACACATAATCTGGGAGTAAAATAATCAATGAAGTATGCGTAAAGCCGAATGAGTGGAAATTGAAATTCCAAATTCCCTTATTGATTTGGTAACATAAAAAAATACACCAATGAAAGAAGGATTATGAAATTATGATGTAAATATACATGAATTAAAGTATATTACACAATGAATACAAACATGGTAAGTACACACAGCACATGTAATAAATTAGTGGTGAACAATGGAATTCTCACGGAATTAAAAGTGAGATAAGAAACCCCTTACCTTGTAATTTTCCTTGGTTGGGGGTAGGTTATCCTCCCTTATAATGGTGAAATAATTGTTATTAAATTATACAAGAATCATATACATTAATATGATATCATATATCATATTTTAACACTTCTTTGTTAATAATATTTTAATATTATTGTCGTTTCGGGTGTTAACTTACTCATTTTCTTTTATATGTTTTGTTATGTAAGCCATGTTTTTTTTGGATAGGTTGTATCTTATTCATATCCATAATTCTATTAAGACCTTAAACATTATTATTAATCTTTAAATGAGAATTATACTTCAATGGATACGATGGAGAATGAATCGCATCGCGTTCGTGGAGACAGTAGTCCGTACGTACGCACGAGCGACAATATCATTCTTTTGATGTTAAAATAGTATACAATTGAATGGTATATCATATAGACAGAATAATTATCATGTTATATTTATTATTTACAAGAATTAAACATCATTATTATACCAATTCAAATAATAATTTATTGAATGGCAATTACACCACGACGTGGAGATGGTAAGCCGTACGTACGCACGTATGGTGACATGCCATTCAAAGGATGGATAAAATACTGAATATGGTTGTACCATATTTATAATAACATCACAGTATATGGAATATACTAGAGTTATTATTTTAGAATATAAATAACAAAGAAAGAAGAAGTTGAAGACAAAAGGAACTTGAACGGCTGTGGTGAAAACATTACCTCTTCTTCGGGTTCTTCCTTTTGATTTGATCAAAAGGTCTCCTCAGGTTGGCTTTCTGATCAATCTAAGGCCTCTAGGTTGTATTTAGGGAAGTTTATAGAGTATTTGGTCAGGGTTTGGAAGATCCAAAAGGCTTTAAATGTGTGAATTAATGAGAAGGGGGAGTTCCCTTTTATAAGAGTGGTGTGGGGCACCTTTGGAAAAGCTAAAAATATTATTTTATAATAAAATAATATTCGGTTTATAATGGCTCCAAAGTAAATTATTTAAAAGTTAATGTGGGTATGGGTCGAAAAAACTCAACCAATAGAATTTATACAGGTTTTGGGAATTATATTAACCTTATCTTTAAGTATTAACTCTTAGTTAATTAGTTTTACTTTTACAATGTCTCTGTAATTTAATATTATATGGTTAATAAACCTACTATATACATCCAAGAGACCCCCAAGTGGTCCATTAATGGTACCCAAATCATTATATAAGTATTTTGGCCGACCCTTAGATTTTTAGGAATTGAATATAAATTAATAATATAATATTGTTTTTGAAAACTCTTTTATGTCAATTTTGACACTATTGGGTATTGTGTATTTGATAAATTCATAACAGCATTATTACTTCGAAAACAATTTATATAATCAATCATAATATGTCATATTAACCTATAAAATTAGTGTAATTCATAAAAATGCTGAAATTACATTTATTTTTATATTTATAATATCATTTATTTTAATATTTCATTAATTAGGTAATTACTGCATCACCATTGTGTCATAAATAAATTAAATTATATAATGTCTAAAAATTATAAATAAAATACCATTATGTAGAAAAGCTTTTTATATTTCTAATGAATATTTACAATCGAATTTATATTATGTATAACCTTATATTAAAAATGTTTTAGTAAATAAACATTGATTTTAACTCATTAAACTCTTATTTGAATTAAATAAAAATAAATGTCCTAATATAATCCAAGTGGACCTAAATGATAATATTTTATTACTAAGGTTGTTTCTGGTCGAGATACACTTGTACAATAGAATTAGGACATGTGTTAGGGTAATATTAATATCATTTTTACCCTTAATTACCCTATTTACTTTTAACCGTGGTAAATAAAAGTAAAAACATACTATTCACAAAAAAATTATTTTCATCTAATTGAACCAAATTTTACTCCTTGATATTAACCGTGTCTCTTGGATTTTCGAAATTCCACTCACAGAAGCGGTAAAGTTAAGTTTTATGAAAAATTCAGTTTTTTAACTACCACTTCGTGGTTTCACTATTCATTAAAAAAAATGAAAGTTTCCAGATAAATGCCAAAAATTTGGCCTAAGCTATATTTGATATTATGATTTCATAAATGATGTCTATTTTACCAAATTCAAAACATATCAGTTGCATTAATTAATTCAAAAATTAATTTCCATCGTCAAAACAAATAGCGTGTTTTTATGTGATAATAACTATCAAAAGATTGACACTTGTTTATGTCCGGTTTAAATGTGAAATTACATCCAATGACCAACATTTTATTAAATGGTAAAAAGATATTCTAAATATACTTTAAAACCACTCAAATTAATAATTTATCACTATTAATTATTTAGATTAAAAAATTTGTTTTTAATTAAAATGTATTAATTTTCACTATTCATCAAAATATGAAAGTTATCTGAAAAGTACCAAAATTTCACCCTAAGCTAATTTCGATATTACGAATCCAAAAATGAAGTCCATTTCAAAAGATAAAATTTATAAAATTTCAAAAAGTAGGTATTACTATTCATAACAGCTAGTTTGATTGGTTGTGGTGTGTTAGAATCTCGATGTTGCATACAATGCACGCCATTGAATTATTCAAAGGGAAACATACCGTGGAATCTTGGGGTGTTACATTCTCCCCTCCTTCAATAAATTGTGTTCTCACAATTTTTAAAATTGGACTAGGGAATGTAATAGAAAGTCCCACATCAAAAAAAGAGTCAATAAAACTATAACTTTAAAAGGAAGTAAGAGATGTATAAAGGTCAACCAAGATAAACCATAGTAGGATTCCATGTAGGAAAACATGGATATGGACAATAAAATATGTGTTATGTTCTGATGGAGAGGGATAGAAAACATGATCAGGAGAAATTTAACAATAAAAAAATCACAAACTTGTGTTGGGACAACGGTCCTTAGTCTCTCAATAGGAAAAGTAAACGGACAACATTTTTCATTTTAAGTTACACTATATAAGGACGAGGAATTAATTTATGATATTGACTAAGAACATAAAGAGATATACTTTTTAAGTAGAGTTTCATTCTTTAATAAATTTTTACCACTAAATCAATTTTTTAACAATGAGTATTCAAGAAGACTTGGTCAAAATGGAAGATCTAGAATAAACTTCTATAGAAATACATGATCCATGTAGGATAAACTATATATTTACATTGTCTTTAGAGATTAATCAAAACCATAATGGTTAGTATAATATCTGATGATCCCCCAAATTGATATTCCATTAGAGAAAAAAAACTAATCATAATTTCTAAAATTAAACCATCAATATCCCAAAGTTAAATAAATACCATTCAATAATCAATTTCCCTTAAAATCCTTCAATATAATCCAAACTAATATTGAAACAAAAAACATTGAAGAATTTGGTTATGTAGTCTTCCATGTTAAATTGTATCTCCAAATGACATCAACTACTCTTAAATTCACATACTTAAAAGTAATTAACCTAATCACATATTCTCTATTATAGGTTAATCATTTCCATAAATAACCCAAATCACTATATATCCACAATAAAAACATAGATAATAACCCACCATTACTCCTCAAAATAAATCCCATACTATTCAATTTTCATGGGGTATATAGTGTTCCCAACAAAGAGAACATCTTCAAAAATAACATTTATCACTTAATCACCAAATCATTTTCTTATACTAAGGGTATTCATTGGATAATACATAAGAACCCAAATCAAATTATTATTGATCAATAAAATAATTTTACTAAAAAAATAGTCACACTAACCAGGGACTTCACGTAGTCCAGTGGTAGGCGATAAAACCCAATCGCACTTTGGTTGTGGGTTCGATTCCCACATCTTTGTCTGACGCGACGAGTTGTCACATGGTCTGCGTGTTTTCCTTTTTCAAAAACTATATTTTATAACATTACCAAAATGAGATAAATTTTTCAAACTAACCATAACTTAATTTTAACCAGAAATGTTATCTCATACCTTGGATTTTCATCCCAAAATATAATAACATGTAATTGCCTCAAACCCAATGATCATAGAAAACCAAATGGTTATTTATAACTATATCCACAAGGGAAAAGATAAGAATTCCTCAAATATCATTCTCAAATGGAAAACTACGGGGTTATAAATATAATAGAAAATTATTCCAAAGTAATCCCATCAAAAAGAAGAACTAATACTTTTAAAAATTTATCAAACCATTTATTTCTACATAGCTTCTTCTTTGACTAAGAAAATATTCTATAGAATAGGGCATTCACTCGGGTAATCATCAAGTCCCCTACATTTACGGAAAATGACTGTAAATGGATTCTTGGGACATTTTTATTTTCTCCCATTGTACTCTTCATTTTTCTTTGGGAATTATTCACTTTATGTCCTTCTTTCCCACACATAAAGCATTTCTATGTTCTGTTGAGACACTTTCTTGGGTGTCTCCTTCCACATTTCCGGTATGATGGAAATTCAGGATTCCTTTCTCCATGGTCTCCACTGCCAGAGCTCTTATCATTCATCACCTTTCTCTTCATTGTTGAGTCCGGGAATTGGTTATTATATATATTGTTGATCATATTTTTGTAAAATTGATTTGGAATAAAGATGATATCTATTACGCCTATCAGCATTTTATTTTGTTGCTCATTTCCACCACCATTCCCACCTTGTACATCATTCTCAAAGTCACTATGACTTCCTTGGAATCCAGCCATTGAATATAACCAGAAATCATTGTGTGAGTAACAGTAGTCATAAAATCATTTAGAGATTAACATGTCACCATATTCTCAATTTGAAACACATTAGGATTAACCAAGGTCATTTACTGTCATCTTATATATATATAATAATTCAAATTGGTTTGTAAAAAAATGTAAATTATCCTAACCATATCCCCCGGGAGTGTCGTAACCAAGAGTGCAGCAAGACCCATTATCATGCACCAGTTCCCATTCGAGTCTAGCTCAAAGTGGTGTTTTTGGGTTTTACCGCTATGTACATCTATGCCAGAGCCACCTCTACCTGCTCGTATCCAGACAGGGATGTATTTCTCGGAAAACTCACAAAATCTCTACAATACCAAAATTCTTGGAAGTTATTCTATACTAATCCTCAAAGTTCATCTTAGGAATATGTTCTCTAATCAGAGTTTATCTAAATCTAGCATCCAAGGTTTGCACTAAACTTAATCTGATACCAATTGTAACGCCCCGACCCCAGTTACCCAGAGTTGGTGCATTATTACTTAACATTGGAATGATCACAGGAAAGAACAAATCTTGAAAGACCGATTAGTTTAGTAGCCTTGGAAACACTAGATATATTCATAAAGTTTTACATTACATCATAAAATGAAAACTAAAACAATATAGACTCCATAATCCACACTCTTATCCCCTCATATTATCCCTACAGGTCATTCATAAATTACTTCTTCACATCCTGGAAAAAATATAACATAGAAAAGGGGTGAGCTCAAATGCCCAATAAGGATAAAAATATAGAGGAAACTTTTATAAAGAAGAATAAACATTCAAGGCAATGTATAACTAAAACAAAAGCCTTTTAAACATGAACTTCAACATAGTATGGAAAAAATAAAATGAAATAATGACATTTACTTATTCACATGGATATTCTACTAATCAGATAATCACATGCAGTATCAATAACCACTTTCATAATAAAGGAATTCATAATGTCGGACTATCATAACCACATAGCCAAGGCCTCATGCCAAGACTACAAATAAGATTTTGACAAGGCCTTGTTTCAAGACACTAGTTTTTCTCATGAGACCTACCGATGCATCGAGGAGATATAGCGGGATCCACCCGTCACTTACTAAGTCCGATGCATTCCTCATATGAAAAGTTTTAAACATAACATAATGATTCCTATTAAAACTAGCATATGAAATGTCAATAATTTATCCACAAACCAAGAATGGTATAAAAACAGCACATCCACAGTCAAACATAACTCATTCGATACAATATCGAAGATTGTATTGTATCATATTAACCTCAATTGAGAATGACGAAGGATATGGATATAAATGAAAATAATCATCAAAACAAATAGAGTGAAATATCCCCCTTTTTCTTGAAAAAGTGGATTTAAAAGAGGTTCACCATCAAAAGGCTATAAATCGACCTTTTAAAAGGAGTTTTAATTTTAAAACATTAATGTCCATATAAATAAATACTTAAAACAATTTTTAAAACATGGACATTATTGAGCAAGATTTAAAAGAATAAGTCTTTAAAACATGTAAAAATGGTATTTTAGTTAGAGTTTCTAACCAAAAGAGAGACACTTGAATAGAAATAATTGAGGTAATCAAAACATTGTAATACCATTAGAATAAAGGGACTCATGATATACTATGTCAATGTACATTATATACACCACATAAAAGTGATTTGGTGTATAACAACAAAGAAGTCTCAATGGAATGTAAATTGAGATGAAATCTCTCATAAAGGTTGTATCCTTTGGTTAAGGATAAATCAACGAAATAATTATGTGTGAAAAATATAATTACACTAAATATGATTGGATATTCAGTGTAAAACAATCAAAGGACATTCACACATATTCTTGTAAAAACAACACCAATGAATTTGATGTTTATCTCAACAAATCGAGATTGAGTAAACATTACTCTTATCAAGTTCATACCGATGAATTGAGAATTTATAAATAGAGTTATTATGTGTATAAAAAGTATATCCACAGAAAGGGGAGTGGAAATTATGATATAATCAAATGAATAGTGATTCGACACATAATCTTGGAGTAAAATAATCAATGAAGTATGCGTAAAACCGAATGAGTGGAAATTGAAATTCCAAATTCCCTTATTGATTTGGTAACATACAAAACATACACCCCTAAAATAAGTATCATACAATTATGATTTAAATATACATGAATTAATGAATATTACATAATGAATACAAACATGGGCAATATACACACCACATGTAATAAATTAGTTGTGAACAATGGAATTCTCACGGAATTAAAAGTGAGATAAGAAACCCATTACCTTGTACTTTTCCTTGGTTGGGGGTAGGTTAACCTCCTTTATAATGGTGAAATAATTTTTATTAAATTATACAATAATCATATATATTAAAATTATATAATATATGATCTTTTAACATTTCTTTGTTAATAATATCTTAATATTGTTGTCTTTTCAGGTGTTAACTTACTCATTTTCTTTTACATGTTTTGTTATGTAAGACATGTTTGTTATGGATAGGTTGTATCTTATTAATATCCAAAATAATATTAAGTCCTTAAACATTATTATTAATATTTAAATTATAATTAGACTTGAATGGATATGATGGATAATGAATCTCATCGCGTTTGTGGAGACGGTAGTCCGTACGTACGCACAAGCGACAATATCATTATTTTGAAGTTAAAATAATATATAATTGGATGGTATATCATATAGAAAGAATAATTATCATGTTATTTATTAGTTACATAAATTACACAACATTATTATACCCATCCAAATAATAATTTATTAATTGACAATTACACCACGACGTGGAGACGGTAAGCCGTACGTACGCACGTATGGTGACATGCCATTCAAAGGATGGATAGAATACTGAATATGGTTTTACCATATTAATAATAAAATAATAGTATATAGAATATACTGGAGTTATTATTTTAGAATAGAAATGACAAAAAAAGAAGATGTTGAAGAAGAAAGGAACTTGAAAGAGGGTGGTGAAAACATTACCTCTTCTTCGGGTTCTTCCTTTTGATTTGATCAAAAGGGCTCCTTAGGCTGGATTTCTGATCAAAATAATGCCTCTAGGTTATATTGAGGGACGTTTATAGAGTATTTGGTCAGGTTTTGTCCGATCCAAAAGGCTTTCAATGTGTGAATTAGTGATAAGGGGGAGTTCCCATTTATAAGAGGGGTGAGGGGCACCTTTGGAAAAGATAAAAATATTATTTTATAATAAATTCATATTCAGTTTATAATGGCTCCCAAGTGTATTATTTAAATTTTAAGGTGGCTATGGGTCGAAAACCACTCAAACTATAGTATTTAGATAGGTTTGGGTCATTATAGTAACCTTATCTTTAAGTATTAACTCTTAGTTAATTAGTTTCACTTTTACAATGTCTCTTTGTATTTTTATATTATGTGGTCAATAAACATACTATATACATCCAAAAGACCCCCAAGTGGTCCATTAATGATACACCTATCATAAAATAAGTCTCTTGGCCGAACATTAGATTTTTAAGAATTTAATATAAATTAATAATATAATATTTGTTTTAAAAACTCTTTTATTTCAATGTTGACACTATTGGGTATTTTGTTTTTGATAAATTCATAACAACATTATTACTTCGAAAAAAATTTATATAATAAATTATAATATGTCATATTAACCTAGAGAATTAGTATAATTCATAAAAAGTCACAAAGTACATTTATTTTGAAATTTATAATATCAATTATTTTAATATTTCATTAATTAGTTAATTAATGCATCACCATTGTGTCATAAATAAATTAAATTATTTAATGTCTAAAAATTATAAATAAAATACCATTATGTAGGAAATCGTTTTATATTTCTAATTAATATTTAAAATCTAATTTATATTATGTATAACCCTATATTAAAAATGTTTTAGTAAATAAACTATGATTTTAACTCTTTAAACACTTCTTTGAATTAAATAATAATAAATGTCCTAGTCTAATCCAAGTGGACCTAAATGATAATATTTTATTCCTAAGGTTGTTTTTGGTCTAGATACACTTGTACAATAGAATTATGACATGTGTTAGGGTAATAGTAATATCATTTTTACCCTTAATTACTCTATTTACTTTTAACCGTGGTAAATAAAAGTAAAAAAGTTACTATTCACCAAAAAATATTTTCATCTCATTGAACCAAATTTTACTCCTTGATATTAACCGTGTCTCTCAGATTTTCAAAATTCCACTCACAGAAGTGGTAAAATTATGTTTTATGAAAAATTCAGTTTTTAACTACCAATTAGTAGTTTAACTATTCATAAAAAAATGAAAGTTTCCAGAAAAATACCAACAATTAGGCCTAAGATATATTTGATATTATGAATTCAAAAATGATTTCTATTTTACCAAATTCAAAACATTTTAGTTGTATTAATTAATTAAAAAATTAATTCTCATCGTCAAAACAAATAGCATGTTTTTTAGAGATAATAACTATCAAAAGATTGACACTTGTTTATGTCTGGTTTAAATGTGAAATTACATCCAATGACAAAAATTGTATTAAATGGTAAAAATATATTCTAAATATACTTTAAAACCACTAAAATTAATAATTTATCACTATTAATTATTTCGATTAAAAAAGTTGTTTTTAATTAAAATTTAGTAATTTTCACTATTCATCAAAATATGAAAGTTATCTGAAAAGTACCAAAATTTCACTCTAAGATAATTTCGATATAAAAAATCCAAAAATGAAGTCCATTTCAAAAGATAAAATTTATAAAATTTCAAAAATTAGGTATTACTATTCATACCGACTAGTTTGATTGGTTGTGGCGTGTTAAAATCTCATAGTTGTGTACAATGCACGTGATTGCATTATTCAAAGGGAAACGTACCGTGGAGTCTTGGGGTGTTACACTGAACTCCACCATAAATTCACGGGTTAGTAATGGGGAGTGATGATCTATTCTCCTTACCGTTGCATCCACCAGGACTAAGGCTTTGAAGTTAGGATATGGTTACTATGAGGGGGTTGATCTTAGTGAGATAGGATAATGATGTGTTTACCCTCTTGCATGTGAATTTTGGCCTTAGAAGAATGTAACATAATGTATGTGATTAATCCATGGGAATGTGATGAAGTGGTAAGTGATGATAATTGTTGTAAAATTAGTGGTAATGGAAGTGGTAATGGCTTTGACTCTGAACAGGTTAATGGAGCATAAATAATTACTTGGTAATTTTTATTTATATTCCTTTTTCATGCACTGCCTGTTCGTACTGGATATTTTGTAGACACCATTGGTGGTGGCCTACTGAGTTGTACTCACACCCTGCTCGGGCCGCCATTGGGTACCCGAGCAGACTTCATGTTTACAGGTCAGAAGAAGGGAAATGGTCCTTCATAGATAGCTGAGTAGACAGGGGTAGCACTTGGTGAGGATCCAGGCTTGGTGTCGGGACCATTTTGGGGATTTTGGCCATTGTCTTTATTTTGGGATTTTTTTTTCAATTTTTCACTTTTAGTAGAACATGAAATATTTATTGTTGGAAATGGTTGTTATACATGTTCCTCGTTTATTGATTATTGTTTTCGCTGTTAGATTATTTATGTTGTGTCTTACTCTGATAAAAAGGGGGTATAGTCTCCCCACTTGACCACATATACCCCCACTGCTAGTCGGCAGCCTTTGGCGTACGGGGAGGCGCGCTTAAGGTTTTGTAACTACCCGGCTCGGAGCACCGGTTTAGTGGCATCCGGGTCGGGGATGTTACTCAGATCAATCCTAAAATCAAAATTCATTGATTCTATAGTCTAAGAATGATAAATGTGTTGATGAGTATCAGGATTGTAGATCTCAATAATAAAATGACATAATATTTTTAAAAGTTAAATTATTTAGTCATTTATTTAACATGATATCAATGAATGTTCTAGTAGGTCTATATTCTCTAAGTATCACTAATGAAATATTATATAATATAATAGGGAATTTTTTCTCCATAATCATCTTAGGAATGAGAATATCCTAACGGTCAACAAGGTTATGGAATAAAAATTGATAATCATTTTATTCATTGTAGATTTTTGAAGTCAAAATCAAGAAAAGAAATCATAACAGAAATAAATTTTCATGAAATTCCATATTGAAGTATGAATGTGACTCTAAAAATTTACATTTTATTTTTATCATTTATGGGAATGATATTTAAAACCATGAAATCATGTACAATTATTTTTCTAAATGTATAATGTTTGCTAGATCCATGAGTAGAAGATAGTTAAATCAAGAATTTACAGGAGAATCTAATTCCTGAAGAATATGTAGTAATTCAGATTATTAATAAAAAATTATATTAGAAAAACTATGGATGTAAAAATATAAACATATAAAAAATTAATCTTTTCTATAAATCATATCCATTTTCATTTATTTTTCTTACTTCTTTTTTAATTAAATCTTTTAATTCCTTCATTGGTCCAAAAAAATCAAAATCAATCATGTGAATATAATCTATTCGAGAAATATAGCTAAAAATAATAATCGAATCAACCATGTGGATAGTTTTTTAAATAATATAATAAAATAAAACTAAGTCCTAGACTGTAATTTTCAAATTTTGGTTGCCTCTTGGTAGCATTTATTTAAGCTATATAACTAGAACAGTTAACCTCATTATCTAATCATAACATAATATAGAGCTACTCATATAGGATTTATCCACATATGAAACTACTATTCAAGTCAGGAATTTCTTACCTAACCCTTACATTGGTCCTTCCTAACTGATACTAATATTGGGATATATATTTAGGGTAAATTTTAAAAAAATACAAGGAAATAAAAATATAAAAATATTTTGAGGTTCACTAGGTCTACTAATAAATATTCCTTTGATTTAGTAGGTTCACATTTTGGAATTAAATCTTGTGTTAAATCCATCTTTTTATACTAATCTTCATGAAATATTAGGAGGGACACCCATTCTTCATTTGTCTCTAAATTGCTAGTGAGGTCAATGAATGTTTGTTCACTGACCCTTTCCTTCACTATTTATTATTCCTTATTAAATTCAGTGGCTTTCACTTATTAACCTCCCACTCTCTCTTCCCCTTGAAAATCCAATCAATGATTTCGATCATGTTTATTTCTTTTTCTTCTTCTTCATACAATTGTAATAGTTAATTTAATTATTCCTCTCTATTTTTAATGTGTAGAAGGTATTCCTATGGTTTCAATTGTTCTTCTTCATAATACAGTAGTTCATCAATTTTAGAAATTTTAACACACACCAAACACCCTTCTTTTATATCCTCTTCCATATTTTCTTCTTATTATTTTCAAATAATTTTAATTTCCCCAACTTCATTCCCTTCTAACTTTTCAATCCTTTAGTTCCTTTCACTATAAAAAATGTATATAATTTATAGGGGAATTTAAATTTTATTTAATTTGAGAAAGGTAAGTAGTCATTTCCCTTTATTCATTTAGTTATGGCACGTTTTCTTCCACCCCCTTACACAATAATGTAATCTACTTTTTGATAAATTTTTAAAGAATTTTATCTTATTTTTTATCAGGAGATTATGGGATGTAAATGTTTCATTTTATATATTTCTCTTGAGGTTTCTTTGTATCATCAAATTTGACTTCTTCAACTGCCTAATATTATTCATCTTCAAAACAACCTATATCTTCATTATACACTATTGTTATGATTTTAAAAAGATATTTTAAATTAATTTTTTTTTTGAGATAGGATTTTTGATATTTCCATATATTTTATGATCTCAACCTTATTATAATCCATCATTTTATCCATAAAATAAACATACTATATGAGTAATCTTGTTATTCTTTCCTCTGGGTTCAGATTATAAAAAGATCCATCATAGTAGTCTTGAATATTGGGGTCTCTGTAGAAGGGATGCTAATATATTCCAGTCCATCATTGATGTTGTAATCCATCATATTCTAATAAATAAAAATAATCCCATAAAGTTTCATGAAATTTCTAACCTTTTGAATTAAATTTTTCCCATGTGGTTGGGTAGTTTTGTAATGACCGATACATTTTGAAAGAAAATTGTTTTTTTAAATTTTTATTATATTATATTTTACACCATAAAATATATCTACTTAATAATGAATTAAATATAAAGGTAAATTTGACCATCTTTATTTAACCATTATATGAACATTTGTCAATTATGACCATTTTTCAATATGATAGTTGGGAACTATAATCTTTATAATAATTTTAATGTTATAATTATTGTTTATAAGTAATATTTGAAAAAGGATAATTGATACAGAAAAAAAGAGTAAATTTCCTCAACTAGAACATTAATGTTGTTTGAAACCCGCATTTCAGAACTCAAGACATTAGTATTATCCCTAGGGTTCTCTCCTGACAAATCCTAATCTGAGCATCAAAATGTGACGCTAGAATAAAATTTCATTTGGGAGATGTTCAAGTTACTGGAGATTACCACCTGGCCAATGTCAGATGAGGAACATCATAAATCTACACCATTGTACAACTTACCCTTATTTTGTAAATGGGTGTTGTAAGGGGTTACATATCCTATCTTTATGTACATAAAATTTAATTCCATTGTATAGATGAAATTTTCCTTCAATCAATTCGATTTTAAAAATAAATTTTCCACTTAAAATTAATACGGAATTTTGTAAATTTATTTTTCAGAAAGAATCTATACATTACGAAAAATATATTAATATTTATAATAAACTAATATATTATGAATAGTACTTATTTAAATTAAATATTTTGATAAAATACTCTAATTTAAATATTATTGATAATTTTATTTGAAGTGTCATAAATTGTACTATGTATTTTCAATCTACTATTATTTTTTAATGGACTTTTATATTAAAATGGTATAATTATCATATTTAGAGAATTAATCTGATACCATAAATATAAATTCTGAAATCATAACACCAAAATTAGGATTTGGTGTATTTATCATAATTTTCTAAAATACATTATTTTTTCATGAATAGTAACAAAATGATTGAGTTTTTATGTATGTATAATGGATTCATAATTATGTAATAATTATTAAATATATAATTAACCATAATCCATGACCTAATATATTTAATTTCACTAATATCATGTATTTTAATTTATTTTAATCAATTTTGAAACCTATAATTTTCTTTCTAGAGTCTAAAATGGAAACATTAACATGAAAACATAATTTTTGTGAAACAATTAATTTTCCATTCCAAAATAGGTAATATAAAAATATTACAGACTCATGTAGATCAAAATGACATAATATACAACCCAAGTTCCCAAAAACACGGGAAAATACCCTGGTAATGCTCATGGTTTTTCTTTCTCCACTACCTTGGTTTCTAATGCCTATATTTCTAAATTAATAAACAAATCCACCACTTTTTCTATAAATACCCACCATTTATACATTTCCATTCACTCCCAATACATACATCAGGAATCTTTGGTATTATTACCTCCCAATTAGTCCTCCCAATGTGTACTCAAACCTCCATGGTCCCAATACTCATGTTTTAGGAAAAACACATCAAGGTAAGGGAAATCACCACTTAACTTTTCAGTTCAACTTTATTCTTTATGTGGCATGTCTTCAAATTTACATATGAATTTATTTCATCCACTCTATTTTTTCATTTACAGAAATAAGAGTATTTTATGATTTAGAGACCCTATTTCAGTATGGAATCCCTCCTTTTTATTACACAAAGTATCATTACATTTCACAAAAATAGGATCCTTAAATGTTTAGTGTTTGGGAAATTAGGTAAATAGTACATAAAAACATAAAATATTATTATATTCCACTAGAAATGGGTTTTCATGGATCATTATATGAATATTTATTTCAACTCATAACTGAGGTACATAAATCAAAGGAAAGGGTGACCTTATATCCCTTTAAGAAATTTATGGGAAATAATTTACAAGTGATCATGAGAGTTATCAATAAACACTTGATAAATATCATAAAGGCATTAGCGATATAAAATTTTGTATATCATAAAAAAATAAAATGATTCATAACATGGAAATGTTGCTACAACATTTCGTTGAGTCATTCATAAGAATATCACCATGTTTTATCACCAAGGTTTTATAAAAATTTCTAAGGATATTCACCAAGGTATCATACATCTTATAATATCTAGACATTATTTTATTTACCCAATTCATTGGATTGATATCAAGGCACACCCTTCATATGTCTTAATTATTGTGAGCTATAAACATGATAACAAAACATTTCATAAATAACCCTTTACCTAATGGATTGGAGCCCTATCTGGGTGTAATCTTAATATTTCATAATTAAGGTGATATAGAATTATCATAATAATAAATTTCATAAATAACCAGTACATAATAAAAGAGATAGATTTCATTTCAAAAATCATGGTGTTTTAGAATGTGCTTTAAAACCATATCATATTTTCATTTCAAACCCCTAGAAACAGAAGGTGGGATTCATGTATGTTAATCAAAAAATTAAATAGACTAATTTTAAATCTATGTTAATACCCATGGAGAAGAAATTGGTTTGGTTATTCACAAAATAAAATAAATGAATATCTTGATTAAAAGAGGGAAATTTTTAGATGAAAATAAGGTTACATAACAGGTATGAAATGTGGTTTTAGAAAACATTTAAATGAGAGGGAACATGGGTATCCCATTAATATAATACTATTAATATAGTAATGGGATAGATAAAAATGTATATAAGAACATAGTATGTAATTTTGAAAGACATACCACATAAAAATTAAATTGAAAGGAAAAGAGTAGTTGAGATTTCCCTTACCTTGATGAGTGGCTCCTAAAACTCGATTATCAGGACACTAGGGTATTGAGGAATCATTAAGAGGACTCTTTGGGAGGTAATACTATCATATAATTGTGTAGGATGAGTTTTTAATGAAAATAAATTATGAAATGGGTTTTTATTTATTTCTAAATTGTCAAAGTCTTTTATTAGTTTCTAAGGACACCTAAATAGTGGTATTTGCAATAGCATGGGCTTTTCCAGGGTATTTTCCCACTGTATTGGCCATTTGGTACACCTATTATCATATTTTAATTCAAAATATCTGTCCAAAAATTTATAGTACATATTACATGATAATGAATGTCATTAAACATACAGAGAACTCAAAACTGTATTTTTTACTATTCACCAAAAAACAACATATTTTATAAGATTATCATTAATTAAACTTAACCTAATATAAACATTAAAAATTGAAAATAACATTTATTTTATTATAATAATTCACTAAATATGAAATATTTACATTTTAAATACAAAAATTATAATTATTAGAAATAATAGAGGACATAAAATACATAATAAAATTATAGATAGTTGAAAAAATAGAATTATTTTACAATTTGTAATTAAAAAAGGAGTGGTTTTATAAAAGATTCATTATTAAAAAATATTGTTAAAAATAACATAGTTTAATATAATAATTTATATCTTTTTTAATAGTACAAATTTTACTCAAAAAATAAATTTATCAAATTCCACTCAATTTTTACGAAAGACTATTCATCAAATTGAAATAATGAAATGAAAATTGTATTAAAATAATGAAAATATATTATAAGTGACTATGGTCTTGAAGAATAAACCCTAATAACACCTGCATATGACATATGTGTATTGTTTTTTATGGTTATACACTCATCGGGTGGCTCAGATAACATCGCTTGAGTTAAAATCTCTACAAACACGAGCATCCTTTATTGGTGATTTTGTTCGAGCATAACATGTTTAACTTGACATGGTCATGGTCCAAATAAAATCCCAATGACGCTACCTCTATCCCATGCTCTGAAAAATGGCCTTCGTATGACACAATTCTTACTCGATGAGGCCATCAAATCATGTTTGTACATTAATTAACCATTATCATATCTATTTATAAAAAAAATCATAACATTAATAGTCTAGTTTCTGATAAACATATTGACCAATGATCATAATTTACCAGCATTCATATGACAGTCAAAACCTGATGACAACATTAAAATATTATTACATCATTATTAATCAGATATATATTTTTAATAATATATATAACACACTTTTTGAATTAAATATTATTCATAATGTTTTGGTCATTAGATTCTCCCCTATAAAGAAATATCATCCCCAAAATTTCATCTCATTCCCTCTATTGGTAATACGTGAGGTAATTTCTTCCTCATTGTCTCATATGGTTCCCACATCACGTCTTTATATTTTTTGTTCCTCCACAACACATTAATGAGATGGGTAATTATATTTAAAAAAACCTTGTCTCTATGGTACAAGATCTCTGCCAGCTCCTCTTTATAAGAGAGGTTATGTTAAAGTTGTACCACCTCAGTATTTAGAATATGATAAGGGTCAGGTATGTAATTCCACAAGAGAGATGCATTAAAAATATCATGATCTTGTGCTGTATTTACAGGAACTGAAAGCTCATAGGACACTGATCATATGCGATCAAAGATTTTATAGGGACCATGTACCTAGGGATGATCTTCCCTTTCATCCCAAACCTCATGAATCTCCTATAAGGTGAAATATGAAGTAATACATTATCACCAACATCAAACTCCAATTCCCTTCGATGGATGTCAACATTACTCTTCTATCAACTCTGCATATCCCTTATGTGTGGTTGGATGACACAAACCTTTTCTTTCATATATTGCACAAGATAACGCACATGAATATTTCTATCAGTAGATTCATCCCAACATGATGGATTTGTACATCTTTCCACATATAGAGCTTTAAAGGGATCCATTTGAATTCTAGATTGGAAGTTATTGATGTACGAGAACTCAACTAATGTGAGATGATGATCACACCCACCGTTAAATTCTATTAAGAATGTTCTCGACATGTCCTTGAGTGTATGAATTGTAGTGACCCCAAACTTGACATACATGGACATTACATTACTTTTTCGGAATAATTAATACATAACAAAAAACAACACTCAAGGATCGTAATAGTTTAGTGTCTTTGTAAACTCGGAACAAAATCATCTAATCATTGTGAAAGATCTTCAACATCTCCCATAAAGATCTTCCCCTTTGGTTTTCTTACCTAAATCATTTCTTTATATCCTTGGGAAAATAAAACATATAAAGGGTGAGATCAAATTCTCAGTAAGGGTAAACATGGAGAGAATAAAACAAACCATATACATTTGAACATAAAAACATGAACATAATGTTTAAACATCAAAATCATGAGCAATGACATAAAAATAGCAGTACATAAGGCATAGAGACATCAATCATGATAGAATAGCATGGAAAAAACATGTAATTGTGGAATCCATTAATCACATGATATTAGTTACATAGTATCCAAGGCATTTCTTCCAATACCATCTTAGTGGACAATGTCCCTTTCGGAATCGAGTTCACTCCTCGTTCCAGTCCTGTATTACTGAATTGAATTAACTTACCGTTCCAGCAATGTCTATCTCATGAGATATAAATCTTTACCCAACACATTGGAGGGAGATATATGTCCCACCCATCTCATAATGAAATCATTCTTACTTGTGCCACAACATAAACATAATCCATGCATCATAACCCAAAGAATAAAAATGGGTTTCATAAAAATCATCCCATCATAACATAATCCATATAAAAAATGCATATAATTTCATCATAAGAAAAGTTGAACCATGTAAATAATAGAGAAATTATAATTGAAACATACACATATGAAATAATTTCATCTTAGATGGAAATTGGTTTTGATAAAACACTTAAAATTAATTATTGAGGAAAATATCCTTTCTTCTTCAAAATCATTTTCTTTTCACAAAATTTCATGCAATTTTAAAAGAAAATGATTTTTTTTTTAAAATAGTCAATAAATCTTGTAGAGAAATCTTCATGAAAATAAGGTGTTATAAAATTGTAAAAATCTATTCATGCATTATAAGTTAAAATACATTCTTCTCGTGCTTTTGCCGGAAAAGTCAAAAAGTACCTCGTGTGGTAAAGAAAAGAAAGATTTCTTAAATACCATGTAGTAAATGTCAAAAAATGGGTAAAAAGGACTTTAAACATACATGAAACCATTTTTAAAAAACAGGGACATGGATGATAAATAAAACCCCAGTAAATACTTACGAATAGTCAATCTCGGATAAAAATGAGATTGGAAAAGTTATCCCTTACCTTAGGTCTGATATGCTTCGTACGTATCTGAACCTCCTGTATAATAATTTAAATAATGTCATTGACTTATTACAGAATCATATTCATTGTTATGATATCATATATGGTTCAATTATGACTTTATATTACCCATTATTCTGTAAATTCAATGTTAATGCATCGTTTTGGGTAAAATCTTTTTATTTATCGTACGTGTTTGGACTTGTTGTTAATGATATTATTATTACTTATATAATTATTTAATTATTTCCAGAATTTAAATAATTATTTATATATCATATATATTCAGTATATATATATATATATATAATAGATAGATAAATGAAATGAAATACACCGTTCAGGGAGATGATAGGCCGTACGTACGCATGAACGCTGTTTTATTTTCCTTATTGATTTGAATGGAAGTATGTAGATGAAATATATATATATATATACATAAATCAAGTACCTATATCATGTCATATATTTCATTATTATTCATTATATATACTTTATAATCATTCTTGAGTGGTGAACATTGAGAATGAATCTCATCGCACTGTGGAGACGATAATCCGTACGTACGCAAGAGCGATGATATCGATCCCATAATTATTTAATTGAATTGTAGGGGATGATATAATATCTCAGAATCAGTAAGATGTTATAATTACTATATATAGTTATTCTTTACAACATTATACCCATCCATGTAAGGTGGTGGTGTAAAAACAGATTACACCATGACGTGGAGGTGGTATTCCTTACGTACGTACGCGCGGTGATTTTGTTTTTTGTATGATGGATAAAAGTTTAAATAGGGTTGTTTCATATTTATAATAACATATAAGTATATTAGTGATACTGATGTTATTAATTTATGATGAAAAAAATAAATAAGAAGAAGTTGAAAAAGAAAGAAACTTGAAAGAAGCGGCAGAAGAGATTACCTCTTCTTCGACACACATCTTTTAAGCTTCTTCTTATGGCACTATAGTTGGTATTTTGAGAATACCATAACCTCTATGATAAAACTAGAGAGTTTTAGGAGAGTAATTTTCAGGGGTTTTCTGAGCTTCAAGGCTCAAAAGGGTGTGAAGAGAAGAGGGAAGGGGTCCCCTCTTTATAAGGGAGGAGAGGGACACCTTTGGAAAAACTAAAAATATTATTTTATAATAAAGTCATATTCGGTTTATAATAGCTCCAAATTGATTTATTTTGAAGTTAAAGTTGTCATGGGTCGAAATACTCTCAACCAATATGTTTTAGTGAAGTTTAGGTTACTATTTGAACCTTATCATTTAGATTTAACTCTAAGTTAAATAATTTAACTTTTACCGTGTCTTATTGTTTTCTTACACTATATGGTTAATGAACATACTATAACACGCCAAAAGAACCCCAAGTGCTTCATTAGTAATATATATACCTTTATCTATGTCATTTTGATGATCTTTAGATTTTTAGGAATATAATAACAATTAATAATATAATATTTGTTTTAAAAACTATTTTATGTCAATTTTGACATTATTTGGTAATTGATTTTTATGAAAATTATAACAACATTATTAGTTCGATAAAAGTTAATTGAATCAATAATAACATGTCATATTAACCTATAAAACAAGTTTAATTCATAAAAAAATCAAATTACATTTATTTGGGTATTTATAACAACAATTATGTTAATATTTCATTAATAAGGTAATTACTTCATCATCATTGTGTCATAAATAAATTAAATTATTTAATGTCTAAAAATTATAAATAAAATACCATTATGTAGAAAATCTTTTTATATTTTTAATTAATATTTATAATCGTATTTATCTTATGTATAACCCTATATTAAAAATGAGTTATTTATTAAACATTAATTTTAACTATTTTAACCCTTCTTAAAATGAATTAATAATAAATGTACTAATCTAATCCAAGTGGACCTAAATGGTCATATTTTATTCCTAAGGTTGTTTTTGGTCAAATTACACTTATGCAATAGAATTAAGACATGTTTTAGGGTAATAATAATTTCATTTATACCCTTAATTGCACTATGTACTTTTAACCGTGGTAAATAAAAGTAAAAAAGTTACTATTCACCAAAAAAAAAATTTATCCTATTGAACCACATTTTACTCCTTGATATTAACTGTGTCTCTAGGATTTTTTATATTTCACTCTTAGAAGCGGTAAAATTAAGTTTTATATAAATTTTAAAATTCTTCTAGGAGGTGGGTAAAAGACGGTGAAAAGTTCAATAAAATTTTTATGTATCTAAAATTATAATAAAATTACTCCAATGAATTAAATTGAAATTATATAGGAATTATATATCAATTTTTACCTAAAATAAATTTTTTAAAAAGTAATTATTTAAATAAAAAATTCGGTTTTAAACTATAACTCGGTGTTTTTCACTATTCATCAAAAATTGAAAGTTTTCATAAAAATACAAAAAATTCACCCAAGGCTAGTTTTGAAATTCTGAATCCAAAAATGAAGTCCATTTTGAAGGAAAAAATTTATAAAATTTTAAAACGTGGGTATTATTATTCTTAATGGATAGTTTATATAACATATCGTTGTTTAGTGAAACCTGATATTGAGTACAACACGCGCTATCAAGGAAGGTCGTGATTGCGTGTAATGCAATCCAATTCAGGGTTGCGTGTAGTTCAAGATTTCTTTTTTGTTGTGTATAATAAAATCCAACCATATTTCATTTATACATTTAATATATATATATATATATACACACACACTCAATGTTGCGTAGAATAACTTCTATCAAACGAAATTGAAATTTTGTGTAACACGATCCTAGAATAGTGTTGCATATACTGCAAGCTATTACGGTGTTGTGTATAGCACACGATAATCTTAGTGTAGCATACACTATAATACATAAAATAAATTAAAAAGAATACTTATCATAAAATCTCAGGGTGTTACACTCTACCCCACTTAAAATGAATTTCGCCCTCGAAATTCATCGGGGTTATAAATGGATTACTACTTGAATGTTTCTTTTATAGAAACCCACATTGTAAAAATTAACACTAAAACTTAATTTTAAAAAGTAAAGTATGAAACATAACGGTTACCCAAATTAACTCATCACATGGTTTCCACATAGGAGAACATAGGTGAAAATATGGATATGGAAGGGAAATCTAACCATCATGTTCTGATGGGGAGTGGTAGTGGACATGTCTATGAAGAAGCCAACAATCACAAATCCATAAATTTGTGATGATTTAATGTACCATCTAATTCATCGGATATACGGACACTAGGAAAACATTTTTTTGTTTTCAAGATCATTTCCCTAAATTTGAAGAATTGTTGAATTAAAAAAAATATTTACTTGATTTTGGTACAATCTTACTGTTGTTTGTGCCTTGAACAATTTCCACATAATCTCTTAAATAAATGAAGTTGAATTTGTCTTTCGTGAAGTGTTAGTAGATCATGCGATAGAATGATAGGTCATTCCATCTGTCTCAAGGATAGCAAAAGTTATTAAATATACATAAGTCCATCTATAGTGAGATTGGACTTATACTTCATATATCATACCGCTTAATATATTAAAACTAGTTTTTACTAACCAGGGACTTCCTGTAGGATAGTGGTAGGTGATAAAGTCATGTCGCACTTTGGTTGTGGGATCAATTCCCACAGCCCTGTCCGACGCGATGGGTTGTTTCCCGTCCTACTGGTTGTCCTTTTTCTAAAACTACATTTTTTTAACATTACAGAAATTATATCAAAAAAAAGTTCTATCCTTAAACAATACTATCTTATGTCTAACTTAATTCATTATAATTTTTAGTCTTATCTAAAATACTTCGATCCAAGCTCATATTATAAATAAAATTATTACTGGAACAGTCACATAATAATCAAGTTAATACCATCATTTATCCCCTATTTATCATAAGATATATCTTTTTGATCGCATTTAAAACATGTGAATACCTTAATCATGTATTCTCTTGAAACATAAATTATCATAGAACCATTGTGAAAACATGAATACTATCAAAAGGTAACTCTTTCCAAATACTAAAATCCCAAAAATTCTATATACTCAAACCATGATATCACTTTTTCCTTATATCAGTCATGACCTCATTAATACTATCAAAAATTTCATTATCTAATAATCCCTTATTTATGTGCATATTAGGTGTTTTCCAAAAATATCTGAATAACCTTTCAGGGTTACCAGTACTATTCAACATATACTTTCCTGAAAATAAGGAAAAAAATAGTGTAACAATCCTTAGATGTTTCATTATTCCATAATACCATGAGATTACTTATACAACATTACTCTTGATAAACATGTAATCATTACTCTACCTTCTTAAACCATTTACCTATCTTGAACAATTATTTCATCTCACATATCATTTGTAGTCTCTTCATCATCATCAACAAAAATAATACCCATACGACCATGCTGATTCTCTTCATGAGACATTCTCTTAGGACATTGGTTTGCATAATGCTCGTACATTGCACATTTAAAACATTTAATCATTTTTGATATCATAGCAATACCATTATCCTTGTCAATGGTGTTAAATGAAACTTTTTCCTCTGCACTTACTGGCTTTGTGTCCTTCCTTTCCACACCCAACGAATCTACCAGTTTCTTTGAAACATTCTCCTTGATGACACTTCCCACATGATTTACTTGAGAGAAATTTACCTTTCTTTCCTCCATGTTCATCATGAAACTCCATTTTTCTCTTATAGATGAGTCGGGATACTTACCAAAGTTGTGATTATTGATCATATTGTGAAATTGATGATTAGCCATAATAATGATGTTTTGACATCCAAATCCCATTTCATTTGGTTGGTCATGAAGAATATCATTCCATTGTCCATAATATCCTCCATTATCGTGAATCTTCTGGTTTCCAGCCATTTTCTAAAACCCAAAAAGAACATTATGAGAGGCAAAAATAATGCTAGGAAAAAAACATAATGAAGGGGGAGTTCATTCAATATTTAACATCTTAGGTTTAATTCTAAGATCGTTACCGTAATTCTAGGACTATAACATATACGTATACTTAATCATAGGGACATCCCTAGACATACCGTAGAAATATCTCTAGGGATCTCACTAAAGTTCTCGCATCCTAGTTTCCAAAGGTTGAGTAAACCATTCCTTTGATACCAACTGTAGAGAACCCAAACTTGACATACATGGACATTACATTACTTTTTTGGAATACTAAATACATAACAAAAACCAACACTCAAGGATCGTAATAGTTTAGTGTCTTTGGAAACTCGAAACAAAATCATCTAATCATTGTGAAAGGTCTTCAAAATCTCCCATAAATATCTTCCCCTTTGGTTTTCTTACCTAAAACTTTTCTTTATATCCTTGGGAAATGAAAACCTATATAGGGTGAGCACAAATTCTCAATAAGGGTAAGCATGGAAAGAATAAAACAAACCATATAAATTTGAACTTAAAAGCATGAACATAATGATTAAACATCAAAATCATGACCAATGACATAAAACATTGCAGTACATAAGGCATAGATACATCAATCATGATAAAATTTCCTGCGAATAAAACATTTAATTGTGGAAACCATTAAGCACATGATATTATTTACATAGTAGCCAATGTATTGCTGCCAAGACCATCTTAGTGGAAAAAGTCCCTTTCTGAATCGAGTTCACTCCTCATTCCAGTCCTGTATTACTGAACTAGATTAACTTACTGTTCCATCCATGTCTATATAACGAGATATAAATCTTTAACCAATTAATTGGATAGATATATAGTTCCCACCCATCTCATAATGAAATCATTCCTACTTGTGCCACAACATAAACATAAACCATTCATCATAACCCAAAGAATAAAAATGGGTTTCATAAACATCATCCCATCATTACATAATCTACATAAAACAAATGGATATCATTTCATCATAAGAAAAGTGGAACCATGTAAATCATAGAGATATTATACTTGAAATATACACATATTAAATAATTTCATCTTAGATAAAAATTGGATTTGATAAAACACTTGAAATGAATTCTTGAGAAAAATATCATTTCTTCTTCAAAATCATTTTCTTTTCACAAAATTTCATTCAATATTAAAAGAAAAGGATTTTGTTGAAAATATTCAATAAATATTGTAGAGAAATATTCATGAAAATAAGGCATTATAAAACTATAAAAATCCGTTCGTGCTGTATAAGTTAAAAAATATTCTTCTCATACTTTTTCCGGAAAGGTAAAAATGTTCCTCGTATGGTAAAGAAAAGAAATATTCCTTACATAACTTGTAGTAAAAGTAAAAAAATGGGTAAAAAGGACTTTAAAATTTAATGAAACCATTTTTAGAAAATATGGGCATGGATGAAAAATATTACCCCATTAAATACTTACGAATAGAAAATTTTGGATAAAAACAAGATTTGAAAAGTTATTCCTTACCTTAAGTCTGATATGCTTTGTACGTATCCGAACCTCCTGTATAATGATTTAAATAATGTCATTGACTTATTAAAGAATAATATTAATTGTTATGATATCATATATGGTTCACTTATGACTTTATATTACCCATTCTTTTATAAATTTTGTGTTAAAGCAGCGTTTTGGGTGAAATCATTTTATTTATCGTACTTGTTTGGACTTGTTGTTAATGATATTATTATTATTTATATCATTATTTAATTACTTCCAGAATTTAAATAATGATTTATATATCATATATATTCATTATATATATATAATACATAGATAAATGAAATGAAATACACCGGTCATTGAGATGATAAGACGTACGTACGCATGAACACAGTTTTATTTTCCTTATTGACTTGAATGGAAGTATGTAGATGACACACAAACACACAGATATATATACATATAAATAAAGTAGCTTTATCATGTCATATATTTCATTATTATTCATTATATATACTTTATAATCATTCATGAGTGGTTAACATGGAGAATGAATCTCATCACGCTGTGGAGACGGTAATCCGTACGTACGCACGAGCGATGATACCGTTCCCATAATTATTGAATTGAAATGGAGTGGATTATATAATATATCAAAATAATTATGATGTTATAATAACTATATATAGTTATTATTTACACCATTATACTCATCCAAGTAAGGTGGTGGTGGAAAAACAGATTACACCACTGCGTGGAGACGGTATTCCGTACGTACGCACGCGCGGTGATTTCATTTTTCGTAGGATGGATATAAGGTAAAATAGGGTTTTTTTGTATTTATAATAACATATAAGTATATTATTGATACTAATGTTATTAATTTATTATAAAAAAAATAAATAAGAAGAATTTGAAGAAGAAAGAAACTTGAAAGAATCAGTAGAAGAGATTACCTCTACTTCGACACACCTCTTTTAAGCTTCTTCTTAGGGCACTATAGTTGGTATTTTGAGAAGACCATAACCTCTATGATATAACTAGAGAGGTTTAGGAGGTTAATTGGCAGGGATTGTACGATCTTCAAGGCTCAAAAGGGTGTGAAGAGAAGAGGGAAGGGGTGCCCTTTTTATAAGGGAGGAGAGGGGCACCTTTGGAAAAACTTGAAATATTTTTTTATAATAAAGTCATATTCGGTTTATAATAGTTTAAAATTGATTTATTTCGAAGATAAAGTGGGTATGGGTCGAAATACGCTCAACAAATAGGTTTTAGACAAGTTTAGGTTACTATTGTAACCTTATAATTTAGGTTTAAATCTAAGTTAAATAATTTAACTTTTACCTTGTCTTCTTGTTTTATTAAACTATATGGTTAATAAAAGAACTATAAAAAGCCAAACGAACCCCAAGTGGTTCATTATTTATATATATATCTTTATCTTAGTCATTTGGAAAAACATTTGATATTTAGGAATATAATAACAATTAATAATATAATATTTGTTTTAAAAACTACTTTATGTCAATTTTGACACTATTTGGTAATTTATTTTTGTGAAAATCATAAAAACATTATTAGTTCTAAAAAAGTTTATTTAAACAATAATAACATGTAATATTAACCTTGAAAATTATTGTAATTTATAAAAATTCTCAAATTACATTTATTTGGGTATTTGTAACATCAATTTTGTTAATATTTCATTAATAAGGTAATTACTGCATCATCATTGTGTCATAAATAAATTAAATTATATAATGTCTAAAAATTATAAATAAAATACCATTATGTATGAAATATTTATAAGTTTATAAGTAATATTTATAGTCTAATTTATCTTATGTATAAACTTATATTAAAAATCATTTAGTTATTAAATATTGATTTTAACTATTTTAACCCTTCTTTAAATAAATTAATAATAAATGTCCTAATCTAATCCAAGTGGACCTAAATGGACATATTTAATTCATAAGGTTGTTTTTGGACGAATTAAACTTATAAAATAGAATTAGTACATGTGTTAAGGTAATAATAATATCATTTTGACCCTTAATTACACTATTTACTTTTAACTGTGGTAAATAAAATTAAAAAGTTACTATTCACCAAAAATTATTTTTATCTTATTGAACCACATTTTACTCCTTGATATTAACTGTGTTTCTTGGATTTTCGAAATTCCACTGATAGATGTGTTAATATTATGTTTTACGTAAATTTTCAAATTCTCCTAGGAGTTGGTTAAAAGATAGTGAAAAGTTCAATAAAATTTTTATATATCTAAAATTATTATAAAATGACTTCAATGAATTAAATTGAAATTATATAGGTATTATATATCAATTTTTACCTAAAATAAATTTAAATAAAATAAATAATTATTCATATAAAAAATTCAGTTTTAAACTATAACTCGGTGTTTTTCACTATTCATCAAAAATTGAATGTTTTCAGAAAAATATAAAAAATTCACCCTAGGAAAATTTCCATATTCCAAATCCAAAAATGAAGTCCATTTTGAATTAAAAAATTTATAAAATTTGAAAACGTGGGTATTACTATTGATAATGGCTAGTTTATATATCATATCGTTGTTTAGTGAAACCCGGTATTGCGTACAACACACTCTATCGAGGAAGGATGCGATTGCGTATAATGCAAGAAAAGTCAGGGCTACGTGTAGTGAATGATTTATTTGTTGTTGTGTATAATATAATCCAACCATGTTTCAATTATACATTGAATATATATACACACACACACACACACACTCAATGTTGCGTAGAATAACTTCTATCAAACGAAATTGAAATTTTATGTAACACGATCCAAGAATAGTGTTGAGTATACTGTAAGATAATACAGTGTTTTGTATAGCGCCTGATAATCTTAGGGTAACATACACCACAAGACATCCAATAAATTAAAAAGAATACTTCTCATAAAATCTCGGGGTGTTACATGAATAGTCATTTCATATTGGCCATGAGTTTGGGGATGAGAGGTCATGCAAAAATTATATTCGGTACTCGGAGTATGTTGAATACCTCTTCAGAATATTGAAGTGAACCCTGTATCACAATCTGATATGATAGAAAGTGGAACTCCATTCAGCCTTACTACTTCCTTCACATATGTCTTAACAAGTTTATCAAGAGAAAAATCTTCCCAAATATAGATAAAATGGTAATTCTTGGTGATATGATCCACTATAACCCATATTCAATTCATTTCATGCGAATTTATTAGGAGACCAGTGATAATGTCTATAGTGATATTTCCCCACAGCCATGCTGCTATGGGTAGTGGTTTTAATATCCCTTTAAGAAGTTTTCTCTTTTCCTTCACTTATTGAATCACTAGAAACCTTGTAATGTAATTTTCAATCTCTTATTTCATGTTATCCCAAAAATAATGATCATGAAGGTCCCTATACATTATCATTATTCTAGGATCTATAGTTAAAGTAGATTTGTGAGCTTCATCCTTCAAATACTTGTCTATTTCTGGAATAGATGGAGCACATATCCTTGCATGAAATTTTAGTACACCTTCATGATCAATATTGAACTCAGGAAACATTCCATTCTTTATAGTCTTTTAATTATTCTATTAAACAAGAATATTCTCTTTATTATTTCTTGATCTTACCTAGTAATGACAGTTAAGAAATCATTTTGGATAGAGTTGATGATGTTCCTTCCCTTACGATTCCCATGAACAATTTTACTTGGCCTTTGATCAAAGGATACCCTTCAATACTCATCATTCCCAACACAGCAGGTCCTTTCCAACTAAATGCATCAACAACTTTGTTTTCTCTTATTGGATGAAAATGAATTGAATTTTAATATTATTTAAGAATTTCCAACCATCTCCTCTATCTCATGTTCAGTTCATTTTTCAAAAAAAATATACATAAAACATTGGTGGTATCTATATATATATCCCATTTCTCCCCATAAAGATAGTGACTCTATATATTTATAGAAAAAACAACCATATCACGCTCCAGATCATGGGTAGGATAGTTTTTATCACAAGGCTTAAATTTACCAGATACATAAGCAATGACAATGTCATTTTCCATGAAGAAGCTCCCAAGACCTTTCAGATATGCATACATAGAAATAAAGAATCCTTCTTCGATAGAGGGTAGATTTAACACCAGTGCAGAAATCAATCTCTACTTCAGCTGTTGGGAACATTATTCACACTCTTTTATCAAGATGAACATGAATCCTTTTCATGTTATCCTTCTTAGTGGATTAGAAATTCATGAATGGTTTTTTCAAAAAACATCCAACAATATCCTAGTAAAACAAGAAAACTATGAATCTCAGTCACTATTGTAGGATGATGCCACTCCCCCACAACCGTTGTCTTCATAACATCAATGGGGATTCCTTAATTGGTAACAAGGTTCCCTAAGAAATAATATTTTTTTAAAAAAAATTACATTTTCGGATCTTTTTGAATAACCTCTACTTTCATATAGTTTTTAATATAATCCTTAGATAATCCTTATGCATCTAAAGACTTTTTGAATATATTAGAATATCAATAAAAACTAACTAAAAGTTATCAAGGAACTACGTAAATAAACTATTAATCAAATCCATAAAATATTAGAATTATTGGTCAAACCAAAGGGAATAAAAGCAAACTCATAATGCCCATATCTTAGTTGGAAGACAGCCTTTGGAATATCTTCATTTTCAGCCTTAATTAATGATAACAAGACCGAAGATCAATCTTGGAGAAGAACTGATCCCCATGAAGTTGGTTATATAAATCATCAATTCTCGAAAGAGGGTATTTGTTCTTCACCGTTATCCCCTTAAGTTCCCTATAATCAATTCATAACCACATTGATCTACACTTATTCATCACAAAGAGAATTGTTTCTCCCTAAAGAGACACACTTGTCCAGATAAACCCCTTCTCTAAAAGATATTGGAGTTGTTTCATTAATTACTCAATCTCTACATTATCTATTCTATATGTGTTTTTCGATATCTCCTTAGATCAAGACATAAGTTCAGTGTAGAACTCTACCTCTATTTCTAGTGGAGACATAGGGAACTCTTAATGAAATACTTCAATGTATTACATGAATTATGGAGAAATTCTCTATTAATATACTTTCATTAACTTATATATATTCACCAATCATTTTCATAAAAAATTATACATGAGGATCTCGAAGAAAAAGATCAATTCATGATATATATCCTTTGAAAACAACTGTATTTTTTCATTTCAATACTACTGATATTTCAATGCATCTAAATTTTATTTCTGTATTTTAATTTGATAGAGATCCCATCACAAGTATAATATTGAATTCTATCATTGGAATGACTACTAGATTTGTGATGATATTATTTTCAACATAGTAAATATTATAGTATATATATATACTATGCTTTTTGGATAATCTATATATAAGTTTGGACTAATAACTCTACTTATAATTGTTTAGGTATTGATTCTATATTCATTGCAAACATGGAGTAAATAATTGAATCCGTAGAACCAAAATAAAACATTGTATATGATATCTTTGAGAGAACAATGAGATTTCCCACCACCACATCATTTAGAGTTTTAACATCATTCTCCATGGTAGAAAAATCAAAATCATTTTCTCATGTACATTGTTGAGGATGACGACGATTCTTCTCAAAATTCCTCCAATTTGGATAGTGATTTGAAAAATGACTAAGATGTCCACACTTGAATCATTGGACTTCAGTTAGGGCATGCTCCATATTCTCTCTATCTCCAGTTTTGAGAAGCTGAGGCTTCACTTCACTATGATAGTTCCAAGATATATGGACATATATTTTGAACTTTTAACACTTCTCACTCCTGAAAAGGTAGTTCCCTGAATTCTTCATCCCACATTTTTTTCATGTGGAAATTTGAAATTGCGTTCCTCCTCTTCCTTAGTGAAAGATCCTCCCGATGTTTGGATCCAAATATCCTTCCATTTATTTTGATTTTTGGGACTATTTAATGTTACCAAACTCTATTTTAACAATTTTAGGACTTCTTACTATCTTCTCATAGATTTCATAGTCATGATTGGAACGATTCATCTATATATAGGGTAATATTACACAAAAAAATCTATCAACCTTCCAATAAGGATCCAGGAAAATTTTGTAGGTGTAGTAAGAATATATTCTTTTGTTCATATCATAGCTTCCCATAGATTTATTCTTCTTATAATTCATCTCTAGAAATTCATTCTCCATTTTCATTCACATTGAACATGGGAAATATTTTTAAAAAAAGGTTCCCCTAAAGACTTCCCATTCAATAGCACCAGTATCTACTATTAGATATTTGTTTTTAGCCAGTTTCCACCACTAATGAACATATCCATCAATGTGGTATATAGAAATGGTGACTATCCATTGATATGTACAACTAAGTACAAAAAAGAACCTTTTGACAGATCTTATACGCTTTTTGGAAATCATTGGGTCAGTAGATCTACTAAAAGATGGTGCTCTATGATGCATAATGGACACAATGGAATGCTCTTCCCTTCTAGGTGAATCCAATATCTAATATTTATTAATGTTAATGCCCAAAACATGAGTAAATTAATTCATCATTCTCATGAAGGTTTATATTCCAGCTTACATTGGAATACGGCCATCACATTTTCTATTGCGGTAACCATTTATCGGGTTCCTCTGATTTATTTGAATCTTATAAAATAAGAAAACCTTAGTGAGAAACATATATCATTTAATTTTATTATAGTTCCAAGGGACATTTTATTCCATATAACATCATTCTTAAACATTTTATTCATATAAAACATTAAAGTTTCTAAAAATTCTTCATAATGATTCATAAAAATCATTTGAATAAGCAAATATATCCCCATGACTATCAATATAGTAGTGAAAAGGCCCATTTTCAAGATCAAATTCATATTCGAGCCTAGATCGATTTTTTTTCAGGTTTTACATGTTGATACATATATTCCAAAACCATATCCACTTTTTCGTATCTAGAAATGAATTTATTTTTTTGGAAACCACTTACATAATACTTCACCAAAATTCCATAAACTTTTCTTATATGTAAAATTTTCCCAAGGTTCTTCATAATGTTTTAAATTAAAAATTTACAAAATCTACAAAACCATTATTTGACACAAACTATGACATCCCACCTTTTTTATTAAATATGTTTTCATTACATTTCCCAAACAAAGTATCATTAAGTGTTTAGTATTTTGTAAATAAGGTACATAATACATGAAAATAGAAAAAAATTATTCTATAAAACGTCAAATTATTATTAAAGGATCATCCTAATTACATTTATTCCATCTCATAACTTGGGACATACTTAAAAGTAAAGGGAGAGATTAAGTCGCAGTAAGGAAAAGTAAAGGAAACAATTTAAAAGTGAGCATGAGAACTATCATAAAGTAATGAGAAATATAAAACTAGGCATATAATAAAAAAATAACATCATTTCAAAAATGGAAATGTGTCTAATACTTTTAATTGTGTCATTTATAAAAATATAAATATGGTTTATCATTGTGGTGTAATAAAATTACCAATGTTATTCAGCAAGGTATCATTAAACATGTCATATATATGGATTAAATAATTTACCCAATGCATTGGAGTGCTATATGGTAAAACACATAATAAAAATTAATTGATTTGTTCCCCAAATATCATAATAAATCATTTCATAAATAAATTTTGGATCATAAAAGAAATGGGTTTCATATGAAAATAAAGGGGTTTTAGAAAGTACATTAAAATATGACCACTTTATCATTTTAAACCCATAGAAAAAGAAGGTGGGTTTCATGTATTTTCATCCCAAAAATAGATAGATCATTATTACATCTAATTTAACAACCCTTGCTCTAAAAAATTAGGGAATTTTATGATAGTTCATAAAAAATTATATGTACTTGATTCACTTTTTAGATTTCGATCTGCGCCCCACATATGGAATTTTATGTGTGATTAATGGTACTTGAATAACAATATGAACTTATTTCGACAAGAAAGTATTTTTCTAAAGACCATGACCACTTAATGTAATAATAATTTACCATCAAATGTTCAACATGGTAGTGAAATTTGTTCTATTAGGATATATTTTAAAAGACCAAGTATTTTTTATAGAATATGTCACTCCATATGCTTCTTGATTTCAAAATATATAACTTCAATACAGGTAACAATGTTGTGTATTTTTTACAACCAGTGTAAAATGGTTTCATTAAACATATATTTAACTCCTAAAACAACATTAGACAATCATGAATAACATATTCAATTATAATTACCATTTCTTCCATCAAATCTCTATCATATTTTACAAAGGTACTCGTATCAAATGATTTATAAACCATAATATCATCCCAATGGATATGCACATTCAGTTTTTACACATGTTTAGTCCATTATTTATTTATTTGATCTATTCCATGAAAAATAAAATGTTCTCCAAAATCTTACGAACTAATTTTAAATTAATAAAAATAATAAAAACATGGGAAATTGTTTTTAGAAGGGTTATCTATATTTTCTATTACAAACATAATGAAATTTTTAACTCCATCACCATATTCATTTTCAATAATTTCCATGCATCCATTATCAGCTCATATCCATCCTATTGGTTTTATAAAAGGTTGATTTTAAATAATGTATAAATAAATATACATAATATATTCATTATCAAAAGTGATATTTATGGAAAAGTTTAGTTTGGGAAACTCAATATTTGATTGTTTCAATAAATTTTAGTATATTGATAAAAGTGTGTAATTTAATTTAAGAAATGAATTACGTCACATTTATTATTTCTTATTTCTCATAAACAAAATAAAATATATTTTAGGAAATTAATGAGTAATAAGAAACTCAAATATGATAAACAAGAATAATAAACTTTCATTCAATCAACTAAAAGATATAAAACGTTATTAGAATAAAAGATGTAGCCACCAAAAGAATTAATACATTTAAATTTAAAGAAATAACAATATTTAAAAATACCTCAAGATAATGGGTATGTCATATCACCACACCGACTCATCCCAAGGAAATTCACGATACTCAAAATTGATGTGAAATTACTATTTACTAATGGATTACATGAATAAGAATTTTACATCTAACAAATAGATAGTTTTCTAATTCATTAATATGAAAACAATTTAAATTGAAAAAGGATATTTATTGATTGAAAGAAGAAGAATGATCTTGATATTGAAGGTTAGGTGAATAATTAAAGAAACATTAAAATAAAAAATAAGGAAATGATAAAAATAATTGCATTAATATAATTTTATAGATAGATTGAATGTGTTTTTCAATGTATATGATAGAATATTTAGAGTTCCAAGAGGTGAATGATGATAATAATTTCCTATATTAACAATGGAAATTTTTTAAATGTTGATGATTTGTGACTCAGCATTTCCTTAGTTTATAGGTGACTCATGGAATTCAGGGGATATTTATTTACCATTCTATGTATGCGAGGGAAGTGTTTTATAGATTTCAAAAGGCTGATTGATAACCCATGTTTTCACCCATTGAAAACCAAATAAAATTTTCAAATGTTGTGTATGGAATTTAAACATATATCATAAAGTATGAGAGATTCATTATATTCCAACATTCATGATAGTATAAAGGATTTTCATACTACATTTCTACATGTCAAATAGATTGGTATCATAGTGATTCCAGGGAAATCCACTTGTTAATAATTATAAAAATTCTCAAAAGGAGGGTGAAATTAGTAAATATATATATATATATCAAGAAAAAAATTATAATGTCTTATAGTGGTATATTGGTCTCAAAAAAGTGGTATAACTGGAATGGGGAAATCCCAAAAAGATATTTTTTGTTTTGAAATTATTGATTGAGGGGAGTAGGATGATAACGAATAATTATAATGTAGTTGAAAAAAAGTGCATATCTTCAAGGTATAATATTTCATATATTTTTATTAAAATTATTTATAAATAATGTTTGATTAATCTAAAGAGGGTGAAAAATAAAATATATTTTTTAAATGTGTAGATACAAAGTATGTGGTGTTATTGAGAAAAGTTACAACACTTATAACCATAGTTATAGTTTCCGAAAGAAACCCAAGAAAACCATATATAAAACACTCTATATATCCCATGATAGTTTCAAAGGGATACTCTCAATCCCCCATGGTCTGGAAAAAAGCACCGCTACAAGAAAAAAATATTGGGAATGATTTTCCCTAAAAAATTAATAAGACCAGTAGAAAAAAATTTAAATAAAATCAACCATGATGTATCTATACAATTCATTCCCAGACCATCCAAGATAAGTAGAAAAATGAAGATAGGAATCAGTATATAATAAATGAAATCCTTAAACCTACCATCAAATCCCTCACACACACAAAATCCCAAGTTTGAATTTCTATAATTTCACATGTATGGAATACCATTGGTAAAATAAATAACAGAAAATATTAATGATACATTTGGGTGATAAATTTTTAAAATGTAAGCACAATAAAACAACCTACTAAAATTTTCGTGACTCCATGTTTCACCATTGAGTCTGGAAATAATAAAATATACATGAGAGACCTTGATTTGAATACAGATTGGAAACTATGGAAATCATAAGGCCCAACTCACCGGTATACAATCATCAGACTACAAATAATGACATAGTCGAAGAGGAAATTAAAAATAAAACAAAAAAATACACAAAGAAAATTAGAAGGCCTACCTCACTAGGATGAAGAAAATATAAAACCCCAACTTTAATCAAAAAATTTATATTAGAAGATATGTTTGAGAGGAATTAGAGTTGTGTTATACGAGGTTCAATGCACCGAGGAGTTCCTTCATCAGGGGATTCTGTGGAAATCTATTGATATCGTGGAAAGTTCTCATATTTTTAGGGTTTTTTAATTAAATATGGACACATTTATCAACCCATTTTAGCATTGATAATGACAATACATTATTAGCATAAGTAAATTGAAATGATCAACCTTTATCAGTGCTAAAATTATGGTGCTATTAAATGTTAATTATATCAGTGCTCTTTTTAGCAATGATAATGCTAAATATTTGTCAACATGAAAATAGCACAGATAAAGATGATTTTATCTGTCCTTATTACATAAGCACTGGTATAGAATTTATAAATATAATTTTAAATAAAAAATTATAAATAGTTATATATAATTAATATATATACATAAATATAAATATAGTAAGTATATTAATTTCTAAGTACATTTTTTTAATTATTAATTTTTAATTAATAATTATAAAAATATTTTTAATGTATAATATTTGGATCTTTATATATATTTAAATAATTATATATATATAATAAAATTATATAAATATAATAAATATATTCATTAATTATGTAATTTTTTTATAAGTTTTATAATTATTTAAATATACACAATTATTTTATTATAATTATAAAAATTATTTACAAAAAATATGTACTTATTTATAATTTTAAATATATAATTCTATAAATATAGTAAATGTACATTGATAAATATATATATATATATATATATATTTGATAAATGTATCATTATTATTGGAAATTTATTTTCATGTGGATACATATATGTTTAAAATGAGAGAAATTGAATAAATTATAAATAATTAAACATTAACTATATTATAAAATGGATAGGTTTTATGTGTGTGCATTGTATACAAAATTTCATTAATTACCTATATGTGAAATCAATATAACTCAGATTTGATCAATACATGTTAAAATCAAAAATCAAATGAAATTCAATTATATGTCGAGTACTATGTACCCCTAAGGGTGTAGCCAAATGGTTACATCTTTGATGGGTGTCATGGGAGGTCTCATGATCGAGTCTCCCCAAGTACATTTAGATGAAATAGTTTCTTGGTTTCTTTTTAATCCCCCCAACCTATTGTAATATGTCGAGTACTTTTCAATTAGTCGATATTATTAATTTATATTACTTTTTAATTATAAAACATTATTCAATAAATGTATGAAAAGTTAATGTAGAGAACATACATATTTTGTAATATATAAATCATATTTTTGTACATTAAAATATATCTATATATTAAATATATATAATTTAATAACATTAATTATCACAAATATCAAATTAATAAAATGTTTAATGTCTATTAATGTATAATCAAATTATTCATTTTTATCAATAATTATTTAATTATAAAATTTGTAATATTTTTTATTAATAAACTCATTTTTTAATTTTTATTTATTGAATAATTTTATTTTATTTATTTAGACCTTTATCAGTGCTAAAAAAGCACCAATGATGGAAATATTCATCCCTACTAAAAATACAACACTAATAAAGGGTACCCTTTATTAGTGCTAAAAATAATGTTTTGAGAAAGTTTGCACTTTATGAGTGAAAAAAATAAAGCATTGATAAAGGATATACTTAATCAGACCTAAAAATAACTTGTTCATAAAGGTTCCCTTTATCAGTGCTATAAAAAAGTTATGGTAAAAGGTTAACTTTATCAGCACTTTACATAGCATTGATAAATATGAGTTTTTTTAGTAGTTTTTTTGCGCTCAAGAGCTGTTAAACATAGGTTTTGTAGTAGTGGGACATTCTATGTTGGTGCATCACAGCATCAAATCAGTGGGGAAGTGGCAACGACGTTCCTTTATTTTTTATTATCATCATGCTATATTATTATATTAGATGCGTGATTTGTTAAGCAAGCCATAGTGAGGCTGGGATTGGTTGGATTTCATGTTTAAGTGCTTATTGGTTCTATTATTTTTTAACTGGTGGATTAACATGAATTTTTTATATATGCACTTGATACATTGGAAATAACACTAATATGTATACTTTTTATACTCATCCTATATATTTAAAATAATTTTTAGGTTTATATGAGGACTTTGGGGATTGATCTGGACATTACTAGCTAGGATGGAGTGGTTGTTGAATCATTTTCACAGATTGGTCTTTTTGGTATATTTTTGGAGACATTTATTTTTATTAGTTTTACTTTAATCATATAGTCTGGGATAGTTTTTTGTTTTCCTTTTTATTGTATATATGAGTTGTTTGTAAATTGTTTATCCTATATCCCATTCTTATTTCATTTATAGAAGGTAATTCCTCCCATACTATGATATTTGTATTCCCTTATTCGTAGTTTCCAACCTGGGGCCTACTGGAGACAGGAATCGGGGGTCATCATCCCTCTATTCCAATTGTAGTATCGTTGGAGGGTGGGTGTTGTGATAGAGGGATATTATTGTTTCTTGGTTGAAATATATATAGGATTTTGGAGTTAGGAATTGTAAGGATTTCATGGGTTTGTATGGAAACACTTCCAGTTAACCTTGGTGCATTATATAGTCTATCACATAGAATTTTACCATTCCATGTGATCCAATGCATGAGATATTATCTTATATAAAAAACTAGTAGGGTATAACTTGTTTTGGGGTAGTGACCTATGAGAGGTACTTGCATCATGCTTATTTGAAGTTTGTGTCTGAAATTTTCTTTTTTTGAGAAAATGAACTGAAATTAATAAATACGATTTGATGAAATTATGTCCTACCTAGATTAGGATGTTCTCATTATTTTTATTAATTCCTTGTTCTCTTCATTCGTGAGACACTTATGTAGTTGAGGATCAGCATACTGATTTGGTTGATCATTAAAGGGTTAACTCGAAAGAGGATGATGAGGCATGATAATGAGCATTTTGAACGTTTTAAGAGAAGAACTTGTGAATATATGAATGGAGTTACCCATATCTATAAATGGATCACTAGATAGAGGAACTCAGAATCTCTTTTGTCTGATTCGATCATGAGATGAGATTTGGGTACATTTTATTGTTAGTCAGATGATGGGATATGCATGTTAGTGGTGGATTCTATATCCTGGTGTCCACACGGAGGAGGATGTGTTGTTTCCATACTTTTATAGGGAGTTTTGAGTAGATTATCTATCATTTATGATGAATTAAGTCAACATGGGAGAGATTCACTCCATTTATTATGTTATTTTGAGAGTGTGGGATCTTGGGATCAGGTTCAAGTACCTCATACACTTTTTTATTTATGATATCATATATGAGAAGTCAAGAAAGGGAAATTTAGATGACTCTTTGCGCCCAATGATCAACTATCAATTCACATTTTTTATTCATCCGACATATCTAGATGTTTAGAGAAAGGATGGTGTTATTGATAATATTAATTCAGTGGGAGTTGATCCATATCAGGTTGATGATATTGGTGTTTGAGGATCAATGCTTTAGGTAGTGGGCTGTGAGTGTTTATCCAGTCAGGGATCCGTTCAGCAGGGAACCAACCATGACAGTTTGTTTTCCAACCATCCTGGATAGTGGTTTCCAACCACCTTCTATGGGGTTTCCATTTTTTGTATCATATATTACAGAGATATGGGAACCATCAGGTTCATTTTCTGACCTAATAGAGAGGTCAGTCTTAGTTGTTTAATCAGAACCCTTTTTAGTAGCAGTAGTTACCACCAAGGCAGTTATAGAATTAAGGACCACATGAAATTTTTTAATGGATAATTATTTGAAAATTCAGTAGAGTACATCCTTGTGAATGTTCCCATCCATAGGGAAATAGGATAGAGTGTGGACATGGAGGCGAGATATAGTTATGAAGAGGATTTGGGTGGGGTAAAATGCACACATTAGATGAAATAACTCTAGAATATCCTATAGATATTTGAGGTGCGATCAGTTGATCATTTAACCATGTGTGTACCTTATTTTATTTAGGATCCTCGGTCTCTTTTATTTCTCATTATTTTTCATATGTTGGGACTAGATGTGGAGAGGCTTCTAGTGCCTTTGGTGTTAACTTTTCTGGTTGGAGGTCCATCTTCTTGGGTTGATGTGTTCTAGGGATATAGATTAGTGGAGGGGTACCACCAGTCAAAGGGGAGTTCTTATTGAAGATATAACCCAGTGATATTATCCTTGGTTTGGATTGGTTGTGTTCCATGTGTATGGTCATTGAATTCTTTGAATAAATAGCTTCATTTTCTGATGTGGAGTGCAGTGGGGGGTATTCATCAGTGAGTGATGTTATTAATTGTGTGGTTGGAAAGTTGACCATCCATTGTCATAGTTTCGGACATGTTAGTATATTATTATTTTTTGAGTTTTCCTAGGGTTGTGGAGGAGATATTTTATAATTTCCTAGAGTATTTTCTGGCAGTACTTCCCTGACATGATATTCAGTTTATGATATATTTTTAGTCAGTAATGTATCCTCTTTCAATGGAACAATATCAAATGACACCCACATAGTTTTGTGACTAGATGATTTAGCTAGTTGACCACATATTGATGGGTTTCTTCAAACCTAGTGTGTTGTTGTTGGGTTCTCTAGTGTTGTTTACAAAGAAGGTGAAAAATAATCTAAGCTTTTTTATAGACTACCAGATTTTGAATCAAGTGATAGTCAAGAACTGTTACCCACTTCCAAGGATCGATTATCTATTTGACTAGTTGAAAGGAGACAATTGGTTCTCTAAGACCAATTTTTGGACTGGATATCACATGTTTTTTAGAGTTGGATTCCAATGAACAACTATTTCGTACTTAGATAACATGTATATGCAATGTATTGAATATTAATAAAAGGCCTTGGTACATATTTCTCACTATTTTGTATAAATATAATGTAATAAGGTCCAAGAGTATACTCCACAATGATATGGTAATAGTATATCCCCGCTATGGTGATAACCTTGATGTTCTATGATGATATTTTTAAATAATTTTCTCTGTTGGATAAATTACTATTAGTGACACATAGTACATATATTTTTATGTGTCAGTACTCATAATTGGATGATTATTATTCTCACGAAGTTTTCACCTGGTAATCTAAAAGATGGGAGATTATGAGAATAGACCCACTTGTTGGAATTGCACATGATTTGGTGTCATTAGATATTTGTAACATCAAGCATGTGAAATGGTCCTTAGTCTATAATATTGTTTTAAATTAATGTAACAAATCACACACATGGATTTATTCTTTAAATAGTGATGATAACAGTTCACAAGGATGTTATAAATGTTCGGTGTCTCATGAGTGACTTGTTACTGATAGAAAAATTGAGGAATTATTTTTCCCTTACATATTTATATAAGATTATATCTCATACCATTGACTGGATATTACTTTCACCCTAAATTCCACAACCATGGTGTAATGACATGTTTATTTCAAATAATTGAAGAAAAAAATATCAAGAATATAGGCTGGTGACATCGATGTGAGACCTTCTTTATGAGATATTTAAAAAAAATGATTATATTACACAATGTGTGTTTTCATTTGCTTTTGTCGTTATCACATTATGTTCTCTATATTGGGTTCCTTGACTCGTTACTAGATAGTAATCTTATACATTAAATATTATACCAAATTACAATGAGAATGAATCCTAGAGGGTCATATACTTAGTGTTATTAATGATCTTTATTAAATTTAATTATAATTAAATTAATTGAATAAATATTATTCTCAAGTATGAGGGATCATTATATTCACATTTTATCGATCAAAAATATTTATTGATGAATGAAATATTTAAATTAAATAATTAATCCGGTTTTTAATAAATACTAGTGGATTTCAAATTAAATAAAACCATGTAAAATGAAAAATATTGATTAAAAAGATGGTTAAATAATATTGGTTATTACGTAATTTGGTGCATTCCAAAATAATAATAATATTATTATTATTATATGGGATGGGGCTTATCAAAGGTTATTATATTATTTAAGGAAAAACATGAAATAGAATAATATGTTAACATAATCCATAATTCTATAAATATACGGTTATGTATATTGTGTAGAGTATCAGGGTGAAATGAAAAATTGAGAATCGTTTCCCTTAATGAATTATCTCTCAGGTACCACTTCTCTCTCTATCTAAGTAAAATAAATGCAATAGAAATCCATCAAGATCGAAGGATGACTGATCAACAAATACCATGAAAGACACTCGATTTTCCATGATAGAATATAGAATTAAATTTCCATTTCAAAGAGGTCAATAGAACACACATGGACCATTGGTAGATGGATTATATCCCAAGATCTTCATAGCATAATGGATTCAATCTGAAATGGTATTTTCAGTTTATCAACATCATAAATGAAGAGGGATTTTAATCCCATATATTGATTTCTTCAAATATTAAATAAATTAATGATACATTTGATATGAAATATGATTGCATAGGGTTTATTACATAGAAATATTGAACTAAATTTTAATAAATCACCCATTATTAAATGATTTCATAGTTCCCAGAACCATCTTGATCTATTAAATGGGGCCCATTTAAATTAAAAAGTATTTATTTTATTATTGATCACTAAAAAATCATTGTAAATTTTTAATTTCATATTACTATATCATTAATATGATTAGAATTAACATGTAATTTACATATTAATTATGTTTTTAGTGTTTATCTTTCTTAAATCTCCACTAATTGATGAATAAGTACTTGATATACTATTGAGAACTATCCAATTTTTTTCTTGTAATATAGGGTTACATGATGTGTACTCATAAGTACACATATTTTACCCTAGTACACTACACCAATCCATACAACGAGACATAATAAAGACCACAGAGTAAAAACACATGGTGTATTCTGCATGTTTACTATCCAAAATGGAACATTTTTGTCAGATTACATTGTGATTATCAGTGTACATTCCATGTAGTCTACACTAGTTAGAGGGAAAAACTGTGCAATCTATGTGGTCATTATACATGGTCAAATAGTTTGATACTAACAACATGGAGAATTAATGTTATAAAAGAAATATATATTTTTTTTCAAAAATCGTAGTTTATCAATTACAATGTTCGAGATACATGATGATTTTTCTAGACACATGACATTAGAGATAAAAAATGTTTAGCTAGTGACCACACATCATGTAGTCTATCAACTGAGAACAAACTAAGCCTTTTTTATTGTTTCATGGGAAAAAATCATTTAGACCACATCCTGGATAGTTTTCCTATACATTCAATTTAATCCACCAACATAAATACCAAAGACCAAGGAGAGTATCTCAAGTACATGACAAGTACATACATGACATGTAACTAGAATGTGAAAGTCATGTAGTCTGGCCATTTCAACACACCAAAGCCCCATGCATGTGATCCAGATACATGAAAAAAGTGGTACATAGTGTGTATTTAGATAGTACATTCAGTTTAGTCTCCCAATTATTGGAAGATTTAAATTTCATTAAATTGAAATTCGCAACATTAAAAACATATTTATTTTATTGGAACTTTTACTATTTGTCAATTTAATAAGGGTTTTAAATAATTTAAAATGGTTAATTAAATTATTGTTATAGATATTCTAGTATTGGTTATGTTATTTATTCTTAATTAATTTTTCATGGCAGTTATATCCAATATAATTATGATAGTCAAGCATATAAAATGGAATTAATTAAGTAATGTAAGAACATTAAGATAAATAATAAATAATGGATACATAAATGATTTTATCCATTTAAAACATTCATATATGTTGCATGTATGACCATTCATGAACATGACCGAGACATGTGTATGTGTTCGATGTTATAATTTAATTTTTTTCACGAGTTTGAAGTATTTATTTTTAAATTAAATACGAGGGACTACAAGTCTTTCCGACTATTATTATATATTAATTTCATGTTTAATGGTATTTATATAATTCCTCTATAACAAATACTTTCCTTCCTCTCACTTGAACATAACTTATAAATACATTTAATTAATAATGTATCCCATGTTTCATTGAGGCGTTTTAATATGGAACAATAATTTGTCAAACCGACACGTTACATAGGTGGATAATTGGAATGTTGTAACACATGAAAAGACTGAACACATGACTTATTTGCCCTAGGTCAAAGGTAGATTTAATATTCTCTCATCAAATCAACTATTAGGCTATTCTAATGAATGGTTCATTTAATGCATAATTTGTTATTTCCTGTTTATTTTTTATGGATACTTGGTTTCTATGAAATAACTAAATGAATTAATGTGTAAATAGGGAAATAAAATAAATAAATTAAGTTTAAATGTTTTATCCAACATAGTTAATTAACTAAATAAAATAAAGATAATATTAAGAAGACATGTAAATAATAAATTTGAGAAAATTTATATATAATTTATTAACATAACTCAAGAAAATATGAAGTCATACTACACCTTCCATTACATGATTGCAAATAAAACCATTGAACTATGTATAGTACATGGACAATGTATGGACAATTACTTTTTTAGGGAGGTCTCCTATAGGTTTTTGTTGACTTAAGTGAATTTTTATTGAGTTTAACGGGAAAAGTTTATTATGTATATATTTTGGTGAAAGTATTTATGAAATCCATGTTCAAATCTCAAGATATTGTAATCCAATCAATAGATCAAGTAGTTGAACAATCATAGTTGGAAAGACCTATTACCTATTTACTTTCTTAAGGATTCCATGGAAAAATTATGGATAATTATGAAAATTAATGGGGATACCTTTCAATATAATTTATTAGAAACTATACATTCCAATTCAATTGTGGGCTATATTGGGACTCGATAAAATAACAAGAGAACTAATAAATTCAATTAATTTATTATTTTTTCACGTAATTTAAAATCAAGAAAAGTACTAATAGTGTGATATTTTAATAGTAGAATAAAATTTAAACTAATAACCAAAATTTTCCCTATGTTAAATATTGGATAATTATTTACTAAAAACTATAAGTAACTACAAGTAGTGGTTTAGATGCCTCCTAGTTATTCTAGACCATGAAGGAAAATATTACATGCTAGAATCCTCACAGCACGATCTACCTATCAATGAGGTGAGTGATGAATATTTCCCAGTCTATAAACAAAATTGACTCACAAAGTCAACATTAAATGTTTAATGTTTTCATCTATGTCTAGTTAACTCATGAAGTCTCACCAAAAATGGATGTATATAGAATTTTATCACCCATGTGGTCTTTACTAGGAGAGAGATAAATAATAATGGTATGAGATTTAAAAGGATATATTTGAGATAAATCATAGATGTGGTTCCTAAAATTGCCTTGATGTAGGAAAGATCATTGACTACATTGAGAGCTTAGAGGTTTTTGGGTTTAAACTCCTTGACAAAAACTGAAATATTCACATTATGGCATTACTCCATCAGAGCTTCTCCATATTTTTTTAAATTTTACTATGAAAAATATTTATTAGTCTTATCCAAATAATCTTACACTCCATATACAATTAGATTATTATACGAAGCATGAAAATCCTTCCATCCATATGGTGATCAAACAAAAGGGTATGTGAATATATTTAAGTCCAAATATTCTTCACTACCATATAATAACCGAAGGATCAGGCAGATGGATAGGAAATACACTATTGTCTATTTCACATATAGAATAAGGTCCCCAAGATGAAAAGTTTCACCCATCCATAAAATCATGGGGAAACATTATGTGTGTTTGTTATCTGGTGGAATTTATCTATTTGTATAAATTTTTTATTATATGTAGCTTGTGGTGATCACATATGTATTCAAATACTAGAACCAAGTATATTGTGTCGGAATAGTTGAATTAATGTTCATTGTCGAGTAGAAAATAAAGATAAGCATGCCTCCAAATCTATCAAGGAATACCACCTCAAGATTTTGATCAGAATGATTTTATTTTTGAAGGGTTGTTATTATTTTCCATATGTTAAGAAAACATTATTTCTATATCCAGACATAATAAAGATGGATTTATTTTCATATTTGTGAAAAAAAGTGATTCTTTTATAATGAAATTTTTTTATGGCATGGAACAATTAATTATTTATATTTTGATGTTGGATTACATGAACCAAGTAACTGAAATCGATAATGATGATATTTGACATGACTCATACCACAAACAACTTTGGAATCACCATCTATGACAAGTAAAATAAAAAATATTCACTAAACTACATCAAGATTGATATTTAGATTCTATTGAACTAAAACCACTTTGTGTATGACACAAATATTTACAAGGAAAAATGATGAAATACTTATTTAGTGGGAAATGAGAATGTGCTAAAGAACTTCTTTAATTAGTTCGTATTGATTTGTGTGGACTATTTATTATTGAATATTGGGTGGGTACTCATACTTAAAAAGATTTACTAGTGATTTCAGTATATATGGATATGTATACATAATGAGGTAAGAGTCAGATTCTTTTAATATATTAATGGAATTAAATAATGAATTTGTGATCTATATTGTTAATAAGATTAGGAAACTCCAATCTTACCATGGTCTGTAATATCTCTATCAATAATCTATTGATTATATATGGGATTTATGGACAATATCTCAACATAATCATCCTTATATGCCTCATTGTATTGGTGTATGTGAAATGAGAAACAACACATTATTAGACCTAATGAGATCAACGATGTTTCAAGTGTGTAATCAATTATTCTTTCGGGGATACAGATTACAAGTAGCAACATATGTACTAAAACATGTGACAGCTAAATAAATAATGATATAACAGAAATATTATAAAATTAAAAGAATTCACTGTTGTCTTAATTTCATGTGTGGGATTGTGAGGTATTTGATAAGGCCTCTTCTAGTAGTAAACTTGCACACTGGGGAATAAAGTGTATCTTTATAGGACTTTCCAATGAAACAAAGAGATATAAACTATGAAATCATTCAATAAAAAAGGTTATATTTGAAATACATACCAAATTTTTTGTGGAGGGGGATATTACCTCTAAAATATAAAGTGAGAGTGATATAGACTTTGATGAAGTCCAAGAACAAGATACACAAGAGTTGGAATAAGAAAAGTTACCACAAATCATGTGGAAGAATAACCTATTCTAGAAACATATGTAGCATGATACATTATATGATTGGTTATAGAACCAGAAAAATATGGTTTTATAGTCACTAATGAAAGTGACTCATTATTAGATGATAATAATTATCCTATAACTTACCAGAAATTAGTAAGTGGAATAGATGTTTGAAAGTTGAAATAATCCAAGAATTCTAAAATGGATTTGATGTAACAAAACCATGTTTGGATTTTGGTATCTCCTCAAGTGGTTGTAAATATTTTTTTTTGTAAATGTGAGTCCAAGATGAAACTATATATTAAAGGGTATTAAAATACTCATATTTCATGATTCGTTGTAATTTTTTTTAAAAACATAAATGAAATGACTATAATAAAACAATGAAAAAAAATTTCTGCTAAAATATTTTAGAATTGTATTTTCAATTCATATTAACATTGTTATATGATTTGAAAAATTGATGTCAAAATAATCTTCTTTAATGGGAACCTTTAGGAAGATGTCTATATGACACAAATTGAAGGGTTTTCGACTCAAAAGGATTAAAAATTGATAAGAAAAATAAAAAAACATTTATGTATTAAATAATTCCTCTATGTCAAGAATTTTTTTTATGAATCCAAAGAGAATTAGTTTCAAAAAGAATAACTATGATCCTTGAGTCTTTAGATAGTTTATAGAGGAAGTGCATAAATTTTCTTAATAGTATATTTTTATGCAATAATAGTCATTGGAAAAAATAAAAGTCATATAGTCTATTAAGGAATGGTTGAGTAAATGATTCTATAAGATGGACGTGGGTGAGGAAACTTATATTCATAAGATCAAGATCCATTGTGATATATCTAAGAAGTTTTTCATCATAAGTCAAATTTAATATGTTGACAAGATATTGAATAAATTTAGTATGGGACAATCTAAGAGGGTATTATTTCCACCATCAGATGGTATTCATCTTTCTAGGAAAATGAGTTCTCAGACACCTATGGAATGAAACATAATGTTAAGGATTCAATACGTATCAATGATTAGGTCAGTCATGTATGATTTTCTATATACAAGGATAGATATCTACTATGATTTTAATGTATTATAATGATATCAATTTGACCAAGGTAAAAACCCTTGGATGGTAGTCAATAATATCATTATGTTTTTAAGGATTACTAATGATATATTACATTATTATTGGGGAGATAAGGAACCACTCATCAATAGATGTGTAGATGATAGTTTCCAAACTGATCAAGATGACATGAAGTTATAGACAAGATACATCATCACTTTGAATAGAGGTGTTTCGAGCTGTATATGTTCAAAGTAAGATACAGTGAAAGATTTTACAGTAGATTCTTTGTATATTGTGGAATTTGTGGAAACTAATAAATTAGTATGGAAGAATACCTTCATTAAAGAGCATGATTCTGGGCATAGAACTAAAGATCACATCACACTATACTGGGAAAATAATACAGTAGTGGCTCTTATAAAAGAAGAAAGGTCACATCAACAAATGATTAAAATACTAAGAGAGTGTCCTCTATTGATGGATTTTTCTTTGAGAGATGATGTTTCAATGGGAAGTACTCCATAAAAGAAAAAATGGATGACTCCATGACTAAAGCCGTAAATCATCAAAATCATGATTATCATGTGAGGTGTAGAATATTTAAAGACATAGGCAGTAGGCTCTAGCCTAGGTGGTAGTTTATTAGACTTTGTGTCATTGGGAAAACTGTTTTTTTACTTTCATTACATGTATATTTGATGTATTGAATATTAATAAAATTTCTTATTACATATTTTTCATTATTTTTCATGACTCAAATGTAATAATTTCACAGTCTATACATCACATTTATAATGTCATATAAGTTACCCACTATGATTATAACCATGATGTAATATTATGATAATCATAAATAATGTTCTATGGATTGATACCATTCTATTATGGGACACATATTACATATAATATTAGGTTCAAGTACTCATATGTGAACATGGATTCTTAACACGAAGTTCACACATGATAATATAAATGATGAAATATTCTGAATGTGGACCTGCCGGTAGGGATTATGTGTGTTTTGTTGTCTTCAGACATTCCTATCAAAAAGTGTTTGTAATGGTCCTTAAAATTTAAGATTATTATTAAATAATGTTATCAATAACATACATAGACGTATTTTTTAAACCACGATGAGAAAATTTCAGGGTGAAGATAGATACGTTAGGCACATCATGAGTGACATGATATAAATGGATTTTTCAAGGGATAAATTTTCTCTTATATCATTTTGAAAGTTGACATATCATCCCTTTTATTGGAATAAAATCATCACCATAAATTCCATCTCAATGTTTTTATCTTAGAAAGTAAAATAAATACATAATTGGAAAATAAGTTGGGGACATATATGTGCCACCTGATTGATGGGGAATTTTCACAAAAGTAATATACTAGAGAGTGATCATTCATATGTGCTTTACATCATCATGACATTAAGATCTTTCTTTTGTGTTCCTTGACCCATTACTAGATAGTAATCTCAGACTTTAGGAAATCCCACCTATGGAAAAGAAGAAATAATCCAAGTGGGTCACACAACAAGCGTTTATGATAACCTCGATCAAAGTTTTATTTTAATTTATTTAATTATATAAATATTATTCACAATACCAAGGGATACTTTTACTCATGTTTTATCAATTAAAAATATTTATCGATGACTGTAATATTTAAATTAAATATTTATTTGGAGTGATATATTAAAACAACCATGATACTTATTTCATATTTAAGAATGTTTTATTACATAAAATTTAACATAATAATACTCTAAGGATCTATAGGTATAGTGTGATGGGGAATTAGAAACATTACATACCAGCATAAAACATTAAAAACAACATCTTTATTTCAAACTTATTTGACATGACAAACTCATTCTTTCGTACTTAACACTACATGGGATAATCTGAGGACACACATAAGAAAGAAGTAAGCTATAAATCCTGGTAAGCGAGTAAAGAAGGCATAACATGAAGAGTAAAATACAAAGTAATTAATAGGTATATCAATGGATCATAAGAGAAACATGAACATAAATTCATGATATAACATGATTATCATATCATGGAAATACGACAATAACATACAACATGATTTTATCATGAGCCAAGGATCATTGCTCATGGATTAACATGAATAAAGCCTCATTGAACATGATTTATCATGATTAAATCATCATTTCACATGGCTTACCATGATACTAAACATTACCCAATGCATCAGACCACTATGATGGTGCACCCTTCATAATCATTTTTATTTCATGCTTAAGTGTGCCACATGGATCATTTAACCTATATTCATTCAACATAATCATTTATTCCTTGATAAAATAATGTGGAAAACAAACATAAAAGTCTATAATCAATAAATATATGTTTATAACGGTTAATACCCTTGATAGATAAATGGGCATGGTATGTAATACATGATGATTTTGGCTTCGAAAAACACGGTGCAATTTCAGCAGCATAACGACATCACATGGAGATTAATAAAATTGGTTGATGACAGTGAAAGGGATATATCACAATTTATACATGAAATTTTCAGTAATGTTATCATATAGCTTAATATACCAACTTATGAAATGGAATTTACATAAATAATATAAAATAAATGTTTAAATTGAAATAAGTAAAGATAAATCCCTTACAGAATTTCAGTATAGTAACGACTGTACAAGGGAAGAATTAATGAGAGAGAAAGTGGTCTCTAATCATTAACAAAATAAAAAGGTCAGTATGGTGGAGGTGAAAAATAATACCCCAACATTTGTAATTGAAAATAAATGTGTATAACAACATAAAAAACATGGTTAAAAATGATAAATGAAGGAAACCCTTACTTGAGTGTGTGAGCCCAAAAGCATGAAGAGGGGCAGGTTAAGTGCATGGGGTGAATTGGTGGGTTATAGAGAGGGGAGGATATATTAGGGACGTTATAATTAGATTTTGAGTGATGATAAGTGGGAGAATGTGTGATTTCATATAGTAAATGAGAGAGGAATTCATTAATATTTCATAAACATAGGTTTTGGAATCTGTATAATTAAAAATTCAAAACCAAAAAACTTACCATGATTTTTCCAAGGTTGTTTCCAAAGAGGTGTGGAAAACATTCTTTTATATGTCCAATGGAAAATGGTATTAAAATATTATCCTTTCATATGTGGATGTGAGTCACACCCTTAAAGACATGAATTGAAAATCATAAAATATATTATACATTTTGGAGGATTCACAAAATGCATTATAAAATAAGTCAAATAATATTAAAATCATATTATTATAATGTTAAAACTTATATTGAGCCGATAATAACCATTATAGTACTTATTACATCTTATTTGAGTCATTATGAATATATAAAACACAGATTTTATTTATACATTATTAAATATTTACCAAAAAATTCGATTGTTTCATAAAATTATAAAAATTCACTATTGGATAATTTTTATGTCGTAATTCCAAAAATAATATAAATTTTATCTAAATAATTTTTTAAATATGTGAATTTTCATTTTTAATATGAAAAATTACATTTATTGAAAATTCACAGGTTTTGAAAATAACAATTTTTAAATAATAATAAAAATTAAATTTTAATTCATAAAAATTATATAATAATTTTTTATTTATAAATTAATTTGATAATATTTTAATAAAATATTAAATCTTTCAAAAATACATAATTTCCTTAAAATAAATTAGTTAGTTAAAAAATACACTTTCTATTTTATAGTATTAATATGTATCATTTATCAAACTGATTTTATAATCATTTACAGGTAAGTAATTGATATAATGATAATTTATAAGATTTTTTATTATAATAATAATAAAAAAAACCTAGGTTAAAATAATAATTCCTATATTTCTCAAAAAGTACCCTTTTTACTGGAAAATAATTTTTCCAAATTCACTATATTTTATAAGAAATAGAATTACCATAAAGGAATGGACAGAATAAAAATTTTATTTATAGAAAGGCATTACAAAATATATAACTAATTATTTTTAAATAACCCATTATGAAACCCACATAAGTCCTAATGGTAAGGTGTGCGATGGTGATAAAATATTGGGGTGGCATGGATAACATCGCTTGGGTGGTAATCTCAATTAACTTGAACTTTTTCCATAGGGGATTCCATTAAAACTTAATGTGTTAAAGCGTGGCTTGGGCTTAGTCAAGAGGGAATCCTAGGGATGCAAACACCATTATGAGATCTGAGAAATTAGATATATATGGCCCAAGTCTACTAGATGAGGCCATTATCTCCATTAAATGTGTTGACAGTATTTGTTAAAACTATATATTTATATCAGTCATGGGATCCCTATTCAACACCTGTATTTTCAATAATAATGATACTAAATAGTCATTTAAATCAAATAATAATGAAAATAGTGTATCTGTTTTCTACATCAATACGACATTACATGAAAGGGAATTTTATTCATAAAAGATAGGGTTGTTAAAACAATACCCCCTTAAGAAATTTTTCCCGTGAAATTTCTTTTTCTCATACTAAAAAAGTTGAGGGTAACTATACCTCATCACTTCCTCAAGTTCCCATATTGCTTCCTCAAACCTTTCGTTTCACCACAACACATTGACAAGGGGGTCATCTTATTTCGTTGACCTTTTTCTCTACAATCTATGATCTTCTCTAGATTCTCTTCATAGGAGAGTTCATAATACAATGGTACCACCTCTAGATTGAGTACATGTGATAGGTTTGGTATGTAATTCTTCTAGAGTGATACATGGAACACATCAAGTCTTTGAGACATGTTTGGTGGGAATGCTGATCAATAGGCCACTGCTCCAATGCAATCAAGGCACTCAAAAGGGTCAATGTGCCTTTTAATAATCATTCCGTTCATCCCAAATATCCTAAAACTATTCCATAGTGATATTTATAGGAATTCCAAGTCTCCAGAATCAAACTCTAGTTCTCATCGATGGTTGTCAGCATTACTCTTTTTTCGACTCTGAGTAGCTTTGATGTGTTGATGGATGGTCTAAAACTTCTCTACAATTTCATTATCCATTTCTAGACAAAGAAGTTTTTTCAAATATCATCCCAACAAGCTGGTCTTCTACACCTCTTCCCATAAAGGTATTAATACAGATCCATTTGGATGTTTGAGTGGAAATTTTTGTCATAAGACAACACCACAAAAGAAAAATATTCATCCCTTTCTAATTTGAATTCCATTGTGCATGCTCTCAATATGTCCTCAAGTGTCTGGATAGTACTTTCATAATTTCATTGGTTTGAGGATGATAGGACAAATTGATGTTCATCTCAATATTCAGAGGGTGTTGGAGATTCTTTTAGAACTTTTAGGTGAATCTTGGATCTCGATCAGATACAATCGATAGTGTTACTCCATTTGGCCTTACCACTTCTCATATGTATATCCATGATAGTTGATCCAATGAGAAATCCTCTCAAATCACAATGAATTGTGTAGTCAATGTATGATGATCCCAAAAAACCACGATAGATTTTTTTCAATTAGATGTCTTTGGAAGTCTGGTTACAATTTCCATGGTGATATATTCCCATTTCCATATTGGTATGGGCAATGGTTTCATCATCCCTTTAGAAATATACCTCTTAGCCTTCACTAGCAGACATACTAGGCACTTTTTTTATATTCACTGATCTCTTAATTCATGTTATCACACGAATATATTTTTTTGTATATCTCAATACATCATTGTGTTTCTTTGGTGAATGGAGAAACATAAACTATGTGCATCATAAAACAGTTCATTCTTTAACTCTGCATTTGATGGAACACATAGTCTTGACCCATATCTCACAATACATTCTTAATTAACATTTAACTCTTAGGATTTACCATTTATAAAAGTTTCTACATTCTTATAAATTCACACATCATCCTTTTGATTATCCATTAACCTCTCCAAAAGATAAGGTTGTGAAATCATTTTTGAAAGGATTGATGATGTTCCCTTATTTATGATTCCCATGTCTATCTTCATCCAATATAAGAAGATTGGATCCTTTTCAATTCTCTTAAATGAAAGAGTTGTTGGATCCTTTCTACTTAGAGAATCTTTCACTTTATTTGCTTTCACTGAATGGTATTGAATTGACCAGCCATATACTTTGATCATATCAATCCATCTTCTTTGGTGCATATTTCACTCATTATATGTGAATATATACTTGAGGATTTTGTGATCAATATATATTTCCCACTTTTCCCCAAAGAGGTAATATTGCTAACTTTTCAAAGTGAATATTACAGAATCTAACTCTACATCATGTTTTGGATAGTTTGTCTCATGAACATTCAATTTCCTTGAAGCATAATAAATGACCTTTTCATTTGGCATCAACAACTAGCCAAGTAACTTCTTAAAATAATCACTAAAAACCATGAAAATTTCTCTACTTGTGGGTAGTGTGATCATGGGTGCATTTATAAGATTCCTTTTCAACTCCAGGAAGGATTCATTACATTAATCATTCCAATAAGTCTTGACTCCCTTCTGAGTTATCTTAGTATGATGGTTTGACAATCATGATAAATTTCTCAAAAATCTGCGATTATTTCAAAATAACCCAATGAATGTACGGATATTTTTCATATATTTTGGCCTTGGCCATCCTTAAATTTCATATTTATTGTTGGGATCCCCAGATATCCCATGGAATGTGATGATACTCCACATGAATGAGACTTCCTTCAACCAGAACTCACACCTGTTGTACTTTTCATAGATGATCTTCCTTAGATATTTCTATAGTATAGTTCTTAGAAGCTCCTCAGGAACCTTCTTTTTTGGAGTATATTACAATATCATCTATAAAAACTACCACAAATTTTTCGAGGTAATCTCTAAATACAATATTCATAACTCCTGTGAATATTTCTAGAGCATTAGTGATTATGAATGGAATTACTAGGAATCCATAATTCCTGTGCCTTGTATGAATAGTAGTCTTGGGTATATACACTTTTTTCACAATTAAATAGTAATATCTCAACAATAGATCCACCATGGAGATGTATTGTGATCCAACTATATGGTCAAATAAGTCTTCAATTAGTGGAAAATGATACTTGTTTTTTATCGTGATTTATTTGAATTCATGATAATCAATGAAAAGTCACATTTGACCTATCCTTCTTCACAATGCAGAGGATTAACACAAACCATGTTGAAGCACATGGGAATATAACCCCTTTATACATATTCTCTATTAGTTTTCTATTTAGCTCCTCAAGATCCACAACAACCATTCTATATGGAGTCATGGATTTTTTCAAGGCCTTAGGTATGAGATCAATCAAGAATTCCAAAAATCATCTAGGAGGAAGACATGAAAATTCCATGGGAAAGAGGTCACCAAATTCCCTCACAGTACGTATGACATTGAGGATGGTTCCTTCCTTACACTCAATCATCTAATCAAGATAGTCATTCCCATAGGGAAATAATATCCATGATTGAGAGGATGGTGCTAAATAATATTCATCCTCCTCTTTGCACTTGTATTGAATTGGGGGTTGATCCAACATAAGAAGTGTGATATCCCTATCATGAAAATTTAAGTTGGCTCTATATATAGTAATCCAATCCATGCCATTATATACATGAAATTCTACCGAAGGGAGTATGATGAGTTTTTCTAGGAACATCAATCCACAAAATTTTATATGAGAAGAGTTATATTCATGGGATTCAATAATTTCCAAATTTTCCATTATAACTAGAATCTATACTTTCATGATTTTTGGTGGTCTTTTTATTGTTCTAGGAAACATTAAGGATGTAATATAACGTGTAGATCCAAAATCCAAAATGATGTTTTCTATAATTGAATGAATAACTAGTGTACATGTCAACAATTATTTGTTTGGATTCACTTTATTAGTAGTGATGAAAAAATATATATGTTGGTGCTTTGGACATTTTTGGTTTCATCCAAAAACCCTTGGTTTAGGAAAATGGTTCACAAAGTTCCATGGTTCATTGTAGTTTTGGAAATGAACAATGCATTGAGGATCAAATGGGTTGTTCTTTTCCTCTATCAAAGTAGATTGTTTTTATTTTGTACCATTATTGTCCAGGATCCCTTCTCTTCCACACCTAATGCATTTCCTCACCCCCTTTAAAATATTTATGCTGTTATTCTTTCCGCACCTTTGGAATGTGGGGTTCAAGAATTTCATAGCAATATTGGATTTATCCATCAAACCGCCAAAATTAAATTACACTTTCTTTTTCTTATCCCAATGATACCCTTATGATTTGTAGATCTCCATTTCAACATTCAGGATATAAAATACAACTTCCTCATAACTATGAATGTCTTGGATCGATAGGGCTTTCTGTAGTCTAAGTTTTATCACACCAAAGAAGTGGGAAACATTGAATTCAGGGGTAACGAACAAGTCAGGGGAATATCTTTCAAGACATTTGAAGTTTTATTCATACAATTCTATGGATTCCACATCTTTTTTCATCAGTTAAAGGAAGTCCCTTTCCATTTTTAGTCAGAAGGTGCAAGGAAAATATTTATTGAAAAACATTTTTTAAAAATCCTTCCATTCCAATGAATAGATCTTTTCATCAGGTTTCATATTTTTTATTAATTTCCACCATTTATCAACTTCACCCTATATATGATAAGAAAATAGAATAACCTTCTTTTGTTTGTAACATAAAAGGATGGGGAGGTTATTCTCATGGTATTTTATCCCCTGTTTTATGATTGATGGATCAGATGATCCATTGAAAGTATGAGTTCTTTTTTCCATGAAGATCGTGATTACAACTTGTTCTTTATTGGGAGATGGGGGTTGGATGTTCATCTTGACCCATTTTTCTATTAAAAACATGATTTTACTGAGAGTGTATAATGACAAGTTTGTGATTTCCCACTTCCATGATATTGGTAATCTCATTAGAATAGTAATCACATTGATCTTCACCTCTGTTGTTAGCCCGAGTCCTCCTATTAACATCCATTGGATAGAATAAAAGGAAAATTAGGGGTAAATATTTTAAACTATTAAACACATAAGTGGAATCCAAAGAAAAAATGGTTGAATTATAAATTAAATTTATTTCCTTAACTTAGGAATTTATAGGCCTAAATCTATGTTAACCAAGATCTATTTCCAAGAATATATTCTTAGGGGAATTCTTTTCTCCCTTAATAATTAATAATAAAAATATTATGAATTTACCAAAGAATATACCCCAGGATTATCTAACCATTAGTGTATCATGGCCCATTGCCACTCACCAGTTCCCATTCGAGTCTAGATGAATGAATTGTTTTCAGGTTTTACACTTAGATACATCTATGCTAGAGTCACCTCTACGTGATCGTATGTAGATAGGGATTTATTTTATCGATAAACCAGTTACTCCATACTCAAAAAAAATTCGGGATTATTTTCTCATACTCATTATTATCCCCAAGGCTTTCACTAGAGTTTTATAACTCTAATCCCAAAAGTAACTAAACCTATCATTTGATACAAACTATAAAAACCCTACTCTTTATATTATATTGGATCATGATTTATTACATAAAAATTCACTTAATAAAACTCCAATGATTGAGAAGTATAATTTCATGGGAAATTAATAACATTAAATAAGAACTTAAAACATCAAAATCAATATCTTTATTTCAATCTTCTTTGAGATTACAAACTCATTCCTTCGTACTTAACACTGCATTGGATAACCTAAAGACATAAATAAATAATGGATGATTATAAAGACTAGTAATTGAGTAAATAATTCATAACATGCGAAATATAATACATTTTATGAAAGAGTATTTTCAGTGTGGTATAATTGAAACATGACCATAAAGGAATGATATATCTTGATTATCATAAAATGGAAATATAGAAACAACATACAACATGATATTGGCATGATACAAGGCTCATTGCACATGGATTATCAAGTGTAAACCTACATTTCACATGTATTATCATGATTAAAACCTCATTACACAAGAATTATCATGATACTAAACATTAACCAATTCATTGGAGTACTATCGGGTTTCACCCATCATAATCATTTTGATCTCATGCTTAAGTGTGCCACATAGATCATATAACATGAATTCATTGAAAATAATTATTTATTATGTGATAAAACAATGTGGAATAAATAAATGAAATTATATATTCAATATGTTTATAAGAAAAATGGTGAATACCCTTGATAGAGATATGGGAAAGGTAATCACTACACAATGATTTTGGCATGGAAAAAGGCGGTGCAATTTTGGAACCATAAAATCATAACATGGGGATTCCTAAAATGTGGTGATGAGAGTGAAATTGGTATATATTCATTTATACATGAAATGTTATGGCATGGTATCATGGGGTATAATATCCCGACATCTGAAACGGAATTTAAAGACTTAATATAAAAGAAATACTTGAATGGAAATAAGAAGAGAGAATCCCTTACAAAATTTCGACATGGTATCAGGTGTACACAGAAGGAATTAATGAGATAGAAAGGGTGTATCTCATCATTGAAACATAAATAGGGTTCTATGGAGGTTGTGTGAAATAATTCTACAAAATTTTTAATTGAAAATAAAAGGTTATAACAACATAAAGAAACATGGATAAAAATGAGAATGGTAGGAAACCATTGCGTGAGTGTGTTACTTAAAAATCATAAAAAGGGGCATCTTGGGAGCTTGGGCCAACCTGGGGGGATTCTAGAGAGGGTAGAATAGAGTAGGGGCATGATCTAAAGATTATTATTGAAGAGAAGTGGGAGAATGGGTTTCTTTTTATAGGAAATGAGAGGGGAATTCATTAATATTTCATAAATATTAGATTTGGAATCTATATAATTGAATATTCCAATATACAATCCATACCATGGTTTTTCCAATGTATTTTTACAAATAGGAGTGGCATCCATTATTTTATAATTAAAATGGAAGAGAAATTAAAAAATTAGTCTTTCTTATGTGGAGGTGAGTCACACCCTCAAGGAAATGTATTTAAAATCACAAAAAATATTTTACATTTTGATGGATTCACTATGGCATAGTAAAATAATTAAAATAAATATAAAATCACATTATATTAATGGAAAAACATATTTTGGTTTTGGAATATCCATTATATTATTTTTACATCATTTTATCGTCATTATGATGTCATATAACACATATTTTTTACACGATACTTAATTTTTACACAAAAAATCAATTGTCTCATAAATTTATGAAATATTAACCATTGGATAAATATGAAATACTGATTCCAAAAAAATATTTATTTTATCGAAATAATTTTATTCATATTTTAAATTTTACTTTTAAAATTAAATACAACATTTATAGTAAATTCACTCATTTTGACAAAAACAGTTTTCAAACCATAATAAAAATTACATTTCACTTAATTAATATTATATAACCATTTATTATTAATAAATTTAATTTGATAATATTTTGATAAAATATTATTTATTTAAAAAATTCAGTATTCCCATAAAATGGATTCACTAATTACAAAAATACACATTCTGTTTTATCGTATAAAAAAGTAACTCTTATCAAACTGATTTTATAATAATTTATAGATAAGGAATTGATATAATCATAATTTATGAGAACTGTTTTTGTAAAATAATTAATAAATAATAATTTGTATATTATAATGAATATATTTATCAAAATTACCATTTTTACCTAAAAATCAATTTAAGAAATTAATAATATTATTAGAAAGAATATTTCCATAAAGGAATTGATGGAATGATAATTTTCTTTATATAAAGGGATTAAAATATAATTAACTAATACCTTGTTACATAACCCCTTATAAAACTAGCATAAGACCTGTGGGTAAGTTGTGCGATGGTGATAGACTCTTGGGGTGGCTTAGATAAAATCGCCTAGGTGGTAATCTATTTTAACTTGAACTTATCCCATAACAGATTCTATTCAAGCATAATTTGTTCAAGCTCGGATTGGCCTTCATCAAGAGTGAAGACCAGTCAAGCTATGTCCTTTACAATCTATGAAAAATGAGATTTGTAAGGCCTGAATCCACTTGATGAGGCCATTATCTCCTTTGTTTGTGTCAAAATGATTTGTTAAAAAAATATACATATATCAGTCATGTGATTTATTTTCGATGGGTATATTAACAATTGTAATAGTACTTAATGGTCATTTAAACCCAATAAAAAAGAGTGCACGTTTTTCTATTTCCATAAGACATTAAAATTAAGGTAATTTTATTTACAAAATATCGGGTCATTACATAAATAAATACTAGAGTTTTAATAGACTAGCATCGTGTTTGGTGAAAAATATTAATGAACATTACAGTTAAATAATATTTTTTAGCATGCAAGTTAGAACATGACATAAATAATTATATTATTATTATTATATGTCATGGGGGTGGGTTATTAAACGGTAATATATTATTTAAGGGTTGAAGATAAATTATATTATATTTTAACCCAACCCCTAGCTCTATAAATTGATAGATATGTTTATTATGTTGATTATCATTCTGAAATCAAAAACAATGAATTGTTTCAAACAATGAATTATTTCCCGAATACTCATTCTCTCTCCCTCTTAGGAACGATAAATTCAAGAGTGAATCCTTCAATACTAAATTTAAACTTATACAAGAGGGATTCTATCCTTATACCCTCACATTGTAATGAAGTAAATATAAAAGGGCCTTTTGGATGATCAACATCATCAACAATGAAAGATCATATGCCTTGGTATTCTTTTCTTCTAATATTTTATAAATTAAATATAAATGTGACATAAAATATCCTCTCTTGGTGTTATGGGAAGAAAAATATTAAAAGAAACTTTAATATATCACCCATGACCATAGCCTTCCATTGTGCCTAGAACTATTATTATTGAGGGTGAAAGTGGAGGTTATTTCGAAGATTGTCTTTAATTACTGGTATAGTCACTTCATGTTTGTATTCAATCCATTCATAGTTATATAAACATTATATGTTTTCATGAGGATTATAAACTATGTGTTCCACGAGTTCTAATACTAGTTCATTGTGGTATTCATTGATGATATCTTGGTTTAGTGAACGTTAGAGGAGGAGCATGCTAAGCATATTAGAGTTACTTATTCAGGTCTTTTGACGTATCCATATTTATGGGATGTTCTCCAATTTTGGGTTCCAGACATGAGAGGCATGTTTCAATGGTCATTTTTTTGTCTCATTTGGGTGTTTTAGTAGACCCATCGAAGGTCGAAGTTGTTATTTCATGGGAAGAACCCATGAATGTGGAAGTGGTTTAAAATTACCATAGTCTCAAAGGCTATTATGGGAGTTTTGTACACAATTTATCTCAAGATGTAGCCCCATTTATAGTGTTTCTTATGATGGTTCGGGATATTATGTGGACTTATCATTGATAGACAATGTTCATTAACCTAAAGAAGAAGTTGGTTGGGGCACAGATACCTCAGTTTCCTTAGGAGGGTGTATTGTTTGAGGTATTATATGAATCCTCCCATTTGGGATTCGTATTCAAATTGATTTAATATAGTTTGGTGATATAATATGGGTCTAGGAATTTTTTTCCCCAAAAGTGTAACTATACCACCTATGATTTAGGGTGGAAGTATTTGTGTTCATGAAAATGTTTTGGTAGCATCACCTCATAAATGAGAGTTTAATGGTTTTACAGACTATAAGAGCCTGAGAAATATTTTATCATAACATGTTATGAATCTACAACAGTAGATTTAGATTGTGTTTCTTTAGGATTATGTTGTTGAGATATCTTACGCCCAAAGGGAATGGTAATTTAGTTTCTTATGTGTCAAGTCATATGTCACAGGAGGATTTGGATTAGTAGTCTATAGATGTTTGGAAGGAAATTAATGATATTGAGGTGATTAATCATGACATTGGAGGTATTAGTGACCACAAATATCATTATTAGATGACCACAGAGTCATATTTTATGGAAGGGTTTGATATGTATCAATGGGAAGATATAGTGGTAGAGGTGATAAATGATCATGTTTTCCATGTTGACACTTTACAGGGATAGTCAGAGGATAATCAAAACTAGGCGTTGTTACTGGGGAAGTTGTTTTTCCCATAGGTGATGGGGGAGTTAGTTCTCTGTGAGTTTCATAGATCACATTTAGTAGTAAATCTTAGTGTGTAAAATATTTATTATTGATCCAGGACACATATTTGGTTGATAGGTATGAAATGTTAGTGATGAAGTTTATGAAAAAATGTCCACTTTGTCAATAGGGGAATGTAGTACACCATGTTTCATGAGGTTTCATGCAGTACATGGATATCCTTTAGTGGAAATGGGATGTAATCTTGATTAAATTCATCATATGGATACCCCATGATCAGGGAGGATGTGGTGTAGTTTTGGTAATAGTGTACTTGTTGATGAAATTAGATCACTTCCAATTGGTCCATTAGGTGAGTAATGTGGACGTTTTTGAAATGCTGTATATAGAAGATATAGTTATGCATCATGGGGTACTATTGACAATTATCATTGACTAGGATCCTCAGTTTACCTTGGGATTCTAGTTGGTATTTCATCATGATTTCATCACCCAATTAATCCTTTGCATTTTTCCCCACACTTAGATATATGTGCAGAGATATCAGAAAAACCTAATATTAGAAGATACGTTGCAGTCATGTGTCTTATACTTTGGTGAATATTGGGTATGAGTCATACATTCAGATGATTTTTCATATAATAATTGCTATCAATCATCTATCGGCATGGATCTGTTTGTGGTTTTTTATGAGAAATTGTGTCATTCTCCATTGAGATAGAGAGAGGTTCAAGAGTTTCTAGTTCTCTATCCCCATGTGTCATAATGAGTGACTATGAAGATATAGTTGGTTCCTGAGTGGATGAGGGAGGTGCAAGACAATCCAAAGGCCTATGCGGATCATTGGAAGTGGAAACTAGAGTTTGAGTTTTGAGACTATGTGTTCTTGAGTCTCCCGTCATTATGAAATTATGAGGTTTAGTAGGGCATGTAATCATTATCTATGGTTTTCAGGAACTTTTAGGTGTTGGGGCTAGTTTGTGTGGTTGAATATGATTTGGAATTTTCACCATGGTTGGAGAGCATCTACGACATCTTCCACATGTCACATCTTCATTGGTATCTTCACAATGACTCCCATATCATTGTTTGTGGAAATTTGAATATTGAATATGACATAATGATTTTGTAGTTTCCAATAGCGATCCTTGATTTTCAAGAGAAGGTTCTACATAGATGAACTATTCCCTTTGTATTCATGTTTTAGAGGCATGGTAATGTAGAGATGTGAATTTGGGAGAAATAGGGGAAATTGTGTTTGCAAAAATCTACTTTCTTATGATATTTTATTTGTTCTATTTTGTTTTCGATGATTTGATGATAATATCTCATTTTTTATATGATTTTATGTTTCCATTATGTGTGATGTGTGATCAAATTTATGGAATATAAAATGTGCATGAACTGATTCATAATCAATGATAATTATACTATGATGTGATTAAAACCATATGGGTAAGGCAGTATGACCATGAGCGGATAATATCATGATATGGAGATGATGAAGTTTAGCTGATTTAAGAAAGTTACACCATAAAAGGGGTAGAAGATGTGAATTGGTGGTTTTTGGGTTATGAAGATGGTAAAATCATGGCTTGTGTTTTGTATATATGTACATCCATAAATGGATTCTCTTTATTAAAGTTAAAATCATGATGTGTAAATAATTCGAGCTGAGGTGATGTAAATTTTTTTGGAAGTTGGAGAATTGTGATTTCACATAATAAATTGGTAAAATTATGTGAATGTGCCGAGTTATAGGTTATTTTTTATCCATATAAAAACAGTAATTCATTTATCCAGTCACTATCACTTCCTCTATTTTTTGGAAAACACTAATCATCTCCCCAAAAATCTTTATCCCCTTCCTCCTACTTCAATACATTGAATCTATTGGATTCCCATTATCGATCCATGGTGATTTCTCAAATAATTCCCCATGGTATTCCTTATGTTATTTTCAAAGATCCACTATGGTGGTTCGGTTTTGGTTTTGGATGTGTATGTGCTGTGTTTTTACAACCCTTTGATGAGGTGTAGGTTGATCCATGATATCATTGTGTGTTTATGGTTTCCATGATGTTATGCATCACCCTACACGGAACAATAGTATCAAAATAATTATTTGAGGTAAGGGATCCTCATTATCAATCATTTATGTGACATATATGATCTCTATATTCTTTTTCCTACCTTTGGGTAGATAATAAGGGTTTACGTATTCAAAAAATTAAATGTCTTAATAAAATTGAGGGGAATAGGGAGTTTTTTCATGCATTACTACTTTATTTTATGTTTCTGATGATTTTATTCAAGCATATTCCCAATTAAGAAAACAAAGACTATTTCAAGCATTGTTTGTGATATTATTGATATGTTATAATGACCCTTTTTATGTTAATGTGTGATAATATACTAAATAAAAGCACAAAGAATGTATATTTGAATATTTAATTGGTTATCAATTTATTCGGCTTTGTGTTATAATACACATTCTAATTAAAGAATCAATGTGATTAATGAACCTGAATAATTGTGGAAGATATTTTGTGATATTGTTATGTATACAGGTTCTTTCTAGGATTCCCTATGCGGTGTGGGCTATTATTCATTGACGAAGGGGTCGAATGGTCCGTGTGACGTGTGATGTCTCAGGATGTGATATAAATGTTTATTAGAAGGGATGAAATATAGTAAGTTCTGTGATTTGGTGCCTAGGGTAGTGATGTGGATATGGTACATAGTGGTACGATACATAGTGGTGATGATGTGTGGTGGTAATATGTTGTTGTTGCATATAGAATTTGGAAAATGATATATTCTTTTGACATTGTTTTTGTGGCGTAGTTGTTTTGGAATAGTGGTTGGGGTGTGTGAAAACCGTGGTTATGTTATTAATGAGGTGTGTGTTTGTTGTGGTGAGATGGATTGGGTAATTTTATGCAATGAAGATGATGGATGTGTGGTTCTCTAGGATTGGTTGTGTGAGTTGGTCTAGTTGTAACATGGAATGGTTGATATAGTATCTTGGTTCTCCATGTGATGAACTATGATTATAAACAAAATAATGGATGGTAAATAAATGATATGGAATTGAAACAAATGGGAATTAAATATATTAAATTAATTTATTTAAATAATGAATTAGGAAATGTGAAATGAAAGGTATAATGCATAAATTTGGTCAACTAATAATTTAATATTAGAATTATTGTGTGGTATTTTTTTGTAGTTGTGTGGTGTGTTGGATATAATTTTGGTAGTGGTTGAGATGGTTGATCATTTGTTACATGGTGGTGTTGTGGCGTGTGCCTGTGTTTTTTATATGAACCCATCAGTTGGGAATTGTTTTCTACCAATATATTAGGTATTTTTTTTATTTTACACGTGACCCAACCAAGTTAGTTAACCTTACCAATGTTTAGTGGTGTTCGGTTCTAGGTGTTTTCCCCCAACATCTAGGATAGTTGTGATACATATGGCTAGATACACCCTCTTCCTCGCTCTTCCTTCAGTAGTAGTGATACATGATGGTTTTGGGGATTACCCAACAGTGATGTGATGTATTTTTACTTGTTTCTATGTTAAATACATGATGTGGTGTGATTTGATATATTGTGGGGTTTATGCATGGTAGGAGGAGGGATCAAGGTTTATTTCCATGACTTTCATGATAACTGACTACTTTGGTAAAGAGATCTATTGTGTATCTTAGGTGTTTACGAGCAGTATGTGATGTGATGTGATGTGTGGCCCAATTTTTTATGGAGGGATGTGATGTGTAACCTAGGTGTATAGGGCCATGATGTGATGTGATGTGATTTGATGTGATGTGATGTGATGTGTATCCTAGGTGTCTGGGTGTGGGATGTGACGTGATGTGATGTGTATACCAGATGTCTGGGGGTGGGATGTGATGTGATGTGGTATGTGTCGAAGTTATGGGATCATAAGATGTTCGGCGTTGGTGGGTGAGTGTTGAAAATCAGTTGGGAAGTGGTATCATGGTGACATTATTGGTTCTTATCTCAATAATTTATTATTATATGGAATGTACAATTTGGTGACTAATCCATGGGGAGGATGGGATTGAACAGATGACCTATATAGGTTCTTATTTGTTTTTCTATTTTTTTACTGGATTATTTGCATTCATTTTTAACATATACACTCAATACCTTGGATATGTCTTTATTGGGTGAAAAATGTATTCTCACCCTATGTTTATAAACTGTTTTTCATGTTTCCATGAGGGATTTAGGGTCTGAGCAGGAAATTACTAGATTGGTTGGAGTTTTTTTTTTGTCGTCACAATAGATTTTGGGTTTTGGTATATTATGGTCGACTGTTATGGGTAATACTCTTTCTGCATTCATGCATTGTGGGGTTACTTTTGGTTTACTTTTATATAGTATAATGGAGTTTTTTGTGGTTGTCTGGCCTATATCCCGATTCTATTTCACTTATATAGGGGAATACCTCCCATAATGTTATAATTTTATACCATTAGTTATAGTCACTATCCTAGGGCCTACTGGAGGAAGGACTCAAGGGTCATCATCTCTTTCTCTCCCAATTGTGGTATCTTTGGTAAAAGGGGGTACTGAAACTACCCTATAATAGAAAGGGTTATGTCATTTTTAATAATACAATGATGAAGGTTATGTGATCTTTTTTTATGCCTTATGATACGACGATAGCTTATTCCTCAAGAAAATTAAATGTTCGTGAGTAAAAATACACAACTCATGATTTGGAGATAGGATCAGTAATATTTTAATTGGAGTTATAGAGACATTATATTTAAATAGAATTTGGTGATGTATATAATTATCATAAAATTTTACTATATATATTCAACCAAAAAGAGAGTAATATTCTAAAGAGATTATTTTTGGAATTTATTAGAGATTATTACTACTCAATACAATACCTCCCTTGGAAAGAGAGAAATAAGGATGATGCTTTAGGTTGAAAGTATTATGATATCCCATATATGATGAGGAGCATAAAAGATCAAATATTTATGGATTTACAAATTATGGAACATAAATTACTAAATGAAGAGGTGAAATATTATCTTTCTCAGATGAGTATTCAACCTTCTATCAATGCTATGATAAACGAGGCATAGAAGGAGGATGTGAAGTTGAATAAAAGGGGATAAATCTTCCCAATTTCATCCTTCATTGTGATGGAATGATAAGGTTTAGTAGTCAATTATGTTCCCCATTAATCCAATACATGAATAAAGAACTATTTGATGAAGCTCATATCTCAAAATTCACTATTCTTCCTGTAATTAAAAAGATATATGTGGATATAAAAATTTACTTTTGTTGGGACAACAAGAAGAGAGATATTATAGAGTATATATCTATGGTACTTGGTATATAACCAAGTTAAGGATGAGATATAAAATTCTAATGTAATGTTACAACCATTACCTTAGAATGGATATGAGAAAATATTAGCATGGTTTTTTTATACTCCCCAAAATTTCTAAAGTCCATAATGTTATTTGGGAATTAGTCAATCACCTTATATGAGTATCACACATCATTGATATCTTATAAGATTTCCCTTTGGATCATATTTATAGTTTATTCATAAAGGAATTATTATGGGCTCATGGAGTGAGACATTCACTATATATTATCATGATATAAGGTTTACCTCGAAGTCCTATAAAACTTATCAAAAATATCCTGATACAAAGTCATGTTTCAATACATCCTATCGTGCATAGATAGATGGTCAGTCTGAGAGGATTGTTCAAACCACAGAGGATATGTTGATATAATTTTCTCTATATTCTAATGGTGTATAGGATCAACACCATTATATAGTTCAATTCTCTTAAAATGATACATTTAACTCAATCATTATGATGGCTCCTTATGAATCCCTTAATATAAAAAAGTAGTGAACTTCGATATGCTTGGATAAATATTGAGGAAGAAGTCAATTGAGACCTAATATAGATAATAAAATAGTATATATGTTTTATTCATTTTTCATAAAATCATGGAAAACCAAATTATACATAATATTTAAGCTAACAATCATCAGTGAGATCAACAATTCAAGTTAGTGAGAATTTTTAATTGTGAATTTATCCACGGAATAAGTATATGTGATTCAAAAATAATATAAATATAAAAATAGGTATAATGGCCTCTTTGAGATTCTTGATCGAGTAGGGACAATATCTTATCACTTTTAACTCTCACTGAACCACTCCCATGTTCATAATCTCTCACAAGGAAGAATATACCAACTCCTTCACATGTATTGAACTCAGAGGTTGTACCAAAGTATAATGATACTTCCTATTAAGAACAACTGGTATAGATCTTTGATCATAGTTATAAATTTTTATGTAACAAGACTACTCATACGGTTAATGTTATTTGGATAAATCAAACATTTGAGAAATCTACATGTTAATCTGATGATGTGATTAAGTGGAGATATCATCATATTTTCCTATTAGAGCTATATAATTATAATGGTGAAATTAATTTTAAGGGGGGTATAATTTAACACACTATTATTCCATATGTATTTAATTATATATGAACATGAAATATTTGATAGATATCCTTACACACGCACCAACAACAACAATTTTTATTAAAATGTGGGAGCAAGGTCACATAGAAAAAACAATGAGAAATCATAATGAAAATTTATTTAGATGGTATTTATTTTAATAACCCCTTTATCAAAAAATATTCATAAATATGTTAAATAAGAAAAATTTATTTATTAATGAATAAAAAATATTAAATTTTCAATAATATTATTTTATGATTCAGAGACATGTTTTTTTCAGAAATGTTTTTTAATTGTATTTTTCATTCTCAAAAGTTATAATAAATTTATAATATTTTTAGGAATTACATTTTATGAAATTAATTAAATTATATGGAATTAATTTCAATTTATAATTCATCATTTCATCATTATCTTAGGGCATGTTTATCTAATTTGTATAAAAATGTTTATTTTTTAGCAAATAATGAAAGTACATATTTTTAAAACAACTATCATTTCTACTCAAATAAATGTCACATTTTGTTTTCAATTTGATTTTAAATTTCATTATGTTTAATTTAATAATAAATAATTGAAAAATTTATATATTAATCATTATAATACATTACTTTCATATAATTTTATTTTTTTGGCTTCAGTCACTTTTTTGAGGGAAATGTCTTTTTATATTAATAAATTAAATTAATCACTATTTATTAATTATTTTAATGAAATTTTTAGAATATATATTCACTCAAATATTTTAACATTAATTTTATGTTTTTTACAAGGAATTTAATGGAATTAAATCAATTTTTATGATAAAAAATGTATTTATCTTAAATGAATTATATTTTTTTTTGTTCACATATATAAAATTAATTTTTTACACATATAGAAATAAAATCTTGAAAAATTTATTTTACATATAGAATCATCATTATTAATTTAATTTAATAGGGTTAAATTAATTTTTGGTCATATCGAATTGGAAAAACAGTAAAATATTGTTACCATAATTAAAGTTAAACCATGTTTATCAGGGGGTTAAACCAAAAGGAAAAGATAGGATTTCCCCGATAACCTATATAAAAATTATATTTTGAAGGTATTCCATCCTTATATTATACTAGTATAGAATCAATGTCCATTTGGATCCACTTTAGTGACATTATATCATTGAAATATTTTAATAAATTCACCATCCACACACTTTTTAAGGGGAACCTATTCTACTCCCTTGTTTACACCCTTTGATCCTTTTATTTCCAAAATTACCTACATGAAATCCATACTATATTACATTACATCATGATAGAGGTTTTTTTAATAAACTGTAATCCAAAGGCGGTATCTCAAAAAAGGGGTAAAAATATTAACCACGGTCTTTCAATTTTAGTTATTCTACTACTTCATATAAAGTTTTTTATCAATAAAAACATTATTAATCTAGATTAATTAATATAATTAGATGTTATTATGTTTATGGAATAACCATTTAACACCATATCTTCATCAAAAGGGAGATGGACGTATCACTCATGCGTAGGTCTGGGACACTGCCTCCACATAGCGATATGATTCATTTTTCATTATCATATAGCATGGTAAGTTATTATGATAGATATATTATATAAATTTTTGTGATATTATTGATATAATATTTTGTATCAAATTTTGAATTAATAGTTTCCTTTATTTCATTTCATCCGTCAACAAATGGAATCATCATTCGTGCGTACGTACAGACTGAAGACTCCACATGATGAGGTAATATAGATTTGATGACCAATTTATATGAATGGTTATAAATATGTATATAATGAATATATATTATAATTATATCATGATTAAATATTTTTAAACTAATTAACAATGATTATAGTTGATTGAATATAACCGTTGGACCAAAACATACTTGAAAAACTAATCAGGTAACACCAAGAATGATGTTAATAATGAAAGGTTTTTATTGAAGGGGTGATAAGATGTTATGAGTAAAACATGTAACATATTATTGGTATCATTATGGTTATTTTATATAATTAAAATAAATTAAAATTTATTATACTAGAGGATAAAATGTTTACAAACCAAGATAGAATTGAGGAATGTGTTTTTGGTTAAAATATATTTTTTACTAGGATTATTTATAATTAAATGTCAGAGGATGAAATTATATGATCTATATCGCCAAAATATTATTTATTTTCTTGTGATATATTAGTTACTTAAATTACATGTTTTTATATAATTTTCCTTAATTAAGGTACCCAGGATATTTAATGAATGTTGTTACGGAGAACTAACATTGTTTTTATCTTCAGTTGGGAGTATTTTTTCCAAATCTATATTTTATATAAAATGTTTTGAATAATTTTTTTAATATTTTTAAGGAATATTTAAATTAATTTGGTATATATTTGGATTTATTTATCATGTTGTAATTGGAATTTCATTATCAGTTTCCCAACATGGTTCTTTTTACTTTTACAGAAAATATAAAAGGAATTTTTTTAACATAAATCACAAGAACATATTTTCCCAACACCATGAATAATATTTTATTTGAATATTATTTTATAAATTTCATCAGTTATTTTCAATGAAATATATATTTTTTTTATATTGAAATTTTGAGATTTTAAATAACATATTTCAAAAATGAACAGCTATATTTTCCTTATAAAATGTTATACTAAAATTTAAAATGTATTTTCATATATAATAATATCCTTTTATTTTTCATATTATATACCTATGATATGATACAATGTTACAATTTTTATTATTTCTATCATTGATTTATGATTATGATGATTGTAACGCCCCGACCCCTGTTACCCAGAGTCGGTGCATTATTACATAACATTGGCATGATCACAAGAAAGATCAAAACTCGAAAGACCGATTGGTTTAGTATCCTTGGAAACACTAGATATATTCATAAGTTTTACATTACATCATAAAATGAAAAACTAGTACAACAACATAATGTTTCCACAATCCACACTATTAAACCCTCATAAAATCCCTGCAGTTCATTCATAACTTACTTCTTCACATCCTGGGAAAAATAAAACATAGAAAAGGGGTGAGCTCAAATGCCCAGTAAGGATAACAATATAGCGGAAACTTTTATAAATAAGAATAAACATTTAAGGCAATGTATAACTAAAACAAAAGCCTTTTAAATATTAACTTTCATCATGGTATGGCATAAATAAAATGAAATAATGCCATTTACTTATTCACATGGATATTCTACTAATCGAATAATCACATGCAAAAATCAATAACCACTTTCATAATGTTGGAATGCATAATGCCAGACTATCATAACCACATAGCCAAGGCCTCGTGCCAAGACTACAAATAAGATTTTGTCAAGGCCTTGTGCCAAGACACTAGTTTGTCTCATGATACCTACTGATGCATCGAGGAGCTATAGCGGGCTCCACCCGTCACATATTAAGTCCAATGTATTCCCATATGAAAAAGGTTTAAACATAACATAAACATTCATATTAAAACTAGCATATGAAATGTCAATACTTTCACCATAAACTATGAATGGTATAAAAATAGCACATCCACAGTCAAACATATCACAAAACCTTCAATACAATATAGAAGTTTTGTATCATAATAAATCAACTTCAAATAATCTTAAAATACATCAAAGGATGTTGACATAGATGAAATCAAAATTCTTTTTAAAGAAATATCTCATTTTATTTTGAAATAATTTAAGATCCATATAAAATAAAACATTTTCTTTGAAAATATTCTTATAAGCTTGTAAGGGAAGCTTTGAAGATTTTATAACGGCGGAAAATAGCCGCACCCGCCGTATAAGTTAAAAAAACATTCTTACCTTAATTCTGTCGAAAAGGTTAAAAAGGACCTTGTTTTGAAAACGACCGAAAGATTCCTTTATAAACCACTTATAAAAGTCAAAAATGGTATAAATGACTTTAACTCATATTCTAGTAAATAGTAAAAATGTTTTGAAATGCATTTTTAAGAAACATGGATGTGGATGATAAAGAGATCCTAGTAGATTATTACGTATAAACAACCTTGGATAATGAAGAGGTTGTAAATTAAACCCTTACCTTGTACTTTTCCTTGGTTGGGGTAGGTTAACCTCCTGTATAATGGTGAAATAGTTGTTATTAAATTATACAAGAATCATATATAATAATATGATATCATATATGATCTTTTAACATTGATTTGTTAATAATATCTTAGAATTATCGTCGTTTCGGGAGTTAACTTACTCATTTTCTTGTATATGTTTTGTTACATAAGCCATGGTTGTTGTATCTTATTCATATCCAGAATGATATCTAGTCCTTAAACATCATTTTTAAATCATCAAATGATAATTATACTTGAATGGATACGATGGAGAATGAATCTCATCGCGTTCGTGGAGACGGTAGTCCGTACGTACGCACGAGCGACAATATCATTCTTTTGATATTAAAATAATATATAAATGGATGGTATATCATATATACAGAATCATTAACATGTTATATTTATTATTTACATGAGTTACACATCATTATTATACCCATCCAAATAATATTATATTGAATAACAATTACACCACGACGTGGAGACGGTAGTCCGTACGTACGCACGTATGGTGACATGTTATTCAAAGGGTGGATAGAATACTGAATATGGTTGTACCATATTTATAATAACATAAAAGTATATGTGAGATACTGGAGTTATTATTTTATAATGGAAATAACAAAGGAATAAGAAGTGGAAGAAGAAATGAACTTGGAGAAGGGTGGTGAAATCATTACCTCTTTTTCGGGTTCTTCCTTTTGATTTGATCAAAAGGGCTCCTTAGGTTGGCTTTCTGATCAAACTAAGGCCTCTAGGTTGAAGTGAGGGATGTTGGGAGAGTATTTGGGCAGAGTTTGGCCGAACCAAAAGGCTTTGAAGGTGTGAAGAAATGAGAAGGAGGAGTGCCCTTTTATAAGAGGGGTGAGGGGCACCTTTGGAAAAGCTAGAAATATTAATTTATAATAAATTCATATTCGGTTTCTAATGGCTCCAAAGCTTATTATTCAAAGGTTAAGGTGGGGATAGGTCGAAAACCACTCAACCAATAGAATTTAGACAGGTTTGGGTACTTATATTAACCTTATCTTTAAGTATTAACTCTAAGTTAATTAGTTTCACTTTTACAATGTCTCTTTGTATTTTTATATAATATGGTTAATAAACATACTATATACATCCAAGCGACCCCCAAGTGATACATTAATGATGAACCTATCATGATATAAGACTCTTTGCCGAACCATAGATTTTTAGGAATTTAATATCAATTAATAATATAATATTTGTTTTAAGAACTCTTTTATGTCAATTTTGATACTATTCAATAGTTGATTTTTGTGAAACTCATAACAGATTGATTACTTCAAAAAAAGTAAATTAAATCAATCCTAATATATCATATTATCCTAGAAAATTAGTTTAATTCATTAAAAGTTTCATATTATATTTATTTGGGTATTTATAATATCAATTATTTTAATTTTTCACTATTATAGTAATTACTGCATCATCATTGTGTCATAAATAAAATAAATTATTTAATGTATAAAAATTATAAATAAAATATCATTATTTAGATTTCTAATGAATATTTATAATCTAAACTCCAACATATATAACCCTATGTAACGATTGTTTTTCTAAAAGATATATGCTTGTGTCATTTTTGTATTCATTTTAACTTAATTAAAATAAAGTGTCATTATCACTTACAAGTGGATCCATGGGGTTCCAAAATAGACCCAAAGATACCCATGGTCGACCATGTATCAACCAATAGGGTTAAGACACGTTTTAGGGTAATTTAGTATTATTATAATATTATTTTTTAACCCTTATTTACCGGATTTACCCTTAACCATGGTAAATAAAATATTTACCGCAGTAATTATTCAAAATGTCTAAAAATAAAAGTTACCTATTTACACAATTTGAACATCCTGATTCCAAATATGGAATCCATTTTCCTAAATTCAAAACACATAAGTGGCAGAAATTAATTTAAAATTAATTCCCGCTGTCAAAACAAAAAGCGTGTTTTTAAGAGATAATAACTATCAAAAGATTGACACTCGTTTATGTTCGGTTTAATTGTAAAATTATGTCCAATGACCAACATTATATTAAATGGTAAAAATATATTCTAAATATTCTTTAAAACCACTCAAATTCATAATTTATCACTATTAATTATTTTGATTAAAAAAGTTGTTTTTAATTAAAACATAGTAATTTTCACTATTCATCAAAATATGAAAGTTATCCGAAATGTACCAAAATTTCACCTTAGGCTAAATTCGATATTCCGAATCCAAAAATGAAGTCCATTTTCAAATATAAAATATATATAATTTCAAAAAGTAGGTATTACTATTCATAACGGCTAGTTTGATTAGTTATGGTGTGTTAGAACTCGGTGTTGCGTACAACACACGCTATCGCATTAATCAAAGAGAAGCGTACCGTAGAAGCTTGGGGTGTTAGATTCTCCCCTCCTTCAAATAATTGCGTCCTCGCAATTTCTAGGGTATTACTGCATAAAAATACTCAGGTGGTTCTTCATCATAAGTTCCTCGGGCTCCCACGTTGCCTCTTCCATCTTATGGTTTCTCCACAAAACTTTTACCAGACGCGTCGTCCGGTTTCTCAGCACTTGTTCTCTCATATCAAGAATCTTGACGGGCTCTTCGCAATAAGACAGATCGGGTTCCAGTTCTAATTCCTCATAGGTGAGTACATGCATCGGATCAGGCATATATTTCCTCAATAGAGATACGTGGAACACATCGTGAACTTTGGAGAGACTTGGCGGCATTGCCAATCGGTAAGCTACAACCCCAATTCGTTCTAGAATTTCGAAAGGTCCGATGTACCTGGGACTCAATTTACCTTTCTTACCAAAACGTATGACTCCCTTCCACGGAGATACCTTCAGAAAAACATGATCACCGACTTGAAATTCCAAATCCTTCCTTCGATTATCGGCATAGCTCTTCTGCCTACTTTGAGCTGCTTTGATGTGATTTTGGATTACTTTCACCTTTTCCACCGTTTCCTCCACCAGTTCTGGGCCTACAAGTTTTCTTTCACCAACGTCATCCCAACAGGTTGGTGTACGACATCTCTTTCCGTATAACGCTTCATATGGTGCCATCTGAATACTCGAATGGAAGCTATTGTTATAGGAAAATTCTACCAAAGGTAAATATTGATCCCACATACCCTGAAAGTCAAGTGAGCAAGATCTCAACATGTCTTCTAAGGTTTGAATAGTCCGTTCTGATTGTCCATCTGTCTGAGGGTGGTAAGCAGTGCTCAAATGAATTTCAGTATCCAGGGATTTCTGAAGACTTTTCCAGAATCTTGAAGTAAAATGGGGATCACGATCAGAAACAATCGATAGGGGTACTCCATGAAGTCTCACAACTTCATTAATATATAGTCTTGCTAGACGTTCCAGGGGTAGATCTTCTCTTATAGCAAGAAAATGTGTTGTCTTGGTAAGACGATCAACAATAACCCATATTGCATCGTTCCTTCTAGGAGTCTTTGGTAGCCCCATGACAAAGTCCACCATAACATTGTCCCATTTCCACTCCGGTATGGGAAGAGGTTGCATGACTCCTCCAGGCTGTTTCCTTCCAGCTTTCACTTATTGACAAACCATACATCTTGACACAAAATCAGCAATCTCCCTCTTCATGTTGTCCCACCAAAAATGTTCCTTCAAATCTCTATACATTTTGGTGCTCCCAGGGTGTATAGAGAAATTGGAACTATGAGCATCATCCAGCAATTCCCTTTTTAGATCAGGTATATTGGGAACACAAAGTCTCTTCCCGAATTTCAAAATTCCATCTTCATACACAAAGTCTCTCAATCTCCCATCATTCACAGCTTTAATCTTCTTTTGGAATTCTTCATCATCGGTCTGAGAACTCTTAATCCTTTCTAGTAACGATGGTTTGTAAACCATTTGAAAAAGCATTTATGTTTCACCTTCCCTGGTTATTACCATGTCCATCTTCACTAGATCCATGAAAATTGGATCCCTTTCAATTCTCATATTGTTCAAAACTCCATGGTCTTTTCTACTCAAAGCATCTGCCACCTTGTTTGCCTTTCCTGGGTGGTAGTGTATCGTACAATCATAATCCTTGAGTAATTCAAGCCATCTCCTTTGCCTCATGTTGAGTTCTTTTTGTGAGAAAATATACATCAAACTCTTGTGATCAGTATAAATCTCACATTTTTCACCATAGAGGTAGTGCCTCCATATCTTCAAAGAAAAGATCACTGCTGCTAACTCGAGATCATGAGTAGGGTAGTTTTGTTCATGAATTTTCAACTATCGTGATGCATAGGCAATAACTCTATCATTCTGCATAAGGACACAGCCAAGTCCTTTCTTCGATGCATCACTATAAATAACGAACCCATCATTCCCCGATGGTAGAGTCAATATAGGAGAATTGACTAATCTTCTCTTCAGTTCTTCGAAACATTCTTCACACTCTTTTGTCCAAACAAATTTAACCCCTTTACGTGTGAGTTTCGTTAATGGGTTAGCCAATCGGGCAAAATTCTGGACGAAACGTCGATAATAACCTGCCAAACCAATAAAACTACGTACCTCAGTTATACTCGTAGGTGCTGGACATTCTTGGATTGCCTTGGTCTTAGAAGGATCAACAGAGATTCCATCTTTAGAGATAATATGGCCAAGAAAAGAAATCTCCTGAAGCCAGAATTCACACTTGCTAAACTTCCCATATAATTCATGCCTCCTCAGAGTCTTCAAGATAATGCGCAAGTGATTTTCATGATCTTCGTAGGTTTTGGAGTATACCAAGATATCATCAATAAATACCACCACAAATTCATCGAGATACTCCTTGAAAACTCTATTCATTAGATCCATTAATACAGAGGGTGCATTAGTCAATCCAAACGGCATTACAGTAAACTCGTAATGCCCGTACCTGGTTCGAAATGCTGTTTTCGGAATGTCTTCCTTCTTCACACACAACTGATGGTATCTAGATCGAAGGTCAATCTTTGAAAAGTATTGAGCTCCATGCAGTTGGTCAAATAAATCCTCAATACGAGGTAGGGGATACTTGTTCTTTATCGTTATAGCATTGATCTCCCTGTAGTCGATACATAACCTCATAGATCCATCTTTCTTTTTAACAAAAAGAACAGGGGCTCCCCATGGAGAAACACTAGGGCGAATAAATACCTTATTACTCAATTCCTCTAGTTGTTTCTTTAGTTCGACTAACTCTACAGTGGCCATTCTATAAGGGGTCTTCGATATAGGCCTTGATCCAGGAATCAAATCAATAGAAAACTCAACTTCTCGTTCTGGAGGATGTCCAGGTAAATCTTCAGGAAATACATCTACAAATTCTTTTACAAAAGGTACATCCTCTATTTGAACATTCCTTTCCTCACCGACAGTTATTTCATTCTCTTCCTCCCCAATAATTGAATTAAGTTGAGCTACTGGGGGTGGATCTAAATAAGAATTAGGTGGTGACGATTCTGCTCTAAAAATAAGGTGCTCCTTATCATTATCATCAAGAATCGTAACCTATTTCTTCTTACAATAAATATTCGCATCATAGTCCGAAAGCCAGTCCATACCGAGGATTATATCAAACTCAATCATAGGTATGACGATGAAATCAGCAGATAAAGAAAATTTATGTGCTCTAATGGGGACTGATTCACAAAACTTTGTTGCAACGATACTTCCCTTAGGAGTTTTAACTGAAAACTCCCTTATTAAATCAAATTGGAAATATCTAATTTTCTTAGCAAACTGGGAAGATATGAAACAATGCGATGATCCAGAATCAAATAATGCATTTGCTAAACTTGAGGAAACCATTAAATTACCTGCCACCACGTCTTTCGGAGCTTCTACCTCAGCAGTAGTGATAGCATAAGCCTGGTCTTGATCCCTTGGCCTTTTCTGAGGTAAGTTCTCCTGACGCTTAGGACATGCATTTGCATAATTCCCCATCTCCCTGCAATTTTAGCACTGAATGTTGGTAGCTTCCTTCTTCCCCTTGCAATCATGAGCTTGGTGGCCTTTTTCACCACACTTGTAACAGACTCCCATTCCCTTCAAGCAAGTACCAGGATGTTTCCTCCCGCATTTACCACAAGATGGATATTCAACCTTTCCCTTCTTCCCCTTATTTCCATTCCCAGATTGATCAGCAGGTCTCTTCTTCTATTTCTTTTCTTTAAAGTCATAAGACTTAGAGAATTCATTTTCGGTCTTGATAGCACATGAGACAATGTCTTCGTACGATGAAAAGGATTGTGAGACTAACGCTCGACGGAGAAATGGTTTTAACCCATCAAAGAAACGATCAATCTTACTTCTTGGGTGACGAATATAATCACCAGCGTACCTCGCTAACCTTGTAAAGTTAGCCTCATACTTTGTGACATTCTCATCCTCCTTTTGTCTCAGACTCAGAAATTGCCTTTCCATATCTGCTCGATGGTCACGAGGGAAGTATTTTTCTAAAAACAGATCTTTGAACTCCCTCCATTCCATATTTGATACTTCATCATCTTCCTTCGTATTTTGAATCAATGACCACCATTGATCAGCATCTCCAGTGAGGCGGTAAACTGCCATGATAACTTTTTCCCTTTCACTGCTCCCCAAAGCCTGAAATATTTTCTCTAGGGAAAATATCCATTGCTCGTCTACTAAGGGATTTGTATTCCCATTGAACGTTGGTGGTTGTTGCCTCATGAATCGATCTAACATTGATCCTCCACGCGGCGGATCAGGGTGCTCCATACGGGTAAGGTTATTATTCATAACCTGAGTAAGTTGTCCCAGTATGGTGATTAGCTGATCGGCACCAGTTGCATCACCAGCCCCACTATAATTATCTTGAGCAGGAGGGCAATCCCTACATGGAGTGCGTGCATTGATACGGTTTCCATTTCATCCACTAGGCGCCATTTCTAAACAATGGCATAAACTAGATCAGTTTATGAATCAAAATACATAATCCCATACTTATAAAACACTTAACATAAATTGAACTATTTATGGATATAATCCATAATCATAAGAATGTTTTCTTTGAAGAAGTATATACTCATAATCCCTTCAAAATGATTTTTAAAGAAAATGAGAGTTATCCTAAGCAAATCCCCCAAGAGTGTCGTAACCAAGAGTGCAGCAAGGCCCGTTGTCATGCACCAGTTCCCGTTCGAGTCTAGCTCAAAGCGGTGTTTTCGGGTTTTACCCCTAGGTATATCTGTGCCAGAGCCGCCTCTACCTGCTCGTATCCAGACAGGGATGTATTTCTTGGAAAACTCACAAAATCTCTACAATACCAAAATTCTAGGAAGTTCTTCTATACTAATCCTCAAAGTTCATCTTAGGTCTACGTGCTCTAATCAGAGTTTATCTAAATCTAGCTTCCAAGGTTTGTACTAAAATTCCTCTGATACTAACTGTAACGCCCCGACCCCAGTTACCCAGAGTCGGTGCATTATTACATAACATTGGCATGATCACAAGAAAGATCAAAACTCGAAAGACCGATTGGTTTAGTAGCCTTGGAAACACTAGATATATTCATAAGTTTTACATTACATCATAAAATGAAAAACTACTAAAACAACATAATGTTTCCACAATCCACACTATTAACCCCTCATAAAATCCCTGCAGGTCATTCATAACTTACTTCTTCACATCCTGGGAAAAATAAAACATAGAAAAGGGGTGAGCTCAAATGCCCAGTAAGGATAACAATATAGCGGAAACTTTTATAAATAAGAATAAACATTTAAGGCAATGTATAACTAAAACAAAATCCTTTTAAATATTAACTTTCAACATGGTATGGCATAAATAAAATGAAATAATGCCATTTACTTATTCACATGGATATTCTACTAATCGAATAATCACATGCAAAAATCAATAACCACTTTCATAATGTTGGAATGCATAATGCCAGACTATCATAACCACATAGCCAAGGTCTCGTGCCAAGACTACAAATAAGATTTTGTCAAGGCCTTGTGCCAAGACACTAGTTTGTCTCATGAGACCTACCGATGCATCGAGGAGCTATAGCGGTCTCCACCAGTCACATATTAAGTCCAATGCATTCCCATATGAAAAAGGTTTAAACATAACATAAACATTCATATTAAAACTAGCATATGAAATGTCAATACTTTCACCATAAACTATGAATGGTATAAAAATAGCACATCCACAGTCAAACATATCACAAAACCTTCAATAAAATATAGAAGTTTTGTATCATAATAAATCAACTTTAAATAATCTTAAAATCCATCAAAGGATGTTGACATAGATGAAATCAAAATTCTTTTTAAAGAAATATCTCCTTTTATTTTGAAATAATTTAAGATCCATATAAAATAAAACATTTTCTTTGAAAATATTCTTATAAGCTTGTAAGGGAAGCTTTGAAGATTTTATAACGGCAGAAAATAGCCGCACCCGCCGTATAAGTTAAAAAAAACATTCTTACCTTAATTCTGTCGAAAAGGTTAAAAAGGACCTTGTTTTGAAAACGACGGAAAGATTCCTTTATAAACCACTTATAAAAGCCAAAAAGGGTATAAATGACTTTAACTCATATTCTAGTAAATAGTAAAAATGTTTTGAAATGCATTTTTAAGAAACATGGATGTGGATGATAAAGAGATCCCAGTAGATTATTACGTATAAACAACCTTGGATAATGAAGAGGTTGTAAAGTAAACCCTTACCTTGTAATTTTCCTTGGTTGGGGTAGGTTAACCTCCTGTATAATGGTGAAATAGTTGTTATTAAATTATACAAGAATCATATATAATAATATGATATCATATATGATCTTTTAACATTGATTTCTTAATAATATCTTAGAATTATCGTCGTTTCGGGAGTTAACTTACTCATTTTCTTTTATATGTTTTGTTACATAAGCCATGTTTTTTGTATCTTATTCATATCCAGAATGATATCTAGTCCTTAAACATCATTTTTAAATCATCAAATGATAATTATACTTGAATGGATACGATGGAGAATGAATCTCATCGCGTTCGTGGAGACGGTAGTCCGTACGTACGCACGAGCGACAATATCATTCTTTTGATATTAAAATAATATATAAATGGATGGTATATCATATATACAGAATCATTAACATGTTATATTTATTATTTACATGATTTACACATCATTATTATACCCATCCAAATAATATTATATTGAATAACAATTACACCACGACGTGGAGACGGTAGTCCGTACGTACGCACGTATGGTGACATGTTATTCAAAGGGTGGATAGAATACTGAATATGGTTGTACCATATTTATAATAACATCACAGTATATGTGAGATACTGGAGTTATTATTTTAGAATGGTAAGAACAAAGGAAGAAGAAGTGGAAGAAGAAATGAACTTGGAGAAGGGTGGTGAAATCATTACCTCTTCTTCGGGTTCTTCCTTTTGATTTGATCAAAAGGGCTCCTTAGGTTGGCTTTCTGATCAAACTAAGGCCTCTAGGTTGAAGTGAGGGATGTTGGGAGAGTATTTGGGCAGAGTTTGGCCGAACCAAAAGGCTTTGAAGGTGTGAAGAAATGAGAAGGAGGAGTGCCCTTTTATAAGAGGGGTGAGGGGCACCTTTGGAAAAGCTAGAAATATTAATTTATAATAAATTCATATTCGGTTTCTAATGGTTCCAAAGCTTATTATTCAAAGGTTAAGGTGGGGATAGGTCGAAAACCACTCAACCAATAGAATTTAGACAGGTTTGGGTACTTATAGTAACCTTATCTTTAAGTATTAACTCTAAGTTAATTAGTTTCACTTTTACAATGTCTCTTTGTATTTTTATATAATATGGTTAATAAACTTACTATATACATCCAAGCGACCCCCAAGTGATACATTAATGATGAACCTATCATTATATAAGTCTCTTGGCCGAAACTTAGATTTTTAGGAATTTAATATCAATTAATAATATAATATTTGTTTTAAGAACTCTTTTATGTCAATTTTGACACTATTCAATAGTTGATTTTTTTGAAACTCATAACAGATTGATTACTTCGAAAAAAGTCAATTAAATCAATCCTAATATATCATATTATACTAGAAAATTATTTTAATTCATTAAAAGTTTCATATTATATTTATTTGGGTATTTATAATATCAATTATTTTAATTTTTCACTATTATAGTAATTAATGCATCATCATTGTGTCATAAATAAAATAAATTATTTAATGTCTAAAAATTATAAATAAAATATCATTATGTAGTAAATCTGTTTAGCTTTCTAATGAATATTTATAATCTAAAATGCAACATATATAACCCTATGTAACAATTGTTTTTCTAAAAGATATTTTCTTGTGTCATTTTTGTATTCATTTTAACTTAATTAAAATAAAGTGTCATTATCACTTACAAGTGGATCCATGGGGTCCCAAAATAGACCCAAAGATGCCCATGGTCGACCATGTATCAACCAATAGGGTTAAGACACATTTTAGGGTAATTTAGTATTATTATAATATTATTTTTTTAACCCTTATTTACCGGATTTACCCTTAACCATGGTAAATAAAATATTTACCGCAGTAATTATTCAAAATGTCTAAAAATAAAAGTTACCTATTTACACAATTTGAACATCCTGATTCCAAATATGGAATCCATTTTCCTAAATTCAAAACACAGAAGTGGCAGAAATTAATTTAAAATTAATTCCCGCTGTCAAAACAAAAAGCGTGTTTTTAAGAGATAATAACTATCAAAAGATTGACACTCGTTTATGTTCGGGTTAATTGTAAAATTATGTACAATGACCAACATTATATTTAATGGTAAAAATATATTCTAAATATACTTTAAAACCACTCAAATTCATAATTTATCACTATTAATTATTTTGATTAAAAAAGTTGTTTTTAATTAAAACTTAGTAATTTTCACTATTCATCAAAATATGAAAGTTATCTGAAATGTACCAAAATTTCACCTTAGGATAAATTCGATATTCCGAATCCAAAAATGAAGTCCATTTTCAAATATAAAATATATATAATTTCAAAAGGTAGGTATTACTATTCATAACGGCTAGTTTGATTAGTTATGGTGTGTTAGAACTCGGTGTTGCGTACAACACGCGCTATCACATTATTCAAAGAGAAGCGTACCGTAGAAGCTTGGGGTGTTACAATGATGAAGCATTTATGAAACACATATCGTTTCCCTGGGTTATGATATGATGATATGATGGATGTTTTAAAATCATTGGCACACATATGTATTTTTTTTATTATTTGATAGGTGGGGCCATAATTAGATATCCCACTAATGCATTTGGTAAGAAATGACATATCATGAGATACTAATTTATTGAATGGGGAGTGAACCTAGTTTAGTAAGGTGTTTTTTCTAATAATATAGTATTGAGAGTAACCCTTGACTGAGGGAGTGATTGAATGGAGAGTGAACCCAATATACTATGATACTTCTATCAATTATAATTGACTAATAAAAATAATTAATATGATTATATATATTTTCAAAAATTATTCCTTATTATTAGAATATTTTTTAATGCATCAATATTTATTATTGACGATTCCACACTCTTATATCTTATTCCTTTTGTTTAAAAAAATCTTATGTCATTATTTATGATTAATGTTCTTTGGATGATTAAGTATGATAATTGTATTTCTTGATCATGTTATCATACTCTTATGTTTAAATTTTTATAAATTTTTATCATTGATTAATATCCCTTTTGTTTTCACTTTTTATGCTTATGAGAAAAGCCTTTATTATGTTTCCATTTCCTGGGTTTTGTAGAATGGTTTTAGGTATGATATGTATAATAAGGGTTCTAGTTGTGTAGAATTTAACGATAAATGATACAGATATTTTATATTCCTATTGTTTATGTATACAAGTTTATAAGGTTATAAAACCTTTACTGTTATTTTAATGATCTTATTGTCATGTAATGAATATTTTTCTAACAATATATCTTATGTATATAAGTAATTTTTGGGTAGTTATATTTCTTATCTTGTTTCTATATATCTTGTTTTCTATACATATTATATCTTCACTAAGTTCTGTTATACTCATCTCAATTAGTAACTAAACCAAGGAATCTCATAGGGGATAAATCTAATGTTAAAACATAATTCTTTATGAATTCATTTTTAATGATTCTTATCTAATGTGGGTTGATTTGAGGATTACCAATGTTGTGATAAGTAACTTTGTTATAGTTATTTATGAAATAACTTCTTCTTCTGTAGTTATATCCCTTTATTCATGGTGGAGGTGAATTTTTAGTTTAATTATCGATAATTTAGTGCACTTTATATTCATAGTAAATGAATAATATGATGTTTATACATGCAATGGAGTTTCATTTTAAAGTATATATTGTACTAATAATTGTAAAATGAAATTTCACCCTTAGAAATTCCTCTTAGAGTATTACCATTCTACATAATATTATTCTATCTACCTTGAATTCACTTTTATAGTACCTAGTTTTTTATCCCACAGCCATTATTCTCTCATTGCAATTTCTTTCAAAAATAATTCATGAAACCTAAAAATATAATAAATGATCAGAAGTAGTAAGTATTAGACTGTAGAAGCTCCTCAAGTGAGATGACCCTGGTCAACCCCTGCGTTTCACTAATTAAATAAATAATAATTTTTTACCACCATATAATAGGTGTGTGTAACAAAAAATGATTTTAGAATATATATATTTCTCTTTATTATATTTTATGTTTTTATGTCCTTATTTACACAAATCATTGATCTTAGATGGACCATGATATAATATTGTAACATTATTGTTAAATGTTAATATTATGCACAATTATTGAATTTTTGGGTATGAATAGAACTAATATAATTATTAAAAATATGTGAAAATGAATTCCTTAATAAAAATTTATTGATTAATTCTTAGGAAATAAGTTCTCAAAATTTAATAATAAGAATAAAATCAAATCAGACCTATTTTTTCACATGTATTGTATTTTCAAATTATTAGGTATTTATATATAAGTAAAATAAATTTGTCTCTACTTATACATGATTAAATATAGTTATAATTTATAAAATTATAGGAATAATAATTTATAAATTGATTATTAATTGTTTATAAGTGATGATAATACCATTTGAAGGTGAAAAGAAGATATTTTAAAAAAAATAATTTTTATTATGTGTAATGTATAATATGTCATAAAATTTAATTAAAAGATATTTCTAAATGAATTTATTGATAAATTTATATATTATATCAAATATAATATTTTATCATTAATATAGTTGTTTTTACTAGACATACCATGAGAATAAAATCATTTATATTCTTAAAAATACATTTTCTCTAAAAATGTTTCCTTCCGGTTTTCGTATGAAAATAATAGAATTATTTTCTACAAACAATAGGAACTAAATATTTTAAAATCTATTTTTTATTTATAATCAGTATAATTAATATTATTTAATAATTTCATCTGAATTTTTACCATTAAATAATAGTTACCATGATAAAAATCCTCTCTCCACGATAAGGTTTAAAATGGTTAAATGATTAACTATCCTAAATGGTATGGTTTAAAATAACACAAAAAATTACATAAAACTAACAGGTATATTTTATTTCTAATTTAAATTTCATTTATTTTAATATATTATAATTTTTATCCACTTTACAAGAGTTAGATGTATATTATATCATAATGTTTCAACTATTTTCATGTTCACCACTTGCATCACCTATAAACATTCACTCCCTATTCTCACTTATACACACTAATTAAGAACTATATATTAACCAATTATATCCCAAATACCGTACAAAAGTTTTTCCACACATCTTATATGTCTTTTTATCAGAAAAATACCATCCCAAGATGGCGTAATGTTTAATCTAAATGAAGATGCACAAATAAGTGGTAATTGTCTTTGCCGATCTATTAATGGTTTATTTGTTCCTTAAACACCTAAAATGATCTATAACCAGATTAAAATGATAAAATATGTATATTAAATTTAATTAATCTATTTTATGTTCATAATATAAAAATTTTCTTTCTTGTTTTTAAATAATGTTACATAAAAAACATTTCTCATCCATAAGCATAGACTATCATCACCATGAAGAAATGTATTTTATTTTTCACCACTAGATATCATGGATGCTTATATGGATGGATTAAAAGGGTATATATAATTTTTATAACATAAGTCTTATTTTTTTAATGATTTAATATCATTTAAATTCGAACTATCTCTTCCACTAAAAAATTATAACATCTCTTGTCTGTGTGGGTGGACAATCACCTCCCTGAAATTATGTGATTAGTTTTTCATTTATGATTCACATTGATTATGTCCTAGATAGGTTAAATGAATATATATTATATTTAACTTATTATTTTTATTATTTAATGAAATACTATTATTTTCATTCTTTTTTTTGAATTTATTAAAAGATGAAGACATCACTCATGTATACGTACGTATTATTGTCTCCACAAAGTTATGTAATTAATTTGCATCACCAATTTATATTAATTTTTATATAAGTGTATATAATTGATAAATATTACACTTTTTATAGGATTAATAATTTTTATTTTATGAGACCATGTCCAAGGTTAAAGGACTGGAACAATTATATTATGAATTGTGTGGGAAACAAAATATTTAACACCAAAATATTAATTTTAATGATGAATTGTTAATAAATAGGTAATTGGATAAGATATGAATCATGTTGAAATTCCACATGAACAAGTAAAGGAATTAAGAACTAATGTGTCATTCAAGATTTAACATATGCCTTATATTAGTAGGTATTCTGATCCACTAATTTTTTTAGTAATGGATCAATACCACTAAAAATATTTTTTCTATTCTATAATTCTTAGAGGAAAAAAAATTTCATGTTAATTTAATTTTTGGAAGGTAAATATGATCAATGATAAAATCAATTTAATATGATGAAAGATTAAAATATTTAAACAATTATATGGGAAGTGTTTAATTGGTTATTTTCTAATATATATTTTCCCAAATATCTTAACAAAATAATTGAAAAACAATTCCCTAAAAATGATTTGATGGATTATGAGTCCACCAGTACCTATGAGGAAAATTACACGAGCCCTTTATTATATTATTTGGGTTATATCATTGACACTAAAAATAAAGATGATATATTCTATAGAATCTTAAAATAATGTCTTTAAAAGGATTTAATCATAATGTACTTTAGTATCTAGGAAGAAATCAGTCAATGTAATTTCAAGTTATTAATTTAGTGTTGATACACCCATTAGTCTCATAGTTTTGTGGACATTAATATAAATATGGATATTTGTGGACATTCCAATAACCATGTCGATGGGGTAAGAAAGCTATTATTTCCTTATATATAATTTGATGAAATAATGATGGGAGAAATATCCATAATGGATCTGGTAAATATATTATGTTTGGAAAAGAAGGGCATATAGCAATAGAATGTTCAAGTGACAAAAAGAGGTCTTGAAATGATAGAGAGAAGATGAACAGAATGCACCACCCACAATCTAATGTCATAATTGTAATTTGTATAGACATTATTCCAATCGATGCATGAATCCAAGGTATAATATTGGTAAATGATGTTAGAAACCTCTTATGCTAAGTGAAAAAGGGGAATCTTATGTGATCACAGCTGCCAACATGGGTCATGGGAATGAAGTGGAGAAAGGTACACTTATCATTTAGCTTGTAACTAAAAATTTATTACTCAATCCTTTTTTAGTCCAATATTTAGTTTTTGGTTAATTTTATAATGTTATATCATAACCAACTCAATTATTAGATATTTAATTATTGTTGAAAACTCCTAATGGTTTGATGATTTCATTTCAAATCTATAATAAATATCCAATAAATTTTGGTGAGAAATTGATTCCTATAAACCTTTTTATTCTCCTAATAGTTGAACTTGATTTGATATTGGGAATGGATTGGTTCTCTTTTTATGTAGACTATATAAATTGCTGAGGAATAGATTTCACATTTACTCGAACCATGTAACGCTCTAACAGAGAATCCAATGAACTGGTTCCCTTGTCTATTGCACCATATATCCCTAGGCAAGCCATCCCACATGCAATATCCTGTTGACATGAAGTATGGTACTAATGTTTTATAGTGGGGATACTATAGCAATATACTAATGTATAAATATTATTGAAAACCAATCTAATCAAACACAATAATTAGTTAAATAATAATTCAATTAAAAGTTGGTAAGCACTGACAATAATAATAATAAATAAACAACACTCTATCAAATAAACCAAATTCAATTTTTCATAAGCATACAATAACAGTTCAAAATACATGAAATCTTACAACACAAAAAATAAATAACTAAAAATACCCTAAAAATAGTTCCAATACCTAGTGTGATCCCACCTCTGATGATTCATCCAACTAGTAGAACTCTATCCTATAATTAAGTAGCATCTAATCACATAACCAAGTGCTTGTTGGCCCGACCAGGGTATGAGTACTACTCATTAGGCCACTACTAATTATGTCTATAATATAACATGTTAATAATCATGTTTATGAATGGATTATATAAATAAAAATTTATACAGTTTATTTTTTTATCAATTGAATTGTTAAAAGATAAAAATATTAAATTAAAATCAATAAGAAACCACTAATGTCCAAGCTCTATGTTGACACCTCACAGCTATCTATACCATACTTAGCTAGTGCTAGTGGGTCTCCAATCATAGTATACATTATATAAAAAATAGGTTCTATGGAATACTACCAAGGAAATCATAGTCCCATCAATCATAGGGAATCCACATTCCTCAAGCAGGAATTCCCTCACATGAAATCCCATAGGAAATCCAAGGGGGATACATTTGAAAACCTATGATCCAAACATTCAGTTTAAACATAAAGACCCATATTTGTTATTCAAAATATTTTTTATATTGGAATCTCTAGGTCATAAAAAATGAATTAAAACTAAATATATCATGTTGAATACAAGGAACTCATCTTGTGATATTTAATAAGGGTACCACACAATAATCCATGGGATTAATCTATTCCATTTGATATATATAGATTTGAATCTAATGTAGAGACAACTGAAGGTATTTGAGATAATAAAATAATGTATAATCAAATTTACAAATCATGTAATTCTACACCATCAACCCTCAATGAATCTGAGGGTGTCATCACACTACAACAATCATCTGAGTCCCCTTTGGAATATAAGACTTTCTCACTATATTAAACACCAATCAAGTCCAAATGGAATCACAAAATATCTATAATAATTCCTATAACATCACCATTTTACAAAAAGAAACCCATTCTTACAAATACCATTTATTCAATATTAACTTTCTATTATTCACCTATTTAATTCAAAAAACTATTTGTATAATATTTCTTAAACTAGGTAACTGTGTCACATAATTTCCATTAAACTATTCACTGTAAAAATAATTTCATTATAACTATCATTAGTTATAATGGGATACATCAAGCTTACATAATACATCTAGCATCCTTGGGCCAGTATGTATTCACTATTTTCTTAGTCAATGATTATCACTTTTAAACATATCACCTATGGTCCCATTCAAGGAAAATTCAACAAATAATTTAAATTATGACAAAATCCAATCATAATTCCACACTTATGTTCAAAATACTACTTCATTATTAAATCTGCAACTAAGGATATTGATTGTTTTGAAATTATCTTTTACAGCCTTTTATTCAAAACATTGATTCCTTTTTTCACCCATCTAAATAGATTTTATACCTTTTAAAATACATGTAAAAACTCTGTATTCTCATGTTTACAAACAAAATAGGTAAAAAAAATTTAAAAAAGAATATCCTTAATTTCCTAGGTCATCACATATGAAACGAGTGTGGAAAAGAAACAAATAAATTTTCAAATTAATAAATACTAATGTTTAGATAAAGGTACCACCTACATCATTGAAGTCTTTTCTCCTTAATTTCTATATGGAAATCATATTTCCTAAGATTATGTAAGAGCAATGACTAATAGTCAACCACCTGTATTGATATACCATACCCAAATAATTAATAATGAATAATTATATAAAAATAATAGTTAATTAATGACTTAAGAACAGTAACCAACTTTTTTCCCTTGGGAATAAATGTAACTTCACATAATTGGTCCTTCCACTTCACCTTAATGGTGAAGAATAATCCTCTGGAGGTTCGTTCTAAGCTCTTAAAAAAAGGCATGTTGAATCCCTAGAAATTTAATCCAAACCCACGATACAAGATAATTAATTCCAATCCAAACCAATGAAAATCTCACATGGTGATATACCTCTACTAAAAAAATTAGAGATGACACATAGACATGGTCATCGGATGTTCTGAAGTTATGGAACCTGGAAACCCCATCATCCAAGGATGAGTCAACTATTCTCTAATATAATTATCTATCAAAAGAAAACTAGAACAAAAATAATTATAGTTGAAGGGGTGTAGGAGAGGCAACAATTTATGGCCTTACCATAGGCACTTGATCAGAAGATATGATAGAAAAGGTAGATGTGATATAGAAGTGATATCCCCAAATGAATATATGAGAGGGAGGCATATCACTTAAATCAATTAGGATGAGGTGTAGGAAAATGGTGGGGTATAGTTATAAAACATAAGGTAAAATGGTTAAAATATCACTTTTATGGGTCATAATATTTGGCCACATCATTTTTCAAACTCTATAGTAAACATGTAGTAAAATGTTTCCTTAATAATTTACTCCATATAAGGTGGGTCCACACAATTTAATAATCATTCACCAAATATGTGATTCAGATTGGTAACCCTCTATAAAAAATGCATTTTTTTGAAACTATGTGAATACATGATGTAATCCCAAGTTAAAAGCCACATAAAATAGTTTAATATGATATCCACATGGTTTCCCATAAATCATTCCCTAACTATGTAATGAACTTTCTCGGGATTCTACTAAACCCAAAAAACTCTTCTGGTTCTACATACGACCCGAAGGGCATTCCCAATCCCCATGGGCTAAAAACTACTGCCCGAGCATCACAAGAATCCATTTTGGAATGATTTCACCAAAATTAGTGATAAATGAATGCTAAAAAGATAAACACTGAGGATATAATTTATAAATGAACCAAACATGTCCTAACTAACTACCATGATACAAAACCATTGTATATAGTACCATAATGTAGAAAAATAAAGATAGGGTGAGGAAGAATGGATGAAAAACTAAAAAATGTTAAATAAAATCAAATCATTCTGATATTATCTTAAACCATCTCCATACAATCTAAATTTTCTCACCATAATCCAAATCACCCATGTTTTCAATTATGAACAAAGTCTGGGTCCCACTGAGAACCAATAACCTGAAATATATAGTCATGAGATAAAACCCCTAATAGGTCACCACAACTTGCCAAAACTATGAAATATATTTCAAAATGAAATTCTCTATTACATTTTTGAATGATAAATATAAAATTGGATTTTTAACATATGTATAATTTATGGAAATCAAAATACATTAATAATCATCTATCAAAAAAAATTTCTTTGTTTTCAAAAAATGAATACATACATTTTGAGAAAAAATACACCGATAAAAATCATTTCAAAACAAAAAAAACTATTATAACTTCATGGAAATACTAATATGTTTTATCAAAAATGAAATTGTTCATATTAAAACATTCAACTAGCCAAAGAAATATTTTAACCAAGACAAATAATTTGAAATCAACTTTAAAGGACCCACACAAAATTCTAGAAATTCAAAACATGTCTTCCAAAACCTTTAAATACTCATTTTAAAAAGGAAATTACCCAACACACATTCACTTGTCAAACACAATAAAACAAGAACCATATATTATATGTAATATAAAAAAATATACAAATAAGTGATCCATAATAATTAAAGAAGTATAAATGATACAAACAAGAACTTGATCCAACTCCCCTCAATCACCAACGAACCATGAAATTGTATTTTTTTTATGGGATTTGAAATGTGATTTCGAACATGGTAATGATCTAACCATATATGAGTATACCCACCTATGAACAGACTTTTGTCATGCACTAATGTTGAAAACATAATTCATCCAACTATCCCACACAATCCCCATTACAATGACAACCCACACATATCCGTATATGCCTATAGTGACTGCTGGACCACAACAAGAAAGTGAAAAAACTAGAATATAAAATTATATCTTCTAATCAGAACATAATTTACCATTACCAATAATACATGTGAGGCATAAGAAAAGAATGTGTGATCTCTAACGCACAAGGAATAACCAAAACCACCCATAGCCCTAATGACCAATGGTAAATAACCACATATATATTAATGAACCTACATAATAACAAAATAATTACTACACAAGGGGAGTAACAAGATTCACATATTGAGAAATAAACCACATAATGTGTAAACAAAAAATGTGCAATCAAGGGGTTCTTTTCAAAACCACCATTTAAAAACCAAACTTCTAACTGGGACCTTAACCCAAAAACATAGTGCACAATTCTAATCCTCTTTTCATGTAATAAAGCATCATAAAAACACCTTTTATAAAAATATGAGAGTTTCCCCCACATTCAAAACATTTCAAAGGGACAATTAAGTAGCATGTTTTTTTTTATAAAACCCAATAAAGGACCAAGTCCATCCATTTTCATAAAATTTTAAAAAAACCCATTAAGGAATTTTTAGAAGGGTTGAACCCCAAAAACATTCAAATCAATATTTTAAATCTATTAAAGAACCCCTTTTCTATACCTTTTTGAATTAATCACCTCCCGTTGAAACAAAATTTTACTTTAGAACATATATTTCAGAATTTTAAAATTAAAACTGAATGAAAAACATGAAAACTCTCTCAAAAATTAATATGTGAATTTACAAAAATCATAGGAATGTCAAAAATTGTATTTAAAAAATAAATACTTTTACTATAAATGAAAAACCAATTAATCTAAGATAAAAAAAAATAAAATGGCTACAAATAACATAAAATCTATCACATATATCCATAATTTCAATAAAAAGGATTTAGAAAGCACAATCACCCCTTGAATTCATATATAAAACAATTGCATCTACACACCTACATAAAGAGATGAAAACCAAGCCAAAATGATTCAAAACATGTCACCTTCAATGTGGAAGACTCCAATGGGAATAGAAAAAGTGTCTATATGCATTAGGCACACAAAAACCTATCATTCGATCCAACTAGAACCCCAAAATCGACTATGAGATATCTATGGTTTTTAGGGGAAGGTAATATACATAGATAAGAGATTAGAAGTGAATAAGAGATAAATAGATAATGAAATAATTTCAAATTACTTGGAAATAATAAAATTAAGGGAAATGATCAAGAGGGAGAAGTTGGTGGTGCTCCTCACTGGATCCCAAGGTTCAGTCGAAAATGGTGAAGAGAAATAGGGGTCAAAACCCCCTTTAAAATTGATGTGGTATACTTTGGGAAAACCAAAAATTGAACACAAGGATAGGTTACATGGTTTGGAAACATTAGTTTCTAAACCATGTTTCAATCAAGCACTATCCACTTCCTAGGCCAGGTACTCCCTATCATTTTTAGTCCTTGGTACTGTATAGTATAGAGAAACCATTCGACTCTCCCTTGAAACATCCAAAGCCTTGTATGACTTTGGGGAGCTATGCATAGTCTGAATAACCATGAGAAAACCTTTCTAAACATATCAATAAAAATGATATGCCAACCTATATAGTATCCACATGGTAAGTACTAACCATATGAGATACATTTATACATCATAGAAAGCCTCCAAAACCTGACATGTTATCTTACAAACCAATAAATACACAAATCCAGTCACTAAAATATAAAAAAATACAAAACAAATAATAGGGTAACATTAGGGGTGTCAAAAAGTCTCCACCTTTCCACTTTATTCCCCCGAAAATTCCAAACTCGAAAAATAAAGGAGAGAGATTGATGGAAAACCATACCCCAAAAAAGAAAACAACTTGATTCAACCTTGACACCAAAAAAATCCACAAATTGATGAAACCAATACATACATGGATTACCAAACGTCTCTAAATAGAACCAGAACAAGATCCCAAAATATAAATTTTATGAAACATGTGATACGTAACATGTTCTCCCCACAATTAGTGTTCCTCCAAAATGGTCTCCCCAACCTATTGAGTTCCTCCAACACGGTAGAACCAAATAGAACTACCAAGAGATGCATCCTCAAAAAACCAAGCATCCGTGGGAGAATCTCACTCTCAAAAAAAACACATCCAACCCCAAAGGAAGGAGAAATAACCATAACCAGCCTCAAATGAATTACATAAGATATCACCTCAGGTAATGAAATAAACATATAACATAGGGAAAAAACCAAGATCACTCACACATGGTGTATCTGAACAGCCAAAACAAAGAACCAACTAGTATAAGAAAATCAACTATGAAAACACAAACCCTAGTAACGCAATCCATAAAGACCAAGAAATTTGAAGGAAATTTTTTTTTTCTTAAATTTTTTTGAATTTTATGAGTCCATAGTTTTAGACAGTGCCAGATTCCAAGGCTCGGTGTGCCCAGAATCAATTTCAGATGTTTTTTTTGAGTACGTTCAGAAAATGTACGTGCGAGTTTTTTCTATCATTCGAACCGGTGCACAGAATTGAAAACTGAGGACACCAATGAACTCACATCACTGATATTCGCTTAAGGGGGTCTTTATCGCAGTTGCATGTGTATGGGAGGAGAAGTTAATTTTTGGGACTTCTTTAAAATAAATAAAAAAAGTATGTTTTACATTATTTTTGTTAAGGGGCCGTTATTTTCTCCAAATAGTAGTTATAGGTGGGTCCCACATCCTACATAACCTCCCATGGTAGGATAATGTGTGGTGGGGGCCACACGAGCCTAACCCATAAAATTTCCCTTAAACTCCCCATAAAGTCCCCTTAATTAATTTGACACCTCCCCTCTTTAATTGAGACTTTCCACCCTCCTCTCATGAATGTGCCAACACATTTTCAATTAATGACAGATTAATTAATTGGATCCTCAAATATGTGATTTATTTTGAATTGCATGGCATTATTAAATTATCAGGGAGAATTTTATTTTATTTCTTGGTAATTATTCTGGGAGAAGCTTTGGAAGATTAGAAGGAATGCTTTCTTCCTACGAAGAACGTGATCTTCTTCTCAAAGAAGAAAATGTCCACCACTTCTTCATCTAGGACAAGAACGAGAGGTGACGCCCATGAGGATCACTGTCATTCTTCTTCTTCCTCCACATCAATGGGGAAGACTCTACCCGTGATGAACTTCTCCAATGAAACTTCCTCTTCGGATGCACTCTGATGTCAAAAAAATTGACATCTATCTTCCACGGCCTGTCGACGTGCAACGTACCTTGAATCGAGGTAGAGGGATTTGTATAATTTTCAAGTGAATAAAATAATATATTGTACTTTTTTAATGCTTGGATTGTCATCGAATTTTTTCTATCACCTGACATGGAGGGCGTGGGCCGAACGAACATGACCCGATGACCCTCCATTGGTTCATGAATATTTTGGCGGCGGCGACTGGAGGTAGTGGAGACCAGAGGTAGCGGCCGCGCACCTGCCACGTGGAAGAAACCACGGCCCGCATCCACGGGCCTCTCAGACTAATGTAACCGACCAGCCGTAGCCGGCCGAGCCAGTGAACCTCATCACCCACAGGAGTCGCGCGGAGAAGGTGTGACCCGCATCCGCGGGCAACTTGCTGGACTAACCAGCCGGTCGAAGCCAGCCGGGATGAAGGACCATGACACCTCCTTGGTGCCATTCTGCGGGATAACTGCGGCCCGTTGAGTGGGCTGCTTGGTAGGGTGAACTGGCCAGCCACCTTCTGGACGGGCTGGGAAGACCGCAACGCCACTTGGTGTCGCGCTGCGGACGAACTGCTTCCTGCAACTGTGGGCCGCTTGCACCGGACAAATCAGACGGCTTTAGGCACCCGGGAAGCAACGAGGGGCGGCACCACTTGGTGCCTCTGGGTGAGCTGGACTGGCCCACAACCCCGGTCCGTGTCTGTGGGTGGGTCAAACCCTAACTAGCCTGGCCGACCCCCTAATCGGGTTGGACCCACCAGGCCCGGTCCCTCGGTGGGTCGGGCTCTACCAGGCTGGGCCGAACCCCAGCCGGGTCAGACTCACAATCCCGGGTTCGACCGATCCTCCAGCCCACTTGGCTTACTGGGATGGGCCCATTTCTCTTAAACGTGAATATCTTCTTGACACTCATCTGATTCACGCCCCGTCTCCGGCATGGAGATCCTCGTGACGAGGAGGTCCTTTTGTGATACTCTAAGTGAGTTTTGGACAAATTTGAGAAATGGTCAGGTTTGGAAGGAGCATAATTTCAACCAAGCCCCTGGAACAGAAATGCTAATAACTCTCAGACTGGGCGTCCGATTAACCAGTCGTCTAACATGTTGGGTTCCTTATGATGAGACAGAACTCCAAGATACATCAACTCAGGACTTCGTTGATGTATAAATTCTCGGATTGAGGAGATGACCCTCCTGGAATTGAGCATGCTATGTGTGGGACCATAGAGATGGCTGCGATTGTGAAGACTAGTGTACTGGGATCCTCTGTGTGTTTGGAAATGATGACTACTGTACTGGGATTCTCTGTGGGTTCTACAGCGATGACTTCTGTACTAGGATCCTAAGTGGGTTCGACAACAGAGATGATTTAGAGGCTATATCTAATCATCTCTTCACCTCTTCATGAGTTTTATACCTGTGTGAACTGAGTCTTGACTTTCAATAATTATCATCGATTTGATTGACTTTACTTCCTTTGTGGACTGGGTTGTCCTTGGGCTTGAGAGTTAGAGATGGACTGTGGTTTTTTACTTAGGTATATGTATGGGAATATTCCTAATCATGGTTGTTTTATACTTCGTGATTGTATCTTTCTTCTGTGGTTTATCATTCGTGGATTCTAGGAGACTTTCGGGGGTCTCGAGGTCCCTACTAAGTATCGTTATACTCACCCCAGCATGGGCTATGCATGCACATCATTGTATTGGTTGAAGATGACGAGAAACAGAAATCAAGGTAGATACTTGTGGAGATGGACGGTACCCAGAGGTGGACCACTTAGAGAGACGTACATAGAGTGGAGGGATGGACCTAGGGTGCTGAGGAGGCCATATGTACCCACCCATCAGGTGGGATTCTAGGAGGACGACTCAGTAGTTGCTGTTTAATTTTCAACAGTTGTACTTTACTATTGTGATTGTATTTCCAGCCCCTTTCCTTTTAGCACCTACTTTTGTATTCACTTTTACTCATTGTTTATTTTCAGTTGTTGCCTCTACTAATTGTGGTCAGACTGTGTGTGTGTGTTACTGGTTTAAAAGGCAGTTCCATCCCTTTTATTAGGATTACACCTTTGGTGCTAGTCTCCAGCCCCTGGCCTATGGAAGGCGGGATTGGGGTAGTCACAGAACGGGCCCTGAGGATGGGTCATGAAAAATTGGTATGAGAGGAGTCGGTTCTACCATAGGACTCGGGACAATGATCCTTTTTTTTATTTCAACCAATAATGTTAAGATTATTGAGTGTGTTTTTTCAGACCAGGGAGTCCAGTGTTGATGCGGCGGCCAACGTAGCCGTACAGTAGGACCCTGACCTCTAATTTCCGACTCAGTGAACGAAAACACTGATTACATTTGTGTTTCCTTTGAAATGTTTTGTTCATGATTACTTTGTGTCAGCTAACCAGGTATACTGTTTTGACTGTGGCACACCTGTTTCTTTTCAGGATGGCCCCACAAAGGTAGACTGCTAGGGTTCCATGTTTCATACGATAGGGTAGGCCACCGAGCGACGAGGACTCGGTACAGGGACCTATCAGAGTGGAGGTACCAGCGACACCACTACCAACTGGGCCACCAATACCACCATCCCTAGTAGCATAGAGTGCGCGCTGCCTGAGTGTGTTGCATGAGTTCCAACGCCAGAGGCCGCCCTAGTTCCGGGGAGATATGGACCCACAGCCAGCTAAGGATGGGATGGAGGATATTGTCAGAGTTTTCATATTGGAAGGGACACCAGCCGACTTTATGGTGATCCTTTCCGCAAGCCTCCAGCACACAGCAGTAGGTAGATGGTGGAGCCTGATGCTCCAGGTGCATGACAAGGCATCTTTACTCTGGACAGACATTGAGAGTCTCTTTTTCTGGGAATTTGTTCCAGCAACCCTTCGTGCAGTGCAGATTCAGGAGTTACATCATCTCCAGCAGGGAAGTATGAGAGTAGCTCAGTATTCAGCAAGGTTCACCGACCTCTCATGCTACTCCATAGATATGGTATGGGACCCGTTCATCAGGGCCTGGACCTTCGAGAAGGGACTCAAGAATGAGATTGGGGCGTCGATGATTCCCCTCAGTATCTCGATGCAGGAGGGAGTGCTGGAGTGATCCCTTCTAGTGGAGAGTTTTCTCGCTAATCAGTCACCAGCGGATAGACCCATCGCAGGATGACATGTGGCAGAGTCTTCTACAGCCGACAGTAGACAGTTGATGTAGAGGTCCAAGCGGACCAGGCCACCAGGTGGGCGACCTGAGGATACAGATTTGGTTGTGTGGGACACACGAAATAGAGCCAGCCATTCGGGGGGAAGTTAGTGATATGCATGTTGCGGGGAGGGTCACATGGCTAGAGACTGCCCAACCCGCCATGCGGATGAGCAGCTGACAGTAGAGGGACCTCCCAAGCAGAAGCAGAGGTTCGACCGTGGTGGTCCACTGGGAGAAGGCGGACGTGGCAGAGGAGCTGGCTGAGAAGCGGGTGGTGGGTGACGTTTCGAGGCTCTACAACCACCACAACTAGGATGTCCACCCCAACCACAAGGAGCTAGCGGATAGAGGCAGGCTCAGCTCCAGGCAGTCAAGGCCTATGACCACGGTGCACCTGAGATGATTTGAGGTACTATCTATGTCTACTCTACCCTTGATGCAGTAATTATAGACACATGTCTGATTCATTCTTTTACTATCGCTACCCTTGTTCGGAGCTCAGATATTCTGATAGAGTCTTTGGATCAATTTTTATGGCTAGAGACTCCTATGAGAGTAGAATCGACGATTACGCACTAGTTCCGGTAGTTTGAGCATACTCTATGAGGCAAGAGCTTCAGCAGGGATCTTCTTGTAGTGGCATCAAGGCCTTGCGATGTCATCTTGGGTATGGACTGGTTATCTACAGTCCATGCTCAGATCGACTATATTAGGCGCAAAGTGCAGTGTATATGCATGGATGGGACCAGGTTCACCTTCACTGGAAATAAGGGAGCCTTTGCAGCATAAGATGGACCTACGCAGAGGAGGGGGAAGCCGATCACACATCAGTTGGCTAGTCTAATCCTCAGAACGGTTGATGTGCGGAGTCCGAGTTTTCCTGTTGTGGTTGATAAATACGCCGGTTTATTTCCTGATGATGGTTAGGGACTACCTCCCCACAGATAGGTAGACTTCTACATTGACATGTACCCCGGGACAACACTGATATATACTCCAGCATGTCGGATGGCTCCGTCTGAGATTCGTGAGCTGTGGGTACAGTTGGAAGACATGCAGGGAAAAAGATTTATCCATCCCAGTGTTTCACCATGGCATCCACAATTTTGTTCACCAAGAGGGCGGATGGGAGATTTCGACTATGTGTCGACTACCGTCACCTGAATCAGGTGACTATGAAAAACAATTACCCACTCCCAAGGATTGACGACCTCTTTGTTCAACTCAAGGGAGCATGATGGTTCTCGATGATAGACCTCAGGTCATGCTATCACCAAATCAGAGATGGAGATGAGGATGTGCAGAAGACGACCTTCAGGTGTCGGTATGGCCACTATGAGTTCTTGGTTATGTCATTCGGCATTACCAATGCTCCAGTAGTGTTCATGAGTCTCATGAACAATATCTTCCAGCCATAACTTGATCGTTTTGTCATAGTATTCATTGACGACATAAATATTTACTCGAATACTGAGGAGGAACACGCCTACCATTTATAGTTAGTACTGGACACACTCTGAGAGAACCAGATTTATGGTAAGCTCTTGGAGTTACAGTTCATGATTCAAGAGGTTCACTTCTTGGGACACATAATCTCGGAGGCTGTAGTTGCAGTGGACCCAGCGAAGATCGATGCAGTACTTTCTTGGGAGCCACCCAGGAGTGTGACAGAGGTACAATGTTTCCTTGGCCTGGATGGATACTATCGTAGATTTGTTCCAGACTTCTCCAAAGTTGCAGCAGCACATTCATCTTTGAAAAATAAGGGGAAACCCTTTGCGTGGTTAGAGATATACTGGTAGATCTTTCAAGAGCCGAGGCAGAGGTTGACCAGTGCGCCCATCTTGAGGCTACTGGAGGAGGACGTTAGGTATGAAGCTTACTGCGACACATCAGGGACCTGACTCAGGTGTTTCCTGATGTAGGAGTGAGTAGTTATCACCTATGTTTCATGACAGTTGATACAACATGAGATGAACTATGCTACCCATGACTTGTAGTTAGCAGTAGTGGTCTTCGTCTTGGATATGTCGCAGCACTATCTTATGGGAGAGCACTCCAAAGTCTCAGGTACATATTCTCGCAGAAGGACCTGATCCTGAGAAAGAAGTGATGGCTCGAGTTCCCCCACGACAATGACTTTGAGATAGTGTATACACTTGGGAAGGGGAATGTTGTAGCAGATGCTCTTAGTAGGAGATCGAGCATTCAGCTACTGGGAGAGGCGATGGAGCAGCTAGCTGCGTTGAAGATATCCTTTGTGGATAGAGATGGAGCAGCATTTCTTCAGTATCTCACCGTCACTCCTCCACTTATCCAGCGAGTCAGAGAGGCACAGTGTGGGGACGTTGACTGTGAGTCGCGACGTGCTCAGATATACATAGGGTAGGTGCTTGATGGATTTTCTGATGGAGGGGAGCACATCATCCACTTCAGGGGACGTACCATGGTACAAGTTTCACTACATGAGTAAGTGATGAGGGATTTTTACACTTCCCCTCTAGTGGTACATCCTGGAGTGGAGAAGATGTATCAGGACCTCAAATGACAGCACTGGTGGTCGTGTATGAAGAAGGCGGTAGCAGAGTTTGTATCATGGTGTCTCACCTGTCAGCAGGTGAAGGCGGAGCACCAGCTACCAACAGGCTTGGTACAACCCTTAGAGGTCCTAGAGTGGAAGTGGGATAAGATATCCATGGATTTAATGATGGGACTTCCATGTACATCCAGAGGACATGACTCTGTCTGGGTGATTGTCGACCGACTCACCAAGTCGGCCCACATCCTACCGATCAGAGAGCAGGGATCAGTAGAGAGATTGGGATTCCTCTATGTTTAGTAGATCATACAGCTTCATGGTGTGCCATTGACTATCGTCTCTGATCGAGATGAGAATTTCACTTCTCGACTATGGATGGGTTTACATGAGTCTTTTGGGACACAGCTTCACTTGAGTACTGCCTTCCATCCTTAGAAGGATGGTCATACTGAGAGGACCATTCAAACCCTCGATGACATGTTTCGTGCATGTATCCTCGACATTGGTCACAGTTGGGAGGATCAATTACCCTTTGAGGATTTTGCATACAACAACAGGTACCACTCCACAATCGGGATGGCCCATTATGAGGCACTGTACGACCGACCTAGCAGATCACCTCTATTGTTGGACTGACCTAGGGTAGTCAGTACTTGTAGGACCAGAGATGGTTCAGGCTATGCTGGAGAAGGCGCAGATCATCCATGAGGAGATGAAGACTGCACAGAGTAGACAGAAGTCCTATTTTGATAGGATACGGAGACTACTGGAGTTTGAGGATGTCGACAACGTCTTCCTACGGGTCTCACCTCGACGAGGTCTATGGAGATTTGTCCGGGGCGGAAAGTTATCTCTGAGTTTCATTAGGTGGTTATAGGTCCTCAGCAGAGTAGGCTAGGTGGCTTACTGCCTGGACCTTCCACCTTAGTAGCACCAGGTTCATGATGTCTTCCACGTATCTCAGCTGAGGAGATATGTGCATGACCGTCCCACATCATCGACCATGGGGAGATAGAAACTGATGACGGGGAGACTTTCACAAAGGTCCTAGTGGAGATCGAGTATCGACAGCAGTGGGTCCTATGTGGACAGTCGATTCATCTGGTGTGCATTTGCTGGCAGCACGGGAACCTCCAGGAGATCACATGGGAGCGGGTGGCTTAGAAGCGTGCTCAATATCTCCTTTTGTTTCCCTAGTGTGTGTTGTAGCATTATGGGGACGTAGAGCCCTGAGGTCGGGGTAATGTAATGTCCTATAAATTTCAAGGAATTTATTTTTCTTAAATTATTCTGAATTCCTCGAGTCCGGATTTCTTGACGGTACCTAATTCTGAGGCCCGGTGTGCCCAGAATCAATTTCTGATGTTTTGTTTGAGTACGTTCAGTAAAAATACGTGTGGGTTTTTCTATCTTTCGAACAAGTGATTAAAATTGTAAATTGAGGACACTGATGAACTCGCAACACCGTTATTCTCTTAAGGGGACATTTACAGCAGTTGAGTTTGTACGAGAAGAGATGTTAATTTTTTGCACTTCATTAAATTAAATAAATAGAATATGTGTTAAATAATTTTTGTTAAGAGGGGTTTATTTTCTCTAAAGAGGAGTTAGAGGTGGGGACCACATCCCACATAACCTCCCATGGGAGGATAATGTGTAGTAAGGCCCACATGATCCTAACCCCTCAACTTCCCATTAAACTCCCCATAAACTCCCCATAATTAATTTGACACCTCCCCTCTTTAATTGAAACATTCCACCCTCCTGTCATGAATGTGCCAACACATGTTCAATTAATGATAAATTAATTAATTGGATCCTCTAATATTTGATTTATTTTGAATTTCATGGCATTATTAAATTATGAGGGAGCCTTTTATTTTTTTCTTGGCAATTGATCTGTGGAGAAGGATTGGAGGATTAGAAGGAAAGATTTTTTCCCACGAAGAACGTGATCTTCCTCTCGACGAAGAACATATCCTCCACTTCTTCAACCAGGGCAAGAACATGAGGTGACACCCACGAGGAACACCGTCATTCTTCTTCATCCTCCGAGTCAAGGGAGAAGACTTCGTCCGCGAAGAACTTCTCCAACGACGCTTCATCTTCAGACGCACCCCGATGTCAACAAAATCGATGTCCATCATTCACGGCCCGTCGACGTGAAACATACATTGATTCGAGGTATGTGGATTTGTATAATTTTTAAGAGAATAAAATTATATTTCATAATTGTTGAATGCTTGTATTGTCTTCGGCTTTTTGTAATCGCCTAACGCGGAGTGTGCTTGCTGAACAAAAACGGCCCGGAGACCCTCCGTTGGTTCTTGAATATTTTGGTGGAGGCGACCGGAGGTGGATGCCGCACACTGACCATGTGAAGGAAACTGCAGCCCGCATCCACGGGCCACTCGGACAAAACAAACCGGTTGGCCGTAGTCGGCCGGGTAAGTGAACCGCAGCACCCGCAGGTGCCACGTGGAGAAGGAGCGGCCCGAATCCATGAGCCACATGCTAGATGAACCGGTCGGCCGAAGATGGTCCTGCTGGAGGACCACAGCGCCTCCCTAGCGTCACGCTACGGGATGACCGCGGCCCGCCGAGTGGGCCGCTTGGCAGGGTGAACCAGCCAGCCGCCTGCCAGCCGGGCTGGGAAGACCGCGACACCTCTTGGCGTCACACTGTGAATGAACCACAGCCCGCAACTGCATGCTGCTCACACCGAACAAACCGACTGGCTTCGGCTGACCGGGCAGCAATGAGGGTGGTCACCACTCGTCACGACCAGGTGACCCGGACTGGCCCGCAACCCTGGGTCGGGTCCACGGGTAGGTCACGCCACACCGGGACAGGCCAATGCCCTAATCGGGTCGGACCCGCCGGGCCGAGTCCCTAGGTGGGCCACGCTCCATAGGGCTGGACTGACCCCTATCTGGGTCGGACTCTCCAAACCAGGTCGGGCCGACCTGCCAGCCCACTGGGCTTGACAGGATGGGCCCGTTTCGCTTAAACGCCAATGTCTTCTAGACCGCATGCCCGATTGACGCACCGTATACGACACTGAGATCCTCGTGATGATGTTGTCCTTTTTCAATACTCTAAGTGATTTTTGGAAAAATTTGGAAAATTTTAGGGTTTGGAATGAGTGTAATTCAAACAGGGCCCCTGGAATGTAAATGCTAAAAACTCTCAGACCGGGGGTCCGATTGATTCTTCGTCTATCACATTGGGTTCCTTATGATGAGACAGAACTTCAAGATACATCAACTCAGGACTTCGTTGATTTACTGATTCTTGGATCGAGAAGTGGACCCTCCCGGAATCAAGCGTGATGTGTGTGGGAAACCTAAAATTGGCTGTGACTATGACGACTACTGTACTGGGATCCTCCGTGGGTTCGGCAGCGATGACTACTGTACTGGGATCCTCTGTGGGTTCAACAACGATGACTACTTTACTGGGATCCAATGTGGGTTCGGCAGCGATGACTTCTCTACTTGGATCCTACGTGGGTTTGGCAGAGGATATTATTCATAGGCTACATCTAATCATCTCTACCCCTCTTCGTGACTTTTATACCTTTGTGAGCTGAGTCTTGACCTTCAATCATTATCATCGATGTGATTGACTTTACTTCCTGTGTGTACTGGGTTGTGCTTGGGCTCGAGAGTTAGAGTTGGACTGTGGTTGGTAACTTATGTATATGTATGGGAATATTATTAACTAGGGTTGGTTGATACTTCAGGATTGTATATTTCTTCTGTGGTTTATCCTTCGTGGATTCTAGGAGACCTTCAGGGTCTCGAGGTCCCTAATGAGTATCATTATACTCACCCCTACACAGGCTATGCCCGCACTTTGTTGTGTTGGTTACAGATGACGAGAAGCACTGATCGAGGTAGAGACTTGTGGAGCTGGACGGTACCCAGAGGTGGACCACTTGGAGAGACATACATGAAGTAGATGGATGGACCTGGGGTGATGAGGAGGCCATCTATACCCACCCTTCAGGTGGGATTCCTGGAGGATGACTCAGTAGTTTCTGTTTACTTTTCTACAGTTGTACTTTACTGCTGGGATTTTATTTCCGACCCCTTTCCTCTCAGCACTTACTTTTTTATTCAGTTTTACTCAGTTTTTATTTTCAGTTGTTGCCTCTACCGCATGTGTTCAGATTGTGTGTGTGTTATAGGTTTAAAAGGAAATTCCTTCCCTTTTATCAGGATTACACCTTTGGTGCTAGTCGCCAGCCCCTGGACTATGGAAGGCGGGCTTGGGGTAGTCATGGCACGAGCCCCGAGGAATGGTCGTGACACAATCATCCGCAAAAGGTATATATCATTTCACAACAATGACAAAAACAAAATATTAATACAAAAATATGTGTAACCCAAAATAAAAAAATTATTTTACCAAACATATGAGGATAATTAAAATTTCACCCATACACTACCACAAAACACCCATAAGGGATAGTGGGGATCATTCAATAAAAACAATCCATGATATAAAAAAATCATTCAAATCACCCGTAAAATAATTCCAAAATAGAATCATCCCTTAAATTCCAAAAACAATAGATAAAACTCCTAAACATAAGATTACAAACACCAAAGGAACATTTCCAAAAAAAAGAATCTACAAGGATCAAACATAAGAAATATTTGTAAAACCTAGCATACAATACTTCTGAAGATAATCCAAATAACAAAAATTGTGGAAAACTCAAGGAGAATTCTAGAAGTGGGGATTTGAATTCATCAAAGCATAAATATAGAAGAACATGAGGGGTATATTATTATCACAAGAAATAAACTTATGAAAAACCCATGGCTCATCGTACACATGCTCCTTTCTTACTAGGTTATCCTTATGACAACCTTGTTTCTACTATATACCAGATGGAGTTAAGGCATCACCTATCACATTTTTCCTATAATGTTAAGCTTTCATTCAAATGGAATCATTTAAATCATATTAAAAATATTTCAATTCCAATGTAAGTATAGAAAAATAAATGTTTGGGAAAAGGTTTCCTCTAATGAAATAATATTTTGTAGATTCACTAACCACCAACTTTAGATAAAAAATCATCTTTTGAAAAGTGATCAATGTACTCCCCCACTGATTAGAAGACTAAAAATGGATAAAAAATCTAGATCCCTCCCCACATTCGCACCTTTATGAAAGAACCACTAAAAAATTCAATCATGAAGATCTATAAAGGCATACCTTAACATGAATGAGAAGGTAACACTAAATTAAACTAGAATCTTCTAAAATAAGAAAGAATTATCTCAACATCTCTCACACATGAATCTTCTGATGCCCTAATAAAATTAAAGATCACATAAATATCTTCCAACTATATCACTGCATCTATTGACTCTTTAAAACCATTGAATAAATATGGATGATGATTTTTGATGTCCATGATGGGGTTTGAGAATGAGGAAGGTTCCACATCAACCACTCCACTTTGAGTCTGGGTAGGTATTAGAAGAAAAGAAATATTTTCATCTATTTCGGGGGAAAAAACAACACAAGGACAATAATCATAAATACTTATATCAAAACAAATAAAAATTTTCTACCATAAGGTAGGAATCCATACCAAAATAATAAGCCTAACATTGAGGCACTAAAACATTCACATAAAATGGATTTCTCTTATAAAACCAAAATTTTTACCAAGGAATTTTGAAATCACCCTCCACCAATGTACATGATTAAAACCATTCCAGACCAAAAATAAAAAAACCCCTTGTTCACAATTTGATATCACACCTTCCCTTGTATTTTGAGGCTCAGGATAAGAAAGTGCTTGCTAGACTCTCCCCACCCTTACCTATCAACCTTTGAAAAAAATAATTCTCTTTCTTCCAAGTCATCCCAAAATAATAAAGGGCTACTTAAGGATCGTAGGATTCTACTATAGTAAACCATGACATCATATACATAATTTTAATGAATTATCTTTTGTTTCCACCAAACCCATAACCTGAACCGACTTGTCATGGGGCCCGAAGTGCGTTCTATATCCCTATTTTAAGGAAACTAATTCTGTGGAGTCATAGAATCCCTTTTGGAATAATCTCTCCAACATAATAAATAATAATTCGTGGAAAACATTAATATAGTGTAAAAAATTAATAAAAAACTAATCAGGTCAAAATCAACTACGATGATCTAACCCATTTTTATATATAAACATACTCTAAAAACAAAATGATATAGTCATACGGAATAGAAGAAAAACAAACCAAATATAAAAAATTTCATACCAACTTAGTCTAATCCCACACCTTCTCAATGTGACCTATAGTTTATCACCACCACCCAGATCACCCCATAGAATCCACAATGAACGAAGTATGTGTTCCATTGAGAATTGGGTGCCTGAAATGTTAAAACCTGAGCTTAGAGCTCTTATTGGTCACAGAAACCCACCAAATCTATACAGTGTGATTCATAATTCAATCCGTCAATGTTAAATTGAAAATAAATTAGAATGCTATATTTTTATATTTTTATACTATATGGAAATTGAAAACATTCAAAATTTATCATTCAAATCATTTCTTGTTGTTTTACAAAAAATATGAAACATGTTTTGAGAAATAATCGACCATACTAGTCCAATTTAAAAATATCTAAAAGATTATTATTTATCAAAAAACTCATTTGTTTTTTCAAAAAATGTAATATATCACATTAAAAAATTCTACCATCCAAATACATTCTGAAAAAACCATTTTCAAATACACTTTAAATCCCCTGCATATGAGTGTTTAAATTTAAAATTGTTTTTCCTTCACATTTGAAAACTAATTCTCCAATGAAAATGACCCAACACACTCACACAGGTCAAACACAATAATGGAACCACTATATATCATAGGTTATATACTAAAATTTTATAAAAAAGGGTTCCATGATAATAAATGTTAGGGAAATGATAAAAATACGAACTAGATCACACTACCCTCCATCACTAAACAACCAAGAAATCATATATGACTTGGGATATAATCTTTTATTCATATCATGTTAATAATCTGACCATATAATACTAAAACAATATATAAACTAGTTACCAACATTTACTAATGTTCAAAGCACAATTCGTCCTACTAGCCCACACAAGCCTCATTGTGATGACAACCACCACCTATCCCTCTGTGGATAACACGACTACCGTGGCCCTAGATGTGTGTGAACAAACTAACGCAAAAAATTATATCTTCTACATAGCACCTAGTTTCCCATGTCCAGTAATGGAAGTGAGGAATATGAACAAACAAGCTATGTCTAATGCACAAGCCATAAACAAAACTACACCCACCCATCACACCCAATGATAAATATACCCCCATATAATATTTCAGCTACGATATAAAAATAATTTCCCCACATAAAGAGTTAAATAATCGTCACATAATGATTAAGAACCCACACAAGGGGTAACAAATAAATTGTAAATCAAGGTGTTTCTTTTAAAGAAAACATTAAAAAACTGAAGATTCAAAAAATCCTTTAAAAAGAAAAAACTTCTCTCAATTCCAAAACTTTTCTAATTTAATAAAATATAATTTTAACACCCTTTTTACAATGATGTAGATCAAAAAAACAATTAAAATATTTCTATATCACCCTTAAGTAGTGGTATTTCTTTTTGAAAACCAAAATAGGTCCCAAGGCAATCTGTTACCATCAAATCATTTCAAAATATAACCCATTAAGTCATTTTCAGAAGTTTTGAACCACACACACATCTCCAATCAATATTTTAAATTTATTAGATATCCCCTTTTGAAAACCATTTTGAGGTCACCACTATCCTTAAAAACCAAATTCCTCTTAAAATATTATTTTTTACTATTTGATAACAAAAACAAGTTGAAAACCCAAAATACAACATGGAAATTATTTTATAAATCCAAACGTGTTTAAAAAAAAATAATCACCCTTATAAATTCCATTTCAAACATAAAAAAAATGAAATTTACATGAAAACCCAATTATTCCATGTACAAAACACTATGAAATGGCATCAAATCACTTCAAAGATGTTAGATATATCCTCAATTTTAATAAAATTTAATTTCAATAGAATAAGAACACCTTGAATTCCAAAATGAAACAATTTTTTACATATAACTTATTCAAGAGATGATAAAAAAGACAAAATTATTAAAAACACATTGACATCAACAAATAACAAACTAATGGGGAAAAATGGTTTATACATACTCTATACACCAGAAAAATAAACATTAGATCCACCTAGAACAGATAAATTGAGATAAAAGTGATCTTGGTTCATGGGGGAATCCAAAACCAATATAGATGAGTTAGATAATGGAGAAATAGAGTAATAGATGTATAACTCAACTCAAATCTCTTGGAAATCATCAAATGATGGTACAAGATAAAGAGGAGGAAGTTGGTGGAGATCTTCTTTGGATCCTAATGGCTGACCAACATTGGATAATATAAATTGGGGTGAAACCACCTTAAAACCATTGTTGGATATTTTGGGAAAACCCAAAATTTAAACACGTCGAAATGATGAGTGGTTTTGTTGTAGTATTTTATAAAACGTTCACTGAACACTCTATAGGATATGAATACCCTCACATGGTTACTCATGAGAGCCACATGGTTTGGAAAAACAATGTGCCTCACCCATAGCGCACCCAAATCGCAACATGATTTCTGGTGAGGTATGCATTGTTTGAAAAATGGTGGATAATCCATTCAATATTGATATATCGAAATGAATGGACCCATGCACAAACACCACACAGTTAGTAATAACCCTGAAGGATAACCATGATCCTACCAAAGAGCCTCCAAAAATTTGAAATTCCATATTGCAACCAACTAGAACTCAAAACCACATAAAAATATATAAAATAATACCAGATAAACAAAACTATGCGTAACACCCAAAGCTTCTATGGTACGCTTCAATTTTAATAATGTGATAGCGTGTGTTGTACGCAAACACCGAGTTCTAACACACCATAACCAATCAAACTAGCGGTTATGAATAGTAATACCTACATTTTGAAATTATATAAATTTTATATTTCAAAATGGAATTCATTTTTGGATTCGGAATATCGAATTTAGCCTATGGTGAAATTTTGGTACTTTTCGGATAACTTTAATATTTTGATGAATACGGAAAATTACTAAATTTTAATTAAAAAGAACTTTTTTAATCAAAATAATTAATAGTGATAAATTATGAATTTTAGTGGTTTTAAATTATATTTGGAATATATTTTTACCATTTAATACAATTTTGGTCATTGGACATAATTTTACAATTAAACCGGACATAAACAAATGTCAATCTTTTGATAGTTATTATCTCTTAAAAACAAGCTTTTTGTTTTAACAACGGGAATTAATTTTTAATTAATTTCTGCCACTTCTGTGTTTTGAATTTGGAAAAATTAATTCCATATTAGGAATCAGGATGTCCAAATTTTGTAAATATGTAACTTTTATTTTTAGACATTTTGAAATAATTACTTCGGTAAATATTTTATTTACCATGGTTAAGGGTAAATTCGGTAAATAAGGGTTACAAAATAATATTATAATAATACTAAATTACCCTAAACCGTGTCCTAGCCTCATTGGTTGATACATGTTCGACCATAGGAATCTTTGGGTCGATTTGGGGACCCCATGGAGCCACTTGTAGGTGATAGGGACACTTTATTTTAATTAAGTTAAAATGACGCAAGCATATATCGTTTAGCAAAACAATTTTTACATAGGGTTATATATGATGGATTTTGGACTATAAATATTAATTAGAAAGACAACAATATTTCCTAAATAATTATATTTGATTTATAATTTTTAGAGATTACATAATTTAATTAATTTATGACACAATGATGATGCAGTAATTAACATAATAGTGAAAATTTAAAATAATTGATATTATAAATACCTAAATAAATATAATTTGATACTTTTAATGAATTAAAATAATTTCATAGGATAATATGACATATTAGGATTTATTTAATTATCTTTGTTTGAATTAATCATTCTGTTATGAGTTTCACAAAAATCAACTATTGAATAGTGTCAAAATTGACATAAAAGAGTTTTGGAAACAAATATTATATTACTAATTGATATTAAATTCCTAAAAATCTATTGTTCCTCCAAGTGACCTATATCATGATATTTGTATCCTTAATGGACCACTTAGTGGTATATTGTATGTATATACTATGTTTATTAACTATATAATATAAAAATACAAAGTGACATGGTAAATGTCAAACTAATTAACTAAGAGTAAATACTTAAAGATAAGGTTAATATAGTAACCCAAACCTGTCTAAATTCTATTTGTTGAATGGTTTTCGACCTACAACCACCTTAACCGTTACATAATCAACATTGGAGCCATTAGAAACCGAATATGAATTTATTATAAATTAATATTTCTATCTTTTCCAAAGATGCCCCTCACCCCTCTTATAAAAGGGCACTTCTCGTTCTCATTTCTTCACACCTTCAAAGCCTTTTGGATCGCCTATACTCTGCCCAAATACTCTCCCAACTTCCCTCAATACAACCTAGAGGCCTTAGCGTGATCATAAAGCCAACCTAAGGAGCCCTTTTGATCAAATCAAAAGGAAGAACCCGAAGAAGAGGTAATGATTTCACCACCCTTTTCCAAGTTCCTTTCTTCTTCCACTTCTTTTTCCTTTGTTATTACCATTCTAAAATAATAACTTCATTATCATATATATACTGTGATTTTATTATAAATATGGTACAACCATATTCAGTATTCTATCCACCCTTTCAATAACATGTCACCATACGTGCGTACGTACGGCTTACCGTCTCCACGTCGTGGTGTAATTGTTATTAAATATATTATTATTTGGATGGGTATAATAATGATGTGTAACTCATGTAAATAATAAATATAACTTGGTAATGATTCTTTATATATGATATACCATCCATTTATATATTATTTTAATATCAAAAGAATGATATTTTCTCTCGTGCGTACGTACGGACTACCATCTCCACGAACGCGATGAGATTCATTCTCCATCGTATCCATTCAAGTATAATTATCATTTGATGATTTAAAAATAATGTTTAAGTACTTGATATCATTTTGTATATTAATAATATACAACCTATCCATGACAAACATGGCTTATGTAACAAAACATATAAAAGAAAACGAGTAAGTTAACACCCGAAACGACGATAATACTTAGATATTATTAACAAAGAAATGTTAAAAGATCATATATGATATCATATGAATGTATATGATTCTTGTATAACTTAATAACAATTATTTCACTATTATAAAGGAGCTTAACCTACCCCAACCAATGAAAAGTACAAGGTAAGGGTTATTTCACACTCTTTTCATTATCCGGGTTGTTTATACGTAATAATCTACTGGGATATCCTTATCATCCAAATCCATGTTTCTTAAAAATGAATTTCAAAACATTTTTAATATTTACTAGAATATGGTTTAAAGTCATTTATACCTTTGTTTGAATTTTTATAAGAGGTTTATAAAGGAATCTCTCCGCCGTTTTCCAAACAAGGTGCTTTTTAAACTTTTCGACAAAATTAAGGTAAGAATGTTTTTTTAACTTATACGGCAGGTGTGGCTATTCTCCGCTGTTATAAAATTGTCAAAGCTTCCCTTAGAAGTTTATAAGAATATTTTAAAAGAAAATGTTTTATTTCATAAATATAAGTCTCTTAAATGATTTCAAATTAGAAAGAGATATTTCTCAAAAAAGAGTTTTGATTTCATCTATGTCAACATCCTTTGATGGATTTTACGCTTATTTGAAGTTGATTTATTATGATAAAAAACTTCTATATTGTATTGAAGGTTTTGTGATATGTTTGACTGTGGATGTGCTATTTTTATACCATTCATATTTTATGGTGAAATTATTGACATTTCGTATGCTAGTTTTAATACGAATGTTTATGTTATGTTTAAACCTTTTCATATGGGAATGCATTGGACTTAATATGTGATGGGTGGAGCCCGTTATAGCTCCTCGATGCATCGGTAGGTCTCATTAGACAAACTAGTATCTTGGCACAAGGCCTTGGCAAAATCTAGTTTGTAGTCTTGTCACGAGGCCTTGGCTATGTGGTTATGATAGTCTGGAATTATGCATTCCATCATTATGAATGTGGTAATTGATATTGCATGTTATTATTCTATTATTAGAATATCCATGTGAATAAGTAAATGACATTACTTCATTTTATTTTTTCCATACTATGTTGACGTTCATGTTTAAAAGGCTTTTGTTTTAAGTTATACATTGCCTTAAATGTTTATTCTTATATATGAAAGTTTCTGCTATATTGTTTTCCTTACTGGGCATTTGAGCTCACCCCTTTTCTATGTTTTATTTTTCCCAGGATGTGAAGAAGTAATTTATGAATGACCTGTAGGGATAGTACGTGGGGATATGAGTGTGAGATATGGAGACTATGTTGTTTTAGTAGTTTTTCACTTTATGATGTTTTGTAAAACTTTATGAATATAGCTAGTGTTTCCGAGGCTACTAAACCAATCGGTCATTCGAGATTTGATCTTTCTTGTGATCATGACAATGTTATGTAATAATGCACCGACTCTGGGTAACTGTGGTCGGGGTGTTACAGTTGGTATCAGAGGAAGTTTAGTACAAACCTTGGAAGCTAGATTTAGATAAACTCTGATTAGAGCACGTAGACCTATGATGAACTTTGAGGATTAGTATAGAAGAACATCCTAGAATTTAGGTATTGTAGAGATTTTGTGAGTTTTCTGAGAAATACATCCCTGTCTGGATATGAGCAGGTAGAGGCGGCTCTAGCACATATGTACCTAGGGGTAAAACCCGAAAACACCGCTTTGAGCTAGACTCGAATGGGAACTGGTGCACGACAACAACAGTTGCTGCACTCATGGTTACGAAACTCCCGGGGGATATGCTTAGGATAAATATCATTTTCATTACAAATCATTATGACGAGTTTAGGAGTATATACTTCCTCAAATAAAACACTCTTACGATTATGGATTATATCCATAAATAGTTCAATTTATGTTAAGTGTTTTATAAGTATGGGATTATGTATTTTGATTCATAAACTGATCTAGTTTATGCCATTGTTTAGAAATGGCACCTAGTGGATGAAATGGAAACCGTATCAATGCATGAACTCCATGTAGGGATTACCCTCCGGCTCAAGATAATTATAGTGGAGATGGTGATGCAACTGGTGCCGATCAGCTAATCACCATACTGGGACAACTCACTCAGGTTATGAATAATAACCTTACCCGTATGGAGCACCCTGATCCGCAGCGTGGAGGATCAATGTTAGATCGATTCATGAGGAAAAAATCACCAACGTTCAATGGGACTACAAATCCCTTAGTAGCTGAGTAATGGATAAATTCCCTAGAGAAAATATTTTAGGATTTGGGGAGTAGTGAAAGGGAAAACGTTATCATGGCAGTTTACCGCCTCACTGGAGATGTTGATCAATGGTGGTCATTGATTCAAAACATGAAGGAAGATTATGAAGTATCTAATATGGAATGGAGGGAGTTCAAAGACCTATTTTTAGAAAAATACTTTCCTCGTGACAATCGAGAAGATATGGAAAGGCAATTTCTGAGTCTGAGACAGAAGGAGGATGAGAATGTTGCAAAGTATGAGGCTAACTTAACAAGGTTAGCAAGGTATGATGGAGATTATATACATAACCCAAGAACTAAGACTGATCGTTTATTTGATGGGTTAAAACCATTTCTCCGTCGAGCACTAGTCTCACAATCCTTTTCATCATACGAAGACATTGTCTCATGTGCTATCAAGACTGAAAAGGAATTCTCTAAGTCTTATGAATTTAAAGAAAAGAAAGAGAAGAAGAGATCTACTGATCAATCTGGTAATGGAAATAAGGGGAAGAAGTGAAAGGTTGAATATTCATCCTGTGGCAAATATGGGAAGAAACACCCCGGTACTTGCTTGAAGGGAATGAGAGTCTGTTACAAGTCTGATGAAAAAGGCCATCATGCTCATGATTGAAAAGGGAAGAAGGAAGATATCAATGTTCAGTACTACAATTACAAGGAGATGGGGCATTATGCAAATGAATGTCCTAAGCGTCAGGAGAACTTACCTCAGAAAAGGCCAAGGGATCAAGGCCAATCTTATGCTATCACTAATTCTAAGGTAGAAGCTCTGAAAGACGTGGTGGAAAGTAATTTAATGGTTTCCTCAAGTTTAGAAAATGCATTATTTGATTCTGGATCATCACATTGTTTCATATCTTCCCAATTTGCTAATAAAATTAGATATTTCCAATTTGATTTAACAAGGGATTTTTCAGTTAAAACTCCTAAGGGAAGTATCATTGCAACAAAGTTTTGTGAATCAGTCCCCATTAAAGCACATAAATATTCTTTATCTGCTGATCTCATCATCATACCTATGATTGAGTTTGATATGATCCTCGGTATGGACTGGATTTCAGACTATGATGCGAAGATTTATTGTAAGAAGAAAGAGGTTACGATTCTTGATGATGATGATGATAAGGAACACCTTATCTTTAGAGCAGAATTGTCACCACCTAATTCTTATCTAGATCCACCCCTAGTAGCTCAATTAAATTCAATTATTGGGGAGGAAGAGAATGAAATGACTATGGGTGAGGAAAGGAATGTTCAAATAGAAGATGTACCTGTTGTGAAAGAATATTTAGATGTATTTCCGAAAGATTTACCTGGACATCCTCCAGAACGAGAAGTTGAGTATTCCATTGATTTAATTCCTGGATCAAGGCCTATATCAAAGACCCCTTATAGAATGGCCACTGTAGAATTAGTTGAACTAAAGAAACAACTAGAGGAATTCAGTAATAAGGGATTTATTCGCCCTAGTGGTTCTACATGTGGAGCCCCTGTTCTCTTTGTTAAAAAGAAAGATGGATCTATGAGGTTATGTATCGACTATAGGGAGATCAATGCTATAACAATAAAGAACAAGTATCCCCTACCATGCATTAATGATTTATTTGACCAATTGCATGGAGCTCAATACTTTTCAAAGATTGACCTTCGATCTAGATACCATCAATTGTGTGTGAAGAAGGAAGACATTCTGAAGACAACATTTCGAACCAAGTACGGGCATTACGAGTTTACTATAATGCCTTTTGAATTGAATAATGCACCCTCTGTATTCATGGATCTGATGAATAGAGTTTTCAAAGAGTATCTCGATGAATTTGTGGTGGTTTTTATTGATGATATCTTGGTATACTCCAAAATCTACGAAGATCATGAAAATCACTTGGGCATTATCTTCAAGACTCTGAGAAGGCATGAATTATATGGGATGTTTATCAAGTGTGAATTATGGCTTCAGGAGATTTATTTTCTTGGCCATATTGTCCCTAAAGATGGAATCTCTGTTGATCCTTCTAAGACCAATGTAATCCAAGAATTTCCAGCACCTACGAGTATAACTGAGGTACGTAGTTTTATTGGTTTGGAAGGTTATTATCGAAGTTTCGTCCAGAATTTTGCCCGATTGGCTAACCCATTAACGAAGCTCACACGTAAAGGGGTTAAATTTGTTTGGAAAAAAGAGTGTGAAGAATGTTTCGAAGAACTGAAGAGAAGATTAGTCAATGCTCCTATATTGACTCTACCATCGGGGAATGATGGGTTCATTATTTATAGTGATGCATCGAAGAAAGGACTTGGTTGTGTCCTTATGTAGAATGATAGGGTTATTGCCTATGCATCATGACAATTAAAAATACATGAACAAAACAATACTACTCATGATATCAAGTTAGCAGCTGTGATCTTTTCTTGGAAGATACGGAGGCACTACCTCTATGGTGAAAAATGTGAGATTTATACTGATCACAAGAGTTTGAAGTATATTTTCTCACAAAACGAACTCAACATGAGGCAAAGGAGATGGCTTTAATTACTCAAGGATTATGATTGCACGATACACTACCACCCGGGGAAGGCAAACAAGGTGGCAGATGCTTTGAGAAGAAAAGATCATGGAGTTTTGAACAATATGATAATTTAAAGGGATCCAATTTTCATGGATCTAGTGAAGATGGACATGGGGATAACCAGGGAAAGAGAAACATCAATGCTTTTTCAAATGGTTGCCAAACCATCTTTACTAGAAAGGATTAAGAGTTCTCAGACTAATGATGGAGAATTTCAAAAGAATATTAAAGCTGTGAATGATGGAAGATTGAGAGATTTTGTGTATGAAAATGGAATTTTGAAATTCGGGAAGAGGCTCTGTGTTCCCGATATACCTGATATAAAAAGGGAATTATTGGATGATTCTCATGGTTCCAATTTCTCTATACACCATGGGAGCACCAAAATGTATAGAGATTTGAAGGAACATTTTTGGTGGGACAATATGAAGAGGGAGATTGCTGATTTTGTTTCAAGATGTATGGTCTTTCAACAAGTGAAAGATGGAAGGCAACACCCTGGAGGAGTCATGAAACCTCTTCCCATACCGGAGTGCAAATGGGACAATATTACGATGGACTTTGTCATGGAACTACCAAAGAATACTAGAAGGAACGATGCAATATGGGTTATTGTTGATCTTCTTACCAAGTCAGCACATTTTCTTGCTATAAGAGAAGATCTACCACTGGAACGTCTAGAAAGACTATATATTAATGAAGTTGTGAGACTTCATGGAGTACCCCTATCGATTGTTTCTGATCGTGATCCCCATTTTGCTTCAATATTCTGGAAGAGTCTTCAGAAATCCCTAGATACTGAACTTCATTTGAGCACTGCCTACCACCCTCAGACAGACGGACAATCAGAACGGACTATTCAAACCTTAGAAGACATGTTGAGATCCTTCTCACCTGACTTTCAGGGTATGTGGGATCAGTATTTACCTCTGGTAGAATTTTCCTATAACAATAGCTTACATTCGAGTATTCAGATGGAACCATATGAAGCGTTATATGGAAAGAGATGTCTCAAACCAACCTGTTGGGATGACGTTGGTGAAAGAAAACTTGTAGGTCTAGAACCGGTGGAGGAAATGATAGAAAAGGTGAAGGTAATCCAAAATCACATCAAAGCAGCTCAAAGTAGGCAGAAGAGCTATGCTGATAATCGAAGGAAGGATTTGGAATTTCAAGTAGTTGATCATGTTTTCCTAAAGGTATCTCCATGTAAGGGAGTCATACATTTTGGTAAGAAAGGTAAATTGACTCCCAGGTACATCAGACCTTTCGAAATTCTAGAACAAATTGGGGTTGTAGCTTACCGATTGGAAATGCCGCCAAGTCTCTCCAAAGTTCACGATGTGTTCCACGTATATCTGTTGAGGAAATACATGCCTGACCCAATGAATGTACTCACCTATGAGGAGGTAGAACTGGAACTTGATATGTCTTATTGTGAAGAGGCCGTCAGGATTCTTGATACGAGAGAACAAGTACTGAAAAACTGGACGATGTGTCTGGTAAAAGTTTTGTGGAGAAACCATAAGAGGAAGAGGCAACGGGGGAACCCGAGGAACTTATAATGAAGAACCACCTGAGTCTTTTCATGTGATAATTATTCTAGAAATTTCGAGGATGAAATTATTTGAAGTAGAGGAGAATGTAACACCCCAATCTTCTACGGTATGCTTCTCTTTGAATAATGTGATAGTGTGTGTTGTATGCAAACACTGAGTTCTAACACACCATAACCAATCAAACTAGCCGTTATGAATAGTAATACCTAATTTTTGAAATTATATATATTTCATATTTCAAAATGGAATTCATTTTTGGATTCGGAATATCAAATTTAGCCTAAGGTGAAATTTTGGTACTTTTCAGATAACTTTAATATTTTGATGAATAGTGAAAATTACTAAATTTTAATTAAAAACAACTTTTTTAATCAAAATAATTAATAGTGATAAATTATTAATTTGAGTGGTTTTAAAGTATATTTATAATATATTTTTACCATTTAATACAATTTTGGTCATTGAACATAATTTTACAATTAAACCGGACATAAACAAGTGTCAATCTTTTGATAGTTATTATATCTTAAAAACACGTTTTTTGTTTTAACAACGGGAATTAATTTTAAATTAATTTCGAACACTTCTACGTTTCGAATATGGAGAAATGGATTCCATATTTGTAATCAGGATGTCCAAATTTTGTAAATAGGTTACTTTTATTTTTAGAAATTTTGAATAATTACTTCGGTAAATATTTTATTTACCATGGTTAAGGGTAAATCCGGTAAATAAGGGTTAACAAATAATATTATAATAATACTAAATTACCCTAAAACGTGTCCTAGCCTTATTGGTTGATACATGTTCAACCATAGGCATATTTGGGTCGATTTTGGGACCCCATGGAGCCACTTGTAGGTGATAGGGACACTTTATTTTAATTAAGTTAAAATGAGTACAAAAATGACACAAACATATATCTTTTAGAAAGCCAATTTTTATATAGGGTTATATATGTTGTATTTTCGACTATAAATATTCATTAGAAATATTAAAATCTTTCCTACATAATGATATTTTAATTATAATTTTTAGAGCTTACATAATTTAATTTATTTAAGACACAATGATGATGCAGTAATTAACATAATAGTGCAAATTTAAAATAATTGATATTATAAATACCCAAATAAATATAATTTGAGACTTTTAATGAATTAAAATAATTTTATAGGATAATATGATATATTAGGATTGATTTAATTAACTTTTTTCGAAGTAATCATTCTGTTATGAGTTTCACAAAAATCAACTATTGAATGGTGTCAAAATTGACATAAAAGAGTTTTTTTTAAAAATATTATATTATTAATTGATATTAAATTTCTAAAAATTTAATGTTCAGCCAAGAGACTTATATCATGACAGGTGTATCATTAATGGACCACTTGGGGGTCTCTTTGATGTATATAGTATGTTTATTAACTATATAATATAAAAATACAAAGTGACACGGTAAATGTCAAACTAATTAACTAAGAGTTAAAACTAAAAGATAAGGTTAATATAGTAACCCAAACCTGTCTAAATTATTTTGGTTGAATTTTTATAGACCTATACCCACCTTAAACTTTGAATAATGAACTTTTGAGCCATTAGAAACCGAATATGAATTTATTATAAATTAATATTTCTATCTTTTCCAAAGGTGCCATTCACCCCTCTTATAAAAGGGCACTCCCCCTTCTCATTACTTCACACCTTCAAAACCTTTTGGTTCGGAAAAACTCTGCCCAAATACTCTGTCAACTTCCCTCAATACTACCTAGAGGCCTTAGTTTGATCAGAAGGTCAACCTAAGGAGCCGTTTTGATCAAATCAAAAGGAAGAACCCGAATAAGAGGTAATGTTTTCACCACCCTTTTTCAAATTCATTTCTTCTTCCACTTCTTATTTCTTTGTTATTACCATTCTAAAATAATAACTCCAGTATCTTATATATACTTTGATCTTATTATAAATATGGTACAACCATATTCATTGTTCTATCCACCCTTTGAATAACATTTCACCATACGTGCGTACGTACGGCTTGCCGTCTCCACGTCGTTGTGTAATTGTTATTCAATATATTATTATTTGGATGGGTATAATAATGATGTGTAAATCATGAAAATAATAAATATAACATGTTAATTATTCTTTATATATGATATACCATCCATTTATATATTATTTTAATATCAAAAAACGATATTGTCGCTCGTGCGTACGTACGGACTACCGTCTCCACGAACGCGATGAGATTCATTCTCCACCATATCCATTCAAGTATAATTATCATATGACGATTTAAAAATAATTTCTAAGGACTTGATATCATTATGTATATGAATAATATACAACCTATCCATGACAAACATGGCTTATGTAAAAAAACACATAAAAGAAAACGAGTAAGTTAACACCTGGAACGACGATAATACTAAGATATTATTAACAAAGCAATGTTAAAAGATCATATATGATATCATATGAATGTATATGATTCTTGGATAATTTAATAACAATTATTTCACTATTATACAAGAGGTTAACCTATCCCAACCAAGTAAAAGGAAAAGTTAAGGGTTATTTCACAATCTCTTCATTATCCGAGGTTGTTTATACGTAATAATCTATTGGGATCTCTTTATCATCCACATCCATGTTTCTTAAAAATGAATTTCAAAACATTTTTACTATATAATAGAATATGGGTTAAAGTCATTTATACCCTTTTTTGGCATTTTATATGAGGTTTATAACGGAATCTTTCCGTCGTTTTCCAAAAAAGGTGCTTTTTAACCTTTTCGACAAAATTAAGGTAAGAATGTTTTTTAACTTATACGGCGGGTGCAGCTATTTTCCGCCATTATAAAATCGTCGAAGCTTCCCATACAAGCTTATAAGAATATTTTCAAATAAAATGTTTTATTTCATAAATATAATACTCTTAAATGATTTCAAAATAGAAAGAGATATTTCTCTGAAAAGAGTTTTGATTTTATCTATGTCAACATCCTTTGATGGATTTTATGCTTATTTGAAGTTGATTTATTATGATACAAAAATTCTATATTGTATTGAAGGTTTTGTGATATGTTTGACTGTGAATGTGATATTTTTATATCGTTCATAGTTTATGGTGAAATTATTGACATTTCGTATGCTAGTTTTAATAAAAATGTTTATGTTATGTTTAAACCTTTTCATATGGGAATGCATTGGACTTAATATGTGATGGGTGGAGCCCGCTATAGCTCCTCGATGCATCGGTAGGTCTCATGAGACAAACTAGTGTCCTGGAAGAAGGCCTTGGCAAAATCTTATTTGTAGTCTTGGCATGAGGCCTTGGCTATGTGGTTATGATAGTCGGTCATTAGGCATTCCATCATTATGAAAGTGGTAATTGATATTGCATGTGATTATTCAATTAGTAGAATATCCATGTGAATAAGTAAATGGAATTATTTCATTTTATTTTTTACATACTATGTTGAAGTTCACGTTTAAAAGGCTTTTTTTAAGTTATACATTGCCTTAAATGTTTATTCTTATTTATGAAATTTTTTTCTATATTGTTATCCTTTCTGGGCATTTGAGCTCACCCCTTTTCTATGTTTTATTTTTCCCAGGATGTGAAGAAGTAATTTATGAATGACCTGCAGGGATAGTATGTGGGGATATGAGTGTGGGATATGGAGACTATGTTGTTGTAGTAGTTTTTCAATTTATGATGTAATGTAAAACTTTATGAATATATCTAGTGTTTCCAAGGATATTAAACCAATAGGTCTTTCGAGATTTGATATTTCTTGTGATCATGCCAATGTTTTGTAATAATGCACCGACTCCAGGTAACTGGGGTCGGGGCGTTACACTATGACATGAGGGGTGTTACAAAATTAACTTCTCAACTAAACACTATAAAAATTGAATTGTAAAATTTCCATGCTCTTGGTGTATCGTGATTTCTCCCAAAATGTGTAAACCAAATGATCCTCCTTGATTAGAAAACTCAAAAACTCAATAAAATCAACCTAAATCTTCTAAACCTCACCTAAACACAAGAAACACCTCTAAAACCTATAAAACCATTCCAAAAAATACTCTACTAAAATGTTTCAACTCTCAAATTCTTGATCCAAGCATGTATTTTAAAATAGACAACCCACTAAAAAAATTCAGATTTCCCTTCGAAATTCAAACTCATCCACACACGAGAAGTATTGAAAACTCTCTAATATAACACTTATCATCCTCTAGAATTTACAATGGTCATTGAATAGTATTATATGAAATAATTTGATCATCAAAACCTGATTATCTCTCACATTATAAACCCAAACATCGAATGTATTTCATTAGAACACCCTTAGATTCAAAGTTCCTTAACTGTTGAACACGATCTAATACTTGAACACATTACTAGAACACTATGTTAATGATAACCCATCTATGAATACCACATGGCACGAAATATGTCCTCATTTATATTATTTACTAGTCTATAGTGATCCCCATAATAAAACATAGCTAAAAGAGTCTATTTATGATCCACAACACCCTCCAACAATGTAATGTTCTTTTGGAACATGATCTTGACATTATAATGATGATCTAAAGTGTTTATCAATCCATTACACCCAAAATATCATGAAAACACTGGTCCAATCGCAATACCCTTCTCCATTATCAATTTCAAATACAACAATATAAACCACCACCATACATGATTTATTACAACATGTTATCATTTTCCTCAAAAAAACCATGACCAAGATTTAAAAAACACTTATCATACCCAAAGTCATGCACCAAATTCGGTTTCTGACCCACTAAATCCGAATATATGAAACAAATCAAGTCAAACATTCCCTGTCTGACTTCACCCAAAAATCTCGACTCTAGCCACTGACTCACTATTAACCCACCAAATATTTTTCCAAAAATTCAGGGACATTACATGATAAATCCATCGACCTCCCATTCCCACCATCAGACCATATTGGGATAACAGACACACAACCTATCCATTAAATTCTGATCAACTCAACTAACCTATGATATAGTCTAATGGTTAGACACCATATAAAACTAAATAAAAGTGTAATCATGGATATTAGATATGATTTCATTGAATTTAACATAAATTTATGAGAAGACTAATAAAAACTTAGCAATTTTACACCGATCAGTCTCATGCACCTCTGATCTAACGAGCATAAGGCCTTACCTTCATGACCAACTCAATACTAAAAACCAAAGGAGTATCCTTACAGTAACATACCTAGAGCATTTCACAATATCAATGGCCCATTCTATATACATAATTTATCATTATATCTAGAAGGGGATATGTTAATGAATGAAAATTCACTATTAGTATTGTAAAATCATCACATGTTCCCAGCCCATGAAAACATTTTCCCAATACATATAGATGAATATTCCAACAATAGATGATGTTGTACTCTACACCATAAAAATCATCCCATACCACTCCAAGAGTACTGAAGAAAACATGTCTCATTATAACCACACAAGTATTGATCCTTCAGAGCCACAATTCCTAATTTAGCCCATTTACAGATGATTCTTTTATCATGGTTGGCCCTAGATTATTTGTTTCATCAAACCCATTCCACCAATATCCCTATTACCAATGTTGTAAAATCACAATTCTTGAACACATACCCACTATATTAATTTCCCAAAATACCTTTATCGATACCCCAGTGTTCTTCATATCATCCACAAAACTACTTTCTTTTTTAGAACTATAGGCACACACATCCCTATCACCCAACTACATGCCAAATGGAAGCGTATTTCCAATGCATATTTTAATCCACGATTCTAGCAATGAAAAAAAAATTCATTCTTCCTCCCAACCCAAAAAAATATACCTAACATGAAATCTAGTGATTCACATCTCTTTAGATCTAGGACCACACATCTAATCCCCTGGTCATGCCTCCCTGCATGCCTGTCTAACAGAAAAACACCTTTTTCCCATTTTAGAATATGAATTATCTCTCCAATCTGAAGACATATACACATCAAATAATAACTCAAGCATCAACAGAAAACCATGAATATCTACCCACAGTCTACTCACTCTAGGTTTAACCATTTGTGATTAAAATTGACCATCTCACAACTAAATGTACAAGCGATCAGACAGGATATTCTAGAAAATGACTCGGATATAACAAATAAGTCTCGAGACTATAAATACCCCTATTAAATCCATATAAAAATTTTCAATATCATTAAAGGGTATCCATTAAAATAAAGAAACTAATCCTCCAACATCCTCAAAGAATTTCACTATTCATCACCAGACCCTAATTGAAATACTTGTGAATCGATTTCTCACTGGTCATTTGGCCCCATATCTGTAATTTTAGGTCTACCAACCATGATTGTCATCATTCAACCAATTATAATGAAATAACGGAGTTAAATTCAGTAGTAATCCAATAGAACTTTCCCCTCCAAGAACTATCCACAAAAATGAGAGCACAAAAACATGATTTCTTAGGGCTAAAATTAAAGTCATGTAACATACACAAACCACAAATAAGAAATCACATATCTTTCCCAAATCTAGTACACAAAAAAATAACCAATGCCTCATGATCATTGATGTACCTAAAAAAACTAGTTAACCCCTCTCTTTGTTCACCCATATATGGTCATAAGGAACCAACTCCCTAATATTGAGTCACTACTATGGACACTTGTCTCTACCACCGATCCCACACTCAAACCTCACATAGGTCACCGCACATAGGATAATACTCACCCATGTTCTAAGGCCACATGATATCTAACCTTCCAAATACCCAATATGAGGCCTCACATGTTCCATTTGAGTCCAATCTAACCCACTCACTCTTGTATCAAGAATAAAATACTACAGTCAGAAGTAGTCGCCACATGTTATATCATAACAACCCATGAAAATACACAAATCATGGATATCATGGAACCCATGCACCCCCAATTTCCCTAACTACCCAATCATGTGATCCATAACAACTACCCATAGGTCCACACTATACATAAACATAGATTTCAAAAAAAATCAATATAAATTTAAAATTATCTAGAAAATTTTATAACAAGTTCTCAATTAAATGGAAATTAATGTAAAAATTATAAAATAATCTGATTTATAATTTACACATGGACTTGTATTCATCTAAATCTGTATAAAATCTAACAGAAATGATATCATAGTTTTATTTAACATCTTACTTCAACCAAAAAATTTCATAACCAAGGATTAGTAAAATAACATATCAATTACATGTTATAGAGGAAAAAATGATTAAGTTTTAATTTGAATTATATTTACTTACCTCCTTCAAATAATCAATCCAAAATAATAACAAAAAATTACTTTATCATTTTAAGTAATTATTTATGTAAGATTCCATCATACACATATATAGAAACAATGTATAAATGGATTTTGACACTTCAAATAACTGACCCCATCCATTTTCTAGGTAAACATTAATAGATAATAAAAACAATGAAATTGAATTAGATATACCTGATATGATGTATGAAAATATGTTGTCTTACAATATAAAGATACGATATCAAATCCCCCAAATTAGTAACCATATGATCAAGTGAATCAATAATGGTGAAATTATATCAATAGTAAAATTAAACATCATGAACATTTATCCCATCCATATAAATATTGTATTCCCCCATATGTGTGGTGGATTGTCCCAGGAAGAAGCTCCATCACATGTTCTAAAAATGTCTTATATATGGTAAGACTTCATTGAATAGTAAAACAAATGAAAAATCTATACTTCTATATTTAACACCCTGTCCTGGAAGTCATAAAACAAGTGCCCTAAATTGGTGTGCCATATAGCCTCGGGCACGCCTCTCCATATTCCAGAGGATACATACTTGAATTTGTGCATGTAATGTGGTTTAATAGTGAAACTGTACCCATATATCATTCTTTAAAAATAAATGGAAAATAATTTCAATCAGATAAACAATCTAGATAAATTTGTAGTAAATGAAAACTATGCAAGTTCTACCAATAGTTACATTAAATAATCCATACTATGTCAAATAAACCATGTATAATTTTGAGAAGGTATAAATGAATATACCAGTTATGGAATCTAAAAATTACATCATATATAAATATAAAGACCTCAGACATGATCTTGATTCCTAGTATAATCCCAACTCTCAGATCTATCATAGTATTCAATACCTTAACTGCAATCAATTAACATATTATTGAGTACCTAAGTGCCAAAACAACCTAATAAAGGTGGAAGTAATAATATAAAAGGAAACAATAATGGATTCTATAAAATAAATAGTCAATAATAAATTTCATGTAAGGGTTAAATAAAAAAATTCATAAAATTTACATTGCTTTATAAAATTTACTATTAAAATATTAACCAATTAAATTAAAATATGTAAAAAAAACAATGATTCTCAGGCTCTTTCTGCTCACCCGACATCATTCAATACAATCCTAAGGTAGTGATGGTCAGTCTAATAATGGTATACCTCATGGATAAACTAGTTTAAAGGAATAAATCTAGGGAAACCATAGTCCGAACAATATGAGTGAATCCACAAAGACCAATCAGACATTTGCCCTTATGAAATACCATGGGGTGTCTAAGGGGTGACACATAGAATTTATTTGATTTAGTATAGTACTTTGAACTCAATGAAAAATCATATATATTTATAAGCATAGTTTTATTGGAATCCATGGATTAAAATAGATGAATTCCACCAAACTAGACCAAGTAAAATTCAAGTATCTAGTCCTTTAGAACCACACAAGTGTAACCTATTGGAATCCTTGTCATAGATACATGGAATTAGGTATATATAAACATTACCAAAATATAAGTGGATATACATCAATGGATTCATGATAATGAATCTATGACCAATCCAATGGATTTCAAAAGGCATTCCATAACATCATCCCTCAATGAATATAAGGGTTTCATTACACTCTGGTATTCATTTGTGTCCACCATAGAATCTGGGCTCACCCATGACATTCCACACTAATCAAGTTCATATATAATCCATGGAGTCTCTCAAATACATTCCTAACACATCACCATTACACAAAGAGAAACCAATTCCAATCAATACCATTTATTCAAACTTTACTTTCAAGTAAGAACCTCTTTAATTCACAAAATTCCCATTTGTAACATTTCATACACTAGGTAACCATGTACCTAATTTAAAATTAAACTATTACCTACCAAGATCATTACATTATATATTTTATTATTTAAAAATTGTTTCATGAAGCTCATACAAACCATCGAGCATCATTGGGACACCAAGTGAACATAATTTTCTTATTCAAGTAATATCACATTAATACATATTGCCTATAGTAGCATTCATGGACCATTATACAAAATATATAAATTAGGAAAACATCCACTCATATATCAACTGTCTGAATCAAAAAACAAATTCAGTTTTAAATCCCAATCTGATGTTATAAAGGATTGTGAAATTCGGTTTGACAATATTCGATTCAAGACTTTCTTTCAATTTTCAACCATTTTAAAAAATCTTGCACATTTTCCAAATACAATCCAAGGTATTCTATAAGGGAGTACCCAAACTTCTCCTAATTAGATATAATATATTAATATATTAATATTCACTAAATAAGATAATGATCAAAAAAATATTGTGGGACTAGTACCATTTTAAATTGGCTACATAATAAATTGGTTGATAAGTGAACTACATCATCTCCCATATAGTTCATCATGACTAGCACCCTTCTTAGACCAAAAATTCTTAATACCATTACTCATAACATGGGTAATGGAATCAGAAGAAAGTGTGATATCAAATTATTATTAAGGGTTAACAAGGGAGATATCAACATAACATTAGCATAAGGGCATGAAAAATTGATAATAAAATTTTGAAACCATACCCTACATATATTAAATCATAAACTTGAGTCATGGAATACATATTAGTAGTTCAAGGGTCATGAATCAAAAATGAATCAAATAAAATGAATCGTGACATCATAACATTGGTATAAGACATATATTTGTTGCATGAATATAAGAATATAAAACCTTATATCATGGATACCCACCAAGACATTCATAACATGGTATGCTTGAAAAAACCACCCATGTACCTTATTCGAGATTGTGATAACCTCTCATATACCCTCTTTTTTTGGGATAGAAATAACCTCTCTAGTACTCTTTTTTGTATTTGGGATAACCTCCCATGTACCCTCCCAACTCATAGAATGTTAATCATTCTACAATGCATTAGAGGGAGATATAGGTCACACCCTTTACATAATCCACAAATGTTTTCATCAAAAGATCAAAAAACATTTATCATATCATAAACCATATAATGGAAATGGTTTTCATATATATGTCATCATATAATAACCCATATAATGAAATGGGTTTCATAATAATCTCATTAATTCATCTAATACTAACCCATGGGAAATTAAATTATTTAATAAACATCCCTTCAACATAATTATAAACTATCCAAAGAAACAATAAGGATGGTACAGTTGAACCATATCCTCAGTAAAACATAAGAAACACCAAATTTTTTCATTACTGATGAATGACAATTCAATTAAATTATCATTAAAATAGTCTTGACGAAAATATACATTCCATTTCAAAAAAATCCTTTATAATTGAAAAAAATCTCAAATATTGAATAATTATTTTTTGAAAATAATCTTGGAAAATTTTAATGCATGCATCAAGTCAGGAAGATATCATGATCGTTGAAAATACCATTTATAACATAAATGTTAAAAAAGATACCATTCATATATATAGTAAAGAGTAGAGTGTTTTATTCAGAATCTCATGAAAAGATTAATTTAATAAAAACAGTAAATATTACAAAATGGATAAAAACATTATTTACCTAGACATTGGATTATAGTATAAAATTCCATTAAAACATTCTTAGAAAACATATACATGGCTGAAAAAATTTATTGTGGAATGCAATGTATTTAGGTTTTCATTAATGAATTTTTTTTTGAATCTTTAGAACACAATGATTGGAAAATAATAAGAAAATATGTAATTTGAAGAAATAACTATAGGACAATAAACTTCATGAGTTTCATGAGAGGTATATTATATGATCACATAATTGATATCATAATCCTAAGCAATCCTTATATTCAATGAGATTGTAACATAAAAGTTGTACCACATTGGCAAATTTTTAATCATATTCCCCATAATAGAAAGAACATTATATTTATATGTATATCCCATTATTATTTGTATTATAATTATAAAAGGTATCCATGGTTAGTATATACACCACAAAGATGAAACGGGTGGTGAATATGGCATCTGTCTTACAAAAATAAATCGTATATGAATGATCCATTACAACATTGTTAACTATACCATTATAAAACCGTTTAAAGAATAACATAAAATAAAACATTATATATCATTAAAATATATATATTAATTATATAAGATATCAAATGTAATGTATATACACCACAAAAAAATTAACAAGTGGTGAATATGGCATATGTACCCTAGAAAAAAAAAGACTTCAAATCCTTTACATTAAGTCTAAACTTCCTTAGTACATGTTAGAACATTCAATATAATAAATGGATAGTAAATATAAATTTATTAAATATCCCTAATTATATATATAATTTAATTTATATTTAACTCATGATATTTTATTACCAATATATTATTAATAACATGTTAAAATCACGTTCTAGTTAATAACTATTCATTTTTTCACGTATGCTTATGGATGTTTTTTTGTATTTTTATTTTGATCATCGTTAAATATCATATATAATTTTAATAATTATATAAATATAATATATATTCATTATATATTTTTTATAATGATACATAAAATTTAGATATAGAAAATTAATTGCACATTTCCTACAGACGGTCAGTCGTACGTACGCATGAACACTATTTCCATGTTCTTGATGGATGGAACGAAATAAGGTAACTAATATATAAAAATTATAGAGGCATTATTTTTTCCTATATATCGTATAAATTTATTAAATTAAATCTTATTACATTCCATTTAATGTGTAAGTGAAAAACAAACAACATCGCTATGTGAGGCGGAAGTCCGTCGTACACACGAGCGATGTTATCGTATTCCCATATAATGGAATTTATGAAGTTATAAATGATATTATAACAAAATAAGTATAATTATTCCATAAATATCATATATGTATATACTTTAAATCTGTTATTATATCCAATCTTTAGAGTTGGTGATGGAAAATGAATCGCATCTATTCATGAGGTAATATTCCTCTGTACACACGATCGATAGTTTTATTTCAAACTTGATGGAAGAGAATAGTGATGTAGTTCAAAAAGTTAACATAATAACATTTCATTAAATTTTAGATACCAAAGTTATTATATCATTATGTTTGAAAATTATTATAAGGATTTAGAGGAAAAAATAAAATGAAAATGCATAGTTAGTAACTATACCACTTCTGTGAAGAAACCCTTTAGCATTAAAACTACAACGTTATTAGGATATTTTACTAATAATAAAAAGGAATATATCATGTTTGGATGAAATTAAGTAATTAATTTTTCCAGGTATTTTAAAAATCAGAAATATTTAGATGTGTGAAGTGGAGAGGAGAGGGGGTGCCCTTTTTTTAGTGGGAGAGAGGAAAAAATTAAAAATTTATAAAGAAAATCAGTAACTGTATTTAAAATGTAAAAGAAATTTCCAAAATTGATAAATATTGAACATTAAATGAGATATTATTTAAAAATGTTCATAAAATGGGATTAATATATGTTTCTAGGTCATTTTACCCATTATATTTTTAATTTAACACCTCAGTAAACCTATTTTAACAGTAACCAGGATAATTGTTTTTTTCTCTTATTATTATTCGTTTTAATGAAAATGAAGCTGAAATTATTATATAATATCAATTATTATTATTATTTAAAATATTTTATCAATTTTCTCTAAATTACATTCGTATAAATAGACAATTGAAATTTAAAATTATACCTGGAGACGTGATGAAAATTTAGTTTACCAATAAAGAAATTTTTATAAGTATCAAAAGATATAATCTAAAAATTAAATATTAAATTGATTAAAATGACCTAAATTAGAATAAACAATGTTTAATTAACCTAATTTTAATTTTTAATAATCTTAAAATTAAATGGATCTTGTAAATTCATTAAATGAAAATGGAGTATTTAAAAACCATTATTTTTCACTATTCTTCAATGAATTATCATTTTCAGAAACTTCCAAAAAAAATTAACGCAAATATAATTTAAACATACAGAATTAAAAAATTATGATTAATTTTTAAAATAACGTTTTTATAATTAGAAAAAATTAATTTTCTAGTTTTTTACAAAAAAACAAAAAACTGGTATTTGAGAAAAAAATAATTTTGAAGCATGTAATGATTTTAAAAAAAATTAAGTACTTATTCATAAATAAATTTTAATTTAAATAAATTTTTATTATTTTTTTAAAATATTTTAATTCATATTCATAACACTAGTTATAGAAAATGGGTTATAAAAATCATGTTTAAATAATAATATTAAATAATATATCAATGTTTCTTAAAACATGATGTTGCGTGTAATGATATATGTTAGAGAAATTAAATATATTTGAAAAAAATATTTCAATAAATATTATGGTGTTATATTTTACCCCAATTAAATTTAATTTCTCTCTCAAAATTTAATCATGTTGTTACATATAGCTATGGATACTTCTACCTTATCATATCCTCAGGTTCCTACATAGCTTCTTTGTGTTGGTGGTTTGTTCATAAAACTTTAAAAATGTTAGTTGTATTATTGTGTATCACATCATATCTATGATTTTAAATCTCCATTGGTTGTCCCTCATAGGAATGGTAATTCACCAATTTTATGACCTATGAGTTTAGTACATTTGAAGGATTTGGTATGTAATTCCTGAAGAGGGATACATAGAACAATTTATGGAATTGATAGATGTTTGGTCAAAGCACCAATAAATAAGATATCATCTATATATGATCAATAATTTTAAAATGATTGTTATACCTAGGTCTTAGTAAGAATTTATTTCTATATATCACTACCATATTCCGTGGTTGAATTGTTATAAATACCTTTTCTTCCATCTTTTTTAATCCCTTATGTGTTGTTAAATTACTCCAAACTTCTCTTCCATTTCATTTGATAGCTCAAGTACCAAAATATTTAATTCTATAACTTCATTCAAATATGTTGGATATATAAACTTCTCTATTTAGATGAATTCATAAAGGAACTATGTGAAAGATGAGGAAAAGGATATTGTTGTATGAAAACTCAACCGGCTGAAGGTTTTGATCACAACCACGTTTGAAATCCATAGTACAAGATCTCAAAATTTCCACTTAGGATTGAATTTTTTATCTCTGATAGACCATCATTGTGAAGATGATCTGCAGTTCTAAAACACAACTCTATGTAATGATATTATTGAATAATTTTTATGAAATTTGAGGTAAACCTTTGATCTTGATCATATATATTAAAATTTGGTACCCATTGAAATCTTATAAATTATTTATGTATATCCTAGAAATCTGATCTAGGGAACAATGTAAGGTCCTTATCCCAGGAGCCTATAATATGATGCCTTGAGCCAGGTCGCCACATGACCACAAGCTCAACTCCCCATAATCCAGCGAATGATGACTTGTAGCGAGGGACTAAAAGGTCACGTCATGAGACTATACCCTCATTAACAAAGCAATAAATAGTATAAAATATTTTAAATAGTTGAAAAAAGAGAAAAATCAATTGCATCAATAAAAAACAAATTCCCAAAAATAGGTACAACTATATACAATAGTATATATACCATGACATGCTATAGTGACATGTGAATAAAATCCCTACAAGAATTAAGAATAGTATAATACCCAAAATGCTCCGGTCACCAAGTCTTGAACATCACCCATACATGTCCCACGTCCAACTCAACTCCCTAGCATGGGTCCCTTTCCATTGTCCTGACCTGCAAGCCTGAAATATTTCAGGGTACCCAACGACGGCCATAGAAGGGTGTGAGTATAATTCAGTAGGCCACCACCAACAATGTATACAAAATATCATGCAAAAGCATATAGTTCATGAAAGTGGTAAATAATAGAAAGTAAAGATAAAAAATTCATTAGTCCATTTTAGACTATGTTCCTTCGACTATATTACCATTGAGTCTGGGTTTAATAATAAGGAAATTCATGATTTACTCTACCCATTTTCATGTGTTTAATAGATTAGGAATTCTCAATATTATCAAGAATATGGGAATAAAAGTCATGTCTTATCTCACATGGAAACACATTAGGAAATCCTCATAATACTCACCTCAAAGCCTTGGTCCGAGTGGAATGAAACAATTAGTGTAATTCATCTTCATCCCCATCCCTAACCCATGCATTTAGGTGTGGAGCCAAATCATCAGTTCAACTCAACCCATGGGCGTATAACCTCAGGTCTATACCCAACATTACCAATCCATGTTCACATGCTTATTTATCATTCACCACAATTAACCATATCACAACAAGAATAGCCAATATAAATTACAACATCACAAAAATATCAATAAATATGGAAATTATCATTTTTCCTCAATTCATTAACACATTAGTCATTTTTATTTTGTAACCCCTTTAACCCCATTCTCATTTCCCATTCCTATCTCACTATGCATATTCAAGTATAAATTTAATCCCCAAGCATTTTATCATTAATCCATTTAACCATTTTCATGCCAACCAAAAACTCCCTTATTTATTTACCCAACCTAAGTGTATTACTAAACACCAATTAAACATCCTTCCATAATATTGAAATATAATCATGGGTTATATGTTCTCACGAATCAACCTCACACTTACTTAGATAATCTCAAAGACTAAGGAATATTGGCACGCCCCATGGGTGGACCATATAACTTTTGGTCGTAATCCATGCATATCACATGAATAATATGGAGTTAAATTAACCATTTATACACCCAATATATCTAATAAAGTCTATGGGAACCAAAAATTAAATAATTAATAATTAAGGACATAACCATACATGCACAAAACCAGTTGAAACCAAAGGGATACAACTTGTATACAACCAAACATGAATTTGTTAGTGAACTCACTCTCAACAAAATCCATAGATGCTGATTCAACACACCCTTGAAGACTACACCTAAATATCATGGAAAAATAGGTTTTTTAGTGCTTCATATAGAGATATAAAAAGAATGGGAACCCTAAAATAAAAAGAGAATAAAGTCAGAGATTAGGCTTACCTGAATATTCAATCCATAAACAACGACACTCTAAATGACACTATGATTAGAGAGATAGAACCTTGGAAAAATTTTAGAGCTTTGGATATTTCTTAGGTTTTCAAGGTAGGAGAAGGTGGAAAATAGTATGTTGGGTAAAAAAATCCCATAATTTATTTTTTTTAAAATTTTTAAAAGTTCCCAGGTCGCACGGTTTACCCACACGGTTTTCCAAATCGTGCACAAACTGTGTAGAGGATATTCCTGCACACCCTTCTCTCCGATGGTTTTCTATACCATTTGAAAACTATACATATTGGTACTTCCTAAATGGTCTCACCTTTCACGGGTTTCCAAACTATTTGAAAACCATTCTGATTTTCTGGTAAACACATTTTCCCCCATTTTTCATGTACCGAACCCCCGGAACACCCTCTAGCCTTCTCAAGGACTTGGAGAAACACATAATTAACCAAAAAGAGGACTTAAACTAAAACAAAATCAAGAAGATACCATACAAAAAATACATGATCTTAAAACCTCCTTACCATATAACTCCTCGCCCCTGAGCCGCTCTTCCTAAGCTTCATTGAGTTCCCATAGAAAATAGATTGGTCTACTGGGTCTGCATTTTTAATTCTCTCCCCCATGTGTCTTCCTATACATTTCCATGATTCCATATAACACAAACAATGGGCACAAACTTTCCCCACAAAACATACTCACTAAGATATACAATATTTTATGGGTCCTCCTCAAAGGATGCATTATCCTCAAGCTCGACATCCTCAAAATTTATCACATGAGATTGATCATGGTGATACTTTCGGATTCGTGACACAAGGAAAACATCATGTACCCCACTATAATAATGTGGAAGAGTTAATCGGTGTGCCACTGGTTGGATCCATTCCACAATCTCAAATGGCCCCACATATCTTGGTTCCAACTTGCCCTGATTTTGAATTCAATGGTGACCCAACCTTGAAGACAACTACAGAAACACACTATTACTCACTTTGAACTCAATATCTCTACAACACTGATATGTTTATGACTACTCCCTAATCTGATTTGTTACCATACACTTTTTAATCAAACTAACCTTCTCTGATGTCTCATGGACAAGACTCAGTCAAAACAGCTCAGGCTCTCTGGCCTCTAACCATCAGAATAGTGATCTACATGGACTCCCATAAAGTTCCAAAAATGATTCCATATGAACTGTATCTTGAAAGCTATTGTTGTATGAAAAATCATCAAGAGACAATTGTTTCTCCCAAGATCCTATAAAACCCAGAACACATGATCCCAACATGACTTCTAATACCGGAATTGTACACTCTGACTGCCTGTCAGTCTACAGGTTGTAGGCCATACTCAAAAACACATGGGAACTGAGTGCCTTCTGTAGCCACTTCTAGAATCATGAGGTGAAATGGGGTTCACGATCCAAAACTATGGTTCTCAACAAACCATGCAATTGTACTATTTCTCGAACATACAATTCCCCCAACTGGTCGACTGTATAGGTCACCTAAATTGGAAAGAAATGGGACAATTTGGTAAGTCAATCTTCTGCCACCCAAATTGCATCATTCGTCTGAGGCGTATTTGGAAGACCCACCACAATGTCTATCATGACTTCATGTCATTTCCACTCTGGAATAGGCAATGACTGCAACAACCCACCTGGATGCTGAAGCTCTTCCTTCACCTGTTGAATGGTAAGGCATCATTCCACAAAACTTATAACTTCTTTCTTCATTCACATCGTCCAAAAATGCATACAAAGATCACGGTATGTCATAGTCAATCCCAGATGTGCTTCCCACTTCAACTCATGAAACTCGTTCATAAAATCATATTTTACATCTACTGAAATAACAACACAACCATGAAAATAAGCAGCTCCAACAATACCGAAGGTCCATATAGATAGTGACTCCCTATATAAGGCCCCAACCTTAAACCTTACTTAATCTTGACTTATTACAAGATTACACATTGATGATCTTTTCGGGTTTAGAGTTTTAGAGAATTAGATCATAAAACTTGCATTACATTACACATATAAACAAAGTGGTTACATAAAGATAGTATTTTTCTTTCCCATCAATGGAAACATATTAAAAATAATACATGGATTATTTCTTCACACTTCCTTGACAATATCATCATATCATGTACCTTTCCCTTAACCAGTGAAAGACATTTCAAAAAACCTGGGATGAGCATAAAAATCTCAGTAAGGGATATAAAAATATGGAAAGGAAACATGGGTACATATATACATAAGAATTAAATCATAATTTACCCATAAAACATAAGCAGTTTAACATACCTCATCAAATCATGAATAAATCATAGAAATCAGAGGACATAAAGGTAACTTGAGGCATTCATAACATTCTTACGTAGGGAGTAACCCTCTTGGTTACGTTTGGAATACCCATCACAGTATATTCCCTAAATCTCTTCAGAGAAACCTTAACGTTTCACTCCTTCGCGTTACCCAATGCATTGGAGAGCTATATCGGGCTCACCCGCCCTTAGTTTATCACGGAACCACCCGTCTTCATAATAATTCCCAAGTACCTCAACATAATCATATCACATAAAACATGCATAAAGGAAACATAACATTTCCACCTTTCAATCACAAGATATCAATACAACACATTGATATAAAAACATTTTGAAAACCATTTTCAATGCCAAAATAAAAGAAAAGTAATTCATGGTATTTATTTTTCTTTTAAAAAATGGTATGGCTTGTAGAGGAAGCCGAAACTCAAATAATGGTCACAGTGGCGGAGAAGTCGTTGTCACCGCATACGTATGACAAAAACATTCCATTTTTTCGTTTAGTACTCTTTGTATAAAAAATATTCCTTTTGAATAAACGTAAAAGTCAAAGGGGTTTATACACCGTATAAAAGAAGGTTGTGTATAAAACAAAATATGCCTCAATGAAAGGAGATTGAGATGAAGTCCAATACGTCGGGTCTGACTTGACTCGGTCGTTCTTTAATCTCATGAATAATAAACTTCAGTTAATTTCAAATTGTTTAAGAACATTTTTCAAGTTCATTATTCCTTTTATATCACTTATTTTCATGTCATGATCACTATGTAATTATTTATGTTAATAACGGTCGTTTTAACGATCATTGGTACTTGAGTCAAAATATGCTCTTTATAATTACAAGTTGTTCATGTATCCATTATATCCAGAGTTATAATCATGTTTTATATATCATATATATCATATATATCCATTATATACATGAATTTATAATATTCCATAATCATTTAGAGGTAAGAAATGAAATGCACCGTTCATGGAGATGGTAAGCCGTACGTATGCATAAACGCTACTTTCATTTCTATTTTGTATTTCATAGAATGGAATCATAATGATATAAAGGTATATTATAATTCCAGTTTAATATCATATATAATATCATAGATCTATCCTTTATATGTCCCACATATGGTATTTAAGGAATCAAATCACTTTGAGGGGGCGGCAGTCCGCACTTCCTTAAATGAAGATATCGTGTTTACCCCTAATGGAAACCATAATGGTTTTCCCATAATGAAAAATACCGAAGCTAAAGGGAAACATAAACATATTATATATCATATATAAATATAGTGACATCTTAATGGCCACCTATGAAGGTGTTAAAATAATGTTGAACAATCATCGTTTAGGGAGGCATAAATTCACCATCCACGGAAACAGTATGTCCTTTAACCATTAGATGTAGGTGTGTGTAAGTGTAGCTCGAATCCTTCTTATAACAACATCCTTGTATATTGAAGATACTGGAGTTTTTACAAAATAAATGAATAAAAAGAGTTTAGTGGGTTGGAGAAGAAAAATAAAACAAGAGGACTCAAGTGAAGACATTACCATAAAATCGGGTAACTCCCTTTGGTTTGAGCTCAAAGGCTTCCTTGGGAAGACTTCTGCCAAAAGTGAAGCTTCAAGGAGTAAGATATGGATGTGGAGAGACAAAATGGGTAGGGTTTGGCCGAGCCAAAGGCTTTGGGAGTGTGGGTAAGGAGGTAGAGGTGGGGGCCTTTTATAAGAGGAGAGGAGGGGTACTCTTGGAAAGTAAAGAAATGTTACTTTATCTTAAAATTATTTTTGGATTAAAAAGGTCCCATATTGATATAATTCGAGGGTAAGGTGATAAGGGTTCTAAATCCACCCATCCAATAGGTTTTGGACATGTTTAAGTCATATATTTTACATTATCATTTCATTTTATTTAAATCCTTTATTAATGAGGTAATCACTGCATCATCATGATTTCATAAATAATTTAATTTATTTAAAGTCTAAAAATTATAAAAAAATACTATGATGTAGGAAATCATTTTATCTTTCCAGTGACTATTTATAATAAAAAATATGACTTGTATAACCCCATGTAAAAAGTGTTTTAGTAAAATAACTCATGTTTGTGTCATTTTTTACTTTAACATTAAATAACAAGTTATTTATGTCATTTCCCAACCAAAGTGGCTTCATGGGGTCCCCAAGTTGACCCATGGATTTTCTTGGTCGTCCATGACACATCCAATGAGGGTAGGACATGTTTCAAGCTCATCTCATATTATTAAAACATTATTTTTACCTTAAACTACACTAATTACCTCTAATCGCAATTAAATACTTAAAAGTTACTATTCACAAAAAAATTATTTCAGTCTCATTGAACCACATTTTACTTCTTAATGACAACCATGTATGTCGGATTTTTGAAAATCAAATCACAGAAGTGACAAATTTTCATTTAAACGAAAAATTCAGTTTCTTTAACTACCACTTAGTGGTTTCACTATTAATCAAAAATTGAAGTTTTTCAGAAAAATACAAAAACATCACCCTAAGCTATATTTGATATTCCAAATTCAAAAATGTTGTATATTTTAAAAAATTCAAATCATATAAGTCACATTAATTAATTTAATAATTAATTCCCGCTGTCATGACAGATAGTGTGCTTTTATGAAACAATAAGTATCAAAAGATTGACACTAGTTTAAGTCCAATTTCATAGTGAAATTGATTCCAATGACCAACATTGGATTAAATTGTAAATATATATTCTAATTTCACTTCAAAACCAATTCAAAAGATAATCTAATCATATAAATAAATTAGATTAAAAAGAGGTTTTGAATTAAAATACAACATTTTTCACTATTCATTAAAAAAAATGAACTTTATCGAAAAAATACCAAAAATTCACACAAAGTAAATTTTGATGTCCCAATAATAAAGAATAAGTTTATTTTGACAACCATAGCTTATAAAATTTTCAAAAGATAGATTTAAAAATGGTTTTCCATCAAAAGGCAGTAAAATAATCTTTTAAAAATATTAGTGTATTTCATGCTTAAGATTAGATTTATTTTCAATTTAAGCCTCTAAAACACTATCTAATTCATTAATATACATAGATAAAAATATCTATTATTCATTACTTACTTGGTATGTTACATCCTTCCCCCTTTAGAAAGCTGCGTCCCCGCAGTTTATTTACTTATCGAATAAATGGGGGTACTTATCCCTCATTGCATTTTCAGATTCCCATGTTGCCACTTCCATAATGTGGTTTTTCCACAAAACCTTTACCTGATTAACCACCTTATTTCGTAACACATGATTCCTGTGGTCAAGAATCTGGACCGATTGTTCCTCATAAGAGAGGTTCTCTTCCAGCTGAACTACCTCTGGACTCAAAACATGAGATGGATCTGGCATATACTTTCTCAACATCGAAACGTGAAAAACATTGTGTACCTGAGATAAACTCAGAGGTAAAGACACCTGGTATGAAACTGATCCAACTCTCTCCATAATTTCATATGGTCCAATGAACCTTGGACTCATCTTTCCTTTCTTACCAAATCTCATCACACTTTTCAATGGTGAGACTTTGAGAAAAATATGATCACCTACCTCAAAAGTTAGACCCTTCCTCCTGTTATCTGCATAACTCTTCTGCCTACTCCGAGATGTTCTCATGTGTTTCTGAATCAGCTGAACTTTTTCTGCCATCTCTTCTACCAATTTTGGTCCCATCATCTTCCTTTCACCCACTTCATCCTAGAAAGCTGGAGTTTGACACCGCTTCCCATATAATGCCTGAAATGGTGCCATCTGTATACTGGAATGAAAACTGTTATTATATGAAACTTCAACCAAAGAAATATGTTGGTCTAAACTTCCCTGATAATCCATCGAACAAGCTCATAGCATATCCTCCAAGGTCTGAATTGTTCATTCTAACTGCCCATCTGATTGAGGATGAGAAGTTGTACTACAACTTAATTCTGTACCCAACGACTTCTGAAGGCCTTTCCAAAAGTTAGTAGTGATCCTGGGATCACGATCAGATACAATGGAGAGGGGAACTCCATGTAACCGGACTATCTCTTTATGATACAAACAGGAAAGTTGATCTAGGGAAAAAGTATCTTGTATAGCAAGGAAATGAGCAAATTTGGTCAAGCGATCAACAATAACCCAGATTGCATTATTACCTCGAGATGTCTTCGGTAATCCCACAACAAAGTCCATGGATATATTCTCCCATTTCCACTCTATCACTGGTATAGGCTAAAGCATCCCTTTTGGTAACTGCCGCTCTACTTTAACCTGTTGACATGTCAAACACTTCACAGTAAAATCATCAATATCTCTTTTAATTCCATCCCACCAGTAATACTCCCACAGATCTCTATACATCTTAGTACTGCTAGGATGAACTGAAAACGGAGAACTATGAGCTTCACATAACAACTCTCTCTTCAACTGTGAATCACAAGGCACACACAATCTCTTCCCAAATCTCAAAACGCAATCATTATCAACGTTGAATTTAGGCAACTTACCTTTCGGAACCAGCTCTACCTTTTTCTGCAACTCACTGTCTTGCTTTTGTGCTTTCTTGATTCTATCTGATAGAGATGACCTCACTGATACCTGCAAAAAAATAGAAGAACTTCCTGCACAAACAACTTCTATGCCAAAGTTCATCAAATCCTTAACCAAAGGATCATGTTCCAAACGCAACATTTCTAATGAAGCATTACTTTTTCGACTCAAAGCATCAGCCACTTTATTTTCTTTTCCCGGATGGTAATGAATTGTACAATCATAATCCTGGATTAATTCCAGCCATCTCCTCTTTCTTATGTTTAACTCTTTCTGAGTGAATATATATTTTAAAATTTTGTGATCAGTATATATTTCACACTTTACTCCATACAAATGACGCCTCCAAATTTTTAAAGCAAAAACAATAGCAGCTAATTCCAAATCATGTGTAGGGTAATTTACCTCATGAGTTTTCTACTATCGTGAAGCATAAGAAATTACCTGATCATTATGCATTAGGACGCAACCAAGTCCTTTCAATGAAGCATCATTGTAGATAACAAACTCACCATTCCTGGAAGGTAGTTCCAAAACTGGATCATTCACCAATCTTCTTTTCAATTCCTGAAAACAATCATCACATTATTTTGTCCAGATAAAATTAACACCCTTCGGAGTTAGCTTATTTATTGGACTAGATAACCGTGAAAAATTTCTAACAAACCTTCGGTAATAGCCTGCCAAACCAAGGAAGCTATGAATATAAGTTACATTTGTGGGTCTTGGCTAGTCTTGCACAACTTTTTTTTACAGGATCAATTGTTATCCCATCTTTAGAAATAATGTGACCAAGGAAAGAAATTTTTTGCAACCGAAACTCACACTTGCTGAATTTTCCATACAGTTTCTTTTCTTTTAAGGTTTGCAAGATAACCCTTAAATGACTTTCATGCTCCTCTTTACTTTTAAAAAACACCAAAATATCATCAATGAAAACCACCACAAACGTATCCAAGAACCCATGGAAAATTCAATTCATTATGTCCATGAATACAGTAGGTGCATTGGTTAGCCCAAAAGGCATTACTACAAATTCATAATGGCCATATCTTGTACGGAATGCCGTCTTCGGAACATCTTCTTCCTTTACCTTCAGCTGATGGTACCCCGATCTCAAGTCAATCTTTGAAAAATACTGAGCTCCCTGGAGCTGATCAAACAAATCATCGATATGAGGCAAAGGATATTTGTTCTTAACAGTGATGTTATTCAAGGCTCTATAATCAATGCAAAGTCTCATTGAACCATATTTCTTTTTAACAAATAAAATAGGAGCACCCCATGGTGATGTGCTAGGTCGAATGAAAACTTTCTCTAATAAATCTTGTAATTGCTCCTTCAACTCTAAAAGTTCAATTTGAGCCATTCGATAAGGGGGTTTTGAAATTGTCTTAGCATTAGGAACTAAGTCAACAGTAAACTCAACCTCTCGATCTGGTATTATTTTTGGAAACTTATCAGAAAAAACATCAGGATACTCATTACCACTAGAACATCATTAATCTGAACAGTTCCATTGTTTTCAACAATGTGTGAAGGTAACATTCATTTCCATCTTTTAGAAGTTTCATGGCCTCTTGATAAGTTATCAACAGTAAGGGTTCATTCTTGTACAAAAACTGAAAGTCTTTCTGAAAAGAAACTTCTTTAGCTCAACAGTCAATCTTAGCATGGTAAATAGAGAGCCAATCCATACCTAGGATAACATCAAACTCTACTAGAGGTAGAACAATAATGTTTGCAAGTAGTTTCTTTCCACAGATAAGGATAGGAAGATTCTTATAAATTCTTTTTGCCTCAATATTTCCACTAGGTGTTTTTACCAAAAGTTCAGGAGTTATTTCTTGAGATGGTATTCCCATTTTACTAGAAAAGGTTTCAGAGATGAAAGAATGTGGGGACCCCGAATCAAACAACACACTGGAATAATCTGAAAAAACAAATAAAGTACCTGATACAACATCATTTGATGGCCCGACATCTGCTGAAGTAGTTGCAAAGGATTTCACCACCCCTTTCTGCATGTAGTCTAACTTCTTCCCATCACTCAAGCTCTTTGTCGGACACTCGTTTGCATAGTGACCCATCTCATTGCACTTAAAACATTTCACTAACTGTAAATCAAATTTGGTCTTACCTTCACCTTGATGTTTTTCAGTGCAATCACGAGCCTTATGTCCCATCTTACCACATCGGTAGCACTTTCCAGAATTCAGAAGACATTCCCCCGCATGCCTTTTTCCACATTTATCACAAAATGAAAACTTAGATTTCTTACCATCAAACTTTTTTTGAAGAATTCTTCCCTTTCTCTTGCAACCTTGGTCTCTTCTTTTACTGGTTATTATAGAACACTTGATCATCGGAAAACTCCATTTCCACCTTCTCAGCATATCGAACAAGCTTTTCATAACTTTTAAACTCAATAGAAGCTAATTCCCTTAGATATTTTTGTTTTAATCCTGAGTAAAAATGATTGATTTTACTATCAAGGTCTCAGATAAAATTTGGAGCATACCTTGCCAATCGAGTGAACCTTTCTTCATAGGTAGCCACTGAGTATTCCTCTTGCCTCAATTCCAAGAATTGTTTTTCCATCCTATGTCGAACAGCCTTAGGAAAATACTTCTCAAAAAAACATACCTTTGAATTTATCCCATTCAAGAGCATCAATCTCATCAGCGTCCCTGATATTTTTAACCATCGACCACCACTGATCTGCTTCACCCTCCAAATGGTAAATAGCAAGACTAACCTTTTGATTGTCTGAACACCCCATGACATCAAAAATCTTCTCCAGTGCTTTAATCCACCCTTCATCTAGCACAGGGTCAGATGATCCTCTGAATAATGGGGGATGTTGCCTCACGAAATGTTCCACCACTGACATGTTCCTCTGTGGTTGATCTGGATGATCTCGTGCATGGAAACCACCACCATTTATCACTTGAGTCAACTGTGCCATTACTGCAACAAACTGTTTAGTTCCAATTCCTACCATCTCAGGATGCTGATTCGGAAGATTATTTCCTTTTTGTATGCCTTCCTATCACTGCTTCCATGTTTCCTCTGCAGAAAACCATTCTGAACAAACATGTCTTAGATGAAGCAACATGGTAATCTTCAAATACTATATCACTTCAATTTGACCATAAAAAAATTTTGGATAATCATTTAATAGAATTCTAAGTCCTAAAGATATCTAAACCAACCTTTGATACCAACTATAAGGCCCCGACCTTAAACCTTACTTAATATTGAGTTATTATAAGATTACACATTGAGGATCTTTTCGAGTTTAGAGTTTTTTAGAATTGGATCTTAAAACATGCATTACATTCCACATATAAACAAAGTGGTCACATAAAGATAGTATTCTTATTTCCTATAAATGGAAAAATATTTAAAATAAAACATGGATTCTTTCTTGACACTTCCTTGACACTATCATCATATCATGTACCATTCCCTTGACCTGTGAAAAACATTTCAAAAAACTTGGGATGAGCATAAAAATCTCAGTAGGGGAAATAAAAATATGGAAAGGAAACATGGGTACATATATACATAAGAATGAAAGCATACTTTACCCATAAAACATAAGCACTTTAACATACCTCATCAAATCATGAATAAATCATAGAAATAAAAAGACATAAAGGTAACTTGAGGCATTCATAACATTCTTACATAGGGAGTAACCCTCTTGGTTACGTTTGGAATACCCATCACAGTATATTCCCTAAATCTCTTCCGAGAAACCTTAACGTTTCACTCTTTTGCGTTACCCAATGCATTGGAGATCTATATCGGGCTCACCCGCCCTTAGTTTATCACGGAACCACCCGTCTTCATAATAATTCCCAGGAACCTCAACATAATCGTATCACATAAAACATGCATAAACGAAACATAACATTTCCACCATTCAATCACAAGATATCAATACAACACATTGATATAAAAAAATTATGAAAACCATTTTCAATACCAAAATAAAAGAAAAGTAAAACATGTTATTTATTTTTCTTTTAAAAGAATGGTATGGCTTGTAGAGGAAGCTGAAACTCAAATAATGGTCACGGCGGTGGAGAAGTCGTTGTTTCCGTATACGTATGACAAAAACATTTCATTTTTTCGTTTAGTAAACGCTTCGTATAAAAAAAGATTCCTTTTGAATAAACGTAAAATTCAAAGGGGTTTATACACCGTATAAAAGAAGGTTGTGTATAAAACAAAATATGCCTCAATGAAAGGAGATTGGGACGATGTCCCATACCTCGGGTCTGACTTGACTCGGTCGTTCTTTAATCTCCTGAAAAATAAACTTGAGTTAATTTCTACTTGTTTAATAACCTTTTTCAAGTTCATTATTCCTTTTATATCACTTATTTCCATGTCATGAACACTATGTAATTATTTAAGTTAATAACTGTGGTTTTAACGATCATTGGTACTTGAGTCAAAATATGCTCTTTATAATTAAAAGTTTTTCATGTATCCATTATATCCAGAGTTATAATCATGATGTATATATCATATATATCATATATATCTATTATATACTTGCATTTATAATATTACATAATCATTTATACGTAAGAAATGAAATTCACCGTTCATGGAGACGGTAAGCCGTACGTACGCATGAACGCTACTTTCATTTATATTTCGTATTTTATAGAATGGAATCATAATGATATAAAGGTATATTATAATTCCAGTATAATATCATATATAATATCATAGTTCTATCCTTTATACGTCCCACATATGGTATTTAACGAATCAAATCACTTTGAGGTGGGTGGTAGTCTGCACTTCCTTAAATGATGATATCGCGTTACCCATAATGGAAACCATAAAGGTATGCCCAAAATGAAAAATACAGAAGATTAAGGAAAACATAAACATATTATATATAATATATAAATATAGTGACATCTTAATGTCCACCTTTGAAAGTGTTAAAAAATGTTGAACAATCATCGTTTCGGGAGGCATAAATTTACCATCCACAGAAATAGTATGTCCTTTAACCATTAGATGTAGGTGTGTGTAAGTGTGGCTCGAATCCATATTATAAAAAAATCCTAGTATATTTAAGATACTGGAGTTGTTACAAAAGAAATGAATAAAAAGGACATAGGGGGTTGGAGAAGCAATATAAAACAAAAGGACTCAAGTGAAGACATTGCCTTAAAATCAGGTAACTCCCTTTGGATTGAGCTCAAAGGATTCCTTGGGAAGACTTCTGCCCAAAGTGAGGCTTCAAGGAGTAATAGAGGGATGTGGAGAGACAAAATGGGTAGAGGTTGGCCAAGCCAAAGGCTTTGGGAGTGTGGGTAAGGAGGTAGAGGTGGGGGGCTTTTATAAGAGGAGAGGAGGGGCACTCATGGAAAGTAAAGAAATGTTACTTTATCTTAAAATTATTTTCGGATTCAAAAGGTCCCTTATTGATATAATTCAAGGTTAAGGTGATAATGGTTCTAAATCCACCTATACAATAGGTTTTGGACATGTGTAGGTCATAGATTTTACATTATCATTTCATTTTATTTAAATCCTTTATTAATGAGGTAATCACTGCATCATCATGATGTCATAAATAATTTAATTTATTTAAATTATATAAATTATAAAAAATTACTATGATGTAGGAAATATTTTTAGCTTTCTAATGAATATTTATAATCAAAACTCAGACTTGTATAACCCCATGTAAAAATTGATTTAGTAAAATAACTCATGTTTGTGTCATTTTTACTTTAACATTAAATAACAAGTTATTTATGTCATTTCCCAACCAATGTGGCTCCATGGGGACCCCAAGTTGACCCATGGATTGTCTTGGTCGGCCATGAAACATCCAATGAGGGTAGGAAATGTGTCAAACTCATCTCATATTATTAAAACATTATTTTTACCTTAAACTACACTATTTACCTCTAATCACAATTAAGAACTTAAAAGTTAGTATTCACCAAAAAATTATTTTATTCTCATTGAACCACATTTTACTTTTTAATGAAAAACATGTATGTCGGATTTTTGAAAATCAAATCACAGAAGTGACAAAATTTCATTTAAACAAAAAATTCAGCTTCTTTAACTACCACTTAGTGGTTTCACTATTTATCAAAATTTGAAGTTTTTCAGAAAAATACCAAAACATCACCCTAAACTATATTTGATATTCCGAATTAAAAAATGATGTCTATTTTAAAAAATTAAAATCATATAAGTCACATTAATTAATTTAATAATTAATTCCCGCTGTCATGACAGATAGCGTGTTTTTATGAAACAATAAGAATTAAAAGATTGACACTAGTTTAAGACCAATTTCATAGTGAAGTTGATTCCAATGACCAGCATTGGATTAAATGGTAAAAATATATTCTAATTTCACTTCAAAACCAATTCAAAAGATAATCTAATCATATAAATAAATTCAATTAAAAAGTGGTTTTGAATTAAAATACAACATTTTTCACTATTCATTAAAAATGAACTTTATCGAAAAAATACCAAAAATTCACACAAAGTAAATTTTGATGTCCCAATCATAAAGAATAAGTTTATTTTGACAAACATAGCTTATAAAATTGTCAAAAGATAGATTTAAAAATGGTTTTCCATCAAAAGGCAGTAAAACAATCTTTTAAAAATATTAGTGTATTCCATGCTTAAGATTAGATTTATTTTCATTTTAAGCCTCTAAAACACTATCTAATTCATTAAAAGACATAGATAAAAATATCTATTATTCATTACTTACTTGGGATGTTACACCCTACCTTTAAGACTTTTTTCATATGCAAACACTTCAGATCCACCAACTGAATATATTTACCTCCGATGAGAAGTGTATATTCAATTTCTATAGATTCACGAGTCATCTTCCTGTGCAAATCCTATACCTCCAAATGTATCTATACAAACAAGGACATTTTCACCCACTCTAAACTGGATTCCTTAACTACCTATTCATTAGTATTGTAGCTCAGATCATTGGAGACAATATTCCTTTTCCCTAATGTATACACCAACTCAAAATAAAAATACTTCTGGACCTCGACCCACCATCGTCGAATATTCAAATCCACTGAGAGAATATATACCTAATACTTTTATGGTTCATTAACACCACAAAATAATCTCCATACATATAATTCCTCCAACAATTTAATGCATGAAACAAAATAACAATCTCAATTTCATGATTTGTATAATTCCGTTCATGTGGACTCAACTATATCGACCCATATGCTAAAAACTGATCATCCTACATCAACACTACCTCAAGTCCAACACCAGACACATCAAAGAACAATGTATACCTCTTACCTTGTTCAGGTGTGATCAAAACCAGTATGGTAGTCAACTACTTTTTTCATCTCCTAAAATGAATGCTCACAAGACACTAATCAATCAAAGAAAATTCCTTTCTTGGTTAGGCTTGTGAGAAGTGCTACCAAACATGAGAAATATCTAATTAAACTTCATTCATAACTAGAAAAACCCATAAAACTCCAAATAGAAGAGACGTTCATTGGCTTATCCCAAGAAAACACCACCTGCACCTTTTCTAGATCCTCTAACACACCTGACCTAGAAATGATATGTCCTAGAAAGTGTACCTCATCAATAAAAAACTGATATTTTGATATCTTGGTGTAAAACCTATTCTTTATTAGTGTACTAAAGACAATGTCAAGATGTTTGGCATGATTGTCATGAGTTTTTCAGTACAGCAAGATGTCATCAACAATGAAAAATATAAACTGATCTTGAAATTGGAGGAATATCTAGTTCATTAAGGCCATAAATTTTTTTGGTGCATTGGCTAATACAAAAACCATCACTTGAATTTCATACAACTAGTAACTTCTTCACAAATATGTCTGGGGTATGTCAAAAGATCTCACCCTCTTCTGATGGTATTCTAATTTCAAATCGACCATATAAAATACTGAAGAACCTATGATTTGATTAAACATTTCATTGATTCTAGGAAGGGGGTATTCGATCTTTAATATCATCTGGTTTAGCTTCCTATAATCTAAATATAGCCTCAGTGATCCAATAGTATTCTTAGAAAACAAAAAAAGAGATCTCCAAGGGGATGTACTAGGACATATAAACACCTTACACACCAATTCCTTTAACTGAACCATCAGTTTTTGGAGCTCTTATAGCGCCATTAGGTAAGAGGGATTGGGAAATTTCTCCACTCCTAGAAATAATTCGATCGTAAAATCAATATCTCTCTTGTGTGGTAACCCTGATAAATCTCCCAGAAACACATCATGAAACTAGTCCACCACAAATGGGAATAATGTATGCACATTATGCCCATAGTTAAATATATGTTATGCCAATTGGGCTATGAGTTCCCCAAACTATTGGCGTAGTGGCCCTGCGCAGCCCGCTCGAGTATCCCCATAACCATGAAGGACATAAGTGCTCCTATCAAGAGATGTGAATATTACCTGATGTCAATAACAGTTGATATGAGTTTGATATAACACCAACCCATCAATTCCCAAGAGTAGGTCAAAACCTGACATCTCTAGGACAAATAGATCCCACAAAAAAATGATAGCCACCAAACTCTAGAGAAAAACCCTTACACCACCTGATGTACTCAACTAGTACCCCCAGCAGAGTATCAAGCAACAGTACCCCACATGAAGTTTCTACAGTTAAACCCAACATAACTACAAACATAGAATAAATAAAGGAATTCATAGAACATGTATCAAATAAATAACTAGCAAGTGTGGATGCTACAAGAATCATACCATGAGCAATAGATGGTCCTACCTCACAACCTTCTGGTGTAGCCTAAAATTCACGGAGATGACCTGACGCTTTACCCTGGCCTCCAACCTAAGTACCCTGCCCTGCACTACTCTATTGGTGAGGATGATCTCACCCTATACTTCCACATCCACTTCCTCTACTAGTATGTCCTTTGGAGCTCCAACTGCCTGACTCATATTGGGTAGCCTAACACTGCCTACACTCGGAACCTACATCAGACCACCATTATTCCATGCATGTTGTGGGTTCCTACAGAACCACTACATGTGGCCTAAACTACATCTTTCTCGGCACACGACTGGTGGGTGGGGGAACTGGTCACACTTTTCCCCCAACCTACGACACTAATAAAAGAATACTCCTTCACCACCCTGAGAATAAAACCACCAATTCTGACAGCTATGTACCCTTCCACCTAGCTAAAAGGTTCTGAATCGGCGAAACCTTCTATTAGAATCCACACCACATTATCACCAAAATGGGACCACAAGTTCAATAAAATAAGCTCCCTTCAGGTTCCCCTATGAGATAATGGAATGACCGAATACATCAAAAAAACATTTAAGATGAAAGATATTCTACTGATATCTGAACTCGTGTCTCATCTCGTCTTGGAAGAGTTTTTCATTAGCTTCCTCATCACCTGTTAATGTCGAAATGAAGCCCCTCAAATCGGTGAATGACTAGAATATTCTATTTCCGACATTTTCCCCTGATTCAACATCATAAAATCAATAGCCTTCTTATACCTCATGGTTTCTAGGTGGATGTTATCAATGAACATCTCCTGAAAATGTTTTCACATATTTCATTCAGCCTGCTCTGTCTGGACCGTGAGGTCCCACAAACATTTTTCTTAAACATTCAACATATAGGACGCTAAAATGACTCATTTCTATAGATGAGTCCTAAGATGTTCAAACATAATTTGGATTGACTCTATCCATGACTCTTCAAATTCTATCTCACCCACTTTGGTAATGTTTGGAGGGTGTTGCAGCTTTAACTCCCTGGTCAGCTCAAACATACTCGGTGCAACCCACCCTGGGTCTTGTTCCCACATCTGCATAAAATAAACTATTTTCTCATGGATCTAATAATACCAATTTTCTTATACCACCACATTCTCATGCTCTACAACTAGAGGAGCATTCTTGGGAATGTACTCATGTCTCCCAAACAACACACGGCTTTTAGGTGGACTTTCTCTACAATTCCAACTATAAGTTATACCACACAACCATAAAACTCTTACAAAAAGGGAAATGATATAAGTAGGATCATCACTCAGCAAATCCAAACCAATTCACATACACTTCCCAAATGATCCCACTAGCAACTTCATCACTACCTTTTCCCATATCTCCTAAGGCCATGGCTAACACAAAATCTAATTTACATGGTTAGAAGCCATATCTTTTAACAAATTCAAAATAGTTTCCCTTTCCCAATTTACTCATACAATTGATTAATCCACTTCCTCTTATTTGTTGAGAAACATTTTTTTAATTACTACTTACCCTCTTGACTTTCCATTTTACCCATTCATACCATCTTATTAGGTACCATTTCATTTGTTTTATAAAACATAAACATCACCAATTTTATATGCCACACACCCATCCTGTGTGTGTGCCTATCAATATTCACGACACATATTAACATAGGTTCCTAGAATTATAAAATAATGCACAATATTGTACCGTTCTGACCTTGAGAGAAATATCACGAACCAGTCAAATCACAAAACAAATGCATCACCCAATGGTAAAAAATCATCAAATATAATGACACATAACAAGAAACATAATCTCCTCCCAGGGTTACCTGGGTTTTACCCCATACATGGGTTAGATACTCTAAAGAATGAGCTCATTAAAAAGTCCTAAGATTTCTTAACCTCCTATATACCATCCCCAAATATTCAGATAGAGAAAAGAACTCTTATGATACAACTTTGTAACATCCCTAACCCATGAGTTACTAATTCGGTGCCCCAATCCAGGTTGCCACATGAACTCAAGAAACCCTCCCCATATTCTATAGGTTGATGACTAACAACAAGGGACTAATAGGTCATGTGGGGAGACTATACTATCATTACCAGAGTAAGAAACAACACAGAATAGTTTAAATAGTGGAAACTGAATAGAATAATCAATAACCATCATAAATAACCCATCCCCAAAACTGGGTAAAACCATATACAAAAATAAATATGACATTCCATGCCACAATTCCAAGCGAAGAAAACCCGAAACGAAAGAAGAACTGCAGAATCCCCAAAATGGTATGGATTCCATGTCTGGAACCTCACCCATACATGTCCCACGTCCATGTTTACTCCCAAGCATATGGCCCTTTCCCTTGTCTTGACCTACAAGCATGAAATATGGTTGGGTACCCAAAAACCACTCGAGCATGGTGTGAGTATAACTCAATAGGCCACAACCAATGGTGTCTACAAAATACCCCAAAAATGAATATAGTGCATGCAAGTGATAAATAATGTCTAGTAAATCTAAAAACAATTTATTAGGCAATTATAGACTATGTTCTTCAACTATATTACCATCAAGTCTGGGTTCACTACTTTGGATCTTAATGATTTAATCAACCCCTTTTCATGTGTTCAATAGATTATGAATGTTCGATATTATCAGGAATATATGAATAAAATTCATTTCCTATCTCATAGGGAATCACATTATGACATCTTCATAATACTCACCTCGAAGCCTTAGTCCAAGTGGAATGCAACCATTAGGGTAATTGAACTCATCCCACATACCTAACAGGTGCATTTAGAGGTGGAGCTAGATCCTAGGTCCAACTCGACCCATGGGCGTAGAACATCATGTATATACCCCACACTACCAAGCCTTGTTCTCATGCTTATTTATCAATCACAACTATTAACCATATCACAAAAATCATAGCCAGTATCATTTACAACATCACAATAATGTCAATAAATGGGGAAATTAACATTTTTCCTCAATCCTTTAACAAATTAATCATTTATAGTACATTACCCATTTATCCTCATTCCTAGTTCCCATGCCTATCTCACTATGAATATTCATGTATAAAGCTAATCCCCTAGAATATTCCCATTAATCCATTTAACCATTTTTCAGGACATCCAAACTACCCGTTAAGACATTACCCAACCTTAGTGTATTAATAAACATCATTTAGACATCATTAAATCATATTGAAATATTCATCATGGTCTCTATGTTCTCATGCAATGTCCTTACACTAACATAGCTAAAATCTAAGTACAGGGAATATCAGCACACCCCACAGGTGTCCCTAATCTCATATGTTTATCCTCCATGAAAGATATAGGGATCATGAGGATTTCAATCAAGCATTTTGATACCCACTATATCTATATAAATCTAAGGGAACCAAGAACACAATAATGTAAAATTAAGTACAAAACCCGACATGCACAAATCCACTTATAACCAAGGAGATACAATTTGTAGAACACATGCCATGAATATGTTGGCAAACACACTCCCAACCGAACACTAAGATCCCAATTTATCCCACCCATGAATCCTCAAGATAAGTGTTACCAAAAGAGAGGGGTTTGAGTTCTTCTAATGGAGATATACAAAGAATGGGAACCCTAATCCAAAAATAGAAGAAAGAAGGAGATTATCCGTACTCAGATCTTCAATCTGAAACCAACGTCACTCTAAACTCCCATAATACAAGGGAGATATATCTTAGGAAGATTTTGGGAGATTTGGTTTATTATTTGGGTTTCAAGGGATGGGGATTATGAAAATATAAATTTGGGTATAAAAATCATGTAATGGCATCTTTGTTATTTTATAAAAGTTTCTAGGCTGCAAGGTTTACCAACACAATTGGAAAAATTGTGCGTAAACCACTTGGAGGATACTTCCCACATGCCCTTCTCTCACACAATTTTACAGACCAAGTGAAAGCCATCAGGATTGCTTCTACCAGCATGGCACTCGCACGGTTTTCCAAACCTTGCGCAAATCGAGCAAATTTCCCAAAAACCCCTTTAACCCCTTTTTGATGTCTTGAACACCTGGAACACTAATGAGCCTTCTCAAAGACTTGGGAATCCATTTAATATACAAAAAATATGACCCAAACAGAAATATAAACAAAAACATACCTAATGGAGAAATCTTAGATCATACAAAAGAAATTATTTGATACTAATGAATTGGGCTGACATTTTTTTTCAATCAACTAAAACCCACATAACATTATCACTTTATATTTTTTGGTGTGTTTGGAGACAAATTACATGGTATTTTTTCATATTTACATTATTTTATGGGAAATGGTGGTAATATAACATTGAACATTTGTATCTCAACATTATCATTCTGACATACTTATCACCAAGATATATACTTAGAAATATATCTCTTAAGGCCATCCCAGAATAAATAATCTTTAATATTGGCCAGTTTTAGGCTCTACACCATTTTCGACTTCATTTTTGGGTTAAAGCTTTATAGACTTATTAGAAGTGACATGTTTTCACCTAACATGCACGTTATACTTTTCCAAAACTATATAAATATAATTAAAATAACGTTAAAAATTTAAATAACCAATAATTTCCATAATATCAATGAAAAGTTTAACCCTAAATTTTTACCAGTACCATTACTCTTATTTCTAGAAAATGTGAAATCATTTATCCAAAAAAAAATTCACTAAATCTTATAAAAATCTAAGGGGTATATTTCCATAAATGTATCCCAAAATATCTTTAATATTGATATGCTCCCATCACATAATCCTTAAAATGGGTTTGTAATACATTTTACATGTGATCGAATAGAAAATAATTAATACATGATGTCATCCGTAACTCCTATGTTCTTATCACATAGCTTAATATATGATTCAAAAAGATAATCAACCATTTTTTCTATAAATAACCTCCTATAATAAAACAAAAAAAATTAATTCAATTTCCAGGTTTATCCTTACACCGATTAATGATCATATGTTGATTCAGAATCTGAAATGTGGTTTATTAAATCCAATATCTAATTAGGGAGAGATAATCAATGCATTGAATCACATCATGTTCCACTAAAGATGAAAAATAATATTTTTATAGGGATACTTTTTACAATATCAAATTTGAAATTCCCATTAACGAGTGGATGATAATTTTTCCTTAATTATCATAATTCACATAAAAATTTATGATTTCATAAACTTCTAGTTTTCCCATTGGATTTGGAGGTTGTTGTGTATTATCATCCATATAATCCCTTGGATTGGGGAATTTTTTTTATAACTCCCATAATCCATTAATTTTAATTAGTAGTCTTTGGTTGGTGTATTTTTGGAGATTTATATCTATTTTAATAATTAACTATCTTCTTCTGATCACATTGGAATTCAATCACTCAAAAACATTGATTTCCTTATTTTTAACAATTAGTTGTCACCTTATGATAATTTCCATCATGTTTCCTTCCACATTTCAAGAATAAATGGAATCTCATCTTCTTTTATCGATGGGTTTTAGAGATTTCCTTCAATAAAATCATTATTTTTTATCAAAACCGTGTGATTGATTTTTAAATTCAATCTCCATATCACCCTCATATCATCATGAAATGTTTCTTAATTGCTAACAAATTCCCTTATGGATAATCCCCTTTTGAGACATGGTTTTATTACACTAAATAATTAGTTATCCTTATATTTAGGTTTGATGATAATACCATAAGTGTACCTCATAAGTCTTATAATGTTTTCCTCATAGGTACCAATAGATTCAACCATTTATTATATCTCATGTAATTCCTTATTAATTTTTCGCATGAATAATAAAAGTCAATTACATATTGATAAATAAATTCATAATAATATCCTACTCCATGGAGTTAATGACATACTATTTCCTTATATTATATATAAGAGACCACCATTGAACCACTTTTTCTTCAAAATGATAGATGACATAAATAAATTTTTTTGGATCCAAACACATGAAAATAAAAAATATATTTTGAGGGGTACAAATCATTTTCTATGAAACTAGTGGATTAGAAGAACAACTAAAAGGATATGGACATTGTATCATTAGGGACTCAACATAATATTATTCCATTCATTTTGATTTTGGATTTTCAGCAAGATTCATACCATTAGAAATTGAAGTGATAATAGAAATGGTATTTTTCAATCCATCTCCAATAATATTTGGTTTCTTAGGTGTAGAATAATTACACTATGCATCACAATCTACATAAACAAGGTTCTTACATGTTTTATCCAATGACTAAAACCAACCACATTTCGTATGAAACAATAGTCCAAGTGGGAAACCACATAATCATGAAAAATCATTAAAAGGTTGTCTAAATAATGAAAAGTTAATTTTAATAAATGAAAAATTAGTCTTGAAAAATGTCATTCGTGGTTATTATTATAATCCTTCATAATGGTTTTCAATGAGTTTGAAACTTTCCAAAGCATACCCCATGGGAGTTTCAAACCAGATATACAAGAAGACATATTTCCATTATCAAGGTGATGATTTTTTTTAGAAAAATGCATCATTTTCATAATTATTACCACTATTTAAGGTTGTTATAGATCCACAACATCTTGTCGTATCTAGACAGGGAAGATATTTCATGGAAACCACTCACTCTATCTTTCAATAAAATTTCTGGACATTTTACTATACATGGAATTATCTTAGACAAGTCCTTAGAGATATTCATTGGGGTATCAATAAAGAATTTATAATCATAGTTCAAAAGGTTATATAAACTGCACTTTGATACAAATTATAAAGACTCAAACTTCTCGTACATAGATATCACATATTAATAGAATAATATTCATTACATTATATAATGAACTACCTAATAATTTTTTGGGTCTAGTGCCTTTGGAATCATGGATATTTAAACAACTAATTCATAAGTTAAGTACACTATATCTTAGTTAGTTCTTCATTAATAAAACCCTTCTTAGAAAAATAATACACAATTACTTTATTGAAAACCTAAAGAATGAATCCATAAGAAAAGATGAACTTAGATGGTCAGTATGGGTAATTAAGGTATATATCAACATAACATGAGTATAAAGGTAAGGTAACATGAGGATAACATTTGAAAACCACACCCTTAATATCATAGATAATAAAATTCATTTGAATAATAAATATTGGATGTTTATAATATATGAATCATAATGTAATCAAAGAACATGATCCATGAGTTCATAACATTGGCATAAGATATAGATTTTTAACCTAAATTTAAGCATAGAAAACCATATATAAATGATACCCACCAAAATATTCAGAAAATATTTGGCTTGGGAAAACACCCCTATAGCAACTTTAGGCATGGGATAACCTCCAATGTACCCTCTTTTTCAGGATTGGGATATCCTCTTGTGTACCCTATTTTTTGGCCATGGGATAAACTACTATTTACCCTATTTTTTAGGCTTAAAATACCCGCCCATGTAACCTATGAGGTCATAGAATATTAATAATTTCCCTATTAATTAGAGGTAGATATAGGTCCAACCGTTCACATAATACATAAATGTTTTCACTAAAGATCATAAAACATTCATCATATCACAACCAATAGAAAAGAAATGAGTTTCATAAACATGTATTCATAAAATAACCCATATAAAGGAAATGAGTTTCATAATAATCTCATCAATTCATCATAGAATTACCCATGGAAATGGAATGTGTCTCATAAATACTCCATCATCATAATCAGAAACCATCCAAAAAAGAGTAAGGATTGTAAAATTGGATTATATCCCTAGTAAAACACAAGCAACTCAAATGGTTTTTTTAATATATAAATTTTCTATAAATACCATTGAATCATTATTCATGAAATTAACCTTTAAATTATGAAATCAATTTAAGAAAATAAGAACATTTCTAAATTATTAAGAAAATCTTTTAAAAAATCATGGATAATTTTAACGGAATATTTACATCATTTAGTGGTTCTTATAGTGTAAAATATAGTTCCTTATATATAGGTTAAAATGTATATTACTTTCACATTTTTCGTAAAATGCCAAGAGAGACCTCATTGGAAAACTACAAGAATATTCCTTTTAATTTTTTATGAAAATCAGAAATGGTTAAAAATGTATTTGAAAAATCAATAAAGAACAGTGAAAATTATATTTAATAGATTTTTATCAAACATCTACATGGAAGAGAATGGTTTTGGTCTAAAAAAGAAACACATTTGGTTTTTTCATAAAAAAAACATTATAAATTGGCTACAAAAAAATAGTAAAATAAAAGGAAAAAATTTATTTTAATTAAATAACTAGTGGATAAGATAATTTATGATTTTTTAGGTAAATCAGAATATCTCATCATTGTAAGAATAATCATAAACAATCATAATAAATAATAAGATCATAAAATAATTCTTTTAAAATTTCTGTACATTTGGAATAATAATTCATATGATATAAATAAAAGTAGATGGATATTTATATACCCTATTTTTCATTATAATAATCATAAAATATATCATGGTTAGTATATACATTGAACAAATGAAACAAGTGGTGAATATGATATGTGTCTGACAGAAATAAAAGTGATATGAAAAATACCTTACACCATTAATAACCATCAAATCATAAATCCTATTAAATAATGGCATAAAATAAAAATTTAAATATCATTAAAATAATGATTTTTATGTTAAAACATGTCAAAGGGGATGTACATACACAACATAAATAAATCACTTGGTGAATATGACATATGTCTCCTCTAAATAAAAAATATACTAGAAATCCATTACCTTAAGTATCCAATTCGTTCATACACATTAATAAATATTTTTTAATAAATATATGTATATTATAAATATATTAAAAAAACCTAATTATACTTATCATACCATATACGGTTTACTTGTGACCTTCTATTACACATCTATTAACAATTCCTTGTTGAAATCATGTTTTCAGTAATAACTGCTTCATTTCTTCATGTATGTTTTTGGGTTGGTATCTTTAGTACATTTTCATTGATAATTATTCAATTATATCCATAATTTTAAAAATCATATAAATATCATATAGATTGATTATATATTTTTTATACTAATTCATTAAAGTTAGTGACAGACATTGAATTGCATAGTTCATGGAGAATGTAGGTCGTACGTGCATGTGAACGGTGATTACATGTTCTTAAATAAGTAATGAAAAGAATGTAAATAATACATCTAATTTAAATATTCATAATTATTACCTATATATCACATATATCCATTAATGTTGTTCTTATTACCTTCCATGTAAAGTGCAAGTTGAAAAAGAATGACATCATTTCGCAAGGCGGTAGTACATTGTACACATTTGGGACACTATTGTATTCTTAAAGAATAGAAAGTAAGAAGGTATATGTGATATTATAAATAAATAAGTACCATTATGTAATATATATGGTTAATATACTATAATTCCATAATTATATCCAACCATGAGAGGCAGTGATGGAAAATGAATTACATGGCGTCACGAGGCAGTAGTCTTCTATACACACGATCAACAATTTAATTTCCCATGTGATGGATGAGATGATAGATATCGGTCATTAAATTAAAATAATAATATATAAATAAATTTTTGAAATTTATGATATTTTATCATTATTTTTTAATATTATTTGAAGGATATGGGGTAAGAAATAAAATGAAAACTATTGGTTGAGGACTATACCACCTCTTCATAGAACCACATTAACATTACCACTAATGTATTATTATGAGGGTTTCTTAATAAAAATAAGGAATATCGGGTTTGTGGAGATAAGTATGGATTTTATTTCATTAGGTATTTTCTATACTATTGGGTTTTAAAAGTGTGAAGAGGAGAGGAGATCGAGTTCCCTTTTATAAGTGGCAGAGAAGTAACAATTGGATTTTTTGAAAATAAAAATGTGTAACCGAATTTTAATCCTTCTAAAACAATCTAAAATGGATAATGATAAATAATTAGATGATATATGGTCAATATATGTAAATTTTTTTTGAAATATTCATGTTTCTAGGATATTTTATCTCTGGTCGTTTTAGTTCAACCCCATGTTAATTTGTTTTAACCTTAACTGTTGTAATTAATTTTTACTATTTTTACTGTTAATTTTTTACAAAAAATAAGTTAAAATAATTATATAACATTAATTATTATTATTCCAATTTTATAATCCATTTAACCATATTTAATTCAATGAACATTAAAAATTTAATTTTAAACAAAACACACAGATGCAATGAAAAAAAAAATTCCAACGTGAAACTTTTCATAAGTATAAAATGTATTAATATAAAAATTCACTATGAAGTTGAATATAATGACCAAAATTGGATTAATAAATATATAATTTTACTAATTTTACTTTTAAAACCTTATTAAAATAAATTTTAACTTTAAAATTATTTAAATAAAAATGCAGTTTTTAAAAAAATCAGTGTTTTATAATGATCGCCATAAAATTAATCTTTTCATAAAATTATAAAAAATTAACTCAAAGATAATTTGGACATGTTTGATTAAAAAAAATATTTTATTTTTCCAAATAAAATTCAAAAAATTATATAAAATTATGTTTATTATCTTATCACCAAATGCAATAATAACCATTTTTTGGGGAAAATGTATTTTTGATGAATATAAAAACATCACAAAACATATTATACATATTTATAAATGTATTTAATTTTTCTTAAAAAAAATTAATTAATTCAGGATATGGTTATTCATGTTCGATCATATAATTTTAAATTTTAGTTTATAATAGTCATGTTTAAATGGTAATATTAATTATATATTGCGGTTCATTAAAACTCATTGCGGATGTAACAAAAACTATCAGAAAACTTAAATCAATTTAAAAAAATATTCACAAAATATCTATGTATTAAACTATATTGTCAATTTTTTTAAATAAATTGAAGAATATGTATTCAATTAATTTCTATTATCATCACTTGGGAAATAGGAGAGAACATAAAATTGATGAATTTAAAAATAAAAAAGTCTCTAGGTTAATTAGATGGAACACATACCTCATTGAAGTCCATTCTATTAAATATATAGCCTAAAAACACTTTACATGATCTTGTGAAATAACAATGACCAACACTTAACAACATATATCCCTATCTCACTCCCAAACAACCTATACAAATTAATTATAATCAAATCATATAAATTAATGAATTAAGAAAAATTACCAACTTGGTTTCATTGGGAATAAGCAAGGCTTTATATACTAGGTTCTCCTACTGCTCCTAATGTTACACCCGAGACTTTTATGTTATATAAATCATCAAAGTAATCTTTTTCTACACAACACTTGCTTGGCTTGCTTTACATAAAATCTCGACCTTCCCCGATAGCTTGTGTCGTACGCAATACCGAGTTTAACTAAACAACGATATACTATTAAAATATTATTAAAACTAGCTGTTATGAACAGTAATAACCATTTTTTGAAATTTTATAAATTTTATTTTTAAAAATGGAATTCATTTTTGTATTCGTAATATTGAAATTATCCTAGGGTGAAATTTTGGTATTTTTCTGAAAACTTTCAATTTTTGATGAATAGTGAAACCACTAAGTGGTAGTTAAAAAACAGAATTTTTCATAAAACTTGATTTTACCGCTTCTGTGAGTGGAATTTCAAAAATCTGAGAGACACGGTTGATGTCTGTAAGTAAAATGTGGTTCAATGAGATGAAAATAATTTTTGGTGAATAGTAACTTTTTACTTTTATTTACCACGGTTAAAATTAAATAGGGTAATTAAGGGTAAAAATGATATTATTATTACCCTAACACATGTCCTAATTCTATTGGATAAGTGTAATTCGAACAAAAACAAACTTAGGAATAAAATATGACCATTTAGGCCCACTTGGATTAGATTAGGACATTTATTATTAATTTATTTAAAGAATGGATAAAATAGTTAAAATCAAAGTGTAATAAGTAAATAATTTTTACTATGGGGTTATACATAAGATAAATTCGACTATAAATATTCATTAGAAATATAAAAAGATTTCATACATAATGATATTTTATTTTTAATTTTTATACATTAAATAATTTAATTTATTTATGACACAAAGATGATGCAGTAATTATCTTATTAATGAAATATTGACATAATTGATGTTATAAACACCAAAATAAATGTAATTTTACACTTTTTATGAATTACACTAATTTTCTAGATTAATATTCCATTTTAGTATTGATTTAATTAATTTTTTCAAACTAATCATTCTGTTATAATTTTCAGAAAAATTAATTACTAAATATTGTCAAAATTGACATAAAATAGTTTTTAAAACAAATATTATATTAGTAATTGTTATTTTATTCCTAAAAATCTAAGGTTCGGCCAAATGACTTATATTAGGTTATATATTTTAATAATAAACAACTTGGGGTTCTTTTGGATTCTTATATTATGTTTATTAACCTTATAGTATAAGAACACAAGAAGACACGGTAAAAGTAAAATTATTTAACTTAATGTTAAATCTACATGATAAGGTTAAAATAGGAACCTAAACTTGTCTAAATTCTATTTTATTAGAGGATTTCGACCCATCCCCAGCTTATCCTAGAAATAAATCAATTTGGAGCTATTTAAAACCGAACTTAGCTTTATAATAAAATAATATTTTTAGTTATTCCAAAGGTGCCCCTCTCCTCCCTTATAAAAGGGCACCTCCTCCCTCTCTTCCTCACACCACTTTGAGCCTTCATGCTCGGACGAAACCTGCCACATTCTCCTCTCCACTTCCCTAGAGACATCCTAGAGGTTCTGGTCTTCTTCAAAGACCTATTTTAGTGCCCTAAAAGGAGGTCTCAAAGAAGCACTTCAAAGAAGATGTAATGTCTATTACCGATTCTTTCATCTTTATTTCTTCTTCCACTTCTTCTTCTTTAGTTTTTTCATTCTGAAGTAATAACATCAGTATCACTCATATACTGATATGTTATTATAAGTATGAAACAACCCTTTTTCACCATCTATCCATCCTATGAAAAAAGAAATCACTACGCGTGCGAACGTACGGAATACCGTCTCCACGCCGTGGTGTAATCTATTTTCCACCACAACCTTACATGGATGGGTATAATGGTGTAAATAATGACTATATATGACTATTATAAAGTGATACCACTTCTGAAATAGTATACATACACTCCAATACAATTCCATGATCATAGGAATGATATCATCACTTGTGCGTACGTACGGAATACCGTCTCCACGATGTGATGGGACTCGTTCTACATGATATTCATTTCATAATGATTATATAAATGAAATGAATTGAATGAATGAATATGATATATATTACAATAATACCATTCTACAAATGAGGTATCTAAAACCTAAAGAGAAGAATAAGAATTTATTCAACAAAACACGCATAAGAACAAAAAGTTATAAACACCCGAATAACATGTAGCAATGAAATATTACTACTAAGAAGTTAATAATATGACCAAATATGATATCATAAAAATAAGTATGATTCTGTAATAAGTCAATAACATTATTTAAATAATTATACATGAGTTTCGGACACGTACAAAGCATATCGGACCTAAGGTAAGGGAAATATCACAATATCATTTTTATCCGAGATTGTTTATACTTTGGTATTTACTGGGGTGTATTTTATCATCCAAATCCATGTTTCCTCAATATGAAATATTATTTCCATCCACCTACAATTTTTTAAATCCAATTTTACCCTTCAGTGAGTTTTTAGTAAAGGATAAGAAAGGAATCTTTTGTCGTTTTTCATACGAGGTACTTTTTTGACTTTTCCGACAAAAGTACGAAGAATGTTTTTTTATCATATATGGTATGAATGGATTTTTAAAACATTATTTTCAAGAAGATTCCTTTACAAGTTTTCAAGTTTATTTTTAATCAAATTCTTTTAGTTTAAAATTGTATGACATGATAAAAAGAAAAATGTTTTTGAAGTAGACAGGATATTTTCCTCAAGAATGGAGTTCAAGTGTTTTATCAAAATTATTTTACATCTAAGATAATAAAGGGTTTTGTTTATATCCCTATTATTACATGGATTTTTTTATGTTGTGATGGAAATATTTTTATGAATTCCTTTATCTTATATGAATTCTCTTATGATGTCATGTTGTTTAAGAATCACATTTTTACTACATGGGTTATGCAATGATGTATGATTTATGATTTTGTGGCACACATAAGAATGGTATCATTATGAGATGGGTGGGACCTATATCTCCCTCCAATGCATTGGGTAAAGATTTTATATCTCATGAGATAGACATTGCTGGAACGGTAGGTTATACCGGTTCAGTGAAACAGGACTGAAACAAGGGTTACTCGGTTCAGAAATGCACTTTGTCCACTAAGATAGTCTTGGAAATGAGTCTTGACTAATAAGATATGATTCTCTATGATTATGTGTGTATTCCAAAAAGTTTCATGATTTAAGTTATGATTATTGGGATTTCATTTCACTACTATGATTTATCCCATGTTATGAAATTATGCTCTCTTTTACAGGTTAAGATCTCTAAAATGTTATGTTCTTATGAATATGATGTGATTGATATTTATTTTGTTTACCCTTACTGAGAATTTGAGCTCACCCTTTTGTATGTTTTGTTTCCCCAGGTCAGGAAGAATGTTATTAAGTAGAATATACCAAAAAGGGACTCTAGATATGATGAAATAAATGGGAGGCAAAGTAGATGTTTTATGAACCAGTTTTTTATGTTTCCCAGTTTCTAAAGACACTATACCTATACGGTCCTTTCTTGGTTTTGTTATATGTTGTAATAAGTGTGCTTCAATTCTGAAGTAAACAATATATGTAAAGTATGGGTTGTTATAGTTGGTATCAGAGGAAAGGTATAGTCAACCTTTGGAAACTAGGATGTGAAAGCCTTAGTAAGAACCCTAAGGATAAGTCTAAGCATAGAACACAATCTTAGTGTTTTAGAAATGGCCATGAATAACCTAGGATAAGACCTTAAGTGTGAAATTTTATTCTTGATTATTTTGTTTTCCTATTATAATTAGTGTTTCTAACACTATTCTTCTTGGTTTTAGTCAATGGCTGGAACCCAAAGGAATCGTGTTAATGCGGAATGCAACGGGCAATGCAATGATTGTCCCCCTGAACAACCAAACGTTATGGGAGATGGAATGAAAAATCTTGTAGCCATGCTCACACAACTTTCTCAAGCTATGAATCATACAGGACTTCCAAATGAGCAAAGTAAGGAGCAACATTATGTTGAATCCTTCATGAGACAGAGTCCACCGTCATTCAGCGGGTCTACTGATCCATTAGTTTCTGAACAATAGATTAGTACTACTGAAAAGATATTTTCCGTTCTTCAATGTTCTAAGCATGATAAAGTCATATTAGCAGTGTATCGTTTGGATGGTGATGCAGATCAATGGTGGAATCTTATTAAGAATACGAGGCAAAGGGAAGAAATTGAGTCCATTGAATGGGATGAGTTCAAAAACTTATTTTTCAATAAGTACTTCCCTCGTATTCTCTGAAAAAAGATGGAGAAAGAGTTTCTTGAACTGAAGCAAAATGATGATGAATCTGTTGGTACCTCTGAAGATAATTTTACAAGACTTGCAAAGTACGCTTCTGGTATTATTATCCAACCTGAGAGTAAGATCGATCGATTATTTAGTGGCTTAGAACCAAGTCTTCAAAGGGAGTTATCCATAAGGGACTTCAATAGATATGAGGAAATCGATCAATGTGCTCTCAAAGTCGAGATGGAGATTGGAGTAACCCATCAGTCATATGGGTTTGATAAGAAGAGGAAAATGGAATTCAAAGGAAAATCTAAAGAGCACACTAAAAAGAAGATGAGCTTTCCCTTATTCTCAAAGTGTGGAAAGAAACATGGAGGGAGTTGTCTTAAAGGGACAAGTAAATGTTTCAAATGTGTAAAGGAAGGTCATCAGGTATTTGAATGCCGCAATGATGGGAAGAAGATGTCTATTGATGAAAACAAAGTAAGGGATACACAGAATGACCCTACAACACTTAAATGTTTCAAGTTCAAGGAGATGGGACATTATGCCAATAAATGCCTTAATCCAAGGGTTGATGATGATGGTCGACGTCAACAAACTCTTAAGGATAAAGACAAAGGAAAGTCACATGCAATTTCTATCAGCGATGTGGAGTACAATAACGATGTGGTGAAAGGTACACTTACCATCCACTCTAAAGTAGAAAATGTTTTATTTGATTCTGGATCCACCCACTCCTTTATTTCTGAATAATTTTCTAAGTGTATCACCGTATTACCTCAATAATTAGACGTTGAGTTAGCTGTGACAACACCTAATGGCACAACAGTCGCATCAAAAGTTTATAATTCTTCTCCGATTGATGTTTGCGGGAAAGTGCTTCCAGCAAATCTTGTGATCCTTCCTATAGTGGAATTTGATGTGATTCTTGGCATGGATTGGCTTTCTCTACATGGATCTCATATCAATTTACAAAGAAGGAAATTCACATTTAATATTCCAGATCAATCTATGATCGTCTATCGATGCAAGGATGAACATAACCTTCTAGTGGAAATTTCTTCCATTTTATGGGTATTGATTCCACTAAATGAAGGTTATTTATCTCAAATGGTTGGTGAGAAACTCATGATTAAGAATATGCCCATTGTACGGGAGTTTGATGATGTCTTTCTGGAGGAATTACCTGGTCTTCCACCGAATCGTGAAGTTGAGTTTTCAATAGAACTCGTACCAGGTGCTTTTCCTATTTCAAAGACACCTTATAGAATGGCCACAATTGAGTTGCAGGAATTGAAGAATCAAATCCAAGAGAATCTTGATAAGGGGTTCATACGCCCTAGTGCGTCACCTTGGGGAGCACCTGTTCTGTTTGTTAAGAAGAAAGATGGATCAATGAGACTCTGTAATGATTATCGAGAACTTAACAAGATCACTATCAAGAACAAATATCCTCTCCCATGCATTGATGACCTATTTGACCAACTACGCTGATCTCAATACTTTTCCAAGATTGATCTTCATTCAAGGTATCATCAATTAAGGGTCAAAAGGGAGGATATAGCAAAGACGGATTTCCGTACAAGGTATGGACACTATGAATTTATAGTAATGCCATTTGGTCTTACTAATGCCCATGTTATCTTCATAGATCTGATGAATAGAGTCTTTAGAGACTATCTTGATCAGTTTGTGGTAGTCTTTATAGATGATATTCTTGTCTATTCAAAGAGAAAGGAAGAACATGAAGATCACTTGAGAATTATATTGAAGACCCTGAGAAAGGAGAAGCTTTATGCCAAATTTACCAAGTGTGAATTTTGGCATCAAAAAGTTGCATTTTTGGGTCACATAATCTCAAAAGAGGGGATATATGTGGATCCAGCAAAAACAGAGGTTATCAAAAGATGGTCGAGACCAACAACAGTAACTGATATCCAAAGTTTTCTTGGTTTAGCTGGATATTATCGAAGTTTTGTGAAAGATTTTTCACGATTATCTAATCCACTCACCATGTTGACTCAGAAAAGAGTTAAGTTTGTTTGGACGGAGGAATGTGAAGATAATTTCAAGGAGTTGAAAAGAAGGTTATCCAGTGCACCTGTGCTCACACTGCCTTGTAGTGGATAAAGGTTTGTGATCTACAGTGATGCATCCAAGAAGGGATTGGGGTGTGTTCTTATGAAAAATTATATGGTGATAGCTTATGCCTCACGACAGTTAAAAATACATGAGCAAAATTACCCAACTCATGATTGGAGTTAGCTGCGGTAATCTTTGCATTAATGATTTTGAGGCATTACCTTTATGGAGAAAGGTGTGATATTTATACTGATCATTAATGTTTAAAGTCTATTTTCACACAAAATGAGCTGAATATGATCCAAATAAGATGGTTGGAGATGATTAAGGATTACTAATGCTCAATCCGTTACCACCCTGGGAAAGCAAACAAGGTGGAAGATGTATTAAGTCGACAAGACCACGCTAGTTTATCCATGATGAGGATCAGAAAAGATCCAATATTTATGGATTTACAAAGGATGGATCTTGGAATTATAATGAATGGGGAAAATCGTATCTTTCTTAAATGAAAGTTCAACCATCTATACATGTGAAGATTAAAGAGGCACAGAAAGAAGATGTCGAGTTACAAAAGAAGGTGAGAAATGTTCCTGAATTCAACCTTGATTGTGATGGGATAATAAAGTTCAGGAATACGGTTTGTGTTCCTCCCATCCAAGAATTAATGAAGGAGCTGCTGGATGAGGCTCATAGTTCATCATTCTCTATGCATCCTGGAAGCACGAAGATGTATATGGACATGAAGGAGTACTTTTGGTGGGATGGCATGAAAAGAGATGTTACTGAATATGTCTCTCGATGCTTGGTTTGTCAACAAGTTAAAGCTGAGAGACAGAAGTCTAAGGGGATGTTACAAACATTATCCATACCCGAATGGAAATGGGAAAACATCACTATGGACATTGTCACAGGACTTCCTAAAACATCCAAAGGCAATAATGCTATCTGGGTCATAGTTGATCGTTTTACAAAGACTGCACACTTCATTGATATTAGAGAGGATTTCTCTCTGGATCAGCTTTCCAGGATATATGTAAAGGAAGTGGTAAGATTGCATGGAGTACCACTTTCTATTATATCTGATCGGGATCCGAGATTTACCTTGAAGTTCTGGCGAAGTCTTCAGCATACTCTGGATACAGATTTGAGTTTTGCACTGCTTATCATCCTCAGACAGACAGTCAGTCTGAGAGAACAATTCAAACTCTAGAAGATATGTTGAGAGCTTTCTCTATGGATTTCAAAGGTGGTTGGGATCAACACCTACCTTTGGTAGAATTTTCTTGTAATAATATCTTTCACTCCAGTATTCAGATGCCTCCTTATTAAGCTCTCTATGGAAAGAAATTCAGGACTCCAACTTGCTGGGATGAAGTTGGGGAAAGAAAGCTATTAGGACCCGATCTCGTTGATGAAATGGAAGAAAAAGGTCAGATCTATTCAACAACACATAAGAGCATCTCAGAGTCGATAGAAAAGCTATGCCAACAACCGAAGAAAAGACCTAGAGTTTAAAGTGGGTGATAAAGTGTTCTTACAAATATCTCCCTAGAAGAGGGTCATGAGATTTGGAAAGAAGGGGAAGTTGATCCCTAGATATATCAGTCCTTTCGAAATACTGGATCGTTTTGGGAAGGTAGATTACTGATTGGCTCTTCCACCGAATCTCTCTCAAGATCACGATGTGTTCCATGTATCTCTCCTAAGAAAGTACATACCCGATCCTTCACATGTACTCAGCTCAGAAGTTGTACCGATGGAGCAAGATCTTTCTTATGAAAAACAATCGATAGAGATTCTTGATCGTAGCGAAAAAGTCCTACGAAACAAGACCACTCGATTGGTGAAAGTTTTATGGAGGAACCACCAATTACAAGAAGCTACATGGGAGCTTGGGGATGTGATGAGGGAGAGGTATCCTCATCTATTTGTTACAAAGTGACGAATTTCAAGGGAGAAATTCATTTTAAGGGGGGTAGAATGTAACACCCGACACTTTTATGTTATATAAAAAATCAAAGGAATCTTTTTCTACACAACACTTGCTTATCTTGCTTTACACAAAATCGGGACCTTCCCGGATAGCTTGCGTCGTACGCAATACCGAGTTTCACTAAACAACGATATACTATTAAAATATTATTAAAACTAGCCGTTATGAATAGTAATAACCACTTTTTGAAATTTTATAAATTTTATTTTTCAAAATGGACTTCATTTTTGGATTCGTAATATCGAAATTATCCTAGGGTGAAATTTTGGTATTTTTCTGAAAACTTTCAATTTTTGATGAATACTGAAACCACTAAGTGGTAGTTAAAAAACTGAATTTTTCATAAAACATAATTTAACCACTTCTGTGAGTGGAATTTCAAAAATCCTAGAGACACGGTTGATGTCAGTAAGTAAAATGTGGTTCAATGAGATGAAAATAATTTTTGGTGAATAGTAACTTTTTACTTTTATTTACCATGGTTAAAAGTAAATAGGGTAATTAAGGGTAAAAATGATATTATTATTACCCTAAAAAATGTCCTAATTCTATTGGATAAGTGTAATTCGACCAGATACAAACTTAGGAATAAAATATGACCATTTAGGCCCACTTGGATTAGATTAGGACATTTATTATTAATTTATTTAAAGAAGTGATAAAATAGTTAAAATCAAAGTGTAATAAGTAAATAATTTTTAATATGGGGTTATACATAAGATAAATTCAACTATAAATATTCATTAGAAATATAAAAATATTTCCTACATAATGATATTTTATTTGTAATTTTTAGACATTAAATAATTTAATTTATTAATGACACAAAGATGGTGTAGTAATTATCTTATTAATGAAATATTGAAATAATTGATGTTATAAACACCAAAATAAATGTAATTTGACACTTGTTATGAATTCCACTAATTTTCTAGATTAATATGACATGTTAGTATTGATTTAATTAATTTTTTTCGAACTAATAATTCTGTTATGATTTTCACAAAAACTAATTACTAAATAGTGTCAAAATTGGCATAAAATAGTTGTTTAAAACAAATATTATATTAGTAATTGTTATTTTATTCCTAAAAAACTAAGGTTCGGCCAAATGAATTATATAAGGCTATATATATTACTAATATACATCTTGGGGTTATTTTTGCTGCTTATAGTATGTTTATTAACCTTATAGTATAAGAACACAAGAAGACACGGTAAAAGTAAAATTATTTAACTTAATGTTAAATCTACATGATAAGGGTAAAATAGGATCCTAAACGTGTCTACATTATATTGTATGAGAGGATTTCGACCCATACCCACCTTAGCCTCTAAATAAATCAATTTGGTGCTATTTAAAACCAAACATGACTTTATAATAAAATAATATTTTTAGTTATTCCAAAGGTGCCCCTCTCCTCCCTTATAAAAGGGCACCTCCTCCCTCTCTTCGTCACACCACTTTGAGCCTTCAAGCTCGGCCAACCCCTGCCAATTTCTCCTCTCCACTTCCCTAGAGACATTCTATAGGTTCTGGTCTTCTTAAAAGACCTATTTATTTCCCTAAAAGGAGGTCTCAAAGAAGCACTTCAAAGAAGAGGTAATGTCTGTTACCGATTCTTTCATCTTTATTTCTTCTTCTACTTATTCTTCTTTAGTTGTTTCATTATGAAGTAATAATATCAGTATCACTCATATACTGATATGTTATTATAATTATGAAACAACCCTATTTCACCATCTATCCATCCTACGGAAAAATAAATCACCGCGCGTGCGTACGTACGGAATACCGTCTCCACACCGTGGTGTAATCTATTTTCCACCACCACCTTACTTGGATGGGTATAATGGTGTAAATAATGACTATAAGGGACTATTATAAATTTATTCTTATTCTGAAATATTATACATACACTCCAATACAATTCCACGATCATAGGAACGATATCATCACTCGTGCGTACGTACGGAATACCGTCTCCATGATGTGATGCGACTCGTTCTACATGATTTCTATTTCATAATGATTATATAAATGAAATGAACTGAATGAATTAATATGATATATATTACACTAATACTATTCTGTAAATGAGGTATCTATAACCTAAAGAGAAGAATATGAATTTATTCGACAAAACACGCATAAGAACAAAAAGTTATAAACACCTGAATAACAAGTAGCAATGAAATATTACTACTAAGAAGCTAAGAATATGACCAAATATGATATAATAAAAATAAGTATGATTCTGTAATAAGTCAATAACATTATTTAAATCATTCTACAGGAGGTTCGGACACGTACAAAGCATATCAGACCTAAGGTAAGGGAAATATCATAATCTCATTTTTATCCGAGATTGTTTATACTTTGGTATTTACTGGGGTGTATTTTATCATCCACATACATGTTTCCTCAATATGTAATATTATTTCCATCCACCTACAATTTTTTAAATCCAATTTTACTTTTCAGTGAGTTTTTATTAATGGATAAGAAAGGAATCTTTTGTCGTTTTTCGTATGAGGTACTTTTTTTACTTTTCCAACAAAAGTACGAAGAATGTTTTTTTAAATTATATGGCATGAATGGATTTTTAAAACATTATTTCCAAGAAGCTTCCTTTACAAGTTTTCAAGCCTATTTTTAATCAACTTCTTTTAGTTTAAAATTGTATGACATGATAAGAAAGGAAAATGTTTTTGAAGTAGAAAGGATATTTTCCTCAAGAATGGAGTTCACGTGTTTTATCAAAATTATTTTCCATCTAAGATAATAAAGGGTACTGTTTCTATCCCTATTATTACATGAATTTTATTATTTTGTGATGTAAATGTTTTTATGGATTCCTTTATCTTATATGAATTGTTTTATGATGTCATGTTGTTTAAGAATCCCATTTTTACTACATGGTTTATGCAATGATGTATGATATATGATTTTGTGGCACACATAAGAATTGTATCATTATGAGATGTGTGGGACCTATATCTCCCTCCAATGCATTGGGTAAAGATTTTGTATCTCATGAGATAGACATGGCTGGAACGGTAGGTTATACTGGTTCGGTGAAACAGGACTAAAACGAGGGTGACTCGGTTCAGAAATGGACTTTGTCCACTAAGATAGTCTTGGCAATGAGTCTTGACTAATAAGATATGATTCTCTATGATTATGTGTGTATTCCACAAAGTTTAATGATTTAAGTTATGATTATTGGGATTTCATTTCACTACTATGATTTATCCCATGTTATGAAATTATGCTCTCTTTTGCAGGTTAAGATCTCTAAAATGTTATGTTCTTATGAATATGATGTGATTGATATTTATTTTGTTTACCCTTACTGAGAATTTGAGCTCACCCTTTTGTATGTTTTGTTTCCCCAGGTCAGGAAGAAGGTTATTAAGTAGAATATGCCAAAAAGGGACTCTAGATATGATGAAATAAATGGGAGGCAAAGTAGATGCTTTATGAACCAGTTGTTTATGTTTCCCAGTTTCTAAAGACACTATACCTATATGTTCCTTTCATGGTTTTGTTATATGTTGTAATAAGTGTGCTTCAATTCTGATGTAAACAATGTATGTAAAGTATGGGTCGTTATACCTAAACCATGAAGAAACATTATCAAGAGATCTGTTCCAATATTTCCCTAATAAAATATGCTAAATCCCTATAAATAATGACCACAAATATGATCCAAACAATTAATTTTTCTCAAAACACCTGAAAATCACACATGGGGAAATAAATCCACCAAAACGATGAGTGATGGTGTGATTAAACGGTATCAATATATCCTCAATCTTTGTTAAATGTAGGCTCTATCATCCCATGATTCATCCACCGTTCACTATTGTATTTTTTCCTTAATAATTCATTTGAAAATCCAAAAAATAATGAGAGGTATATGAGGAGTAGAGGGAAGGAGTCATAGACTTACCATAGGATCATGATCGCAATCGATAATAGATGAAATGTACATTAGATGGAGGATATGTCCCCTAGAGAAGATATTAGGAGGGAAATTGTGTAGATAATCTAGGTCAAGAGAGAGGAAAAATAAGGGTGTTCAGTTATAAATTTTAAGTCAAAATGGGTAAAATACCCCTTTTTAAAGAGAATAGGGTTTGGATGCATTGTTTTTTAAACTATGCACCTACTGGGTATTTACCACAACCTCAGTACTCCCCTCCATTCATGGTTAGTACTCATGTTTTATTATCTTTGTTCTAACCATGTTATATAGATCTGGATCCATCTCTAAGAATACACAACATTTTTCTATAACCATGGGTCAATCCCATTTTCCTTGCCATCTTGTATAGTTTACTTTTGGAACTAATTTGATCACTCTAAACTATGAACTCACCATTTATCTCAACCATGAATAGAACAACTAAAAAAAAATTAAACCATTCTATGGGTGTCACATAGTCTCTCCTAATGTCATCACACCAAACTATACGCCTTAGTAAGGATACTCCTGGACTCATGAAACATTATCTAAGCATCTAAGACTCTCCCAAACAACCATCGAACCACTATTCTACAAAACAAATAGAAAAATATTCCCTTATGATGGTTCAACATATGAATTCTTAATCTATACAAGGATTTTAAAAATTACCCAGCCATTAAATTAAAATTCAAATCTATATTGGAAGTTAAGACCAATATGTATTAAATGTGTATTACATTCCAAATAAACCTATAAATTTTGATGATTCCCTCTATCTGAACATTGGTAAAATTTATGTTATAAAAATACCCAGAGAAAAAGTATCATTTTGGAAAAAAGGAAAATAAGGAAAACTGTGACCACTTGAGGGTCATGTAGTTGAGTTACAAAGGCATGTAATGATTAGAGAGACACATAATTTCTTACCCACAAACTAAATCATGCAGAACACAAATGTAAATGAAGAGGTGTTATTTGTTAGGGTTCATAAACAATTACATGACAGATACCAACTAATTTAATTCCATAGAGTCCCATATTAACCAAATTCCAAATCCTCAGGAAACTTTGGATGTCCATGATTTGTGACATAATGTGGTCTATGTTTCTTATGTAATTCCTTTGGAGTCATGTGATTGAGCCAATGATGAGCTTACTACATGAATAATTTAAGAATGTTTTTATATGATGTGTGGGGAGGGATCATGAAATCACTATTTTTTATACAACACGCAAAAAATTCATGCAATGACCGTATGATAATTATGTCATGTGACCAACACTAGGAGGAGATCTACATTTTGGATCCTTCTCATTATGAAATTGGAGATGTTATATATGTCATTTTATTTATCCAAACAAAGGAAACAAGACATCATTGTCTTATGAAGACAATCTTTATACAAACCAAATCATGGAAAATTCTTTTTACACCATGTGATGTGGTGTAGAAATATGGGGTGACCCCTAATAACTCCAGGGACTCTAAAAATGAATAGGGACGAAGGGGAGAAATATAGAATATAGATAGAAGAATGAAAAAGGGTTTATAGAGTTGAGAAATAATTTCATCTCAGGGCTTGCAATATAATAAATCCTAGTTAGTAATTTAAGAATAATGGGAGGATAATGAGTTATATATTCACATGATCTGATATTTTTATAACCCCCTATTAGGAGATCACATGATGAATTTTGGGCTATGAGATAATAATATTCCCCTAAAATCACAAGATTCCCTCTTAGTCATGTGACTTTTCCATGTGATTTCAATACCCTATATCCATTAAATGATTACATGGAACTCATTCCATTTAATGATCATGTAATTCTACAGCCTTCATGTTGTGTTCATGATGTAACATCCCAACCCAGCTCACCAACAAGAAGGTGGCCGAACCGGTCTCCACATGACCTCAAGAAATCCATCCTATATGCCAGAGGCTGTTGACTTGCAACGAGGGTGTAAGGATAGTCAGTTGGGAGACTATACCCAATTATCAGAGTTTTAAATTTGTATAATAGAGTAAATAAAAATCAATAGCAGAAGTATTAATACATAATTGACAATGAATAGAAAGAAATGATTCATATGACTGAACAAAAGTGGCTGACATGTTGTTATACAATAGATGAATGCATGACATAATCTTGGTACATTACAGAAGGTAGTAAATAGTTCAACAAGAATTTCTATACAATAGAAAATAATAAATGTACAGCAACGCCCCATGGGAAATCTCCCTGAGCATCCCAAGATCCAGCTCGATTCTTTTCTCCTACTCGAGTTACAAGCAATACTGAAATCAATCATGATCCACAGTCCTACAAACTAGAATGTTCTACTCGGGTACCCATTTACAATGGTGTCCTGAGTAGGGTGTGAGATATAAATCTATATAGGCCGGCACCACTGGTGTCTTACCCAATCAAGATAGTGTAATATAAATTAAACAGAGTGAAAGCATGCATAAATAATGCAACCCGTACAATGTATCCAAATACCCAAGTACCTGCTTCAGCCCTTGGCTGGTGTCTTAACATGTTACCAGTTCATTAATTGAGTTTTAACATCTATTTAAAAGTCACATGTGAGCATGTCACCTACCGAGTATAAGGAGTGTCCTCCAATGAAAATCGAGGCTTAGTAATGATCGGGCCCGATGGGCTTTAACAATGGCACCTCATTATCACGGCTGGACCCAAGGTGTGTATCTAAGGCATCTTGTGATAGTATAAGTATTGAAGGTTCGAATACATAACAAGTAATCATGGAAAAGATATCTATTGAAGGAGTTCTTGGGTGAAAACCAAGGTACCGTAAAATCACAAAAATCTAACTCAATAGTATATGAGTCTAGCTAAGGGGTAAGAGTGTAATACAAGGATCGTAATCAAAGGTATTCCACAATATGTCGCCCACCAAGTCCAACGTCATTAACCAAGGTAAAATGGGGATACCCAAAGGCAGGGCCTGATGGGATTTAAGAATGGAACCTACTAGTTAAAGTTGAATCTAATGTGCGTATTCAAGGTATCTTGTATGAATAAGGTACCCAGTGGAAGTATACCAAGCATCTAAGGAATCAATAAGAATTAGAGTCTAGGTGGGTATCAACCTAAGAAAACTATATCCTTGAATTAGAGTGGGGTTCCCGATACCTATTGTATTATCCTCTCATAATCCTAGGTGAGCTCGAGTCAGTACACTCCTATTAGATAAAGTCATGTAATGATTCATCTGGTTAAAGCCTTTCGTTCCATTAGTTTGGATCGGTAAAGTATAGTTGGAACCATTATTCATTGTTTCAAGCCTTACCTTCCATTAGCATGGAATGGTCAAGTAGAATTGTAACCATTTATTGATTGTTTTATGACTTTCCTTCCATTGGTTTGGAATGTTCAAGTAGCATTGAAACCTTTTAGTAAAAACCATTATGAAATTTTCAAAGGAAAGGTCCACAATGATACATTCCCTTAACATGGTTAGGGTTTCCACAGATGTGGAACCAATACTTGTCTCATGAACCTAGGTTTGTCCATGGAATTCCTAAATGGGAATCCGTGAATAACCCAAGGTATGTGAATGGAAACCCATTGAGTCCATCATGGAATTCATACAATGGAACCCACATGCCACCCAATGTTTTATTTGTATTCAAAACATTTGAACGCAACTTGGTATGTTGTTTTTACATTTTATCATTAAGCATTAACCATTCATTTGACTCAATTAATTCCATCTACCACAACATTACTATTGTATTTAAAGGGATACAGGTATCTATACAAATGTCAATTGACTACTTGGGTAATTCCAATCCAAAACCAGACCAAACACTTAGACGATGCTTCAGTCATTTTATCATTTAAAAAAAGGGAAACTCAGTGTCTCTAATGTCACTAGGGCTATGTCTATGAATTTTTTATCTCAACATAACATCATTCATAAAGATTATGAACGTGAAAAGTCATGGAACAATGGTATAACCACTAATTTTTATCTTGAATGCACCACAACTCTATTGGAGGGGTTCTATTATAAAATCATAATGTTACGTATCACACAAATCATTTATCACATTTAGCATTTTAATTATGAAACATGCTGAATGGAATTTAAAATATTTCAAGATATATACTTCACTACATGAATTTAAATTATAATTAATGTGAACTAAGTAATTAATTAAATCATTTATATAATTAAAGGAATTGGAAAGGGACCCTATGTCATGGTGGAACCATGCCGTCATCTTCAGCGACAAACCAAAATGAAGTGAAACCACCTGTAACAACTCAACGCCCTACCAATTTATTAAAAGGGAGTCATGGATACATAATGATCATAATTCCATGGGTGAGAAACAAGAAAAAAAGGTATAAAAATTACCCCAAAATGTTTTTGGTAGACCAGAAACACCCAAACAATCCTACCTTCATCGGTAGATGCTGGAACTTAAACCCTAAGGCATCGTGAGACTATCCACATATCCTAAGAACTAAAGAAATTAGTTAAAACATTAATCCAAAAACATAGGGTTCTGCTACACCTCATCGGGTGCGGATTAGGTCAAAGAGTAGCTAGAAAACGGGAAGAAAATGGATGATAGAACCTTTCCCTGGAGGATCAGAGAAAAAATCAAAGGAAGCGGCGGACGAACGTTGATCCGAGAGGAGGCTGAAGGAGGAGCCCATGCATCTAAGGGGAGATCCAACTTGGGATTGTGGGCCACAAGAATGAGGAGCGAGGGAGATTATTTTATGTTTTTTTCTTCTTATTTTAATTTAATTAAATTAAATTAAAACAAATCAAAATCTAAGAACCGGGCATCATGCAGGTTTTGACCCTCACGGTTTTCCAAACTATGTGCAAACTGTGTGGAGTCTTCTCCCTCCAAGACGCACCCCGCATGGGCTAGGAACATGGTTTGGAAAATGGTGTGCATTCTGTGCGCTAAACCACTACCCCTTTTTAAATAGGGCCACACAGTTAACTCTTGTGGGCCATATGGTTTCCCAAACCATGGGATAACCGTGCGCCCTCTGCAACCTTTTAAAACATGATGCCTTTTTGGTATAGGACTCCTGAAACTTCTTAAGACACTAGGAAAACTTCTCAATCCTTCTCCCATGCCCAAAAACCTCACATTGGAGTGATCCAACCCTAAGAATTATGTTCTGAAGCTTGTTTTTAAAAAACAACCCTTTTAGTAAATTGAAAAGTTAAAAAACATCCGTACATTTATCCGATTGAAAAACACGGGATTCTACATGTGAAATCACCTACTTCACATGAAAAACATGACTAAATGATATTCATTTAACCACATGAATTTTAGGGGTTTCATTCATGTTTCATTAATATCTTCCTCTACAATAAGGATATACTCCTTAAATATCCTTTGACATTCCCTAACTCATGGGGTAGTAATACTTATGAGTTTTTTTCAAGTTCCCACCTTTTTCCATCATCCGTCAGGGGACCATATAAACTATGAGAAATCTAATTCAAGATATAAATAGGATATATAAGACGCTTTCCTAAGGCCTAACCTACCATATCCGATGAATATCTTTATTTCATTATTTCTATGAAGAAATATTCCCCGTAAAGACCATGTTTTCTCATATTACTTCCTTGTATGAAATATTCATTATAAAAGCCATCGAATTTCCTTATAGTTCTCTATCCTTCATGTGGATTATAGTCATATCCCCTTAGGTTGGAGTTAGTGTGTGATTCCCACTCCCATATACAATGAATCTGATCTTGTTCTATCTTTTCTCTCTCTTAATGATTGGGACTCATGTGAGATTGAAGACTTGTAATGTTCATGTCGATATTATAATAAAAATTTCACATTTTTAGCATATTCTCTGGGTATAACTCATTGACCATATATTCCTTTCCACAAAAGTTCTATACTCATCATAAATCATACCAATAAGCCTTATATTCATAAACCCAGTCAAAACCTCTATTTTCTCACCTTCTATAACAAAAATACCCTACATGTGAACTATGTAGACTCTAATTCCTATCATAATCAAGATACATAGGATGCCTTTCTATGGATCAAGATACAAATCGGAAAACCCTCATATAGATTGGTCATTTCACAAGTCTATATTCTATGAGAATACCTGAATACGCTCATTCACCATTTAACATTGCAATATTCTTTATGAGAGATGATTCATTCTCCCAAGGTATCATATCCTCTATGAGACTCATAAACACACTACTATTAGGGATTATTAGTGTGTAATCCCCACAATAAGAAACCACATATATGGGAACCATAATCAGGTGTGATCCCTAAACATATTATCATATTCTCTATTGGAAAAAACACCCATGTTAATATTTTATGGAATCCCCAATGTGAAATCCCTGAATAGATTCAATTTGTAACTCTTAAACAATACTTATAATTTTTATCTTCTATTTATCATATCATTCATGACCCATGGGAGCTTAGAGGTCCACAGTCATTATGTCATTAACATGATACACACGCGCCCAACATTGGACACATATATAAGTGTAATTCCTCAGTATATTCTCCTCATTTTCAATGGGCTATACTCCCATTGAATAGACTCAGGGTAGCCTCATATTAATAATTTCCATTCAATCAATTTAACTATAAGATATTTGATTCTTAACTCGATGATATATGTGGGAAACCTTATTAGGGTTAAAACCTAAAATCATCGACCCTTCATCACCAATCAAACTAGTACATGTCTTTCATGAGATGATATATATCCTTACCCCATCTGTCTATATTCTAGTAATTTTTGGAATCACATTTTCAAGGGCTATATTCCTCACAAGACATCTTTTATCAAGCCATATTTTCGATAAAATCATGCTCCTACCCAAAGGGATAGTTTCATTATATGCCCCAGTAGGTTATACTTAATTGGACATATTCCCACAAGGTATCACATTCAGGGGGCCATATTACCTATGATATCAATTTTAATCTCAATGCTCCATATTCCCGAAGGTGATCATCTTCACCATACCATATTCTTTTATAACATCACTATTATGCTCATTCAGCCATATTCCTGGTGGGGATCATCTCCACAATCCCAAATTCCACTTTACAGTAGAATATTTAAATTAAACCGTATCCCATTAAATTTCCACCAAAAAGGGACTCTCATGCATAAGTCCCAAATTAACCATTCCAAGGAACTATTTGAGTAGATGTACCTGCCATGTGATGTTAAATTTTCTAGAGTGGTACTTATCACCTGAAATTTATAATTATGATGTGTCTATATGTGTGACACCAAACCTTGTGGTTTCTGTAACACCGCATTCCTCCATGGTACGTTTCTCTTTGAATAATACAGTAACGTGTGTTGTACGCAACTTAGAGTTCTCACACAAACAACAACCAATCAAACTAGCCGTTATGAATAGTAATACCCACTTTTTGAAATTTTAAAAATTTTATATTTCAAAATGGACTTCATTTTTAGATTCGGAATATCGAAATTAGCATAGGTTGAATTTTTTGTATTTTTCTGAAAACCTTCAATTTTTGATGAATAGTGAAAAAACACTAAGTTATAGTTTAAAAAAAATTATTATTTAAATAATTATTTATTTTATTTAAATTTAATTAATGTCAAAATAGATACATAATACCTATATAAGTTCAATGTAATTCATTGGAGTTAGTTTAGAATAATTTTAGATATATAAAAATTTTATTGAACTTTTCACAGTCTTTTACCCATCTCCTAGAAGAATTTTCAAATTCTCATAAAACATAATTTTACCACTACTATGAGTGGAATTTAAATAATATGAGAGACGCGGTTAATATCAAGGAGTAAAATGAGATTCAATAGGATTAAAATAATTTGTTGGTGAATAGTAACTTTTTACTTTTATTTACCCCGGTTAAAAGTAAATATGGAAATTAAGGGTAAAATGATATTAATATTACCCTAACACATGTCCTAATTATATTGGACAAGTGTATCTCAAACATAAACAACCTTATGAATATAATATTATCATTTAGGTCCACTTGAATTAGATTAGGACATTTATTATTTTTTAATTCAAAGAAGAGTTCAATGAGTTAAAATCAAAGTTTAATAATTAAAACATTTTTAATATAGGGTTATAAATAATATAAATTTGATTACAAATATTCATTAGAAAGATAAAATTATTTCCTACATAATGGTATTTTGATTTTAATTATTAGACATTGAATAATATGTTTATTTGTTACACAATGATGATGCAGTAATTACTATATTAATGAAAGAATAAGATAATTTATATCATAAATACCTAAATAAATGTAATTTGAGACTTTTTATGAATTCCAATAATTTTCTAGGTAAACATGACATATTATGATTGGTTATATGAATTTTTTTTGAATTAATAATGCTTATATGAATTTATCAAAAACAAAATACCCAATAGTGTCAAAATTGACATAAAAGAGTTTTTAAAACAAATATTATATTATTATTTTATATTTTATTCCTAAAATACTACGGTTCGTCAAAAGGACTTATATCATGATTTTTGAATCATTAATGGACCACTTGGGGTCTATTGGAAGTTTATTGTATGTTTATAGCCTTATAATATAAAAATACAAAGAGACATGGTAAATGTCAATCTAATTATCTAAGAGTTAAAACTAAAAGATAAGGTTAATAAAGTGAACCAAACCTATATAAAACCTATTGGTTGAGTGGGTTTATAACCATCCCCACCTTATCCTAGAAATAAATCAATTTGGAGCTATTATAAACCAAATATTAATTTATTATAAAATAATATTTTATGCTTTTCCTAAGGTGCCCCTCACCCCTCTTATAAAAGGGAACTCCCCATTCACTCTAATTCACACCTTCTGAGCAATTTGGATCGACCAAAACCTACCCAAATACCCTCTCAACTATCCTCCCTTAAATATAGAGGCCTTAGTTTGATCATAAAGCCAACATATGTATCCCTTTTGTTCAAATCATAAGGAAGTACCCGAAGAAGTTGTAATGATTTCACCACCCACTTTCAAGTTCCATTCTTCTTCCACTTCCTTTTTCATTATTATTTCCATTATAAAATATTAACTACTGTATCTTCTATATACTGTGATTTTATTATAATTTTAGTAAAACTAAATTCATTATTCTATCCACCCTTTGAATGACTTGTCACCATACGTGCGTACGTACTGCTTACTATCTTCATGTCGTGGTGTAATTGTTATTCAATACATTATTATTTGGATGGGTATAATAATGATGTGTATTTAATGTAAATAATAAATGTAACATGATAAGGATTATGTATATATGGTATAACATCCAATTATATATTATTTTAATATCAAAAGAATTATATTTTTTCTCATCAGTACGTACTGATTAACATCTCAATGACACGATGAGATTCATTTCCAAGTTCACCATTCATCGATGATTATAAAAATATATATTACTAATAAGTATGTAATATATGAAATAATAATTCTACTGTAGATATATATATATATACATATATATATATATATATATAAGTATTTATGTACTTACATATATCTTATTCACTTACTTCCATTCAATACTATATGAAAACGGAAACAACGTTTATGCATACATATGGACTACCGTCTCCATAAACAGTGTTTTCCATTTCATATATACATCTATTGTACATATTTATATTCTAAATATATATGATATATATATCATGTTTTATATTATGGAATTATTTAAATCATGATCTCTGTGATACAATCAAGAGTAACAATTTAAAACACGTACCATAAAGAAAGCGATTATTACCAGAAATATTAATAGAACGTTGAAATTATTATTAAATGGGTAGTATAAAGTCATAGATAAATAATTTATGATATAATAAATATTAATAAAGTTCTGTTATAATTTAATAACGTACTATAGTCTTCATACAGGAGGTTAAATGTACCTCTACTGAAGGAAAGTGAAAGGTAAGTGGTTTTCATCTCACTCCTTATTCTAGTGAGATTCTTTCCATATTGCCACTATTACCTTTTTTGTGGTGTATATACTGCCCATAATTGTATTAATTGTGTAATAAACATTAATTTGTGTGTATTTACATATTCACTATATGATACTTCTTTCATGGGGTTTATGTTTCCTAAGTTACCAAATTGGTAAGGGTTTTTTTCACAATGTCATTATTTTCTAAGATTGTCTATTTGTAAGTATTTACTGGGACATTTTCATTATCCATGTCCATTATTCATAAAAATGATATCGAAATGAATATTTTAAGGATTTGTGAATGATACTCTTTATCGAGATCATAATTTTAAATGTTTTAATGATTTATCATTCTAAATCATTTTAATTAATGTCCATGTTTTTAAAATGATTGTAAGGATCAATTTTTATGGACATGAATGTTTTGAAATGATAATTCTTTTCAAATGATTCAATGTGGTATGGGACAATTTGATTCAAAAATCTCTTTTAAATTAATTTCTTTATAAATGTGTGACTTTTAAATTATTTTACAAAAAGGATATTTCTCTCAAAATGATTTAATCATTATTTACAACTATGTTAGCATCCTTTACTGGATATTATATTTGATTGAGGTTGATTTTTTATAATAAAATCTTCCATATTGTATTGAATGGGTTATGATATGTTTGACATTGGATGTTCTATTTTTATACCATTCATGGTTTATGGTTAATGTATCGACATTTTTTATGCTAGTTTTAATATGAATGTTTATGTTATGTTTCATCTTTTTCATATGAGCAATGTAGTGGACATAGTAAGTGACGGGTGGAGACCACTATAGCTCCTCAATTCATCGGTAGTTCTCAGGAGACAAACTAGTGTCTTGGAACAAGGCCTTGACAAAAAATTTATTTGTAGTCTTGGCACGAGACCTTTACTATGTGGTAATGATGTCTGGTATTAGGCATTCCCTCATTGTTAAATTAGTTATTACATGTGATTATTCGACTAGTAGAATATCCAGGTTCATGTTTATATTGTAATTTTTCATTTATTTTTACCATATTATGTTCAATTTTATGTTTAAAAGGATTTTGTTTTTATTACACATCATGCCTAAAAAGTTTATAGCTTACACTAAATTATTTACCCTTACTGAGAATCGGATCTCACCCCTTTCTTATGTTTTATTTTATGAGGATTCCTAGAAGTTTATTATGATTGATATGCAGGGTTAAGGTAAAGGGAAAAATGTAATTCTCAAAGAACTATCTATGTTGTGTTTTATACTTCAAATTGTAATGTAAAGTTAATGTATGTAATCTATTTTCCAAGACTGCTAAACTGATCATTCGTTCAGGACTTGATTCCTTGTAATCATGCCAATGTTTTAAAATAATGCACTAGCTCTGGGTAACTGGGGTTGGGGCATTATAGTTGGTATTAGAGGAATTTTAGAAATAACCTTGAAAACTAAATTTAGATAAACTTTAATTAGAGCACATTACCCTAAGATAGATTTTGAGGATTATTATAGAAGAACATCCTAGAATTTTGGTACTGTATAGATTTTTTGAGTTTTCCAACCAATACATCCCTGTCTGGGTATGATCAGGTATAGGTGGATCTAGCACAGATGTACCTAGGGGTAAAACCCAAAAACACCACTTTGAGGTAGACTTGAACGGGAACTGGTGCATGATAATGGGCCTTGCTACACTCTTAGTTACAACACTCCCGAGGGATATGCTTAGGATAATTATAGGGTTCTTTACAAACCACTATGAAGGGTTTATGAGTATATATCTCCTCAATGAAAACATTTTTCTAATTATGGATTATATTCATAAACTTTTCAAATTACTTTAGGTATTTTATATGTTTTTAATTATGAATTGTGATTCATAAACTGACCTAGTGTATTCCATTGTATAAAAATGGCGCCAAATAGATGGAATGTGAACTCCAGCAACCCGTATGATCCAAAGAGTAAGAAGTATTATATCTTTCACAGTATTAATCCAACATTTATAATGGAAAATAGTCTCCCATGTATTCTAAACATATGAAAAAATAATTTCATATGTTAGGAAGATAAGTAAATAATTCTTTGAGTCATATGGCTTTGAAGGGAAGAAAGAGAAGAAAAGGATGGTAGAGAGAAAGAAGGATAAAGGGAATAGGGAAAAGAAGTATATTCCCATATGTGATAAATGTGGAAATAATCATCTTAGTAAATTCTTGAAGGAAATGGGTGTTTGTTATAAGTGTGGAGAAAAAGGACACCAAGTACAAGATTTTAAGGGTAAGAAAAAGTTTTCAAATGTAAACTGCTTCATCTTCAAGGTGTTGACACACTACGCAAATCAATGTCCAAGTCATAAGAATATACCACAAATGATGTTATTGGATAATAATCAAGTTATGATACTACCTCGGATGAAGATGAATGACTAGTGTTCTTATGTTGTCATTATAAAGTTATTTAATTTGAGTGTTGTATCTATAGTATATTGGTTATATGAATTATGTATAAAAATAATTATAGTACTAAAATATGATTTTATTGAGGATTTGAGATTATAGTGAGCTACACATTTGGTAAAATACTTGCCTGAAGGAAAGGTAATCCTTAATATGGTCCCGATAATGATCTATTTATTTTGGAATAAGAGATGGTAGATTTGAATAAATTATATTGGATATTATTGACTACCTTGAAACTGATTAATGATATGTCATTTTTGGAGTTTACAACATTTTTGGATAGAAGGAGTATATCCATTATTCTATAGGAAATAAGGGAGAATGAATGAAATCAATAAGGTTTTATGGTAATTCAGGATGTTACCAAGTTTTAAAATAATACCTGATGTAGGTTTTTGCATGTTATTACATGGACAAGTGGATCTTCATTTTGTTTAACTTCCTTATATATTCTGTACTGTGATTTTGGATAGATTTGTTTTTCAATAAGTCTAATGGTTGGAATGGATTAAGATACTATTGTTAAGGTTATTTTTTGATTTTTATAAAAATGACTACACGCAGACCGCGTGACAACCCATCGCATCAGAAAAATCTGCAAGAATCGAACCCATACCAATAGTGTGATTGAGATTTATCACCTACCACTCCACTACGTGAAGTTCTGGATGGTATAATTTAGTTAATTTTTTAAAGGGTCTGATATGTGAATTATAAATTCATTATATTGGGAACCCTATACGATTAGGATAAATAGATTATTTTTAGTTTTGTAGTGAAAGATAAGTTTGTGGTATATATTTATCAATGGATAAAACTCTTTGTATAAAGTAAATTTATCTCTTTATGATTTTAGCCAATCTCATAAATAATTTCCTCAACATTATGAAAATGAACTTAGAACAAAAACGTTGTCCTAGATGGTACCATAGATCATCACAAATTTATGGCTTTGTGATTGTTGGCCTTTTCATAGCCATGTTCTATACCACTCTCTATCAGATATTGATGGTTAGATTTCTTTTCCATATCCATTTTTCCTACATTGAACCCTAGTATGTGTTATTTTTTGTAACCTTCATAATTACCACTCTTTATTTTAAATAGAGGCCTCATTAATCCATTTTTGATGTGGGATTTCAACTAAGATATTTTGTAATATCTTCCCCAAGTTTCCAATACCGAGCATAAATTGAGAGGATACAATATATTGAAGGAGGGGAGAATGTAACACCCCGAGCTTCCACGATATGCCTCTTTTTTAATAATACAGTAGTGTGTGTTGTATGCAACTTCGAGTTCTAAAAAACACCACAACCAATCAAACTAGTCGTTATGAATAGTAATACCTACTTTTTGAAATTTTATAAATATTATCTTTCAAAATTAACTTCATTTCTGGATTAGAAATATTGAAATTAGCTTATGGTGAATTTTTTGTATTTTTCTGAAAACATTCTATTTATGATGAATAGTTAAAAAACACCGAGTTATAGTTTAAAACCGAATTTTTATTTAAATAATTATTTATTGTATTTAAATTTAATTAACGTAAAAATAGATACATAATACCAATATATGTTCAATGTAATTCATTGGAGTTAGATTAGAATAATTTTTGATATATACAAATTTTATTGAACTTTTCACCGTCTTTTACCCATCTCCTAGGAGAATTTGCAAATTCACATAAAACATAATTTTACCACTTCTGTGAGTGGAATTTTAAAAATCCTAGAGACACAGTTAATATCATGGAGTGAAATGTGGTTCAATAAGATAATAATAATTTTTGGTGAATAGTAAATTTTAACTTTTATTTACCACTGTTAAAAGTAAATAGGGTAATTAAAAGTAAAAATGATATTAATATTACACTAGCACATGTATTAATTCTATTGGAAAAATGTATCTTTACCAAAAAAACCTTAGGAATAAAATATTATCATTTAGTTCCACTTGGATTAGATAAGGACATTTATTATAATTTAATTCAAAGAAGAGTTCAAAAAGTTAAAATCAATGTTTAATAACTAAAACATTTTTAATATAGGGTTATACATAATATAAATTTGATTATAAGTATTCATTAGAACTCTAAAAAATATTTTCTACATAATCGTATTTTATTTATAATTTTTAGACATTAAATAATTTAATTTATTTGTGACACAATGATTTTAAAGTAATTACCGTATTAATGAAATATTAATATAATTGATATTATAAATATTGAAATAAAAATAATTTGAGAATTTTTATGAATTAAAATAATTTTTTAGGTTAATATGAAATATTAATATTGTTTATATGAATTTTTTGAAATAATAATGCTTTTATGAATTTATCAAAAACAAAATACCCAATAGTGTCAAAATTGACATAAACGAGTTTTTGAAACAAATATTATATTATTAATTGATATTATAATCTTAAAAATCTAAGGTTCTCCCAAAGTACATATATAATGATAGGTGAACCATTAATAGACCCCTTGAGGGGTCTATTGGATGTTTATAGTATGTTTATTAACAATTTAATATAAAAATACAATGAGAGAAGGTAAATGTCAAACTAATTAAGTAAGACTTAAAACTAAAAGATAAGGTTAATAAAGTGAAACAAACCTATATAAAACCAATTGGATGAGTGGATTTAGACCCATATTACGTTAGAATAGAAATAAATCAATCTTGAGCCATTATAAACCTAATATTGATTTATTATAAAATAATATTTTATGTTTTTCCTAAGGTGCCCCTCACCCCTCTTATAAAAGGGCACTCCCCCTTCACTCTAATTCACTCCATAAAAGCTATTTGGCTCGGCCTGGCCATGACCAAATACCCTCTAAACTATCCTCAATTCAACCTATAGGTCATAGTTTGATCATAAATCCATCATAAGGATCCCTTTTGATCAAATAAAAAGGAATAACCCGAAGAAGAGGTAATGATTTCACCACCCTCTTTCAAGTTCCTTTTTTCTTCCACTTCCTTTTTATTTGTTGTTTTCATTATAAAATAATAACTCAAGTATATTCTATATACTATGATGTTATTATAATTTTGGTGAAACCAAATTCATAATTTTATCCACCCTTTGAATGACTAGTCACCATACGTGCGTACGTATGACTTACCGTCTCCACATCTTGGTGTAATTGTTATTCAGTACATTATTATATAGATGGGTATAATAATGATGTGTATTTTATGTAAATAATAAATATAACATGATAATTATTCTTTATATATGATATAACATCCAATTATTTATTAATTTAATATCAAAAGAATGATATTTTCACTCGTGCGTACATACGGATTACCTTCTCCACGACCAGATGAGATTCATTTCCAAGTTCACCATCATCGATGCTTATAAAAATATTTATTACTAATAAGTATGTAATATATTACATAATAATTCTACTAGATATATATATATATAAGTATTTATTTACTTACATATATCTTATTCACTTACTTCTGTTCAATACTATATGAAAATGGAAATAACGTTTTTGCGTACTGACGGACTACCGTCTCCATAAATGGTGTTTTCCATTTCATATAGACGTCTATTATAAATATTTATATTCTAAATATATATGATATATATATCATGTTTTATATTCTGCAATTATTTAAATCATGATCTAAGTGATACAATCAAGAGTAACAAGTTAAAACACGTACGATAAAGAAAGTGATTATTACCCGAAATATTAATATGACATAGAAATTATTGTTAAATGGATAGTATAAAGTCATAAATGAATAATTTATGATATAATAAATATTAATATGCTTCTGGAATACTTTAATAACATACTATAGTCTTTATACAGGAGGTTAAAGGTACCCTCGACTAAAGCAAAGTGTAAGATAAGGGGTTTTCATCTCACTCCTTATTCTTGTGAGATTTATGCAATATTTCCACAATTACCTTTTGTGTGGTGTATGTTCTGCCCATAATTGGATTCATTGTGTAATAAACTTTAATTTATGTGTATTTACATATTCATTGTATGATACTTCTTTCATGGGGTGTATCTTTCATAAATTACAGAATTGGTAAGGGTTTTTTTCACAATCTTATTATTATCAGAGATTGTTTATGTGTAAGTATTTACTGGGAAATTTTTATCATCCATGTCCATTTTTTGTAAAAATGATTTTAAAAAGAATATTTTAAGTATTTTTGAAAGTTACTCTTTATCAAGATCATAATTTTAAATGTTTTAATGATTTATCTTTCTAAATATTTTTAATTAATGTCCATGTTTTGGAAATGATTCTAAGGATTTATTTATATGGACATGAATGTTTTGAAATGATAATTTTTTTCAATAGTTTCAAAGTGGAATGGGACACTTTGATTCAAAAATAACTCTTAAATTAATTCATTTATAATTGTGTTACTTTTAAATGATTTTACAAAAATGATATTTCCCTCAAAATGTTTTACTCATCATTTTCAACTATGTCTGCATCATTTACTAGATATTATTTTTGATTAAGGATGATTTATTATAATAAAATCTTCCATATTGTATTGAATGAGTTATGATATGTTTTACTATGGATTTTCTATTTTTATACCATTCATGGTTTATGGTTAATGTATTGACATTTCCTATGCTAGTTTTAATATGAATGTTTATGTTATGTTTCAACTTTTTCATATGAGGAATGTAGTGGACTTATTAAGTGATGGGTGGAGCCCGCTATAGCTTCTTGATGCATCGGTAGGTCTCATGAGACAAACTAGTGTCTTCACATAAGGCTTTGACAAAAAAATTTATTTTTAGTCTTGGCACGAGGCCTTGACTATGTGGTAATGATGTCCGATATTAGGCATTCTCTCATTGTGAAATTAGTTATTACATGTGATTATTCAACTAGAAGAATATCCATGTGCATGTATATATGGTAATGATTCATTTATTTTTACCATATTATGTTCAAGATTATGTTTAAAAGGCTGCTGTTTTTATTACACATCTTGCCTTAAAAGTTTATTGCCTCCACTAAATTATTTACCATTACTGAGAATCTGAGCTCACCCCTTTCTTATGTTTTATTTTACCATGATTCCAAGAAGTGTATTATGATTAATATGTATGGTTAAGCTAAAGGGAAAAATGGAATTATAAATGAACTATATATGCTGTATTTTATGCTTAAAATTGTAAAGTAATGTTAATGTATGTAATCTATTTTCCAAGACTGCTAAACTAATCGGTCCTTCAAGACCTAATTACTTGTAATCATGCTAATGTATTAAAATAATGCGCCGACTCTGGGTAACTTGGGTCAGGGCCTTACATTTTCTTATTTATTTCAAAATGATACATTTGAAACTCACTCATGGGAACAATTTGGATGTCATAAAAATTAATTCCTTCCATGATAGAATAAAAATATAGAGAACCTAGTTGTATGTATTTAAAACACAGAAACCCCTACCAACCAGAATTGTTAATTAATTATGGGTAATGATATGGAGTATGTATGATAAATAAATAGGGTTACCTTAATTGAATGCCAATAAAATGTATATATTCTCACAATATTATTCGAAAACATTTTCTAAAATGTTATGTTGAACAATCTCGTATCGGTATCTGGGAATTTTTATTGATCATATCTTAAATATATAGATGTGTCAAGAAGTACGAAATTACCCCTCTTAGATGGGTTTGGTGAGACCAACCTCCCATTTCCATTAACAAATGGAATTCTAAAATGTTAATGGTATGAAATCAGATTGATCCATTTAATTTGGAATGTAAGCCTTTACTCTATTATGTATATACAATCCATTGGGTGATTTTATTGGAGATAAAAATTAAAAATCCATCATGAAATATTTCAACGGTTCCAACACATTCACATATGGGGATGGTTTGGTTTGTCAATAAAGTTTGGTCAGACATTTTTTAAGGGGAAAAATTTTAAACCTGACATAAAATATTTCAAATATTCCAACACCTTCACATCTGGGAAGGGGTCTACTTTTCATTAATTTTCAGTTTTATAATTTTATTGGGAAATAAAAATAGTTAACTTGACATGATTCATTTAATAATAGAAAACATGTTCTCACATGATATTCCATTTTTATTGGTGCATCCTATTAAGAAAAATTGTGAAGAAGATGTTAGTAATTTAATAATGAAAACATTTTTTTCCCACATGTGAATTTTTTGGTGCATCCTTTTCAAAATAATGTGATAACAACATATATATTTTAATAAGGAAAAAATAATTGGGTTTCGAATAATCATTCTCTTTTTTTGTCAACCCCAAAAAATCCATAATGGTGAACCCATTTTAACTATTTTAATAATTAAAAAATGTAGTATCTCCACATTCTAGACCATTTTTTGTAAATTTTATGGAAAAATAGCTGAACAAACAATAGGAAGAAAAAACTACGATTCTTGTACATAGTTAATTAAATATTTTTCCTACCAAAAATGTTATACTGATTGATATCCTCATTTCTTAATGTCTTTGTGATCCAATATAAATTTATCACAAATTTTAACCCAAAACAGCATAATGGAATCATCAAAAAAGTATATTGGTACATCATCTGTAGTAACTACCTCCATAAACCAAAAAAACATTCACATGACACCTCATTATCATGTGGAAAACATTATTGTGAGTGAGTACAAATTACATGGTAGAATATTGAACCATGGGATACATTTCTTGGTCTTGAAGTGGAAATATCATAGGCCCACCACATCCAAGGATGGTCATGATAAATATGCTGACACATATCTCCACTAATAAATTGTTTGGGAATATTTCCTTGTATTATGGAAACAAGAGAATTCCTTACATCAGGAAGGTGGATAAACGAATTGTCCAAAGCTCCATCCTAGTTCAGAATTCACCCAAGGGTGATCTTATCAATTATCACAAATTATAGGAAATGATCGCCCCTCAGTTATAGACATATGGTACTTCCCAGCATGTTGTACTCCCAAATACACAGATTTAGATTCCAAGGAAATCTCATTAGGTGAAACATATTATAGATCACAAGGATCATGATCATATTCTTAATTCTATTACTAACGACTTCCAGTATATTCTGACTAAAACAAATGAGAATGCTCATATCTCTACTCAATCATATGAAGTCCACTAAAACATTATGGTATCAACCATATAGTAGGATCATATCCCTTATAGTTTATAGAATCTCTATGGACATATAATAACTATAGATATGGGTAAGGTATATATTTCCTCCCATGTAAAATAATCCCATTAGCATATTACAGTGGAAAATAGGGGGGGAAATCAGGTCTATATACCTTCATCAATCAAATAAATTTTCTAACATGTTCAAGATATTGAGAACATACATGCCTATATTATAAAACATACCCCTATTATGTTATAATATATTCTCTTATGAAAAAATAACTTCTTTATCATATTCTAATGATGATATATAGGTTGACTCATATTCTTATTCCAACCACTATAAAAGCATACCAGCCAGACCAAAATGAACAAGTGGTTAATCATGTGGAATATCACATTCTTTCCCCTATATAAGAGGATTATTAGAATATTCTAATAATAGATAACGAAAAAGATCAAACTCATATCCCTATTCTAATCGGGGTTCATCATCCCAATTTGAAAACCTCATCAGGATAAGCACTTGTTTATAGAGATCATGTCTGACAACATATTATATGGTCTATGCCAGATTGTGATAATATTAATTTTATTATTGAGGTTAATTTTTACTTTTTGGAATTCAACACATGGTATTCCCACACCCATATTAAAATATATATTCTACATATTATAGTACCATATATGATCCATGGGCATATGCATGCTCTTGCCGATGAAATACTGCACGAGAAACATTGAGAATATATAGGTATAGAGGCCCATATTCAATATCACATTCAAATGGTTAATTGTAATATTATTATGGGGAATATTCATCTGAATATAAACAATATTTCCACTTAAACACATGTTGATCTATACATTCCGGTAGCCACCCAAAGGTGATATAATTTTCCCATAAACAGTACACAATTTCATCATCATACTTGAATGGATTCTCAAAACCATTCCTATATTCCTATAAAAACAGAATATCATTATAATAATATAGATATCTCCAAGTAGAATAATCATACTCCTTCTAAACCCCAAATTATTGGTCAGCATATTTCGACCATGATGAATAATTAGTCTCATATTCTAGACCTTCTCAATGCCAACTTTATTGAGGCCATGAATTTCAAATATATAGTGTCTCAAGGATATTCCATCTATAAATATGATTTAAAATCTCAAATTTACCATTATATTCCTCATCATAGTATCATAGGTATGGATTATTGAGGATCATACCCATGAAATCCATAGTGGATAACCTCATTGTGGTGATATCTCACCTAGGAAAGAAAATACTCAAATTTTTAGGGATATTTAATATAGATACGTTATAAAATAACTATATATAACTTTATATAGTGTCCCATAATTCATATGTAATACCCCACTTTTTTCGATAGGCAACCCAGAGAAGAAACCACTGTCTTGACCCCCTGTAGTCCATGATTCATTATCCAGAGAGAAGAGTTATCTACAGTCTGACCTTGTGGATTAACATGAAATCAATAATGAAGATGGTGGAATATAAATTTGTAATGATTATGAAGAGAAAATCCTTCCGGACACTATCCAAGACCATTTAACACACTAGTTATACTTTTCCATATGATCTAATTGATTAGTGAATACCTTACTTATTATATAAATTTTGGGAGAAAATTCCAATAAATAAAGGCTATGAATCTACATTATCAAGGGTATGAAGATCATATTTAGTCGATGAACCTGATTTTATACTATATATAATGTATTTAATTATATATGGACAAAGATATGATTTTATAAAAGAACTTTGGGAGCCTACGACATGATTTCATCCATAGTATAGATTCTCTTCAAAAATAATCATTGAAGCCTTATCAGATGTATGTATTCTAGGATGGGGTGACTAAGAATAATTTCATTTCATTCCTTCCATAGGATATATGATTTATATTGACATTTTATCCAAAAAATCATAGCCACATGAGAGATCATAGGGAAAAATAACAAACACTAGTTGATCAATCTTGAAAACACCCTTGTATTGAATATGAAATAGCTTCATGAGAAATGGGAGGGGAAGTTGAAAATAACATGAGATGGGACCTAAAATAAGAAAAGAGTGTTCCATAGATGAATATTACAAAATATCAAGATTCTCAATAGCTCCCCCTGAAGAGTAGATCCCATCATTAGAAAGCACTACAACTCACCAATGCATGTGAAAATTGTGCCAAAAAAGAATATCTCATTATTATCAACCATGGTAATCATCCAAAAAACCCCAATCCATAGGGATGAGGAATATTTTACCACCAAAATTATCCCCACAGTCATAAAATCCCATTGAGATATACAAGTAATAATTAGTGAGCCTATGTCAACCCCATCTCATAGGGTTTGGGGAATTTTTAAAATGGTATCCATTGTAGGAGTCATAAAATCCTCAATATTCATAGAAAGAACAAATATCATCCCTTATTTATCACCTATACATGAGGGATGGGATTATTACTACCATATACCCTAAAGATATCATTATTATATATAATGGTTAGTGGTTACCAATATTTATTACTCCAATATTTTCTCTAGATACATGACACACCTATGTCAATTAGGACTTATTCCACCATAGTAATAACAAACACCGTTATGGTCACTATTCGTATACTAAAACTTTGAGAATTTCCAATAATTAAAATCAATTCTCAAAATTGATCAAACCCATAACATCCCACCAATGCACAAGGATAGAGGGAAGACCTTGATGTAACTCCCAAATTGAAAGGGAGTGGTGAAACCCCCCCCCCCCTTTTACTCAGAGAATGGTTACATGATTTTTTACCACCCTATATTATTTAGCGAAGATTTTCGCCATCAACCTGGTTCCTGATACAAATTAATAAGCTGATGATGATAGATTCAATGTGGAAATAGTAGAATTAGAGGTGGATTGTGGTGATGCATAAATTGAGGCTACATGCACCTAGAATCATAAGAGGATCCAAAATTTTGTACCTTGAAATAATTATTTTTCATCCCCTTGAATCTATCCCACTAAGGATAAAAGGAAAAATGTGTCTATATCGCACTCTCCACCAAAAATGGTTGAAATAACATATGGAAAGAGAGAATAGAAAAATAAGATAATGTGATATAAAATCTTTGATGACTCAACGAGGAATTGGTTATGGATAATATTCCCAATCTGTATCATGTCCTAAGTAATCTGTATTCCTCTACACCCACCCATTTGGAGGGAGTGGACCAACTTTTAGTAATAACAACTAAGGATTATGCTGGCACTGGATGTAGAAAGATGGATTATCTAAATAAGGTAATTGAGGAAAGCCAATATTTTCCTCCATTATGGTGACAACCACCCCCATATCAGGATAATATCCTTTCTCTAGCAAGGATTGAAATTCCATATATGATGAGTACATGGATTCCACAATAATATTCACCCATTACCCATTCTCTAGAGGTAGTACAAACAAAGGTGTCCCCAGAATGTTTCAACCCCATCATGTCTCTTATTTTTTTAATGGAAGACAATTAATAGTGGCACACCCATGAATAGTCTAAAAGAAAAACATATCCTATGTGGTTGAATCCAACCCTACATCCATTTAATTTTTGGAACACAATTTCACGAAATTTGATTATATGGGAGATCTAAAGCAATATCACTCACTGTTGTTGTCCCAATGAAGCCAAATGATGGAATCATGATACTATATATATGAAACAAATTTGAGTTGTTTTGTGTAGACTCTAGTATGCAAACATTTTATTTGGTATACTAGTCTTTTATAAGGATCCATAATAGACTGAGAGAACTTTATTCACTAATTTAACTCTATAATAAGGAAAATGATGAATATTTACCTGAAAAAACTATAAATATCATGAAAATGACTGTGTTTTTGAATTTATCACAAGATGTTATATACAAACATATTCACTCTAGAACCCCCTCCTGTAGGAGTAGTTGGTAGATTTCGGCATGAAGAACATCTATGGTGAACACTAGACACCACTAATCCCATTTAAATATATATATGGGTTTTAGGAATTTGCAGAAACAACCCAACTTCTAGAGGATTTAATTCAGAGAACCAAGGAAAAATCATGAAGTACACCTTTGACATAATGGAATTTGTTTTCTAATGTAGAAACTTTCATTGTTATGCCTAAACTATAGGAAATTCCTCCTAGAGCCCCTAGGAAATATCCACGTCATCTAACACCTCATGTTAATAAGAAATATTAGAAAAATCACAACTAAATGGTGAAAAAAAGATATCAGATCCACCCAAAAATTGAGGAATGAAAAGCAAAAAATATATATTCCATTTCAAATAAATAATCTCTTAGTTATTTATTTATATCCATTAGAAAAAATCTCCTCAAACTACCTTAGTGTAGGAAATCCAGCATGGTTGACATCAAAAACTAACCAATGTGTTTCCCATTTCATCAAATTAATATAAACATAATAAAATAATGTCTTATATTCAATGAAATTGTCTATGGTATGGTTGATTTAGGAAAGTTGATAGTAGGATAGGATACATTGTTAGTAGACCATGTTTCCACCACCCAATTGAATGATTAAGGTGACTATAATGAAGCTTGGGACATGCATGAAGAATATGTTGGCAATATGGTGACCTGGAAGAATGTTGACCAAACTCATGCCATCATTAGAGAATAACTTAAACAACCAATTATGGCTCCAATACCACATGTGTCATCAAATGAATTCTTACCCTTATCAACTGATGTATTGGAACTACCCCACCAAATGAAACCCTCATTGGAATAATAAAAGTTATTAGTTCATATTAATGTTATTAAATTATAGAAAAATTTCTCAAATGATTAATATATGTGTGATATAGAATTTACCATAACAGAGTTGGAAGCCGATATAAAAGGAAATAAAATATGTGTAAAAAGGGAATGAGTAGTCGTGGTTGAGTCTGTTATTTTTTCCACATACCATAAAATCCATTTTTGTTCTTGAAACCCACAAGAAGACACCATAGTGTTCCAAAAATAAATATGGAGTCACGATGGAGTCTTCCATGAGTCATCTAAGACCAATTTTTTTTATAAATGTATGGTCGATTATGATGTATCATACCATCCAATAATAGTGGGAAGGTCTTCTCAAGACAACCCATATATAATACATATTCCTTCAAAATCTCCACAATTAAAAGATCAATATACCTTAAGCATAGAATTTCAAAATATGTATTCTAAAAATAAATCCTACATTGGTAATCCCATACCTATAGTGTAAAAGTATGTCGTCATGAAACAAAATCCAACCATTCTAGTGAAGCACTTAATCATGGATTCCCTTAACAGCTATTAAGATCTCTCAAAACTACTTCTTGAGACCCCCTAGATCTGCAAAGGAGTTTTAGATATAAGTCACTGTATTCAAGGTTTATCGAGTGGTAATCACCCTCGATTAATTTCATGTTACTATCTCCTTCATATAGAAATTTTGGAAAGAAAATATTTTGTGATATCTCATTCAATGACCTTATATTATTTCCATTCCAAAATTCATATTTCCAAGAATATTGTATCAATTTTAATCAAAATATTGGAAAGATATTAGGGATCCTTTCTAATCAAAGAATCATCCACATTGTTCTCCTTCCCTAGATAGAATTGGATTGAATAATCATATTCCCTGATCTACATTAATAACCTTTGTTGGTACCTATTGAAATACTTTTTTTGTGAATATATATTCGTGGCTTATATTATACCTGTATATGTCACACTTTCCCCAATTGATATAATGCTGATAAATCATAAATTTCATGATCACTATAACTAATTATAGATCATGTGATGGGTAGTTCTAATTATATATCATTAATTTTTTATTTCCATAGGCTATAACATTTTCATCTTTAATTATAACACAATCCAATACCTTTTCTGATGCATCCCTAAATATCACAAATACTTCCTCAGTAGTGGTTAATATGAGTATAGGTGTAATGATTTTCTTCTTCTTTAATTCTTTAATGTTATCATCACAAAAATAAGTCTAGATAAAATTCACTCCTTTTCGAGTTACATTTCTAGTGGGATTGAAAATCATGATATGTTTATCACAAATCAACTATAATATCTAGCCAATCCCAATAAAATATGGATCTATATCATAGATATTTCTTTGGCCTATCATTGAAATGATTTTTTTTCTAGATCTATATATATTTTAGTTTTAGTGATATCATGCTCCCTGAATGTAACATTCTCCATCTGAAACACACATTTATTATACTTTTCATATAAACATTCCTTCTACATGGCATTTGGTAATTTATTGAAATCCTCCTCATGTTCCTACTTAGTCTTAGAGTGGATAAAAATATCATATATAAAGACTACGAAAAAATTATCAAGGTAATCCCTAATGAATCTATTCATTATGTTCATGAGGATACCTAGAGCATTAGCAAGCCCAAGTGAAATCATTATGAAATTATAGTTCCCAAACCTTGTAGGAAAATAAGTTTTGGGGATATCCTCATACTTAACCTTTACATGAAAATATCTGAATCAAAGATCCACTATAGATAAGTATTGGGAATCATGTAACTGATAGAACATGTTTTCAATCCACAGAAGATGCTATTTGTTTTTTGTCAATATTTTTTTGAGATCATGATAATAATAGAAAGGGTAAATTGATCAATCCTTATTCTTGATGAGGACGACTAGAACACACCATGGTGGGGAAATTTTGTGTATAAAACATGTATCTAGATTATCATATAGTTTCTTCTTCAACTCTTCAAGTTAAATATTGTCCATTCTATATGGATTCTGGGATATTGTTGTAACTCCAGTTATATAATCAATTGAGAACTCAGTTTCATGTCTTAGAGGAAGAGAAAAAAATTCTTCAAGAAACACATCCACATATTCCATTACTATGGGAATGTCATAAAGGATGATATTTTCCTTAGTATCAATCGCTTTTTGTAGATGATCTTACTAAAAATGTAAAATTATCATTTCTTGATATTATAAAACCAATAGAGATTTATCATCTTCTATGGACATGAATAGAATTGGATTGCGGTTCAAAAAATAGAGGTTAATTTATTTCTATATAAATTTATAGATTCTCTATATGATGAAATACAATGATTAAATTGACACTACTGGATATACAAGTTTTCCCAATGGTTCTGAACCGTTGGGAAAGGCTGCAGAACCATTGGTATATGTTATACCAACGGTTCTGCAAACCGTAGGGAAGTAAGCCATTGGGAAAGATTTTCCCAATAGTTTACAGTGAACCGTTGGGATAGGTTGGGGAAAAATTAACCTATCCCAACGGTTGTGCCAAACCATTGGGATAGTTTTTTCCAACGGTTTAGCTCCATTGGGAAAACCATGCACTATCTTCTGTCCCAACTGCTTCTAAACCGTTGGGAAAGAAATTTTACCAATGGTTCTATAAAACATTGGTAAAAAAAACTCAGAGAGGCTATGCCAATGCTTTGAAACCATTGGCATAGCGTAGACTATGAAAATTGCACAACAACCTGCAATTTTCACAACAGCTCTCATTTTGTGCAATTTGCACAACATGTCTCATTTTGTGTATCCCCTCTCATTTTAAATCCAATTATTGTACCTACAATAAACTAACACATACATATAAAATTATTGTACCTGAAATAACCCACAAACACATACATATAAAGAACAAATTCATACATATTTAACATATAATGCATCCTGGAACTATACACATTCATAATGAAATTAGAATTCATAACGTAATTATAAACATAATTAATTCATTTTGAATTAAATTTAAAATTTAGATGAAAATTATATGTAGAATCCCAAATTCAATTCATAATTTGATCGGTTTTTCGTATACCATATAATTTTACCTGAAATTATGTCCATTTTAAACAAAATACATACATCTGGAGTGATACTGGTCACACCATGCCACGGATTGAGTCTAGGTTAACTCGTACACATCACAAATGACCCATCGTTCTTTGTCCTAAAGTATCAACATATTTCGAAAGTGTTTGGTCAGTTTTCCATATGTCAGTTGTTGTTATCACTTAAAATGATGTGCTTTTTAAATAAAAGAGTGACAATTTGAATCGTGCTGGCCACACTGCACCTTATATTGAGTCAGGGTTGACTCTTACAAATCAATAATGACCCATGGATTGTTTTGCTAAAATATCAACACAATCAGAATCTGTTTTGTCGGATTTCCGTATGTACTTAAAATTTTTTCCATTTTAAACATAAGAGAGACATTTTGGGTGGTCCGGACCACACCGCTACTTGGATTGAGGTGTGGTTGAATCTTACATGTAACATGTGACCCATGGGTCGTTTTCCTAAAATTTCAACAGATTCTGAATGTGTTTAGTTGGTTTTCCATATGGCATTTGTTTTTTTCACTTATAATCATGTCCATTTTAAACAAAAGAGACATAGTTAGAGTGGTACCGGCCACACCACATCTCGGAATTAGATGGGGTTGACTCGTACACATCTCAAATGACCCATGTATCATTTTATTAAAGGATAAACACAATCTGAATGCGTTTGGTTGGTTTTCCGTATGCCAGTTGATGTTTTTCACTTAAAATGATGTCCTTTTAAAACAAAAGATAGACACTTTGACTAGTGCCAGCCACACCGCGTCTCATATTGAGGCCGAGTTGATTCGTACACGTCACATATGACCCATGGATCGTTATCCTAACATTTCAACGAAAACCAAATGCGTTTGGTTGGTTTTACATATGTACATAAAATTTTTTCCATTTTAAACAAAAGAGAGACACTTAGACTGATCTCGGCCACATCGCAACTCGGATTGAGCATGGGTTGCCTCGTACATGTCACATATGACCCATGGATCATTTTAATAAGTTATCAACATATTCGGAATGCGTTTGGTCGGTTTTCCGTATGTCAGTTGTTCTTTTCACTTATAATCATGTCCATTTCAAACAAAAGAGACATAGTTAGAGTGGTGTCGGCCACATCGTGACTTGTATTGAGGAGGGGTTGACTCGTACATATCACATATAACCCATGGATCGTTTTTCTAAAGTATCTACACAATCCAAAAGCATTTGGTCGGTTTTCCGTATGCCAGTTGATGTTTTTCACTTAAAATGATGTCCTTTTGAAACAAAAGATAGACACATTGAGTGGTGTCGGCCACAACGCATCTCAGATTGAGGTGGGGTTTATTCGTACACATCACATATGACCCATGGATTGTTGTTCTAAAGTATCAACACAATCATGAATCTGTTTGGTCAGTTTTCGATATGTACTTAAAATGTTATCCATTTTAATCAAAAGGGAGACACTTAGAGTGATCCCGGCCACACCTTGACTCAGATTGAGGTGGTGTTGACTCGTACACGTCACATATGACCCATGGATTGTTGTGAAAAATTATCAATAGATTCTGAATGCGTTTGGTTGGTTTTTTGTATGCCAGTTGTTCTTTTCACTTATAATCCTGTCCATTTTAAACAAAAGAGACACAATTAGAGTGATATGTTAGTTGTTTATTCACATTATTCAAATAAACTATTTTACTATGGGTCTTTAAATTAATTAATTTATGAAAAATTTACATTTAAAGTGAGAATATCAGAAAATAAATAGAATATAATACTTTTACTAAAAATCCTTGTGGAAATATTAAGGTAAACATGATTTATGAGAATCCTCATGTGTCTATTAGTGGAATGGTATTTACTTAAAATCTTGTAGAAATTCATATATAATATTTTTACATAATTCATAGTATGGATTATATTTTAGTTTATCATGCTATGAATCATTTCAGAGCTAACAATGCCATGCCCAATGAATACATCCCTTTTATAACAAACCAAGAATCTATGATATTGATTAGATGTGTAAATGTTATTTTCATTGATTATCATGATGACAATAAATAAAATATATATTATAGATTTTCTAGTAGTAAATAAAATCAAGGAGGGTGGGGGGCTGTCCGGTGGGTGTCCGGGGGGCTGTCTAGGGACCAAGGATGAGGGTGGGGGCCTGTGGGGGGGGGGGATGTCCGGGGGGTGTTTGGGGGGGCTAATCTGGGGTCTAAGGAGGAGGGTGGGGGGCTGTCCGGGGTCTAGGGAGGAGGGTAGGGGGCTGTCTGGGGTCCAAAGAGGATGGTGGGGGGTTGTCCGGGGGCTTTTCGGGGTCCGGGGGGGTGTCCGGGGGGGTGTCAGGGGACCAAGGAGGATGGTGGGGGGGGGGGGGGTTCTATCCGGAGGGCTGTCCGGGGGGCTGTCCGAGGACCAAGGAGGATAGTGGGGGGGGGGGGTTGTCCAGGGTCCAGGAAGGAGGGGGTTGTACAAGGAGTTCACAAAAACAGAACCACTAAAAGAAATCAAGATCCATGAAAACAAGCAATATATAAAAATAACTCAACTGCAATACTATACTACAGGTCTGGATAAAACCAACAACTAGAATATACTGGAGTTGTGGCATCTTATTTTTATTGATATGTCATCAGACATAAAAAGATTCTAGAGTCTAGGGATCAATGGAAAGTTCCAAATTACTTTCTGTAGAATGTGGGATGGTCTTCCATCAGATTTTGACGTCCAGCGGGATGTACCACATTTTATACAATCATTTCGTTCAATGGTTTTCTCCCAAAATAAACTGCAATATTTCGAGAAAGCATGAATTTTGTATCTTGAAAATCCAAGCTCCTAAACTAACTTCCATGCCATATAGTGGTTTAAGGGAATATCTGCATCATATGGAAGTAAATCCTTCAAGAGTGTAAGAATGTAATTGATTGTTGTATTAGAAATCCCATACATATTTTTCCCATGAAACAAACGGATTAAAATTTACAGCTTTTTCATTTTATCGCATTATCGATATACTGGAGTCTTGGTAGCATCATTCAATTTTTTCACCCTATCAATATCATCATTTTCACTAGATGCATCAGCCTTCCTCATATCGAAGTCCTCTTGAGTCAAAATCATTTATTTTTCATGATGACGAATAAACGAAAATCAACCATCTAACAAATTCCCCATTCCAGTCCTTTCAATTTGATCATCACGAATTTGAGATTTCATTTTCTCCCCATTGTGATACTACACAAAGTAGTTTTCTTGAAAAATTGTTTTGGTTATGTGGTAGCTAACTTCTTCACAGCTCAACCAAGGTCTACCAACACAATTGGAACATGGGCAGTGTATACGACCACTATCTAAAGCATTGTGAAATGAAAAATCTATAAATATCTCCAAATTGTTTTGAAAATCGCTTGAGATCCAATCAGTTTCATACATCCAACTTCATTCCATTCTGTAAAAAGAATTTATATAAGTCATTTTGTCCTAAACAATTCAATAGGACTGAAATTTAATAGAAAATACATTTAAGTAAATGATTATGGTTGATGTTTCTAGTCGATGTAGTGAACTATTAAAATAATATAAATAACAATTACTCATAAATTAAATTAAAATTTATTTATATTAATTTTTATTAGGTCTATAAGAGGAACATGACTCAGGTCCCATCATGTGTTATAGGCATCCCAAATAATTCACTCATGTTCAATAACTCATTATTGGCACCTCTATGGCCATACCTTTCATTACCCAATAACATCCCCAAGTCAAGCGCACCCCATGGGTGAATAAATTTTAGGATTCTACACTAATAGGTTCTTCATGGATTATAAAAAGATTTAATTTCATTAATTATAGTCAAACAAATTTATTTTTAAATTTGAGATTAATAATAAATAATGTCAATGATAACAATATTACTGAATTAAACTTGTGACTTATGTAACATTTTAATGGATGTATACACATGCCAGAATGGGTAGTGAAAACCACCCCACCCTCATAAAAGTGAGTATTGTCCATGAAGGACACATAATATACATCGTACAATGAGAACCATATTTAATTGACCCTAAAGTTATATTAGTACAGTCATTTTGGGGGAAATGGAATATATGATCCTGGTTAACTGATGAATTCAAAATCTTGTATTTCAAATGTTGGACACTATCTAAGGTAAGAAATCATGTGAGGATGGGTTTACATCATTCAATTTCTTACATGCTAGTGATAATGAAGGCTTGAATTAATGAATTGAGTTCACTTATTAAATGAGGGTAGAGTTTGCATACGCTGTGTAAACAGAATGATTAAATAGGTAAATATCTCAAAATATCTTTATAACAACTCATTAATAGTCTCAAAACGTAAATATAATCTTGAACCAACCATGGAATCTCTTTTACAACACATTCTCACACACCAGTTATCTCATGTGTTACTTAATACCAAACATAGTCACATAACAAGTGTACTATAACAAAATACATTACACAAGTCTTATTAAAAAAATTCACATTTTAATAAAACACTTTCCTCAAGATTAAATCATTTCTGAAATATCTTTCGAAATCCATTTTAAATAATAAAATTCCATTGATAATTTTTAACAAATATTTGTAGTATTCTCAAGGAACCCCCATTTGGAAAAGTCACATTAAATGCCAAATTTCCGTGCCAAACCATTGAAAATAATTAACTTCAGACAATCATTGACCACAAATAACATAACTGGAAATTAAAAAAACAGAAACCAAGTGTGATACAGAATTTAATGTTACGTTTGGGGAATTGAGATTAAATAGAGACAACAACATCATAAATGGATCCAAAATCATAACTTTTAATTAATACCACCCATAATAGGAATGGGAATGCCTCATACACTTAATCCCTAATAAAAAAAACCAAATCTCCAATTAAAACATTGAATTTAGGGTTTCCACCCCACTTGGACATCCCTACCCCCACCCCACCCACCCCACTTGGATAGCCCTACCCCCACCCCACTTGGACAATCCAGCAGCCCCCCCCCCCACCCCACGTGGACAGCCCTACCCCCACCCACTTGGAAAACCCAGCCCCCCCCCCCCCCCCCACCATACATGGACACACCTACCCCCCACAACCCACTTGGAAAACCCAGCCACCCCCCACCCCACCTGGATAGCCCTACCATCACCCCACTGGGACAACCCATCCCCCACCCTACCTAGATAGCCCCTTCCCCACCCCACCTGCACACCCTCCCCACCCCACTTGGACAACCTTGCCTGGACACCATCCCCCACCTCACCTGCACACCCTCCCCCACCCCAAACAACCCTACCCCCAACCGATTTGGACAACTCAGCCCCTCCCCCACCCTACCTAGACATCCCCCTCCCCACCCTACTTAGACAACCCCTCTCCTACCCCAAATAGCCCTACCCCCACCCCATTTGGACAAACCAGCCCCCTCCCCACCCTACCAAGACAGTCCCTCCCCCACCCCACTTAGATAGCCCTCGACATCCTCCCCCACCCCATCTACACACCCTCACCATCCTCAAATTGAAACATAAATTCATCCAAATAAAAATCCAATTTTCAACTAAAATAATTCTACAAAAAGTACCATATCTCTCCACTAAACAAACCCTTTACCATGTTTGAAGTGTAGAACAAAAAATAGAAAAAAATCCAAGGGTTCTGTAGACAGAAACCCTAATTTATCCTAAATCAAAACATCAAACACCAAAAAATAAAGGAATAACGCTAAAACTAATGTTACACTTACTAATTTTAAGTGTGAAATAAGATTTTTTTTGATTGAAGATGGATATTGGCTGCAATGAGTGTCACAGACGAGAAGAATTCATGAGCTCGATTAGGTTCTATCTGCAATCAAGCTGAGTGGGGGTTCAGGTGGTTTGTATTTGGGGGAAATTTTTCCCAACGGTTTTTAAAAACCAGGGGGAAATATAGAGTTTTCCCAACGGTTTCATTAAACCACTGGGAAAACTGATTTTCCCGATCTTTCCCAACAGTTTGATTAAACTGTTGGGAAAACTAATTTTCTTCTAATCTTTCCCAACATTTTCATCAAACCGATGGGAAAAATCAATTTTCATCACCTATACCAAGGGTTCAAAAGAACCGTTGGTATACAACTGTTGGGAAAACCATGATTTCTAGTAGTTTGAATTATATTGAATTTTGTTAAAGGGAGAATCAAGAGGTTCATTGGGGTGATTATCATGAAAATATTGGTAGTGGATATGTAATATAGTTAATATTTAATAATTTACCTATTTTATATTTTCACTGATAGATCTACATCCATGTTTTGAGCAAGTGTTTGAATAGTTCTAAAAAACTAATATTATATGATACAATAATTATTAGAAAAATAAAAAATTACATTTGAAATGTTTAATGTTTAACTAGAATTATTGTCACCACCTCATTGTTGGGAACCACTTCAGTAGTGGTAATGAAATATGATTTTTGAAATAAAACATAAAATATATTATAAACAGGGGTTCTGTGGCTATTGGATGATATATATTAATCAAAAAACATCAGAAAAAGGGTTATCATTGCTGTTGGAATGATATTGGAAACAAATGTAAAAAATAGTTTGACTGGTTCCATCCAATGTTGTTTTTTGTTTTAAAATAAATAAAATTTGTCTAGGTGAGGTACTGACAATGGATTAAAGACAAAAAATTAAATAAATTTTTTATTTCGTCTTTAATTTCACTACCCCACCCTCCATCTCTACCTCCTATTGTGATTGACCTCCACTAGCCTCCCCAAGCTCAAACTCCCTAGCCTCCAGCCACTAGCCTCGATGCTTGCCCCGCCCATTGTGTAGCTTCTATGCCAACTAGAACAGTGGTTGATCACCTACTAACATCACACCTATTATCTGTAAGAGTAGTTAGCCTCTTTCCATGTACCTCCATTAGGGTGTCCAAACATTATAGCTCCCATCCACATGCTTCCCATTGGCTGACCTGTGGCCTAGTCAGGTCAGCCCAATTCAGACATGGCTGGGTTGGGTCATGATTGACCCACCTATAACAATATAGACAAAACATATCTGGGATCCCATTATATGTTGTTTTTGGGAACCTTAGGGCCTATTTAAAATTTTTAAATTTCAAAAAATCAATTTAATTTTTTAATTAAAATTAGAAATACTTGTTTATTTCATTTTATTTACATCAGTATAAATATAATATGAACTTAATTTTTATTACACATTTAATTTATGTGTTGACTGATGATTAATATTTATTGACCAGTGTATGTCTATGATTAATTTATTATTTAATTATTTCATATAGTTGATATTTGTGTTAATTAATTAAATTAATTGTTGTTTGTGTGTAACGACCCGAAATTTTAAATAAATATTGTTTCCTAATTTTATGCGTTATTTTTATTACTCAACAAATGTTTTATTTGATAAACATGATTATAATTAGAATGAGACCATTGGTTTTGACTGTTATATGACCATCGGTCAATATGACCGCTATGAACAAAATGTTTTGATTATTGTCTCTATATATAAGTAATCTTGGTTGATTATTATAGAAAGAAGATTTGATGGCCTCACCTAGTAGTCATGGACCAATCGAAGCCCATCTAACAGAGCTTGGGAAGGAGGTAGCACCTTTGGCCTTTGCTCTGGACCAAACCCAAGCCGAACTTCATCATGTGAAGCTAGAACGGAATCGCCTTCGCGAGAAGTTCAAACTGATAGAAATTACTACTCGGGCAATGTTGACCGAGCCGCCCCAAGATTCTATCACCCTAGCACACCTTACTCTTAGGTCCTATGCTGGTATTATAAGGGGCTATGTAACGAGACCGTAACTGCCTTGTGTAATCCTTGTTTTAAATAAAAATTGGGATTTCTGCTTATGATGAAGTTTATGAATTTTCAAATGACTGGATAAAAATAATATGCATATTTTTGATGAATTTTCAAAAGAAGATTTTGAAAAAAAAAATGTTTATGTCAACCTTAAATAACATAAAATGTGTAATGATTTTCGAAAAATGGTCTTCTACAATTATGTTCAGTACGAAATTTGGAGTCTAATAAGATCAACTTGATTTTAGATGAATAGTAATTTATGAATAGTGATTTTATGATTAGGATTAGTAATATGACCAAATGGATTAGTAATCTCACTTAAAGAAAGTTTTAAAATAATCTAGGCACCTTGATTAAGTAATGTGATTCAATAAAATAGTTAAATAACGGTTTCATTAATTATTATTCAAGTATTAGTTTTTTCGGGTGAATAGTGTTTTTTAATTAAAAATAATTAGAAAATTATTTTTATAAAAATGACTTTATTTTTGAACTCAGAGCATCGATATTATGTTATGGTAATTTTTGGGGTTTTTTCTGAAAAAATGAATTTTCGATGAATAGTGTTTTTATTTAAAAATTAAATTAAAAATATTTAGAAAATTATTTTTATAAAATGGATTTCATTTTTTGAAATCAGAGCATTGATATTTGGTTAATATGAAATTTTGGGATTTTTCTAAGAAAGTTGAATTTTCAATGAATAGTAAAAATACAGTTTTAGGGTTCCGGTATGTTTAATGACATCATAACTGTGTCATGATGATGTCATGAGTTTTTTTAAGGGTTGGCCGGCCAAGGGTGATGGATTATTGTTTTGGGGGCCCCATGTGGCCTAACTCCATGATAAATGCCAAGGGAGAGCACATGGGTTTGAGAAAAGCACATGTGAGGTGTCCCTTGGTCATTAATGCCTTGTCCCCTCACTTTCCCTATAAATACCAAGCCCTCCTCTCATCCATTAAACTCCCCACTCATTCCCAACGAATTTCTGGTCTCATTACCTCCCAAGGAGTCCTCCCAAGGTTCCCCCAAGCCCTCAAGGTCCCAACCTTTTAGGTTTAAGAGTTACATTTTAAGGTAAGGGATCCGACCTCTCTCTTTCTTTTCAAGTAATCTCTTTTATGTCATTTCTTTTATACTCCATGTTCTTATGTTGGAGGATGTTATTTTATATTCATCCTACTGCCTATTTCATGTTCATATGATGAGAGACCCCCTTGCTCTCATCAATTCGTTTTAAGAATGTTTAAGTGGCGCCGTTAGGCTGCCGAATTTTTAAGGGATTCTTTCACCTTCCTCGTTTTCAAGTTCTATTTTCATTCAAGTCTTTCATGTTCCTTTTTATTATGTTGGGGTATGATCTCTAAATTTATAATACTGGACTCTTATGTTCATATGATGAGAGACCCCATTTTATATCTTCAATTCAGTATTTTGAAGTTTTAAGTGGCGTCGTTAGGCTACCGAATTTTTAAGTGGTTCTTCACCCTTCTCGTTTTGAAGTTCTACTTTCATGTCAATTATTTCAAGTTCCTTTTTGTTATATTGGGGTATGATCTCTATATCTATCATACTGGACTCTTATATTCATATGATGAGAGACCCCATTTGATCGCTTCAATTCAGTATTTTGAAGTTTTAAGTGGCGCCGTTAGGCTGCCGAATTTTTAAGTGGTTCTTCACCCTTCTCGTTTTGAAGTTCTACTTTCATGTCAATTATTTCAAGTTCCTTTTTGTTATATTGGGGTATGATATCTATATCTATCATACTGGAATCTTATTTTCATATGATGAGAGACCCCATTTGATCGCTTCAATTCAGTATTTTGAAGTTTTAAGTGGCGCCGTTAGGCTGCTGAATTTTTAAGTGGTTCTTCACCCTTCTCGTTTTGAAGTTCTACTTTCATGTCAATTATTTCAAGTTCCTTTTTGTTATATTGGGGTATGATATCTATATCTATCATACTGGACTCTTATGTTCATATGATGAGAGACCCCATTTGATCGCTTCAATTCAGTATTTTGAAGTTTTAAGTGGCGCCGTTAGGCTGTCGAATTTTTAAGTGGTTCTTCACCCTTCTCGTTTTGAAGTTCTACTTTCATGTCAATTCTTTCAAGTTCCTTTTTGTTATGTTGTGGAATTATCTATATATCCATCATACAGATCTCTTATTATCATATGATGAGGGACCCTATTTGATCTTGTCAAATCATTTTCTTTTGAAGTTAAGTGACGCCGTAAGGCTGTCGAATTTTCTTAAGAGAAATCTAAACTTTTTTTTCTTCCATGTTTTTCATTTCAAATGGTATGTCCCTAAAATTTCATTACCATGTCCATATGTCCTTATTATTCCTTCACACTACTGTTTTATGGATCATTTATGAGTGGGTGACCCATGTCCCCTCTCATTTCAATGTTTTCTAAAACCCCGAAACTTAGCCGTTATGCTGCAGAATTTTCCCCTCAAAATGCCTCTCTCTTTTCTCAAAAATTATTTTATGTTATAAAGTGAATACTCAAAGCTCTTATTTATACAAGGGTATTCACATATATATCAAAATGTTCCATTTTAAATTCTGGGATTTACATACATGAGACCCGCTTTCCCTTTCCGTGGGTTTAAAGTGACGTAAAGATCATGTCTTTAAAGCAGTTTTTAAAACGTTATGATTATGAAATGAAACCCATTTATTTTATGCTATCTGGGTTATTTATGAAATGTTTGATGATGATATATGTGGCTCACATGATAATAAAGGAAAATTTAAGGGTGCGCCCTGATAGCGCTCCAATGCATTGGGTAATGATGTAACCACTAGAGATTACAATTTTAACGATGCCTTGGTGAATAACCTTGGTAATTTTTAACGACACCTTGGGGATGGACCTTGGTGAAACGAAACGATTGTCAATATTAAATGTTGCAGCCACATCTTCAAGTTATGAAAAATGTTATTTTTATTATGATATGCCTCATGATTTCATTTTCATGCATTAAATTCCTTTTCATGACTTTATTGATGTATATCAAGTTCATATGTAAAATGTTTCACTTGTTTCCCTTGCTGGGCCTTCTGCTCACCCTTCCTTTTGATGTATGTCCCCAGGTTATGAGATGCAGTAATGAGCCTAGGGAGAACATGAGGAGAATCCTTTCAAGTGTTTAAGAAGAATGTTTTTTTTGTTTCATGTTTTATGTTCCTTGTTTCCAAGACACTAAACCTTAAAGATCCTCAGTTCCGTGTAATGGAATGAAAAGTTATGTTATAAAAAGACGGGATGCTATAGTTGGTATCAAAGGATGGTTTAGTTATTTGTGGAAATTAGGATATGAAAACTCTAGGAGGAACCCTATAGAAAAGTTTAATATAGAAAATCTTCCTGGTTTTTTGGTGAGTATTGAGTAAGGGGTTGCCAAGCAAATACATCCCTGTCTGGATACGAGCTGGTAGAGGTGGCTCTGGCACAGATGTACATAGGGGTAAAACTCGAAAACACCGCTTTGAGCTAGACTCGAACGGGAACTGGTACACAACAACGGGCCTTGTTGCACTCTTGGTTACGACACTCCCGGGGGATATGCTTTGGTAAATTCATAAGCTTGGTATGAACCATTGTTAAAGGAACAAAGATAAAATAAAATAAAGGTTCACATAAGAATATATGATCATTCGTAACCTAGATGGGAACCTAGGAGATCACAAGTTAGGGTATACCTTTCATATACAAGTTATCCTTATATGCTTTCAGTTCCTTTTCATGATTATTAGCTAAGTACTTAAGCCCCTAATTATGCTTCTCTCCTTAGTTAATGGTGGGAAATGGAAGAACATGTTCCGACAACCAATGTGATAGGAAATGCGACAATTTTCGTATTAATATGACAGGGATGATTAGGGGATTAAAATATGATTATTATTTTGGAAGACGTTCATTATTTTGGGAACCATATTTGATCGAGGTAAATAGATTACTATGGTATTTTCATTGAGGAGTAAGGTTGACTTATATTTTGAAGAATCGATGAATTTAAGGTGAACTTATAGTAATTTAGGTTACTTAAGGGAATGACTAACCTATCTTGGGTAAAATATGTTTAGGTTAGCTACTTTTTATAAGATGTTAGGAGTGGTTGATGTTGTCTGGAGATGAACAATGAAGTTGTTCTGGAAGACTATGTTATCAAATCCTTATTGTATTTGGGTTTCAATCTTAGTTTGGTTTGTTTTGAGGAATTTTAAGGACCGTTATTTATGGAATGGTCTATGATGAACTTTGGGTAGTACCATGGAACTTTGATGATTTAAAAGTAGTTTCCATTCCTATGGGATTCTTTCTTTTTGAAGAGTTGTTTTACCTTAACCTTTCTGTTTTTGGGATAATGTTTAAAGATAGAAGAAATAGATAGTTAATCTTTTGTAGATTATGTGATTCTATAGAAGATGATTCTTGTGCTTTTATGAGACCAAGTGTTTTTGAATTCTCATCATTTGGAGAAAAGATTAGTGTTGGTAGGGACTTGTTAAAGGATGAAACTCTACTTGAAGGTAGGTATATTTTCTTATGTTTTTGTTCTATGTAGTAAATGAAATCCTCAAAATTATGAAAAGAAACATAAAACAAAAATGTTGTTGGTTTACATTTCCTAGTAGGTAATCAAAGACCGTTTACACACATCATAAGTTTGGGATTTTCTCATGGTTAACATTCTCCTAATCATGTTCTCTATCACTCTCCCTCAGAACTTGACCCTTTGTTTTTTTCCTCCATGTCCATGTTTTCCTACATGGAACCCTGGTGTGGGTTAACTCGGGTGACCTTTGTACTTCCTTTTCTTTCTTTTAAAGTAATAGTTTTACTGACCCCTTTTCCGATGTGGGACTTTCAATGAAATTTCAAAACCCAATTTTTAAAAAAATTGCGAGGACGCAATTTCTTAAGGGGGGAAGATTGTAACGACCCGAAATTTTAAATAAATATTGTTTCCTAATTTTATGCGTTATTTTTATTACTCAACAAATGTTTTATTTGATAAACATGATTATAATTAGAATGAGACCATTGGTTTTGACTGTTATATGACCATCGGTCAATATGACCGCTATGAACAAAATGTTTTGATTATTGTCTCTATATATAAGTAATCTTGGTTGATTATTATAGAAAGAAGATTTGATGGCCTCACCTAGTAGTCATGGACCAATCGAAGCCCATCTAACAGAGCTTGGGAAGGAGGTAGCACCATTGGCCTTTGCTCTGGACCAAACCCAAGCCGAACTTCATCATGTGAAGCTAGAATGGAATCGCCTTCGCGAGAAGTTCAAACTGATAGAAATTACTACTCGGGCAATGTTGACCGAGCCGCCCCAAGATTCTATCACCCTAGCACACCTTACTCTTAGGTCCTATGCTGGTATTATAAGGGGCTATGTAACGAGACCGTAACTGCCTTGTGTAATCCTTGTTTTAAATAAAAATTGGGATTTCTGCTTATGATGAAGTTTATGAATTTTCAAATGACTGGATAAAAATAATATGCATATTTTTGATGAATTTTCAAAAGAATATTTTGAAAAAAAAATGTTTATGTAAACCTTAAATAACTTAAAATGTGTAATGATTTTCGAAAAATGGTCTTCTACAATTATGTTCAGTACGAAATTTGGAGTCTAATAAGATCAACTTGATTTTCGATGAATAGTAAATTATGAATAGTGATTTTATGATTAGGATTAGTAATATGACCAAATGGATTAGTAATCTCACTTAAAGAAAGTTTTAAAATAATCTAGGCACCTTGATTAAGTAATGTGATTCAATAAAATAGTTAAATAACGGTTTCATTAATTATTATTCAAGTATTAGTTTTTTCGGGTGAATAGTGTTTTTTAATTAAAAATTTAATTAAAAATAATTAGAAAATTATTTTTATAAAAATGACATTATTTTTGAACTCAGAGCATCGATATTATGTTATGGTAATTTTTGGGGTTTTTCTGAAAAAATGAATTTTCGATGAATAGTGTTTTTATTTAAAAATTAAATTAAAAATATTTAGAAAATTATTTTTATAAAATGGATTTCATTTTTTGAAATCAGAGCATTGATATTTGGTTAATATGAAATTTTGGGATTTTTCTGAGAAAGTTGAATTTTCAATGAATAGTAAAAATACAGTTTTAGGGTTTCGGTATGTTTAATGACATCATAACTGTGTCATGATGATGTCATGAGTTTTTTTAAGGGTTGGCCGGCCAAGGGTGATGAATTATTGTTTTGGGGGCCCCATGTGGCCTAACTCCATGATAAATGCCAAGGGAGAGCACATGGGTTTGAGAAAAGCACATGTGAGGTGTCCCTTGGTCATTAATGCCTTGTCCCCTCACTTTCCCTATAAATACCAAGCCCTCCTCTCATCCATTCAACTCCCCACTCATTCCCAACGAATTTCTGGTCTCATTACCTCCCAAGGAGTCCTCCCAAGGTGCCCCCAAGCCCTCAAGGTCCCAACCTTTGAGGTTTAAGAGTTACATTTTAAGGTAAGGGATCCGACCTCTCTCTTTCTTTTCAAGTAATCTCTTTTATGTCATTTCTTTTATACTCCATGTTCTTATGTTAGAGGATGTTATTTTATATTCATCCTACTGCCTAATTCATGTTCATATGATGAGAGACCCCCCTTGCTCTCATCAATTCGTTTTAAGAATGTTTAAGTGGCGCCGTTAGGCTGCCGAATTTTTAAGGGATTCTTTCACCTTCCTCGTTTTCAAGTTCTATTTTCATTGAAGTCTTTCATGTTCCTTTTTATTATGTTGGGGTATGATCTCTAAATTTATCATACTGGACTCTTATGTTCATATGATGAGAGACCCCATTTGATCTCTTCAATTCAGTATTTTGAAGTTTTAAGTGGCGTCGTTAGGCTGCCGAATTTTTAAGTGGTTCTTCACCCTTCTCGTTTTGAAGTTCTACTTTCATGTCAATTATTTCAAGTTCCTTTTTGTTATATTGGGGTATGATCTCTATATCTATCATACTGGACTCTTATGTTCATATGATGAGAGACCCCATTTGATCGCTTCAATTCAGTATTTTGAAGTTTTAAGTGGCGCCGTTAGGCTGCCGAATTTTTAAGTGGTTCTTCACCCTTCTCGTTTTGAAGTTCTACTTTCATGTCAATTATTTCAAGTTCCTTTTTGTTATATTGGGGTATGATATCTATATCTATCATACTGTACTCTTATGTTCATATGATGAGAGACCCCATTTGATCGCTTCAATTCAGTATTTTGAAGTTTTAAGTGGCGCCGTTAGGCTGCTGAATTTTTAAGTGGTTCTTCACCCTTCTCGTTTTGAAGTTCTACTTTCATGTCAATTATTTCAAGTTCCTTTTTGTTATATTGGGGTATGATCTCTATATCTATCATACTGGACTCTTATGTTCATATGATGAGAGACCCCATTTGATCGCTTCAATTCAGTATTTTGAAGTTTTAAGTGGCGCCGTTAGGCTGCCGAATTTTTAAGTGGTTCTTCACCCTTCTCGTTTTGAAGTTCTACTTTCATGTCAATTCTTTCAAGTTCCTTTTTGTTATGTTGGGGAATTATCTATATATACATCATACTGATCTCTTATTATCATATGATGAGGGACCCTATTTGATCTTGTCAAATCATTTTCTTTTGAAGTTAAGTGACGCCGTAAGGCTGCCGAATTTTCATAAGAGAAATCTAAACTTTTTTTTTCTTCCATGTTTTTCATTTCAAATGGTATGTCCCTAAAATTTCATTACCATGTCCATATGTCCTTATTATTCCTTCACCATACTGTTTTATGGATCATTTATGAGTGGGTGACCCATGTCCCCTCTCATTTGAATGTTTTCTAAAACCCCGAAACTTAGCCGTTATGCTGCAGAATTTTCCCCTCAAAATGCCTCTCTCTTTTCTCAAAAATTATTTTATGTTATAAAGTGAATACTCAAAGCTCTTATTTATACAAGGGTATTCACATATATATCAAAATGTTCCATTTTAAATTCTGGGATTTACATACATGAGACCCGCTTTCCCTTTCCGTGGGTTTAAAGTGACGTAAAGATCATGTCTTTAAAGCAGTTTTTAAAACGTTATGATTATGAAATGAAACCCATTTATTTTATGCTATGTGGGTTATTTATGAAATTTTTGATGATGATATATGTGGCTCACATGATAATAAAGGCAAATTTAAGGGTGTGCCTTGATAGCACTCCAATGCATTGGGCAATGATGTAACCACTAGAGATTACAATTTTAACGATGCCTTGGTGAATAACCTTGGTAATTTTTAACGACACCTTGGGGATGGACCTTGGTGAAACGAAACGATTGTCAATATTAAATGTTGCAGCCACATCTTCAAGTTATGAAAAATGTTATTTTTATTATGATATGCCTCATGATTTCATTTTCATGCATTAAATTCCTTTTCATGACTTTATTGATGTATATCAAGTTCATATGTAAAATGTTTCACTTGTTTCCCTTGCTGGGCCTTCTGCTCACCCTTCCTTTTGATGTATGTCCCCAGGTTATGAGATGCAGTAATGAGCCTAGGGTGAACATGAGGATAAGCCTTTCAAGTGTTTAAGAAGAATGTTTTTTTTTGTTTCATGTTATATGTTCCTTGTTTCCAAGACACTAAACCTTAAAGATCCTCAGTTCCGTGTAATGGAATGAAAAGTTATGTTATAAAAATACGGGATGCTATATTGTGCATTGTCTATCTTCCTCGTTTAATGTATAAGTTCATTCATGTAAATAAGATTTTTATTGTGTGTGATTGATGCATTCCTAAGAATTTATTTTCTATGTGTTGTTATGTATGTATTTATGATGAATCTAAATGAATATTCTGACTCCACCAATGTGAGGTGAGGTTCAATAAAATATGTAAATACATTTAGCGTGGTGGGCACTACAACATATGCGACATTCCACTATAGTATTTTACTTAAGGTCCCATTTAATATATTTAAATTAAATGAATAAACTAGTGATAAATTCCAATAATTATTATATTTATTTATTTATTTGTGAGTGGTTTTTTATTATTCCTTTTATGAGCATATATACATAATCAAATGTAGTAACAAACAAGTGTTTATTGATAGAATAAATTTTTGGGATAATTTTATTTATATTTAATGCAATCTCATGTTGTGTGTTTGATCACATAGTAAAAAAATATCTACTGAATGTTATTAAATTCATTGAGAAAAAAGTGAAAAACCTCATTGAAATATTATGTCTAAATGCCTTTGATCACTTAAATTTGAACAACACTAGTTCTATGAGGAAAACGTTATCCATATATGATGGTGATTCCTTATAGAGTAATGGGTTGAAATAAATAAATAGTATCTCAAATAATTACCCATATATATATATTCATCTTTAGAGGTAAAAATTTGAGTAAATTATTTTTATGAATTATAGAAACTGGTACATTTCTTAGCAGTCGAATGGGCTGTGAGTTAATGCGGTCGACTAGTCAAAATCGTACACTGAAGCTCTCTTAGTTGTGGGTTAGCCATATATTGGACAATGAATAGAGTTTTCATGGATCATTTATAGAATAATACTCTTGTGATTAAGTATTTAAAATCTAGTAGTGAGGGTGAATAGGGTAGAATAAAATATTTGGAGACATCAAATCATCTTATTAATTAGTAATGCCAAATTGGTTATCACATGAAAGTTAAAAATATTCCCAAATTTATTTTATAGTAAATGGAACATAATACCATTACTTCACTATCATTATTTTTTTGATTATTAACATTTATATAGCAAAACTAATTTCCACGAGTTGTTTCTGTGCTTGCCCAATGTATTATGAAAGGAATTAAAATCCAATTTTCCAGAGTTCCCACCACCTATTGAGCCACCTCTTGAATAATGGGAGTGAATGATAATTAAAAGAGACATGTTTATGATATTTTTTATTTTCACATGATAATTTTATCATTAATGTATATTTATGTGTGGAAACAACATTAGGAAATATATTATTTCACTTGCTGTCTCATCTCATAAATGCTTGTGAGGAGAATGTGAAGCAAGATATGAATTATATAATGATTACACTGAACATGTGTGAATTTAAAGATATATTATTATTTTTAAATATATACTTTTTCAATATCGTTATTTTCCAATTACTCTATTTTTATTTAGATTTATCATAAAAATGTTTTAAAGGAAAAAAATCAACACCTTTAGGGTAAGGTTCACTATATATATAAGAACTTATATAAAGAATAATCATTAGTTCTTATGGTGAACATATTGGAAGACAGAGAGAAAAGGCCAATGGGATGTGTGACGCCAAAGTCACATTCAAAATGTAATTCAATGATGTTTGATATATTATCATACATGAGGTTATTTTATTTTTGGTACATGAGATAAGTATATAGATGATTACATTCAATTGATTTAAGTATAATCAAGAAGAGGACTCCACTTAGTGTATATTCATTAATTATAAGTTATATTTCTGTTATATGTTTTGGGTTTTAGATAATGAACAAGTTTCACACATTTTTATCCTAATCAAAAGATGATATATAAATTTAAAAATGGAAATAATTAAGGTTAATTATTGATGCGGCTAATAATGGGGGATTCATAAGTCAACTGTGAGTAGTACACAACTTCTAATTGCAAAGATAAAGGTTCTTATTAAAAGTTGGTTAAGCATTATAAAAACATTTATGAGTTTATTCTCTTGGAAATATAGAGACATTATTCCATTTTAGAATGAATATTGTTTAGGGTGTATAATACTAAACAAATAATTAATTAATTATAGATTTTTTGGAAGAAATTTTTGAATATTAAATATAAAACTTGGATGTACCTTGTTTTTGTAATATTATACTTTTTCTGTTAAAAATAATTAGTTGATATAGATATACACTATATGGATTTAGATTATTTAGAGATAAATAACTTATGTATTATTAACCCATTTACTTTTTTAGCATTACAAAATGAAACCTTTATAAAAACAGGTGGGCCATAAAGCTTCATGGTTTTTATTCAAGATAGAGTTTGTTTACTATTCCAATGATAAGATAATGGTAAATATAAATTATAAAATAGATTTTAGTGTTTCAATTTTTATAAAAGTGAATTATAGAAAATTCTTGGTTATATTATGTGAATTTATTTGGGCCTATATATCGAAGAATATATTAACCTATTATTCACTAATCCGAAAAATATTTAGTGTATTTATTCCTAAACTATCATTTCCATATATATGTAAAACTATTAATGTTGGGAAATGGGATGTTATATTGAGTATTACATGTATACATTTATCATTAAAATATAATGTGTAGTAATTATTAATACACATTTCTTTATACACATTAGAGACATCATATAAATAAAACTAGAATAAATTATGAGACTTACCAAAAACCCCACCATCAAATTAATCTTGGAAAAATTATAACATATATATATGTTTGTGTGTGTGTGTTCTTCAAAAATTATACCCACAATATCTATTTTGATCTATATTTATATATTTAGATATCCATTTCATGGCCATTAGATATTGTAATAGATAACTATTTGAAGTGAATAGAATGTAATGATGACCTCTTAATGAATTTAATGTAAATGTAATTTTTACTTGGTATTAAATATTAACACGCTTGGTTTGATACAAATTTATTGTACTGGGGAACACATCTTAATCATATTGCATGGAAATTTACAATTATTTCATCATAGGTCAATATAGAAACATAATCTCAGGTGTTTTTAATTCTAGTATGAAATCTGAGGACCCCACGTGTTGAAATTAATCACGAAAACTAAATATAAAACTATCTCATTCTATTTGATTGCGCATTTAAAAACCACTCTAATCAATGAATGTTTCTACAATGTAATTAAAGAAAAATCCCCCTAGATCATTGAATAATTGGTACCCCACTAACCTCTATTAGTCACATGGAATAAAATCATTCTAAATGAATATTTTACGATATTTTTATTTATTCAATCCAAAATCAAATTTCAGAAACATTAACCCATTTATTGTCATTCAACTCTATGACAAAATCATTCTTGTTGTATTTTAAATAAACATTCAAATTATGTTGGTCTTGATAATCTGTTGGTATTCAATAGAAACATTACATGGATGTTACAGGAGTGATACCAATAAAGAAAGACTGTTTATACCAAGATTCTTTTCCTCAATCTGTTATATTTTTCTTTCTATCATAGCTAATTTCTATGATCATTAGTTTGGGAATGAAATTTCAAGGACACATTTCTATGAAATTTTCTATATAATACAACCAAAAATTTCTTGTCACACCATATAATTACAATAAAGGGGTTCAAGTTACTAAAATATAGTTTTGGATTGATGTAATAAAAAATATCACCAAATATTCATTTGAAATGACTTTTTTGTGTGTGTATATAAAAGGTTAGTTGGAGAACAAATAATTTCCATATAAAATATTTTGATGACACATATATAAAATCTATTGTTCTTATATCTATTCAGTACATGAATTAAATTTACACTCTATAGAAATAATTGAATTCTAAACCTATGTTTTAATGAATGATATCTATTATGGTATATCTAATGGGTTTCATAAACCAAGGTAGAGTACATATATGAACAAGGTATTAAATAATATACATTAGAATAATTCGTGATCTACTTTTTACCAATATCATATGAAATAAATATATCCTAGAGTGAGTGTATCATTAATTCATGATATACTTTTTACCAATATATCCTAGAGATAAAGGGACACCAGTTGAATAGGGAACAAACTTGTCTTCCTTTGTATATGTATGATCTAATATCATAGTTAGGATAAGGTAATTAATTAGATAATATCATTCAAATAATGGTATTCATATCAATAAATTCATAGTGCATTGAATTTTCAGAAAAAATGTGGAGAAGTATTCTAAAATACACAATGTTTTATCCCAGTTCATCGAATTGAACCTTGTAATGAAATGTTTATCATATTAGATATTTTCATAATCCAAATTATGATACTTTACAAGATTTCATGTTTTGATAGTGGCTGAAAGGGAATATACTTGGGGATATTATATCATATGGAGTGTTAATAATGGAGTTGATTTTGTAGATAGCAATGGATCCACACAGTGGTGATGTGGTAGGCCCAATAGCTAAATCCTTAACTCATTTGAAGCATGATCTTATCATGTGATTACTAACAATGATAGTTAGAATGTTATATCTAGTGAATGTGGGAGTTTTGTAAAAGTAGTTTCCCTCGACCAAAAATTAACATCATATTTCGACTTCCATATCATGTATATAGATAGTTAATCATGATGGATACTTACAATAATTATTTTTATATTTTAGTGTCCACCACTTACAAGGTAATTTCCATAGATTATTTATCATATCAAAAGGTTATAGTAGTTCCTAGGCTATAATGCCAACCTAAATATACAATGAAAATAATAAAAAATGCATATCCTATAGTCCAGAATCATAATGTTTATTGGACATAGATGATGTATTATTATCTTGTGATAGGGGCTCATAATCACTTTGACATATTCTCATGAAGTTCACACATAGTGATCAGGGTGTGATGAGATCATGAGGGATGACCGTCCAATTAGAGCACCACATTTTTTCGATGTCATTGGTTTCTCATATCTATGAACACATATAATGGTCTCCTAAATTGATATTGTTATCATGGATTATTATTTTATTATGTACTTGATGCAAGATGAAAACCATGACATTTATATTGTTTTTAGGTCACTTCAATTGGGTATACCATTATAGATATCACATTGATTGAATAATCAAGAAAGAATTTTTCACTTCTAAATGGATGAAATATCGTAGGCTTAAATGATTACAATGGTAGTACCGATACAAAATTCAGGGACTTGACAGAAGAAGGTAGGTCTAACCCATTATACAAATGAACAATAATTTTAGAAATGTTGATGCCACAAATTGCACAACCTTATTTATAAGATATCACAATATAAGAAAATTTTATTACGCGAAGTGTGTTCATTGGATGATTTTCCATTTCCTAAATTTTTCATCCCTCCATAGGGGAATTGATTAGTTTCTTGAATTCACTTATAGTCTATAAATAGTATTCACTACTACTGATATATGTTCCTATAGGGTCAAAAAAATAGTGTATTCAAAATTATAGGCTATTTTAATAAATATAAGTGTAGAACATTGTGGTTCTGCCAATGGGTCTGGGAGGTGGCCAAGATTGAAAGATAACCAAGAATAAATAAATTCATATTATTTTAGTTTATGATAATTGGTATTTAATTTATTAATTCATTTATTCACAATATTTTAAGTGAATACATGATAAAATATTTAATTAATGAATATATTTTAATAATAAATGTGCATTTATTATTTTTTGGAACTAAGGATCGATTTAATAACTATATTTTATCATTTAATATATTTATAATACTACTATTGATTGATAAAAATAAAAAATAACTATTTTTCAATTATTTTGAGATGGGACAAGAATTTGGATGATAACGATGCACTTTTCACCATCCTTGCCTATACTGAAGTGGTTTTCTTCCTAGGACCGGTCACTCGTTCTCTATGGGGGTTGGTCAGTTTACTTTTATTCCCACTTCCTGAAGGCATGTTCCCTATACCACGATGATTAGTTATGATGTCTTCTTGATATAAATGGGATTTGTTATTTTTATTCCTTATTCCATGGAATCCTCCTTGGATCTCATTTTCTAGTATGGGTCCCCCTAATAGAATAAACTAACGATCATGATGCTAATTCCTAAAACCATATCAAGGTGTATTCCTATTAATTACACTACATATGTCATGAAAGGTATCCACTTGTGTTCAGAGATGATGGTGACATTGGAAACATGTAGATATCTATGGACGTTGGGGTATTGGGAAACTATATGGTATTCATATTTCAAATTCTATGTCATATCATGTATGAGTTATCTCATGTGAGAGACCCAAGGAATACCATGTCAGTTATAGGTTAATTATCACTAGAGGCATAAGGAATCAGAGTCTCATGACCTGAATCTTCTCAAAATTTTAAAATAAGATGGTTATTATGATACTTTAAGGGGGTTAACACATTTAAGGTCTTTTGGGGGAATGAATATTGATTTAATGACTTTTCAAGATAGGTTTTTCATAGGTTTAACATCTTTTTGGGACATGTTGGGAACTTGTTTAATGTATTATAGGGATATGTTGGTCAAAAATTGAGTTTTTATGATAGGTATTTGATCACGCTATTTAGTTTCTACCTTCAAGGAGGAGGACATGCAGATTTAATGGTGGTGTTGGGGAATCGATATTGAACCTAAGAGAGGTATCCCATGTTTATTTTTATGGGAACTTATAGGAATCATGTTTAACCTATTAAAATATAGGTATCAAAACCCACATAGTTTTTTTTCATAATTTAAGGTCGTGTGATGGGAAAGGTCCATGTTGTTTATCATCATTCGGAAAGGATGAATGCATCATTAAATGAGAAACAACAAGTGATATAGTGTTTTTTATGCAAAGAGGATGCATGTTTCAGATGTCTCATCATATGATGGTGGATGAGGCATGATCCTATTATGGTCATTTAGGGGGCATCCTATTTTCCTCACAATGGGTAAGAGGTTTTGTTTCATCCCATACCAATCACGCATGGAGTGGCATGTGTTCACCACACAAGAATGTTTTTAGTTTAACATTGTTGTGTAAGGATTTATTCATGCCGTTTAATGGTATATGATTACAATGTAAGGATATACAGTTTTATGTCATGTAGCTCAAACATAGCGAGGGACTATTCCCATGCAGACCAATTCCAAGTGGGAGAGGACGAGATAACACTATACCTCTCTATAATGAAAGGTGAAAAGTTTCCCATTATGATTCCTTCATCAAGGAGTATGTTTCTACTACACAATCATCCTGAGGTGGAACATAGTGTAAAATAATATGGTGAAGTTGAAAAATGGGGATCCAGAAATTAGGTTACCTATGATAAAGAGTAAGAGACATTATAACTAATTGGTACATTCATGATGCCAAGAGGATAGACTAGATGGTTGATGATACTAGTAATGAAAAAATTGTGGAATATATAAAGTGGGTTTATATTGGTATAGGGTCACTATGTTATCAACATTCATGAATGTGTGATAGCTACAAAAGGAATCAGGTAGGGACCTTCTAGTTTTGTTTCATGTAGGTAATGATTTTCATGCATGTTGAGGGTTTTATTAAGTTAATAACTTTATGAGACAAGGTGCCCCTTCCCTGGGATAAAATCATGGATCACGTGGAGTGGGTTTTTAGAAGGACAAATACCTTACATGAAACCATGTTTATTGACGGTTTTTCCATGTTCAGAATTTTCATATACCATTACGAAGGTCATATATAACATGTTCTTTGAGTTTTAAAAACTCAGGGGTGTTTTTTCCTGGAATATGGCTACCTGTTGGGATGATTTTCCTGTTATTATAAATAAATTTGATGTTTCTAAATTTAGATATTCTAATCAATGTCCAAATTTATCATACCATTAAATGTAGGAAGAGTGGAGTAATTTATAAGTTCTGAAAAGGCAGGATGATTCATTTTGTGAAATTCAGCAACTATATGTATGTTTCATGAATGTATAATATATGGTATCAACCATTTAGCATAGACATATATTGCATAATTGTTACTATTTTTTAAATGAGTTATCCTTAACAGTGGTTAAACGAAAATTGAATATCCCTTCCTAGTTGTGAAGTTTTTTAATTTCATGATCCCATTCAATTTTCTGTATTTCAAGACATGATTTTCCATAGCATCTCAATGCATTACTCAACATATTCTGAAATGAGTGTTTTTGGTGTTAAAAAAATAACCCATATAAGGGGAGTTGGCATGTGAGAGGAGGGTGCTATTCTATAGTGAGATCAGAAAAAAACCATTTGGTCCTCCAATTCATGAAACTCAGTGCTACCATAGACTTATAAATAAGAGGTGATCTCTATAGTGGACTTTGAAATTTTCACGTAATAATGGGTATACCACTCATTTTATGAAACTCAGGACCTTCATGAGCATTCTGTGATTTTAATCCTCAGTGACCATGAACCATTGTCACTTCCATGAATTATGTTTCTACCAATAGGCAATGTTTTCAAACTAGACCTTTAAGAACTTAAATTTCCCAAACTAGATCTCGAAATGTTTCAAAATCCCAAATGTGGTAGTTGGAGGTGATAAAGATGATACTAGAAAATGAAAGGATATGTATGAGAGAATAATTATTTGAGATAGATTATACAACTTATTTGGATATGACACCCTTACTGAATTAAAGATTAAGTCACATCATGAATATCAACATAGAAAGTGATTATTTCTATATGAGTTTGGACTTATGGATGATGTGTTCATCCCAAATTCTAAATGATACATGCCTTCTTATTGGTTCAAATGTTCCATGGAGTTGTACAAATAGAACAAGACTTCATCCAGTCACTATGTGAAGGACCATGCCTCAATCATAGTGAATTCTATATTGAAACCTTTGTCAACCATCAAGGGTGAGGCACTTGTTTGAAGTGTTTTACCCCTCCCAATATGAGTTTATTTTCCTGGTGGGTTTGGTGAAGTGTCTTCAAGGAAAGATAAAATAGTGGGATCAATGATAGGGTAAAAATTTCATTGGTGATCGGGGCTAAGAATACTAGGTATTCTAGTCCTGTGATTAGTTTGAGGCTTAGATGAAGAGTGTTGAATAGTATGTAGTACCGTGCACTTCACAATTTCACATCTATTTCCACTTGGATATCATGCATAAATTACGATGAAGGAGGTTAATAGGGACCAATACTTTTCTACTACACCATGTGAAGGTCACCATCATCCTATGATATCTTCATCAGATTTCTAGTATCCCTTTTTAGGGGGGAATCTAGGATGCGTTCTTCACTACATAGGATATATGGGATAGATAGGAACAAGTGATAGTGGCAATGAGGTTTCTGCTACACCTAGTTCAAGGGTAGTATGGGTTACATATATGGATAAATGTAAACCCTTCAATTAGTGATTCACCTAATTTTTTGAATCCCATGTATTTTTTTTAGGGAGGCCCCAACAATTTCTGAATCCATCATAGTGAGCGAAGGACCACTTGTACTATAGGATTTTGGAGGATATCCAGTGGCACTTATGGGGGTATAGTTTGAATCATGTCTCTCTCATGGTCTTATTGGTACTTTGTATCATGGAACACATTAGTGGATGAATGTTACTATTCCAAATTATTAAAATGAGGGTGAGAATAAACACATTTATTATATAATAAGTGATAGATATATTGTATCACATAATTATGGTAGTGTTGGTGCTGGTCAAATTTTATAAGGTATTATAATGAAACTTCCAGAGGAAGACTGATCATCATTTTTTCAGAACCATCCATTTCTTCTAGAGTTGGGTCACCACATACATGGGAGGGTATGAATACCCAAATCTGATGTACCCTCATAGCTTAAACATTCATGCATCGATGTTGAACATTGTTGAGAGTCATACTCTATAGTTTCTACATTCTTGTGACTCGTGAGGGTTGGGTTGCTGGATAATTTCATGTTCTGTTAATCCCCATAATAATGGGGATAGTTTCAGATTATAGAATGATATCTATAGTGTGGAGACCATACCTATTTTTTTTATAGGTGTAGTATTGGTAGTAAACACTGATTGCAAGGTTGCTTCCAAATCGTAGGCCTTGTACTACATTTTTTATAACCCCAATAAGTCCATAATATGACCCAAGGGTCTAAACTAAAGTGAAATTAGAATTCTACCCTTCATTTCTGTGTAATATATCACATATGTTTTTGTGAGAGGATTATAGGGGAGAAAATAATCTGTGACCATCTAATGACCCTTACGTACTCTTCCAGAGGTATGCACACACGTAGGAGAGCACATGCCCTGATGATATGTTAATTCACCATGTTTTTTAGGAAGACATCAAATAGGAATCCATCCCCCCACCCCCACCCCCTTCAGGATGGGCCATGTTGTAGAAAGGGTAGAAACCCGAGGAGGAAGAGCCAACCAAATTAGAAGAGTGACTATTGTGGCTCTAGAGGGGGGCACACTGGAAGGCCTAAGGCTCCCATATATGTGACCCTTCATGGATGGTGGGCCCTTTGGGGCTATCCCATGGGTATATGCTATGGATACAAGGAGGAATATATTTATTGAATATATCCGTAATGATTTTTTATTCCCAATGTTTTGTAGGATCTGGGAGATTCTTTAGTATATCAACATTGTTCATGAAATATGGCTGAATATTCTAGCTGAGGGGATCCAGCTTCATAGTTTGGGACATTCCAATGTAGGATTATAGGATCCCCAATATGAGGTGGTGAAATACCAAAATTATAAGTGGTGATCCTATACCATGGTGAAACACACCCCATGATGGATAGGGTAATTATATTCTTGGATATTCTATCCCTTCCAGACCTCCATATGGGTCATGTGACAATGGGTATGTCTGACCATGATGGGTCAGATGAGGAGGAATAATATTGGAGTTATTCCATTTTGGGATACCCTAGGGGAATAAATTTAACTATCAATGAGTCAAACATGTAATTTTCATGGGAAAAGTTCACCTAGTATCCATTTTTAAATCATTATATACCCTCTTCTAAGATGTGAAATAGTCTAAAACCACAAAAGAGGAATAGATTCGTGATTAATCTATAATGTATAGTGGGAAGGACCTAAACCTTGAAGGGGTGGGTAAAGCCTCTTCTCCTAATATTGTGGTCTTGGAACCCATCCTTATGTTATCCAAGAATTTTCTATGATCTATGTGATAGATCAAACTCCCAAAACACCAATTAGTAATTACTAATCCCCCACCCTTCCCTATTATGTTTCAGGATTTACATTTTGATATTTGTTGATTAATTAATTATTTATTTTAAACAATGGAAATGCATCAATTTTAAAAGTATCTTCTTCTGGGTGGGGCATCGGGCACCACATATGTTTCATCACATATAGGCCTCTTGGTCAACATCACAAAAAATTTGACAAGTATTTATGTTGTATGTTTGTATTTCCATATTTTCCATTTTTTCACTGTTTATATCATCTTGAAAATAACTAACCATGTATTTCAAAGGATGTGGATTCCATACTAGTGATTCAGTCAACGAATATAGTTCTAGAGTATGAATATTCCACATATAGAGTATAATTAGAGTAGGTGGATCCCACAACCTTGTCCATGATAACCATATCTATGAACATAATGGAGATTATAGAGTTTATTACGGTAGTTGAACATTACTCTAAGGTGAAAAAGGGGATTTATGAGGGGGTTGTGACAGTACAACCTACCCTTGAGGCACCATAAGAGTTTGGTGAGGTTTTCACCACTAACAGTGATTCATTCAGGGATGAAATACATATAGATATTAATCCCAGTCCATATAACAGGACACCTGATGATGAACATGTGGATGATGTCCTCACAACCTTTACAGAATATGAGTCTAAACCTCCTAAAGATATTTACAACATAGGTTATAAAATATATAAGGAATATTTTGTTCATATGTTCAATGTCATGGAGTAGAATTCAGAACATAAACACCCACACATAGCGTTCAAATTTGATTATTCACCTGGGGCCCCTCTATCAACGGAATGTGAGCCTAGAGACTAGTGAGGTAGAATACCATGTCTATCATGATGTAGTTAAGACTTTCTCATAACATGGGTACATGAAGAATGGTTAGAACTAAATGTCAGTTGGTATAAGGACATGTCTGAGGACATGAGTGTGGTTTGAGTGGGGACAAAATATCTTGCCTTATCGGAGGGGTAGATATAATAGTTTGAGGTTTTTACCAATACAAGAGGAGAGATGATTATCTGGATAATGTAATAGCGAGTAATGGCTATAACTGAACACGAAGATGAAACATCCTTGGAAGAGGAGTGTAGGGAAGAGTAAGGTTGGTGCAAATCTATGCGGATGAGGTTCACCCTCTATTCTATAAGAATATAGTAGAGATTTCTAGTAATAAGTAAGACTTAAGATCGTCCCTTTAGTGGTTGGATGACCAGGAAAATTATGTTATTGAATCCAAGACATAGGATGATTTTCCACTTTACATATCTTGTAATAAAGTTGGGGCCCTAATATATAGATAAACCTTCACACTATGGACTTCAGAACAACTTTTTTCATTTTCCTGCAAGCATAAAACACCCTTTTATGTATATCAATCATAAGATCATGATAATCAACTATAAACCCCTATTCCCACATATGTTATTCTCATTACGGGAAAAAAGATATTAATAGAATATCACTAACACGGTATTAGAGTTCTAAGAAGGGTGGGGTTGGAATAATTCATTAATCATTGATGGGTCGTGAATAGTAAATATATTATTGGGGAGGGGAGATACACACATCTAACTTTTATTCCTAAGTTATGAAAGTGAATGAGCAGGGTAATTCATTGGGAATTGGATTCTACCAAAAAAATGGGGGAGATTGAAGAAATGAATTGAGAAATCCAAGACATGGAGCATAAGGAGAAGTGACAGGCCGATAGGGAGTGACTACTGAACATGTTTGAAATAATGATTACATTATCATACTATAAATGGTGGGAAATTCTAAGGGGTGTTGACAGATAACCTTGTTCAAAACATGGGACCGGTCAAATTTTCATCCAAAGTCCTTTATAGAATATACTAGAGATTGGTGGTGAGCCATTTTTGTCATGAAACATCATCATTATGGGGATTGTTCAAACTTGGAACTTAGTGGGGATCCAAATCAAGGATGATGAAAAGTGTGGGGGTGTAGTTGAGGGAATGTTAAAATAGATTTCAACACTCAAGGAATTTTGACATAATCATTCTTAGAGCATCAAGTTGTTGTATCAGTTAGAGATAGATCTAGAATTACCGTCCATGGGGAATGTTGCCTCAGTTTCCAATCAGTGTCCAAGTAACTTCGGTGGTGTAGTTGGTGACCAACACAAAAAGGTTAAGAGTTCATCTCAAGTGAGGAGAAAAAATAATTCATAGAATTACATAATGTAATGGGGATGGAAGGCGTTTAGTTTAACATATTGAAACAAGAAAATTGAAGACATATTTTAACACCATATGGTGAAGACATTTGACTGATATAGTTAAAATTCAAAACACTTTTTCTAGGGGTTTTTTGTAGGTTAGAAACATATGGTCATAAAATATTTTTTATAGTTTAGTATTGATCTATAATATGTCTGAATCAACATAAATAAAAACCCATCCCTTTGAGGTAGTGGGATACCATAAAATGGAACACCAAGATTGGTACCTGAAGGAGGACCGTGTGATGTAGGGGTAGTTAATATCTAGAACAGAATTTTTCATGAACTATTGGGACTAATATATGTGACCAATATCTTTATGAGGCTTGGAGATGAGTCCCACCATCATTGATCCTCTTCCAATCACACCCTCATTTTTTCCCATGTCACAAGGGCTACGTGAAGGGTTAAAGTACAAATTATTCTCATTCTCCCATGTACATTTTCAACATGGTATAAAAATGATCCTTTTCCTTGTATGGTTTAACGCCATGACGGTTAGAATAGATAGGTAAATATATTAGGGAATATGTACATGTGAATTTATATACATTTCAACCATGATGTTTTGATCATGGATCCTATTTATGGTTATAGAGTTCAAAACATTTAGAAACGATTGTGTGGTATGGGTAAATTATAAGCTTGACATGAATAGAGGGATAAAGATATCCAATAAAACAAAATTTTTCATATTTCTTAAGGTCATACTGCATTTTCCATGACTGATATATTTTTAAGGTTATAGATATCAGACCCAATAGTGGAATTCTAAAGGGATTCCTATGGTGTTAGGTAGTTTAAGATTTGATGTTAAATGAGTTCAAGAAGGCCATGTTCCCAAAAAATGACCCTGGAGTATGTTACACATATTTTAAGTTCATGATTATTGGACTAAGGGTTACAATAGTTCATGGTATTGTAACATGGACCTTGGGATATAGTGAGACATTGTTTTTTTTAGTCACTACCAAACTTATCACGGATAGTGGATCAGGGGGTCGAATGATTGTAAACATGGACTCACATGATGGGGTTATATGTGTCTAGGTCTGAGATAGAGTTTAACGCCCCAACCCTAGTTACACAGAGTTGGTGCATTATTACATAACATTGGAATTATCACAATAGATCAATCCACATAAGAAAGATTAGTTTATTATCTTTGGAAGTACTATATACATACATAAGTTTTACATTTACAATATATAGTGAAAAAGTAAAATTATATCTCTACTGGACACAATCATATTCCTTATCCTATCCCTACATGTTATTAATAATATTCATCTTTTCATACTAGGATAAATTAAAACATAAGAAATAAGTGACGCCAGATGCTCAGTAAGGATAAAAACATAGAGGAAACAATCATAAATAAGAACAAAAAATTAATCAAATTTATAAGAATAAAACAAAAGCATTTTAAATATAAACTTTAGAAAAATATAGCAAGGGTAAATCAAATAATTAAATCCACTTACTCACATGGATATTCTACATGTTGAATAATCACATGTAATATCAATAGCTAATCTCATAATTATGGAATACATAATGTCAAACATCATAACCACAGATTCAAGGCCTTGTTCTAAGACTACAAATAAAAATATTTTTGAGGACTTGGGCCAAGATAGTAGTTTGTCTCATGAGACCTATAGATGGATCTAGGGGATATAGAGGGCCCCTCCCATCACATACTATATAAAATTCATTTATCATATGAAAATGGTGAAAAATAATGTAAACATTCATATTTAACTAACATATTAAATGTTAATGCTTTAACCATAAATCGTGAATGACATAAAAATAGCACAAAATAGTCAAATATATCAGAAAACTATCAATACAATATGGAATATTGTACCCTAATAAATCAACTTCAATTAAACAAATAATCCAATGACATATGATTATGTAGATGAAACCGATACAAAAAAAATTCAGAGAAATGTATCTTTCTACTTTGAAATCATTTAAATGTCACATAATTATAACAGAAAACATTTAATTTGGAAATATTCATATAAACTTGTAAAGGAAAATTTTGATGGTGTTATAATGGTGGAAAATCTCCGCACCCTCCGTATAAGTTAAAAAAAATTCCTTCATTATTTTTTTTCGAAATGGTCAAAAATTATGTTGTTTGGAAAAAGAAGGAACGATTACTTTGAAGAAATTTTATAAAAATTCAGAAAATGTAGAAATGGCTTTAACCCAATGTATAGGAAATTTTTAAAATGTTTTGAAATGAATTTCTGTGAAACACTAATCTAGATGATAAATATGTCCTAGTAGATACTTATGTATAAACAACCTCAGATAATTAAGATATTGTAAAATTCAAAATTACCTTTTACTTTTCCTTAGTAGAGGGTACATTAGCCTCTTCTATAATGGTTAAATAATTTTTATTAAATCATAAAATAATCGAATACATTAATATGATATCATATAAGAACCTATAATATTGCTTTCTTGACAATATTTTAGTATTACCTTTGTTACTAGTGTTACCTGATTCATATTCCTTTATGTTTTGTTACGTAATTCATATTTGTTATTGATGGGATGTATTTGAATCATATAAAAAATGATATTAAGTTCTTAAATATTTTTTTTCATAAAATTTAAATTATTCTTGAATGGTTACGATGGGGAATGAAATTTCATCGCGTCGTGGAGATGGTAATCTTTACGTACGCACAAGCGACAATATAATTATATTGATGGTGAAATAGAATGTAATTGGATTGTATATTATATATAATTAATAATTAAAATGTTTTATTTATTATTTAAATCAATTATACAAATTATTATACCAATCGAAATAACTAAGTGTTGAATAACAATCTACACCACGAGGTGGATATGGTAAGCCATACAAACGCACGTATAGTGACTTTCGAATTTATAAAATGGGTAGAATAATGAATATGGTTGTACCATAATTAGAATAATATCTCATAACATATACGGTATTGGAGATATTATTTTATAATGTAAAAAAAAAGAGGAAGTGGAATAAGAAAATAACATTGAAATAGGTGATGAAATATTTACATCTTCTTTAGGTGCTTCCATTTGATTTGAAAAAAAGGGGCTCAATAGGATGGATTTATGATCAATGTATGTCCTCTAGGATAATTTAAGGGTATTTTGGAGGAGCTCTGGGTAGGGGTTTCTAAGGAAAATGGATTTGGATGTGTGAATTTTAGAGAAGGGGAAGTAACCTTTTATAAGAGAGTTGAGGGTCATGTTAGAGAAATATAGAAATATTAATTAATTATAAAATCATTTTTGGTTTCTAATATCTCCAAATGGATTTATTTCTAGGATAAGGTAGTTATGGGTGGATGTACTCACAACCAATTGGTTTTAGAGAACTTGATGTCACTATATTAACCATATCTTTTAGATTCAACTCTTTGTAATATAGTTTAACTATTACCATGTCTTCAGGTTTTTTATACTACATGGTTAACATAATTACTATAAAATGAAAAAATAACCTCAAGTGGTTCTATAATGTAATATATAACATTATTTGAGTCATTTTTTAGAATCCTATATTTTTAGGAATCATATAGCATTTAATGAAATAGTATGTTTTTTAAAAACTCATTTATGTCGATTTTGATACTATTTAGCATTTGTTTTTTGTGAAAGTCATAAAAACAAGATTACTTAGAAAAATATACATTTAATCAACCCAAAAATTTCATATTCACCTAAAAATTCATGTATTTCATAAAAAGTTTCAATTTACATTTCTTTTAATATTTATAATATCTATTATTTTAATCATTCATTAATATGGTAATTATTGCATCGTCATTGTGTCATAAATATTTTTAATTAAATAATGCAGAAATATTATAAAAAAACCATAATGTAGGAAATAGTTTTATATTTCTAATGAATATTTATAGTCTAATTTAACTTATGTATTACTCTATATTAAAAAATGTTTCCCTTTTAAAATTTGAATTTAACACTTTTAACTCTTCTTTAAATAAAATATAATAAATTTACTAATTTAATCCAAGTGGATAAAAAAGGATCATACATTTTTACTAAGGTTTATTTTGGTTGAAATAAACATATCCAATAGAATTAGGACATGTTTTGGAGTAATTAAATTAATATTTTTTTCCTTTAATTACCTTATTTTCTTTTAATTGGGGTAAATAAAATTCAAAAGTAACTATTCAAGAATTATTTTCACCATATTGAACCACATTTTAGTTATTGATGAAAACTTTGTATGTTAGATTTTTGATATTCAATTGACATAACCGATAAAATTATGTTATATGTGAATTTGAAAATGTGCCTAGAAGGTGGGTAAAAGAAGACAAAAAGTTTGATAAAATTTTATATTTATAATATTATTATAAAATGACTCCACTGAATAAAATTATACAAATATAAGTATTATATTTATTTTTTTACATTAAAAGAAATTTAAATAAAAAAATAATTATTTAAATAAATAGTTGGGTTTAAATAATAATGTAGTGTTTTCATTATCCATAAAAAATTGAATGTTTTCAGAAAAATTCGAAAAACTCACCCTAAGACAAATTTGATTTTCCGAATCCAAAAATTTAGTCCATTACGAAAAATAAAATTTATAAAATTTTAAAAAGTGGGTATTACTCTTCATAACTACTTTTTAAATTGTATGTTTGATTGGTTCGGGTGTGCTAGAACTCGGAGCTGTGTACAACACAAGCTATTGTATTAGTCAAAGAGAAGCATACAATGGAAGCTTGTGGAGTTACATTATTCCCTATGTCAAATAATTTCTTCCTCAAAATTTCTAGAATATTCCTGCATCAAATGATTTAGGTGGTTCTTCATCATAAGTTCCTCAGGTTCCAACATTGCCTCTTCTATTTTTTGGTTTTCCAAAGAACATTTACTAGATGAGTCATATGGTTTTTCAACACGTGTTCTCTGGTATCATGAATCATGATAGGATTTTCAAAATAAGATAGGTCTAGTTCCAGTTCTATTTCTTCATAAGTGAGTACATGTGTTTGGTCCAGTATGTATTTTCTTAACAGTGATATATGGAACACATCATGAACTTTGGAGAGACTTGGTGGAATTGCCAAACGGTAATCTAAAACTCCAATTTGTTATAGAATTTCGAAAGGTCTGATGTATGTGGGACATAGTTTACCCTTATTAATGAATCATATAACACCCTTCCATAGAGATAGATTTTAGAAAACATGATCTCATACTTGAAATTATAAATACATCCTTCTGTTATCAGCATGGATTTTTTTTCCTACAGTGAGATTCTTTGTTATGGGGTTGGATAATCTTCAACTTTTCAATTCTTTCCTCAACATGTTTTGGGCATGCAAGTTTTCTTTCACCAACATTATCCCAACAAGTTGGTGTGTGACATCTCTTTCCATATAAAGCTTCATATGGTGACATCTGAATACTTGAATGGAACCCATTGATATAGGAAAATTCTACCATATGTAAATAATGATCCCACATACCTTGAATTCCAGGTGAGAATGATATCAACATGCCTTATATGGTTTGAATAGTCCGTTCTGATTGTCCATCAGTTTGAGGGTGGTAGGCAGTGCTCAACCAAAGTTCAGTATATATGGATTTCTGAAGTCTTTTCCAGAATCTTCTGGTAAAAAAGGTTTCATGATCAAAATAATATATAGGGGTACACCATGAATTCTTACAAAATCATTAATATATAGACTTTCTAAATGATTAAGTGGAATATCTTATCTTATATAATGAAAATGTGATGATTTGTTATGATGATAAACAATGACCCATATTGCATCATTCCTTGTAGGAGTCTTTTGTAGCCGCATGACAAAATCTACCGCAATATCATCCCATTTCCACTTAGGTATGGTAAAAGGATGCATTAATCCACTATAATTCTATTTTTTGACCTTCACTTGTTGAAAAACCATACATCATGACACATAATCACCAATATATATATCTTCATGTTGTCCCACCAAAAATGATCTTTCAAATATCTATACATATTACTACTAACAGGGTGTATAGATAAATTTGAGCTATGAGAATCATCAATCAATTCCTTTTTTAGATCATTTTTTTCAGGAATACAATGCCTCTTCCCAAATTTCAGAACTCCATGATCATTTCTTCTCAAATATTCTTCCACCTTATTTTCATTTCCTGGGTGGTAGTGTTTTGTTCAATCATAATCCTAGAGTAGTTCGAGCAATAAAATTGTATTCATGTTGAGTTCTTTCTGTGAGAAAATATACTTCAAACTCTTTTGATCAATATATATCTCACATTTGTATCCATAAATATAGAGCCTACAATATTCATAGGAAATATTACAGTTGTTAACTCAATATCATGAGTTTCATAGTGTTTTTTATGAATCTTTACCTTCCATGATTCATAGGAAAAAACTCTATCATCTTTCATAAGGATATAACAAATTCCTTTCTTCAAAGAATCATTATTAATAAAGAAACCGTAATTCCATGATGGTTTAGTCATAATATAATCAATTACTAATCTTCTATTAAATTATTCATGACATTATACACACCCTTTTTTCCAAAAAAAAATTAACCCCTTTACATGTGATCTTGGTTAATGGGTTATCCAATCTGGAAAAATTTTGGATGAGATGTCGATAATGACATGTTATACCAATAAAATTGTACACCTAAGTTATACTCATTTAAGGTGGCCATTCTTGGATTGAACTTTTCATTTAAGGATCAATAGAGATTCCATCCTTAGAGACAATATGGCCAAGAAATGGACTCTCTGGAAGCCTGAATTCACACTTTCTAAACATCCCATATAATTCATTTCTTCAAAAAGTTTTCAGAATAGTGTGCAAGTGATTTTGTGGACATTCATAGATTTTTTAGTATAACAATATATCATCAATAAATACCACTAAAAATTCATCAAGGTATTCCTTGATAACTCTATTTATTAGATACAGGAAAATAAATGGTTCATTAGTTTGTCCAAAAGGAATTACTGTAATCTCTTAATGCCCAGACCCGATTTAAAATGTTGTCTTTGGAATGTCTTCCTTCATCATGCACAACTGATGGTATCCATAACGAAGGACAATATTAGAAAAATATTGATCTCTATGAATTTGATCAAATAAATCATCAATGATATGTAGGAGATAGATGTTCTTTATTGTTATAGCATTCATCTCCCAATAGTGAACATACAACCTAATAGATCCATCTTTCTTTATGACAAAAATAGAGGGGCTCCCCGTAGAGAAACACTAGGGAGAATAAATCCTTTATTACTCAATTATTCTATTTGATTATGTAAATATAATAATTCCACAATGTCTATTCTATAATTGGTCTTTGATATGGCCCTTGAAAGATTAATTAGGCTAATGAGAAACTCAATTTCTCATTATAGAGGATTTCCAAGTAAATCCTACGGAAACACATCATCAAATTCTTGGACAATAGGTACATACTCTATTTGAACATTCCTTTCCTCACCCATAGTTATTTCACTCCCTTACTCCCCAATAATTAAATTTAGTAGAGCTACTATGGGTTTATGTAGATGAGAATCAGTTGGTGATGATTCTTCTTTAAAGATAAGGTATTTCTTATCATCATCAAAAAATGTAATCTTCTTCTTATTACAAGAATGTTTCTCACCATGGTTTGAAAGACAATCCATACCAAGGATTATATCATATTCAATCAATGGTATGACAATAAGATCAGAAAATAAAGAACATATATATGCCATAATGGTAACTAATAGACAAATCATTTTTTCAATGATACTTCCCTTAGGAGTTTTGACTAACAACTCCCTTGTTTATTTAAATTAGAACTATCTGATTTTCTTGGAAAACAGGGAAGATATTAAAGAATGAAATGATCTAGAATCAAATAAAACATTGGATAATTTTGAGGAACAATTAAAGTACCTACCAAAACATCATTCTGAGCTTCATCCTTAGCAGTTGTGATCACATAAGCTAGTCCTTTCTCCCTTACCCTTTTCATTAGTATGTTTCCTTGACGCATACGACATTCATTTTCCTAATTATACCATTCCATTACAATTGTAGCATTGAACATCAACAACCTATTTATTTCCCTTCCAATCATGAGTTTCACGGCCTTTTTCCCCACACTTATAAAAAACTCCCACATCTATTATGAATGTAACAATGTGTTTCTTCCCAAAAATAATGTAATATTGAAATTAAACTTTTCCCTTCTTCCCCTTATTTCCTTTTCTAGGGTGTTCAGGAGATCTCTTCTTCTCTTACTTCACAATGAAGTCAAAAGACATTGAGAATTTCTTTTCTGTCTTGATATCAATTGAGACAATACCTTCATACTATGGCAAGGACATTGAGACTAATGATTGACAGAGAAATGATTTTAACCTATCATAGAATCTATAAATATTAATTCTTGGGTTACATATATGATCTGCATCATGCCTTGCTAACCTTGTAAAGTTCACCGCATTCTTTGCAACATTCTCATCTTCATTTTTCCTTAGACCCATAAATTCCATTTCCATATCTTCTTGATGTTCACGATGAGATTATTTTTCTATTAAAATCTCTTTAAACTCTCTCCATTCCATATTTTTATTCTAAATAAGTCAGAGTATATAATTACGTATAAAAACCTTGAATAATGAAGAGACTATAAAATTAACCATTTCAATGTACACATCCTTAGTCAAGGTTTTTATAACCTCATATATAATGGTTAAATCATTGTTATTAAATTATAAAATAACCACATACATAAATATTATATCATATAAGATCCTCTATTATTTCATTGTTAAAAATATTTTAGTTTTATCATTGTTTTGGGTGTTAACTGGTTCGTTTTCCTTTATGTTTAGTTATTTAATTCATTTTTGTTATGGATAGAATGTATTTAACTCATATGCATAACGATATTAAGTTATTAAACATTATTTTTTAATCATTAAATAATAATAATTATTGAATGGTTACGATGGGGAATGAAATCTCACGACGTCGTGAAGACGGTAAGCCGTACGTACGCACGAGTGACAATATCATTTTATTGATGGTGAAATCGTATGAAATTTTATGGTATGTTATACATATAATAACATTAACATGATATATTTATTATTTAGATCAATTATATGCATTATTATACCCATCTGAATAATGAAGTGTTGAATTACAAATTACACCACGATGTGGAGACGGTAAGTCGTACGTACACACATATGGTGACTTTGTCATTCATATGATGGATAGAATAATGAATATGGTTATAAAATATTTATAATAATATATCAGTATGAATGAGGTTAAAGATTTAATATTTTATTTTGGAAACAACAAAGAAAGAGGAAGTGGAAGAAGAAAAGAACATTGAAACAAGTGATTAAATAATTACCTCTTCTTCATGTGCTTCTTTTTTATTAGAATAAAATGGCTCTTTAGGTTGGAATTATGATCAATTTAAGGCCAATAAATTTATTTTAGGGTAGTTTGGAGGATATTTGAGCTGGGTTTGGTGAGCCAAACGACATTTGAGGTGTGAAGTTGAGAGAAGGGGATATACCGTTTTTTAATAGAGGTGAGGGGCACTTTAGAAAAAGCATGAAATATTAATTTATTATAAACTTATTTTCATTTTCTAATAGCTCCAAATGGGTTTACTTCTAGGATGAGGTGGGAATGGGTCGAAATACTCTCAACCAATAGGTTTTATAAAAGTTTACTTCACCATATAAACCTTATATTTTAGATTTAACTCTTAGTTAAATATTTTACCTTTTACCAAGTCTTCTTGAATTTTTATACTACATGGTAATATAGTTACTGTAAAATATATAGAGAACATAAATTGGTTCATTAAGGACATATATAATAGAATATAATTCTGTTTTCAGAAGAATATATTTTTATGAATATTATATCATTTAATAAAATATTATTTATTTTTAAAACTCAATTATGTTAATTTTGACACTATTTTGTATTTTGTTTTTATGAAAGTCATAAAAACTCAATTACTTAAAGAAATACATTGAATAGGCAGTGACATGCAATTAACACCTTGAAAATTTGTTTATGGAATCAACTGATTCAATTTACATTTATTTTAAAATTTATAATATCAATTATTTTAAACATTAATTAATAATGCAGTTACAGCATAATCATTGTGTCGTAAATAAATCTAAATATTTAATGATTAAAATTTATAAATAAAATACCATGATTTAAGAAATATTTTTACATTTAAAATTAATATTTATAGTTGAATATATCTTATTCATAACCATATACTAAAAATTGATTAGTTATTCAAATATTTATTTTACACTTTTTACTCTTTTTTTTAAGAAAATATAATAAATGTCCTAATCTAATCCAAGTGGATAAAAAATGAACATATTTTTGTTGAAAGGTTGAATTTGGTCAAAATAGACTTATCCAATAGAATTTGGGCATGTTTTAGAGTAATTATAAAATTACCTTTACCTTTAGTTTCCCTATTTACTTTTAATCGTGGTAAATAAAATTCTAAAGTTACTATTCACCAAAAATTTCTTTCATCCTATTGAAAAACATTATACTTACCATTGAAAACCATGTCTGTAGAATTTTTGAAATTCATTTCACAAAAGCGGAAAAATTATGTTTTATGGAAATTTACAAATGTGCCTAGAAGGTAGGTAAAACATGTTAAAAAGTTCAATAATATTTTATATATCTAATCATATTATAAAATGACTCCATTGACAAACATTGGACTAAAATAGAAATGATTTATCTATTTTTACTATAAAATAAATTTAAATTATAAATATTTATTTAAATAAAAAATCGGTTTTAAATAATAATGATGTGTTTTCACTATTCATCAAAAACATAAAGTTTTTAGAAAAATACCAAAAAATTACCCTATTCTACTTTTTATATTATGAATAAAAAAATGATGTCCATTCTGAAAAAAAGTTGTATAATTTTCAAAATGTGGTTATTACTATTCATAAATGATTTTTAAATGACTAGTTTTATTGGTCATTGTGTGCTAGAACTCGGGGCTGTGTAAATTTCAAGATATTGTATTATTAAAGGAGAAACATATTATGGATGCTTGGGGTGTTACATTATTCCCTACTTCAAATAATTTCATCCTATTAATTTCTAAAATATTATTTAATAAAAGTATTTGGCTGGTTCTACATCATAATTTCCTCAGGTTCCCATATTATCTCATCAATTTTATGGTTTCTCCAAAGAATATTTACCATATGAGTCATCCGGTTTCTCAACACTTTTTCTCTGGTATCAAGAATCCTAATAGGCTCTTCACAAGAAGACATATCTTGTTACGGTTCTTTTTTCTCATAGGTGAGTACATGTGTTTTGTCAAGCATGTATTTTCTTAATAGTGATACATGGAACAAATCATGATATATGTAGAGTCTTAGTGGCATTTCAAAATAGTAGTCTAAAACTTCATTCATTATAGAATTTAGAAAGGTCTGATGTACCTATGACTTAATTTACCCTTCTTACCTAATTTTATAACACCCTTCCATGGAGATACCTTCATGAAAAAATCATCACCTACATGGAATTCCAAATCCTTCCTTTGGTTATCGGTATATCTCTTTTTCTTAAATTGAGATGCTTTGATGTGGGTTTGTATAATGGTCACATTTTATATTGGTTCCTCAACATGTTCTAGACCTATAAGGTTTCTTTCATCAATATGATCCCCACAAGTTGGTGTGAGACATCTCTTTCAATATAATGCTTCATATGCTACCATCTGAATACACTAATGGAAGATATTTTTATAGGAAAATTATACCATATTTAAATATTGATCCCACATACCTTGAAAGTCATGTGATAAAGATCTCAACATGTCTTCTAGATTTTTAATATTTCATTCTGAATGTCCATCAGTTTGAGGGTGGCAGGCAGTGCTTAAATAAAGTTCAGTATCGAGGGACTTTTGAATACTTTTCCAAACTCTTGATGTAAAATAGGGATCACTATTAGAAAAAATATATTGGATTAGACCATGATGTCTTACAACATCATTAATATGTATTCTTTTTAAACATTCATGTGGTAAATCTTCTCTTATACCAAGTAAATGTGCTGACATGGTAATATGATCAACAATCACCCACATTGCATCATTCCTTCTTGGAGTCTTTGGTATCCCCCTGAAAAATTCCATCATAATATCATCCGATTTACAATCAGGTATGGGAAGAGGTTTCTAGACACCTCATGGATGTTGTCTTCCAGCCATCATCTATTGAAAAACCATACATCTTGACACATAATCCACAATCTCTAACTTCATGTTGTCCCCTAATAAATATTCCATCAAATATCTATACATATTAGTGCTACTAGGGTGTATATAGAAATTGGAGCTATAAGAATCATCCATAAATTCTATTTTTAGATAATGTATATCAAGAAGACAAAGCATCTTCCCAAATTTAAAAATTCTATCTTCATATACAACGTTAATCAATCTCTCATCATTTACATCTATAATTTTCTTTTGAAACTCTTCATCATCAGTCTGAGGACATTTTATCCTATCTATTAAAGATGGTTTGGAAACCATTTGAAAAATTATTGATGTTTCACCTTCCATTATTATTACAATATCCATCTTTACTAGACCCATGAACACAGCTTCCCTTTAAACTCTCATCTTGTTTAGAAGTCTGTGATCCTTTCTACTCAAAGCATATGCCACCTTATTTTCCTTCCCCAGGTTGTAGTGTCTTATGAAATCATAATCCATGAGTAGTTTGAGCCATCTACTTTTCCTCATGTTGAGTTTTTTCTATGATAAAATATACTTCAAACTCTTATGATCAGTATATATCTCACATTTTTTCACAATACAGACAGTGTCTCCAAATATTTTTAGAAAATATTACAGTTTCTAGCTCAAGATCAAGAGTAGGATAGTTTTTTTCAGGAAATTTTTTCTTTTGTAATGCATAGGTAATCACTCTATCATTCTATATAATGACACAACCAAGTCCTCTCTTTGAAGAATGACTACATATAAAAACACATAATTCCCCGATGTTCGATTCAAGATAGGATATTTGAGAAATATTTTATTCAATTATTCAAAACATTCTTCACACTCTTTTGTGAATGAAAATTTATCCCATTTATGTGTGTGCTTTGTTAATGGATTTTCCAATCGGGAAAATGTTTGGATGAAACGGTGATAATAAACTGCTAGACAAACAAAACATTGTAACTCAGTTATACTCATTAGTGCTTTCCATTCGTGGATTTTCCATGTCATTGAAGGATCAATAGAGATTCCATCCTTATAGAAAATATGGCCAAGAAAATAAATCTCCTTAATCCATAATTCACACTTTCTAAACTTCCCATATAATGTTTCTTTCTAAGAGTATTTATAATAGCGAACAAGTGATTTTCACGATCGAAATTTCATTTGGAGGGTACCAATATATCATCAATAATTACCCCTAAAATTTCATCAAGACATGAATATAGAGGGTGAATTAGTCCATGCAAAAGACATTACTATAAACTCATAATACACATACCTAGTTTTAAATGATGTCTTTGGAATGTATAATTTTTTTACACACCACTAATGGTATCCAGATCTAAGGTCAGTCTTTGAAAAATATTGAGCTCAATGAAGTTGATCAAATAAATCATCAATGTGTGGTTGGGTATACTTGTTATTTATTGTTATAGCATTGATCTCCTTGTAGTCAATTCACAACCTCATATATCAATTATTCTTATTAACAAAAAGAATAGGGGCTCCCCATGGAAAAAACACTCAATCAAATAAATACATTATTAATCAATTTATCAAATTATTTCTTTAGTTCCACTAATTTAAATGTGTCCATTCTATAAGGGGTATTCTATATGGTCCTAGATCTAGAAATTAGGTCAATGGAAAACCCAATTTCTCATTCTAGTGGATTTCTAGGTAAATCCGTAGGAAAAACATCAATATATTCTTGCACAATAGGTATATCCTCAATTTTTACATTACATTCCTCACCCAGAGCTATTTCTATCCCTTCCTCTAAAATAATTGACTTTTGTAGAGCTACTGGGGTTGGATCTAGATGATAATTAGATGGTGATGGTTCTTCTCCAATGATAAGGGATTCTTTATCATAATACAAAATTGTAACCTCCTTTGTCTTATAATAAATTTTCACAACATGGTCTGAAAGCCAATCCATACCGAGGATTATATGAAATTAAATCATTGATATGTCAATAAGATCAGCATATAAAGCATGGTTATATTCCATAATGGAAACTGATAGACATGTTTGTGTTTTTATGATACTTCCCTTAGGAGTTTTGACTGAAAACTCCCTTGTTACGTCCAATCGGAAATATCTAGTTTTCTTGGAATCCTAAGATGATATGAAATAATTTGATGATCAAAAATCAAATAAAGCATTGGATAATTTTTAATAATTGATTAAATTACCTTCAACCATGTCATTCGGAGCCTCTAACTTGGAATTTGTGATCTCAAAATCTTGTCCTTTCTCCCTTGGCATTTTCTACGGTAAGTTTCCTTGATTATTAGTCAATTTATTTTAAAAAATCTCTATTTCTTTACAATTATAGAACTAAATATCAGAATCCTTTTTGTTCCACTTTAAATCATGAGATTTTGTGTCCTTTTTTTCAACACCTATAATAAACTCCCATCCCCTATAAGCATGTACTAGGCTGTTTTTTCCTACAATTATTAAAAGATAGAAATTAAACTTTTCCCTTATTCCCAATATTTCCTTTTTCAGAGTGTTCAGTAGATCATTTCTTCTCTTGCATCACTTTGAAGTCATAAGACATAGAGAATTCCCTGTCTATCATGATAGAACATGAGACAATATCTTCGTATGACGAGAAGGATTGTGAGAGTAATGCCTGAAGATGAAATGGTTTTAACCCATTAATGAATCAATCAATCTTACTTCTTGGGTTATGTATATAATCTACAGCATTCCTTGCTAACCTTGTATTTTTCACCTCGTACTTTGTGACATTCTCATCTTCTTTTTGCCTTAGACTTGGGAATTGTCTTTCCATATCCGCTCAATGTTCATGAGGAAGTTGTTTTTCTAATAAAATCTTGTTAAACTCCCTACAAACCATATTTAACACTTATTCATTGTCCTTTGTGTTTTGAATTAATGACTACCATTGATATACATCCCTTGAGAGGCAATAAAATTCCATGAAAAAATTTACCTTTTGCTAGTCCCCAATGCATGAAATATTTTCTCAAAGGAACATATCCATTTCTCAGCTACAAATGAATATTTTGTCCCATTGAATGATGGTGGTTGTTTCCTCATGAAGCAGTCTAACATTGATCCTCAGTGTTGTGGATCAGGGTGCTCTATATAGGAATGTTTATTATTCCTAACCTGAGTGAGTTTTCCCAGTATGGTTATAAGTAGTTCAAAACTACTTACCTCACCAGTTCTACTATATTTATCATGAATATAAAGGATATCACTACATGGATTAATTGTATTGATATGTTTTCCATTCCATCCACTAACAGCCATTTCTAAAAAATAGAATACACATGATTGGTTCGTGAATCGTAATGCGTAATTCCAAACTTGTAAAACATTTAACATAAAATGAACATTTTAAGAATAAAATCCATAATCATAAAAATGTTTTCCTTGGGGAAATATTTACTCATAAATCCTTTGTAATGGTTTTTAAAAAAAATGTTAATTACCCTATTAATATCTCCCATGAGTTTCAAACCAGGTGCATAGTAAGTCCCGTTGTCTTGTACCTGGATATCCTGGGTCTAGACAAAACTCATTTTTAATGTTTTCAGTCCTAAGAACATTTGTTCCATAACCACATCCAATTGTAGTATCCATAAAGGGATGTATTTCCTGAAAAATGTACATAATTTCTACATTACCAAAATTTTTGGATATTCTTCTATACAAATCCTTAATGTCTATCTTAGGGGCATGTTCTCTAATCAGATTTTTCCTAAATATTGTTTCCAAGGATAATACTAAACTTCCTATGATATGAATGGTAACACTAGAACCCTAGTTACCAAGAGTCGGTGAATTATTACATAACATTGGAATGATCACAAGAGATCAGGTCCCAAAAGGTTGATTAGTTTAGTATCCTTGAAAGCACGTGATACATACATATGTTTTACACTACGTTATGAAATTAAAAAAATCAACATTGTGTCTCCATTGAACACACACATATTCCTTATCCTATCCCTATCGGTCAACCATAATATACTTATTCGCATCTTGGGAAAAATAAAACTTAAGAATGTGCTGAGCTCAGATGGTCGGAATGGATAACAATATAGTGGAAACTATCATAAATAAGCATAAACATTTAAGAAAATGTATAAAACTAAAACACAATCCTTTTAAACAGAAAATTCCACATAATATGGAAAATATAAATCAAATAATTCCGTTTAATTATTCACATGGATATTCTTCTAGTTCTATAATCACACTTAATATCAATAGTTGATCTCATAATGGTCGGATGCAGAATCCCATACATCTTAACCCCAAATTCAAGGCCTCATACCAAGACCCTAATTAATAAAATTTCAAGGACTTGTTCCAAGACACTAGTTTGCGTCATTAGACCTACCGATGCATCGAGGGGATATAGTAGGGCCCACCCATCACTTAATACGTCCAATGCATTCATCGTATAAAAAATATGAAACATAACAAAAACATTCGTATTAACCTAACATACAAAATGTTAATACTTTGACCATAAAAGGTGATTAACCTAAATATAGAACATCCACAGTCAAATATATCATAAATCTATCAATACAATATTGAATATTGAATCATAATAAATCAACTTCAAATCAGTATAAAATCCAACAATAGATGTTGACATATATGAAATCAATCCAAATACTATTTGAGAGAAATATCTATTTATACATTGAAATCATTTAAATGTCACATAATTATAAGAGAATACATTTATTTTGAAAATATTCATATATGCTTGTAAGGGATACATTGAAGGTGTTATAATGGAAAAAAATAGTTTTGCCCTTTATATAAGTTAAAAAATAATTCTTTCCTTAATTTGTTGAAAAGGTCATAGAATACCTTAGGGAAAAACAATAGAAACATTCCTTTAACAACATTTTATAAAATTTCAAAAAGTGGAATAAATGAATTTAACCTATATTCTATGAAATAGTAAAAATGTATTGAAATACATTTTTAAGAAACATTTATGTGGATGGTAAAGAGGTCCAAGTATATACTTACATATAAACAACCTCGGATAATAAAGAGATTGTAAAATTAACTGTTAAATTGTACTTTTCCATAGTGTAGTGTAATTTAACATCCTATACAATGGTTAAATAATAATTATTAAATTATACAAGAACCACATACATAATTATGATATCATATAAGATCCTCTAATATTGCTTTGTTATTAGTATTATAGTATTTTCATTGTTTCGGGTGTTAACTAATTTGGTTTCCTTTATTTTTGTTATGTAATCCATATTTATTATAGATAACAAGAATTAGATTCATATTTAGAATGAAATGAATTTCATAAAAATTATTTTGAAATAATTATATGAAAATTATTCTCTAATGGTTACGATATGGAATGAAATTTCATCGCGTTGTGGAGACGGTATTCCGTACATACGCACGAGTGAAAATATCATTCTACTGATTGTGAAATCATATGTTATTGGATGTTATATTATATATAAATAACAATTAACATGTTATATTTATTATTTACATCAATTATAGTCATTATTATACCCATTCAAATATTTAATTGTCGAATAAAAAATTACACCAGGACGTGGAGACATTAAGCCGTATGTACGCATCAATGGTGACTTTGTTATTACTAGGATGAATAAAATAATGAATATGGTTTTAACCTATTTATAATAAAAAAATTAGTATGTAATAGGTGATTGATTTATTATTTTAGTATGGAAATAAACACATGAGCCTCATCCCAGTTTGTGAGGTCTCTCTAAGTGCATCCATATGACTGAGGTTCGAAACCAAGCAAAGGCATAATTCTATGTACAATAGTAGTATTGTAGCAGGATCTGTAGTAGGAACTATAAAAGGTAATATAGCTATATTTTGCGACATTTTAGATGTTACTATAGCAGATATTGTTTGGTACTGTATCATCTAGGACTATTCACCTTGGGCCACTGATTTGGGCATGGAGTCCATAAGACCATCAGGCCAGCCAGGACATCGGGTCAGTAACCCTTTCGGTCCACCTATATGTCTTTAAGGCCACATCAAGGCATTAGAGCCACATGATCAATGCATTTTACCCAGATAGACTCTAAAGGAAGGATCGGTCTGAGAGGAGGATTTAGAGGAGGCACACTCACAAGAGTAGAACCAAACTGATTTGGAAGAATTAGAGTGTATGGAAATTCCATCTAGACCATCCTATGCTTTCTTAAAACGCTTATCCAGATGACCATTTGAAAGTGGAGAGTGACCAACATGATGTAGAAGATATGGAGGGGTAGTTTTTTGTAGTTATAGTCTATTGAATTCCCTAGGACCTTCGGGTCATGTAATGTCACTTAAGCCTACAATCCATGTAATTTCAAAATCTACAACCCTTGTAGGCGTTCTCCCTCATCCCTTAAAAGTTGGGTTATCAAAAATAAATAAAAATAAAGGCCTCTAAATCATTTTCTATAGTATGGAAACAAAAATGAAATAGGAAGTGGAAGATGAAATGAAATTTGAAAGAGGTGATGTAACAATTACCTCTTTATCAGGTGCTTCCTATGGATTTGAACAAAAGGGCTCGTTAGGATGGATTTCTGATCAAATTCGGGCCATGATTATAAATTTAGGGTAGTTGGGATGAGGTTTTGGAAGGTTTTGGCCATTCCAAATGGCATTGGATGTGTAAATTTGACATAAGGGGAAGTACATTTTTATAGGAGAGACAAGGGGCACTTTAGGAAGAGCATGAAATATTAATTTATTATAGAATAATTTTAGGTTTCCAATAGATAAAAATTGAATTATTTTAATGATAAGGTTGGGATAGGTATAAATACCCTCAACTAATATGTTTTAGACAAGTTTATGTCACCATATTGACCTTATCTTTTAGATTTATCTTTTAGTTAAATATTTTAACATTTTCCATGTATTCTTGTATTTTTATACTACATGGTTAATATATATACTATAAAACGACAAGTGAACCCCAATAGGTTCAATAATGGCATATACAACATTATCTATTTAATTTGTTTGATTCATATATTTTTAAGAATATTATATCATTTAAAAAAATAGTATTTGTTTTATAAACCCATTTATGTCAATTTCGACACTATTTAGTATTTGGTTTTTGTCAAAGTCATAAAAACATTGATTAACATCGAAAAAATATATTGAATAAACGCATGAATGTAATATTCACCTATAAAATTCATGGATGGCATCAAAATATTCAATTTTCATTTATTTTATAATTTATAATATCATTTATTTTATTCTTTCATTGATAAGGTATTTACTCCATCATCATTGTGTCATAAATAAAATAAATTATTTAATTTCTAAAAATTATAAATAAAATACCATGATTTTGGAAATCATATTATATTTATAATAATTATTTATAGTCGAATTTATATTGTGTATAACACTATATTAAAAATTTTATAGTTATTAAAATTTGAATTTAACACGTTTAACTCTTCTTTAAATAAAATATAATAAATATCCTAAAGTAGAAACCTAGATCTTCCTTTTAAGTGTTTTTTCATTTTGTCGTCATTTTTTTAAAAAAGAGGAATTTCTATAAATTTTTGAAGTACACACCATGTCCTCGGTTGCCGCATGAAGTCGTGGGATGGTCGTGTAATTGTCGCACACACGTCCATGTGGGAGGTGAACTAGATTTCGCCTAATGCGGGGTATGGAAATGGAGAGTACACTCCATGTACTTCAAAATTACAAGTCGCATACTTTCTTTTTTTCATTAAATGTACCGGGGTCCCGTCTAATCAGCAGAAATGCCTTCTTGTTGACCTAGTTTGTCTGAGAGTGCCCGTATGACCTTGATCATTCTTCAAGACCCTGAGTGAAAATTTGAATTCTAATTCAACCACCATCGATTGGAATGGGATCGCCTCAGTATGATCTTCCTTATTCTAGATCTTAGTTTCATGATTCCTCCACTTTCTCAAGTTATCCTCGATTGAAAATTTTGATCATTTTTGTAGATCTACCATGTTATTGGGAGATTCACGGCTGGAGGTTCACGTATTGCGATCTCCCAAGACAAAGGTAGATGGTTTGTGCCTTTTTGTTGGAAATCATTGAGTTATTTGTGAAAAATTTCCAATACCCATGAATGGGGAATTGGATGTTTACTATTCTAGCTTTATTGTCTTCCTTCTATGCTTGTATGATTGAGTAGAGGTTGAATTGATTGTTAATAGTGTAAATTTATATGCTTTGGAGGTGTTTCCCATGCATGTTTTGGTAGTGGCTATTTGGTTTTGCGTAGCATGTTAGGATACCTTATTTTTTCACATGCCTTGTTTTTTTGGATGAAGTGATCTTGTTTATCTGACATGTTGTGGTGGAAGACTTCTAGCCATGTATTTCTTGAGGTTTACTTTGTCTGATGTGTGTTGCTATACTTGCTCGACTTACACAGGGTCGTGAGAGCCTGGTGTAGTAGACCATAGGGTGAATGGACGGAATGTCTTCTCCAGAGTGTATGTTTTACTTAAGAAGCGAGACCATAGAGTGAATTGATGTAAGTTCTTCCCCAAAGTGTTTCTAGTTCCTCGACATGGGCCACAGAGCGAATTTTATTTAATTTCTTCCCTATATCTCCTTTAGATACCGATACGAGACTACAGGAGGAATTGACAGTGAGTGATTCCTCAAAGAGTCTATGCTTAAGCTAAACGGGAGGGGTTAGAATGAGTGTACTTCCTAAAGGCTTTCTTATGTTACTAGTTATGACCAGAGGGCATAGACTGTGAGTACTTCCCAGAGGGTTACCTATTTGTAATTTCCATCTTTGATTAACTATTTCTTGATATATGAAACAAAATTCATTGAAACCGTGGATTGTTTACTACTGTGTACTTCCTTGTTTACTGCTTTATTTTACTTATTACCAACCATATATTCACTGGCTATTTGGCATAGATCTTGTGATGGTTTCCTACTTTGATTTAGACTCACACCCTATTTGGGCGATGCTTTTGGGCCCAAACAGTCTACTTCAGGTACTTGACTACTGTGGAGCTGGAGAGCATTGGACCAAGATGAGGCTTGTGATGTTGAGGATCTATTATCTCTTTTATTTTATACTTTTGTTTTGTACTATTTGTATTCCAGAATTTTTGATTCTTTTGGCTACTTTCCAGGACATATGTAGTGTGCATCATTTCTATATATATGTGTGTTCTCCAATTTATTATATTTCAGTATTCTTCTCTTACTTTTGTATGGATTATTACTACTTACTATATTGTTATTGTTCCATTTTGATGTGTTACTCTACCAATGAGGGCATAGTTTCCCCACTATCACACCCAAGGCCCTCACTACTATTCGGCAACCTATGGTGTTTGGGGAAAAGCGCTTGAGGCCATGTGTCCAATCGGGTACAGGGTGCCTCTGGGCAGCTTCCGAAACCTGGATGATACAAAGTGGTATCAGAGGAATTATTTTCTCTTAACATTCTATTTGGAGACTATATCCAATGATAGGATGGAATGGGTACTTGATAAAAAGTTTGTCTTATGAGTAGTTAACTCGTGTATAGGAAAAATCCAATCTACCTCATTATTGAAAATTTTATAGTTTTTCAAATTTCCTATTGATTTCATTTTCACCATTGGGTGATTCACATGTATTGTGCTATTATTGTTGACATTATTGAGGTTATATTTCTATTTCAACCTGATGAGATGATGGTATTCCATCTAATGCATCATATAGGCACTTTCTAGAAATCACATGTCATGGATTTTTCCCATGACATTTAGGGTGCATTAGCGATTACAAGTTGTTGTGATAGATGTTGTGCTGGAAATTCCTGTTGTTGTGATAGATTCCATGATATAATACCTATTTTTTGTTAGAGCATTGATTGTGTAAGGTTTTTCGTGATTGAACACCAAACTTTGGGTGTTCAGGTGTTATGGGCTCTCATAAACCAGAATTTGGTGGATCTTTGCCTTATTAATGCTTGTTATAATGTATATAAGATGCCATGTTTTGATTTGTCGGGAGTATGGGCCCCCAAGGATTGGAATTTGGAACTATTGTGTTTGTTTCAGTGTTTTTCTGGGATCCGATGTAGTTTTTGAGGATTACTATCCAAAATACACACCGTGTAATTTTGACTACATGCCACATGTTCTTTTGTTCAGGAAGAAATTTTTTTTCTTACATACATGTCGTGTAGTCTCTAACTGTTTCATAGGCCGTGGGGGTAGAGACACGGGATAGAGAAATCCTTGTGGGAACACACCGTGTACCGATTGTACATGCCATGTTGAGTATACCACGTGACCACCTATGTGACCAATGAAACAGATGTATAGAAACATAAGAAATACATGTCATTTTATTCATGAACATGTCGTGTAGTGTTATCCCTAGAATCTGGCCATGTAACTAACAACATAGTTCAGTGGAAATCCTTTGGTACACGCCGTGTCCCTCTGGAACACGCCTGGTAGTGTGAGACATGTATCCGGTTGTGTCTCTAACAACACAGGTTGTTGAAGCTCATCAAGTACATTCCATGTCTGACACTAACATGCCATGTAATCTTATTCTATGATAATAGTGTGGGCTTTCCATGTAAGGAAACTCGGGCATGGGAAGAGGATTCAAGTACATGCCATGTGTTTGGTGAACACACCATGTGTTTGGGGTTTTACACGACTAGTTCTAGAAGAAGTACATCCCATGTGAATGGATTAAATTAACACACTATGTAGTGGATATACAGGTCGTGTATCCATGTTTTGTCAAACTTGAATGATTTATTTATTCTATTCCATTCCTACGCATTCTGTTTTTTGTCCTTGATAATCATGATCTAAGGTATGTTCTTGAAGTTGTAGAGTAATGCCACCAAGATACCCTCTGGTTATAGGCATGTTATAGGGAAACAATAAAACACCATACATGGATGATCATGGACAACTTGCAGATCCTCCAGTTGTGCTAGTCTTGGCACTAGACATCATTTCAGACGTAGGTGCTAACACACAATTTCGAGAGGGCTTCATGAGGTTCATACAGATCTTCTGCGAAGTACCGCATCCTCCCCCATCTATGGAAGAGATGACATGGGTTTTTCAGCAATAGCATCATCCCACCTTCACAGGGGAAGGAGGACCTTAGGCAATGAAGTCATGGTTAGAGTCTATGCTTTCAATCTTCGGGCATCTAGAGATGCCTTCGGATAGGATGGTGAAGCTCACTACATACATTCTTAGAGATTCTTCCAAGAGGTGGTGGGATGTGATCTCACAGGTGAGAAACCAGTAGGTTTTGGAATAGGATGAGTTATAGAACACATTCTACGATTACTTCTCTCCGGAGACATTGAGGGCCTATTGAGACCGAGAGTTAATGCGTCTAGGGAAGGGTACTCTTTCTGTTATGGAGTATTCTTCTCGCTTCACCGAGCTGCAGCACTTCATGCCTATTCTAGGAGGTTATTAGTTATTCATAGAAAGGAAGTTTGAGGATGGTCTGAGGAACGACATCTGATCACAGGTGAACATCTTTAGGCTGACTTCAATCACATCTATCATCAACTAGGCACTAATCACAGAGTGAAGTCTGAGGGATTCAAGAGTTGAGATCTAGGAAGGTTTGACACCTGGAGTTAGTATTCCTCCTACTGACAGCAGGAAGCGATGAAGGGGGCCTTTTCAGGGTGATCCAAGGAGGCAAGACAATTATTTTGGTTTCCATGTGGTGTGATACCAGTGCTGGAAGAGCGGGCATACGAGGCCACATTGCCCGAGAGACCCAATGGAGTGTCGATCTTGAGGTAAGATGGGGAACCTTTAGCATTTTTGTCAGATCTTCTTACCATTAGCTGGTTGTAGGGTTCCTTCTATGACTCCTCGTTCAGGAGGAGCACCACTAGTTTCTCACCCATCTAGGAACTAGAGTTCTTCCGGCCATTAAGGCCTAGGTGGAGGATGTGGCTATGGTATCCAGTCACTAGGAATCCAGCAACAGTAGGGTGGATTAACTCAAAGTGGTCAGGCAGGGTCACAGGGCCACGGTACATGCCAGACTTTTGCAGTAGAGCAGACCCAACATGAGAAGGATCTCGGACCTTCTATAGTTAGAGGTATGATCTTAGTTTCCTTAGTTTTATCTTCCTTTCTCTTCGATTCAGAGGATTCCCATAGCTTTATATATGTTGTTATTGTGGAGAGCCTTGGTCTCTATATCTTTTCTTCTACATTTATCAAGGTGGTAGGCACTCTTTTGGGGACTAAAACAGCTAGTGTGTGTTAGTGTATGGAGTGTCGTCTAGTGGTTGGTGGGTGTCACTTCTTATGGGACCTCTATGTTCTAGAGATTATAGGCTATGATGTCATTCTCAAAATGTACTGGTTAGTTCTCTTCTAGTATATTGTCAATTTTTTTCACCGTAGGGTGAGTTTGAAATCACTAGAGGGTAGATCGTTTCTTCATAAGGGTGAATGGGATGTCCAGGCGAGCAGAGCGGGACCCGAGCATCATGGGTTGAGAAAAGTTACAACCCAAATTTCTAGTATTTATCTGAAAGACCAGGGGACTTAACAGATGGAATTTTTTGTAGTGGGGGATCATTTTGGGGTTGTCCTTCCAAAGGACTTTTCAATCTTTCCTCCATATCGAGAGATAGAGTTTTCTATTGATATTGTTCTAGGAGTGGAACCGGAGTCCATTCCTCCTTATAGGATGGCTACACAAGAGTTACAAAAGCTCAACAAATAGTTGGAGGAGTTATAGGAAAAGGGTTTCATTCAACCCAATACTTCTCCTTTGGGGTTTCCTATTCTATTTGGGATGAAGGTAGACATTACCCTCTGGTTTTGTGTGGATTATCAGAGGATGAATCCGTTGGCGGTCAGGAACCAGTATCCCTTTATGAGGATTGATGATCTTTTTGATCAACATCGAGCAGCCTTGGTGTGTTCGAGGATTTACTTGATATCTGGTTACCCTAAGTTATGAATTAGACCATCTGATATACCTCTTACATCTTTTCAAAGTAGGCATGGTCTATACGAGTATGGGGTTATGCCACTCGATCTCACGAATGTGCCTATAGTATTTATGGTACTAATGAACTAAGTGTTCAATACATACTTGGATTCCTTCGTGGTGGTCTTCATGGATGAAATATTAGTGTACTATAATGCTCGACATGACCATGCTACCCATCTTGAGATCATTTTGAGTACACTGAGAGAGCATCTGTTATATGCTAAGATCTCAAAATGCAACATTTGGGTGGACCATATTCACTTCTTGGGTCATGTTATCTCAGAGACTGGGGTATCAGTAGTCCCCGAGAAAGTGAGTACAGTAGTTTCCTTATAGAACCCGATGAAATTAATTGAGGTGAGGAGTTTTCTAGGGCTTTTTGGATACTATATACATTTCATACAGGACTTTTCACGCTTAGCAGCGCCACTGACGGGTCTGACTGAGAGGGGTGAAAAGTTCTTGTGGTTAGATTATTATGATTCAGTCTTTCATAAGCTATAAGAGAGGTTGACTTCAGCACCAATACTAGTATTTACAGAGCTGGGAAAGAGCTATACTATGTACTGTGATGCATTATGTACCAGGGATGGAGCAGTGCTTATGCATGGAGATGAATTTGTCGCGTATGGGTCTCAGCATTTGAGGACACACGAGAGAAATTACCTGACATGTGATGTCCGGTTGGATGATGTTGTTCATGCTTTATGATATTGGAGATATTAACTTATGGGAGAACATTTTTTGGTTTTCACCAACCACAAAATCCTCAAGTACATCTTCACTTTGCATGACCTGAATTTGAGACAACAAGGGAGGGATGTGTACCTTCATCCATTTGACTTTGAGCTTGCCTATACACTTGGGAAAGGCAACACTGTGGCTGATTATTTAAGCAAGAGGACTCAGATACATGAAGTTCAGGAGGCCAGTAGTGAGTGGCAGCTTATGGATCTATTCTCTAAGATGCATTTGGTGGTGCACGACAGATAGGGGGAGACGTTTATTTCTCCTGTAGATGTTACCTCTACACTTCTTGATCGAGTGTGAATGAGGCATCTATCTGATTCTGAAGGCCCAGTCCTAAGAGAAAATGTGTTAGGATAGGGACAAATTCTTAGATGGACCATAGGCGAGGATGAGACCTTTCATTTTCATGGGCACGTATGGGTGTTAGCAGACATACGCGAGGAGCTGATGCAGGGATGTTTCTTCTCTGTTTGGGTAGTTCATCCTGGTGTCACCAAGATGTATCATGATCTACACCGTCAATATTGGTGGCCAGGTATGATGAGATATGTTGCTGGTTTCATGATACGGTGTTCCTCCTGTCAGGAGGTGAAGGCAAAACATCACCGACCAGCATGTCTTTTGTAATAGTTACCCATTCTCAAGTGGAAATGGAATGATGTCGCAGAGGACATCGTGACAGGTGTTTTGAGGTCACCTCAAGGTAATGATGTTGTTTGGGTTTTCATGGACAGACTCACAAAATATTCTCACTTATTTCTGATAAAGGAGACTTTCAGTTTTGATGCGCTGGGACTATTGTACATCCGGGAGATGGTACGTTTTCATGGAGTTCCACACTCTATTTTTTTAGAAAGGGATTCATGTTTTACTTCTCGGGTCTGGAAGTGTCTTTAGAAGGCTATGGGTACATAGGTACTTTTGAGTACAACATACCATCCCCAAATAGATGGCTAGTCTGAGCATATGATTCAGGTGCTTGAGGAAATTCTTCAAGAATGCATCCTAGATTTTGGAAGTTCTTGGGATAAGCACATAGCTATTGTGGTGTTTGCCTATAATAATAGTTTTCATGAAACTATTCAGATGGAACCCTATGAGACTTTATACAGTAGGCCATTCCAATCAACCTTATGTTGGATGGAGGCATGAGAGGCAACTATGCTGGGACCTCATCTTGTCTAGGAGACCACAAAAAAATATAGTTGATTCGAAAGAGGATGGCTACTGCACAATCCCAATAGAAGTCTTATGCTGATCAGCAGAGACAAACTCTAGAGTTTGATGTTGGGGATTAGGTTTTCTGGCCAGTCACACTGAGGATGGGACACGAAGGATTAGAAGACAGGGTAAGCTTTCTCCGAGGTATGTCGGGCCGTTTGGGGTACTGGAGAGAGTTGTTTTAGTTGCATATCGGTTGTAGTTGCCTCAGAGGTACAGGGATATGCATGATGTATTCCATGTTTCTCAGCTACGACATTACTTCTCAGACCCGTCTCATGTCCTCCAACCCGAGGAGATTGAGTTGGAAGTGGATGCATCATTCAAAGAGCATCCTATCCATATTGTCGATCATAGTACTAGGGTTCTACCTAGTCGGTCAGTTCCACTGGTATGAGTGATATGGGAGCACGGTCGAGTAGAAGACAAGACATGGGAGAGGGAGGTAGACGTACGATCGCAGTGGCTGGAGCTGTTTTGGGTTTCTTCTTCTACGACGCCTTTCTAGGGAAATTCAGGGATGAATTTATTTAAGGGGGGATGTTTGTAAGAACTCAAATCTTCTTTTTAGGTATGTTTTTCCTTTTTGGTCATTTTTTGATAAAAAGATGAATTTCTAGAAATTTTTTTTGTACATGTTGTGTACTTTATGAGTACACGTCGTGTACTCGGTTTCCACATGAATCCATGTGTTGGCCGTGTAATGGCCGCACACATGACCTTGTCGGGGGTGACCTGGTGGCCACCTAATGTGGGGTAAAAAATGGAAAGTACACACATTGTAATTAAAATGTACACGCCATGTACTTTTTTTCATTAAACATATCGGGTTCGCATCCAATCTCTAGAAATTCCTTCTTCTCGACCTAGATCGTCCGAGAGAACCCGTATGGCCGTGGTCTTTCTCCGAGCCCAGAGCATGCCTCCGATCTCTAATTTGACTACCGTTGATTGCGTTGGGATAGCCTCTGTAAGATCTTCCTTCTTCTATAGCTTTTTTTCGTGATTTCTTCTCGTTATCATGTTATCCTCAGTTGAAAATTTTGAGTGTTTTTATATATCTACAATATTATTTTGTGATTCAAGGCTTGAGGTTCATGTATAGCGATATCCTAACACAGAGGTAGGTGGTTTTTTCCTTTTTGTTGGAATGATTTGAGTTATATGTGATAAATCGCAAATACCCATGAATGAGGTATTGAGTGCTTACCGTTTTAGCCATATTGTTTTCTTGTTATGATTGTATGATTGAGTAGAGTTTGAATTAATTGTGAATAGGATAAATTGATATGCTTTGGGGGTGTTTCCCATGCATGTTTTGGATGTGGCTATTTGGTTATGCTTAGCATGTTAGGATTCCTTATTTTTCACCATTACTAGTTTTGTAAGATGGTGTGATCTTTTTTACATGACATGTTGTTGTTGTAGACTGCTAACCAAGTAGTTCTTGAGTTTTAATTATTCCGATGCATGTTTCAATACTTGCTTGATGTACACATGGAAATGAGAACCTGGTGTAGTAGACTGTATCGAGAATGGAGAGAATGGATTCTCTAGAGTGTATATTTTACTTATGATGTGAGACCATAGGGGGAATTGATGTAAGTGCTTCTTCAAAGTGTCTGTAGTTCCTCGACGTAGGCCATAGAGGGAATGTGACGTATGTGCTTCCCTAGAGCACCTTTAGTTATCGATACGACACTATAGGAGGAAGAGATGGTGTGTGATTCCTCAAAGAGTCTATACATAAGCTAAACTAGAGGGTTTAGTCTAAGTGTACTACCCTGAGGGTTGCTTGTGTTTCGGGGTAGGACCCAATGGGATAAGCAGTGAGTACTTCTCAGAGGGTTACCTTTTGTGTTTATCAACTTTCTTGGGTTTCTAGGTAGGACCAGAGGGGATAGGCTATGAGTACATCCCATAGGGTTACATATTTGTAATTACCTTCTTTGATTAACTATTGCTTGATATATGAAACTGAATGAATTGAAATTGTGGATTGATTACTGCTGTGTACTTCCTTGTTTACTGCAATCTTTTACTTATTACCTGCCATATACTCACTGACTGTCAGGCACAGATCTTTTGGTGGTTTTCTACATGGATTTGGTCTCACATCCTATTTGGGACATGCTTTTGGGCCCAAACATATTATATTACTACAGGTATAGATAAGTGCTAGTTCCCATCAACATCAGGTACTTGACTGTTGTGGAGATGGAGAGCATGGGACCAAGCTGAGGCTTGGGATGCTGAGGGGCTATTATCTGTTTTCTTTTGTACTTTGGTTTTTACTATTGGTATTCCATCATTTTTATTTGTTTGGATTCATTCCTAGACATATGTATCATGCATCATTTCTATATATATGGGTTCTCTAGTTTATTATATTTCAATCTTCCGCTATTACTCTTTTATGGATTATCAGTGCTTCCGTTATTTGTTATTGTTCCCTTCCGTTGTATTACTCTGCCAATGAGGGAATATTTTCCCCACTATCACACCCAAGGCCCTCGCTTTTCGGCAGCTACTAGCATTTAGGGAAATGTGCATGAGGCCATTTGACCAACTAGATATGGGTCGCCTCTGGGCGGCTTCCGAAACCGGGGCGTTACACCTAATCTAACCCAAATGGAAAATAAATGATCTTATTTTTGTCCTAAGGTTGATTTTGGTGGAAAAAACATATCCAAGGGAATTAGTACATGTTTGGGGGTAATTTTATACTATTATAATATTATTTTTACCTTTAGTTACCCTGTTTACTGTTAACCATGGTAAATAAAATTCAAAATTTACTATTCAAAAAAAAATTATTTATTCACATTGAATCAAATTTTACTTTCTGATGACAAAATTGTATGTCAGGTTATTGAAATTCAATTCACAGAAGTGGTAAAATTACTTTTTATGCAGATTTGAAAATGTTCCATAAAGGTGGGTAAAAAGCGTTAAAAAGTTCAATAAAATTTTATATATCTAATATTATTATAAAATGACTCCAATGAACTAAATTAGACTAATAAATGTATTATGTGTCTATTTTTACATTAAAAAAAGATAAATTAAATACTAATTATTTAAATAAAATTTCATTTTGAAACAATAATGTCGTGTTTTCACTATTCGTCAAAAATTGAAAGTTTCCAGGAAAATAAAAAAATCATTTTAATCTAATTTTGATATTCAGAATCCAAAAATGAAATCCATTTTGAAAAATTAAATTTATAAAATTTCATATATTTTGTTTTACTGGTCATAACTGATTTTTAAATGGCTAGTTTGAATGGTTAAGGTGTACTAGAATTCAGAGCTGTGTATATCACAAGCTATTGTATTAATGAAGGAGAAACGTATCATGGAAGCTTGGATTGTTACATTATTCCATGCATCAAATAATTTCATCCTTGAGATTTCTAGAATATTTCTAAATAAAAGGATTCGTGTGGTTATTCATCATTTGTTCCTCAAGTTCCCATGTTTCCCCTTCCATTTTATGGTTTCTACAAATAAAATTTACCGGACGAGTCTTCTGGTTTCTCTACACTTATTCTCTGGTATCGTTAATCCTGATAGGCGCTTAAAAATTTTGCAGATCTAGATCGAGTTCTATTTCTTCAAAGGTGAGTACATGCATTGGGTCTAGAATGTATTATCTCAACAATGATACGTGGAACACATCTTGATCATTAGAGAGACTAGGTGGAATTACCAAATGGTGAGCTAAAAATATAATTCGTTCAAGAACATCAAAAGTAATAATGTACCTAGGACATAATTTACCCTTCTTACCGAATCATATAATACCCTTCCATGGATATAACTTTAAAAAACAAGATCTTTTACTTGAAATTACAAATATTTCCTTTGGTTATATGTATAGATATTTTTCATACATTGTGCTTCTTTGATGTGTGTTTGGATAATATTCACCTTTTCCATTGTTTTCTCAATATGTTACCGGGCAATTATTTTTCTTTCACCAACATCATCCCAATAAGTTGGTGTGCGACATCTCTTAACATATAACACTTCATATGGAACAATATAAATACTTATAAGGATTCTATTATTATAGGAAAATTCTACCAGAGATAAATACTGATCTCACATACCTTGAAAGACAAGCGATAACGATCTCAAAATGTTTTCTATGGTTTGAATAATCTATTCAGATTGTCTATAAATTTGAGGGTTGTAGGCAGTACTCAATTGAAGTTCTGTATCTATGGAATCGTAAAGAATATTCCAGATTCATGATGTATAATAGAGATCATGATCAGAAACAATTGATAAGGTTACACCATCAATTATTTAAAATTCATTAATATATAGTCTTACTAATCCTTCAATTGGTAAATCTTCTCTTATTGAAAAAAATTTTATAGTCTTGGTAAGACGGTCATCAATGAACCATATTATATAATTCCTGTATTGGTGTCTTTGGTAGCCCCATGAAAAATTCCATCATAAGATCATTCCATTTTCACTTAGGTATGGGAACATGATGCATGAGTCCTCAAGGATGTTGTCTTCCAACCTTCACCTATTGACAAACCATACATCTTGACACATAATAAGCAATCTATCTGTTCATGTTGTCCCACCAAAAATGTTCCTTCAAATCTCTATACATCTATGTGCTACCAGGGTTTATAGAGAAATTTTATCTGTTAGCATCATCCCAAAATTGAATTTTCAGGTTAGGTATATCAGGAACACAAAGCATCTTCCCATATTTGAAAATTCCACCGTCATATATGAAGTCAATCAATATCCCATCATTCACAACATTAATTTTTTTTTGAAACATCTCATCTTTAGTCCGAGAACTTTTTATCCTTTATAGTAATGAAGTGTTGGAAATCATTTGAAAAAGTATTGATGTTTCACCTTCCATGATTATTCCCATATCCATCATTACAAGAACAATTAACATAGGATAACTTTCAACTATGATATTTTTCATTACTCCATGATCCTTTCTACTCAAAGAATCTTCCACCTTATTTCCTTCCAAAAGTGGTAGTGTATTGTGAAATCAAAATCTATGAGTTGTTAATTCCATCTCCTTTGCCTCATGTTGAGTTATTTCTATGATAAATTATAATTCAGACTCTTGTGATCAGTACATATCTCACATTTTTTACCATAGAGATAGTGTATCCATATCATTAGAGAAATGATTACTGCTACTAACTCAAGATCATCAGTGGGTAGTTTTATTCATCAATTTTTAGCCTTTGTGATATAGAGAAAATAATTATATCACTCTGTATAAGGACACACCCAATTAATGTCATTGAAGAATCCTGATAAATAACAAACCTACCATTCTATGATAGTAATGTCAAGAAAGATGGATTGAATAATCTTCTCTTAAATTATTCAAAACATTCTTCACACTCTTTTTTCCAAAAAAAATTAAAACCCTTTACATGTGAGCTTGGACAATGGGTTGGTAAATCACGAAAAATTCTAGATAAAATGCTGATACTAACCTGAATACCCAATTAAACTATTTTCCTCATTTATACATGTCGGTGCTGGCCATTCTTGGATTTCTATTATATTTGATGGATCAATAGAGATTCCATTGTTAACCACAATATTGACAATAAAATAAATCTTAGAAATCCAGAATTCACAATTGATAAAAATCCCATATAATAGATTTCATCTAAGAGTCTTTAGAATAGTGCACAAGTGATTTTCAGGATCATCATAGCTATCAGAATATATGATGATATTATAAATAAACACCACTAGTAATCCAAAAAGATATTCTGTGGAAAATCTATTCAATAGATAAATGAAAACCTAGGGTTCATTAGTAAGTACAAATGGAATTACTGTAAACTTTCATTTCTCGTACCTGGTTTGAAATGATGTATTTGGAATGGATTCCTTCCTCACACACAACTGATGATATCCAGATCAATGTTCAATCTTTCAAAATTATTTAGCTCCATGAAGTTTTTCGAATAAATCACATATACAAGGTAGGAGATACTCATTTTTTATTGATATAGCATTGATCTCGCAGTAGGCAATTCCTAACCTAATAGAAACATCATTATCATTAACAAAAAGAACAGGGGATCCCCAAAGAGAAACACTAGGTCGAATAAATTCTTTATTACTCAATTCCTATAGTTTTTTCTTTAATTCCACTAATTCCACATGTGGCCATTCTATAAGGGGTCGTTGATATGGGCCTTAAACAAGAAATTATGTGAATATAAAACTAAATTTATCATTATGGAGGATGTCCAGAAAAATCCTCAGGAAAAGCATCAACATATTCATGAATATTAGGTACATACTATATTTTAATATTCCTTTCCTCAGCCATAGTTATTTCACTCCCTTCCTCCCCAGTAATTGAATTTAGTAAAGCTATTGGGTGTGGATATAGATGATAATCAGATGGTGATGTTTCTTCTCTAAATATAATAGAATCCTTATCATCATAAAAAATTGCAACATCCTTCTTTCTAAAATAAATTTTTGCATCATGATATGAAATCCAATCCATATCATGGATTATATCAATATCAATAATGGGTATGAAAATATGATCAGTAGATAAATCATGTCTATATGTCATAATGGTATGTGATTGATTTTTTTTTCTGTGATACTTCCCTTAGGAGTTTTGACTGATAACTCATTTGTTAAAGAAAATTATAAATATCTAATTTTCATAGAAAACTGGGAAGATATGAAAGAATGTGATGATCAAAAATCAAATACATCATCAGCTAATTTTGAGGAAACTATTATAGTTCCTTCAACCATGTCATTCGGAGCGTCAACCTTAGCAGTTGTGATCGCATAAGCTTTTCCTTTCTCCCTTATCCTTTTTTGTGGTATGTTTCCTTGACTCATAAGACATCCATTTTTATAATACCCCATTTATTTAAAATTTTAGCATTGAACATCAACATCTTCTTTCTACCCCTTGAAATCACAAGCATGATGGCATTTTTCTCCACACAAGTAAAAACTCCCATCACCTTTTGGCATGTACCTCGGTGTTTCATCCCATAATTACTATAGGATGGAAATTCATCATTTCACTTCTTCCCCTTATTTAATTTTCCAGAGAGTTAAAAATATCTCTTATTCCCTTGCTTCACTTTGAATTCATAAGACCTAGATAATTACTTTTTTGACTTGATAGAACATGAGACTATATTTCCATATAATTAGAGGATTATGAGACTAATTCTCAATGTAAAAATGGTTTTAACCCATCAATGAAGTGATCAATATTACATATTGGGTTATTTATATAATATAAATCATGACTTTATATCCTTATAAATTTAACCTCATACTTTGCAACATTCTCATCCTCTTTTTTCCTCAGACACGGAAATTGCATTTCCATATCTTCTCGATGTTCAAGAGGAAAGTATTTTACTTAGAAAATCATATTTAATTACCTCCATTTCATATTTGATACTTCATCATCATCATTAGTGTATTTAATTAATGAATACCATTGATTTAAATCTCTTGAGAGGCGATAAAACACTTCTTGGAATCCAGGTGGAAATAAAACATAAAAAGGGGTGACCACTGATGCCCTGTAAGTGTAAATAATTCAGCAGAACCTATAAACATTTAATGATGGATTTATAATAGAAAAAAAATATTTTTAAACATAATACCTGAAAATATTATTGTAAAAATAAGTTTAACATTACCATATTAACATGCACATGGATATTCTACTAGTGGAATAATCCCATGTAATGATTAATTTCACAATGAGGGAATTCATAATGACAGACATAATAACTACTACGTCAAGGCCTTATTCCAAGACTATTCACAAATATTCTGTCAAGGACTTAAACCAATACACTAGTTTGTCTCATGTGACCAACCAATGAATCGAGGGGATATAGTGGGCCCCACCAGTCACTTACTATGTCCAATGCATTCCTCATTGAAAAAGGGTGAAACATTACATAATCATTCGTATTGAAACTAGCATACGAAATGTATATATATTAACCATAAACCATTAATGGTATAAAAATAGATCATCCACAGTCAAACGTATTATAAATCATTCAATACAATATGTATGATTCTATTATAATAAATCAACAACAATAAATAATATTATCTACTAAAGGATGTTGATATAGTTGAAAATGATCAGTAAAACACTTTGAGAGAAATATCCCATTTTCATGAAATTATTTAAAAGTCACCCAATTTATAAGGGAAGTAATTTAAATGAAATTTTTAAACCAATGTGACCCATACCTCTTTGAAATGGTTTAATGGAATTAACATTTTAAATCAATCATGTACATATATATAAATCCCTAAAATATTTTGAAAATATGAACATTAATTAAATAGATTTAGAAAAATAAATAATTAAAACATTTAAAATTATGATCCATTAAAAGTGAACCTTAGATAAAACTATAAAATATTCCTTTTCAAAACCTTTTTATGAAACATGGACATGGATGATAAATATTTCCCAGTTAATACTTACACAAAAACAACGTTGGATAATAATGATATTTAGGAATTAACCCTTATCTTGTACATTCATTTATTCAAGGGTACGTTTAAGATCTTGTATAATGATCATAGTACGTTATTAAATTACAAAAGAACAAAATTAACATTTATGATATGATATATGATTTATTTGTTACATTATATCACTGATTTAATAATAATTTCCATTAAAAGAAACATTTTAGGCAATAATTTCTTTCTTTATCATACATGTTTTAACTTGTTATTATTGATCTTATCACATAGAACAATATTTACCTACCACTAGAATTTAAAACATTATTTATATATCATATATATTCTGAATAAAAATATTTACAACATATAGGTATATGAAATGGAAAAATCGTTCATGGAGATGGTAGTCCATACATACTCATGAACATTGTTTCTATTTTCTTATCATTTAGAATGGAAGTAAGTAAACGAAATATATTTATATATGTAAATATATTCTATTACAGTTGAAATATTATTTCTTATATCTCATAATTAATTATTAAATAAATTTTTATAAAAAATCTTGAATGGTGATAATTGATGATGAATCTCATCACGTCGTGGAGATGGTAAGTCGTACGTACACACGAGCGAAAATGTCATTATATTGATGGTGATATGGTGTCTAAATTGATGGTATATTATATATACATAACCATTACCATATTATATTCATTATTATACCCATCCAAAAAATTTAGTGTTGAATAACAAACTACACCCTAACGTGGAGACAATAAGTCATGCATGCGCATGCATGGTGATTTTGTCATTCATAAGATGGATAGAATAATGTATATGGTTGTACCATATTTATAATAACAACTCATCATGTATAATGTAATTTTGGTATTATTTTGGTATTGTAACAACAAAGAAAGAGGATGTAGAAGAAGATGAGAACATTGAAATATATGGTGAAATAATTACCTCTTTTTTGGTTTCTTACTTTTGATTTGAACAAAAATGCTCCATAGGTTGTCTTTAAGATCAAATTAAAGCCTCTAGGGTGAATTGAGGGTAGTTTTTAGGATATTTGGGTTGTTTATGGATGATTAAAAAGACATTTTAGGTGTTAATTAAAAGAAACAGAGGTTCCCATTTATAAGAGAGGTGTGGTGAACTTTAGGAAAAGATTGAAATTTAAATTTATTATAAATTTAGTTTAAGTATATAATAGCTCCAATTTGACTTATTTTAATGATAAGGTGGGAATAAATCAAAATAATCTCAACCAATAGGTTTTAGAATTTTATATATCACCATATTAAACATATGTTATAGATTTAACTCTTAGTTAAATAGTTTAACTTTTACCATGTTTTCTGGTATTTTTATCACACATGATTAATATAGTTACTATAGAATGACAAGAGAACCAAAAGTGGTTCATTAATTACATATATTGCATTATATATGTCATTTGGCCATATATTTGATTATTAGGACTATTAAATAATTTAATAAAATATTTTTTGTTAAAAAATATAATATATGTCAATTTTGACACTATTTAGTTTCTTTGAAAGTAATAACAACTTGAATACTTCAAAAAAAATTTCATCAACCTAAACATGTCATATTCACCCAGAAAATTCATGTATGGAAACAAACGTTTAAATTTAGATTAATTTAAAAATTTATAATATCAGTTATTTTTATCTTTCATTAATAAGGTAATTACTCATTATCATTGTGTCATAATGAATTTTACATATTTAAAGTCTTAAAAATATAAATAAAATACTATGATTCCTGAAATATTTTTTATATTTCTAATTAATATTTTTAGTCTCATTTATCTTATTTATAACCCTATATTAAAAATGGTTTATTTATTAAAATTTGATTTTAACTCTTTTGACTCTTCTTTAACTAAAAAATAATAATTGTCCAAATCTTACCCAAATGGATCAAAAATGATCTTATTTTTGTCCAATGGTTTATTCTGGTCGAAAACCACTTATAAAATATAATTAATACAAGTTTTGAGGTAATTTTAAATTTTTATGATATCATTTTTATTTTTAATTTCCCTATTAAAATTTATCCATGGTAATTAAAATCCAAAAGTTACTATTCACCAAAAAAATACTTTCATCCTATTGATCCACTTTTTACATACTAATGACAATCGTGTCTGTTAGATTTTTGAAATATAATTCTTAGAAGCAGTAAAATTACGTTTTATGTAGATTTGTAAATATGTCTAGAATGTTGGTAAATGATGTTAAAAGGTTCAATAAAAATTTATATATCAAATCTTATTATAAAAATACTAAAATGAATTACAATGAAAAAATATATGTATTATTTACCTATTTTGAATTTAAGGTAATTTTTAATTCAAATCATTATTTAAATGGAAAAGTCGGTTTTTATGTACTATGATCTTTTTTCACTATTCAACAAAATTTGAATGTTAACAAAAAAACACCAAAAATTTACCCTATGCTAATTTTGATATTACAAAATAAAAAATAATGTCTATTTTGAAAAATTTTATTTTTAGGAGTGTGTAAAATTAATTTTATTATCATTCAAAAAATGAAATTAAAGTAGTTCTTTTGAGAATATAGTTTTACTAAATATATAACTATTTTAACAAAACATATACATTTCAATATAAATATGTTTTATTTATAAAACATTTATAAATATAATTTTAAATTTATTTATTTATATACATATTAAAATATTTAATTTATAAATAAATATATCATTTAAATAATATTAATACTAATGTGTTGTTTCACAGAAACTCATTCTTTCATATAACGCAAGCCAAATTCGGTGTTGCATGAAACATAATAAATTTACATTAAAGAGATAACTTACTATGAAATATTGGGGTGATACATTCTACCCTCCTTCAATAAATTTCTTCCTCGAAAATAGATTTTTTTTTCAAATATTAAAGTTTGATAATAGAAAATACCATTATGGAAAAGACACAAGTGAAATAGGGTTAATAAAATTTAGTCTTAATAATAGGGAAAGATAAATGGAAAAGTCACCACCAAATTTGGATTTCGAATTGGATACCATTGGTGGAAATTAGAGACACATAGTTGGAGGTAAAACTTAAATATTTATAGGGAGTGATTGAGGTCATCAATCTCCAATAAGTTAATAATAAAGGGAATATTTAGGGTCTCAAAGTCATAAATCGATGATCATTTAAAATATCATTAGTTCAACAAAATATCAGGTAATAGGTAACACATTTTTAGATAATTTTTTTGAAGAGGATGTATTAATTTACAATTATGATAATAACTCAAGAAAACATACTGTATTTCATTACTGGTTATAATCATAATCTCATCATTTGGTTGTGCTTCAGTCTATTTTAACTTCAACTATTACACTTGGAAATGAAGTTTAATTTGTCATTACTGAAATTTTGGAAGATCATGAGATCCATAAATAGAATGATAGGTCATTCCATTTGTCTCCCCAAAAGTGTTGGAACATGATATCACATATGGATATATCCACCTATAGGGATATAATACATTAATCTTGCAAACATAAACTAAAGTATAACTTATACTATCCAATAATGGATAACCTTACAATCCATAAAAAGTTAAAAATTTATATCTATAGAAAGAGGTGAACCAACCTGGCTTAGACTTTATCTCCCATATCTCATAAGGTAGTTATTGGTTGTCTCATTCTAAATATGTGAACATCTTCATCTAGTATTTTCATGAGTCATAGTAACAACCTAAATTATCAGACATCCTTATTGAAAACGTGCATGTTTCCTTGTTCCAAAACATAGTGGATTATTCCTTTAGTCCCAAAAAGTGGTACTCTTCATCCATGATCGAATAAAAATCAAGTCTAAAAATCCAAAATTAATTCTCAAGAAACTTTATTCATCCAATTTACATATTCAAACATAAGATTAAAATCTTCACATAATCAAAATATTAAGGGTTATCTTTACCCTAATCATATGTTCTCTAAAAATAATCTTACCCTTAAATCGATCTTCCTGCCCCTTATAACAATTCAACATATTCCTGAAAATTCATAGTAAAAAACATAACTAGAATACTAATGTTATAATTCACTTATTCATAATTATTGGATCCAAATACATAAATAAATCATTTCATCCAATTAAATGTTTTTCATGGAACATGTCCTTACTTAGTTTAGAGGTAGATTCTTATGTCTGGGAATTGAGTTGGCTAATACCCCTAATTTCCATAGATGAGACATTGAACTCCATTACAATTAGTCACTCTGTGACCCTTTATCCCTCAAGGATAACATATTCCCCTCCATCTGAGGTATTCATTAAGGTTATTTTTCCCTTTCTCTTGACATGTAGGAAACAAAATATTATTTCCTCTATGTTTCTTAAAACATGAAAATTTATAAATTCTTCTCTTATATTTATACAATGTGTTAGTAATTCATCAATGATCACATTTTAAATCATATATTGTGATAAATTATTTGGTATAATCACAATATCGTTCTCTCTAGTCATTATCCAATTATGTTGCTCAAAAACACTATATTCTCGATCAAACTCAATGTTAATCCAATTCCTTTCAGTTTCTTCCATTAACTGAGATGAGAAGGAATAGGGTGAGAAACAAATATCATTGAAGAAAAAAACATAATCAAGAGAAGTTATTTTCAATATATGAAATCATAGGTTTAATCCTAGTTTATCCATGATCGTTACCAAAATTATAGGGGGTTCTTATGTACTTATTCTCAATGTAAATTATAGGGTTATGATCCCTAATCATTGTTTTCCAAATCTATTTCCAATGTTGTTTCTAAATATCCTCCGATAACAAATGTAATGCCTGACCCCTGAATCCTAGATCCAATGCATTATTTTAATACATTATCAGGATTACAAGTAATGAAGTCCCGATGGACTGATCAGTTTAGCAGTATTGGAAAATAAATTACAATATATACACTTTACATTAAAATTTCAAACATAAAACATATCCTAGATAATCTATTGAGAATGAAATTATTCCCCTAGTTTAACCCTGCATATAAATCATAAAACACTTCTGGAATCAAGGGAAAAATAAAACTTAAAATGGGTGAGATCAGATGCTCTGTAAGGGTAAATAATACCACATAAGCTAAAAAAATTTAAGGCATGATATATATTAGAAACAAAATCCTTTTAAACATAAATCATGAACATAATATGGTAAAAATAAGTTATAAATTACTATATATAGATGCACATGGATATTCTACTATTCAAATAATCACATGTAATAACTAATTTCATAATAAGATAATGTACAATACCCGACATAAAAACTACTACATCAAGGCCTTGTTCTAAGACCATTGACAATTATTCTGTCAAGGCCTTTTTCCAAGACACTAGTTTGTCTTTGAGACTTATCAATTCATCGAGGGGATATAATGGGCCATGCCCATCCCATAATATTCCCAATGCATTCCACATATGAAAAGGCTGAAACATTAGATAATCATTCGTGTTAAAACTAGAATATGATATGTCAACACTCTAACCAAATACCATGAATGGTATAAACATAGAACATACATAGTCAAACAAATCATAACTCATTCATTACAATATGGAAGATTTTATTATAATAAATCAACCTCAATAAAATATAATATCTAGTAAAAGAAGATGAAATAGTTGAAAATGATCAGAAAAAACACGTTGAGAGAAATATCCATTTTTTACAAAATCATTTAAAAGTCACAAATATTATAAAGAGTCCATTTAAAATATATTTTTTTAATCAAAGTGTCCCATATCAATTTGAAACTTTTTAATGTAATTGTCATTTTATAACAATTACGCCCATATAAATAAATCCTTAATATCATTTCGAGAACATCTACATTAAATAAATAGATTTAGAAAAATAAATCATTAAAACATTTAAAATGATGATATAGTTAAAGATTAACTTTCATAAAACCTTAAAATATTCATTCTGAAAACATTTTCATGAAACATTAAAATAGATAATAAATATTTCCCATTTAATACTTACACATAAATAATCCTGGATAATAGTGAGATTGAGGAATTAACCCTAACCTTGTAAATTCATTTAGTCGACAGTATGATTAACCTTATGTATAATGACCATAGAATGCTATTATATTACACCTGAACCAAATCCATATTTATGATATCATATATGATTCATTTAGTACATTATACTACACATTTTATAATAATTTCTTTTTTAATGTAACATTTTGGGTAATAATCACTTATTTTATCGTACATGTTCTATCATGTGTTTATTAATCATATCACATAGATATTTATTTAAATACGTCCATAATATAAAAAAAATATTTATATATCATATATATTTAGAAGATAAATACATAAAATAGATAGATATATGAAATGAAAAAACTGTTCATGGAGATGGTAGTCCATACGTACGCATGAACGTTGTTTCCATTTTCTTATCGTATAGTATCAAAGTAAGTAAATGAAATATATTTATATAAATAAATATATAATATTCTAGAAGAAATGGTATTTGAAATATCTCATACTTAATCAATATGTACATTTATATAAATATTCTTGAATGGTGATCGTTGAAGATGAATCTCATCCCGTCGTGGACATAGTAAACAGTACGTATGCACGAGCAAGAATATCATTCTATTGATGGTTAAACGGTGTTTAATTGGATGGTATATTATATATAAAGAACCATTACCATGTCATATTCAATATTTCCATTCCTTATACTCATTATTATACATATCCAAATAATGTAGTGTTGAATAACAAACTACACCATGACATGGGGACAGTAAGTCATATATACGCATGCATGGTGATTTTGTCATTCCTAGGATGGACAGAATAATGAATATTGATGTACCATATTTATAATAAAATCTCTTAATGTAGAAGTTTTTTTATTTACTATTTTAGTATGGTAACAACAAATAAAGTAGATGTAGAATAAGAAAAGGACTTTGAAAAATGCAATGAAATAATTACCTCTTCCTTGCGTGCTTCCTTTTGATTTTGAACAAAATGGATCCTTAGGATGGATTTATGATCAATTTAAGGACTCCTAGACATATTGAGCATAGTTGGGAGGATATTTGGGCTAGGTTTGGCCGATCCAAAAGGCTTTTGAGGATTTCATTAAATGAAATAGAGGTCCCCTTTCTAAGAGAGTTGATGGGCACTTTAGGAAAAAATGAAATATTAATTTATTATAAAATAATTTTCGGTTTCTAATAGATAAAAGTTGATTTATTTCTAGGATAAGGTAGGAATGGGTTGAAATACTCTCAAAAATAGGTTTTATACATTTCAGGTCACCATATTAACCTTCTCTTTTAGATTTTACTCTTTGTTAAATAGGATAACTTTTACCTTGTCTTATTGTATTTTTATACTACATGGTTAATATAATTACTCTAAAATTCCAAGAGAACCTGAAGTTATTCATTAATGACATATCTAAAATTATCTAAGTCATTTTACCAAATCATATATTTTTAGGGATATTATATAATTTAATAAATTATTACTGTTTTTTAAATCTAATTTATGTCAATTTTGATACTATTTAGTATTTGGTTTTTGTGAAAGTCATAGAAATGTGATTACTTTGAAAAAATACAATGAATCAGTCCTAACATGTCATATTCTACTACAATGTTTTCGTATGGAAACAAATGGTCGAATTTGCATTTATTTTAATATTGACAATATACATTATTTTAGTCGTTAATTAATAAGGTAATAAATGTGTCATCATTGTATCATAAATAAATTTAATTATTTTATTTATAAAAAGTATAAATAAATTAATATGATGTAGGAAATATTTTTATATATCTAAATAATATTTATAGTAAAATTTATCTTATGTATTACCCTATATTAAAAATGGTTTATTTTTTTAAATTTTATTTTATCACATTTAACTACTCTTTAAATAAAATATAATAAATGTCCTAATCTAACCCAAATAGATAAAAAAGGATGTTATTTTTGTACTAAAGTCGATTTTGGTGACGAAAAACTTATCAAATATAACTAAGACACTTTTTAGAGTAATTTTATATAATTATAATATTATTTTTATCTGTAACTACCCTATTTACTTTTAACAGTGGTAAATTAAATTCAAAAGTTACTATTCACCAAAACAATTATTTTCATCATATTGTGCCACATTTTACTTGCTGATGAAAATTGTGTTTGTCATATTTTTGAAATTAAATTCACATAAGTAGTAAAGTTATGTTTTATGAAAATTTTTAAATTTTCTTAGAAGGTGGGTAAAAGACATTAAAAGGTTCAATAAAATTTTATATATAAAATATTATTATAAAGGGGGACCTCCCTTTCTCTTTAATTAACTCTTGAAAAGAAATTTGTTTCAACAAACCCATGCCCATATATCTTTCCAACTTCCATCACTTCATCCTAGAGGCAATACTTTGGGATGAAATCCATCTTAAAGAGTCATTTAGTACAAATAAAAAGGAGACACCTTAAGAAGAGGTAATCATTTTATCATATATTTCCATGTTTATTTCTTAATCTACATCCTCTTAATATGTTTTTACCATAATGAAATAATTACTCCAACATCTACTATATTAGGAGATTTTTTTATGATTACAGGACAACCATATTACTCTTTTTACCCATAATATGAAAAAAATACCACCATTCGTGATTACGTACAACTTACCGTCTCCACGCAGTGGTGAAAATTGTTTTTCATGTAGACATTACTTATATGTGTATAAAATGGAATATAATGGATATATATAATAAATATAACATGATATAGATTATAAAAAAATTAATATTCCATCCAATTAAATACCATTTAACCATTAAGGAAATGATACAGTCGCTCATGTGTATGTACAACATTCAATCTCCATGATGCGATAAGATTCATTATCCAAATTAACTTTCAAAGAATGATTATATATAGATATAATATTTATAATTTTGATATATATTACATAATATGTCTACTTGGATTATATATATATATATGTATCACTTTCATCTATTCAATATGATAAGAAATCATAAACATCGTTCATACGTACGTATGATCTACCATCTCCATGAACGTTGTATTCCATTTTATAAATATATAGATTATATATAATTATATTTTACATATATATGATATATAAATCATATTATACATTTTTGAAGTAATTAAATCATGATATAAGGAATATGATCAAGAATAACAAGTCATAACACATATGATAAACAAACCGATATTACCTGAAATGTTGAATTAACTAGGAATTGTTAATTAATGTGTCATATAATATCATAAAAGAATCATATATGATATCATAAAAATTATTATTATTCTCATATAAGTTAATAATATGTCTAAAAATTTTATATGGGATTTTCAGACATGTTTGGATAATATCTGGTCTAAGGTAAGTGTTAATTACTCAATCTCATTATTCTCCGAGATTTTTTATGTTTAAGAATTTACTAGGACATATTTATCATCCATGTCCATGATTCATAAAAATTATTTTTATGGATTAATTTATGTTTTTAGGTATGGGACTCTTTAAACTAGATAATCATTTTAATTGTTTTAATGATTTATTTTTCTATGTCTTTTTCATTAATTTCCATTTTTCCAAATGAATTTAAGGATTTATTGATATAAACATAATTGTTTTAAAATGATAATTAATATTAAAATTATTAATGTATTATGGGACTCTTTGATTAAAAAAAAGTGTTTTTAAACAACTTCCTTTAGAAATTCTAGGACTTTTAAATGATTTCATGGAAATGAATATTTATCTCAATGTGTTTTACTGATCATTTTCAACTATGTTGACATCCTTTACTATATATTATTATTGATTGATGTTGATTTATTATGATAAAATATTGCATATTGTATTTAAGGATTTGTGATATTTTGGATTGTGGATGTGCTATGTTTATACCATTCATGGTTTAGGGTTTAAGTATTAAAATTTCGTACACCAGTTTTAATACGAATATTTATGTTATGTTTCAACCTTCTCATATGGGGAATGTATTGGACTTAGTAAGTCTTGGGAGAGGCCCTCTATAACCCCTATAAGAATCAGTTGTTCTCATGAGACAAACTAGTGTCTTGGCACAAGTCCTTGATAGAATATTTGTGAATGGTTGTGGCACAAGGGCTTGATGTCATAGTTATTATGTTTGGAATTATGCATTCCCACGTTATGAAATTAGTTATTACATGTGATTATTCGACTAGTAAAATATCATTGTGCATGTTTATAAGGTAATTTTTGACTTATTTTTACCATGTTATGTTCATTTTTTATGTTTAAAAGAAACCTCTTTTTAGTATGCATCTTTCCTTAAATTTTTATAGCTTCCACAAAATTATTTACCCTTACTGAGCATCTGAGTTCACCCCTTTTTACATTTTATTTTCCCATGATTCCAAGAAGTTTTTTATGATTGATATGAAGGGTTAATATAAGGGAAAAATTACTTTCAAAAATATTTATCTAAGTTGTGTTTTATGTTAAAAAATTTAATGAAAAGTTCATGTTTTGTAATCTATTTTCCAGGACTGCTAAACTGATCGATCCTTTAGGACGTGATTCCTAGTAATCTTGCCAATGTATTAAAATAGTGTATCAACTCTGGGCTTCTGGGGTCAGGGCGTTACCATTGGTATCTTTGGATGGTTAGCAATGGAAATAAATTTGGAAAACATAGATTTGAGATCATAACCCTACGATTGACGTTGTAACACCCAAGACTTTTATGTTATATAAATCATCAAAGGAATCGTTTTCTATACAACACTTGCTTGGATTTCTTTACACGAAATCGCGACCTTCCCCGATAGCTTGCGTCGTACGCAATACCGAGTTTCACTAAACAACAATATACAACTAAAATATTATTAAAACTAACCGTTATAAATAGTAATAACCACTTTTTGAAATTTTACAAATTTTATTTTTCAAAATGGACTTCATTTTTGGATTCGTAATATCGAAATTAGCCTAGTGTGAAATTTTTGTATTTTTCTGAAAACATTCAATTTTTGATGAATAGTGAAACCACTAAGTGGTAGTTAAAAAACTGATTTTTTCATAAAACATAATTTTACCGCTTCTGTGAGTGGTATTTCAAAAATTCGAGAGACACTGTTGATGTCAGTAAGTAAAATTTGGTTCAATGAGATGAAAATAATTTTTGGTTAATAGTAACTTTTTACTTTTATTTACCACGGTTAAAAGTAAATAGGGTAATGAAGGGTAAAAATGATATTATTATTACCCTAACACATGTCCTAATTCTATTGGATCAGTGTAATTCGACCAAAAACAAACTTAGAGATAAAATATGACCATTTAGGCCCACTTGGATTAGATTAGGACATTTATTATTAATTTATTTAAAGAAGGGATAAAATAGTTAAAATCATAGTGTAATAAGTAAATCATTTTTAATATGGGGTTATACATAAGATAAATTCGTCTATAAATGTTCATTAGAAATCTAAAAATATTTCCTACATAATGATATTTTATTTGTAATTTCTAGACATTAAATAATTTAATTTATATATGACACAAAGATGATGCAGTAATTATCTTATTAATGAAATATTGACATAATTGATGTCATAAACACCAAAATAAATGTAATTTGACACTTTTTTATGAATTCCACTAATTTTCTATATTAATATGACATGTTAGTATTGATTTAATTAATTGTTTTCTAACTAATCATTCTGTTATGATTTTCACAAAAATTAATTACTAAATAGTGTCAAAATTGACATAAAATAGTTTTTTAAAAAAAATATTATATTAGTAATTGTTATTTTATTCCTAAAAATCTATGGTTTGGACAAATAATTTATATAAGGTTATATATATTAATAATAAACAACTTGGGGTTCGTTTGGCTGCTTATAGTAAGTTTATTGACCTTATAGTATAAGAACACAAGAAGACACAGTAAAAGTAAAATTATTTAACTTAATGTTAAATATATATGATAAGGTTAAAATAGGAACCTAAACTTGTTTAAATTCTATTGAATGAGATTATTTCGACCCATCCCCACCTTAGCCTCGAAATAAATCAATTTGGAGCTATTTAAAACCGAACTTGACTTTATAATAAAATAATATTTTTAGTTATTCCAAAGGTGCCCCTCTCCTCCCTTATAAAAGGGCACCTCCTCCCTCTCTTACTCACACCACTTTGAGCCTTCAAGCTCGGCCAACCCCTGCCAATTTCTCCTCTCCACTTCCCTAGAGACATCCTAGAGGTTCTGGTCTTCTTCAAAGACATATTTTAGTGCCCTAAAAGGAGGTCTCCAAGAAGCACTTCAAAGAAGAGGTAATGTCGGTTACCGATTCTTTCATCTTTATTTCATCTTCCACTTCTTATTCTTTAGTTGTTTCGTTATGAAGTAATAACATCAGTATCACTCATATACTGATATGTTATTATAAGTATGAAACAACCCTATTTCACCATCTATCTATCCTATGGAAAAATAAATCACCACGCATGCGTACGTACGGAATACCGTCTCCACGCTGTGTTGTAATCTATTTTCCACCACCACCTTACTTGGATGGGTATAATGGTGTAAATAATGACTATATATGACTATTATTAAGCGATACTGATTCTGAAATAGTATACATACACTTCAATACAATTCCACGATCATAGGAACGATATCATCACTCGTGCGTACGTACGGAATACCATCTCCACGATGTGATGTGACTCGTTCTACATGATCTTCATTTCATAATGATTATATAAATGAAATGAAATGAATGAATTAATATGATATATATTACACTAATACCATTCTGGAAATGAGGTATCTATAACCTAAAGAGAAGAATAAGAATTTATTCGACAAAACAAGCATAAGAACAAAAAGTTATAAACACCTGAATAACAAGTAGCAATGAAATATTAATACTAAGAAGCTAAGAATATGACCAAATATGATATCATAAAAATAATTATGATTCTATAATAAGTCAATAACATTATTTAAACCATTATATAGGAGTTTCGGACACGTACAAAGCATTTCGGACCTAAGGTAAAGGAAATATCACAATCTCATTTTTTCCGAGATTGTTTATACTTTGGTATTTACTGGGGTGTATTTTATCATCCACATACATGTTTCCTCAATATGTAATATTATTTCCATCCACCTACAATTTTTTAAATCCAATTTTACCCTTTAGTGAGTTTTTAGTAAAGGATAAGAAAGGAATCTTTTGTCATTTTTTGTACAAGGTACTTTTTGACTTTTCCGACAAAAGAACGAGAAGAATGTTTTTTTAACTTATACGACATGAATGGATTTTTAAAACATTATTTCCATGAATCATCCTTTACAAGTTTTCAATTTTATTTTTAATAAACTTCTTTTAGTTTAGAATTGTATGACATGTTAAGAAATGAAAAGTTTTTTTGAAGTAGAAAGGATATTTTCCTCACGAATGGAGTTCAAGTGTTTCATCAAAATTATTTTCCATCTAAGATAATAAAGGGTTCTGTTTCTATCTCTATTATTACATGTATTTGATTATGTTTTGATGGAAATATTTTTATGAATTCCTTTATCTTATATGAATTGTTTTATGATGTCATGTTGTTTAAGAATCCCATTTTTACTACATGGGTTATGCAATGATGTTTGATTTATGATTTTGTGGCACACATAAGAATGGTATCATTATGAGATGGGTGGGACCTATATCTCCCTCCAATGCATTGGGTAAAGATTTTATATCTCATGAGATAGACATGGCTGGAACGGTAGGTTATACCGGTTCAGTGAAACAGGACTGAAACGAGGGTGACTCGGTTCAGAAATGGACTTTGTCCACTAAGATAGTCTTGGCAATGAGTTTTGACTAATAAGATATGATTTTATATGATTATGTGTGTATTCCACAAAGTTTCATGTTTTAAGTTAGGATTATTGGGATTTCATTTCACTACTTTGATTTATCCCATGTTATGAAATTATGCTCTCTTTCGCAGGTTAAGATCTCTAAAATGTTATGTTCTTATGAATATGATGTGATTGATATTTATTTTGTTTACCTTTATAAAGCATTTGAGCTCACCCTTTTGTATGTTTTGTTTCCCCAGGCCAGGAAGAAGGTTATTAAGTATAATATGCCAAAAAGGGACTCTAGATATGATGAAATAAATGGGAGGGAAAGTAGATGCTTTATGAACCAGTTGTTTATGTTTCCCAGTTTCTAAAGACACTATACCTATACGGTCCTTTCTTGGTTTTGTTATATGTTGTAATAAGTGTGCTTCAATTCTGAAGTAAACAATGTATGTAAAGTATGGGTCGTTATAGTTGGTATCAAAGGAAAGGTATAGTCAACCTTTGGAAACTAGGTTGTGAAAGCCTTAGTGAGAACCCTAAGGATAAGTCTAAGCAAAGAACACAATCTTAGTGTTTTAAAAATGGCCATGAATAACCTAGGATAACACCTTAAGTGTGAAATTTTATTCTTTATTATGTGATTTTCCTATTATAATTAGTGTTGCTCACACTATTCTTCTTGGTTTTAGTCAATGGTTGGAACCCAAAGGAACGGTGTTAATGCGGAATGCAACGGGAAATGCAATGATTGTCCCCCTGAGCAACCAAACGTTATGGGAGCTGGAATGAAAAATCTTGTAGCCAGGCTCACACAACTTTCTCAAGCTATGAATCATGCAGTACTTCCAAACGAGCAATGGAAGGAGCAACATTCTGTTGAATCCTTTATGAGACAGCATCCACCTTCATTCAGCGGGTCTACTAATCCATTAGTTGCTGAACAATGGATTAGTACTAATGAATAGATATTTTCCATTCTTCAATGTTCTAAGAATGATAAAGTCATCTTAGCAATGTATCGTTTGGAATGTGATGCTGATCAATGGTGGAATCTTATCAAGAATACGAGGCAAAGGGATGAAATTGAGTCCATGGAATGGGACGAGTTCAAAAACATATTTTTCAATAAGTACTTCCCTCGTATTCTCCGAACAAAGATGGAGAAAGAGTTTCTTGAACTGAAGCAAAAGGATGATGAATCTATTGGTACCTATGAAGCAAATTTTACAAGACTTGCAAGGTATTCTTCTGGTATTATTATCCAACCTGAGAGTAAGATCGATCGATTCTTTAGTGGCTTAAAACCAAGTCTTCGAAGGGCGTTATCCATAAGGGACTTCAATAGCTACGAGGAAATCTTTCGATGTGCTCTCAATGTCGATATGGAGATTGGAGTAACCCATCAGTCATATGGGTTTGATAAGAAGAGGAAAATGGAATTCAAAGTAAAATCTAAAGATCACACTGAAAAGAAGATGAGCTTTCCCTTATGCTCAAAGTGTGGAAAGAAACATGGAGGGAGTTGCCTTAAAGGGACAAGTAAATGTTTCAAATGTGGAAAGGAAGGTCATCGGGCATTTTAATACTGCAATGATGGGAAGAAGATGTCTAATGATGAAAACAAAGGAAGGGATACATAGAATGACCCTACAACACTTCAATGTTTCAAGTGCAAGGAGATGGGAAATTATGCCAATAAATTCCCTAATCCAAGGGTTAATGATGATGGTCGACGTCAACAAACTCTTAAGGCTAAAGACAAAGGAAAGTCACATGCAATTTCTATCAGCGATGTGGAGTATGATAACGATGTAGTGAAAGGTACACTTACCATCCACTCTAAAGTAGCAAATGTTTTATTTGATTCTAGATCCACCCAATCCTTTATTTCTGATGAATTTCCTAAGGTTATCACCGTATTACCTCAACAATTAGATGTTGAGTTAGCTATGATAACACCTAATGGCACAACAGTCACATCAAAAGTTTATAATTCTTCTCCGATTGATGATTGTGGGAAAGTACTTCCTGAAAATCTTGTGATCCTTCCTATAGTGGAATTTGATGTGATTCTTGGAATGGATTGGATTTCTATACATGGAGCTCATATCAATTGTCAAAGAAGGGATGTCACATTTCATATTCCAGATCAATCTATGATCTTCTATCGATGCAAGGATGAACATAACCTTCTAGTGGAAATTTCTTCCATTTTATGGGTATTGATTCCACTAAATAAAGGTTATTTATCTCAATTGGTTGGTGAGAAACTCACGATTAAGAATATGCCAATTGTACGGGAGTTTGATGATGTCTTTCCGGAGGAATTACCGGGTCTTCCACCAAATCGTGAAGTTGAGTTTTCAATAGAACTCGTATCGGGTGCTTTGCCTATTTCAAAGACACCTTATAGAATGGCCCCAATTGAGTTGCAGGAATTGAAGAAGCAACTCCAAGAGAATCTTGATAAGGGGTTCATACTCCCTAGTGCGTCACCTTGGGGAGAACATGTTCTGTTTGTTAAGAAGAAAGATGGATCAATGAGACTCTGCATTGATTATCGAGAACATAAAAAGATCACTATCAAGAACAAATATCCTCTCACGCGGATTGATGACCTATTTGACCAACTACATGGAGCTCAATACTTTTCCAAGATTGATCTTCGTTCAGGGTATCATCAATTAAGGGTCAAAAGGGAGGATATACCAAATACGTCTTTCCGTACAAGGTATGGACACTATGAATTTGTAGTGATGCCATTTGGTCTTACTAATGCCCCTGATATCTTCATGGATCTGATGAATAGAGTCTTTAGAGACTATCTTGATCAGTTTGTGGTATTCCTTATAGATGATATTCTTGTCTATTCAAAGAGCATGGAAGAACATGAAGATCACTTGAGAATTATATTAAAGACCCTGAGAAAGGAGAAGCTTTATGCCAAATTTACCTAGTGTGAATTTTGGCTTCAAAAAGTTGCATTTTTGGGTCACATAATCTCAAAAGAGGGGATATCTGTGGATCCAGCAAAAACAGAGGTTACCGAAAGATGGTCGAGACCAACAACAGTAACCGAGATCCGAAGTTTTCTTGGTTTAGATGGATATTATCGACGTTTTTTGAAAGATTTTTCACGATTATCTAATCCACTCACCAAGGCGACTCGGAAAGGAGTTAAGTTTGTTTTGACGGAGGAATGTGAAGAGAATTTCAAGGAGTTGAAAAGAAGGTTATCTAGTGCACCTGTTCTCACACTGCCTTGTAGTGGAGAAAGGTTTGTGATCTTCAGTAATGCATCCAAGAAGGTATTGGGGTGTGTTCTTATGCAAAATGATATGGTGATAGCTTATGCCTCACGACAGTTGAAAATACATGAGCAAAATTACCCAACTCGTGATTTGGAGTTATCTGTGGTAATATTTTCATTAAATATTTGGAGGCATTACCTTTATGGAGAAAGGTTTGATATTTATACTGATCATAAAATTTTAAAGTATATTTTCACACAAAAGGATCTGAATATGCGCCAAAGAAGATGGTTGGAGATAATTAAGGATTATGACTGCTCAATCCATTACCACCCTGGGAAAGCAAACCAGGTGGCAAATGCATTAAGTCGACAGGACCACGCTAGTTTATTCATGATGAGGATCACAAAAGATCCAATATTTATGGATTTACAAAGGATGGATCTTGGAATTATAATGAATGGGGAAAAATCGTATCTTTCTCAAATTAATGTTCAACCATCTATACATGTGAAGATTAAAGAGGCATAGAAAGAAGATGTCGAGTTACAAAAGAAGGTGAGAAATGTTCCTGAATTCAACCTTGATTGTGATGGGATAATAAAGTTCAGGAATAGGTTTTGTGTTCCTCCCATCCCAGAATTAAAGAAGGAGCTACTAGATGAGGCTCATAGTTCTTCATTCTCTATTCATCCTGGAAGCACGAAGATGTATAGGGACCTGAATGAGTACTTCTGGTGGGATGGCATGAAAAGAGATGTTGATGAATATGTCTCTCGATGCTTGGTTTGTCAACAAGTTAAAGCTGAGAGACAGAAGTCTAAGGGGATTTTACAACCATTACCCATACCCGAATGGAAATGGGAACACATCACTATGGAGTTTTTCACAGGACTTCCAAAAACATCCAAAGGCAATAATGCTATCTGGGTCATAGTTGATCGTCTTACAATGACTGCACACTTCATTACTATTAGAGAGGATTTCCCTCTAGATCAGCTTGCCATGATATATGTAAAGGAAGAGGTAAGATTTCATGGAGTACCACTTTCTATTATATCTGATCAGGATCCGAGATTTACCTCGAAGTTCTGGCGAAGTCTTCAGCATACTCTGGATACAGAGTTGACTTTTAGCATTGCTTATCATCCTCAGACAGACGGTCATTCTGAGAGAACAATTCAAACTCTAGAAGATAAGTTGAGAGCTTTCTCTATGGATTTCAAAGGTGGTTGGGATCAACACCTACCTTTGGTGGAATTTTCTTATAATAATAGCTTTCACTCCAGTATTCAGATGGCTCGTTATGAAGCTCTCTATGGAAAGAAATGCAGGACTCCAACTTGATGGGATGAAGTTGGGGAAAGAAAGCTATTAGGACCCGATATCGTTGATGAAATGGCAGAAAAGGTCAAATCTATTCAACAACACAGAAGAGCATCTCAGAGTCGACAGAAAAGCTATGCCGACAACCGATGAAAAGACCTAGAGATTGAAGTGGGTGATAAAGTGTTCTTACGAATATCTCACTGGAAGAGGGTCATGAGATTTGGAAAAAAGGGGATGTTGAGCCCTAGATATATCAGTCCTTTCGAATTACGGGATCGTGTTGGGAATGTAGCTTACCGATTTGCGCTTCCACCGAATCTCTTTCAAGTTCACAATGTGTTCCATGTATCTCTCCTGATAAAGTACATACCTGATCCTTCACATGTACTCAGCTCAGAAGTTGTACCGCTGGAGCAAGATCTTTCTTATGAAGAACAACCGATAGAGATTCCGGATCGTAGCGAAAAAGTCCTACGAAACAAGACCACTCGATTGGTGAAAGTTTTATGGAGGAACCACCAATTAGAAGAAGCTACATGGGATCTTGAGGATGTGATGAGGGAGAGGTATCCTCATCTGTTTGTTACAAAGTGACGAATTTCGAGGGCGAAATTCATTTTAAGGGGGGTAGAATGTAACACCCGATACTTTAATGTTATACAAATCATCAAAAGAATCTTTTTTTACACAACACTTTCTTGGCTTGCTTTACACGAAATCACGACCTTCCCCGATAGCTTGCGTCGTTCGCAATACCGAGTTTCACTAAACAACAATATACTATTAAAATATTATTAAAACTAGCCGTTATGAATAGTAATAACCACTTTTTGAAATTTTATAAATTTTATTTTTTAAAATGGACTTCATTTTTGGATTCGTAATATCGAAATTAGCCTAGGGTGAAATTTTGGTATTTTTCTGAAAACTTTCAATTTTTGATGAATAGTGAAACCACTAAGTGGTAGTTAAAAAACTGAATTTTTCATAAAACATAATTTTTCCGCTTCTGTGAGTGGAATTTCAAAAATCTGAGAGACACGGTTGATGTTAGTAAGTAAAATGTGGTTCAATGAGATGAAAATAATTTTTGGTGAATAGTAACTTTTTACTTTTATTTACCACGGTTAAAAGTAAATAGGGTAATTAAGGGTAAAAATTATATTATTATTACCCTAACACATGTCCTAATTCTATTGGATAAGTGTAATTCGACCAAAAAAAACTTAGTAATAAAATATGACCATTTAGGCCCACTTGGATTAGATTAGGACATTTATTATTAATTTATTTAAAGGAGGGATAAATAGTTAAAATCAAAGTGTAATAAGTAAATCATTTTTAATATGAGGTTATAAATATGATAAATTCGACTATATATATTCATTAGAAAGCTAAAAATATTTCCTACATAATTATATTTTATTTGTAATTTTTGGACATTAAATAATTTAGTTTATTTATGACACAGAGATGATGCAGTAATTATCTTATTAATGAAATATTGACATAGTTGATGTTATAAACACCAAAATAAATGTAATTTGACACTTTTTATGAATTCCACTACTTTTATAGATTAATATGACATGTTAGTATTGATTTAATTAATTTTTTTTGAACTAATCATTCTGTTATTATTTTCACAAAAATTAATTACTAAATAGTGTCAAAATTGACATAAAATAGTTTTTAAAACAAATATTATATTAGTAATTGTTATTTTATTGCTAAAAATCTAAGGCTCGGCCAAATGACATAGATAAGGTTATATATATTAATAATAAACAACTTGGGGTTCTTTTGGCTGCTTATAGTATGTTTATAAACCTTATAGTATAAGAACACGAGAAGACACGGTAAAAGTAATATTATTTAACTTAATGTTAAATCTACATGATAAGGTTAAAATAGGAACCTAAACTTTTCTAAATTATATTGGAATCGAGGATTTCTACCCATCCCCACCTTATCCTTTAAACAAATCAATTTGGAGCAATTTAAAACCGAACTTGACTTTATAATAAAATAATATTTTTAGTTATTCCAAAGTTGTCCCTCTCCTCCCTTATAAAAGGGCACCTCCTCCCTCTCTTCCTCACACCACTTTGAGCCTTCCAGCTCGGCCAAACCCTGCCACATTCTCCTCTCCACTTACCTAGAGACATCTTAGAGGTTCTGGTATTCTTCAACGACCTATTTTAGTGCCTTAAAAAGAGGTCTCAAAGAAGCACTTCAAAGAATATGTAATGTCTGTTACCGATTCTTTCATCTTTATTTCTTCTTCCACTTCTTCTTCTTTAGTTGTTTCATTATGAAGTAATAACATCAGTATCGATAATATACTGATATGTTATTATAAGTATGAAACAACCCTGTTTCACCATCTATCCATCCTACGGAAAAAGAAATCACCGCGCGTGCGTACGTACGGAATACCCTCTCCACGCCGTGGTGTAATCTATTTGCCACCACCACCTTACTTGGATAGGTATAATGGTGTAAATAATGACTATAAATTACTATTATAAAGTGATACTGATTCTGAAATAGTATACATACACTCCAATACAATTCCACGATCATAGGAACGATATCATAACTCGTGCGTACGTACGGAATACCGTCTCCACGATGTGATGTGAATCGTTCTACATGATCTTCATTTCATAATGATTATATAAATGAAATGAATTAAATTAATGAATATGATATATATTACACTAATACCATTTTTTAAATGAGGTATCTATAACCTAAAGAGATGAATAAAAATTTATTCGGCAAAACACGCATAAGAACAAAAAGTTATAAACACCCGAATAACAAGTAGCAATGAAATATTACTACTAAGAAGCTAAGAATATGACCAAATATGATATCATAAAAATAATTATGATTCTGTAATAAGTCAATAACATTATTTAAATCATTATACAGGAGGTTCGGACATGTACAAAGAATATCAGACCTAAGGTAAGGGATATATCACAATCTCATTTTTATCCAAGATTGTTTATACTTTGGTATTTACTGGGGTGTATTTTATCATCCACATCCATGTTTCCTCAATATGTAATATTATTTCCATCTACCTAAAATTGTTTAAATCCAATTTTACCCTTCAGTGAGTGTTTAGTAAAGGATAAGAAAGGAATCTTTTTTCGTTTTTCCTACGAGGCACTTTTTGACTTTTCTGACAAAAGTACGAGAAGAATGATTTTTAATTTATACAGCATGAATGGATTTTTAAAACATTATTTCCAAGAATCTTCCTTTACAAGTTTTTCAAGTTTATTTTTAATCAACTTCTTTTAGTTTAGAATTTTATGACATGTTAAGAAAGGAAAAGTGTTTTTGAAGTAGAAAGGATTTTTTTCTCAAGAATGGAGTTCAAGTGTTTTATCAAAATTATTTTCCATCTAAGATAATAAAGGGTTCAGTTTCTATCCCTATTATTACATGGATTTGATTATGTTGTGATGGAAATATTTTTATGAATTTCTTTATCTTATATGAATTGTTTTATGATGTCATGTTGTTTAAGAATCCCATTTTTACTACATGGGTTAAGCAATGATGTATGATTTATGATTTTGTGGCACACATAAGAATGGTATCATTATGAGATGGGTGGGACCTATATCTCCCTCCAATTAATTGGGTAAAGATTTTATATCACATGAAATATAAATGGCTAGAACGGTAGGTTATACTGGTTCAGTGAAACAGGACTGAAACGAGGGTGACTCAGTTCAGAAATGGACTTTGTCCACTAAGATAGTCTTGGCAATGAGTCTTGACTAATAAGATATGATTCTCTATGATTAAGTGTGTATGCCACAAAGTTTCGTGTTTTAAGTTATAATTATTGGGATTTCATTTCACTACTATGATTTATCCCATGTTATGAAATTATGCTCTCTTTTGTAGGTTAAGATCTCTAAAATGTTATGTTCTTATGAATATGATGTGATTGATATTTATTTTGTTTACCCTTACTGAGCATTTGAGCTCACCCTTTTGTATGTTTTGTTTCCCCAGGTCAGGAAGAAGGTTATTCAGTATAATATTCCAAAAAGGGACTCTAGATATGATGAAATAAATGGGAGGCAAAGTAGATGCTTTATGACCCAGTTGTTTATGTTTCTCAGTTTCTAAAGACACTATACCTATATGGTCTTTTCTTGGTTTTGTTATATGTTGTAATAAGTGTGCTTCAATTCTGAAGTAAACAATGTATGTAAAGTATGGGTCATTATAGACGTGGAGGATATAAATAGAAGAACCCCCAAGAATTATGGTAACGACAAAGGATAACCTCGGATTAAACCTAAGATGTTATAGATTGAAAATTCATTCCTTGGATTATGTGGTTTTCTTCAATGAAAATAGTTTCTCACCCTATTCTTTCATGTCTTAGTAAATTGAGGAAACAGAAATGAATTGGACTAACATTGATTTTGATGGATAATATAGTGATTTTGAGCAACAAAATATGCTAATGAATGGAGAGAACGATATTGTTATTATTTTGAATCATTTATCAAAATATATGATTAAAAATGTGATCTATGATGAAATTTCTAAACTACTTCATATGAAGAAGTCGAACATTTACAAATATTCAAATTTTAAAAAGTATAGAGAAAAGAAGATTATTTTTCCTACCTGTAAAGTGGAAGGGAAGAAGAACCTTATGGAATAACTCAAATGTAGGGGAAGATGTCATCTATGCGGAAAAAAGGGTCATATAGTGACCAATTGTTATGGAGTTCAATGTATCATCTGTTGAAAACATGGGCATCAACCAAATCAATGCTGAGATATAAGAATGTGTCTCTAAAAAAAGGAAAGACTTATTCCATTCCAACCACTTAATTAGAAGTATTGAATTCTTTATGTATTTGGATCCAAGAATTATGAATAAGTGATTTATATAAGGGGTATTCAGTTTATGTTTTTCGTGAAGTATTTTCAAGAATATTTTTAATTATTATAAATGAAAAGAAATTTGATTTATTATTAAGATTATATTTTGAGAACATGTGATTAAGGTAAAGATAACCCTTAATATTTTCCATATGTTAAGATAATATTGTTATGTTTGATTATGTAAATTGGTTAAATCGAGTTTCTTGAGAACAAATTTTGGATTTGTCGACAAGAAGTTTATGTTATCACGGTAGAAGTGCACAACATTTTTTGACTTAAGGAATAACCCACTATGTTTTGGAACAATGAAACTTGCATGTTTTTAATAAGGATATCTGATAATTTATATTGTTACCATGACTCAATAGAATACATGATGAAGGTGTTCATATATTTGGAATGGGACAACCAAGAACTGTCCTATGAGATATAGGAGATAAATGCTAATCCAGGTTGGTTCACCTATTTCTAAAGATGTTAATTTTTAGTTTTTGGAAGGATTGTAAGGTTATCCATTATTTTATAGTATAATTTATACTCCATTTGATGTTTGTTAGATTAATGTATTGTCTCATTAGAGGTGGACTTATGCATATATGATAACTTATTCTAAAACTTTTTGCAAGAAAAATGGAATAACTTATCATTATATTTATGGATAGCTTGATCTTCCTACATTTTAGGAGTGAAAAATTCAAAAAAATTTCCTAGTGTAACAGATTAAGTGAAAATAGATTGAAGCACAACCAAATGATGATATTATTATTTTTATAAGTAAGAAATTAATAATTTTTTCTTGAGTTCTTATCTTGATATTGAATTTAATGTCTCCTCTTCAAAAAAATAAGTATCTAAATTTTTTTATCCTAATACCTTATATTTATTTGAAAAAATGATATTTTAAATCGTCATAGATTTATGGATTTGAGGCCCTCAATCTTTCATTTATTGTTCACTTGTTTGGGATTGAGGACCTTAATCACTCCCTTTAAATACTTACATTTTTCATACAGTTATGTTTCTTTAATTACCACAAATGTTCTCATATTTGAAATCCTAATTGGGTGAGTATTTTTTAATTTCCCTTTCACTCTTATTAAGACTATACTTTATTTACCCTATTTCATATGTGGATTTTCCACAAATGTATTTTCTATTTTCAACCTTTATTTTTTTAAGAAAAATTTACAATTGCAAAGATGTAGTTTATTGATGGAGGGGAGAATGTAACACCCCAAGACTTCATTGTACAATATATCTTTAATTTAAATATCTTAAATTACATGCAACACTGACTTAGGTTTCGTTATATAAAAGATTGGTTTTCTATGAAAAAAACATTAGTATTATAATTATTTAAACGATATACTTATTTATCAATTAAATATTGAAATATGAAAGGTCATAAATAAATTTTCAATTTTATATTAAAATATTTTTTATAAATAACTCATATTAATAATGAAATGAATATGTTTTGATGAAATAGTTATATATTTATGAAAAATATTTTTTGTAAAGGAAATAGTTTTATGTGTTTTCATGAACAATAATAAAATTAATTTTAGACACTCAAAAAAATTTAATTTGGTAAAATAGACTTCATTTTTGAATTCGGAATATAAAAATTACCTTAAGGTGAATTTTTGGTATTTTTCTGAAATCATTCAATTTTTGACGATTAGTGAAAAATACTGCATACTACATAAAACGGATTTTTTAATTTAAATTAATGATTTAATTAAAATTTATCTTAAAGTAAAAATAGATTCATAATACATATATTATTTCAATGTCTTTCATTTGAGTCATTTTATAATAAGATTAGACATATAAAATTTTATTGAACCTTTTAATGTCTTTTTCTTACCTTCTACATACATTTTCCAAATTACATAAAACGTAATTTTACCACTTCTATGAATTGATTTTTAAAATTATGATAGACACAGTTTTCATCAGAAAGTAAAATTTAGTTCTATAGAATTAAATTAATATTTGATGAATTGTAACTTTTAAATTTTATTTACCATGGTTAAAATTAAATAGGGTTATTAAAGGTATAAATAAAACAATAATAATATAAAATTACCCCAAAACATTTAATCATTCTATAGGATAAGTGTTTCACAACCAAAATCAACCTTAGGGCAAAAATTAGATCTATTTTGATCCATTTGGGTCAGATTAGGACATTTATTATATTTTATTTAAAGAAGAGTTAAAAGTGTTAAATTCAATGTTTAATAACTAAACCTTATTTTATATAGGGATACACATAAGATAAATTATACTATAAATATTAATTATAAAGATAAAATTATATCCTACATCATGGTATTTTATTTATAATTTTTAGACATTAAATAAATAAATTTATTTATGACTCAATGATGATATAGTAATTACATTATTATTGAATGATTAAAATAATATATAATATAAATATTAAAATAAAATTTAATTGAAACTTTTGATTCCATAAAAAAATTTATATGTTAATATGACATATTAGGGTTTATTCAGTTTATTTTTTTGATGTAATCACAATTTTATAACTTCCAAAAAAACCATATATTAAATACTGTCGAAATTGACACAAATGAGTTTTTCAAAAAAAAATATTTATTAAATGATGTAATAATCCTAAAAATATATGATTTGTTAAAAGAAAATAGATAATGTTAGATATTTCAATAATGAACCACTTGAGGTTCTCTTGGAATTTTATTGTAAATATATTAACCATGTCGTATAAACGTAAAAGAAAATTTAAACTATTTAACAAAGAGTTAAATCTAAAAGATAAGGTTAATATGGTGACAAAAACTTGTCTAAAACCTATTGGTGGATAATATTTCGACACATCCAAACCTTATCCTATAACTTAATCCATTTTTAGCTATTATAAATATAAAATAAGTTTATAATAATTTAATATTTCAATCTTTTCCTAAAGTTCCCATCACCTCTATTATAAAAGAGAACCTCACTTTCTCTTATATTAACATATCCAAATCCAGTTGGATAGCCCAAAACATGCTCAACTATCCTACCAAAAATCCTTAATTCATCCTATAGGCATTACATTTATAAAAAAGATATACTATGGAGCCATTTTGTTCAAATCAAAAGGAATAACCTGAAGAAGAGGTTATTATTTTATCACCTATTACAACATTTTATTCTTCTTCTACTTACACTTTATGTGTTTTTACCAAACAAAAATAATAACACCAGTACCTTATACATTCATAGATATTATTATTTGTATTTTACAATAGTATTCATTATTCCATCCATCCTATGAATGATAATGTCACCATGGGTGCGTACATACAGCTTATTGTCTCCTTGTCATGGTGTAGTTTGTTATTCAAGACATCATTATTTGGATGGGAATAATAATGAGTATTATAGATGTAAATAATAAATATATAATTTTAATGATTATGTATATATAATATACCATCCAATTACATTTGATTTTACAATTAATAGAATGATATTTTCAATCGTGCGTATGTACGACATACCGTCTCCAAGATGCGATGAGATTCCATTCCCCATCGTAACCATTCAAGAATAATTTTTATTTGAGATTAAAAAATAATGTTTAAGAACTTAATATCATTCTGGATATTAATAAAATACATCCTATCAATATAAAACAAGACTTATATAACACAACATAACAAAATGAATCAATTAACAACTGAAACAATGATAATACTAAAATATTATTAAAAAATAAATAGTAGAGGATCTTATATGATATCATATTTATGTATATGGTTCTTTTATAATTTAATAAAAATTATTTAATTATTATACAAGAAATTAAATTACACTTGACTAAGTAAAAGTACAAGGTAAGGGTAAATTTTACAATCTCTTCATTACCTGATGTTGTTTATACGTAAGTATCTAATGGGACTTATTTATCATCCACATCCATGTTTCTTAAAAATGTATTTCAAAAAATATATAATATTTCCTAGGCCATGGGATAATTTCATTTATACCCTTGTTTGAAATTTTATAAGATTTTTTGAAATTAATATTTTCAACATTCTCCGAACAATGTACTTTGTGACCATTTCGACAAACTAAGGAAGAAATGTTTTTAAGTTATACGGTGAATAAAGCTATTTTCCTCCATTATAATAACTTCAAAGCTTCCCTTACAAGTTTATATAAATATTTTTAAAATAAATATTTTCTTTTATAATTATTCTACTTTTAAATGATTTCAATTTAGATAGATATATTTCTCCCAAATAGTTTTTTGATCAATTTCATCTATGTCAACTTCTATTTGTGGGCTATTATTGTTAATTGGAGTTGATTTATTATGATACAATATTCCATATTGTATTGATATTTTTATGATATGTTTGAATTTGGATGTGCTATTTTTATTTCAATCATATTTTATGGTTAACGAAATAACATTTCGTAAGTTATTTTAAAAATAATTTTTATGTTATGCTTTAACCTTTTCATATGATGAATGCATTGGGCATAGTAAGTGATGGGTAAGGCCAAATATAGCCCCTCGATTCATCAGAAGGTCTCATGAGACAATCTAGTGTCATGGCCCAAGTTCTTGAAAAAAATTATATTTATGCTCTTGGCATGTGGCCTTGAATTTACGGTTATGATGTTTGGAATTATGCATTACATCATTATGAGATTATCTATTGATATTAAATGTGATTATTCTACTAGTAGAATATCCAGGTGAATAATTAAATGGAATTATTTGATTTAACTTTGACATATTATGTTGATGTTTATGTTTATACACCTTGACTTAAATGTTTATGCTTATTTATGATAGTTTCCTATATATTTTAATCCTTACTATGCATCTGATCTCACCCATTTCTTTTGTTTTATTTTTTCCAGGATGTGAAAATTTATAGTATGATTGACCTATAGGGATAGGCTCGGGATTATGAGTTTGTTCAATGGAGACATAATATGGCTTTTATCCTTTTATAATGTAATTTAAAACTTATGCATGTATCTCGTACGCCCAAGGATACTAAACTAATCAATTTTTTGGGATGTGATCTATTATGATCATTCCAATGTTATGTAAAAATGCACCGACTATGGGTAACTAGGGCCAGGGAATTAGAGTTATTATCAAAGGAATGTTAGTACAATCCATAGAAACAATATTTAGAAAATCAATGATTATAGAACAATACCATATGATAAACATTGAAGATTAGTATATAAGAACATCCAAAAAAATATTGTAATATAGATATTATGTGGGCTTCCCAAGAAATAAATCCCTATCTGGATACTACATGTGTATGTGGTTCTAGCATAGATGTACCTAGGAGTGAAGACTCTGATAAAGAGTTTCATTGTTGACTCGGGGTATCCTAGTACACAACAAAGGGCCTTACTGTACACCTGGCTTGACACTCCTGTGGGATATGATTAGGATAATTTATAGTTTCATTACAAACCATTATGATTATTTTATGATTAAATACTTCCCCAGGTATTTTTTTTTATGCTTATAGATTATATATATAAACTGTTCAATTTATGTAATTTATTTTACAAGTTTAGAATTATTCATTGGGATTCATAAACTAATCTAGTGTATTCCATTATTTAGAAATGGTTCCTAGTGGAAGGAATGGAAACTATATCACCCCACGTAATCCATGAGGGTATTTTCCTCCTATTCAAGATATTTATAGCGGTATTAGTGATGAAACTAGTGATGAACAAATTAAAACCATACTTGGAAAACTCACTCAGGTTATGAATAATAACTATACACGTATGGAGCACCTTGATTCACAACGTGGAGGATCAATGTTATACCAATTCACGAGGCAACATCCACCAACAATCAATAAGACTAAAATTACATTTGTAGCTGAGCAATGGATAAATTCCTAAGAGAAAATATTTCATGATTTTGGGATTTCATAAAGGGTTAAAGTGTTCATGGTAGTTTATCACCTCTTAGGAGATGGATAAAAATATTGGTCATTAATTAAAAATAAAAATAAAGATGAAGAAGTATCAAATATTTAATTTTGGGAGATTAAATATATTTTCATTGAAAAATAAAATCCTCATGAACACAGTGAGGATATGGAAAGGAAATTTATGAGTCTAAGTAAAAAGTAGGATGAGAATGTCACAAAGTATGAGGTAAAAATTTCAAGGATAATAATGCATGTTATAGATTGTATACATAACCCAAGAAGTAATATTGATCAATTGATTTATGGGTTAAAACCATTTCTCTGTTGAGAATTTGTCACAAAATCCTTATAGATTTACGAAGATATAATATCATGTGATATCAAGAAAGAAAAGTAATTATCTAATCCTAATTACTTCAAATAGATGCAAGAGAAGAAGAGATCTGGTGAACAGTCTAGAAAAGAAATAAGGGTAAAAAAGGGAAAGTTTAATTTTCATCTTGTAGTAATTGTGGGAAGAATCACACGGGTACATGATTAAAGGAGATGAGAGTTTGTTACAAGTGTGGAGGAAAAGGCCACCAAAATCGTGATTGCAATGGGAAAAGATAGGCTGTTGATGTTCAATCATAGAATTGTAAAGGAATGGGGAATTATGAAAATGAATATTGCAAGCATTAAGGAAACATGGAAATGAAAAGGCCAAGGTAGAAGTTCCAAGATTATATGATCACAACTACTCAGGTTGAAGATCTGAATGACATGGTGGTAGGAACATTAATTGTTTCCTCAAAATTATACAATGATTTAGTTGATTCTGGACCATTTCATTCTTTCATATCTTCCCATTTTTTCAAAAAAAATATAAAATTTAAATTTTACTTAACAAGGGAGTTTTCCATCAATAATCATAAGGGATGTATCATAGCAACAAATTTTTGTCAATCAGTTACATTATGGATTATAGAGGTTCTTTATCTGCTGATCTTATTATCATACCCATGAATGAATTTGATAAAATCCTATTTATGTATTTTCTTTCCGACCATGATACAAAAATTTATTGTATGAATACGGATGATCCAATTTTTAATGATGATAAGGAATCCATTATCATTAGAGATGAAACATCACCATTTGATTCTCATCTAGATCTTCCCTAATATATCTATTGAATTAAATTATTGGGGAGGAAGGGAGGGAAATAACTTTGGGTGAGTAATGAAATATTCAAATAGAGGACGTAACTATTGTTCAATAATATTTTGATGAGTTTCTTGAGGATTAACCTGAACATCCTCTAGAATGGGAAATTGAGTTTTTCATTGACTTAATTCCTAGTTCAAGGCCCATATCGAAGACCCCTTATAGAATAAACATTGTGGAATTAGTGAAAAAAAAGAAACAGGTAGTGAAATTGTGTAATAATGGATTTATTTGTCCTAGGGTTTCTCAATGGGAGCCCATGTTCCTTTTCTTAAGAAAAATGATGGATCTATGAGGTTGTTCATTGGCTACAGGGAGATCGACGCTATAACAATAAAGAAAATGCTTCCCCTACTTGAAATTGATGATTTATTTGATCAAAATCATGAAGCTCAATATTTTTCAATGATTTTCCTTCGATCTAGATACCATTAGTGGTGTGTGATGAAATGATACATTCCAAAGACAACATTATAAACCAGGTATGGGCATAATGAGTTTACAGTAATGACTTTTGGACTCTCTAATGTACCTTTTGTTTTCTTGGGTATAATGAATATTGTTTTCAAGTAACATCTTGATTACATTATATTGGTATTTATAAATGATATTTTGTTACCCTATAAATGTTACGAAGATCATGAAATTCACTTGTTCACTATTCTAACGAATCTTATAAGAAATGAATTATATGGGTAGTTCAGCAAGTTTGAATTCTGAATTCATGAGATTTCTTTTTTTGGACATATAGTTTCTAAGGATTGAATCTCTATTGATCCTTCAAAGATAAGGGAAATCCAAGAATGACCAGCGCCAATGAGTATAACTGAGGTACGCAATTTTATAGGTTTATTAGGTTATTATCGGCATTTCACCAAGAATTTTTTCTAATTGGATTATCCATTATCCAAGATCACACATAATAAGTTTATATTTAATTCAAATAAAGAGTGTGAATAAATTATAGAATAATTGAGGGGAAGATAATTCAATGATCATATATTGACTATACCATCGGGGAATGATGGATTTGTTATTTATAGTGTTGGTTCAAAGAAAAGACTAGGTTGTGTCCTTATACAAATTTATAACGTTATTGCCTATGTATCACAACTGATAAAAATTCATGTACAAGAATATCCTACTCATGATCTTGATTTAGGTGATGTAATATTTTCTCTGAAGATATGGAGGCACTATCTCTATGGTGAAAAATGTGAGATATATACTAATCAAAAAGTTTTGAAGTATATTTACTCATAGAATGAACTCAACATGAGGCAGATGCGATGGATCAAACTAAACCAGGATTACGATTGCATAATACACTTCCACACGAGGAAGGAAAATATGGTGGACGATGCTTTGAGAAAAAGGGATCCTGTAGTTCTAAACAATATGATAGTTGAAAGGGATCCTCTGTTCATGGATCTAGTTATGTTGGATATGGGAATAATCATGGATGGTGAAACATCAAAACTTTTTAAAATGGTTTCAAAATAATATTTAATATAAAGGATAAATATTACATAGACTTATGATGGGGAGTTTCAAAATAAAATTAAAGTTTTTAATGATGGGAGATTGATAGACATTATATATAAAGATGGAATTTTGAAATTTGGGAAGTGGTTTTGTGTTCATGATACACCTAATCTAAAAAGGTAACTGTGGTATGATGCTCATAGATCCAATTTCTCTATAAATCAGGGTAGCACTAAGGAAAATATTGATTTGAAGGAACATTTTTGACTGGACTAAATAATGAAAGATATTGTTGATTATGTGTCAAGTTTTATATTTTTTCAACTAGTGAAGGTTGGAAGACAACATCCTAGAGGAGTAATGTAACCTCTTCTCATGACCTCATGGAAATGGGATGATATTATGATGGAATCTGTCTTGGGGATACCAAATAATCCTTGAAGGAATGTTGAAATATGGGTCATTGCTGATCATCTTACCAAGTCAACACATTTTCATAATATAAGAGAAGATCTGCAACATGAAAATTTAGCAATACTATATATTAATGAAGTTGTAAGACTTCAAGATGTACCCTTATCGATTCTTTCTGATCATGATCCCCATTTTACATCAAGATTATAGAAATATTTTCATAAATCCCAAGATACTAATATTCATTTGAGCATTTCCTACCACCCTCAAACCGATGGAAAATAAGAACAGACTATTCTAATCATAAAAGACATATTGAATCTTGCTCACTTGACTCTCAAGGTATGTGGGATCTGTATTTACCTCGAGTAGAATTTTCCTATAACAATATCTTCCATTCAAGTATTCTGATGGTACCATATGACGAATTAAATGGAAAGAGATATTGTACACCAACTTTTTGGGATGATGTTGGTGAATGAAAACTCGTTGGCATGGAACTTGTTGAGGAAACATTGGATAAGGTGAAGATTATACAAACCTAGATCAAAGTATCTCAAAATTGGAAAGATATCTATACTGATAATTGATGTAAGGATTTGGAATTTCAAGTAGGATATCATGTATTATTAAAAGTATTTCCATGTAAGGGTGTTATACGATTCAATAAGAAGGGTAAATTAATTCCCTGGTTCATTAGACCTTTCTAAATTCAAGAATGAATTGGAATTGTAGCTTAATATTTGGAAATTCTGCCATGTCTCTCCCAAGATCATGATGTGTTCCACGTATCAGTGTTGAGAAAATACATGCCTGACTCAAAGCATGTACTCACCTATGAAGAAATAGAACTAGAACCAGATCTGTCTTATTTTCAAGAGCCAATCAGGATTCTGGATACTACAGAACAAATGTTGAGAAACCAGATGACTTTTCTGGTAAAAGTTATTTGAAAAAACAACAAAATGGAAGAGGCAATGTGGAATCCTAAGGAACATATGATGAAGAACCACATGAAACCTTTTATGTAGTAATATTCTAGAAATTTCAAGGATTAAATTATTTGTAGGAGGGAAGAATGTCACACCCCAAGCATCAATGATATGATCATGATTGAATAATACAATAGATGGCATTATATGTTTTTCTGAGTTTTTACACACCCTAACCAATCAATCTACCCATTTAAAAATCAGTTATGAATAGTAATACCAAATTTTTGAAATTATATAAATTTTATTTTTCAAAATTTACATAATTTTGCGAATTGTAATATCAAAATTATCTTAGGGTGATTTTTTGGTATTTTTCTAAAAACAATAAATTTTTTATGAATAGTGGAAAACACTACATTATTATTCAAATCTGGTTTTATTTTAATAATTATTATTTTTATTTAAATTTATTATAAAGTCACAATAGATACATAATACCTATATTAGTCCAATGTAATTCATTGAAGTCATTTTATAATAATATTAGATATATAAAATTTTATTGAACATTGTAACATCTTTTACCCACCTTCTATGCATATTTACAAATTTTTATAAAACATAATTTTACCGCTTCTATGAATTTAATTTTAAAAATTCAACACACACGGTCATCATCAGTAACAAAATTTTGGTTCAATAGGATGAATATAATTTTTGGTGAATCGTATCATCTGAATTTTATTTACCACAGTTAAAAGTAAATTAGGTAATTAAAGGTAAAAATAATATTATAATTTTTCCAAAACATGTCCTAATTCAATTGGATACGTGTATATCGACCAAAATAAGATTTAGGACAAAAATATTATCCTTTTTTGAGCCAATTAAATTATATTATGACATTTATTACATTTTATTTAAAAGATGAGTTAAAAGTGTTGAATTTGAATTTTAATAACTAAAACATTTTTATTACGGGGTTATAAATAAGGTCAATTCAACTATAAATATTCAATAAAAAGCTAATAATATTTCCTACATCATGGTATTTTATTTATAATTTTTTAACCTTTAATAATTAAACTTATTAAGACACAATTATGATGAAGTGATTACCTTTTTAATGAATGATTAAAATAAATGATATTATAAATATTAAAATAAATGTAAATTGAATATTTTGATGCCATCCATGAATTTTATATGTGAATATGACATTTTTTGGATGATTCAATGTATTTGTTTCTAATGTAATCATGTTGTTACGACTTTCACAAAAACCAAATACTAAATAGTGTCAAAATTGACATAAATGAGTTTTTAAAAGGAATACTATTTTGTTAAATTATATAATATTCCTAAAGATCTAAGATTCTTCAAAAGGATGTAGATAATGTTATATGTGTCATTAATTTACTACTAGAGTTTCTATTGGAATTTTAGAGTAAATATCTTAACCATGTAGTATAAAAATACAAAAAGACATGGTAAAAGTTAAACTATTTAACTACGAGTTATATACAAAAGATAAGGATTATATGGTGACATAAACATGTTAAAAACCTATTGGTTGAGAGTCTATGTACCCATCCCCGCATTATCCATGAAATAAATCCATTTAGAGATATTATAAAAGTAATATTATTTTATAATAAATTAATATTTCAATATCTTTCTAAAGTGCCCCTTGCCTCTCTTATAAAAGGGTACATCCCTTTCTCTCAAATTCACCAATCCAAATCCATTTGGCTCAGCCAACCCCAGCCTAAATCTCCTCCCAACTACCATGAACTAACAAAAAATAAAGTTTTTTCATCTCTACTCATATGGTACACACGTCTCGGGATCAATATTTCTAGGCTGTGTGGCCAGACCATGTGACCAATTAGAAATGGGTTACCCTTTAGACAGTAAGTGCACGTGATTGGAATATGATTTGAAAAACCATGTTACTTAACCCTATGCCACATTAAAAGTGGTAATTTACCATTTTCCCTCCTTCCATAAACCCCCTCTTATTTTTATTCTCATACGTGTGTTCCAATCCTATAGTTTCTATAAAGATTCTCTATTCCCATCCTCTTGGATTTGAACTTCTTCATCCATCTGACCTAAGATTCATGTTCTATTGGTTGATAGGGATTCTAATCATAATGTTCTTCCAAATGTTATTTCCTTATTCTCATTTATCTCTCCATACTAAATTCTAAATATGTAATCTCTCTTTTTACATATTTTTTTTGGTGATTGTCAAAAACACTTTTTCCTTCCAATGTGGCTCTAGATAGTGGTTGATAATCATTGAGTATGAATATGAGTGTAAGGTAGGTGGTGCCTAGATTTATAATTTATTTTATTGGTGTTATTTCCTTCATTCATTAATACACATGTTGGGTTTTTTTGGGGGGAAACATTATTAAATTAATGTTATTATTTAAATTGATTAATTGATGTCATGAGATGTTGATGGGTATGCTCTATACTATATATATATATATATTCTAAGATAGTTATGGACCATTTTACCAACTTGAAAGGTTTGGAAAATGGTATTATCTAACTAATTAATAATTTTTGTTACTACATTGGTCCCATGGGAATATGATGGGTAGGGCTAGAGGAATTGAGGTCATGTTGGTCACCCAAAATAAGACAAAAGTATTAATTAGGATGAGGGTATTTTCTGAGATATATAGGTTGATGTTGATCATCGGGTAGAGGTGAGTTGTTTCATTGGGTTTAAGTTGATGATGTCCTTAGGATGATGGCATGGACTAAAAGACCTATGTTGGGGTAGACCAATAATATTTTGGTAATACATTCACATGTGGAAATAAGGTTTCTAGTTTGTGTGGATTAGGAAGTGTCATTGATTTATACTCATCGTTGTCGGCATACATTTCCATTGGAGACATGTGAAAATAGATAGGACTCAATTGAGGTGGTGGTGAAGAGCCACTGTGTGTGGAGGCCGATGTATATATTGTAGCCTAGGGGATCATTTTGACTATCATTAATATAAGAGTTTATCATCATAGAAATCCATGATTGATTGTGATGGACTATGAGAAGATACTTTGGAGACCATCGGTTGGGGGATGAGGCTAATCGTTATACATGAGGCTGGTGGGAAGTGATTATTTGAGGATAGATATCATTGTGCATTGAGAAATTGGTATGTTGAGAATGAGGTGATGTATTATACATTGGTGGATAGATATTATTTTAGGATGGGATGCTAGTCTCTTATGTCGGTAGTGAATTTCTTAATGGAGGTCCAAGGTAACTAGTACATATTGACGGGCATGTTTTTTGGATGCATGTTACATGATTGGTGTTTCATGAAGTGATGGATGGAATGAGGTCTCAATGAGTTATTTATGGGAGGATCTTGAGGGCTCTCCAATAATGATATTATTTAGTATATTCATGTTCCTTAAGACATGGTTCTTGGCCACACTAAATATATCATTATAGACAAGTAATGTAAGAAAAAATATATTTGGGGTGAATTCATTCTGAGATGTACCAACATTGGTCGAATATGGTAAATGCTCACAGGTGGTTGTTGAGTACAAGATGAATGGGTTATTTATTATTATGTGTGATCTATTATAATTTATTTTCATAAGATTACATTATATAATTATTTATGTAACATAATAATGTATTTATGGTGGTCTAATGAGTTTATACCCACACCATGGAGAGGCCCCTTAGGACATGTGCATAATTTATGGTTTTGAGATCAGGTAATGGATCATGCTCAGGAGCTGGACCTTAGTGATTAAGTATGTACTAATTTTCATGAGATGTGTTAAAGTAGGCTAGGTGGTTCCTCTACATTGAGCGAGACATTATTTTGGGTTTTTATATATTTAAATAGATGGTTGAAATTGGGCGACCTTTCAAATGTATTTTTACAACCTATCTTGACATGTGTATTTATCTATATATGAGGGCCTTGAGGTTTGGGATGATCATGATCCATAGGTAAAAACTTCATCACTTGTAAGGATGCGATAGAAAATGGATAATTTTGGGCCACAGTTAGATGAGAAGTTGGGGGAGAGATTTTTATGGGTAAAATAATGTATTGATAGGGGATCTTATGGAGATGATCCATCAATGGATTATCTTACATAGGAATTCTAGTCTTAGAAACTACCTTTTTTTTCTTGTGATGGTCAACTGTAGGAAATGGAGAACTAGATAAAGTTTGTGTATTTGATTTTCTACAAGATTGATATTCCATGTAGTCGAAGGGTGAATATGGATACCAACATTCTTAAAGGACTAAAAAATCAATGGTGATATGTACAAGAGAAAGATGGTAAACCGGAGGGGCAGTCTTAGAAGGGTTTTGAGTCTACATTCATTGATTGTTTCATCCTTGAGACCATGATGGTTGATAGATAACGTATGATTATGAACCAGTAATGTTTAGAAACATCTTATTTGGATTATATGGTGATTTTTTTAGACTTTTCTATATTTTTTATTTCCATAGTAGGAGATGGCATTTCTAGAGTGTGGTGTGTTGAGGATGCATTGTATCATGACATCATGGTTCATGTGATCTTTTTTTGGTGGATAAAATTATTAGGGGTAGTGAATTAGGAACTTATAGTCAAAGGAAACCTAGTAGATATGTTTTATTAAAGTTAGTTAATGGCATCATGTGACTTTAGTAGTGTTGCTTCTAGTAGCTAAATATGAGACATTGAGGATTACTAGCATGGTAGTCAGGCTAAATAATTGAGTATTCAACCTAAGAGTGGTTATTAGATGGTGTTCATTCATTGAGGGAAATATGAGAATGTTCAATCTCAGTGTGGGTGAGTCTAAAATTAGTTTTAGGCATATGGTTAGATGGGGAATCTGGAATGGTTCTGTAAAAATCATTATTGGATAAATATGAATTAAGGATTGGGATAGATTCAAGTATCTGAGGTATGAATGGAATCGATACTATGATCAAGTAATCAGGATTATGATGCATGTGTAGATTTTGCAAGAGAGAGATACCCAGTAGCGGGGACAATGTCTGGTGGCTAGTGCATCTCCACTGGGAGTTCAGGAATTGGGTATTCAGACATAAGGCCAGGTGAATGTGGTTGAACATCCAGGTGTTGAGCATGAAAGGGAGCCAATGGTTGTTATGGGCATTCCTTGATCATGGTGTGAAATTATATTTTTGGAATGGATAGTTTTTTTAATGAGTTGAACATATTGTATTTTGACTAACTCGGCATTGGTTAGTATGTGTAAATTGGTGACGATTAATGTTTTTAATTAGGTTAGAAAGCATTAAGAATATGATGGGAATTCACACACACACACAAGCAGATATATATATATATGATGTGGGTATTCTTTTTGGAATAATTTTTATGTAAGATATTTTGGAATCTGAGGAGATGCAGGACTAACCGGTGTCTTGTATGTCATGATTTTTAAGGAGAATCTGATGAGATTTTGGATTTGAAGGGCGGAAAGCATGAAACATGTATAAGTTAAACACTTGATGGGGTGTAGGAATGACTATATGTCATAGGAGGAGTTTCTTGTCTAGTGATGGTTGTAGGAACCATGTGGATGTTTGGATTGTGGGTTGGAAAGTGAATGGATTAGTAATTTCTAAAATTGGGACCACCATAAGGGGAATAGGCCATGAATAATTACTGGGGTAAACCACGGTTATCTTTTTGAGATGGGGATGTTTAGAACCATCTCTGTGTGAGACGATATTTCTCATATATGATCTATCTTAAAGAAAGGATACAGAAAAATCATATGTTATTAAATTGGTATGAATTCCATGTTAATTTTGATTTTTTATTTTGGTGGGAGGACCAACAAGTGTTCTATTATTTCGAACCTAATTCTGAGAGATGGAATACCCCAATAAACTTTTTATAATGGTGTTAAGGCTCATTTATTTTCTCAACGGTTCATATGAGTTTCGGGTGCACTGGGCTCTGAAAACCAATTTATCACATAGTCTATAAATATTCTCATAGATTTATTTTACTATGTGGCCTTAAAGGAAAACCTGTATGGTGTGTTTATAGATCATCATAGAGGGTCTACATAGATTGTTCGTGTTCTGGCCAAGCTATGTGACAAAATAGTGAAACTTGTTCTGAAGGGGTGACCCATTGGACAATGAATGTGCATGGTTGGTTCATGGTTATAAAACCCATGAAATATAACAATGTTCCTATTTAAAATGCGGGAAATATCCATTTAGACTTCCTTCATTAAGAATAACCCAACATTATTTATTCTACCATGAGTGTTCCACTCCTCCAATAGCCTTAGAGATAATCTCTTCCCATCCTGTAGTATTTTTCATCCTTCATCCATCCATGCTACGAATCAACATCCATTGGTAAATAAGGATTACTCTCAATATTTTCTTCACTCTGTTAGATTATTTTTCTCATTTATCTTTTTATACTAAATGCAGAATACATGAAAGATATTTTACACTATTTTGAGATCTTTTTATAAAACTAAATTTTCTTTGGATAGAGCTTATTTCGGAGGATGATATTCAATGAGTGAGTTCTTATGAGTATAATGTTGGTGGTTCATAGATTATTCTTCAATTTTAAAGGTTTCATGGGGTTATTTCTTAAATATGCACATTAGGTTGTTTGAGGGAAAACATTAATAAATTAATGTTAATATTTAAATTTATTAATTGATGTCATGATATTTCGATGGGCATACACCATAATATATATACTTATATATATATTTATATTCTAATCTATGTATAGGAAATTTGACCAAATAGGCAGTTTGGGATGGTTTTCTAATCTAATTATTTAAGAATGTGATATTATTTCATTGGTTCTATTTGAACATTACATTCATGGACTATGGAATTGAGGTGATCTTGAACACTGAGAATAAGAAAAAGAGATTCATTATGCTAATGGAACCGCCTGAGATATGTGGGGTGATTAGGATCACCAGGTTGAGGTGACATCATTCATTGGGTTTGAGGGGATGAGGTCATCAGACTGAGGGCATGGCCCATGTGAGATGGGATGGTGTTGATGATTGAAATTTGGTTGATAGCTTTGCATGTGGAAATGATGATTCCAGTTGGTGTGTCTTAGGAAAATATATTGATTTCAACTCACTATTGGTGGAATTAGTTGATGTTGAATTCTTTTGAACCAATATAGGACACAATTGAGGTGGTTTTGACCACTGATTGTGGTTTGGGACCTCTGTAAATATTACGGTTTGGTTGATGGTGTTGACCATTATTTATAATAGAGGTTATAACCATAGAAATACATGGTTTATAGTGATGGAAAACATGGAGATGGAGTCTTGAATTTCAATTGGGGTATATGGATCACTATTAAAATTAAGGCTAATGGTTAGGGATTATTTAATGATCGATATCATTGTGCCTAGTGATTTAGGGATTTTGAGAGAAAAGTGATGTATTATATATGAGAGGATGAATATCCCCATACCTAGGGATGTCAGTCTATTAAGGTAACTATGAGTTTTTGAATAGAGGTATGAGGGAGATAGTGCACATTGCTGGACATGCCATCTAGATTCTGGTTACTTTTTTGGTGGCATGTAAGGTGATGGATGGAATGAGGTTCTTGTGAGATATTTCTTGGAGGATCTTGGGGTCTCTCTATGTATGATATTCTTCAAGGTATTATAGGTAATTAACCCATGGGTCCTCTCTACTAAAAATAAATATTTACATACTAGTAATGAAAATTAATTATATTTTTGGGGGAATACATTAATAGATATACCAGTATTGGCCAATCTAACCAAACTCCCACTTTTGTCTGTTGAGGACAAGTGGAGTGAGTTATTAATTGTTATTTTTGAGCTACTACTATTTATTTTTCAATAATACACTATATTATTTTATATGTAAAACATGCACATATTGTTGGTGGACTACTATATTCATACTCAAACCCTACATAATCCCCTCAGGGTGTGTTTAGAATTTATGGTTTTGAGACTAGGTAAGGAATCAAGCTCAGGAGCTCGACCTTAGTGATTGGGGATTTGATGGTTTTGCATGGTATGTATAAGAGTGACCAAGTGATTCCTCCACTTCATCTTGGATCTAATTTTTTTTAATATATGTACTTACATGGTCATCCATGGGCGGCCCTACTTATCTGGATTTTATGACCCCTATGGACATGTGTATTTATCTACATATGATTTCATGCCTATGGGATTATTACTACCACTACTACATTGTATATTATTCCATTGAGTTTATTTTGTTGAATTTGTTTTTATGGTCCTTTTTATGATTTGTTGCATACATACATATATATATGTATGTATATATATATGTATGGACCACTATTATAATCACAACAGAAGGTTATAATATCCCCACAATCCCATAATTTGACCCTCACTAATAGTCATAAGCCTTTTGTGTATAGATATACGAGGCAAAATAACATTTTCTTATAGGTCTGTTGAAACAATAATGTGTAAGACTAGGTCGGGGTTCTATAAAATCAAATGCATAAGATAATAATATCAATAAGAGAGGATTGAGAATGTTCATAAGGGGAATTCCCGAAAATATGGTGGTGGTCAGGTTGGGATTGAGATATGAAGTATGGGAGTCACTATGAATCCCATGTAACTATAAATCAATCCATTTCTAGTTCTAAAATGTATTTTAATAGTTTTCTTACACCAGAATAGAGGATGACCACTCAATAAGTGGATCAATTTACCATAATGTTTCACATAATGTGATAGGTACATGGAGCATGTTGTTTAACATCATAATAAATACATTGAACATGTAGTTTAATGCCATAAATTTAATAAATTCACTTTTTTTAGAAATGATAATGTGGTTGGGGCATACATGTTGATGTTTCAAAGGTGCTGCACGGGCATCGATGGTGTGATTAGGGATTTAAAATGCATGCTTCCTAGGGACACATTTATCTCCTCATTCCTATCATGTGAGTAATATCATATTATCACTTGAGGAATCATGTTCTTATCGTATTGGGTATCCCAAGGTTATTTCATGGGGTACATTCACATTTTAACGTCATGCGTAGTGATGGGGAGGGTACAAGGTTTATTTATTGAGCAGCCCAATCTTTATTTCACATGTTAGGTAATGAGGGTATCGTGGCCTACTAATATTCCATAGATATATGATTGATGTTTTTTCACCCATAAGTGTTCTTTGATAAATATGAAAATATCTATGGCTTACGAACTAGGGAATCACATTCATTCCTTTTTATGTCATACCACGATGGTATTTCAACTTTCTAATAGACCATAAGAGTAATATTGGAGTTAACACCTCATATGGATTCCCATGGGTCTCTCTTGGAATAATTAAGGATATATATGGGGGTTACTCAACTTTTTGGAGGGAAAGTAAGATTATTTTATCTTAAAACTGATGAGGAGGGAGATGAGACTCTTTAGAGGGAATCACATTATAATTGAATAATAAATATGATGACTGATGTATTTGGAATATCATGTTGGCACAAAAGTAATCCTATGTTTTCCACATATTAGATATTATAATTTTACATTGGGTTCAATAGGATGATTTCATATAGTTTTATTCCATGTGACTAAGATATAGACATTAGTGAGGGTTGAGTGGACTATCCCACCATAGATGAGAGGATCAACGTGAAAAGAGGAAATCTGGGACAAATAATAGTAAATTTGATCTCACCTAATGAGAAATTAAGTTGGGTTTAATGGTAAATGGTCTATATTTCAATATATATCCCATGGAATTGGGAATCAAGACACACATAGTTCATGAATTTGGCATGGTGGGATACATACATCATAATGGTGGAATACCCTATGGTGAGTATATTCAATCATATGATATCATTCACATACGGAATACCATGTTTATTACATAGTGTAAGGCTATAGTTTAATTTCATGTGAGGAGGACGTTGGGTTTTTATCACCTCACAATTATTTTATAAGGTATATCATTTTTATCAAACAGTGTAACACAACAATTTGGAATTGTGATCTTTTCACATTCATTTTCGATCATCTCAAATTTATCATATGAGGAATATAGTATTTATCACATTGTCTAAGGCTATAGTTTAATGTCATGTGGTAAGGATGTTGGATCATCTCATATTTTTCATATGAGGCATCCAATGTTATTTAAACATTTTAAAGATATAATTTAACATCATTTTTTGATAACTCTAGTATTGGATCATCTGAAATTTATCATATGAGGCATCTCATTTTTATCACACAAGGTAAGGTTACAGTTTAACATCATGTGCTGAGGACCTTGAGTCATCTCATATTTTGAATCTGTGGAACACCATGTTTAATACATAGAGCATGAATTTAGTTTAATGTCTTGTATTGAAGATGTTAGGTTTTAATCATTTCATATTAATCAAATGCGGAAACATATGTTTACCAAATAGTGTTAGGCTACAGTTTAACATCATGTACCAAGAATGTTGAATCACCTCATATTTACCACATGAGGCATAAAATTATTACTATATATGTTATGGAAATATTTTAATGTCATATTCTAAAGACATTTGGTTGGATCATCTCACATTAATCGAATAATGCATACCAAAATTATCAGATAGGATAAGGTTTTTGTTCAACAAAATTTGCTAAAGATATTGGGGGATTTTAGTTAACAATCACAAAATATGGACCATGGGTTCTTCACATATTTTTCATACATGGAATCCTGAGTTTATTTCATAGGGTAAGGATATATTTCAATTTCATTTTTTAATGAAATTGGACTTTATTGGTTATAGTTGTAAAGCTTGATCTATGGTTTCATCTCATATTCTTTCTAAATGGAATCTCAAGTTTATTACAAAGGTTAAGACTACAATTAAACCTCATGTGTAGAGGACATTGGTTTTGGATCATTTCAAATTTATCATATGAGGAATACCATGTTTATCAAATAGGGTGAAGTTCTAGTTGAACATCATGTGTCGAGGAAGTTTTCATATATTCTAACTTCATAAAACAATTATTTTAGGTTTTTTAGTTTAAATCCATACAATATATAATATGGGTTCATCTCATTTTTTAATGGTATTATTACCTTTATTACACATGGAAAGTCTATATTTTAACATCTTGTTATGATGATATTATAATTTGTAGTTTATTGTATTACATGTTAGTCTATGGGTTAATATCATAATTTTAAAATAGGGAATCCAATTTGTATTACCAAGTATTAGGAAAATTTTTAAAATCATGTGCTGAGGATGTTAGTTTTAAATATTCTCCCATTTATCATATGAGGCAACCTATGTTTATTACACATGGTAAGGCTATAGTGTATTATCATGTGATGCAGATATTTTCATTTAGTTTAACCTCATATTAAAAATATATTGGGCTATGTAGTTTAAATTCAATCATATTAGATGATAAATTCTATTGAATTTCCGCTTGAGGAACCTATAGTCGGTGGTTGGTGTGATACAATCCTCATCAATGATGATAGATGTGTTTTCAACATTCAATTGGACTTTATGAATTATGTAAGGTACTTAACATTTCGATTCCAATTTTGGAGGGTTATATCTTGGAATCATGGTTGTCTTATGATCCAACACCAAATCAATGTGACAGAAGTAGTAGAGGTAGACCTTTTTATTGAATGCTCATGCCACTGGGTCCAGATTCTCTTTCAAGTTGTGAAATGCCAAGAGTATTTTTTCATTAAGGGATTCTAAATCATACAAATATAATTCTTCTCTTATTTACGAGTTTTTTTATTGAAAATGGATATCTAATGTGACAATAGATAAAATTATATAGGTAGAACTACTTCCATCCCATAGACTAAGGAGTACGTGACCACATTGGTGGAATTGGGAGCCAGGGTCTAATATGCCCAGAGATAATTATGGATCATATCATGCCAAATGCAACCATTATATAATACCAACTAATATAGGAATTTATCGAGTGTTTTATTAAAATCCTCAATCTACCCTTTCACATGTCTCTGGTAGTGGGAAGAGTGATTGGAATTGATTTTTCACTTGGTATACAATTTCATCATCTCAATAGGTCAAAATTTTGTTTATTTACTTTGAAAATATTGTGAGGAACACAAAGTCAATTGATGATGTGGGACTTCAAAAACCTGAACACAGATTGGGACTTGACCTCGTTGAGGGGATAACCCTTTCCCACTTTGAGAATAAGTCTACAGTAGTCATGATAAAATTGAACTATCGAATTTCCTATGGTGGGTAGGGACCCACAAAATCATGTCCACATGAAAAAGTGATATGATTACTTGGTGGTATGTAGAAAAACTAGTGGTTGAAGCATGAATTTGATATGGATTTATAATGCAAGAAACCTCATTGTGAATTTGATATAGTTATAGGCCATTGTGGGAAAAAAGTAACACAACCTCCAAATATAATGAGAAAGTTTTAACCAATCTAGATGGGGCCCACAATACCTAGTATTTACGTAATGAATGGATTGAGGGACCACCTTTACTTGAGTTCAATGGATGATGTTTCTATTAAATATGTGCATATAGTAGGTCAGCAAAAGTCATGGATGATCCTGGAGGTTAAATTAATCTATATGCAGATGGATTCTCTCATATTTTTCTCGGTCTAGTTAGAGTGTCATGTGTTAGTGATAATAATCAATGGGAGGCATCTAATCATGTGCTTCTTCAATTATCTGGTCACTTCAGTGCCCTACCACAGAAGTATTATCCACCGACTAATTTATGTATTTGTTTTTGACATTATATGTGACTTGGGAAACAACCCTTTGATGTGCCACATGAATTACTAATTCAACTTGTTCAACATAAGTATGAGATGTGGCTAGGATTCCCAAATTTTTTTCTTGATCATTATATGATTAGGTAACAAGAGTCACCACCTCCCACAAAAATAACTAAGGACTCAATACACGAGTCAGTTCTAATAGGGGAACGAGATCTAGTTTCCTTATGACATAGTCACCATTGATCTTCCTAGTGACTAGCTCATAGATTCTCATCACATGTGGGTAGGGGATGTCAATACCAAGGTCCAAATCAAGTCCAGTGATATGATCCAAGTAATAAATTTTTTTGGGTATATATTTTCTATAAAGACAATGATTAAATAAATTTGGTTTGTTCATGAGTGATAAACACAACATCAACACCAACCCCAATGAATTTGGTTTTTTGAAATCGTTCCCTAGAAGGAAATTGGAGGTTCCATTAAAGTATATTTGATAACATAGAGAATTATGATCCATGGATATGGATGATCCATCTGGTAAGTTAGCATCCTGTGGATATTTCTCTGTTGTCGGATTTGCGGCCAATTAACATACCAAAACCTGTATCTTGACTTCTTTTTGGGGGGGGAACAGATTTCAAAATGTAGTAGAATTACATCCCAACGGCCTAGTTGGATTTTCAAAGTGGGGATTTTGAAAATATACAACTAAATATTGATGCATGATACAAGATGTATCTGATGGTGCTGTAAGTAGTGTCACAACATATTAATTGCAAGGATCAGGGATAGTAAACTCTTAAAGATAGGGTAAAATCAAGTAATTGTTTCAATGAGAATGAGACTAAGATAATAGAGTTAATTTTCCTTGACCTCATTATTATTCCTGACTATTAGGGTGACCAAGAACTACACCCAAGTGGGCATAGAATAGACTTGAAGATTTTCTAGGATACGTTGAATCATGACTATAGGATGAAATAGATAATTCATACTGTCCTATAATTTAGTTTGATAGTATTCATCCCATTGGTATGTGATAACTTTATTCATGATCCTTGATATGGTCCTAAACTTGTAGTCCCTATTTCATTGAATTTTTTAATATATGCCAAGTGTCCTTGAAGTAATTATAGATCCTAATGATTGTGTGATAGAAGAATATTGTTGAGATATTTGATCTTATCTAGATCTATATTAATGACTATGTATCTAAAAAATAATCTTTGGAACACTCGAAAGTTCAAACTAAATGAACAATTCAAGGGGTTCATTTTAATGTTCTGGGTGTAGAGGAATTCCACCAATTTTTCAATGTACATGATATGGACCTGCGGTGGGTTGGATTTGAGCAACAAATAAACCACATAGCACTCCACCAATGTCCCTAACTGTGATTTAATGAAATAGTTCAAGGGACCCAAGAAGGTAGCTATGTCATTCTCTAACCAAATATAATCAGCCGATAATAGAAGGTTCCTTGGGGAGCTCGGAATGCAATGGACTCCTCATCTTCAAGAACCATGTATATCTAGTTATATCTATAGTATCTATATGTGAAGTTGGTGTCTTGGGAACCTTATGTTGCATCAATTAGTTACTCCATTACTAGAAGTGGTAAATCATCATTTATGCAATTTTGGATGAGGTCATGAAAGTTTATGCTAACATTGATATGCTTGTTATTATTCCAGACTAAGATAATTTTGGCCAACCACATGGGAAACTGAACCTTTCGGAATAATATTACCATGAAAAGCTTTTCCAATCTACCATAAACAATGGTTCTAGAGGAATAATGTATCTTCATCGGAGGTTATTTCTACACACAATGGACTGTCAGGAGCCCAAGGCGATGAAAAATGACATGATATAATTTCCCAATATATCCAAGTACGAAAATAATGGTTTTATTTTAAGAAATTCAAATAATGATTCTACTATTCTAGATAGAAGAATACACTGATAAATGTTGGACTAGGGTATTCCTATATTATGAGATTTATCTAGTCAAATCATCGACCATAGTGGAGATACCCGCTTCAATTTCTATTGGGGGAACATCTAGACCCCCTTATTCATCTACAATACAATGCATAGAGTTTATTGTTAGGTCATATGTATATATAGACCAAAGAGGGCCACTAAAAATGGTGTAATACTTATTAATGGGTTCTTCTGTTGTGATGGCAGTGGAAAAAATAATAATGATGCAATCACATGTGGGATTTTACCATGATAGTTTCTTTTGATGTCAGAGCAATTGTGTCAGGTAGACCTTTATTAATCCAACCCCACATTTTATAATATACACTTATTTCATGGGCCAATGGTTGTGGGGAGGATCCCTATGTATTCAATGGTAATAGGTTTTTATAGAACTGGCCAAGCTAGTCCTGTGTATGAGTGCAAGGTAATTTTTTATAACTCATTATTTTTAAAGATAATGATGAATCCCCTAATGTTTAGGGTTATGGCCTCCAATCGATGGATTGAAAAAATTAATTTATCTTTCAAATTTTCATAGGGATCCAATGATGTGTAAATCAGATCATTGGGGGCATTGATACACTCCACCCGATCAGTATGGAGCTGTTTTCCTTCCCTTTTATAGTACCCAATGTAACGACCAATACTTTTATCTATGCAATTTATCCCTTTATGTTATAATTTTTTAATCAAATAAAATCAAATTAGGAAACCCAATTCCAAACCACTTTCAGATGAACTACTATGTGACCTTTATACATAATTTTCCCACCACTATTATTAGAATTTCTAAAATCTGACATACACGGTAGCAATCAGCAGGATGTTTGGAGTCTGATAAGACAAAATTATTTTTTGGTGAATAGAATTATACCCTTATGAATAGTAATTTTACCATTCTAAATAGTATTATAACTCTTATAAATAGTAAATTATCCATGTGAATAGAAACCTTACCACTAATAGTTTAAATAAAATTAATCCATCTTATAAGTGGAAATTTGGAATAATTATATTATAGTTTTTTTATTTTTGTAATTCGTGAATATTTAATGATTAATTTAATAATTTAAAAAGAAATTTATTTTCATAAAATTTATTCATAAATTATTATATTGTTTTCGTATGATCATATGGTAATTTTATGAGACCTTAATTAATTTTTCAAAGTGTTAGAAAAGAAGTTTTAATTGTAAAATTTATATTTTTCATGTAAATTATGATTTCAAATAAAAATTAAATTAATAATATTTAGAAAATTATTTTTAAAAAAAGGAGTTAATTTTTTTATTCTACACTTTGAAATATTTTTATGGTGAATTTTTGTGATCTTTCTAAAATACATGAATTTTTTGTGATTAGTAGTATACATTACTTTATTGTATAAATACATTATAATTTAAATCAACTATTCCTAACATCATGAGTGATGTAAGCACCCAAATCATGAACTGACATGAACTTATTACATTTTTAGGTCATGTAATCATCATTATTTCTTATCTTATGGGAAAATAATAAACTAATGAATAAAATATTAAGAAAACCCTCCCCCTGCACTATAAATACCACCCCTCACACTATCATTTCCTCCCACCTCTCAAGCTTCAAAACATGTCCAAATTCTACCCAAATCTATTCCATATCCCCTTCCCAACATCTGTCATCAATTTTTCAGATCAAAAGTCCAAAACATATTCTCAAAAGAGTCTCTCAAAAAAGATATATTGAAGATGTAATTTCAATCTCTTTTCTTTTAATTTCCTTTAAAATTTCATTTCATCTCCACTCTTATCCTAAACTTCTATTATCCAAGTTTCAAGATCAATCCATTATGATTTATATACTAATATGATATCATTTAAATACAATATTATTCATTATGCTCTACCCACTATCTCTTTTTTTATGATAATGAAATCATTTCTCGTGGTATGTTAATTTACCTACATCATGGGAGAAGCACTTCCATTTTCTTTAAACTCATTCAAGGAAGTCAATGATACCATTAAATGGTTGAATGCAGATTGTAAAAATTAGTATGTAACCTATTTTATGTTATTGAAACAGCTTTTATTCGTAATACTAAATGATAAAACAAAACATGTTCATTGTGGTCCAAAAATTGCCCCAATTCATCTAAAACGATCATCATTAAATATTAACAAATTGTTCATCCACATGGTATATAACATAATTCATTACAAGATCATTAATAACATGTAATATCAGTTTTTTATGTATTTCCATTTTCCAAAAAAACGTTCATTCATGTGTATAAGTGAACAGTTCATTAAAACTAGAAAAAGAACATTCCCAAAAAATGAATTAAAACTCAATAACACATCCAAATTCCTAAAAAAAGAACATTATGATACCACAATGAAACATATTCATGTATAAAAGTTTCTGTAATTTCTAATTATTGAATATAATTTCATTATATAGGAAATTAATGTGAAGAAAGTGTTCAGATACAAGGTAATGGGAAATCTCAAACTAAACATTCTTTATTTGGGTTCTACTTCTTTCACTCTATTTTCAGTATGGTTACTCTTTTAAAATAATTTGATTATAGTTATTGTACCTTAACTTGGATATAATTTTTTTTCAAAGGAGTTTAATTCAAACATAATGTTTTCCAATAGAACTATTCCTTCTAAAACTCACCTTTTACTTCTCACTCATGGTTGAAGGTTATTATATCTAGTATGTTATTCCTTTTTTCTTTTGGAACCCAAATTTTATGAATGTATTCATATGAGATGAAACCCATTAAATTTCATGGATTAATAATGTTGATGATTGATATATGTTCTATGTGAAATGCATGATTATTTAAATGTTAGATGTGATGGGTGCACCTGAATTTATATAGTGGAGTATGATTGTTTTGATGTGACGGGTGTGCCCATAATTACACAGCACTCGAATGCATTGGGTATATTGATGAATAGAATTTGTTAAAGTGAAATGTTGCATGAAAAATATTATACATTTGTTCACAACTATGTTTTTCATTTAACCACTATGACATGTTGTTTCATTTTTATGCATTTTCACATTCCATGCTATTATATAAATGATCCTATGATTATGCTCACCCCATGTTACACTGTTTCATGTTATTGTATTTCCTATTGTTGTAATTTTAGCTCACCCCTTTTTTGATGTATCAACTTATGTGAATACATGTAATAAAGAGTACACAAGGGTTGATACGAATCTAGAGAATAATTAATTAATTAAATGTTTATGCTTTATGTTGAAAATGTTATGTATGGTCTTATTTTACCCATAAGACTAAAACATGGATCCTCATTTTGTTATTTTTTATATTATTTATCATTAAAATGAAGTAAGATTAATGTAATAAAAATAGGGTCACTATATATGGTGGAAGAGGCAAGGTATAGTTAATTTTGGAATTACTATTAATGAACCCTAGATAAAACCTCGTGTATGAGACTAAGTACAAATATGCACACTGGAAGCTTTGCTAAACATAGGGGTCCTATAAGATATGATTTTAGTGTTAATTTCAAAAATAAATAAATTATTTATTCTTGTCTCATTGAAATATTTTTTGTTCAAACCTTTTCAATTTTAGAAAATGGTGGAACAAGGAGAAACAAGGCCAACAACCCGTGCGAGGTACAATGCAATGATTCCTAAATGACATCCTCAATGCTTTGGGATGAGTAGGTCAAAACATCATGGTGTTTCTCGACAAGATGTCTTAGGTTATGAACAATAACCTAAATAATGTGGAATACTTTCCTCCACCTAAGAGGGAGAAACTGGTTATTGAGTGTTTTATATAGTAATGACTACTAACATTTAGTGGATTTTCATATCCACTAATTGTAGGTCAGTGGGTCAAATCCATAAATAATTTCTTTTTTGTACATCACTATTTTGAGATGGAGACGGTGACTCTGGCTGTTTATCATCAAGATAGAGAGGTCGATCAATGGTGGGATTTTGTTAATAATATTAAGATGTATAATGATATTGAAGATATGGAATGGGAAGACATTTAGATCATGTTTCTTAACAAGTATTTCCCTGAACCCTTCGTAAAAATATGGAGAGTTAATTCATAGACCTCAAGAAAAAAGGAAGGAGAATCTATCACGACCTATAATGTAAATTTCACAAGGCATGCAAGGTATGATTCTAGTGTATTTTTCAACAATGATAAAATAATTGATTTATTCTTTAGTGGGATAAAAACACACCATCAAAAGGCTCGTGGAATTTGAGACATTGAGAGTTATGAAGAATTTTTCAGATGTGCTCCCAAAGTTGAGACAGAGTTTAGAAAGTGGTCCCATGGATATGGTTATGTGAAATGAAAGGTTGTATTTCAAGATCAATGATATGATGATAAATGAGGGGAGAAAAATAAACCCTTCACATTCCAAAAATTCTAGAAGAAGTATCAAGGTAATTGAAACCAACAGATGGGAAATTTTTCAAGTGTGGTTGAGAAGGCCACAAATCTCTTGAATGTCCAAAAAACATGATAAGGTAGGAGAATGTGGGGGAATAAAGGAAAGAACAACCCATGGTACAATGCCACAACTGTAGGGAGAAAGGAAACTATGAAAGCCAGTGCACTTAAAGTCAAGCCCTCAACAGTAATTTGCGTCAGCAGCCACTAATGTCAAACGAACAAGTGAAGGATTATTCCATCACTATTATGGAAGTTGTGAAAGAAAATGAAGTCATATAAAGTAGAATTCCTATTCTCTTACGAATGGAAAAAGTATTATTTGATTTTGGTTCTCCATGTTCCTTTATATCTTGCATGATTTAATAAACTATATAATCGAACACCTGAATCCTTGAAGTAGATATATTTATAAAAATACCAAGTGCTAAATTAATTGCAACCCAAGTTTTGGAATCTTATCCTATTGGAATATGTGTGATTTTTCTTCCATCAAATCACATAATACTATCCTTGGTAGAATTAGAATTTATAATGTGAATTAATTGGAAATAATTATATAGATCATATATCAACTTTAGGGAAAAGGAAATATCATTTCAAATTATGGACAATACCATGATTCTATACAAATGAAAATAAAATCATAGGTATCCTTTTAAAAATCCATCACGGTGTGGATCTTGATTCCAAGTGAAGAGGAATACATTACTCAAATGGTTGAGTCAAATGAAAGTGTCTAACTATTATAAATACCCATCATGATGGAATAAGGTGATGTATTTCTTGAAGATTAACCCAGACATCCCCTAGACCATGAGGTAGAGTTTTCTATAGTACTCATACCTGGTGAAACTTCTATCTCAAAGTTTCCTTATAAGATGGATCCTATCAAATTCGAGGATTTAAATAATAATATATAATATCATTTAGAAAAAGGGTTCATATTCCAAAGTGCATCTCCTTGGGGGTTCCAGTGCTCTTGATGAAGAAGAAGGATGGATTAATGTATCTGTGTATTGATTATTGTGAACTCAAAAAGATCAATATAAAGAATAATTATCCTTTCACAAGTATTGAAGACTTTTTATATCATCTACGAGGATCTCAATAACTCTCAAAGGTGGATCTTAATTATTGTTATCATCTGGTAAAGGTGAAGAATGAATATTTTTAAAATACTACCTTCTATATAAGGTACGGGGAATATGTGTTTCTGGTGATTCCCTTACGAATTACTAATACCCATAAAATCATCAGGGATTTGATGAATCGATTCTTTAGACATTACCTCAAAAATATTTGTGGTAGTGTTTATCAATGATATTATTATCTACTCCAAGAGAAATGAGGAACATGAAGAACATATAAGACTTGTTTCGGTGAAATTGACAAAGGAGATTTTTTACACCATGTTCAGCAAGTGTGGATTTTGGATGAAGAAAGTCACATTCTAGGGACATGTGATCAAAAGTGAGGGAATTTTTATGGACCCTTAGAAAAGGAGAATAAAGAATATCCCAGACCCTCTACTGTCATAGAAATAAATAGTTTTCTCTGATTAGAGGGGTACTACTGATGTTTGGTGAAAAATATATCATGATTGTCAAGCCCTCTAACTTTGTTAACACGGAGAGGGGTAATGTATGACTGGACATAAGAGTGTAAGGGAAGCTTCACGGATGTAAAGAGAAGGTTGATCAATACACATGTACTCACATTACCAAAGAGTGTACAATGTTTTTTGATATACAATGACAATTAAAAGAATTTATTAGGTTGTGTACTCATGAAAAATAATAATGTGATAGCCTACGCCTCATGGCAGATGAATATCCATGAGAAGAACTACCCACTGAATGATCGGGAGATTGCAGTTCTAATTTTTTTCCTTTAGAATATGGTGGCACTATCTGTATTATGAGAAGTGTGACATATATACCAGTCAGAAGAGTCTAAATTAAATATTCACACAAAAGGAGATGAACATACTTCAAAGGAGATTGTTAGAGATAATTAATGACTATGAATTCCCCATTCACTATCATCCTGGAAAGGTGAAAAATATAGCAGAAGCTAAATGAAAAAAAGAACATGATACTCTATCTGTGCTGCAGATTAAGAAATACCCAATCTCCATGGATAGAAAAAGGATATATTTTTAAATCATAATGGTTGGGAATACATACTACCTTTTCCAAATTATTTCCCAACCATATGTATAAGATAAGATTATGTAAGCACAATATGATGGTTCATAGCTACAAAATAGGGTGACTGTAGTAAACGAGGGGATCCTATCAAAGTTCCATATTGATGAAGTTGGTGTGATTCGGTTTGGAATGGAGCATTGTGTTCCTTCATCAGCTGGAAAAAAAGATATATTTGATAATTTTCATAGAACATCATTCACTATCCATCCTTGTAGTACCATGATGTATTGAAATCTACGAGAACACTTTTGGGATGACAATAGGATGAAAGAGATTGCTGAATATATTTCAAGGTGCATGATATGTGAGAAAGCTAAAGAAGGGAGAAAAAAGTCTAAAGAGATGATGAAATAATTTCCTATAACCATGGGGAAATGGGAAAACATCACTATATACTTCTTCACGTGCCTCTCGAAGACGTCCAAGAGAAATAATGTGATACGGGTTATGGTTCACAGACCCACCAAGTCTTGAAACATTATCTGTAACATCCCAGGTAAAGGAAGAATATGATATTTTCATATTCATTAATATTTGTGAATTAAAAATTAATTTTACTTTAAAGGGGTTGTTATGTTCGATAGCATACCCGATACGCAACAATGAGTTTCTTTGAAATCTTACGTTGCACACTAATAATACAATATTATTATTTTAATTTGTAGTTTACTCCTAGCCATTATATTGGAGGGAATGAAAACAACTAACTAAAATATTACTATATAAGATTGTTAAATGTATTTAAATAATCTAATATAATTATAGAGGCTTAAAATATGAATGAATCTAATTTTACACATAATTTACATTAAAAGGCCGATTTATCGCCTTTTAATGGAGAACCCTATTTAAATATAGTTTGGGTCACATTAATAAATTCTATATGACCAAATAAAATCCTTCTTTAGAATGGGGACATCAAATTTTACTTTGGGTAATTTTTTGGTATTTTTCCGATAAAGTTCATTTTTTAATGAATAGTGAAAAGTATTGTATTTTAATTTGAAAGTTCTTTTTAATAGAATTTATTTATATGGTTATATTTTCTTTCTAATTGGTTTTAAAGTAAAATTAAAACATATTTTCACCATTTAATCCAATTTTGGTCATTTTAATTAATTTCACTTTGAAATTGTACATAAACAAGTATCAATCTATTGATAGTTAGTGTTTCTTAAAAACACGCCATTTATTTTGGTAACAGGAATTTATTTTAAAATTAATTAATGGAACTTCTATGTTTTTAATTTTTAAAAATAGATATCATTTTTGAATTCAGAATATAATATATTTCTTAGGCTGAATTTTTGGTATTTTTCAAAAAAAAACATCAATTTTGATGAATAGTGAAACCACATAGTAGTAGTTAAAAAAACTGACTTTTTCATTTTAATGAAATTTTACCACTTCTCTGAATTGAATTTCAAAAAATTTACATACATATTAGTTATCAAGAAGTAAAATTTGGTTCATTAAGTTGAAAATAATTTTTGGTGAAAAGTAACTTTTGACTTTTATTTACCATGGTTAAAGGTAAATAGGGTAATAAACGGTTAAAATAATATTATTGTAATTTAAAATTACCTTAAAACTTGTCCAAAACTTATTGGATGAGTCATTAACGACCATGGTCATCTTTGGGTCTATTTTGGGACCCTTTGATCCACTTGTTAGTGATAATGACAATTTGGATTAATTAATTTAATGTAAAGACAAAATTGACATTAACAAAAATCATTTAGTAATTAATTTTTATATGGTGTTATATAAGTCTTATTTTCGATGATAAATACTCATTGTAAAGTTAAAATGATTTCGTACATTATAGTATTTTTTTATATTTTTTAGACATAAAATAAATTTAATAATTTATGACATCATAATGATGTAGTGTTTACCTCATTATTAAATCATTTAATTAAATAAGATTAAAATGATTAAAATATTATCCAAAACATGTCCAATTCTTATTGGATGATTTTATTTATACCATGAATCATCTTATCTTCGACTATAATGATTTTTGAACAATTAGAAACCGAATATCATTATATTATAAAATAATATTTTCACACTTTCCTAAAGAGCCCCTCCTCCCACTTATAAAAGGAGACCACTTCTAACCAATTCCTCACAGCTCTCAAGCCATTTGTCTCATCGAAACTCTTCCAGATTATGCTCCAAATATCCCTCTCATCCCCTTAGATTCCTTACCTAAAGGCATAAGGAGCATCAAGAAATCTTTTTGGTTCAAACCAAAGGAAGTTTCCTAAATTGAAGGTAACAATTTCTCTTAAATTGTTTTCTTTTATTTTACATCTCCAACCCCTAAAATATTTTTTATTCCATTATTTTGTAACAACACCAGTATCCTCAATATACTAGGATATTGTTATGATATGTATTAGAAATACACATACACACACTTCCATCTAATGGGTGAAGAACATAATGTTTCTGTGGAGGGAAAACTAACGCCTCACGAAACGATGATTGTTCGATTATCTCCTACCGCCTCTCATGGTGGCCAATATGACGGAAATATATTTATATATGATATATATTATGTTTAGGTTTTTTTATTATTCTGTATTTTCCATTTATATCATGCCTTTATGGTTTCCATAGATGGTAAATACGATAATCTAATTTGAGGAAGTGCGGACTACCGCCCCCTCAAAGTGATGTGATTCGATAATGCCTTACGTGGGATGTATAAAGGATGGAGTTAATGATATTATATATGATATTATACTGTAATTATAATATACCTATTTATAATTATGTTTTATTTAGATTAAAATAAGAAATAGAAATGAAAGTAGCGTTCATGCGTACGTACGGCTTACTGTCTCCATGAACGGTGAATTTCATTTATTACCTCAAAATGTTATATAAGTATTATAAATACATGTATATACTGGATATATATGATATATATGATATCTAAATCATGAATAACATTCTGGATATAATGAATTATTGACCACATGGACAACTTGTAAATATAAGGTGTTCATTTTTAACTCAAGAACCAAATATCGACAAAATGACTATTTGGTTGCGCCCAAATTTACCCTACAGGTATGTGGTCGTTGTAGTACAGGTAGGGGTCAAATCCATTGGGACCGAAGAAGAAACCTATAGAAACTCTAATTTTGGAAGGATTTGGCTATGAAGTGGCCAATTATTTGGATTCATTTTATTTGAATAACTACTGATTTAATTTAAAGAAAATAAATTAAAACATACAATTACTTAGTCTAAAACAATTAATGGAGTTGATTTGATCCTATTTTGTTACTAGGGTTAGATTGGATGTATTTATTTTCTTATGACGTTTGGTTCACTAATTCAAGATGTATCCACCAAATGATATAATTCCTCAAAATCATTCACCAATTTAATCACTAAAAAATTACAAGGTTAATCACTAATGCACTTAGAGGATCAATTTGATGATCACTCCATGGGATTGGATAGTACTAGAACTTGAAATGTGTCATTGTTAAAGTTGGCGAAGATGAAGAAGAAAATAATCATTAAATGGAAATATTCAATTAATGAAATGATTACAGAAATTAAGATCATAAAATAACATCCAATCTGTCTCATGCAACTACCTAGGACCAACCCATAAGGGTTTAGCCCTCCATTGATTCTATGATCTCATAGGAAGCGGAAAGTAGACTCATAGGGGCGGAATTGAAGAAGCAAAAACAACAAAAACAAAAATGATCACTCCACCGTTGTGTGGTAAATTTCACAATATTTGGTGTGAATAAATTCACACCATGAAGAAAGAGTATAAAACTGATAATAAGTGGAATAGAAAAATATAAAATGAAGAACTTTTATTAAGAACTAATATGATTCAAACAACTTACATGAGAATGAAGAACGATTAAAACATCAAATGGACAACAAAACATTACAATGAAACAAAGCATCCAAGATCCCTAAATCCTCCACCACCACTGCCTTAAATAGAAAAAAATGAAACCTTGGCCGAGCCCCCAACATCCCAAGTTCCACTAATTAATTGTGTTGGGGAAAGGTGGGTGGAGAATAATGTGGAGAGACTTTTCCACTTCTTGCCCTGAAGTTGCAGCCAGCTTGCATCCACCGGAATGACGCACCAAAAGGACCTTTTATAAGGCCGAATTTAAGTGGGCCCTAGAAGACTTAAATGAATCCCCGGATGTCCCCTAACAGACCGGAGAATTTCACCCCAAAATAATAATACATTCGAATGATATGATATAAATAGTGGGTTGTTTTTTAGGCCACAGAGTCTGGCCCAGAATTGAATCTTCAAATTAGTCTGCCTTAATCACCACCATTTAGGACGAATTAGAACTGGATCCAGAAGATTTATTTTTCCTATATATGTATTCTATCCTCCCATTAACTTTGGGCTTCATATGGACTATATTGTGTGCCCTATATTCCCATCAGTGGTATGATATCCAATGTTCCTTCTCCAGAATTGTTTCCTTTCATCGACAAATATCCCCATCATCTTTTATGAATCCTCCATTGATCCTTGAATGAAAAATTATTATATTTATTTTTATATCCATTTCCAAAAATATCAAATTAAAATATTGATAATTAAATTCTTTAAAATTGGATGAAACAATGGGCCTAAATTGGTGCATATTAGGAATGAAGTGCGCAAATGATGAGAATGGATGTTCAAAATTAAAATCCACTAACTCAGGCCCATAAGATAAAAAATTAACATTTAATACCCTTAAAATGTAATCAAAATATGTGTTTTTATTGTCTAATCACACCCCCAACTTGAGTTTTTCTAGTCCCGAGCAAAATATATCTCACAAAAATGAAATTCGAATGACCTTTTTCAAAAACATTTTAATACACATTTCTCACCCAAAGATCTCATACCAAACAATTATGAAACCCATAAAAATAATTTAAAACAATCTATATCCACAGGCGTATCTCAAGCCCAATCCCATTCCTTTATTCAAATTCATCGTCATATTTCATCCAAATTCAATTAAGCATGATGAAGTGTTGCGTGTCATAATAGACATGGGGTTTCATTTTCATTCTAGGGAGAAAATATGGAAGCGCTAGGAGAAATAAAATTTTAATAATAAGATGAGTATTCATTTTTTTATTTTATTTGTTCTTTTTTGGATTTTTTGGATTTTTTTCTACAATTTTTCCATCGTAATTTAAATTGAACTCAATTGAGTCAACCCATATAGCAAGACTTTGCCGATGACTCCCAGGCTCAAAGAACTTAGGGAACCAAGTGAAGCTCACATACCCGGGCATCATCTTGAGTTAACTCAATAAAAAATCAAATTACCACAAATAGAGATAAAATTCCCAACTTTGGGCCACCCAACTGTGGAGTAACGATCTCCATGTGCCGAAATCCACACATTAGGTCAATTCATTTCTCTACGTGCAATTGATTTTTTTTAATACTCATATTAAAATTAAAATGATCGCCAATCCTATGTTATTTATTATGGGTCCCCAAGAAATCAAACTGAAACCCCACAATCTAGAGGACGTGCATTTTGTTTTTTATTTAATGGATGAAAATATAATGGTGAAAAATCACATCGTACAACTGCACATTCCAATATCTATGCACATGAACTTAAACTTGCATTAAAATCAGAATCAAGGCATGAAAAATTATTTGATATCCAATTTCAGTGATTGGAATATGTGTTATCATGATCAAGGTTAATGAAATTTTTCCTTCAACACATTTTCAACTCCCCCCCAACTTATAATAACACTATCCTCAGTGTTTAAATAATTGAAACATAGAAAGGGAAGGATAGAAGTTCAACGAATACATTGAAAATGAAAATTATGGAATGAAGTCACCTGGTGGTTGATGTTGAAAATTCATTCCCATGTCTCCATTCAGTTCTGGTTTGTCTCCCAATGGCTTGGACGGTTGTGACCAGCTTTTCCCAATGACCTATGACATGCCTGTAGATTTTTTTTAATATATATATATATTTTGTATATTTTTTTAAACTTAAAAAAACGTACAAATAACATAAACTGATGATAAATTGTCTTGTCTTAAATTTCTGGGTAAGGTATTACTCATGGATTACATCGCGTGACACGGATGAATACGGTACTCACCTTTAATTCCCATCCCTACTCATAAAAGAAGAATACTTCAACAATCTATTTTTTTTAAATACCTACAAAAACATAAAATAAAAATAAACTGATGATACATTGTCTTCTTAATATTTTCTGGGTAAGGTATTACTCAGGGATCACACTGCGTGACACGGATGAGTACAGTGCTCCACTTTCATACCCATCCTTACTCATAAAAGAATAACAGCTCAACAGTCTATATTTTTTTTAAAATAACAAAATGAAGAAGAAGGAAACAAAATATGACTCAAAAAGATTAGAAACATGAAAACCACGGGTTTCCTCCCGTGCAACATTTTTTTTAACATCGTTAGCCCGACATGGATCCTAAATCTATCAATTTTTTTCTGGTTCATAGGTTTTCTCTGTTAACACTACCTCTATTTCCTGTTTATTGAATGATTCAATGAATGGTTTTAACCTATGACCATTGACCTTAAAAATGTTACCAATTGTGGGATCCGGAATCTCTAATGCCCCATGGGGGTACACATAATGCACTATGAATGGACCTGTCCATCTAGACCTTAACTTTCCTGGGTGTAAATATTGTTTTGAACTATACAAGAGCACAAGTTTTCGCAGTTCAAATTGATTGACTTTGATATTTTTATATTGGTAGGATTGAACTCTAGCTTTATTTATCCTTGAATTTTCATAAGCCTCCATCCTAAGTTCGTCATGTTCATTAAGATCTAATTTCCTCTTTTCTTCGGCTAAAGAAATGTCGATATTCATTTTTTTTGTTTTATCCCAAAATGCCTTATGATCAATTTCAATAGGTAAATGGCATGATTTTCCCTAAACCAACTTATATGGTGACATTAATATGATGGTTTTGAATGTTGTATGATATTCCCAAAGATAATCCAAGAGTTTCTCAGACCAATCTTTCCTATAGGGGTTGACAGTTTTTCAAGAATTTTCTTAATCTCCCTATTTGCTAACTCAGCTTGACCATTTGTTTGAGGATGGTACACAGTGGAAATTTTATGAGAAATTCCATACCTAGACATGAGTGAAGAGAATGGGAAATTACAGAAATGGGTTCCTCGTTCACTGATTATAGCCCTAGGAATTCCAAATCAAGAAAATATATGCTCTTTCAGAAATCAGATCACAACATGATGGTCATTAGACTTGGTGGGAATGAATTCAACCCATTTTGAGACATAATCAATAGCTAAGAGGATTTAGAGGTATCATTTAGAGTTTGGAAAGGGTCCCATGAAATCAATTCCCCAATAATCAATGATTTCAACGACCAGAATGGGAGTGAGGGGCATTTGATTCCTTTTGGAAATGGATCCTAATTGCTGACGCTGAGGACAACTTTTGCAGAATTGGAAGGAATCCTTAGTGAGGTTCGGCCAGTAGAAACCACTTTGGAGGACCTTTTCAGTGGTTTTCTTTGTAGAAAAGTGACATTCAGATGCCTCTCCATGAAAAAATTTTAGAATGGACTCTTGTTCAGACTCGGGAACACATCTCCTGATGATTTTATCAGGACAGAACGTGAAGAGATAAGGATCATCAAACACATTGTGTTTGACATCAGAAAGAAATTTCCTCTTAGCTTGGGTCCCCAAGAATTTTGGAATTCCACCCGTCACCAAATGGTTTGCTATGTCAGCACACCAAGGGAATCCACCAACTTAATAGAGGTGCTCACCGGGAAATGAATCAGACACAGAGAGGTGGTGTGAGTTGTCTTTGAATTCCATCCTAGAGAGGTGATCAGCTACAACATTTTCAACACCCTTTTTATCCTTAATGGTTAAATCGAACTCTTGAAGAAGAAGGTCCCACCTGATCAATATAGCCTTTGAATCTTTTTTTTGAAAAAGTTATTTTAGGGCTGAATGGTCAGTTAAGACAATGATGGGTGATCCTAGGAGATAAGACCTGAATTTCTCTAAGGCAAAGACAACAGAAATAAACTCTTTCCTAGTGGTGGTGTAGTTTATTTGTGCATCATTTAAGGATTTTCTTGCATAATCAATGACACATGGAGTTTTCCCACACTGTTTTCCTAATAATTCCCCTACAGTGAAGTCACTTGAATCACACATGAGCTCAAAAGGAAGTTTCCAATTTGAAGATTGCATGATAGGAGGAGATATAAGAGTTTACTTGAGTGTAGAGAATTATTCCTCATAGATTTATGTCCATAAAAATGGAGAATCTTTTACCAATAGAGAAAAAAGTGGTTGAGAAATAGTGCTGAAATTCCTAATGAACGTTCTATAAAAACCAGCATGACCTAAGAAGGACCTCACATCCTTAACAGTTTTATGATAGGGAAGGTGACAAATGATGTCAACCATAGATTTATCATCTCTAATCCCTATACTAGATACCAGATGACCTATAACATATCCTTCCCTTACCATGAAATGGCATTTTTTCCAATTTAGTATGAGATTCCTATCCTCACACCTTGACAAAACCTCTTCATCATTTAGAAGGCATCCCTCAAAAGTATCCCCAAAGATGGAGAAATCATCCATGAAGACCTCTAAAAAATCCCCCACCATGTCCGAGATGATTCCCATCATGCACCCCTGGAAGGTACTAGGGGCATTACATAACCCAGAGGGCATGCGTTTGAAGGAAAAAGTGTCGAATGGACAAATGAAGGATGTTTTTCCTTGATCCTCTAAGGATGCTTCATTTTTATTATACCCTGAGAATCCATCTAGGAAGGAGTAGAATTGATGACCCGCAACTCGCTCGAGGACTTGATCTATAAATGGAAAGGGGAAATGGTCTTTCTTGGTACACGAGTTGATCTTCCTATAGTCAATACAGACTCTCCATCCACTACTAACCCTTGTTGGAAGCATCTCTCCATCCTTATTGGTTATTACTATGATTCCAGCCTTCTTTGGGACCACATGGATTCAGCTAACCCACCCACTCTCACCTATAAGATAGATGATACCAGCTTTTAACAGTTTCAAAAGTTCTTTTCTCGCTACTTCAATGAGATTAGGATTGAGTCGCCGGTGAGGTTGACGACATGGATTTGAATATAATTCTAGAACAATTCTATGAGTCCCGATAAGTGGGCTATTACTAGTAATATCTGATAGGGTCCATCCAATGTCTTTCTTGTGTCTCTTAAGGACATCTAGAAGCATCCTATCATGATCGGATTTAAGAGAGGAAGAAATGACAACAGGAAAGGATTGATTGTCCCATAATAATGAATACTAGAGTGATGAAGATAAAACCTTAAATTCATGATCAGAGCGGTTATGACTTTCCCAGAAAGGATGAGACTTTGTATTGAACTCGGTTTCTTTGTTCAGATTTCTTGACAAAATTGGTTCCTTGTGAAAAGAATTTTCATCCAATAAATTAGCTAGTGTAGTTTCATGAATGGGTATGGACTAGATGTTATTGATTTCAACCATGGTATCATTGATTGGTGATTCTAAAAAATCATCCATAGAGCTTTCTGAAATAGATTCAATCCAAGGAGACAAATTTCCCTTATGTGAAAAAAAATCAATATCTTCTTGACATAAACATCCTTTGGTAATTCCTTGATGTTCCTTGAGTTCACTATCAACACTTCTTATCCAATTAACCTCATGGATCTCTTCATAATCCCCAATTTCAGAGTTTTCATTATAGATGTTCAAGTCTAGACTCATGTTTCCAAAGTTGATGGTCATGTTACCATTTCAGACTTGGATAATAGAGCTGACTGTTGAAATGAAGGGATGACCAAGGATGATTGGGGTTTGCTACCTAGGACTTAATATTGGGTGATTTTCTAGAACAATGAAGTCATATGGGTAAATGAAATTCTCAACTTCCACCAAAACATCCTTTAAGATCCCCTTTGGAAGTCAAATACTATGATCAGCAAGTTGAAGAGTGACAGATATGGGTGGGAGTTCTTCGAGCCCTAACTTAAAATACATAGCATAAGGAATGAGGTTCACACTGGCTCCTAGATCAGAAAAGGATTTAACAACTTTTTTCTCTCCTAGTTCAATATTTATGTAAGGGAATTGTGGGACATTCATCTTTGGAGGAAGGGTTCCTTGGATTGTTGTGCTAACATTTGCTTCCAGAAGGACTTGGTTCTTATTTGAGAATTTTCGTTTAAATGTGACGAGGTCCTTACGGTATTTTGAGTATGTAGGAATGGTTTGAATGGAATAGAGGAGTGGAATGTTCAACTTGAATTGTGAAAATATTTCCCTCAATGTTTCACTCAATTCGGGCTTGGTTTTCCCCCTCATGCGTTGAGGATATGGGACAGGTTGTGGGGTTTTTTTGAAGAGTTGTTTCCTTCACATTTTTATTAGTATCTTCAGTTTTTTCAGGTGTTTCATTTTCATTTTAATTAGATTTTGAATCTTCAGGTGGGTTTTGAACTATTTGTTCAGGTTTCTCAATTGGTTTCCCACTTCTCAAAACTGTCACAACCTTTAGTTGTTCATGAGTATTTTGAGTGCAACATGTCTCTCCCCTTGATGTTTGTTTTGGAATGGCCTGTGTGGGCATGGGTTCCTTTACAGTTTTGATGGTTTTATGTTCTTGTTTCAGGGAAGAGACTTCTGAGTTCATCCTTTCCATATGTTTTCACAGTTGTTCAAGGACTGGGAGAGGGACAGATTGGGAAGGGGCTTGTGTTGGTTGGGTTATCCCAGGGGGATACTTTGGTTGTTGGATGGGTTGTTGGTATTGGACTATTGGATGTTGAAATTGGTTATGGTTTTGAAAATTTTCAGTAGGGTAGGGGTATGGTCCTTGTGGTTGGCTAGGTTGTTGGTTATATTTCCATCGGAAGCCTGGGTGGTCATTATACCTTGGGTTGAATGTGTTTGGGTATTGGGGATTTTGAAAGTTTAGAGAATTGACTTCAGCAGGTGGTCCTCCTAAAATAACATCCTTGATGGATGGAATGGTTGGGCAGTTGTCTGTTTTGTGGTCATGTTTGTCAGAAATTGTGCAAACAGGGTCTACAGTTTGGATTTCTTGGATTTTCCTATGGTCTATCACTTCAACCTTCCAAGAAAGTGCTGAAATATTTGCCATAAGGTTTTCTTATTCTCTAATTGTATGAATTCCATCAGTTCTTTGAGGCTTTTCAAAATAAGGTGATGTTCCCCATGTTTGGTTTTGTTCAGTAATGATTTCTAGATACTCGTAAGCATCATTTGGGGATTTGTTTTTAAAGTCTCATTACACATAATGTCAACGAATTGTTTGTTCCCCGGGCCCAAAACTTCATAGAAAATTCTTACTTGTTTAGGAATAGAAAAACCATGGTGTAGAAACATGTTTAGGGTGTCTTTGAACCTCTCCCATGTTTCATTAAATGACTCTCCCTCTTTTTCAAAAAGGTTTTGGATTGTCTTTTTTAGTGAAATGGTTTTGTGATGGGGGAAGTATTTTTTGTAAAATTCTCTTTGCAGTTGGTTCCATGTGTGGACTGATGAAGGTATTAGATTATTTAGCCAGTTTTTTTCTCGATCCTTAAGTGATAATGGAAAGATCCTCATCTTAGCTGACTCAATTTGATGTGGTGAGCACATGGTTTCAACAATGTCATTGAACTCCTTAACATGAAGGTAAGGCATTTCTGACTCCATCCCATGGAAGGTTGGAAGGTTGTTTAGGACATGAGGTTTAAAGACATAGTGGGCGTCTCCTAGGGAATCATTCCTAAGGAAATAGGATGCATTTTTTCAGTTATGTGTAAGGTAGTCATTCATGGTTTGATCGACTATATTCCCCAAATTTGGGGCTACCTCATTTGGATTTCCATTTTGGTTCCCACTCGGGTTTATTAGCTGGTTTCTTTGAAGACCCTCCATTGAAATTGACTCAATCAATAAATCTAGGGTATTAGGAATATTAGTATCCAATGGTGTACTTGAGTCCCCTATCCTATGACTTTCCACCCTAACTAGTCTGTTTGAGTTATCGCGGGTGTATGTAGACATGCGCCAAAAAGAGAGAAAGGGAAAAGATAAGAGATCATGGGTGAGAATAGAATAATAGGGGTGAGGAAAGAAGGTTTTTTCTAAGGAACTTACTTGGTCCCCGGAAACGGCACCAAAATTTGTTTTCACACAATTTTACCCTACAGGTATGCGGTCGTTGTAGTACAGATAGGGGTCAAATCCACATGGACCGAAGAAGAAACATAGAGACACTCTGATTTTGGAAGGATTTGGCAATGACGTGGCCAACTATTTGAATTGATTTGATTGGAATAACTACTGATTTAATTTAAATAAAATAAATTAAAACAAACAATTACTTAGCCTAAAACAATTAGTGGAGATGAGTTGATCCTAAGTTTTTACTAGGATTATATTGGATGTATTTATTTTCTTATGACGTTCATTTCACTAATTCAAGACGTATCCAAAAAAATAATATAATTCCTCAAAATCATTCACCAATTTAATCCCTAAAAAATTACAAGGCTAATCACTAATGCACTTAGAGGATCAATTTAATGATCACTCCATGGAATTGGAGAGTACTAGAACTTGAAATGTGTCATTGTTAATGTTGGCGAAGATGAAGAAGAAAATAATCATTAAATGGAAATATTCAATTAATGAAATGATTACAGAAATTAACATCGTAAAATAACATCCAATCTGTCTCATGAAACTACATAGGACCAACCCATAAGGGTTTAGCACTCCATTGATTCTATGATCTCATAGGAAGCGGAAAGTAGACTCATAGGGGTGGAATTGAAGAAGCAAAAACAACAAAAACAAAAATGATAACTCCACCGCTGTGTGGTAAATTTCACAATATTTGGTGTGAATAAATTCACACCATGAAGAAATAGTATAAAAATGATAAGAAGTGGAATAGAAAAATATAAAATGAATAACTTTTATTAATAACTAATATGATTCAAACAACTTACATGAGAATGAAGAACGATTACAACATCAAATGGACAACAAAACATTACAATCAAACAATGAATCAAAGATACATAAATCCTCTGCCAATACATCCTTAAATAGGAAAAAATGAATCCTTGGACGAGCCCCCAACATCCCACGTTCCATTAATTAATTGTGTTGGGGAAAGGTGGGTGAGACATTAATGTGTAGAGACTTTTCCACTTCTTGCCCTGAAGTTGCAGCCTGCTTGCATCCACCGGAAAGATGTGCTGAAAATTTCTTCTAGAAGGCCGAATTTCAGTGGGCCCTAGAAGACTTAAATGAAGCCTCAGATGTCCAATTACAGCCTGGAATATTTCAGCCAAAAATAATAATCCGTTCGCGAGATAGGTTATAAATAGTGGGCTGTTTTTCTGGGCCGCAAAATCTAGCCCATAATTGAATCTACAATTTGGGCCGCCTTAATCACCACCATTCTGAATGAATTAGCACTGACTCTAGAATATATATTTGTTACTCTGTATGTCTTCTAGCCTCCCATGAATTTTGGGATTCATTGGGCCTATATTGTGGTCCCCAAATTCCCATTAGTGGGATGATATCCAATCTGCCTTCTCCAGAATTGTTTTTTTTTCATCTCCAAATATCCCCATCATCCTTTATAGATCATCCATTGATCCCTGAATGAAAAATGTTCATATTTATGTTTATATCCATTTTCCAAAATATAAAATTAAAACATAGATAATTACATTTATTAAAATCAGATGAAACATTGAGCCTAAATTGGTGCATATTAGGCATGAAGTGCACAAATGATGAGAATGGATGTTCAAAATTCAAATCCACTAACTGAGGCCCATAAGATCAAAAATGAACATTTAATAACCTTAAAATGTATTCAAAATATGTGATTTTATTTTCTAATCAATGTTATTAACTTAAATGTTTACATAATTTTTATAACATGGTAATAAGTGATATAAAAGGAATAATAAACTTGAAAAAGGTTATTAAGAAAGTAGAAATTAAATTTAGTTTATCATTTAGGATATTAAAGAACGAACGAGTCAAGTCGGACCCAAAGTAAGGGAACTTCTTAACCCAATTTCTGATCTTTGGGTTGATCTTCTCTTTCTTGTTTATGACATTCTTTGATTATTTGAAAAAAGAATTTTTATGTATCTATACTTTATTTATGTGTGCCTATATTTAATACACATAGTAGATCTATTTTGTTTACAAAATGATCTTTGTAAACGACTTCGTCTCAATCTTCTTTCATTGAGGCATAATTTCATTTATACACAACTTTCTTTTATACAGTGTATAAACCCCTTTGACTTTTACTTTTATTCAAACGGAATATTTTTCTACAAAGCGTTTTACTAAATAACAAAAAGAATATTCCTGTTAACGTACGCGGTGAAAATGACCTTTTACGATGCTGCGAGTATTATTTGATCTTTGGCTTCCTCAAAAAGTCATACTGTTTTTAAAATAACATAAATACCATATACTCTTTTATGTATTTTTAGTATTGAAAATGGTTTTGAAAATGGATTTGTTATGTCAATATATTATGTTATATATTGTGATTGAAATGTGGAAATGTTTTCTTTCATTTATATTTGTTGTATGTGTTATGATTTTATAATGGTACATGGACATTTGAAAGGTGGTTACATGTTAAACCAAATGACGGGTGGTGATTTGAATACCAGTATGGGTGGTTATGTTATAACCTCCAATGCATTGGGTATGGAAGTCGACCGTATGGTTATTCCATTTAGTGATATGTGTGGAAGTCGATCGTATGGTTATTCCATTTAAGTATTATTATGTCCCAAGTTACCTTTATTATGTTATGTGTTCTTTATATGGGTTTTATGGTAATATTTTGGTTACATAAAGGGTAATTAATGATCATTTATTCGGTAAAGAGTATTTTCTACTTCATAAAGGTGAAAAGTATTACTTATGTTAATGTATTCATGGTTTACTTGTTGTTTTGAAAAAACTAATAGTTTTCCTTCTCTGTGTATCCCTTACTAAGATTTTTATGCTTATCCCATGTTTTTGAAATGTTTTTGACATGAAATAATGTGGAATATGGTCAAGGATTGGATCACGGAAAAGTTATGATTTCTTAAACATGGAACTAGACATCAATATTTTTTTCAAGAGTTCATGTTTTGTAAAAAAATGGAAATTGTGTAGAAGTGTCTACTTTGTAATCTTTTAAGATGTAATAGTTATGTCCTAATTCTATAAAACTCAAAACCTGAAAAGATACTCAATGTGAATTATTCATTTAATTCAATATTATGTAAGGTTAATGTCTGGGTCTTTATAGTTGGTATCATAGGTTGGTTTAGAAAACTTTAGGAGTTAGGGTATTGTTAAATAAATGTCCATAAATTAATTTATGGTAATATTGGGATGATATAGCATTTACAGATTACCATGTTTCTTTGCCTAATATATTTCTATGTTGAGAATGATTTTTCTTAGAGAAAACAGGGTAGTTGTGATGGGAATTCATACAAAGGGAAATGACCTTCCAAATCAGCATCCAGAGATGGTTAGAATCAGAATTGAATAGTTTACTACAGTGATGGCTCAGCTGATTCAGGTTGTTACCAGAGGAATTGAAAAGGAGATTGGTGAATTCTCTAGTTTTAGCACTACCTTCCAGAAATGGTGAGTTTTTTATCTACATAGATGATTCATTGAAAGGATTGGGTTGTGTCCTATTGAAAAATGATCAGGTAATTGCATATGCTTTACTTCAATGGAAACCACATGAGTAAAATTACCCTACACATGATTTGGAATTAGCTGTTGTTGTTTTTGCTTCAAAATTTTGAAGGAATCATTTGTATGGAGAGAAGTCTGAAATACACACTGATCAAAAAAGGTTGAAGTATATAATCTATCAGAAATTATTGAACATGAGACAGAGGAGATAGTTGGAATTAATCAAGGATTATGATTACATGATCCATTACCATCTGGGAAAAGAAAACAAAGTGGCAGATGATTTGAGTCGAAAAAGTAATGTCTCATTATCCATGCTATGTTTGGAACAAAATCCTTTGGTTTTTGATTTGATTAAATTTGGCATAGATTTTTTTGGTGCCGGAAATTCTTCTGTTTTGTTTCTGGTGTCAGTGAGATCATCTCTATCAGACAGAATAAAGAAAGCGCATAAGGAAGATAGTGAGTTGCAGAAAAAGGTAGAGTTGGTTTAGAAGGGTTAGTTGCCTGGATTTAACATTTATAATGATTTTGTTTTGAGGTTCGGGAAGAGATTATGTGTGCCTTGTGATTCAATGTTGAAGAATGAGTTGTTATGTGAAGCTCATAGTTATCCGTTTTTAGTTCATCCTAGAAGTACTAAGATGTACAGAGATCTCCGTGAGTATTACTGGTGGGATGGAATGAAAAGAGATATCGCTGATTTTACTATGAGGTGTTTGACTTGTTAGTAGGTTAAAGTAGAGAAGATGTTACCGAAATGAATGCTTCAGCCTCTACCTATGACAGAGTGGAAATGGGGAAATATATCCATGGACTTTGTTGGGGGATTACCAAAGAAATATCGAGGTAATAATGCAATCTGGGTTATTGTTGATCGATTGACTAAATCTGATAATTTTCTTCCTATTCGAGATACTTTGTCTCTAGATAAAATTGCTCGGTAGTATGTTAAAGATATAGTTAGGTTGAATGGTGTTCCACTATCCATTGTATCTAATCGTGATCCTAGGTTTACTTCTAACTTTTGGGAAGGCCTTAAAAAGTCATTGGGTGCTGAATTAAATTTTATTACAGCTTTTCATCCTCAATCAGATGGACAATCAGAACGAAAAATTCAGACACTGGAGGATATGTTACGTGCTTACTCGATGGATTATTAGGGAAGTTGGGACCAACATATTTCTTTGGTGGAATTTTCTTATAATAACAGTTTTCATTCCAGTAAACAGATGGATCCATTTGAGGCATTATATGGAAAACATTGTCGAACTCCAGCTTTTTGGGATGAAGTAGGTGAGAGGAAGCTGATGGGACCTTAATTGGTAGAAGAGATGGCAGAGAAAGTTCAGTTGATTCAGAAGAACATGAGAACAGATCAGAACAGACAGAAATGTTATGTAGATAACCATAGGAGGGATATTCCTTTTGAGGTAGGTGATCATGTATTTCTCAATGTTTCTCCATGGAAAAGTGTGATGCATTTTGGTAAGAAGGGAAAAGTTGAGTCTGAGGTTTATTAGACCTTACGAAATTCTAGAGAAAGTTGGATCAGTTGCATATAGAGTGGATTTACCTCCATGTTTATCCCAGGTACACAATGTTTTTTCATGTTTTGATGTTGAGAAAGTATATGCCAGGTCCATCTCATGTTTTGAGCCCAGAGGTAGTTCAGTTGGAAGAGAATCTATCTTATGAGGAACAACCAATCCATATTCTTGACCATAGAGAACAAGTATTTCGGAATAAGGTAATTCACCAGGTAAAGGTTTTTTGGAAAAACCACATGGTTGAGGAGGTAACGTGGGAATCTGAAAATGCTATGAGGGATAAATACCCCCACTTATATTTATAAGTGAATAAAAATTGCGAGGATTCAATTTTCAACAGGGGGAAGGATGTAACATCCCAGGTAAATGAAGAATAAGATATTTTCATATTCATTAATATTTGTGAATGAAATATTAATTTTACTTTAAAGGGGTTTTTATTTTCGATAGCATGCCCGACACACAACAACGAGTTTCTTTGAAATCTTACGTTGCATAATAATAATACAATATTATTATTTTAAATTATAGTTAACTCCTACTCGTTGTATTGGTGGGAATGAACAAGACTGACTAAAATATGATTATACAAGATTGTTAAATGTATTTACATTATCCAATAAAAAGTTACAGGATTAAAATATTAATGAATCTAATTTTATGCATAATTTACATTAAAAGGCCGATTTATCGCCTTTTAATAGAGAACCCTTTTTAAATGTAGTTTTTGTCACAATAATACATTCTATATAACCAAATAAAATCATTCTTTGTAATGGGACATAAAATTTTACTTTGGGTAATTTTTTGGTATTTTTCCGATAAAGTTCATTTTTAATGAATAGTGAAAAATAATTTTTTTTAATTTCAAAAGTACCTTTTAATCAAGATTATTTATATGGTTATATTATCTTTTTCACTGGTTTTAAAGTTAAATTTAAAAATATTTTTACCATTTAATCCAATGTTGTTCATTGGAGTTAATGTCACATTGAAATTGGACATAAACAAGTATCAATCTTTTGAGAGTTATTGTTTCTTAAAAACACGCTATTTGTTTTGGTTACAGGAATTAATTTTAAAATTAATTAATGCCACTTCTATGTTTTGAATTTGGAAAAATAGACATCATTTTTGAATTTGGAATATAAAATATAGCTTAGGTTTAATTTTTGGTATTTTTCTGAAAAACTTCAATTTTCTGATGAATAGTGAAACCACTTAGTGGTAGTTAAAAAACAGACTTTTTCATTTTAATGAAATTTTATCACTTCAGTGAATTGAATTTTAAAAATCCAACATACATGGTTGTTATCAAGAAGTAAAATGTGGTTCATTAAGATGAAAATAATTTTTGGTGAATAGTAACTTTTGACTTCTATTTACCGCGGTTAAAGGTAAATATGGGAATTCAAGGTTAAAATAATATTATAATAATTCAAAATTATCGTAACACTTGTCAAAATCTTATTGGTTGAGTCATTAAAGACCATGGGAATCTTTGGGTCGATTTTGGGACCCCTTTGATCCACTTGTTAGAGATAATGACAATTTGGATTAATTATTTTAATCTAAAGACAAAATTGACATTAACAAAAATATTTTAGTAATTGATTATTATATGTTGTTATATAAGTCCTATTTTTGACTATAAATACTCATTGGAAATATAAAATGATTTCCTACATGATAGTATTTTTTTATATAGTTTATTCATCAAATAAATTAAATTATTTATGACATAATAATGATGCAGTGTTTATCTCAATAATAAATAATTCAAATAAATAAGATTATAATTATTAAAATATTATCCAAAATATGGCCAATTCTTATTGGATGATTTTACTTCGACCATGACTCATCTTATCTTAGACTATAATTATTTTGGGACCATTAGAAACCGAATATCATTATATTATAAAATAATATTTTCACACATTTCTAAAGAGCCCCTCCTCCCCCTTATAAAAGGAGACCAGTCCTAACCAATTACTCACACATCTCAAGACATTTGGATAGTCTAACCTCAGAAAAATTAAGCTTCCAACATCCCTATAATCCCCTTATAATCCTTGCTTTATGCAGAAGGCACTTCATGAAATCCTCTTGGTTCAAACCAAAGGAAGTTCCCAAAATTAAAGGTAATGATTTCTCTTAAATTGTTTTCTTTTATTTTACTTCTCCAACCCCTAAAATCTTTTTTATTCCATTGTTTTGTAACAACACTAGTATAATAAATATAATAGTATGTTTTTTTAAAATTATTTTAACTACACATACACACACCTCCATCTAATTGGTGAATAACATAATGTTTCTGGGGATGGAAAACTAACACCTCATGAAACGATGATTGTTCGATTATATCCTACCACCTCTCATGGTGGCCATTATGATGGAACTGTATTTATATATGATATATATTTGTTTTATGTTTTCTTTATTCTTCTGTATTTTCCATTTACATCATTCCTTTATGGTTTCCATAGTGGGTAAATACGATAATCTCATTTGAGGAAGTGCAGACTACCTCCCCTTCAAAGTGATGTGATTCGATAATGTCTTATGTGGGATGTATAAATGATGGTGTTAATGATATTATATATGATATTATAATGGAATTATAATATAACTATGTGTAATTATGTTTTATTTCAATTAAAATAAGAAATATAAATGAAAATAGCATTCATGCGTACGTACGGCTTACCGTCTCCATGAATGGTGAATTCCATTTATTAACTTCAAATGTTATATTACTATTATAAATACATGTATATACTGGATATATATAATATATATGATATATAAATCATGAATAAAATTTTTGATATAATGGACTATTGACCACATGGACAACATGTAAATATAAGGTTTTCATTTTTAACTCAAGTACCAAATATCGAAAAAAAGAACATTATTAACTTAAATGATTACATAATGTTTATCACTTGGTAATAAGTGATATAAAAGAAATAATAAACTTGAAAAGGGTTCTTAAGAAAGTATAAATTAACTTTATTTTATCATCCAGGATATTAAAGAACGAACGGGTCAAGTCGGACACGAGGTAAAGGAACTTCTTAACCAAATTTCCGATCTTTGGGTTGATCTTCTCATTCTTGTTTATGAAATTCTTTGATTATTTGAGAAAATAATTTTTCTGTATCTATACTTTATTTATGTGTGCCTATATTTAATACACATAGTAGATCTATTTTATTTCCAAAATGATCTATGTAAAGGACTTTGTCTCAATCTCCTTTCATTGAGGCATATTTTCATTTATACACAACATTCTTTTATACAGTGTATAAACCCCATTGACTTTTACTTTTATTCAAACGGAATATTTTTCTACGAATAGTTTTACTAAATAACAAAAAGAATGTTCCTTTTAATGTACGTGGTAACAACGACATTTTCTGATGCTGCGAGTATTATTTGATCTTTGACTTCCTCAAAAGGTCGTACTGTTTTTAAAAGAACATAAATACCATATACTATTTTATGTATTTTTAGTATTGAAAATTGTTTTGAAAATGGATTTGTTATGTCAATATATTTATGTTATATATTGTGATTTAAATGTGGAAATGTTTCCTTTCCTTTATATTTGTTGTATGTGTTATGATTTTATAATGGTACATGGACATTTGACAGGTGGTTACGTGATAAACCAAATAACGGGTGGTGATGTGAATGCCAGAATGGGTGGTTACGTTATAACCTCTAATGCATTGGGTATAGAAGTCGACCGTATGGTTATTCCATTTAGTGATATGTGTGGAAGTCGACCGTATGGTTATTCCATTTAAGTATTATTATTTCCCAAGTTACCTTTATTATGTTATATGTTCTTCATATGGGTTTTATGGTAATATTTTGGTTACAAAAAGGGTAATTAAGGATCATTTATTCTATGAAGAGTATTTCCTACTTCATAAAGGTGAAAAGTATTACTTATGTTAAATTATTCATGGTTTACTTGTTGTTTTGAAAAAACTAAAGGTTTTCCTTTATTGTGTATCCCTTTCTGTGCTTTTTATGCTTATCCCATGTTTTTGAAATGTTTTTTACATGAAATAATGTGGAGTATGGTCAAGGATGGGATCAAGGAAAAAGTTATGCTTTCTTAAACATGGAACTAGACATAAATCTTTTTTTCAAGAGTTCATGTTTTGTAAAAAAATGGAAATTGTGTAGAAGTGTCTACTTGTTTATCTTTTAAGATGTAATAGTTATGTCCTAATTTTATAAAACTCAAAACCAGAAAGGATCCTCGATGTGAATTATTCATTTAATTCAATATTATGTAAGATTAATGTCCGGGTCTTTATAGTTGGTATCATAGGTTTGTTTAGACGACTTTTGGATTAGGGTATTGTTAAATAAATGTCTATAAATTAATTTATGGTAATATTGGAATGATATAGAATTTACAGATTACCATGTTTCTTCTCCTAATATATTTCTATGTTGAGAATGGTTTTTCGTAGAGAAAATAGAGTAGTTGTGATGGGAAGTCAGACAGAGGGAAATGACCTTCCAAATCAGCATCCAAAGATGGTTAGAATCAGAATTGAACAGTTTATTGCAGTTATGGCTCAGCTGATTCAGGTTATTACTAGAGGAATTGAAAATGAGATTGGTGAATGCTCTAGTTTTAGCACTGCCTTCCAGAAATGGTGAGTTTTTTATCTACAGTGAGGCTTCATTGAAAGGATTGGGTTGTGTCCTAATGAAAAATGATCAGGTAATTGCTTATGCTTCACTTCAATTGAAACCACATGAGTTAAATTACCCTACACATGATTTTGAATTAGCTTCTGTTGTTTTTTGCTTTAAAAATTTGAAGGCATCATTTGTATGTAGTGAAGTTTAAAATACATACTGATCAAAAAAGTTTGAAGAATATATTCACTCAGAAAGAATTGAACATGAGATAGAGGAGATGGTTGGAATTAATCAAGGATTATGATTGCATGATCCATTACCATCTGGGAAAAGAAAACAAAGTGGCAGATGATTTGAGTCGAAAAAGTAATGTCTCATTATCCATGCTACATTTGGAACAAAATCCTTTGGTTTTTTATTTGATTAAATTTGGAATAGAATTTTTTGGTGCAGGAAATTGTTTTGTTTTGTTTTCGGTGTCAGTGAGATAATCTCTATCAGACAGAATAAAGAAAGCGCATAAGGAAGATAGTGAGTTGCAGAAAAAGGTAGAGTTGGTTTAGAAGGGTTAGTTGCCTGGATTTAACATTTATAATGATTGTGTTTTGAGGTTTGGGAAGAGATTATGTGTGACTTGTGATTCAATGTTGAAGAATGAGTTGTTATGTGAAGCTCATAGTTATCCGTTTTTAGTTCATCCTAGAAGTACTAAGATGTACAGAGTTCTCCGTGAGTATTACTGGTGGGATGGAATGAAAAGAGATATCGCTGATTTTACTATGAGGTGTTTGACTTGTTAGTAGGTTAAAGTAGAGAAGAAGTTACCGAAATGAATGCTTCAGCCTCTACCTATGACAGAGTGGAAATGTGGAAATATATCCATGGACTTTGTTGTGGGATTACCAAAGACATATCGAGGTAATAATGAAATCTGGGTTATTGTTGATCGATTGACTAAATCTTATAATTTTCTTCCTATTCGAGATACTTTGTCTCTAGATCAAATTTCTCGGTTGTATGTTAAAGAGATAGTTAGGTTGCATGTCGTTCCCCTCTCCATTGTATCTGATCGTGATCCTAGATTTACTTCTAACTTTTTGGAAGGCCTTAAAAAGTCATTGGGTACTGAATTAAATTTTAGTACAGCTTTTCATCCTCAATCAGATGGACAATCAGAACAAAAAATTCAGACCTTGGAGGATATGTTACGTGCTTACTCGATGGATTATTAGGGAATTTGGGACCAACATATTTCTTTGGTGGAATGTTCTTATAATAACAGTTTTCATTCTAGTATACAGATGGACCCATTTTAGGCATTGTATGGAAAACATTGTCAAACTCCAGCTTTTTGGGATGAAGTAGGTGAGAGGAAGCTAATGGGACCAGAATTGGTAGAAGAGATGGCAGAGAAAGTTTAGTTGATTCAGAAGCACATGAGAATAGCTCAGAACCGACAGAAATGTTATGTAGATAACTGGAGGAGGGATCTTTCTTTTGAGGTAGGTGATCATGTATTTCTCAATGTTTCTCCATGGAAAAGTGTGATGCATTTTGGTAAGAAGGGAAATTTGAGTCTGAGGTTTATTAGACCTTATGAAATTCTAGAGAAAGTTGGATCAGTTGCACATAGAGTGGATTTACCTCCATGTTTATCCCAGGTACACAATTTTTTTCATGTTTCGATGTTGAGAAAGTATATTCCAGATCCATCTCATGTTTTGAGCCCAGAGGTACTTCAGTTGGAAGAGAATCTCTTTTATTAGAACAACCAGTAGAGATTCTTGACCATAGAGAACAAGTATTGTGGAATAAGGTAATTCACCAGGTAATAGTTTTGTGGAAAAACCACATGGTTTAGGAGGCAACGTGGGAATCTGAAAATTATATGAGGGATAAATACCCCCATTTATTTTGATAAGTGAATAAAAATTGTGAGGATGCAATTTTCAAAAGGGGGGAAGGATGTAACATCCAAGGTAAATGAAGAATAATATATTTTCATATTCATTAATATTTGTGAATTAAATATTAATTTTACTTTAAAGGGGTTTCTATGTTCGATAGCATACCCGATACGCAACAACGGGTTTCTTTGAAATCTTACGTTGCACAATAATTATACGATATTATTATTTTAAATTATAGTTACCTTCTAGTCATTTAATTGGTGGGAATGAACAAAACTAACTAAAATATGACTATACAATATTGATAAATGTATTTAAATTATGCAATAAAAAGTTACAGGCTTAAAATATTAATGAATCTAATTTTATGCATAATTTACATTAAAAGGCCGATTTATCGCCATTTAATGGAGAACCCTTTTTAAATATAGTTTTGGTCACATTAATACATTCTATATGACCAAATAAAATCCTTCATTCGAATCGGGACATCAAATTTTACTTTAGGTAATTTTTTGGTATTTTTCTGATAAAGTTCATTTTTAATGAATTGTGAAAAATATTGTTTTTTAATTTCAAAAGTGCCTTTTAATCGAGATAATTTATTTGGTTATATTATCTTTTTAATTGGTTTTAAATTTATATTAAAATATATTTTTACCATTTAATCCAATTTTTTTCATTGGAGTTAATGTCACTTTGAAATTGGATATAAAAAAGTCTCAATCTTTTGATAGTTATTATTTCCTAAAAACACGCTATTTGTTTTGGTAACAGGAATTAATTTTAAAATTAATTAATTCCACTTCTATGTTTTGAATTTGAAAAAATAGACATCATTTTTTAATTTGTAATATCAAATATATCTTAGGCTTAATTTTTGGTATTTTTCCGTAAAACTTCAATTTTTTTGATGAATAGTGAAACCACTTAGTGGTAGTTAAAAAAACTGACTTTTTCATTTTAATGACATTTTACCACTTCAGTGAATTGAAATAAAAAATCTGACATACATGGTTATTATCAAGACGTAAAATGTGGTTCATTAAGATGAAAATAATTTTTGGTGAATAGTAACTTTTGACTTTTATTTACCGTGGTTAAAGGTAAATAGGTAAATTCATGGTTAATAGAATATTATAATAATTAAAAATTACCTTAACACTTGTCAAAACCTTATTGGTTGAGTCATTAAGGACCATAGGAATATTTTGGTCGATTTTGGGACCCCTTTGATCCACTTGGTAGAGATAATGACAATTTGGATTAATTAATTTAATGTAAAGACAAAATTGACATTAACAAAAATCTTTTAGTAATTTATTTTATATGGTGTTATATAAGTCCTATTTTCAACTATAAATACTCATTGGAAAGATAAAATTATTTAATACATGATAGTATTTTTTTTATAGTTTAGACATCAAATAAATTAAATTATTTATGACATAATAATGATGCAGTGTTTATCTCAATAATAAATCACTTAAATAAATAAGATTATAATGATTAAAGTATTATCCAAAATATGGCCAATTCTTATTGGATGATTTTATTTAGACAATGACTCATCTTATCTTCGATTATAATGATTTTGGGACCATTAGAAACCGAATATCATTATATTATAAAATAATATTTTCACACATTCCTAAAGAGCCCCTCCTCCCCCTTATAAAATGAGACTAGTTCTAACCAATTCCTCACACCTCTCAAGCCATTTTGCTAGTCCAACCTCATCCAAATTAATCTCCCAACATCCCTATAATACCCTTAGAATCCTTACTTTAGGCAGAAGGAACTTCAAGAAATCCTCTTGGTTCAAACCAAAGGAAGTTCCCAAAATTAAAGGTCATGATTTCTCTTAAATTATTTTATTTTATTTTATTTCTCCAACCTCTAAACTATTTTTTTATTCCATTATTTTGTAACAACAGCAGTATAATAAATATAATAGGATGTTCTTATGAGGTTTATTTTTACTACACATACACACACCTCCATCTAATTGGTGAATAACATAATGTTTCTGGGGATGGAAAACTAACGCCTCACGAAACGATGATTATTCGATTATCTCCTATCGCCTCTCATGGTGGCCATTATGATGGCACTGTATTTATATATGATATATATTTGGTTTATTTTTTCTTTATGATTATATATTTTCCATTTATATCATTCCTTTATGGTTTCCATAGTGGGTAAATATGATAATCTCATTTGAGGAAATGCGGACTACCGCCCCCTCAAGGTGATGTGATTCGATAATGCCTTATGTGGGATGTATAAAGGATGGTGTTAATGATGTTATATATGATATTATACTAGAATTATAATATAAATATGTGTAATTATGTTTTATTTCCTTTAAAATAAGAAATATAAATGAAAGTAGCGTTCATGAGTACGTACGACTTACCGTCTCCATGAATGGTGCATTCCATTTATTACCTTCAAATGTTATGTTACTATTATAAATACATGTATATACTGGATATATATAATATATATGATATATAAATCATGAATAAAATTCTTGATATAATGGACTATTGACCACATGGACAACTTGTAAATATAAGGTGTTCATTTTTAACTCAAGTACCAAATATCGACAAAATGAATGTTATTAACATAAATGATTACATAATTTTTATAACATGGTAATAAGTGATATAAAAGGAATAATAAACTTGAAAAAAGTTCTTAATAAAGTATAAATTAACTTTATTTTATCATTCAGGATATTAAAGAACGAACAGGTCAAGTCGGACACAAGGTAAAGGAACTTCTTAACCCAATTTTTGATCTTTGGGTTGATCTTCCCTTTCTTGTTTATTCCATTATTTGATTATTTGAGAAAATAATTTTTATGTATTTATACTTCATTTATGTGTGACTATATTTAATACACATATTAGATCTATTTTATTTTCAAAATGATATTTTTAAGGGAGTTTTTCTCAATCTCCTTTTATTGAGGCATATTTTCATTTATAGAAAACTTTCTTTTATACGTTGTATAAACCCCTTCGACTTTTACTTTTATTCAAAAGGAATATTTTTCTACGAAGCATTTTACTAAATGAAAAAATGAATGTTCATTTTAACATACTCGGTGACAAGAACCTTTTCCACCACCGCGAGTATTATTTGATCTCTGGCTTCCTCAACAAGTCGTACTGTTTTTAAAAGAAACTAACTACCATATAATGTTTTTATGTATTTTTGGTATTGAAAATGGTTTTGAAAATGTATTTGTTATGTCAATATATTTAAGTGATATATTGTGATTGAAAATTAGAATGGTTTTCTTTCCTTTATAATTTTTGTATGTGTTATGATTTTATAATGGTGCTTGGACATTTAACGGGTGGTTACGTGATAAACCAAATGACGGGTGGTGCTGTGAATACCAGGACGGGTGGTTATGTTATGACCTCCAATGCATTGGGTATGGAAGTTGGTCATATGGCTATTCCATTTAGTGATATGTGTGTAAGTCGACTATATGTTTATTCATTTTTAGTATGATTATTTCCCAAGTTACTTTTATTATGTTATGTGTTATTTATATGGGTTTTATGGTAATATTTTGGTTACAAAAAGGGTAACTAATGATATTTTATTCAATGAAGAGTATTTAATACTTCATAAAGGTGAAAATTATTGCTTATTTTAAAGTATTCATGGTTTACTTGTTGTTTTAAAAAACTACCAGTTTTCCTTCTTTGTGTATCCCTTACTGATCTTTTTATGCTCATCCCATGTTTTTGAAATGTTTTTCACATGACATAATGTGGAATAGGGTCAAGGATGGGATCAAGGAAAAGTCATGCATTCTTAAACATGGAACTATACATGACTCTTTTTTTCAATAGTTCGTGTTTTAAAAAAAAGGGAAATTGTGTAGAAGCGTCTACTTTGTAATCTTTTTAGATGTAATAGTTATGTCCTAAATCTCTAAAACTCTAAACCTGAAAATATCCTCAATGTGAATTATTCCTTTAATTCATTATTATGTAAGGTTAAAGGTTGGGTCCTTATATTATCATTATTTGGTATGATATCTATCTTGAAAAACTTTCAACGATATATGTGAAGGATGTAGTGACAAAAAATTGGATTAAAATTTAAATTTTATCTTATCATGATCCAAGTTTCACATCTAAATTATGGGGGAGTATACAACATGAATTGAGTGATGAATTAAATTTCAAAACAACCTATCAACCCCAAATTGATGGCCATTCTAAAAAGACTATTTAGATTCTCAACGATATTCTAACATGCTTATCACTAGAATTCGAAGGTGTATGGAATATCATCTCTCATTAGTTAGGTTCTCAAACAACAATAACTTCCAATCGAGTATTTATTTGGCTCCATTTAAAGATATTTATGGAAAGCATTGTTGAACTCGAACTTGTTGGGATGAGTTTGGATAAAGAAATCTACTTGGACCTGATCATGTGAAAGAGATTATAGAGAAGTTTCAAGTCACCCCAAAACATATCGAAGCATCTTAGAGTCAGAAAATGAGTTATTATGACAATCATACAAGGGACTTGGAGTTCAATGTTAGAGATAAATTTTTCCTGTGAATAGCATCATGGAAGAGAGTCATGTGGTTTGGAATGAAGGGGAAGCTAAGCCCAAGGTATATTAGTTCTTTTTAAATCCTAGACCACATAGTTGTCATATAGTATTGGCTTTCACTTACACTGAATATGGTTGAAGTTCATGTTGTGTTTCACATATCACTCCTAAGTAAGTACATAACGGATCCCTCATATATGTTGAAAATAGAGGTGGTATATATGGAAGATGATATTTATGATGAGGAGAAACCAGTAAAGAATGTGGACCAGAGATACAAGGTTCTGCACAACAAGAAATCCCACCTTTTCAGAGTGTTTTGGAGGGACCATAAGTTTGAAGAAGAACCCTGGTAAACATAGGATGTTATGAAGGAGATGTACCTTCCCCAATTTATGTAAAATGAAATTTTACATGTGAAATTTAAAATGGGGGGAAGAATGTAACGGGAAAAAATTTAATCAATGAAATTTATCCCTTATTGTAGTAATGTAATACTCATATCAAATAACATTGGGAAACTAAATTCCACATCATGCTTAAATGAATTACTATGTGACCTTTAAACATAATTTTTCCTCTTCTGTGATATGAATTCTGAAAATTCGACACACACAGTTATGATCAGTAGAATGTTTTGTGTTTGATAATGGAAATATAATTTTTTGTGAATAGTAACATACCCTTATTAATAGAAATGTTATTCTTACGAATAGAAATATGACCCTTATGAAAAGTAATTCGTCCAAGTCAATATTAACTCTACCATAGATTGTATAAATAAAATTTATTCATCATATAAGTGGCTATAATGTATAATTATATTATAGTGTAGGTATTTGTGTAATTATAAAATATTTAATGATTAATTTACTAATTCAAAATATTTTTTTTAATAAAATTTATTCATAAATTATTATATTGATGTCTTATGATTATATTATATTTTTATGAGACCTTAAGTAATTTTTCAAAGTTTCTAAAAAGCAGTTTCAATTTTAAAATGTGTATTTTTCAAGTAAATTATGATTATAAATAAAAATTAAATTAATCATATATAGAAATTTATTTTTATAAAAGGAGTTCATTTTTGGATTCTACAAGTCAAAAAATGGCCTGAGTGAATTTTTGAGATTTTTTAGAAATACTTGAAATTTTGGTTAATAGTAAAATACATTAATTTACCATATAAATACAATAAACTTTAAACCCAATATTCTTACCAACAAGAGTGATGTAAGAACAAAAATATAGAACTCACTTGTTATTATTTCTTTTATTGGTTATGGAATCATCACTATTTATTATCCTGTGAAAAAATATTAAACTAATGATTAAAATATAAACAAAATCCTCCTCCCATCAACTATAAATACAACCCCTCACACCCTCATTTCATCACACATGTCATGATTCAATCCTTCTCAAATGTTTACCAAAATTTCATCCCCAACCCCTAACCCATTTCTATTAGCCTATTTTCTAATAAAATTTCCAAAACCTCTTCCAAAAAGTGTCTCCCAAAGAAGATATATTCAATAGTTAATTTCCCTCTTTTTTCATTAAAATTCCTTTCAGATTTCACTACTTTACTTCTATTATCCTCAACTAATATTATCAAAATGTCATGATAAATATAGTATTATTTATATATTTTCCTTATATCTTGTTAATGGAAGATTATTCATTATACTCCTCCCTTTATCTCCCTATTTTTTTAAAAATGAAATCGTTTCCCATGATGTGTTAATTTACCTACAGCATGGATGATGCACCATGATTTTTCATAAAATCTGTCAAGGTTTTCCATGATACCATTAAATTTTTGAAAACATATTGTTATATGTATTATTTTAACCATTTTCTTCTCTAAAAACAACTTATATTTCTAATACTAAATTATTAAATAAAACAATATTGTTGTGATAAAAAATATACAAAAATTAACATAAAATGAACATAAGTAAATTTTAACTAATGGTTAGTCCATATGGTATATAACATAATTCATCAAAATATAATTAAATATCCTAGAAGGTATTTAATAACATGTAATATCAGGTCTATATATTTATTCATGTTGTACATGAACTTCCATTCTTGTGTACAAGTGAACTGTTCATGAAAATTAAGAAAAAGAACACTCTGAAACAATGAATTTAAATTATATAACTCATCAAAAATCCTATAAAGGAACATAATTAACCACTTAATTAAACATATTCATGTATAAAGGGTTAATAAATTTCTAATTAATGAATATAATTTCATTATACAAGAAATGAAATTGAATAAAGCGTTCGAATAAAAGGTACATGGAATTATCGAACCCAACTTTCTTTCTCGAGGTTCTCACTCTTTTAACCAATTTTTTATATCAACCATACTTTATATTACACACTTAAACAAGATTTATTACATAAAATATTCACTTGATTAAACATATAAGATTGAGAGTTCTAGTGTCTTTAGGTCTTAGTAACATTACACAACAAATTAGAACATAAAACACACAACATCTTTATCGAAAACTTCCTTTATATGACCACTACATTCCCTTGTACTTAGCATTTCATGGGATAACCTGAGGACATGTATAAGAAAAGGGTGAGATATAAAGACGAATAAATAAATAAACATTGAATAACATGAGGAATATAGTAAATTTTAGAAAATAGTCCTATCAATTGAGTGCAAGAGAAACATGAACATAATGGCATGAAAAAACATGATAATCATAACATGGAAATGCGGCAACAACACTTATCATGGAATTAGCATGATCCAAGGACTATTGCACATGGAGCCTAAGTAAACCAACATTGCGCATGAAGCATGAGTAAATACTTTTTCAACATGAATATCATGAGTCAACACCCATTGCACATGTTGTATCATGATACTATACATTACCCAATGTATTGGAGCGCTATCAGGGTACACCCTTCTTAAAAATTTCATTTCATGCCTAAGTGTGCCTCATGGATCATATAACATGGTATCAATAAACATCATAAGTTATTCCATTTTTATGTAATTTGGAATAAATACATGAATGTTCCATTCAATAAGTATATATGCATAAAGGTGAATACCCTTGATAGATACATGGGTATGGAATTCACTACACAATGATATTGGATTGGAAACACTCGGTGCAATTTCTGCAGCATAACAACATGACATAAGGATTCATGAAAATATTTGACGAGATAGAAAAGGGTATATCATCTTATGTACATGAAATGGATAGTAATGGGGTCATATGTATACATTTCCCAACAAACATAATGGAATTTAAATACATAATACAAAATAATTACATGGATCTAAAAGAGGAGAGAGAAATCCCTCATAGAATTTCCGTATGGTAACGGGTGTGCATGGGAGGATTTAATGATAGTGAAAGGGGTATACCGTTATCCAAAAATAAAGAGTACAGTATAAGGGAGGTGAGAAATTATACCCCAAAATTTTTAATTGAAAATAAAATGGCATAACAACTTAAAAAAAATTAGAGAAAAATGAGAATGGTATAAATCCCTTATTAGGACATCTGATCCCAAAGGCTTGGGAGGGGCTTGAGGGAGGCTTATTTGCAGAATGGGGAATATTGGGAGGATTATAGAAATAGTAGGGAAGGGTTTGGTGGAACTCTAAAGGCTTTTATTGAAGAGGAAGTGGGAGATTGTGTGGGTTTATATAGGATAGGAGAGGGAATTCTTTATTATTTAGGTTTGGGACACCTCACATTAAACTAATCAATACCCCAAACCATACCATGGTTTTTTACCATGGTTTTTTCCAAATTGGAGTGGAAAATAGTTTTTAAAAGGCCAATATCCGAACATCTTAAAATAATATGGTTGCTAATGTGGAGGTGAGTCACATTGTAAGGGAAAACAATTTAAAAAGGCAAAATGTTTTATAAGTCTTGGAGGGTCCACAAAAGCATTGTAAAATAAATCAAACAAACCTAAAATCACATTATTTTAATGAAAAAACATATATTGGCCTAAAATAATTTTTTTAGTATTTTATTACAAAACTATTGTGACATTACGATGTCGTAAAACACATTATATATTTAAATGGAATTTAATTTTTACCCAAAAAATTGACTATCTCAGAAAATTATGAAAAATTAACCATTAGATAATTTCGACATCCTGATTCCCAAAATAATGTTCATTTTATCTAAATAATTTTATAAATATTTTAATTTTTACTTTTAAAATAAAAACCGAAATTTAATGAAAATTCATGGGTTATGACAGAAACTGTTTTCAAACCGTAATAAAAATTACAATAGAATTCATAAAATTATATTATCATTTATATTTAATAAAAATTTATTTAATAATAAAATTTTATAAAGTATTATTTAATTAAAAAACCCATTAATTCATCAAAAAATATTTCTTATTTGAATATTAAATAAAAATTCTATTTCGGCATTAAAAACTATTTACAAAGTAACAATAATAAACTGAATGAACATTCTATATACAAAATTAATGTACATTGTCATAGTTCTAGGGTCTTGTTACAGAATCCCTTATAACACCCGCATAAGACAAAAAGGTAATATGTGTGATGGTAACATACTCTTGGGGTGGCTCAGATAACATTTCTTGGGTGGTAATCTCCAAAAACTTACACTTCTCTTATAGTATATTCCGCTCAAACTTAACAAGCTCAAGAACTGCTTGGGATTTGTCAAGAGAAAATCTCAGTGATGCCACCTCCTTTCCGAACTCTGAAAAATGGGCTTCGTATGGGTAAGTCTATTGGATGAGGCCATCACTTCCTTTGTCTGAGTAAATTGGATTTGTTAAAGTCTGATATTTATACTAATCATGTGATCACTGCTCAATGACTATATTAGCAACAATCACAATTCATAATGGTATTTTAAAATCCAAAAACAAAAAACCAAGGAGGTTCACATTTTATATAACCATATTAATAAATTTAATTAGATCTATAGTAATATTCATTAATGAAAGTTTGGGTCATTTCATTTTTGGTATGGCTACTCCATAAAAATAATTTTATTATAATTATCTTAACTTTACAGGGATATAAAATTTTTCCACTAGATATTACGTCAAACATAAATTTTTCCAAAATTACTCTTCTTTCAAATACACATGTTTTACTTCTCACCCAAGGTTTTTGTTTTTGGTATCAAGTATGTTATTCCCTCTTTCTTTTGGGATCCCAATACTGATCAAAATATTCTTATGAGATGAAACTTATTTCATTCCATGGGTTACTAAAGTTAATTATTGATATATGTTCTATGTGGCATGCTTGATACTGTAAATGTTATGATGTGACAGGTGCACCCATAATTATATAGCGCAATATGATTTTTTTGATGTGACAGGTGTGCCCAGAATTATATAGTGGTCCAATGCATTGGGTAAAGTGACTAATATCATGAGTTAATGTGAAATGATGCCAGAACATGATGTTGTATTTCTTCACAACTATGTGTGGTAGTTAACCACTAATACATGATGTTTTATTTTTATGAATTTCCCCAATACATAATACTATATAAAATATATTATTATTATGCTCACCCCATGTTACATTGTTTCATGTTGTAATAATTCCTCTTAATTGGACTATATGACACCCTTTTTTATGAAAATAGGCAAGTGGATACATGTACTAAAGAGTACACAATGGATGATATTAATATAGATAAGAACGAATTAAATAAATGATTTTTATTTATGTTGTAAATTTGATGTATGGTCCCAGTTTTCCCAACACACTAAACCTTTGGATCCTCATTGTGTAATTTTTTTATTTTTTTCATTAAAATAATTTAAAACTACTGTATGAAAATCAGGGTCGCAATACCAAAAATCTAGGTAGCAGGTATTAAAATAGTTAAAGGTAGATGTGTCACCTTGGAGTTCACTTACATGACCAACAATGTGGTATTTAGATCATTAATGGTATAAAGAAGGGGATCACCACATGAAGATAGATCCAGAGTCTTCATAGAATATCACATTATGTTGTGTCCTGAGAGGCTACCATAAATTAGGTTCATACTAGTAGGATACCAAAATGGTTCTTCATTAAAATATTGAAAAAGAATTTATAGTATCTCTTATCATTCCCCTAAATTGTCTAGCTGGAGTGTGTTAGACTAGATTTTGTGACCTTTAGTTTTTGATGTATCTGAATCAGGATGATATTTCTCCCATAGTTAGTAAACAATAGGGAGGAATAGATTTCAATGCCCTTGAAGGGTCATGTGATATAAAACATGAATATTTACCCATGAATGGTGTTACCTGCATCCTCTTCAAAAAATAAAATTATTGAATGGAATTATTCATACTCATCTTCCTCTACATGGTAGACCTCGGTCAAAACTACCTCAGTCTCAAAATTGAGTTGGATATACATATCCTTAATGAGGTCCTGAAACATATCTCTTTATATTCTTAGTGTATTAAGGAATAATGTATTTCTATAAATATTGTGATGTTCTTTGACACATCATATTTTATGGTAACAGGTATGTTTCTATATTCCAAGGGTCAATATTTTTCTCAATTCATAGTGTTTATCATTGATTGAGGCATTGGGATGTAGTTGGTGTTGGCTGATTTTCTTCACTAGATGAGTGGATTATACTAATCACTTGATGGTTGAGGTTGGGACCTAGCTGGTTATGGGTGGGAATGATGTTATTGAGGATGGTCCACATAATTTGATCAATATGTTGGGATGTGAAGTTATTCTTGATTGAGTGGCCTAATAGTATTTCTACCTACTAATCCCTACATAAGGCTTGTTGTCTGGTCTTAGTGGCATAACCATCCTCATCTAGAGCACTGGCTTATACATATTTCATGATAGTGTGGTGCCTACACCTCCTCTTATGGTATTTTCAAGAGGTGTCTAGTGGTGGTACTGAGATTTCCTCATCAATATTTGTCGTGTAGAAATCCACCATCCTGCCATCCATTAAAAAATCATGTTCTTATTCTTTTTTTGTGGAGTATTATAGGATAGGATGGATTTTGGCAGTCCCTCCCAATTCAGGAGGCATTAAGATTCTGTTAGTGAGTGATCACTTTATCACTGATAGTGGAATACGATTTCTTTAGTGTCATTGATGTTTATTCTTCAAGTACATGGACGAATATGATACTAGTTTGGTGTCTTGAGTGGGCCAAAATATCTTATAGATTACTAGTTATATCAAGTTTTAATGGATAATTCCATGTGTATAAGTGAATTCCATATGTTCCAACCAATCTTTGTACTTCAATTTTTGACATCTAGGATCCTATTTCTGTTCATTAGAGTCTTCACCTCCATTATCAGCATTGGTAGGTACATGAGCTACTGGTTCAAATATATTTAACAATATGAATAGCCCACGATTCACAGGGTAATGGAGCTAACCTTTTTGGATTAATAACCCTTCAATGGTATGCCTTTGGGCCTTATAGTGTTAGAAAACGTTGTCATGATTAGTGAGGTTATCTTCCTCATGCCTCCAACATTCAAGTAGCTTTAGAATTTTCTTTCCAAATTCATATTTGTAATGCCATGGGTCTTTCACATCCTTGAATGATTAAATCTTGTTCTTCAACTCTATAAATGAAATCCTATTTTCCATGCACTGAAGGTGGTCTTGAGAAGTATTTTCATGGGTAGGTTGAGCTTTACGAGGCTATATCTAATGAGGCATGTCCGAGTGAAGTGGCTTATCCAGTGGATGAGGCATGTCTCATGGTGGAACCTGGTGATGGATAGATTATTGGGATTTATCATGGGAAACAATAGTTATTTTATCATTAATTGGATTTAACATAGGGGATGGACGCAGTAATTTTATTGACCATTTCTTGGTTTCTAGAAGGATTCTTAAATGCACTAACCTCCAATTAAAAATTATCAAAACCCACCTATAAATATTATGGAGATGATGGTATGGGATAAATAATTTCTGAAATTTTACACACACAAAGTTAATAGCTATTCCTTGGAAATATGCATATCCATGGTGTGTGTTAGCCACTTACAATGGGAAATTAAGTTCAAATATCACTCAATAAGAACATATTTTAATTTGGAGAGGTTTGAGATACTAGTATTTGATATTATGAACCTTAATTGATAGAGGAACTACATATTTATATATTCTTAGCTGGAAATGCACCCTAGAGAAGGTTTTTTGTACTAGATAAATGATGATCCATCCAAATTCTTAGAAAATAAATAGGTATTAGCTTCCTCCAACTTCTCTTAGGTTATGATCATTTCTCTACACTGTGAGGTGAAGTTGTCTAGGGGTTACAATAGATCAGTTCTATTTTTGACTGGGGTAAATAAAAAATTATAAAAATATAGAGGAGGGAATATATGGTCTACTAATGTTAAGAAAAACTTCCCCTCTAGTAGGATCAAAACTTTTTGTGTTTTTAGATCCTCATTATAGGATATTATAGTGTCTATTATATCATATTAGAGAGCATTGGTGATCACTAAATCTATAAATAGTATAATGGATTGTAGGTGTAAAGATCATAGTCCCATGGAGAGATGTCATATTGTACATGTGAGGAGGTCTAGTCATATCTCATCCACATTATAGTTCCAAAAACCACCACCCTAATTAGATGTGATGGACCGTCTATCTCAACATTGGGTACATATCCAAGAAAAATAGTTTACTCTGATGGAGGTCGGGCATGGTACCCTCTAACAATGCCCTGACCTGGGTGTTGTTTGGGAATGATATTGGAAGTGATCCACTTGCAACCCTCAAAATAATGATTTAAAGAAATAAATTTAGAATCTCATATGGTCATTGGTATATCCTCATATGTGTGGAAAATATTGGTGATCATTTTTCCCACATCGAGATACCGACAGGTGGGTAGTAGCACCTCATTAGGGTGGGGTTATCAGGATTCTTAGCATATATCTATATTGATGAGTGCATAAATTTATTATAGGATATTCATGATACTAAATATACCCATAGGGTGGGTTTTCATAATTATGTCCTATGTTAATGGCTAGATTACTATAATCATCCATGGGATTGATCATGATAACATTCACAGTTGCATATTTTGGAGGGTTTTAACAAACAAGGGGCTAATCAGACAAAAAATATCATTATTAATCAGGGAGGGGATTGAAGTTGAGGGAAAAAAATACCTAAACCTCTAATCTAAACATGTTGGTATGTCTCCTGAATGAGTTTATGCATCATAATTAGGCTCTTGGCATCTGTTTTCTGGAGATTTAATTTTTATCCATATGAATCATGGTGTCGATCGACTGAAAGCACTGTGATGTCAACCCTTCGACACAATTTATGGATGTCCTCAATAATCATGAGTTTTTATGGGTATTCTAGTTTGTGATACCATAGATATTTTTACATATCCAAAATATTTTGATATATACATGAGTCTTAAATATCAGTGAGATATTATTTAATGATAAAATATAGGGTTTTAGGTGGCTAGAACACAAAATTGTTATTTTCTCGGTGGAAAATATTCCCCACATATATTCCTCCCACTATCCATTTATGGGGGATCTAATTCCGGATCACCCTAGGATATAATTGGTACCAGTCGGAAAACTATGGGTGGTAGTGAAGATGATTTCCTTTCAACTTATTTTCTGACAGAGGATGTGATACATGGGCCAATCATCCTAAGAACATTGAGGAGTTTTCTATATGTGTGGATCATTTCATGACTATATCCATATAGGATACTGTGTTACTGACTAGATAATGACCAAGAGATATCACATACACTATTGGATCAATGTGTCATTCAACATAATCTAAAACCACCATATTTGATCCTAAAATTACTCTTACAACCAAGGTAGTGATTGAGAGGAGGGAAGATGATGATGATAGAGATGGTTCCACAATGAGTCACCTGAAAGTAGAAAAAACATCTAAAATAATAATATACATAGGGATGGATCTGTAGAACATATAGGCCATTGTTTCGATGAATTTATGCCTCATTTGATGATATTATTCCGTTTATTTTCATTGTGGGGGTGGAGGTTCTTCCATCATATCATTCATTTCCTCAAATACTGATAGGTTGATGGTGAAGTAATGTTTCAAACATTATCAAAATTAGTGGTATAATATTTATGTATGTGTGAGTCTATGGCGATCATGGGGATTCTATGTGGTATTACTAGTGCCATGGGTACAAACCCCTTGATGGTAGTTCATCCTTCTGTCATTGGATGGATATTCATGGAAGGGTTAGTCTCTCGCATGGGGAGTGCATCCATGATGGGATTCATTATCATGGAGGTCCAACATGGTTTCCAGTAGTTAAAAGGATAGGGTTAGTCAACCCAACCCATCTGATGGGTGGATGGGGTCCTGATCCAAATCAAAATAAAATGGGACCTCAAAAGGTAGTTTTGAGGGTGGTATGAGGTGTTTTGGTGGTGTCATGGGACACTGGATCAGATGAAGATGCATCAAGTTGGGCATGGTTCTTGTCCTACCCTTAGTGTCAATGATGAGTGTTTTGAAGTAAGGTAAATGGTGAAGTGATGGGGTCAAACTACTATTTATCTTTGGGAGATGATTAGCATTATTTTGGTAGATGGTCTTTCGACCTCATGGGTGGTTTTTGGTGGTAGTTTTCATTTGTTTGACCAACACATCCCTAATCTCATCAGTGTAGGGAATTTTGATGTCAGACTGTTCACATGAGATTTTCATGAAAAAAAATCATAATGATCGGTGTTTTTATCCCTCTATGAATCCCTTTAAGGTGGTGGAATCAGTAGGTCATCGATGCTTCTAAATCTTGTTGGTACAAATCCCTAGTTGAGATGATCTGTTCCTATTCATATCAATGAACAATAGAATCAATGACCCTCATCTTGATGAGATCATATGGGGAGATGGGGAAATGGCAACTCACGAGCTATGAATGTGGTGGATGATGTGTATAGAGAATAGTTTTGTGTGATTAATACACCACTAGTTTCCTTATCCCCATTCTTATTAGGAATGGTTCACCAAACATTTTCCACATCTTCGGTCATGTATGGGGCATGAATATAAATGTTATTATAGGTATAATAAAGGTTATTTCAAATGTTCCCAACATTATCCATTCTCTCAATGTTAGAGGATAGATCCAAATCTTCATTTTTTCATACTAGTGATGTACAATTCCCATCATTTTCCCTTGGATGAAGGATAAATGTTTCATATTGGGAATACTATTTGGTCGGGTGAGGACTGAAACCAAATATATGGATCCTAAATTGCACATATCTAGTTATGTCCAATGTTACTAATTCACCCACACCTGTAGGATACAAGATTCATGTTAGGTTCACTATTTGTTTCTGATGCTTTTGAGATTGGGTGCACTTTTGGATGATGATGATTTGATTTTCACCTTCCTTGCCTCTCCTGATGTGTTTCTCATCTAAGTATTCTTCACTCCTACATGGTGGTTGGATATTTCCCCAAGATTATTTATTTAAAAATATAGGTGGACTCTACCATGGTGGTTTTTGATGTCACCTCCTTTATCAAAATGGGATGAATGGATTCCAATTCCTTATTCCATTAATTTCTCATTGGAAGTTCATTATTAATATGTGTCTCGCTCATAGATTTTATTCATGTTCATGAAGCACATTTCTAACACCATCTAGAGATGGATTCCAGTTAATTACACTACTTATATCCAGATAGGGAAACTACATGTGGTCTGATATGATTATTTATTTAGAAATATTTGTACATCTGTGGATTTTTGGGCATTGGGAATTTGTAAATTCATTCTCATTCAAAGATTAGGTAATCTCATATATGAGGCATCTCAGGTGAAAGACCGAAGGAATCCCATTTTTTTCCAAGGGTAATTAACACTAGAGGCATAAAGAATCTAAGGTTCATGAACCCATGTATCTCATTATTTCTATGTGAGAAAAAAATTATGATTCATCTAGTGGTGTTAATGGGTTTAAGGTCATGTGGTGTAGGATATTCATAGTTGTAACATCATGTGGGGACATTTTGGTCACAAGTTTAACATCTTATGGGGATAAGTTATTTAAATTATTTAATACTTTTATGGGTAGTTTGGCCATATATTGAGTTTGAACACAGTGTAGTTATCATACATCATAGTTTCCACCTTCCTATGGGAGGACATACAAATTTAATGGTGGTGATGGAGAATTAGGATTGAACCATGGAGATGTATCCAAGCTATGTATGGCATGGACCTCAAGGATACATCCTATGTACACTAATATAAGATATAGATTGTAACTCATGTTGTTTGATGTCAAAATTGATGATTCTAAGATGGTACTAGTCCATGTTATTTTTACCATCATAGGGTAAGGACACCTGCATCATAGAAGGAGAGACAATAACGGATAGTGTGCAGTATACACATATGGGCTTCCCGTTTCAAGTGTATTATCCTATGATGGTGAATTGGTATCATAAAATTATGATCATACATGGGGAATGGTTTTTTTATTTCATAATGTATTATTTGGGGATTCATACCATTTCAATAATACATGGGGCATCCTATGTTCACCACGCATGGTAAGACTAATGTGTAATGTTGTGTGATGAGGAAATTGTCATTTTATTTAACATTGTATGACTGAGGCATTATCCTTTGAATTTTTGTGTCATGAAAGTTTATTGTGGTGGGGGACTACACTCTTAGTGTTAGTTTCCATGTATAAGTGGATGATACAACACAATACCTCCAGAAAGGAAAGGTGTCTAGTTTATCATGATGATTCCCCCTATAGGGATTACCCATATACAGAACATGCACCTCTAGGGGGAACATGGTGTAAAAATTTCCATGGTGAATAAGAATGTGGGGATCCTAACATTATTGTTCCTATGATTTGTATAAAAAGGAGTTACAATAGTCTAGGTTGTGTGAATGAAGCAATGAGGGTACACAAGAGGGTTGGTGATATCAGTCATGCATATGACCATGGCATAGAAGTTCATGGTTTGTATTGGTACAGGGTCATTAAGCACTCTAATTTATCGAAGGTGGGTGTAATAAATAGGGGAATTATGTGGGGACCTTCCGGTTTTTCTTCATTAATATAGTTTTTTTTAATATGTCGAATGTTTTTCAATGGTAAGATCTTCATGAGATATGGTGTCTCTTCCTAGGGGTAAGGTCTTGGCTCCCATGGAGTCAATTTAATGAAAGAAAATTATCTGGTGATACAGAATGAAGATGTAGGGGTTTTCCTATATTTTAAATTTCATAAAACTTCAAGATGTTTAACTCTACAATGGTATTTGAGTTTTAATAACTCATAGGAGGATGTTCATGAAATATGGCTACCAGTACAGACATATATCTTGTTTTTCTCATGATTTTTGATGTTAAATGAATGCATAGATTATATAGGAATTCAAAAGGTCACATAGAAATAAATATTATTTAAAGGGAGTTATTTATATTATTCATAATGTTTAGATAGTATTTTTTTTTGAATTTTATTATTTGGTACATAATGTTCATGAAATTATGAACTGTGACATTGTCCTTTGCACTTAGAAATACATTGAGAGAAGGTTACCTTCATTCCCATGAGTTATCATTCATGATGGCTGAATGAACTCTATAAAGTACTTATTATTCATGAAGGTTTTTAATTTTAGGAATGTAGTCTCTTTGGAGTATTTCAGGATTTTTTTAACCATGATTTGCCTCAACATGTTAGAACCCATGTTTTTCCGAACTGTCATTTTGAGGAGAAATTTGAATTTTTGCTATTGGATGCTTGTGAGGGGTAAAATGGTCATTTTTCCTACCTGCTGATCTCAGATAATTTTTCTGAGAACTCTGTTGGTCCTGGAATAGGGTGCTTACCCTTGGATAGGTGTTTTTTGGAAATATGAGTTGTTCGAACATTATAGGAATATTTAACATTTAATATTAATAAATAAAATATTAAATTATTCAAGTAGGTTAGTTTTGAAATAAATTTCAAATGGAATGTTGTATTGAAATTCATTCTACGTCGTTGAGTCTGGAAGGGGGAGTTTAGCCTAAGGAAGTCATAAACTCACGTCGGGCGCTGGGGCTGGCATGTGCCCCTTTTTCTTCTTTTCCTTTTATTTTCTTTTCATCCTTATCTTCATTCCACCACCTACTTGCACACATCTACTACACCTCCTCCTTATACATGTATTTTGTTGATAATTGGATAATTATAAAGAGATGGATTTGGGAGTCAAGAGGGGTACAAATTCTAAGCTCTCGATGCGTCGAGTCGGCGTGCGGCAACTGGGAGTCGTGAAATCAACCGAAGCCTTAACAATTTCCACCCGAAGGTAGTTTAGTTTTTGTTTTCGCCATAGATCTACTAAAAATTTGTTTCTGTATGTTTTTAAATCTTTATATTTATTTCTTGTAACCCCATGGGTCTCGATTTTTTGTTTTAGGGGTGAAAACGGACGTATCGGGCGTTTTCAAGGATTACCGTCGGAAAACCCATAATACATTGCGTGTGTTTCAGGGGAACACACCGCGTATTCTTCACATTCGGGGATATTGATTTTTTCCAAACTACATGCAGTGTACTTTATGTACATGCAGTGTACTTTGAGTACACTCCAGGTATTGGCACATGGGCATGTGTTCGCATGAAAACACACACAGAGTGACTTTTTGTGAACAGTACATGCCATGTACAGTAAACTACACATCTTGTACTATTATAGAGGAAGACTTCATGGGTCTGGCCATGTGTTCTAGCCATGTACTACTTCAATTTAGTAGTTTTGGGATAACTTGTGACCTGGAAGTCAGAATTGGTCATGTAAGTAGTCTATTCTGATCGTTTTTCATCTATATCGCAATGGTGTAATCCTTTTGACATTTAGAGGTCATATAAATGTGATTTGGGGGTTTATATATAAATGGAGAGGTTCTTCCTCCTGTTATCGAGTTTAGATGAAACAAGAGAGTGAGACTTGGTGTGGATGATAGTTTGGGTGTTTAGACCAACAAATTTGAGACCATTAATATGGGATGAGTTCTGATATATCTCCTATAACCTATTATTTAAAGTAATTGGCCCTGGTGAGATGTTCCCTTATGTATTATGAGCCCATATGACTGGATACTTTCAAGGAACCCCGAAGGGATGACTTTACTTGTGTGATAAACTAGGGAGTCCCTTGTAGGATCTCTCTCAAGTTTTTCCTTTGAGAGGACCCATGTTATGGATTAACTATGTTGTACTTCCTTTTAGGATCTTGTGTAGGATTCCTCCCTTACTCTTCATGAAGGATTCCCTATAGGATTTCTTAGCTCATGTTTACCTAGAGGATCCCGAGTATGATGCCTCTTTAGTGTTTGACTGGAGGGACCCTGTGGGTGCTCGTTGTTTGACCAACCTTGTTCTGTTATGTAGGGTTTGGTTAGAGATAGTGATCGGGTGTCACCTAGAACCCATGCCAAATTTGTAATTCCATAGGGCTATGGATGTAGTATTGGATTTGTCATCTGAGACACCATCACCTATTAGTGTATATCTGAATTGGTTTGCTAATGCAGTAGTGGTTACTAGAGGTGCTTCCTAGTTGGTGGATGTTGAGCCTGAAGTGAGGCATCTATCTTGTTCGTTGGGATTCCTACTATGCCTTGGGTTTCTGATTAGATGTTCAGTGATTGTAAATAGGGTTATTTACCTTGCTGTGGATGTGTTTCCCTTGTTTCTGTTGACTTGACCATTTGTTCTAGCTTTTTGTGTTATTCTTCTAGTATCCCATGCCTTGTGTTGTTAGGATGGAGTGATTTTTTTGGACATGCTGGGATTTGTTTAAGTTGTTTAGCCAAGTAGTATTTTGTGATATACTTTGGCCGCTAAATACTATTTAAAAACTATAGGGGGAATTGACATTGAGTTCTTCCTTAAAGACTCGGTTGTTAACGTTGTAAGACAATAGGGGGAATTGACGTTGAGTTCATCCTTAGAGAGACTGTAGTTATCGTTACGAGACCATAGGGGTGATTGACGTTGAGTGCTCCCTTAGAGTGCCTATAGTTATCACTATGAGACTATAAGGGTAATTGAAATTGAGTGCTTCCTTAGAGAGTCTGTAATTATTGTTATGACACTATAGGAATAATTGAAATTGAGTTATTCCTCAGAGAGTATTTAATTATTGTTAAAAGACTATACAAGGAATTTACGTTGAGTTCTTCCTCAGAGAGTCTGTAGTTATCGTTATGAGACTATATTGGGAATTGGTGGTGAGTGCTTCCTCAAAGATTATTTTCTGAAGCTGAACCATAGGGGTTAGACTATGATTAATTCCTAGAGGGTTACTTGTGTTTGTTTGGTTGAACCAGAGGGGTTAGACTGTGAGTACTTCTCATAGGGTTACTATTTTTTGTCTATCTTTCTCATAGATATGTTTTCCAGAGTTGTGTAAAGTAGGTAGATGTCAATGCGATTGCAGACCTAGAGTTCGACTTATTGATACATGACTTGAGTGGCACGATGTCCAGCTCAATTTCCTTTCACATGATGTCTAGGATATTGGGTTTATGGTCCCAAGGATCAACTGATGATTTTCTTTATAGTTACTGAAATCACATAATAATGAATATTCATATTTATGTATAGGTGTATAGGTATGGTACTAAACATGTGTACAAATAGATATGGACATCCATGATGGAAGTTTCCCAGTTGACAGGGAATACAAACCCTAGGTTTGACTATGTTTTCACATTTGGTTTACTTCTTTTTTTGTGTTCCAGCATGGCAGATCAAGTTGTTGTTGCATACGCTTAGCAGCACAGTTATAGGATGCTTGTCAGGGTGCCATAATGAGATTATTTCTCACCCCTAAACGTGAACCCCAGTGTATGTGTAGACATTATGTCTTCATTTCAGGTTGATCATGAGTTTCATAGTGGATAGGGATAGGGACCACTGTTTCATGATCGAGTGGAGCTACTCGAGTGGTTCTTATGATCGGGTTACTGCAGTTCAACAGTGTCTGGAAATCAGGTTCGTGGGTTGGCACAGAGTTAGTATTTGATCCCATTACTTTTTCATTCAGTTTCTTTTGTACTTGTATCTGTATGTTCGGCCTAGTGGTTGACCAGTGTTATACTTTATTGCATATTTTTTCGGTATTTTACAAACATTTTAATATTACAGCTTGTTCTATTTTAGTTGTTTATTTTTTCTGCACACTTTTTACTTTCCGTTGTGTATGATACTTAGATATTTCTACTGTTTTCTAACTATGGTATGATGGAATAGTCTCCCCACTATCACACCCTAGGCCCTTTCAGCTTGTCGACAACCTCTGCCATATGGGGAGGCGTGCTTAAGGCCTTGTGGAGAACTGGCTCAGAGCACCGGTTTAGTGGCATCTGGGTAGGGTCGTTATAAAGTTATATCAGATGAGTTTTCATTTCCTAGTCTTTACTATTTGGTATATAGTAGACATGAGTATTAGTAATGTTTCAGAACCTTTGATGAATATCGGACTGGTGTGTCAAAAACACTTGTTCCGGTAAGAAGTCCTGGTTTCCAGAGTTTGGGATTGTTGTTCTGATTTTGCAATGTTACAATTGTATATGATTTTCTCCTTGATCAACACACATCTTGTTTGGTGTTTAGATTAAATATGGAATTCTGGATCTTGGACATTGGTAAGATTCCAGGGATAGATTTTGACTCTTAGCCGGAAAAGGAAAGAGGCATCTCATGCATCATACTAGGGATGTAGGATTCATAGCATATAGGCATGTTAGTGTGTGTTTTTACTAACGAGAAAGTCCTTTGTGTCTTCTTACACATACTTTTTACTATGATGGAAGGTTATTTGGATCTACATTGAGGCATTGGTATGTGGATGATGACTCAGTCCTCATGAACAAGTGGTGTAGTGACCCGAGTTGTTGATATGAAATTTGATTCAACTATGTTTAACCCCTTTTTGGGTGTTTTTTCTTGGGTTTGTGGTTATCTAGTCAGATCATTGATAACAATTTCGATAGATAAAAAGGATTTTATTTGAACTTGACCACCTTGTGGTATTGTTGTATACAAATACTCGATGTTTTTTAGTTCATCTTCTCTCTTCTGTTTTGGTTGTGACCTCTACGGAGCAGTTCATTCAGAGGATTCCTGGAGAGGATCAGGGCCCTTGTAAGTTTTTATTTGGTTTTAACATTAATTTTTCTTTTCGATATTTACCTTTTATTCAGAGTCTTGGATATTTTGGGCTAGGTAGTTAGACCTTATGGCCCAGTTTTGTGGTGTTTTTTTCTAGGGAAAGGTGGGAGACCTAGAGAACCTTGGTTTTGACTCGTACCATTGAAGGTTGATGTCTGTTCAGTTCAAGGGAAACCTATGTGAGAACGGTTGGACCGTGTTTTCCAATTCATTTTGGCGTTTCTTGTTTCTTGCGACTCGATTCGATGGTCATGAATGTTCTAGTTTCTGGCCTAGTCGACCATTGGTTCTGATGTGGTTGTTGTGGGTGCATCATTTGAATCTAAATTTGTGAGTGGACGAGTGCGAGCCGAGGACTGATGTTTCAAGACATTATATTGTCTCGGATCCCAGAAGTTGTGTTGGAATGTCCCTATGTTGTAGATGTGACATTTTGAAATGTTGGGTTACCGTGAAATGGTTGACCCGTGCTTGAATCTTGGTCGAGTTTTGGCAGGATATTAGTGTGGCTCGGAGGGAGCTGGACACCCCTTCGGTGAAGTCTTAGTGTACTACTATTAAAGATGATCATGCACAATCTTGATTCATCTGGATCATGCTGAGGGAGCATTTACCCTACATCGAGCTCCTTTTTCTTTTATAATGTTCATCCCTGTTGAGTATGGAAGTTGTTCTGGTTGTGCTCTCAGAGCGGTGTAAAAAAATCTATATGGTGGAGAGTGCACCATTTCCCTTTGGGGGGCAGTTTTCCTTGTTTAGGTTAAACTACTGTGTTTTCTAGTGGGATATTGAGCTTAGGGTTTCTTTTACGATGATGATAAGGGTATTCCTATTGTGGGGAGTACCAGATCGATCGTAGTTGAATGTATTCTATGTAAAAGGTTGTTCTAAACTCTATATGACTGGTCATTGAAAAATTTAGAGAGCTTGGTTGATCAGATGCTCAGGTTTGAAGCATGGCTGCTGGTCCTTATACTGGGCTTCTCAAGGACTAGAAGGTTTATGGTCAGTATTTTGTATGAACCCGCGTTTTTCTGGACTGTTGTTTTGAGAATAAATTTGAATTTATACTATTGGATGCTTGTGAGGGGTAAAATTGTAATTTCACCCTACCATCTGATCTTGGATAATTTTTCTAACAACTCTGTTGGTCCCAGAATAGGGTGTTTACCCTAGGATAGGGGTTTGGTGGAAATTTGAGCTGTTTGAATTTTAGCGGAATATTTAAAATATAATATTATTAAAATAAATATTAAATTATTTTCATAGGTCAGATTGGAAGTAATATATAAACGGAATTTCTAATTGAAATTATGTTTGTTCCGTTGAGTCTGGAATGGGTAGTTTATCCTAGAGAAGTCATAAACTAATGTCAGGTGCTGGGGATAACCCGAGCCACTTTTTTCGATTTCCTTTTCGTTTCTTTTCTACCTTCTCTTATTTCCACCCCTCCTAACACACTACTCCTAAACCTCCTCCTTGGTCGTTTATTTTGGAGAGAATTGGTGAATTATAAAGAGTTGTATTTGGGAGGCATGTGGGATACCTATTAGAATCTCTCGATGTGCTGAGATGACATGCAGCAATCAAGAGTTATGAAACAAACCGAAGCTTCGAAGGTTTCCACTATAAGGTAGGTATGCTTATGTTTTATCCATATTTCCCCTTGAAAAATGTTTTTTGATGTTTTTAAATCCTTAATTTTTTTATTGTAATCCCATGGGGTTCGATCTATTGTTTCTAGGGCGAAAACTGGTGTTTCGATCCTTTTCGGGGATTTCCCATCAGAAAACCCTGAATACACGACGTGTGTTCTAGGGGAACAAACCATGTGTTCTTCTAATTCTAGGAAGATGACGTTTTAGAATGTACATACATTGTACCTTGAGTACATGTCGTGTTGTGGAATTCTGTATGACCGACCGTGTGAAATAAGACATGGGATAGTGGTTTTTAAGGAGTACATGTCGTGTACTATAGGTACACGCTGTATAGTGGCACATGGGAATGTGCTTGGGTGAAAACACATAAAGAGTGACTTTTCGTGAAAACTACACGCCTTTTATAGGAAATTACATGATGTGTACTATTACACAGGCAAACCCCATGGGTCTGGACGTGTGTTCTGGCCACGTACTACTTATGTTTTTTAGATTTAGGATAACTTATGCCCTGGAAGTCATAATTGGGCATGTCAGTAGTACACTATGATCGCTTTTCCGTGTAGATATCAGTGGTTGAATCCTTTTGACATTTAGAGGTTCTATAAATTGGGGTTTGGGGGTTTATATCAAAATGGAGAGGATCTTCTTATAGTTATCGAATTCAATTGACACTAGAGTGTGAGACTTGGTGTGGATGATAGGTTTGGTTTTAAACCAACTTAGTTGAGAGAATTAATTTAAGATGATTTCCCATATATATCATATAACCTATTCATTAGAGGAAGTTTCCCTTCTGAGGAATGCCCTTATGGCCCATGGGCCCATGTGACAGGATACTTCCATGGATCCCCTGAGGGATGCCTTTACATCTGTGCTTACTTATGGAGTCCCTTGTAGGGTCTGTCTCCTGTTTTTCCATTGAGAGGACCCATGTTATGGAATACCTATGTTGTACTTATTTTGAGGATTACATTTAGTATTAATCCCATACTCTTCACTAAGTATTCCATGTAGGATGTCTTTGATCAGGTTTACCTAAAGGGTCCCAAGTATGATGCCTCCTTAGTGTTTGACTTGAGGGACCCAGTGGGTTCCCATTGTTTAACCAACATTGAGTTGGTACGTCGGGTTTGGGTAGAGATGGTGATTGGGTATCACCTAGAACCCGTTCCAAACTGTTAATTCCATGGGTCTATGGATATAGTGTTGGGTTTGGAATTTAGTCCACCCTCTCCTGTTTGTTTATATCTAAATTTGTTTTACTGATGAAGTAGTGGTTACCAGAGGTGCTTCCAGGGTGGTGGTTATTAAGCCTGATGCGAGGCATGTTTCTTGTATGTTGGGATACCTACTATTCCTTGTGTGCCTAATTAGAGGTGGTTTGATTGTAAATAAGTTTTTTACCATAATTTGGATGTGTTTCCCATATTTGTGTTTACTTGATTGTTTTGTATAGCCTTTCTTATTCGGTTCCTTGTTTCCCATGCCTAGTGTTGCTAGGATGAAGTGATTTTATCTGACATGCTTTGATATGTTGATGTTGTTTATCCAAGTAGTACATGGGGATTTACTTTGGCCTCTAATTACTATTAAAATAATATAGGTGTAATTGACATTGAGTGCTTACTCATAGAGTCTGTAGTTACCGTTGGAAGACTATAAGGGGAATTAACGTTGAGTTCTTCTTGAGAGAGTCTATAGTTAACATTATAAGACCATTGGGGGGATTGATGTTGAGTTCTCCCTCTGAGTGTCTGCAGTTATCATTATGAGACTATTGGAGGAATTAACATTGAGTTCTTCCTCAGAGAGTATGTACTTATCGTTATGAGACTATAAGGGGAATTGACAATGAGTGTTTCCTCAGAGAGTCCTTAATTATTTTTAAAACACTATAGGGGGAATTTAAATTGATTTCTTCCTCAGAGAGTCTATAGTGAACGTTATGAGACTATTGTGGGAATTGATGGGGATTGCTTCCTCAGAGAGTGATTACAAAAGATGAACTAGAGGGGTTAGACTATGAGTACTTCCAAGAGGGTTTCTTGTGTTTGTTTGGTAGAACCAGAAGGTTTAGGTTGTGAGTACTTCCCAGAGGGTTACATGCTTTTGTTTAGCTTGCTCAAAGATATGTTTTCAGGCATTGGATGAATTAGGTATTTTTCAATTGGATTGCGGACCCATAGATCGACTTCTTGATACACATATTGAGTGGAACAACATCCATCTCAATGCCCTTGCACAGGATTTCAATGTGATCGGCCTTATGGTCCCAAGGATCAACTAATGATGTGGTTTCTTGTTATTTGAATCACTTAATAATTAATATTGATATTTATGTATATGTATATAGGTATGGGAATATTCATGTGTACGTACATTGATATGGAAATACATGATAGTAATTTCCCATTTGAGATGGATTACATACCCTAGGTTTGACTATGCTTGCACGTTTTGTTTACTTACTTTGTTGTGTTCCAGCTAGACTGGTCACATTGTTGTTGCATACACTTAGCAACACAGTTATAGGTTGCATGTCATGGTGTCATACTAAGATTATTTCTCACCCCTGCATGTGCAACTCAGTGTATGTGTAGACCTTTTTTCTTCTTTTCAGGTTCATTACGAGTTTCATGGTGGATAGGACTAAGGCCCATTGTTGTATGAACGAGTGGAGGTACTCGAGTGGTTCTACTAATCGGGGTGCTGCAGTTTGATAGTGTCTACGTGCTGGGTATGTGGTTTCGATCAGAGTTTGTAGTTGAGCCCTATACTTTTACTTTTTGTTTCTTTTGTACTTGTATCTATATAGTCGGCCAAGTGGGTGACCAGTGTTGTATTCTATTACATAGCTATTCGGGATTTTACAACATTTTACTACAACCACTTGTTCTATTTCAGTTGTTTATTGCTTCTGCACTCTGTTTACCTTCCACTGTGTATGATACTAAGTTATTCCCACTATTTTCTTACCTTGGTATGAGGTCATAGTCTCTGCACTATCACCCCTAGGCCCTCGCTACTAGTCAAAAACCTCTGGCGTACGGGGAGGCACCCTTGGGGCATTATAGAGAACAGTCTCGAAGCACTGGTTTAATATCTTCCAGGACAGGTCGTTATAGAGAAATGTAACAATTGGGCCCCGGTGATAGCACATACACCCCGCCTTAAACATGATCGTCGTGTCCTAGCCCACCAGGTACCACCCTTTTCCCCACTGACATGTGGTCCCTACCCTGGGTCCCACTCCCATTCCCTGAACGGGTCATCTAACTAATAAGATTCCCTACATTCCAAAACATGTCCTCTCCAATGTGTTTTGTCTTCACTCACATGCACCATGAAAAATTCCCAAAATGTCACCAATCTTGATCACTACTCCAGGACAAGCACAGTTAACTGTGGAGTTCTAATCAGATAGGCTCTCGAAAATTAAGGTGCACCTTGTGGTCATGAGTCATATCATTTAGAAATTTAACCATTTATCATTCTGGGGTGTTACAGTCACCCCCCCCCCCTTTAGAGCACAACATCCTCAATGTGGTCCATACATCTCATCCTAGGAAGTGCACCACACTTAAGGCTGGGTTCCACCTCTAATACCAAATGTAACAACTGGGCCCTGGTGACAGCAATATACCCCATCTAAAACTTGGTTGTTAGGTCCTTGCCTGCCGGGTACCACCAGTTTCCCCATAGACATGTGGTCCCCACCCTGGGGCCCACTCATGTGCCATGAACGTGTCATCTGACTAATGATAGTTCCCACAAGCCACCACATGTCATTTCTAGTGTGTTTTATCCTCGCTCACACACACCATGGGAAACTACCCAGAAGGTCACCCATCCTAATCACTACTCCATGCCATGCATGCTTAACTGTGGAGTTATAATCAAACAGGATCCTAAAAATAAAGGTGCACCTTGTTGACATGAGTCATATCATTTAGTCATTTAACCATTTATCAATCTAGGGTGTTACACAACACATCAATACATTCCCTAACATCTCTATTAACAAGTGTTTTTTAGCATAAAAATATTTTATAGGACATAATTTTTTGGTCCTAAGATGTATTTTATGGACAATTTAGTGGTTAGTAAATATTTGGGGGATAAAGAGCCTTTTTAAATTATTTTTAACTCACTGTATAAGTGAAAGGGGGATATATTTTGGGGTAAAATCCATACATTATTTTAAAATACTCTCTATACTATCCCTCACTTATTAGACAGAGAAGTTGTTCCTCCAAGAAACAGATCTATGTTATCCTTCATAGATCAAAGGATCAATGTAGTGATGATCATTATGACCTTGAATTAATCATTATATCTATATCCTATTATAATTATTTTGATGATTTATTCACCCACATAAATTCAAGATGCATGTGGACAATCTATATGGATCTTGATTCGATTATTTGTAGAAAGATTCACTGACTATGAGTGGTTTTAAAACACATCTTCAAATCAAATGAGTTAATTTTTGGTTTAATTTTTCATTATTAATTAATTCAAATTCCATCATAAAATTTCATAATAGGATGTAAATTACTAGATATCACATATTTATATTGATCAGAGGTTTTTTTATTAATCAATAGTCCTTCTAGTTCCATTGTGTGCCCTTGTAACATAATAATCACCCATTCTCTATAAGAAATAGAGATTTTTTATATTAGTTTTCATCAAAATTCTTGTCATAGGGAATTTATTCTCACAGTTTCCTGATTTTTTTCAGATGAAACATTTTACAATAGTCTACAAGTTGATTTGAGCATTCATTTCACCAATTGTATTGGTGGGTTTCTGCCATCCACAATCTTTGGATTGGTGCCCTTCATTACCACACATATATCATTCAATTTTCATCTTCATGAAATTTGATGGATGATTCATCCCAGACTTTGGAAAATGGGATTTTATAATTTCATTCCACCATGATATTTCTTCATTTCTCTTCCAAAATTGAAATCCATTATCTGCTTCATATCTCTTGACCCTTAAGATTCACATACCTCTATTTTGACTAGGATTGAGCATCAAAAAATTTCATTATTGTAATCAAAGTCTTTAATCAAAAAATATCTTCATCGACTTAACATGATCCATAAAATGATGTTTTCAACATTACTTTTGATCTTAGTGAAAAATAAGAAAGTATATCATATAATTCATGTGATGTTTTCCTCATATATCCTAATGGATTCTTCATCATTTTTATTGATTCCATGCAAACCCCATTCAAGTTTATGTTATAGAGTATGAGAAAAATATTAATCAAAAATCATTTTTTGCAATTATTTCCACTCCATTACATCATTCTCCTTTAAAGGATTAATATTTTTTTTTCATGGTCCACAATTTATCATCTTCTCCCCCCATATAATATTCAACCAACATGACCTCATCTTTCTCAGATTACTAAAGGACATATAATAACATTTCAATAGAGTTTATCCATTTTCATGTGATTAACAGATCAAAAGATGAATTGAAAATTGGAGACCATTATCAAATAAAGGTCTCAAATAAAACACGATATTTCTTAGGGGGGGATATGGGATTCCCCCATAATTCATGTTTTTATTCAGAACTTGAGTGTCTTGAGTAATTATTTCTATGACGTTCATGATTTCTAATCCCATTAGGTTAGGTAACTCAATTGATAATTTTCCATCCCATTGTCTATAAACTCAATTCCTCATATTTTCTACCATTTATTAAAAAATATTATAGATTAGAGTTATAAAGCTATTAAACACATAAAAGGGAAACAATGATCATTTAATGATAACTCATAAATGGAATATATTACATAGCTTATTTATTTGATGGTATCAATCTAAATTATAAATGGTTTATTTTCTTAGAAAAAATTTGATGGGAATATTTTCCCCTTCATAATGGTTAATAATGATCATGTGAATTTACTAATGAATATTATCTATGAGTTTCAAACAAAGTGTGTAATAATTATTTTTTCATGAACAAATTCATGATTGATTCAATTCTCAAAATCTTCTTTATGGGGTTACTACCCTAAGGTATAACAGTTTCTAATCCATATCCACTTGTAGTATCCAGAAAAGGATTTTGCATCTTGGAAACCACTTTATCTAGAATTTACTATAATTTAGGAATCCATTACTGTGTTTAATATATAGATATTTCATTAAATTAATTTTTCTACTCAAAATCCTCCCAAATATTTACAAGACCTTTCTCTGATACCTCTTTTAAAATATGAAATATTTTATACACATTAGTTCATGATTTATTAAATATGGGCCACAAAATTAAATCCAAAAAGATCAAAAGGATGATTGTATTTGTGTAATTAGATATATACCATAATAAATTCAAATGGGGATAAAAATAAATTATTTAAAACACCATAACATGCTCTTAAAATTCCACCTCTCTTCTAAAACGGGACATGATAACCTGTGGACGTTTATAAGTATGGGATGATCTATAAAGGAAAATAAGGGAATAATAAATGAAAAAAATGATGAAAATAATAAATATTAGTATATAGATATATAAAGAGGGAAAATGGGTGATAATCATAAACATATACATTGAATCATGATATAATATGTCAACATCATGGAAATATATGAATGTGGAAGGAACCTAAATGATCACATCACAAGAATAAGTCAAGACTAACTGCTAAGAAATATTGACCTAGTATTCTTAGGATAAAAACCCATGAATAATAAATTATATCTCTTGATGTAAAAAAATTACCCAATTCATTATATGGATATATAATTTTGGGGCCACCCTTCACATTCATATCAAGTACGTGAATTATTGTGTCACATCAATCATACAACATAAAAACATCTTTCATCACCTATAATCGATTGATTAAGGAGTGTGGGATATATTCATGGGTTTCAATAATTAATGATGGATTTTTTAATCTAGTTTAGTACCCTAGAATGTAAATTTTTATTGGTATTCACTATATAATTATTTGGCATGAAAAAATCCCATGTTAATTTCGGCAGCATAATAGGTGTATATAATGATTCATGGAAGGATTTAATGAGAGTGAATGTTGGTATCTAATTACATGGAAATCATGAGGTTACTAAAATAGATGTTTAAAAAAATTACAACATGAAAAATTAGAAATTAAATGTCGTTATAAAAAGAATGTTATTGAATAAATAAGAGGTGGAGTGATCTGCCTTACCTTGTGAGACTGCTTCTAAAATATTGGGAGGAGCATAAAAAGATATCATGAACACATTGTGAGGTATTTAGATATGAATATGAAGATAAAATTAATGATCAATGATTTTTTAGTGAATGGTTGTGGGAGGCTTGTTTGTAACTATTTGAAAAAGATAAGTTAATTCTTTATTAATTTTAAATCACCAGTTTTGAACTCTATAAGATAAAATAGTCAAAAAAACTAGCCTTACTTTGGTTTTATCTAAATAATAGTGATTATAAATATTTTACAATGAAAATAGAAAAAGAAATTAAAATAATGCCACTAGTTTTGTGGAAGTGAGTCATGTTAAAAATGAATTGATTTTAAAACCTTAAAATATATAATACAGTTGGGAGGATTATTTAATGGACTATATAATCATTTAAACAAATTTAAAAACAAATTATTTTAAATGGAGAAATATATATGGTCACATATTCCATTTAAATAATTTATTACCTCATCTTTGTGACATTATGATGGAATAATAAAAAACATATATTTATTCTATATTTGAATTTTACCCAAAAATTTGATTGACTTTTAAGATTATGAAAACATCTCCATTGGATAGTTTTCCTTTGATAATTTAAAAAATTATATTTAATTTATCAAAATAATTTTATAAATATATAAATTCTAGTGTCTAAATAAAAATTTCTATTTACTTAAAAATACATGTCTCTATGACACTAACATCTTTCTAACCCTTATAAAACATTCATTGGTCTTCATTAAATTATATTATAATTTTTATTAAATGAATATTATTTAATAATAAAATTTTATTTAAAAAAATTAATTTTAAGAAAATAATGAATTTATCAAAATTGTTTCTTAATTGATATTTATATATCCCAAAAATAAAGTTTTTATTTCTTCATGTAAAACTGTGCTTTTTATTAAATTCTTTATATAATCATTTATTAAATAATAATAAATGGATAAATATATTTATTATTTTGGTAGAGAGAAAACATAGAAATTAATATATTTATGGTATATATACATAAAACCTTATAACACTAGTGTATTCACTAAGGTAAAGGCATATGATGGTGGTTCTTTCTTGGGGTGGTTTGACAAACTTGATTTGGGTCATGATCTCGATAAGATTGAACTTTTCCGATAAATGGTTTTATATGAGTTTCATTTTCTAAATCCATACATAGGATTGGTCAATGGTAAATCGAACAGATGACATCTCCCTTAGAAGATTTGGTAAATGGGATTCATAGGGTATGATCATACTGGTCAAGGTCATTACTTCTTCCGGTAGTGTTAATTATAACATATCATAACCCTTAATATAAACTAATTATAATAGTAACTTTACAATGCATGTATTATACATGGTTATGATGCATAATGGTTATTAAAATCTGAAAGGATATTTTTTTTAATGGTATAATATAAGAAAATTAGTTCATGTGTTTTTTATAAATATATTAATTATTAAGGTCATTATTCATTAGAAAAGGGGATTTCATTCATTAATGTTGGGGTTGTTATAGTATGAATTAACTACCGATATATGAAAATCCTTGGGTCATATCATATATGCATCCCCAATTAAATTTTCATTAAGGAATGTTGTTTTTATATTAATTAAACATATCTCGTAATCATTATGAGATGCTATAAAAAGTAATATATGAATGGATGTTATCATCCAAACAAGGGATAATGTTTAGTCATAGTCAATTCCTTCAATTCATTTTTAACAATTAGCTACCAAATGAGACACACATATATATATATAAACAATAAAATATATGTTTTTTTGGGGATAACCTAATCGAACCATTTGGGTATCTCTCCTTTGTTTTCATCCACTATGTTTAAAACATGGTAAGAGTGCCTCTAAATAGGTTTTAGGTTCATCGTCTACAAAAATTAAATCATTGTAATTTTTAAAAAAATACATAAGTATATGAGGTATATGAATAATTTTTCATGACATCAATTTTTCTAGTGTAACCTTAGTTAGAATTTTTTCTACAGTTTAATTTATAACATAATCACTTTCTATCTCATGAACAATTTATATTTTTTTGTTTTGGACATCTTTATATTTAAATTTCCTCACAATAAATTCTTGCTTTGGGTATTCCTTCAAAAAGAAAAAAACATATCATGCTATAAAAAAATTTTGTTCTATATTATTATATATATAATATCCAACATTTTCCTTAGGATAGTCCAAAAATAAGAATCTTTGGTTTTGGTTCATGTTTTCTAGAATCATTCATGATAAATAGGTTTTACAACCTGAAATGATTATTAAAGATAAACCAGGACACCTATAATTTCAAATATTATATAAAATATTTAATATTAAATTAAGTAATCATGTTATGTAGGAATGTAATTGTTTCTAGATTATATCCCTAGTCTTATATAAGAAGGTGACACTGACTCATCTTTAATTGAATCTAGTGCCAAAAGGTATGATTCCTTCTATCGGACACACAATTTCATCATTGTGTTGCATGTAATGTTAAATGAAAAAAATATAAAATCTCCAAAATGATTAGTGAAATATTGAATTAATTATTCAAAAACCCAAATAAAATAAAAAAATTAAAAGTCATTCCTATATTTATTTTTTTACTTCAATATAAAACACCATGAAATTTTATATGATTAAAACTTTTTCCTCATAAAAACACATATTTATACAAAATTAATTCATTAGTAGAGGTTAAGAAGTATATATACCCCCATGTTATATGAGTACCCATCAATGCATATATATCATTATATAAAAAATACAATAGTACACTTCAATTTCCACATTTTATCATAAAATATTCTTTTTTTATTTTTCTAAATAAAAAAGATAAACAATATTCCACTGATTCATAATCAAATGACTCGTATAATTCTTATCTAATGAGTCTATGATGTGATTGTCATTTTTATTTTAATAACCTATGATATCACATGCTAGAGAAAACTATGAGAAATTCTAATTCTTGGTTTTAGAGAGGGGATTTTTTGAGAAGTGGGGTTCAGATCAAACATTAGAGAATATACATGTTTCTTTGAGGGCATTTTGGATACCATAAAAATCACAAGATGTGTGTCAGGTGCTAAGGTGAGTTCTAAATAAAGGTACAGGTAAAATTTATCTAAATTTCATCTATAGTATCCATTACATTATACAACCACTATGAATCTACATAATATTTATATAAAATACTTTACATTAAATAATTTTATTTCTTTGATAGCTTTTGTTACACACGACATTGAGTTTAGATGAATCACATTACATTATTAACATATTATGTGTATGTTATCACATAGACATTAGATTAGAAATTTATAATAGTAATAATTAAATCCTTAAAAATAGATGTTTTTCACATTTATAAAATGTATTCAACGATTATAAAATGATTAGAATTAAAAACAAAAAAAATTAAATAAAAGTAATGTTTTTTTAAAAAACATTTTGTTGTGCAATGTATTTTTATTAATATATTAAATTTATATCTATTGGTGAATAATTTTAATGAAATATATATATTATTTATTTTTTAAAAAAAATTAAAACAATAAAATATATATTTTTATTGTAATACGATAAGAATTAATTCATTTTTATCCTAAAAAATAATTTCTTTGAAAACAAGTTTTCGTCACATTTTTTAAACATAAATTAAAATTAATTTTCGCTAGTTTTTCTATTTAATTTTATAAATTTAATTAAATATTTATAATTATGAGGTTCAAATATAATAATTTTTACGTTTTTATTTTAGTTCAATATTAATAGTAACTATTTTAAATTTAATAACCCTATTTATGGGTAAATTAGGTTAATCTAGATTAAAAAATGTGATTCAACCATATGTTTTCATAATAATTTTTATTGGAAGAAGTATATTTGACCCTTGACACATTATTTTTGAAATTAAGTTGTTAAATGGATTTTTTTAAATGAAAATGGATTATATATTATTAAAATCATTGAAAGTTGGAAATGTCACTCTTTTTTTACTATCTCTTATGTGTTCACATTGGTGAAAAAGTATGTTTTAAACAAATATAAGGGTCTATTTGGAGAATAAAAAAATTAATTTCATGATTGAAATTTAATTTTAATTATTTATAATTATATAATTATGTTAATACCACTTGCTACATTGATGTAGTATTTCTCTAGTTAATTAAAAAAATATAAAAATGATTTTAAAAAAGTAAAAGTGATATAATTTGAATGAGTTATTATAACCTTTGAATTTAATATATCGACAGGAAATATTTCATATAATTGAAAGTATTAGACTATAATTATCCTTTTTCGTGTTTAATTTAGTATTAAATTAAATGAATAGTATCGGAATTGACATTAATGATTTTTTTATCAAAATAATATTTTATTAAGTTATTTTTAATCAATAAAAATCATGAAATATGACAATGTGGATATCATATGTTCAATAATATCATAAATTTTCCTTTTATGGGACATTTTTCACCATATAAGTAAAAATTAAGACCCTTTAATACTAAAAAATGTGTTACTGTAGTTAAAATTAAAATTGGTTAACTAAGGTTTAATCAAACAATAATGTTTAAAGTGCCACCAAAACTTGTATAACTTCTACTAGTTAATCGGATTAAAACTATCTGATACCTTAGCTTTAAACCCCTTGAAATTGGGTTTCATGTGGTGTGAGAATGAATTTATTGTAATTTAATATTTTGAAATTTTTGAAAAGTTTCCCTCACCTTAATTATAGAAGGGAACCACATCCCTGAATTATTTACAGCACATTGAGCCTTCAAGGTCTGATAGAAAATTAAATTCTTTTGTTATAGTATCACTTTTATGGAAAAAGTGAGAAACCAATGGATGTTTCACCAAACAATCATCCTTATACATACCTTTGGAAGCATCCACCTCCCTCTCAGAGTCGAGACCTTAATCCTTATGTATGAGTCAAGATTTTTGGCTGATGGAGCAAGTGTGCATATTACCAAACCATCTTTGAACATACTTCCTACCGGAGACCATCGGGTAAACACCTAGGTTGGCCATCTCTTTTTATTTTCCTCAAATTTTTTAGATATCGTTTCGACTAAATTCAATCCATTAGGAATTCATGCAGATTATGGATAACCATAGGCACAACTGATTTAGCCTAATCCCCCATGGCTCTGGTTAATGATGTGGAGAGGCTAAATGTGCTTACAGCTACTGAAATTTCCCATAGAGAATCGACAATAGTAAATACATTCCCTTTGGTTGTAGGTTCAGCCACCAGAAGGTGTACTAAAATTGAATTAAAAGGACCAGCAACCCTCGAAATAGTGGTGGTTCCATTTCCCTTCCTATAACTACTTAGCACCCTTAGAGAAAAGGAATGAAAAATAGCATCATAACCTGGTACACCAAAACCATAGTAGGTTTTTCCAATTCTCATCCTGGTTGTATCCCATTGGATTCTAGGTGAGAAGTGATGACCACCCAGACATCGACTCATCCCACCATCAGAGGGAGGTGTTCCAATAGACATTTGTATCATGGGGGAAGGGGTGTCAGTTGGATAGGCTTTTGATCTATTGCAACCTATCCTCTCATATAAATATCCAAAATAATTCCCATGGCCTCATGGACAACAATGAGAACAAAATCATATGGTTTCCTTATAATGAATGTTATTCCAAAAATTAGACCATCATTCTGTCTGGAGACGAAAATGTTTCAGGAAAGGCTCTGATAGGTCCATCTCGATGAATAGGTTAAACAATCCAAGTTTCTTCATTCAAATAGTTTGATTGTCAAAATAGGGAAGAAAACCAATGGTATCACATATGACTTCGAGAATAGATGGGTTCTGAATGGAGAGTGGAAGATGTGGAAGTCAAATCCACACCACTGCATTCTTATAGTTGCGACCACGCTCAAAATAAACTTGACTAGGGAAGATAAAGAATCATATTTTATCAAACAAAAACAAATTAGATGACCGTATATAGGTGAAATCCTAATCATAAAACATATTAATTCTATGATGACAATGATCCAGGGTCCCAACCAATACCCAGTAATGAAGCCCCCATGTTGATTTGATGAAACCTTCTAGGTGAAACAAGCTCTATCTATTTCTCTTATAAACATCACTAGACACATTATATAGGTGATTTTATTCTCAAAATACCAAATCTAGAGTCTTTAAGAGGATATCTTAATATTTTCTTCCTAGGAACATCGAGTTTTAATGTGAGTGAGTAAATGTGAAACAAGTGATAAAGGCTTTTGGTTTCAATCCTTGTTTAATCAAGATTGTTTATAAAGGAATTTTTATTGTGGAAATTGTATGATACATATCTATTGAAATCATGTTGTTTTCTTATCCCTGTTTATTTCTTAAAAATATATGGTTCTATTTCATTTTCCCCACATTAATAATTTAAGATAAGAAATTTATGTTGTAAAGGAAAATCATGTTTAATTATCTCTTCGGTCTAGAATCCAATTTTATCCATATCCATATATTAAAAAAAATGTTTACAAGAATTATTTATTTATTATCCTATTATTTTTAAGGACATTTCTCCCTCTGTTGAATTTTTATAAAATATTTTCCAATGAGTCTTCTTGACATTTTCTCAACATGTTTATTTTCAACTTTTAACAAATAATGGGAATGGTTTGTTTTTTTAGAATTACTAAGGGAATTTCATTTCATAATGATGGCTCAATTGTTTGAAGATTACATTATTAGTATATTTGGTTACTTAAAATTAACATGGTTTTTCTATTTTTTGAATATTTTTTTAAATTTTAAAAAATGATTTTTTATATTTTAAAGGGTGTTTTTTCAGGAAGGTTTTAATGATTTTTAATATTATCTCTATACATAAATGAAATCAATTCCTATTTTTACATATAATTTTTCAGGGTTATGATCTATGGATACCAACTTTATTGTTTCTATATACAGATTATGATTATAAAAGAAAATTTTTATGAAACTCATTTCAATGGGTTATTCTATAATAAAATAATTATGAAAACACGTTATTTTGATATAATTAATGATTTATGTTCCCATAGAACACGTATGTATAGTATTCATTATGTGTTGGGAGGGACCTATATCTCAGAGTAATTCATCATCTAATGTATTATATCTCATGTTTTATTTATTGTAAATGTGTATTCATTCTTGATCCACAATGGGAAATAAGTATTGATACCTCATATAATAGTCCTGGTAGTAAATCTTGACATAAAAATGGTTTCTTTATTTATAATGGTTCCTAAAAAATTAATATAATTACTTAATGATTCAATACTAAGTTTCAATGAGTTCCCATTCATTTGATTCATTTTTTTTCAAATACTAATTATGTATTCCCTATACCATGTTCATGATATTTGTTAGGTTGTGTATGAAATTTGTAAGATATGATCATTATATCATTCCCCTATAATTAGATTATGTTTTTATATGATCATCAATAGAAATCACCTTTGTTTACCCATGTTGGGAATCTAAGATCATCTTTTCGTTACATTTCCATTCCATAGGTTAGGAAGAGTTTTTTAGTAGGGAATTCCTATGAAGAGTACTATGAGGTAATATATTGACGAGTGATGTTGAATATCATTCATAAAATAATATGATTGTTTGAATAGTCTAAAAAAACTAAACTTTTATACTTCTGGAATGGATTATATTGTTATGTATAAAATTTTATTATAAATAGATGTAATATTTATGTATGAAACTTTTGAGTAACTATAGTTGGTATGAGAGCAGGTTTTACTCAATATTTGGATTTTATGGTTACATTTTTTTTAAACATGTAGGGTTATGTCTATTTATGGGATAAAATCCTAATGTTTTGTAAACGATCATGAATTAACAAGGTTAGAACTAAGATTTCATATACGTAGGTTTCATGATTTAGAAATTATATAAATTATTTATCAAAATTATGGGGTGTTATACTATGAATATTGTCTCCCACACTATGATTTTCTGGTTTTAATCAATGGATATAACCCAAATGAATCATTTTAATGTTGAATGTGATAAAAATCTAATAATTTTCCACTGGATTAAAAAATTCCTATGATATTGAATACAATACCTTATTAAAATGCTCACACAACTTTCTCAAGATATGAATCATTCTTAATTTCAAAATTATCAATATAGGGAACAGTATACAGGTGAGTATTTCAGGAGGCAACATATGCCATCTTTTAGTGGATCTTCCAACCAACTAGTGTTTATATGATGAATCAAAATCATTTATAAAATATTATTTGATATTTAATTCATGGGAAATGAATAAATTTCCCAATTAATTTTGCATATGGAAGGTAAAGCGGATTAACGGTGGAATTTTTTGAGTAATATGTGGAAAGAGTAAGAAATTGAATATATATAATGTGATGATTTTAAGGGGATATTATTCATTTAGTACATTAACCATATTCTATATACAAATGCAGGGAATAAATTTCTTAAGTAGAAGAAAATGGAAGATAAATCTATTGGTAACTATGAGGAAAATATTAGAAGACCTATAAGGTATAAATTTGGTTTCTTTATCATTCATGAAAGTAAAATTGATCAATAAACTACTATCTTAAAACCAAGTCTCTAAAAGAAATTTTCTATAAGATACTTCTGTAGCTGCAATGAAATAATTCTATGAAAACTCAAAGTAGAAATAAAAATCATTGATTCACTATATTAACACAGTTTTAATAAGAAAATCATGTTCTAGTCTCATGAAAACACAAATAAATCTGATAGTGGAAGGAAAATATGGTTGGATAAATTCTAGAAACGTGATAAGAAACATAAATGTAATTCTTTTAATGGATCTAGGAGGTTCATATAACGTTTAAAGTTGGTTATAATTCCTATGAATTCCAAGATGTGATGAATAATCTGGTTAATGAAATATAGGAAAAGAAGATGCCAGCCAATATACCACCCACAATCTATTTCGTCAAATTATAAGAGCATGGTAATTTTTCTAAATAGTTCACAAATCAAAATTTTTTTTATGATTAGTATAAATATTTTATTAAGTCTAAAGAAAATAATGAAATATCATGAAATTATGGTTGCTAAAGTTGGTTACATGAATGACCTGGTGAATGGTACATTTATCATCTAATCTAGAATAGCTAATGGGTTGTTTGATTATGGATTTATATACTCTTTTATTTATAAATAATTTACCAATGGTATCATCGTATCACCTCAATGATTAGATATTGAGTTATCTATGAAAACTCTTAATAGATGAATGGTCTCATTTCATGTCTATATTTCCTCTCCGATTGAGGAATATGGGAATATGCATTCTGATAATCTTGTGATTCTCCGTCCAGTTTAATTTTATATGATTTTTTGGCATGGATTGGATTTATATATATTAATCCTATATCAATTTATGAGGAAGGTATGTCACATTTAATATTCCAAACGAAACTATGGTCATTCATCAAAGTGAGGATAAATATTATCATCCAATAGAAATTGATTCCATCTAGTGGGTTTAATTCTAATACATGTAGGTTACCAATCTCATTTGAGGATAAAAAAACATTAAGGATTATCCTAGTGTATGGGAGTTTTTAATTATAATTTTGGAATAATTTTTTAGTCTTCCACAAAATCATGAGATTTATTTTTCAATAGAACACATGCCTAGTTCTCGGTCTATTTCAAAGAATCTTTATAGAATTTCCTAAATTGAGTTACATGTATTAGAAAATCAACTCTAGGATAATATTGATAAGGGATTAATACACCCTTGTGTGTCACCATGGGGTGAACCTATTCTATTTTTTAAGAATAATTATTGGTAAATGTGTATTATTATTGTTTAATATTAGTTTAAGAAGATGAAAACAAAGAAAAAGTAACATATTATCTGAATTAATGACATATTTTATTAAGATTCATGACCCCAATACTTTTCCAAGATTGACTATTTATTTCTATAAAATCAATTGAGGGTTATGAAAGAGGATACTCCAATGAAAACATTTTCTACTAGGTATAGACAATATGAATTTATAGTGATGCCTTTTGGTCTTAATAACACCCCCACTATCGTCATTGACATAATTAAAAGGTTTTTTAGATACTACATTGATATGTTTTTATAGAAATTATAAAAAATATTTTTGTATATTCGATGAGAATATAAAAGAATGAAGATCACTTGAGGATTTTGTTGGGTCTCATCTGGAGAGATAGTTTTACTTTCTTTTCTTCTCAGTTAACTAAATATGTTTGGTAATTTTGGGGGTATAATGTTATACGGTGAGGATAATTATCACACCCAATCCTTATATACGTCTATTATTTTATAATATCTTTATTTTTATTTTTTTTATTTTTCTTCTTGTGATATATTTCCGTGAAATTGAGATCTTTGAGCATGAAAAACATGTCCCACGCATATAGTGGATGGGTTTTCAAACCATGTATCGATCGTGTGACATTCTCTAGGTTTTTTAAAATAATCACCACATGGTTGGAACATGGATTTATAAAGAATACAGAATGACCTTGTGCAGTGCTCTATAATTGTAGTGGTGCATACATGGTTAGCATATGGTTTTCCAAACTATGTTATCAAATTATCCACAGTTCCTAGGTTCATTAAAAATTGTGTTTTTCCATTTATCATTATCAATTTATAACCCCAAATAACCCCTCACCCCTCATTTATTTTGTGCACCTGGGGGGGGTCCCTTATTATTTCACACCTCTCTCTCTTATCTCATGGGGAATATTCAGGGTTTCATTAGGATTTTGACTTGAATCTTCATGGTAATCTCCTCCTAGCTTATTACTCCTATTATTGCTTCTATTTTCTCTTGGCTTATTATTCTTCCATGCTTATAATGTCTTAGAAATCTTGTTTACTTGTTTTAAAATTGGATATTTTGGTATTTTATGACTCCTTGTGGCCTCTTTTCCCTCTTAGTACCTCCTTGAGGCAGTTTTCAGCTAACTTTGTCATGAGACACATGTTTTGAGCTAGGTTACCTAATGTACATGCAATTAATTTTTAAAATAATATTTATAGATTGTTTTAACACGTGTTTTAATTATTATAACAAGTAAAATTATTTTTGAAAATGATTGTAATTATTGAAACTGGCTTCCCTCTTATTTAACATATTTTTTCTAATCTTATGTTATGGATTCATCTTACAAAACCATGTTTTCTTTATTTTTTTGGAATCTCTATAACCATAAGTTCTTTATTGGTTTTCCAATCCATCTCTATCATATGAATAGAAAATTAACTAAGATGTTTTGGACTTGAAGTCAGTTAATGGAATGGTTTTTTTCATAAATATCCTTAAAGATATTTCCAATTTATTAATCAACTACCTAGGACTTAGACACACTATCATAAATATATATTTAGGGGATCTCCTAGTACACACTCTTTTATGGTGGTGTGAATATGTAAATTTTCATAGGGGATGTATATATCTGTATATCAGGGTGTATATGTGGGTATGCATGTGGAATATTTTTGTAACATGAAGTATTTTGGAAAATTGGTTTTTTAAATGAATGATGTTTCTTTTTAAATAATAAGTCCCATTCATATTAATGAGGTTATTCCATGAAAAAACCCCTTCTTAAGGCTTGATCTGTTTTTTGGGTAATGGTATGGGTATTGAATAGGGTGAATTATATAATGTATAATGTGTGATGTGTGATGTATGTTTGTTAAGGGTGGATTGTGTAATGTTTGTGAATCTTGGAAAGGGAGAAATGGAGTTCCATTAAAAGGGAGCTCAAAGGTGAGTAAGTGAATGATTTCCCTCCATACATAGAAAGAGAGGTATTTATATGATATTTTAGAAATGTTATATCCATTTATATGTCATGGGAATCCCAGAGTAGTTATGGAGGATCTCTTGGTACACATGTCAGACTATTAGTATTAAACCCTGACTAATGGATCTGATATAGGTCATCCATATGGTCATCAGATATGTCACTCAGTCATTCCATTGAGGTAGAAACTATGTGATGAGGAGGGTTTATTGTTGGGATATGGAACTGATGAAGATTGATTTTGAGAATTTTTATAGATATTTCTAAGAACATATCAACTATATCCTAATTTCACATTCACCCATTTTACAAGTATTATACATTTCTGTATTTTTGTAACTTTTATAATGTAATTTGAATTTTTATTTCCTATTATCTAAAGTATTATTTTAAAACTCTATTCCTCTTATAAAACATTTTTTAGAAAACCCATAATTATCTAAACACTATTTTTCAAATAAAAAAGAAAAAATCGGTTTTATAATGTATCAACTTCCTTTTTTTTAAAAAAAAGGAAATGTGAAAACCATCTTTTTAAATATCTATATTTTCAAACAACCATGAAATGGTTTTATATTTTTAGGACTGGCATAGTGAATGGTTTCTCTTTGGAATATGATGATATTCATTTATTCATGAAATTCTTCCACTATATTTAGTTACATTCAAGTAAATGTTCATAATTGGGTGGCAGTAACAATATTTTAATACTAAATTTAATTTTTTATCATTATTTGTGTTAATAAAATTCTGATTTGGCTTACTATTTTAATTATAAATCTCACCCAAATTATCCAAATTGTTTTATTTATTTTTAGGGTTCCAAATTTAATTTCAAAAAAATAATTCAATAGTAAAAAGGGAAAATGTGACCATATAAAGGCTCTTATGAACCACACATAAAGGCCAACCAAATTAGTGATGAAAACTGGACCACACTTTAAGATATAATTCCACATATCAATATAAATGTAAAAAAACTTTTATTCTCTAACATATTTCTAGGTAAAATATTTTTCAACATGGATAAAATTTTCAAGGATTAAATCAACAAATAAGGGTCCTAATTGATCCATGAAAGTCCATCCCAACTTTATGTCTACGAATTAAAAGACATCCCACCTTTATTGAATTTTCTTCAAATAAAATAGAAAAATTGAGTTGTAATTTTATTTTAAAATAAATGATTTAGGAGATAATGTTTTTAGAAGAAATGGTTCATAGTTTGGGGCATCTTCCTATTCAAAAACTGATTCAAATTATGGCCTTTAAAAGGTCTGGATAAAAATGGACATCAATAAATTATTTAGTAAAATAGCCACAACATGAGCTAAAAAGTCAAATGGACACCAAATTTGGAGGGTATACTTTCCACATATATATATAAAACATTGAAATAGAGGAAAAACCAATATTATGCACTCTAAATGGACATATTGGGGTCCCAGATTGAGGGGAAGATTTGGAATGAAAATAGTCAACCACAATGGGCTATAAATAGACCCCCATATTCTCTATGAAATGGGTTGTAATTTCATAACATGAAGAGGATATTTTCAATTAATATGGAAATTAAAATTTACTAGTATAACATTCCATTATATTGTTTTAACAACAGAGATATCTCCTTCACTTTTATACGCATTTTTGTTTTCACATTTTTTTCATTTGTAATCCTATAATTTGTTTTAAATTTTTTTAAATTTTTATGCATGTTTTTTATTCATATTATCTTTTTATCATTAACCCTATATTTTTCAATATTAATGGTCTTAAAATATTTTAATTCAATTTGAAAACCCTTTCCTCTTTTTCTTTCTCATTCAATCAAAAGTTTGTTTTAACATCCCTTTTTCATTTGTGTGTATGTTCGGCACACAAATCATTTCTTTTCCAATTTTTTCTATTTATAATTCATAACCATAAACATATATTACCAGATTACTAACCAAATCAATGGCTGAGTAAATCAACCATTGGGGTGAGTCCAAATTTTGATTTGTTAAATGACAAAGATATTTTTCTCATTGAATATTCTATATGTTATTATTTTGTTTGTTAAACATAAAAAGTTATCAATTAATAAAATGTTTTGTTTAAAATGTGCAGTACATGGATTATTGGAAACAAAAATAAACAAATATAAAAATTCATTGTTGGAGAGTACAACCATAGTAAATATATATCTTTGATTAAAGCCTCAACAATTGGGAATTCTAGTCAAAATAATCTTATGATATGGGTGTTAATTTAATTAAATATAAATCATAGATCATGTATATCATAAAAATAAATCCGCACTAAATAAATCAATTGAATATTTATCAAATTAATAAATCGACCACCATCCATCAATAAATTTAATTATTCTTTGAAAACACCCTCGCCCCTCATAGTATAAGACAGTAAACAATCAACTACAAGAAGTACCTTCACCCAGGATTTGACCTGAGTTCCACTATACAAATTAGAAGAGAACTAGAAACTTGAACAGACAATACACGGTAATTGATGACACATTAGATCGAGCCATTTTTTGGGATGGTTAAGCTAGTAGTCAGTAGTTTTTTATTTTTGTAGAAAAAATCATAATAAAATAAACCAAATATAATTATGAAAAAAAACACAATGAAAAACCTGACATCCTAATAGAAATCATAAATAGAATATAACACAAAGAAAAACCCCATACCGATCCTTTAAAAACATCTATAAATATCTGGTAGCTTTCAAAACAATCCGTCATATTTGTTGACCTAGAAATCAAGTGAACAATTCACTGAAATATTAGGAACATTGGGGATAATTAAATAATTCAAGACCCATTTATATCCCATTCAATTATTCATGATATGGCCAATGCTAGGGAAAAAACATAAAATAACTCATAGAACTTGATATGAATTACCAATCCCTTAGTATTCAATATCCAAATATTGATGTTTATTTCAAACTCAAATCAGATTTGATTTATCTTTTACCTCATTTTCATGGTCTAGTTGGTGAGGATCGACATATTCACCTAAAAGAGTTCAAATTGGCGTGATCTACCTTGAAGACTCAAGGGGTTTATAAAAAAATCAAACTTCATAAAATATCATTATCCATAGCTAAATATTCTAAGTCATTTGTCTAATACCTCCCTCGTAATTCCATAATGACATGGAATGAAAATAAGTGAATCATATTAGAGAAATATTAAAAAAATATAGAACTAATCCTATCAGAAATAAAATAAGATGTATCCATAAATTCCATAATGAATGACTCGATGAGTACTAGAATAGGTTCAAAATTAATTTGAAAACCATATAAAAAGACCAAATCTAGGACCAACTATTGATCCAATACTTTTTTGAGGGGTTATTGGATATGACACAAATAATAATTAATGATTCATGTGGTGGTTATCTAGTTGAAAAAAATATTTCAGCTACCGAATATCTCATAAAAAACATGGTTGAAAACACAAAACAATTCTGTACTTGAGAACATTATGCAGTAAAAAATTTCCATTATAATCAATCCATAGAGCCTACAAAGATGTCTGAGTGGAGGACTGTACATAAAGGTCTTGTGAGAAAAATAATTTTCGGGTTTCAAAGCCCCAAACTCATCCTCTCCACAATATGTGTTCCTCGGTCCTATAAAAAACTATACATTATATATCTCATGAGCTCAACCAACAGAAAATTTCCACAAAATGAAGATGTTACATCTGATTCTTATAGTATATTATAGCTACATGCAATGTTCATCGTAACATCATCCCTAAACAATCTGGTAATTTTATTAGAAACTCCACCCAACCCCACTCTAATCCCTTCTCATCTACCAATAACCTTGACATGAGGGATTGAAATACCATCTATCATCCATCTAAAGTAACATATAAAATTCACACCAATTACAATATATTCAAGGTGTTGGAAACTTCCAACAAAATTATCCTTTGTTTCCTAAACATCAAAGGAGGAATCTTCCTCCATCTCCTTTTGGATTCAAATATCCTAGAGAGCCTTCTCAATTTCCATCCCAAAACAATACATCTCGCGAGAACCTAAATCATTGTATTCCCTATGTGGTACATGCCTCTTCTTCCAATACACTATGAGAATGTTTTGGGGAAGAACATTCCCACTTAAACTGTTCTATCATTAAAAATATTGAATTAAAAATTTGTCAACATGCATCCCACCTTATCCATCAACAACAATCTATTTCCTCATAACCCCAACTCAACTAGTCGATAACCCTAAAGGCAATGTTATTGAAAATTCACTTATATTATGAAATAAAATTCATAAGTCTCATGATTAATCCAAAAATATAACATTAAATGGTGACCTAGAAATACGAAAAGACAATTGTCTAGAAACTGAACTGAAAGAAACTCACCCACCTCCTTTAATCCTTCTAAAACACCAAATTCATTTTCCTCAATACATATATAAGCCAAATAATCCATTTTATCATGATTCAGAAATGATTTATATGTTAATTTATGACTAAGTGAACATCACCCACTTATATTATATAAAAATACCTATTTATTGAAATATTATTATGGAATTATGAACCCATAAGAGATAACCTAGGACCATTGACAATGTCTCAACTCACCATTTTGTTGCCATGAAGTTCAAATATCTAGGGTTCATTACAATTATATTATAGATATATAGTTCCAAATAAGAATATGTACTCATAGATCATTGAGGAAAAATAAATTTCATGCTAAAAATTATCTTATCTAACCATGTTCGAGGGCCCTTGCAACTAACGATTGTTTTCATCTAGTTAGTTAATTGAATCACTTCCAGCCCTGAGGGAATTATAAAGGATTTCCGTTTTTGAGTCATTGATTTTATCTTTATTGTTTATTTTTATATCATTGACATGGAAGGCGAGCCAACATCATTAAAATATCCTATTATTATAGGAAGACCTTTCCTCTTGACATTTTATGACAATAAATGATGTTCATGCTGGCATCTTATCCTTGGAATTTTCTGACCAATTGGTCATGTTAAATATTTTTAGTTTCAAATTATTCCCATCAATGAATTACTCTTTATTATATACCACTGGTTATAACAGTATCTTTGAGAGTGTTATGAACCACAATCCATCATGTTCTTCCTATTATAATGATATCAAAGATTTTAAATTTTACATCCTCATTAACCCATTATTAAACAAAGTTGTTGATGCTAAGATTTCACGTGTAAACTAAATTGATCTAAAGGATCCAGAATACTCTTTAGAATCGCATTCCACCTTTAATATGTATTACTCTAGCTTAGATGGTCATGTGTAAAATGAACAATCATGTTCATTTGTTATTCACATTATATTATCAGACATTCAACATTTCCTATCCATGATTATAGAAATTATCTTATAAGTCATGTGAAACCTGAAACATTGTGCTTATATTATCGTTATGGAAGTAATGTTTGTGGGAATTGTTCCCTCATTATGAATGTGATCTCTGGTGAGGTTGAAACATATCATTCATTGGGAAACAAAATTGATATTAATGATCTAGAAAAATAATTTAAATATCATGTCCCATTTGATCATCATTACTCTACATGGTAAAATGGTGAAATAAATGAGTTAAAAATAACTATGACATCAAACTTTGATTTCATGGTATTTAAAACTTTGATAAATGCACCAACATAATTAAACCATTATTTTGAACTTCCAACCATATAAAAAACACTCAGTGGACGACATCATTCCTTATGTTAATGTCCAAAGGGAGGATCTCCACATTCTCATTTCACCTCCCTTAAATTGAAACCACAAAAACAAAGATGTGATTAAATTATAAAATAAACAATCATTCCTCCCAAAGGAGTTGTTTTCAAGTAAACACATGTGAATTTAGAAAATACAATGTCCACTAATAGACTATTATTAGTCCACTAAAACTGTCCAGCTGTTGAAAAAATAAATGAAACTCTTCTTGGGAGTCAACCCATGTTTTCTATTACTTTTACAAATTTAATATTTCGTTTTAGTTTTGAATTAAAGAAATAATGATTCTGGTTTTTGATTCACTTTTAGTTAATCTAAATTTTATATAGAATCTCTATAGCAGAAACATGGCCCATGAATGACATCTACTTCCACCGTCACACAACTAGATGGAGATGGTGACCCCCTAAATCCAAACAATGAGGAACCTATTTCCCTTTAACTGCCTCTCCCTCTCTTCATCATTCTCTCTCTATCCCTCTCATTCCTCTCTTATTGTCGTTTTTAGTACTTCCTTCATCTAAAACATTTTTCTCTCTTCCTTTTTTATGTGGGTGTGTATTTTAATAAAAATTTAAAAACAAAAAAACCTAAAAATTATTTAAAAAAAAAGAGTTATAATTACTAACCATTAAATTTTGAAATTTTATCTAACCTTTTTAGGGATTCCAATGAATTGTTTTTATCTCACACATTTTATATTTTCATCATAAATTTGGATAAATAATTCTGTGTCATGAAAAATAAAGTTTAAATGACCCATTTTTATTGGAAAATCAGTTTATCCAATCCACAAGGATCAAAATTAGATTTTAGGACATTTTCACATTTTTTTAATCTTTTCTTATTGTTTGTTATCACCCCTAATTGTGAGTCATGCATTTTTTGACCTTCGAGCTGAATTTCCTATGTTATCAAGTATTAAAATGATAGATTCATTTTATGAACCACAAGAGAATCAAAATACACAAATAGCCTCCAATTACCCTTTCATGGATCCTCTTGAAATCCCATTTGAGCCTATGGAAACCCTTTTTATGGCCAGATTTCAATCCCAAAACCTTATCGCACCTGACATATACATGTATTATCATTTACCAATTCCCTAATATTTAATTTTGAAGGAATGGGGTTTTTTGGGTAATGTTTCATTGATTTTAAACTCGTCATCAAATGCTTGATGGAAAACATCTCTTTATGTTTGGGGCAATGGTTTCAACTCTATATAGTTTGAAAATGTGTATATTTCTTTGAAATCTTGTACAAATGATATTGAATGGTGTTCAAAAAAATATTTGAAAAAAATACGATGGTGAGTGTTTTAGGGGGTCAAAAATAACTCTCTCCCAAAATTTATCTTGTTATAAATATTTCAATTACTATCCTACGCAGATAAAACATCGTTTTGGAGCTAGGTGTGTGATTTATTTAAATATCTACATTCATAAAAAAGATATAAAAAGCAGAACACATGAATTATCTTTTCTTCTATGATTTGGATAATCTTTATGACAACCCTGCTTTTTATTACAACTTAAACATGCTTTATTACATAAAACATCACTTCATACAACAAAGAAGATCGAGAGGTTTAGTGTATTTGGGGCTTAGAATCATTACATAAAAACTTAAAACATGAAATAAAACATCTTTATTGAAAACATCTTTTACATGACCACTACATTCCCTCATACTTAGCATTGTATGGGATAACCTGAGGACATGCATAAGAAAAGGGTGAGCTATAAAGCCCAATAAGGGAGTACACATGGAATAACATGAGGAGTCCAATACATGTTAAGAAATATGCATGTCAATAGAGAATAAGATAAACATGAACATAAAGGCATGATAAATCATGATGATCATAACATGGAAATGTGGAAACAACACTTAACATTGAATTAGCATGGTCTAAGGCTCGTTGCACATGGAGCATGAGTAAACCTTCATTGGACATGAAGAACGAGTAAACCCTCGTTTCACTTCAATTATAATGAGTCAACACTCATTTCGCATGACGTATCATGATACTATACTTTACCCAATGCATTGGAGCACTATAAGGGTGCACCCTTCTTAAACATTTCATTTCATGCATAAGTGTGCCACATGGATCATAAAACATGGATTCATAAAAAATAATCATTTATTCCACGATAAAGGAATATAGAATTCATACATTAAACTTTATAATCAATAATTAATTGTGAAAAAAGTTGAATACCCTTGATGGAGAAATGGGCATGGTATTCACTACACAAAGACATTGGCATAGAAAATCGGTGCGATTTCGGTAGTGTAACGGCGTGACATAAGAATTCATAAAAAATGGTTGATGAGAGAGAATGGGGTTCCTCATAATATTTACATGTAATGTACAGTAAGGAGTTCATATAGATACATGTCCCAAAAATCGAAATTGAATTTAGATTCATGATACAAAAGTATTGCTTAAATGTAAAAGAGGAGAGAGAAGTTCCTTTCCAAATTTCGGAATAGTAACGGGTGTATATTGGAGGAATTTAATGAGAGAGAAAGGCATCTCCCATCATTCAAATAATAAGAGGGAAGTATGGGGGTGGTGTGAAACCATACCCAAACATTCATAATTGAAATTAAAAGGGAAATACAACTTAAAGAAAAATTGATAAAAATGAGAAAGGAAGAAAAAACCCTTACTTGGAAGTGTGCTTCCAAAGGCTAGAGAGAGGCTTGTGAGAGGATTCTTGGGAGCTCGGGGCACCTATGGAGGATTCTAGAGAGAGTAGGGTAGAGTTTGGACGAACTCAAAAGGATTTTAGTGTGGAGGAAGTGGGAGATTGGGTGGGTTTATATAGGAAAGGTGAGATAATTCTTTATTATTTAGGTTTGGGACCCCTTATATTAAACTAATCCAAACCACAAACCACCCCATGGTTTTTTCCCATGGTTTCTGGAAAATTAAATAGGAAAAAAATATTTTACAAGGAAAAGGTCCGATCTTATTAAAATATTAGGGTTTCTTATATGGAGGTGAGTCACACTCCCATGGAAATTAATTTAAAAAGGAAAAGTGTTGAATATGTCTTGAGGGGTTCATTAATGCTTTGAAAAGTAAGTCAAACAAACCCAAAATTAATTTATTTTTATGTTAAAACATATATTTGACGAACATAAGGATTATAGTATTTTATTACATCACTATTTGGTCATTATGATGTCATAAAACACACTATATATTTAAACGGTATTTAATTTTTACCCAAAAATTCGACTGTCTCAGAAAATTATGAAAAATTCACCGTTGGATAATTTCGAAGTCCTGATTTCAGAAATGAAATTTATTTTATCTAAAATTTTATCTAAATATGTGAATTTTCACTTTTAAAATAAAAACTGACATTTATCAAAAATTCACGGGTTTTGACAGAAATGGCTTTCAAGCCTTCATAAAAATTTTAATTTCATTCATAAAATTATAAGATAATTTATATTTAATAAAAATTAATTTATTAATAATAATAATATTTTATTAAAATATTTTTTAATTCAAGAATCCCTTAATTTAATAAAATATATTTCTTAATTAAATAATAACTAAAAACACTATTTGTACTTTAAAAACTATTTACAATGTATCAAAAATGAATAGAAATTATATTCGTTATTATATACAAAACAAATAATGTACATAAACATAGTACTACTTATTTGTTACATAACCCCTTAAAACAGTCGTATAAGACCTAAGGGTAAGGTGTGCGATGGTGACAGACTCTTGGGGTGGCTAGGATAACATCGCTCGAGTGATAATCTCTCTCAACTTCCACTTTTCCCATAGACGGTCCCGTTTGAGCTTGACATGGTGAAGCTCATCTTGGGCTTGGTCAAGGGTGAAGCCTAAGGATTCCACCTCTTTTCTGAGCTCTGAAAAATGGGCTTCATATGGGGAAATTCTACTGGACGAGGCCATCGCTTCCTTTATCTGAGTAAAATTTGGTTCGTTAAAGCCTTATATTTATACTAATCAAGTGTTCACTGTTCAAATTCTATATTAACAATGGTCACAATTCATAAAATAAAACCAAAGAATTTGACATCTTAAAAAATCATTTTTCATAAAGAGACATTTAACTAGATCAAGAGGGATTTTCCATTAAAGAAACTTTGGGTCGTTACAATATTCCCCCCTTAAGAAATTTCACCCTCGAAATTTTTCCTTTTCCCACACTAAAACAAATGTGGGTAACTCAGCTTCATCATATCCTCCGATTCCCAAGTTTCTTATTAAAACTTGTGGTTTCTCCACAACACATTGATAAGGGGCATTGTCTTATTTCATATAACTTTTTCTCTACGATCTAAGAAATCCACTGGTTTCTCCTCGTAAGAAATATCTTCATCAAATTGTACCACCTCAGAAGAGAGTACATGTGAAGGGTCCGGTATGTACTTCCTTAAGAGGGATACATGAAATAAATCATGTACTTTGGCCATGGCAGGTAGAAGTGGTAGTCGATAGGCCAAAGACCCAACACGATCAAGAATCTCGAAGGGGCCGATGTACCTTGGACTTAACTTCCATTTCTTTCCAAACCATATAACCTTCTTCGACGGAGATATGCGTAAAAACACCATGTCTCCAACTTTAAACTCAAGGTATTGTCGACGATTATATGCATAACTCTTTTGTCGACCCTAGGCTACCTCGATATGCTGCTGAATGGTTTTAACCTTCTCCACCATTTGTTCAAACATTTCTGGTCCAAGCAGCTTACGTTCACCGACCCCATCCCAACATGTCGGTGTTCTGCACCTTTTCCCATAAAGGGCTTCATAGGGTGCCATTTGGATGCTCGAGTGGAAACTATTATTATAAGAGAACTCAACCATAGGATGATGTTGATCCCAACCTCCTTTAAATTCCATTGAGAACACTCTAAACATATCCTCAAGTGTTTGGATAGTCTTCTCGGATTGGCCATCAGTTTGAGGATGATAGGCCGTACTGAAGTCCAGTTCAGTATTCAGAGCATGTTAAAGACTCTTCCAAAACATAGAGGTGAATCTTGGATCTCGGTCAAACACAATAGATAGTGGTACTCCATGCAACCTTACCACTTCCCTGATATATATCTGTGATAGTTGATCCAAAGAGAAATCCTCTCGAAGAGCAATGAAGTGTGCAGTATCGGTAAGATGATCCACAACAATCCAGATTGCATTGTTGCCTTTGGATGTCCTTGGATGTCCGGTGACAATTTCCATGGTGATGTTCTCCCATTTACATTCTGGTATGGGCAATGGTTGCATCATCCCCTTAGACTTCTGCCTCTCTGCCTTCACTTGCTGACACACCGGGCACTTTGATGTATATTCAGAGATCTCCTTCCTCATATTATCAAACCAAAAGTTTTCTCGGAGATCTCAATACATCTTTGTGATCCCTGGGTGAATAGAGAAATTTGAACTATGTTCATCATCCAAAAGTTCCTTCTTCAGCTCCGGACATGATGGAACACATAGTATTTTCCCAAACCACACAACTCCTTCTTCATTAACATTAAACTCTGAGGATTTCCCCTTTTTGATAGCTTCATCTTTTTCTTGAATTCCCACATCATCCTTTTGAGCATCCTTTAACCTTTCCAAAAGAGATGGTTGAGAAATCATTAGTGAAAGTATTGATGATGTTCCCTTCTTTATGATTCCCACGTCCATCTTCATCAAGTATAAGAAGATTGGATCCTTCTCAATTCTCATCATTGATAGAATCGTTGTATCCTTTCTACTTACGGCATCCTCCACCTTGTTCACTTTCCCAGGGTGGTAATGTATTGAACAGTCATAATACTTGATGAGCTCTATTCATCTTCTCTGCCGCATATTAAGCCCTTTCTGTTTGAATATATATTTAAGACTCTTGTGGTTAGTATATATCTCACATTTCTCTCTATATAGATAATGCCACCAGATTTTCAAGGCAAAGATCATAGCTTCCAACTCCATATCATGCGTTGGATAGTTTCGCTCATGGATTTTCAACTTCCTTGAGGCATAGGATATCAATTTATCATTCTGCATGAGCACACATCTTAATCCCTTCTTCGAAGCATCAATGAATACCACAAAAAGCTCCCCACTTGTGGGTAAAGTGAGAACGGGTGCAGTGATAAGCCTACTTTTCAAATCCTTGAATCTTTCTTCGCATTCATCACTCCATGAAAACTTTACTCCCTTTCAAGTTATCTTGGTAAGAGGGTTGGAAAATCGTGAGAAATTTCTCACAAATCGTCAATAATATCCATCTAACCCCATGAAGCTACAGATATCCGTTACAGATGTTGGCCTCGGCCATCCCTCAATTGCATCTATTTTGGAGGGGTCCATAGATATCCCATTTCTTTTGATGATATGGCCCACGAATGAGACCTCCTTTGACTAGAACTCAAACTTGCTGTACTTTTCATAGAGCTTCTCCTTATGCAAAGTCTCTAGTACAGTTTTTAAATGGTCCTATTGATCCACCTTGGTTTTGGAATATATTAGAATATCATCTATAAAGACTACCACAAATTTTTCAAGGTAATCTCTAAATAATCTATTCATAAAGTCCATGAATATTTCTAGATCATTGGTGACTTCGAAAGGCATTACTATGAATTCATAGTGCTCGTATCTTGTTCGAAAAGAAGTCTTGGGGACATGTTTCTTCTCCACCCTTACTTGATAATATCCCGACCGCAAGTCCACCTTGGAGAAGTATTGTGCTCCACACAGCTGATCAAACAAGTCATCGATTGTTGGGAGAGGATACTTGTTCTTTATCGTGATTTTGTTAAGTTCACGATAATCGATGCAGAGCCGTATTTACGCATACTTCTTCTTGACGAAAAGTACTGGTGCACCCCATGGTGAAGCACTTGGGCGTATAAACCCTTTATCCAGATTATCCTGTAGTTGTTTCTTCAGCTCATCAAGCTCAACAAAAGCCATTCTATATGGTGTCTTGGATATTGGTAATGCCCTAGGTATAAGTTCAATTGAGAACTCAACATCTCTTCTAGGAGGAAGACCAGGCAGTTTCTCGGGAAACACTTCCGCGAATTCCCTCACAATAGGCATTTAATCAAGGATAGTTTCTTCTTTGGACTCAATCATCTGAGCCAGATACGCATGCTCATAGGGCAGTAATATCCATGCTTGAGATGATGGAGCTAAAGGAGATTCATCTTCCTCCCGACACTTGTAAAGAATCGGGGGTCGATTCTCCATATGGAGTGTGATTTCCCTCTCCCGACAATTTATGTTGTCTCTATATAATGAAAGCCAATCCATTCCAAGAATTTCATCAAATTCCACCAAAGGGATTATTAAGAGGTTCGTTGGGAAATTCAATCCACAGATTGTAACATGGGAGGACTTATACTCATGGGATGCAATGATTGCTCCATTTTCCGTACTCACCGACATCTTTACTTCCATGATTTTTGGTGGTGCTGGGATTGTTCTACTAAACCTTCGAGATATAAAAGAATGTGTAGAACCTGAATCAAAAAGTATGTTCTCTATTATTGAATGAATAACTAGCGTACCTGTCACCACTTCATTGATGGGGTTCACTTCGGTAGAAGTGATGGAAAAAGCTCTTCCTCGCTGTCTTGGAGGTTGTTGGTTGCCTCTGATAACCCTTGGATTAGGGCACTGATTTGGAAAATGACCCAGTTCTTTGAATTTATAACATTGAACAATGTGTTGAGGTTCGAACGGAGCGTTTCTCTCCTTTGTCACATCTGCGGGTCCTTCTTTCCGACAGTTAACAGCTAGGTGCCCTTCTCTACCACACCTGAAGCATTTTCTCATCCCCTTAAGGAAATTTCCAGTGTGCTTCTTTCTGCACTTTTGGCAAGTGGGGTGTTGGAACTTCTTAGAGCCATTGGATTTATCCATCGGACCACCAGCATTGAAGTCCACCTTACGCTTCTTGTCCCCATGATACCCCTCTGATTCCCTGATCTCCATTTCGACCTTGAGGGCACATCCAACAATTTCCTCGTAGCTATCGAAGTCACGGATTGCTAATTCTTTCCGCAAGCTAGGATTCAGGCCAAAAAAGAAGCGGTCAACCTTGCATTCAGGGGTAACGACAAAGCCGGAAGCGTATCATGCAAGACTTGTGAAGTTTTCCTCGTATGCTCCAACGGATTCTTCATCTTTTTGCTTGAGGGAAAGGAAGTCCCTTTCTGTCTTAAACCGGAGGGTGCGCGGAAAATATTTATCGAAAAACATCTTCTGGAATTCCTTCCATTCCAAAGCCTCGATCTCCTCCTCAGGCTTCATATTTTTGATCAACGTCCACCATTGATCAGCTTCACCCTCTATACAATAAGCCTCCAGGAGAACCTTCTCTTGTTCAGAACATTGGTGGATGTAGAATATCTTTTCAATGGAGTTGATCCATTGTTCAGCGATCGTGGGATCATATGATCCACTAAAAGTAGGAGGCCTTTGTCTCATGATTCTCTCGATAGCGACTTGTTCTTTCATGGGGGGGGGGGGGGGTTGAACATTCCTATTGACCTGTGTTTCTATTCCAAACTTGAGTTATGTGAGAGATAAGCGTGATAAAGTTCGGGATTCCCGGTCCCATTGGATTTGGAATCTCATTAGTATTGTCATCACATTGATCTTCACAACGGTTGTTAGCCCAAGTCCTCCTATTACCGGCCATTGGCTGGAATAAAAGGAAAGTTAGGGGTAACACATAAAGGGTAATCCAAAGACAAAAGTTGATAACTCATTAATAAACTTTTATTTCCTTAACTCATGAGTCTATAGGCTTCAATATAAGATTTTCATGATATACTTTCTAACATATATTCTTAGGGGAATTTTCCCTTAATAAGGGTTCATACTATGATTATGAATTTATCAAAACATATCCCCCGGGAGTGTCATAACCAAGAGTAAATCAAGGCCCATTTTCGTGCACGAGTTCCCGTTCGAGTCTAGCTCAAAACAGTGTTTTCGGGTTTTACCCCTAGGATACATCTGTGCTAGAGCCGCCTCTACCTGCTCGTATCCAGACAGGGATGTATTTGTTTGATAAACCGCTTACTTAGTATTTACCAAAACTTAGGGATGTTTTTATTATACTTAGTCTTGTATCTAAGGCTTTACTATGGTTTCCTAATCCCAAAAATAACTAAACCTATCCTCTAATACCAACTATGGAGACTCTTCTTTTTATTACAACTTAAACATTCTTTATTATATAAAACTTCACTTGATACAACAAAAGAAGATTGAGAGGTTTAGTGTATTTGGGGCTTAGGATCATTACATAAAAACTTAAAACATGAAATACAATATCTTTATAGAAATCATCCTTTACATGGCCACTAAATTCCCTCGTACTGAGCATTGCATGGGATAACCTGAGGACATGCATAAGAAAAGGGTGAGCTATAAAGCCCAGTAAGGGAGTACACATGGAATAAAATGAGGAGTACAATACATGTTAGGAAATAGGCATGTCAATAGAGAATAAGAGAAACATGAACATAAACACATGATAAAGCATGACGATCATAACATGGAAATGTGGCAACAACACTTAACATTGAATTAGCATGAGCCAATGCTCATTGCACATAGAGCATGAGTAAACCCTCATTGCACATGAAGCATGACTAAACCCTCATTGTACTTGAATTATCATGAGTCAACACTCATTGTACATGACGTATCATGATACTATACTTTACCAAAAGCATTGGAGCACTATAAGGGTTCACCCTTCTTAAACATTTCATTTCATGCATAAGTGTGCCACATGGATCATAAAACATGGATTCATAAAACATAATCATTTATTCCACGATAAAGGAATGTGGAATTAATACATGAAACACTATAATAAATAAGTAAATGTGCATAAAGGTGAATACCCTTGATGGAGAAATGGGCATGGTATTCACTACACAAAGACATTGGCATAGAAAATCTGTGCAATTTCGGCAGCGTAACGGCGTGACATCAGAATTAATAAAAATTGGTTGATGAGAGAGAAAGGAGTTCATCATAATATTTAAATGTAATGTACAGTAAGGAGGTCATATAGATACATTTCCCAAAAATTGAAATGTAATTTAGATTCATGATACAAAAGTATTGCTTGATTGTAAAAGAGGAGAGAGAAGTTCCTTTCGGAATTTCGGCATAGTAACGAGTGTATATGGGAGGAATTTAATGAGAGACAAAGGGGTATCACATCATTAAAACAATAAGAGGGAAGTATGGGGGAGGTGACAAACCATACCCAAACATTCATAATTGAAATTAAAAGAGAAATAAAACTTAAAGAAAAATTGACAAAAATGAGAAAGGAAGAAAAAACCATCACTTGGAAGTGTGCTTCCAAAGGCTAGAGGGAGGATTGTGAGAGGCCTCTTGGGAGCTGGGGGCCCCTTGGGAGGATTATAGAGATAGTAGGGAAGAGGTTGGACGAACTCCAAAGTATTTTAGTGAGGAGGAAGTGGGAGCTTGGGTGGGTTTATAAAGGAAAGGTGGGAAAATTCTTTATTATTTAGGTTTGGGACCCCTTATATTAAACTAATCCAAACCACAAACCATCCCATGGTTTTTGCCCATGGTTTCGGGAAAAGGAAAGAGGAAAAAATATTTTACAAGGAAAAGGTCTGAACTTATTAAAATATTAGGGTTTCTTATGTGGAGGTGAGTCACACTCCCATGGAAATTAATTTAAAAAGGCAAAGTGTTGAATATGTCGCGAGGGGTTCATTAATGCATTGAAAATTAAGTCAAACAAACCCAAAATCACTTTATTTTAATGTTAAAACATATATTGGCCGAACATAAGGATTATAGTATTTTATTACATCACTATTGGGTCATTATGATGTCATAAAACACATTATATATTTAAACGGTATTTAATTTTTACCCAAAAATTCGACTGTCTCAGAAAATTATGAAAAATTCACCGTTGGATAATTTCGGAATCCTGATTCTATAAATGACATTTATTTTATCTAAATTTTTTTCTAAATATGTGAATTTTCACTTTTAAAATAAAAACCAACATTTATCGAAAATTCATGGGTTTTGACAGAAATGGCTTTCAAACCTTAAAAAAAATTATTTTCATTCTCAAAATTATAAGAACATTTATATTTAATAAAAATTAATTTGATAATAATATTATTATTTTATTAAAATATTATTTAATTCAAAAATACCTTAATTTAAAAAAATGGATTTCTTAATTAAATAATAACTAAAAACACCATTTGTACTTTAAAAACTATTTACAATGTATCAAAAATGACTAGAAATTATATTCATTTTTATATACCAAAAAAATAATGTACATAAACATAGTACAAATTATTTGTTACATAACCCCTTAAAACAGCCACAAATGTCTTATGGGTAAGGTGTGCAATGTTGACAGACTCTTGGGGTGGCTCGGATAACATCGCTTGAGTGGTTATCTCTCTCAACTTCCACTTTTCCCATAGATGGTTTCGTTTGAACTTGACATGGTGAAGCTCATCTTGGGCTTGGTCAAGGTAGAAGCCTAAGGATGCCACCTCTTTTCCGAGCTCCGACAAATGGGCTTCGTATAGGTCAATTCTACTGGATGAGGCCATCTCTTCCTATTTCTGAGTAAAATTGGGTCCGTTAAAGCCTTATATTTATACTAATCAGTTGATCACTGTTCAACGACTATATTAACAACGATCACAATTCATAACATAAAACCAAAGAAGTTGACATATTAAAAATCATTTTTCAAAAAGAGAAATTTAACTGGATCAAGAGGGATTTTCCATTAAAGAAACTTTGGGTCGTTACAATCTTTCTGTTCTCGTATAGATTTCATCATTTCATCACATTCTGATTTTCTCTATACCGTACCTTCCTTCCCAAATTCATGCCCTTGTATATATGTTTTTCCTTTTCCTCCCAACATTCATTTTAAAAAAACTGTTCATTTAATTTTCTATGATGACATTTTATGCCTATTTTCAACTATTTTCGACATTATATTCCTACCATACCATATCCAATGAAAACCTGAAAACAACTGCTTGATACATGTTCATGTTTATTAGGGAAAGGTAAATGAAATCTTTTTCAAACACTAATATATTCACATTTGGTTGGTGAAAAAGATAACCTTATTGAAAAATATCATCTTGAGAGGACTGATTTAGGACTACCCACATTTTAAATTTCTAATTTTGAACATGAGAGTGAATTATTTTTGGAACACCGTTTTAATAACATTTTTTAGTGGAATTAATTATGGATGAGTGAACTAATATAGACCTTCTGATTAGAGAAAACATATTCATATTCAATGGTGAGTAAAAATTATTCATTTTTGTTTTTTTGTTTATTGTACGAAAGGACATAAACTAGATTAAATGTGGGGGAGTTTAATTTATTCCTTTATTCATTAATTTTTTTCTAATTACTTTATAAATTTTCAAGTAAAATTTTAAAATTTGTGTGAAATATCCATTTTTTAATACTAAATATTATTTCTAAGAAAAATTTGAGTTAAAACATATTCGAGGGAATTTACCATTTTAATTAAAACCACCACCCTAATAATCAAAATTTTGTGATAAATATATTATTGGTTTGTTAATTCAATTTCTTACATATCATTCAACTATCATTGGAACCAATTTGGTCATACAAAGTGTCATATGGACTACATAAGAAGGCCCACAAAATTTTTTAGGAAAACATGACCATCCATAATGATTGAATTTATGTGAGGAATAAATAGTACCATTTTCAGTGATTATCCACCATAATTATAGGGACTATACCTTTCCACTTTTATAAAAATTTCAAGGCCCAACTCAACCAATAAAGGGGCCAACTGTTCAAGGAAATTCTTGCCCATCGTTCTACCTAGGAATTAAAAAATCGGGCAAACCTTACTGACTTTTATCCAAATATAATTGATCAATTGACCAGTATTTTTGTGGTGTGAAATGAAATATTTTAGGGATAACCTTCTTAAAATAAATTGTTTATATTTGAGGGAATATTACTATTCAAAACCCCATTCACATTATGACCTCGGAAAAGTTGGGATAAAAATGGACATAAATTTTTTTTATTAAAATAACTATAACATTGGATAAAAATATCCAATGGATTATAACTTTGAACGGTGGAATAATGACATCTCATTGTATAACCTTTATGATCAATACAACTTCATATTCATCTATATCCCCCTATTATCTTTAGAAGGGATTAGAATTTCAGAGCATAATTTAAAGATTTGTAATCCATTGAGCCTTTACAAGGTCCCATGAAGACTTGCATTAATCCTATTTTAACAAGAGATACCACTCTCACACTTCTCGTTTAATGTTTGTTTTAACTAGTTTACATTTGTAACTGCGAAAGTTATTTTCAATTTCATTTGAGTTTTAATGAATACTTATAATTAAAATAACCTTTTAATAATCCATCCTATCATGTTAAATATTAATAGTATTAAAATAGTTCAAATCATTCTGAAACCACATCCCCCTATTTCATTCTCATTCAGTCTAAAGTTTGGTTTGAAGTCTCTTCACCGTTTGTGTGTTTTTTTGGTACACAATTATTTTCTTATCATGTTATATTCATTACATTTATAATTAATCACCATAAAAACATATTAAAAGATTACTAAACATCTAAATGGATGAGTAAATCTACCATTGGGGTGATTCATATTTTGGGGATGATAAGTGATTGTGATATTTTTATCATTGAATATTCATTAGGATAACATTTTATATGTTAAACTTAATATGTCATGGATTAATAACATATTTTATTGAGTTTGAGGATTACAAGAATTATTTAAAGATTAATAAAAGAAACATAAAAAATATTTTATTGATATTATATACCTAGTTTTGTTAATATTTGGATTGATTCCTCAACACTTGGGAATTCGATTCAAAATCATCCAGTGAATTGGGAGGTAATATAATTCCATATAAAAAATCTAAAGGATATCATAACATTAAACCCACAGTAATAAACTCACCCCAATATTTATTAAATTGATAAATCAAACACCATCCATCATTTATTTTTATTAAGCTCTGTAAACACCCCCCCCCCCATTAAAAATAATAAACAATAACAATCAACTATAAAAAAGTACCACCGCCAAGGATTCTAGCCCAACTATGTATATACACATTAGCAGATAACTAGACCTTCAAATATTCTGTAGGTGACAATTGAGCATCATTATAATCATTTCTAAACATCACTAAATTGAAACATGTCTCCCACACTTAAATAGATACATTCCCATAAACACATGATAAAATTTTCAAAATCATGGAATGAATAACCAAAAATAAGTAAGTTCCACCACACTAAAATTTCAATAATCTATTTAATAAAAATCCAAGTTTATGTTTGGTGGATTTAGTTTTTGGGATTGAAATGTGGCTATAAGAATGAGTTTTCATCGGCGTGAAGGGTATTTCAAAAGGAGGATTAATGTAAGCGTAATGAGAAGATATGTGGCTATTTTGATTCTCATGTGGTTCCTAAAATACCTCTATCATATATATGTATGCTAAAGATGGAAATTTATGTTTAAGGTCCCCAAACTCAAGACTCATAATAAAGGGTTAAAACAAACACTATGAAAAGATATCTGATGGTTTCCTTGGCATGAAATATATTCTTATTTCTCTTGGTTTTGGAAAAATAATTTTCCCAATACAACATAGATAATTCAATATTTATTATTATTAAGATAACATTATTTATACAAATTTATGATGAAAATACAAAATCTGTTAGATGATAAAAATTAATTGGTCTACCCAAAACATTGGAAAAAATATGAAAATTTAATGGTGATTAATTATAATCACTTATACATATCATTTCAGTTCTCATACATACTTTTTAATTTTAGCATCAAGGTTGGTTTAGGTTTAAGTCACTCACAAAGAGAGAAATATTTTGTGTGTAATATCAAAAAAATTTATTAATTAAAATTCCAATTGATCTAATTAAATGTCTTATTATGTAAAATAGTTATATAAAACATATGAACTTCCTTAGTTTTATGTTTTTTGTCTCTAAAATACCATTGATAATTTTTACCTTTGCTCATATAGGCATTGAATAATGACAACATGGTTAGTATAAATATAAGGCTTTAACAAATCCTATTTACTCAGAAAAATGAAGTGATGACCTCATCTAGTAGAATTTCTTTATATGAAGCCCATTTTTCAAAGCCTGGGTAGCAGGTATCATCACAGGGATTCATTCTAGACCATGCCCAATCTAAGAATCACCATGCTAAGCTTGAACAGAACCAACTATGGAATAATTTGATGATAATAGAGATTAACACCTGAGCGAAGTTATCTGAGCCTCCCCAAGAGTTTTCACCATCTCACACCATATCCTTAGGTATTATGATGGTTTTATAAGTGTTTATGTAACCAAACCTTAGCACTATTGTTATGTGCATTAGTTATGTATAGAATAAATTATATTCATTCAATTTATTATTGTTACATTGAAAATGGTTTTTAAAGCAGAAATAGTATTTATTTAATATTAAATTAAGAAAAATATTTTGATAAACTAAAGGATTTTTTAGTTAAATAATATTTTAATAAAATTATATTACTATATTAATTTTTATTATTTCTAAATAATAGTATAATTTTTTATGAATACAATTGTAATTTTTATTAAGGTTTAAAAGCTATTTTAATCACAACAAATGAATTTTCGATTATTTTAATTTATATTTAACAAGTAAAAAAACATATTTTGAAAAATATTTAGATAATATTAATATCATTTTTGAAATCAGGATATCCAAACTATCCAACGGTGAAATTTTCATATTTTTTTGAGTCAATCAAATTTTTGGGTAAAATTTAAATACCATTAAAATATATAATGTGTTCTATGAAATCATAATGACCCAATAGTGATTTAATAGAATACCGTAAATGGAATTTTTGACCAATATATGATTTACCATTAAAATAATTTTATTTTATGTTTGTTTTATTTATTTTACAAAGCATTAGAGGACCCTCTATGTCTTATAAAACATTTTAACATTTTAAAATGATTTCCCTTAGAATTTGACTAACCTACACATAAGAAATCCTAATATTTTAATAATATCAGAAATTAGACATAATAAATAATTTTATTCACTCCATATTCTAATAAACCAATGGAAAAAACCATGGGAGGTTTTGTGGGTATGATTAGTTTAATGTGTAGTGTCCAAATCCAAAATAATAAATAATTTCAACCCTTTCCCTTAAAAACCCCAACCAACCACCCACTTATCTTCACTCAAAACCTTTGGATATTGACCAATCCCTTTAATTATCTCTCTATAATCCTCCCAAGTACCCCCAAGCTCCCTTGAATCCTCTCTTAATCCTCTCACAAGCCATTGGGATCACACTTCCATGTAAGGGATCTCTTCCATTCTCATTTTTGTCCAAATTTCTTTATATTTGTATACACTTTTTTCAATTAAAAATGTAGGGATGTGATTTAAATCCTCCCCATACTTACCTCTTTATGTTTTAATGATGATATAACACTTTATCTATCATTAATTCCTCTCATTCACACCTGTTACCATACCGAAATTCTGTAATGAATTTCTCTTTTTTTATTTTAATTCAAGAAATTATTTTATATTATGAATCTAAAGTTCATTATGTGCATTGGGAATTGTATCTATATGACCCATAATTTTATATTTCATGTAAATCTGATGATATTCCTCTTTCTTTATCATCAACAATTTTTTATGAATTCTTATGTCACGCAGGTATGCTTCCCAAATTGCACCACGATTTTCCAAGCCAAAATCATTATATAGTGAATACCATGACTATGTATCAATCAAGTGTATTTACCTTTATCACATTTAATTTTTTATTCAATAATTTAATAATTAATTCCACATTAATTTATCATGTAATAAATGATAATGTTTAATGAATCCGGGTTTAAGATCTTTGTGGCACACATAAGCATGAAATGAAATGATTAAGAAGGGTGATCCCTGATAGCTCTCCAATGCATTGGGTAAAAAATAGTATCATGATATGCCATGTGTAATGGGATTTTAATCCTGCTAATTCAAGTAAAATTTGAGTTTACTCAAGATCCATGTGCAGCGATCCTTGGCTCAAGCTAAAATTATCTTAAATGTTATTGCCACATTTCTATGTTATGATAGGCATGCTATATTATGGATTTATGACCATTTTTCTACAGCACTCCATTGACATGTGTATTTCCTCACATGTACTATATTATTCATGTAATGGCTTTCTTAATCCCTTAATGGGATTTATAGGTCACCCTTTTCACATGTATATCCTCAGGTTATCCCTAGCAATGCTAATTACGAGGGAATAATGTGGTCCCGTAAAGGAAGTTTTCAATAAAGATGTTTTATTATTATTTTTTGATTTGTTATGCAACGTTCCGGATTTCCAAATACACAAGACCTCTCGATCATCAGAGTCATCTTATGTGCATGTTTATGTAACAAATCATATTCAAAGATGTAATAAAGTGAAGGGTTGTTATAGTTGTTATCTAATGATAGGTTTTGTTATTTTTTCGATTAGGATTAAAAAACCCTGGTGAAAGCATTAGGGATAAGAAAACATATAATAATAAAATCCCTAAATTTTGGTGAATATAAATTATGTGGTTTATAAATAAAATACAACCATGTTTGGATATTAACAAGTAGATTCGGTCTAGCATAGATGTATCTAGGGGTTAAACCCAAAAACACTACTTTGAGCTAAACTAGAACAGGAACGGGGGCCCAAAAACTGGCCTTGATGCACTATTGGTTATGACACACTCAGGGGATATGAATTGGTAAATTCATAAACATAGTATGATCCATTATGAATTAAATAAATAGATCCCCTAAGAATATATGTTGGGTAGTAGATCATGAATAGCATAGATTTAAGCCTATAAATTTATATGTTAAGGAAATAAATTTAATATTTACATTATCACTTTTTTTCATTGGATTCCCCTTTACTTGATAACATTAACATTCCTCTTATTCCAAAAAATGGATAGTAATAGGAGGACTCAAACTAACAACCAATACAAAGATCAATGTGATGACTGTTCCAATGAGATTCTCCATCTAATTGGAGTAGGAATCACAAACATTGTCACAATACTCTCTCAGTTAACTCATGTTTTGAATATAAACATGGGTCAAGAAGAACGTCCGACCCACTCCCCCCTATGAAAGAACAATATTCGATCCAGAGCTCCAGGATACATATGCATACTATTTTAATGGATCATATAATCCCTCAATCGTCGAACATTGGATCAAATCCATTGAAATGTCCTACTCCATCCTTTAATTTTCTGAATAAGATAATTTTCTTCTAGATTCTTATCTTATAGAGGGTGAAGCTGATCAATGGCGTACATTGATAGAAAAATATAAAGCCTAAGGAAGATATTGTGGCATTAGAATAGACAGATTTCCAAAAAAAATTATGATAAATATTTTCTGCACACCCTCCGACTTAAGATGGAAAGGTACTTCCTTTCCCTCAAGAATAAATATGATGAATCCTTCAGTGCATATGAGGAAAACATCATAAGGCATTCATGATATTCCTTCGTCTATGTTGTTACCCATGAATACAAGGTTGAACGCTACATTGGTGGGATAAAACCTAGTCTACAGAAAGCCCTAGTGATTTTTGACTTTGATAGCTATGAAGAAAATTTACGATGTGCCCTAAAAGTTGAAATGGAGATTCGTGAATCTCAGGGGTATCATGGGAATACTAATCGTAAGGTGGAATTTTATTCTGGTGGTCCTATGAATAAATCCAATGTTGCTATGAAATTCTAGCAGCCAGCTTTCCAATGGTGCAGAAAGAAGAACCTCAGAAATATCCTAAAGTGGGCAAGGAAATGATTTAGGTGTGGAAGAGAAGAGCACCTGAATATTAACTGCCGAAAAGAAAAACCCTCTGCTGTGATAGAGGAGGGGAATGCTCTGTTTTACCCTCAATGCATTGTTAATTGCATCAGGTGTAAAGAAAAAAGGCACATTGAAAACCATTTCCCTAAGCTATGTGTTTTTGAAGGCAACATACAACCTCCAAGGAAGCAAGGGAGAGATTTTTTCATCACTACCACTAAAGTGAACACTGACAATGAAGTGGTGATAGGTACACTTGTTATTAATTCAGAAATAGTCAATGTATTTTTTGATTCTGATTCTATACATTCATTTATATCCCTAATGATTAGTAGAAAAATCCCAACACCACCACCAATCATAGAAGTTGAGATGTCGATGAGAATGAAAAATGGGTAAATCATTTCATCCTAGGAATATAACTCCTCCCCTATCACAATTTGTGGATTGAACTTTTCTTAAAACCACGTCATAATCCCTATAGTGTAATATTATGAAATTCATGGCATGAAATGGATTTAAATATATAGATACCACATAAATTCTCATGGGAGGGAAATCACTCTCCATATGGCGAATCGACCCCCGATTTTTTACATGTTCAAGGAGATGAATGAATCATTTTTAGCACCATCATCTCAATAGTGGATATTAATTCCTTATGAGGATGTGTATCTTCCTTAGATTATTGAGTATAAGGAAGAAACCACCCTTGAAGACATGACTATTGTGTGGGAATTCGCTGAACTATTTCCTGAGGAATTTCTGGGTCTTCCTCCTAGAAGAGATGTCGAATTCATGTATGATCTTACACTTGGGGAGTTTCCAATATCTAATACTCTATATAGAATGACTATTACATTGCTTAAGGAGCTAAAGAAACAACTATAGTAGAATCTAGATAAATGGTTTATAAACCAAAGTGATTCACCATATCGTTCACCTGTCCCCTTTTCCAAGAAGAAGGATGGGTCAATGCACCTTTTCATTGATTATTCTGATCTCAACAAAATCACAATAAAGAACAAGTATCCTATTCCAAGAAATAATGACTTGTTAGATTAGCTACGTGGAGAAAAATAATTATCCAAGGTGGTTCTACAGTCAGGACATTACCATGTAAGGGTGAAGAAGGATGATATCCCCAAGACGACTTTTCATACCAGATACAGACACTATGAATTCATAGTAATTAATTTCAGACACACTAATGCATTAGAAATAGTCATGGATGTGATGAATAGATCATTTAGAGATTACCTCAACAAATTTGAGGTTTTCTATATAATATATATTCTAATATACTCCAAAACCAAGATGGATCATAAGGATCATCTAAGAACTATTCTAGAGACTTTGAAAAATGAGATGCTATAAGAAACTACAGTAAGTGTGTGTTCTGGTTGAAGGAAGTCTCATTCATGGGTCATATCATCACAATCAATGGGATATCTATGGATCCCTCAAGGATAGTTGTAATTTCAAGATGGCTGAGTTTAACATAGGTGATAGATATTATAAGAACGTGGATCTTCTTTTCAGGCATGTTTTCCTTTTTCTAGTGTTTTTTAGGAAAATAGGAGTTTATAGATATTTTTTAATTACACACCATGTACTCGGTTACTACGAGTAGCCATGTGCTGTCCATGTACCGGATATTCACACGACCAGGTGTGGTGACTTGGAGGTCGCCTAAAGAGGGGCTTTGTAAGGGAAAGTACACACCGTGTACATTATTTTTTTCAATAAATTTACCAGGATTGTGTCTAATATATAGAAACACCTTCTTCTCGACCTAGTTCATCCGATAGCATCCGTACAACTGTGATTCATCCCCTAGTGCCCGACCAGGCATCCATTATCTGAATCGACTGATGTTGATTGTGTTGGGATTGCCTCAATAAGCTCTTCCTCTGTCTAGATCATTGTTTCTTGATTATTCCTCTTTCCAAAGTTATCATCCATTGGACATTTTAGATGTTTTTATAGATCTACAGTATTATTGGTTGATTCAAGGAATGAGGTTCACATATAATGATCCTAAAACACCGAGGTAGGTGGTTTGTGCCTTTTCGTAGCTACTCTTTGAGTTATATGTGCAAAATTTCCCAATACCCTTGAACATGGTATTGCGTGTTTATGATTTTATCACTATTAATTGACTTATTTTCTTGTATGCTGGAATAGAGGTTAATTGAATGTGAATAGGGTTAATTTATATGCTTTGTAAATGTTTTCTCATGCATGTTTTGTTTATGACCATTTTATCTTTCTTAGAGAGGCAGGCTGCCTTATTTTTACCATGCCTAGTATTGAAGGATGGAGTGTTTTTATCTGACATGTTGTTATACTGTAGACTATTAGCCAAGTAGTTCTTGAATTTTTCATAGGCCGATATGCATTTCTGTGCATGTTTTACTTACATAGGGTTATGGGAACCTAGTATAGTAGACCATAGGGGGAATGGATGTGGAGGGCTTCTCGAGAGTGTTTGTTTAACTATTGCGATGTGAGACCATATGGGGAATTGAAATAAGTGCTTCTTCACAGTGTCTATAGTTCCTCAATGTGGGCCACAAGGGGAATGAGATCTTAGTGCTTCCCCAGATAACCTTTTATTTAATGATACGATACTATAAGGGGAATTGACAGCGAGTGCTTCCTTAGAGAGTCTATTCTTAAGCTGAACTAGAGGGGTTATACTGTGAGTACTTATCAGAGGGTTGATTTTGATGTTTTGGTTGAACCGGATGGGTTAGGATGATAGTACATCCCAGAAGGTTACATTCTTTGATTAGATTCTTACTAGATATATAAAATTGAGTACAATTGAACTGTAGGAATGTTTGCGTGTGGGTACTTCCTTGTTCGATAATTCTTTTTACTTATTTCCTACCACATATATTCACTGACTATTAGGCACATATATTTTTTTGTTTTCCTACTGGGATTAGTCTCACACCCTCTTTGGGTCATGCTTTTTGTGCCCAAACAGATTATATTGCGGCAGGTATAGATAAGGGAAATCACCCTACTACTTTAGGTACTTGACTGCTGTGGAGTTGGAGAGAATGAGACCAAGACGAGGCTTGTGATGAAGATGGTTTTTATCTACATTCTTTTTTACATTGGTTTAGTACTATGTTTCATGATTGTGACGTGTTTGGATGATTTACTAGACACGTGTATCATGCATCATTTATATATTTGCTTCTGTTGTTTCTTACTTTTTTTCTTCCATCGTTTACTATTATATGGTATTATTACTGCTTCTTCTATTATCTATTTGTTTTACTTCTGCTATGTTACTCTTCCAATGGGTGCATAGTTTCCCCACTATAACACCCATGTCCCTCACCACTAATCAGAAGCCTCTGGCATTCAGGGAAATTCTCTTGAAACCATGTGACCAACTGGGTACGGGGCGTATTTGGGTGGATTATGGAACAGGGGCGTTACAAAGTTGTATCAGAGGAGATTATTTTCTACTTGACTTAGTGTTTAGAGCCTATATCCCAGTATAGGAAGGAATAGGTACTTTTTAATAAGGTGTGCCCAAGATTAGGTAACTCGTGTATAGGTAAAAGCCAATCTACCCCGTTTATTGCAATTTTTCTTGTTTTTCAATTTTATAGTAGATTTGATTTCACTATAGGGTGATTCACATGTTTTTTTCTATTATCATTGATTTTATTAAGTTCCAATTTTTTTCATCCTAATGAGATGAGGGTATGACATCTCATTCATCATATAGTAACTTACTAGAAATCATGTCATGCATTCTTGTCATGTCATTTAGGGTGCATTATAGATTGCATGTTATTGTGATATAAGTTGTTTATGATATGCATGATGTTGTGGTAGATACCTTGATATAATAACTACTTTTTGATAAGGGTAATTCTTTGTGTGGGGGTTATTTCTATGAATTCCAAACATTGGTTCTTGTGGTGTTATGGGCCCTCATGAACTAGAATTTGGTAGATCATTGACTTTTTTTCCTTGTATATAACATGTATAAGATGACAATATTTGAGTCGCAGGGAGTATGGGCCCTCACAAATCAGAATTTGGGACTTTAATGTTTCTTTCATTTCTTTTCTGGGTTCTGGAGTAGTTTCTGAGGCTTATAGTCTAGAAAAAACCAGAATACACAGCATGTAATGATGAATACACACCATGTGTCCTTCTATTCGAGAAGAAACAATTTTTCTTAAGTACATGTCGTGTACTGTATTTATATTCAATGTAGTCTCTAATCGTGTCTCAGACTGTGTGGGCGGGGACACAGGGATTGGAATCTTTGGTAAAAAAAGTTGTGTAATGGATGTACACTCCGTTTTGTAGAACCATGTAACCATCCATGTAACTAATACCATAGGTCAGTTGAGTCTTTTCTAATACATACTGGGCCCATCTGGAAGACACTCTGTAGTGTGACCCGAGTACCAGGCATTATAACGAACAACATGGGTTGGAAAAATCATCCTATTACATGTAATGTCTAGGAAAAAATTCCATGTAGTTTCAGTCGTGTGTCCACCCATGTAACTAACTACACTGGAAATTGAAACCTAAGCAGTACACGCCATGTCCATTTGGAAAACTCCATGTGGTGTGAGTCGTGTATTCAGCCGTGTCACTAACAACATGGGTCGGTGAATCTCATCTAGTACACCCTGTGTCTAGAACGAAAACGCCGTGTAGTCTTGTTGTAGGAGAACCGTGTGGCTTGGACGTGTTGAAGAACTCAGATAGGGGAAGAGAATTAAAGTACACACCATGTGTTTGGACACCACGCTTTGTGTTTTGGGTGTTATACTACTAGTTGTGGTAGGAGTACATGCCCATGTGAAAGGGTTTAGGGTACACTCCATGTAGGAATTATACAGGATGTGTATCCATGTTTTGGAAAACATGAATGAATTATTTATCATATTCCCTTATTCTACTTCTAGTTATAGTACTTGATAATCTTGATCTAAGGTGCGTGCTTGACCTTACAGAGTATATTCATTGAGACATCCTCTGGTTGTACGCGAGTTGCAAGGTACTTACTAGAAATTGGACATGGTTGATCAGGGACTACCAACAGATCCTCCAGTGGTGTGGGTTTTGGCACCAGCCGTCATTCCGAACATTGGTGCGGATGCACAGTTCTGATAGGGCTTCATGAGGTTCATGTAGACCTTCAGAGGAGTACCATATCTTTCCACTTCTATGGTAGAGTTTACGAAGGTTTTCCAGCAGCAAAATCCTCCCACCATCATAGGGGAAGGAGGAACTTAGACTGTATAGTCATTGTTAGAAGCCTTGTTATCTAACATTGATCATCTGGAGATGCCTCTAGAGAGGAGGGTGATTCTCATTATGTAAAATCTACAATATTCTACCAAGAGATGGTGGGATTTGATCCCACATGTGGGACACTAGCAAGTCATGGCTTGGGATAAGTTCCAGCATGCCTTCTACGGCTACTTCTATCTAGAGATTTTGAGGGCCGATTGAGCTCAATAGTTCAAGAGTCAGGAGCAGGTTACTATTTCTATTATGGAGTATTTTTCTCACTTCACAGAGTTGTATTGATTCATGCCTATTCCAAGAGGTGATGAGTTATTCCTAGAAAGGATGTTCATGGACGGTCTCAGGCACTATATATGGTCATAGGTGAGCATCTTCAGGATGACTTCCACCACTTCTATAGTCAACTAGGTGTTGATCATAGAGCGCAATCTGGTGTATTTTGGAGTTGTGATCCAGGGCAGCTTCACATTTGGAGTTAGTTTCCTTCCTAATGACAACAAGAAGCACCGTAGGGGGTCCTGACATAGTGATCCAAGGAGGTGAGAGGATTCTTCTGGTAGCCAGGTGGTGTGCTACCTATGTTGGAAGAGTGGGCATACGAGGCCACATTGCGCGAGAGACCCAGCGGTGTACCAATCTTATGGAAATATGGGGCTTCTTTTGTGCTTCTATCAGATCTTCTCATCGGAAGCTGGTGTCATGGGTTCTTCTATGACTCCATGTTCAGGAGCTGCACCACCAGTTTCACATCAGTTAGGTAATTAGAGTTATTTTGGCCATTCAGGCCAAGGTGGAGGTCATGTACATGTTAGGTAGACACCAGGCTTTCAACGAAAATAGGGTGTATCATCTCAGAGTGGTCAGGTAGGGTCACAGGGCCATGGTGTAGGTCAGACTTTTGTGGTAGAGTAGAACTAGTAGGAGTGGGATCTCAAACCCTCTACAGTTCAATGAACCAATCCTGATTCCTCAGTTTTATCTTCTTCTCTTTTCGATAGAGGGGCTTCTCATAGCTTTATATCTGTTGCTGTTGTGGAGAGACTTAGGCTCTATATCTTTTCTTATACTGATATCTTGACTCTAGACACTCTGTTGCGGACTAGAATGAATAGTGTAAGTTAGTACAAGGAGTTCCCTCTTTAGAATTGTGGGTGTCACTTCTTATGGGACCTCTATGTATTAGAGATTACAAGTTATGAAGTCTTTCTTGGAATGAAATTCTTAGTTCCCTTCCAGTATGTTGTCAATTTCTATCATCGTAGGGTGAGTTTCACATCACCAGAAGGTGAATCACTTCTTCATAAGGGAGAATGGGATGTCCAAAATAGCAAAGAGGGACCTAAGCATCATGGGCTGGGAGGATTTATAACCCAGATTGCTAGTGTATATCTAGATGACCAGAAGACTTCACAGATGGACTTTCCTCCAATGGTGGATTGTTTCAGGGATGTCTTTCCAGAGGACATTTTAGGTTTTCCTCTAGAGCACGAGGTGGAATTTTCTATTGAGCTTGTTCTAGGAGTGGCACCGATTACCATTCCTCGTTATAGGATGAAAATACTAGAGTTACAGGTGATCAAGAGTTAGTTGAAGGAGTGAGAGACTAAGGGTTTCATCTGACCCAGTACTTCTCCTTAGGGCTCACCTGTCCTGTTTGCAAAAAAGGCGGACAATACCCTTAGACTTTTTGTGGATTATTGGTTGTTGAACTAGTTGATGGTCAAGAACCGATATCCCATTCCGTGGATTGATAATCTATTTGATCAAATTTGAGGATCTCGGGTGTTCTCAATGATTGACTTGAGATCCGGTTACCATAAGTTTCACGTAGGGAAATCAGATATACCTCTTATAGACATTCAGAGTAGGTATGATCTATATGAGTATGTGGTTATGCTGGTTGGTCTCACGAATGCAGCTGAATTCATCATGGCACTGATGAACCGAGTGTTCCATCCATATGTGGATTCTTTTGTGGTAGTCTTCATGGATGATATCTTGATGTACTCTCACACTCAACATGACCATGCCACACATCTTGAGATCATTTTGAGTACACTAAGAGAGAATCAGTTATATTTTAAACTCTCAAAATCCAACTTTTGGATGGACCAGATTCAATTTGTGGGTCATGTTATCTCAGAGGCAAGAGTATTAGTATATCAAGAGAAATGGAGAGAATTAGTTTACTGGGATCAGCTGAAAATTGTCATTTAGGTATGAAGTTTACAAGGGAAGGCTGGATACTAAAGACACATCATAAAAGACTTATCACACTTAGCATCACCACTGATGGGCCTGACTAAGAAGGGTGAAAAGTTCTTGTGGTTAGATTCTTGTGGGTCAGCCTTTTAGTAGCTGAAAGGGAGGTTGACTTCAGCACAGATATTAGTATTTCTAGTGTCGGGTAAGAGAAACATTGTGTACTGCGATTCATTAGGTATCAGTATGGGATTTGTGCTTATACAAGGGGAGAGATTCGTTTCATAAAGGTCTTCGCATTTGAGGTCACATGAGAGTAACTACGCGACACAAAAACTCAATATGGATGTAGTTGTCCATGATTTACGTTGTGGAGACATTATCTTATGGGAGATACTTTTTCTATTTTTATAGACCACAAAAGTCTCATGTACATATTAACTCATCGTGACCTAAATTTGAGACATAGAAGGTGGGTTGGGTACCTTCAGTCCTTTGACTTTGTGCTTGCCTAAATGCCTAGGAAATTTGATGCAATGGATGAGGTGATGAGGAGGAGGTCTCAGTTACAGACAGATTAGGGGGCCAATAGTGAGTGGTAGCTAATGTATCGATTCTCTGAGATGCATTTGGAGGATCAAGATAGGAAGGGGAAGACTTTTATTTCTTTTGTAGATATTACCTATACTCTACTTGATTGAGTGAGAATGAGGAATCTATCAGATTATAAATTCCTAGTCCTATGAGAAAGCGTGTCAAGACATGACCCTATTCCTGGATGGACTATATGTGAGGATGAGATCTTGGGTTTCCAAGGGAGTGTATGGGTGTCAGCAAACATACGCGAGGAGATGTTGTGGGACATTCATTCCTCTATTTGGGTAGTTCATCTTGGTATCACCAAGATGTTTCGTGATCTACACTATCAGTATTGGTGGCTAGGTATGAAGAGGAATGTTGCTGGTTTTGTCATGAGGTGTTCCACCTGTCTGCAGGTTAAATAATAACATTAGCAACAAGTAGGGATTTTGTAGTAGTTACCAATTCTTGAGTTGAAGTGGAATGATGTCGCGATGGATTTTATGACAGGTTTTCCAAGGTCACCTCGAGGGAATGATTCATTATGGGTTGTCATTGATAGACTCACGAAGGTTTCTCACTTCTTGCTAATCAAGGATACCTTCAGTTTTGATGAGATGTGATTGTTGTATATCAGAGATATTGTACATCTACCTGGGGTTCCAAACTCCATTGTGTCAGACAAGGATGCTCGTTTAACTTCTTAGGTCTAGCTATGGCTTTAGAATGCTTTGGGTACATAGGTATATTTTAGTACAAATTACCATCTCTAGATAGATGTCCAATCTGATTGTAAGATTCATGTACATGACGAAATGCTTCAATATTGCATCATGGATTTTAGAGGTTCTTGGGAAAAGCACATACCTCTTGTGGAGTTTTCTTACAATAATCATTTTCAAGAAACTATTCAGATGGCACCTTATGAGGCTTTGTATGGTAGGCCATGCCGATCACCCTTATATTGGATGGATGCAAGATAGATAGGTATCTTGGGACCTCGTCCTGTCTAGGAGACCACAGAGTAGATTGAGTTGATTTGGAAGAGGATGGCTACTGCATAGTCATGAAAGAAGTCTTATGCTGACCAACGGAGATGACCTCTGGAGTTCTAGGTTGGAGATCACGTTTTCCTGTGGGTCACACAGAGGTTGGAACACAGGACGATTAGGAGATAGGGTAATCTTTAACGAGCTAAATCGGGCCATTTGGGGTGTTGGAGAGTGTTAGGCAGGTTTCTTATCCATTGTAGTTACATTAGAGGTATTGGGCTATGCACGATGTCTTCCACATTTCTCACCTTTGATGTTACTTATCAGACTATCTCGTGCTTTTCAACCCGAGGAAATTGAGCTAGAGGTGGATGTATCTTTCAAGGAGCATCCTATTAGAATTTTTTATTAATGTTTGAAGGTTCTCTAAGGCTTGTTTGTTCCTCCAGTATGACTATTATGGAAGCATGGGTGAGTACAGGACAAGACTTGGGAGAGGGGGCTGATGTACAGTCGTAGTGGCCGGAGCTGTTTGGAGATTCTTCTTCTACGCCGCCTTACAAAGGAAATTCAGGGATGAATTTCCTTTAGGGGGGAAGTTTGTAAAAACCCAGATATTATATTTAGGTAATATTCCATTTTTATGGTGTTTTTGAGTAAAATAGGTGTTTCTATAAATTTTTGAAGTGCGCGCCACGTACTTTATAAGTACATGCCATGCACTTAGTTACTACAGGTAGCCGTGTGTTGGTCGTATAACGGTTGTGCACATGGCTGTGTGTGGTGACTTGGAGGCCACCAAAACCAGGGATTGGTAATGGAAAGTACACGTTGTGTACTTCAAAATTACTCACTGTATGCTTTCTTTTTTTTAACGTATCGGGGACACGTATGATGGACAGAAACAGATTCTTCTTTACCTAGTTCATCTGAGAGCATCCGTACCACTGTGATTCTTCCTCGAGCCCCCAACTGAGCATCTGTTATCTGAATAGACAGTTGTTGATTTTGTTGGGATCATCATAGTAATCTCTTACTTCTTCTATATCTTCATTTCTTGATGCTTCCTATTTCCAAAGTTATCCTCCATTTAACGTTTTAGATGTTTTTATAGATCTATGGTGTTCTTGGGAGATTCAAGGCTTTAGGTTCACATATAATGTTCCAACAACACCAATGTAGGTGGTTTGTACCTTTCTGTAGCTTGTCTTGTAGTTATATGTGAAACATTTCCCAATACCCTTGAACGGGGTATTTCGTGTTAACGATTTTAGCCCGGTTAATTGCCTATTATGCTTGTCTTCTTCAATAAAGGTTAATTGAATGTGAATATGGTTAATTTATATTATTTAGAAGTGTTTTCCCATGCATGTTTTCCTTATGACCGTTTGGTCCTGCTTAGCATGTTAAGAAACCTTGTTTATTCCCATGCTTAGTATCATAGGATGGAGTGTTTTTATCTGAGATGATGTTATGTTGTAGACTATTATCCAAGTAGCTGTTGATGTTTACTTACCCTGATATGCATTGTTGTGTGTGTTTCACTTACACAGGGTTGTGGGAACCTGGTGTAGTAGACAATATAGGGAATGGACATGGTGGGATTTCACTGAGTGTACATATTACTGTTATGATGCAAGACTATAGGGGGAATTGACGTAAGTGCTTCCTCAAAGTGTCTGTAGTTCCTCGATGCGAGCCACATGGGGAATGAAATGTAAGTGATTCCTCAGAGTACCTTTTAGTTACCAATACAAGAATATAGGGGGAATTGACAATGTGTTCTTCCTTAGAGAGTCTATTCTTAAGCTGAACATGAGGGGTTAGACTGTGAGTAATTCATAGAGGGTTTCTTGTATTGTTTTAGTTGAACTAGAGGGGTTGGGCTGAGAGTACTTCTAAGAGGGTTGTCTTCTTTGACCAGCTACTTACATGATATATGTAATTTAATGTAATTGAACTATAGGAATGTTCATTGAAGAGTACTTCCTTGTTTACTGCTACTTCTTACTTATTTCATGCCAAATATATTCACTGACTGTTAGGCATAGATATTTTAGTGCTTTCTTACTGGGATTTGTCTCACACCCTATTTGGGTCATGCTTTTGGGCCCAAACAAATTATATTGCTGCAGGAATAGATAAGGGAAAGATCCCTTCTACATTAGGTATGTGACTGTTGTGGAGATGGAGAGCATGGGACCAAGCTAAGGCTTGTGATGTAGAGGAGTTTTATCTGATTTATTTGTCACATTGGTTTAGTGCTGTGTTTCATCATTGTGATGTGTTTGGATTCTTTCCTAGAAACATGTATTATGCATCATTCCTATATGTTCTCCTCTAGTTTCTTACTTTCACTTATCCACTGTTTACTATTGTATGGTATTATTACTGTTTCTTCTATTGTATGTATTTTTTACTTTTGGTGTGTTACTCTTCCAATGAGGGAATAATTTCTCCACTATCACACCCAAGGCCATTGTTTCTTGTCGGCAGCCTCTGGCGTTTAGGAAAATGTGCATGAGGCAATGTGACCAACCGGGTATGGGGTGTCTTTGGGTGGATTCCGGAACAGGGACGTTACAGATATACATAGATTCCTGGGGTTAGTAGGATTTTATCACCTATTTGGGAGAAAATTTCATGATTCTCGGACACTCTTAACAATATAACTCGGATATAAGTCATGTTTTATTCGAGTGATGAATGTGAATATTGCAACAAGGAGTTGAAAAGGATGATTATCACTGCACATGTTCTCACATTACCCACCAGTGAAGAACTTTTTGTGGTATTTAGTGATTATTCAAAGAATGGAATGCATTGTGTGTTGATGCAAAATAAAGTAGTCATTTCCAATTTATTAAGGGAATTGAATGTTCATGATAAAAACTATCCAAAAAAATGATCTGGAGTTGGCTGCAGTAATCTGGACACTGAAAATATGGTAGCATTACCTCTTTGGGGAGAAGTGTGAAATATATACAGACCACAAAAGCCTCATGTATATATTGACATAGAAATAGTTGAATATGAACCAACGATGTCAGATAGATCTAATAAAATACTATGACTTATCCATCCATTACCACCCATGGGAAAGCGAACAAGGTGGCAGATGCTCTAAGTAGAAAGGACCCATCAATTATAACATTGATGAGAATTTAAAAGGATCCAATCTTATTTGATTTGATGGTAATAGAAATTGTTATCATAATGAAGGGACCATCATCAATCCTTTCACAAATTATTTCTCAACCATCTCATTTGAAAATTGTATAGGATTCTCAAATAGATGATTTGGGAAATTCATAAGAAATTGGGTACTATTAGAAAAGAAAAATACTTGGAGTTCAACGATAATGAAGACTGAATTTTGATATTTGGGACAAGACTATGTGTTCCATAAAATATAGATTTTAATAATGAACTTTTGGATGATGCACATAGTTTGAATTTCTCCATTCAGTCAGGAAACACAAATATGTATCAAGATATCTGAGAACATTATTGGTCGGACAACATGAAGAATGAGATCGCTGAGTATAATTCAATGTTCCTGGTGTTTCAACATGTGAAGGCTGAGAGGCATAAATATAAGGGGATGATTAAATGATTACCCATAGTAATATGGAAATGGTATAACATCACCATGGAATTTCACCCTGGAAATCCGAAGACATCCAAATGAAACAATGCTATCTAGATTATTGTGGATATTCTTATAAATACTGCACACTTCATTTAAATCCGAGAGGATTTCCCATTGGATAAATTGGCACAGATACACTTCAGATAAGTTTTAAGGATACAAGGAGTTAAAATATCTATTATATCTGATTGAGATCCAAGATTCATCTCTATGTTCTGGAAGAGTCTTCAATATGCTCTGAATACAGAGTTGAACTTTATTACGACTTATCATCCTCAAACTGATGTCCAATCTGAGCTAACTATCCAAACACTTGAGTAAAGGTTGAGAGTATTCTCAATATACTTCAAAGGAGAATTGGATCAACATATTATTCTAGTTTAGTTCTATTACAATAATAGTCTCCACTCAAGCATCCAAATGGATCCTTATGAATCCCTATATGGGAAGAGGTGCAGAACACCATCTTGTTGGAATGATGTTGGGGAGAAAAAACTACTAGGTCCATAAATATTCGATGAAATGGTGGAGGAGGTTAAGACCATTCCAAGTCACATTAAAGCTGCTCAGAGTCGACAAAAGAGCTATGATGAAAATCATCGACGAGACCTAGAGTTTGATGTTGGAGACATGGTATTCCTCCAAATATCACCAGGGAAGAGAGTTATGATATTTGGGATGAAGGGAAAGCATAGTCCAAGGTACATCAACCTTTTTGATATCTTTTATCACATTGGATCGGTGACCTATTGATTAGGACTCCCAATAAACCTATCTCAAGCACATGATGTATTCTATGTATCACTCTTGAGGAAGTACATACCTGACTCATCTCATCTACTCAATCCATATGTGGTACCATTAGTTAATGTCCTCTCCTATGAAGCGAATTAGGGGAATATATTACATTGTAGGGAAAAAGTTCTATGAAATAAAAAATGCCCCTTGTCATAGTGTTGTGAAAAAACCAAAAGTTTTAAGGAACAATGAGGGAACCTAAGGAAGTGATGAGGCAGAGTTACCCATATCTCTTTTAGTGTGGGAAAAGTAAAATTAAGGGGGAAATTTATTAGGGGGGAATATTGAAACAACACAAACTTTTATTAATGAAAAATCTTCTTGATCTAATTTAATGTCCTATTATGTAAAATGGTTATATATAACATATGAAATTCCATGGTTTTATTTTCTTAGATTTTAAAATAATGTTGAAAATTTTTACAGTTGAAAATAGAGTAGTTAACCTTTGATCACATGATTAGTATAAATATAGGGCTTTAAAAAGTCCTATTTACTCATACAAATGTAGCGATGGACTCATCTAGTAAAATTTATCCATATGAAGCCCATTTTTCATAGCTCATGAAGGAGGTAGCATCATTGGGCTTCTCTTCGGACCACGCCCATGCGGAGATTCAACATGTTCATCTTGAACAAAACCGTTTTTGGTAGAAGTGGATGTTAATAGATATTAACACCCGAGCGATGTTATCTGAGCCACCCAAAGAGTTTGTAACCATTGCACACCTTACCCTTAGGTTTTATCTGGGTTTTATAAGGTGTTATGTAAAAGTACCCTAGCACTATGATTATGTGCATTAGTTTTGTATAAAATATGGTATATACATTCCTTTTATTATTGTTTCTTTGTAAATGGTTTTTATATAACAAATAGTATTTTTAGTTAATATTCAATTAATAAATCTATTTTGATGAATTATTGGATTATTGAATTAAATAATATTTTAATAAAATAATATTCCTAAATTAATTTTTCAAAAATATAAATGATCATATAATTTATATGAATACAATTGAAATTTTTATTATGGTTTGAAAGCAGTTTTTGTCTAAACACATGAATTTTTTATGAATATCGGTTTTTATTTTAAAAGTAAAAAAATTACATATTTAGATAATAATTTTGATAAAATGAATAACATTTTTTGATTTAGGACATCAAAATTATACAATAGTGATTTTTTTATAATTTTATGAGACAATTAAATTTTTGGGTATAATTTAAATACAGTTTAAATATATTATCTATTTTATGACATCGTAATGAACCAATAGTGATGTAATAAAATACTAAAACTGGGATGTTTGGCCAATATATTTTTTACCTTTAAAATAATGTGATTTTAGGGTTTTTATATATTTTACAAAGCATTACTGTACCCTATAAGACTTATAAAACATTTAATATTTTAAAATGATTTCCTTGAGAGTGTGACTCACATGAACATAAGAGAGACTAATATTTTAATTAGTTCGGCCATAAGCCTTATAATTTTTTTTACAATACAACTTGTCCAAACCCATTGAAAAAAACCATGGTATTGATTTTGTTTATGATTAGTTTAATGTTTAGTGTTCAAAACCTAAATAATAATGAATTCCCAACTTTTTCCTATATAAACCCACCCAAGATCCAACTTCTATTCACTCAAAACCTTTTGAGCTCGACCAACCACTTACCTCAGTTCTCTAGAGTCCCCCAAGGTTCCCCAAGCTCCCATGAAGTCTCTCTCAAGCCTCTCCCAATCCTTTGGGATGACACTTCCAAGTAAAGGGTCTCTTCTTTCTCATTTTTGTCCAAAATTCATTTTATTGTTACACAATTTTCTTCAATTAAAATGATGGGGTATGATTTTCAATCACCCCAATAATTTCATCCTCATGTTATAATGTTGAGAGACCTCTTTATATATCATTAATTCCTCGCATTCACACATGTTACCATGCATAAATTCCATAAGAAATTTATCTCTTCTCATTTGAATTAAAGAAATACTTTTATATTGTTAATGTAAATTCCATTATCTATTTTGGGACATGTATCTATATGACCCACAAAATTCTTATTTCTTATAAATATGATGAGATACCCTTTTCTCTATCATCAAACCATTTTATGAATTCTTATGTCACGCTGTTAAGCTGTCGAAATATCACTGTGATTCTCTAAGACAAAGTCATTCTGTAATTAATACCATGTGCATTTCTCTATCAAGGGTAGCCACGTTTATGCAGATTTACATAGTGATTAAAGAGTTTAATGTATGAAATCCACATTATTTTATCATGTAATAAATACTGATGTTTAATAAATCTATGTTGTATGATCATTGTGTAACACATATGCATGAAATTAAAGGATTAAGTAGGGTGCGCCCTGATAGCACTCCAATGCATTGGGTAAAGAAAAGTATCATGATATTCCATGTGCAATGAGAGTTTATTCATTATAATTCAAGTTAAATGGGGGTTTCTCTTGAACCATGTGAAATGATACTCAACTCATGCTAATATCATGTTAAATGTTGTCACCACATTTTGTTTTTATGATAGTCATGTTATATCATGCCTTTATGTTCTAGTTTCTATTACGCTCTATTGATATGCCTATTTCCAAACATGTACTATATTCTTATTATTATTCCTTGATTACTCCCTTACTGGGATTTATGGCTCACCCTTTTTTCATGTATGTCCTTATCTTATCCCATGAAATACTAAGTACGAGGCAATGTTGTGGTCATGTAAATGAAGTTTTCAATAATGATATTTTATTTTTATGTTCTATGTTGTTATGTAATGTTATTAATTTCCCATGACACTATACCTATCGATCCTAAGAGTCATATTAAGTGGATGTTTTTTAATAATTATTATTTAAATTTGTAATAAATATCAATGTTTTTATATTGTGGGTGTTGGTGAACTTTGTGGCCACAATGATGTATGTTTAGATGTTTGATTTCCATCCACTACAAGTCTTTATTTTATTTGTTTCGTAATTACATTTTCATGAATTTTTTTACATTGGCTTAATCATTCCTAACTAATTTATAGTTTATAACATATACTACTTTCTAGTATAAGAGGATCAGGAATTTCTCTATGGCCTTGTAACATGCCAACATTGGGGCATGGTTTGGGGTTTATATGGGTTGGTTAGTGACACACATCACCCTCATAAAACGTATACACATTCAGTATCCAATTTGGTTACAATCTATTATCTTTTTCTCCATCACACACAAATCACCCAAATAACTTAAAAAACCCAATCCCTCTATAATTGAACTCTTATAAGCCATTTACTCCTTGAATATAGTGAAAAAATGATGAATTCACAAAAGGAAACCCTGAATATGTGAGTATTGGAGGTGTTTTTAAAGACTTAAGAAGAAACAAAATTCTTTTTTACCATTCAAACAATGGTTATAATACCACTTCCCTCAACAAGTAGTTATCTTTAAAGAGTTATAGAATGCATATTGTAATATTAGTCCCTTACCCATGACTATATGATTTCAAATGTATACTTGAGGGGAGAGATTTATGGAATGAATTAAATAATGCTCTAGAAACCATATCTCCATACCATATCTCCATTATCAATACTCGTGGCACAATAATGAGCTATTGTTATAATCATTAAAGGAAATTCTGGGGTATATTGGTTTCCAAATGTTGGAGTGGTGTAAGAAAATATAACATGGGATTAAATATGTGTTTAAATTTGAGATAATTATGTATGTTTTCACAACCCGACCCATACCAGGGCTCGAGCCGCAACTACCCCAAGCACACCTCCGTAGCCCAGCAGCTGGCGACTAGTGTCAAAGGCACAAAAAACTCGGGGAGGCCTTTTCCTAATAACATGCACACACACACACGCAACCAACTCTATGCAAAAGTGCAGAGAAAAAGAAGAAAGAAAGGTTCCACAATACAATAAAAAGGGAACAGAAAAAAATGCATCAACCTCTAACAGTACAAGTATAAGAACAGAAAAGCTGAAAGGGAAAGGGGAAAAAATACACACCCAACTAGAAAAGTGCCACACCCCGACAACAGGTGAAAAATTAAAATAGTTGTCAGAGTCCCACTATTGAATCCCATGCTATGACCACCGCACGCGGTCCAAGCACCCCGTATCCTGAAGCTCCTCTGATGTCATGATCAACATGTCCATCGTCTGCAAGGGCACGCCAAGTGTAGGCAAAGCCCAAGAAGGGGCGAGTATAAGAACACTAAGTAGGATTCCCCGAAGGATCGAGGGAGAAGCAAGATATGTACTAAAGGGGAGAGAAGTAAGAGAGAACAAGGTACAAAAATAGTGAACAAAAACAGTACAGATCCACCCAATAATAGATATGATCGCTCAAAGAAACCCAAACGATAGAGTAATGGAATCTTCATTTCATAGCTCACACCTGGTATATGCCCATAAATATACCCAGGGAAACTAGATATACTCATAACTCAGACTCGTAGTCTAGAGAAAAGTCGCACAACCAGACACCCATGCTAGGGATCTAGTTCGAAGATTTCCACAAAGTACTCATTCCAGGACAACACACTCCACGAGTCTGGTAGCTCTGATGACGTCCTTCTGAGAAGTACTGTTCTTTGGGAAACATCATGAGAGGTAGTCACACTCATTACAGTAGACGCACTCTGGAGTGGGAAGATCACGATAGATAGAAGCACTCATTATGGGAGACACACTCCTAAGTGGGAATGATCACGATACAAAGATGAGGATCACTGCCAAGGCCATAGAGGATATCGCGACTCATCCAGATTCACTAGTTGGGTGATTCACCAGCTAAGTAGAGGATCAACACACGGTAGAGTTGGTCATGTTGATTCTTGAATCTACATAGGTCCAGGAATGGATAGAGTATCTCGCTCCAGGCCTCTCGGAGGGATGCCGACTCTATCACGGAAAGTCCTGTTGAAGGGATAATACTCATATAGAAGGAAACAATGTCTGACCTTCAGGGGAACGAGAAGAAGGGGAACTAACCCAAACTAAATATGTCCAAGATACATTTGAAAATAAGATCAATCCATGTAATGAAAATTACAGGTCATGTAGAAAGGTTACACGCCATGTCCTCTGACCCTGGGTACTACCCGTGTACAACGGCCTGTGTCGCAAGGTTGGTCGTGTAAAATGCAACTATACAACATGTAAAAAGGATCAACCATCGTGTCAAAGTATCTGGGGTCCGCTCCAGGTATGTTGGACATGTTCCCATACACGACCTCATCCCATGTATGTCAAATCATGAAAATCGGTACAAGGGGTGACCCGCGTTACTAGCCTCGCTTGGCCGCATGGTGGAGTACCAACACCAAAGATAGGAAAAACATATCATAGGAAAAAGAAGCTGCACTCACGAGGTGGTGGGTCCTGTATCTACTGGATTGGAGGAGTAAGGAATACTCGCGTCTTGATTCATCAAGGGAATAGTCATCCTAGCTCCCACTAAAATAAACACCATGGTTTTTCTCCTCAGGTTATCAGTCATATCTCAACCGCCACGAAGTTCCACAAGGGAGGATCCTGAAGTACCTCCATGTCATAAGGGTTCCAACACGATAGATGGTGTGTCAATCGGACGCCTAGTCTATAAGTTATAAGCATTTTAGTGCCGAGTTCCTGGTTGGATTCATGTTCGATCCAACCCTCCTGTACTTCAAACGACACCTGTTTACCAAACCTGTCACACCATTGCGATCCATACGAATAAACACACGAGATGTACTACCCATTTTTCCAAAATGGATAGCTGGTGAAAAAGTTGAATTCCACCACAACACGCGCGAACCAGCCTCCGGTGGCCTGCACCTCGACCTCGACATAAATATCTAAAACTGGTCTTGAAACATTTGTCTTAATTTCCGGGTCACAATGTCACCGACAGTTCATTATTTCGACACCGTATGTGAGAGATATGTCAGATTCAAGACCCCATAATAATAATAATAATGTTATTATTTGGTGTTTTGTGGACCCGAGCCAAGAACCAAAATTCAGTATCCAATATTAGACTTGAATCGACCGTCTTAAAGATAGGGTCACGTTGCCGCTGATGACCAGTCAATCGGACGTCGCATTTAGGAGTTATGACAGGTCGAAGATTTAATAATAATATTAAATCTATTAATTCACGAGCGTTTCGGGTACCCGATCCAAAAACCCAAAAAAGACTTCCAATATTGGACTCATAAATTCCGTCTCGAAGTCAGGGCCGCACTGCCACTCACGTTTCATGAAACAGAGGTCACGCGAAGAAGATATCGTCAAAATATAGTTTTCCCAACAAAAATAATAATAACATTATTATTTTATTATTATTTTATTTAACCATTTTTTTCTCAACTCCAAATCTGACGCACAAAATCATCTTTCCTCTTTTTCTGTGCCTCAATCCACCTTGATGGATTTACTTTATATATATATATATTAGTTCTCCATTTCACCCTCACATTCTCTCTCTAATATTATTTTATTCATCCATGATTCTTCACGCTCTAAAAAAACACCCCTTCCCAAAATCACACCACCTCAACCCAAAGATTCAGCCACCGATGAAACCCTACCCACTGAGGTTCTTGCGCACCCGCCGCCTCCGGACAGTTGCGCCGCTACACCTCCGGTCCGCCGAATCATTGTTCTAACCCCAAAAAAATTATGATGATCGCAGATTATTGATCCTCAGATCGAGACCTCTGTGTCTGTATGTCACGCTCAACTAAACATCAATTTTTTGACGCGCTTAATTATTTGGCGTGAATGAACGCACGGAGAATGTGCGATGAATGAAATATAAAAGGGTCATGGACTATGTGCGGATTGATGGCCATGTTTATTTGTCCATCATCTTTGAGAATCATGAACACAGGTAATTGGAAAATAAATATTTATCAAACTTCAAGATTTTTCAATATCAAGATAAATGAGAAGAAATAATTTATTCAACCCATTGTTTTTTGATCCGTGAATTAATTCATTTAATTCGCGTTCATCGTGAAAAATTTAAACTGGGGTAAGTAATCCACAAAGATAAATTCTACCTCTGGTTTGGATTGATCTTTTGTGATGATATCATTCATCAGGATCCGTTCGGTGTTGACGAAGATCGCACTTGCACAACGATGAGAAGAAGATGTTGTGTTCGTCGATCTTCAATTTTCTTGGATCCACTGCTTCGTCATCATTTGTCGTTCGTCAATGAGGATAGGGGGAGAGGATAGGAAGGGAGGGTTTACCCTTGTTTTCCAAAATAAATTATGAGGCCAACCCCCTCTAAACAAATAATTTACAACCTATCGCTCGGTTAAAAGAAATAAATTAAATAACTAAATAAACTATTATTTAATTATTTAATTATTCTCTCGCGATGGCGCATATTCAAAACACCAGATGAAGACAAAGGTTATACGTTTCTTATGGTAAAACCTATGTTCTGAGCTCATCGGTGGCCTCAGATGTTTCATCTGAGTCCTTGTTCTAGAGATATTCAGGTTTGAGCTATTAAATGAATAAATTAATTATTTAATTTATCCATTTAATACACCGCCAACGAGTTAGGGGTTCGAACATCCCGTGCCGACTTATTTTATATCGCTCCTAGGGGAAACACTGAGTTTCGGGCCCAACTGTGGTCTCGGATTTTCAATCCAATCAATAGTTTAAGAGATATCCTGTTTTGTTTAGTTAACTACACGTGCGTAATATAAAACCACTTAACATTTTTATAAAATTAATTCCATGCACACTGGGACTCGGAATTGCACGTCGTCTCAGCCCCCAGCTTTGGAAATATTATTAGAAATATTTCAACGTCTTATTAGGCCAAAAACTGGGTATCTTCATTATTACCTCCATCAACATTTTCATCCTTGAAAAGAAAAACCAGGGAAACCACTCAAGATACCGAGCCCACACTTAGCTCTCCTGTTCCTAGGGAAGCCTGTACATTTCATTATTTCCAAGGAATATTGACAAAAGTGGTGGTCCACCCTCATAAGGCTTTCATCTTTTGATGACGTGTGTAAGAACATAGAAATATCTTCTCAACTGAGACACGTGTAAGGCATTTTTTACCCACTCAAACTACTTGGGAAGGCAAGGCGGTATGCAACCTTTCCATGTCCTTGAACAGTCTCAATCGACTTGATAGAACTCGGGGGTGGGGGGAATTTGTCTCCCTGACCGAACCTCTAAATCACATGTCACAACTGAAATCACTTTTTGTCACTAAGATAAAGTATCGTGATTCCCTTCTTCAGAATATCCATATGGTGAAACACCTAAGGTTATCTGGTCACACGGGATTTCACAGTCAATGAATCACAACAAAGACTCTCTTACACACTCGAGAAGAGAAGGATTCAACACCATTGACTGAAGAAAATTTGTACCCTCATGTTCCACTAGGGTAGGCTCCAGGGAAGTTAACTACTCTGGAACTTCCTACACCAGGTGAGTCTGGGACTTCCCGCACTTCTCGCTAAGGGAATCTGCTACATTACCGCACCTTGATTGCACAAGTTACCAAGATTCTTCCACTGTGCTTTCGCTGCGCTGTCTGGGTCCCATATGACCATGGGACTGTGACTGATAATGATAAGATCTCCTATGTTGAGATCTCGTCTTCTGTCATCTGCTAGCTGCAAAAGACATCTCAGCTCAGTTGCGCTCATTGCCACAACCAAGTGTATGGCATGACAAGAAGATCTCTACCATCAGGGCTTACTCCAGCACCTCAACATAGGTGGGGATGAACAATATCACTATGATAGCATAGATCTCTCTACAGAGTCCCTGCTCGAACATCTTCTCTCAGAAACTATCCTTATAGACTAGTAGACCACCGACTCTAGACAAACCTCTACTGTCTGAGGGTCTGGCTTACTACGGAACCTCAGTGGTCTCTGGTGTTGGAACTCACGAAGTGAGATCAACCTACACACATCCTCAGCCTGCTTAGCTAGGTCTGTCTTCTTCTCAATAGGTAGGGGTGTTGTTACCTGCCCACCTAGAGAAAGGGTCTCGCATGATGGGTCCTGAACTGAGCTCTCGTCGCTCACAGAACTATCACCACGAACCGTAGCTAGTATCCTAGATGGCTGTCGTTGTAGAGACTTCCTGAATCTTATCAAGGAGTACCGTAGTCGGATGATCATATCTATATATATTAACAACAATGGGGAGATGACTCGAGAAGGACAGTCAAAGACTCAATCCTATATGATGCATGTACCATTGTTCCCTGCAACAGCTATCTCAGGGTGCTGAGTCGACAAACAGCTAATCAGGGTCCTGGTGAATGGATACATTGGCCTCCCGCACCATCACTGGACTCCCTGGCCTGAGAGCCATTCTCGAAACACATCGAAACTGTTTCCCTAAACCCAACTAAGGCCATTTTAGGGAAACATACAAACAACGTCCCAAGGTTTGAACCACCTCTGATAACACTCTTTCATGACCTGACCCATACCAGGCCTCGATCCGCAACTACCCCAAGCCCGCCTCCATAGGCCAGGGGCTGGTGACCAGCGCCGAAGGCACAAAAAACTCTAGGAGGCCTTTTCCTAAGAACATGTATAGACAAACGCAGCCAACTCTATAGAAAAGTGTAGATAAAAAGACGAAAGCGAGGTTCCAAAATACTATAAAAAGTGAACCTAGAAAAAATTCCTCGACCTATAATAGTACAAGTACAAGAATAGAAATACAAAAAGGGAAAGGGGAAAAAAATACACACCCAACTAGAAAAGTGACACAACCCGATAACAGGTGAAACAGTAAAATGGTTGGTAGAGTCCCACTCCTGAATCCCAAGGTAAGACCACCACACGCAGTCCAAGCACCCCATATCCTGAAGCTGCACTGATTTCACGATCAACCTATACGTCATTTGCAAGGGCACGCCAAGTGTGGGAAAATCCCAAGTAGGGGCGAGTATAAGAACACTCAGTAGGTTGCCCCGAAGGCTTGAGGTAGCAGCGAGAGATGTAATGAAGAGGAGATCAGTAAGATATAACAAGGTACACCAAGAGTAAACACAAAGAGTACATCTCCACCCAATAATAAATATGATCGCTCAAATAAACCCAAACGATAGAGTAATGGGATCTTCATTTCACAGCTCACACCAGGTATATGCCCATACATATACCAAGGGAAAACAGATATACTCGTAACTCAGACCCGTAGTCTATAGACAAGTCACACAACTACATACCCACGCTAGGGATCTAGTTCGAATATTTCCATGAAGTACTCGTTCCAGGAGAACACACTCCACGAGTCTGGTAGCTCTGATGACGTCTGTCTGAGAAGTATTGTTCATCGGGAAATGTCACAAGAGGTAGTTACACTCATTACAGGAGACACACTCCTGATTGAGAAGATCACAATAGATAGAATCACTCATTACGGAAGACACACTCCTATGTGTGAAAGATCATGATACAAATATGAGGCTCACTGCCGTGGCCATGGCGGATAACGGGACTCATCCGGATTCACTAGATAGGTGATCCACCAGCTAGGTAGAGGATCAACGCCCGATAGAGTTGGCCATGTCGATGCCTGACTCTACCTAGGGTCAGGATTGGATAGAGGATCTCACTCCGGGCCTCTCGGAGGGATGCCGACTCTATCAAAGAAATTCCTGCTGAAGGGATCATACTCCTGTAGAAGGAAACGATGCCTGGCCTTCAGGGGAATGAGAAGAAGGGGCACTAACCCAAATGAAATATGTCCAAGATACGGTGGGAAAGAAGATAAATCCATGTACTAAAACGTACACGCCATGTAGAAAGGTTAAACGTCGTGTCCTCTGACACCGGGTACTACCCGTGGACAACGACCTATGTCTCAAGGATGGTTGTGTAAAACACAACTATACAACATGTAGAAAGGATCAACCATTGTGTCAAAGTATCTGGGGTCCACTCCATGTATGTTGGCCATGTGCCCATACACGACCTCAACCCATGTATGTCAATTCGTGAAAATCGGTACACGGGGTGACCCGCATTACTGGCCTCACCTGGCCGCATGGTGGAGTACCAACTCCAATGATAAGAAAAAAATATCATAGGGAAATGAACCCACACTCATGAGGTGTGGGTCCTATCTCTAATTGAGCAGAAGAGTAAGGAATACTCGCGCCTTGAGTCATAACGGGAATAGTCATCCTAGCTCTCACTAAACGAAACACCGTGGTTCTTCTGCTTAGGTTATTGGTCATACCTTAACCACCACGAAGTTCCACAAGGGTGCAACCCGAAGGATCGCCTTGTCAGAAGGGTTCCAACATGATAGACAGTGCGCCAATCAGACTCCTAGTCTATAAGTTATAATCATTTTAGTGCCAAGGGCCCGGTTGGATTCATGTTCGATCCAACCCAGTTGTTCTTCAAACGACACTGGTTTACCAAACCAGTCACACCATTGCAATCAATACAAAGAAACACACGAGATGGACTACCCATTTGTCCAAAACTGATAGCTGGTGAAAAAGTTGCATTCCACCGCAACACGCGCGAACCGGCCTCGTGGGGCCCACACCTCGACCTCGACTTAAATCTCCAAAACTGGTCTTCATACATTCATCTTAATTTCAGGGTCGCAATGTCACAAATAGTTTGTTACTCTGACACTGTATGTGAGAGATATGTTAGATTCAAGACCCCGTAATAATAATAATAATGTTATTCTTTGGTGTTTCGTGGACCCGAGACACAAACAAGAATTTAGTATCCAAAATTAGACTTGAATCGACCATCATAACGAGAGGGTCACGTCACCGCATACGTCTAGTCAATCGGACGTCGCATGCAGGAGTTATGACAGTTCAAAGATTTAATAATATTATTAAATCTACTAATTCACGAGAGTTTTGGGTACCCGATCTGAAAACCCAAAAAAGACAACCAATATTGGACTCATAAATTTTGTCTCGAAGTCAGGGTCACATTGCTACTGATGGTTCGTGAAACTGAGGTCGCGTGAAGAAGAAACCGTCAAAATACGGTTTTCCCAACAAAAAATAACAATAACATTATTATTTTATTTAACAATTTTTTTCTCAACTCCAAATTTCACGCACAAAATCATCTTTCCTCTTGTTGCACGCCTCAATCCACCTTGATGGATATCCTTTTTTTAAATTTATTAATTCTCCATTTCACCCTCACATTGTCTCTCTAATCTTATTTTATTCTTCCATGATTCTTCACGCTCTAAAAAACACTCCTTCCCCCAAATCATGCCCCCTAAACCCAAAGATTCAGCCGCCGATGAAACCCTACCCACTGAGGTTCTTGCGCACCCGCCGCCTCGGGACAGTTGCACCACTATGCCTCCGGTCCACCGAATCTTCGTTCTAACACCAAATCAATTATGACGATTGCAGATTATTGATCCTCAGATCAAGACCTCCGCGTACGTATGTCGCGCTCAACGAAACATCAATGTTTTGATGCGCTTAATTATTTGGCGTGAACGAACACACGGAGAATCTGTGAAGAATGAAATATAAAAGGGTCATGGACTATGTGCGGACTGATGGCCATATTTTTTTGGCCATCGTCTTTGAGAATCAGGAACACAAGTAATTGGAAAATAAATATTTATCACACTTCACGATTTTTTAATCTCAAGATAAATGAGAAGAAATAATTTATTCAACCCATTGTTTTTTGATCCGTGAATTAAATCATTTAATTCGTGTTCATCATGAAAATTTAAACCGGGGTAAGAAATCCACAAAGATAAATCCTAACTCATGTTTGGAGCGATCGTTGGTGATGATCGCAATCATCGGGTTCCGTTCGGTGTTGACGAAGATCGCACTTGCACAACGTTGAGAAGAAGATGTTGTGTTTTTCGATCTTCGATTCTCTTGGATCCATGGCTTTGTCGTCATTCATCATTTGTTAATGAGGAGAGGAGGAGAGGAGAGGAAGGGAGGGTTTACCTTCATTGGCCAAAATGAATTATGAGGCCAACCCCCTCTAAAGAAAGAATTTATAACCTCTCTCTAGGTTAAAAGAAGTAAATTAAATAAGTAAATGAACTATTATTTAATTATTTAATTATTCACTCACGATGGTGCATATGCCAAACACCCGATGCGGACAAAGGTTATACCTTTCATAGGGTAAAACCTACATTCTGAGCTCATTGGTGGCTTCTGATATTTCATCTGAGTCCCTATTCTAGAGATATTCGGGTTCGATCTATTAAATGAATAAATTACTTATTTAATTTATCCATTTTACACACCACCAACGAGAAAGGGGTCTGAACATCCTGCACCGAGTTATTTTTTGTCGCTCTTAGAGGAAACACTGCGTTTTGGACCCAACTGTGTTCTTGGATTTTCAATCTGATCAACCGTTTAAGGGATATCCCATTTTCTTTAGTTAACTACGCGTGCGTAATATAAAAACACTTAACATTTTTAGAAAATTAATTCCAGGCACACCGGGCCTCGGAATTGCACGCCGCCTCAACCCCCAGCTCTAGAAATATTCTTAGAAATATTTCAAAGCCTTATTAGGCCAAAAACCGGGTCTCTACAGAAGTACCAATAACTCATGGATGGATGACATTGAAAAAATAATGATCATTATTTGTTTCATCCAATTTCAGGGGCTAACAATCAAATGATTAAGCATAAAAAATGTATTATAATGTCCAAAAAATATCTATACAAGTACTCATAAATTCCAAAGTATTGGAAAAAATTTCTTATTAACTAAATGCCTTTTTAGTCAAAGAATAAAACTCATCCAAAAACTGATATCGAAACATTTCCCATAATACTGGTGAAAACTTGTAATCCTTGTGGAATAAGAACCACCACAACCAAGCTAACATATGCTACATCATCTCATGCAACAAAAACCCAATGATTCATCCAAGAACAAACCTTACTAAAGTCTATATTTCCCTCCATCAAAGAGTCACCAGTCTAATTATATAAAATATATCCATCATACATCTACAAAACCAATATTTGAATCACTTGGAGTTAGTGTTATCATGGTTAACTCTCACTTTTTAGTGGTTTTTGGGAATATATTGTTTAAATTCATTTTCATGAACCTAATGTATAACAACCTTGAATTTACATACATTGAAATTTTATAATATTAGTATAATATTTATTATATTAGACAATAAAAATCATTAAAATCATAATATTATAGTTTCTTTTGTAACTTGAAAACATAAACACTAGTCTACATGTGAGATATTTTGTCTCCCACTACGTTATTCATAAATAGAACCTTTGTAGACATATCATATATAATACATATATTCATGACATGGGGAAATGAAACATAATGAAGGTCGATCTCATATTCTCAATAATGGAATACAAGGGAGATATGTAAGCATTACATGAAAATAATGGTATGAGAACATGAGAATAAAATTTCAAAACCATACCTTCATATCAAATATCATAATCAATAGTCATGTAATAATGATTAGTATTTTATAAGACATAGTTCATACGGGAATCAATGAACATGATCTATGAGAGAATAAGATATGAAATTAAGGGAATACATATAAGAATATAAAATCAATTCCTTATTACTGAAGGCTCACTTTCAATATCATCATAACAAAAAAAATTCATTACTGAATTCGGTTAACTTCCAATTCCAGAAATGTCTTACTGAATCGAGTGCACTCACCATTCCAGCCTTGTATTACTGAACCAAGTTCCCACCTTGTTCTGACTGTGTATTAATGAACCTAGTTCACTATCTAATTATATATAATTATTTACCCAATGCTTTATATGGATATATAGGTCCCACCCATCTCATTATAAAATCATTCATATGTGTTCCACAAGATCTTAATAATTATTCATATCATAATCCTTAAATGTAGTGGGTATCATAATTTTTTTCATATCATAACCTATATAAAAATGGATAGTTTTCAAAATAATTTCTTCATATATTAACATATCAAAATATATGGGGTTTAAAATAATTTTATCATGGTATTACTGTTGGAAGATAAATGGGTTTCATAAACATTGTTCCATAAAATCATAGACCATTCAAAGAAAAAAATATGAATAGTATTATTAGATCATATCCCTCGTTAGGAAATGGAAACACCAAGAGATGTCATATTATATGGACAATAATTTTGAAGGATATTCTAAAAAATTTCTTTAGGAAAATTTCATATCCTTTTAGAAAAAACACTTTTAAAAACAAAAAAAAATAGAAAATATTTTTATTGTCCAACAAACTTTTAAAATTATAAATGAAGATTCGATTTAATGATTGTTTATGAATTTGGAAAATTTCATTCATGTTGTACAAATTAATATTAAGGTTGCTCTCGCATTTTTAGTTAATTTAAACATTCATTGTTTTGGAAAACTATATTATTATTCATTTCAAAAAAAAAATTATAGAAAGACAAAAATGTAAAAAATATATTTTAAAAAGAGTAAGATAATAAAAAAACATTTTAATTTTTTTAAGATAACATGGTTTTGAAGAAAATTTTATTTCCAACTAATGAATGAAATAGTGTTAGATTTTCTTAAAAAAATGTTCTTAGTTATTATAATTAATAAAGAGTAAAAAAATGTTGTCGTTATTTTAAGATATCATGAAAAATCAGAGGAGAATAAAATGCATGAGAATTATTGAGAGGCCATTCCTGATATTTCAACATTATAGGCTTAATCATAAACCATCTTGATAAATGATGTGATTGTAACATAAAATCATTACCACCTCGGTAACATTGAATCATATTTCTCATGAAGGAATAAAATAAAATGGAATAGAAAATATCATAAGGACAAATATATTAAATATATTACATTTCAAATGATATTTATATAAACCTCATAAGGGAATATAGTTTTATATCATAATGTACATCTCCATGAATAAAAATTGAGATAAAATTATGTTACCATAAGTCTTGACTTACCTAGTAGCCATTCAATCCTCATGTGTAATAAGTATATGTTTATTATAATAATATTAAAGATTAATATTATTATAAATCATACCATATATGATATCATTATTAACTTTTTTACCCACTTATTAACGATTCCATTATAAGGTTAGATTTTGGTTACTAACTGGTTTGTTTTTTGTAAATGTGTTGATTTATTGAATTTTTTGTTCTATTAAATTAATAATTATTTTATCATCCTTATAATGATAAAAATTATATAAATATAATATATATTAAGTATATATATATTGATAAAAACCTAAAAATGTTATAAATAGGAAATGATATACACTGTTCAAGGACACGGTAGTCCATACGTATGTATGAACGGTGTATCCATTTTTTTATCGGATGGAAAGAATGAAAATTATATGATATATTACCATTATAGAATTATTTTATTCCATATATATATATATTATGTTTTTTTATAAATATTATTAATAAATTTCATGTGATTAATTAATGAATCACATCATTTCGTGAAGAGGTAGTTTGTTGTACACTCGAACAACGTTATCATATTCCCACAAAATGTAGAGAATGAAGTTAATAGTCTGTCGTACACACAATTGATGTTTTTATAACCCATTTTATGGAAGTTGAGATGCTTGTAGGCCATTAACTAAACATAAAAACTTCTAATAATATGGATGATACTGAGGTTTTTATACAATTTTTATATGAAAATAATTAAATCAACTTGAAGAATAAATGAAACAAAAACGTTTTGTGATAAATGTTACCTCTTCTTCAGGTATCCTCCTTAGGTTTTAACAAAAAACCATCCTAGGATGGATTTATTTAAAATATAGGGATACTATGATTAGTGTAGAAATTTTTAGATGTAGTGTATATTGGAATTATTTAATAAAAATAGGTTTTATATTTTGATAAAGTATGATATAAAGTGCAGTTTTATATTTGAGAATGAGTGGAATTCTTAAAATTTTTCAAAAGATACAATTCCACAAAAGTTTTTTAATATAGAAAAAGATTCCCAAACGGATAATATTCGATCCATATATATCATAAGGTATAAGAATGTCCATAGAATATTATTTAGACAAGTTTATAGGTAAATTTTACACCTATCTTTATAGTTTAAGCCCCGATAAACTCATTTGTACCTTAACAACAATAATTAATATTTTATGCACTCACTATAAATTTTATTCAAAAATTAATGTGACCTTATTATAAATTAAAAATCAATATGATTGATAATATTAATATAATATTAATATATTTTTTTAAGATTAGTGGTGAAAATAATTTAGCATTAATCTCGTGGACATATGGAGAAATATGATTTTTAATGTGGAAATAAAAAATCATTTTCAAAGATTTCATAACCAATTTCAATGTGAAATTGATTCCAATGACCTAAATTGGATTAATATATGTATGGGTAATATAATTTGACTTTAAATAAAATTTAAAATATAAATTTTCTACATAAATAAATTAACCAAAAGGATGTTTTTAATTAAATGTCATTATTTTTAACTATTCATCAAAAATAAAAACATTTCATAAAAATCATAAATATTCCCCCTAAATAATTTTGAAATTTTTATTTAAGAAATTAATTATATTTTACCAAGTTAATTTTATAAAATTTTCAATAAATAGTTTTTTTATTGTTTATTAAATTACTTAAAAGGAATTTTTTAGAAAATTTATTTTTTAAAAACTTATAAATACTTTACTAATATTTATTTATTTTATTAACATGTATTATTTATAAAAAACTTTTATACATAATATTTAAAAATTATTATTAACATTCGTGTTAATAATTTTAACGGAGAGGTAATAACAACCATATTAAGATAATTATATTAATAATATATCATTGTTTTGTTAAAACATAATGTCACATGTAATGTAAGATAATTCAGTGTTGTATGTAGCTCAATATTGACTTGGTGTATTGTGTTGTACAATACATGATATAAATTTAAATTATTTATAAATAATGTTCATAAAATCATAGGGTGTTACATTCTACCCCCCTTAAAAGTAATTATTCATGCAAAATTCATCATTATCATACAAAAAATTAGGATAGTTCGACCTCGTCATATCACCAAGTTCCAACATAGATTTCCCAAAATGGTGGGTTTTCCACAAAAAATGACTAAGTGGTTGTCTTGTTTCCTAGATCTTTATCAATATGATCTAAAGTCTTTACGAGTTGTTCCACATAAGAAAGATATTGCTCTAGAGGTAGGACTGTTAAGTTAATTATATATGAAGGGTTTTGTATTACTGACTGAAAGTTAAAATTTTAATTGATTTTTGAATAAATAACCATATACAAAATACCAAAATACACATCACAGTGGTCTAAAATAATACAGGCCCTTCATATCATTAACAACAAACTTCATCCCCTCACTAGGAAAAGAACCCAGGTTAAAAATGAGTACATACATTTATTTGAAGTTTCCATATATGCCAAATAATATGCAACCATGTTACCCTCCCACCATATATGAGAGACCTCAATATATTTTCCCATGATAATTTTACATTTCTTGATGATGTGTTCAATATTATAGGGATTTCTACCTTTTTAAGATCTTTAAAGAGAGACATAGAATCTGTCTCCACCATCTTCAAAACAATACGCCTTTGGCCTCATATCTCCATACCCTCCACCTGTGCCTGAGCTTCCACCTTCAACACATCGCCTCCTCCATTTTCCGCTGAAAATGCTGCAATCAATGACCCCTCCTGGTTCCTAAAAACACCTCCCCCATGAATCTCAACACTTTGTAAAGACCCATTTTTATTCACCTTGAACCCCTGTCTAGGAGGCCACCATCTTACCCATCGACCCTACTTGGTAATTCCCTCCTGATTGTAACCTAAAAGGCATGAAAATATAACATTCACTGAGGGTGCAGATTGACAGTCATGACTTAATAGAACCAAATCCAAAAGCGTGTTTTTCATTTTAAAAATCATATTGGCCTAAGAGCTGCGAGCATTGTTGTAGCGCACCCCATTCCCGGCATTCTATAAAATCCAGCATCTCGCGATGTGGATGATTGCCATATCATTCATCTCAGCCCCATGCAAGCCAGCTACTCCAAACCACAAACTTAAAAAATTCTATTTCACCTCACCAGACTCATCCCAGCTGAGGAAGAAACTGAAGGCCTTCTAAATCCATTTTTCCCATTCACTATCATAGAATAAATTCCCCACTAACTAACGATTACAGGACCTTCAACATCAGCACCTAGAAGCCAAGTTCGCTCCCATGCAATGCAAATTCTCATCAGTGGGCAGTGCTTTGTTCCTCACACTCCACAAAAAAAATACTTGGAAGGGATATCATTGCACCAAAGAGTCTCCCCCCACTTATCTATATTAAAAAAATTCTCTTTTCACACCTGCAAAATATTTTATAGAGAATGCACCTGATATAGAGCCCATGAAAATGAATCTATCATGAACATCACTAGTAACAATTCTATTGAAAAGAGCAAGTTGAGTCCCATCCATAATGGGATGAATGAATCTGGGATGACCACTTACCTCCTTAGAAGAAAGGTCTGGTGTGGGGTAGCTCGGGAACCATAGCCTACCCACCCTCCAATCCTGCTTCCAAAAATTGATACTCCCTCTTCCCACAATCCATCGAGAATGGTGCTGCATAATTTCCATGTAAGGATGAACCAAGCTGTATATTCAGGAAGGTTGTGTTCTCTACTGTCTAATATTCTGGCCATAGAGTTTCTAAATTTTCCTTCCAAAAAGAGAGAGACCCTCCAGAGCCTCCCATGAATTCTTAGCATGAAGACCCTTCATGGTGGAAGAGACACTCTTCAAATTAATGCCCTTGCATGGTGGAAGAGTCGCTCCTCAAATTATCTTTTCTTCCAACATTGAGCTACCTAGATCTGTTACTGAATAGATCTGACCTTATTTTTAATTTTTTCAGCTATCTATGGTACTAAAAGATTTGTTTCCACAACTTAATTCCATCACCTTTAAGGTCTAAAATTATTTCGATATTGGTCCTCATAAAGAGACATCTGAATGCTTGAGTGTAATATATTATTGTATGAATACTAAAGTAGGGGAAGTTATTGGTTCCAACCGCCTTTAAATCATAAGAACAAGTCTCAACATAAATTTTAGAGTCTCAATTGTTACTTCAGAGTAACCATATACCTGAGGATGATAAGAAGAGTTGAATCTCAATTCCATAAAAAGGGATTACTGATGAATTTCCTAGAATATTGAGGTAAACCTCATATCATGGTCATATACAATGGAATTCGGTAATCTATGCCACCTTACTACTACCAATATGTATATCCTAGAAAGTTGGTCTTGAGATAAGTATTATTTGATAGAGATGTTGTGTGATGACTTAGTAAGGTGATCAACTACAACCCATATAGCATTATTAGATTTAATATGTTTTTGGAAGTCTAATGATAATATCCATAGTGATGTTCTCCAAATTCAACTATGGTATTGAAAATATTTGAAATATCCACCTAGATTTTTTCATTAAATATTAACTTTTTGGCATAAAAATAAAAATAATAAAATCACTTTGATACTCCTCTTCATGCCTTCCCCCAATAATTTATCATTCAAATCTCAATACATATCTGTACTTCCCAGGTGAATAGAGAATGAAGAAATCTAATATTCCTCTAGAAACTCCTTGTTAAAGTCTATTATAGAAGGAACCCATACACGGTTCTATAACATTATAATTCCATCGTGATCAAGGTTAATCTAAATAGAATTTATATCCTAATTTTGTAGCTCAATATCTTCATTATACACCTCTTAAATCTCTACATGGGTAGATGGTTGAAAAATCAATGGATAATTATAAAATTTTCCCCTTCCTTAAATATTTCCAAATATATCCTTTACAAATAAATAGAATATTTGATATTTTGTGATCCTCATAATGGATAAGCTATCATGGTCCTTTGGACTTAACGCATGGGCCAAATTGTTTACTTTCCCAGGGTGGGAATGTATTGAATAGTCATAATCCTTAATCATACCTAATCATCTTATTTACATAATGATGAACTCCATCCATTTGAATACATACCTCAATATTTTATGATCAATATATATATCACACTTTTATCTATAAAGATAATGCCTCCATATCTTTAATAAAAAATTAACATAGCTAACTTAAAATATTTAGTTATAAAACATTGCTCATGAATCATCAATTGTACTAATTCAAAATCGATAACTATTTTATTCATCATAATAACACATCAAAATAATTTCTCAGATGCATCACTATAGATTAAAAATATTTATCCATTATAGGGAAATGTAATACTAGGAGGACTGACTAATATTATCTTCAGTTCATTTAATTTTTCTTCACATTCATCTATCCCGAAAAACATAGATCACTTCTATGTTAACATTGTAAGATTATTATAGAGTCATGAAAAAATCCCTAAAAAATATAGATAATATCCATATAAACCATGAAATCGGTGGATCATAGTCACAGTGGTTGGTCTGATCCAACATTCAATGGCCTCTTTCCTTGTTGAATCTATTGATATACCATCATTTCAGATTATATGAACTGAAAATGATACCTTTTACACCCAAAATTAAAACTTTGTACATTTTTTATATACTTTTTCTTTCCTTAGTGTTTTTTTTTCAATTATCATGTGATTAACTTGATATTAATTTCTCTTTGAATAGATTATAATATCATCTATAAAGACAAATGAAAACTGATAATGGTAATATCTAAACACACTACTAGAAATATGACTTTTACCAACGGTTTGGGCCAAACCGTTGGTATAGTTCATTAATTTGGACCTATACCAACGGTTTGGCCAAAACCGTTGGTATAGGTCACTTATATAGACCTATACCAACGGTTTTGGACAAACCATTGGTATAGGGGGGGGGGAAACCCTTGGTATAGGTCCATTATAGAGACCCTATACCAACAGTTCTCAAAACCGTTGGTATAGGTCTATACCAACGGTTTTGAGAACCGTTGGTATAGGTCCTTCGATTTTTAATTGAATCTTCTTATTGAGAACATTATATAAATCAAAATTTAAAATTATTATAACAATAAATATATATATTTATGAAATTATGTTCACAAAAGTCATGTTAGTTTAGTGGTTAAGTCATTCAATTATAAACTAGAGGTCCTGGGATCAAATCCCACCGAATGTTTTTTTTGAAATACATATACGAACGGTTTTGAGAACCATTGGTATCGGTTTTCATATTACTTATACCAACGGTTTTCCCAAAACCGTTGGTACAGACCTATTGTCACGGCTTACTTTCCAACGGTCCTCCAAACCGTTGGTATAGCCTATACCAACGGTTTGAGGGCCTATACCAACGGTTCCAAACCGTTGGTATAGGGTATTTTTCCAGTAGTGACAATATATTTATTAAATCCATGAATGTGATGGGGGAATTGGTAAGATTGAAAGGCATCACTATATATTCAAAGTGTCCATACATTATATGTTATTCTATCTGGGGTATATCCTCCTTGTTGACCCCAAATTGATGTTGTCTGGAATGAAGGCCAATCTTGGAAAAGTATTTATCTCCATGAAGATGATCAAATAAATCTTCAATATGAGGGAGATGATACTTATTATTATTTTTAAACTTGTTAACTCATGATTATTAGTTTAGAGTATCAATTAACCATCATTCGTTTTTTAAAAAGTGAAAGTTTCACCAAAAGGTGACACACTAGGAGGAATTAATCCCTTATCATGGTTTTCTAAAATTTTCTTCATTGATTATTGCAACTCAAGAGGTCCATTTTATATGGAATATTTTAAATTAGTTGCCACCATATATGAGTTCTTTTTTGAACCCAAATTCACATTACACTAGAATGTTAGGATACTCTTTTAGAAAGGTATCACAAAAAAATAATTAAAACTAGGAATATAATCAATGTTGAATTTATCCCCCAAACATTTGGATAAACACCCCTTATGAGTGGGCTTTAAGACCCATACAATGGATGTAATATCCATTCATGTTTGTTCGTATTGAAAAATTGATAGAAGATTGATGGATGGTCTTAAATATACAACGTGACTTCCCTTACTCCAAAATTTATGTGGGATTTATAAAGATAAGTTCAATCCAATCATAGGATTACATATAATTAACATAGAGGAAGAATGATATCATTTTCAGAGAGCACATTCCCACAAACATAAAAAAAAAGAGGAATCATAGAAATATGATACAATCATCATACCATTAGTGGTTTTAACAGATAATTACACATATAATAATTTGGATATCATCTTAATACCCTTATAAAAAATTTTATATATGAAATAATGTGTAGATCTAGATTCAAATAAAGAATTATCTATTCTAGAGTTGATAGTATGTGTCCCTTTCACCATGTTGTTATTTAAACCATCATTAGAAAGAGTGATTACATAATATGTCCCCTTTTCTCTCATCATATGAGGCTACTTATGTCAATCGTCATCATTAACCCTTGGGTTTTGGCACTGGTTACCATAATTTCCATTCATGTTACACTTGAAGCACTAAATTGTGGTATGTTCATTTTGTGTTTCTTTCTCTCTATTTGCATCATTAGCAAACTTATTCAAATAACTTCATAAATCAACTTCCTGATGACCACTCGTTCCACATTTAAAACATTTACTAGTCCCTTTCACACAATTTCTTCCATGCATCTTCCCAAAATTTGTGACATTGTTTTAATCCACTAAAGAATATCTCAACATTTAATTCCCATTATAAGGAAATACTCGAAGTGTAACTTGAAATTCTTGTAAAAATTTACTCTTAGGAACCAACATATTCATCGTGTTTTTTTCTATAACTCAAGGAACTCCTTTTCTATATTTGTTTCATGAATACAAGGAATGTAATTTTAGAAAAATAAGTTCTTGAACTTATCCCAATACCTAGATTTGACTTCATACTATTGCCTCATATTCTTGATAACAGTCCACCATTGGTCTATTTCACCTTCTACATAGTATAAAACCAATATGAATTTTTCATGTTCTAAACACTGGAGAAAAATTAATATCTTTTTGGTGGAACTGGTCCATTTTTCAGTAACTAATAGATCAAATACACACTAAAAGAAGTTTTTTATTTCCACTTGAATGAATTAAAAGAATAATACATTGTTTTTCATTTAGATTAAATTATGATAAATAACATTTGAATGTTGTGTGAAAAATGAAATGATAGTTTTCATAATAGTTTCCAAAGTATTTGGATTCCCAGAAGAAAAATCATTTCATTTTCCATCTCACTTAGAAGTAATGTGGTTCCTTCAGTTGGAAACCATTTACTAAACCCAAAAATAATAAAGTTAGAAACAATAATTATATTGGGGAATCACATAATCATGAAAAAAACATATAATATGTTTCAATTATTAATCCATAATTTATATAGGACACCAATGTTTTATCCTAGCTCATTCATAGCCAACTTCTATTTAAATCCTTCATGATGGTTGAAAAAGTGTTTGTTAGTTTATAAATCATATTCCCTTAATGTTTCTATCCATATTTTTCATCAAGGCTCATTATTTTAGAACTAGTGCTTAATTGAGTCTATCTCAATACAATGTTTTTAGGTTGTTACTCCTATGTACATTTGTTCCAGATCCATATCAGGTAATATTATCTAGAATGGGATTCTATTTCTTTAAACCAGTCACTCTATCATTTACTAAAATTTCAATACATTTTGTATACATGGACTCATTCTTAGACTTATCAGTAGACATGTCTTTATGGATATCACTATGGTTTCTTAATCCCTGTTTCCAATGGAATAATAAAAATTAACATTAATTCCAACTATAATGACTCGAAATATTCATTCTTAGACTACATATAATTTTTTAGATTATTTATTAAATTACACAATCATATTCTTGAAAATCATAATATTTTAGTTCCTTTATAATCATTGGAACATAAGCAATGTTCCATAAGTGAGCTATGTCATCCCCAACTATGTTTTCATTACTATAGTCCTTAATAGGAATATTAAACATAATAAATATCATCATTAACTAGGGAAAGGAAATATAAATAAGGGTGAGATCATATATATTGTATGGGAAAACAAGGTATATTGGTAAGCATAACATAAAGATAAAGGTACTAGAATATGATCATAACATTTTAAAACCATATCCTACATATCAAAGATCATAATCATGTGTCATGGCATAAATATTGGCCATTAAAAAGGCATCAATAATAAGGGAATCATATAACATGATCCCTGAAAGAATAATTCATATAATTTTTGGCATGCACATAAGTATACATAATCATTTCCATATTAGTCAAGGATCATTTCTAATACCATTACAATGGATAAAGTCCATTAATGAACCATGTTAACTCCTAAGTCTATTGATATATTATTGTATCGTGTTCACTTCTTATTTGTTCCCTATATTATAGAATTGAGTTCATTTCATGCTCTAGCACTATATTTTTGAATCACGTTTACTCCCCATTATAGTTTTGTCTATCTCATGAGATATAAATCATTACCCAATATATTGAAAGGATATATAAGTCCCACATGTAAAATAATGAAATCATACATATGCATGCCACAAGTTCATAAAAATTAATAATTTCATAACACATGAAATGAACTGAGTATCATAATCATTTAATCATTTTATATCCTATTGAAAAGTTCCCAGTTTTATATTTATTTCATCATATAATAAATGTTGAAAACAAGCGGGTTTTATAAGCATTTTATCATGGTATAACTAGTGGAAGAGAAATAGGTTTCATAAACATCATTCTTAAAATAAATATACCATTCAAGGAAATAATATGAATGGTATTCTTGGATCATATATTTTTCATTGAATAGGTAACACCAAAAGAAGTTTTCTTTTATAGAAAATAATTGTGAAAGATATTTTATTTTTTTGATGAAAATATATTTTCCCGTTAGAAAAAAAACACTTTTTAAAATGAAAAATTTATGATAAACATTTTATTTGAAAAAAACATGAAATTTTGTAAAGGAATAATCTAATAAATTGTTGGTCATTATTTGGTAAAATTTGGTTTAAGTATTATGCATTAGAAAAAATTCCTCGCATTTTGGGTTGAAGAAAATTGAGATTTTTTTTAAAATTGACATGAAGATTCCTTTCAAAAATTTTTTGTAAAAAGTAAAACATGGGTATATTTTTATTTTAAAAATGAAAATAGAATAATTTAAAAATAAAAACATTTTTATAAATCATATTTTTCATAGAAAATAGATTTCTGATCGAAATAAGAAATAAGTTCATATGTTCTTAAAAAAATTTATTATTTATCTTAATTACTAAATAGTAGAAAATGGTACCATTATGTGAATATATCATGAATAACCAATGTATAAGAAATTAATTATAATTATGGGGTGGTAAAATGTGAGACTTCATTAATTGATAGATAATCATAAAAAATACCTATAAATGGTGAGACTGTGAAATAAAATCATTACCACTTTGGTATCATTGAATCCTAAAACCCATGAAGGAATAAAAAAAATTTAATTTAAAATATCATGAAGATAAATAAATTAAATTTATTAAATTTAAAAATGTATTTATATACACCCTGTAAATTAATATAGGTGCATAAGACATCATACATCTCAAAGATGAAAAATTGAGAAAAAATCACATACGTTGTGTCTTGAATTCCAACGTAATCATTCAAACATCCTATATATTAAATACATTTTTGTTATTAATATAATAAATAATAATATTAAAATAAATCATACCACATATGATCTTATTATGACCTTTTTATTAGCCATTTATCAACTATGGTTTGTTAAAGATATGTTTTGGGTAATAGTCACTTTGTTTTTGGTAAATGTGTTGATTGGTAATATTTTTGGATATATTACATTAATTAAAATTTAAAAACAAAAAATAACTATATAAATGATATAAATTTAATATATATTCATTATATATAAATTTATAATAATATATCAATGGTAAGAAAGGGAAATAAAACACATTTTTCATGGAGACAGTGTGTCGTACAATCAGTGTAACATTGTTAAAATGTTCCCTTCAGATTGAATGAAAGAAAAGTATATGATATAATATAAAAAAATACACATTTATATTTAATATATATCGTATATTACTATTAAAACCATCCTTAATTCATTCCATTTATATTTTGAACGAATCACATCGCTTCGTGAGGTGGTAGTCTGTTGAACACATGAACGACGTTATCATATTTCCACAAAATGGAACACGTTAATGGATTTATGATTTAATAAGTTAAAAACAATAATAACATAATTAAAATTTTATGTGTAGTATATAAATTATAATTAAATCAGTATGTCTATCCTTGATAAGTGGTAATGGAAAAAATAATGACATTATTTCATGAGTTGGTCGTCCTCCATACACATGATTGATGATTTCAAAAAACATTTGAAGGATGTGGAGATGATTTTAGGTCATTAAATTATCAAAAATAAATATGTAAAACCTCCAATATTTCATAGTACATTATATATTTGAATTAATTTAATATCTTATATTTCACGGAACACCTACTTGGCATTTGTTATACACAATATTGAGTTTCTGGGAAACAACATATTAGTATTATAATTATTTACACAATATACTTATTTATCAATTAAATAATGTAATATTAATAGTAAAAAATAAATTGAAAATGTTATTTATAATTTTTTCACCTAAATAAATAAAATATATAAATAAATATATATGTTTTGTTAAAATAGTTATATATTATAAAAAACAATTTTCTTAAGAGAACAACATTTTATGTCCTTTTTGTGAACAATAATAAAACTAATTTTACACACTCCTAAAATTTTAATATTGTAAAATAGACTTTATTTTTGAGATCAGAATATCAAAATTACCATAGGGTAAATTTTTGGCATTTTTCTGAAAAATTTCAATTTTATATTGAATAGTGAAAAATACAGCATAGTACATAAAACCCAGCTTTTTCATTTAAATAATTTTTGTAATTAAAAGTGATGATAAACAAAAAATAGATGAATGATATAAATAATATCCCAATTTAATTCATTTTATTCATTTTATAGTATAATTAGATATAAAAAGACATTGATATTTTATAACATATTTTTATCCACCTTTTCGGCACATATACCCAACTTCTAGGCACATTATCTAATTAGTATAAAAAGTAATTTTACCACTTATGTGAAATGAATTTAAAAAATATTATATACATCATTTTTATCGGTAGTTAAAATGTGGTTCAATATGATAAAAATAATTTTTGATGAATCGTGTCTTTTGAATTTTATTTACCCTAGTTGAAGGTAAATTGGGTAATTAAATGTAAAAATAATTTTATAATAATATAAAATTACCATATCACATGTCCTAATTCTATTGGATAATTTTATTTCGACTAAAATCAATTTTTATACAAAAATATGATCTGTTTTAATCCACTTTTTTATATTAGGACATTTATTATATTTTATTTAATGTAGAGTTAAAAGTGTCAAATTCAATTTTTAATAACTAAAACATATATAATATAAATATATACATAAGTTAAATTCTATAATAAAAATTCATTAGAAATATGAAAATATTTCTTACATCATGGTATTTTATTTATAATTTTTAAACATTATATTATTAAATTTATTTTTGACACAATAACAATGCAATATTTTCCTTATTAATGAAAGAATCGAATAAATGATATTATAAATTTTAAAATAAATTTAATTTGACATTTTTTATTCCATAAACGAATTTTCCGGATGAAATTGACATATTTATTATGAGTTAATTCCTTTGGTTTGATTGAATCAAGTTTTTGTTACTTTAAAAATAATCAATTACTAAATACCCCAAAATTGAACAAAATGATATTTCAAAAAAATATATAACTTTCTTAAATGATATAAAAGTATGAAAATATATAGTTCAGACAAATAAAATTAATAGTGATAAAAATTTCATAAATTATCCACTTTATATTATTTTTGAATTTTATAGTAAACGTATTAACCATGTAATATCAAAGTACAAGAGGACATGGTAAGAGTTGACTTATTTTACAAAGGGTTAAATCTAAAAGATAATGTTAATTTTAAGACCTAAACATGTCCAAAACCTACTGGTTGAGATTATTTCGACCCATACTCATCATAGACTCTAAAAAATCAATTTTTATCTCATATAATCTGAAAATAATTTTATAATTAATTAATATTTCAATCTTTTCCTAAAGTGCCTTTCATCTCTCTTACAAAAGGGAACCTCCCTTTCTTTTTATTTGACACATCCAAAGCCAATTGGATCATCCAAACCCTATAAAAATATCCTCCCAACAACCATTAATGAAACATATAGTCCATAAATTGAGCATAAATCCAAACTAAGGAACACTTTTTTACCAATCAAAAGGAAACACCCAAAGAAGATATAATTATTTTTTCACATCTTTCAAAATTTGTTTCCTTATTCTACATCTTCTTCCATTATTGTTACATACTAAAATAATAAATCCAAAAACATCAAAATTTTGATATGTAATTATAAATAGGGTATAACCATATTCATTATTATATCCGTACTATGAATGACAAAGTCACTATGCGTGCGTATGTATGGCTTACCGTCTCCACGTGGTGGTGTCGTCTGTTATCCAACACTGCATTATTTGGATGGGTATAATAAGAAGGATAATTAAATTAATTAATGAATATAACATGTTAATTATTATTTATATATAATTAAACATCCAATTAAATACAATTTCACTATAAATAGAATGGTATTTTCGCTTGTGCGTACATACGGTTTACCGTCTCCACAAAGCGATGAGATTCATCTTCAATGATAACCATTAATGATTTTTTAGAAAAAAAATATATATTGATTAAGTATGAGTTATATGAAATAATATCTATTATATAATAAAATATATTTATTTAGATTAATATATTTCTTTCACATACATCAATACTATACGATAAGAAAATTGAAACAACGTTCATGAATAGGTACGGACTACCGTCTCTATGAACAGTGTTTCTATTTCATATATCTATCTATTATACATATTTATATTCTTAATATATATGATATTTAAATTAGGTTTTATATTCTAGAAGTATTTAAATCATGATATTAGTGATACAATCAATAATAACAAGTTAAAAACATATGATAATGAAAGAAATTTTTACCCAAAATGTTACTCTATCATAGAAATTATTATTAATTGGGTAGCATAATGTCCTAAATGAATCATATATTATTTCATAAATATTATTATGGTTCTGGTATAATTTAATAACTTACTATGGCCATTATACCGAAGGTTAAAAATACCCTTGACTAAATGAAATTATAATGTAAGGGTTAATTCCTCAATTTCATTATTATTCGAGATTGTTTATGTGTAAGTATTTACTGGGACATATTTATCATCAATGTCCATGTTTCATAAAATGGTTTCCTAAAGGAGTATTTTTTTGATTTATTTAAGGGAATATTTAACTATATCATCCTTTTAAATTTTTGAAATATATATTTTTCTAAATCTATTTAATTAATGTCCACGTTCATCAAAATGGTTTTAAGGTTTTATTTAAATGGACATGATTGTATTAAAATGTTAATTCCTCTTAAAAATTTCAGACTTTTATGGGACACATTGATTCAAATATGTATTTTAAATGATTTCATTTTTAATTTGTGAAACTATTAAATGACATCAAGAAAAATTTATATTTCTCTCATATATTTTTACAAATTATTTTTATTTATGTCAATATACTTTATTTGATATTCTTATGTATTGAGATTTAATTATTATAAAAAAATTACAAATTTTTTTGAATCATTTATGATATGTTTGACTATGGATGTGCTATTTTTATACCATTCATGGTTTATTATTAGAGTATTAACATTTCATATTATAGTTTTAAAATCAATTCCTTTGTTATGTTTCACCCTTTTCATATGTTGAATGCATTGGACTTAGTAAGTGACAGGTGGGTCCCACTATGGCCCCTTAATTCATTGGTAGGTCTTATGAGACAAACTAGTGTATTGACACAATTCCTTTATAAAATTTATATTTAGGGTCATTATATGAGGTCTTGACGTTGTGGTTAAGATGTTTATAATTATGTATTACTTCATTATGAGATTAGTTATTGATGTTTCATTTGATTATTGGACTAGTAGAATATCCATGTGAAGAAGAAAATAGAACGATTTAATTTACCTTTTCTTTATTATGCTGAATTTTATCCTTAAAGGGATTCAGAATCAAAATTATACCTTGAATAAAATTTTGGGATTACTTATGATAGCTTCCACTATATTGTTTATACTTACTGAGAATCTGATCTTACCTTCTTCTTATGTTTTATATTCCCAAGATGTGAAGAAGTGTATAATGATTTATATGCATGTTTAATCTAGGAAAATAATGGCATTTCAAATAGATAATCTATGTTGTATTTAATGTTTGGAATTGTAATGTGAAGTTCATGTTTGTATTCTATTTTCCAATATTGCTAAATTGATATGTACTTCGGGACTTAATTATTTTTAATCATTCCAATGTTATGTAATAATGAACCGACTCTAGGAAACTAGGGATGGGGAATTACCGTTGGTATTAGATGAAGTTTAGCAATAACCTTGGGAACAAGCTTTAGAAAAACTCCGATTAGATAAAATTAACCTGAGATAGACTATGAGGATTAGTATTAAAGATCATCCTAGAATTTTGGTAATGTAGATATTTAGTTAGTATTCTAAGAATAAATCACTATATGGATACTACAAGTGCATGTGGTTCTGAAACAAATGTACCTAGGAGTAAAAACTCATACAAGGTGTTCTAAGCCCTACTCGGGGTAACCTGGTACACCACAATGGGCCTTAATGCCCACCTGGTTTGACACTCCTTGGGGATATGCTTAGGATAATTCACATTTTCATTACAAACTAGTATGAAGTATTTATTATTAAATGTGTTTCTAAAGGAACCATATTTACGATTATGAGATTATATATGCATAAATTTTTCATTTAAGTTATATATTTCACTAGTTTAGAGTTATTAATTATGAATTATAACATAATCCAGTGTATTACATTGTTTAGAAATGGCGCCTATTATAAATAATGGGAACCGAACAAATGAACATGATCCAAAGATATTGAATGATCATGCATTTAATGGTCTTAATACAATATTTAAAATGGAAATAATCTCCCAGGTATTCTCATCATATGAGGAAATAGTACCGTGAGTCAATAAGATAAGTAAGGAATTCTCTAAGTCTTATGTATTTTATGGGATGCCAAAGAAGTAGAGGAATGTAGAGAAAATGACAGATAAAGGAAAGAGGGGGGAGAAGGATCTTACCACATGTGATAACTGTAGAAATTATCACTAGGGAAAGTTATTTGATAAATTGAGTGTTTTTTATAAGTGTTGAGAAAAAGGTCTTCTGGAGAAAATGTAAATATAAGAATCAATGGGATCATGGTCAAACATAAGCTATTACTACAGTCAACGTGGAATAATTAATGCTTTTGTGTTTCTTGATTGAAATATTATGTCATTTGAGTGTTGTATCAATGATGTACTAGTTATATGAATTATGGAAATAAATAAGGACTATACTACAATATTATTTCATTGAGGATTTGAGATTGTATGGTACTAATAAAAGGGACTCAATAGAATGATATTTTTTTTGTAAAATACACATATGAGGGAAAGATAAACCTTTATATGGTCCTGATACTAAGGTAGTGATTTTGGAATAATAGATGATTGACATGGATAAATTATATTTTCTATTCTTGAAAACCTTGGAACTAATTAATTGTTTGTCTATTCAATCAGTGTTTAATTTTACAATATTCTTTTGTATTTAAGGATTATATCCATTATTCTTCAAGGGATAATGGGTCATGAATGTATTCAATAAGGTTTTATCAAAATTCAGGGTGTTACCATGTCTCAAAAGAATACATGATGAGGTTATTGACATGTTATTATATTGAAAAAAATATTTATTCATTGTGTTTACCTACCATATAAATTTATGTACTTGGAGTTTGGACACAAGTATTTTGGATAAGTTTAATGATTATATTGTCATAAGTTGAGTAATTGATATATTTTTTAATATTAATATATTATTTATTGGATACTTTTACCTAACCATTTGGATTTTAGTAAATATATATAAGATTAAAGAAATACATTTGGACCTTAATATGTTTTATAAAATTTGCTTCTGACATTAAAAAATCATTTGGAACATTCATTTACTAGTGTAAGGGATGAAGTGAAAATATATCGAAGCATAAACAAATCATGTGATTATGATTATGACAGGTAATGAAATAAATTACGTTTTCTTGACTTCTTATCTTTTTATTATATTAATCTGTCCTCTCAAAAAAAGTATTTAAAAAATGTGTTATCTTTATTACTTATGTTTTGTTTAACTAGTGATATTTTAAATCATCATAGATTTATGGCATTGAGGACATGAATTATTCATTTATTGTTCACTTTTTTGAGATTGATGGCCTTAATCACTCCTTGTAAAAAAAATTTCCCCTTTAATTATGTGTCTCTGATTGCCACAAATGTTCTCCTATTTGAAATCCTAATTTTTCAGTGACTATTTCAATTTAATTTACCTCTTATTAAGACTAAATTTTACTAACCCTATTTCTGTTGTGGGATTTCAACAATGGTATTTTCTACTTTCAACCTTTTATTTTAGAAGAAAAATTTTAAATTGCGAGGACCCAATTTATTGGAGAGTAAAATTTAACACCCCAAGATTTCACAGTACATTATCTCTTTAAAGTAATTTAATAGCTTATATTACCATAAACACCAACTTTGCTTGCATTATACAAAATATTATGTTTTTGTAAAAAAATACATTAGTATTATAATTATTTATAGGATATATTTATTTATCAATTAAATATTGTAATATAAATAGTAAGAAATAAAAAACAAATTTTATTTATAATGTTTTCATATAAATAAATCATATTTATAATGAAATGTATATGTTTTTTTAAAACAATTACATATTAAGAAAAGCTATTTTCTTAAATGAAATAATTTTTATTTCCTTTTTTGAAAAATAATAAAATTAATTTTAGACACTCCTAAAAATTGAATTTTGTAAAATAGAGTTCCTTTTTGAATTCAAAATATCAAAATTAGATTAGGTTGATTTTTTGGTTTTTTTCAAAAACATTCAATTTTTTATTAATAGAGAAAAATACAACATTGTACATAAAAAACGACATTGTCATTTAAAAAATCATTTTTAATTAAAATATATCATAAAGTAAAAAATAGATATATAATACATATACTATCCCTATAAATATTATTTGAGTCATTTTTAACCTAATTAGATATAGAAACTCATTGATCCTTTTTAACGTCTTTTTTCCCACCTTCTAAGCACATTTGCAAAGTAAAATAAATCATAATTTTACATCTTATGTGAAATGAATTTAAAAAATCCGACATACATGGTTGTAATCAGTAATTAATATTTGGTTTAATAGGATCAAAATAATTCTTGGTCAAAAATATCTTTTGAATTTTTTTTAAAATGGTTGAAGGAAAATTGGGTAATTAAAGGTAAAAATAATTTAATAACTATATAAACTTAGTCTAACACATATCCTAATTCCGTTGGATAAGTTTTTTTGACAAAAATCAACCATATTATTGAAATATGATCCCTTTTAATCCACATTAGTTATATTTTTACATTTATTATATTTTATTTAAAGAAGAGTTAAAAGTGTCAAAATTAAATTTTAATAACAAATACCTTTTTAATATAGGGATAAGCATAATATAAATTCAAATATACACATTCATAAGAAATATAAAACTATTTCCTACATCATGATATTTTTTTAACTTTTAGACATTAAATTATTAAATTTATTTATGACTAAAAAATTAAGCAGTATTTTCCTTTTTAATTAATGAATCAAATAAATGAAATTATAAATATTAAAATAAATTTAATTTGAATTTCTTCATTCCATCCACAGATTATATGGATGACATTGACATATTTGGTATTATTTATGGTCTTTTTTTATTCGAATAATTTTTTTTAATTTAACAAAAATCAATTACTGAATAGTATGAAAAGTGACATAAATGAGTTTTTAAAAAAAATATTTTTTATTAAATGATATTAAAATCCTAAAAATATATAGATCATCCAAAAAACATGGATAGTGAAAAAATTCATAAATCATCCAATTCTGGTTCTCTTGGAATTTTATTGTAAAGTGATTAACCATGTAGTATAAAAGTACAAGAGGACATGGTAGGAGTTAACTTATTTTACAAAGGGTTAAATCCAAAAGAGAAAGTTCATTTTATGACTAAACATTTCTAAAACCTATATGTTGAGAGTATTTTGAAACCTCCTTATATTATACACTAATTAAATCAAATTTGAGCTATTATAATTGGAAAATCATTATATAATAATTGAATATTTCAATCTTTTATTAATGTGCCTCTGGCCTCTATTATAAAAGGGAACATCCCTTTCTTTTTAATTCACATATCCAAATCCATTTGTCTCAGGAAAAACCTGCTCAAATCTCCTACCAAACACCCTAACTTCAACCTATATTCCAAAACCAACCATCGAACCCATATGTTCAAATCAGAAGGGAACACTCGAAGAAGAGGTAATTATTTTATCACCTCATTCAATGTTATTTTCTTCTTCTAAATCATTTTTTTCTATTACAATACTTAAAAAATAATTCCAAAACCTTATGAATGATGACATATTATTATAAATATGGTACAACCATATTAATTATTTTATACATCCTATTAATGACAATGTCACCTTCCGTGCGTACGTACGGCTTACCGTCTCCACGTCTTGGTGTAGTTTGTTATTCAACACTACATTATTTTCATGGGTAAAATAAAGATTATAATTAATTTAAATAATGAATATAACATGGTAATGATTCTGTAAATATAATATACCATCCGATTAAATACTGTTTCACCATCAATATAATGAAACTTTTTCTTGTTTCTACATACGTCCTACTGTCTCCACGAAGCAATGAGATTCATCTTCAACGATCAACATTCAAGATTTTTTTTAAATATATATATATATTGATTAATTATGAGATGTATGAAATAAAATTTCATCCGGAATATTATATATTTATGTAGAGAAATATATTTTGATTACTTACTTTTGTACAATATGATAAAAAATGAAACAACGTTATGCGTACGTACAGACTACTGTCTCTATGAACGGTGTTTCTATTTCATATATCTATCTATTATACATATTTATATTCTAAATATATATGTTATATAAATCAGGATTTATATTATCGAGTATGTAAATCATGATATGAGTGATATTATCAAGAATAACAAGTTAAACATGTACGATAAAAAAAAGCGATTATTACCCAAAATGTTACTCTATCAAGGAAATTATTATTAAATGGGTAGAATAATTTTATAAATAAATTTTATATGATATAATAAAAATGAATATTGTTCTATTATAATTTAATAACATACTAAAGACATTATATAGTAGGTTAAATGAACCCATGACTAAATGAAAGCATAAGGTAAGGGTTAATTCCTTAATCTCATTATTAATTGAGATTGTTTATGTGTAAGTATTTACTGGGACATATATATCATCCATGTCTATGTTTTCAAAAAAAGTTTTCAAAAGGAATATTTTTTGGTTTTATGGAAGAGACTCTTTAAATATATCATCTTTTAAATTTGTTAACAATATATTTTTCTAAAACTATTTTTTTAATGTCTATGTTTATCAAAATAGTTTTAAGGATTTATTTATATGGACATGATTGTTTAAAAATGTTAATTCTTTTCAAAAGTTTTGATGTCTTAGGGGACACTTTGATTAAAAAATATCTTTTAAATGATTTCCTTTATAAATTGTTTGTCTATTAAATGATTTCAAGAAAAAGGGATATTTCTCTCAAAGAGTTTTACTGACTATTTTCAACTATTTCAACAACCTTAATTGGATATTATTATTGATTGAGGATGATTTATTATAAAACAATAATACATATTTTTTTAATGTGTTATGATATTATTGACGGTGGATGTTAAATTATTATACCATTCATGGATTGTGGTTAATTTATTAACATTTTATATGCTAGTTTTATTATGAATTTCTATGTTATGATTCATCATTTTTATATGAGGAAAGAATTGGACTTAGTAAGCGGTGAGTGGGACCCTATATAGCCCCTCGATGCATCGGTACATCTCATGAGACAAACTAGTGTCCAGACACAAGGTGTCACGAACCAATTAGGGTCACCATCAAACCGATGCCCGACCCAGTCTGTGATAAGGCCTGAAGGGAGTTCCCCATCCCCATGGGCTTACATATTTGCCAATGTATCTAAAATAAATCATGGGAATAGTTTACCATAATAGATAAATATATAACAAAAAGAAAGATTAAATTGAAAAAAAAATTAAAACTAAAATCTGAAAACCAAACAGGGACTCCAAATAAGTTATTATTTAACTTTTACATCTTAAACTAAACCACCAAAAGAGACTTCAATAGAGGAAAACCAAAACACCACATCAAACCTATGTGCAACATGCGGAGTCACATCCCCAAGACACCACCACTAACCTTCATCATAAAACAAATACAACTTGTACAGTTATCACAAATCCCAATTACTTGACCATGAATGCAAGGAAAAAAAATATACAAACACCAAAAGGTGTTTGTAGGTTGTTAGGAAAGATCCCAGTAGGATTCCACTGAGAAAAGATTTCATGTATAATTATGAAATGACAAATATATTTTCAATTTAACATACAAAAATTAAAAAATTCTTAGTTTTTATATTGAAATAAGTTTTAAGGAAAACTATTTTGAAGAAAAAAAACAAAAATGAAAACACACACACACACTTTCAAGGTAACCCCAACGTCACATTGTGTGATGAAAATGAGTGCAAAGAAAAAGAGGAGCATTGTAAATGGGAGTGTCCCTGAAGATACTAGTGAGAAGTGGGAACCTAGAACATCGCATCTTAGAGAAAATGGTATATAAACACAGTAATATATGTTCTTGTGCACGAGCCACTAGTACAACAACCAATCAATAACCTATTATTCTCCCAATATAATCCAAAAGATTATTTATTGTTGTAGTCGTCAATCCCGCTAAGTGATACCAGGCTGATTCCAATTCTGTGTCACTATCACACTAGTCCTGGTCCGCTCACCTAGTACCCTGGATTCTCGTTTGTGGTCAAGTGACTCAAAGTTCATTTCATATTTTATAATCATATAAAAAAACCAAAAATGACACTACACACTCCAAAACCACCATTTTCACACACAAATCCATTAGAAATTATAAGGATACTAAAAATATCCAAAAACAAAATCTGCATCACTTACACAACCAATTAAAATGACTACACATTCTAATAAATTGCCTTCATCGTCATACACACCATTAAAAAAATTTATTAATAAATTTCCACACACATCACGTGACTATAAATACCTGAACCATTACACAATTTAACCAAACCAATTTTTCACCAATGAAAAATATTTTACCAAACAATTTAATTTTTCTAAAATTTATATTAAGAAAAACACTGCTTGACACACTAGAATGACCCAAACCCCCTTACATGGCCATACACACACAACAAAACCACATGAAAACAATCCGCGTCATGCACACAATTAAAGAAACCACCCGCACATTTAAAAACGCCAGTACTATAATTAAACAAACTTCCAGAAAAAGATTCCAAACAATTTCAAAATATGGTGCATGACTTTAAACACCACAATCTTAGTCAAATGTTTATTTCTAACTAAATAAAACTCGATTGTAACACCCAAAACTTTCATGGTACGCTTCTCTTCGAATAATACAGTAGCATGTGTTGTACGCGACTTCGAGTTCTAACACACACCACAACCAATCCAACTAGCAATTATGAATAGTAATAACATGTTTTCAAATTTTTTTAAAATTGTATCATCCGAAATGGACTTTATATTTGGTTTTGGAATATCGAAAATATACTAGGGTGAATTTTTGGTATTTTTCTAAAATCTTTTAATTTTTGATGAATAGTGAAAAACACTGAGATAAAGTTTAAAACATAATTTTTATTTAAATAATTATTTATTTTATTTAAATGAATTTTAGGTCAAAATAGATACATAATACCTATATAAGTTAAATTTAATTCATTAGAGTTAGTTTATAATAATTTTCGATATAGAAAAATTTTATTAAACTTTTCAGCGTCTTTTACCCATCTCCTAGGAGATTTTGAAAATTCACATGAAACATAATTTTACTGCTTCTGTGAGTGGAATTTGGAAAATACGAGACACACGGTAAATATATAGGAGTAAAATGTGGTTCAATATGATAAAAATAATTTTTGGTGAATAGTAACTTTTTACTTTTATTTACCACGGTTAAAAGTAAATAGGGTAATTAAGGGTAAAAATTATATTATTATTACCCTAACACATGTTCTAATTCTATTGGATAAGTATAATTCGACCAAATACAACCTTAGGGAGAAAATATGAACCTCTTTGGTCCATTTGGATTAGATTAGGACATCTATTATTATTTAATTCCAAGAAGAGTTAAAAGAGTTAAAATCAATTATTAATAACTAAAACATTTTTAATATATAGATATACATAAGATAAATTCGATTATAAATATTCATTAGAAAGATAAAAATATATCCTACATAATGGAATTTTATTTCTAATTTTTAGACATTAAATAAATTAATTTATTTTTTATAGAATAGTGATGTAGTAATTGCCTAATTAATGAAATATTAAAATAATTGATATTATAAAAATCTAAATAAATATAATTTGAGACTTTTTATGAATTCCACTACTTTTCTAGGTTACTATGGAATTATAGTATTGATTAAAGATGTTTATTTTGAATTAATAAAGTTGTTATGACTTTATCAAAAATAAATTATTAAATAGTGTCAAAATTGACATAAAAGAGTTTAAAAAAAATATTAAAATATTTATTGATATAATATTCCTAAAAATATAAGGTTAGGCCAAAAAACTTATATGATGATAGGTATGTCATTAATGAACCACTTGGGGTTCCCCTGTCAGTTTATAGTAAGTTTATAAACCACATAATATAAAAATACAAAGAGACATGGTAAATGTCAAACTATTTAACTAAGAGTTAAATATAAAAGATATGGGTAAAATAGTAACCCAACCCTATATAAAACCTATTTTTGAGTGGTTTTTGACCCATACCGACCTTAGACTTTAAATAATCCAGTTTGGAGCCATTAGAAACTGAATATGAATTTATTATAAAATAATAACTTCTAACCAATTCCTCACACCTCTCAAGCCTTTTAACTCGTCCAACCTCTACCCAATTAATATCTCTACGTCCCTCTCATCATCCTAGAAGCCTTACCTTATGAATAAGGAACTTCAAGAGTCCTTTTGGTTCAAATTAATGGTATTTCCCAAATTAAAGGTAACTGTTTCTCTTAACTTCTTTTCTTTTATTTTACTTATAAAACAACTAAACTCTTTTTATTCTTTTCTATTGTAACAACACCCGTATCTTCAATATACTAGGATGTTATTATGAGAAGTATTGAAACTACACTTACACACTCCTCTATCTAATGGGTGATCAACATAATGTTTCTGTGGATGGAAACAAAATGCCTCACGAAACGATGATTGTTCAATTATCTCCTACCACCTCTCATGGTGGCCATTATGATAGAATTGCAATTGAATATTATATTCATGATATTTATTTTATATATAAGCTTATTTAATTCCATTTTATATAATACCATTTTTCGTTTCATGTTGTATATATATACGATAAATTTATTTGAGGATGTGCGGACTTCCGCCCCCTCAAAGTGATATGACTCGTTCATACCATACATGGAACGTATAAAGGATGGTATTAAAGAACATAAGTAACATATATAAGATATTATATTATACTGGAATAATAATATACCTATGTATCATTTGGTTTTGATTCATTTTAAAATGAAAAATGAAATGGAAGTAGCGTTCGTGCGTACGTACGGATTACCGTCTCCACGAACGCGATAAGATTCATTCCCCATTATATCCATTCAAGACGAATTTTCACTTGATGGTTAAAAATAATTTTTACTGACATAATATAATTTTTTATATAAATAAAACATATCCTATTGATAACAAACATGGATTATGTAACCAAGCATATAATGTAGAACGAATCAGTTAACACTGAAACAACGATAATACAAAAAGGCAATATTAGAAGATCGTATATGATATCATATTAATGTATATGATTCTTGAATAATTTAATAACAATTATTTCATAATTATACAGGAGGTAAACCTACCCTCGAGCAAGGAAAAGTACAAGGTAAGGGTTAATTTCATAATCTTTTTATTATACGAGGTTGTTTTTACGTAAGTATCTACTGGGACCTCTTTATCATCCACATCCATGTTTCTTAAAAATGTATTTCAAAACATTAATAATATTATATAGACTATGGGTTAAAGTAATTTATACCATTCTTTGAATTTTTATAAGATGTTTATAAAGGAATCTTTCTGTCATTTTCCAAATAAGGTCTTTTAAACTTTTTGACAAAATTAAGGTATGAATGTCTTTTTAACTTATACGGCGGGTGTGGCTATTTTACACCGTTATAAAATTGTTTAAGCTTACCTTACATTCTTATAATAATATCTTAAAGTAAATATTTTATTTTATAATTATGTGACTTTTAAATGATTTCAAGAAAGAGATATTTCTCTCAAATAGTTCTGATTTCATCTATGTCAACATCCTTTGATGGATTTTAATATTATTTGAAGTTAATTTTTTATGATACAAAACATCCATATTTTATTGAAGGTTTTGTGAAATTTTGGACATTGGATGTGTTATTTTTATACCATTCATGGTTTATGAATAAATTATTGACACTTCGTATGCTAGTTTTAATACGAATGTTTATGTTATGTTTAAACCTATTCATATGAGGAATGAATTGGACTTAGTAAATGATGAGTGGATCCTGCTATAGCTCTTCGATGCATCGATAGGTCTCATGAGACAAACTAGTGTCTTGGCACAAGGCCTTGAAAAATCTTATTTGTAGTCTTCGCACAAGCCCTTGACTATGTGGTTATGATAGTATGGCATTATGCATTCCATCATTATGAAAGTGGTTATTGATATTGCATGTTATTATTCAACAAGTAAAATATCCATGTGAATAAGTAAATGGAATTATTTCATTTTATTTTTTCCATATTATGGTGAAGTTTCTGATTAAAAGTCTTTTGTTTTATTTATACATTGCCTGAAATGTTTATGCTTATTTATGAATGTTTCTGCTATATTTTTAACTTTACTGAGCATCTGAGCTCACCCCTTTCTATGTTTTATTTTTCCAGGGATGTGAAGAATTATTCTATGACTGAACTGCAGGGATAGTATGAGGGATTATGAGTGTGGTCAATGAAGACTATGTTGTTGTAGTTTTTCACTTTATGATGTAATGTAGGTCTTATGAATATATCTAGTCTTTCCAAGGCTACTAAACTAATCTGGCTTTCGAGACATGATCTTTTGTGATCATGCCAATGTTATGTAATAATGCACCGACTTTGGGTAACTGGGGTCGGGGAATTACAGTTGGTATCAGAGGATGCTTAATACAAACCTTTGTAGCAAGATTTAGATAAAATCTGATTAGAGCACATAGACCTAAGATGTATTTTGAGGATTAGAATAGAAGAACTTCCTAGAATTTTGGTATTGTAGAGATTTTGTGAGTTTTCCGAGAATATATCCCTTTCTGGATACGAGTAGGTAGAGGCGGCTCTGGCACACATGTACCTAGCGGTAAAACTCGAAAGCACCACTTTGATCTAGAATAGAATGGGAACTGGTGCACGAAAATGGGCCTTGATGCACTCTTGGTTTCTACACTCCCAGGGATATGCTTAGTATAATTCACATTTTCTTTGAAAACAATTATAAAGGGTTTATGAGTATATACTTCCTTAATGAAAACATTTTTTATGATTTTGTATTATATCCATAAATAGTTCAATTTATGTTAAGTGTTTTACAAGTTTGTAATTATGTATTTTTATTCATAAACAAATCTAGTTTATGCCATTGTTTAGAAATGGTGTTTATTGGATGGAATGGAAAATGTATCAATGCACACACTCCATGTAGGAATTTCCCTCCTGATCAAGATAATTATAGTAGAGCTGGTGATACAACTGGTTCCGATAAGCTTATCACTATACTGGGAAAACTCACACAGGTTATGAATAATAACCTTACCCGTATGGAGCACCTTGATCCACAATGAGGAGGATCAATGTTAGACCACCTCATGAGGTAACAATCACCAACATTAAATGGGAGTAAAAATACATTAGTGGATGAGCAATGGATAAATTCCTTTGAGAAAATACTTCATGCCTTGGGGAGTAGTAAAAGGGAAAAGGCTATCATGGCAGTTTACTGCCTCACTGGAGATGCTGATCAATGGTGGTCATTGATTAAAAACACGAAAAAGATGATAAAGTACAAAATATGGAATGGGGGGATCTTAAAGTGATTTTCTTAGAAAAATAATTTCCTCATGACCATTGAGAAGATATGGAAAGACAATTTCTGAGTCTGAGAAAAAAGGGGGATGAGAATGTTGCAACGTATGAGTCGAACTTTACAAAGTCAGCAAGGCATGCTGCAGATTATATATATAACCCAAGAAGTAATATTGATCATTTATTTGATGGGTTAAAACCATTTTTTGGTCGACCATTAGTCTCACAATCCTTCTCATCAAACAATGATATTTTCTCAGGTGCTATCAAGACAGTCAAGGAATTATCTAAGTTTTACGACTTTAAAGCAAAGCAAGAGAGGAAGAGATCTACTGATCACTCTGGTAATGTCAATAAGGCGAAGAAGGGGAAAGTTGAATATCCATCATGTAGTAAATGTGGGAAGAAAAACCCGGGTACTTCCCTGAATGGAATGGGAGTCTGTTACAAGTGTGGTGAAAAAGGCCTCCAAGATCGTGATTGAAAGGGGAAGAAAGAATCTACGGATGTTCAATGATACAATTACAGGGATATGAGAAATTATAAAAATGAATTTTCTAAGAGTCAGGGAAACATACCTCATAAAAGGCCAAGGGATAAAGTCCAAGCTTATTCTATCAATACTGCTGAGGTAGAAGCTCTGAAAGATGTGGTGGAAGGTAATTTAATGGGTTTCTCAAGTTTAGAAAATGCTTTATTTGATTCTGGACCATCACATTATTTCATATCTTCCTAGTTTTCTAAGAGAATTAGATATTTACAATTTGATTTAACAAGGTAGTTGTCTGTTAAAACTCCTAAGGGAAGTATCATCCCATCAAAGTATTGTGAATCTGTTCCCATTATAGCATATAAATGTTCTTTATCTGCTGATCTCATCGTCATACCCATGATTGAGTTTGATATAATCCTCATTATGGATTGGATTTCCTACCTTGATGTGAAGATTTATTGTATGAATGAGGAGGTTACGATTTTTGATAATGATGATAAAAAACACCTTATCTTTAGAGAAGAATTCTCACCACCTAATTATTAACTAGATCCACCCCCAGTAGCTCAACTAAATTCAATTATTGGGGAGGAAGATAATGAAATAACTATGGGTGACGAAAGGAATTCTCAAATAGGGGATGTACCTATTGTGAAAGAATATGTTGATGTGTTTCCATAAGATTTACATGGACATCCTCCCGAACAAGAAATTGTGTTTTCCATTGATTTAATTCCTAGATCAAGGCCCATATTGAAGACCCCTTATAGAATGGAAACTGTGGAATTTGTGGAACTAATGAAACAACTAGAGTAATTGAGTAATAATGGATTTATTCACCCTAGTGTTTCTCCATGGGTATCCCCTGTCCTTTTTGTTAAGATGAAAGATGGATCTATGAGGTTATGTATCAGCTACAGGGAAATCAATGCTATGAAAATAATGAAGAAGTATCCCCAACCTCGCATTGATGATTTATTTGACCAACTGCATGGACCTCAATACTTTTAAAAGATTGACCTTCAATCTTGATACCATCAGTTGTGTGTGAACAAGGAAGACATTCCAAAGACAATATTTTGAACCAGGTATGGGCATTACGAGTTTACGGTAATGCCTTTTGGATTGACTAATGCAACCTCTAACTACATGGATCTAATGAATAGAGTTTTCAAGGAATATCGTGATGACTTTGTAGTGGTATTTCTTGATAATATCTTGGAATAATAAAAAATATACGAAGATAATGAAAATAACTTGGGAATTTTTCTAAAGACTCTTAGAGGACATGAATTATATGGGAATTTTAGTAAGTGTGAATTCTGGATTCAGGATATTTCGTTTCTTGGACATATTGTCTCTAAGGATGGAATCTATGTTGATCCTTCTAAGATAAGAGCAATCCATGAATGGCCAGCACCGACGAGTATAACTGAGGTATGCAGTTTTATTGGTTTAGTAGGTTATTATCGACATTTCGTCCAAAAGTTTTCCTGATTGGATAACCCATTAATTAAGCTCACACGTAAAGGGGTTAAATTATTTTGGACAAAAGTGTGTGAATACTATTTTGAAGAACTGAATATAATATTAGGCAATTATCCTATATTGACTCTACCATCAAAGAATGATGGGTTTGTTATTTATAGTGATTCTTCAATGAAAGGACTTGGTTGTGTCCTTATGCTGAATGATAGGGTTATTTCCTATGCATCACGACAACTACAAATTCATGAGAAATGCAATCCTACTCATGATCTTGAGTTATCATATGTAATATTTTCTTTAAAGATATGGAGACATTATCTCAATAGTAAAAAATTTTGAGATTTATACTGACCACAAGAGTTTGATGTATATTTTCTCACAAAAACAACTCAACATGAGGCAAAGTTGATGGCTTTAACTACTCAAGGATTATGATTTCACGATACACTACCACCGGGGGAAGGAAAATAAGGTGGAAGATGCTTTGAGTAGAAAGGATAATGGAGTCTTGAATAAGATGGGAGATGAAAAGGATCCTGTATATATGGATCTAGTAAAGATGGATATGGGAATCCCCATGGAAGGTAAAATATCAATGATTTTTTCAAATGGTTGCCCAACCATCTTTACTAGAATGGATAAAGAGTTCTTAGACTGATGATAAAGAGTTTCAAAATAAGATTAAAGCTATGAATGACGGGAGATTTAGTGACTTTGTGTATGAAGATGGAATTTTGAAATTCATTAAGAGACAGTGTGTTCCCAATATACCTGGTCTAAAAAGATAATTGTGGGATGATTCTTATAATTTCAATTTCTCTATACACCCTCGGAGCACCAAAATATATAGATATTTGAAGGAACATTTTTTGTGGGACAACATGAAGAGGGAGATTGCTGATTTTGTGTCAATATGTATGGTTTTTAAACAAGTGAAAAAAGGAAGGAAATAGCCTGGAGGAGTCATGCACCTCTTCCCATACCGGAGTGGAAATGGGATAATATTACGATGGACTTTTTCATGGGACTACCGAATAATCCTAGAAAGAACGCTGAAATATGTGTCATTGTTGATCATCTTACCAAGTAACCACATTTTTTTCTATAAGAGAAGATATACCACTTGAACGTCTAGAAATACTATATATTAATAAAGTTGTGAGACTTCATGGAATACCCCTGTCGATGGTTTCTGATTGTGATCCCTGTTTTACATCAAGATTTTGAAAAAGTCCTCAGAAATTCCTGGATACTGAACTTCATTTGAGCACTACCTACAACCCCCCAAACTGATGGACAATCAGAACGGACTATTCAAACCTTAGAAGACATGTTGAGATAATGCTCATTTTACTTTCAAGTTATGTGGGATCAATATTTACCTCTGGTAGAATTTTCCTATAACAATAGCTTCCATTCAAGTATTCAGATGGCACCATATAAATTGTTATAAGGAAATAGATTTCACACACCAACCTGTTGGGATGTTTTTGGTGAAAAAAAACTCATAGGACTAGAACTTGTGGAGGAAACGATGGAAAAGGTGAAGGTAATACAAACCCACATTAAAGCAACTCAAAGTAGGCAGAAGAGCTATGCTGATAACCAAAGGAAGGATTTGGAATTTCAGGTTGGAGATCATGTTTTCTTGAAGGTATCTCCGTGGAAGTGTGTAATATGTTTCGGCAATAAGGGTAAATTGAGTCCCATGTACATCAGACCTTTTGAAATTCTAGAACGAATTGGGGTTATAGCTTACCATTTCTCAATGTCGCCAAATCTATCCAAAGATCGCGATGTGTTCCTCGTATCATTGTTGAGAAAATACATACCTGACCAAACACATGTACTTACATATGAGGAAGTAGAACTAGAACCTGATCTTTCTTATTGTGAAGATCCCATCAGGATTCTTGATACAAGAGAATAAGTGAGGGGAAGCTGGACGACTCATCTGGTAAATGTTTTATGGAGAAACCATATGATGGAATAAGCAACGTGGGAATGTGAGGAACTTATGATGAAGAACCACCAGATTATTTTTATGCAGTAATTATATAGAAATTTTGAGGACAAAATTATTTTAAGGAACAGAGAATGTAACACCCCAAGATTCCATGGTATGCTTCTCATTGAATAATACAGTAGCGTGTGTTGTACGCAACTTCGAGTTCTAACTCACAACACAACCAATCAAACTAGACATTATGAATAGTAATACCCATGTTTTGTAATTTTTTAAATTTTTTATTTCAAAATGTACTTAATTTTTGGATTCGGAATATAGAAATTAGCCTAGGGTGAATTTTTGGTATTTTTCTGAAAACTTTCAATTTTTGATGAATAGTGAAACAACTGAGTTAGAGTTTAAAACTGAATTTTTATTTAAATAATTATTTATTTTATTTAAATTTATTTTATGTTAAAATAGATACGCAATACCTATATATGTTCAATGTAATTCATTGGAGTTAGTTTATAATAATTTAAGATATTAAAAAAATTTATTGAACTTTTCACTGTCTTTTACTCATCTCCTAGGAAAATTTCAAATTCACATAAAACAAAATTTTACTGCTTCTGTGAGTGGAATTTCGAAAATCCGAGAGATGCGGATAATATCATGGAGTAAAATGTGGTTCAATAAGATAAAAATAATATTTGGTGAACATTAACATTTTACTTTTATTTACCACACATAAAAGTAAATAAGGTAATTATGGGTAAAAATGATATTATTATTATTACCCTAACACATGTACTAATTCTATTGGATACGTATAATTCGACCAAAAAACCTTATGAATAAAATATGAACCTCTTTGCTCCACATGGATTAGATTAAGACATTTATTATTACTTAATTCAAAGAAGAGTTAAAAGAGTTAAAATCAAAGTTTAATAACTAAAACGTCGTTAATATAAGGTTACACATAAGATAAATTAGATTATAAATATTCATTAGAAAAATAAAAAAATTTCGAACATAATGGTATTTTATTTATAATTTTTAGACATTAAATAATTTAATTTATTTATGACACAATGGTGACGCAGTAATTGTCTAATTATTGAAATATTAAAATAATTGATATTATAAATATCCAAATAAATGTAATTACTGAATTTTTATGAATTAAAATGATTTTATAGGTAAATATGGAATTTTGGGATTTATTAAATAAATTTATTTTGAAATAATAATTTTTTATGACTTTAAAAAAATCAATTATTAAATAGTGTCAAAATTGACATAAAAGAGTTTTTAAAACTAATATTATATTATTAATTACTATAATATTCATAGAAATATAAGGCTATACCAAAGGACTTAAATAATGATAGGTATGTCATTAATGAACCACTTGGGGTTTTCATGAAATTTTACAGTAATTTTACTAACCATATAATATAAAAATACAATGAGACATGGTAAATATCAAACTATTTAACTAAGAGTTAAATCTAAAAGATAAGGGTAAAATAGTGACCCAATCCAATCTAAAAACTTTTTCTGAGTGGTTTTCGACCCATACCCACCTTATACTTTAAATAATTCAGTTTGGAGCCATTATAAACCGAATATGAATTTATTATAAAATAATACATTATGTTTTTTCTAAAGATCCCCTCCTCCCCCTAATAAAAGGACACCACTTCTATCCAATTACTCACACCTTTCAAGATTTTTGGCTCATCCAAACTTGGCCCAATTAAGCTCCCTACATTCTTCTCCTACTCCTATAATCCTTACCTTAGGCATAAAGCACTTCAAGAGTCCCTTTGGTTCAAACCAAATGGAGTTACCCAAATTAAAGGTAACAATTTATCTTAACTTCTTTTATTTTATTTTACATCTCCAACCCATAAACTCCTTTTATTATTTTATTTTGTAACAATTCCAGAATCCTCAATAGACTAGGAAGTTGTTATGAGAATTATTTGAACTACACTTACACACACGTCCATCTAATGGGCGAAAAACATAATGTTTCTGTGGATGGAAACCAAACGCCTCACGAAACGATGATTGTTCAATTATCTCCTACCACCTATCATGATGGATATTACGATGTAAATGTAATTAAATATGATATTTATGATATTTATTTTAAATATAAGCTTTTTTAATTAAATTTTATATCATACCATTATTCATTTCATGTTGTATATAAAAATGATAATTTCATTTGAGAAAGTGCAGACTACCGCCCCCTCAAAGTGATATAACTTGTTCATACCATACATGGAATGTATAAAGGATAGTGTTAATGAACATAAGTAACATATATAAGATATTATATTATACTGGAAAAATAATATACCTATGTATCATTTGGTTTTGATTCCTTTTAAAATGAAAAATGAAATGGAAGTAGCGTTTGTGCGTACGTACAGATTACCTTCTCCACAAACGCGATGAGATTCATTCCCCGTCATATCCATTCAAGATTAACTTTCATTTGATGGTTAAAAATAATGATTGATGACATAATATCATTCTGTATATAAATCAAATATATACTATTCATAATAAACATGGCTTACGTAACCAAACATATAAAAGAGAACGAATCAGTTAACACCGAAACAATGATAATACTAAAAGGAAATATTAAAAGATCATATATGATATCATATTAATGTATATGATTTTTGAATAATTTAATAACAATTATTTCACCATTATACATGAATTTAACCTACCATCGATCAAAGAAAAGTACAAGGTAAGGGTTAAATTCACAATCTCTTTATTATCCGAGGTTATTTTTACGTAAGTATCTACTGGGACCTCTTTATCATCCACATCCATGTTTCTTAAAAAATTATTTCAAAAAATTATTACTGTTATATAGACTATGTTTTAAAGTCATTTATACTCTTGTTTGAATTTTTTTAAGTGGTTTATAAAGGAATCTTTCCATCGTTTTCCAAACAAGGTCCTTTTTAACCATTTCGACAAAATTAAGGTAAGAATGTCTTTTTGACATATACGGAGGGTAAAACTATTTTCCACAATTATAAAATCACCTATGCTTCCCTTAAAAGCTTATAATAATATTTTATAAGAAAATAATTTATTTTATAATTATGTGACTTTTACATGATTTCAAGAAAGAGATATTTCTCTCAAATAGTTCTGATTTAATCTATGTCAACATCCTTTGGTGGATTTTAAGATTATTTGAAGTTGATTTGTTGTGATACAAAACATTCATATTGTATTGAAGGTTTTATGATATGTTTGACGGTGGATGTTTTATTTTTATACCATTCATGGTTTATGAATCGGTAGGTCTCATGAGACAAACTAGTGTCTTGGAACAAGGCCTTAACAAAATCTTATTTGTAGTCTTGGAACAAGGCCTTGACTATGTGGTTATGATAGTATGTCATTATGCCTTCCATCATTATGGAATTGGTTATTGATATAGCATGTGATTATTAGACTAGTAGAATATCCATGTGAATAAGTAAATGGAATTGTTTCATTTAATTTTATCCATATTATGCTGAATTTCAAGTTTAAAAGGATTCTGTTTTAATTATACATTGCCTTAAATGTTTATTCTTATTTATGAAAGCATCCGCTATATTGTTATCCTTACTGAGCATCTGAGCTCACCCCTTTCTATGTTTTATTTTTCCCAGTATGTGAAGAAGTATTTTATGTCTAACCTGTAGGGATAGTCTGAGGGGTTATGAGTGTGGTCTATGGAGACTATGTTGTTATTGTTTTTCACTTTATGATGTTATGTAAGACTTATGAATGTATCTAGTGTTTCCAAGGCTACTAAACTAATCTTTCATTCGAGACTTGATCTTTTGTGATCATGCCAATGTTATGTAATTATTCACTGACTCTGGGTAACTAGGGTTGGGGAGTTACATATATGCAACATCAAAACACCAATTTCACTTTTTTTAGATCCTAACAAATTAACTACCCAATTTCATTAAAAAAATAATACATAGTTCAACATGGGTTTTCACAAAAACAACATACTTATATCATGAAATACCCTAACAGACACATAATAACACACTAAAACTCATGTAAAATAAAATTGTCACCAAACTAACTAATTAATAATCTAACTGTAGGACACAAAAAATATCACTAAAAATTCACTAGAGTAGAGATTTAAGTAGAAAGTGCACACATAATATATACAAGATAACAAACAATTAAACTGTAAATAAATCTTCACAGAAGATCAAATTTGTACAACACAATTTAATTAAATAATATTATAAATTAATTAAACTTGAAAATTAATTAATCATATAATAATTAAACATGGAACAACCTACCATTATATAGAAAACATCATGATCCTGTCGTGAAACTCTAGTCGCATGACCAGTGCACCTCAAAGGACCTAAAGTGAACTATTTCTCAAGAAATCGAACTGAAAAAATTGAAACTGAACTCATTCTACGTTAAACAGTAACCTAATAAACATTCAATGGGAGAAATAAACTGGAAAAATAAATATGCACCTATGTAGGTGGTTTAAAAATAAAACCAAGATAGGGCGTAGAGGATTCAGAGGAGTTTCACACGCTTGGGAGGTCACTAGAGGGTCCGACTATGAAGGTTGGGTGATAACAAGGGAGGGTGTGAACAAAGGAGGAAACAACTAAGGATTTATGGTGATGAGGAGGGAGGATTAAATTTTTCATTGGTAGGAAGGAGGGAAACCGCCGGTTTGGTGCACCGGAGGAGCCCAACCGAGTGCAGGTGGAGAAGGTAGGTAGTGATGCCCCAATAGGTAGATGCGGGGTACGCATGGTGGATGGAGATCAAGAGGGGGGGGATTGTCCGATAAATAGGCAGGGTGGTGCACAATTTTTATGGAGAGGATGGAGGGAACCAGTCAGAGGGAGAAAGGTAAAGAGGAATCCATGTGATAGGGTTGTAGTGGGGAATGAGGTCCATGTGAGGGGTAGGGGAGTGCAAGAGAGATGGAGGAAAAAAAGAAAAAAAAATGGGAGAGAGAAATATAGGGGGGAATAAAAGAGAAAAAAAACTATAATGGAAATAAATGAAAATAAAAAAGTTAAAAACATATAAAGAATAAAAATATTATAAAAATAAAAGTATGAAACAATTCCAAATTAATGAAAACAAATTTCAATAATAATAGTAAAACTAAAAAAATTAAACTAGAAAAATAGAAATAACCAAACTAGTAATATTATTTTAATTGAGGTATAAAAACATGAATGGTCATGCATAAGGTCGTGTGGAAAAATAATAACACATTTAATAATAAAACGTTCTCAAATTAATGTTTTTCACTACACATGGTCGTCAGTATGATCGTCCACCCTTATAAGATCCAAAATTTATTTTAAAATAGAATCAGTTCAAAACACATCTCAAATGCAAGACCCAAAATAATTAAATTAAAAAGAAGTGTCACTCAGTGTATAAGAATTCTCTCCACCATCAAACTGTTTGCCTCAAAAATATCTCAAAAGACTTGACCAACCAAAGCTTCCAAGATAGACTTCGAAGACATTTTAAAAAAAAACCCAATCACCCAAAGGCCGAGCATTCAAAATTCCAATGACATGAAACTCAATAAATCTCAAAAATATAATCACCATAAAAAATAACCAACTGCATGGAATTCACCTCCAAACAAAACTACAACATGAAACACCCCGAACCCTTACTTAGGGATCACTAGGGATACTCAAGATCTCCAAGAACACTTGTCAGTGACCCACTACCAAAGATAACTAATTACCATGGTCAGGGTTGGGCAGAGCCAAAGTATGGGGTTTCCCCGAAAAGTGCAATTTAAAAAAATAATTTTCTATAAGTTCATCCATTGTTGATCTCCCTGCTATATTAGGAATATTAAAAAAATTGGGTTCTCCAAACCAAAACGACTCAGAATCCTAGACAACCTTTAACACTGGTTTGACTGTCTAAGTTCCCTATGTTATAACAAACCAACACATGAGGAGATGCAGATGAGACCTGTACTGGGTCTCCCCACCATTTTAGAATTTTCATAACATCGAGACACCTCCATGGGAATTCCCAGTTTACATAGAGAGATAACAACTAAAATATTCTTCACAAACTCAACAACACGGTCCGACCTGCACATAGGATTCCTACACTGTCACTTCTGAAAAATGGACCTATCCCCACGGTTCATCAAAAAACTGTGGGTATAGGGTACCCTATACCCACAGTTTTTGATAACCGTGGTCATAGAGATCATATAAGAACCTATATAAACTATTTTCGAAATCTGTGGGTATACATCATCTATGCCCAAGGTTTTTCCCAAAACTGTGGGATATATTTTTATTAAAGAGCAATACCCATGGTTCAGCAAAACTGTGGGTATAGGTCATTATTTTCAAGATGTATACCCACAGTTTTGGCCAAACCATGGGTATAGATTTCCCACCGGGAAAAGAAATTACACAGGGAAACAAAAATATTTGGCGGGAATATGGTTTGGATTAATATAATTACAAACATACACATGTAAATACAAAAAATATCTGTTGGTTGGTTGGTCAGGTACTTCGTGTTTTGAAAGCAGTCCAATATTCGAATCTTGCAGAGTTTTTTCTCTAATAAATGACTAATAATTAATATATGTAAATAGATGTCTGAACATATTAACAAGATTTCCATAGCTCATTTGGTCCGGAGACTTATATCCTCCAACTGGTCCTGTGTTAGATTCTCACCATCCCAATTTTTAGATATGCGACAATATTAATATATTAATATAAATATAAATAAATATTTATATATTTAATGTGTTTTTTCCTGGTTGGTCAGAGAGGGTGGCATGCATGTGTGGTGTCCTATGGTCTAATCCCACTATTTACATTTTTGGAATACAAATCCCCACGGTTTGCAAACCGTGGGAGCAGTGTTGTGCCATGTTGTTCCGCGGTGTGCCTCACTGTGGCATCCCTATAAAAATGGTTTGAAACATGGGTATAGGCCCTATTTCTAGTAGTGAGTCCAAAAATCCACCACATGAGATGGTTCTGATATCAAAAACCCCAAACCAAATGGAACAATGGACTAGCAGTGTCAATTCCAAATGAAATGAGCATCTCTTAAATGAGAATAATTTTGATCCATAACTGACTAAAAGAAGGTTCACAGTGCACACCCATTGTCCTTACAAGTATATGGATTCTCTGAAACTCTTTAAGGCCCAAGAGTAACTCCCATAAATTAAGACTATAGGGAGGAGACAAGGGATTCATGACCCGAAAAAACAAGGCCTTCAAAGATGGGACCACAATAGGGAAATTTATGCCGTCCCCATCCTGTCACTGCCGACATAAGTCTAACCAAACCCATCCCACGTCTGAAAAGTTTTTGACTATGTGAAAGCTTCACCCCAAGAGCTATGGTCAGGGCCCTGATGTCTGAAGAATCTACCACGTTGCAGTCATAAGATATCCACCTCAAATTGGAACTTCTTCCATTGTAAAAGAAACCTAAATAATTCTCCTCATGTCTGAAGCAGCCACTCTATCAACATACCATCTGATAACTGCAGCAAACGACCTAGAGTTCCGGACTGACCAAACTGGAGACAAGAGATTCAGAGGTATGAAAAATGCATGGCACAAAATGACATAAGTTGTACTCCAAGAACAATTCCTATTGGTTCAAACTCCTCATCAAATGAGGAACATGTACTTACCACAATATGAGCATAACCGAAAACTATTCCGAACTTTAAACTAATTGTTCCACACAACCTTTGGGGAACATGAAACTAGCTCATCGGAAAGGTCAACACACCTCCATATCCACCTCCTAATTAGATAAGCACCTACTAAATATTCCACATTCCCTATCCTTTACATCCTTAGGTAAAAGCATGGAATGAGGCTAGTCGTGAGGGTATATCATGACATCCCCATTTGAATTGAAAAAGGGACGATCACCGTTTGATGGTGCAGTCTTAATCCTACAAATATACTCAAGAGAACATACACCTACACAAAATTTGGAGTGACTCAAAAACTGGAGACACTTCATACTTTCCCAAAGCATTCAATGATTTCCAACTGACCTCAACGTCTACAAACAGTTGACACAACCAAGCAGAACCCAACTTCGCCTCTCCACTGGGAGTCTGGGCTGAGCCAAGAAATGAGAGGCCTTTTGGAAACCCATGATACCTTTCTAGGGGAATATCCTGAACAAGAAACAAAAATTTAGACATCCAAAAAACCAATCACTTCATGAAACAAACATACAAATTACAGACACAAATTCAATAATTCCAATTGAAAACATCTATTCATTGTTAAATAAAAACACCCACGTGAAAAACAAATTACTGCTCAACAAAGCCCAAAATATCTTTTGAAAAATTCATCTTCACTCGGAAATAAAAGTAATTTTCCAATTACAAATACTTTTAAACACAAAACACACATTTGGGAGAAAACCCCACTTTTTAGGAAATAAGATGTAGGCTTAGAAATAAATCACTCACCGCTGATATTCCAGAATGAGTCACAAATGTTAATTTTTGTGCCACTGAGGTACCCATCCACAAGATCCAACAACTTTCCATTAATCATGTCCACATTCACACACGAGAACCAATAGAAATACCACTAGAAAAAACAAGGCTCTTCCACTTTCAAAACAAAACATCCCCAATATTTGGAAAAAACCTATTTTCCAAAAATATTTCAAAAATTGATGACAATTTTTCAAATTTATTTCCATTTCCAAAAAAATCACTTAAATTTCAAATAACCCAAAAGGATCTTATAGAAAGTTTACATTGAAAAATAAAACTTCATATTCCAGAAATAAGGTTCATAAAAACCCACCCCAAGAATCATGTTTCTCTCAGAGTAACAAGAAAATAAGACCAACCCCAAGGTTCAGTTTCCTTTTAAAAACTGCTTTGCACCAATCCAAAATTGAGCCATGAAATCACCAACACTAAACCACCTAGATGGAGAACTAGTGGTCATTCCAGAACTGACCACATGGTTTAGCATACCATGCCCTAGGAAAGCTCCAACCACTAGGAGTGTCAAACCATATTCTCAGGCATCACATGGGTCACTACTCCATGTGATACCACACACAGTACTGGTTTCCTTCTATTGTCATCCCCATCCACAAAGACCAAAGAAAATAACATAAATCCTGGACTACCGCTAGTTACTCAAGGATCAGAACAACAAAGAGTTCATGATGGTCTTCCCGCACCTACCCCTCGAGTACCGATAGTCCTATCTCCGACCTACACGAAACCCCAAAGAATAAGAACACAAAACCTCCTATGATACCATTTTTTACGAACCAAGTAGGGTCTCCATCAAACCACCACCAGACCCAGTCCGTGGCAAGGCCCGAAGGGCATTACCGATCCCCATGGGCTGACCCATGTGACCTGTTATCAAAAATAAAACATGGGAACAGTTTACACAAATAGATAAATATATAATTAACATCAATCTAAAAGGAAAAAAAATTAAAAGTAAAATTGGACAACGAAATAGGGCCTTAAACATTGTTTAGATTTAATATTTAAAACATAAAAACCCCAAAAAAGACTAAAATATAGGAAAAAACCTTCAACTCAAAAAACCATGCGACATGAGGAGTCACATACCAAATCCACTACCACCAACCTGTATGAGAAAACCAATACAACTCAGACCATCATCGCTAAGCCTGATTCCTTGATTTGGAATACAAAAGAAACAAAATCTATACACACCCAATGTTTTATATACGGTGTAAGCAAAGAGCCCAGTAGGATGCCACTGAGAAAAGGTTCCATGCATAATTATTAAATGACAAATACAATTTTAATTTTACAGACGAAAAATAAATAAATTCTTAATCAATTTTAATGAAAACATTTTTAAGGAAAACTTATTTAATGAAATAAAACATAAATCAAAACATGCACAAAAAAATATTCATGTAAACCCCAATATCACATTGTGTTTTGACGGTGAGAACAAAGAAAAAGGGAATCACAATACATGGGAGAGCCCCTAAATATACTAGAGAGAAGTGGGACACTAGAACATCACGTCTCGGTGAAAAATGGTATAAAAATAAATAATATATGATCACGATCACAAGCCAGCAGTAGGGTAACACATAAAAAACCTAATGGTCTCCCAACATCATCCACAAGTTTAGTTTGTGTTGTAGTTGTCAATCCAGGTAAGTCACACTGGGTTGATGCCACTTCAGTGTCACTAGCACACTAGTCCTTGTCCACCCACCCAGTACCAAGGCTTATCATTTGTGCTTAACAGGTTCAGTGTTCATGCCACATGTCATAATCATATTCTCAAACCAAAAAAGACACAACACATGCCAAAACCCTCATTTGCACACAAAAAATTCACTTTAAAGAATACATACTCTAAAAATACCCCAAAACTAAATCATCATCACTTACCCAACCAATTAAAATGACACCACTTTCAAATAAATCACTATCATCATCAGACACACCGTTAAAATAATTTATGAAACAATTTCCACACATGGGACATGAATTTATGCACAAAAACCAATTACATAATTTAACCAAAACATTTTTTCAACCTTAATAATTACATAATAATACAACTCAAATTTGGGAAAAAATTAAGGAGAAAAACACTACTTCGCACACTAGACCAACCCAAACCCCCCTTAAATTACCATACACACAAGACACCACCTCATGAACACCATATTCATCACACATGCAATTAAAGAATCCACCCGCATAGTTAAAAATACTATTTCTATATTTAAATGAAAAACCAGTAAAATTTACCAAATAGTTTAGAAATATGACTCATGACTTTAAACACTGCAAAACTCATTCTAATGTTAATTTCTGGCTAAACGCAAACAAATTTAACACCAAAACACCAATTTCAACCTTTGAACATCCTAAAAAATCAACTAATAATTATTTAAAAAAACTACTAAACTATTAAATGTGGTTTTTCACAAAAAAACATACTTATATCATGAAACATACTAGTAAACAAATCAAAACACAGTAAACATCAAGTAAAATAAAATTCTCACCAAACTAAATAATTATTAAGCTAACCGCATAAAATAAAAAAGAGATCACTAACAAATAACTAGAGATGAAATTTTTTTAGAAATAAAACACATAATATAAACATGAATCCAAAAAATTCAACCACAAATCAAACATTAAAGAAGATCAACTTCAAACTACACAAATTAATTAAATAATATGATAATTTAATTAAAATTGAAAATTAATTATTCATACAGTAACTAATCATGGAACCACCTACCGTTATGTATATAACATCATGATACTATTTTGAAATAGCCTCCCTAAGACCAGCGCACCTCAAAAAAACCTAATGTGAACCATTTATCAAGCCATCGAACTGGAAACATGGAAACTGAACCTACTCCACATTAAAACCTAACCTAATAAACTTTAAAAAGATGAAATCAACCAGAAAAATAAGGATGCACATGTGGTGAGGGTTTGGAAAGGTAAAAAAGCATGTTAGAGAGGATTCAGAGGTGTGACACGTGCTAGGGAGGTCGACGGAGGGTCCAGTTGTGGAGGTGGGGTGAAGAAAAGGGAGGGAACGACCATGGTAGGGCGTGACCAAGGTTATCAGTTGATGAGGGGGGCAGTTTCGGTTTTCCGGTAGCAAGAAGGAGGGATGCCGCTGATTAGGTGTGCTAGAGGAGCTAGACCAGGTGTAGGTGGAGCAGGTCATAGGGGGTGTTGTGATGGGGATATGTAGGGTGCACACAGAAGAGGGAGCTCAAGAGGGGGGGTAGAGTTTGTCTAGGAAAGAGGCAAGGAGATGAGCAGGTTTTTCCAGAGAGGATAGAGGGCACTGATCCGAGGGAGCAAGGGGAAGAGGAAGTCATGCACTAGGGTTGCAAGGGGGAAATAGGTTTGTTCAAGGGGGAGGTGAGAGAATGAGAGATGGAGGAAAAAATACATAAAAATGAAAATACAGAGTGAGAGTGAAATGGAGGGATGTAAATAAAAGAGAGAAAATAAAATAAAAAGGGAAGAAAATAAAATATTTAAAAAATGAAATAAAGGATAGAAATAAAATAAAATAAAATAATAAACCACAATCCATATCTATGACAACAATTATTAATATTAATAATAAAACTCAAAAAAATAAAGCCAGACTAATAGAAACAACCAAACTAATAATATTTTTATTATTTAGGTCAGAAAACGTGCACGGTCTTGTGAATGGTTTTGTTCCCAAATAATAAAGCTTTTTATAACAAAAATTCTATAATTAATGTTGGGAACTACACATAGTCATGTGTACGGTCGCGCACCCATATAAGATCCCAAATTTCATTTAAAATAGAACTGGGTCAAACCACATCTCAAAATAAAGACAAAAAATAATTAAATTAAAAATAAGGGTTGGTTGGGGTGTGACACAAGGCCTTGAAGAAATTTATATTTAATGTCTTGGAATAAGGCCTTGACGTTGTGGTTGAGATGTATGAAATTATTAATTCCATTATTATGTTATTAGATATTGATGTTTCATGGGATTATTCAACTAGTAGAATATAAATGTGAATAATTAAATGGGACTATTTAATTTTTCTTTCCCATGTTAGGATGAAGTTAATGTTTAAAGGGATTTTTTTTCAATTTTATACCTTGACATAAAATTTTATGATTATATATGATAGCTTCCGCTATATTGTTTGTCCTTACTAAACATCTGAGCTAACCCGTTTATTATATTTTATTTTCACCTAATGCTAATAAGTGTATTGTGATTTATATGTAGGATTAATCTAGGAAAATAATCGCATTATCAAAGGATTGGATGTGTTGAAATTGTGTTCAAAATTGTAATGTGTTGTTCATGTATTTAATCTTTTTTTCAAGACTACTAATCGGATCGGTCCTTTAGGACAAAATTTGTTATAATCATGCCAATGTTATGTAATAATGCACTGACTCTGGGTAATTGGGGTTGGGGCGTTACATATTATTTTATGAATATATTTTGGTTAGTATATAATAATTATATATAAATAATAAATGTTTTTTGAGGAATAAATAATAAAGAAAAGTTTGTTGATGAACCTTGCATCTTCTTCAGCTATCCTCTTACGTATCACACTAAATCTTTCTTATGATGGATATATTCCAAAACTGAGGATTCTAGGATTTGGGGAGGAAATTTTAGAGGTTATTTTTATAGGACTTGTATGAACCAAATTAGTGTGGTTTTTTGTATAATGAAGTATATTGAGTTACCTATTATAGTTGAGGTAGACTGGAATTTTTATAATGTTTTGAATGAGATAATTCCACCAATATTTGTCAAATATAAAAAATTTATATAATGGAATAAATTATAACCATAGAAACAATATTTTGGAAATATTTCTATTTAATATTTTTCAAACAAGTAGATAGGTAAATTTTATTATTATCGTTTTTAGTTTAACACACTAGTAAACCCATTTTTACCTTAACTTCAGTAATTAATTTTTATTTCACTCACGATTCATTTTTCTAAAAAATTAATTTAGGATTATTATAAATTATAATTTATTATTTTCAATAAAAATTAATTTATTTTTTCCAAATTCCATTAACATAATTGGGAAAAAAATTATTTAAAATTAATCACTTTGATACGTCAAGAAAGAGGTATTTTAATGCAAAAATATCAAACAGATAAAAAGGTTTTCAAAAAAAATTCAATTTGAAAGTGATTACAATGGTAAAAATTATAATAATATATGTATAAGTTTACAAATTATACTTTAAAATAAATTTAAATAATAATTTAACGGTATTAATATAATAAATAAATTAAACTTTTCAATTAATGTTATTAATTGTTCACTATTCTTCAAAAAAGACACATTTTAAAATATTCTGTAAAATTCATACTAATATATTTTTTTAATTTTAAATTAAAATATAAATTTTATTTTTTCAAATTAAAATTATAGAAGTTTCCAAAATTATTTTAATTGTTGTTCACAAATAGACATAAAATGCAGTTTTTGAGAAAATTTTATTTTTAAAACATTAAAGGACTTTACTGAAATTTATTTATTTTATAATATGTTTTTATTGTAAAAAACCATTAAAGTTAATGTCTAAAAAATATTTATTAATATTAATAATACTAATTTTAACATCAATTTTTGAATATTTGCATTTAAATTGCTATATTAATAATAAATCATTGTTTTGTTAATGCTCAGTGTGACATGTAATGAACGTGAAGCCAATGTTGCGTGTAGTGAAATATTAATTTTGTGTTGAATTTTTCATAAAACATAAAAAATTAATATATTCAGAAAAACATTCATAAAAACATGTTGTGTTACATTATGATACATCTACCTAGATCAATTCCATGAAAATAATAAGTCCTAGGTACTGTTAACCCCTGAAAAAACTTATTTATGGTTATTTTACTAATTAAATGACTAACCTCATTCTAATTATAATTCCAATTCAAACATTGGCGTATATAAAAATGATGCATGATAATTTCCTAGGTATCTAAATTTCATGAAAAATTTCTTTTCATAGAAAAATAATTAAACAAGAAGGTCCCTGAAACTATCATAGATGTAGATAAAATCCTGCATTCTAGTTGATCTTTAAAGTTTTCATCTCATTCTAAACATAACTGAAATGGTTCTCCCAAAAACCAATTTGTTACTCACAATTTTGATATCTCCAAAATCCATACTACCTCTTAACTATAACCATTAATACCACTTTTTCATGAACCCTCTCTATTATTACCCTTCCTTGGAATGTAATAATAAAAGGGAGAAAAGTACCATGAATCCCTCTTCTAATAGGCCATGGTTTAGTCACTAAAAATGATGGCATAAAAACCACATATAAGGGAATCATTACCCTCAATATAGATTTAATGAATAATAAATATGATAAGAAAACCACTAACCACACCCACAACATAAATATTGAAGCAGTACTGATAAGTGAATGTAATTTAATACATTACTAAAAGAATTCAAATGAAAAAATACATCATCAACAATGACTGCGATTCTCTAACTACTCTTAAAAATCTCATCAAGACAACACCCATCCCGATCACCAAGCAACGCCTACAGACCAAAAAGTAGTTTATATATACATTTGGTGATTATAACATGTATACTTATTTAGATTCTCATATAAACCTCATGTGAAAATATATATACTAAAACCTAAAAAATAAACAAATGAAACTAACTCATCACCTAAATAGGAAATACTATTTCCTAACCTCACAAGGTCTCACTCACCAAGTAATGTAAAAAAGTAAACTATTCTATATTGAAAGAAAATACATAAATAATGGTTTTTTACTTTCATTTCTCGAATGATTTTTCATTCTCATGTCCCAATTCCACACATCCTATGCCTTCCACATCCATAAGTCATATTGAACCACACTTATAATCATCATAGATATTTCTATATCATGTGAAGCCTACTACCTCATCATCATCATCATCCACAGTAGTTTCTATGTGTATGCCTAGAAGGCACCCAGGCCTATGTATATAATGTAATGGCCCGGACCTCTCTGGTCCATTAATTTGTGAAAATGTGGTGTTGTAGGTGTTCTGGGAGGTCAAGGTGACTTATCCCCAACACTTTGCCAAATTTCCTATTCTGTGAACAGAGTTTCCAGTTTTGTGAACAGTATCAGTCGGTGAACAGTGTTTCTATCAGTGAGGTTCAGTAAACAGTGTTTCTATCGGTGAGGTTCTATCAGTGACCTTCTATCAGTAGACTTGAACAATGTTTCTATCGGTGAGGTTCTATCGGTGACCTTATATCGGTAGACATGAACAGTTTTTCTATCGGTGAGCTTCTATCGATGACCTTCTATTGGTATACTTGAACAGTGTTTCTATCGGTTAGCTTCTATGGGTGACCTTCTATCGGTAGACATGAACAGTGTTTCTATCGGTGAGGTTCTATCAGTGACCTTCTTTCGGTAGACTTGTATAGTGTTTCCAGATCTGTAGACTTGTACAGTATTTCCAGATCGGTAGACATGCCTTTTCCAAATTTTGAGTATGTGAACAGTGTTTCCAGCTTCCTACAGTTTTCCCCTTTTGATGTTCCCTTTGACGTAAAATACATTTAAAGCCTCAATTTAATGGATCTTATGATTCAAAGTCCATAAATATTATATTAATTATTTCTAAGGCCAGAATGTTTTTTTTACATGGTCAAAACATGTGGGTTAGTGTGATCTGTTTTTAATAGAGAATTAAGAGGATTTTAAACTGTCGCCTCATTAAAACTTCAAAAAAAAAGAATGAGATATCATTCTCCCTTGTTCTTCATCTATTCTATGTTATGAGATTCTAGAACCTTTCAAACAATCTTACAAGAGTTTCACAATCAAACTTTACTCCTAGGATTGGTTCTTCTCTGTTTGGGATGCAACCGAGTTGTGTTGGTCAATCTTCTATATATGGTATGTTTTATCGATGTTCATTTGGGGATCATCTTCTTTGGTTTCTCCCTTCCATATTATTCCATGTAATCTCCAAGATTCTGATGGGTTTTTCTTGGGGTTTGGTTGGTTCTGTCGTACTGTGGCATCCTACGGTGGATGTAGTTGTCACGAGAGGAGGATTGTGACCCATTGTCTGGATAAAGAACGTCATTAATTCTTGAGGTATGGGATTTGTGGATTATCTTATTGTTTATGTGCAATCATAGAGTTATCATGATTTAGCCCTTTGGATCCCAATGTAATTGACCTAATTAAATACTTGAACTGGATTAAAATAATTAGTTTGGTCACATGTTGTTGCATTGTACCGTGATAACGGTTTTCCACTTGATTTTCTAGATAAGTGTGATATATATTCCTTGCTTGTTGGCATGTTGTTATTGATAGAAATTGATAAAGATTGTAAAGCCGGAATTAATTTATAAATAATTGGATAAAGATAAAGAGGTATGTAAATGAATCTGGTTGTTGTTGTTGTAGTAGTTGTTCTAAATTTGATGTTAATAATATTAGCATAGTAAGCATGTTAAATATTTTTTGATAACTTACTGATTAGGTTTCCCGGAATTGGAACCTACAAATTGAATCTGTTACTACAAGGGGGATTAAAGAACTGGTTGGTTGAGAAAAGTTAACACCCGGTAGGGTTCTTAGTTACCATCTTGTTCGTAAGGCTGAGTGACTTGTGCTTTAGAGCCATGATTTCTCATTTTGTATGAAGGCTGGATGCCTTGTTAAAGGGAAAAGAGCCCATTTGATGTGAGGTTTGTCTTCCTGCTTCTTGTGCTATGATGTGAACCTGGATGGATGTTGTGATATGTGGAGGCAGGGAGGCCTTGTGGTTGTGGCAGCGGATGATGCCTAGAGTGGCGAGATGCATCAATTTATGCATATTGGTGTCAGGGAGGACACCAGGGATGATGGAATGGGATGGATGTGGTTGTTGGATGTTTGGTGGTTTGATTGGTTATTTATCTGCTTTACTTTTTCCCCACTGCTCAAAAAAGCTGGTTTTGCTTACCGTTCTTCCGAAAGAGGTGAAGCCACATGGGTTATGCCATGTGTTTTCTGTGTTTAGCCTCTTGAGGGAGAATGGGTCTATGCTCTTTCCATAGGAGGCAAAGACTCGATGGGTAGTATAACTACTCACCGTGTTGAGCCCCCTTGTGTTTAGTAGCATAGGTTTCTTTTCTAGAATGCCTGGGAATATGGAAAAGTAATTCTATAATGAATGTTTGAATAAATGATGTCAACACATGGGTTTGGAGATGCTGGAACATAATGACGAGGTTGTAACTTTTAAAAGGAGTAGTTGTTTTCGAATATGATGCCAATTCAGTTTTTCATGAGGTTGTGTTCATAGTTAAGTAATGTTTTAAGAATTAATTAACATACAATGGAATTGATAAAATGGGAATTAAGTAATCTAATAAAGCCCTTAAATGGTTGTGTGATTATAGGATAACTAGTCTTAGAAGTGGAAGCCCAGATTCCAAGATATATTAGCTGCATTTGTGTCTAATACTAGGTTATGACCATAGTGTGGTTGTGAGTATTATATATTTTGTACCTTTTGTGTTTCTATACGCTACTCCACCCTGTCAGTAAGGGAAACTAACACCCCAAGGATTCTGAGTCATGGGGGGTGTTTTCCCCAACATTCTGGTGGGAGGACTAATGGATGACTACCCCCCTTTGGCCCCTCTCTCTTCTCTTGGAAGATACACATGCCAACAGGCACAACGGTTAGTTTCCCCATATATGTGTGTAGAGGGATGTAATGGCTCGTGGTTATTTTACAAACATATATTCTGGATAGAGTATCCCATGGAATTCTATAGGTGTAACGTGTATAGGCTGTGATGTCTTGAGGATCCCTACTAGTTGTATGGGCTATAATGGGCTGATGAATAATACCCGAAATATAATACAGGTTATGCGGGCTATGGTGGCTCCCAGAAATTAGCTGGTTACTTTTGGTTGTGGGGATAGTGTGGTGCTTCGCCCAGGTGTCTGCGGGCAAGCCTTTGTGGTGCACGAGGTGCAGATTGTGGAGCTTAGCCTAGGTGTCTGTGGGCAAGCCTTTAGAGAGAGATGCATAGGATGTATGTCATTGGGGAAAAGCGGCAAACCAGTGGGGAAGTAGTAGCAGGGTAACCTTGGTATTTTTTACTATATGCTATATTCTTGTATGCATTACTTGGTGAGAGTAGCCATGGTGAGGTTGGGAACTTAGTATACCTATTTAGGTGATGAGCTAGTTTCACTTATTTTTCACTGTGCTTTAGCATCCTTTATTTACTTTTTCACGAGAGGCTTTTGGGATGATCCTACTGAGTATACTGTTATACTAACCCTACGTATATATAAACTATTTTTCAGGTCACTTGGAGCAGGTTGGAGATCAAGCTGGTTACTACGAGCTTGTGGTTACAAGAGTTTTCCGGGCTTGTGGTCGCTGCTGTTTTTCCATTATTTTGGGTACTTGTAGATTTCCCCTATCAATTTTAGTAATTTTTCATGGCATTTCATATTTGTACTTGGGTTTATTTTATATTTCAGTTATGAGTTGGAGTTGGTTGGTGTTTATCTTATCTATCTCTTCTGCATGTGTTCTCTTAGAGGGTAATGCCTCACATTTGTGTGTTTATTATACCCTCAGTGCTAGTCTTCAACCCGGGGCCTACTAGAGGCAGGACTCGGGGGTCATTATCTCTCTTCTCACATTTCCAGCCCAGGAGGGGTACACTTGTTTGGGAGGGGGTCATGACAGAGTGGTATCAGAGGTCTGGTTGAGGGATAGGATGGTGTTTGGAGTTAGGCACAGGTGAGGTTTCATGGGATTTTAGGGAAACAAGGTAATTCATGTTTAGCAAGTGGGGTAAACACTGGAGACCAGCACAGACATAGGCGTTAGGGCCCCCTATGATCTGTTTCACGGACCATTAAGTTTACAATGGCTACTAAAAAAGGTGATACTGGTTGTAGGGTAAAGACCTAGGAAAGGATCATGCATCATTCTTCTTTGTGCCTATGTTTGAATGGGTAGAACATGGGATAGGTTAAACTAAAATGAATAAAAGAAAACAATTAATTAATTAATGATGAGTCTTCCATATTCTAGGTTTAGGAGCTCTTTTGTTATTTTACAGGTATGCCTCCAGGTTGATGTCCTCGTCAGGTTTGCGTAGAAAATGTCCAGCAAGTTGTTCCAGCAGAATGCCACAGGGTAGAGGTTGACAACGATGACACATGGAGAAAGACACTTCTAGAGTTTCAGCGCCAGATTCTGCAGAAGTACGAGGGCTCTGTTTCAGATGCAGTCACGGAATACTGGTTGGAGGAGGTCGAGATCGGATTCAGTTCGATTGGTGATCGTAAGGAGCACAGGGTGTCCTTAGTGGTGATGATGCTACGTGGAGCAGCGAGACAGTGGTGGCTCTTATTCCTCGGGGATTGTGAGGATTCGTTGACCTCATGGGAGGAGTTTCGAGAGAAGTTCAGAGTTGAGTTCCTTTCTTCGACTGCGAAGGCATCCAGTCTTCCGGAGATTATTACCCTTAAAAAGGGGAGCTCCAGTGTTCAAGAGTTTAGAATCCGTTTTAAGAACCTTTTACGATATGATTCAGATCTGTTACCAGATGAGGAGGCCAGGGGGAGGCATTTTGAGGAGTCTTTGCATCCAGAGATCCAGCGCCAGGTAACCCCATTTATGCTGAAGACATATCATGAGGTGCTGGTGAGGGAAGAGGTTGTCGAGAGGACTTTTTCTAGGTCTGGATCATCACGAGAGGGAAATTGACATGATTCATCACGAAGAAGAGATGTGGTCCAGGGTTCCCGGTTTTCAAGACAGAAGAGTTTCCATTCAGCCGGGGTATGTCTCATCCCTTCACATCTCATTTCTCCAGAGGCATCAACTCTCAGGCCTATTTCAACGGATCATGCTCTTGTTTCTCTTGTGGTGGTCATGGAAATTAGTAGCAGGAGTGCCCAACCTTTCAGAGTGGTCATCGTGCACTAGGCACAAAACTCCAGGTTCCTCTGTTGATGCAGTTTCCGCCGGGGCAGCATCATCTAGTTGCACCAGCTTTAGATCACCAGAGGGGAGATGGGGCAGGCAGAGGACAGCCCCATGACGCTCCCTGTCCACGGAGAGTAGATCATGGCCATGGTGGTGGTCATCATCAAGGTCAGACATGCCATGAAGGAGGTTTTGGTCATCTTCACACTCTATCATTTCCAGCACCAGGCGAGGCATACGTTGTTAGAGGTACCCTTTGCTTGTTTTCTACTATGATGTATTCCTTGTTTGACTCAGGAGTGACACACTCCTTCCTATCACCTACCCTTTTCCATCATTTGGGACTTGAGGTAGAGAGGCTTCCAGTTTCCTTGGTGTTGACTACACCAGTTAGAGGTAGAGCTGACTTGTTTGAAGTATGTAGAGATTGTGAGCTAGTGTTGGGGCAACACCGCTCTTGGGGAGATTTCCTATCTTTACAAATACAACCATATGATTTCATCCTCGACATGGATTGGCTGTATTCGGTGCAGGCTATCGTGGATTGCTTCGGGAAGACGGTCATCTTCATTGGTGCAGATAGAGAGCAAGTGGAGTTTGTTGGTGAGCGAGATCCTCAGATGGGTCATAGGAACATTCCATCCTTATCATCCATGATGTCTGAGTTGATGATGAGTTCATTAGATGTTTAGAAGTCGGTGTTTTTAGGGTCGTAGAGGAGTACCCTGAGGTATTTCTCGAAGTGGTTGTAGCATTACCCCCTAGACGAGAGATGGAGTTTGGGATCGAGTTATAGCCAGGAGCGTCTCATATCTCTATGTCTCCGTATAAGATGGCCCCTTTTGAGTTAAAAGAGCTATGTATTCAGCTTGATGGTCTGTTGCAGTGTGGTCTTGTCCGGCCTAGTGTGTCACCATGAGGTGCACCAGTCTTATTCGTGAAGAAGGCTGATGGAAGTTTGTGGTTGTGTGTCGATTATTGTCGCTTAAACAAAATGAAAATAAAGAACTGCTATCCACTTTCGTGGATTGATGATTTGTTAGATCAATTTAAGGGTGCAAGTTGGTTCCCAAAGATCAACCTACAGTCAGGATATCATAAAATGCGTGTGAATGATGAGGATATTCCGAAGACTGCTTACCGTTGTCATCATGTGAATTATGATTTTGTTGTAATTTTCTTCGTTGTGATGAATACTCCAGATTTTTTCATGGGTTTGATGAATGATGTGTTCCGTGAATTCCTGGAAAAGTTTGTGGTAGTTTTCATCGACGACATCCTTGTGTACTCCACATCTGAAGAGGATAATGCAGAGCATCTACGAGCCGTTTTGGGAGTTCTTCACCAACATCAGTTGTTAGTGAAGTTGTCGAAGTGTGAGTTTTGGGCTTGAGAAGTTTGTTTCCTGGGGCATGTTGTGTCCCAACAGGGAGTAGAAATGGATCCGTCGAAGATATAAGCAGTGGTGTCTTAGAAAGCCCCCAAGACCGTGTCAGAGGTATGAAGTTTCCATTGTCTCACATGCTATTACAGGAGTTTCATAGCCAATTTCTCCCGAGTTGTGACTCCTCTAACAGCTTTGACCAGGAAGGATCAAGGGTTCATATAGACTGATCAGTTTCAGACAGCTTTAGAGTATCTAAATGAGAAGTTGGTAAGTGCTCTAGTCCTTTGTCTTCCAGCGGATGGAGTCCAGTTTGATGTTTTTTGTGATGCTTCACATCTAGGGCTAGGCTGTGTTCTCATGCAGCAGAGGTCAGTTGATTCTTATGGGTATCGGAAGTTACATCCCCATGAATGCAAATATTCCACCCATGATCTTGAGTTCTCATCCGTGGTGTTTTCTCTGAAGATATGGAGACATTACCTTATTGGTGAGCACTTTTTGGTTTTCACCGATCGTAAGAGTTTGAGGTATGTTTTCTCCCAACATGACTTGAATTTGAGGCAGCATTGGTGGATGGAGTTCTTGTAGGAATACAACTTTGAAAAATCGTATACACCTTGAAAAGTGAATGTTTTAGCTGATGCACTGAGCCAAAAGTCATGTAATGATGTAGTGAGTGAATCTGGTGATTCCTGGATTGTGATGGAAGATCTATCATCTTTGCATCTTCATATGGGAGAATTTGGGGGTAGAGGTTGTCTTTTATAGATGACGGTGCAGTCATCCCTGATGCAGAAGGTGGAAGAGTCTCAGTTTGGTGATCTAGAGGTGGAAGTCTGGAGAGACCGAGTTGTTTTTGGTGAGGCCCCTGATGGTTGGTCGGAGGATGAATAACACTTAGTGTTGTATCATGGCAGGATTTTTTTTCCCGTGGAGATGCGCGATATGGTTATAGGGAGTTCCACAGTTTTCCTTTAGCAGTACATCTTGGTGTGAAAAAGATGTACCGATCCTTGAGCAGTCAGTTTTGGTGGCCTGGGCTGAAGAGTGCGGTTGTGGAGTTTGTGTCTCGATGTTTAGTCTGCCAGAAGGTGAAGGCTAAACATCGTGTTCCTTGTAGCCTTCTCCAGCCATTAGATATTCCTTAATGGAAGTGGGAGGATATCTCAATAGACTGTGTTACAGGTTTACCTCTAGCTCTGGGAGTACATGATTCTATTTGGGTGGTTGTGAATCATTTGACAAAATCGGCCCACTTCATAGCGATTAAGGAGTCGAGCTCAGTGGAAGTTTTGTCGAGGCAGTATCTAGAGGAGGTGGTGAGACTTCATGGAGTCCCTAGGTTGATCATTTATGATCGAGATCCTCGTTTTACCTCCAGGGTGTGGAGGGGTCTCCAATATTCTTTCGGTTGTCAACAATGCCTTTGCACTACTTTTCATCCTCAAACGGATGGTCAGACAGAGCGAACCATCCAGACTCTTGAAGACATGTTGCACTATTTTGTTCTTGAATTTGGAGGTTCATGGATGAGGCACCTACCCTTGGTGGAGTTCGCTTAAAATAATAGTTTTCACTCCACCATTAGTATGGAACCATTTGAAACCTTGTATGGTCGGCCTTGCTGTTCACCATTGTGCTAGACTAGGGTCAGAGAGTCAGCAATTATCGGATCAGAACTAGTGCAGAATACAACAAAGATGGTTCAGGTGATTCATGAGAGGATAAAGACAGTACAAGATCATCAGAAATCATATGCTGATCAAAGAAGGAGACCCTTAGAGTTCAACGTTGGGGATCATGTGTTTCTGAAAATGACTCCCCGTCGTGGGCAGTGAAGGTTTGGTCATGGAAGTAAGCTTTCTCCCTTGTTTTTTGGTCCTTTTGAGGTGTTAGCTCGTGTTGGAGCTATGGAATATCGAGTAGCATTCCCCCTCAGATGAGTTGGATACATGATTTTTTCCATGTATCACAGCTATGTCGTTATATTCATGATGAATCTCATGTTATCCATTGGGGATAGATCGATATTGATGATGATTCAACCTTCGAGGAGCGACCTGTGGAGATCCAAGACTGCTAGGAGAAGGTGTTGTGTGGGCATTATTTCCCCTTAGTTCGTGTCTTGTGGCGACATGGTGGCATGGAGGAGAGTACCTGGGAGCATGAGTCACAGATACGTGCTCAGTGCCCAGAGTTTTTTAATGTTTAACTCTTTTCATGTAATGATGTTTCCCTCGTGGTTAGACCTTTCATGTTTTATTTATGAACTTATTTTATTCCTTTTTTGGATTTCTCTCTTTTGAGAGGTATCTCGATGGGTGGTTGTTCGGGACCAGTTTTTTTTTTCTCTTTAGGTTGCTTTTGAATTCTCGAGGATGAAAATGTTTTGAGAGGTATCTCATGTAAGGGCCCAGACCTCTCTAGTCCATTACATTGTGAAAATGTGGTATTGGAGGTGTTCCGGGAGGTCAAGGTGACTTATCCCCAACACTTTGCCAAATTTCCAGTTCAATGAACAGTGTTTCCATTTTTATGAACAGTATCAGTAGGTGAACAGTGTTTCTATCGGTGAGGTTCAGTGAACAATATTTCTATCGGTGAGGTTCTATCGATGAACTTCTATCTGTAGACTTGAATAGTGTTTCTATTAGTGAGGTTCTATCTGTGACCTTCTATCGGTAGACTTGAACAGTGTTTATATCAGTGAGCACCTATAGGTGACCTTCTATCGGTAGCCTTGAACAATGTTTCTATCGGTGAGCTTCTATCGGTGTCCTTATATTGGTAGACATGAATAGTGTTTCTATCGGTGATGTTCTATCAGTGACCTTCTATCGGTAGACTTGTACAGTGTTTCCAGATCGGTAGACTTGTACAGTTTTTCCAGATCTATAGACTTGCCGTTTCCAAATTTTGAGTATGTGAACAGTGTTTCCAGCATCCTACAGGTTTCATTTGATGTAAAATACATGTAAAGCCTCATTTTGAGGGATCTTAAGGCCGATTCAAAGGCCATAAATCTTATATTAATTATTCCTAAGGACGAGATGTTTTTTTTACTTGGTCAAACCGTGTGGGTTAATGCAATCTGTTTTTAATGGGGAATTAAGCAGATCATAAACTGTCGCCTCATTAAATCTTCAAAAAAAGAACGAGATATCATTCTCCCTTGTTCTTACTCTGTTCTCGATTATGAGATGCTAGAACCTTTCAAACCTTCTTACAACAGTTTCACAGTCAAACTTTACTCCTAGGATTGGTTCTACTCTATTTTGGATGCAACCAAGTTGTGTCGGTCAATATTCCATATAAGTTATGTTTTATCGATGTTCCTTTGGGGATCATCTTCACCTATTTATCCCTTCCATATTATACCATGTAATCTCCATAATTCTAATGGGTTTTCTTGGGGTTTGGATGGATCTATCGTACCTTGGCATCCTACGGTGGATGCAGTTGTCGCGAGAGGAGGATTGTGACCCATTGTGTGGATAAAGAACGTCAAGAATTGTTTAGGTAGGGGATTCATGGATTCTTTAATTGTTTATGTGCAGTCATAGAGTTTTCATGATTTAGCCCTTTGGATAACAATGGAATTGACCTAATTAAATACTTGAACCGGATTAAAAGAATTGGTTTGGTCGCATGTTGTTTCTTTGTACCATGATAACGGTTTGCCTCTTGATTTTCTAGATAAGTGTGATATATATTCCTTGATTGTTAGCATGTTTTTCTTGATTGAAATTTATAAAGAACGTAAATCCAGAATTAATTGATAATTAATTGGATAATGATAAAGAGGCATGTAAATGAATCTGTTTGTTTTTGTTGTTGTAGTTGTTCTAAATTTGATGCTAATCAGATTGGCATAGTAAGCATGTTAAATCTTTTGTGATAGCTTACTGATTAGGTTTCCTGGAATTGGAACCTACAAACTGAATCTGTAAATTCAAGAGGGATTAATGAACTGGTTGGTTGATAACATTTAACGCCTGGTAGGGTTCTTAGTTACCCTCTTGTTCGTAAGTGTGAGTACCTTGTTCTTTAGAGCCATGAGTGATCATTTTTTATAAAGGTTGGATGCCTTGTTAAAGGGCCAAGAGCCCATTTGATGTGATGTTTGTTTTCCTGCTTCTTGTGCTGTGATGTGATCCTGGATGGATATTGTGATATGTGCAGGCATAGAGGCCTTGTGTTTGTGGCAGAGGATGACGCCTAGAGTGGCGAGATGCATCGGTTTATGTATATGGGTGTCAGGGAGGACACAAAGGATGATGGAGTGAGATGGATGTGGTTGATGGATGTTTGGAGGTTTGATTGGTTATTGATCTGATTTACTTTTTCCCCACTGATCAAGGAAGATGGTTTTTCTTACCATTCTTCTTAAAGATGTGAAGACACATGGGGTATGCCACATGCTTTCTGTGTTTATCCTCTCGAGGGAGAATGGGTCTACACTCTTTCCATAGGCGAGAAAGACTCGACGAGTAGTATAACTACTCACTGTGTTGAGCCCCCTTGTGTTTAGTAGAATAGGATGCTTTTCTAGAATACCTGGGAATATGGGAAAGTAATTCTATAATGAATGTTTGAATAAATGATGTTAACCCATGCGGTTGGAGATGTTGGAACATAATGATGAGGCAGTAACATTTAAAAGGAGAATTTGTTTTTGAATATGATGCCAATTCAGTTTTTTTGAGGTTGTGTTCATGGTTAATTAATGTTTGATGAATTAATTAACATATAGTGGAATTGATAAAATGGGAATGAAGTAATCTAATAAAGCTCTTAAATGGTAGTGTTCTTATAGGATACCTAGTCTTAGAAGTGGCAGCCCGGAGTCTGAGAAATGTTAGCTGCAGTTGTATTTAAGACTAGGTTATGCCCATAGTGTGGTTGTGAGTATTATATATTTTGTACTTTTTGTATTTCTATACACTACTCCACCCTATTAGTAAGGGAAATTGACACCATGGGGATTCTTAGCCCTAAGGGGGTGTTCTCCCCAACATTCCGGTGGGAGGACGAATGGATGACTACCCCATTTGGCCCCACTCTCTTATCTTGGTAGATACATGTGCCAACAAGAACAATGGTTAGTTTCCCCTTATATGTGTGTAGAGGGCAGTAATGTCTTGTGGTTATTTCACACAAATATATTTTGGATATAGTATCCCATGGACTACTATAGGTGTAACGTGTATAGGATGTGATGGCATGAGGATTCCTACTCGGTGTATGGGCTATAATGTCTTGAGGTATAATACCCAACGTATGATACACATTATGTGGGTTGTGGTGGATCCCAGAACTTACCTGGTTACTTTTGGTTGTGAGGATGGTGTGGTGCTTCGCCCAGGTGTCTACAGGAAAGCCTTTGTGGTGCAAGAGGTGGAGATTGTGGAGCTTAACCCAGGTGTCTACGGGCAAGCCTTTGGAGAGAGATGCACAGGACGTATGTAGTTGGGGAAAAGCGGCAAACCAGTGGGGAAGTAGTAGCGGGGTACCCTTGATATTAATTACTATATTCTATATTGTTTTATGCGTTACTTGGTGAGAGTAGACATGGTGAGGTTGGGAACTTTGTATACCTGTTTAGGTGACGAGTTAGATTCACTTGTTGTTCACTGTGCTTTTTCATCATTTCTTTACTTTTGCACGAGAGATTATGGGGAGGATCCTACTGAGTATACTGTTATACTCACCCTATGTATATATAAACTGTTTTTCAGGTCACTTGGAGCAGGTTGGAGAAAAATCTGGTTACTACTAGCTTGTGGTTGCAAGTGTTTTTCGGGTTTTTGGTCGCTGCTGTTTTTCCTTTCTTTTGGGTACTTGTAGTTTTCCCCTTTGAGTTGTAGTAATTTTTCATGGCATTTCATATATGTACTTGGGTTTATTTTATATTTTACTTTTGAGTTGGAGTTGGTTGGTGTATATCTTATCTCTCTCTTATGAATGTGTTCTCTTAGAGGGTAATGCTTCCCATTTGTGTGTTTATTATACCCTCAGTGCTAGTCGCCAACCCGGGGCCTACTGGAGGTGATACTCGGGGGTAATTATCTCTCTTCTCACATTGCTATCCCAAGAGGGGTAAACATTGTGGGGAGGGTTTCATGACAAATACATTATTCCTTAAGCCATTATATCACATTCACAAATACCCATGAGACGATAGATCAAGTTCAATGTGATATAAGTATGTGTTATACCTCATGATGTTATAACATACACATAAAATTATAGTAAATCAAGATCCATTATATAATGTGTATGAAAACATTGAATTCCATAATCTATTAAATTATATTATATTCTAATGCCAACTATAGTTGAAGGGAGAGTGGGGGAGAGGGATAAGTTAGTCATTTGTTCAATCACTATCTTAGATGATGTAGAAAAAACCAAAAAAATGGGGTTTTTTTTTCTATCAATGCAGGTAGTGATGTGTATGAAATTAGAATTTATAACAATATCAAGAAAAAATAACATTAGTGGTTAATCACAGAAACCATAGACAAATATCAATAATAGGCAAAAAAATGTCTTTCAATCAGCCATTACAGCTAATAATGAAGATGCAATGGGAATCATCATTCAGAAACAATCACTTCATATTGATTTAAACAAAAGAAATTTAAATACATTAATGATAAATCATTATATTTGACATTTCTACCATTTTACAAAGGCATTCTATCAAATAAAAATATTCTCATGAATTAAAATTCTCCCATCAAAATATTTACCTCATATTATTTTTATTATTAATTTCATATCATGCTTTTAATTTATCACTAATAAAAATATGAAATAAAAGATCATGAAACAAATTTAATTAATATTATTCAAAATGTTTCAATATTAACATGTCATGAAAAATATATATCTTATATAACAATTAATTTTACAGTACTCACATGAAATAAATGATAATAAACATGACACATACCTTGTCATGTTCACTTAATAGTATACTAACAATATTATAAATGCTACTCAAACCAATTAATTTAGTCATATATGTTATGGAATTAAAAACATTGAAATTATTTTCAAATGATTCTTTACTTTCATTGAATTCTAGTAGATTTTCTTACTAATTTGTTGAACACATTAAGAATCATTTTATTTTGAGATTTTTATAAATTTTAAATCATAATATTAAAACCTCTTCACTTATACATTTTCATTTAAAATCTATCTCGTCAAAAAAACATAATTGAAAAAGTTTATATAACACCCCAAGCTTCTATGGTATGCGTTTCTTTGAATAATACCTTGGCTTGTGTTGTATGAAACATCGAGTTCAAACACACCAAAACTAATCAAACTAGCCGTTATGAATAGTAATAACCACTTTTTGAAATTTTATAATGTTTTTCATTCAAAATGGACTTCATTTTTGGATTCAGAATATCGACATTATCATAGGGTGAATTTTTTGTATTTTTTGAAAACTTTCAATTTTTGATGCATAGTAAAAAACACTGCGTTATTGTTTAAAACCGACTTTTTATTGAAATAATTATTTATTTATTTTAAATTTTTTGTAGGTAAAAATAGATAAATAATACATATATAAGTTCAATTTTATTCCTTGGAGTAATTTGATAAAAATTTTAGATCAAAAAAAAATTTACTGACCTTTTTATCATCTTTTACCCACCTCCTAGGAGAAATTGATAATTTGCATAAAACATAATTTTATAACATATTTTAGTCTATTTTAAAAAATCCGAGAGACATGGTTGATATCAGTAAGTAAAATTTGGTTCAATAATATGAAAATAATTTTTGGTGAATTGTAACTTTTAACTTTCATTAACCACGTTTAAAAGTAAATAGGGTAATTAAATGTAAAAATGTTAATATAATTACCCGAAAACCTGTCCTGATTCAATTGGATGCATGTCATTTGAAAAAAAAACCTTAGGAATAAAATATGATCCTTTTGGTTCACTTGGATTAGATTAGGACATTTATTATTATTTAATTCAAATAAGAGTTAAAAGTGTAAAATTCAAGTTTTCATAACTAACACATTTTTAATATAGGGTTATTCATAAGATAAATTCAACTATAAATATTAATTATAAATATAAAAAGATTTCATAAATAATGGTACTTTATTTAAAAAATTTAGACATTAAATAATTAAATTTAATAATGACACAATTATGATGCAGTAATTACCTTATTTATGAAAGATTAAAATAATTAATATCATAAATAACCCAATAAATATAATTTGAGACTTTTGATGAATTAAACATATTTTATAGGTTAATATGACATGTTAGGGTTTATTAAATAAATTTTATTTCTATGTAATCATGCTGTCATGACTTTAACAAAAAATAAAATACCGAATAGTGTCAAAATTGACATAAAAGTGTTTTTAAAACAAATATTGTATTATTAATATTTATAATATTCCTAAAAATATAATGTTCAAAAAATGACTTAATAAGGTTATATATATTAATAATGAACCACTTGGGGTTCTCTTGGTAGTTTATAATATTTTTACCAACCATATAATATAAACATAAAAATAGACATGGTAAATGTCAAACAATTTAACAGAGTAAATCTAAAAGATAATGTTAATATGGTGACCTAAACCTATCTAAAACCTATTGGTTGATAGTTTTTCGACCCATTCCCACCATATCCTCGAAATAAATAATTTTTCATCCATTATAAACCAAAAAAAAATTTATTATAAAACAATATTTCAATCTTTTTTTAATGTACACCTCACCTCTCTTATAAAAGGACACTTCCACTTCTCTCAAAATCACACCTCCAATGCCATTTTTCTCGGCCAAAACAGGACCAAATATCCTCCCCACTTCCCACACTTCGACCTAGAGGCCATAGTTTGACCATAAATCCAACCTAAGGATCCCTTTTGAGAAAATCAAAAGAAGAACCTAAAGAAGAGGTAAATATTTCATCACCTCTTTCAAGTCTTTTTCTACTTCCACATCATCATTATTTGTTGTTTCCATTCTAAAATAATAAATAAATTATATTCTATATACATTGATTTTATTATAAAAATGGTACAACCATATTCATTATTTTATTGATCATATGAATCACAAAGTCACCATACGTCCGTACGTACATCTTACTGTTTCCACGTCGAGGTGTAGTTGTTATTAAATATATTATTATTTGGATGAATATAATAATGAAGTATAATTGATGTAAATAATAAATATAACACATTAAGGATTCTGTATTCATGATATGACATCTATTTACAAATGATTTTGAATCAAAATAATGATATCATCGCTCGTGCATACATACAGATTACCGTCTCCATGAACGTGATGAGATTCATTTCCCCATCGTAACCATTCAAGAATAATATTCATTTTATGATTAAAAATAATTATTAAATTACTTAATATCATTCTAGATATGAATCAAATACATCCGATCCATAACAAACATGACATACATAACAAAACATATAAAGGAAAAAGAATCAGTTAACACCAAAAACAACAATAATACTAAAATATTATTAACAACGTAATATTAGAATATCAATTATGAAATCATATTTATGTATATGGTTCTTGTATTATTTAATAAAAATTATTAAACTATTATATAGAATGTTAATTTACCCTCAACAAAGGAAAATTACAAGGTAAGGGTTAATTCTATAATCTCTTTATTATCTGAGGTTGTTTATCAACTAGGACCTCTTTATCATCCACATCCATGTTTCTTAAAATGTATTTCAATACAATTTTTCAAATTTCTAGACTAAAATTTAAAGTCATTTATACCCTTTTTTGACTTTTTATAATATTTTTATAAAGGAATCTTTCCATCATTTTCAAAACAAGGTACTTCAGGACCTTTTCGACAAAATTAAGGAAATAATGTTTTTTTAACTTATACAGAAGGTGTGCATAATTTCCACCATTATGACTCCTTAAAAGCTTCCCTTACAAGTTTATAAGAATATTTCCATATTAAATGTTTTTTTCAAATGGTTTGAAAATAAAAAATAGGTATTTCATTCAAAATAGTTTTCATTTCATCTGTGTCAACATCCAATGATAGATTTTAAACTTGTTTGAAGTTGATTTATTATGATACAAATCATCCATATTGTATTAAAGGATTTGTGATATGTTTGAATGTGGGTGTTTTATTTTTATACCATTCAACTTTTATGGATAAAGCATTGACATTTCATATGAGAGTTTTAATATGGATGTTTTTGTAATATTTAAACCTTTTCTTATGAGGAATGCGGTGGACTTAGTTAGTGACTGGTGGAGCCCGCTATAGCTCCTTGATGCGTCGGTAGGTCTCATGAGACAGACTAGAGTCTTGGAACAAGGCCTGGAAAAATTTTATTTGTAGTCTTGGTATAACTCCTTGACTATGTGGTTATGATGTCTCGCATTATGCATTCCATCATTATTAAATTGGCTATTGATATTGCACGTGATTATTCGACTGGTAGAATATCCAAGTGAATAAGTAAATGGAATTATTTTGAATTATACTTTCCATATTATGATTATGTTTATGTTTAAAAGGATGTTGTTTTTGTCTTATACATTGCCTTAAATTTTTATGCTTATCTAATAAAGTTTCTGCTATATTGTTATCTTTACTGAGCATCTGTGCTCACCACTTTCTATGTTTTATTTTTTTCTGGGATTCGAAGATGTATATTATGATTGGCCTGTAGGGATAGTCTAAGGGATATGACTATGGTCTATGGAGATAATGTTTTTGTAGTTTTTCAATTTATAATGTAATTTAAAACTTATGAGTGTATCTAGTACTTCTAAGGCTACAAAACAGGTCGGTCATTCGGGACATGATTTCCTTGTATCATGCCAATGTCATGTAATAATGCACCGACTCTAGGTAACTAGGGTCGGGGCATTACAATTGTTATTAGAGGAATTTTAGAACAAACTTTGGAAGCTAGATTCAGAAAAACTCTGATTACAGAACACTACCCTAAGATAGACTTTGATTATTAGTTTATAAGAACTTACTAGAATTTTGGTAATGTAGAGATTTTTTGAGTTTTTCAAGTAATACATCCACATCTGGATACGATCAGGTAGAGGCAGCTCTGGCACAGATATACATAGGGGTAAAATCTAAAAACACTACTTGGAGCAAGACTCGAATGAAAACAGGTGCACAACAATGGGCATTACTACACTCTTGGTTAGGACACTCCTAGGGGATATACTTAAGATAATTCACGTTTTCATTACAAACCATTATGAAGGATTTATGAGTATATACCTCCTCAAATAAAACATTATATCCATAAACTTTTCAATTTATGTTATGTGTTTTACAGGTTGGGAATTATGTATTGTGATTTATAAACTAATCTAGTGTATTCCATTGTTTAGAAATGAAGCATAGTAGATGGAATAGAAACTGTATCAATGCACGTAGTCCATGTAAGGATTTACACCCTACTCAAGATAATTTCATTGGATTTGGGGATGCAACTGGTTCTAATCATCTTACCATCGTACTAGGACAACTCCCTCAGGTTATGAATAATAACCTTACCCGTATGGAGAACCCTGATCTAAAACTGGGAGGATCAATATGAGACTACTTCATGAGGAAACAACCACCAAAATTCAATAGGGCTAGAAATCCATTTATAGTTGAGAAATGGATAGGTTCCTTATATAAAATATTTCATGCTTTGGGGAGTAAGGAAAAGGGAAATAGTTGTCAAGGCAGTTTATCACCTCACATGAGATGCAGATCAATGGTAGTAATTGATTCAAAACACAAAGTAATATGATGAAGTATCAAATATGGAATAGAGGGAGTTTGATGATCTTTTCATAGATAAATATTGTCCTCATGACCATCGAGCAGACATAGAAAGACATTTTTTGTGTCTAAGCGAAAAAATAGGATGAGAATGTTGCAATATATAAGGCTAACATTACAATGTTATAAAGGAATGTTGTATACCATATACGTAACCCAAGGAGTAAGATTGATCGATTATTTTATGGGTTAAAACCATTTCTCTATCGAGAATTAGTCTCACAATCCTTATCATCATACGAAGATATTTTCTCATGTGATATCAAGAGAAAAAGGATTTTTCTAAGTCTTACGACTTTAAAGCAACGCAGGAGAAGATGAGATTTGTTGAACAGTCTAGAAATGGGAATAAAGGGAAGAAGGGAAATGTTGAATATCCATCCTATAGTAAATGTGGGAAGAAACACCATAGTACATACCTGAAGGGAATAGAAGTCTGTTAAAAGTGTGGGGAAAAGGACACCATGATCGTGATTGCAATGGAAAGAAAGAGGTTTTCAATGTTGAATGCTACAATTGTAGAGAAATTGGGAATTATAAAAATGAATATCCTAATCCCCAAGGAAGCTTACCTTAGAAATGGACAAGGGATAAAGGCTAAGCTTATGCAATCACTACTGCTGAGGTTGAAGCTCTGAATGATTCGGGGAAAGTAATTTAATGGTTTCCTCTTGTTTAGCCCATGATTTATTTGATTCTATATCATCACATTGTTTCATATCTTCCCTGTTTTCTAAGAAAAATATATATTTCCAATTTTATTTAACAACGGAGTTGTCAGTAAAAACTTCTAAGGGATGTATAATTGCAAAAAGATTTGTGAATTATTTCCCATTATGGCATATAAATGTTTTTTATCTGTTGATCTCATCGTCATACCCATGATTGAATTTGATATAATCCTCGGTATGGATTGTATTTCTGCCTATGATGCGAACATTTATGTTATGAAGAAGGATGATACAATTCTTGATGATGATAAAGAGTATCATATCTTTAAACCAAAAATGTCACCATTTATTCTTATCTAGATCCATCCCCAGTAGCTCAACTAAATTTAATTATTGGGGAGGAAGAGAATGAAATAACTATGGGTGAGGAAAATAATGTTCAAATAGTGGATGTATATATTGTGAATGAAAATGTTGATGTGTTTCAAGAGGATTTACCTGGACATCCTCCTGAATAAGAAATTGAGTTCTCCATTGATTTAATTCCTGGTTCAAGGCCCATATTGAAGATCCCTTACAGAATGGAAACTATTGAATTAGTGGATCTAAAGAAACCACTAGAGGAATTGAGTAATAAGGGATTAATTCTACATAGTATTTCTCCATGGTGATCCCCAATTATTTTTGTTAAGAAGATATATTGATCTATGAGGTTGTGCATTGACTACAGGGAGATCAATACTAAAACAATAAATAAGAAGTATCCCCTACATCACATTGATTATTTATTCGACCAACATCCCTGGTGATCAATATTTTTTAAAGATTTACATTCGATCTGGATTTCATCAGTTTTTTGTAAATAAGGAATACATTCCAAAAATTTCATTTTGAACCAGTTACGAGCCTTATGAGTTTACATTAATGCTTTTTGGACTGACTAATGCAGCCTCTATTTTCATGGATCTTATTAACATAGCTTCCATGTAATATATTGATGAATTTTTAGTGTTATTTATTGACGATATCTTGGTATAATCCAAAATCTTTGAAGATCGTTAAAATCACTTGTGAATTATCCTAAGGACTCTTATAAGAAATGAATTATATGTGGCGTTTAGAAAATGTGAATTCCGACTTCAGGATATTTCTTTTCTTGGCCATATTATCTCTAAAGATGGAATCTTTGTTGATCCTTTAATGACCAAGGAAATTCTAGAATGGCCAGAACCAATGAGTATAACTGAGGTACACAATTTTATTGGTTTAGTAGGTTATTATCGGAATTTTTTCCCAAATTTTACCCGATTGACTAACCCATTAACCAGGCTCATCCGTAATCGGGTTAAATGTTTTGGGAGAAGATAGTGTGAATAATTTTTTGAAGAACTGAAGAGAAGATTAGTCAATGATCCTATCTTAACTTTACAATCGAGGAATGATCGGATTGTTATTTATAGTGATGCTTCAAAGAAAGGACTTAGTTTTGTCCTTGTGCAGAATGATATATTTATTAAATATTCATCACAACAGCTGAAAAATAATGAAAAAAACTATCACCCTAATGATATTTTGTTTGAAGTTGTAATATTTGCTCTGAAGATATAGATACACTATATATATGGTGAAAAATGTGAGATTTATACTGATCACAAGAGTTTGAAGTTTATTTTCCCACAGAAAGAACTCAACATGAGGCAATGGAGAGGGCTTGAACTACTCAAGGATTATGATTTCATATACACTACTACCTGGGGATGGCAAATAATGTGGCAGATGCTTTGAGCATAAAAGATCATGGAGATTTGAACTAGATTAGAATTGAAGGAGATCCTATTTCATGGATCTAGTAAAGATGGATATGTGAATAAACATGGAAGGTGAAACATCAATACTTATTCAAATGGTTACCAAACCATCATTACTAGAAAGGATAAAGAGTTCTCTGACCGATGATGAGGAGTTTCAAAAGAAGATTAAAGCTATGAATGATCAGATATTGAGTGAATTTATATATGAAGATTGAATATTGACATTTGGGAAGAGACTTCGTGTTCCCGATCTACGTGATCTAAAAATGGAATTTTTGGATGATGACTATAGCTCCAATTTATATATACACCCTGGTAGCACCAATATTTATATAGATTTGAAGGAACATTTTTTGTGTGACAACATGAAGTGGGAGATTGTATATTTTGAGTCAAGATGTATTTTTTTCAACAAGTGAAAGCTAGAAGACAACATCCTAGAGGATTCATGAAACCACTTCCTATACCTGATTGGAAATGAGATGATATTATGATGAAATTTGTCATGGGGCTACCAGAGACTCCTAGAATTAATCATGCAATATGGGTCATTATTGATCGTTTTACCAAGTCAACAAATTTTCATACTATAAGAGAAGATTTAACACTTGAAAGTTTAGAAGGACTATATATTAATAATTATGTAAGACATCATGGAGTACCCTTATCGATTTTTTTATCGTGATCCCCATATTTCATCAAGATTCTGGGAAATTCTTCAGAAAGCCCTGGATACTGAACTTCGTTTCAGCACTGCCTACCACCCTCCAACTGATGGAAAATCAAAACGTACTATTCAAACCTTTAAATTCATGTTGAGATCTTGCTCACTTGACTTTCATGCTATGTGGGATCAATATTTATCTCTGGTAGAATTTTCCTATAACAATAGCTTCCATTCAAGTATTTGAATGGAAATATATGAAACGTTATAAGGAAAGAGATGTTGTAAACCATCTTGTTGGGATGATGTTGGTGAAATAAAACTTGTAATCCCAGAACATGTTGAGGAAACAATATAAAAGGTGAAGGTTAATCAAACCCACTTCAAAGAATCTCAATGTAGGCTAAAGAGATTTGCCAATAACTGAAGGACGGTTTCATAATTTCAAGTTGGTGATCGTGTTTTCTGGTAGGTATCTCCATGAAAGGGTGTTATACATTTTGGTAAGAAGGGTTAATTGAGTCTCATGTACATTGGACCTTTCGAAATTATAGAATGAATTGGACCTATAGCTTATTGTTTGACTATGCTGCCAAGTCTCCCCAAAGTTAATGATGTGTTCCACGTATCACTATTAAGAAAATACATGCCTAACCCAATGTATGTACTCACCTATGAAGAAAAATAGAACTGTAACTTTATCTATCTTATCGTGAAGAGCATTTCAAGATTATAGATACTAGAGAACAAGTGTTGAGAAACAGAACGACTCGTCAGGTGAAAGATCTATTGAGAAACCATAAGATAGAAGAGGAGACGTGGGAACCTGGGGAAATTATGCTAAAAAATCACCAGATTCTTTTTATGTACTGATATTCTATAAATTTTAATGACTAATATATTTTAATGATGGAAGAATTTAACACCCCAGGCTTCCATGTTATGCTTCTGTTTGAATAATACAATCGCTTGTGTTGTACGCAATATTGAGTTCAAACACACCACAACCAATCAAACTAGCCGTTATGAATAGTAATATCCACATTTTGAAATTTTATAAAGTTTATCTTTCAAAATGGAGTTCATTTTTTGGTTCAAAATATCGAAATTAACATAGGTTGAATTATTTCCATTTTTCGAAAAACATTCAATTTTTGATGAATAGTGAAAAACACTACGTTAGTGTTTAAAACGGACTATTTATTTAAATAATATTTTATTTTATTTAAATTTATTTTAGGTAAAAATAGATACATATTACCTATATATGTTTAATTTAATTCATTGGATTCATTTTATAATATGTTTAGAAAAATAAAAATGTTATTGAAATTTTTATTATCTTTTACCCACCTCCTAGGAGAAATTCAAAATTTGCATACAACATAATTTTACCACTTAAAAGAGTTGAATTTCGAAAATACAAGATACATAGTTGATATCAGTAAGTAAAATGAGGTTCAAGAAGAAGAAAATAATTTTTGTTGAATAGTTACTTTTAACTTTTCTTTACCACGGTTAAAAGTCAACAGGGTAATTAGAGGTAAAAATGATATTATAATTACCCTAACGCATGTCCTAATTCTATTGGATAAATTTTATTCAACCAAAAACAACCTTAGGAGTAAACTATTATCCTTTAGGTTCACTTGAATTAGATTATCCTGTTTATTATTATTTAATTCAATGAAGAGTTAAAAGTGTTAAATTCATGATTTCATAAATAAATATTTTTTAATATATGTTTATACATAAGATAAAATTGAATATAAATAATAATTATAAGAAAAAAATATTTCCTACATAGTGATATTTTATTTATAATTTTTAGAACATAAATAAATAAATATATTATTGACACAATGATGATGTGATAGTTACCCAATTAATTAACGATTAAAATTATTAATATTATAAATATCCCAATAAATCTAATGTGAGACTTTTGATGAATTAATCTAATTTTCTAGGTTAATATTACATTTTATGGTTTATTAAATTATTTTTTTTTTAGTAATCATGTTGTTATGACTTTAACAAAAAAAAATACCAAATAGTGTAAAAATTGACAAAAAAGATTTTTTTAAACTTATATTATATTATTAATTTATATAATATTCCTAAAAATATAATGTTCTCCCAAATGACTTATACAAGGTTATATATATTAATAATGAACCACTTTGGGTTATCTTGGTAGTTAATAGTATGTTTATTGACTATATAATTTAAAAATACAATGAGACATGGTAAATGTCAAACAATTTAACTAAAAGTAAAACTAAATGATAAGATTAACATGGTGACCTAAACCAGTCTAAAACCTATTGGTTGATATTTTTTCATCCCATTACCACCTTTTACTCTAAATAAATAATTTTAGAGCCATTATAAAACGAAAATTATTTTTTTATAAAATAATATTTCAATCTTTTCCTAAGGTTCTCGTCACCTTTCTTATAAAATGTTACTTCCCCTTCTATCAAAATCACATCCCCAATGCCCTCGGGCTTGGCCAAAACCTACCAAAATATCCTCCCAACATCCCTCAATTCAACCTAGAAGCCTTATTTTGATTATAAATCCAACCTACGGAGCCCTTCCGAGAAAATAAAAAAGAAGAAACCGAAGAAGAGGTAAATATTTCATCACCACTTTCATGTTCTTTTATTCTTCCACTTCCTCTTTCTTTGTTGTTTCTGTTATAAATTAATAAATCCATTACCTTATATATATTAAGATGTTATTATAAAAATGGTACAAAAAATTAATTATTATATCTGTCATATGAATGACAAAGTCACCATACGTTCAAATGTACAGCTTACCGTCTCCACGTCGTGGTGTAGTTGTTATTCAATACATTATTATTATGATGGGTATAATAATGATGTATAATTTTTTTTAGATAATTAATTTAAAATGTTAATGATTCTATATACATTATATACCAACTATTTACATGCAATTTTAAATCAAATGAAAGATATTGTCGCTCGTGCATACGTACGGATTACCATCTCCACGAACGGGATGAGATTCATTTCCTCATCGTAACCTTTCAAGAATAATTTTCAACTAATGAATAAAAATGATGTCTAAAGAACTAAATATCATTATGTATATAAATCAAATATATCCTATCCATTACAAACATGACTTATGTAACATAACATATAAAGTAAAATGAAACAGTTAACACCTGAAATGACGATAATACTAAAATATTATTAACAAAGAAATATTATAAGATCCTATATGATATCATATTTATGTATATGGTTCTTGTATAATTTAATAAAAATGATTTATCTATTATAAAGGTGGTTTAAATACACTCCACCAAGGAAATGTACAAGGTAAGGGTTAATTCTACAATATCTTCTTTATTCGAGCCTGTTTATCTACTAGGACATCTTTACCTTCCACATGCATATTTCTTAAAATGCATTTCAAAAACATTATTACTATTTCCTATACTATGGGTTAATGTCAATTATACCCTTGTTTTACTTTTTATAAGATGTTTATAAATTAATCTATCCATCATTTTCCAAACAAGGTACTTTATGACCATTTTGACAAAATTAAGGAAAGAATGTTTTTTAACTTATATGGAGGGTGTGGCTATTTTCTACTGTTACAACACCTTTGAATCTTCCCTTACAAGTTTATAAGAATATTTCCATAATAAATGTTTTATTTTATATGGCTTCCCAATAGAAAGAGGTATTTATTTCAAAATAGTGTTCATTTCATCTATGTCGATATCTTTTGATGGATTTTAGACATTTTTGAAGTTGATTTATTATGATACAAATCTTCCAAATTTTATGGAAGGTTTTGTAATATTTGTTGATTGTGGTTGTGTTATTTTAATACCATTCATGGTTTATGGATAATGTATTGAAATTTCATATGCTAGTTTTAATATGAATGTTTATGTTATATTTAAACCTTTTTATATGTGGAATGCATTGGACTTAGTAAGTGATGGGTGGAGCAAGCTATAGCTCCTCAATGCATCGGCAGGTATCATGAGACAAACTACTGTCTTTCCACAATGCCTTGACAAAATAGTTTTTGTATTCTTGTTACAAGGCCTTGACAATGTGGTTATGAAGTCTGGGATTATGAATTTTATCATTAATAAAATGGCTATTGATATTGCATGCGACTATTCTACTAGTAGACTTTCCATGTGAATAAGTAAATGGAATTATTTTGATTTATATTTTCCATATTATGTTGAAGTTTAAGTTTAAAAGGATTTTTTTAGCCTTATATATTGTCTTAAATGTTTGTGATTCATTATAATTGTTTCCAATATATTGTTATCCTTATTGAGAATCTGATCTCACCCCTTTCAACGTTTTATTTTTTCCTAGGATGCGATAAAGTATATTATGACTGACCTACAAGGATAGTCTATGGGATTTGAGTGTGGTCTATGGAGAAAATGTTGTTGTAGTTTTTCATTTTATAATTTAATGTAAAACTTATGAATATATTTATTACTTCCAAATATTCTAAACTTATTGGTCTTTTGAGACATGATTTCCTTGTATCATGCCAATGTTATGGAATAATGCACCAACTTTTTTTAACTAGGTTCGGGGCATTATAGTTTTAACATTTATTCGTAATTTTTTTTTTCAAACATCATTTTTAAACACAATTGAATTTCATTTTAGGAAAACTTATATTTAAAATAAATGAATATTTCATAAAAGAACTATTTTCATTTTTTTATTAAATCCCATAACCACAAAAAATATGTCAAATGTGTCTCAAATAATATCACAACACATATTATCACACAATATGAAATAAATTCCCAAAAGTTAACAAAATCAAGGAAAATTTATAGAAAAAATAATTTTTAGTTAAGAAATACAAACTATAATTTTATTGAGGAATTTTATTTATCATCTATCAAAAAATTTAAATTACCCAACTAATTATATAATTAATAACATTATCACCTTTCATAAAACATGTGTGTAAAACAATACACTTTATTCCATATTTTGTTTTCCATTTTATAAAATTAATCATTAACCAATAACACAGTCACACAATTAATAAAAAAAATTAACAATACCATTTACCTTTAACTATAAGTAAATGACATTACATTAAAGAGTTTTAAAATAAAACCACATAATATTCATGTTAAATACCAGGACCCTAGCAGCCAAGAGTTTTCCAATACTTTGTTACATTGGTAGTAGATATATGTGATCAAATTATAGTGGAATGAATGGTTTAGTAGCATTCGAAAACTAGATATATTCTTTAAATTCACATTGGATTTGAAAAAATAAAATAAATCATAGAATTTTCATAGATAATTCAATATAACCTTTATCAGATCCCTATATATTGATCATAATACACTTATTATCATCCTAGGGAAATTAAATACAAGAAATTTGTGAGCTCAAATGATCTACATGGGTATCCGTACATGAGGATATATAGATAATAAATAAGTCGTAATAAACATAAAATGGTAAATATCTAAAAACACATATTATTTATTCAATAACTTGTCTATAATGATTAATATAGAGGGAATATATTATGATAAAAAAAATTGTATATAAATAATCACATGTGGTTAATAACTTATCCATTGATATTATAACTAATAAAATAATCACATGGATATTAATAACTAATCTCATAATGATAGAGAACATAATTATAGACATAAAAAATATCATCAAGGCCTTAGGCCAAGACATATTACATAAATGGGTAATGCCTCCCCCAAATATGCAATATTTTTTTCTCATGAGACCTAACATTTTATCGAGGGTCTATTGTGGGCCTTACCATTCACTTACAATGTCGAATTGTTTCCTCATATAATGGGTGAAACAAAATAAATGTGAACATTTTCATAGAGAACTAGCATTAAAATGTTAATAACTTCCCTAGTAAATAAAAAAAATTATAAACCAACCATATTTGTATGAACAATGGTATAAAATTAGAGCATCTGAAATAAATTAAAATATCCACCAAATAATTTTCCTGTAAATAAGTATACTTTAAAAATTCATTGGATGATTTTTGATGAAAATACTCTTCTCATTTTGAAATTATATAATAAAAACCTCAAAATTTCTCATATATCACTAAAAATTTTCTCTAATAGAATATTTGAAATATGTAAAGGAATATTTAATTCAATTAGTGATCATGATTGCATAACCATTAATTCATGCAATAAAAAATATTTCTTTCAAACTTGTCTAAAAATTTAAAAAGAACCTCATTTAGAAAATTAATAGAATTTTCATATTTATCCATTTTTTAATAAAATAGGTTGAAATGTTATTAATAATTAATTTGATAATAGTAAGGATATATTTTTTTAAAATTTTTATTGAAAACAAGGATATGAAATAAAAATATTCAAGACTGAGTAGTAAAACAAATCATTTTTCCATAAAAATTATTTTGATAAAATGATAACATACAGAGTTGAAATGTTGGAAAATATTTAATATTATTAAATCAATATAGGATACTAAAATATTTTTTTTACTATAGAAAAATAAAATCAAACCCAACTGAGTCTTAAGCATAAACCATCCTGAAGTATGATGAGATTGTGAAATAATCTATTACAACTTATTTGACTTTCATCATATGTGTCTATTCCTCATGTATAATAAATATATATTTTTTATAAATATATTAAATAACCATACTCATATATGTCATACATTATATTATTTACTTATAGTCTTTTATCATCAAATTATTTACAAGTTTTTGTTAAAATCACTATTCTGGGTAATAACGACATCGTTTTCCATTTATGTCTTAGTTCTGTAGTTCCATTGCTTTTTATTTGATCATGATTTAATAATATCTATAATTTTAATCATGAAAAAAATATAATATATATTCATTATATACATAGTTATATTCATTAATAAAAGATAATAATTAAAAAATAAATTGCACATATCATGGAGTGGTAGAATGTATGAACACATGAACATTGGTTCAACTTTTTTGATGGATGGAATGAAATAAATGTATTTAATAATTAAAATTTTAAAACTAATTATCATATCATATATATGATATATATTTATTAATTATATCATTTTTTACTTACAAGTAACAACACATTTAAAAACCAATGGAAACACATTGTGGAGGAGGTGGTCTACACTTATGCATGAGCAATGTTATCATTTTCCAATGGATTTAAAGGTAAAAAAGAAGGTTTGTTATTATAATTACATAGGTATAATTATGAAATATATATACATTAAATAAAACATTAATATATCCTTCATAGGTGGTTATGAAAACGTAATTACAATGGTACATGAGGTGATAGTCTGTCATATACACAATCTGCCCTTTCATTTCTCATTCGATGAAAGAGTTTATGTATATAGTTTATTCATTTAAAATAATAATATAATGGTATATATAAGATAATTTTGTTATTATTTTATCATATATGGAGAATGTTTTAATGTTTTATATGAATAAATTAAATCAATACACATGTTTATGAACTATACCGCTTCTTTGGAGAACCAATTTAGGATTGTACCTAAATCCTTCCTACGAAAGTGTTATGGTAAAAAATGGACTCTAGGGATTTTTTTAAATTTAAGGAAGGTATTTTTGAATTTATTGTATAAAAAATCTTCTGATTTTTTGAGAGGAGATGATAGGGGGTGTTATTTTATATGTCGAAGAGGGGACCCCCATGGAAATTTCTTTAAAGAATACAAAATGATAATTTTTTTCCCAACAAAAATGATTCCACAAGGACATAGTGATAGTATAAATCCTAAATAGTTCCATCCAATAGTATTTATACCTTATTCATTTTCAATAATAACCATAACATGTTGTTTAATCCTTCATGAAACTTGTTTTAACCTTATCCCGTTTTATTAATTTTTACAATTTTTACTATTCATTATGACTGAAAATTAAGTTAAATATATTACTAAATATTAATAATTATAATTAAAAATAATTAATGATCTTTTCTTAACTCATTTCACCGATTTTTCAAAATATAATTTAAAATAAAACCCATACAGGTGTCAAAATGAGGGTTTCCAAAGAAAAGTTTTGCTGAAGTATAAAAATATTTTCTTGTGAAATATCATAATATGATTGATTTAAATGATATTAATTATATTAATAATAATATAACAGGACTTATTTTACTTTTAATATCATTTTAATACATTTTTATTTTTTAAATGCTTTAATCTAAAAGTTAATTTTTAATAAAATTCAATAATCCTCATTATTCATTGAAAAGATAATTTTTCATAAAATTATAAAACAAATGTATGAAATATTATATATATTCATTAAAGTTTAATTTATTTTTTTCAAATAAATAATATAAAGTGTTAAAAATTTTATTTAAATTAATTGTGTAATACGTGATTCCCCAGCTTTTAGAATGAAAATTTATTTTTTAAGCATAAAAATTGACATATTCTTATACAATGATTGGAATTAATATTACAAGAATGAATTTTTTGAGATATAGTATATAAATTTCAATAAAATCATTCATCAATAGTTATTAATTTAATTTATTAAAAATGAAAACACAATATTCACATGAAAACATTTTTCGAAAAAAACATATCTTTATCTTTCTAATGATTTTTTGTATTCATAAACAATTAATAATAAATTTATTTATTTACACATGTGTAAAGTATATAATTTGAATAATTTAATTTTACCTACTAATAACCATTAATTCAATTTATATATCATAAAGGTACAATATATTATAGTTCATTTATTCCTGGGGTTGCGTGTATCCCAAGCCATCAAATAGGTCAAATTTACTTAGAAAGAAATATGTCGTAAAATATCAGGGTGTTACAGTCTTAAAATAACAAAATCAATTATATGACCATAAATATATCTCAATAATGAATAAAAATCAAGGTAACCCACCCCCCACAACATGATATTGGACACTTTGGTTGGCCATAACTCTCCCACACAACATTAAAATGTATCTTGGAAAATATTTTTCATGGTGTGTGAAGTGCCTCTTCTCTTAGTACACATGATTCCATAAAATTTGCGACCATTTCAAGGGAAATATTTTAAAAAATAAAAGAAAATAAAATAAAATAAAGAACATAAAAAAATTCACATGCACAAATCATGAAAAATAGGGATTTAATTTACTTTAGATGGAAAAATAAAGTAACACTAAACAGAAATTGAATGAAAGATAAAACATATAAGGACCCCTCCGCACATACCAAATCCCCACTACATTGGGCCCATGTAATGAGATAAATAATGAACATAATAACAATATCATCTATCCTATGAATATATATTCACAATATCAAGACAATAGAGAGAGTTATGAGATGAAATGAATAATGTCCGAGAAACCCTTTCTATGGACCATATCTCAATCGCAAAATGTGACCTAAGTTATGATTTACACATACCATATTGGGTGGAAATTCTAGGGTAGGTTGGTCATAAAATATTGGAGTGATAAAATAAATTTTATCATGGGATTTAGTAGGTGGGTTTTAAGTAGAGATAATGAATGTAGAAATGAAAAATCATGTAAGGGGATGACAATAGAAAAAGAATGACGAAAATATGAGTCATTTAATTAAAAGTGATGATAATAAAAGGATCACTTCTCAAAAATAGAATAGAAGGTTGTACAACATAACAAGAGGATAAATGAAAAATACCAGAGAAAATAAAAATCATATACTATTGTAAAAAACCCCTTGTGTTCTTGGAAATTAAGCTCTATCTAGTCTTGGAAACATCCTCATAATAAATCCAACTCCCCATAATCCATAAAGAAAAAAAAACAACCATTTCCAATATAACATATGTCACATCATCACATATAATTAAAACCCAGTGCGTCCTCTAAGAACAAAACAAACTAACGGCTATAGAGGGAGAGTAGGGTATATTGATCACACGTATGAAATGCATTACCCACATAATATTAAGGAACAACAGATAAGAAGGAAGAACATCCAACTAACAATATGAATAAAATAATCCTAAAATCCTAAGATATAATATAATGTAATACATAAAATGATAAAAAATAAATGAAAAATTCATGTAAGAAAAAGGAAATCCCCAACAATGACTTCAAAGCACAAAAAACTCTTGAAAAAGTCATCAAGCTAGATACAATCAACTTAGTAACTAACAAAATTTTGCAGACTAGTGAAATAATTTTTATATACATCACATGAGAATAACATAAATTCTTTGTAGGATCCTGTACAAACTAATTTTTTTCATGTAAGAATTTTGTAATATATATATATATTCATATATATATATATATCTAGGTGATAAGATTATATGTGATTCTAAGGCTTGGTGTTTCAGAAATTAATTTTATAAAATTAAGAAATATATATTATATAGTACGAAAAAAATTTCTAAAAAATGAGATAAATCTTAAATAGAATCATGGAATATAAATCTAAGATGAAGGTCAACTTCATAAAGATTTTGTTACCATAGGTGTGACCAAAAATAAATCGGAGCATGGAATTTATATACATCGCCAGTTAGAGGCAAGTTTAGTGTGTTTATTAATTAATTTTATTTAATTAATTGATAATTTTGAAATAAAAGATTTCGTTAATATTTCTACCATTAAATATCTTCTAGGGTTATACACATATTCTCTAAGAGGATTCCACAGAATCATCCCCTCCTTTCTTTGGAGAATCACCGTAGACAACAACGAAGCTCTAGAGTGGAGCAGATCAGGACACAACAAAAAAATTTACATTCTTATGTTGTTGGAAAGCATATTATTTGATGATGAATGATCTGATCTCTATGTTGGGAACACAAATTAATGTATTATGCCTATTTTCATTCAATATATTAATTAGATCAATCCAATCTATTGATTTTCACCAATTACGAATCATTGGCATGCTATAATGTAATAATTAAAATTTTTATTCACTATTTTTATAACCATGGGTATCCCCTTTATTTATTTTCAACCATTAATTCATGGAAACAATCTATATAAATTTTTTCTTATTCCTTAATACATTAATTTATTCACATCTTTAACTAGTTGGACCACGTGGTCCCGGTTCAACTTTTTCATGCATTACTGATCTTGGTCGGACCCCTGAAATTGTGATGAAATAACACAGGAGGTATAAATTTATGAAACGAAGATATATATGAGGTTTTTGTGAGAAATTGTTGATAGATTAGACCATAAAGGATAAAATCAAGAACATCATAGGAAACAAGGGAATTTAGGGCTTATGGCGAAACTCTATGGTCCATAAAATTGGATTTTTAGGAACTGGATGGCCGAAAACAATGTGTGATAGCTAGATACACTATTGTAGGGTGTAATAGAGGACATAATTGATGGTAAATAGTAGAATCATGTTTCATAACATTTATATGAGAAAATTTTAAAAACCCAACTACACATCATATAATATGATGAACACATGGCATGTAACCCCTTAGTTGGGGTGGCTAGGGTCATGGGAAATCATAATGATGGAACGCTGTGTATAATGTCCACATGCCATGTACCAGTTCACCATATAGACAATCCATGTTATGGAGAAAATGGTCATTCACAATCAATGTTCCCATTTACATGTACAGAGACAGAGCACATAGACGGCAACCCATATAGAGAGGCATGTCATGTGAAAAAGTACAGAAAAACAGGGTTAAGTACATGTGCGTGCCTTGGATATGAGAACATGGCTATGAAAATGGGAGATACCTCAATTGGGATGGTATTTCCCTGGATATCACCCATGAATCATATAATCATACATTCAAGTAGTGTTTTATACCTATATGGTCACAAAATAGTGAATGAGTAAGACCACACACCATATAGGTCCCCTCAGATGTCATGTTCCCCCATTGAATTATTTTTCAGGAAACATCAACCTTCCTTATCTTCTATGCTTGGAGTGGAATTTTGGACTCCGAGAATCCAATACCATGTTTTCCTTTATGTAGAACACAATGGTTCCCTCAATTGTGGATTTTGGGATGTGATGAAGAATGTTCAGAGCATGATACTTGGTTAGGTGATGCTTAATGAATATAGTGATCACAGATGATCATATGAGGGATACTGAGTGGAACCCTATAGGTGGGGTGGGAAAGGAAACTCAATTAATACTAGAGTAGAACCCTCTAGTTGGGTTGGTCTAGGGTCCTCTACAAACTATTAACTAGAACCCTATAGCTAGGATGGGAATAGATCCTCGATGATTTCTAGCATGGAATCCTATTGTTAGAATAGGGCATGGACCCTCTATAGTCTTTTTCATGGAACCCTCTAGATGGGATGGACATGGGACCTTGATGACTACAGTGTAACCCTTCTATTTCCATGGGTAATGGTTCTTCTACTAAACTATCTAGTGGAACCCTCTGGATAGACTAGGAATGGGACGTCTACTGACTCCTATTGTGGAACCCTATTACTGGGATGGTAATTGGTCCTCTACCATTTAATATAACCACCATATCTTTCCTGGGATTGGGTACTTTACCTATAGATTACAGCCTCATGATTGTGAGGCACAATGATGAGGTGTGTCTTGAATTACATAGTTTCTTTGGGGAAGATGCATGGGAGGCTGGGAATCATTGATTGAAAATTGGATCAATTGAAGACTCTTCTTCCTAGGATGAGATGTTATATGTATATCCCCTTTATCAAATGTTTGGGATTATTTTGACTAAGCATATAAAAATACACCTATATCTATACCTTTGGATTTGGTTACTCAATTTCCATGATATATGAAGATGCATGAGGTATTTGATATGCGTTCCATGATTATATTCCCATGGTTATATGATTGTACTTCCCTACTATGGGTGGATATGACTAAAAGTGTAATTCATCTACTCACCATGTTGAGATCCATGTTCATGGATGAGTTTAATATTTCTCTTTCTTGGTTTGAGATACATATTTCTTACTATCTTTTAACTTTCTGTACTATTTGTGTCTCTTACAATTCCTCTTATGGATTTTAGGGTGTCCAAATATGTATTTATAAAGTCATCCATGAATCATATTTTCCTACATATATCATTTATTATGAAAATTATGGAATGTTTGGAAGGGACTATAGAAAATATTATAGAAACTTGGTACTTTAGACTGCGTACCATGGTCATAACATGAAGATTGTAAGTTGGGAACTCTCTGTATTTAACTTTCCATATTTTTTAGGTTGGGACATCATTTTATTGGGCATGTATTTCTCCACAATTAATTTTATTTTAATCTACTTTACTCTTTTAATGTTTAGAGGTCTTACATGCATTGTTTTTTATGATAGTGTTTTTCATCTTTTTTAATTATTCCTCTAAACATATGTATTGAGATTTCTATGTTTTTGTAGGTACATATTAAAAGTAATAACCTTTTAGGGTATTCCTTTCTAAACTAGTCTCAACACCTGGCATATGGAGGGAGGAATGGGGTAGTTGTTGACCAATAACTGACTTGGGTTGGGTCCTGATAGATTAGTATCAGAGTAGTTCATTCATTATTATATTTTATAGAGTACCCCCTTATGATTTTTTTGTTGGGATTAGTTCAATAGTATCAAAGTGTATCAAGTGATTTTCTCAAGACATTTAATCCAGTGATTGTTTGGGGGGTTGACGTATCCATTCACCATGACCTTGACTACCCACTTATCATCTCGGCATACTGAGACATTGGTTGTGGGGATCAATGGTACATGCATCATATAGGATTGTTTATTTGAATTTCCTTCTCAATTCATCTCCCCATTATTATTATTATTATTATATATTCTAATATAACCATGTTATATCTTGATAACTTTTATTATTATAATGTGACAACATCCTCCCAAAATACAGGTTCTGGATTGTGATGATGATCCAATGAGTGATGGTGCCTCAGTTCAGAGTCCATCACAATTTTTTTCCTCTAGGTGGGTAGATAGTAGTACCACCACTATTCTATTAGATGATTTTCATAGTAGTGTATGCTAAGGAAGCATGCATGTTTAGTGTTGTTCGTGAGTTATAGTGCCAAAGACAACTGAGGTTCGGCTTTGAACCATATCCTCAAGAAGTAGATGATTGGAATGATTTTGTGGTCCGTATATTCAGAATCATCTAGAAAATGAATGATTATGTGTTTTTATTATAATCTAGCCTTTTCCATGGATAATTTGGGAAAATGTATAGTCTTGTTACTTAGTTGCAAGATTATTGGACACTCTCATGGCTAGACATCCAACGGTTGTTCCGTGTGGAGTATTACCCCTCATGTTTGGGATAGGTATGAATTCAGGATCTTTTAGAGCTGTAGTATATAGGGATGATGATGGATGAGTATGTAAAAATGTTCATATACCATACTATTCCTCCATTTACATTATTCACGATGGATAATTCTGAGTATAAATGTTTAAGAAGGGACTTTGTAGTGAATGTTGTTGTAGAGTGGGTAAATTGTGCATATCCACATATGTCTTGGTGATGGAGTGGGCACAAGTGGAAAATTTCATTATGTTAGAGGGATTATAGATACCTAGAGAAGGTAATGGATATCATAGAACTAATTAATATTCTATACCTATCATGTTTCATTAAGAGTGATTTTAGTGCAGGAGAACCTTTCAAAATCAGACTCAGATGCATGGTCTTGCATTATATAGAAATTATAGAGCATCGAGGAATCTCATATAGGGTTCGTTCTATTCTGGTGTTGGGAGATGTAACATATTGCATGAATGCTCAACTATTTGTGTTGAGGATCACATGAAACAGTTAACAGAATTCCACAAAAAAGGCATCACCATGATCCGAGGTCTCCCAGATAATGGTAGGGTGGTCCCTAGAGTGGCATATATGGAATAGTAATATGAGGAACTATGGGTTGTTCCAGATGATGATATATTATTCCACCATCACCAACCATTTTAGGCTTAGGGAGATGGCAGTTTCTATTATAGTCCGGTATAGGATTTTGAGGCTTATAATCACACATCACATGTGAGGATTGGAGGTATGAAATTTGTTTTTTATATTATTGTGATGGTATTATTATGAATGAGATACATATATTCCTTCTCCACTATATTCCAAGAATGAGATCTAGAGAACCCACTTGAGGTTTTATCCTAGATTCTTGGTCTTGAGGTTCCTACAGGAAACACATCTTCTGTGTCTTTAATTTATTGAATGTCTATTCTATTTCTTGGTTGAGAGGGGTTAACATGTGAAATTTTTGTCATCATAATAAAACCCAATGAAATAATCTTGTTTATGGATTGGTTGTCCATGGTATGATCATAGATTCACTTTCCTTATAGATGATTCAAATTACTTCATACTAATGGGACAAGATTTACCTTTATGGGTCAAAGGGAACTTATGGTGGGATGAGTGGGTTCTATAAGAAGGAGGCTAAAAACAATCACCCACCGGTTTTTTAGGGTATCCCTTAGTGTAGTAGGATCTTCAAGAATACAGACTCATTCAATTATGTAGGATTATATGAACATATTCCCTATGTATGTTTTGGGGCTACCTCATAGGTGGGATAGGGATTTTTTTGTTGACTTACATCTCATAACTACATCGATAAATTTTTCGGTATATCAGATGACCCCTACCAAGTTCCATGAGTTGTGGATTCCATTGGAGGACCTTCAATAGGATGGTTTCTTTATACCCAGTTGGTCCCCCTAGGTAACACCATTGTTGATCATGAAAAATTTGTATGGGAGGTTATGGATTTGTGTGGATTATCACCGCCTTAACTAGGCAACGATAAAGAACATGTACCCCATGACAAGGATTGATGACATATTTTAGATGCTTTAAGGTAAAAAGTGTTTCAGGAAGGTTGATCTCTGGTTCATCTATAACATGTTGAGGGTTCGTGAGGATGCTATTCAAAATTTGGCATTCTTAACTCGCTACGGAAACTATGACTTACCAGTAATTCACTTTGGTGTGATGAACGCATCCCTTCGTGTTTGTCCCTTTGATGAACATATATTCTATTGGTACATAGTCCAATTTTTTATCATTATAATCTATGAAATACTCATCTAATCTACATAATATGATGAGAAAAAATATCTCTTTTGGATGGTTCTATATTTATTTCAAAAGTACAAGCTTTATGGGAAGCTCTTGAAGTGATAGTAGTAGATTAGTGATGTTTAATTTATTGTTCATGAATTTTATATGGATGGTTGATATATATACCTAGTGATGATCAGTATAGTGATTTATTGGGATCCACCCAAGATAATATCATAGGTGCATATCATTCAGGGATTGGAGTGGTACTACAAGAGGTTTGTGGATGTCTTCTCCAGAATTGCAGAACCATTGACCGCCCTAACATAGAATGGGAAACCATTTACCTGGTCTAAGTAGTTCCAATTTTACTTTGAAGAGTTGCAGATGAGATTGACAAGTGATCGAATGTTGAGACTTCCAGAGGGTGGTATGTAGTATATATTGTATTGTGATTCCTATGAAACTAGTATCAACTACATTTTGATGCAACAATAGGCATTTATCACATATGGGTAGATGTAGTCAAGACCACATGGACATAACTATGAAACTCATGACATAGATTTGGTAGTGGTATTCTTTTCCCTAAGGATTTTGAGGAACTACCTTTTGGGGGATCACATTTTGGTTTTCTTATACCATCAGTGTCTCAGTTATGTCTTCAAATAGAGAAACTTAAACATAAGACAATGATACCAGATAGAATTCCTAGAGGACTATGAGTTTGAGATAGTCTATACACATGGGTATGGTAATATAGTAGCATATACCATTAGAAGGAATTCCCAAGATTTCTAGGTGCATGAATATTATTAGCATTTGGTTTCCTTGAAGTTGGCCTTGAGGGAGTATGAGGGTAAACATTTTCTTCATTCAATGGCATTGAAACCTCAATTTATTGAGTGTGTGTGGTGGTCCTAATTGGGTGACATCGATTGTGAGGTCTTGTTTGACCAGAAATATTTGGGGATTCACCATATTTATATTTTGAAAGAGTTAATCACATTCTCATTTCCTTGGGATAGACGATACTTCTAGTCATGATGTGTGATGAGGTGATGTGAGAGTTCAACAATTATACACTAGATGTACATCTTAGTATGTAGAAGATGTACATAGACCATTAGAGCTAGTTTTTTGGTACATAATGAGACGTAGAATAGATGAGTTAATATCTACGTGCCTCACCTTACAAGATTTATACCCTTAGAACCATGTTCTGGCATGTTTTTTGTGGCCCCTTGTGATCCCGGAGAAGAATTGGGATGCAATATACATGGAATTTATGACTACAATTATATTCATAGAATAGGGAAATTATTCCATCTCTTTGATAGTTTACTAACTCACAAAATCAGAAAAAATCTTTTCAATCAAGGAAAAGAGTTGATTGAGAGATTGGGTAATTTGTACATATGTTATATCATTCAACTTCAAGGGGCTTCATTGATGATTTTCATCGATGAAGACATATAGTTTACATTGTGATTATGGAGAGGACTAAATGAGGAATCCATGACCTTGATTTTGATGAGTACAACCCTTCCCCCCATCCCTATACAGATGATAAAACTATGGTCACAATCCATGTGTTATAGGGTTTGCTAAGTGATTATGAGTTTGACATCCGGAGGATTTGGGAGGATCACTTTACCTTTTTATAGTTTGTGTACAATAAAAAAATTTCTCTACCAGTGGCATATAATAATTTAAAGCCATGTATTGGAGACCATTAGGTCACCCTTGTTATAGATAGAGATTGGTGAGACATATCTTGTGGGTCCAAAGATTGTACAAGTGAAGATGATGAAAGTCCAAGTCATCTATGAGTATATGAGGACTACCCATAGAAGATATAAATATTATACGGATAATCATAATAGGCCCTTGGAGTTCATGCATGGATACCACATATTTCTGAGGATCTCCCAATGATAAGGATTGTGAAGGTTCTTTTAGGGAGGAAATCTATCCCCAAGGATCATTAGACCATACGGGATCGTGAAGAGGGTTAGCAAGGTTTCAGACCATCTTTCCCTACCCCCATACATGGAATGGGTGCACGATGTCTCCCATGTATCATAGTGGAGTTGATCTGTGCAGGACCCCATTAAAATCATTGATTATATTGATCTATAAATTGAGGATAGATCCACCTTTATAGAGCACTAAGTTGCGCTCGAGGATTGATATTAGAGGAACTTGTGTGGATGGACTATACCCTTGGTTCGTATGTTGTGGGAGCATGGGAATGTGCAGGAGAGCTTCTAGGAGTGGGGAGCCAAGTGTGGGATTAATATCAAGCATTTTTTGATTACTTTTTCTATTTGGGGATGAAAATTATGAAGGAGGGAATATTGTTGAGACAAAACTTTTTCCTCATATGAATTAAATATATATATATATATATTCAAAGATAGTAGTTGAGATGACATGTGATTCTTGGTCATGGTGTGCCCTGAAATAATTTTATGAAAATATTAGAAATATATTATATTTAATGTACCCTATTTCTTAAATAATATGTTACAAGTATTAAACATATATTCATATTAAAAATATGATACCACAGTTGAGTTTGGATCATTTTTTTACCCTATCTATGATATAAAATAGGTCAATGTTGGTTGTTCAGATAACTAATCTGTTAGATGTATGTTTAGATGGTTAATAAATTAAATTATTTTATTTAAATTATTATTTTGATCTATGTGAATTATCTATAACAACCCTGACATAGTAAATCCTATAGGATTTTCTGCATAAATCATGTGAGGTTTCCAAATCTTCTTCCCCATCTTCCTTCAGTTAATCACCTTGGATGATGATGAAACTTTGGATCAGAGAAGATCGTGATGAGGTTAATGAAATGACTTCCATCAATCATTGGATATCAAGTTATTCGATGAAGAATGAGTTGATCTCTAGGTAAGACCCTTAAATTAGGATTTTATGTACTTTTTTATTAAATTTTTTGAGCATATCAATCTCCTCTATTGATATCCTGCAGTTGTGGATCCTTATCAAGCTCCTACTTACTAATTATAATTTTTATTCGTTTGTTTTCTAGCTTTGGTTATCCCTATTAATAATTTGAATCCATGAACACATGACAATGAAATATAAACCACTATTTTTGGGTCTCCCTACCTCAATTTCCTAATATCCATCATTGGTTGGACCACATAGTCTCAGTTAATAATTTTTGGGAGGTACTGTGCCCAATCAGACCCCCTGAATCATGATGAAAAGATATAAGAGGGACATATCAATGAATTAGGGATAAAACTGGGGTTTCTGTGAGATGTGGTTGATCTCTTTGAAAACTAGGAATTAAATCATGGAAAATAAAAGAAATTGGGGTATGTTGAACATATTAAGAAACCACATTGTCGACAAAATCATATTTCTAGCCACCAGATGGCCAGAAACAATGAGCACTGGATAGATCCGCTTTTTTTGGGTAGAATTCAAGGCTGAAATCAAATTTGAATACATGATTTTGAGTTTTGGAAGATAGATATGGGAAATTGTTAAAAAACCTATCTACATGTCATGTATTTTGATAAACACACAATATGCAGCCCCTTCTATATGGTGACTAGTGTTTTCGAAATTCAAAATTATGGTATGTTGTGTAGAATCTCTACATTCCATGTCCCCCTTCCTAAAGTGAACTAGAAATGTAGAGGTGGATAGTAACAAGATCATGATATGGGACCAAGTATATAGATATGGCCCGAGTACAAGAATGGAACCCCGGGGGGAGAGGCACGCCTTGTACAAAAGTACAGAAACACGTGTTAAAGTACGTAGACATGACTTTGATACATAGACATGACCAATCGCAGAGGTGGGTCCCTAAATGGAATTGGAAAAACGTTTATATCCCCTAAATTTCATGTACTATTCAATTCATAGAGGGACATGCAATTCTAGGTACACGGCCATGTGGTGGAGAGGGACCACGTGTCGTGTCGATCCCCTCACCTGATGTGTACCCACTATACTTATTCTAAGGAAAAATCATGAATTTATGTCTCTTTTTATCCTATTTTTGAAACATGAGTAGACTATGCTATATGTGTTTCTGTTCAAAATTTGAAGATTCACTCAGTTGTGAAATTTATGACAAAATGTGTATTTTTTTGGGAATGAAACTTAGTAAGGCGACGCTGGGTGATGTAAGTGATCATATAGGATCACCAGAGGCATACTATGTAAAACCCTCCAACTAGGGTGGACATGGGACATCGATGAATTCAATATTCATAACCTCTAGTTGGTCTATGAATGGGTCGTGTTACGACTATCAAGTGGAACCATCTTGCTATGATGGGCATGGATCCTTCATAAATTCTAGAGTGGAACCTCATATTTTCAAAGGGCATGGGTACTCTAATGATGTATATATTGGAACCCTCATAATGGATAGGGCATTTTTCCACTGCAGAAATATGAGTGCGACCCTATATCATGTTTTGTAATGTTTCCATGATCAGTAGAGTGGAACCATCCTATTGGCATTGACCATCGGTCCTCTACCGACATCTAGAGTGGAACCCACCAGCTAGGCTAGACATTGGTCCTCTACCGACTACAAGAGGGGAACCCACCTACTGGGATGGGCATGATTCTTATACCATTAGAGTGGAACCCTCCTATTATAACAGTAAATGGGTCTTCTACCTAGATATTTTGGACCCTCAACTGATTTTTAGAGTGATAAGGTGTGGATTGACTTGGACGGTTACTTCTGGGATGACGCATGGGCTGCACGACATTATAGATGGAATTTCGGAATTATTAGATACACTTTTTCTTTTCTTAAGTAGTGATATAGATATACCCTTTATCTATAATTTTTTCTTATTTTGATTGAGAATATATATATATACACCTATATTCATAACATTGTATTTGGTTACTCTCATTCCATGAGATGTGAAGGTGCACGGGGTATGCCATGTGATTTTTGTGTTTAGATTCACATGGAATGGTGAGTTTACACATATAAATTTGTGGTGAAAAACAAACTTTTGGTTCATCTAATCATCTTCTTTATCCCCCTATACTTCAATTAGTTTACTCTTTCTCTTACTTGGGTTTAGCTTCATCATGTTTAATATATATTATATTTCCTATCGAAATTGTATCTCTTACTATTCCCCCTTAATATTTCAAGGAATCCTACTAGGTATGTATATACTCACCCCTCCATGAGGTTTTTCTATACGTTTCATGACTTATCAAGATGATGGGAAATTCAGTGGTGACTATAAATAAGCATAGGGATACCTAATAATAAGGACCCTTTACAATGGTTGTATCTTGGAGATTAGGATATGTGCTCTCGTAGTTTTTTACATTCCACTTTTGTTTTGTTGGGACAGCATTATTGTTGGGCATGTATTTTGACCATTTACTTTTCATTTGATAATATCATACACTTGTACTATCAATAAGTTATACATGAATGTTTTTTTCTCCTTATTTTTTATATTTTTCTATTATTCCTCTTCACCTATGTATCAAGATGGTTGTGTGTGTAAATATAGTTACATAGGAAAATTCATACCCTTTTAGGAGATGACATTCAATGTATTTCTCCACCCCTTTCCCTATGCATGTTGTATTGGGGTAGTTTTGGCTTTAGCCTGAGCCTGGGTCGGGTCCGGACAGATCCTATATAAAGCCTCTTATAAAAACAATTAAGGACGAATATTAAATCCCAATAAATAATAAAATGAAACTAACTCTCCTCCTAAATAGGTATAATATTCTTTTCTCTTCCCCTCCATGTACACATAGAAAAAAAACTTACATTTATAAAAATAGTATATATATATAAATATATGATGGTACCCCATTTCCAGTTACACACAGGTTTATAACTTTCATGCTTAAATTCCAAACTTCATGTGTGTATCCATTCCATTAGTTGTATTGCACCTCATGTATAAGTATCATAGCTATTGAAAAACAAACTCCAGTAACCCAGACACAGTGTCTACTTTGATTACATTGGAAAAATATACAAAGTATCTAAACCCAAAGAACCAATTAATTTTGCAGTTAAGAAATTCTAAACACATAAATGAATCATTTATTAAATTGTAAATATAAAATACATATCATGAAAAATCTGTGATATTATTCATAACACCCTTATTTATATCATAAGAAAGAAATAAAAATAAAGGATGGGATCATATACACATTTAGATTTTTTTATAATAGAATTTACTATGAATCAATAATTAATAATAGATATAGAAAAGTAAATAACTATTAACATATTCCATTTAATTAATAATATGATATTGAAATGAATTCAATGATAATATCAATGAAGTAATCTCATTGGTAGTAATAACTGACTTATTAATAAAGGATATGTTCAATATTAGACTTCATGTTCTCAAATATCTAGATATCTACATGACCAAATCCATTTTAAGAAGTTTATGTAATGGGTAGGTATCACTAGAAACCCATTTAATTTGGCCAAATTATTTTTCTCATGAGACATATTGATGCGTTGAGGGGCTATCTATAATATATCCACACCCATAAATATATATTCAATATGTTCAACATATATTTAATGATCCATTCAATTCATAAAAAATATTCCTTATCAAAAAAATATATGTTTTGAGTAAAGAATACTGATTTATCAAGATTTTCTCCACTTAAGTAAATATCATTCATAGTAAACCATCATATATAGAATTTATATATATGTTAAGAAATAAGTAAACCCATGATGGTTATTTAAGAGAATTGTAATTTCTAATGAAAAATTATCAAGATAAATAGAATGTTTCAAGTTAAATTTAAAATCCATAAAATTAATAATAGATAAAATATGGCCTCTAATTAATTAAAAATAATTTTTTTAAATAAAATCATGTATTTTGTAGAATAAATGAAAATTGATGAGAAATATTAAAATAATATTTATTAAAATAGTTTTATTTGTAAAAACATGTAAAACATATATAAAAAACTAAATATTGTAAAATTTCATGTTGATGGGAAAATAAAAAACTGATTTGCACATTAAGAAAAAAATTTATTTTATACTTTTTCAAAAGAAAGTATAAAATGAATCTTTATGAAAACATTAAAAAGATTTATTTCAAGAATTAAAAAAACTAAAGGATAACATATAATATAGTTAATATAACATTTGAATAATTAAAAACTAATGTTGTAAAATAATTTTGAAATAAGTTGAAATTCATGAAAAATATACCCAATAAAAAATAAAAATATGACAATATTTTCATTTTTTTCATTTTTTTCTTGTTTGATGTTCCAAAAAATAGGAAGAGTTGAAATAAAATATATAAAATATATAAAATTTAAAATTTAAATTTAAAATTTAATTATTATGAATAAATTTATATTAATTTTAAATACATAGAATTCAAATTATATACACCATATAGAAATAAATAGGTTCATAATAACAAATATGACTCAAATTATTGGAAATTGAGATGAAATCCCTTACCTCATGTTTCACTTGACTTATAAGAGATTTTAACCTCCTATAAAATTGATTTAGATTTATTAAACTTACATAAAATAACCATATACAAATCTTTAATATCATATATGATACATTTATAATGTTTTTTCACCCATTTGGGAAAAATACTTTATTATTATCTCTTTCAGGTGTTAATTACTCTCTTTTTAAAGAGAATGTTGATTAGTTTGTTCTAGTATATGTATTCTGATTATGGTTCCATCATCTATATTACATTAATCATGATATAAATATCATATATATTCATTATATATATTAATTCATAAAAACTACTGATTGGAAAAATAATTACACTAGTCTTAGAGACGGCTGGTCGTACATATACCAGAGCACTATTTTATCTTTTTGATTGACGGAATGAAAGAAATTTAAATAATAATTAAAAATTATAATATGTTATTATGTCATTTAAATCATATATATTAATAAAATATATCATTATTACCATATATGTAAATAATTAACAAAAAAATAACCAGATCGTTTTGTAAAGGTGCTAGTTCACACATACACACAACTGACAAAATAATTTTCCAACGAATTAGAAGGTAAGAATGTAGATATGATATTTCAGTTTCATAAACATAATTATTTCATTAAGATGATATATTTTCATTAATTATATATTTATAATTGTCTCTATAATGTGGATATGAAAAAACGGCACCGCTACATGGAGACAGTAAGCCAAACAAACGCACAAGTGATGTTTTTTATAAACGGATGGAAAGGTGTTGTAAAATGGTTTAAAAATAATAATAATACTAAAATATAATTTTATTTATGAAACTAGAGTTATTTTTTATGTATGGGAAAGACACATTAAGAGGACTCAGAATAAGAAATAAAATATAAAGAGTTGGAAAAAATGATTACCTCTTCTTCAGTGGACTTCTTTTAGATCTTCTCTTACAGAAAATGGGGTGAGACCTTTTGGAAGAATATAATATAAATATCTTAGATATGGATTTTAATAATTTAATTATAAAGGTATTTTTAATATCATTCTTTCTTAATTTTTGTTAAAGAAAAAAATTTGGGATGACCTTTTATAGGTTATTGGAGGGTCATTCTTCAAGTTTCATAAATTATTAAATTAATATAAATTATTTTTCATTTTAAAATTACTAAAAATTAATATAATTAATATATAAGATAAAAAATAGTTTACATAATATCATCAAATACAATTTTTATAATTTTTTGTTATGTTTTCACCCGTATCTTTTAGTTTTAACCATCCTTTTAACAATTTTTACAATTACTGTAATATGAATGTTTTCAACACTTGAAGGGTCAATAATGTTACAATAAAATGGATAAGAATCCCATAAATGGGTCCCAGTATATTTTGTCAACCATATACCATTCAATTTCATGAAGATAAGATTTTATAAATCTTTAAAAATTTCATAAAATATTAATTATTAGAAAATAATATTAATTTCATTTTTGACTTTATTCATGTAATTTAACTCTATATACATCAAGACCAAGATGGAATTATAATATATTAATTTAAAATATAAATAAAACTTATATGTATCTATATGTTTTGGGAATATAATAATTCATCCAATTTATTTTAATTTTAATATTTTTAAAATCAATTATTATATTCTTCTAATAATTTAATAAATAATGTGTTAGTGTTTTGTAAACATTTAAGGTAATTACATAATTACTAAAAATAATAAATAATTAAAAATGACTAAAAATATTATTTTAAATTTAAAATGAATATTTAAAATTGAATATATTCTCCTTTTATCCTTTTGAAAAAATATTAGATATATTAAAATCAAGAGTGTGATATTTTGTTTATATTCATTTTAAGCTAACATAAAGGTCAATATCAAAGATAAATGGAACTAAGTGGCCACATTTTATAGAATTTGATTTAAATTTTTGAACTCTAGTCATCCAATAGGATAAATTCGTGTGTTAGAGAAATTTTAAATCCTTTTCACATTAATTTGAATCCTTAATTTCCCAATTTACCATTTATCGTGGTGATACATTTCACCATTGTTTTTATTCATAATGACCGAAAATTGAAGGAGACAATTTACATCATTTTCCTCTCTAGATAAAAATAGGTAATCAATATTATAAAATTCAATTCATATATTTTTTAGAAAGTTAATTTAAAAATAAGCCTCTTAATGTGATGAAAATGGCTTTTGGAATAATATCCTTTTACGTTCAAAAAATGAACTTATAATAAAATAAGATATAAAAATTACTCAAATTTATTCAGTTATATTATTCTTAAAAAATGAGTCTCTTTTTAATTTTGTATTTAATTCAAATCATTATTATTTTTCTCAATTCAAATAAATGATAATTTTACAAAAAAACAGTATTTTCACTATTAACAGAAAAATAAAACTTTTTAGAAAAATAAAAAAACTCAACAAAAGAAAATATTGAAATATGAATTATGAAATGATATAATTTTCACTTAATAAAAATTTCATAGGGTTTCACTATTTTTTAAACATTATTTTTTGTGAAATTAAAGCTATCTAAATATTTTCTTAAATAGAAATATATCATAAAATACAAGATATTATATTCTACCCCCTTATAAGAATTTGAAACAAAAAATTACATAATTATGATACTAATAAATAACGATACTTATGGATCATCACATCCTTATTTTAGGATGTATATTACTCAATTTTATGATTTTACCCAAAAATATTTACCAGATGAGTGGTCCTAATTCATAGCACTTTCTCTCTATGATCATGAATTTCAATAGATTGTTCCTCATTTGATTGATCTACCAGTACAAACTTTGAGTTCAATAAATGTTAAGGATGAATTATTTACTTTCTATAGAGAGATACATGGAACACAAATTAATCTCTAGAGATATTTCATGGATAATTGAAATGATAATCTACCATTCTGATATGATCATTAATTTCATATGGATTGAAATATCTAACTATCACCATTTCATTATTTCTAAATATCATAACATTATTCCTTGGATAGAATCATGATAATACATTATCACCAACTTAAAACTCTAGATCTCACTATTTTATTTTAGTATACCTTTTTTGCTATGATATTCCTTTATGTGTTGTTTAGTAGATCTAACCTTCTATGTAATTTTCAATGCTAGATATACTTCCAATTAAAATTTTTCTCCAAATTGGACACAATATACAAGAGTTACGCACTTCTTACAACATATGAATTCATAATCATCCATCTAAATGATTTAGTGAAATATATTATTATAAGAAACTTACATAGAAGGAAGTGATCTCAACCACCATTGTAATACATAATGAAATCTCTCTACATTTATTCTATAGTTTTAATGTCCCTCTAAGACTAAACATCATTATGTGGATGATAAGTTTTAATAAAACTCAAATATTTGTCTAGATCTTGTTGAATGATTCTCTAAAAATCCATGTATACCTTGTATCCCAATTTGATATAATGTAGAGTGGTTCTCCATAAAATAACACAACTTCCATAATGTATAATCGAGTATTATCACCAACATATAAATCATCTCTTATAGTATAAAAATGTGACTATTTCCAAATAAGACTAACTGTAACCCAAATAGAATTGTTCCCCTTATATGTTTTGGGGAGTCTGATGATTAATTCCATCATAATTGTTTCAGATTTCCATTTCAGTTTGGGTAATGGTTGTAACATCCAATTAGACTTCTATCTCTCATCATTAATTTTATGATAAATGTGGCTTCAAGATAAATACAATAAAATAGTTCATTTAATTTTATCATAACATAAATATTATTCTTGAAATATATACATCTTTGTGCTTCTATGATTAATAGAGAATGATGGACTATGAGCCTCATCCATGTTCTCCTTATTAAAATATAGATCAGAAAACTATATACACTTTTAGGTATTGTATTAACATGTTTTATAACCAATACTTTCTTTAGTGACCTAATATTCTCTTCAAATTTATCAGTCGATAAGAACCAAACCTCCTTTAATGTCAAATTAGTGAGTAGATTCGATTGTAATGAGAAATCTATCATTATTAATTGAGTGTATCTATCCAATCCCAGAAAACAACTTATATGAATTATTATAAATTCAAATTGACTATACCTTTTATAAAATGTTTTCATTGATATATTATACTTCTCGGCCCTTAGTTTATGGCATCTAGATCAGAGGTCAATCTTGGAAAAAATACCAATATCCTCTTAATTTATCTAATAGATATTTGATATGTGGTAGAGTATACTTATTCTTAATAGTTATTTTGAAATGTTCTCAATAATCAAGGACATTATGTGTGGACCAATGATTCTTCATAACAAACAGAATAGGTTCACTCCATGGTGATTCACTAGGCCAAATGATTCCCTTATCTAAATTCTACTATTGTTTGTTTTTCAGCTACTACTACTCTATCAAGGCCATTTTATAAGGATTTTGTGAAATATTTATTGTGGTAATTATGATTTATATTGAAAATATAACTTAAAAATTCAAGGGAACACTATAAAATAATCTAGAAAAAAATAAATGAACTCTAGTACAATATGATCATCTTTAATGGGTAGTTTATCCCTTGGATTATTAAATTAATATCCTTCATGAATATGTATTAAAATCCATTTGATTGAAGTAATTTCCAATGGAACTTCTTGTTCGTCCTCTTACTGGTAATCTATCATAGATTGATTTGGATTATCAAATGTATGATCTTTTTTTAATAATTGATATAGGATGTGTACTGATAGAGACAATACATTCCTAGGGTTATTTAAAATTCAAATATAGGAAGAATAGAAATATTTTCTGGATGTACGTGAAATCAAAATTATATTAGAGAAAATATTTAAACTTGAGATGAAATCACTCTAAAATTAGGAGTCACAATACCAAGTAAACATCTATTCATCGATATGAAGATGTGTTAACTTTTAAAAATTATTTAGATATAAAATACATTATGGAATCTGAATAAAATAAAATATTTTCACATCTAAAGTGGAGGATAATTGTATATTTTACCAAATATCTATGAACATACAAATCAATACTAATAATTCAATATGTTTGGACTTCTCCCCTTGACATATTATTTGTTAAGTTAACCTCACACTTGTGGAAAATATTTTAATAATTCCTCAACTCGTTATAATTAATACACTAGATAACAATAGAGTATTTGTTACATAAATTCATTATCTAAATGACCCTTACCTACAAACTTTTACAAAACACCCATGCCCTTAGTCAATTTCATTATATTAAAATTTTCAAAATTTTAACATGATGGAAAATTATTTTCCTTACTTATTCTTTGATATGTTCTACTTTTCTTGGTACTCGATAAAAATCTTATTATCTTAATTTCCCTAATCTTATATTTAAAATAACTTCTACATACTAATGTAACATGATAATATATCATTATATAATGATATTTTTTTAGAAACTATAGCCCTTCGAAGACATAGATTAATCCTATCAAATAAATGGCCCGTCATTATTTATACTCTATGTATATTGTCTATAGCTGGAAAATATAATCATAGAAAAATAGACTCATAATATACCACACATTCATATTTCTTCTTATTTAAAGTGGGGAACATAATATCCAATTTATCTTGTTGAATATGAGGTATGTATTTCATAATATAAATCAATTTAAAAGTTATATATTCCATTATTTATATTAATTTATCCTCATTAGTGTTCTGGATCAATGAACACCATTAATTAGAATATCCATTCAAACAATATACATCCAAAACAACATTTTCTCATTCATTACATCTCAATGATAGGAATATATTTTTCAGAGGCTTAATCCATTTTTCAAATACAAATAAATTTTTAGTTCTATTAAAAGATGGAGGTTTTTATCAGACAAAGTGATCGGACACAGATGAATCATGTTATGTAATAGTAGATTTCTCCAATTATGAAATTTTATTCATAATAACTTGAGAATGATTCTATAATATTCTCATGATCTATTTAGTTACACTACTATATATATTGAATCACATAGTAGGGAAATCATTGTATTTTTTTATGAGTATTCATTCACTTTCTTCCATTAGTTTCCATCATCAATGAATATGACACACAAAGTTATCTCACAATCAAAATGAATAATAATTCATAAAAACCATAAAATGATAATAGTTCTAAAATACTTTAATGTACTATCATAATTAACATGTTATATATTCTCATTTAAAATTTAGTTCCTATGATTTCCCCTAAACTTCCTTTGATAAAAAATTTATAAGGCCCCACTCTAGTATCCCTTAGAAATTTATATTTTATTAAATTCATATAAGATACAAAGGATCTCATCTGGATGGACCATTATGTTTCATATTCTTGAAAAATAATATAGATATCCAATTCCCATATTAAATTTTAAATATAAATTACATAGAATAAAAACATTCTTACATCCTTGATATTATTTATAATATCATTCATTATAACCTGGGGAAAGGGAAAAAGTAAACAATGATCTCAGATGTGTAATAGAAGTTAAAAATAAAATAATCTATCTATAATTAATAAATATTGATCAATATAGAAGGGTAAATAGTTTATAAATCATGTCAATTAATCAATAACTTGAGCATGAATGTCATCCATGGATAATATTCATATAGTAATATCACATAATAATAAATGGGTTATAAATTAATGAAATGATTAATATTTGAATTATTGATCTCATACATCATGATATCTATATCTACAAATCCTCATGGAAATATAGTTTCATTGAGGGGTAGTTATACACCATAAACCCATTTTATTTTTCAAACTCATTCTTCTTGTGAGACCCATCAATTATTCAAGGGGCTATCTATAACTAGGACCCATCCTTGACGGCATGTCCTATACATTCCTCATATATATTATGATCACTTAAGTTTATAAAAAATATTCCTTATAAAAATATCCATTTATATAAAACAATACATACTTTTTGAGGTTTCCTCTAGTCCATCAAATAATATTCGAGGAAAAACACCTTATGTAGAAATGATATAAGTTTTCAGAAATAAGCTTATCCAATATATATATTTAATAAAATATAACTTATAATGAAACATTATCACAATAAATTAAATGATTCATGATTAGTTTAATTAACAAAAAAATCATAAGAGGGAAAAATATGACCTTTGATTCATCATAATTATATGTTTTGAAATAAATACATGTACATTGGAGAATAAAATAAAATAGTTGAAAAAATTTAAATAATATTCATTAAAAGTGTTTTCTTTCTTATACCATTGAAATTTTTTATATTAAGATAAATTTAATAATACAGTTATGGAATCATGAAAATATATTTAATTCTATATATGTTAAAAATCATTCCTTTTAACTTTTTATAATGAAATTAAAAAAAGAACCTATGGGAAAACATTATAATGATTCCTTTCAACCATTGTAAAAGGTCATGTATATAATAAAATATCCTTAATAAATCATATGATAAAATAAAAAATGAATTTTTGAAAATAGTTTTAAAAAACATATATGGAATATTAATATACATTATCAATGAGATAAATAAGATCTTCTATTCTTTTAAACATTTTTCTACTTGATTTGAGTTACAAAAAATGAAATGTTGGAAGAAAATTTGGAAACTCGTTAAGAGAGTAAAATTGAATGGAAACATTAATCATAATAGATAAATATATTTTCATGTCAAATACACCAAAGGGGAAGTATATGCACCATAAAAAAAATAAATAGGTTCACAATACCAAATATGCCTCTATAGAGTAAAAATTGAGAACAAATTTCATAGCTCAACTTCAACATGCCTCGTAAGAGATTTTGACCTCTTGCATAATGAATTTATATTTTTTATACGTATATAACATAAAAATATAAATATTTATAAAATAATATATGATATATTTACAGCATCTTAATAATGGTTTTTTAACAATATTTTTTTATAATTATTGTTTCAGGTGTTACCAGTTTTACATTTCTTTCGAATTTTGGTTTAGTAGTTTTGGTACTTTTACATTGATTGTGGTTCTACCATCTCTATAATTGTAATAATTATAAAACAATCATTTGTTTTTAATATATATATATTTATTTATTTTAATCCATAAAAAGTGAGGATATAAAAATAAATTACACATTTCATGGAGATGGTAGTCCATATGTACTCATGAATATTGTTTTCACTTTTCAATAGATGGAATAAAAGAAATTTAAATAATATGTAAATATTATAGAATAACTATTATATCATATATATCATATATATTCATTAAATATATCTATATTACCATCTATGTTAAAATAAAATGAAAAATTTATGACATCGCTTTATGTAGGTGGTAGTTCATGCGTACACATGAGCGATGCTATTTTATAATAATATATTTGAATGTAACTAGATATATATGACTTTATAATTTCAAAAACATAATAATTTCATAAATGAAATATATGTTAAAATTTTCCATCTTTATAGAAACCCATGTAAAGTGGTGATGATACTTAAAATTATACCACTATATGGACACAGTAAGTTATACGTATGCACAAGAGATGTTTTTGTATTTTTTAAAATGAAAAAGGGATGGAAATGGTATTAAAAAAATAAAATAATGTCATTATATTTATTACACAAAATTTATTATTTTGGTAAGGGTACAACCCATTAAGAGGAAGTATATGATGAAATAGATATGAAGGAGTCGGTAAAGAAGATTATTTATTTTTCTGTGGAATTACTTAAGATCACCTCTTACAACACTTAGGGATGGTATTTTGGGAAGAAAATAACATCTAGAACATAGATAATTATTTTTAGAAGGTAATTGGTCAATTCTTGGTTAAACTAGGTTTTTTAATGTGGGGTAATGAAAAGAGATATGGGGTATCTTTTTTTATGTTAGAGGGGGGAAATCGTGGAATTCCTTAATGTATTAAATTAATATGAATTATTTTTCATGTTGAAATTGAAAAATATATATATATTTATAATATGAGTATGACTAAAAATAATTTCCTCTAATATGATTTTTTCATGTTTTGGTTATGAATTCACCATTATATTTTAATTTTTACTACCATTATCCCTTTTGGCAATCACTTTAATATTAAAATTTTCCACCCTATAAGAGTTAACATCGTTACTATAAAAGGGGAAAAATACCAATAAATGGATCATTGATTATTTATTAAAATAAATACCATTCACATGTGTGAATATATGAATTTAATAAAAATTAAATCATTAAATATAATATAATTTTTTTTATTATCTCATAAATGAAAATTTTGAAACAATTCAAATTATTTGACCCTAAATACATAATGAAAAATATGGAATTTAAATATAATATCTTCACACATCCTTAAAATGTCATATATATCTACAAATGTTTTATAATAATACAAATCATCAAATTTATATTACTTTTAATATTTTTAAAAAATTAAAATTGTTTTTTCTATTAATTGAATAAATATTGTGTCGGTGTTGTTTAATAATATAAGGTAATTATTCTATCATAAAATTTTGAAAGTAAATTACCTTGATAAAAAATCTAATTTATTTTTAAAATTATTTTTTAAATCAAAATATGACCCCTTTTATCCTTATGTAACAATAATATAGTTATTAATGTCAAGAGTGAGATATATTTTTATTCCTTTCTTAATGTAACATAATGGTAATAATCAAGGAAAAGTGGAACCATGTTGCCATATTTTAGTGACATGGATGGAAATTGATAATATATAATCATCTAATAGGATAATGGAAAGTGTTACATACATTTTATAGCCTTATGAAATTAGTTTATAGACTTAATTTTCTAATTTACACTTTACGAGTGTGATAAATTGTTCCACTAATTCTAGTAATAATGAACAAAAATGAAGATGAAGTATTTAGAAAATTTGATCAGCATAATTCCAAATATATATAAAAAATAATAAAAAATTCAATCCAAAGAATTGAAAAAGAATTAATTTAAAAATAAACAATAAAAATACAATGGAAAAAAAATTTTGAAAAAATAATTTTTGTCCAAAAATGAACCTATATTAAAACTATGTATAATACCGACTAAATGGTAATTAATTAGATTATTTTTAACAGAAGGAGTTATATGTTAATTTATATTTTAATTAAAATCATTATGGTCTTTATTAATTAAATTGAATGATACATTAACACAAAAAGGTATTTTCACTATTCCAAGAAAAATCCATCTTTTCGTAAAAATCCGAAAATTTACAGAGAAGATATTTTTTAAATGATGAATTTCATTATTATATAATTATCACATACTAATATTTTAATATTTTTTCATGTGTTTTTTAAACATGGGGTTTTGATATAATCAATCTATAAATGAAATTTCTTTAAAGATACATATATATTAAGAGATCGTGATGTTACCATAGTCATTAATACATCTTGTATGTCCTAAAAACTCATCATCATCAGAGTTGTCCCGAAAAGTTACTAATTGTATATTCATAATCCACTATATCAGATTTAAATTAAATAAAACTCAATCCATTTCATCCCATACACATACCAGAAGTGGGAATCCATAACCAACACATCTAGATAAATGTTTGTGTTATACCTCATGTAATTACAACCCACACATAAATGTATTGTAGGACTCAGATACATCATATCCCATTAACTATAGTTAATGGGAGAGTGGGGTAGATGGATAATTCACTTATCTATTCCCTTTCCATCCTCTTTATTGGATAAAACACCACACAAAAAATTTGGTTTTTGGTTTCCCTGCCGATTTGGGTGGTGATGCATATGAAATAACAAAATATAGAATATGTCGCACACAACCACACTACAGAAAACTTCTTCTACTTATACTCATATACAATTATCATTTCAGAAGGCACCTATCTACCATAATTATATCCTAGACCTCAAAAAAGAATACAAAAATCAAGTTACATATGAATTAATTCATTATCTATTAATTAATATTTTTCCAGATTCATTCCCAATATTAACACAATAATGTTTTAAGTTAGTGACTTTGACACTATTGTTCCTATTTTTTATTTTATAAAGTATATCATTATTATCTGAGAACACTATGAAAAAAACATTTATTTATTAGTTTAATTGTTATATTATAGTTATATTGATACTCAAGGACTCATTATAAGCTACCACATTAAGGGTGCACATGTCATTCATTGACTCAAAATACTTTGAGAAAATGGAAAATAATCATATAAATAACTTATATCCTTCTAAACATCACATAAGAATCAAGTAATAATAATATATATTGATAATAAATTCCCATATGTTGAAATCATCCCTACCACCCAGTGTTATTCCCACACTATTGCATATAGTATAATCAATCTCGCCATCATCAGCATTGACCTTCACTAAAACCCCATGCTCCTAGCCTATTTCTTGAAAAGGGTTCTAAAAAATTTCAATATTATAAAAAATAATATCAATTCATGGAAATTATTTAATTATCCTAGACAATACAAAAATATTAGGTGTATTTATTAGTATACATAAATGGAACAGAGGTTAAGGAATCAAGGAAGTCAAGCCTCCGATAACAGAGATGAGTTCATTTATCTGCAATAAATTTTTTTTACGAAAAAAATAATTACAATATTGACTTATATAGTTTATTATGCATTGGTCCTAGTCCCAAAGAAACCTATAGTATATTACTCATAATATATACTAGCAACATTTCATTCTTTTTGTGTTAGTTCCATATTTAATAAATTCTATGAACATCATTAGTTATTATTATTAGGTCTCTTTTATTAAATTATAAGATCATCTTGATTTTTATTTAGTATTTAAATCATGTAATTAAACATGGCTTACAAAATAATCCCATGATTATAACACCATATCTAATAAACAACAATATACAGCATAAAAAATTTATAAAACACAAGAGATCAAAAAACCAAACCATTTATCTGTTCTCTAATTATATGATATTTATTATCATTATCATGTAATAATTCTTATTTCAATTATATATAATCTAAAATTATATAATATTCCTTTTCAGATTAAAATAACAAAACACCACTGGAATATTTTTCTTCTCTCTCTTAGATAATTTCTATAATTTACATCATAACACTTTAAGCTATTACTGGGGATTTCCATATTTGAATTAATAAGGTTAATATTATATATGAGTTTATTCTAAATGGAAGAATAATATCTATGAAATTTGATTATTTTGAAAAAATATAGCTATAATAAGTATGGAATTTTTATATTATCCAACATTATTTGAACTATACATGCTTGTTTATAGAATCCCGCCTTTTTATTACATAACTTTTCATTACATTTTACAAAAAGAGGATCTTTAAAGTCTTGTGTCTTGGAAATAAGGAACAATAAAACATTAAAACATTAAAAATTCATCCAATAAACTTATAAGGCTTCATTGTAATGTCATACTAAGTAAAATTAAAATATCCCATAACCTGGAGACATACATCAAAGGAAAGGGTGAGCTGAAGGCCCCGTAATGGTAAAAAGGGAATCGGTTTACTTGTGATATCAATAATAACTTGATTAAAAACATAAAGACAAGAGAAATAGAATAATAGGAATATAATAATGAAAATAACTTGAAAATTATCTTGAAAATATGGTTAAAAATTTCATTTATACATTCATGAACATATCACCATGGTTAATCCCCAAGGTGTCATAAAAAATAACCAAGGTTATTCACCAAGGTATCATGAAACGTTTCATCTCTAGAGATTAATTATTTACCCAATTCATTGGAAAACTATCTGGGAGAACACATAATATTTCTTTATTTTCATATGAGCTACATATATCATAATCAATCATTTCTTAAATAACACAATAAAAATAAAAGAATTAGGTTTCATTCAAAATTTTGACGTTTTAAAAGTGCATAAAAACATGATTGTTATGTCATTTATAAGCCAAGGAAAGGGAGTGAGGGTTATTAGTATGTCAATTATATATTAAAATAGATCAATTTTATGTATTAATGAATACCCATGTAAATTAAAATATTTTTGGGTATTATCATAAATACTTCAAGAGAATTTCTCCAGAAAAAGAGAGAGATTTTGAGATGATAATTCTACAGCATAACGGCTATATAACATGGTTTTAGAAAACATATAACGAGAGGGTAGAAGGGTAAACCACTCATAAATAACTTCTAATACCTTATAAAGATATAATAACATATAGATAAGTAAACGTTATGGAAATGTTAATGGCATACCACATGAAAATGAAACTTGACAGGAAATAGAAGATACGATTTCATTTAAAAAAATATTAGTATCTTTATAACGTCACTTAAAAATTCTGAAAATAAATTTATGACAGTGGAAAGTGTCTCCCTTCATTTGGACATGATTTATAATTTATTAGGGATATAAGAGAAAAAAACCCCAGATAATAAAATTGAAACTGGAAGACATAACATAAAATAAGTAATGACTTAAAGAGGAGGGTGAAAGCTTCCCTTACCATGACGAGTAACTTTGAAATCTTGAAGGTAAGGACCTTGTAAGGCTTGAGGGAACCTTTAGAGGAATACATGGGAGGTAAAAGACTATAACTTTGTTTCGGAGTATTTTGGAATGAAATGGATGAGGGAATGGCTTGGTATTTGTAGGAAAAGCGAGGGAATAAATTATTAATTTCTAAGGGACACCTCATCGGTGGTATTGGAATAACCATGGTCCTGCCCATGGTATTGGCCACTTGGGAAACCTCATAGAATATATTACTATTCATATGTTGTCTAGAATTATTACATCATTAATTATGTCATTAAACACCTGAAACTCAAAACTGTCTTTTTACTATTCACCGAAAATTCAACTATTTCAGAAAAATCACAAAAAAAATCACCCTAACCTAAAATTGACGATCTGAATTTAAAACTAAACTCCATATTTTGAAAATAAATTTCTAAATTTTTTTAATTTATTTTTTAAATAATATCATTATTTATTCCAAAAATACGACTTTAAAACAATAACTCATTATGTAACACCTTATGAAGGTAATCAAGGTCCCATAAAATTATCGTACAACCATAATACAATAAAAAACAATTTATAATTGAATTTCATGAAAATAAATTTCCATTTTATTTTATTAAATTAATTATAAAATTGTAAATAAAATATCTATGACATTCAAAAATACCAAAACATATACTATGATCGTTTTTCCACATTAAAGATGTCAAAACCATATTTATACATTCATGGGTAAAGATTCTATTTTTTTTGGAAATTTTACTATTTATTACTATTCATTACTATTCATACGGGGTATGTTACTATTCATATTTTACTATTCACTAAAAATTAAGTTAATCTTATTACATTTAAAATTTCTTACTGAACACAACTGTAGAAGACAATTTTTTGAAAATCAATTCACATTGTTAATTATTAAAAGAATAAATAAATATTTTAAAATGCCCATTTTTTTCCAAAATTCATCAATAATATATATCTTATATGTATCCAGACATTTGAAATTCAAAAAAATTACCATAATAATATATAAAAAAATTATTTGTGTAAATGGATTACACAAAGTAGCTAAGGTCACTTTACATATCCCCTTATAACACTGGAATATGACCTAAGTGTAAGGTGTGCTATGGTGATACAATATTAGGGTGACACGGACAACATTTCCCAAGTGGTGATTTCTATTAGATTGAACTTCTCTCGTAGAAAAATCCGTTCAAGCTTCACATGTTGAAGTTCGGCTTGGTCTTGGACCAGAGCAATGCCCAGTGATTCTACATCATTCCCATGCACCAACAGATGGGCATCATATGGCCCAAGTATACTGGATGAGGCCATTCAATCAACTTTCATTATTAATTATACAATAAAATGGTATTTATAAACAATAAACACAATGTTAAGATTATAGTTTCCAACAGTCATTTTGACTAATGGTCATATAACAGCTGAAACAAAATAGTCTCATTTTAATTGTACCCACTTCATTAATTAAAGGATACAGTTTTGTTGAGTATAAATAAATACCATAAAAATTAGAAAACAAATATAATTAAAAAGTTTGGGTCGTTATATTCTTCCCCCAATAAGAAATTTTGTCCTCAAAATTTAATCACGTACCCTTTGAGAGAAAAGGTTTGGGTACTTCTATCTCATAGACTCCTTCGGTTCCCATGTGGATTCCTCACATTTGTGGTTCCTCCACGACACCTTAATAAGTTGGGTAGTCTTGTTGTGTAGAACCTTGTCTCTACGATCCAAGATCTCCACCTACTGCTCCTCATAGGAAAGGTCATGTTCCAGTTGTACCACCTCTTGATTTAGTACATGTGATGAGTTAGGTATATAATTCCTCAAGATGGATATATGGAAGACGTCATGGACATGTGATATATTTGAAGGAATTGCAAGCCGATAGGCCACTACACCCACATGATCACGGATTTCAAAGGGGCCAATGTACCTAAGGTTGAGCTTCCCTTTTTTCCCAAACCTCTTGACTCTCTTCCAAGGTGAATTCCGAAGAAGGACTTTGTCACCAACATCATGCTCCAAGTCCCCTCGACGATTGATGGCATTGCTCTTTTTCCGACTCTGAGTAGCCTTAATGTGTTGTTGGATGGCATGGCCCTTTTCAGACATTGGTTGCACAAGATCAGGCCCAAGAAGCATTTTCTCCCTAGTTTCATCCAAACAACTAGGAGTTCTACATCGCTTCCCAACTAGAGCTTCATAGTGTGCCATTTTAATGCTCGAGTGGAAGCTATTGTTGAAAAAGAACTCAACTAAAGGGAGATGTTGATCTCATCTCCCATAAACTCCATTGAGCATGTTCTCCTCATGTCCTCGATTTTTTCAATATTCCATTCATATTGGAAATCAGTTTGGGGGTGACAGGCCATAGTAAAATTCAATTCAGTGCTCAGATCATGTTGAAGACTTCTCTAGAATATTGATGTGAACCTTGGATCACGATCAGATATGATAAAAGTGGAACTCCATATAGCCTTACCACTTCCTTTAGGAAAATTCCATCAAGTATATCAAGAGAGAAATTTTCCCAAATGGAGATAAAATGGGAAGTCTTGGTGAGATGGTGCATAATAACCCATATCGCATTATTTCCTTTGGAAATTATAAGGAGACCAATGACAAAGTCCATAGTGATATTTTCCCACTTCTGTACTGGTATGGGTACTGGTTCCAATACCCATTTAGGAGGTTGTCGCTCCGCCTTCACTTGCCGACATACTAGGCACCTTAGAGTGTAGTCCGCAATCACCATTTTTATATTATCCTACCAATAATGATCACGAAGATCCCTATATATTTTTGTGCTTCCATGATGTATATAGAAAGTAGAACAATGAGATTCATCCATTAGATCCTTTTTTATTTATGTAACAGATGGAACACATAGTCTTGTACAAAATTTTGGTACACCTTCTTGATCAATATTGAACTCAGGAAGCATTCCATACTTCACAGCCTCAAATTTCTTCCGTAAAAAAGGATCTTCTTTCTGACAAATATTGACCATATCTATTAATTATGGTTGAAAAATAATTTGGGTTAGGGTTCCTAATGTCCCTTCTTTTATAATTCCCATGTCTATCTTTACTAGGTCATCAATCATAGGATCTCTTTGAATCCTCCTAATGGACAGAATAAATTGGTCTTTCCTACTTAATGCATCACCAACATAGTTTTCTCTTCCATGATGATAATGAATTGAAAAATAATATTATTTAATAAGTTACAACCATATCCTTTGTCTCGTCTTCAATTCCTTTTGTGTAAAAATATACTTTAAACTTTGATGGTCTGTGTATATATCACATTTCTCCCCATAAAGATACTGCATCCATATCTTCAGAGAATAAAAGATTATAGCCAGCTCCACATCATGTATAGGATAGTTCTGATCATGATTTTTCATCTATCTATATTCATAAGAAATTACCATATCATTTCTCATGATGACACCCCCAATCCCGTTGAGTGATGCATTACTACAAATAACGAATCCTTCTCCACTTGAGGGCAGATTTAACACGGGTGTAGTAACTAATCTCTTCTCTAACTCTTGGAAACATTCCTCACACTCCATTATCCAGATGAACATGACCCCTTTTCAAGTTAACTTGGTTAACAGATTATAATTTCATAAAAGTTTTCACAAAACTCCTATAATATCCCGCTAATGCAAGGAAACTATGAATCTCAGTTATTGCTGTAGGCTGAGGCCACTCCTCTACAACTTTTTTCTTTACAGGATCAACTATGATTCCTTCATTGGTAACAATGTGGCACAGGAAAGCTAATTTTTGTAACCTAAATTCACATTTTCAGAACTTTCCAAAAAGCCTATAATTCCATAGAGTTTTTAAAATAACCCTTTGATGATCATCATCCTCCCCGCGACTTTTGGAATATATCAGAACATCATCAAGAAAAACTACCACAATGTTATCATGGTAGTCCTTAAAGAAAATATTCATTAGATCCATAAAAATAGTTGGTTCATTAGTAAGTCTGAACAGAATAACAAAAATCTCATAATGCCCATATCTTGATTGGAATCTATGATAACCAGATCAAAAATCAATCCTTTAGAAGAATTGATCCCCATGAAGTTGGTAAAATAAGTCTTCAATTATTTGAAGAGGGTATTTTTCTTCACTGTGATCCCATTCAGTTCTCTATAATCAAATCATATCTTCATTGATCCATCCTTCTTCTTCACAAAGAGAACCGATGCTCCCCAAAGAGACAAAATCATTCAAAAAAACTCCTTCTCCCAACGATCTTGGAGTTGAATCTTTAACTCCTACAGCTCCACATTTTCCATCATATATGGGGTATTTGATATCAGATGGGATCAGGGTATGAGTTCAATGGATAACTCTACCTCTCTTTCTGGAGGAGCCCTAGGTAACTCTTTAGGAAATAAGTCAACGTATTCATAGATGATGGGGACATTTTATATCCTCAAACTCTCATTTCCTTCTTCGTATTCACCAATTAACTCCATAAATAAGGATATAAGAGGTTCTTAAAGACAAATACGGGTTGAGATATCCTTCCTTGGATGATATCTGTGGGTTATCCATTCATGAATACTGGGATATCCTTGCTTTTTCATTTGATCTCAGCACTATACTTTGAGAGTCATCCCATCCCTAGTATAATGTAGAATTCCATCATGGTAATGACTACTATATTTTCAATAATATTATGCTCACTAAACTAAATACTAGAGTTTCTAAACACTAACGATTCCTGGATAATCCCACCCGGAGTATTGAAAAATAACTCTTCTTTTAAAAAATCGAGGGATAATTCTAAATTATTTGCAAACATGGAGGAAATAAAGGAATGTGTTGAACCAAAATAAAAAAATGTACTTGCTATATTTGAAAGAACAACAAAAGTACCTGCCACCACATCATTTGGTGCTTCAACTTCAGTCGTAGTGATTGAAAAAGTACATCCTTATTCCCTTGACTATTGTTGAGGTTGATAGTGATTCCCCTCCACTGCCCTTAGATTTGGAAAGTGGTTGGAAAAGTGACCAAGTTGTCCACACATAAAGCACTAGACATTAGGTAAGACCTACACCATTTTCCCCTTGTCATTAGTGATTGGAAATTGAGTTTTCAGCACACTACTGATGTTTTTCACATTATGGCCATCTCTTCCCCACTTTTAGCTTTTCCCGCTCCCAAGCAGGAAGATCCCCAAATGTTTTTCCCACAATTATTACATGTGGGATGTTGCACTTGTGTGCCTCCTCATCCTTGATCAAAGGTCCTCCCTAAGCTGGGATCTATTGATCACTTCTTGTTGTTTTATTTATGGGAACACTGCATCTCATTGAACTCTAGTTCGAATTTCACTGCACTCTGTATGATATCCTCATAGTAATCATAGTCTCATTTTTCTAGCTTCTTCCATAGATGAAGTCTTATTCCACCGAAGAATCTATCATCCTTATCATTATGATCCATCAAAAATCTTGTGGTATAATGAGAAAGTCTTGTAAAGTTTATCTTGTAACTTCCCATAGATTCATTCACCTTCTGCTTCAGCACGAGAAACTCCTTCTCCATTCTTGTTATCAAGTAATGAGGGAAATGCTTACTGAAGAAGATCTATCTCAACTCTTCCCACACTATATATTCATCCTCCACTATTGTCCTCAGGTTTTTAATTATCTCCCACCACTGATATACTTCTCCCTCTATGAAATAGACAGTTAGGGTGATCTTCTCTTGCTGTGGAAAGTGGAGCGTAGAAACTATCTTCTCTATAGAGCAGATCCTCTGTTCATAAATCAATGGGTCGGTAGATCCACTAATGGTTGGTGGTCATTGAAACATAAAGGGTTCAACATAAAGTTTTTTCCTTCGTGTTGAGATCAGTCTCTCAGGTTGATTCAATTTATTTCTCATAAGTTGAGTCAGTTTGTTCATTATTTGCATGAATGTTTCCATTCCAGCTTCCATCAGAGGACCGTCAGTGCATGGTCCCGTGCAGTCACCATTTTCATGGTGCATATTATTTCCCACAGTTTTCTAAAAGAATAAAACCTTAGTGAGAAACTTATTTGATTTAAGAATCTTTTAACTAGAATGGATTTTATGACTTAAAACATCACATTTTAAACAATTACAATTCTATATAAATCGTTCATGATGATTCCTAAAAATCTTATTATTAACCAAACATATCACCCATGAGTGTCGTAACCAAGAGTGTTGTAAGGACTGTTGTTGTGTACCAAGATACCCCGGGTCAAGCCTGGAACTCCTTGTTAGATTTTTCACTCCTAGGTAAATATTTTCTAGAGCCACCTCTACCTGCTCGTATCCAGACATGGATTTATTTGCTGATAAATCACTTACTTAATACTCACCAAAATACTATGATGTTTTCCTATATTTAAACATTTCTCAAGAAGTATTCCTAAAGTTTTCATATCCTAATTTACATTAAAAAAATAAACTATTCTTTGATACCAATTATATAATCCTTCCTTTTTATTACATAACTTTTCATAGCATTTTACAAAGAGAGTATCTTTAAAGTATAGTGTCTTGGAAATCAGGAACAATAAAAAATGAAAACATTAAGAATTATTATAATACACTTGTATGGAATCATCATAAGTTCATCCTAAGTAAAATTACTACATCTCATAACCTGGAGACACACATCAAAGGAAAGGGTGAGCTGAATACCCAGTAAGGGTAAACAAGGGAATCAGTTTACTTGTGATATGAATAAGAACATAATAAAAAATAAAGAAAAGGGAAATGGAAAGAATGGGAATATAATAATGAAAATAACTTGGATCATATCTTAAATATTTTTCTACAACATTTAATTTATACATTCATCAACATATCACCAAGGTTCATCCCCAAGGTGTCATAAAAAATTTACCAAAGTTATTCACCAAGGTATCGTGAAACTTGTCATCTCTAGAGATTAATTAGTTACCCATTTCATTAGAGCGCTATTAGAGTGATCCCTTAATATATATATTTTTTATTTTATCTACATATATCCTAATCAAACACTTCATAAATAACCCAAAAATAAAAAAAAAATGGGTTTCATTCAAATAATTGTTGTTTTAAAAGTGCATAAAAACTTGATCGTTATGCCATTTATAACTCATAGAAAGGATGTGAGGGTTATATTTATGTCAATTACAGAATAAAATATATCAATTTTATTTATTAATGAATATCCATGGAAATGAAAATAGATTAGGGTATTCTAATTAATATTACAAGATAATTTCGTCAGAAAAAGAGGGAGATTTTGAGATGAAAATTCTACAGCATAACGACTATATAACATGGTCTTATAAAATACTAAAAATAGAGTGTACAAGGGTATCCCACTCATAAAAAACATATAATATAATATAAATACATAATAAAATTGAGTTAAGAACATCGTATGGAAATTTTAATGACATACCACATGAAAAAAATATAAGAGGAAATAGAAGATGCAATTTTTTTTCAAAACATTCGGCAACATAAAAGTGTCACTTAAAAATTCATAAAATATATTGATGGGAGTGGAAAGGATCTCCATGTATTTTTAAATGAAATTTAATGTAGTAGGTATATAGATGAACAAACCCCCACACAATAAAATGGAAACTGGAAGACATAACATAAACGAAGTCAAGACTTAAAGAAGAGGGTGAAAGGTTCCCTTACCTTGAAGAATAACTTCGAACGCTTGAAGGTTGGGACCTTGTAAGGATTGAGGGAACCATGGAAGGTAAAATTATAGAACTTAATTGATGCAGATTTTGGTATGAAATTGAATAGGGAATGTCTTGGTATTTATAGAAAAAGTTAGGGTATAAAATATAAATTTCCAAGGGACACCTCATCGGTGCTATTGGAAAAACCATGGTCTTGCCCATGGTATTTTCCCATAGTATTGGGCACTTAGTCACCTCATAGAATATATTACTATTAATAGGTTGACCAGAATGATTAAATCATTATTACATCATTAATGATGCCATTAAAAACCTGAAACTCAAAACTGTATTTTTACTATTCATCAAAAATTCAATGATTTCAGAAAAATTCCAAACCATCACCCTAACCTAAAATCGATGCTCTGAATTCAAAAATGAACTCCATTTTTTAAATTATTTTTCAAAATATTTTTTATTTAATTTTTAATTAAAATAATTATTTAATAAAAAAATATGACATTAAAACAAGATCTCATTTTGTAACACCTTAAGAAAGTAATCAAGGTCCCATAAAATTATCGTATTACCATAATAAAATTAAGTAAAAATTTATCATTAAATTTTATCAAAATAAATATCCATTTTAAATTAATAAATTAATATAAAATTGAAAATAAAATATCTATGACATAAAAAAAATACCAAAACATATAATATGATCGTTTATTCACTTTTAAGATATCTAAATTTTATCTATACATTCATGGGTCAAGTTTCTATTTTTTGGCTGATTTACTATTTGTTACTACCCATACGGGTATGTTACTATTCATATATTACTATTTACTAAAAAATAATTTGATCTTAGTAGATTCTAAATTTATTATTTCACACAAATGTAGAAGACCATTTTTTGAAAATCAATTCACATTATTAATTATTTAAATAATGAAAAAAATATTTTTAAATACTCTGTTTTCCTAAATTCATCGATAATATAATCCTATATTTATCCGGACATTTGAAATTCACAAACATTTCCATAATAAGAAATAAAAATTTCATTTATATAAAAGGATTACACAATGTAGCTAAGATCTCGTTACATAGTCCCTTATAACACCCGCCTATGACATAAGTGTAAGGTGTGCTATGGTGATAGAATCATTGGGTGGCTAGGAAAACATTGCTCGGGTGGTGATTTCTATCAGCTTGAACATCTCCCATAAGAGAATCCGTTCAAGCTTCACATGTTGAAGTTCGGCTTGGGATTAGGCTACAGCAAACCCCAGTGATTCCACCTCCTTCCCAAGTTATGACAGATGGGTTTCATATTGCCCGAGTATATTGGATGAGGCCATTCAATCAACTTTTTATATTATTTAACCAAGATAACTATATTTATAAACAATAAACACAACTTAAAGATTATAGTTTCCAATAGTCGTATTGACCAATGGTCATATAACAGTCAAAACCCAATGGTCTCATTTAAATTATACCCACTTCACTAATTAAAGGATATTCTATTATTGAGTATAAAATAAAATAACAAAAAAATTAGGAAACAAATATAATTAAAAAGTTCTAGTCGTTACATTCTTCCCCCCTTAAGAAATTTCATCCTCAAAATTTTGTCATGTACCCTCTAAGAGAAATGGTGTGGTTACTTCTGTCTCATAGAATCCACTGGTTCCCTTGCGGCTTCCTCACATTTTTGGTTCCTCTACAACACCTTAACTAGGTGGGTAGTCTTGTTGACTTGAACCTAGTCTCTATGATCCAAGATCTTCATCGGCTGCTCTTCATAAGAGAGTTCATCTTCCAGTTGTACCACCTATGGATTTAGAACATGTGAAGGGCTAGGTATGTACTTCCTAAAGAGGGATATTTTGAAGACATCATGAACTTATGCTAGATTTGGAGGAAGTTAAAGGTGATAGGCCACAACTCCCACATGATCAATGATTTCATAGGGGCCAATGTACCTAGGGCTGACTATTCCTTTTTTCCCAAACCTATTGACTGTCTTCCAAGGTTAAATCTGAAGAATGACTTTATCACCAATATCAAACACCAAGTCCCTTCAACGATTGTCGGCATATCTATTTGGCCGACTCTAATCAGCCTTAATGTGTTGCAGGATGGCATAGACCTTTTCTGACATCTATTGCACAAGATCAGGTCCAGAAATAATTCTCTGAAAAGCTTCATCCAAACAAAATAGGAGTTCTACATCGCTTCCAATTTTGTACTTTATAGGGTCCCATTTGAATGTTCGAGTGGAAGATATTTTTTAAGATAACTCAAGTAAAGAGAGATGTTGATCCCATCCTCTATTAAACTCCATTGAGAATGTTCTCAGCATATCCTCAAGTGTTTGAATAGTCCTTTCATATTGGACATCAGTTTGGGGGGTGATTGACCATACTGAAATTCAATTCAGTGCTTAGAGCAGGTTAAAGACTTCTCTAGAATTATTATGTGAAGCTTGGGTCACGATCATATATGAAAGAAAGTGTAACTCCATGCGACCTTACAACTATCTTCAAGTAAAATTTTGCAAGTTTATCAAGAGAAAAATCTTCCCAAATGGAGATAAAATGGGCAGTCTTGGTGAAACAGTCCACAATAACCCATTTCACATTATTTCCTTCAAAAGTTTTCGGGAGACTAGTGACAATTTCCATAGTGATATTGTCCCACTTCCATAGTGGTATGGTTAGTGGTTTCAATACCCCTTTAAGAAGTTATTTCTTTGACTTCACTTTCTGAAATACTAGCCACCCTGGAGTGTAGTCAGCAATCTCTTTTTTCATATTATCCCACCAATATGGATCACGAAGGTCCCTATACATTTTCATGCTTCTAGGATGTATAGAAAAGTAGAAATATGAGCTTCATTTATCAGATCCATTATTATTTATGGAATAGATAAAACACATAGTCTTGTATGAAATTTCAGTACACCTTCTTGATCAACATTGATCTTAGGAAACTTCCTGTCATTCAAAGCCTCAAATTTCTTCTGTAACTAAGGATATTCTTTCTAAGCTTTCTTGATCTTCTCTAGTAATGACAGTTGAAAAATAATTTGGGTTAGGGTTGATGATGTCCCTACATTTGTAATTCCAAGGTCCAACATTACTAGGTCAATGATCATAGGATATCTTTGAATCATCATAATGGACAGAACAGCTGGGTATTTCTTGCTTAATGCATCAATAACTTTGTTTTCTCTTCTGGGATTATAATGAATTGAATAATAATAGTCTTTGAGAAGTTCCAACCATCTCCTTTGTCTCATTTTCAATTCCTTTTGTGTGAAAATATATTTCAAACATTGATGGTCTGTGTATATATCACATTTCTCCCCATAAAGATAGTGCATCCATATCTTCAGAGCAAAAACAACCACAACCATCTTCAGATCATGCGTAGGATAGTTTTTCTCATGTTTCATCAACATTTGATATGCATAAATAATGACCTTGTAATTTTGCATGAGGACACACTCAAGACCTTTCAGAGATGTATCGCTAAAAAAAGAATCCTAGTCCACTTGAGGGTAGATTTAACACGGGTGTAGTAACAAATATCATCTTCAGCTCTTGAAAACTTTCCTCATACTCCTTTTTCCAGAATAACTTGACCCCCTTTCGAGTTAACATAGATAATGGATTAGAAAATCCAAAAAAAATTCTCAAACCTCCTATAATATCCTTCTAATCCAAGGAAACTGTGAATCTCAGATACTGTTGTAGGCTGAGGCCACTCCTCTATAACATTTTTCTTTGCTGGGTCAACTGTGAGTCCTTCATTGGTAATAATTCGTCCTAAGAAAGATACTTGTTGTAACCTGAATAAACATTTACAGAACATTCTAAAAAGCATATCCTTCCATATAGTTTTCAAAATAACCTTTATATGATCCTCTTCCTCCTCACAGCTTTGGGAATATATCAAAATGTCCTCAATAAATACTACTATAATGTTATCAAGGTAGGTCTTAAAGACTCTATTCATCAGATCCATAAAATAGCAGGTTTATTAGTTAGTCTGAAGGGAATAACAAAAAAATCATAATGACCATATCTTGATCAGAAGGTAGTTTTTGGAATATCTTATTTCTTCTCCTTCAATTGATGATAACCAGATCGAAGATTAATATTAGAGAAGAATTGATCCCCAAGAAGTTGGTCAAATAAGTCATCATTTCTTGGAAGAGGGTATTTTTTTCTTCACTTTGATCTCGTTCAGTTCTCTATAATCAATGCATTTCCACATCGATCAATCCTTCTTCTTCCCAAACAGAATGAGTGCTCCCCAAGGAAGCACACTCGGTCAGATAAACACATTCTCCAAAAGATCTTGGAGTTGTTTTTTATCTCCTCTAGCACCAAATTTTCCTTCCTATATGGGGTCTTTAATATTGGACGCGATACATGTACGAGTTCAATGAAGAAATCTATCTCTCTCTCTGGGGGAGGTCAATGTAACTCCTTAGGAAATACGTGAACGTATTCCTGGATGATGGGGACATTTTCTATCCTCAAACTCGCATTTCCTTCTTCTAATTCACTAATCAATTCTATAAAGAAAGATATAGGATTTTCTTTAAGAAAAATATCAGGTTGAGATATCTCTCATTGAAAGATAATTATAGGTTTTCTATTCAATACTACTAATATTTCCTTTCTCCTACATTTGATCATAGAACTATACTTTGAGAGCCATTCCATCCATTGTATAATGTTGAATTCCAGAATGGGAATGAATACAAGATTTGAAAAAATATTTTTCTCACAAAAGTAAATACTCGAGTTTCTAAACATTGACAATTCTTGGATAATCACACCTGGTGTCTCGACAGCTAACTCTACATTTAGAAAATTGGGGGATGATTTTAAATTCTTTAAAAACATGGAGGAAATAAAGAAATGCATAGAACCGTAATCAAAAAAATACACTTGCTAGCTTTGAGATAATAACAAGAGTACCTTTCACCACATAATTTGGCGCTTCAACATCAGCTGTAGTGATTGAAAAAGTATGACCTTGTTCCATTGGCCATTGATGAGGTGGATGATGATTCCCCTCCACTACCCTCGGATTTGGACAGTGATTGGAAAAGTTCCCAAGTTGTCCACACTTAAATAATTGGACATCAGGTAGGGCTTGAACCATCTATCCCTTGCCTTTAGTGTTTGGAAGAGGATTTTTCACCTCACTACAACAATTCCTTGCAATATTTCCATCACTTCCACAATTGTAGCATTTATGACTCCTGAGAAGGCAGTTCCCCGAATTATTCTTCCCACATTTATTACACATGGGATTTTTCACTTGCTTGCCTCCTCTTCCCTAATCAATGTTCCTTATTAAGATGGGATCCATCAATCTCTTCTTGTCATTTGATTTATTAGACCAATGCGTCTCACCGAACTCTGGTTCGACTTTCATTTCACTCCGTACTATCTTGTCATAGTTTCCATAGTCTCGGTTTGCTAGATTCTTCCACAGATGTAGTCTCAGTCCACAAATGAGTATATCAACCTTACCATTAAGATCCATGACAAAGTTTGAGGTATAATGGGAAATTCTTGTAATGTTCATCTTATAACTTCCCACAGATTCATTCTCCTTCTGCTTCATCTCGAGAAACATCTTCTCCATTCTTGTTCTCACGGAACAAAGGAAATAAATACTGAATAATATCCCTCTAAACTCTTCCCACTACGTAGTTTTAACATCCACTCTTGGCCTCATGTTTTTAATCAGCTCCCACCACTGATCTGTATCTCCCTCTAAGCGATAGATATTCAGGGTGACCTTCTCTTACACTGAACAGTGGAATACAAAAAATATCTTCTCTATAAAGCCGATCCACTATTCAAAAATCAATGGGTTAGTGGATCCACTGAATTTTGGTGGTCGTTGATGCATAAAGGATTCAACATAATCTTGTTCCCTTCACATTTAGATCGGTCTCTCAACTAAATTCAAGTTATTTTCCATAACATGAGTCTGTTGGTTCATCATTTGCATGAATGTTCCCATTACGGCTTCCATCAGAGGGTCATCAGCCCATGGTCCACTGCAGTCACCATTTGCACAGTTACTCATATTGCCTACCATTTTCTAGAATAATAAAACCTTAGTGAGAAACTTAATTTACATAAAAATCTTTTAACTAGAACGGATTATATGTCTTAAAATTTCATGCTTTAAAAAATTACATTTCTCTATAAATCCTTCATAATGATTCATAAAAATATTATGATTAACCAGACATATCCCCCCAGAGTATCGTAACCAAGAGTGCAGCAAGGCCCATTTTCATGTACCAGGATGCCCTAGGTCAAGCCCGAAACTCTTTTTTAGTGTTTTCACTGCTAGGGAAATCTATTCCAGAGCCACCTCTACCTGCTCGTATCTATACAGAGATGTATTTGGTTGATAAACCACTTTATCAACAGTCACCAAAATTCCAAGAAGTCTTATTATATTTAAAATTTCTAAAGGATTATTCGTAATGTTTTCATATCCTACTTTCCATAAGTAAGTAAACTATACTTTGATACCAACTATAGAATCCTTCCTTCTTATTACATAACATTTCATTACATTTTACAAACAGATGATCTATAAATTCTAGTGTCTTGGAAATCAGGACCAATACAACATGAAAACATTAAACATTATTGTAATCCACTTGAAAGGCTTCATAATAAGTTAATACTAAGTACAATTATTTCATCTCATAATGAGGAGACATACATCTACGGAAAGGGTCAGATAAAGACCCATTAAGGGTAAACACAGAACCAGTTTAATTGTGATATTAATAAGAACATAAAAAAAAGACAAGAGCAATGGAAGAATAGGAATATCATAATGAAAAAAAACCTAAAACATATTTTGAATATGTGGCCACAACATTTCATTTGGACATTCATGATGATATCACCAATGTTCATCCCCAGGGTGTCATAAAAAAAATTCCACGGTTATTCACCAAGGTATCGTGAAACTTGTTATCACTAGATATTAATTATTTACCCAATTAATTGGAGTGATATCATGGTGAACCATTAATATGTCATTATTTTCATTTTAGACACATATATAATAATCAAAAAATTCATAGATAACCCAAAAAAGAATAACATAATTGGGTTTCATTCAAAATTGTGTTGTTTTAAAAGTGATTAAAAACATGATCGTTACATCAATTATAACCCATGGAAAGCGAGTGAGGGTTTTATGAATGTCAATTACAGATTAAAATAGATCAATTTTATGTATTGATGAATACCCATGGAAATAAAAATAGATTTGGTTATTCTCATTAATAATACAAGAGAATTTTTTGAGTAAGAGATGGAGATTTTAAGATGAAAATTCTTCAACATAACGACTATATTACATGGGTTTAAAAAACATTGAAAATAGAGGGTACAAGGGTAAAACAATAATAAATAACATATAATACAGTAAAAATATAGAATAACATGGAGATAATAACATGGTATAGAAAATTTAATGACATACCACATGAAAACAAAACATGAGAGGAAAGAGAAGATGCGATTTCTTTTGCAAAAAATTTCACAGCCTAACGACGTCACGTAAAAATTCAGAAAATAAATTGATGAGAATGGAAAGGGTATCAATTACTTTGGAAATGAAATGGAATGTAGTAGGGATATATAAGAATAAACTCCCGCATAATAAAATGGAAATTGGAAGACATAACATAAAGGAAGTCATGACTTAATGAGGAGGGTGAAAGGTTCCCTTACATTGAAGAGTATCTTCAAAAGATTGAAGGTTGGGACCTTCTAAGGCTTTGGGGACCCATGGGAGGACTCCTTGTGAATTAAAAGACTAGAACATAATTTGGAGGATTTTGGAATTAAATGGATGAGGGAATGACTTGGTATTTATAGGAAAAGTGAGGGAATAAATTATTAATTTCCAAGGGACACCTCATTGGTGTTATAGAGAAAACCATGGGCTTTCCCATGGTATTTGCCCATGGTATTGGCCACTTATGAAACCCCATGTCATGTATTACTTTTCATAGGTCGAACAGAATTACTACATCATTAATGATGTCATTAAACACCCAAAACTCAAAACTGTATTTTTACTATTCATGGAAAATTCAACTATTTTTTAAAAAATCCAAAAATTCACACAAACCTAAAATTGATGATCTGAATTCAAAGATGAACTCCATTTTTTTTAAATAATTTTATAAAAAAATTTATTAGATTTTTAAATAAATCATTATTTATTCCAAAAATATGACTATAAAACAATAACTCATTTTGTAACACCTTACGAAAGTAACCAAGGTCCCATAAAATTATCATATAACCAAAAAAAAGTAAAAAATTATGATTAAATTTTATGAAAATAAATTTATACTTTAAATTATTAAATTAAATACAAAATTGTAAATAAAATATCTATGACATACAAAAATACCCAAACATATACTATGATCATTTTTTTAGTTTTAAGATGCCCAAATAGTATTTATAGATTCATGGGTGAAATTTATATTTTTTGGCTGATTTAATATTAATTACTATTTATTAATATTCATATGGTTATGTTACTTTTCATAATTTAACATTCACTAAAAATTAATTTGATCTTATTTTATTCTAAGTTTTTTACTAAACCCAACTGTAGAAAACCATTTTTTGAAAATCAATTCACATTTTTAATTATTTAAAGAATATAAAAATATTTTAAAATTCCCCTTTTTTACTAAATTCATCAATAATAAACATCCTATATTTATCATGACAGTTGAAATTCACTAACTTTACCATAATCTGAAACAAAAATTTTCTTTATATAAAAATATTACACAAAGTAGCTAAGGTCTCATTACATAGCCCCATATAACACCATCATAGGACCTGACATTAAGGTGTACTATGGTGATAGAATCATGGGGATGCTCATAGAACATTGCCTGAGTGGTGATTTCTATCAGCTTCTCATAGGCTATTTCATTCAACCCTCATATGTTGATGTTCGGATTTGGCTTGGTCCGGAGAAAAGAGAAGTGATTCTACCTATATCCCAAGCTCTAACATATGGGATTCATATAGCCCGAGTCTACTGGATGAGGCCATTCAATCATCATTTTGTATTAGTTAACCAAGATAACTGTATTTATAAACAATAAACACAATGTTAAGATTATAGTTTATAATGATCATGTTGACCAAAAGTCATATAACAGTTGAAACCCAATGGTATCATTTTAATTATACCCACTTCATTAATTAAAGTATATAGTTTTGTTGCGTATAAACTAAAATAACACAAAAATTAGGAAACAAATATAATTAAAAAGTTCAGGTTGTTACATTGTCTTTCCATTTCATAAATAATAATATTCATTCTTAATCTTGGGATAACATCATCATATTTTAATTATATCTAGATTATTATTTGATTATGGTTAATTCCACCATTTTAAATAATAGATACAAAGAATTATTTGATCATACCTATACAAAAAAGAAAAGAGAGGTAATAAATCTTTTATCTGGAAGAAGTACAAGTTGTGACACACCTTGAATTGTGGAGTGGGAATGGTATATGCAACGGTATTGAAATGTAGTAAAAGAATAAAAATTATTTTACCCTAATCTTTAATATCTAAAGGAACTATTTTAATCTTATAGAATCAAGATAATATCAAGGGAATGAATTGGAAGTAAAATATTTAGTTATAGATGACAAAATATAATGTTTTATATATTTTCAAAAGACGCAATCAATACTTCCATATTCTAATTCTCATTAATCTTTTTCAGTTTAATTTCCCATAATGAACTATTTTATGAATCCTATAATTTATAATGATTAAAGGGAATCAAATAATTGATTAATTCTCAACATTAAATATCATAAATCCATTATTTACTAATAATATTTCCATATATTTCATAAAAAACTCATCGTTGATTAAAACTGGAATGAATTCAATTTATTTTACACAAAACACTACCCTTATGCGAGGGTAGTTCTGTGTAATGGTAATATGGTTTACCATTATATAGTGAAAAAAACCATCTAACCCTCATCTTAATAAACACTATGTATGGTTTTATAGAATCCATGGGCAATATTTGAGCAGGTACCTTTATACAATCGAGAATCTACCCATACGTTCCACGATTTACCATTATGTAAAGAAAACCATACCTATATGAGGTGAATGGAACTCACCACTTAAATTTATTTAGACCAAATAAAAAGGGTCTCACCAATAAATAACCTACATAAAAACTCATCTACTTACGCATAGATGGTTTTGTTTTTGTAATTGTAAATAAAATTTAATTATAATTAAATTTTCAACTACTAGACTTAAAAATTAATAAGAAAAAGGTTTATGAAAAATCTCTTAAAACCTATAAGCCTCATAAAAACAAATAATAATGGTTTCAAAACTATATGGACCTACATCGCATATAGATCAAACAATTTTCATCCCTGATATTTAAAAATAAATCCCAGATTAAATAAATGGTGTCCAAACAACCACCTCGCATAATAAATCTCAAAGATCTCACTACACTAGGATCATAACTGAATCAATAGAGAAAAAAAGAACATAATCATATTGCATTAATAAGTAACCTTAAAAGTAAACTAGGAGTAGATACCTCTCAAGGTAAAGGCCATAAACAAGAATAACATAAATAAAGAGAAATGATCTCATAAAAATACATATGGCCAACATGAAATCTCAACAACGATCAAATAAATAATAAAAACAAGTCAAGATATTGGGTATAAATATATGAATACTACTCCAAATTTCTCTCATTAAATCCACCATTCCACAAAAAATTCATGAACCGAACGACCAACATGCATGGACAACTCTTTCTCTTGACATCTCTGAATCTCAACAGGTTATCTCTCGAAGGTCAGAACATATTTAACATCCATCTCACCTAATTAGATGGAATTAAAAATCATCATGACGATATTATTGAATATGTGATACATAGAATACATCATGAATCTTGATCATTTGCAGGGTTAGTTCTATATTTTATTCAAAATATCTAATATAATAAAAAACATTAAAATTTATAACAACCATGGAGAAATCATACTTCGTAGGAAAAATAAATACTACCCATATAAGGAGAAACCATAAAGAATATGTTATATCTAAACTCAAACTATAGAGGCCTTAAACCAATATCACAATAGAGGTATACTGAATATTTTATTATAATGAACATCAATAATAGAAAATAATATTCAAAAAACAGAAAATCAAGAGATAAAGGAAACAACAAACAATGAAGTAACAAAACAAAAATAATAACATGTTAATAAAGAATATTGGATTTTTATCTGATTCAAGAATAATTTGTTTTATGTTAATTTATCGAACAATATGTGAAAAAAAATATTACATTAACAATAAATGATTGGTTATAATCAGTAAACACAACAGAAAATAACAAATTAGACTAAACCAAATAATCTACCCGAAGAAACCTACACAAACAATGAATATAAATAATATTATAAATAATGTGTAAGAAATTGATAGAAAAAAAAACTCAACAAAAATTCTTCAACTGATGAGATCAAGTCATGGGTCCCTTGGTAAAAAAATTAAGAACCCAAGAAAAAAATAACTACAGAGATACTCAAGTTTTCTTTGGGGAAAAACATATATGATAGTGTTTTTATCTTTTTCAATGGGTTTAAAATTTGAATATAGAAGATGAATTTGATTTTTTTTATATTCAGTATTTAAAATATAGTGTTCTAAACTAATATAGATTCAACATGAATTACTAATCAGAGGAATTATATTTTATTATACTTTCCTAGAGGTTTTGGTTTAAAATATAAAAATGATATAATCACTATATTCTCTATCCTCTCCTAGCCTAGTGATTAGACACCAGTGATCACTCTTGGGTCTTCTTACTGTTAACTATTTTAATGGTGAAGAAGATCCCAATTAATATGTGTGTTGAACAAATTAAAGAAGGAATGAAATATTTAAATGTGAAAAAAAATAACAATATCCAAAAAATATACACATCTATATACATCTAGGGAATTAAATACAGATTCATTTTCTTATTCAAAACTATTATTCATCAATTTTGTGGGAGAGATCACCTTATCTTGATAACTATTCACATAGTTTCCCATCACATGAGTTATTATAAAGAAAATAGTTGGAAATAACATCATCAGGGGGTAATGAAACAACCTATTGTTTAACATTCATATAAGAGATTTAAGTTTATCAAATGAAATAAAAGATGATGATATTATACTTTTATCCATTCAAATAATCTTCATGGTAATTTTTTAGATGGAGGGAATGAATCATTACTATAAATATATTAAATTCATTCCCATCGTCAAACATATCAATATAAAACTATAATGAATACATCAATAAACTTCATTTCAATGCTTTGACCCCAATTGTAAGAATGGAAGATTAAAAACAACATACATAACTTTAACCGAGGCATAAAAGGATCGACTTTATTATGAACTTAACAAAAGTAGGTGAAAAAGAAAAAAACCTAAAATAAATATACAATGATAGCGGAAAACCAAAATAGAACAAACTAAAAAAAACTACATAAAGGAAGAACATATGAAATTAATTTTCTTTTGACCACATTGGTTCTATGTGAAAAATAATATTACATCTCCTAATAATTATTACATAAAGAATAATTAAAATGTATAATCCAAAAATTATATGTAAAATAACTTAAATGATTAAACATGAGAATCTACCTAATGAATCCCACTCAAGAAAAAATCAATAAGACAAAAGAAAAAAATGGAATATAATTGATAGGAAAGAGTATCAATAGAGATAGGTCCCCCATACCATGGATCAGACTCACATTTTAAAATCCAACCACTCATCACTACCATCAATGAGTCCTTCTCTGACCTCATGATAAATAATGTCTCTACCAGAATGAAAGAATGCTGAATTTGGAATTACAGGGATCACAAATAGAGCTGTGGAGTTCCTCCCCACTCATTGGAATCATCTTCTTCCTCTCTAAATTTCTAACATCTATAAATTCTGAGATTCATTTTATTTTCCCTCTCAATTAAGATTACCACTAATAAATTAGAAAATATATGCATACCTCACATAAAATCATATATTGTATAAATTTTTTAAAATGGGGGTTGTAGATGAATTAATCATTACAATAAAGAGTAAATATTTATCCTCCATTATGAATTAAAAATTCCATAATATAATGGAAACTCACAAAGAATATAAAGGTATTGAACTGATATGTAATATTTTTATTAGATTGATGGAGGAATATGCATGGTTCACCTCTTACAAAAAATTATATGTATGGGTCTTCCTGAGAGATAATTATATATGAATGGGTAATATAACAACACAAAGTAATATATAAGGATCATACCCCATTAAAAATTCACCTACTTGGGATACTCCATTATACCATCATAGTAGGAAAGATTCATTGGGAACTCATCCTAAATATGTAAGGGTTGTTCCTTTTTTCCATTACATGTGTCTAAGAGGTAAAACACAATCTATCAATGTAAACAATAAATGAAAATCAAAATTCAAGGGCATGAAATGTGTAAATATAAAATTGAAACAAAAAACTAACCAAAAGAAATTTATATTATAAAAAAAACCTAATAAAATTAAACATAAATATGAAAGTAGAAATCTTATTTTTTAAACTGAAACGTAGTGCATCTTCAAGTATGCTGCCACTACTCGTGGCCATACTCAATATTATTCATTCAAGGGTTTTTATGAGAGTATAAATGTTGTATTCACATTTGTTAGTTTATTAATAGACAATTCAATATGATTGGATATTAATTCAATAAAATTTTAAATAACTTATTTTTTATTCTTGAATAAAATGAATTTTTTTTAATTTTTTTTAAAAGTTAAATTAGGGATTTGATTTTTTATTATGTTATTTTATATTTCTTTCTAAGTCTAATCCACCGAGTACTATTCTATTTTACCTTCCCTATGTATAAGTCCCCGACCTTAAACATTAATTAATATTGAATTAAATGAATAATTCACATTGAGGATCTTTTCAGGTTTATATTTTTAGAGAATTAGATCATAAATCATGAATTACATTCCACATTTAAACAAAGTGGTTACATAAAAGATAATATTCTTTTGTTTCCCATCAACGGAAACATATTTAAAATAAAACATGGATTCTTTCTTGACACTTCCTTGACACTATCAACATATCATGAACCTTTCCCTTGACCTGTGAAAAACATTTCAAAAACATGGGATGAGCTTAAAAAGCTCAGTAAGGGATATAAAAGTATGAAAAGAAAACATTAGTCCATGTATGAAATCACACTTTACTCATAAAACATAATCATTTTAAAATACCTCATTAAATTATGAATAAATCATAGAAATATTAATGCATAAAGGTAACTTGAGGCATTCATAACATTCTTATGTAGGGTGTAACCATCTTGGTTACATTTTAAATACCCATCACAGTATATTCCCTAAATCTATTTGGAGAAACCTTAATGTTTAACTCCTTCGCGTTACCCAATGCGTTGGAGAGCTATATCGGGCTCACCCGCCCATAGTGTATCACGGAACCACCCATCTTCGTAACAATGCCCAAGAACCATAACATAATCATAGCACATAACTTAAGCATGGTAGAAAGATAACATTCCCACATTGCAACAACAATATAACATTTTAAGATATTGAAATAATGAATCCATTCTAAAAACCATTTTCAAAAACATTTAAAACATTTAATAAAGAGATTTTTAAATCAAAGTGTCCCATACCACATTGAAGATTTTAACATTTTAAACCATTAATATCCATATAAATAAATCCTTAAAACCATTTTGAAAAAATGGATATTAATGAGAAATATTTATAAGAATAAATCATTAAAACATTTAAAAAGATATTTTAGTTAAAGGGGTTTTAACAAAATGAGAGACACTTGAATAAAATAATTGAGGAATAACATTTAATAATATCATGAGATTAAAGGGATTCATGATATAATATTCCAATGGACAGTATATACACCATATAAGAGTGAATTTTTTCATAACAACAATGAAGTCTCAATGGAAATGTAAATTGAGATGAAATCCATTATAAAGATGGTATCCTTAAATTAAGGATAAATAAATCTCATAATTATGTGTGAAAAATATTAATACACCCAATAAAAGTGGATATTAAGTGTAAAATAATCAAAGGTCATTCAAACATATTTAAAGGATGACATATTCAATAACTACATGTTGAACCCAAAGAAATCAAAATTGGGTTAAGAAGTTCCCTTGATAGCCTAACGACGTCACATCAAATTTTAGAAAAAGAGTTTATGAGAGAGATAAAGGGTATCTCATAACTTGGAAATAAAATTTATGGCAATAAGGATATATAAGAACATATCCCCACATAATAAGATGAAAATTAAAAGACATAACAAAATAAGTCTTTTAAAAAGAGGAGGGTGAAAGGTTCCCTTACCGATTTGGGAAACTTTCGAAACGTACACCCCATGAAAGAAGGACTATACAACATTGATGTAAATACTCATAAAAAAAATTATGTTACACAAAGAGTAGAATAATGGACAGTACATACGTCACTCAAAAGGAAATATTGGCAAATGTAGCATGAATCTCACGAAAACACAAAGTGAGATAAAAAGCCCCTTACGAAATTCCGGCAGCCTAACGCCGCAAATTAAAACTTCTAAAATGTATTGATGAGAAATAATAGGGTATCTCATAATATGAACATAAAAAGTACAGTAATAATAATATAAAATAACATCCCAATCATAAGAAAGATGATCTTAAAAGGAATGACAAAAAAGAGTATACTTAAAAAGAGAGGGGTATGATCCCTTACCTCGGGTCTGACTTGACTCGATCTTTCATTAACCTCCTGAATAATAAACTTGAGTTAATTTATACTTTCTTAAGAACCTTTTTCAATTTCATTATTCCTTTTATATCGCATACTACCATTCTATGAACACTATGTAATTATTTAAGTTAATAATGGTTGTTTTGTAGATCATTGCTACTTGAGTCAAAAATAAACTCTCTATAATGACAAGCTATTCATGTGGAAAAATATATATTATATCTGGAATTATATTAATTATTTAGATATCATATATATCATATATATCCATAATATACATGCATTTATAAAATTACATAACATTTAGAGGTAAGAAATCAAATGCACCGTTCATGGAGACGGTAAGTTGTACGTACGCATGAACGCTACTTCCATTTATATTTCTTATTTAATGGAATTAAAACATAATGATACATAATAGTATTATAATTCCAGTATGTTATCATATATAATATCATTAAATATATCTTTTATATGTACCACATATGGTATTAACGAATCAAATTACTTTGAGGGGCGGTAGTCCGCACTTCCTAAAATGAAGATATCACATTTAACCATAATGGAAACCATAAAGGTATTACATAAATGAAAAATAAAGAAGCTTAAGTAAAACATAAACATATTATATATCATATATAAATATATTGACAAATTAATGGCCACTTTTGAGGGTGTTAAAAGAATATTGAACAATCATCGTTTCGTGAGGCAGAAATTCACCATCCACAGAAACAGTATGTTCTTTAACCATTAGATGTAGGTGTGTGTAAGTGTAGCTTGAATTAATATTATAAAAACATCCTAGTATATTTAATATACTATGTTTGTTACAAAAGAAATTAATAAAAAGATTTTATGGGGTTGGAGAAGCAAAATAAAATATAAGAACACAAGTGAAGACATTACCTTTAAATCGGGTATCTCTCTTTGATTTTCGATCAAAAGCTTCCTTAGGAAGACTTCTGAACACATTTAGGATTCTATGAGTAAGATAGGGATGTGGAGATACAAAATGAGTAGGGTTTGGGCGATCCAAAGGCTTGAGAGGTGTGGGTAATGTGGTAGAGGTGGGGCCTTTTATAAGAGGAGAGGAGGGGCACTCTTGGAAAGTTATAAAATATTACTTTATTATAAACTTATTTTCGGATTTAAAAGGTCCCAAAAGGATATATTTCTAGTATAAGGTGATAAGGTTTCAAAATACACCCATCCAATAGGTTTTTGACAAGTGTAAGACTTATATTTTACCCTATCTTCTCATTTTATTTAAATCATTCATTTATGGGGTAATCACTGCATCATCACGGTGTCATAAATAAATTAAATTATTTAACATCTAAAAATTATAAAAAAAATATCATGATGTAGGAAATATTTTTATCTTTATAATGAATATTTATAGTAAAAAATATGACTTTTATAACCCCATGTAAAAATTGATTTAGTAAAACAACACATGTTTGTGACATTTTAATTTTAACTTTAAATAAAAAGTTATTAATGTCATTTTCCAAGAAAAGTGGCTACATGGGGTCCCCAAGTTGACCCATGGATTTTCTGGGTCGTCCATGACTCATCCAATGAGGGTAGGACATGTTTCTAGGTCATTTGATATTATTAAAACATTATTTTTACCTTAAACAACACTAATTACCTCTAATCGCGATTAAAACATAAAAGTTACTATTCACCAAAAAAATTATTTTAATCCCATTTAACCACATTTTACTTCTTAATGACAACCATGTATTTTGTATTTTTAAAATTTAAAACACATAAGTGGTAAATTTTCATTTAAACGAAAAATCAGTTTTTTAAGTTCCACTTAGTGGTTTCACTATTCATCAAAAACTGATGTTTTCCAGAAAAATACCAAAAATTCACCCTAAGCTATATTTGATATTCCAAATTCAAAAATGATGTCTATCTTAAAAAATTCAAAACATATAAGTTACATTAATTAATTTAATAATTAATTCTCGTTTTCGGAGGAAATAGCGTGTTTTTATGAAACAATAAGTATCAAAAGATTGACACTAGTTTAAGTCCAATTTCAAGATGAAATTAATTGCAACGACCACTATTAGATTAAATGGTAAAAATATATTATAATTTCACTTTAAAAAAAATTCAAAAGTTATTCTAATTGTATAAATATATTAGATTAGAAAGATGTTTTGAATTAAAATACAACATTTTTCACTATTTATTAAAAAATGAACTTTATCGGAAAAATACCAAAAATTTACACAAAGTAAATTTTGAGGTCCCGATTCTAAAGAAGAATTTTATTTTGTCAAATATAACACATAAAATTGTCAAAAAGTGGATTTAAAAGAGTTTCTCCATCAAAAGGCAGTTAATCGGCCTTTTAATGAATATTAGAATGTTTACGCTTAAAATTGGATTCATTCGCATTTTTAATCATCTAACATTTATTGTAAAAAGTAAAAATATTTGTCAAACATATATAATCATTTTGTAGTTAGTTCTGTTCATTCCCGCCATTACAAAGGCTAGGCGTTAACTACCATTTAAAATAATATTATTTTGTTATTAGAGTGCAACGTAAGATTCCCAAAAAACTCGTTGTTGCGTATTGGGTACACCATCAAGAATAGCGTCCCCTTTAAAGTAATATTGATATTTTATTCAAAAATATGGATAAATATAGAAATTTCATATTATTTATTTACCTGGGGTGTTACACTATGGCTTTTGTGACATCTAATTTTCATCCCCTATATGGATTTATCATGAACCACTGATTATACCTCATCCTAGTTTTTTATTTCTCCATTTTTTTGTTTCTTTCATGGAAGGATTTAATGGGGGATCTATATCCATTTTTGTTGGACTGTGTTCTGATCTATGTTTCCACAATGTTCATTAGTTTGCTTTTGGATTGTTTCGATAGAACTCATCCAACCATGTGCCCTTAGAGACTCATTCTTGCCAATGTGTGATTTTATAGATACGCTATTGGAAATTTAACCAACAACCATGGACCTATAAAAATTGTTTTGGAAAATCAAAATTATTACTTTAACATATACCAATAGATTTGTAGAACTTTTGTTAAAAGTTCCATATATGAATGGTTTTGAAGAACAGTTGGTATAACTCTGAAAAATGCATTTACATATACAAACAATTATCAAAAGTTGTTGGTATAGGTATATACCAATGAATTTTAGAAACATTGGTATTGGAACAAGAATTTTCCATTTATTCTTACTTCAAATAAAATTAGATCCTTTAAAATTTATATTGGTATTAAATATTCATATATATATGTAATTATATCCACAAGTGTAATTGAAACCTAATGATTAATTCATTAAAGTATAAATGGGACTTTCTAGGGTAAAAAATCAATATCTTTTCTTTCATTAGAAATACCAATGGATTTCCTAAACTGGTTCTATAGGTATTGTATATGACTTATACAAATGGTTTTGGAAATGTTGGTATAGACCTCCTATGGGAACAATTTTCCCAAAACCATTATTATCAGTCTATCCCAACACTAAAACAACAAAAAACCATTCAAAATATTGGTATAGAATATATGAATGTTTATTAAGACCATATAAATGGTTTCAAACCATTATTATATCATTTTTTCAAGTATTTCTCCCATATTCTAATACTATGGGGTGTGTCTTTAATTTGAGTCCCTTAATGCCCAATTATCTATATAGAAATCTTCTTAGTTTGAACCACAATTCTCTAAGGGAGTGGAGTAGATAGTGATTTTTCCGGTGTGTACTTATAGTTTGTTGTAGGAGGATAAGAACAAAATAAGGATAGAGGATATTGTCATCCCCTAAAGTAGATTTTTTGGATTCTAGAACCAATTATATGATAAAATTAGAGGATGACTTTGGAGGACTAAATGATTATATAACATTATATCATGTTTACATATTGAGATAGGTTTATTGAATCCCTCATAAAGTGTTCTATGATTTAATATGATTTCATTGTATATTTTATATAAATCCATGTATATAGTTATTATTTTTTTAATCATGTGCATCATGTATGTGCTCTGTTGGTAAAACTTTCTTCATGTCTCTCAAATTTCATGTAATTATATTTATTTTTCATATTGAAAGCCCATTGTTTTCCTTCATAGTTCCTGTAAACCAACAAGATGATGTTTGTAAATCAATTTTTACTTTTTATAGTAATTTGTTTTCTCTTTATTTTCTTATAATTTATTTAGTATGCACTTTTTTATTCGTATTTCTTGTATTAACTCAAATATTTTATGATTTTATTATTAATATTAAATTTATTTTCCAACTATAATCGAATCATTTTACACCACAAGCTAAAATTCAATTTTCTACAAATGAAAATGTCAATATAGAAAATATGTTTTCATTTTTTGGTTTTGGTATACAAGAAATAATCATGTAAAAATTTGTATTCATGCCATTTGAAAATAATACTAGATTTTATTGCTTTGTTTTCACCATTTTGGAAATGTTCTATAATATAATAATTCGCATTCCTAGAGTATAGGATCTTATAATTTAATTATTTTTCTATTTATTAGTTTCATTTATCATGAATTTAGAATTATAATAATAGATTTAGATTTTTTTTATTTCTTTTAAAAATGTATAGAATTCTACGTTATACATACTCAGCAGGGGATCAAAGATTGTGTGGATTCTTTGTTGATTATTTTTTTAGCCTTTCAATAATTAATTATTTATGTTTTCTTGGGCACCATTGCTCATAATGTGGTAATAAATCAATGTATAGATATTGTATTTGATGGTTTTTTGAGTTCCACTTGTATTTAAATGAAACTTCTACCAATCAATGTGTTATACCATCATGTTTCTTGACATATTTATAAAAAAATTTATATTTTTGAGTATTTTTAAATATTTTTTAGAATTGTGAATATAAAATTTATGGACTAAAACATTATAAAGGATCTAGTAAAGACTTTTTATTCAATATTTCTTGATATTTGTCATGGTGTCATCCTTATTAATAGTGAATCCCCTGCCATCTTTACACTGGGAACCACTCTATATAACACTCAATTTTAAGTAATTTACTATTATTTTTATGTTTTTTATGTTATATCCTTCTTTGTTTGTGTTTTAGAATGTTTTATTATGTTTTAAAAAGTTTTATATGTGTTTCTATAGGAGCTAGACATTTACTTGTTTTTTTTTAAACCATCACCCAACACTAGGAAATTTTTCAGTATGTTTTTAGGTAAACATGTCAAGCACATGATTGGTGCACAATTTTTCCAACCCATGTGTGTTACTTGGGGAAGCCATTAAAATAGAAGCAGAAGGAAAATCACAGTTGGAACATAGTTTTTCTATCTATTTGGGCCATGAATATGGTGTGTGAGATTAATATTGTTGAACAACATGGTAGGCACATGATTTGAAAAACCTTATGGCCCAAATTATGCAGATTCCAAGATTTTCTAGTTTTACATGCATAGTTAGTGCATGATTGGATAAACCATGTTACCTCAGTATGCAGAATGTATTTAATGACCCGAAAATTGTGTCTTAACACATATTAAGGCCCTATAAACCCCATTTTCCCTATTATTATTAGATATAGAATCAATCCTCCTCATTAGGATCTAATTGTAATTCATTTCCCTCTAAAGTAAAATTTGGTTTCATAATATCATATTGTGGATTTTGATTTATCTGTAAGTCATTGTTCATTTTAGTTCATATTAGATATACTCTACTCCTCTCTCCCAGAACCATAGATCTAGTCTATTATTGATAGATTAATGTTTTATGATGGTAATATTGATGAGATATGATTTATTTTATTCAAGGGATGAATTTCAAGGTCATTTCTAGAAGATATTTTTTATTGTTCTTCATTTTCTACACTAGTTATGTTGGCCTCACTCTCACCATAACCATTCATGAACGTGAAGGCTTAGTTTAGATTAAATATTTGTGCTTGATTTTATTTTAAAATCCTTGTGTGCTCATTTATTGAAATCCATTTTGTTTATGTATTTGGGTTATTTTTGAAAATGAGTCGTTTTTATAATACCCTTTGTTTAGAATTTTAAAATGAGGAAATTCAAATTATGGTATGATTTTTATTCACACAAAGTGTTTGATGAAATAATTTTATGAAATATTTAGCTTTATATGGAATTTATTGACAATGTTTTTGGTATACATGGTGGGTGTGACTTCATTTTTGGATGTGACCCTGAGGAAAAGGTGTGTTCCATTAGGGTGCTTGGGTATTGGACACCTTGTGATGACTTAGTGGAATGAGGAGAGACCACTCAAGAGTATACAATTCGAACATATAATGCATGTGTGTGTGTGGGTGTGGAAAAATGAGAATTGGTATGCCATATTTTGCAAAACGATCTAGAGCCTCAATTAATTTATTCCATGGAAATGATTTTTGGATTTAATATAAACTAATTAAACTATTATATTTAATTAATTTTTTTATGAATGTGAAATTTTTTTCTTTTAGTAGTGGTGTGAGTTGGGAATTATTTTGGGAAACACAACCACGTTTTATCTAATCCCCTTCAAGGTGACTATAGCGACCCAGTTAAAAATATCCCAAATCTGATGTCTAGTTATAAATACACTGGCTTCATTACAAGGAATCGAGCCCAAAAGAACAAATCAGTTTAGTAGTCTTCGTAAACTAGATACTTAAATGTGTATTTCATTACAAATGGATAACCTAATTACAACATATTTTTTATTCTAATAAAATAAATTTCTTCAGTGATAACTCTAATATAACTAGTATATTCGTACATTTCTTTCATAGTACAGTTCATAGATTCTGGGTGAATGAAACATAATAAGGGTGAGATCAAATGCTTAGTAATGTAAAAATAGAGCAAAAACCATAATGAATCAACGAGAATAATCAATATTTCGAGGTACATAACTGGAAATAAATTTCAATAAAGTAAATACAAAGGGAAATGTCAATATGGAAATTTAAGAAATAAAAACACATTCCATTTATTTGAGGAACTGGAATTGAAATGTTTCTATGGATTTGTCGGTGCATGGTCTCTTGAATGAATAATAACTAAATCATGAAAATGGAATGAATCCATTGATATGTCGACGAAAAATCTCAAGGACGAATAATAACCGAATATAAATAAATTAAATGATTAATTATTGGACTACATGTTTCCTAGGTACTTGGAACCTGTCCTATCAAGACCTTTCAGAAGATTTTTTACAAAATATATGGTAAAACCCCAATTAAGGTGGTTAGAAAAATGACTTGTCCCATGAGACTACCAATGCATTGATGGGCTATATATAACCCGACCCCACCCGTGGCATACCATTCCAAAAAATTCCTCATGTATCAAATAATCAATATTAAATTGATCCTTATCTAATATCCTTATTTAGTACATGATAAAGATTAATCAAACTACATTCAATGTATACACCGTACATAAAATGGTATATGGTTTAGGAAATAGTAGTATCCATGATAACATAAATGAATAATTTGGGGAAAATTAAATGTCAAATGATCATAAGAGATTTAATATATAAATGGGACAAAAAAATAAGTCAATAAAGTGAATGTGTAAATAAATCATAAACTGTTTAGATAATGATTAAGGATAGTATCAACACAATAAATCCCATATGGAGTAAAAAATAAAGGGTTGTTTTCGTTGAAAAAATAAATGAATAACATTTAAAAATATTCTTGAGGAAAATATCATTTTCTTTTGAAAAAAAATTTGAAAAAAAATTATTTAACAACGAACCTTTTAAAATTAAAAATTATGCTTCAAATAAATGATGGTGGATAAATCTGATCATCTTATACGAGGTAAATAGAATATTCTTTTTGAAATGAAAATGGTTCAAAAATTAGTCATTAGGAATGATACAAGAATATTCATTTCAAAATTTTTAAAAGAAAAGAAGGGTAAAATTTTCATTACCAAATCATTTTAGAAACATTTTTTAAAACATTTTAATAAAACATGGTATTTAGAATAAGATAGGTTCTCCAAATAAAGAGAGACATAAAGTCATGTTTTTTTGAAAAACATTTTCTAAAAACATCACAGTATCAAAGAGTGTAATAATGGAACTAATAGATGAAAATGGTCATAAATAAATAGAGAATATTGAAATAGATTAATGAACAATGGTTATATAATTTCCTCCCAGGGAAATTCCATTTAAATATCATTAGGATTATCCTTGAGGAAAATAATCTTTAAATGATCCAAAGTGTCCCATACCACATTGAGGTATATTAAAACATAGTCCTCATGAAGGAATATTATTTTATGAATTTTTAAATTATCATGAGAGTAAAGAGGTTCCTAAAATATCATCTAAAATGTAGTATGTACACCATGTCAAATAAACTAGGATCATAACAACAATTAAGCCTCAATGGAATGTAAATGGCGACGAAAATCCCTTACATATGAATCGAAAGACCCAAAAGTTATAATCATCAAATAAAATATCTAAATACCCTGAATATAATAAGTTTTATGATATTATATGTCAATTTGGATGTATTTACACCACATATATATAATAAATTAGGTGCATAACAATAAACTATTTCACATGAAAAGAAAAGTACTACAAGAATTCATTACCTTGCATTCCGTTTCGGGTGAAAACCCTTTTAATACCTATATAATAAAATTATTATAATTTTATAATTTTTTATGTTACATTATCATTTTTATAAATAATTTTATTTAAATTATAAGCATATTGTGTTCAACTACTCAAACAATTAATTTTACATCATGTGTTTTTGACCAAATTTGGCTTATGTGTACAAACAACTATTTTTGATCAACAATAGTCATAGTGTTCATTATATAACATCTCCAAAATAATAACAATGATATAATTATAATATTTTTACATAAATTATACTTTTAAAATAAATCATTTAATATGGTTCAGAAAAGTCAATTAATGTTACAATCATGGAGATGGTAGGTCGTACATATGCATGAGTAAAATTTCTATTTTTAAGTGATCATTGTGGAAAAACTATAAGTGACACCATATCATTATAGAATGATAATTATACAATGAATATCATATTATTTAATCATATATACTTATATAACTAATTTTGTGTCATAAATTGAATCACATCATGTTGAGGACGTGGTAGTCCACATGTCCACGAATAACATTATCACTTTTGAAGTGTGTGCAAGGGTAGAAAAGAAAATGATATATATATATATATATATTATATTTCAAAAAAAAATAATTATGTAATTATTATAATATATATTATTTTATTTATCATATTTTTAATAAAACCATCCTTTATATGGTTCATGTTTACTGTGAACGAATCACAATGCTTTGAGGGGCGGTAGTCCACAATTCCTCAAATGATGTTATCTTGTTAATGTTAAATAGAATGTCTAAAATTGAGGAGTAATAAAAATATTACACAAGTATTTAGACACAAAAAATATATTATATTATATAAATAAACATCGTGTTGATCATAATTTCCACCATGAGATATGGTAGAGAAAAATTGAACAATCATTATTTCATGAGGAAATAGTTATCCATACATTGAATCATTATCTTCATTACCCATTTGATGGTGGTGTGTTTGAGTTTATGTCTAAAAATAAATATAAAAACATCATATTATATATAGTATAATGGTTTTTTACACGAGAAAATAATAATGATATTTTAGGGGTTGGGGAATGGAAATGAAACTAGATGGATTGATAAAATACACTAACTTTTAATCAGGTAACATCTTTTGGTTTAACCACAAGACATCCATGGAAATTATTATTTCCAAATAGAGGCTACTTGGTCGAGTGCAGGAACGTTTGGAAACTATTTGGGCTGATCATGGCCGATCTTAAGAGGTTCGAGAGGTGTGAGGAAAGGGTAAAGTTGGTGGTCTTTTTTAGGGAAGGAAAATGACTCACTTGGTCTTCTTGAAAAGAATTTAGGTTTACACATGTTATTACGTAAAACAATTCATAACAATCCACCCAAAATCATTAATTTATGTTTTATTTCTAAAATATGTCAATAAAATGAGTTTTGTACTATTGGATTGGTCATTTTGGCCCTTAACCATAGGGTGTAGTCCATTTTAAGCCTAATTACACCTTAATCACTATAATTAATTTTAATCACATTCACTAATAAATTTTTTGGAAAAATTAGGTTGATATTATTAGGAAAAAACTATTATATTGATTATAGTTGTGTATGTTGTATTTTCAAAATTCAGATCACAGAAGTGGAAAAATTTGGATTAATGCTAATCTTGTTGACACACAGATTAACTAGTTTTAGTAGAAAAATGTTCAACAAATTATTATGTTTTTATATTAAATTTATATGTAAACTTGATTGTAATGTAAATTATTGTATTAATAGATGTCTAATTTTTCAATTTTAATTTTTAAAAAATATATTATAATTTATCATTAATAATTATCAAAATGAAAAGGCATTTTTTAACTAAAACATAGTAATTTTCACTATTCATCAAAAAATAATGTTTCTATGAAAACTCCCAAAAATTCACCATAAGATAATATTTACATTATGAATTAAAAATGTTGTTTATTTTAAAAAATTATATTCATTAATGTTTTAAAATTAAGATTCAAAATATTATAACCATTAAAAGAAGTAAAAATGCCTTATTAAAAATATAACGTTTTATGTAAAATATTGGGTTTGATCTTATCTTATGATTAAAAAATCTATTGGATGAATATAAAAAATAATTTATTTAATATGTAACATATTTATTAGAGTAATATCCCTCCCTAACTGTAATTAATTTAATCTATTAGGGGAAAACACCTTTGTGAGCATAAAAATATTTCTCTGTAAAAATTTTATTTTTAATATACAATTGGTTCTTATATTCATTTCTAATTTATCTATAACCATTTATTTATTTTTATAAATTATATAGTTTCATATGTTAGTTAACACTATTCATTAAATCTTGCTTATATATTATTATATTAAATAATAATGTTTTAATTACAGATTGTTTCTCAATAAGACTTAATATTGCGTATAAAGAAAGCCATCAAATATGGTCACTTTTTCTTGTAATTCAAGTTATAGAGGATGATCATTGTTTTATATGATGTAAACTAAGTCAGTTTCCTATGAATTTCAATTTAAATCAGTTTTCCATGCATTTAAATATATAGAACATATATAAAATAGAATATATAGAATGTATTTTAAGTAGTACCTATATTATAAAGTATATAGATATTAAATTACCTTACACGCTTTGTATTTCATGTTATATATGTTATCGAATACAAGGTTATCATTTTAGTATTTTGTGGTGTCACATTTTCCCCACATTATTTTAATTTTTTACTCTCAATTTAATCTCAATCATGGTAATATATTGTTTGATATTTCTTACATTGAAATCCAACATCACGAGAAGGGTATACAAGTAACCCTCTGTAAAAGAGATAATGTAAAGTAAAAAGGTCTAATGTACTACCATGTAACAAGGTCTCTAAATAGGATAAAATTAGTGGCATATAGTGATAAATACTTAGAGAAAAAGCATAAACATTCATAGGGAGTGAATGAGGTCATCAGTCCCAAAAAAGTGAATGATCATTGGAAATTTGAGGGTCACAAATCAATAAATCTGTAATGATTTAAAAGAAGAGTTTTTCAATAGAAATTAAGGTATTAAGACTAAAATTTATTTCTAATTCATTTTCTAAAATATGGTTAATTATTTTACTGACCTAGAATATAATGAAATGTTCTTACATTGTAGGTTGTAATTTCATATGAACAATCTTTTGTTTTGTTTGTGGTACAATAAAATTCTAATTCATTCCTTTATTAATAAGAATTATTTACCAATAATGAATTTTCTATTCCTATATCAATGAAAGAAACTTTTAAATGGTCATAATAGTGATATTAAATATAACTATTTTCCCATAACAATCTTCTAAACCAGTTTGGATATTAGATTAATCTATAATATATAAAAGTGATATTACTGGTTCATCCTTAACATTTATTGGTTCAATTTTTTAACTAAAAATAACAAAGAACTAACCATGAAATTGTGTAGTTTAGTGGTTGGTATGAAACCCTTATCGTCCATCGGTTGTGGGTTCAAGTCCCACAACCTTGCCAATTTTTATATTTTTTCACCAGACATACAAAATATCCTTTTATATAAGAATTATAATATAAATTCAAAATATAAATATGATGGAAATCCATGAAATTAGGTAACTCTCTAAATAGAATTTTTATTATGGTTTTCAATTCAACCTCTATACATAAATACATCATCAATTTTATTTCCACACAGGACCTTCCTTGGTCTAGGTTTTATCTATAATATCATTAATTAAATTTTTAAATCCTAACACCTTATCTGTAATCTAATTATCCTTAGGTTTAACCATTGTTACTTATTATGTATCCAAATCCTTCATAATGGTTTGTACTGAAATAGGGGATTATCTTATGTGTATCCCCCATGAGTTCAAAACCTAGTTCACAGTAAGGAATATTGTCATGCAGTAGTTTATCCAGAGTCAAGACCGGAACACCTTGTCAGTGTTGTTACTCTTATATACATCTGTTCTCAAACAATGTCATCTTTCAGTATCTTTATAGGGATGTATTTCTAGAAATACTCACATAATCTATAAATTACCAAAATTACAGGGTTCTCAACTGTACTTATTCAAATTATACATTAGGTTTATGTTTTCTAATCTAGGTTTTTCTAAATCTTATTCCCAAGGTTCATACAAACCTTTATTTGATACCAACTGTAGCCACCTGACCCTAGATATCCCAAATTCGATGTCTTCTACTACATACATTAACATGATTACAAGGAATCAATCCTAGAAAGACCAATATGTTTAGTAGTCTTGGAATACTAGATACATAAATGATTATTGCATTAAAAATGGATAAACTAATTACAACATATTTTTCATCCAAATAAATGAACAAATTTGAGGATTACTCAAATCCATATGGTATATTCACGAATTTATTTAATAGTATAATTCATGGATTCCAAGGGAAAGAAACATAACAAGGGTGAGATCAAATACACCGTAAGGGAAAAATAGATTAGAAGAAATAATAAATCAATGAGAATAGTTTGTATGGAAAGGTGAATAAAATGAAAGACATGCCATTCAACTAACTAGATAAGGAAATATAAAAATGGATGGTTAAGAAACTAAAAAAAATAGGTGATTTATTCAATTAGATAAAAATTAAATTTTTCCATAGATATGTCGACACAATATCTCATGGATAAATAATACCTAAATCATGAAAATAAAATTCATCCATATATATAATGACAAAAATATCATGGTTAAATAATAATAGAATATAAATGAAGGATATTCTTAATTATTGGACTCCCTGATTCCTAGGTACATTGTAACATTACCATCAAGACCATCCATGAGATAGTTTAAAAAATGTATATTTGAAACCCATCTATGACATCTTGCCAAATGACTCATCACATGAGACTACAGATGCAGCGAGGGGCTATCTATAACCATGGACCTCTCGTGCCATAGTAGTCAAAAACATTCTTCATCGATAAAATAATTAATTTAAAAATTCTCCTTATATAATATCCATATGGAGTAGAAGATACAAATTAATAGAACAACATTAAATGTATACATCATATGTAAAATGGTATACAGGTTTGGAAATAGTAATATCGATGAAAAATGAAATGGATAATTTCAGGGAAATTAAATGATTAATGATCATAAGAGATTGAATATTTCAATGGGACAAATAAATTAATTTAATTTCAATAATTTATTTGAACAAATAAATTGTAAACCATACAGAGCAATATTAAGGTTAATATCAATACAACAAATCCCATGTGGAGTAAAAATATAGGGTTGTAGTTATTGATGAAATAAAATTATATATTTTAAAAATATTCTTGATGAATATATGAATTTAGTTTTAAAAAACATTTGAAAACATTTTTCATTAAAATAATCCTTTAAAACTATAATGGGGTGCTTCAATGAAATGATGGTGGATGAATTTTTTCATTTTTTATGATGTAAAAAACTATATTTCTTTTGTACAGAAAAGGGTTAGAAAATTCCTTGTTTGGAAAGTGAAAATATCATTCCTTTGAAAAATTGGTAAATGATAAAAAGTGTGAAAATTTATTTTCCAAATAAATTTATAAAAAAAGTTTAAAACATTTTAATAAAACATTGTTTTTTTTAATAAACCATGTTCTCCAATTAAAGAGAGTTATAAATATGGGTTTTCTAAAAAACTTTTTCTAAAAACATATGAGTACTAAAAAGTGTAAAAAAATGTTCTAACTAAAAAATTGTTCATTAATAAACAAATAATAATGAAATTGATTATTTAAAAATGGTTATATAATATCCATTAATGTAAATTCCATTGAAGGTTCCTTAGGATTAGTCTTGAGGAAAATTATCTTTAAACCTTACAATGTGTACCGTGCCACTTTGATGTATTTTAATACACAATAATCATGATGTAATAATATTATATGAATGATTATAATATAATTATATTAATTATATTCATGATATATCATGTAAAGGGTAGTATATATACCATATAAAAGAAACTAGGTTCATAAAAACAATTAAGACTCAATGGAATAGAAATTGAGACAAAAATCCCATACATATGAATCGAAAGACCCAAAAGTGATAATAATCAAATTAAAAATCTAAATACCATAAATATAATTGGTTTCATAATATTATATGTTAATTTTTTAGTATTTACACCATTTATATAAAATAAATTAGGTGTACAACAATAAATTATGCCTCACAGAAACAAAAATGAGACAAAAATTCCTTTCCATGTGTTTCCTTTCATGTGAACATACATTAAATTAAATTATATTTAAAATGTGTTAATTTTATAATTTAATGTTAATTATTACTTTTATTTCACTTTTTACCTTGTAATTTAAAACTTCTCAAAAAATTAATTTTACATCGTGTGTTTTTTTACCACATTCAGGTTACGTATCAAAACAACTAATGTTGGTCCACTATGGTCATAATGTTCATTATATATCATTGCAATAATAATAACCCTGAAATAATAATAATATTTTTACATCAATTATTCTCTTAAAATAAATTATGAAATATGGTTAGGGAAAAAAATAAAGTTATAATCATGGAGAAGGTAGGTCATACGTACGCAAGATAACATTTCCATTTTTAAGTGATTGTTGTGGAAAGAAGGTAAGTAACACCATATAATAATAGAATGATACTTATATATTAAGTACCAAATTATTTAATCATACATATTTAAATAAATAATTCTATGGTGTAAAAGGAATCCCATCATGTTGAGAAGGTTGTAGTCTACATGTCCAAGAATAACGTTATCACTTTTTAGGTGTGCACAATGGTAATAATGAAAATTATATATATATATATATATATATATTAACAAAAAATTAATTATTTCATGAATATAATATATATTTTTATGTATTTTTTAAATTTAAACAATAAATTATACATTTCTATTTTAGTGTGAAGGAATCACAACACTTTGAGGGGGCAGTAGTCCACATTTCCTCAAAACGATAAATCATATTAACATAAAATTGAAACTATTCAAGGTAGGTGTATTTAATGTATTAATTAAGTATTAAGACATAATAAATATCATATATAATATATATAACCATATTTTCCATCATTTTCTACACCATGAGTGGTGTTAGGGAAATTGAACAATCATTATTTTTTGAGGTAGTAGTTCACCATAGATAGAAACACTATGTTAATTACCCATTAGATGGTGGAGTGTGTAATTGTAGGTCGGTCTATCAGAATAAAAACATACTAGTGTATTTCAGAAATTTTTTTGTTACAATATAATATAATAAATATAGTTTAGGTGATGTAGAATGTAAATGAATCTTGGGAGGTTGAGAAATAACATTACCTTTTATTCGTGTAAAAACTATTGGTTTAACCAAAATAAATCCCTGGAATTTATTCATCCCAAAGAGAGGCCTCTGGGTATACAGGAGTGATTTTTAGAGACTATTTTGGCACATATTATCCTAACATAATAGATTGTATAGGTTTGAGTAATGGGTAGATGCGGTGGCCTTTATAGGGAAGCAAAATGACTCACATGATATTCATGAAAATAAGTTAGGTGTACACATGTTATGACCTAAAAAAGTCATTCCAAACACCCAAAAATAATTAATTTAAGGTTAATGGAAGAAATATTTCCATAAAATGGTTGTTTGAAAAGTTTATATGTCATCTGGGACCATTATCATAGGGTTTTTCCATTTTAGTCTTAATTACACAATAATCATTTATTTAATTTTAATCAATTTCACTAATAATTTATTTAAAAAATTAATCTGATATTATAAAACCACAAATATTGTCATCATTAAAATTCTTTTTTTAGTATTTTAAAAATTCAAATCACAAAATTGGAAAAATTAAGATTAATGCTAATCTCACAGATAGACAGATTAACTGGTTTTAGTAGAAAAATGTTCAAAAGATTGTCATGTTTTTATATCCAATTTAAAAGATAAACTCTTAATAAAAAAAATTGTTTTAGTAAATGTATTATTTATCCAATTTTACTTTAGAAAATTTATAATATATTTTTTCATTAAAAGTTATTAAAATGAAAAGGGAACTTCTAACTAAAACGTAGTATTTTTCACTATTCATATAAAAATGATGTTTCTCTGAAAAATATAAATAATTCTCCATATAATAATTTTGAAATTATGAATTCATAAATGAGGACTATTGTATCAAATTAAATTCATAAAATTGTCAAAATAACAATTTAAAATGGTTTCCCTATTAAAAGGTTGTAAACATGCCTTAATAAAAATATATGTTTTTATTTGAAATATTGGGTTTGCTCTTATCTTATGATTTGTATATTTATTGGATGAATAAGAAACAAAATTGGTTGAATTTTTAACATATTTATTACATTAGTATCACTCAATAACTGTAATTAATTGAATTTAATAGGGTAAAATAGCTTTTCGAGCATTAAAATAGTTAACTATAAAATCATTCGTTTAATATTTAATTGTTTCTGATATTCATTTATAATTTATTTGTATCCAATGATTTAGTTATATTAAATTTATATTTTCATTATTTAGTTAATACTATTCATTTTGGCTAGATTGTATCTTATTATATTATGTGATAATGTTTTAATAACACATTGTTTCTCGGTAAGACTGAATATTGCATATAGAGAAAGTCATTGAAGAAGGTATATTTTTCATGTAATGAAAGCTATAGATGAAGGTGGTTTTTTGTATGTTGTACGATAACATATTTTAAAGTGAATTTAAATCTTATTTATTATTTCATGTGGTTAAATATGTATAATTTATTCCAAAGAGAAAATATATTATAATCTATACATATATTATATCACCATATGTGCTTTTTGTCACGTATCATACATGATATCAAATACAAGGTTCTTAATTTTTTTTGGGAATCACAGGAATTTTTTTGAATTTTTATATTTCATAAACTGGGATACAATAAAGGGATATTTCTCATACATCTCTAGAAATTGAACTTGATATTGTGGGTATAACTTGTGGATTTAGAGAATTGACATTTGAGCTTGGTGAGGTGTTATTTAGGATCATTTAACTTAACATCAACGAGTCATGTCACTTTTCGATTATTTCATTAATATTACAGGGTTTGTTTTCACTCTAATATTTATTTCATTTTACTGGTTTTACTTTTGTGTTCATTATTACTTTACTTATTCATCATAATGTATTTTTTATGTTTATTATTTAGTGTTGACAAGTTAATTTTTCTGTAACCCCAATATTCCTTTAATACCATAGAATTTATTTGAAAACATTGGTGTGTTGGGGATTCCACCTATGGATAATATCACCTCTACCATTTCATAGTGATTGAGTAAGGTTGGGATGTTAAAAATAACATCAAATTAGTTCAGTCATTCACTAATAAGTTAAATCATTGTTGGTTGATCCTTATATAGTATTGGTATAGTATAAATGATATGATCATCAGAACATGAAATATATAGAATAAAAATATATATCTAACCATTTTATGTTAAACATCATGTTAGTAGGGTGGTCTGGTTACAAAATTGTTTTAAGACACTCTTAGGTGTTTTTTCACCACTTTTTCATGGGTTTATCAGATGATTGAAACACATCATGCATTAGTATTGAGACTTATATCTATTATTAAATTGCTCATTTTGTATTTTTTGATTTTTAAATATTGGTTATTGTTGTAATTTAGCTTGTATTATGAAATGGAAACTGATAATGATCGTTTACTTTTGTGATTTCAAAAGTTCTAATCCTTTAGTTGTGAGTTAGAGCTAACTATGTGATTATTTTTTCAAGTTATAGAAATGGATCCTTGAATAGTCATATAAACCAATTAGAGGCGGTCATATAAAATGATGTTTAACATGATACATAGTTGAACTAATAGCTTTTACAGAGTATATTATAGGATTTTTAATCCATGTATAATGGAAACTCTAATGAGGAATATTTATTATTGGAAAATTATTGTAAGTATCAAAAATATAATCCAAACATATTTCAGGGGGACTCAAAACATGAGAAAGTGGAGGTATAAAAGAATAGGATGATTTGAACAGTCAATTTTCTAGGAATTCCAATTAAATTGAAATTCATGTTTGAAATGTATATTCTTCAAGATCTAGAATGTGAATAGGTGGATATAGAAGTTTATGATAAAGTTGAACAAGCCATTACATGGGAGGATTTTGAAAAACTATTCAAAGAAATCAATTATCACATCATCAGATTTTAAAGAAAATTTGATTTATTTATAATGAATAAATATAGACTATTATTAATAGAGTATTCCACTAAATTTATGAATTTAGTCATCTTTTACCTTGGATTTTATCCATGTGAATCAATGAAAGAACACATTTTATAGTCATGCCTTTAACTAAAAATCCATTGAAAGATTTTTTCCATTTTATTATGGACTACACAGAGATAGTAAATTTTTGAAAATGGGGGAAATTGGATATTTATGGGAACCCAATTAGAGAATTTGTGTTTATCACCACGAGAATAAGTGGTGACTCAAATGATATTCATAAATATAATAGAGACACCTACTTATAAAGTGGGGGAGTGTCTCAGAACCAAACCACATGGTCGGTTAATTTTCCTCCATGACCAAAGTGTAAGCCCGAGTGTTTTTAGTGTGGTACACTTGGTCATATCCATTGGTATTATATGGAACCACTGTGATAATTTCACTACCATTACTAGATGGGACGCCTACATTGTTATTAATTTAGTAATCTATGGTTTTCTTCTATAAATACATAAAATGTGTCCTTAAATCCTATGAATCAATTTGGAAATACCTTCAGAATAACCCTTGTTCACAAAACCTACATATTCAAGGTGATTCTAGGAACATCAAATCTCCCCAAAAAAGGAAACACAGTTCGTAAAATAAATAGAAAGGGACAATGAGTAAGAAAATGTATGGTATTAAGAAAGTGGTCACAAATATTCAATCTAGTCCTCCGATAGTACGAAGTATGATTTTTTAATTTTACCATTATAAAGTTCTTGTTTAATATAGGATTCCCCCTATTAATCCAATGGTTACTATGTTGTTAATTTAATGTGTTTTCATGTTGAGATTATACCTTTTGATTTTAAATTGAAAATGCATCTTGGATAAAGAGAGTACTAATATTTTATGTGTGTATCATGTATGATAACTATCGATGGGTCAGAATCAATTTTTCAATTCTATTTCTATGAGATATACATCTGTGAAACGATACTGCGGATGTATTGGTTGATGGATTTTATGTTCTATGTCGTCTTTCATGCCTGGTATATGAGTTTCACATCATATGACTTTGTTAAGAATTACATTAAGGGATAATAGAATGAAAATGAAACTAGAGAGGAACCTTTAGTACCAATATTTGGAACCATATATTATCATTTGGATGACTATACCCAAGAATTGGTGGATGAGGTCAAAAATAGATTTTTATCAACCATATTGACTATTTTCTTGATTTTTTCCACTGAAAATGTCTTGGGGTTTCCATAAAAAAATACAATTTGAGTTTAAGATGGATCTCTAACTAGGGAACAATCCTATTTCACTTATGTATTTTGTGATGGAACCAATATAATTGAGGAAACATAAAATACAACTAGATGATTTGGATAGAATATGGTTCATTTGACTACGCATGTCCCCATTGGTACCATTGGAAATTTTGGTAAAGAATTTGGATGGAACTCTTAAGAATTGTGTTGGCCAACATAAGGTTATCCATGTTATAATAAAGAAACAATTTCACTTCCATGAATTGATGATCACTTTGATTAATTTAGGAGATCACAATGGTTCTAAAGAAATAACTTATTTTTATATATTTGTACCTTCTAGTTCATAAAGGGGATATTCTAAAAATTTCATTCTGGATCTATTATATCCTTTTAATTATATGTGGTTATTCTTTTTTTTGTCCTAAATTTCATAGATCTATTTATCTTATTAAATAAATGAATTATTAAAAAAATTCTTAATTCATTTATTGTAGTGTTCATGGATGATACCCTGGTGAATTCTAAAATGAAAACGGATCATAAAGAACACATGACTAAAATGATAAACATCTTATAGGAGAATCACCCTTATGAAAATATTTCCAAATGAGATTTCTGGATACTAGAGGTTTATATCCTTTGTACCTTAATCTCTAAAAAATGATTCTCTTTAGACCTAGAAAATATATAAGATTCTATATCATGGAAACCATTGAAGAATTTATTTGGGATATTGATATTCCATTACACAATAGGATACAATGGACATTTGATTCATGATTTTTCATGTCATGCCTCATCACTGATAGATTTAACAAGGAATTTTGTTCCTTTCCATTGGAGTATTTATTTCCATTAATCATTCGAGGATCTTATATTTCAAATAACATCAATGATTATCCTCTCTTTCCATCGGTTAGAAAAAGACTAAATGGTTTATTATTATAAATCAAGATCAGATTTTGGATGTTTTATCATTTTTGGAGATCTATTCATGTAGTATGACTCATTAAAGTTACAGGTGCATGATAAAAATTATCTGACACATGATTTGAAAATAGTTGTTTTATTAAATAATTTGAATACTTGTACTCAGTTTATATTTTTTGAGAAATTTATATTGTTTACAAATCATATGATCTTGAAAAAGAAAGTCATTTCCATAAAACTAGAACTTAAGAAAAAAAATATGGATGATGTATCATTAGATGACTGATATTGACATAACCTTGACAACTGAAAAGGGGAATTCCTTTATAGATGCACTAACTAGTTAGATAATGAAACATCTTTTTAATGGAATATATTGTATTTATGGATGACATGCTTATAGATTGTGTAGAGAATGGTAACACTATGGTTTTTACCAGTAACTATTGTTCATGATTTAGTGGCGCGGGTAGGGGATATTCAAAAATATAATCCAAAATGTCTGTCTATGAGATCAAAATGTAATGATGGGGAGAAATATTTGGGATAAATACTAGATACAATATATATTCCATGGTCTATAGATATTATTATACTTCCTCAAAATTATCATGAAAAACCTATAAATTCATTCCACCACTGGAAATGGGTGGTTCATCCTAGTATCCATATGATGTACAATGCATTGAGAACTCAATTTTATAGGAAACACATGGAGATTAAAGTAGAAACATTTTTCTCAAAATTCATCGCAATTTAGTAGTTAATGGATATGAAATATTTTCCAATTAGTACATTGCATTATTTATGAATTTTCATTGTTAAATTTGGGGAATAACTAAGGATTTTGTTACAAGTCTTCCAAAAATAGTTTTGAATCATGATACCATAAGGGAAATTATGGATCTGGTCATGGATTTTTCCCAATTCATACCTATAAATGAATATAATATAGTGGAATATTTTAACAAACAATATATTTGGGACAAGTTAATGATGTTTGGGGTTCTAGTTTTTATAGTTTCTATTCAGGATCCTAGATTTACATCTGGGTTTTGGAAATCATTAGAGAAATCTTTCATAACAGAATTAACTATTAGTGCATTTTGTCATCTTAAAATGGTTTAAAAATTCTATAAGATGATCCATATGCTGTAATAAATTATTAATTATTTTGTTATATAATTTATATGATCATGGGAAGATAAAATTACATTAGTGGAGTTCTCATACAATAATAATTATCATACCTCAATACATATGGCTCCTTTTAAAGGATTGAATGGCATACCTTATTTTTATCCAGTTTATTTGGTGGAATCCTGTGTGACATAACTTTTTGGTCCTAGTCATGTTAATAATACAATATAGAATACTTAGATGATAATAAATAGAATGGTGATGGATTAGAGCCTTCATTAATCATTTGAGGATCTCCATGGGTGACCATTATCAATTCAGGTAGCTGATCACGTTTTCTTGGGAATCCATCCTAGAATTAAACATTATCACTTTGGTAATAATGTAATGTCTTCTTCTTGGTATATTATCCCATTTGAGATACATTTTTTTATGGGTGATGTTTCTTATTGGTTGGAAGTACCTCCATGGATCAATGTAGTGAAAAATGTGTTCCGTGTTTTTCAATTAATGTATTATCAGACTGAACATGACATTTCATTCAATGAGACCATGTTGATCGTGAATTATACACTATGTTTATTCATGATTTGTTTAAAATTTTGGATATTTAATATACTATATTTCATTGTAAAATCATATGTTTCGCATGGGTTTTACTGTATCTTTGTCAGATTTAAGAAGAGGCACAAGAGCATAAAAAGAGAATTTTAGAGCAATGGACCAATTATTTTCACAGCAAATCTAGGTTTCTTTATTCCATATATGTAAATACCATTTTTGGGATAATTTAACACCCTAATATTAAATTAATTTATACTTATTAATTTATTTAGAAATTATATAAGGATTGGGTTGATTTTGCGGAGGTATAGGGAGGTTTTAGTAGGTTTTCTAGGTGTTTCTGGAAGGGCACTGTTTTTTCACAGCTCATATAAACCATTAACCACCTCCAAGAAACCATGATTTCTTTTTGGAGTTCACTGGGTAGGTGTATGGTTAGTACACGTTTTTGAAAAACCATGAATGTTCCTAATAGATTGAGTGTGATGGAAAACAAAGGTAAATTCATAGTTGGTGCATGTTTTGACTGACCATGAAATTCAACAATGTGGGTTGTGGGATTAAGATAGTAGCACCACAAAATATGAAAAATTATATGAAAAAATAGTGAATATAATTTTTTGTCCAGTAGAACATGCACTATTGGCACATGACTTGAAAAATCATGATACCTAACCTTAAGACGTGCAGTTAATGGCATGAAAATTGTTTTTTAATCCATATTATGGACCTATAACCATTTTTTTCATATTTTCCTATGATATTTAATTTACCCTCCTCATTAGGCGCACAAGTTAATTCATTTTTCTCCAGAGACACGTTTAGTCTCATAAAAGCATGTTGGAGATCCAGATTAATTGGTAAAATATCATTCTTTTTCATTCTTCTTGGATCTACTATTATCCTCTCTCCTATAACAATATATATAGAATTATAAAGATATATCTATGTACTATTATGGGAATATTGATGGTATAATTTTAATTCAATTTAAGGGAAGATGTTTCAATGTTGAATCTAAAATATTTCTAAGCATTTCATTTTTTTCATTATCGGTTGAGAGATGGGTGGTGTCTCTCTCATATACATCATTCAAGAACATGAAGAATTATTTTTTATTAATGTATTTTTCATGAAATTATGATCAAATCCTTGTTTTATATTTTAAGAAAATATATTTTTGTTATGGACTTGAAATTTTTTAGAAATTGGATGATATTCAAAAAACCCCCATTATTTATAAATTTAAAATGACATTTTTTAAATTTTAGTATGTTTTGGATGAATGAAGCAGGTTTGATGAAGTGTTTTTAGGAAATATTTAGTTTTATATTAATTTTATTGGCATGTATTTTGGTACACATGGTTGGTGTGAGTTCATTGATGGGTATGAATTTGAGGAAAGAGAATCTTCCATTAGTGTGCTTGATTATTGTCCACCCTGTGATGACTTGTTGGATAGATAATAGACCACTCATAAATACCTAAAAGTCACATGGAATGCATGTGTGGGTGTGTGTGGGGGGATTGGAATAATGTGAATGCATTTTCTAAATAATGATATATTATTTAAAGGATTGTTTGTTATTTTATAAGGAACTATATTGATTTTTTATATAATCTTGTTAAAATATTTTCTTTAACTGGTTTCTTAATATAAGTGTTTTTTTGGTTCTTTTCCTAGTTGATTGAGTTGGGATGTATTCAGGGGAAATCACATTGAGATTGAAATCAACCCCTTATTATGAACTTTGGTGCATTTTTGGATATTATATACAAAGATATAGGAAAGGGAAATGTATCATACTTCTATATAAATTATCCTTTAAATAGAATTATCACATTACTCATTCATCAAATTGGAGGATTGTATTTTTATTCTCCACTATATACATGTTATTTTATCATTAAGTGAAAAATAGTCCCCCGATATTCCTTGAATCCCTTGGTATTTATTTCCAGCCTATTGTGCCTTGGGGATTCTATATAAATCCAGTAGCCCATCTACCACTTCTCAAGACAATTAGTAGGGGCAGGATGTCACACAATACCTTTCATAATGGTTTTAGATATCCTATAATATTGTAATTTTGGATTTTATATTAATATTTTTTCTAATAAATCATGAAATGGAAAAGAAAAGAATAATAATTAACATCATGTAATGTTAAGGAATATTTTCATATAACATGTTCACATTATAGGATAATAATGATTATAATATCTACACAAAAAACATAATGAAAATAATATATAAATAATTATATAAGGGAAAATAGTTAGACTGAATTACATATCTAAAAAAAATAAAAAAAATCTAAAGGATCATGAATTTTAAAAAAATGAACATTTAGATTTCATATGATGCTAAAAAGGAAAATAAATATACTTAATGATACCATGATTTAACAAGTGGATGGATTCATATAATTCTTGGAATGTTACACAATTCCATTCTTTTACTGCTTTATTGACATGTCACTATTGAATTTTCATTTTTTTTATTACAATTTATTGTAATTTTATTTTTATCTATTTGAAATATATAAATCAATATACTTTTTATTTTACAATTCATTTTAGTTTATCAATGATTTTTTTGGTTAGCTTATATATCGATGTTATCATATAATGTGAATATGTTCACAAAAATATATGTTCATTTAATTTATTATGATTAGAAATTATTATCTCATTAAATATTGTTTCATGTTCTCCTCTAATTAAAAATATAATATAAAATAAATATATATTGTCTTATGTAATATCTAGAACAATTATTAGTTGGAGTGGATCCTAGTCTAAATTAGGTGGGGGATCAACTTTGAACAATGGTATGACCATAGAAAATTTCATAAAATAATTAATGGCCAGCGGTGAATACATAATGGATTTTATCATAATCTATTGATAATTTCATATACACTATTATTTAATACATATAATAGTACATGAATCTAAAATGAATAAATTAATGAAAATAAACATCCAGATACATGACTCTATGATGAAAGACACATCCTTTTAAGATTGTGGAACTCCAATAGCCACCAAGTCCATAATTAATGAAATTATCACCTTCTACATACCCAGTGTTGGTTCCATAAAAACATGAATGTTTAATGGTCAAAATTATAATTAAATATTTAACAAATAATCAGCCCAATCATCCCCCATCGAGTATAGATGATGTAGTAGTATCTATGATTCAACACCAACTCTCTGCATTCTTCTATAATTTCTAGAAAAATTAATGTTGTGGCTATGTTGTCTGGATTCATATGTTCAATTGTTAAAATCCATTTCATATAAAATTTTATCATAAAACTAAAAAAGTGAAATTAAATATAGTTTTAATTTTAATTTCAGGAAAATTGATAGTTGTAAACATAAAAAACATTCAAATTATAGATTCTTAAATTCTAGGAATAAAAATGATTAATAGAGTAAAAAAAATAGTAGAAAATAAAGAAATGCAGGACAACATAAATCTCATAATAAATAAATAAATAAAATTACAAGATTATTCCAAGAGAACTATAAAAAATATAAATATTTAATTTTAAAATTCACATAATCACTAGTTTAATAAGGTAAACCCAACTAGTTTTTCATAAATAATAAATTATAATAGGACTAAAAAAGGTCACAATATACCATGATTAAACAAATTCATAACAATGGATGAAGATAATTAATATCAATAATGAATTCAAAATATTTTTAAATTAACTCAAAAAATACTAATACAATAATTCACATTCAGTTGATTTCAAATTGATACAAGAATGGGGAAAGAACATCACGTGGTGTCGTTATTGAAAATCAAAAAAAGTGTAAAAAATGTGAGAATGAGAAAACTAGGACCAAATAAACACATAAACATATCAAAAAATTAAAGAAAAAAAGTAACATGTACAATGGTTTGGAAAAAAGTCAACAAAAATAGTTAAAAGACTGAGACCCCCTTACAACAGATCATACATTCCATTTTCAATGATAAATCCAAATTAATGGTGTTGAAACCGCCTCTATCTCCTCTAAATTCATTATCCATGTTCTCCATACATTGGGATCAGGAATTAGAACCAATAGTTTGTTGTACCTCTCGTATCCCCTCGTGGTTTAATTTTCATGATCACAATCACTTTCTTATTTATCTAATTTTGTTTGAAGTGTTTTTGAATGATAGGCACAAGGTTTCCAAGAAAATGGCCCAAGAAAGAATCAAGAAGTGGACTGAATTTCAGTCCACCGGCCAACCGGTGTGATAGCACCGGCCAGCCGGTGGACCTGGCAGAGGCATTGCCCACTGCCAGGTTCCACCGGTCAGCCGGTGGCAACCTGATGCAACAGTGATGGCTACTGCCTCACCACCGGCCAGTCGGTGGCTCTGGCACTGGTCAGCCGGTGCTGCCTGGGCAGAAGGCCTTCTCAACATCCAAGGCACCGGCCAGCCGGTGGAGCTGTACCGGCCAGCCAGTAGCCCAGTCAAACTAGCCGTTGGCTTTGACCAGTCAACCCTCTTTTGGCCTCCAACGGCTCCGAAGACCTCTCCAACGACTCCGAAGGCCCCCAATGGGTTCCATGCCTATAAATAAAGGCTGAGGAAGCCCCGGACACCAACCGGATCATATACCAAGCCAACGGACACATTTTCCATCATTTGGCGTACCTCCGGCGGACTTCCTTCAAGGAACCCACCTTGATCCAACAACTTCCACATCCAAGGAGCTCCTTCAAAGAAGCTTGGAAGCGGCCTTCAACATCTCCAATCAATCAAATGCGCCAAAGACTTCCTTAAATACGGTTTTTCTTGTTTATCTATTTTGAGCTTAATTTGGGTTTGTGTCTACAAACCACTCTATTTCTCATCCCCTCTTTCTTTTGGGTTTCACATCACCATTAAGGTGTGAAAAGGTTGTCAAGCTTTCCTTTAAATAGCTTGAGACATAGGTGAGCTATCCTTCACCTGTAAGAAGGATAGTGGGTTCTTGCTAAACCATTAAAAGCAAGTGGGTTCTTTCTTAACCACCAAAAGCAAGCTGTAATAGGTCCTAGTGCTACCTCAAAGCCTAGTGGGTGTCTTGCTAAAACCATTGAAAAGAAAGCGGTAGGAATCTCTCAACGGTTGAGTTGGGAGCGGAGACGTAGGCCGGGTTTTGGCCGAACTCCGTTAACAATTTCTTGTGTGATTGCCTCTTTTATTTTCCGCTGCACATACTTTGATTTCACTTTGATTTTAAATTGTTATTTTTTAAAAAGGCAATTCACCCCCCCTCTTGCCATCCTTCCCGTTTTTCTCCGACTAACAATTGGTATCAAAGGGGTATTTTGAATAATTCCTTAACCGGTTTCAAATTAAAGATCCTATTTTTTGATGGCTTCTACCGCTTCTTCCTCTCAATCCCCCGAAGGACATTCTTTGGATCGTGCTCCATTCTTTGATGGAGCCGATTATACTTTTTGGAAAACCCGCATGTCAACTTTTCTTAAAAGCATTAGCTATCCTATTTTTAGAATTGTTATGCATGGTTTTACGCTCTCTTCTCTCGATGAGTCTAAATGGACCCCCGCCGACATTGCAAATTTCGAGCTTGATGGCAAAGCCATGAATGCTCTTCATTGTGGCTTAGACCGTAATATATTTAATTGTATTTCTTCTTACACTACCTCTTATGATATTTGGAAATATTTAGAGCTAACCCATGAAGGTACTAGCAAGGCTCCAAAGCAAGAACCCGCTCAAGAGCAAGAACTCGACGAAAAATTCAAACCCGCTTGCCCACTTCACAAGAAAAGGGCCAAGAAAAAGAAGAAAAAGAAGAAGGCCTCAAAGGCAACATGGAGTGATAGCTCCTCCTTCTCCTCCTTCTCCTCGAGAGACCAAGGTAAAAAATGCCTAATGGCAAAACTTGAGGTATCATCTTCCGACTCTTCTTCCTCATCATCCTCTAGTTCTTCTAATTCTTTTAATCATTTATCATATGAAGAACTCCAACATGCTAGAGACCAATTAGAAAATGGTTTTCATGAACTTTCTTCTAAATTTGTTTCTTTGAAAAAGAATTTCAAAAAACTTTCCTTCGAAAAAGAACAACTTCTCAAAGAGAAGGAGGAACTCTCCCTAAAAATCCAAAATTTCCCAAATGTTGATTCTTTGGAATCAACCATCAAGGACCTTAGAGAATCCTTAGCAAAGTTCACCCAAGGTGAACAAAATTTGACCAAATTATTGGGTTCTCAAAGGGTTTCTAGGACCACTCAAGGACTTGGCTATACCAACCAAGCCTCCTCCTCCCATGCACCCACTGTTTTTGTAAGGGGGAGCTCTAGTTTTAAATTTTTTAATTATTGTAAGAAACCCGGGAACCTCATTTATGAGTGTGATTGCAAAAATGCCCGGTACGGTAGGCCAAAGACTATTTTCTATTCCGATGAGTTTTATAGGAGAAGACCTGCCACTAGACAAGTATGGATTGAGAAATCTCTCTTGGCGAGTCTCTGCGGGCCAAAATTTATTTCCTATCCCCGGTGACTTATTGTTTTTATTTAGGGGGAGAATTTTCAAAACCTTGTCTTAGATTCAAAACATTCAATTCAAACTGTTATTCAATCTTTCAATTTCAAAACTTTCAATTCAAACTGTAATTCATTTTTGATTCAAAACTCTCAATTTCAAAAATTTCATTTGGTTTCAAATTTCAAATTTCAATTGGTTGTTGATTCAAAACTTTCAATTCAACTGTTATTCAAATTTTCATTTCAATTTCAAAAATCTCAATTGATTTTTCAATTCTCATATCTAGTTTTTCAAACCCTTTCCCTCAATCAAATTTTTATTCCCCACGCTATTTTGATAATCACAAAGGGGGAGAAATTTCTTGATTGATTGGGGGAGAGTATTTTCTATCATGCTTTGATTTATTTTCAAATTATCCTTTAAGAATGTCTTTAATTTCAGTATTTTACTTTGATTGTTTTGGTGATTGTGATCATCAAAATAGGGGAGATTGTTGTACCTCTCGTATCCCCTCGTGGTTTAATTTTCATGATCACAATCACTTTCTTATTTATCTAATTTTGTTTGAAGTGTTTTTGAATGATAGGCACAAGGTTGCCAAGAAAATGGCCCAAGAAAGAATCAAGAAGTGGACTGAATTTCAGTCCACCGGCCAACCGGTGTGATAGCACCGGCCAGCCGGTGGACCTGGCAGAGGCATTGCCCACTTCCAGGTTCCACCGGTCAGCCGGTGGCTCTGTCACCGGCCAGCCGGTGGAAACCTGATGCAACAGTGATGGCTACTGCCTCACCACCGGCCAGCCAGTGGCTCTGGCACCGGTCAGCCGGTGCTGCCTGGGCAGAAGGCCTTCTCAACATCCAAGGCACCGGCCAGCCGGTGGAGCTGTACCGGCCAGCCGGTAGCCCAGTCAAACTAGCCGTTGGCTTTGACCAGTCAACCCTCTTTTGGCCTCCAACGGCTCCGAAGACCTCTCCAACGGCTCCGAAGGCCCCCAATGGGTTCCATGCCTATAAATAAAGGCTGAGGAAGCCCCGGACACCAACCAGATCATATACCAAGCCAACGGACACATTTTCCATCATTTGGCGTACCTCCGGCGGACTTCCTTCAAGGAACCCACCTTGCTCCAACAACTTCCACATCCAAGGAGCTCCTTAAAAGAAGCTTGGAAGCGGCCTTCAACATCTCCAATCAATCAAAGGCGCCCAAGACTTCCTTAAATACGGTTTTTCTTGTTTATCTATTTTGAGCTTAATTTGGGTTTGTGTCTACAAACCACTCTATTTCTCATCCCCTCTTTCTTTTGGGTTTCACATCACCATTAAGGTGTGAAAAGGTTGTCAAGCTTTCCTTTAAATAGCTTGAGACATAGGTGAGCTATCCTTCACCTGTAAGAAGGATAGTGGGTTCTTTCTAAACCATTAAAAGCAAGTGGGTTCTTGCTTAACCACCAAAAGCAAGCTGTAATAGGTCCTAGTGCTACCTCAAAGCCTAGTGGGTTTCTTGCTAAAACCATTGAAAAGCAAGCGGTAGGAATCTCTCAACGGTTGAGTTGGGAGCGGAGACGTAGGCCGGGTTTTGGCCGAACTCCGTTAACAATTTCTTGTGTGATTGCCTCTTTTATTTTCCGCTGCACATACTTTGATTTCACTTTGATTTTAAATTGTTATTTTTTAAAAGGAAATTCACCCCCTCTTGCCATCCTTCCCGTTTTTCTCCGACTAACATAGTTCACTCATTGAATTTGAGGAATAACAACTTCCATTATAGCTTGAGTCAAGCCTCAAGTGTAGCTATAGGGGATAAAAAATCCCCTATCCTTGATTGATTCTCTATTATAAATTAAAACTAATTAAAACACCAATAAATTATCATCTAATCTCATTTATTAATGAATAATGTATCGAACTAGGGAGATGTATACAAGGATAGTCCATTTATAAAGGACTTGAATTAAGGAGAAACCAAAAAATCATGGAATTTATGAGTTGTAGCATCACATGAGGAAAAAAATATTAATGATGGCAAAGATCCTATATTACAATATTGATGAACCCATAATAATGGAAAAAATGGAAACTATACATAACACCACAAACTATTATAAATAGGTGTGGGTATAAATCTGAATTTATAGATGAATGAAAAAATTAAGGGAAATAAATTCCTTTGATTAAATATAATAAATGATTCGTGGAAAAGAGAAATATTGGAAATAGAAAATCTAATGAAATGTACAAGGGGAAATGCCAATAGAATAAACCATTGAGGTGGAGGAAAAAATATTAAAAATCCTACTAATAAATAATAATTACTTGTATATAAAATGAAAACTAGGATTTAAAAATTATGAATAAAATGTAAAAAATAAAACATGGGAATCATGAAAAAATAAATTAATTTATTTTCCATATAAATTAAAATTAAGGAATATTAAATAATAATTCAACAACCAAAAGTGGATACAAAAATCATTTTCTTTATAACCATCTAATAGAGAATAATACATAGAGTCATAGGTAGTGGTGATATCCTTGATGATGCACTTGGAATCAGTATCATAAAGGATATTTCTTGATGTCATTTTTTATAGTAAAGTAGAGTCACACTATCACACCCCCCATGTTAAATGGACCCGATAAGATCATTGAAAGGGATAGAGGTGAATCATAAATAATTTATTTTTAATATTTCCTTCTTATAAAACAACATTTTCGCCTATCAAATATTTAAAACTTTTCTGAAAATAATAATACAAGATGATTCCCCATGAACATTGTCATTTACCAAGTATTCTACTCAGTATTAGTATCTATTTATTAGAATGGGTTGGATATAATCTAATAACATAAAATTCTATAGAAAATAATTGATTTATTTTTTTGAAATAAATTAATATTCTTACACTTTTATTTCCCTATAATCAAAACAACAATGCATGTGCTAACCACACATATAATGATATAGGAAATAGTTTTTCTAAAATCATTAAAAATGTTCACCAATAATCTCAGTATGTTACCATTGTTCATCTTGTCTAAAATTCAATTCATCTCTTCTTACAAAGAATGTTTTTTCACTTTCTTACCTAGAAGAAGTTATGAACATATTCTTCCAATTAGTTATCTATCAAAATGTTTTTCTTGAACCGTAAGAAAAACACTTCAAATTCTTTACTCCATGTTCTCTTGATTCCAAATTCATCTTCAGCCAATATATTCATTGGACAGAAACACCCATCTTCTTAATCTATCTTTTAGAATGTTTTTCGGGTAATATTTTTCGGTACCTTTGTCCAAAAAAAATTCTATATAACTTCAAATTTTTACAAATGACAATTATATTGCATCATACTCATACTTGAACCCTGTTTAAAGAAACATTTTTTTGATAATCGGTAGTAATTCAATTTTTATTTCCACCACAAAGAAAACTTGAAATTAAAATATCTCACTAAAAATAATGCACTTAAACCATCTCAATAGTTCTACAATATTCCATAAATAATATGAAAAACATTATTTCTTTCACCATTCTTCAACATTCCATAAATCCCAGTGATTGTCATGATGTTCCTCTATGATATTTGGAACATTAAAATACCAACATATAATCATCAATTTATTTTTTTCACAAAAAATTTATAAATTTCTTTAAACTATAAAGAATATTACACCATTGAAACATTATTCGATAACAAACATTGTATCAATTATTTTGTCCGAAAAAAATCCAATGAAGTCATCCTTAAAAAATGATATAGGAACTTCATGATAGTATTTTAAAAATATTCCTTCATATGATATCTTATATCAAAAAACACTTTTCATTTTTTTATATTCCATTTCCTATTATATGTTCTTTATATAAAAAAGTACATCCAATATTCATTTTGAAAAATCAATCTCAAAAAATTATACAATTCTGTCTAATGGGAATCGTAAAAAAAATTGAATTAATTAATCTAAAGAATTTATTTAATTCCATTCTATATCGTCATCATATCATAATAAAAAAAATCTATTTTCCATGATTCAAAAATATCCAACACAAGCTTTATAAATCCTCAACTTCCAAACATTTCAAATTAAAAATCTATTCTACCCTAGAATTGGGATAATTTTCAAAAAACAAATTCATAATAACTCTTTCATTTCTCATCCAAAATTATCATATCATAAATTCCTCTATTCAAATTTATTTTTCAGTGTGTTTCATATATTTTTTTATCATGAAATTTAAAAACTCGAAAACATTTCTATATCTTTATTTGAAATTAATGTATCATGAGATCTTTGTAACTCATGATGTTGGAAAATTACATAATATAGAAAAATCCTTATATTATTTAATATTCAAACATTATATTTAATGGAACTTTATAAGAAAATTGTTAATCTTAATTCTTTTTGTAATATAATTAGGCACAAGAATGTTCATCCAATGAAATAATTTTAAGAAACATACACCCAATACTATCTTTCTAATGACATATCCAACTGATGTGCATTGTCATAAATCATTAAAAAGTATTTTTATTATTATTATTAAAATAAAATAAAAACATTTCTTATTGACCATATTTTTCAAAAACAAGCCAGCCTATCTTCTACAAATAGCTTCCAATAACCGCAAAAACACTTTCAGCCAAACTGGTCCCAATAATCGCCCCATTAGTATTTTTTCAACCAAAAAAAAATCACTAAAACATTGTACCTCATGATATGTATCAATTATCAAAAAAATATGAGACTATGTGAGTGAAGACAATATAGGAAACAAGATTCATTAAACTAGAAAATCATGCATTTAAAAAGTTGGGACTTAAGAAAATTCTTCGACTTTATCAAGAATATTTCATCACACACCATATAGATCCCACATTATTCATGAATTGTATTTATTGTCAACTAATCTTCAATGGTGTTTAATGAGATAACAAGATCCCATTACGACCAATATGATGAAGTTGTTCCAATGTTAATAGAGCATAAATAAAGTCAATTCATGATATTCCATGAAACATGAGAATGGTTTGAAGACATTGAGTTTCAATTTTATTCTTGAATAATAATCAAGGTGGATCCTAGAAAATTGTTATGGAATCATTTCATTAAATTCGAAATCATGGATGAATAATTCTCTTAGGAAAATATTTTGATGCTTTTCAAATATGTATTTCACAAATATCATATGCTGTTTGGAGAACTCGTGATGAAATACTTATAAAGGAATGTAGAAGAAAATTTGATACCAATATTATTCAGGTTTGATTGGAAGGAAAAATTTAACTGGAAGATAAGAACATTAAAATGCATTCCCTGGTAAATATAATGATGTTAAATGTCATTTATCAAATATTAAATATCACTATAGTTGGGATTCATGATGATAGAAATAGATTTTATTTGGAATTAAGTGATGATTTATATATGATGGATGAATCATAAATGATATATTTATATTTTTAAATGAATGAAAATTTGTTTGGATAGTGTTATTGAAGAATATTTTAATGGTGTAATTATTTCCAAGTGTTTTCCAAATTTTTGGGCCTCAAAATCGGGATTTTAATATTTGGAAAATGGTTTTTTCCAAAAAGGATTTCATGAAGTACAATCAGTGGACCATTAAGTATAGTTTTTAGACCACATAGTAGGTATGCGGAGTAGAAAAGGAAAATCTGAAAAGGGAAGATTCTTCATAGTGGTGGTATACAGAGAGTGAAGTGAGGTATGTGGACTGCACAAAAGAAACGGTGTGTTGGAGGATCGCAGCTCGCAAAAGGATTGATGTCTGTGGAATAGTATTTATTTTTGTCGAATGGATATGGTGATCCATTATCATATGGAATTTTCCACTCTAATGGTAGAAAGGATGTATGTGGACCACATAGGAAAAACTTTTCGTGGGATGCTCACAATCTGTGGTGAAGGTTACACCACATTGAAATTTTTGTAAAATAGGATTAGAAAGTTTTTTGGACATATTATTCAATATAAAGTACCCTAATCCCTTCATTATGTAAGAGTGAATATTATAAGAAAAGAACATCTCTATGGGAATAATTCATTGATGTAAAAAGAAGTACTCTGGGATGAAATACCACAAAAGATAAAGAGTCTTGTGAGTCATTGTAGATTGAAAAAATAAAAGGATTCACAGGGGAGAGTTATTCAAAAAAACAAGTGGATTCCATGGAATGTTATATGTTTGTAGAGAAAAGTGGTTTTCCATGAAGCATTAATAGTCCATAGAGAAGAAGACCCATGGAAGAAGAAATGGTCTACATATGAAGAGATGTTCCTCGGAAGAGACGACTATCCATGAAAGTGGAGGCAGTCGGTGAAGGAAGAAGTAGTCAGTGGAAGGAAAGGAGGCCCATGAATAAATGGTCATCCACGTTTTAGGGGTAGTTTGTGGAACGTTGATAGTACCCGGGGCATTGGTTATCAATAATGTATAGGGGTTTCATGTAAGGTAAGTCTGTATTTAATGAAGAGGCAGTTCAAATAATGGAAGGATATTAGTGTAGCACATTCACCACATAGTGAATCTAAGTACGTGATGTAAACTGGATGATATGAGGACACTCGATACATGTTAAACTCTTACTTTTTCAGTGATTCCCAAAGAATAATTTTGTTAACCATTTCATGGTTATAATACCCCCATGGTTTTTCACAAAGTAAAAAATGTTTGTACACATGTTTGATGCACAACATATAGAGATTTGAAATCACACATAGTATGTTTATGTGAAGAAGAACCAGAAGTGCACCTAAATTCATTTTATCACCATGTATGAACAATGTGAGAAGAATAAGAAGAGTGTGTCCAATATATGTTTCTTTATTTAGTCATTGTCAATTAATTTGATGCTAAGATGATCTAATCTTTATTTATTTGACAATAACATATATATTTTTATATTCCACAATGATGAAGTAGAAGATATCTTAGTAATTATGTTTTTTTATTGAAGAAGAAGAATAAAGAAAAAGATAATGATATTTTGGGACCAAATCTATATCAACTAATTATAATTTCGTTCTAAGAAAATTCAAGGTTCATTAGTGCACAACACATTTATATTATTCTGATAGATTAATGAAGAAGAAGGTGCAAGTATCATGTTTTTTTATGGGAAGAAATAAGAAGAGCTACATGAATACTAATAAGAATGTGGCAAGTGAAGAGTGGATGAACAAAGAATTACTGTAACATCCATCATGTCTCGATAGGTGGGAGCCTTTATTAGTAATACAAACCATTAACATGGATATGAATATCATATTATTAAGTATAAGTATCCACTCAAGAGCTATAAAATTTTACTATTGGATATTTTTTGACATTCCTTATGAGTGTAAGGGAATATCCGACTTGTTTTAACCACATTAAAAGGATTATTTTCTAGTGGATGTGTGGTTAATATTATTTTTGGTCATCCTAATGATGTAACTTCTCTTATTTAATAGTCAATTGTGTGAAAATATAATGTGCATGTTTTTACTGTAATATTTTAGCATGGGATAAGGAAAAGAGAATATTAGACTTGTGATCATAACAGGTCAAAGTGGTAAAGGGAGATAAAGATAAACCGGATTAATGTGTCCCCCACACTAATTCACCAGCCACTCTGTCTTAGAAAAATCACAAAATAGTCCTTAAAAGAGGTATGAGAGCCATGAAACACCTCTATTAGATTCTCTATAGTGAATCTATTCTCTTTTGATGACTTTTTTTCATTTCCTATGTCAAAATGAAGTGATGTTTTAGTGAAGAATTATTTCCCTCTTATTGTAATTCTATATCTACATAGAATAGAATGAATTGTAAAAAGAAATTCAAGATAATGTTGAATAAGAAGTTCCTCTTATATAAAGATGATGATGTATCAATCTCTCCATATTGTTCTAACAATCAAGATAATTCGGACTTGGAGAGTAATGAGAAGGGGTTTTATGTTACCGCCCAGAATATGGATAACCTTTGTACCTCTATTGATAAATTTATATGTGTTAGTGCATTCAAAAAATTCCTCGTGATGAAAATGATAGCACAAGTGGTGATGATGATCAATCTAAACAATCTCAAGAATTATCATTTAATAGATTAACAGTTATTCTATATGATATTCTTGATGAAATATCATACCTTATCCATGGAGTATTTCAAATTTTGTAGGAAGAGATCAATTAGCTAGAATAATATACTAATTTTTTGGAGAATAATTAGAAAAAAAATTTATCGAGCTTCTAAATCTATCCAAACATGTTGGTACCTTTGATGTAATGAATAGGGATATAAAATTAGTTCCTCAAAATTGATCAAATATGTTGAAGAAAATGAGGGATTCAAAAAGACTCTATAAGAAAATATCCACAAAGTTGAAGAGAAATTAAAAAATATCACTGATTTGAAGGGTTTACAATCAAAATAAACATCTATTTAGATCATGGAACATGGAACATTGATTTAAAACAATGTTATTCTGCATGAAGATGAATTTGAAATAATAAATAAGGCATGTGAAGTGAATATTATCATGATGGAGGATAATAAAATCATCCACAATATGAAATGTCTCAAATGGATAGATCAATTGGAAAATCTTGAGAATACAGTTATTTCCACTTCACAAAACGAGGAGATCTTTTACACATTTACTCAATGCACATTGTATGATTCTACATTTGAATGACCTCAAATATGTGATTAAAAGATCATGAATTCAATAAATGTCTTGTCAAAAGATGTTAAAAAATAAAAGGTTCCATCCATACAATCTTATAATAATGTTTCTAAATATGTTTCCACAAAAAGTACAAGAATAAATAAACATTCAAAATAATTATTCATAAATAAAGGTGATAAGAAACTTACCACCATTTCTAGGGTGTACATGATGAATAATTTAGAAAGTGTTTCCCCATATGAGAATAAAAAAACATTAAGAAAACCAAATAATCTCATACAGATGATATTAGGATGTAAATAATTGTGGGTCAATGTTGCTACAACAATATATTTGGGAAATGGGAATTAAAAATTTCAAACCATCCTTAAAATGTAAAATTACAAAATAATCCTATATCAAGGGGGATAAAGATATAGGATAAGAAGAAACATATATAGGTCCTAAGGAATACGTATACTACAAACCTGATTGGTATTCATGATAACATCTGTGATTTATGCAATAGAAGTGGTCACAATGTTGGTATATGCTCATATCAACATGTATCCAATGTTGATGAGAACTTAAGATCACAAAACCTAGATAGAAATGATAGCGTAGCCTTGTGAAGAAATCTAAATACTTTTGTGAACAAAAATTCTACGAAGAAAATTTCATTTAATAATAGTGAGGAAACCTTGGATTCTAAATCTAATAAGTTGAAGGTTAGTTCACCCAAAAGAACTATCAATGTGGATGGCACTCATAAGCGACCATATAAAAGATACAAAATTTCTGCCATAGTTTCTAATGACATGATAGTTATTTGGCCTAATGATTGGAAAATAATGAGAAAAATGGAAGATTCACAGGCTAAAGCTAATAAAAAGGAAGAAATATTCCACATGATGAAGGAAGATTTTACACTATCCTTTCTAGAAAAGAAAACTCTTTTTTTAAAGAGGTTATGCATGAGAGATGCTATAAATATGGTCACATTGAAAAGGGATATTTATCCTTATTACCAGAACAAGAAGTATTCCTTTGAAAAGAGTAGTGATGTATCACCCATGAAAACTGTTACGAAGAAATGTTCTCCAAACAATGTAGAAGATAATGTGAAGATATCCATGTCTCCACAACATAAATTATAATAGATTTTCTAATGTGAAAGAATCAAGATGGTAGAAAATGGATCAATTTGGTTGCGTATATCATCTCAATGTTTTTATTCATATTAATGAATAAAGGGGGATGTTCCTTATTCTCTTAAATCATTGGGTATTGTATTTTTGTTTATAATACAAGGAATTGAAGATGAAGATAGTTCTTAGGGGGAGAGACAAATAAATAGTCATTTAGTTCAATTCATGATTGTTAATTTGAAGAATTTACCATCCATGAATGATTCCCCATTTTATATATAAATACTAATATGATGGAGGATTATCCTTAATTAATTTTATGAAAGTGTTGTTCTGTTCTGGATTTCTAGGATACAGAAGATTCCATCATGGTTTGATCTAATGTTTGGTTTTCTAAAGAAAAAATGTTCTAGAATATCATCTTTCATAAAGATGTGACTGTTACCCAATATAGACTGACACAAGCTGAAAAATCATTCTGGTGTATTATCCTTACTGTAATTTCTTGAAATCTATTCTGGAAAAGATCCACCATAATGAATATGATGGTGAGTGTTTCTCTTATGGGGGAAACAAATCAAGAATCTTACAAAATTATTATTTCCATTTGTATCAAAACTAATTATTCTGGAAATTTCATGGAGATCATTTCTTTGGATAAGTTATGTCTCTTATTATCTCATCCATGTTCATTAAAAAACAAATTTTTTACAAAAGGGGATCAATTGAATTATTCGGTGACATAATAAGAATGAAAGTACCACAAGGTAACTTATTCTATGTATTGGGCTTGAATGTTTTGTATCTATATAATAAAGTGAGTATAGGAGTTTCAGGTTATTTTTTCATGAAACGTTTCATATCACATTTAGTAATTTTAGCCTAGAATGAAACTAAATAATCCTTGAATACATCAATTTGTGTTATAACATTTAAAGGTATCATGATCAGTTGGTAATGGAAAACAATTTTGTCTAAATCAAATCCTCTTTTTTTCTACGATGATCATAACTCAATTAGACTTAGAGGGGAATGATGGATGGAAAATTTATTACATATGGATTGATACCCTTTTTCCCTTGAAATTTGTATTTCTTGTCAATAAGGGGGAGATAAAGTGAAATTAATGTTTGAAAATTAATGTATATGTAGAAGATTATAGTTAAACATTTTGAAATATTCATTTGGAAATAAATTTGTAGTTATTTATAACAAATAAAATGGGGGATATTTTAGATCCCACTTTGTGTATGTATTGTATTTTTTTCAACGGATTGTCAATGGTTTTCAATGAGATAAAAACATCCCATTATGGTCAAGATGTTGAATTTGTTACAGTGATAATGGAGCATTGATGAATTCCAGTCATGATATTCCATGAAACATGAGAATAGTGTTATGACTTTGAGTTTCAAGGTGATGCTTCAAAATTTTTGAAGTTGATGCCTGGAGAATTGTAATCGATTCATTTGATGGTATTGGCTGTCAATGTTGAATAATTATCCTATTTAAATTTGACGATGCTTTTTTTATTTGTATTTCAAACATATCATATGTTTTTTATAAGTTTTAATCCAATCCTTATGAAGGAATGAATATGTAATGGATATGCCAAATTTATTCAGGTTTTGTTGGAATGAATAATGTTTCTAGAAGATAGAAAAGTTAAAATACATTCCTTGAAAATTATGATGATTCTAAATGTGATAGATCAAAATTAAATATTATGAAAGATTGGTTTCTTGGGAAATCAATCAAGAGGGTTAGGAATGAAATGATTTTTGATAAAATATGGCTGAATATTTAATTAGGAATCACTTTTGGTTTATAGATCACAAATCAGTATGGTTGGTGTTTCCAAATCATATTTTTAAGGTGGTGTCATTTCCCATTGTTGGCCAAATTTTTGGGCCTCAAAATTGTTAGTTTGGTTTTTGGAAAATGGATGTTTTTAGGAAAATAATTTTATGAAGCACAGTTCACGGGCCACCATGAAAAATTTCGAGACCACATATGAGTTACATGGAGGAGTGAAGGAAAATCAAAAAAGGAAGGATTCTACATAGCAGTGTTATATGAACTGTGAAGCATGCCATGCGGGCAGCGTGGGAGAAATGTTTCGTGGGCGGATCACAGTTAGTGGTACCCATGAAGTTCATGGAGAATGCTTTTTTTTTGTGGAATGGACGTGGAGATCCATTCCAGGATGAATCATCTACTAAAAAGGAATAAAGGTGGTATGTGGACTGTATATGGAAATTAGTTAATGGGAGGATCATAGTCTACAATGAAGGTTGTACCATATTGAAATTGTAGGTAAATATGATGAGCATATTTTTCTGACCTATTTTCATATATAAAGGACCTTAATATATTCAATAATAAAGATAAAATTTGATATAAAAATATTTTCACTGTAGGAATAATTTGGTGATGTCAAAAGTAGTCCGTAGGGATGAAATATTTCGATAGATAAAGAGTTATGTGGAGATTTTTAGCTGATAAAAGAAACATATTTGTGGAGGAGAGTTAGTCATTCGAGAGAGGGGGTCCATGGGAAGAAGGTATTTCAAGGAGAAAAGAGGTTTTATGCAAAGCATCATCAGTTCGTGGAAGAGAAGATAGTCTGTGGATGATGAAATGGTCCACAGAAGAATATAAAAACTATGTAAAAGGAGATGCTCCATGGAAGGGGACTCACTCTAAAAAATATGTAGTAGTCTATGGAAGGAAATGTGATTTTTGAAGAAATGGTCAATCTCAAAGTAGGGGTGCTCTGGGAGAATTGAAAATATGAGGGGCATCAAATTTCTATGAAGGTGAGGTATTCCATGGAAGGGAAGGTTGTCCTTAAAGAAGATTTTGTTCACATAAGGGATGACTGTCAGTAATGAACATGCACCACAGGGTGAAAATCATTATGTGGTAGAAATAATATGATTTGAGGACAATCAAAACATGTTAAACTCATGATTTTGTTTAGAATTTTGAATAATTATTTTTTGAACTAGTGCATGGGTAAAATACCCCCATTTTTTGAAAAGTAAAAAAAAAATGTGTGTACCCATTTGATAGACAAATGAATGAGAAGAGAAAGCATAAATAGTTTGTTTGTGTGAAGAATGACTAGAATTTAACCAAAACTCATATATGAACTAAGGAAGAATAAAGCGATAAGAAGAAAATATTGGCTAATATATATTCAATTTTATAAACCATATCTATTTTGATTATTCTAAGTTGATCTGATCTTCAATGATTTTACAATAAAATAAAATGTTCATGATTCTATATCAAGATTAAGATGAGGAGATATTAGTTTAGTTTGTAGCTCATTGAATAATAATAAGATAGAATAAGACAAGAATTTGTGGTGATTAATTTGATATATGTTGATTAATACATGTGTCAGTGAAAAATCAGTGTTCATCAGCCACAACACATTCATAATATTATGACTAGTTGAAAAATAAGAAGGAGAAGCTTTCAAGTTTTATTCTAGAAAGGTGTAATTAGAGTTACATTAAAACTAGTAAGCTAGTGAAAAGTGAAGAGTGGAATAACAAATAATTATGGTTACATCCAATAGGTATCAGCTAGTGGAAGACATCATTGGTGTTACAAACCCTTAACAAAGAGAAGACTATCTTGGGAGGCAGTATAGAGATCTTGCAAAGATGTGTAAAACATGAACTATTGCATTATTTTCAACATTCCTCACGAGTTTAAGGGAATATCTTACCCCTTGTAAGATAATTCAAGGGATTCTTCTTTAGTATTTATAAGTTGGATGATTTCTAAACATGTGAAGGATATAGATTCTCTTGTTGACCAGTGAACCTTGTAAAAATATCAGCTTCTTGTTTTTACTGCTTTAATATTTTCTCTTGTGATAGGGAAAAGAGAATAAGAGAATTTTGATCCTAATAGGTCAAAGAGGTAAAGGGATAAAAGGATTAATTTTATTAAAAATTCCCTAACACTAATTTATCCCCCTATTAGTTTTAGTCATATCCTATGCTTGTTCATACACACACATCTTCAACTTGTTAGAAAAACATTTTCCTACATCAACTTTAAAAAACTATTAGAATAGTTCACACACGCACCCACTGAAATAAAAAATAATCCCTTTCAAAAAATCACTAAAAATATATTTTTATTCAATAGTAAAACACATACCAATGAATTGTTTTATGTTACAATATTTTTCCCCCACTTCATAAAAATATCCAAAGACATTATGGAGTGGGGATTGAATCTCACAACATATCATTGAATAGAAGGTAGTTGTACGCCCATGTTTCTACCTCAACTTATTAAATGCTTATTTTTAAAAGGATTAGAAAATATATTAGAATTTTTTTCTATAGTATTATAATATTCATGATCTAGTTCATTATTCTCCCCACGCACTGTTATGTAGTAATATTCGATATCAATAAGCTTTGATGAATAAATTTTCAATTTATTTTTTGGGATATTTATAGCACATTCTATATCACAACCCAAGATTATGGGTTGCATCACATAAAATAAAAAATATTCTAACTGATTATTCATTCAGATAAGTTGTATTTCTTCTTTATTGGAATACACATACATTGATTTTGACTTATTGAGAGTTATAAATTAAATTCTTTGTATTAAAATAGACACAAATTTATTCCCAAAAAAACTCCCTCTGTTTTGTTTCTTCAATCATCAACAATTTCTTCCCAATTAGTGTATGTATATAAAAACAATATCCCTTGAGATTTCATATTTTATACCAAAATTAGTAATCCATTTGATTCATTTAAGAATTATTTTCCCTTCTATGATATGTGATTCTTCTAGAGAACTTTGATACCAGACACATAAAGTAAAAATACAATGGACCATTCTTTACATACAATGATATTACATAAAAGTTGAATAAAATTCCATACAAAATATAATGAATCCATGATAAGAAAATATAGTTATAGTGTCTTAAAAAATTATTAATCAAAAGCAATAAGGTTATAATATATCTTTAATTTATCCAACTTATTTCATCATAATTAGACCCCGTTTTTTACATATCTTACTTAATAAAATTCTTCATGACCTAGAATAAAGAAACATATGAAATGGTGAGCTCAGTTACTCAGTAAAGGTATAAAATGGATATATCAATCATATTATAATCCTAATACATAAGAATTTTTTTTTGATAAGCTTACAATGTATATGAAAGATCATTATATCATGTCATGGGATAAATCATAAAAGTTCCTAAGAATCAATAAAAATAATCCAAAAAGTCATAAAATAAGAAATGAAGTTATGTGACATACAAATAATCCTATAAAATCATTTCATATTAGTCAAGTCTCATTTCCAATACCATCATAGCAGACAGTTTCCATTACTGAACCGAGTTCACTCATCATTCCAGCACTAAATTACTGACTTGAGAACATTTTCCGTTCCATCGATGACTATCTCATGAGATATAAATATTTTCCCTATGAATTTTGGGGAGATATAGGTCCAAACATCTAATAATGAAATTATTCTTACATTTTCCACAATAACATAAATCATTCATTGTATCCCATGGAATTAAATGGGTTTCTTTGAACATCATTCCACTGTAACATAATCCATGTAAAAAAATGGATTTCATAAACATCATTCCAAAATAAACATAATAAAATCATAGGAACAATAAGGATATTATACTTGAAACATAAAAATATTTAATAAATCCATCTTAGATGAAAAATAATTTTGATATAACACTTCAAATTAATTCTCAAGGAAAATACCTTTTCTTCTTCAAAATCATTTTCTTACCATGGAATTTTAAAAGAAGATAAATTATTTGAAAATAAAATTGAAATCATGTTGATGAAGTGTCATGAAAATAAGGTGTCATTAAAATTTAAAAATATATTCATTCTATAGAAGTTAAAAAACATTCTCATCATACTTTTACCAGAAAAAACAAAAAGTACATCATATTGAATAAATACAAAAGACGGATTTCATAATATGAACATATTATCATATATGAACATATTATCATCTTTTTGATAATAACATTTTATTATCACATATTAATCAGGTATTAACTGCTTCATTTTCATATGCATGTTTTTTTGAATAAGTTTTGGTTCTACATAATATGTCATGGTATTTTCATTCCAGAATGATATTAACATTATATATATCACATTTATTCACTTTACACATTTATATAATCATGTTTTAATAAATATCATGTAGAATGAATCACATCGCATTGTAGAGACCGTAGGTCATATATACGCACAAGCACTGATATCTATAATGTCTCGGACGACTCTAGTCCATTAAACTTTCAAAATATTGTGTTTGAGGTGTTCTGAGAGGTCAAGGTGAGTTATTACTAATAATTTTTAAAATTTCAAGTTCTGTAAACAATGTTTCCAATTTTGTGAATAGTTCTAGCAGTGAGACAGATGAGAACCTTGAAAATTGTGATACATATGTGAATAATGCCATCTGTAAGACATATGTGAATAGTTATATTGGTGATACATATGTGAATTATTTTATCAGTGAGATAGGTTTGAATAGTACCATTGGTTAGACATATGTGAATAGTTCCATTGGTGAGACAGATGTGAATTGTGCCATCGGTGAGACATTTGTGAATAGTTCCATCGGTGAGACATATGTGAATAGTTTCATCAGTGAGAAAGGCATGAAAAGTTCCATTAGTGAGATAGATGTAAATATTTTCATTAGTGAGATACATGTGAATGGTGTCATTATTTATTCACCTAAAGGTAGGTCATCTACCAGTAGTTCATCTATCGGTAGCTCATCTATCGGTAGTTTTTCTGTTAGTAAGTCATCTGTTTGTAGGTCCACTTTTAGTAGGTCATCTATTGGCATTCCATCTATTGATAGGTCATCTGTTGGTAGGTCATCTATTGTTATATTACTTGTTGATAGGTGGTATAGTGTTTCTACATCAATCAGTGGTTAGTGTTTCCAACATCCTAGAGTTTGACCCATTTGAAATTTTAATTAATTTAAACAAATTCAAAATCTTTTTAAGGGATTTAAGGCTGGTTCAAATCCAATAACTCCAACATTAAATTTAAAAAGGGTTCTGTTTCCTGTACTTGGTCAAAATACATTAGCATGACAAGATCCACATTTAATGAAAAAAAATCTAAACCATATCTTAAACAACTACTTCTTTTAGATTCTCAAAAGGGTCTAGATATCTTCCTACATTGTTCTTTCTTATTTTTTTTACTTGGTAAAATATTACCAAAGTTCTTCCTCCCATTTTAGTGATGTGATCGAACTATAATCCTTGAATTGTTTCCCCTTGGAGTTTTCCAACTACATGTGCACCCCATGCCTTAGTGCAACCAGGATGTGTCAATCCATCATCAAAATAAGGAATGTTATTCCTACATTATTATGGATCCCCCAATATATTTCCTCCCATTATTCATTAAATATTATAGTATGTGATCTCTATGTCTCTAATGGTACATTCTTTGGTGTTGGTTGATGATGTTGTGTTGTAGCATCCTCAGGAGGATGCAATAATTATCATAGAGGTGATCATGATCCATGGTGTTGGCCAATTCTCATAAAAAGAATGTCAGAAAACTTTTGAGGTAGGGTGTTCATTTCCTCTCTATTATTTTTCATGAATTCATAGATTAATCATGTTTTATCCACAAGATCATAATAAAGTTGACACAAAAAAATACTTCAATTGAATTAAAAAATTGGTATCAATTTCTTAGAGATGTTATTACCTCATGGTTTCCTAGATCATGTGAAATATATATTATATTCTTTTTTATCATGTCATTATTGATTTATTTTTGTAAGGAATGTAAGGTTTTCATTAATTATAAATTAATTGGATAATGATTAAGAGGTGCTTTTACTAAATCTAGTTGTTATTGTTGTTGTGCTTGGTGATAATCAAATGGATGTAGTTATGCATGTTTAATTGAATCGGTTAATTAAATATGGAATAAGGGAATGTTTTTTTGATATGGACAATTACCTAAAGGGATAGAAGTAACCCTCTTGATTCTATAGTCAATGTATATTATGCATTGGAGCTATGATTTCTTGTTGTGTGTGTAGGATGAATGACTTTTTTAAGGACAAGAGACCAGTTTCTGTGTTGTTTTTTCCCTGTAGATTGTTTTGTGGTGTGAGGCCTTGATGGATGAGCTGGGATGGATGATCCTAGATAGATATTATAGAATATGGTGGCAAGGGGGCCTAGTGGTTCTGGTAACAGTTTAAGACCAGAGTATAAAGATGTAGTGGATTATGTATGTGGGTTTCGAGGTGGACATCGTGGATGATGGGATAGGTTACAGTCGGGATAACCCATTGATGAAAGTAGTTGTTATTGAATCAGATGATTTTTTATCTTCATTAATTTCCCTACCGCCTAAGGTAGATGGTCTTTCTTACCCATATTCTAATGGTGGGTAAAATTCATTTGGTATTCGACATGATTTCCATGTGTATCTTCTCAATAGTGGATGGGATTACAGTCTATCAATAGGTGGAAAACACTCGATGGGTAGTTTATCATCTCACCGTGTTGAGCCCCTTATGTTTGAAGCATATAGTAATTTTCTAGAATACCTATAATTATGGAAAATTGATAACGTTATTAATAAATTATTTAATAAATGATGTCAACCCATGGGGTTGGAGATTATTGGTATGAAAAGTTGTGGTTAAAATTTAAGGGAACTGTAGACACAGTTTGGTTATGCCTGGAGGGTATGGAACTTTTTTGTGATGCTAATGAATGTAATGTGGAAATGATGATGGTTAAAAAATGGTTAACTAATTAATTAATGTAAAGTAAAACTAATGAAAAAGGATAAATTAATCTAATGTATCTCTTTAAATGGTTGTGTCCTTATAGGATACCTAGTCTTTGCAGCATAAGTCATGATTCCATGAGTAGTTAACTGTAGTTGAGTATAAGACTATATTATGAACATAATGTTGTTGTGGACTATATGATATTCTATAATTTTTTTGTTTCAATATTCTACTCCTCCCTATGAGTTTGGGAAACTGACACCCTGGGGATTTTAGGCCATGGGGGTGTGTTCTCAAGCATCCTAGTGGGAGGATGGATAACTAAATACACCCTTGGCCCCACTATATTATCTGGGTTGTTACTTGTGCTAGTATGCATGATGCTTAGTTTTCCACATATATGTGTGCAGAGGGATGTATTGGGTTGTGGTTATTTCACACACATATATTATTGATACAGTTTCCTATGATCTACTATAGGTATGACATGTATAAGTTTTGATTTCATGGGGATTATTACTTGGTGAATGGGATGTAATTACTAGAGGTATAATAAAACATGTATGATACATGTTATGTGAGATGTGGTGGATCCTGAAAATTACCTGGTCACTTAGGGATGTTTGGGTTGTGTGGTGTTTATCCTAGCTTTTTGTGGGAAATCCTTTGTGTTTTACTAGGTTCATAATGTGGTGCTCTCCCAATTGTATTCGGGTTAGCCTTTTTGGAGAGATATGTTCAGGATGTGCAACATTGGGGGAAAGTATGAAACTATTAGATAAGGGGTTGTGGGGTACCCCTTATATTCATTATTATATTATATAATCTTTTATGTAATACTTTGTGAGAGTATCCATGGTGACATTGTGAACATGGTATACCTATTTAGATGACGAGTTAGTTTCATTTTTTTGTTCACTATGCATTTGTATTCTCTCTTAACTTTTTCATGAGAGTCTTTGGGTAGGATCCCACTGAGTATGTTGTTATACTCACCCAATGAATAGATAATATACTTTTCACATCACTTTAAGAAGGTTTTATATTGGGTTGGTGACAAATAACTTGGGGTTGCACAAGCTATTCGAGCTTCGTGGTCGCTACTGTTTTTTTTTATTTTGGTACTTATAGTTTTTCCCTGTTAGTTTTAGTATTTATTTCATGACATTACATATTTGTACTTCAAATTTCTTTTATACATTCATATGAGTGGGTGTTAGTTGGTTTCTGTCTTATCTATCTCATTTTTTGTGTGTTTTCTTAGAAGTTAATGAAACCCATTTGTGTGTTCAGAATAACCTAAGAGCTAGCTTCCATCCTTGGGAAACGTGTGGAAGGGACTCGAGGGTCATTTTATATCTTCTCTCATTTCCCTCCCAATATGGGTACACTTTTTGGGGAGGGGATCTCGAAAGAGTTTTATTAGAGGTCTAGTTGAGGGATAGGATGGCTCTATAAGTTAGGCACATGTAAGGTTGCATGGCTTGGTAGGGAATAAATGTCAGATAAATATAGAAAGAACTGTAAACACAATATATAGGCTAAGAAACTTATATTTAGTCCCCCCCTATGATATGAAGCACAAACATTTATGGTTATTGTGGCTATAAAATGTGATGATACTGGTTGTAGGATAGAGACCTAGGAAAGGATCATGTATCATTCTTCATTGTTCCTGTGTTTGAATGGATTGAACTTGGGATAGGTTAACCTAAAATGAATAAAATAACTAAATTAATTAATGATAAGTCGTACATATTCCAGGATTAAGAGAACTAACTATTTTTTATTTTGTAGGTATGAATCTAGGTCGATGTCATCATTAGGTTCACGTAGAATAAGTTTAGCAGGTTGTGTTATCTAATCATCACAATGTAGAGGTTGGTGATGATGACACATGGAGGAGGGAACTTTGAGTGTTTATTACTAGAGTCTAAAAAAATATGAGGGATCCGTTTCAAATAAAACCATGGAATATTGGTTGGTGGATGTTAAGATAGCCTTCAGTTTGATCCACGCTCAGAAGGAGCACTCAATGTCGTTGCATGTGACAATTTTGTGTGGGGTATAGAGGAAATGGTAGTTCATAATCCTCAGGCACTACAGTGAGTCGACAGTCTCATAGGAGGAGTTCTGAGACTAGTTCAATGTCATGTTTCTTTCTTCAACCACAAAGATTTACACTCACCAGAATCTACATACTCTTCGATAGGGTATATCCACTGTGTGAGAGTTTGAAATCCATTTTATTAACATTTTGTGATATGGTTCGGACCTATTGTTTGATGAGAAATCCAAGATAAGGAATTTTGATGTGGATTTGAGGCCATAGATGTATCACAAATTCACCATGTTTATGCTAAAGATATATCTCCTAGTGTTTGAAGGGGATAGTTCATCTAGAGGACATTATCCAGAATCGGGTTGTCCCAAGAGGGGAGTATCCATGATTCCTCATAAAGAAGAGTTGTTTTTCATGTTTTCTAGTTTTCATGGAAGAATAGTTTCCCTTCAATTGGGGGTATCTCCCAGTCCTTAGTATCTCGTTTATGTAGGGGGAATCATCTCACATACCTATGCAAAGGAATGAAGTTCTGGTTTTTTATGGAGGTCGAAGTTATTAGTAGTGATAGTTCCCAACCTTTCTGACCAGTCAGCATGCGTCAAGTCTTCCGCTTCTGGTACCCTCATTAAGGTAGTTCCATCAAAGGAAACAGAAGAAGGTCGCACCTGCTTTGTATTAGTAGAGAGCAGATGGGGTAGGTAAAAGAAAACCCTGAGACTCTCCTTATCCTTAGAGAGAAAAGTGAAACTATGGAGGTGGTCTTTTTCATGGTCTTGGGAATCCATCGAGCAGGTTGTGGTCAGCTTCATGCATTAGCATTGCCAGCACTTGTAGATCTAGGTTTCGTTTGAGGTACCCTTCTCTTGCTTTCTACATGGGTTCATGCATTGTTTTATTTATAAGTAACACAGTCATTCAAATCAATTACCCTTGTACATGCTTTGGGACTTGACGAAGAGAGGCTTCTAGTGCCCTTGGTGTTTACTATGCTAGTGGGATGTTGAGCAAGATTGTTGGAAGTATGTAGATAGTGTGAGCTCGTGATGGGGAAGCACCGCTATTGGGGATATTTTATATATTTAAGGAAACAACCATTTAATTCCATCGACTGCATGAATCAGTTTTATTCAGTTTATCCTATTTTGGATTTCATCAAGAGACCGATGGTGTTCTTTGATACTAATGGAGATTCGTCCATGTTTTCTAGTGATAGAGACCCACTGATGGGTCAAATGCTTGTTCTTTATTTATCATACTTGATGATTGAGCTGATGCTGAGTTCATCAGAGGTTTAGCATGTGGTGTTTCCAAGGACATAGAATAATACCTTGATGTATTTCCTGGTGATTTTGTAGCGTTACCTCCCTCGATGAGAGATCGAGCTTGAGATCAAGCTACATCCAAGAGTTCTTCCTATCTCGATGTCTTTGTAAATTATGATGCTTTCTATGATGATATTGGTACATATATAGACTGATTGTCTATTGATCTGTGGTTTTGTTCAGCCGAGTGTGTCACTGTGGGGTGCACTAGTTTTTTTTTAAAGAAGGATGGATGCAGTTTGTGATTTTGGGTTGATTATCATCACATAAACCAAGTTAAAGTGATGAATATCCATCATATTCCACCGATTGATTATTTATTTGATCAAAATAATGGTGAATGTTTGTTCTCAAAGATTGAATTGTGGTCAGGATATCATGAGATGCATGTTAATGAAGAGGATATCTCGGAGACTGCTTTCAGTTTTCATCATGGTCATTAGAAGTTCTTTGTAATGGCGTTCGATGTGATAAATTCTCTAGATGTGGGGTTAATGAATGATCTGTTCCATGAGTTCATGGATAAGTTCATGGTGTTCTTCATTTATGACATAATTATGTAATATGCATATGAGGAGGAGCATGCAAAGCATCTGCATGCCATTTCTGGGAGCTATTGACTGATTGCATCTGTTTAGGATGTTTTCAAGGTGAGAGTTTTTAGATCGATATTTCGTTTTCATTGGGAACATTGTATCCAAGGAGATAATAGTTATAGATCAATTGATGATATATGAATTTGATTCTTGGGGAGGCCATAAGACAGTGGAAGAGGTGTGAGGTTTCATGGTTTTTCTGGCTATTATAGGAGGTTAATAGAAAAATTCTTTCATGTTGCAACTTCTCTGATAGTAATGACCAGAAAGTCTCAGGCATCTGTATGGAAAGATCAGTTTCAAGTACCATTCGACTATCTGAAGTAGAATTTACTCAGTTCTCAAATAATTTATCTTCCAACATAAAGAGTTCAGTTAATGTTTTTATGCGATGCTTCTCATATGGGGTTATGTTGTGTTATGATGCACTAGAGATTGGTTGTTTCTTATGGGTCTCGGCAGTTGCATCCCCATGAATGTAACTACAACACCCAAAATATTGAGTTGGTAGTGGTGGATTTTGGCATCATGTATTAAAGACATTCCCTCATCATAGAGAACTTAGAAGTCTTCACCAATCATAAAATACAGACGTATGTTTTCTCTCAGTGTGACATGAACTTGAGACAAAATCAGTGGATGGAGTTCTTATAGGATTACTACTTTTAAATATCACATAGACTAAGTAAGGAGAATTTGGTAGCCGATGTGCTGAGTATGAAGTCGTGTAGTGATGTAGTGTGTCAATAAGGTGATTATTAGAGAGTAAAGGATGATATTTCAACATTACATTTTGATTTGGGAGAAGTTTGTGTTGAGGTTTTAATTTTTAGATGACCATTCTATCATCTATAGTGAAATAGGTGGAGGTATCCTAGTTGTGGGAACATGAGGTAGAGGTCTTGAAAGACCTTGTTTTTGTGGTGAAGCCCCTGATGGTTTGTTTGAGGATGAACAACAGTAATTGTTGTTCCATGAAAATATTTTCTATCCATTGGACATGACAAAGATGGTTCTCAAGGTATTCCATTTTCACCCTTATTTTTACATCGTGGTATGAAAAAGATGTATTGTGCTTTGAGGAGTTAGTTTTTGTGTCATGGGTTGAAGCATGCAGTTGCAGAATTTTTGACTCGATGTTAGTGTGCCAAAAGGTGAAGGACATACACCATGTTCCTGGTGGTTTTCTCTAGATATTTGATGTTCCTCAGTGGAAATGGGAATAAATCTTGATGGAATTTCACACCATTTTACTTTTAGATTTGGGATTCTATCTCACTATATGTGAGGTAATGGATCATTTGAAGAAATTATGCCACTTTATAGAAATCAAGGAGTCGTTCCTAGTATAGGTTTTATCAAAGAGATATATAGAAGTGATAGTGGGACTCCATGAGGTCCCTAGCATGATCATTTATGATTAATATACTCATATTACCTCTTGGTTGTGGAGAGGTCTCCAGTATGATTTTGGTTTTTAGCTATTCCTTATCACTAATTTTCATTCGCAGACGGATGGTCAGACAAAGGAGACCTTCAAATATCATGAAGACATTTTTCACTCTTCTGTCCAAGAATTTGGATGTTTGTGGATGAGAAACCTGCAAGTGGTATATTTCTCTTACAATAATATTCTCCACTAAACCATCAATATGGAACCGGATGAATCCTTTTATGGATGACCATTATTCATTCCATTTTTCTAGACTGGGGTCGAAGAGAGTGTATTTCTCAGGCTAAAACTAGTACGAAATACAACATAGATGGTTTACATGATTCATGGGATGATGAAGGCAGAACATGATCATTATAAATCCTATCTTGAACTTAGGAGGATGCCTTTGGAGTTTGAATTTGGGATTATGAGTTTCTGAACTTGAATCCCCATCATTGGCAGTGAAGGTTTTGTCGTGGGAGTAAACTTTCTCCCTATAATATTGGGTCATTCAAGGTTTTGGATCATGTTCGGGTAGTGGAATATCTCGTGCCACATCCCCCTAAGATGAGAAGTATACATGATGTTTCTCACATGTTCTAGATCAATCAATATCTTCATGATGACTCTAACATCATCGATTGTGGTGATATCAATGTTGATGATGATGCAACCTTCATGGAGTGGCATGTACAGTTACAAGACCGCAAGAAGAAGGTGTTGGATTGGAGTGTTATCCCCTTGGTTCTTGTCTTGTTGAGGAATAATGGAGTGGAGGCGAGTACCTGGGAAAGTGAGTAACAAATATGTTCTCAGAACCCAGAGTTATTTTATGTTTAGCTCTTTTCTTATAATGATGTTCCATTTGTTGTTATACACATTTCATGATTATTAGATGGATTTACCTTGATGTGTGTTGTGTCATTCCATATTTTCATAGGTATCTACCCCAGGAGAGTGGATATGATCTGTTTTTAGTTATCCCATTGTTTCGCGTTGTTCCTTGGATGATGAAATTGAGATATTTTGGTGGGGAGAGCCTTGAGAGGTATCTCATAGGGTGGTTTATATAACACATTTTTGTATTTCTTCTCTTGGTAGTTTTATGATTCATGAGGATGATAATGTTTTGAGAGGTATCTTATTTAATGTAAAGGACCACTCTGGTCCATTTCATTGTCAAAATATTGTGTTTGATGTGTTCTGGAATGTCTAGGTAACATATTCCTAACACTTTTCAATGTTTCTAGTTTTTTGAAAGCTACCCTCAGTGAGACACATGTGAAAAGTGCCATCAATGAGATATATGTGAACAGTGCCCTTGGTGAGACATATGTGAACTTTTCCATATGTGATACAAATGTGAACAGTTCCACAGGTGAGATAGATTTGATGAGTTCCATTGCAGAGAATGATGTGAAAAATGTCGTCAGTGAGACGTATGTTAAAATTTCGTTGGTGAGACGAACGTGAACAGTGACATCGGTGAGATAGATTATAATAGATCCATCAGTGAAATAGATGTGAATAGTTTAATTAGTGAGATAGATGTGAACAGTCTAATCTATGAGTCATGTTTGCGACTCACGTCGGGGAGTCACCTATCAGTGGGTCACCCATCTGTAGGTGATCTGTTTTTAGGTCATCTATCAGTAGGTCATCTGTTCATAGATAATCTATCAGTAGTTCTTTTGTCGGTAGTTTCTTTTTCGGTAGGTCATCTGTTAGTAGGTTATCGATTGGTATGTTCTACAATTTTTCTAGATCAGTCAATGAATAGTGTTTCCAGCATCCTATAGTTTCACCCATTTGATGTTTTAATATATGTAAAACACATTGAATGCATTGTTTTATGGGTTTTAAGACTGATTCAAATCCCATAACTCCTATCATAAATTTATTTAGGGTCCCGATTCTTTTACTGGGTAAAAACATGTGATCTTGACCAGTTTTACCTTTAATGGAAATGTTTAAACTATATCTTAAACCACTACTCTGTTTAGATTTTCAAAATGGCCAATATATCTTTCTCCTTTCGACTTCCATTTTTTCCATGGTATAGGATGAAAATAGTTCTTCCTCCCATTGGAGTCATGCAATCTAACAACAATCCTTGGATTTTTTCTCATTTGATATTTTCCTACTACATGTGCACCCTCATTCTAGGTGCAACCAGGAAGTTTTGATCCATGTTTTATATAAGGTATTTTATACCTTCGTTCTTCTAGTTTCCTTGATCTATTTTCTCTTGTTCTCCTTTCCATGTTTCTGAATGTCATATCCATGTTTTTAACAGAACTTAATTGGGTGTTGGATGATATTTTTGTGTCGCTCTATCCCCAGGTGGGTGAAGTTATTACAGGAGAAGTGATTGTGATCCATTGTATTAGGCCATTCTCAAGAAAATAATGTCAAAACCTTTTTTGAGGTAGGGGATTCTTGGCTTCTATATTAGTTTACATACAGTGGTGGAGTTTTCATGTTTTATCTAATAGTTCAAAATTAAATTAACAAAATAAATACTTGAAATGGATTAAATAAATTATATCAATTTCTTAGAAATGTTATTGCCTTTTGATTTTCAAGATCATGTGATATCTATGATTTTTTTGATTATCGTGTTATTATGGATAGAAATTGGCTGAGATAATAAAGGAGGTATTAATTATAAATTAGATGTATATTGATAAAGAGGAATGTATAATGAATTTGGTTTTTGATGTTGTTTATTGTGGTAATAAAATGGATGTAGTTATTCATGTTTAATTGAATCGCTTAATTAAATACAGAATAAAGGACCCCTTGTATAATAAGGATAATGCCTTAAAGGGTTATGAGTTACCCTATTGAATTGAAAGGAAAAGTTCTGTGTGCTTTGGATTTGTGAGTGATCATTGTGTGTGAAGGTTGATTACCTTTTCTAGGGCCCAAAGCCTAGTTTCTATGTTTTTTATTTTCTGCTTCTTGTGTTTTGGTGTGATACTGGGATGGCTGAACCAAGAGGGATATTGTGGTATGTGGGGGGTAGGGAGTCCATGTGGTTGTGGCAGTAGTTGTCACCTGGAGTGGTGAGATATAGTGGTTTATGCATGTGGTTGTTAGGGAGGGCATCAAGGATGATTGAACAGGTTGAAGCCGGGCATACCCATTGATCAAAGTGGTTGTTGTTGAATATTATGTTGTTTATCTTCTTTAATTTCCCCGCATAGTGATACATATGGTCTTTCTTACCTTCCTTCCAAAAGATTAAAAGATGAGTAGTGTATTCCACGTGCTATATGTATTTTTATTCTTGAGGGTGGAGGGGTCTGGGCTCCAAATATAGGTGGAAAAGGCTTGATGGGTAGTTCATCTACTCAATATGTTGATCCACATGAATTTTTAATATTTATGTGATTTTCTAGAATAACTACACTTATGGAAATGTGATAATTTTGATAATAAATGATTGAATAAATGATGTTAACCCATGGGGTTTGATCTTGTTGGGATGCAATGATAAGGTTACAATTTAATGGACTATAGACTTGGTTTAGTTCTTCCTAGAGGGTATGGTACTTTGTTATGATGATAATAAAATGAATTGCGTACATGACAATGGTTAACTAATGGTTAAATAATTAATTAAAATAAAGTGAACCTGATAAAAAACGGGTAATCTAATCTAATTTATCTCTTTTAAATGGATGTGTGAATATAGGATATGTAGTTTTATCAGTGGAAGCCGAGAGTCTGAGAGATGTTAGTTGTAGTTGATTCTATGACTCGGTTATACCCTTAGTGTGGTTGCAAGATATATTATATTCTATACTTTTTTGTGTTTCTATATGTTACTCCACCCTATAGGTGATGGAATTTAATACCCCGGTGATTCTAAGCTCTAGGGAGTGTCTTCCCCAACATCCTATTGGGAGAATGGATGGATGACTACCCAAATTATCCACACTCTCCTCTCTTGGTAGTCATTTCTGCTAGAATGCATGATGGTTAGGTTTCCACATATATTTCAATAGAGGGGAGTAATGGATTTTGGTTTTTTCTCACAAATATATTCTAAATATGGATACCTATATTCTACTATAGATATAACATATATAGGTTTTTATGGCATAAGGATCATTACTCAGTGTATGACCTATAATGGATTGAGGCATAATACCCAATGAACGATACACATTATGTCAGCAGTACTGGCTCCCAAAAACTACATGATTACTTCTAGTTGAGTGGATGGTTTGGTGTTTCACCCAGGTGTCTGTGAGAAAGCCTTTGTGTTCCATGAGGGGCCTGTTTTGGGTCTCTCCCATGTCTATTTAGGCCAGACTTTTTGGATAGAGGATCTCAAGAAGTGTGATATTGGAGCAAAGCGAAATACCAACAGGGATTTGGTATTGTGGTAAACTTGATATTTTCTATTATATTATATAGTCTTGTATATGACACTTAGTGGGAGTATCCATGGTGTAGATGGGAACATTGTATTCCCTTTTATGTGTTGAGTTATTTTCACATGTTCATCACTGTTCTTTATCATTCATTCTTTACTTTTACATTGGATTTAATAGGTAGGATCCTACTGAGTATATTGTAATACTCACCATACATATATAAAATCTTTTTTCAGGTCACTTGGATCAAGTTGAATATTAGTTTGGTTACTAATAGATTATGGTTGTATGAGATGTTCGAGCATCAAGATTGCTTCTATTTACTTTCTTTTGGTAATTACAATTTTAACCTTCAGTTACAGTTGATCTGTTATGAAATTATATTTGTGTTCTTGAGAATACTTTATGTTGTATTCTGAGAAGGATTTCATTGTTGGATGTCATATCTATCAATTTCTCATACGTTCTATAATAGGGTAATGCCTCCCAATTTTTTGTTTAATATACCCTCGATGCTAGTTGCCAACCCAGGTCCTACTGTAGGTGGGACTCGAGGGTCATTATCTCTTTTCTCATGTTACTGGTCCAGGAGGGGTATTGTTTGTGGACAAGGGCTCCTGAAAATATCATTCTCAGAATTGGTGAATGGTATTGAATTTAATGGTGTGTAATATTTCAGAATCAATATCATGTTATAATAATATTATTTTTTTATTATTTACTTAATTATACCCAAACAATTAATGTTTTGATGAGTAATAGTATACACCACGACGTGGATACAGTAATTTGTACGTACGCATGCATGGTGATTTCTCTTTTCAGAGGATGGATAGAAGATGGAATGTGGTCGTTTCAATGAAATAATAACATATAAGTATTTAAATGTTACTATATTTATTACATTATAATGAAAAAACTCATGAAGAGGAAGTATAATAAGAAAGAAGTTTGAAAGAATCGATATAGAAGATTACTTCTTCTTCGATGTGCTTCCTCTAAGTCTCCTCTTAAATAACCTGAATTTGATTTTTAAGAAGAAAAGAACCTATAAATTTTAACTAGTTATTTTTAGATGAGAAATATATAAAGGATAGTAGATCTTAAAGTCTTATAGTGAAGTTAAGAGGCGAGGGAGGAGTTTCCCTTTTATAATTGTGGTGAGGGGCACCTTTGAGATCTTCAAAAATATTAATTTAATATAAAATCAAACCCCATCCTAAAAACTCCATAATTTCACAATTATCAAGAAGAGATGAGATATGGTTTTAATATCATAAACCAATAGATTTTATACATGTTTTTCTATCAATATAAACAATATCATTCTAATTAGCACTTAGTAATTCTATTTACTTTTTAACTAGGGTAACAAATATTTCCAGATTAAAAGTGTGAAATATTTTTTATATGATATCAATTAGATAATAAATAAATATATTAGAACATTTTAGACAACTGAATAATTATTCTATATTTTTAGAAAATGTTTTATTATTTTTAAATAATTTTATAATACATTAATTTGATAAACAATCCATAGTATCAATTTACACTCAATTCAATTCATTGATTTTTTAAAATAATTAGATAACATGTGAACTTCAAAATAAAAAAATTATTATATTACTAAGAAGTCAAGGTCATCCTTAAAATTCCACTGAAATATTAATAATCCAATATTATTTTTTATTTTTTTACTTTTAAATACATTTATTTTTTATTACTATTAATAAAATAATCACTACATCAAATTTGTGTCACTATTTAATATTTTTTTAACTAAAAATAAAAAAAAATACTATAATAAACATATATAAATTATAATTTAGGAGAATATTTATAGTTGAATTTATCTTCCAGAAATTCCAACATTTAAAATGTTATACTTATTAAATTATGAATGTGTAAACTTTTACATAATATTAAATTAAATAATAAAACTGTCACAATCTCTTCTATTAGACTCCAAATTGTCACCAACTCGACCTATGGATGTCTATGGTCAATATATATTTTAGAAATAATATTTTTTCTTGTTATTGTGTGTTTTATGGTTATTATAATTTTAATAAAAATTGTTTTTTTTTTCTAATAAATTAATTAATTTTTACATCATCAAATTATAAGTCTTTAACATAATTATTTATTTCATAAAAAATACCATGATAAAGAAAAACATTTTATCTTTAAAATTAGTATTTATAATTGAATTTTTCTTCCCTATACGCTTGTATAAAATATTATTTAGTTTTTATATTTTTGGTGAGGCATATTTATCATTATTTAAAAAAACATAATTAAATGTCATAATCTCATCCAAGTGGATTCCAATAGACACCATTTCTACCCAAGGATGATTTTGGTAGAAATGAAATCATAAAATTATGTTATGAAAAGTGTTAGAGTAATTTTATAACAGAACTATCACCCATAATTATTCTATTTTCCCATTTACAGTATTAATAAAAATTGATGAAGTTAATATTCATAAAGCACAAAAATAAAATAAAGATATTTACATAATTTGGAAGTACTAATTACAAATATGGAATCCATTTATCAAAATTGAAAACATAGAATTTGGAGTAATTAATTTAAAATTAATCCCATTGTTAGGAAGGGTGAATGTGTTTTAAAAGATAAAACATTTCAATAGAATGAAATATTTTTACATCTAAACTCTATGTAAAATTAATGATTATTAAATAAATAATATTTAATGATAAAAATATATTCCATTTATACTTTAGAATAATTAAATTATATAATTTAACCATATGAACTTTTTTGATGAAACAAATTTTCCTTCAATTAAAAGTTTGTGTATTTTTTATACTCATCAAAATTTGAATGTTATTTGAAAAATATTAAAATTTTATCAAAACTAAATTTTTATATTTAGATTCAACAAGAGATTTTTCTTTTCTCATATAAAAATTATTAATGTGTCAAAATCCTAATTTAAATGGGGTTCTCCCTTAAAAGGTAGAAAATTACCCATTTGATAAAATATAGGGTTTTATACATCAAAATCATTCTAATTAGCCCTGAGTTATTCTATTTAATTTTTAACTAGGGTAACAAATATTTCGAGATTAAAAGTGTGAAATATTTTTTTATTTTATTTCAATTAGATAAAAAATAAATATACTAGAACATTTTAGACTACTGAATAATTATTCTATATTTTTAGAAAATGTTTTATTATTTTTAAATAACTTTATAATACATCAATTTGATAAACAATCCATAGTATCAATTTTTACTCTGTTCAATTCATTGAATTTTAAAATAATTAGATAACATGTTAACTTCAAATCAAAAAATTTATTATATTACTAAGAGGTCAATTTCATCCTTAAAATTCCACAGAAATATTAATGATCCAATATTATATTTATTTTTTATTTTTAATAACATTTATTTTTTATTACTATTAATAAAATAATCACTACATCAAATTTGTGTCACTATTTAATATTTTTTTACATAAAAATAAAAAAAAATATTATAATAAGGATATATAAAATATAATTTTGAAGAATATTTACAGTTGAATTTATCTTCTATAAATTACAACATTTAAAATGTTATACGTATTAAATTATGAATGTGTAAACTATTACATAACTTTAAATTAAATAATACAACTGTCACAATCTCTTCTATTAGACTCCAAATTGTCACTAACTCGAACTATGGATGTCTATGGTCAATATATATTTTAGAAATAATACTTTTTATTGTTATTGTGTGTTTTTATGGTTATTATAATTTTAATAAAAAAAATTTATTATATTCTAGTAAATAAATTAATTTTTACATCATCAAATTATAATTCTTTAATGTAATTATTTATTTCATAAAAAATACCAAGATAAAAAAAACATTTTATATTTCAAATTAGTATTTATAATCTAATTTTTCTTCCCTATCCGCTTGTATAAAATATTATTTAGTTTTTAATTTTTTGGTGAGGAATATTTATCATTATTTAAAAAACATAATTAAATGTCCTAATCTCATCCAAGTAGATTCCAATGGACACTATTTCTACCCAAGGATGATTTTGGTAGAAATTAAATCATACAATTATGTTATGAAAAGTGTTAGAGTAATTTTATAATAGTACTATCACCCATAATTATTTTATTTTCCCATTTACAATATTAATAAAAATTGCTGAAGTTAATATTCAAAAAGCACAAAAATAAAATAAAGGTATTTACATAATTTGTAAGTACTGATTAAAAATATGGAATCCATTTATCAAAATTAAAAACACATAATTTGGAGTAATTAATTTAAAATTAATCCCATTGATAGGAAGGGTGAATGTGTTTTAAAAGATAAAACACTTCAATAGAATAAAATATTTTTACATCTGAACTCTATGTAAAATTAATTATTATTAAATAAATAATATTTAATGATAAAAATATATTCCATTTATACTTTATAATCCTTAAATTATATAATCTAAACATATAAATTATTTTCATGAAACAAATTTGCCTTCAATTTAAAGTTTGTGTATTTTTTCTACTCATCAAAATTTGAATGTTATTAGAAAAATATTAAAATTTTATCAAAACAAAATTTTAATATTTAGATTCAATAGGAGATGTTTCTTTTATCATATAATAATTATTAATGTGTCAAAATCCTAATTTAAATGGGGTTCTCCCTTAAAAGGTATAAAATTACCCTTTTGATAAAATATAGGGTTTTATACATCAAATAGGGTTTATTCAAGCACTATAAAAAACTATTTGATTAATATAAAAAAAATTATTGTCAATATAAAATATATATTTCATTAATATTATTTACTAATATAAATTCACTCAATTTATTAATTCAAAACAATATATATAATTGAATTGTATTTTCCATAAATAATTTGTAAGAAATGAATTAACCATACATTTTCCTAACATAGTTATATTTATTCCCTATAACCAAAAGGCTATGATAAAATATTCATTTTATAATAGGGATGTATGGTGGTTCTTTTAAACTCAAGATTTCATGCAATTCATGATATTAAATAATAAAAATTATTTGAAGAAAATATTTCATAAAAGCATTCGGGTGTTACATTCTAACCACACTGAACTGATTTTTCCCTTGAAATTAATCACATGGATTCAAATAGATGATGATATCATTCCCTCATAATATCCTTTGGATCTCATGATGCTTGCTCAAATTGGTCATTATTCCACAAAACATTAACCAAGTGAGTGGTCTTGTTTCATAGAAGTTCTTCGTTGTGATCCAAAATCTTTATCAGTTATTTTTCATAAGAAATATCTAGCTCCAATGCTATAACTTATGAGTTTAATATATGTGAAGTATTTGGTATGTACTTTATCAATATAGATACATGTAACACATCATGAACATGAGGGAGATTTGGAAGAAGTTCCAATCAGTAAGTTACCTTCACAGCACAGTATAGAATTTCAAAAGAACCAGTATACATCGGGATCGGATTTCCATTCCTTCCAAATCTCATTACATTCTTCTAGGGAGTTATATGTAGAAACACCTCGTCAAACACTTTAAACTCTACATCTTTTGTTTGGTTATCAACATAACTTTTTTCCCACTATGAGTTACTCTTATGTTTTGTTGAATAGATATGACCTTGTTGGATATTTCATCAAAAATATCAAGTCCTAATATATTTCGTTCCCCAACAACTTTCCATCAATTTGGAGTTATTAAATTCATTCCAAATAGGAATTCATAAGGATCCATTTTAATAACTGAGTGAAAGCTATTGTTGTATGAAAATTCCAACAAAGGTAGGTTTTTATCCAAACAACCTTTCAAATCTATAGAGAAATATCTCATTATGTCTTCAAGAGTTTTAATTTTTCTATCAGGACAACCATCTACATGAGGATGAAATGATGTGTTGAAAAATAACTCTGTATGTCATGACGCGTCCTCGGGGACCGTTTCGTGACTACCTCAAGCTCACCTTCCATAGTCTAGGGGCTGACGAGTAGCACCAAAGCCGTAAATCCCGATAAAAAGTAAAGGCATTGCTTTTATAAAGTAAACAAAAAACATAGAGTAAGAAAGTTGAAGTAAACACTAAGTAAACTAGGTAAAACTGTAAGTGCTGGAAGGTAAATGGGCCAGAATACAAACCCAACTGAAAGTAAAGTACAACTGAAAAGGATGTACAACAACTGAAAAGTAAAGCAGCAACGCCGAGCCGTCCATTGGAAATCCCACATGAAGGGTGGGTACAAATAGTCTCTTCAGCACCTCGGGTCTAGCCGTCCACTCCGTGTACGTCCCGCCCAGTGGTCCACCTCCTGGTATCGACTCACTCCAGAAGCCTCAACCACAATCAGCGTTGTCTGTCGTCTGCATCCAACACAACTTAGTGTGGGCATAGCCCGTGCAAGGGTGAGTATACACTACTCAGTAGGGACCCCGATACCCCCGAAGGTCTCCCAGAATCCACGAAGGATAATCCACAAAGGAAAGATACAATCACGAAGTAACAACCAACTTTACTTAGGTATATGCCCATACAAATACCTAAGTCATCAATTCTGGTTCGGCTCTAACATCTGAGCCCATGTTCGATCTAGTCCACACAAGAAAGCACAACCAATCCACACAGGATTACACAACCCAATCCACACAGGATAGAAAAACAATCATATCGAAGATAAGGATTGATAGTCAAGACTCAGCTCACACAGGTATACTTCTTCATAAGGCGATAGTGATGATCAGATATAGATACTGATTCATCTAAGATGTCGGACACACGTAGGATACATGACCAGCTAAGTTTTTGGACCTACAAAGGATAAAAGACTAGCCACTCTGCCGGACCCACGTAGGATACATGTATAGAGTCATATACTGTCGGACCCACGTAGGATATAAGAATAGTAGTCACGTACTGCCAGACCCACATAGGATACAAGAATAGTAGTCATTGTCGTCGAACCCATGGAGGATTCTTGTATGGTCATCGTCGCTGCCGAACCCACGGAGGATCCCAGTACATTTTTCATCATCGTCTCTGTCGCAGCCAACTCTAGGATTCCTGCACACAGCATGCACGATTCCAGGAGGGCCCGCTCCACGAGCCAAGGGGGTCGATACATCAAATAACATGTATTATGGATTTTATGTATCCCAAAGTTCCATCTCGACAAAAGGAACTCAATGCGACAGATGGCGCGTCAATCGGACGCCCGGTCTGAGAGTTATTGGCTTTTTCGTCCTAGGGGCTCTGTTGGTTTTTAAGTCAAAACCAACCCGACCATACTCCAACTGCATCCAAACCTTGATCGGAGTAATAAAAAAGAACCGTCTCACTTAGAGAAAACCAAAAAAGTCGACGACACATCAATCGGACGTTCGGAGCTCATGTTATAAGCATTTCTGCTCCGAGGGCCCGGTTGGTTTCGTGTTCGAACCAACCCGGTCGTACCCAAAGATCTCTGAAACCTTGAGTGTAATATACCGAAACGGCCGTCTCGATCAAAGGATCATGTCGTCTATCGGAGGTTCGTATCCCATGTTATGGGCATTTGAACGAATCTGTCCGAAATCATGGGGTTTGGGCCCGGTCCGAACCGGCCCAATACCCCTGGGTTGGACCGATCCGCTAAAATGCCCATAACTTGGGCTAAGGACCTCTGATCGATGCACCGTCAGTTGATATGTGATCCTTGGATCTAGACGGTCGTTTTGGTATATTACACTCAAGGTTTCTGAGAAATTTGGGTATGGCCGGGTTGGTTCGAACACGAAACCAACCGGGCCCTCGGAGCAGAAACGCTTATAACTTGAGCTCCGGATGTCCGATTGACGTGCCGTCAACTTTTTTGTTTTCCTATTAGTGAGAAGGTTCTTTTTTTTACTTCGATCAAGGTTTGGATGCAGTTGTAGTACGGTCGGGTTGGTTTTGACTTAAAAACCAACCGGGCCCCTAGGACGAAAAAGCCAATAACTCTCAGACCGGGCGTCCGATTGACGCGTCGTCTGTCGCGTTGAGTTCCTTTTGTCGAGACGAAACTTTGGGATACATAAAATCCGGACTACATGTCAGTTTATGTATCGACCCCCTTGGCTCGTGGAGAGGACCCTACCGGAATCGAGCATGCTGTGTGTGGGAACCCTAGAGCTGGTTGCGACTGCGACAACGATGAAGACTATACTGGGATCCTCCATGGGTTCGGCAGCGACGACAACCATACTAGAATCCTCTATGGGTTCCACGACGATGACTACTGTTCTTGTGTCCTATGTGGGTCTGGCAGTACGTGACTACTGTTCTTGTATCCTATGTGGGTTTGATAGTATTTGACTCTGTACTTTTATCCTACGTGGGTCCGGCAGAGTGGCTGGTCTTGTATCCTTTGTGGGTTCGACAGCATAGATGGTCTTGTATCCTACGTGGGTCCGATAGCTTAGATGAATCAGTAGCTACATCTGATCATCACTATCGTCTTATGATGAATTATACCTGTGTGAGATGAGTCTTGACTATCAATCATTATCTTCGATATGATTGTTTTGCTATCCAGTGTGGATTGGGTTGTGTAATCCTGTGTTGATTGGTTGTGCTTTCATGTGTGGACTAGATCAAACTTGGGCTCGGATTTTTGAGCTGAACCGGAATTGATAACTTAGTTATATGTATGGGCATATACCTAAGTAAAGTTGTTTGTTACTTTGTGATTGTATCTTTCCTTTGTGGATTATCCTTCTTGGATTCTGGGAGACCTTCAGGGGTCTCGGGGTCCCTACTGAGTAGTGTATATGCCTGCACTATGTTGTGTTGGATGCAGACAACGGACAATGCTAATCGTGGTTGAGGCTTGTGGAGCGAATCGGTACCTAGAGGTGGACCACTGGTCGGTACGTACACGGAGCAGACGACTAGACCCGAGGAGCTGAGGAGACTATTTGTACCCACCCTTCAGATGGGATTTCCAGTGGACAGCTCGGCATTGCTACTTTACTTTTCAGTTGTTGTACTTCCTTTTCAGTTGTACTTTAATTTCAGTTGGGTTTATATTCTGTCCCATTTACCTTCCAGCACTTACAGTTGTACCCAGTTTACTTAATGTTTACTTCAGTTTGCTTACTCTGTGGTGTTTGTTTACTTTATAAAGGAAATGCCTTCCCTTTTTATCAGGATTTACACCTTTGGTGCTAGTCGTCGGCCCCTGGCCCATGGAAGGTGGGCTTGGGGTAGTCACGGCACGGGCCTCGGGTATGGGTCGTGACACTGTATCCATATCCTACTGAATACATCACTATAACATCAAAGTAATCCTTGTATCTTGATCAGATATAATGGAAATATGTACTCAATGCAATCATACCACTTTCTTTACATATATCATGGAAAGTTGACTAAGAGAGAAATCCTCTCTAATATAAATGAAGTGTTTCCGAAAGGTGATAAACTATAACTCATATATAATTATGACCATTATATGTTTTGGGAATTCCAACGTTAAATTCCATTTGGATTTTTCCCACTTCCATTCTAGTATGGGTAACGGTTGAAACACCCCCGTATTTTTTTATATGTCGGCCTTAACATTATAAAATTCCACTAACTGAAAGACATATTTGGATACATCACTTTTCATTACATACAACCATATATACTCTTTCAGTCCTATGTAATTCATTGTGCTTCAAGGATTAATATAGAATGAATAACTGTGAGACTCATCCAATAGCTCCTTATATACTTCTATTATGGGAGGAATTCAAACTTGGTTCCTGGAAATTTTTTTCCTTCAAAAAAATTGTTGAATTTTGGAACATTTCTCATCTTGATTTGTAGCTTAACATCTTCCATCGGTGCTTACTTAGTATTAAATTATATATATGGTTGAATATTCAATTGAGAATGATAATATTTCTCCCCTTCCATTAAAATTAAAATATCCAACCTTTGAAAATCCATACATGTTTGTACTTTTGTGATCCAAGTCATGTATAGGATAGTATGCACTTTTAGAATCTAATCATCTACCATATTTTTCACTTTCTAAGGGTGGTAATTTATTGAGAAGTCATAATCATTAATAAACTCAAATGGCCTTCTTTGACGCATATCTATATCCTTTTCTATGAAAATATACTTTAATATTTTATGATCAGTTTAAATATCACACCTTTCACCATATATATAATCTATACATATTGATGGGGTAAGGATTACAGTAGCTAACTCCATATCATGATTTGGGTAATTTTTCTCATTTATTTTCAAGTATTGTGAGGCATAAGGTATCAGCATATCATTTTACATAAGAACACAACTCAACCCCTTCTTGGAAGTGTCACTATATATCATAAAAATTTCACCATTATAAGGTAGTGTGAGAATATGTTCACTAGCTAACCTTCCTTTTAGCTCCTTGAAAGTCTCTTCACATTCATCTATCCATATTAACCTTAATCATTTTTGTGTCATCTTCATGATTGGATTATATAATAATGAAAAATCATTCAAAATAATTAATAATATCCATTCAACCAAAGAAAACAACAAATCTCAATTATCATTTTTTTTCACAGCCAACATTCTATAAATTGTTTTTTACTAGATCCAAAAATATCCTCTCTCTTGAGATTATGTGACCCAAAATGAAATTTTTGGAAAATAGAGTTCACACATTGTAAATTTTGAATAAAAATTCTCTTTTATTAGGATATTCTATACAATTCTTAATTAATCTTCATGATATTAATTTCATTTTAAATAGGAAATAATATCGTTTATAAAGACTACCACAAAATGATCAACATAGTCTCTGAAGAATATTTTCATTTGATCTATAATTATAGCAGGGAAATTTGTAAGACCAAAAGGCATCACTATAAATTCATAGTGTCCATACCTTTTAATGAATGTCTCCTTTGGTATATCCTCATTCTTGAACCTTAATTGATGATATGTCGAATGAAGAAAAATATTGGAAAAGTATTTATCTCTACGTAGTTGATAGAATAAGTCAATAATGTTTGGAATATGATATTTGTTTTTGATTTTTTTCATGATAATAAATTCAGAGTATCATTGATCCAAATTTCTTCTTAAAAAATTAGATAGGTGCTTCCCAAGGTGACACATTAGGGTGTATGAACCTCTTATCAATATTATCTTTGATATGTTTCTTCAATTCATGTAACTCAGTTGGGAAAATTCTATAAGGTTTATTTTAAATTGGAATAGTACCTGGTATGAGTTGTAATGAACACTCAACATCAGGATTTTGTGGAAGACATGGAAATTTATCAGAAAATATATCATCAAACACTGATAGAATTTATGTATTCTTAATTTTTATTATCTCCCTAAAAAATTGAGATAGATAAACTTTATTTATATGGATCACGTATAATAACATGGATGAAGTTTATACTAGAAGGTTATTTTCATCCTTTCATCAAAATATTCTCATTGATTGATTTGGAATATGAAATTTGACTTACCTTCCACAACAATTGATTTGAGCATCATATAATGAAATTCAATCCATGTAAATAATAAAATAAAATTACACTATAGGATGGATCACAAGATTTTAAGGAATCGCATTCTAGAAAAAATAAACCAGAGAAAATTTATAAACTTTTGATGAAACCGTTGTTCCACAAGGAGTTGTCACAGCTAACTCAATAGCTAATTTTTGTGGTAATATGGTGAAACCCTAAGACAATTATTCAGAAAAAAAGAGTAGGTGGATACATAATTAAATAAATAATTTTCTACTTTAGAGTAGATGGTATGTGTACCTTTACCCACTTCATTATCGTACTCCACATCAATGATAATGATCACATGTGACTTTACTTTTTCAATGGAATTAAAAGTTTCCTGATGTCGATCATCATCACTAACCCTTGGATTAGGAAACTTACTGGAATAATGCCCCCATTTCCTTACATGTGTAACATTGACATGTAAGAGGTTCATTATTTGTATCCATTTCTCTATTCTCATCATTTCACATATTCTTTCCATAACATTGGCATTCAACATCCTGCTAACCCTATTTTAAATACATAAAACATTTACTAGTCTCTTTAAGACAATTTACGCTGTGTTTCATTCCAAACATTGAGAATAAGTTGAAACACATATTCTTTATAGTGTGTTAATTATATATTTTATTCAATTCATTATTTATCTTATTATGAAACTCATAATATTTATGGGTGACTCAATTTTCAATCTCATCTTTGAGAGCACAGAAGATTCATTCTTTATAAATATTTAAGCCCCTTATGGATAATTTCCTTTAGATACATGGTTTTAAGCTTATAATGTATCGATCAATTTCAATCCCAAGTTGGATAATAATTATAGACTCTACCTTACAGGTATGGTAATTTTTCTTCTCTGGTATGAATAGATTTATTGTTCTATTTCTTAAGTTCAAGGAACTCATTCTCAATATTTGTTCGAACAATAATGGAAAAGTACATATTGATAAATATGTTCTTAAACTCAACCCATTCCATGGATTAAATTTCATATCTTTACCTTGATTTATTGATAACGGTAAACCATTTATCAACATCACATTACAAATGAAATACTTATAATATGAATTTATTATGTTACGTACATTGAATAACTGAAAATATTTTCTCAGTTGTACTCATCCACTGTTTAGCCACTAATGGATTAGAAGACCCCCTGAAGGAAGCTGGATGTTACCTCATGAAGGTCCAAATAGAATGTTGTTCTCTCATTTGGTTGTTTTGAAGTCCTACACAATTAATATATTGATAATTTTTTATGATCATAGATACTTTACTTTTCATACTAGATCCCAGAAATTATTGTTTCATAAGAGGACAATCATTTCCATTTTCATCGCATTTAGCATTAATGTGGTTCTTTTCGGTTCATGACATTAATAAAAACCAATAAGCATAGTTTGAGAAACACTAATCATAATGGAAAAAACACATAATTAGGTATAAAATTTAAATTAAGGACACTTTTGGACATATCCTAAGATATTCATTTTCATTTCTAAAAAACTAGGATTTTAACCTACACATTGACATATCCTTTGGGTTCTTACTATGGTTTTAATATCCTAGATTCCAAAGGATAACTATAAAATTCCACTAATACCAACTATAACAACCCATTCATTACAAAAATTGATATTACATCAATGTTGAATAATATTCCATACAAAATATAAAAAATTCATGATAGGATCATATAGGTATAGTGTCTTTCGAAACTGGGAAACATAATCCCCTAGTTTATAAGACATATTTATTAGCTCCCAATTATTTCATCATAACTAGACCCCTTTCTAATATATCTTACATAATAAACATTTTTATGAAATGGGGAAAAGAAACATATGAAAGGGTGAGATCAAATGCTCAGTAAGGGTAAAAATGGAGATATCAATAATATAATAATCATAATACAAAAGAACGTAACATTTGAAAATCTTATCCGGCATATGAAAAATTGTGATATCATACCATTGCATAAATCATTAAAATTAATAATAATAAATAAACGCTATCCCATAATTCATAACATAAGTCATGAACTTGTTTGGAATACACCTAATTATAGAAAATCATTTTATATTATTCAGGGATTATTTCGAAGACCATCAATGCTGACAATGTCCATTACATAACTGAGTTCATTCCTTGTTCCAGCCCTATATTTCTAAGCATAGATAATTTCCCATTCTATAAATCTCTATATCATTTGATATAAATATTTACCCAGTGAATTTGAGGTATATATAGGTCCCACACATATCATAATTTAACCATTCCTACATGTTCCACAATAACATAAATCAATCTTCCTAACCTAAGGATTAAAATGGGTTTCTTTAAACATCATTCAACCATAACATAATCCATGTAAAACATATATTTCATAAATAAAATTTCACAATAAACATAATCAAATCCTAATAACAATAAAGATGTTATACTTGAAACTTAACCGTTTTAGATAATTACATCTTGGAAGGAAAATAGTTTTTAAATAACGCTTGAAATTAATTGTTGATGAAAATATGCTTTTTTCTTCGAGAATATCTTCTTTCAGTGCAATTTTGAAATAAAATAATTTAGTTGAAAAAAACATGAAATTTTGTAGAATAAAATTCATGGAAATATGACATCATAAAAACATAAAAATAAGTTTATCTTGTGTAAGTTAAAAATATTATCCCCGTACTTTTGCAGGAAAAGTCAAAGAGTACCTCATATCGAATAACAACAAAATAATCCTTTCACTCTATTTAATAAAAATTCATCAATGGATAAAATTGTAGTTAAAATTTTTTGTATGAATAGAAATAATACTACATATTTCGGAAACATGGACATAGATGATAAATATACCACATTATTTATTTATATATAAACAATTTCGGATAATAATGAGATTTTGAAATTATCTCTTACCTTAAGTGAAATCATTGTAATTTTTATGATATCATATATGATAATATTATCATCAGTTTGTTAATAACATTCCATTATTTCATGTTGTTTGAGTATTAACTGCTTCAAATGCTTATAAATGTTTTTTCAAATAAGTTCCAGTCATCCTTCATAGGTTATAGTTATACTATTAAAAAATGATATTAATATTTTTTATATCATATTTACTCATTATATAAATTTATATAATAATGATTTAATGAAGATCAGGTAGAATGAATCACATCACATCTTGGAGGTGGTAGGTCGTATGTACGCACGAGCAATGATATCATTCCCATAATTGTTGAATGGTATTAATTTAAATGGTGTATTATATTTCAGATTCAATATAAAATCATAAAAATTATATATTTTTATTATTTCCATCATTATACCCATACATGTAAGGTGTTGGTGAAAAGAAATTACACCATAGTGTGGAGATAGTAAGTTGTACGTACGCACGTGTGGTGATTTGTTTTCATAGGATGGATAAAAGATGGAATATTGTTGTTTCATAACCATAATAAAATATCAGTATATAAATAATACTATAGTAATTACTTTGTAATGAAAAAACTCATGAATTGGAAGTAAAATAAGAAATAACATTGAATGAATCGATTGAGGATATTACTTCTTCATCGATGTAATTTCTCTAAGTCTCCTCTTAGAGCACTAGAGTTGGTCTTTGAAGAAGAAAAAACCTCTAGAACGTAAATAATAATGTTTATAAGGTAAATTTAATGGGGATTCCATATATTGAAGGCTCATTTTGATGTGAATAGGGGAGGGAGGAGGTTCTTGTTTATAATTGAGGCGAGGGTTACTTTTTTGGATCTCCAAAAATATTAATTTAATGTAAAATCAAACTCCATAAAAAACTACCAAAATACCCAATTTATAATATGAGTTGATATATAGTTTTAATATATTTATAAATAGATTTTAGACATGTTTTTATTTCCATTTAAACGTTATCATTTTATTTAACACTTAGTTATTCTATTTTATTTTTTACTAGGGTAATAAATATTTCAATATTAAAAGGGTTAAATATTATATTATTTTATGTAACATAGACCATAAATTAATAAAGTAGAAAATTTTGGACCATATAATAATTATTATATATTTTTTTAAAAAAATATTTTTAAATAACTTAATAAAATAATTTTTTGATAAAAAATAAATAGTTTCAATTTTTACAATATTCAATTCATTGATTTATAAACATATTAATATCACATTTTAATATCAAAACAACTATTTAAACATATTCCAATGAGGTAAAGGTCATATATCAAATTTATTATAAAAATTAATTTTCCAAAATTATATTTATTGTAATATTATTAATAACATTAATTTGTTGTCCCTACTAAAAAAAATAATTACTACATCATATTTTTATTATTTAATATACATATTTGTTAAATAAAAATTTAAAAAATACTCTGATTAAGATAATTATATTATATTATAGAATAAAATATTTATTTAAATTTATGTTCTAGAAAATCAAACATTTAAAATGTTATAATTATTAAATTGTGAATGATACAACATTAACATCACTTTAAATAAAATAATACAAGTGTCACAATATCTTCAATAAGACTCAAAATGGTAACTAAGTATACCCTTGTATTTTTATGGTTGATATATAATCTAACAACACGATATGTCCATGTTTTCTTGTATTTTTATTGTTATTATCATTTTAGTAAAAACTAATTTATTAATTTGTCATCAATTAATTAATAATTATGTCATCCAAGTATAAGTCTTTAAGGTAATTATTTTTTTCTACAAATTACAAATAAATTTCCATGATAAATAAAAACATTTTAGATATCAAATGTTTATTTATAATTGAATTTATCTTCTGTAAAAACATATATAAAAATTATTTAGTTTTTAGAATTGGATTAAGACATCTTTAAATTTTCATTAAATAAAAATAAATAAAATGAACTAATATCATCCAAGTGGCTCATAATGAAAACCATTTTGACCCAATAAGGATTTGTGTCAAAAAAAACTCACATCCAACGATATTAATATATGTGTGAGTGTAATTTTAAAACAGTTTTCTTACCCTTAATTACCTAATTTACCTTTAGACTACATGAATAGAAATTATCGAAGTTAATATTCATAAAGCACAAAAGTAAAATAAATAAATTCATATAATTTTTAAATACTAATTCTAAATATTGAATTAATTTTTCAAACTTCATTAAATAAAATTTTTAGTGATGAATTTAAAATTAATCCCATTGTTGGATAAAGAGAACATGTTTAAAAAAATAAACCATTGAAAAAGATTGAAATATTTTTACATGTGAATTCAATGTAAAATTAATCAGCCTAACATTAATTATATTTAATGATAAAAACATATTATATTTATACTTTAAAATTATTAAATATTATAACTTAATAATATTAATTATTTCAATGGAAAAGGTTTTTTTCAATTAAAATTTAGTGTATTTTTACTATTCATCAAAATATTGATGTTTTTAGAAAAATATTAAAATTTCATCCAAAGTAATTTTTTACATCCCACTTTCTAATACAATGTTTATGTTTTCATATTAAAATTATTAATGATAAAAATATTAATTTAAAAGGGTTTCATCATTAAAAGGTGAAAAATTACCCTTTTAAAAAATATTAGTTTGTTTACATCAAATAAGATTTGTTCATACCTTGTGACAAAAATATATGTTGGATAAATGTCAAAAATATTCCATTAAGTATATTTCATATATATTTCATTAATTTCGTTAACTATTAGTTATTAACTCAACTTATTAAAACAAAAATAAAAATATGTAATTGATTTTTATTTTTCATAAAAAATTGATAGAGAATGACTTCACTATATATTTTCATAAGTTTGTTATATTTATTCTTGCTAACTTAACGGTTAGGTTAAGTATAAAATTTTATACTAAGGGAGTCTTGTTGTTTTTTTAAACTCATGATTGAGTGTAATGAATTCTATTGAAGAATTAAAATTATTTCATGAAAATATTTCATTTATACATCAATGTGTTACAAAAAATACATACAATGTCTGTTCTTGAAGCCAGTAGATAGAAACAACTTCCAAGAAAATATAAACTCCATTGGTTCCAAATACTTTCCATCACCATCTTTGTGAAAATAATCATACATTAATTTGTGTGGAAACACGATTCGAATATTCTATTCCAAACATCCTAATATGATTCTTATTAAAATTATCTTGAGATAAGAAAATATATTTCTTATTTGATGATATTAGCATGCCATGAAAATATTTCATTTCAATATGAATGGACATTTCAAATAAATTCATCATATCCTCAGTAAAATTTTCAAAAGTTTCTTCATCATTCCAATAAAATATAATATCATCAACATAAACAATTACAATGTGAGAAAACTGTTGATTTTTTCTATGTAGAGGTTACAATAAAGTCATCTATTATTGAAGTTTAACTTCTTTATAAATGTATACTATTTGGAATTCCATGATCTCAGTGATTTCTTCATTATGTAAAAATATTTATTTAACATACAGATATAACATTCATTTCCCCAATCATAAATCCACACAATTATTGAATATAAATTCTTTTATCAAGGTATCTATTAATAAAATATGATTTCAGATCCTTCTGGAATATTTTATAACCTCATTGATAAGTGATATAATAAAATTTTATGAATTAATCCATCGATTTATTTTATTATATAATAACCATCAAACATAATAATTTCATTTTATGTAAATGGTTCTCTTACATGTAAGAATGTGTTTAATGTTTAATTATTTTAATTAGTTTCATGTGCTAAATTAATCTATTACTATATATGATAAATTGTTTTATTATGATATTAAAATTTTTTGGTCAATTATGACATGTGAAAAAGTTATTTTAGATTATTAGAAATTTAGTTACAAAAAATTCATTGAAAATATTTTATTTAATATCTAAAATATGTTTTATAATTACGGAAATTATTTTATGGTGTAACTTTAAATCATTAATATGGGTTTAAATGTTTTATTATTTTTTCATGAATTAAATTGTTTAATAAATTCATTTAAATCCATTAAAAATAATTTAATAATATTTTATTTCTGCACGTATCATTGAATATATCTATTTATCTTTTTCAAACAAATCATGAATTTAAGGTGAGATTATATTGTTGCATGTATTAAAAAGATTATTATCAATAATTCATTATTATTATTCTATAAAAACAAGGAATAAATTTTTGTTTTTCAAACTATAAACATTTTGTTTCATAATATAAAAATTTTAAATTTCTATTCTTTATAAAATGTATAAAAATATTTTTTTATTTAATGTACTCAAAATCCTAAAATTTTGATCCTTATAAAAGGGATAAAAAAAGATGGTAAATAATTAGTATTCTGTAATTATAAAAAAGGGTGATAATTTTTAGTGGTGCCTTGACATTCTCTTCCTAGTTTTATTTTGATAATTACTTCAACTCGTCATTATTTGTTTTTTAATAATTATTTTAAGTATTTCTGGTTTAATATATCACTATATTTATTTTATATATGAAGCAATAATTATTGGATTCTTAAAAGGATTTTTCCTTGAAATAAATGAATATTATTTTATTTTAATCTATTTATGTTGAATAATAATTTAGTTTTTTTTAATGTTGAGAAAATTTCCAAAATCATTTACAAGTTGTTCAATTGATATCGTAATTTTTAGAAAAATAAAATGCTATAAATTTTGATTATATCCAAATAAATATTCTATTGATTCATTTGATACATATTCCTTAGGATATATAATATATTGATCAGAACATAAATTTTTTATCAAGAAGTCAAAAAAAGGCTGTTTTAGTACCCTAAAAATCAACCAATTTGATGCCGCAGTTTTACAACTCTATAGTATGTAGATTTGAAGTAATTTTATATTTTATTTACATCAAGGTATAAATTCATTTGAATCAATAGAAACCTATCAATATGTAAATCCAATATGTTCATTAGGATTTCATCACTTTACATTAATAGATAAAAGGGTTGAATGGATGGTCAATAAATTATCCACCATTTTGTAATGTTGTCTTCCCAGATACGGGTTTTCCATATCATATAGATTCTATTTTCTGAAGATATCAATAAATGTGGATGTCATATTTATTTGATTCTGAATTTATAATAAATATAGTAATATTTTATAAATATAATTTTTGTAGGAACAATGATGATTCTGATGTAAAATTTCTCTAAAAAATAATTGAAGTCTCAAAATGTAATTTGTTTAGTTTTTTGTTGGTTTAGTTGAACCCTATATTCAGAATAGCACAACAGTACATTTTATACAAATTTATGGTTTATATACCCTTATTTTCATCCCATATTTTTAGGAACCATAATTTTGAGAAACCCTGATTTTGATATAAAAAAATATACTTCATCTATCATACGTTTGGATGAAATGAAGCTTATGTTCTTGAAACCTACTTTCATGAACCATACATTCTAGTGAGAATTTAACCTTTGTTACTATTGGTTCCATGTGATATTTTTTGAATAATATGTACTCATCTTGTTGTTCGTATCTTTACAAGCAGAAACACTTCTTCCAAAAACTCCTTGCATACTTCTGAAACTAAAATATAGAACTCTGATATGTTGTACCCTGAGATTTTAGAGTGTTTACAAGAACTCTTATTGCTACTCCTCCTGCTGTATATTACAACAATTGTCTTCATGTGGATAAAGAAACTGAAAAAATAGAGATGTGTTATATAATAAAAAATGGAAATTTATATCTACTCTTTCAATATGGAAACTAATGTTTTGTGTCAATGATGTTTACACAGTGAAACACTCTATGCAGAAAGTTGATATGATATATAAAACTTCTTGAGGATATTTCCTACTGATCTATTCAAAAGAAACTAGATTATGAAGAATATAAATAGTACCAAAGACCTGGAAATTTATATATTCAGTATTTTTCATTATTTGGGGGATCGTAACATATATTTATCATGATAAAATATTATGAAAATTAAGACCTACGGAGGAGAACTCTTCTATACCTATGTAACAAGAATATGAACTTGTAATGTTGGAAGTTGTGATATGCAAGTCCATTTCTTATAGAACTTACTGATTATGCCTCAATTTATGGAAATAATATATTTTTGTGTATGGATATTAAATTATTTTATAATAATGATATTACCTAAAATGAAACTATCAAATATTATTTGTAGTTCTTAAGCATATTATGGTACTCTATTTTCTTACTTCATGGTATTTAAAGCTACTATGTTTTTATTTGGAATTATTTTATTGATTTATCATCTAGATAAATTAAAAAAATCCAAATGATTATTTTTGAATAGATTGTTAATATTTGAGTCTAGTATTTTGAGATCAAAATTTATATATTATTCTAATGACATTTATTTGATAAATTTAGGGGGTTTATGTTTATTCAAGTTCAAATATTTTAATTTACATTCAGATTGTGCCTCAGTATAAAAAAATATATTTTTACTATATTAAAAGTGGTTTGAATGGATTTTAATAGAAGTTTTAAATTGTTCAACACTGCTAATTTTCTTGAGATATTATTAGAGGACTTATTGAAATTAATTTTATTATTTTATTAGAGATTTATTCTATAAGAAGAAGCTAAGGGTGGTAGGACATTTTTAGGGATATTTATGAAGACTATTGAGTACTTGAAGGATATGAATTCTATTGAAACTAGTGGATATTTATTCTACACACACAATCACACACACACAGACATATATCATTTGAAATAAATGAATTACATGAAGAAGAGAGGATACGTGAAAACTATGATGAAAACAAATTACTGAAATATTTTCATTATATTTCTCATCATTTGGAAGAATATATAAATATTCTTAATATATCATTATTCTCTAATGGTAAAAATAATAATGAAGCCTAGGAAATAATGTTTACACTATTTTCTATTATTGAAAGAAAAATAAGAAGCATGTATAACATTAACAATTGTTATGATACTTTTGTTTGTTCTTGAATATCATCTACATATGTCAGTTGTTTCTATAAATATGTGATTAATCTATTTCACAAAAAACATCATCTCAACTATTTTCACCAATGTATCATCTCCTTAGACTCTATAGTAGTAGAGTGTTATCTTATCATACTGAGCTGTGGATGTTTTGATTCTCTATAAATAAACCAGATGACCTTATAAAATCCTTATAATGTTTCAACTACTTATACTTAGTTTTAGAAATCACTAGATAAGAGAACCTACAAGTGAAAATCTCCATGATTTTAGGGTAGAGCATAGGTGGAGTGAATTAGATAATTTTTGTGCCCCAAACTAGTATACATCACTATGTTCTTTTTTTATTTATTTCAGCAGATCAATCATATTTAAGAGAGAATGAAATGGATTTTTCATATCAAAATTGATTCCTTAATTTGTCATGTTTTTTTAAATGGCACAATTACCCCCCCCCCCCCTCATTTGTCTTCATTATAGCCATTCTGACACAACAATGTTATCATTTTCATATGAACTATTACGAAATTAGTATTTGAATTTCTATAGTAACAAATATCATGCTTCAAAAAATTATATAACCATAATTATAAGAAAACACAAGATGGTTAATACTAATGACATGTGATGGAATAAAAAAATTAATTTCATTCTATTTAGTGTTCAATAAGGGACTTTTTGGAAGTAAATGCATGGAAATGTTTTTAATAGGTGTGTTACCCATTCAATTATGGATCTATTTTAATTGCATCATATTTTATATATAACCATAAATCTAATATTATTGATTATATTTAGAAATAATTTTATTTATTATTGAATGTAATTAATTGGGTGAGGATCCTTATACTGAATGGAATTATATTCCTTGTACCACTTTTTCTCCCAAAATTCATTCTTAATAATGTTCTTATAGATTATAGTACAAGAATTAATTTTCTATTTGTAAGTATCATTGTTATTATTCTTATTTGGTATAGAAAAATGATAATTAGTAGAATTTTCTAGGATTACATGGTTGAACTACATATTTTAATTTCAATATCATTATTACACTATAAAATATCCCATAAGGATCCCACCATTTCCTTTGTATTAAAGTGAAATTCAAAAAAAAAATACTCTGAGTCAATAGACATGTATAATACAGAACATCCTACTTAAAATATTCCTCATTTTCTTGAATTTCAATGAATTTATCACTTTATAATTGATGTATTTTTAACTCTTTTCTTATGAGCATGAGTTTATGAATAGTAGGATATTTCCATTATATATGGTATGTTTCTTCAATGGACAATATTGACATTCTCATATTATTATTTCATTGGGGTAATAAGATAGTGAATTATGGGTATTAATTGTGGGTATGTGGGAGAAGTTGGGATGATATATATATTTTTGTAATAATTATCAATTAAGATGAAGCAGGCAGTGGACTGGCCTCATGAAGAAGTGTCTTCTTGGAGAACATCTTTTTCGATTTCATTCTTCTTTCATGCACTTCAACTTATGTATCTTCTATATTTTTCTCTTTTGTAGCTACAAAATTTATTGATATAATATAAATATAGAACATTGTTATATATTTTCTTTCCATTGAATGCAATTTCCCATAAATTGGTGATTTTATAATGAGATTCTATAGAGATATTTTAGATAGCATTTCTAGAAATAGGTTTTTGATATAGAGATTCAATGCTGGAACTACACTTATATTCCCACATAAATATATAGTATAGATATAAAATTTGAAACTGATGTTATGGAAATGGAGGTCTGATTTCATCCCAAGAAGGTTTTATTTCAAGTGATTACGACTTCTTTTAATCTTCTGATAAATTACTAGAATAAGAGCCTCTCTTGGAATGAGAAAACAAGAATGTAGGCCATAAAATATTAAGGAAAAATGATGGATTTTTATCTAGAGAATGAAAAAATTTTGAGTTATATACGAGATGAATCCAAAGGGATGTTTAACATTACTGTAAATACCAATTGTTTGATGTACTTGGAAATTACATTAATTTTACAAAATAAAAAATACACAACAGAAATAGATTCCCAAAGGTTGTATTATTTTAGTTTATTTGTAATCTTGGAACACGTTCTTCTAACAATTTAATGATCATAAATATATCCCATAAATATCATCCCCTTTAGTTTTCCTACATATAATATTTCTTTATATCCTAGGGAAATGAAAACATATAAAAAATGTAAGATCAAATTCCCAATAAGGGTAAAAATGGAAAATATCAAACAAAACATAAACATAATAATGTAAAAATATGAACATAAATTTTAAATATCAAATCATGAGTCTTACAATAAACCTTCACAGTTCGTAATTCATAAATCATAATGGAACATGAAAAATGATCTAATAGTATTTATCTAAAACATGTAATTATGGAAATCACATATGCAAGGAAAATAGTTTCTATATCATCCAAGGCTCATTTCAATGATCATCAAAGTGGAAAGATACAATTACTATATTGGGTTTACATATCTATCCATCCCTATATTATTGAACTACAATTACTTCTCATTTTAGACATGTTTTACTAATCTAAATTAACATGTCATTATAGTCATGTCTATATCATTAGATATAAATATTTACCCAATTAATTGAAGGGAGATATAGGTCCCACAAATCACATAATGAGAGAACCATACATATGTGTTCCACAGAAACAAAATCATTCATCATAGCATAACCCAAGGAATAAAGTGTGTTTCTTATCCATCATTTGATTATAACACAATCCATGTAAAATAAATCGATTTCATAAATATAATTCCATTATAAACATAATAAACCATAATAATTATAGAGATAATATACTTGAATCATATCCTTAATCTTAGATGGTAAATAATTTTGATAAAACAATTGAAATTAATTTTTTAGGAAAATATCATTTCTTCTTAAAAATGTTTTCTTTTCTCAAAATGTCGTGAAATTTTAAAAAAATAATTTATTTAATAATAAACATCAGATCATTTAAAATAAGAATCATGGAAATAATAAATTATTAAAATTTATAAATTCATTCATTTCGTACAAGTTAAAATGTCATTCTCCTCGTACTTTTCAAGAAAAGTCAAAAAGTACCTCATTTGGAAAGCGAAGGAAAGATTCCTTCCAAACCATGTAGTAAAATTAAAAAATGGGTAACAATGCCTTTAAAACCCCATAAAATAATTATAAACATTTTATGAAAACATAATTATTAAAAAATTCCACTGATGAAAGGTATACCTGAGTAAATAATTTGATAATATGAATCTTGGAAAATAATAACATTCCACAATTATCCCTTACCGTAGGTCCCCTATCCTTTGTATGTTTATGATCCTCCTATATAATGGTTTAAATGATTTCATTTAATTATTATAGAATCAAATTCAATTTTATGATTTCATATATTAGCATATTATAATTTTTTTGGTAATAATATTTCATTATTACTCGTTATTCGAGTATAAACTACATCAATTTCTTATGCTTTTTTTTCGGAATAAGTATCTGATATAACTTCTAGGTCCTATTAATATCATTCCAAAATGACATTAACATAATAAATGTCATATTTATTTAATCTTTACATTTTTATAATCATACTTAAATGTAAAACATGTATAATGAATTTCAGTGCATCGTAGAGACGGTATGACATTCGTACGCATTAACGAGGATATTATTCAGTTAATTGTGAAAATGTATTAACGTTTATGGTATATATACTGTTAAAAAATAAATTAATTGTTACAAAAAATATATATAGTTATTATTTTCATCATTATACGCATCCAATCCATGGGGGGTGGAAAGCATATTACAACACTATGTGGAGATGGTAAAATGTATGTACGCACGCGTGGTGATTTCATTTTTCTTAGGTTGTATGGAAGGTGGAATATGGTTGTTCCATAATCATAATAAAATATAATTACAAAATTAATATTGGATTAAATAATTTATAATTTAAACAACTCAAAAAGAAGAAGTAGAAGAATAAATAATTTGAATGAATCATTTGAAGAGATAACCTCTTCTTCGACGAGCTCCCTCTAGATCCCCACTTAAGGGCACCAAAGTTGATATATTGAGAAGGGAAAAAACTCTATAATGTATCTAGGGATAATTATAAGGGATATGGGCTAGAGATTTCTGATCTAGAAGGATAAAACTGAAGTGAAGAGGTGATGGAGGGGGTACCCTTCTATAAATGGGGTGAGAGTCACTTTTGGGATCTCCAAGAATATTAATTTACAATAAAATCACATTACATAAAAAATCCAAAATTTACCAATATATAATACGATAATAGATAAAATTGTAATATAATCACAAAAAATCTATAGTCATGTTTTTAAATCCATTTAAACCTTATCATTTTTATTTATCAAATAGTTATTCTATTTCATTTCAACTAGGGTAACAAATATTTAAATATTAAAGGGTGAGATATTTACGTATTTTTTGTCAATTAAATTTTAAATATAAACTTTTGATCATTTAAGACATAAGATACATATTATATATTTTTTAAAAAAACTTATAATTTTTAAATAATTTAATACAGATTTTGATATATAATCAATAGTTTTAATTTTAAAACTATTAAATTTAATTATTTTTAAGAAAATAATGATATGATATTATACTATATTGAAATATTTTATTATATCCATAAGGTTAGATTTAATCTATAAAATTAATTTGATTTATTAATTATCCAAAATTATATTTATTTTAATATTTTAATCACATTAATTTGATATTTCCATTAATAAAATTATTACAACAACAGTTTTGTATAATTATTTAATATACATATTTTTGAATAAAATTTTAAAAAAAATTATATGATGATTATAAATATTCTATATTTCATTGAAATACTTATAGTAGAATATATACTCTATATAATTCTATATAAAAAATTTTATATTTATTAAAACATAAAGTTGAAAACTTTAACATCACATTTAAAAAATATTATAAATGTCATTATTTTTTTCATATTACTCCAAATTTTCCATTAAATGACACATGGATGATTATGTTTGACATATTCTCTCACCATAATATTTCTTTAAGTGTTTCATTATTTTAATGGTTATTATATTTTTTTTTAAATAATTTTATTGATTTTCCACCAATGAAATAATTTTTGCATCATTATTGTATAAGCAATAAAGGTTATTATTTCATCTGTAAAAATTTAAAATAAATTACCATGATTTCGATAATTTCATTTTATTTATTAGGACTACTTATTATCTAATTTATCTTATACATATCACTATATTAAAATTATTATACTTATAGGATATTAGAGGGTGACATGCTTTCACATTCATTTATTTTAATAATAAATATATATATATCATTTTCAGGGAAATGAGACCATAAAATGAATAAAATTGGATAATAAAGTGTTAAAGGTCTAATTTTTTTCATCTAATAAGTTTTTGAAAAGTTTTATGGTAATTTTATTTTCCTTGTCAAATTTTTATGCTAGTTTACCCGATTTAACCGTGGTAAATAACAAGTACTAAACTTACTATTCATAAAATAAAAAAGGATTATATTTAAATAATTTGGATGTTATTATTGAAAATATGGAATCCATTTTACAAAATATAAGAAATATATTTTTCATTAATTAAAATATAATTATTTCCCTTATCAGAAAAAATTGTTTTTAAAATTTAAAATATTTCAAAATATTCAAATGTATTAACATCAAAATTCAGTTTAAAAATAATCCCAATGACCAAAATTGGATTTTATGATAAAACATTATTATATTTATACTTTAAAAACATTCAATATTATAATTTAATACTATAAATTATTTTGATGAAAACAATTGTTTAGAGTTAAATGTTTTGGTATTTTTTACTATTCATCAAAACATGAATGTTATTAGAAAAATATAAATATTTATTCCAAAGTAAATTATTATATCCTGCTTCAAAAGTAAATTTTTATACTATTAAATATTATATATAAAATAGTAAAAAACTAGATTTAAAATTTGTGCATCATTAAAAGGCGTCAAAACTGCAATTTTTAAAATATTAGTTCTTTTAACCAAAAAATTGAATTTTGTCTTATATCATGTCTAGAATATAGATAAGTAGAATTTTAAATATTATATTTAATATATTAAACATATATTTCATTAATAAAATCCATAAATAGTGATTTTATTATTTTATAAACTCACTAATTTCCATTTGAGTACCTTGTTAGAAGAAAGCTAATATTATTCATACCAGTCATTATAATGACTAGGTAATAAAGTAACATAATAATAATTAGTTGTTCAATTATACTCAATCTAGTATCAATTTTATTATATAAAATGAGAATGAATTGTTTTTTAACACAATCCAAGAATAGTGTTTCATATACCGCAAGCTAAGTCAATGTTGCGTATTACGCAAGCTTATCTCGGTGTAGCATACAACAAAAGACATCAAAGAATCTAAAAAACTCAATCTCATTAAAATATAAGGGTGTTATAATAAATAATTCAAAAGAGAGTATTCTAAACTCAAAAATAGGTAAGAGAGTCTTTTTGGTAGAGCTAATGAAGGAATATAGGGAAATAAAACTTATGGAGTGAGGGGAATAGTGTTCACTATCTAGGCATGTGATGATATGAATATTATTATAAGAATGTCCTATGAAATAGATTGAATGAGATAAATATTATTTTTTGATAAACTAGATTTAGGAGGATTTTAAGGTGTTGCTGGTGTAGATGAGTATGGAAGGAACAATCTAACACTTGATTATTTCACTAAATAAAATCAAGGATGGTCTTACCTAGTTATAGCTCAATGAAGAATTGCTCAGAAATAATTGAAGTGATTTTGTATAGGATAGAATGGTTTTGAATATTTAATGTCAAACATTTAACACCCCATGATTTTATGGTATTCTATTTTAAAATACTACATCATCAATAGTTTATACTTCATGCAAAATCGAGTTTTAAACCGTAATATACAGTTAAATATGATCGATGGAATACTAATGTGACCATTAGGAATAGAAATTTGAACAATAAAATATTAAATTCACAAATAAATAAATAAATAGAATTTAGGTATCTTATAAATGGAAATATGGATATTTATATCACGAAGTAAGTAAATGTTTTTATTAAAATGATAAATTAAGTGTTGGTATTTTTTTGAAACATAAATTTTTATTTACAATTTTGATAATTAATATAATGATTTAAAAGAAAATTATTTAAATTAAATATAATCATAATTTAATATTATTTTTTCATCTAATTATAAGATAATTTTTTGGAGACCTCAATGATTGATTCCAAGTTCCATAAAAATAGATATAGTAATAAAATTGGTATTTTTTGAGTAAATGATAATTTTATTTAATAAAAAAATTTAACCTATTTATAAAATTAATTTCATTAAATTGAAATAATTTCTAAATTATACACATCAATAAACGAATAGGGTTAATATTTAGATTTTTTATAAAATACTTGAATTTTTTGTGAATAGTGAAATGTCGTAATTTGTGGTATTTAACAAATACATGAATTATTGAGTCATAGATGATGTATGGATGATGTAAGCCAAAATTAGCAACCTATATTTAATTATTTTAATATATCTCATTATAAGGTTCAAAATATTGATATTATTGAGAAAAAATGGTAAACTAATGAATAAAATAATCCAAAAACACAACTCTCCACCACTATATGTACCACATCTCACCACTTATTCTCCTCACACCTTCAAAAGCCTTGAATCATTACAAATTTCTACCCAATACATATCCCAAACCTATTCCCCACTTTTAGGTCATACTTTTCTCACCCAAAAGACCATTTCAAAGATCATTAAGGAGGTTCTCAAGGAGTGGAATTAAAGAGGTAAAATCCCCTTTTATTGTTTTAATTTTCTATCAGTTTCATTTTTATTATTATAATTTACTTACCTAAACAATCAAAATATAGATGATAATTATAGTATCTTATATATACTGGAATTTTATTATGATAATTTCATATCCACCATCAATTATTTTCTCTTCCCATATTTATTCTAAAAATGAAAACATCGTTCATGGGGTGCCGATTTACCACCTTCCTGGACGACAATATTTCATTTTTCAATTCTTCCTTCAAAGAAATTCATAAAACCATTTTTATGGATAAAATATATTATAATATATATTAAAACTTATTCAGTGTTCTCTAACTATTATATATATTATAAATTAATAAAACAAAACATGTGTGTTGTGATTGTAAAAACAACAAAATAATACAAACGATTATCATTAACATTTTATCAAATGAATTGCCATTATATCTGAAAAAAATGATATTTATTATCATTAAATATTATGGGTGTTCATTAATAACATATAATTTAAATTCTTTATAACTATCCACATTTTATATGATTTTTCATACATGTATTCAAGTGAACCAATCAAAAAAACCAAGGAAACGAACACTTCCGTAAGATGAAATTGAATACTATAACACATAGAAAAGGCCAAAATAAACTTAACATAATTTTAATAAATCAAATAAATTATTAATAGGTTTTGAATTTAATTATTAATATATATAACTTACTTATCAAGGAAATTATTTATAGTTAAATAATAGTTTCATACATAAGTTAAGGGTTTCTTCCCGAACATCCATTTTTCATTCAGGTTACACTTTCTATCTATTTAACCCTATGTAATTATTCATTAATTTTATATAATTATTATAAATTATGTCTATATGTCCAAAATCATGTATCTAAATTAGTTTATATTTCTTTTATGGGGAAATACATGATTTATATGGTTCCCTTTTCAATTCATCCGGATGAGCAATCCCGGTTAAAGGGAACTTCAAAATTTCATACCAATTTTCGAGTAAAGTATATAGTTGGTTTTAAGAAACCAATATTTTTATTAATAAATCATTTAATTATGGAAAAATAACTTAGTTATTTCTTTTTTTTATAAAAAATATTATTAATTTTTTCACTTTAAATACTCTTTTATATTTTCTCTTAAACCGCACTAAAGTGATCCATTTCAAAAGATTCTTAAAAACACTTTTTACATGTTTTCACATTATATGGACATAATTTAGGCATAAAACATAATTTAATTGTCCATAACATTATTTTCTTGGATATAAATTTTTACAATATGATTTTATGATAAATTCAAATAATTTTTCCAAAAGAACTCATTCTTTTAATGTAAAAATGGTATTTATTTCTTGAATTTCTCAATGCTTTTATTAGATTATTTTTGTATATTTCAACATCCTATATTGAATATTATTTTTAAATGGGATTGATATTTTATTATATCACCTACGATATTTTTTTCATTGGTTTTTTGATCATTTTGACTGTGGATATGCAATATTAATACCATTCACCATATTTCACAAAAGTGTTACTGATTATGCATACTCATTAGGGAAATTTTATTATATTATATATATATATATATGTTTTTTATTATTTACCCAATTCATATGAGGAATTAGTTGGACATAGTAATTGATGGGAGGGGCCCACTATATCCTCTATATGCATCGATATGTCTCCTGAGAGAAACACATATACGGACTTGGTCGAGGCCGTGAAAATTTTCTTAGATTTGGATTTTTCCATGGACTTAACCACTTATTTTTAGATATATTGGTTGAGGCATCGATGGTATGTTTAAAATGTCCATAGTTATGTATTCCATCATTTTGATATTCTAAATAGATATCCCATGTGATTATATGACTAGTATGATATCCATGATTATGTTTCATTCTCATGTGATTGTTTATAAGGAATTATTTATTCATCCTTTATTCTTGCCTTAATATTCTCAATATTTTTCTAATGGAATGAGTTTATATTTTTTAACTATACCTTATTATTTATGGTATTACTTAATTTTTTTTGTATTTTTTACCATTGATATGAATCTGAGATCACATGTTTCTTATGTTTTTTTCCTAGGATGCGAAGATGTATATTATGAATGACTTGTAGTGATAATATTTGATTGTATGGGTTTTTTCAATGGATTTTCTATGTTTTTATATTTCAATTATGTAATGTAAATATTTTTTTATCTATTTTCCCAAATTTAATAAAAAAATTGTTCCTTTGGGATGTGAATTCTTATTCTTAGTAAAAATGTAAATAAGTAAGAAACCGAATCTGGAATACTGGGGTCTAGATCTTCCCAGCTATTACCAAATAATATTTAGTTGAAACCTTAGAAACTAGATTATGTAACATAAACCTAAGATATACATTTAGGATAAGTATATAATAACATCGTATAATTTTTTAAGGTAGATACTATGTCTTTATTTCTAGTAATACATGTCTATATTGATATTATATGTGGACATCGTTTTGTAACCGATGCACCTAGGGGTATAAACTCCAAAAAAGTGTGTCGGGCCTGACTCATCCTAACCTAGTATATCACAATGAGCCTTACTATGGACTAATTTTAACACTCCAAGGGTATATTCTGAGGATTATTTATATTTACTTTACAATCCATTATGAAGGATTTAAATGTAAATATGTCTCTTAAGAAATCATGTTTATGATTATTAGATTAGCTATGCATAACTTTATAAATTTATGTTCAGTGATAATAATTCATAATTATACATTATGATTAATAATATAATCTAGTGTATTCCATTATTTAGAAATGATTCCTAGTTAAGGAAATATAAACCATATTAACACATATATTCCATGAAGGGATTTCCCTCCTATGCATGACAATGATATAAGAGCAGGAGTAAAAATTGGGTCTGAGAAACTTATAACTATACTAGGAAATCTGTCTCGGGATATGAAAAAAAACATTACTTTCATGGAGGATCCCGATCCACAACATGGTGTAACAATTTTTGACTGATTTATGAAACAACTTCCTCCATAATTCAATTAGACTAAAAATACATTTTTAGTTGAGAGAGGGAAAGTTCCTTAGAGTGGATATTTATTGCATTGGAAAGTAATGAAAGAGGTAAGGTTATCATAGATTTTTATAATCCCTCTATAGATTCTTGTAAATTTTTATCATTGATTCAAAACCAAAAAGAGGAGAAATAAATTTGAAATATGGAATGGAAGGATTTTAAGGAAACTTTCTTGGAATAATTTTTCACACGGTAATAGTGAATGGATATGAAGAGACAATTATTAATTCTATGATAAAAAAGGGGTTGAAAATATTATCATGTATGGAGACAACTTTACAACTATAATAATTAATTCTATGTATTATGTACGTAATACAAATATCAAGATTGATCGATTATTTTATGGGTTAAAACCATTCCTACGAAGGGCACCAGTCACCCAAACATTCTCATTGTACGTAGATATAGTCTTATGTGCTATCAATTTGAAGAATGAATTATCTAAGACATATGAATTAAAGGGAAAACTATATAATAAGGGGGTTGTGGAGAAAATAATGTATAAAGGGAATAATATAATAGTAAATTATCCAATGTGTAATACATGTGGAGGAAAACACCTTGGCACGTATTTAAATGGAAAACTTTTTTGTTGAAAGTGTGGTGAGAAATTTCCACATGATTATGATTCCAAGGGAAATAAAAAAAATAAAACAATGTTCAATACAACTATTTTATAGTGATGGGAAACAATGAAAATTATTTTTCATGAAGCATTATGGAATCTTGACGTAGAAAAGGCCATCAGATCATGTATAACCTCATGACATCCCAATAGATGAGTTGGAAGTTCCTAATAAGGTAGTGGTAATAAATTAATCATATTCTAAAATTTAGATTATGCTTTACTTGATTACGGAGAATCATCTGAGTCATATCTATAGAACCCAAAATAATTTAAAGTGATCTTAGTGTTGTAATTTTTTTAATATAGTTCTTTGAAAAAAAATCAATATTAATTATGAAAAAAAGTTAATGTGACATTAATTGAAGTTTGGGATTATATCATTGAATTAGTATGATGAATTACTAAGTTTTAAAAATTGTATTTATTTGATTTTAAGGGTTCATTCTAACAAAGAAACATTAAATGTGATGTTTACAAAGATGGTTTGTTCCTCAGAAAACATGTGTCATTGGTTATTTGGGTAGAAACATTGTTTACCTAATTAGAAAAATGAATATTTTGGATTTTATAATTATATTACATTTAAAGAAAATTTTAGTTGGATGAAATTGTAATTCCATATAGTATATTGTCTATATATTCCATAGAGAATATATTAAAAATATTTCCTATATTGACATTATCAAGCCATCCCACAAGGCAATATTGAGAGTGAGATCTCACATAGAGCCCGTCAACAATGGTAAATGCATAGGTGGTGAAGGAACCTCCATATTGGGAAACACATGGAGGTTCTAGGTTTTTATATGTGATTATTTGGTAACAATTCTGGTTATATTGGAATGCACCTTGTATTATGAGGGAGTTGATTCTGTAAGCATGTTTTGACGTGGGGTCATCTTTTATTGTGTTATTGTTGCATCAAAAAATTATTGGTAATCCAATCTTCTCAATTGACAATCCATGTCATTCGATGGTATCAATATTCTCCTCAACCATCTAAAAATTCTATTAATTTTTATTGGTTTTCAAATATAATTTGGACTTTTTCTTCTTCCCCAAAAAAACTTGAGACCACCTATTCATCAATATTTCCATAATTTGTCGATGGAGGCATGAGGAAAATATTATGATCACTATTTTTTCATCCTAAAAATATGAATTTTATTTAAATATTTTGTTCCATTATATTCGTTGATTATTAAGGATCAAATAGATTATATATAGTATGGGGTGAAAAATATTTTTTGAAGATAATGATGGCTTGTGGTATGAAACATAGATATATCATGGTATTAAGAAAGATATAATGAGTCTCCATGATTCTAAATTGTTATAAGATGGTATATGTTTCCTATATATAATTGGGATCATCCTTCTTTGTTGAACACATTTATCTGACATCTGAGAGAGTATTTCGGTTCTTGAGGGAGAAAAAGAGGTCTAAGAAACAACTATCTTAAAAGGAGAATATTTCATGAAGCTCTTATTTTTGAGAATGTGGATACAGGTAGATTACATGTTCATGACACACTCATTTTACATCACAAAGAAACTATTTACCATGATTCCATTTGTGATAACACATTTATTGTATCCATCTCTTGCATGATTATTATTGATAATTAATGCATCCTCATTCTTTCTTGAAAACATCATGACACACAATTGAACTTAGAGCATTACAAATATAACTAGTTTTAGTTATTCATATGATTTTCATAAAACTTTTGAATATTTTATTTTCTGAGGTATGTATACACAGAGACAGTGTGTTTGGTGCACCAAAAATTATCTCAAAAATTTGGTTTGTGTGATCTTTTTGAAGTTATAGAAAGGACATGTTGAGAAGGCTTCATATATTACTTGGAGAAGAATGTGTTTTTATTTTGGTACATGCATGTATTTTTTACAAAGGTTATGCATTTATTTCGTTTGCGTATATAATAAAGTGTGTTTGAAGGACACTTGTGCGATGATTTTTTGAAAGTAGACAGTGTGCATGTCAATGAAACGTTTTTTTCAAGTGTAATGTGTGTGTGATGCTATGTAAAGAAGAAGGAAATAGTGTATGAGAACTGTGAGTGTCATAATAGGACAATATGTTGATGATGTTCCATGAAAAAAACACTTACATGCTTTCATTCATGTTCACATGCTCACTTGAAAGAGTTTTATTTAATCATAAAAACTCTTGCATTATATAGAAATTAATGTGTGTGTGTCTTATAAAAAAATGTACAAACATGATATTATGAATACATGATAGTATGATGTTTGTGTATTTGTCACATTGCACAGTGTTAGAAGACCATGCATGTTGCAGATGTTAATATGATTGTATTGGAAAAGTTATGTGTGAAGGAAATTATGTGAGGTTGTATTTGTGTGTGTTTTTTAACATTATGTTTATGAAAAAATAAGGTCTACATAATATATAATTATATTTTTTTTATTCAAAAATTAAGTCACAAAATTATTATAAAGAATTATATGAATTAAATATTTTCCTGGAATGATGAGAACTACATGCATAAAGAATACACAATATTGATGTATATAATAATTTATTGCAAAGAAGAAATATTTTTTTATAATGCAGAGAATATGACAACTAGATGTTTATTAAAAGGTCATTATATGGTCATTCTGATATTTTATTCTGTTGGATTGAATGTGTTATATTCTACAATTTAGGAGAGTATAATGAACTGACTAGTATACAATATTGTTGATCAGATTTAGTTGAAGTCGAATGGTTTCAGTTGAAGTGAGAAAGTGCAGAATAAGATTATACTTAGTGGATCAAAGAAGAAGATAATTTTTTATTGTAGTGGCACTTTGATTTTCTTGTGATCATTATCATGATGTTAAGTGTTGTATTTTATGAAACAGTGGAGGAATTATAGTATAATTAATACTGAATGTATGAATGTACAATTTGGGATACATTTCATACCAACCAACCATGGATTCAGGGTGATACCTGACCAACCCACTTGTAATTTGTGATTGATTCATAGTATAGAATATGTGTCTCAGGTCATACCAAAAAATAGTAAGGACATAGTCACCCACATTCATGGAGAACCTTGTAAAATACTATGTGTTATTCCTCATTTAATTTAGTCTTATATGTAGTATAATTTTGTTTGATAATAGTGAATATTGATTCACTCTAAAAAGTGAAGAGGATTGAATTAAAAATGGGTAAGGTAAATTAAAAGAAAATTCATAAAAACATTTATACATAGATTGACACCCCCACCCCCTCTTAGTGTACCTGCATGATCAACTAGGCATTCTATTATGTATCATAGTGATGATTACACCTCTGATTGGATCTATCTAAGTTACCCAGTTGTTTGTATCAAACATATACAAAGTATATATTTTTATTTGATGAATTTATAGATATTACTCAGATGAAAATTATAGTTTATGTCTCTTTCATTTCTAATAATGATGTTTCTATAAAAAAATGTGAAGAGAATATATGAGTAAGAGGCATGGAATTTGAAAAATAATTTGATGAAAATAGTGGATGCATCACAAAGTAAATGTTTTCATTATAGATGTATATCTATAGTATCTGTTAAATTAGTTTAAAAATATCCTTTTGAGTATTATTGTTCAATAAGTAATGAAGAATAATTTTTTGAATCACATGGAGATTTTTATTCGAAAATAAAAAATTATATGAAAAATATTCTTATTGAGGTTGTCACTTATATAGTTTCTTTTATTAGGAGATAATATGATTAAAATGCACAACTTGAAAAATAATTTTAGGATATGGAGAAACCCTTCAAAAAGAAGTTTCAAAGATTTAAACATCATGCACAAAATATTGATACTAAAGATGAAACTATATAACGTTTCAATGAAAATTTAACTTGTGTCAAAGAATAATTTGAATAGAATTTGTGTGAGAAATAAGAAACTAACAAGGTCCTTACTAAGATGATTTATACACTTTAACAACCTCAAAAAGATACCAATATTGTCAAGGAATCTCAATTATTCAATAAGTAATGAAGAATAATTTTTTGAATCACATGGAGATTTTTATTCGAAAATAAAAAATTATATGAAAAATATTCTTATTGAGGTTGTCACTTATATAGTTTCTTTTATTAGGAGATAATATGATTAAAATGCACAACTTGAAAAATAATTTTAGGATATGGAGAAACCCTTCAAAAAGAAGTTTCAAAGATTTAAACATCATGCACAAAATATTGATACTAAAGATGAAACTATATAACGTTTCAATGAAAATTTAACTTGTGTCAAAGAATAATTTGAATAGAATTTGTGTGAGAAATAAGAAACTAACAAGGTCCTTACTAAGATGATTTATACACTTTAACAACCTCAAAAAGATACCAATATTGTCAAGGAATCTCAATTAAAAAATAAAGGAATGGATGAAAAATTATTCCAAAATGAAGAATTAAAATAACAGTCATTATTAAATTGGAATTAAACATTCACTTTGATTGAAAATGAATTAAAAATATATATCTGTTAGGAGGTTTTTATTGAGATAGTTCATATTGAAGTGATCCATGCATTTGAGACATTTCACATAACCCCTTTGAATGTTAAATAATCCCAACTAGAGGTTATGAAAAAGATAAATTAAGAGTTAAATAATTATCTATTGGGGAAATCAAATGGAAGATTACCATGTTCCGAAAATAAACGTCAATGGGAAGGAAATCAGAGAGTTATTCTTGATGTGAAAAATTCCTTCAAAATGAATTTCCTTGAAATGGAAGTCAATTTGAAAAATATAAAGGAAAAAAAATAAAAGACATTCCAGAAATAATGTCAAAATTTTGTGAAATCAGATGAATACTAGGAGAACTCTTTAAATATGAAATATCATGAGTCATAGGTAAAGTTCAAGAATCTTGAGAAGACCCAGATTTAATTTTCACAAAATAATGAGATCATAAAGGCCTCCATGAGTAATTAAAAAAATATTTTTACATAAAAAACTCAATTATATGGTAGGAAGTGTTTGATGTTATCTAAAGCTAAATTTGGTAAAATTTCATTGAAACAGATGACCTTCGATCAAAATGTATTTTCTTGAACTAATAATATTTCTTCTACAAGTATAGGTTCTGAAATAAAATCATGTAAAACATGGGTAAATAATACTGATAAAAAATTTACTATATCATCAATGTTAATAAGAAGAAATGTGTGATTTTTTGTTCCCTACAAAAATATTATTTAAGAAATAATATTATCTAAACGAATCAGGCTTTTAAATCTAAATAATTTTTAGCACAGAAGAAGAAATAAAGATTTGTTGGTTGTTGTTGGTGTTGTTGTAAATTTTTTCATCATACCTTTGACTTTTGGCCTAAATTGTAAATTCATGATAATTAATGAAGGATAGTATAATTTGGGATTGGATTATATCTTAAGATAAATCCTACCTACATTAAGCATAATTTTCAGATGAATAAGAATCTATTTATCAATAATAAATTTGATTGTCTTGAAGACTTCTGTGATTATTGAAACTGAATTGGTCATGACTATAATTAGTGATGGTATTTTACAACAATTACCTTTGAAAATGCAGATATAATGACCAAACCAAAAGAACTGTAGAAGTAATGAAAAAAGTAGAAAAATATTCCTTGGGGAATAAATTGGAGAGTAAATTTGGTAAAATAATGAATTAATCTAGACCAAATCAGTTTATTAAAATAAAATTCAAAAAAATGAAATGATTCTTATTCTATAAAAAAGAGGTCATATAATGGAACTATACAAACGTTTCATAAATACCAATGCTTGTGTAAAAAAGATTATGTAGAAAAGGAAATCATTCTCAAAAAAAAATTAATAGAATTTATTTTTTCAAGGAGATCGAGATGAAAAATTCAAATTTAATTAGAGGTTTTCTAAAATGGATAACCTTTTGATTGATGGATGTTTGTGTGGAAGGTGCATAATGTTATTGAATATTGATGATAAATGTATGACATGGTTTCCTGAACAAATAGAATTAGTGAAGAACAAAGAAAAATCATAAGTGTCTTATTTTGCTAGAGATGTAATCTTAAAGATGCTGTTTACACACAAGAAGAAGTCTAATAATATACCAAAAGAATTTTTATCCATATATACAAGGAAACTAGATTTGGATAAAATTTGGATGAGTAATAGAATAATCAATATGTACTAATTTATAATGTGAAACAACATATTACATCAGAGATGAAATTTGATGTAATCAAGAAGTCCATGGTATACTTAAATTCTAAAATTTGGAAAATAAATGTAGAAAGCATGATGAATTTTTATAATTATGGTGCATAATTGAATGGAGTTTCTGGGTTAAGAAATAAATCTCATCCATATTACTCTAATTGAAAATAATTTAATAACTACCTTATTCCCATATATGTTTACTGTTTTTTCTTTAATTTAGGGAATTGAAGGTGATCCATATATTCAAGAGATCCCTAAAGATATAAGTGTAGTTAAAATATTATAGTGTATTCAGAAGGATATTCATCATAGAGTTCATTATTTAAATTGCTAATAAAATTGTTTTGGAAGATCATTCTAGAAGAACTTTAGTTATGATGAAACAAAATTGATGAATCCCATCACTACAAGGGGATAAAATATGAAGAAGTACTCTAGTTGAATATTTCAACTGGTATCAAATTAATATTTGATGTTTTCTAGGGATTTATCTTAAGATCCCAAATTAATGAATTGAATCTTGCCATTAAAAAAGGTATGTTAATATATATATGTGTGTGGGTTTACGAATAAAAATTATGAATCAAAAGATGATAAATTGATAATTTGATGAGAAAAGTAAAATGTACTGATAATTTGAAATTGAAAATTTTAAGATGAATTTGTTTAATATAATTATTGAGATAAATGTAGTATATTAGTTGAAAATCATATGAAAATTTTATGAAAGAAGATTTCAGTAATGACCTCATAATCTAAGAAATTTATGGATATATTTTTGTCAAAATTTATCAGTCTTATTTTCTACACTAGTTTCATCCACGAATACTTAGAGATTATTAAATGATAACTCATTTCTTTTTGAAAGGTGATGCAATCCTTATCTCATGAATATTAGTATAAATTTCTCATATGTGGAATCTCGTACTAAATGATGAGATTGAAGGAGAGAAGAAGATATGTTGACTTGTTAAATAATGTTATGAGTTTAATTATTTCTTATACTTATCTATTTGGTTTTATTTTTTAATAATAGGGAGGAGAAAACATTAAATTTGAATGTGAGATGGGTATTGACAATATATGAAGGGGACATTTAATAGCCAACATTTATTTAAATTAATATTTTTATTGTAATTTTTTTCAATACAATTTTTTGATAAAAAGTCAATGAGAAGTTATATAAAAAGTCAACGTGAAATTAATTGAAGATTTGTGTTATATCATTGAATTTGTATGGAGAATTATTAATTTGATAAGATTGTTTTGATTTTAGTTGAAGATTCTATTATAATTACGCAAAATTATGTGTGAAGATTTTAGAGATAGTTTTTAGTTCGTAAAACATATTTCATTGTTTATTTTTGTAGAAATGATGTTTAATTTATTGGAAGAATGATATTTTTTAATTTTTTATTTTGAAATCCAATTATAGAGGATTTTATTATTATTTTTTGGATTTTTAATTTGAAATAGAATATTGTAAGTATTTTTAATGTATAATATATTAAAAATATGGTATGCATCGGCACTGGGAAGTTGGCCAGTTGGGATGATATGAGAGAGATATTTCAAATGGAGCACGCCAATAAAGGCCCCTGAATAGGTGGTGGAGTGACCATCATGCGTGGTAGTACAAATAGGTTCCAATTTTTTATTTGTGAGTATTTAGTATTAATAGAATGTGTCTTATATTATAAGGGAGTGATTTTTCTAAGAAATATTTTATGTGGGATCGTATTTTATCGCATTACTTCATAGAATGAATATTAGTGGTCTTATGAACTACTTGATTTATATTCCCAGTTTTTGAATGTCACTCTATACTCCTTAACCATCTGATCATCCTCTTATTTTCTTGTCCCATCTGATATAAAATTCATGTTTCCTTCTTCCCTAAGTGAACCTGAGATAACCTATTAATCTTTGATTCTTTTCTGACATATGCATAGGGAGTATATTCTGATAACCATTTTTTATCCAAAAAATATGAATATTTTCAAAATAATTTATTGTATCATTTTAATGTTTTAATGAGGATAAACTCGATAAGATGTAGTATGGAGTGAAAACAAATTAAATGATAATGATGATGTTTTATGGTATGAAACTCGAAGACATTATGCTCTTAAGAAAAATTGAATGAGTCTCCATGATTCATGAAGGTTATATGAGGACGTACATTGTCTATAAATACTCATGACTGACCAAATTTACCCTACAAATTTATCTCTCATCTGAGAGAGTCTGCGGCAGATTTAGAGAGAAACAGTGGTCCGTGAAACAACTCTTTTATGAGGATAAGATTTCATAATAATCTTAATTTTGCAGAGGTGGATGCGGCTATATAACATGTTCTTGATAGAGTCATTATGATTTGTAAAGAAACGTGATTCTATAAATCCTTTTAGGATTGCGCATTAAGTTTATCCATTTCTTAAGTGATTATCATTGATAATTCCATCATCCTTATTCTTGTATTAAGATTTCATATCCCACTGATGCATGAAAAACATTAAAAATATACCTCATCTCCATTACCCTTCGGATTTTCATAAACCATTTGAGTAATGTGTTTCATGATGGAAGTATACATAGAGATAGTGTGTCTATCTTACTTGGAAGTCTCTCACATATTTTTTTGTGTGATATTTGTGAAGTTATAGAAAGGACAGGTTGAGAAGGATTCTTATATTAAAAAAATAATGAAGTGTTGAGAATGTTGTACATATATGTATTGTTCACAATTGTTATGCATGTATTCTGTGTGTGTCTACATAAGATAGTGTTTTGGAGTGATATATATGCGAATAGCTTTAGAAGTAGAGAGTGTACATATCAATGAATTGATTGTGATAGTGTTGCGTGTGTGAAAAGTGTGTGCAACGATAAGTTCACTAGATAGAAAATAGTGTATGTGAACCATGAGTGTGAAAATTTGATTGTATGTGGTTGATATTGAATTTGAAAAACACATACATTCATTAATTCATGTTCACATGCTCACATTAAAGTATTTGATTTAATTATAACAACTCATTCATTATGTGTAATTTAATGTGTGTGTCATTCAAACATGTATACAAATGAAACTATGCATGCATGATACTATAATGTTTGTGTATGTGTTACGTTGAAAAAATTAATAACACCATTCATGATGAATATGTTCATATGAATGATGCATTTGTTAATATGTATTCATGGGAAAATTAAAGTGTGATGGTAATTAAAGTGAGACTCTATTTGTGTGTTTGTTCCAGTATTTTTCTCTTACACATAGAAGGTAGAAATAATATATAGTTGAACATTTTTTATTATAAAAAGTTAAAAAAAATTATTATGAATAATTATATGCATTAAAAATTTCATTGAATTATGAGAACTACATCTATGAAGAACACACTATATTTCCGTATCTAGTAATTGAGTTGAGATGAAGACAAATTTTTCTAGAAAATAAGAGAAGATGAAAAGAATAATTTTATTGGGGAATCTTCAGTTGTTTATTTCTATATTGAAGTGAGTTGAATTAGTTGTTTTAAAATTTAAAATTTTAGATATCATATTGATATAACTAGTATAGAGTGTTTTTTAAAAGATTCAGTGGATGTCGAATTGTTTCTGAATAAGTGAGAAAGTGTAGAATAATGTTATACTCGGTGTCTTAAAGGGAACGATCAGTTTTGTGATGTAGTGGGGGCTTGAGGATCTTGTTATCATTCTCATTATATGATGTGTTATATTTTTTTAAATAATTGTTTGATTCTAAAATAATAAAAATTGGTAGGATTCCAATATAATTTTGGAATTGTTTTATACCTACCCACTATGGTTTCCGGGTGATAATTGACCAACCCACTTGTAACTGGTGATTCATTCATAGTAGAGGATTTATGTCTTGGATCATCTAGAACAAAACAAAGATGTAGTCACCCACATCAGGGGAGAACCTTAAAAAAATATTTTGTCTTATGATCCATCTAATTTATTCATTCATATTGTCTAATGGTGTTTGTTAATGGGGATTATTCATTCCCTCTGACATGTGTAGAGGTTCGAATTAAATTGGGGTAATATAAGAGCAAAAAACATAAACAATTGTGTGTGCATTGATTCACCCTCCCTATAAGTGTACCTGCATGATCCACTGGCACTTCAATATTAGAATCCACCTCCAGTATCTCTTGTAAATGAAATTATTAGCAAATAATAGAAAACATCATATATGGATGAGGAAATAAATCTTCAAATGGGGGACTTAACTATTGTAAAGTAATAGATTGATGTATTTCCAAAGGATTTACCTGCACATCATCTAGAGTAGGAAGTTGAGTTTTCTATTGAAATATTCAATGATGCAAGTATAATATCAAGGACTCTTTATAAAATGGCCATTGTGGGATTAGTGGAGCTGAAAAAATAACTATATGAGTTGATTAAGAAAAAATTTATTCACCCTACTGTTTCTCTATGGGGAATCCTTATTCTCTTTTTCAAGAAGAAAGATGGATCCATGAGTTTTTTCATCGACTACAGATAAATCAATTTTATTATAATAAGGAATAAATATCCTCCACATCAATTGATAATCTATTTAATCAACTTGATAGAGTTCAATATTTTTTGAAGATTGAAAATCGATCTTAATACAATAAATTTCATGTGAGGTAGGTAAATATTCAAAAAATGTCATTCTAAACAAGGTATTGACATTAAAAGTTTATATTAATACCATTTAGAAGTACTAATTCACCCTCTATTTTTAAAGATCTAATGAATAGAGTGTTCATGGAATATCGTGATTATTTTTTTGTGGAATTTATTGATGAATATATTGGTATAATAAAAAAGCTATTGGGACAATGAGAACCACTTTCATATTATTATGAAGACTCTTAGAAGAAAAGAGTTATTTATGAATATTAGAAATTGTGAATTTTGGATTTAATTTTTTTTCTTGGCCATGTTGTCTCTAATTATAGAATCTAAATTGATCATGTGAAGAAAAATGTTGTTAAGTAATTTTCTACACTAATGAACATAATCGAGGGATTTTGATTTATAGGTTTAGCTGGTTACTATAGGAATTTCGTTCATAATTATGCCAATTAGATAACCTATTTACAAAGATTACTCATAAAGATGTTAAGTTTATTTGGAAATAGTAATTTGAATAATTCTTTGATTAATTGAAAAGGATATTATTGAATTATCAGATCATGAATATAGCATTAGAAAATTGTGGGTTTATGGTTTCTAGTGATAAATTAATTAAAGGAAATGGTTGTGTATTTATACAGATTGATAGAGTTATTTCATATTCATCAAGGTAGTTAAAAATGAACAAAACAATCAAAATCATGACCTTGAGTTAGCAGCTATAACATTTTCTATAAAGACATAGAGACACTATCTCTATGGTTAAGGATTTGAGATATATACAGATCACAAGATTTTGAAATATATCTTCTCATATAAAGAACACATCATGAGGAATAGACGATGGCCTGATATACTCATGTATTATGATTTTACAAAACACTATCACCCTAGGGAGGAAAATATGGTAGTAGATGCATTGATCTGGAATGATCTTGGAGTTATATACAGAATGATGATTGAAATGGATATTATGTTCATGGTTCTAGTGAAGATGGATTTGGGAATTATCATGAAAGGTGAAACATCACCACTTTTTCAATTTGTTGGTGGACTATCATTATCAAAAATTATTAAAGTTTCTCAGTCTGAAGATGGTAATTTTCAAATGAAAATTAAAGCTGTAAATGATGGAATATTGGAATACTTCGTGTATGAGGATGGAATTCAAACATTTTGGAAGAGGTTTTATGTTCCCTCTATACTAGAGATAAAAAGGTAATTATTAGACAATGTCTAATACTCAAATTTATCTATACACTCGGTTATCACTATGATGTATTGATATTTGAAGTCACATTTCTGGTGGGATAATTTGAAGGGGGAAATTACTGATTGTATATGAATATGGTTAGTCCTTCAAAATGTGAAGCCCCTTATAAGACACCCTAGAAGAGTCAAGAATCCTATTCCTATACCTATATGGAAATGTGATGATATTATGCTCAACATTTTCATAGGACTACTGATTAATCCTAGATGGAATGGTGTCATATGGGTTATTATTCACCTCTTTACCAAATCATTACATTTAATTATTATAAGGGAGGATTTTCCACTGGAGTGACTGGCATAATTCTATATAAATGAAGTTTTAAGACTTCATAGAGAACCTCATTCAATTTTTTTATCATGATCCATGATTTACATAGAAATTTAGGAAATGACTCCATAATTCATTAAACACGATGCTTTATTTGAGTACTTCTTATCAACGTCAAATTTACGGACAATGTGAAAGGATAATCCAAACATTTGAAGACATGTTGAGGTCATGACTATGGTATAGATTTGTTAAAATATTTATTTACATTAAAGTATTCAAATGGAACTATAGAAATCATTATATTGAAAGAGATGTCATACAAAACTTGTTGGGATGATGTTGGTGAAAATAATCTTGTAGGCCAAGAACCTCTATGGGAAGTAAAATTAATGGTAAATACTATTAAAACATATATCCATGTATATAAAAGTTGGAAAAAGAGGTATACCAATAACTGGGGATGGATTCAGTGTTTCAAGTGTGAGATCATATATTCATTAAGGTGTCTCCTTGGAAGGTGGTTATCAGATTTAGAATGAATGGGAAACGGATCCCTTGGAACATTAGATTTTTTTAAATCATATAGAGAATTGGACTTGTGGCTTACCATTGGGTGATACCACCTAGGCTTTATAAGTTAAAAAATGTGTTCCTCATTTATTTTTCAATGAAGTCAAAGTTAGACCCCTTACATGACCTCATATATGATGTAATAGAACTTGAACCAAACATGTCTTACAATGAAGTGCATATCCAGATTATTGACACTAAAGAACATATGTTGAGGAATCAAATAACTTAACCAGTAAAGATACTTTGGAAAATTAAAAAATTTAAGAGGAAACCTGGGAACCAGAGGAAATTATGTTCAATAAATATCTAAATATTTTTTTCGGTGACCCATTGAATATTTAGAGGATAAATTTTTTATACGAGGGGAGAATGTTACAACCAGAGATCGTATGGTATGCCACTTTTAAAATTTTGTATCTTCGATAGATTATGCTTCATGCAACACCATGTTTAAAACTTTATTGTACTATTATATATGACCATTTGAATAGTAATATGACCATTTTGAATAGTAATATGACTAATAGAAAAATAACTTCACATGTGAAATTATTAATAATATTTAGGTATCTTATAATATAAAAGCGTGTATATTTATATGATGGATTATGTAAATTAATGTTTTTAAAATGATAAATAACATGTTGTTATTTTCGTAGAACATTAATGTCTATTTAAAAATTTATAATTAATATAATGACTTAAAAAAATATTTTCATAAAATTAATTTCTAAATTAATATTTTGTTGTCTTATTATAATAAGATAATTTTATGAGACCTTAATGAATTTTTAAGTGTAAAAAAATAGATACAACATTAAAATCAATTTTTTTGGTCAAATGATGATTTTATATTAAACATAAATAAAAAATATTTAGAAATATTTTTCTATAAAATGGAGATAATTATTTGATTCTACAAATTGTAAAATTTTTAGGGTGAATTTTGGGATTTTTTCTAATGTAGTTGAATTGTTTTAAATAGAAAAATATTGTAATTTAAATTATTTTAAAAATACATAAATTATTGAGTAATAGATGATGTATGGATGATGTAAGACCACAATATAGTACTATCTTTTATTATTTAAATATAATTAGTGACAAGATTCAAACTATTGATATTAATAATAAACTAATGAATAAAATAATCAAAAAACACCCCTATCATATAATATAAATACCACCTCCCACCACATTTTTTCCTCACACCTCAATATCCTAGAATATTGTCAAATTTATTAGAAATACCTTGAAAAAACCTACCACCACATTATTTTATTTTTTATCTCACCCAAAAGACCATTTCAATGTTACTTAAGGAGGTTATCAAGGAGAGGAATTCAAGAGGTAAAATCTTATTTTGTTCTTTTTATTTTCTTTCAATTTATTTTATTTTCTTATTCTTTACTTACATACTCTAACAAAACATGCACTATAACTCCAGTATCATATATATCATATAATTTCATTATGATAATGTTATATACATCATAAATTATTTTATCATCTTCTTTTATTCTAAAAATGAAAACATCACCAGTGACGTACTGATTTACCACCTTCATGGATGAGGAGATTGCATTATTCAATTTCTCCTTTGAGGATGGTGATAAAACAATTACTATGTTTAAAATAGATTATAATATTTATATTACAACGTATTTAGTGTTATAAAACTATTATATATACTTAATATTAATTAATATAACAAACAAGGTGTGTAATGATCTAAAAAATGCCAAAATAATCCAAACAATTATCAATAATGTTTTATCTATTAAATCATCCTTATTTATTAAAAAATGATATAATTGTCCATTAAATATTCTATAAGTTCATTAATAATATTTCACTACATTTATAGATAATTATTCCCATTTTACATTTTTTTTACATGTATACAAGTGAACCAATAATGAAATCCACATAAACAAACACTTACGAATGATTAAATTGAATATTATAACTCTTAAAAAAGGCCACACATAAAATTAATAAAATTTTAATAAATTAAATATATTTTGAATATATTTTGAATTAAAATATTAATAAATCTAATTTCATTATCCAGGGCATTATGTACAAGTGTAAAAACCCATTGGATAAAAGGTAAGGGTTTCTTCTAGAACCATCATTTTTCATTCGGGTTACGGTTTCTCCCTCTTTACTACAATATAATTCTTCATTTTTTTTCATACTTCTTATGAATTATTTTTATATATCCAAACTCATATATCCTGATCATTTCATATTTTTATGGGGAAATACATGATTTATTAGGTTCCATTTTCAATTGTACCCGATAAGGTAGCCTTATTGAAAGGAACTTCCAAATTTCATACCCATTTTAAAGTAAACTCTGTAATCAGTATTAAGAAACCATTATTTTTAAAAAATCACTACTTTCATCATGAAAAACTATACTATATCATTTTTTCTACAATCACTTATGAATTTTTCCATTTTAAATACTCTTTTATATTTTCTCTTAAGCTGTATTGAAGTGGCACGTTTCTAATGTTTCTTAAAAACTCTTTTTATATATTTTCACTTTAGTTGGATATAATTTATGCCTCAAACATAATTAAATTGTCTTTAAATTTTTAATTATAGGATATATTTATTCAAAATATTATAATATAACAAACTAAAATTATTTTTACAAAATAAATCTTCTCTATAAAGTAAAAAAGGGTATTTCTCTCAAATATTTCATTGATGATTTTAATTGAGTATTTTATCTACTTAAATACGTTATGTTGAATCATAATATTAAATTGTATTTATATTTTATGATACGATATACCATATATTATTAAATGGTTTATGATCAATTTCATTATGGATGTGTTATCCTCATACCATTCACCATATTACTCCAAATGGTCAGTGATTACATTTACAGATTTAGGAAAGTTATATACATTTAATATGTATATGTTGTTTATGTTTCATCCCATTTATAGGAGAAATTTATTTTACATAGAAAGTGATATTTGGGGCCTACTATAGCCCTTAGATGCATCGGTAGGTCTCATGAGAGAAATAATATATGGACTTGTCCAAGGCCTTAACCATTTATATTCAAATATAGATTTGGATTGGGACTTAAACATTTATTTTCAAGTGTTATGGATGAGGCCTCGACAGTATGTTTTAGATGTTAAGCATTATTCATTCCATCATTATGATATTAGTAATTGATAATCCATTTGATTATTAGTCTAGTATAATATCCATGGATAAGTTTCATTCCATGTGATTATTTAGAGGGAATAATTTTTTAAGTTTTTATTCCTTTCATAATATGCACAATATTATGATTTAATGGAATGTTTTTTAGTTTTTCACGTTTATTTATTATTTATGTTTATATTAAATTCCACTTTATTTCATACTCTTACTGGGAATATGATCTCACCCCTTTCTTATGTTTTATTATTCCCAAGATGTGAATATATATATTACGAATGAATTATAGGGATAATATTTGAGTTTATGTTTTTTTTCAATAAGGTTTATATATTTTTTTCCATTCATTTTTTTAATGTAAAAGTTATGTTTGTATCTGGTTTTATAAAGATACTAAACTATTCCGTCCTTTAGGATTCAGATACATTTTCTTAGTTCGAATTTAATTATTTAAAGCACCAGCTCTGGAATACTGGTGTTGTGGTCCTTAAAAGACATATTTCATCAAACATTATAAATATACTATATTTTTGACATGTTTTGAGAAGTGAAAGGATGATATGTTTCAGTTTGTGTCGATACTAGAGTAGTTTCTTGATAAGTTATTTATTTTTACTCTTATTAATTCTTTGACATGCGAGGTAATGAGTATAGGTCAGGAGAAATTTAGCGATCCAAAATATTCTATAGCTCCAGACGGTCGAGATTTTGGGTTTTTCCTCAAGTAAATGGAAGAGAGAAATTTTTGTGGCATATATAGAAAAATATCGATAAAAAATAATCACAAAGCTTTTAGGAATTCACTATAACATGGTAATGAAAAGACACAATATAAAACATCCAATGTAGAAAAATGGTTTCTATAATATTACAAGTGAAAAATGTAAAGGTTTTTATTGGTTACTAGAATAAAGGATGAAAGATTTGTTGTGGGTGTTGATACAGTCAGCTTACTAACATTGTGTGCATTACATTCTATATCGGTGTGTAACACGCTAAGAAGATGTAATATATTTTAATACATGTTATAAATTTTTTTCTTAAAATTGATTTTATGTTTAATAAATAATTAAAGTCCATGAATTTTTTGAGCCCAGGATAAATAAACCATTTCATAGCTCAATCTGCAGTTAGTCTTAATACTGCACAAACCATGAAAGGGGAAGATTTTGGAACATCTTTATGTTACCTCTTAACATGTATGATTAAGAATAAATTTAGTTAAAATGGTTACTTGGGATGTATGATGATCAATGCAATTTTCTTGTATACTCAATATGAAGTTTTACATGATGATATTGGAACAATAGTTGCTAATCTTACTCATATATAGCCACGTCTTATAAAATAGGAATAATAACTTGGCCAAAAATGGATGTAGTGGTGTTTATCAATAAGCTACATGTGTTATTTGTTTAACTACTTGTGTGTAAATAAATGGAGGTAGTAGTGTGATTGGGACATGTATTAGTGATTATACTAGAGGGCATCCAATAATTCATCAAGATTCCATACAAGGTAGTGGTTGAACTGTGTAGTGATGTTGTAGACAAAACCATTCTCCTGCAACCTATGGAATTATATGGAATTTATTTTAGGAAAAACATTATTGATATAATGAAACATTTTAACTATTCTTGTTGGTTTGTTACTACCAGCTACTTAATTCTTAACTACGTGAGGAAAATCATAATTATAAAAAAATGGAGAAATTTAGGTTAATCATATGTTGCTAAAATTTCCAAAATAGGTTCTACCTAATATGTTTACGTAAATGAATCTATGTTTCTCCAAAAAGAAAATAAATTTTATTGCTTCAGCTCTTAAATATGTAGAAATTCATTCATTGCTGTAATCCATGGAATTTCAATGAATTATGTTTCTCAATAGGTCTGAAATTTCTCATTAATAAATTTTTAAGCCATATAACACCATAATATTGTGGAATATTTGAATGGAAATGGAGTCAATTTTTCAATATCACTATGAAAAATCCTCATTGAAGTTATTATTTTGAAACCAATAGAAAATATAGAATTTATGTTTCCAAATCACCATAAAGAGAACATCCTTCATAGAGTTTTATGGTTCTACTGTATATTGGTAGTGAAAATTTATACTGACCTATATTGCTATAAGTTTCCTTTAAGTGAACACCAATTATGTCAACTTATCTTGTAGAAATTTTTTGTGCAAGTTTTGATTATTTAGATGATCTTACATATGACAGAATCAAGGTATTATAGTAATATCAAATTAGTTAGGTAAATCAGGGAAAAATATCTTTACATGTTTAGGTAAATATTCTAAACCGATATAAAGAATATTATGATATTTCGTATGATATTACAAAATTAGATATGGTAGTGATACATTAATCTTCATCTGGGGCTATGGATAACTATGGAATAGTTACATATCCTCTAATATTTTGTCTTTATGGTGATGAATATTTAGAAGATACTAAAATATAATGTTTTTTAGTTGTGTTTTCCCTTGAAATTTCATATCAATGGTCAAAAAATATTTCCACTATGCTATATTGGATGGATTTATGGGGGAATGAGTTATTTTTAAATTGATTAGAAATATAGAATCTATCATATTGTATATAGAATACAAATTTTACATGTATTTCTTTAATGAAACTGTAGAGTTCCATCAGTTGGATAGTATTTTCGAATCTCATCCCATCAAGATGTATGTAAACCATGTTGTAGTGTTTTATGAAATATTTTATTCCATTGGTTTTAATAAACGGGTGGATATTTTTCATATGTTACAATGACATATTTGACCTAAATGACTTCATGTGAAACTATCATCATTAGATTAAAGAGAAAATAACCCAAATTAAAATATAGATGATCTATGTGATGTCCATCAGGAATAATCTTCTGAAACTGTGTCTGTGCTAATGAAATCGTGGATATAAAAAAAGAATAACTAGTTTCCTAGGATATTGTTGATGAATAGAAGTTTGATACTATGTAATCATAATTTGTTTTAAGTAGTGTTTCAAGATATAATTAGAGTATTGTCCCTATAACATTATATTAGGGGATTACCTGGGTTGGGTTGGGTTAGGTTTGGGGAAAAATTTCACCTAACCCGATAAAAAATGCTTGTGTTTGGTCAGGTTGGGGAATAAATTTTTTTATAATGACCCGACCAGACTGGACCCATTGTTGGTTGGGTTGGGTTTTCTCTGGTCTATTGGGTTATTTAAAAAAATTATTATAAGGAATAATAAAATATATATATAAATATTTATTAATTAATACTGAAAAATGTGGAGCATTAATTATATTTCAAATTCAAAGATACCAACAGTCAACATCAACATTATATAAAAATTTTAAAACATTATTATTAAAGAAAACCATGAAATTAATCACCACATAGAGACCCCAAGATAGAGGAACTAAATTGGGGATTTTTTTAGTATGGTTAGGTCTAGTAGGTTTATTATTTTAAAACACATAAAATGATATCAACCCTGCCCAAATTAACTAAAACTATCCATTTCTCATGGGTAACCTAACGAAACCCAACTCTACGCTCTCAGGATGGGCTTGGTTCATCGAATCATGTTGAATTTGGACACCCCTACATTATATGTTATGGTTTTTGGGATTCCTTTTAATGATTCTTTTAAAAATCACTGATCATGAATTATACTCCCAGCAAATAGCTAGGAAGTTGTAGAATAATGACGTATACTAGAGAAGTGGGAACCATAATCTTCCTAAATATATTAAATAATGAAAAATACACTATCTTCCAAGAGACATAATGGGGAAAAGGTCTTATTGAAATAAATATATTTACCACTAAAGTGATACAACCAAACAAAATTTTAATGATACTTTCCAAGATTTTATTATTGATGAAAATGTGGATTTTCAATTATAGGTTTCAGGACTCTAGACTAAAAATTATTTCATTGTATAAAAATAAGTATAAATTTTGTTAATCAATTGAATTTTATCTGACATAGAATTAGTATGTTTTTATATTATAAAAAAATAATAATTATAGTATAGTTGAAGAATAATAATTAGAAGATGATTGAAGGGAGTAATTTAGGAAGAACTCCTCGGGACAAGAACACTCTCCCGAGTCCAATGGTCAATGCCTTCCAAGGTCTTATCTTGAATATAGTAGATATCATAAATAAATAAAAATGAAATCATATCCCTTACCACTTATTTTATACCATATTTAATACCCAAAAAAAACTAACAAACCATTAATTCCTCTACCATCCCAAATAGATAATATAGAAAAAAAATAAAAAAAAACATCCCTTAGAATTTACCCACTCCCTACTATAGATATCCCCATATAAACCCAAACTCATTGACAAAAATCTATCCCAACTTATTCCTAATATTTAATCACTGTTGAAAAGCCAAATTTTCCCGATGGTGGAGCACTGAAAACATGGATCAGTTGATTTATCACAATCTTGGCTGCCCCCTTCTGAAAATCGTTGTATAGTTGTTCAAACTCTTGCATCACTTATAGATATATTTAGATACTTAGTAAACTGAACATATATATTCATATTTCTATAAATATTTTATTCATTTTTAAAATATGTTATGAAAATGAAATAGCCTATCTATATAAAAAAATTTCAAACTTGATATAAAAAAACTACATCCATACTCTTCTACTGTAATATTATTCAATTCATTCAAGGGGAAATATTCCAAAAAGTATATTTGATCCCATTTTATCCAAATAAAAATCCAATTATTAGTATCCAAAAATCATAAGAGAATCTGGAAGATAATATTCTGATTCGGCTAATATTGGTTCATTTTAATCAAATTTTAAAATCATCTTCAATCTAATTGTTTCTTTGGAACACAAGATTTGACCTACAATATTTATTCCATAGGGTGAACCCCAAAAAACATTACCTTTTAGTGTAGTTATAGATGAAACTCTATTGGTAAGATTAAACAACATATAATATTTCTATTAAATTTTTGGGGCTTTAAAAATGGTTTTCATTTAATGTAAGAAGTTAAAAACAACAGTAAATACCAATATTCAAGGCTAAAACACATTACATCATTGAATTATTCCAATAAAAAATAGTGTGTGTGTATTTATAAAAATATCTAATGCCTCTCCATGGAATGAAACTTATTCAATTCATTTAGAAAAGTATGGTTCTTCTGTATGGATTGGTGTATCATGGAATTTAAATCTTTTATATTTTCTTTAATTACCACCAATAAAGACACTATATACAGATGTCTAAATCCAAAAACAAATATCAAACAAAATAAAACCCATCACCCATTGTAAACTATTCTAATATATGATAACATATAATTTGGTGTAAATTAAATACCTTCTATAAAATTATATTCAATTATAATTAGTTCTTAAAAGCAACCACCTACCCAGTTTTAACTAAAACTACTTGAGAGCCAAATAATTTTAATACTCCTTTATTCTAAAGGAAAACAAGGAGAAGTCCCACCAAAATCTATAGATTTACAATCCTTATTTCCTGTGGAATATTGACCAAAAAATGTTATATGAAATCTTTTTAGTGTCATTTTGAAATACCTAGGTTTCACCAGCTACATTGTTTAAACCAAAAAAGACATAAAAATCACCATCTAATCGACCATTCCCACTGCAATCTTTGGATAACCCCTATAAAGACATTATATAGCTCTATTTTGTTTTTCAGTACATAGAAAACACTACCACTGAAACCACTAAATATAATTATTCTAGTAATGTATTTTAATTTATTCCTTTCAATCAAAACACATCTAGATTTAGTGTTCTCCTCAAATATACTATAACGGACCATTTCATGTGTGGTTAGGAATCTCATCAATAATGATACCAGTTCCATATTGGATTCACGATTCTCCACCAACTCACTACTGGCATTCACATCCATTATAATTATAACAATTGAACATCAATTATTACATTTTATTATGAATTATAGTAATGGTTAACATCACATATTTGTTCATTCAAACCAATCTCCCTTAGCACATTGGACGTTGACACCAAATGCTATGTTCACATGTCCTGTTATTGAAACCCTTGCATCACTTGATCATGTTTTGGTTTAAATACCCTTCTCCTAGATAGTGTTACTTGTAAAATATTCTCACTATCATTCCCATATTCTTAAATACTCAATTTTATCGCAGATTATTCCATTTCTATGTTAGGAACCAATAAAAAATTTATTTCCTCTATAGACAATTGTAGTCGTGGATGTTTCATGTATATTTGGATATTTTTTTTTACTTGATTTAAATAACCATCATAGATATCCAATAATTAGGATCATTCTTATAGAAAAAAGGTCATTCCACTTGATATGATGTGATCCTCCTTGCAAAAAAAAGTGAAACAAATTTTGAAGTTAGGCTTCCATATTTTCATCTATGAAACTCTGCTTTCCTAATACCAATACCACAAAAAAACACCTCACTCTATTAGGTAAAAACATATTTTTATTTCACTTCTTCATGTGGGGAATTAGGTGTCAATTTTTCCCCTGTAAATATTATCAAATTCATCATACACTTCCATCTTCAGCTAATCATGAACCATATCACACTCCTCAACGTTGTGAGTCAAACTTTCTAATGCCACATCAATAGTATTAAACTATTTCTCAAAGAACATTGACTTACATGAAGATATATACATATGAGTATCGCATAACTCTATTTAACCTCCTCAGTTTTCATTTTTTTAATATTTAATGATTTCCATAATCAATTTGAACATAACTCTATTTTTTTCATCAAAAATAAACACATAATGATCACTTGGCCTCATATTTCCATTCCAAAACTAAGAAGACTATGATTTTCTTTAAAATATCCATATATCTATGATTATTTACTAATTATTGTATTTTTACAATAATGGTAACTCAAAATTGTGTATGTAATTTTTAAATGGGATCATGACTCCTCCCAAATATCTCTCACTCCCCAATAGTTTTACCCTATGATTGTCGTCTAGGAGACCAAATCTTCCCCCAATGAAAACACTAAATGCTAGGAATCTATCCTAACAGCAATCACATGGTAAAAAATAAGTAAATGTAATTAATGAACAATATATTCCTATGACATAATATCAATATAAATTTAAAATACTATAAAAAGTAGAATTAATGTAGGGGAAAAGAAGAATAAGAAGAAGAAGAAAAAATAAGTAAATATTGGAGAAGAAATATCTGAGAGAAGTTCACTCTAAAAAGGTGAATTTTAAGATAATCCAAATGTTTGATACTTCATGAATAAGTTTTATAAATCAATCCATACAAATTTTTACCCCTTCCTATATATCCTCTCCAAAATTTAATACCCCAGAAAAAATACTAACCCCTGACCTACTTCAACTTGAAAGTCCCCAGAACAGAGTGAGAGGGGAGGAGTGAATCAGCATGTCAAAATTTTTCTTTTAAACCAATGGAACTTGTTACCTTGTTAGTAGGAACATATTAAGCCTCTCTAATGAGAAAATAAAAAATACAAACAATCACATGAGAAGTGTAGACACGCCAATTTTACATGCTTCACCACTAAGGGCTATGTCTAAAGGGCATACACCGATAGGTAGTTGGTCATACCAAAGTATACTAGTCATCACTAGTTGTGGAGTAAAAAAGTTCAGAATAGTCACATTGTGTTAGGCACAATACCTTTACAAGGATTTAGGGATAGCACACTATGTCCCTTAGGTCACATCTATTGACTCCCCCATTGCTCACTACATTGAGAAGAATCTGAACACTTTTTCTCGACCAAAATGTCACTACAAAATATTGGAATTAAATCAGGAATAATCAAATATAGATATATACTCTATTGAAGTAATTGTTTCCTGTGTGTATGTAATCTAAATTTCTGCGGACTTTTTATTCACATACATGTCCTCTAGAAATTGGCATTCTACCTCCACATACTATGCTGCTCCACATACCACCTCCATAAACCATCTCTGGAAAATCATTTCTGTGTACTACTTCCTCAATACACTGATACATAAATATTCAACGTACGGGTCTCAAGTATCGCTTCAGCGAACCCCCATCACGTATTGCTTTCATAGATCACCTCTCGAAAACATCCCCTGATCCACGTGCCACAACAGCTCCATGTACTATAATACTACACATAATATCCAACATTCTCCATGAACTGAAAGTTCTCTATGGACCATGTTCTTCCTCTATGAACTGTCTATCCTACATGGACTTATCTTCATGAAAACCACATCACACTTCACCATCTTCTCTGAATTTCTAATCAAAACCATCTTCATGTAGTTTTCTTCCCACAAACAACTCTATACATCACCCAAATCTTTCTGATTTTTTTAATCTCATTATCTACCTCTAATTAAGGTATTATAGATACTTATATAGGAAAAAATATCCACATAATATGATAATCAAAGATTTACCAAATCTTTGAAATAGACCTTCCTTTACCGTGTACCATACATCTCTCGTGACCCATTTCCCTTCCACAAACCGTAGGGCTTCCAGCAAACATCCTTTTCATTGTGAACCATTCCTCTTGCACGGTCTGCGTACAATTTTACATTGTTCAAACCATCCCCTCTACATGTTTTGTGGTTCACCATTCCATGTACCATAATTCATGATCCATGAACTATTCCTTGAAATATCATTCTATGTACTGTCTTTGTGGAAAACCATCCTTTTCCAAAAACAAACTCATGATTTTGAGGAAAAAAATTAGGCAGACACTGGGAAACTCTTCCATCATAAACATATACTTTGTCGAATATTGTAATATCACTTGACTTCCAAATGCATTGATCAACTCAAATAGGATTAATAATAAACACAATCTATACTCATTTTCATGAAAATATCATCCTTGGCTCCAACACAAATACAACTAAGAACTAATATACAAAATATGAAACTACCCTTATCAATTATTCAAACCATTATATGGATAGTTCCCACCTTATCTATCCTAATTGATAGACAAATATTCTATTTCATTCTTAATAATGGGGATGTGATAGAAACATGTGGTTCTTTTATTATGTATGTATAGTTTCTCCTATGAGTTGTGTGTACTTTATCTATTTATTAATTGGTTGGGGTTATTAGGAGGTTGTTCAAAGATATTCAATGTGGGATAATAAGTGTAGTTAAGGGAAAAATTATTTTTTTGGAATTTCTTTCATCATAACTAAAGGTGGAAGTGGTATAGCCTTAAGCAAAGGCATCTTTTGGGGGAACGTATTCTTATATTATATTCTCTTTATTCTTTTTCTTATTCAATATCATCTATATTTTTATCTTTCATTTACACTAAATTTCTATTTCTAATAGAAATATACAAAATATTTCTATGTTTTCTCTCTTCTTCACATAAGTTCATATGATGAGTGGTTGTGTGTATATAACTAAAGGAATTGTCATTTTTTTCACATCCACTTCCATAAACATTTTTTATAGATTGTATGTTGTTTTGTAATGATTATTAGGTATTTATTTTTTGGATAAAAAATGGTTGTATTAAACTATATCTACTATTTATATTACTATAATGAATGATCTGACAAGATCAGTTTCATGCAAATATCGTTATTCTTAAATTACATGGCATTCATTTGCTCTAGGATTTTCATCATTCTTAGGATAGTGGGATTTTATTTCATATTGTTCATTGATTATCACAAAAATCAATCTATCAACTATGAATGGTATATTGACTTGTTATTTTAACCCATCAATCAAGTATTTCATTATGTCATAGTCTAGGAGTCCCTTTACTTTCTAGTCGTGATGACTCTAGTGGTTTATGGATTTGAAAAAAATATGGAATCAAAACCAACATATTCATCAGTTCATATAAAGAAATTAGAAATATAATAACTATAAATTTATTTTATGTGACCCTCATATTTTTGACATACCATCATTTTGAGAAATACAATACATGTTTCCTTCAATATATATATACACAAAATTCTATATTAATTTTTAGGCACTTTCTATGAAGTAAAATTATTTTTATATTTATATAAAAAAATTAACAACATAAACTCATTGTAGGGTAATGTAATTTTCTATTGGAATAAAAACTAATCTGTTATCCTAGGAGAAATAGTTTTTATTTTAATATTGAATATAAAAAATAATAATTTAAATTTGATATGAAAATTAAATAGGGTATTTAATAATAAAAAATTATATCGAGATGGATAACTACATAAGTTTTGTGGCCTTAATTAATTACAATAGAAATGTATATTTATATGATGTATGATGATTTAAAATTCTCCAATGTATGTTGTAGTTTTTGTGATCATACCATTTTAAGGTTTGGATTAGTATATTTTATGAAATATGTTACATTGAATGAGAACCATATAAGTAAAGTGAATTAATTTCCACATGATATTTGGTCACTAGTTATTATATTGATATTATTTATGCTCATAATTTATTAATCTATCAAATTTTAAACAAAAAGAAAAATTATTTTTTCCGACCCATTAAAAAATATACATATTCTATTTCCAATACACTCAAATGAAAATACTATAATTATATTCAAATTGTTTCATTTTATGTATATCATATATACTTAAAAATAAATGTCATTTTATCAGAACATTTTCTAAATTACAATTATGTTCACTCTATTAATATTTTTTTATAAATTAAAAACAAAATTTTCATGTTGAATTTATAATAACGGTGTTGAATTATAATAATTTATTTTTCTAGTTCTTTCTAAACTGTACACTTTTTATTAAAAATATATATATTATTTTCAACTAATTTTGAAAAGGTTTCATTATAAAAAATAAATTCAATTCATTAAAAATAGAGGATTTTATATTTAATTACTTATTTATAATGGAATATATAATGAAATTATTATCCATATTTGAAATGATTAACAATTTTTTGTTTCATATTGAAACTTATTTAGTTATGTAAACATATAAATATTAACACATCGACAACATTTTACACTGCATCTGAAACACCTCTTTTAAAGATATGAATAAAACATTATTTCAAATGTCATGTCATTCACCATATTGAATTCATTTTATTTTTTATTTCTATGCCATGGTCAATGATATTTCAATGGTTTTGATACTCATTTCTTACATTTTTTCATTGAATAAATTTTTATTATTATTGAATTTCGATTCATGGTATGCTACAAGCATTTCAATTTTGAACATTCTAAAACCTATGATATATTATACAAATAAAAACCATACCAACTATATTAATGACCTATATTCATAATAAACTCTAAAAACATGAAATAAATCTAAACTTTTTTCCTTTTTTAATATCTTTCATGCATTATACTATACTGAATCTATATATATATTCACATAATTTGACCATATTCATGTATTTTTTTAAATTAATATTCAAATCTAAATTCACATTTTTTTAAAAAAATATATCGATTCAATTTTAACATATTAATATTGTTAAAAATTACAGTGATATTCTGATAGAACATGAAAAATCAACATAGTTTGGAAAAGAATATTCTATGAGGGAGATATATCCTATGATGCAGGTGAGCCATAACTAGTCATAGATAGATACAACTATTTGTTAGTGAGTTTTTTGTTAGTGGGTCCCATGTAAGAAATTATAGGGATGTGGAGTCCATTAAAATTGTAAGGGCCTGATAGATGGTCAAATTAGTCTCATTATATATTTTACTGTGAGATTGTCTTACAGATGCAATGGCATCTTCAGTGTTTATCTCAATTTTACTTTTCTTCGTCCGATTATATTTATTTTTATTCTCCAATTTCTCTATTTATTATTGGCACTAATTAATTATAATCCATGAAATTGACCCATACTAGGTAATTTTTATGTTTTTTATCATTCGGTTAAACCTATTTGATACTTATAAAATGAATGCGGATCAACAAGCTAATAGAGAACGAAATATCCAAACTAGATTTTGTAGAAAAAATAATCATAACGCAATGGGTTAAATAAGAGTGGAAAGATAATGTGGAATTTTGAGATTCATTTGTTGGACTGATGTGTCACCAAAATAGGATATTATACAAAGAATAGGTTCAGTAATAACAATGGAATAAGGGAAGAAATATATTGTTGGATCATGATTGGAATGAAAATAACAATCATAATTTTAGGAAAACCCCACACTCCTAGTGTGTCACTTAATGAAGATTTCACAACAAGATGAGACCCTACAATCCTTAATGATAGAACTACATGTGGCACCTTCTTCAATGTGCTTCTATGTAGAATATAGTGCATCAGATGTTCAAAATCTATATGTGAATGTTTCAGAACTACAATAGAGTGGAGCAATCTGTAATCCCTTAGAGATGTTCATATATTTGGAATCTCTACTCTTTCAATAACTTCAGCAGTAGTGGAGGGGAAATTTCATCCACAGGTTGTGAGAAGAGATTCTCCCATGGGATTCTCAGATAAAATTTAATATAAGATATGCTTTGGAATTAATTTCTTAATATAATATTGTGAATAATACTGAATTAAAGAAGAGTATCATGAAAATTACATAAACCTATTTGGAATAATTTTCAGAAATGTTGGATGGGGGAGGTAAGAAAATATTGCCAACTGATATGTCTAGTGAAGTGAGAACTCAATATATTTTTCTATATATTTTTGGGGAGAGTTTGGAGGATGTATATATATATGGGGGCTATAAATCCTTGGGTCACTATGTGTTCCCCAATTCATAGCAGTGGACACAATCCCTATGATATGGAAGGATGGGAAGTGATACAAGAATTGAAACATATTACTTCTTATCTATAAAGCTTTTTTATGATGGAAGGAGGAAAATTTGGGAAACTACTTATCATACTAGTGTAGAATTGGAACATTATAAAGAACCATGACACCATAGTCCTAAATCATCATTATTTTCCCTTTCTTCCCAATGTGAAGAATGCAGTGAGGTGGAATATTTATATCAAATGATAAATATTATAGGATTAGATCATAGGATATATAATCTTCAAAAATATTTTTTTATGGATAATCATATAATTCATGGTCTATTTATATTGGAGAAAATTCATTTAAATTTCAAACTAGATATAATTTCATGAAATAAAATGTTTGGAAAGATAAAATGGTTTTAGACTTGTTGATCCTCCAACTGGGTACTGATTTACAAGGGTATCCAGATTTAATGAATTGAAGTATTTTCATAAAATATAAGTAATATTTCTTGTTAGTATATTCTCTGGATCCCAAAATTAGTGGTAATGGTACTGAAGAATATAGATCTCTAGGAAAAAACATATTCACAACATGCTTCACTTGTGCGGGTAATTGGAAAATTATATCATATGAGTTAAATAAGGAATGCATTAAACATTTTAATGAGACTTCTAGACTCTTTAGGGATTATAATGTAAAAATACAAAATGAATTATACCTTATCATAAGCTCAAAAGATCTATTATACACTAAGCATTGAACCATTATTTTTTATCCTTCATGTTCTGGATCTAGAATGGCTACAGAGAAATTATCTCATTTTCTCCACTCGTGTATCAATGATCATGGTGGTGGTATCAGTAAAATAAAAATGGTTTTTTAAGCTAACTTCCACTCCAATGAATTCCCTATGAAACGAATTATCCTTTTTTTCACTGTATAAATCCATTTATAGTATTTATTTAATAAACCATGTGTGAAATGGAGATGAAATATAGATTTTTCTTCCTATATCAATTGAAAAAAATTAACATTCAAGGGAATAGTTTCAAAATATATCTGTAAGGAGAATCTCAATATCTTAGAGAATATCGTGATATATTGTGGGATATCAATTAAACTCAATTTTGGTCGATATGAATCTTTATATAATTATTTTCACAACCAAGTACCAATTACTGAAGAAAAATTGGACTTTTTTTAAATGGTTTCTTTTGGTTTTCTCTAGAATTATTTTATAAGATTGGATTGTAATCTTGTTAAAGTTTCTCAAATTTTTGGCCCAATTTAAGAATATCTAACTACATGGGAAAATTAATTCATGAACCGTAATAAATTTCATTTCCTAATTCATGATGAAAAAACTTATTCTCAATGTGGGGTGAGTGATATGGAAAATTAAACATCTATAAACTTTTTAAAATAATATTATGTATGGTGGATATAATCTTGGAAGCAGGTGATACAAATCTATCTTTTAGGTGTTCACGAATGGATAATCAAGGAGGTATAGAATATTGAAAGGGATGTTCTAGATATAGGGGGTGAGTTTTGTTATGGATTCTACTTTTATATTATTCAGGAGAACCAGGGGGTCTCTTGATGGTTTCTATCACTATTAAATTTCTTATTCCACTTTTATTTCCTGTTCTTAACCCTCCTATTTAAATATTTTTGGATCACGTTCAATTTCTATAAAATAATCGGTCCACCCATGAAGGATCATTGGATTTAATTTTTATCATGTACATTAACATTGTTAAAACCTCCAATATACATACACTTTAATTCATACATTCAAATTTAGAAAAAAACACTTGGATGCAGACACTTGTATGTATACACATGTATGCATATAATCACAATTTAGAAAACAATACTATTCATACACATATACGGGTAAAATATTTGTACAATATTCATAAGATGTTTTTAAGTTGTTACAACTATCTACATACATTTTTAATACATTATTTGAAATTAAATACACTTATAAATATAACATATTTTTTGATATGTATGAAATTGAATACTCTTATTAATTCCTTGAATTTTCTAAAAGGGAACCTGATAAAGTGAGCCAATGACATTGGGCACACCCACCATATACAAGAGGCTTATAACTAGTATTAAGGGTCTATGTGGTGATAGTACAGAGACTATACCCTATGTATATAAAAGTACACCAATATTGAAAATACATATGTAAACATCCAAACATAACCTCAATAATATAGTCAAAGATATAACACATGGTTTGAAAAGTAAATATTTTTTTTAAAATATTCATATACGTAAAAAACTAGACTACCCATAGACTAATCACATACAGGGATGTCTAAAAATAACACAATAAAACTCATTCCCGACATTGATAATTTTCCTATTCATGTTATATAATCCATCAATGAACTACCATCTTTACACTACACCACCATACAAGAATTATCCAGTTATAGGGACATTTCCCCTATATGTATCACAAATCATAATGTATACACACATAATTATGACCCATGTAGGCTGTGAACATGAACGTAGTAATACAAAACTAATTGAATACCTATAAAAAATCAATACCTATATTATTACCTAAAAAGATCAATATTTGAAAACCAACCCAGTTACCTCCAATATATCCTTTCTATGCTCGTCCAACCATTGGTGGCCTCCTGAATTACATCATCCAATTTTTGAGTGGGGTGATTCCATCATGGTCTATACAAAAACCGAGGGATAACATTGAATCATAATTGAGATTCATGTCATCACTATATCCATGACCCCCTAGTGAATGAGGCATCACTAAAGTATGATCAACCCACCATGTCTGCAGACTTCATTTCTTATCAAACGTGAATAATCCCATGCATAAGGAAAAATCGACAACAATGTGGAAACACTTCCTTAATCTATAATGGAATATTTCTCCAAACATATTACACATGTATGGTATGAAATACACTCCCAACCAATAATCATAATCACCCCTCTGCTCCTATGGCCACATATGAGTGAATAAATCCCCCAGTTTGGTGGTCCAAATATTCACCATTTTATTTTCATCTATGAATGTTACCAAAAAATATACAAGAATAAATACAACATCATGGGACCTATAATGAGTACACCGAACTCCAATGTCCTTGATGATATAGTGATTGGCATAAAAAATATCCAATGGACATAACTGATATGAAAATCCTAACGCACAACCAATTATTGTTTTCAAAACCACCCATGATATATCAAAGAAATTTATTACCTTGTAACCATAGAATCAAAACCCATCACATTTATAAGGGACCACATCAAGTAATCTTCCCTTGAACCATAACATTACCTTGTATGAAACTAATCAATTTATACCCTAATGGAATCAAACAATAATGACCTAACTACATCAGAACATGTTATTACACACATGATAATACCACAGGGTACTCATTGCACTTTATTTTGTTCATTTTCCCTAATATAATGGGGAACCATCAATATTTTGTTGTGATCAGGTTATTAAAAATTCCCCACATGGACAAAGGATGGGGATATTGTGTATCAAGGGTATACACCCAAGGGTTTTCCATTTATAATAAATTGATCTATTACATGAATTTATCGAATATTGATACGTCTAATATCTTCCATGGGTACTCTATTTCATGAATTTAAAATCACCCTTGTATTAACCAAATACATATCATGCATTTAAGATCATTCTTTTAAAATCACGTGAATCATGAATTTGTGATTATTATTTTGTTGTGACCAATTTTTATAATCATTATTTTAGTATGAAGGTCCACAAGACTAGTTACATATACCTGTCTGAACCCGAATTAGTGCCTCTCCTTAGATTCTCCACTAAACAATGTCACCGTTCATGTCGAACACATACATGGGGTGTTTAAAAAACTGGAATATTTTAACATTTACTTGGTAGATAAAAATCAAATAACATATATAACAAAGATCGGAATTATGTAGAATGAAAATATAAAACATACATCAATAGATCACATCAAGTCTTTAGGAGACGAATCATTAACCTGGATCTAAAAAGACCATGAAACTAATAAAAATCACACCCTTCCATATGGGGACCTCTAAAAATTACATGCAGATCCATTACTAAGATCATATAAATAATAAAACATATATCAATACCAAACTCCACTACAAGTGATATTAAAAACTCAAAGAACATCAACATGATCATACATAGGGTATACCACAATATTTCATACCAAAATATCCCTAAACATATTAGTATAGAATTATATCTTAATGAGGTTTATTTTTTCATATTCATCAAACATAAAATTCACAAATCCAAAATAATTATTCTTCTCCATTCTACCATTCTTCACTTTACCCTTCACACTAACAAAATCATGCTCAAAATAAACTACAATCCCCTATATATTTAGACCATTAATCTGATTATCCCTAAACAAGAACATAAAATTAATATATTATAATGAAATGGAATACTTACCACACATCATTGAATAATTAACAATATTTACTAAATCATCCAAGAATTAAATATTAAATATTTTTGATCCTCATTTTATATCTATATATCTATATTGAAAAAGTATAAAAACATATTATTAAAATGTATTAAATCAAACCATAAAATAATTCCAGAGACCATTTTATAATTTTAATGATGAATTTTAATTTGAATCCTACTAATATGAGATTTATTTATATAATTATATTCATGATTTAATGAGATAGAACTAAAAGGGTCTTTATAGAACAATTCAAGTATGATTTTTCACCTAAGCTCAAGAATAAGATGGAGAAATATTTTTTCAAAACATTAGGATAAACATATGAATAAAAGGTTGAATTCATACCAATATAAAAATAGTGGTGATCATTTTAGTTATTATAATAAAAGAATATTTATTTCAATTTTGTACCAGATGATAATGAACCTTTTCTCTCTAATGTTTTTTGTTATTCCCTATATCAAAATTTCAAATATCAATATATTATTAATTCACCATTAAACTAACTATAAATACATGGTTACCAATTGTGGGGGACACAAAACACCAAACAATCTATTAATATTTTTATATAAAAGGTATAGTTTATGATGAAATTCACAAATGGAAAATACGATGCACAAAACATTGAAGAAAGATAAAAATAAAACAATAATATAAAAAACCAAATATAATTTTTTAAAAAGAAGAAAAACATAAAATTAACATTATTTAGACCTCATTAGTTATATATCTATAGCAAAAAAATCTCACACCGTTTATTTTGAAATGAAATAATGTAATCTAATAATAAAAAAATTGAAAATAAAATAACCAAATGGGAGTATCTAGATAATCAACTCAAAAACAACCAGACATAAAATGACCCAGAAACCACAAAACAAAAAAGGGAAAATAATAAATAAAATGACCATATTGAGATCCCCTTATCACATATCAGACTCAACTTTTGAAACCTATCCACTCATTATTGTCTTTTTTAAGTCCACCTATGAGTTTAAAATCCATGATCCCTCTACCATAATGGATCCACTGTGAGTTTTTCATCAGTGTAACCTCTTAAAATATCAAGAAGAATTTATCCCCTCTCAAGAACTATCTATTTAATATCTTTCAAAATATCCCTCTTGAAAAACTTCCAAAATTTTCATTATCATCCCTCCCACTGGAGATAATCTTTTCCAAAACACAAACTGAATGCATAAATCACTTGTAACCATAACTATGACATATGTTCTGAAATGGGGGTTATGTATGACATGACTATTATAATAAACTATTGATATATTCCCTCATATAAGAATTAACCCTACATATTGGAAATGGAAACTAAAAAACCTTGAAAGTATCATGAGATAAGGCCTAAAGAGTATCATTAGAATAACATAGGAATAAATAATGGTCACCTATATAATAATGGAATATTTATGGGTCATCCCATGGCACAAATCCAGATCTATAGGTCACCTCCAGCATAAATACATTTGTAAGTCATATCTCATGACACAAATTCACACATAAGGTTATTTCCACTAATAAAAAATAATATGAAAGTGTCCCTAGGATGTTATCCTAAATAAATATTTCTTAGTCCCATTTACACTATATTCTTCCAATATAATAAAAACAAAATTCATCCATGTAAGATATAATAGACAACCAAAATTCATGGTCATGCAAAATGAAAATATAATATATTGAAGATAAATAAATAAAAGAAATTAAAATGTAACATAAAAAATTTTAAAAACCAGACAATCACATAATCCAAAAACATATATTTAGGAGAGACAATTTGTGCATCATCAAGGATATTGACACTATTAATTTCCCCAGTATAGGTAAAAGTGTTTCGAGTAATATGTGCATTTGGTATTCACATTTCTAAGTTAATATAAATCTTATTTAATATTAATTTATTTTAACTCTTTGATAATAAAATTATGGTATTTTTAATTTATGATTAAGTGGATTTATTTTTTGTGTATTTTTTATAAACATTAAAGACTTAATTTGATTTTATATTCAGATATTTCATATATGTGTCCAGGATTACAATACTTGGACTTATTCAAATTTAATTTCCCTACATCCCTTTCTTTGGATAATCTGGTTCCATTGTTTTTATTTCTAGTGATACATTTATTAACCCTCATTCATTACTATTATTTCCCTCATTTTTTGTTTCATTCATGGATGTATTTAAGGGTGGATCTACACCCCTTATCATTGTAATGTGTTGTGATTTTTTGTTTCCACACAATTCATTAGTCATCTCACTTATGGATTTTTTCCATTGATCTCAATCATCCATGTTCCTATAGAGATTTGTGTTTATCCTTGAGGGATGATAAGCGACCAAGTGTCATGATAATTGATTTTTTTCCATGATTCTTGGACATTGTAACTTGTCTTTACTTAGATAAATATCCTTAATTCATCCATAAAATCAGAGAGAGAGGGGATTTGATAGTGACTTCATCTATATATACTTCATGTTCGTCATAGAAAGAAAAGAAGAAAAAAAGTAGAGGGGAATTTCTTGTGTCCTATAACATAACGTGAAGATCAATTTTACTTTTTACTAAAATGACGATTCCTTGGAGTCCATGAGTAAATATATGGTTTTAAATATAGAACATTGTTAATGGTTAACATGGAGGACTTTATTATTTTATCACCTTGTATCATGTTTCCTTATTGAATTTTTTTATGCAAAACCCTGGTAAAATAGTATCTATCTTGAAAATGTTTTATTTGTTAATTTTTTTCCCAAATCCATATATGTTAGGATAATGTTTTTATCAGGTGAATAAAATATGTGTTTCATTGATCCTATATTATTCATGTGTCTAAAATTTATATGATCTTATTTATTTTTCACCATGAATGTACATAATATTCCTTTATAATACATGTGGGACAACTAATTAAAACATTTAAATCAATATTTTATCCTTATTACTAGTTTTTTCTCTTTATCGACATGGAATTCATTAAACATGAATTTTATATAGATATTTCGTGAAATAATTCTAAAATATTTTGAATTAGTTTCTAATATTAAATTTATTTAACAACACTAATTGATTATTTATTCCATAGAACATTATTTTTCATTTTCTGTAAGTGCATATGTAATTATAGAAATTATATTACCGTGTATTGGTTTTTCTAGTAACCATCATTATGTGTACATTCTTATTTTTTATTCTATGAATTATGTGGGCTCATATTACTATATTTTGAATTTTTTCTGCTTGTTTACTTCTTTAATAATCTTTATTCTTAGAGTTTGGGGTTATATATTTCAAATACTGTTCCTATTTACTAATTAAATTCTAATAAAACATAAATTATAAATATAAAATTTGGTTTATTTTCTTATATTTTTTAAAAACAATTATCCAATGGGTCTGTTTTCCTTGTATATCAAATACCTTACAATGTAACTCACAAAAAAATGACAACTAAAAAATTTGGTATTGTGCAGACATCTGGTGATGAACCAGAGAATACTATCTCATATATAATAAATTGGAGTAAGACACTTATTTAAATTATTTGTTTAATATTTTATTGGAATTTACATTATTCACTATGTCGGTTTGTTGGGTTATTCTACTAGATAATTGGCATGTGATGGATGAATTGATGAGGGATTATATGGTTGTTAGAGTTGTATATGGATTTAAAGAATATGTATTCCCTTGAATTTGTTATGAAGATATGCTTCATAACACTGTTTTCTAGGATTTTTTTTATAGTTTCAAGGATTGTTAGATAATTTGTCAAACCATGATTTTAAAATTCTTTATGGATTATGATAATACATGTGATGTATTCATGACTTCTCATTCATTAATCCATGAATTTTTTTTACAAGGGTATCATTGGTCATAATATATCCCCCTCCTAATTTGTTCCAGGATCCAATCCATTTCATAATGGTTATAGATATCATATAATACAATACATATTTATTTTATATTGTGTTTTTAATTAAAATATAACAAAAAACAATAAGTAATGTGATAGTAATTTTTTAGAACTGGTAATGACGTGAACATATTTCTTGTGAACATATTCACATTATTATAGAATAAGTGTTGTAAGGGATATACATAAAATAGAAATCATACAATATATAAAAATTTTATAATAAAAAATATATTGAATTTAATATCTCACATAGATAAAAACAAAATGATAATAATCATGAATCAAACAAAAATGAGAATTCAACATTCATAGGTCGACAATATTAGTGAAATAAAGAAACTTGATGACACTAATATTTACATTTATTTGTCAATTTAGAAATGTATATTGGTAATGATCATCACATAGTTTATTTATTTAAGGGGATAAGAGTATAAAAAATGAAAGTGACATGAAAATAATAGAAAATAATGACAATATATATGGATATGAAGTTCATTTCATGCTAGGAACTCATTATCAAACTATTATTGTGGGTGGTAAAAACAAATTTTGAACATTAAGGACTCTTGTTCCACACCCAAAAATTATACACTATGAAACAATGATATAAAAAATAAAAATGAAAACAAATAAGTGACCAGGAATTATCAGTGATCAATATGATTACCCTTGGAAGATATTGATTCCTCCTGAATAAGATATAAATTGATGTAATATTTTATTTTAATCACAATTAACATTTAGGAGCATTTAAAATCATGTATAAACATCCCTATTAAGTAGGGAAATAAAACTACATCCTATTCTATTGTTGAAGTACATATGAAACATTAGGAATCTCTTCTCTTGAAATCAGGGATATCGAACAACATATTTTCTTGCATCATTCACTTTTATTATCACTATAAATATGAGAGTAGTATTGGAGTACCTATAACTTTTATCTCTATATCCCTTGGTGAAAAAATATCTCTCACTAAATTATAATCTGAAATGAATCATAGTAATGAAAAATAAACCAGTTGTCTATGTTAACAAGGAATCGCATGAAATTTCATAAAGATACATTGGTGTTAGAGGAATAAATTTTGAGGGACACGTGGATGGTGGGGATCAAAATTAACCATTAATAAGTAAAATGAGGAATAAATAGTGAATTCATGTGTTACAACATAAATGGGTTGCAATAAAATGGGAATACATGTGGAGCCAGAAAATTGAACAATCCCCCCTACATAATAAATGTTCGGTTCACCACCTTATAAAATAATGAAAACCTCAACATATTCAAATTTACCCAAATATCATGTCAAATACTATACTAAAATCATGATACCTTGGTTATTTCATCCCTCTATAATTTCTACATAAAATGAAATTTGTTTATGAACCTATACATAATCCAAGACCAATGTCTCACATGTACTTCAAGTTTAATGGCATAGGCTTGGTTCGTTCTAAATGTTAAGGGGTGCTCAAATATCCTCTACTCAAAATCTTTCTGTGACATCGCATAATGTCAACTAGCTTGCACATGCATGTGCCATTATATTTCAACAGTACCCTAGGTATTTAAGTCTCCAAATTAATTGTTAGGTCCACTAGGATAGATACTCTAAGGGGGGCTGAATCAGGATATGACATATTAAAAAATACTACCCCTTTTTGATCTTGTTTCATTGTTAGATAAAAACCACTTCTCTTTGTTTCATATTGCATAGTATGAACAGTTCTTAAAGAATTCACATGACATAGAAATTTAAATTTTTCACCATCATTGGGGTATGTCCAAGGAGCGTACACAAGAAATGTGTGGTTGTACCAAATCCACTATAAGTGCACTATTTTTTACAAGTTCGAAGTGGACTCAAGTTCCATCCTGATATATAACCAATCACAATTTGAAAGCTCACTACTCTCTCAACTGAAGTGCGGTCACTACTTCTTTGGAAGATCTACTCATAGTTTATAGACTTATAGGTCCCTTCATTATATCTAATGAATGCATCCTACATTGTTTGTAGATGTTCTATTAATGTCCAACATTCATCCACATATGAATAAAACATTACTGTGGTATTATTGGGAAATTTCAAATCTTTCATGTATCCCTTATAGTTTCTTGAACACATCTTTATTGCATTTTATGCAAGATTCTAATTTTTTCATAAAACACCCCTCGCACGTATCTTTAATCTTATGTGTAGAAAAAAAATTACATGAAACATTCTTATCTTGAGTGAAACCCAAAATCATTCGTGAAACATTATTTTCATGAAATTTTTATGCAATACAGATCTCGAGTGTTGAACATCATCGAATGAGGGGGCCACCATTACCGACCCATATGTGAAAGAGTTGCAGCATCGCACATGATCCTCTATGTGGGTGAAAAACTCCATTTGATGTCCAATTGGGTGTGCAAGTTTATTTCATGCAAAATAATCATTCGCAAAACTCCAAATAATTTCACACTTCATGACTTTACTTTATTTTGATGTTCGGATCCTAAAAAAACCCTTGGACGGAAGTTATAAAACCACCTTCACTTTTTCACGCAACTTCCTTTTTCAAAAAAAAAATCTACATTTTCTGATTTTGAGCCATAATAAATTTGAAACCATTGAAAAAAAGTGCCACCTTATATCTTCACGTTTTGTACCACCTCTAGAGTATCAATTCCTTTTTCAAGGTTATTTGACAACATGAATTGAAAAAAACAACTCTAGAACATGAAAACTCTCTATGAAGACCCCCTTTTTGAACAAACTGAACATCGAGGCCCACATTGTCAACAAACACAATCACCTCAAAAATGATTCAATGATACCTTCTATGATTTCTTCCCAATATACTCATCTATATAGGAAATTTAATCTAATAAAAAATTTTATAAACTTAATTGATGATGAACTCAGCTATATAGGGCCCATTAACAATCTATACATGGTTGACCTGACATGTCACATGATGTATTACTCCACAAGGCCTCAAACACGCCTCTTTCTATGCAAGAGGTTATAATTACATTTGAGGTTCTGAAAGGATGTTTTGGGGAGACTCTATATCCTATAATTAGAGTATCATAACATAATAAATAATCCAAACAAATAAACATCTATTACAACATTGGTGAACTACAAAAAAAATAGTAAATGAAAAAACATTCCATATCAAATGAAATATGAAATATAGTCTTCTCATCTCAAAATAATTCTAAAACATAAAACAAATCATTTCCCACTAAACTAATCACGTATATATGTGTTAGAGAAAGAAAAAAATGATGAATCTATTGTCAACATTGTGCCAAGCCTCATACCTGATCATTAGACAAATATAACATTGCATCAGCTTGATCGTAAGACTTCATGTGAGAATACTTGTTTGATCATGAAACATTATACCTCATCCCCATCAACATTAACATATGATCAACCAAAAATAATACATAAGGGTATAAATTACCCCGGGTGAGCATGTAAAGGGGGTGAGAAATAAATCTCACTAGGCCACTCTCAATGGTGAAAATATAATCTTGTGTCATAACACGAATATGAAACACATGATATTCATGTCCTAGTAGAATAAAAAAAATTACATATAAAAAAAATAATTTCATATATAAAGGGTGATAATAAAATAATAAATAACCCACCTCCGGATCTAGGATGACACCCAAGGTGAATCTTACCTTGCTCCAGTTCTATGTTAGGGGATTATTTACACAAATATCACTCATCCAAAAACATCAGGCACATCCACCAAATATACAAAAGATCTCCAGAAAACTATAAAAAGCAACATGCATAAGTGCCAAACCCATGGGTATAAAAATAAGAATCCATACAACAACATGAAACTATACCAAGATCTAATACTCAATTGAAAATACTTATATTGTTGCAAGTAACCCATCTAACACAAAGAGGGTTTTTCCAAACAATGATAGTCCAATGGAAATGAACAGTATTAGAAGAAAATAAATTAAGAGGTAGGAATATTTAGCAACTCGAGTCCATAAAAAGTTCCATGACTACAAACACCCAACCCTGGACAAGTAATTATCAACTATAGGATGGTTTCTCTCCTCTCAATTTTATATTAGCTCCTTATTCAGATCCAACCACAAATATATAATGTATGGGAGAACTTGATAAATCTCAGGTCCATAACTCACCCCAATGATATGAGAAATATCTCCTTGTACGTCAATGTCATGAGAAATAACTACCTCAAAAATCCATCTTAAAAGATAATCCAGTATGAGTCAATCAACTCTTAAACTGAAAAATTTGAACAAAACCACAACGGCCTCTATACTGATCTTTGTGTCGCAAGGGGACTCGTAGTGTTTTCAACACTGAGTAGAACCTAAACCTAAAAAGGTCAACCAAAATCATGGGGCTCCATCTCTCCCCTATATCAAAACCAACTCAACACATGAGCCATGCCCAGAACAAGAATATTCTCAATCAGATAACTAACACCTAACTAGTCCATGACAATAAAAAATTCCTATAAGGTTATCCAGAAGAAACAACATGCCTATAAGGGGTAAACCAACCGAATTCCTAAATGAAACCCTATAAATCACTAATTATAAACCATTATAAAAGTGTATATATGGAATCCCTTTAGACAAATGTCAATCCACCATTTAATGAAACTAAAACCATATGGTTCTAGATAAAACTAAACTAGATTCTAAGAAACTAGGTCAATAATTAAACTGATTCAAGGCCGATAAACTAGTTATATATCCCATGGACCACCATAGGAAATCTAAAAAAATTACACCTAAGAATTACCAAGATAGTTCCATATTTTATAATTCCTTTTAAGAATCATATTAATAACCTCAACGGTGCCCCTTATCACCTCCTATGCTATGTAGAAAAAAAGACCAACGACCATCACCAAGGTTGTAACTAAATCTCCCTCAAGGGATATCACAATATTACCCTATTTTACTCCTAATAAAATAAAACCATCGATCCCAAAACTAAAACCTAGATGATTCAAAAACTAAAAACATTAGGGAAACCTCCTATCCAACCTCGATCGAAGAAAAGAACCATTATACAACCCTTAATCACTCGCAATCATCATCAGTGTGTCCTAATCTGAATCTTACACATTAGAGGAAATATAAAAAATTCATATCATGGTTCAATGATAAGTAGTACATCTAATATCCTTCCTTTCACTACCTCTACACTTAAACATAAAACACAATATATGGGGTTTTGATAGACAATCCATGAAAAATGTGGTCTCTAAAAAAACCCCTCTATGAGGAACCCAAAAAAGAAATCCTGCAACAAAAAGGATCCCAAAATACATTATGGGTATCTGAAATAAAAAAAAATTCATTTAAAAAATTATTAAACGATTACAAAATATAAAAATCCTGAAAAAATACCTAACCTACCGCAAGGGGTAACCGTCATTTCCTTAGGCCCAAAACTATGATCCTCCAATAACTAAAGAACATAACTCACTCCATAAAATAAAAACCAATTAAATAAAATAATTAATAAATATTTGATTAATTTAAATAAAAAGGAATAGATCTTCAAAACTCACTAAGGAATATCTTTACCTCAAAACCATGACTAACTATCTATGAATGGCTCCCCAACACACCTCTAAAACCTAACAAACCAAAAGAACAAACAAATAATTCCCAACTAAATATATATTTCATTCAATTTACTTTAAAATCACGTAAAATTCATTGATAATAATACTTTAAATAAAATGATTTTTGAATGTGTGAAAACACTATCTCATAAGGCCCAGTCAAGAAGAATCTCTAAAGGAACATTATCTAAATCTGATTTAACCATGTTTTAGTTGAATCAAAACCATCACCCAAAGTGGGAGATAGAAAAATAAATTACATTAAAGGAAGTGTAAGAATATGGAGGGGATAATAAGAATTTAACATCGATCCACTAAATAATTCCAAAAAATTTCCCAAATATCAATGGAATTGAAGGAGGAACCCATAGAAAAGGTTTCCCCAAGTTCATCCATGTTTTAGTGAAAAAGGAGAGCAGAGGTGATAAAATATTGAGTGGGAATAATAATAAAATAATATTTTAAAAAAATGAGTAAGACTAAATGGTTTACCAAAATTTGCACCAAATGTGTTCCATATACCTTCCAACACAACACTCCTCACATTGTTTGGTAATATGGATTAATAAGAATGTGAAAAATATTTAAAACAGTATTAATACCCCACTAAAACTACTCACAGAGTTGTCACATTATTCTTATATAGTCATGTTCATGCCATGATCCATAGACCAGAATGCCACTCAACCCACATGATTTTCAAAGGAATATTTATTGTTTTACTTTAATCAAGAATAGTATATACAAATATAAACATGTAATAATAGAAAGAAAATAAAATTCATTATTCCTTGAAGGGTCAAATGGTTTCTATTAACAAGTTCATAAAAAATGTATGAGGCAAAAAAATAGTCTGAAAACTCATACATCTATTACAAGATCCCAAGATTCACTCAAGAACTTGAGCAACCTCTCGAGACTCAAACTACACCTAAAACAATTCCAATGAAAGGTTCCAATTCATTGAATTTTAATTTGAATTCAAATTCATTTAACGACTCCTCAATGGGAATAAAATACAAATTGACACAAAATTTGATAATCCTTAATGATGTTGATCTTTAAATAATCCTGATCGTAAGTTCTTTTCACCCCCTGAGAATCCTTAGGGGTTAGAGAACTGACAAGACCGACCAACATTTGTTTCCACCTGACCAACGAATGTTATTTTTAGTCTTGAATCATGAAGCATCCATTCGTCACACCACTCTAACTACCAAGACTAGGTACACAAACCATTATTTTCTAATGGCATGATTCAATTTCCAAACTACCTAGACCATATATTGAATGATGTTATTGTTTTAGTTTCTAGCACACCATCTCCAAAAGTGAAAAAAAATCACTTTTCAATCCTCTTTAGGGTGAAATTTCATAGAATTCACATCCACAAATATTAATTCATCATTAATCCTTTTAAAAAAATGGCCACAAGAACACCACCCCAAGCCTGATGAAATTATATGAACTTCATCCAACACCATATACAAATTCAGAATCTAGTATTTCCAAGGGAACAAAATCTATTTAGATGCAAACAAAAATTGACACTCTGGATCCACTCCATCAAACTGGTGATTGGTAGAATGCTACCCACCATAGGAGTACCCTCATCGTCACCTCACAATAGAAATCCTTGCTCCATTGATCATACTAGATTCTTCACGAATGAAATTAATAGACAATGAAGACCCACTCAAGCATGGGTTATGACATGAATACTACGACAATGACCCATCCCTGTCCTACTAGGAATGACGTCCTCCATTATTAACAACCCTATTATAAATGGGGATTAAAACCTCTAATTTCATATGATGTGATCCTGGTCATATGAAATTTCATACACATCTTCTAGAACACCAAAATCAATAGGTCAACAACATCTACACCACTCAGGTTTCGGGAAGACCTATATGACTCTCAGTGGACCCACACATAGTCTATTCTAATGATCCAAAAACTAGTTGACACAACACATGACATGCACAGACAAACTCGTGAACCCTCAGTGATCCCCAACCAAAAATATGGAACCTCAAACTCTAGAAAAGGATAACCACATGACCATCCATGGCTTGGGTGTAATTTAAACTATGAGAATTAATCCACAATCCCAACATTCCCATGTGTAACTTGAAATGAGTACGGCCAGACATCTAACCAATCCATCACTCTCAAGCAACCTTCAAACTGTGACCACTCCATGTTCTCACCCTTGAAGTCAAGGAAACTCAATCCCAAACTAACATCATTGATATTTCCAATTCCTTTATCTTTCCACAACTAGAGCTTCAAAGTCCCTAACCGACCCACAAGGGTCTCCATGTGTCCCTCGATAAGGGTACTACATCTCAATCATGGATGAAAATACCACCATTATATGAACATGATCTATCATATAAAAAATATATGAATATATATTAGTTGAATAGAATTAAAAAAAGGAGATATATGTGAGAATATCATATAAAAAGTTGTAGAGACTTTAAAAAACCGAACCTCTATTTGCAGTGAAACCACACAAACCCATGCATATATCTTGTGAACCCTAGGTCCCTAGTATGAGGAATGAACACTAGGATCTAGACACTATGAGATAAGATTCAAAACAATAATATACCATTAATCTATAAACGCGTGTGCATCATACTAGGCGAAATTATAAAATTGTAAAACCCAAAACAATGAATAGTAATTCCATCACCCAGGTAACCATGATTTTGTTTCATAAAAATTGTTCATGATGCACCCATATAAGGTCTATCATAGGGTCCAACACATCTTTAAATAACCTATCTACCAACTCCCCAAATATGTTAAAAAATATAGAAGTGGTATAATTTTGTAATGAATCAGCCCTGGTAGAACTAACATGTCACCTGATCCAGTTCTCTACAAGGCCTCAAGCATGACTCCCTATACGTTTGAGGATGATAACTAGTGAAATGGTGTTATAAAGATACAGGTATGAGAATATAACCTCATATTAGATTATAATAAATGTTTAAATAACCCAAAAACATCCACATCTATAACAACATCATTGAGTTCAATAAAAATAAAACAAAATCTATAGCAAGATCTATCAAATAAAACGTGAAATATAGTCATAAAAAATCAAAATGAAGATAAAAAACAATATTATATATCCCACTTAACCAATGATTTATATATTTTTTAAATATAAAAATAAAATAAAAAGGTTATATTCTCAATTCATATGCATGCCTCTTACCCAGTCTCCAATCAAATTTCAAGCTACATCATCCAGATCATGAGACTCCAAATATGTTTTCCTGTATGATCATGAAACATAATTCTTTATCCCCAAAAACAAAAACATATTCTCAACCTTAAAATAGAAATAAATTTCATCACACACACTGATATTCATCTATAGGGGAGAGAAATAAATCTCCGTAGACCACCCTCAATGGTGAAGCTATAATATGCCATCATTACAAGTTTATGAAACGCATGATATTACAATAATATTGAAATCTGAATAACTATAATATAAAATAAATAACTTTTTTTATTAAATTTGGCTATGAAAACAAAAAAACCAACCCTGAGATCTAAGGTGGCACCCAAGGTAAATTTATCCTCACTCTGGCCCATTCTAGAGGATTTATAGCACGTGAGTCATTGAGCCACAAAATATTAGGTGCATAAGATAGATTTATATAGGAAATCCAAATTATAAACAACAAAACAATTATGAGAACTGAACCCAATGTAATAACCATAGTCCTCCACATGAAAACAGACAACTCTCTCAGGCTATAGGACTCCCATGGATTGATCTAAACTAGGGATAAAACCTCTTTTAATACATAGAGAACCCATGAAAAATAATAGTCATATAGAAATAAGTATATATTTAATAATATAAATATCGATAAATGAATAAATTATAAATTGGGTTTGTTAAAACATATCAGACCACAGACACCCAATCCTTTTCCAGGTAAGTATCTGCTGGCCTAGGGGAGGGTTGCACGACTCCAATTTTTCCACTACCTAACTATTCTTATTAATAAAAGTATATCCAATGGAGGACAGAATAAGATAAATATAATTGACAAGACCCAGTCTAATGTTACCGTAAATTTCTCCACCTATATCCAAATATTGATCAAGAACTACCTAAAACATCTCATTCAATGCTTAAAAAGCATGATTCGGTCAAATAAAACACCCAAAATAATGAAAAACATCCACATTAAGTTCCATTCTAGTCTCTAGGTCTTACATTGACACTTAATGTCACAAATGTTGACCAAGAAATTAACCCTCGTTGATTTTACCAAAATCAAGGGATTATCATATCCCCTAGATAACAATAATAACCAAAAAATGGGTCATGTCTGAAATATGAAAATTCTCAACTAGAAACTATGAACCTGAACCATCCATGAAAATAACCCACGCACAAGGGAATACATGAGATAAACCAATCCTATAAGGATGGAACCACCAGCATCCATTAGTGTAAATAGATTAATCACCCGTCAAAAACCTTCCTAGATGGGAATCCTCTAGAGTCCATCAAACCCATAATAAGACATAGATCAACGACACCCTTATGCACCCAAAAACCCATAGTGTAAACCTTCCATAAAATCACTAACAATAATGGACCCAAAGAAATTGGTTATATACCTCAACTTCTTAAGGATTGAGCATCATGTCATATTTCCCTAGGGCAACCCCATGGAACCTTAAATGAAATATCCTTATAATTCCCATTCAAGTCACTAATTGATTCCATATTGCTGGAATCATCCGAAAATCCTCAATAAATCCCTTTGGAAAATCCTTCTCTAAGACATTGAAAAGACCCCCAGCCCTCATATAATTCATAACAATATCTCTAGGTGGAAGGATATCAATGTGAACCACATATCACCACAATCCAAGAAAAAATGATAACATTACTCTAACCTATAGGATATAAAAAACTCAAGGAAAAACTCTTTTCCAAACATCGATCAACCCATAGAAACACTAAGTAGTCCATAATCACCCACAAGTATCACTGTCACTTCCAACATGGGTGGAGACACTTAACTTGGGCGACAAAAAACCTCTATCAATGTTAAGGGTATGGAAAGAATCTAATATCCTCTCCTCCACTACCTTTATACATCACTAAAAAATTCTTGGTGTTTCTTAAAATTCAATCTAATAAATAGGGGGTTTCTGAATAAAACACCACTACGAGGCACCCAAATTCAAAGCCATTACTAAAAAAATCCAGGAACCCTTAAGTGGTTCTCAAAAGGAATACAGTCAATTAAATTTAATTAATTGATTATAAAGTATGAAAATAATATAAAAACAAACCCTCAGCCTAGAATAAGGCATAAAACTAAATCCACGAGATTTAAGTCTCATCCTTCTAATAACCAAAGAACCCATACAATTCAAAAAAATGTAATTAAATTAAATAAAATAATTAATAATTAGAATAATAAATTATATTCAAATATGAAGATATCTTAAAATTTTATCAAGGCTCATTTTCACTTTGTAATCATGGATATCTATATGTGGAAGGTCCACAAAGTACCTATGACACAAATAAGTGAAAAACCCTAACTCACTATTCCCAATTATACATATACTATTTTCAATTTAATTGAAAATTCATGAAGAATTCACAGAGTATCATACCTCTACTGAAACGATGAGAGATGATGTGTAGAAACTATCTTGGGATGCCCTTCCACCAAGACAAACCAATTCCTCATCACCCATGGTCAATTATAACAATATCTAGTGTAATGGGAACTAGAAACCTAAGTGTGAAAAAACAAAATCAATAGAATGGAATGATAATCAAGAAGGGGGATATCAGATGAAGGATATAACCTCAAAACATTGAGTAACACCCAATAAAATTTTTTCATATCAAGGTGATTGAAGGAAAAACCAAGGGGAAATAGTGCACTAGGTTCAGTTGCATGTAGGGGAGAAATGAGGGGTAAGGGGGATAAAATATCGAATGGGTAAGCTATAATATATCATTTTGTTAATAAATATGGGAATTACATATGGTTTTAAAGCATGGTTTACTGACCCATGTACCAACATGCTCCCTCCATTGTATAATCCAACACCCCTTGAAAAATTTTGATAAAAAATTTACTAAACATGCATTAACTTTGAAAAATATCAATATAAACCCTTTATAGCACCTAACTTGGTAACTACATCATTCTTTATCAATCATAAACAAGTTTTGGACCATGGACTTGAATGCCACTCACCCCTGATGGTTTTATTTGTAATCTTCATGGTTTAAACATAACCATTAATAATCCATACTATAAAAATCCATGAAATAACACAATGAACAGATAATTCCCTATTCCTGAAAGGGTCTCATAGTTTTCACTAATCCATGCACACCAAACTATGTTTCAGGACCAAAAAAGATCAAAAAATCCAATTTGCATAAACACTCTTGAGTTTCCCCAAGAACCTAATATAATAATTATTCCTCAACCCATATAAGAAAAATATTTAAAAATTGTATCTAAGTATATAAAATTATATGTGGATTTGAATTCACTGAAGAACCCGTCAAAGGCCCAAAAAATAAAATTTTTAATGATTTTCTTAACCCATAATGACAATAATTTTTCTAAGCTTATCATCTTCCTAAAATATAAGATTATATAGAGATAAAAACAACCTATTCTGAAATGATATGATTTTTCCTTCCCCCTCCCCAAGATCCCCATTAAATAATTTGAATTACTTATATCATACTATGCCTCAACTGCTCATCAAACATTATCCCTAGTTCAACCATCTACCCTATTAGCCTCATCACCTATACTTGTAGCTCACGCTCACCTCAACTATCCGGGGACACAACAAGCTCACGCTTTTATGAAATAGTATCACCGCCATCCTTATAATCTACCAGAGGCTATTAAGGTTGAATATCATTGATAACAAAATTTCATCCAAGGAACCATAACATCATGATACATGACAACCATTCAATTAATCTATCATTACATCAACCATTCATCATAAAAATACGGTATATCACTTAATAACCCACATGTGACAATCACTAAAAATCTCACAGAATGTAAAGAAACCAAAACATATTTCATTCTTATTTTTACATAGGAGCCTATCTATACAAAAAATGTAGACAATGCAAAACAACATATATAAAAAAATTAAAAATATCTACCTAGTTTGGTGGGATTACCTAGAAACCATATATACATACTTATTAAAGTTCATTGACTGATTCAACTATAATAAAATGGAATAAAAAAACTAATAATTATCCATAAAATTGATATTTTAGAAAAAAACTCACTTTAGCGGTGAAAACCCCACAAAAGGAAAATGATGGGCAGTGATACTTACCCATGATGACTCCATGAAACACACCACTTAGAAAAGGTATGAAATGAGTGATATCCTACCAATGGTAGTAGAAAATGAATGATGGGATAGAATATTGAGAGATCCCCCATTTCATGAATGTAAATTAGAGAACCTCTAATTTAAAGTAAAAAAATTAATTAATAAATTATAATTAAAAACAAGCAAGGTAGAGGGGAATCGGGTACCTGTTCCACTACCACCAGTAACCTAGTACACTTTGAGTAAAAATAAAATTCCATTAGGTGTCTGGTGAACCTCACAGAGCCTCCCCTCCCAAATATTGTTTGTTCTCCAGGTACATGGTTCCACTCCACCATGTACCCAAAAAAAAAATTTACCAATATAAAATTTTTGCATTGGGAATCTATTCCGTTAGCCTTACATTAGGCCAAAATTGATCTATTTTTTACCTAAAACACACCCAATTATAAATGATCATACCAAACCAAGACTCAAATTAGCTCACCAAAATACCTAGTACATCATGGATTTCTAGGTCACACCATGTTATGTCTCCATGTTTGATCAATTAATTTCCTTAGGTCTTATCATAGTCATTGATTAAACTGATATAATTTCCTTGGAACATTTTTTTATTGTTTATTATGACTAGTTAACTTCAGATTGGAGTATTTTCCTATATCCCATTCTTACGGACGCACATTTATTCATTTTCTATTATCTTATATACTTGTTTATGGTTCCATTTTTATCCTCTCCATCAACATATCCCTATTTATGCATGTATTATACATTTATGTAACCAAATGTTGTGTCATGTAGTTCCTCAGTCACCTAACCAGTAACACACATCGAGTCATTAATATAACCAATTTCATTTTTATCTATCTTTTTTCATTCATGGAGTTTCAATGTGATGGGGGACGTAAATTTGGTTTTTTAGGAAAACATACCCTGGAGAGCAGTTACAACATTGTTTTTCTAACCATATGTCTAACCAGGTAAGGTTGTTGATTTTGGTGATGGTGGGATTTTTCATATCTTGATATTGATTTTTTTAAAAAAATATGGCTTAATGGTATCTATTTCAATTTCATTTTTGGTTGATGGTATCACCCTCCTTGTTGATGCATTGTGTTTCTAACATTGTGTCCTAACCGTGAAAGATGTATAGGTCATTAAAAAATTTATTTTTACCAAAATTTCCTTGCTGGATTTTAGTATTATTAGTCTCATTTCTTCTCCAACATGTTCTTATCACACTCCCTTGGTATTGGAGCTTCTTACCTCTCCTTCTAATCAGATGCCCCATGATTCCTTTGTTTTTTTTTTGCTTGATATAGGCCTCTGTATTAAATATTTCATCATATTTCCCCTAATCATCCCATGTTCATCCATTTCCATGTATGTTGAAAACACCAGATGATGTTTTGTTTCTATCAATGTGTTTTAATGGGGGATTTTAATTTTTTTTTGATTTATTTGTTTGATGGCATATCCTTAATAAATCAGGTGGTTGTCTTTGAAAGAAAAAAGGTTTGAACAAATTACAATGAAGGTGTCTATATAACGTAAATTTCAATGTATATCCTTTGATAACTTATTACCATTTGTTTTTTTATCAAATTATATTTTGATTGATTAGTGATTATTATTTTACCCATTTTTTATGTGATGAAATGTTTAAATCAGTAATTTATTTACATAAAATGTATTTCTATGGAGATTTTTGTTGAATGTACTCTAATTTGTTGCTAAAATGGAAAAAGTAGATTTTATTATTTCAAATGGATTGTTAAAGATGTTTTAGAAATGGTTTCACCATGAGTAATGTGTTTTATGAAAATGGGATTTTTTGTTTATAAAATAATCTTTCCATAGGGTATTTTTGAATGGAACATTTTGATGTTGTTATGTTCGACATTGAGTTGCATATGGGGAACATATGGTGTCATTGTGTTCATGATTTAGATTATGAGTGTGTGTCTAATAGAATAATATATAATTTGGGAGGAGTACTATGATATATTCCATGGTATTTTCCAACGGACTAAGAGATTTATTGGGATAAAGACTAAGTAAACTTCCAAAATGTTTACCAATGGACCAAGAGAGTTCTTGGTATTTGGGCACAGGGAACACCAAGAGAGATTCCATCTTGTTATACATTCGTATCTGGATAGAAAATTGTATTAGATTATAAGAAACACTAGAACCTTATAGCTAGAGACTATGATGTATATCACTTGTTCTCGACTGATTTAAATGATTTTATGCATTCTTCTAGTTCCTTGATTGGTTTTGATACCTCATGTTATGCCAATTTTCATTTATTTTGTTATATAATAGTATTTATGATTTTGATCATCTTGATTACATGTGTGGTTTTGTTTATCATGTTGTGTTATGTGGATTATTTATTTATTTTAGCCTTATTAAATTCATTCTTTGGATCATGGATTGTTTTAGGAAAACCTAAGTAGACATAAAACCGGGAAATGATTTCAAGTGAGACTCTTTTAAAAGTGAAATTGATTTAAAAAATGAGTATAAAATGGGATTTATTGGTTGAATGGTTAAAATAATTATATATATTCATGGTGGTATCCAAGTGGTATTTGTGCCTCACACTTAGTGTATTTCTTTGAGAATATGCATACATTGTTTTGTAGTAAGAAGGTAAAGGTAAAAGAACCATGATTTATGATGTCTCGTATTCGTAACTATTTTTCATGGTTGTTATGTATGTGGAGATTTGGTCTAACGGGGTTTAGATCATAAGGACCTCTATTTTGATTTTTCATTGTTGGGATATTATTCATTACAAATTTATATCTTGGTCCTCATTTTCATTTGGTATGTTTTGACTATGGATACCATGCACATTTATTATATGTGAAATGATATATACTGTGATATGATTTTGATTAAGATATCTATTATTAATCATTTTGGTGTTACATCTATTATATGTATATACCTATTGGTATTATTCTATTAGTATGGGTGTTCGTCTAATTAATGGTTGGGTCATGCTGATTTAGTATAGGAAAAACCATTCCCAGATGGTTTATTTTGATGTCCTAGTTCTTATTGCCACCTTGTGGAAATCAGTGACACACTGCAGGCCATATGGAAGGGGTCTCTATATTTACCCAAGCCTATTACACATATTATTACCTATTTTTTACAATAAATATCCAATACTGAAATATAAATATCATGAGGCCTAGTTTATTTACAAGACTATGTTCATAATACATTGAAATAAACCTAAAACATGATATACGTAATTTATTCCCTATAATGAGAACTTAAGTACATGTAAAGTAATAAAAATAATAAGAAAACATAACATGTGAGTCAACGTTATATCACAATATTATAAAATAGAAGGCTCATGAGTAATGACATAAAATCATAACATTTAAAAATCGAATCATAAGATCATATAAACATTGGAACCTTAGAAGCAACAAAAAACATGTCATAAACATGTTATAAGAACATGTTAAGGCTAACTTGTATGATAACATCCCATGGTGGAATGATTCCCATATTTTATTAGGATTACTCCCTAAATCCCATACATAAGGTCTCATTAGATAACATCTTTACGTTGTGCATTGAAGTGCTAATAGGTGAACCCATCATAATGTGTTACTGATTATGTGTTTAAAAAAATGAAATCAATCATAATTAATAAACATAATAATTACCCATTTAATGTAAATTGGTTTATTTGTCTTACCTCGCATCATAATCAATGAAAATTTCATCATGAAGGCTTTTGAGGAATGAAAATAAGGAATATATTACCCCTTCAAGGTAACATAGAATGTGATATGTATATATTTGGGATACATATATATAGAAATTATAATAATACCATAAAATGAAAGAGATATTGAGATAGATAATTTGAGTTACATAGAGAATGGTCATAACATGAAGAAAAAGGTGGTTTAGGGAGATCCCTTACTCCGATTAAGAATCGTTACATACATATTTTATCATCCTGAATAATTAACTTATGAAAATTATTTAGGTGATTAAGATCCTTTCCATTGTTTATTTTAATTTATATTGTATTTATTATCATTTTATATCCGCTTACCTAATCAATTAAGTTCAACTTTGATATTTTAATGACATTTGGCCCATATATCAAAATAACACTTAGGTAAGATGAAAATGGTGAAAAATATTATTATTTAATCATCTCAATTATGATATTAATGAAATAATTATAATTTATATACAAAAATTATTCTATTAAAACCAAAAATTCTATCTGGTAATGAAAAATGAACTATGCTATAATCATGGAGACTGTGGGTCATACGTACGCATGACGAACAAACCGTTTTTCAATTATAATATTGGAAATAATGTAAGTATTATATTACCTTATCATAATTATAATAATATCATAAATATAAAAAATATACTTATATATATTATTAATGTGATTTGGTAATGAAAAATGAATCACAACACTTTATAGAGGTGGTAATCCACACGTGCACATGAACGATGTTATTATCCTTTAATAAATTCAATGGTAAGAAAATATATGATATATTAGTTTATAAAATGATTAATATATAATTAATATCATATATATTCAATAAATCCATCATCATAAATATCTTTGAGAGGCGATGATGTAAAATTAACTACATCAGCTCAGGAGTTGGAAGTTCATCACCCACACAAATGACAGTTTTTTTTCCATTTGATGGAATGGGATATGGATGTAGGTTATTCCATTATCTTAACAAAATATAATTATATAGAAGATACAAATGTAACTATATCATCATGTTTGAATATTATTTTAATGTGTTGGAAGAAGAAATAAAATAGAAACACTCGATTAAGAAGCCTACCACTTTTCTGAAAACCTATTTAAGATTACACCAAAAGCCTTCCTGAGAGGGTTTTATTATAAAAATGATTCTAGGATGTATTAAAATAAATTTGGTGTGGATTATTTTGTTCCTTCAAAAAATAAAATAATTTTGATGTGTGTAGAGGATAGGATATGTCCTTTTTTTAGTGGGAGGACCCGATAGAATTTTTGAAAGGAATAAAATATATATGCCTTAATCACACCAAATGGATTAATAATGGATCAATCCCATAGATTATATGATATATGTTAAAAATATTCTAATCAAATATATATTAAAAAAAATTTTGGACAATTTTAACACTTATCTTTTTTGTTTTAACCTTTGTAAGGATAATTTATCTTTAATCATGGTAACAATTTTTTAACATTTTTACTATTAATTATGATAAAAAATTAGGTTGGATTTATACCTAATATTAAATATTTTTAATTGAAATATTTAATCAATTTTATCAAATTAAATTAATATAATTGGAATAATTTAATTTAAAATGAAACATGCAAAATGCAATAAAAATTGGGTTTTCAAGAAAATGCATTATTTTAACAATATATGATCTTATATTAGATCTATGACGTGAAATAATCATTATATGAATTTAAATTAATATAAATAGATAAATTATAAATATATTTAATTAATATATTTACTTATTAGGGTTTATTATAATTAATTAAAATGGATAGGCTTTATGCACTTAAAAAAAAAATTTTGACAACCATGTTTTATTTATAAAAATAAACATATACCAAAATCATGAAAATTATTTATTAAAATACAATTAACTATATTATTCAATAAAAAAATTCATATGTAACTTTAATACCAAAAACCAAAATAGAATAGTAATTTTATATTACATAATTTAATGAAAATTAATGATAGTATTTGAAAATTGGTAATTTGAACTATTCACAAAAAAATGAAATCATTTCAAAAGAATTCAAAAAGTTCAATATAAGTATTTTTTAATATGGTGATTTAAAAAAAATAATTTGATTCTATCAAATAAATAATATAAATGTTTTTAAAATTATTTATAATATTTTCTCGCAAAAAAAAATTATTTTTGAAGAAAACAAAATTTCTTGGAGAAAAAATGTCATTATAAAAAACTGAGTTCTTATTTCATTATAATTTACTAATAAATTAATATTTATTAATACCATTATATATATTTCGTAAATTATTTATTCCTATTTATACTCTCCAATTTAATTTAATGGTTCTAATGGATATATTTAAACAAACATATCTTGTTTTGGCTCGGTGTTTTACACCATATATGCTATAAAATATAGTTTTATTTTTAAAAATAACAAGGTGTTACATTATTCTCCCCTTAAGTAATTTTTCCATAAAAAAATCATATTACATGCTAATGTGAAAATTGGTGAGGGTGCTTCTGCTTCATGGATTCCTTTGGATCCTAGGATGCCTCTTCGTATTTATGGTTTTGACATAGTACTTTGACCATGGGAGTTTTTTTATTACATAGAAATTTATATCTATTGTCCAATATTTTGATCAGATACTCCTCATAAGAGAGATAATTATTTAGTTATTCCACCTTATAATTTAGTACATGTGGGGTAGTTTATATGTATATCTTCAAGAGGGATACATGGAATATGTTATGTACTTGAGATAGGTTTGGTGGGAGTGCTAGCCTATAGGCCACCACACTAATGTGATAAACAATCTCAAAGGGGTTGGTGTACATGGGTATTAGATTTCACTTCATACCAAATATCATTGTTGTCTTCCATAGAGATATAAAAATAATCACTTGATCTCCAACATCAACGTCTAGGTCTCACCAATGATATTCCTCGTAGTTTTTCTATCGACTCTGAGCAGTTTGGATGTGTTGCTAAATGGTATTGAAAATTTCTATTATTTCATCAACAATTTAATATCTGAATAGATTAAATTAACCTAATTCATAACAACACACATGTGTTCTATATCACTTTCCATAATGTTATTCATAAGGCCATTTGGATTCCTTAGTGAAAGCTACTATATTATGAGAACTAGATCATAGGAATATGTTGATCCCATTCACCATCAAATCCTATCAAGCATTGTGTCAACATGTATTCAAGTTTTTTAATGGTATATTCAGATTTTACACTAGATTATGTCCAATAAGACATACTAAAGTTCAAATCAATATTTAGAGCATATTGGAGACTCTTCATAACATGGAGGTAAATCTTTGATCTCAGTCATATAAAATTTATAGTGGTGTTCAATGTATCATCACTACATCATACATGTATATCCATGCAAGTTTATTGAGAGATAATTCCTCTTGAATTTAAATAAAGTGAGGAATATTTATAAGAAGTTTCACCATAACCATATGGAATTATTTCCTCTTCATGTCTTTATAAAACTAGTGATAAATTCCGTGGTGATATTTTACCATTTCCATATATGTATAGGTATTGGTTATGTTTTACCTTTAAATTTTTTCCATTTATCCCTACCTTGGTGACATACCAGGCCCACTGATGTATATTTTGTGGTGTTTTTTTATTTTTTAATAATACTTTTCTTATAGATCTTGATACATCCTCATGCTCCCCGTGTGGATGTAGAAGGTCTGGATATGTTCATAAATAAATAAAAATTTCATTATCTCATGGTTTGATAGTACATTGAATTATGACCCAAATCTTATAACTCATTCTTTATTAAGTTTGATCTCAAAAGATTTCTTTGTTCTTATAGATTCCACCTTTTTCTGAATTTTCCCATCATCTCTTTTAGTATCTTTTATCATCTGCAGAATTTATGATTGAAAAATAATTTGAGGAAGGCATGAATATATTCCTTTCATTATTATTCCCATGTATTTCCTTTGATATTATTTTGATATTGTATCCTTCTCAATTATCATTAGTGACTAGGTTCCATATTCTTTCTATATAAAGAATCTTCTGGTTTGGTTACATTCCTATAATGGTAATTGTGAAAAGTAAATATATAAGATCATTTATAACCACATATTATGAAACATATTAAGCTCAGTATTTGTGAATATATATTTTAGTTTTGTATGATTTCTATATTTTTGAAACTTCTCCCTTTAAATATAATGCTTCCATATTTTCAATGTAAATATCACTGTATCCAACTCCAAATCATGTTTTTGATAGTTCTGTTCATGAATATTCATCTACCTTGAATCATAGGTTATTACATTTTCATTCCACATCAGTACACTACCCAGTCCCTTCTTTAATTCATCACTTTATACCGTGAAAAGTTTCCCACTTGAGGAAAATATGAGGAAAAATGCAATGATAATCCTCTTTTTAAACTCCATAAAGATCAATTCAAATTCAGTAATCTATAAAAACATTACTACCTTCTGGTTTATCATAGTTATAGGTTTCTACAATAACTATAATTTTCTAAAAAATTATCTGCAATACCCAGCTAGTTTAGGGAATTAATGGATCTATATTGTGGATATTGGCTTCAGAAACTCCTCCATTTCCATTATCCTAGATTAGAACACAGATATCACTTGTATAGTGATAATAATACCCAATAATGATATTTCCATCACAAAAAACTCACATTTACTATACTTTATATAGAAAATCTCTTTTAATAAATTCTTGATCATAGTATTCAAATGTTTCTAATTATCATTATTTAATTTAGAGTATATTTGAAAATAATCTATAAATAATACCCCAAAATAGTCAATTTAATCTCTAAAGACTATATTAAATATGTATATAATGATTTATGGATAATGAGTGAGTTTGAAATGAATCACTATGAACTCATAGTTCCCATGCCTCTTTCAAAAGAAAGTTTTAGAAATATCATCCTTTGTCATCTTTATATAGAGATATCCTAATTGAAGGTATTCCTTATTGAAATATTGTGCACCGTATAGTTGATAAAAAATTTCATCTATCTTTTGTGGGGGGTAATTTTTGTTTATCATGATTTCTTTGAGTTCATGATAAATAATTCTTCAGTGCATTGACCCATCCTTATTCTTTACAAAGAGAACTGGTGCACTATAAGGTAAAGCAATGAGATATATAAAACCATTTCCTATATTATCTTATAGATTATTTTTCATATATTCCAACTCAGAAATGGAAATTATACAATGAGTATTTCCTATTGGAAGAGATATTTGTATATTCTTGATTGATAACTCAACCTCTTAGTTAGGAGGAAGACTTAAACAGTCTTTAAGGAATATATTAGTATCATCCTTCATAATGGGAATGTCATCAGGCATGATTGTCTACTTTTTCTTATTCATTTTAACTTGATATGATTTATCATAACACAATAATATCCAAAAATTTGAGATCATATTCATGGATAGATTCATCCTCCTAAATACACTTGTATATAATCATAGGATGAATCAGGACGTGAAAAGTGATCTCCCACTCTTGATAGTAGATGTTGGATTCATATAAGGACATCTAATCAATGACCGATATAACATCAAACTCTAATAAAGGACATAAGAGGATATTTTCTAGAAGATCCACTCCACAAAGATTAATTGAGATGAGCTATATACTTATGATACAACAATTGTTCTATTTTATATTCTCATATAAAGATCAACCACCATGTTCTGAAGTAGTGTTTGAATAGCTATACTGAACTTGAAGGATATGAAGGAATGTGTAGAAGAATAATTATAATATAAATTATCTATTATTAAATGAATATCTAGAATATATGACACCACATTATTTTCTATATCCACCATGGAATTATTGATAACATATTCCATTCCCTTCTCTCTATTCCTTAAAAGTTGTGGTCATTGATTGTCTCTGAAAACCCTTAGATTGGGGAATTTTATTTCATAATTCCCATGTTACATGATGTTCAAAAATTTAACCATAGTTTTATTGTAAATATGAATGTTATTTTCTTCTTTTGAGTTAGTGGGATACTTCATTTCACATCATCACTAATTATCCTGATTCCCTTCTTTTCCACATTTGAAATATCTATGGGTTCCCTTTAGACAATTTCCAAGATGTTTCTCCCCATAATTTTGACAAATGGGATGTTAGGTTTTCATTCAGTTATGGGATTTATCTATTTATACTCCTTAATAAAACTCTATTTTATACTTTTTATCACCAGGCCCAGGATACCATTGAGAGTCTCCAATCTCCATGTTGACCTTCAGGGAGCAAAGAAAAACCTCTTTATAACTATTAAATATAAAATTATAAAATATTTTCATATAGTTTGATTTCATATAATAAATAATTTTTTCACAAAAAAAATTATATTGATTATAAATTTCGAGGATTACTATTAAATCATTATGATGTTTTCCTCATATGTCGTGATAGACTTTTCTTCCTATTTTTATCAGTCTAAGAAATACCCTCTCTATTTTAGGATGTAGAGTTTAAGGAAAATACTTTTTGACAAATATTTTATTGAAGACTTCTATTTCACGGAATCAATTTCCTATTTAGACTTTGTTATCTTAATCATCTCTAAAAAAATTATTAGCATGCCCCTCTATGTGATAAATGTCAAGGACAACATTATCTTGTTTTGAGCATTATATGAAGGAAAATATCTTATAAATGGATATAATCCAATTTTATACCAGGATGGGAATTGAATATCAACTAATATTATGATTCCACCTTTTTATAAAAGACTCATCTATAATTTTCTCTCTATCAAGAGAAGTAGGGTGACCTACAAAATTCATCTTATTATTCATAATTTAAGCAAATTGAGCTAGAATTTCCATGATGTTCTCATATCCTATTGCCATAAGGTTTGGAACATCATTATGGAAATCATCAAATTACCTATCGCATTGTTTGTTTGTATATATTCTACTATTTCATACCATAAACTAAAAATGAAAAAGATGATGACAATGAATTATCTAAAAATCACAAAATATTGAAACAAATACACTTCTAAGGATTAACTTATAAATGATATATTTATCATAACTTATTAATCTATATTTCTGAATCTAGGTTATACATTTTATTGATTCCTATTAGGCTGTTTGACTTACTTAATTTTTCATGTCCTTAATAATGGGTTGTAAAGAGTTTGTGAACTTCCAAATAATATCCCCTAAGAGTGTCAAACTAGGTGTGAAACAAGGAATTTTTTTCATGCACTAGTTAAAGATCAATTTAAATGATAATGTACCATTATCAAAGTCATTAACCCTAGGTACACATATTCTTTAGCTACATACACTTGTATTATCTAGATAATGAGGTAATTTCTTGGGAACCACACACTATATACTTTAGAGAAATTACAAGACATTTTCTTATAATTAGAATTATCCCTAGGTTTATCACTGAAGTATTCTAATAATAATGGAAAAAAATTAGACCATGATTTGATACCAACTATAATGACCCAAACCTCTCAAAAATACTATTATATGATTTTTAACCTAAATATCCAATATGTACAACCCACAGACTGTGAATCCTTCAGTCTTTGGAAGACTACGATAATAATACATCGAAAAGAAACTCAAACATGACATCTTTATTTTATTCTACATAATGATATCCTAAATCCATTTCATATCTTAAAAATTCATAAGATAACCTAGAGAAACACCTAAATGAATGTGTTGAGGAAAAATTCAAATTAAGGGAATGAACATGATACGGAAACATAATGTGTGATTCAAACGTATAACATGATATCATAAAAGACAAGGCTTATGAGTAATAACATGGATAAAAGACCCAAACAACATTATATTGTAAGATCATACGAACATATTAAATGTGAATGAAACCGAAAATATGAATTAAAAACATTTAAAGGATAAATATCAAGACATAATAATGTTTGAATGAGATTTTAATTTTATAAAAGGAGAAATAAATCAAAAATACTCTGTTAAGAATGATATATTTTCATAAGAAAAAATTTTAGGTTTGCACCAAAATCTATCCATGGATGATTTTATAATAAAAAAGGATTAAATTATATATAAATTGAGGTAAGAAATCTATTTTTGTTGATATTGGCTAAAACAAAAGGCTTTTGAAGTGTGGATAGGGGGGATGAGAGGACTCCTTTTATAAGTGGGGAAGAGGACTCAAATAGAATTTTTTAAAAGAATAAAATATATAAATGTATTAGTCACAATAAATAAATCAAAAAATAAACATTAAAAAATATTATATGATATAGGGTCTATGTATGGACATCCAATAGAAATTTTAAAAAAAAATCCATTAAAAACTTATCTCTTTAGTTTAACCCCATGGAAAACTACTTTTAATCTTTAACGTGTATTATATTTTTACTATTTTTACTATTAATTATTTACAAAACATTAGGTGAAATTATTACATTATATTAACAATTATTATTCCACATATAGAATTCATTTTATAAAATTAAATTAATAGAAGTAGGAAAATTTATTTTAAAATTAAACCCACAGAAAGCGATGAAAAGTTAGATTTCCGGAAAATGCATTATTCACGGAATAAATGATCTTATATTAACTCTATGAATAGAAAAAAATAATTATATGAATTTAAATTCATATAAATTGATATATAAAATATATTATTCATTTAATATTCACTCTGTATATATTTTTTTAATTAACTGAAATTTATTAACACTATGTACTTAAAACTTGTTTTTAGAAAACCATGTTTTAATGCATAAAAATAAACTTATACATATATAAATAAAATTGATTATTAAAATGAAATTAGTTAGATTATTCTATTTCAATTATTTCATATGTCATTTTAAAATAAAATCGAAAATATAATGAGACATTTATATTACTTGATTTACACAAAGGAAATGAAAGTATTTGCAAAATCGGTAATTTTTACTATTAACTTAAAAAGAAATCATTTTAGAAAAATAATAACAATTAAGCTATGTTTATTAAAATAAATTGGTATAAAAAATTAGATCTTTTTATCAAATGCATTTTCTAAACCATACATAAATTTATTAAAATATTTTCTCAAAAAATAAATAATAATAATTTTTTGAAGAAAACATATTTGATTGAAGAATAAAATATATTTCTTAAAAATTGACTACTTATTTACAAAAAAAAATTCAATTCTTTTATATTATGTAAAAAAATTACATATATTACTATAGTTATTTAATTATATTTATATCTTCTAAATTAATTGTTATGTTATAATTGTTTTATTTTAATAATCATGGTTCGTTTAGGCCCAGTGTTGTATGTAATATAGGCTATTGAGCATAGTATTTTTTTAATATTGGCGTCTTAAAAGATTGTGTGATGGTTCAGGTCAACTTGGGTTGGATCACTACATGACCATCTTCTTTGTTAATTCTTTTTGTGATTCATTTGAGTGTCATGTCTGATGAGAGATCTATATTCATTGAGAGAGAGGTAGAATAAGGGTTGAGTGAAAAAGATACTGATCTCTTATTTAATAGTGATAATGTACGACATAAATGAATAATAGAGGTTTTTTTCACATATATTGTGATAAGAGATGATATTTGACATGTTCTTGGTGTGCATTCATTGTAGAACACGTAGAATTTTTCTTCTCCTAGATTGTGAGTATGTTTGAACTAATTGGTGAATTTTACCAAAACAAGATGGTAAGGAGGATAAATTATTATAGTGTGCAAAATTAATTTCAATATGACTCAACATCATTCAAAATACCAAATCCTTGGTAATTATTTGTCATTATTATTATTTTTGATCTCTTATTTCGGTGGTTCCGGGTGTGTAATGTTTTGGTACATCATGTGATTCCTTCAAACATAGGGGAATCATTTACCATCCTCAAACTCTATTTGATCTTGATTCCATATAGTGATAAGAAATCTATACATGGAATGTGTTGCAACCATGGTTCTTGTTGATTGGATTTGTTGAAAATTTGATATGGGGTTATGGTGAAGAAGTTTTCACAATGAGGATAAAAAATAATTGTGGTTAGATTGGATGATAATTTTTGGAACAAACAAGGTGACTAAATGAGTGGAACAATCAGTTGAATCCATTTCTAGAATGAAATCAGAACAATATTTTTTATTGAATTTAAAATATAAAGGCGGCATATTAGTTCACTTTTAGTAAATTTATGGTTGTATTGGAATAATTTTTTTCAATGCTTGGTCATGTGTTTTTTATCATGTGGTCTATTGAAATTGGTAATAGAAGAAGACATCTAAAAACTTCTTATTACCAACGTATGGGTTTTCTAAAATAAGGTAATTCATTACTTATCCAAAATTAGTTAGGCAGAGGTTCTAGGTAAGGGAAGATGTTGACATAAATGAATGTAGCTACTCAAGGAAATTCATCACATATTTGAAATATTCTACGATGAGGTTATACATAAGAAAATTATGGTGACATAAGTGAATTTCTATTTTTGATGGAATTCAAGTATGAAAAGGTATGATGTAAACAGATACTATTATAAGAGAATTCGGTTATGAGAGGTTCACATAAGAAAATACTACCAAATTATAATCTATTTATGTGAAGGGCCATATTTGTGATTTATACTATGTATGTGAGCTCACATTTTTGAATTAACAAAATGTTGTAATTTGGCTATGTGAGTCACTGTGTATGGTTTTCCATATCTTCTTTTTCAATGGAATTAACCTGAAGTCATGTTATTTCATTTAAAGTAGTGTTTTCAAAATCATTAAAGCATGGGTTTTGGGGGGGATACATGGTGAATCATGGGAATATTTTTGAGAAATTTTTCTTGAGATATTAGATGATGGCTTAAGAGAATATTTATCATTAAAAATATCTTCCATGTTTTTTGAAGGTATTTTGAATGAAGATTACATTCCATCATATTAACATTTTAAAATGAAAAATTTCATATCATGGTATTTATATTTAAAGTTTCCAAATTTGTTGAAAGTAATATTTGTGTTATAATTATTGTAAATATAGTTTTTTGATAAATAAAGTGTGGTGGTAATTGAAGGTCGGTCTTCTAATGATCTATCATTTATTCCATATGGAAAATTATTAAGTTGTAAAATATGTTTTGATTAAAAGTTTTTCATTATATGAAGAAACATCACATGTGATGATTACAAAAAAATTGTTTAGAAAAACTTGTTTCATTGTTATTAGAGTTTGACACATTTTTTTCAACATTAAAATATGTGTAATGCTTTGGAATTTATGATTGAATTACAAATAGATAATAATCAAGTTGTTTGGAATTGGAATACTTATGGTTTTATTATGAGAAAACGATTATAATATTTTGTCTTTGAATCTTAATATGGTTACTTTCATATATAGAATTTGACAACATTCCATAATAGAGTGTTATGAAAAATACTGTTCACCACACCAGTTAGGCTTTTGGAGCTATACCACTGTTGAAAACCAAGCTCAGGACCCTAATATGTGATGATAGAGTTGATATAAGGGTAATGAAATTATAGAACCTATACAAGAGGTGCATGAGTAGGAAAACAAACCAGTTTTTGAGGGAGACACGATGGTAGAGGTATGAACCTAAAATGGGGTGATTCCCATGGGAAATGAGAGAGCTACAAAAACCAATTCTAAGAAACTATATTCATGTCTTTTATTATATAGGAGGAAAGATGTTAATGTTGTTTTTTTGTGGTATCTATTTACTCTATCTCCAAATGAACCACAACTATCCTATCTTTCCATCTAAAAATATGAGTTGTCCAGTCTCTTTTTTACGTATTCTTATCCATAAAGCCCATCAAATAATTTTCTTCTCTAGAAATTCATTGAGTGTTCTATTTGATGAATGATATATCCATGAGTGGAATTGACATAATCTTGGTTGGGTCCTACTGATCATCTTTTTATTTTTCTGAAAATATGAAAGACATTAAAATTGTTTGCAACATTATTTCCATGTCAATATGAATATCAAAATAAATAAGTGAATCATGGAGAAAATATGATATTTACCTGTTATTATGATGTTTTTTAGTATTTTTATTGGTTACAACAAGATCTTATGGAAAACCCTAATGGGTATTATTGATTCTCAAATGATCGAAGATAATACTTTTTGTTAATAAGTACCTCATCTGAGTTCATTTGTTGTGTGAGTTTTATCATTATTCCTAGAGACTCATGAGAATTATGGAGAGAGGGAAAATAAATTGACATTTATTTTGGAGATTATTCCATGAATTTGTGATGCTTTTTCATATTCAAGTTCACATGATGATTTTTCAAACTAGTTTCATGATTTAGTTTTGGTTTTTTAATGAAGAATGGTGAAAATTCAATGTGAATGAATTATTATTGACTTTTATTTGAAAGAATAGTTCAGGTATGTGAATAAGCAGTGGGAAGAATTAGAGTGTCCAAGATGCATTGTATTTTTTATAATAAAATCTACAAACTTGTTTTATAAAGAAGATAATAGACACCACACCTGTTTTGTGATGATGAATAGGTTCACATGTGACATTAATAAGTCTTTACTAATTTTAACGTTTCTTTGTAATGAGACTAGTTTCCTTGATGAAACTAGATATCCCTACACATCTACTTTGGTTTCTACATGACTTTTTCTGAAAAGATAACAAACACATATTTGATACAGTTTGTTGTGAGAATGATAATTGGATAGTGTGTGTTTGGTTTGTGTGCATTATGGATTGAGAAACAAATTATATGGATCATTCATGTATGATGGAAGTGCAATTTAAAAAATTCCTTGATAAGTAAATTCATAGTTTGATACATTTTTAAATTCACATGAATTAAGACAACAAAACATGGATATTTTTTTGTATTGAAGGTGTATCATGAATGAAGTATAAGTAAAGTACAATGGATGAGAATATATTATTGGAGACATAATATAACAGGTAGTGATAGATTTTCACATTAATAAAGGATAAAATGAGACATTGTGTGAGGTTATATAATTCAATTTTTACATACACATGACATATCAAGAGAAATATAAAATTTTAAGGAAAGAGAAATAATGTTTTTTTGTGTGCTATAGTTATATACTTTCATAAATGATATCGAAAGAATATACATTGTTTTGAATTTATTATTTCAAATTGTAAGAAAAAAATAATGTGGTTAATTAAATGCATTAAATATTTCCATTTGATGATGATAACTACATGCATGAAGAATAGACAATTTTTATGTATGTAATATTTGATTTGAGGTGAACAAATGTTTTTTTGATGAATCAAAAAGAAGAAAACTTTTAATTTATTGAAATATCATTATTTTTTCATTCAATTACTGTATTGAGTTTCATTATAAGTTTTTTATTCTAAAATTAAAGATAATATACAGAACAAACTACGAATTTGTGTTATTGATTATATTCTGTGGCATTTATAGAGTTTTTGTTTAAGTGACAATGTTATGAATCCATTTATACATAGTTTCTTTAAGAGGAAGATCATTTGTTTTTTGTAGTGTAATCCTTAAATGCTTGTCAAATTTCTAATCATGTTGAGTGTTGTGTTTGTAAACACTGGTGGGATGCCAGTATAATTTGGAAAAAAGTTCATACTAACCCAAAATGGATTCATGATAATAACTATGAAACCCACATGTAATTGTTGATTGATTTCTTAGTGGTGATTCTATGTCTCAGATCATCCTGAACAAATAAAGGATATATCCCCCACATTGGGGGTGAACCTTGTAAAAATACTATGTGTATTTACTCGTTTAAATTTATATTTTCATATGGTATAATTGTGTTTGTTAATGGGGAAGTTTCATTCACTATGATAAGTGAAGAGGTTTGAATTTAAAAAGGGGTCAGAGAAAAGAAAAAATTGAAAAAATTGTTTACATTGATTCACCCCCTCTTATTGTACCTACCTGATCCATTGGGCACTCCAATTCGTAACATAGACTAGGTTATTTTTCTGATTGGATCTATCTTATTATACCAGTTGTTTTTATGATACATATATGAAGTGAAGGATTGATGTTGAAGAAGTAACAGATTTTTCTCATATGAATAATTTAGTTCTTATCTCTTTCTATGTCAACAAAGATGTTTCTCCCAAAACATTTCAGAATAGAAATAAGAAAGAGGAAATAATCCTAATAAAAAATTTGAAGAATAAATAGGGATCATACAAATCAGAATATAGGTAGGTAGTTATTCTATCTGCAATATATATTAAATTTGTTGATAAAAACCATATGATAAGTACATTTCAGGAAGTGATGAAGAAGAATTTTTTGAATCACTCATTTATTTTTATTCAGAAATCAAAAAATATCTAAACATTGTTCCAACAAAATATGTCACTTTCATATTCACAATTATCAAGGGACTATATTATGAAAAGTCACACCTTTAAAAGGATTCTTTGGATATGGATAAGACCTTGGAAAATAATATTCAATGATGTAAACTTATCACATAAATTATTTATGGAAAAGAAGAAACTATATCACATTGAAATGAAAATTTATCTTGTCTCAAAAAAAGTTTCAAATAAATTTATGTTAGATATATGTTTTTGATATGGTCCTTACTACGATGATACATACACTTGAATAATTTTACAATGCAATCATTAATATTATAGACTCTCATTTTGTATCAAAATAATAGGCCACCTTTCATTACAATGAAAGGTTAACATTTAATGAAGTTGAAATAAATATGACCAATTGTGAAAATGATGTGACAAAGTCAGTTCATACAGAAGTAATATTATCATTGGATAAAGTAAAAAAAGTCAATATGAATATTAAATATGCCCTTCTATAGGTTAATAAAAATATAATTAAAGAGTTGAATAATTATATACTGATGGAAAATCAAATGCAGGATTATTATGTTCAGATAATGATGTTTCAAAAGGAAGACAAACTAAATGTTTTTGAGTATGATAAAAATTTCCTAAACATAAAATTTCATGAAATATAAGTAAATTTTATACATAAAAAGGAATCAAAATTAAAGATTTCCCATAATGAATGTGATGATATGGTGAAATAACATAAATATCTTAATAACTCTATACTTCTTCAATATCATGAGTTTGTGGTAAAGATCATAAATCTTCAAAGTATCCAAGATTAATCTTAACAAAATGATGAAATAAAAAAATATTCTAAAAGTAATTCTAAAAATATTCTTACATCAGACAATAATCATCCAAGTGGAAAGAAGTGTTTGTGATTATCTAATGATAAATCTGTATAAAGATCATTGAAATGGGTAACCCTTATTCAAGAAGATTTTTTATTGCACTAATATTGCTTCATCTGTAATTATAGGTTCCAAAAATAATTTTTTTCAAACATGGATAAAGATAAATTTTTGAAAAATACACTATGTAATCAAATGTGTACATGAATGAGTGTAAGAATTTTTGTTCTATATTTGGATATCAGATAAAGAATTATATTATCCAAACAAAACATGATATAAAATCGATTCATGTAGTATCAAAAAAGAATAAATCAAGATTTATTGGCTATCATTGATGTTGTTTCAAATTTTGGAATCAGGATATTTACTATTGAAATATTATGAATATGAAATATAATTAAAAAAGGCCAACATTGAGGGGGAGAATATCTAATGTGAAGAGAAATATTGTAAACTTTATGTATAATTAACAGATGAATAAAAATCTATCTATTAAAAATATATTTGAAGGTATTGAATAATATTGTGTTTTTTATAATAGCTTTGGTCAAAGTTATGATGATTGTGGGTATGTACCAACTATGCACAATGAAAATGTTGATATAAAGACACGATGAAACAAATGTTGAGGTGAATAAAAAAAGTACAAACAACTTCTTTCGGGCATAAATATGGAAATAAAGTAAATTAAATTGTAAATAAAGATATAAAAAAAATAATGATGAAATTAATGTCACACCAATTAAAATATGTTTCTACTTTTCAAGAAAATTTCATATAATGGACCTCTATAGAGAGGGCATAAACACTACAGATATTGGAGGCAAGAAAAAAAAGAAAAAAAATTAAATTTAGAAAAAAATGTGATTTATTTATTTCTTGAAAATGAAGTTGAAAAACATGAATTTGTGGATAGGTTATCTAAAAGGGAGAATCATATTATTTCTAGAGATTTTTTTTGGAAGGTACACAATATGATGACATATTGCTGATAAATTCATGACATGGTTTTTTTTAAAAATAGATCTAGTTAAGAATGAAAGGAAATTAAATATGGATTCTTATGTTGAAAATTCCACTATGAATAAGGATCCTACACTCAAGAAGAATTCCTCACATGTTAAGAAATAGTTCTTAATCATTTCGCCAAAGTCTTTGGAATTGGATAATAAGTTGGAGTAATAATAGAATAATGAAAGTGAACAACTTTCTAATGGGAAGAATCTTATTCTATCAAAAATGAAAGAATAATAAATCAAATATTCATTATGAAATTAAATAATAATAGTTGGAAATTCAATAAAAGATAAATCATGATAAGTTTTCATAAATCTGAAGAAGAATTGAAAAGAGTATCTGGGATTAGAGATAAATCTCTTCTTTACTGGTCTAACTGAAAATAAATGAAGAACCACCTTATTCCCATGTATATTTTTTCTTTTTTTTCTTTTATGAATGGAACTGATTTTGAGGAATATATATATGTGCAGTCCTGAATATATGAGTTTTTTTGAAATTATTATATAGTATTTAGAAGGATATCCATCATGTAGTTCTTTATTTCCATTGCTTATAAAATTATTCCTGAAGAACATTCTTGATGGGAGTTAATCGTGATTGTGAAAATGAATGAAACTCATCTCTCTAGGGGGAGAAAATATGAACAAATACCAGTGTTAAATATCTCAAATAGTATCATTAGATATTTGATGTTTTGGTAAGGGATTTATTTGATAATTTCAAATTTAGGAAATTGATTCTTGTCATTAACGAGGTATGTAATCATGTCTCAATATGAATGATGATTTGGAATTAGAAGAGGATAAACTAATTATTTGATGAAGAAAGCAATATGGATTAATAAAGGGAAAGTAAATTCTAGAAATTGAATGGTTTTAATCTATTTTTCAAGATAAATGAAGGAAATTTGTTAAATAGACATTGAACACCCCCTGAAAGAAGGTTTTTGTGATGTAATCATTTTATGAAAATTTTATTGATGATATTTGTTTTCTAAATTGGTCACTCTTTTTTCTACCCTAGGTTATCCCATGTATACTTGTAGATTATTAATTATTGACCCATTTATTTAATAAAGAAAATTCATTCCTTCCCTCAAGAAGACAATTTTAATTTCAGACAAGTTGAATCTCTTATTAAATGTTTATATTTAAGGAGTAAAGAATAAAATTTTAGTAGTTACATAATTATATTTGTTAAATAATTTCTCATACATATATATTTAGTTTTTCTAAGTAAGGGGGAGAAGGAAACATTTACATTGAAATTTAAATGAGTATTGAAAAAAATTCAAAGTGGGGAGATTGATGAACCCAAATTATTTGAAATTAATATATGATTTATAATTATTGTTAATACAGTTGTTTGATGAAGTTAAAATGATAGGAATTTATGGTTTTGTGTTCTAATGTTTTTTCATTGAATTCGAATGGAAAATTATTGAGTTGGAAAGGTTTTTTTGATTAAAACAATTTTTTCAAATAAAGTGACATTAAGGGTGATAATACCAGAGCTGGTTTGTAATTTAGAATAACTTTTTTCATTTTTAGTTGAGTTTTAAAATTTGTTTAAAACATTAAAACATAGGAAAAGTATTGGAATTTACGATTTAATTAAAAATAGATAAGAATTGGTCATCTTGACTTCTATATACTTATGGTTTTATTTTGAGAAGAAGGTTGTAATATTTTGGATCTTCTTCTTAATATGGTGGATTGGTTTTATGTAATTTTACCAATTTCTTTAAAAGAGTGTTACCAACAAAAAATTTCACCATGCCACCCAGGCTAGGAGAGCAACACCACTATGAAAAGCCAAGCCCAAAACCCTAGGTCAGCCCGAAAATGCTAAGCTAAGAGGAATCACATTGGAGAATATATATAGGAGGAATATTAGTGAGTGAAACCCCCACTATGTGGGGGAGGAATGATGATAGAGGAAGAAAACCGAAAGGTGGTGGTGCTCAGGAAAAATGAGAGCACTACAATTACCAATATGAGTGTCATGTTCTCCAGAAAGCCACTAAGTATTTTGTTTGTTTAAAGAGATATCCATGAGTGACATTGAAATATGCTCAATTTGAGAATACTGATCATCTTTCATTTTTTCTAAAAATATTTAAGTGATTGAAATGTTTTTCTACATTATTTTCATGGGGAAATGAGAATCAATCTGATGAAATGAATCATGGAGAATTTATGATATTAACTGATTATGTTGATGGTGTGTTGTATGTGTCTTGGTCATAGCATGCTCTTATGAAATATTAGAATGTGACTGTCTCATTCTCAAAGGTTCATAGATGATTCTTAATGTCTATAAATACCTCTACCAAGTTCATTTACTATTTGATTTTTATCTCTTATGTAATTTAATTTTAGAAAATCATGTTAGAGAAACAAAGAAAATGTAGTTCTATATATTTTCTATATTGTTCCATCTGTTTTCATTTTTTTCATATTTTTGTTCACATAATGTTTTCACAAATCATTTCTATGATTGTTTTGGGGAATAATAGTGGTGAACCTACAATGTAGATGAATTATTGTGTATTGTTGTTTGATAGAATAGTGAAAGTAGGTGAAGAAGAAGTTGGATGAATCAGAGTGTCCATGAAGCATATTATTTTTGAAGATCTCATATGTGAAATAGTTTTACAAAGAAGTTAATAGACACCACACATGTTTTTCAAAGAAGAAGAGGTTCAAACCGGACTTCGATATGTATTTAATACTCTCAATGTTTAATTATGATAAAAAAAAATTTTGTGAAGCAATTAGAGATCTCTATGCATCTACTTTGGTGTGATGTTTTGGACTGAGATGTCACATAATGGGTGTGCTGGCCTAGTGGGACACATGGCGTCATGCGTATCTCTAAAAATGTCAATGGTTGCTGACTTTCTGTGAGGGACTAGGTTTTGTGTGTGGGGATACTATTCCCTAATTACTAGAGCATAGTATAGAATGTTAATATAGACAAAGGTAAAAATCATAAATAACATAAGTAAATAGAAAAATGAGACAAAATAATAGATAAACACAAATAACACTAACTAATTCAACTAGAATAACTGATGATGGTGTTTCATGTCACTAGATAACAGTAAAACATGAGTACAATACAGGAGGCATAACATGTCCACAAAATTATAAAGTAACTATCCCATCTATCTTGAGATATGTCACGGTAATCTTCTATCAAGTTCCATTAAAAAAAATTAGGAAAACAAGTGTTTGAATCCATACGCTTCCCTTTTTCAACATCTCAAACCATGTAATCTACAACGAGTACCAAACAGTGCATGTGTATAGTGTCAGATAAATCTCAATGGGCCACTACAAAAGGTTTCTATAACATCTGACCCATGTAATGGAAATATAATAGTGTGAAATCATGTATATATAAAGTAAAGTTGAACAATGTAACTAAATACCCATCTACTTGCTTCATCCCATTGCTGGTGTGTAAATAAGTAACCAATTCATTATATTATTGTTACCTGTATAAAATTAATTCACATGTTAACAAAATTTAAGGTTTCAAGGTATAACAAGGAAACCATAATTGATAGCTAATAATAAGTGGTCCATGGTATTCACTGAGGCAACCTAGAACTCAGGGGTTAATAACTCTGTAATAACTAGGTCTAACTAAGGGTAAGAGTGTAATCCAAGGAGCAGAGTATAAGTTATTATATAATGAGATGACTACTGAGTCCAAGGAGTTAATCCAATGTAAAACGAGGATAAGAAATGTCGTAGTCTTATTGGATTTAATCATGAAACCAAATATTCAATTTTGGGTCCATGTAGTGTATCCATGGAATTTTTTTATACTAAATGAGGGATCTTACATTGTCATATCATCCATCCAAGGATAGACAAGGATCGAGTTCCAAGTGTGTCTCAACCAAGGTAAACCACATCCTTGAATCAGAATGGGGTTGCCAAGTTCTCAAGGCATTCCCCTAAAGAATCCAAAGAGACCTCAAGTCAGGACACTCTTATTTGATAATGAATTCATGTGTAATTTCAATTTGTTCAAGCCTTTCCATTCATTAGTGTGAATAGTCCATGTAGAATGAAAAATTTTAATCAAGTCATCATTAATCAATATTTCTATTTAGTTCAAGACTTTCCTTTCATTAGTGTTAATAGGCCAAGTAGAATACATCCTTTTTAAATCCATTTAAGCATATTCAATAATAATGGATCATTCTTCTAACTTCCATTATTGTGGTAAGGGGTTCTACAAAAATGAAACCTATTATTCATTTACATTTAAGGTCATGTCATATAATTATTATACATTCCGATTCCCATTTCACATTTAATTATCATATTGAAGCACATACCATAGGTAGGTCATTTGGTGAGAATACATTGTATGTACCATTATGTGATTCACAATTTACAATAGATCAATTTATATAGAAAATATTACCCATAGAAGGGTCAATCCAAGTAACAACTGAACAACGGCTCAAATGTGTCAAAACACTAAAACAATAAATATGGAATAACATCATACATGGGATAAATGGATTTTTCGATGTAACCACTAACAAATAATCATATATTTGGAAAGAGAATAACCATATGGTTATATTGGGTATAATAATAGAGAATATATTCATTAAACAACACCTGATGAAATTGGTGGGGCCCACATGACAATTCCAAAATCAATGAACATGGCAGATTAGTTATACACCACCCACCTTAGGCTTGTACGAATCTCCTTCTATAGTATCATCCCTTGATTTGGATTCAATCTTTGTAGATTTAGGGAAAAAATCTCACACCTCGATAACTAGGTCAAGATAAAGAGAGAAGAGAAATGGCTCAAAAGGACTCATTTACTTACCGTTTCACATCCAACGCAATGAATGGAAGCTCAATAAAATTTTGGATGAAGGATATCATTCAATCCCTATCTTAGGACTTCAAAAGTCTCTATATGGGGAGAGATGAAGGATAATCCTTTTGGATTTTACATTCGGATGAAGGATGAGGATTATTAAGATTAGTAAGGAAAAATGGTCATTTTACATAGAAATTATCATGTGAATGGTTTGTTTAGATGGCTTTCCAAAAAATATGAAACCCTTCCATGAGAACCTCAAAAAAAGGGGAATGCAACATTATTATAGGGCATGGTTATGGAAACTATGTGCCAACCAAGTGAGATGGATATTCCTGAAAATGTAGACCATCCACATGGTTAGATTTAACCATATGAATTACCCATGTGGTTTACTCTAACCATCTGACTTGGGTATTTTTTTCAAAAAGATGTGCTTCCAGCTCTGAAAAATCCCTATACACCCTCAGGACATTCCCTTACAAATTATTCAACCATATTAGTTACACAATAAATAATTAGACCAAAATTTAAAGAATCTATACCTGAGTGAAAACATGGGATATTCATTTATATTCTACATGACTTAATTGAAAATACCACATACTCATCTTTTATAGTGTTTTTTACGAGATGTAAAAGTGGACAATATGTGTTTGGTTTGTTCTCATGAAGGATTGAGAATGAAAGTGTGTGTATAGAGTTTTTTTAAGGTAGTGTAATTGCATAATTACAAGGATAAGTAGATGCATGAAATGAAACATATATAAATTCACATTAATTAAGAAACAAAATGGGTTGTGTGTTGTATTGAGGTCCTAGAACACATGATGTAGAAGTGAATTAAAATTTAGGTGCACATATTATTAAATACATATAATCTAAGTTAGTGAGATATTTTTAATTTTAGAAAGGATAAAATGTGGTAGTGTGTCTTATTTTATAATTTAATTTTTATATTCAGAAGACATAGAATGAGAAAAGTAAAGTTTGAAGGAAAGTGAAAAAATATTATTGTATGGGCTAGAATTATGTACTTGCATAAAAGATATCAAAAGAATATAAATTTTTTTCCATTTATTATTTCACAAAGAAGATACATAAACAAATTCAAGAATTGCATGCATTAAATATTTTCATGTGTTGATGAGAAATACATGCAAAACGAAGACATGATTTATTTCTATGTAATATTTGATTTTAGTTAAAGAAATATTTTTCTTTTAAGAAAAAAAGAAGTTGACTTGCAGTTTATTGATATATATTTAGTTGTTCGTTATATTACTACATTGAATTGAACTGGATGTGTTGTCTTTTGCAATTAAGGAGAGTGTGCTGGTCCATCTAAAAAGAAGTGTTGATAATATTCAGTGGTAGTTGGTGAGTTTTTGTTAGAATGGTCAAGTGAAAAATCAGTTTATACTTATTTTCTCATAGAGGAAGTTCATTATTGTTTTCCAGTATTAGAATGAAATTCTTTATGATCTTTCTCGTTGTGTTATGTTTTGGGTTTGTAATCACTGTTGGGATTCTAGTATAAAGAACATGGGTGGGATACTAGAATAATTTGAGAAAAGGTTCATAACTACCCACAATGGTTTTGGGGTGATATCTCACCATCCCACGTGTAATTGTTGATTGATTTATTAGTTTTGAATCTATATATCAGATCATTCAAAACACAACAAGGACATTTTCAACCACATCGGGGCAGAACCCTATCAAAATAATGTGTTTAGTTCTTCATTTACATTCAGTATTGTATATGGTATAATTGCGTTTTTTTACATGGAATATTTATTCACACTAACATGTGAAATGATAAAAATTAAAAATTATGAAGATGAAAGGAAAAAAATTTCAAGAAATTGTGTACACTAATTTGACCCCCCCCCCCCCCCCCAGTGTGCCTGCATGATCCACTATATATTTGAAGATATTCTAAATAGTTTATTTAAATGTATATATTAATGGATTATGTGAATATTTGGATATGTCATTTCATATTGGAATAAGTATACATATACTGATAATTATGTAATACCTTAAGGAAATGATTAACATTATATGGAGAAGAGAATTTTTTTCATTTATTTTTTATTTGATAACATGAAAGTGTCATATGAGTTATTTTTTTGGGATACCCAAATATTCCTGAAGTAGATAACATAATAAAAAAGTGGAATTAACAAGTTCCTCCAAATATAAAAAAAATCCAAAAGAGTTGTCTTGATATGAACCAATTAGGGGGAGCTAAAGATGTATTTGTTGGTTTATCAACCTCATTTGAATAAAATTAGGATCTTCATGAAGAACTAAAATATATGAGTCATATAACTAGATTAGTATTAACATATTATATCTATTGATGTCTCAAATTCTATGTTATTCATTCATGAGATTTAAATATTATGAAAAAACTATTTTTCTGAGATATCTCTTGAAATCCTAGGAATTGAATGTGCATAAGATTTATATGGTTTAAAAATTTTTAATAAATTTATAATGGACACCATTAACAATGTGTAATTTGAATATTGTTTCCTACACTACTATTCAGTTAAGTGGGATTAGATAATTGGTTGATTAGACTTTTCCTAGTGGTAATTCACTCATTTGTCTTGGAATGAAGGTGTGGAAGTATACAAAGGAAATGAAAATGATTTTAAAGGGATGATTCAAAATTGAGTGTTGTATAAGAATAATTGGGGAAAATGGTTATAATTACAAGTATTAATGGTGAAAAAAATATCTAAATATAGAGTCCTTTAAGAAGGTATAAGGTGATGAGTTTTAAGAAATGTTAGAATAGGGGGAATGAGAATGAATATTAGTTTTTAAAATATAGTGTTCGTATTCAACAAAAGAGGAAAGAATACCTATTATATATTATTGTCAGAGGGTAATATAAAAGAATTTTATTATTGGATATTTTCAACATAAATCCAATGGGGGAAAATATTGAATCAATGGTTTTTGGATATTGTATTGTTTCATGATATGGATATGGAATTATAATGAAGAAGTGTTGAATATATGGATATGGAATTATGGTGATTGAAATTTTGCACATACATGGAAGAATAATGGTTACTAAATTATTAGAATACTTAATTTATATCATTTATGAAAAAGTATTCAGAAAAATATTCTTTTATAGAATTGAAAATAGGATAGTTTCAGAGAATTTTATTTGAGGTATCTTGAATTCAATCTTTCATTAGATTTTTTTCAATGTACGGTCGGTCGGATTTCATCCTTTGTTTAGTTTAAATCATGATGAAAATAAAATTTCCAACAGAAATAGAGATGTACCAACATATGGGTTTTCTTTGTAAATGAATTCCCCATGTATCCAAAAATGGATATGTAAAGTTTTGAGGTATAATAATTCTAGTCATGTAAGATATTTGGGATACGTAAGGAAATTTTTCAAATACTCAAAATAAACTACACTAAGGTTTTACGTAACATAAGTCTAGATATGTAAGAAAATATGGATATGTGATGGAATTGGTATATGTATTGTATTGATGTAAGAAAAGTCTAGAGTAACTGAATTCAATTATACAAGAATCACAAAAGAAAATTCTAACATATGAAAATTCAACCATGTTAGAGGCCACATATGTGATTTTTTCTAAATAATGGAAAAAAATATTTAAATTTGTCTATGGTAATTTGGATAAATGAACCACCATATATGGTTTTTCCAGTATGTGTTTTATGGAACATTCTTTTGGATTCATTCCACATCATTCAATGAAATGTTTAAAAAAATTAAAGCTATGATTTTTTATGGAAATAAAAGGAAGATACAGACATAATACAAAGGAGGTATTAAAGTTCCTTGACTCTAGATATTGGATAAATTTATATGAGAATATTAAAAACTATAATTGTCTTCTATATTTGAATGTGTTTTAAATAATTATTTCATTCCATAAAATTTAGAGATTGAAATTAAAATATCCATTCAATTTTTTCAGATATTTTAAACGGTGGATTTTAAAAAAGATATCAATGGATTATGTGGGTATATGGTTTAACATTGGTTAGTGATTGAAAATTAGAGATCAATATAAGTATGAAAAATAATAGGAAATGGTAAAGGCCAAATACCATGGATCTTTATTTAAGAAGTTTGAATATATAGTTGATAGAGACTATGTAGAGTTATTCTCATAAGAAATCATGAATGTTTTACATGAAAACAACATGTGAAAATTATCAAAAAAAATTAGGATAGCCTGTTATAATTTAATCAGCTATTATAGCGTGAGACATATGGATATGATTGAGAATAGTTTGGAGGAAGTATCAATATTGAAATATTTATATGGACAAATTAAATTTTATAGAAACCTAAAGAAGAATATATTGAACCCAATAATTATGGAAGAATTGTATATTTAAAATACAGAAGGAAAATATCATGTGTATATTCTATAAAGTTAACTGATAGGTTTCACTATAGGTGACATGTGCAAAGATCTAGAAAATCTTGGGGGAATGTTGTTTGATCTACACAAGGGGTTGTGATGCAATATAAATTAGAATGAAAATATTATTACTGTGAAAAGTAGTTCTGGAAGGAGGAATAAAGTGATACCAATATAAAATATTTGAAATAGGATAAAGGATACAATGGGAACTAATGAATCTATTTCATCTTGATGAAGTGGCTCAAGAAGATGATAGAAGATTATAATTCAATATTAAATTCATTGTGGATAATATGATCGACAGATGAATATTATTCCACTGCTACATCTGGTTTGAAGAGGAGGAATACAACTGGATAATTCTACTATTGAATTGTTTTCATCTAGAGAATGATTTAGTTTTACTAAAAATATATAAGAGTTATCCTCATGATGAGGCTTCTCTCATCTGTAATTGGAAGAGGAATGTTTATGAATATACTCCCCATATAAAGTTAGTCACATCGGGACATGTATAAGAGGTAAATAAAAAGAAGCACAAAAAAAATCAACCTATTGAATCAAATGTAGGAAGAGTGTCACACTCAATAGAAATAAAACAAAAAGAATATAAAATATATAAGGGACCCTCATGTATATATACTGACAACATCCTTCACCTGATTAGTGTGAGAGAGTATAGAAGAGGTATTATACGTGGGATTAGTAATGATATCTTCCAAAATCACTTGTAATATCCCAATATAAAGTATTAAAACACGTGTACATCAAAATATTGATAGTTTGTGCATGTTAGAGTAGACATTATTTGACAACCTAGTAAAATACATCCATTCCTACGTGATTTACATTATTTATATATGAAAGATGTGTGGTGTGGATTAAATTTAACAAAAGTGTAGGTTCCGGGAACAGCGGAAGTGCGTTGGTGGGTTAGCCCAACTTTAATTTTAACGTTAAACAACATTCAATCCGAGATCCGTCATGATATAAAATTCTGAATCTTCGGAATAGAATGAAGAACGAAAAGAAAAGAAGAGTCCCAGAACCCTTGAAGAGGATCATCATATGTTTATTATAATTAATTTAATTAATGCATAAGAATTAACTCGTTGGAATTCTTTCTTCGTTGATGTGTCTGGTCATGATTTGGTGATCCGTCGTTGCGTCATAGAATCCAAGTGTAGGATTCCTCTAGCGGTGATCCACGCGTGTGTCACGTATCTCTGGACGTCGCCGAAGGGATCTCCGGGTGCTAGCACGGAAGAACCTTCGCTTGCAATGTCCGCCTTCGAAAGCCTTGATCTGTTGGAGGATCTTGCTCTCGTAACTTGAGGGAGTTCTTGGTGAAAAGGGACTTCTCTATTAGCTTGAGAGTATTTCCAAATCAATTGTGCACAACAATGGCTCTTTAAAATGTTGGGGTTGAGAGGATATTTATAATCGGGTTTGACGTTAATAGAGTTATGACAATAAATAAATGTGTTACGCGTTTTATTTATTTCATTAACTCTTATTGAAAACCCCCATGTCGAATTATTAATTCCTTGACATGCACCCACGCTGATTATAATAAATATCATTTAATAAAACAATATTAAATCCTCAAAATCCCAACTAGAAAAACTACACGGTGTGTAATAATTAATACACGGCGTGAACTTGTTTTCCATAAAACTACACGGTGTGTATATTTAATATACACACCGTGTACTTTTATTTTCCATTTTTCTCCACCACATTTATTAGACCTTGAGTAATGACTATTTGTTTCTTAAATAAATGTAACTATATTACTCACAAATAAATATATTATTTCGTCTATAATATATTCTCTCGAATAACTAGTGTTAAAATAAATGCGATCAAACATCCTTAAATAATTATTAAACCACAGTCGGGAATAATATTTATTTAACTTGTAAAATTAATATTTAACTGAGATACATGGACACACATAGTGTGTGACCCTCTAGGCCTCTTTCTCGGTGGCATTAGGCTAAGCCTGCCTAAATTCCAATGTTAGTGTCTAGCAACATGCCAAGGCACCCATAGAGAAAGAAGTTAACGCCGCAATGACGTGTCACTTCCTACGAACGCTTACCGTGTAATATAATCCCTTTGTCTCGATATCTCCAATCAAGCGGGTTGCATGCTAGTGCCATCAACCCATGTGCTTGATTATTCTTTCTTTGACTTCTCAGAATTGAAATTGCCCATACCTTACCATGTACATGGATTTATTTAGGCTATATCAATTCCATAAAAGGGCATGAGATATCTACTTCTGTTATGGAACGGAAGGGACAAATCCTTTCTTGCATTATCTATTAATGCGGTATTACTCGTGATGCACCCAACGTATCCTACCTCGATGCGAACAATGTGTCATCACAGTTTTCGTTAATACATCTAAGTGCACAAGTTGTAATACCCATTAATAATAATCTTAAAGTCTAAGTACCAATACACACGTCCGCAGATAGGAACATCCAATGACACTATGAAATGTGGATTTCCTACTGGCAGGTCTCATTCTCATAATATCCTCCTGGATATTACTAAGGGTGCACACCATGAGAAGGTTCCTCAATGTTTTATGATTCCTCACCCCTAATGACCTGTATTATTTGTGTCGCTCAAATAATATCATCTGGCCATAGAACATACATTCAAGAATAGTGTTATGGAACTTCCGGGTTCTCATTATAGTAGGGATCTGCTACGACCCTTTAATGCAACAGCTGTCCTTAGGACATTATCACATGACATGTCATGTATAAGAACAATCAAGATGTTATAAGGTTTTTATTTAATGAATAAAGTACAATGTAGTTGGTTCTAGACCACTAACTCCAACAGACTCCCACTTGGACTAGAGCCAACTGCTAACAACCTTTAACCAGCTAGCTCTCACATGATATTCATGCTTCTGCTGAGATAGGACTTTAGTCATGGGGTCCACCAAGTTCTCTTCTGTGGACACTCTGCTCACTGCAACTTCACCCCTTTGATAGAAATCCCTCAAGAGGTGATACTTCCGGAGTATGTGATTTTTCCGTTGATGTGACCTTGGTTCTTTTGCAAGAGACATCACTGCGGTATTATCACAATACAATGTAATGGGATCTTTACTACTAGGCACCACATCATGCTCCTGGACCAAGTTCTAAATCCATATGGCTTCTTTGGCTGCATCAGAAGCCGCTATATACTCGGACTCCACTGTAGAATCGGCGACAACTGGCTACTTTGAACTCTTCCAGCTCACAACTCCTCCATTGAGATATAAAACATATCCAGATTGCAACTTCAGATCATTATGATCTGTTTGAAAACCAGCATCAGCAAACCCTCTAATGACATGCTCCTCGTCTCCTCCATACACCAGGAACATATCCTTAGTTCTTCTCAAATACTTAAGGATAGTCTTAATAGCAGTCCAATGCTGTTCTCCTGGATCTGCTTGATATCTTCCTACCATGCTCAGTTCATAGGCAACATCAAGCTTGGTACATAACATGGCATACATGATGGATCCTATAGCCAAAGCGTATGGGATATTACTCATCCTATCTTTCTCCTGTTGTGTCTGGGGACACATTTTCTTAGAAAGATGTAAGCCATGTGACACTGGAACCAATCCCCTCTTGGATTTTTCAATAAGAAATATCTTTAGTATCTGGTCAATGTATGTACCCTGACTTAGTCCAAGCAGCCTCTTGGATTTGTCACGAATGATCTTGATCCCTAGAATGTAGGTTGCTTCTCCTAATTCCTTCATGGAGAAACACTTGTTCAACCAGTCCTTAACTAACTGTAAGGCTGGTACGTCGTTTCCAATAAGCAATATGTCGTCAACATATACCACTAGGATGACGACCTCATTCCCATTAAACTGCTTATAAAAACATGGCTCACATTCATTCTTAATGAAACAAAATTCCTTTATGGCTTCATCAAATCGAATGTTTCATGATCTGGATGCTTGCTTCAATCCATAAATGGATTTCTGCAACTTGAAACCCCGTTTGGCTTCACCTGGTGTCACAAACCCTTCTGGTTGTGTCATATAGACATCTTCCTGAAGGTTCCCGTTAAGGAATTCTGTGTTGACATCCATCTTCCAAATCTCATAGTCATGGTAAGATGATATGGCATGTATGATTCTTATGGATTTAAACATGGAAACTGGCGAGAGGGTTTCAGCATAGTCAATTCCTTGATGCTTCCTGAATACTTTAGCAACTAGCCTTGCTTTATAGGTGATAACTTGACCTTCCATGTCCATCTTTCTTTTGAATCCCCATTTTCATCCAACAGGCATTACATCAACTGGGTCATCGACCAGAACCCAAACTTGGTTCTGATACATGGAATCCATCTTAGAATTAATAACTTCTAGCCATCTTGTATGTAACAGCCCGAGATTTTATGAAAAATATTCTTTATTTCACTAATGTCTTGTGTTGTACGCTACACCAAAAGGAGCTTGCACAACACGCATCCTTTGCTTGCCTTGCATTACACACAATTGCAACCTTCCTCGATAGCGTGTGTAGTACGCAATACTGAGTTTCACGAAACAACGATATGCTATTAAAATATTATTAAAACTAGCCGTTATGAATAGTAATAACCACTTTTTAAATTTTAGAAATTTTAGCTCTCAAAATGGACTTCATTTTTGGATTCGGAGTATCGAATTTAGCCTAAGGTGAAATTTTGGTACTTTTCGGATAACTTTCATATTCTGATGAATAGTGAAAATTACTAAATTATAATTAAAAACAACTTTTTTAATCGAAATAATTAATAGTGATAAATAATTAATTTGAGTGGTTTTAAAGTATATTTAGAATATATTTTTACAATTTAATACAATGTTGGTCATTGGATGTAATTTCACATTTAAACCAGACATAATCAAGTGTCAATCTTTTGATAGATATTGTTTCTTAAAAACACGCTATTTGTTTTAACAGCGGGATTTAATTATAAAATTAATTATTGCAACTTCTATGTTATGAATTTGGTAAAATAGACTTCATTTTTGAATTCGGAATATGAAATATAGCTTAGGATGAAATTTTGGCATTGTTCTGAAAAACATCAATTTTTGATGAATAGTGAAACTACTAAGTGGTAGTTAAAAACTGAATTTTTCATAAAACTTAATTTTACCCCTTCTGTGAATTGAATTTAAAAAATCCGAGAGACACGTTTGATGTCAGTAAGTAAAATGTGGTTCAATGAGATGAAAATAATTTTTGGTGAATAGTAACTTTTTACTTTTATTTACCACGGTTAAAAGTAAATAGGGTAATTAAGGGTAACAATGATATTAATATTACCCTAACACATGTCCTAATCCTATTGGACAAGTGTATATCGACCAAAAACAACCTCAAGTGTAAAATATTATCATTTAGGCCCACTTGGATTAGATTAGGACATTTATTATTATTTAATTCAAATAAGAGTTAAAAGAGTTAAAATCAAAGTTTATTTACTAAAACATTTTTAATATAGGGTTATATATAATATAAATTCTATTTTAAATATTCATTATAAAGATAAAAAGATTTCCTACATAATGGTATTTTATTTGTAATTTTTAGACATCAAATAAGTTAATTTATTTATGACACAAAGATGATGCAGTAATTATCTTATTAATGAAATATTGACATAATTGATATTATAAATACCAAAATAAATGTAATTTAAGACTTTTTATGAATTCCACTAATTTTCTAGGTTAATATGATATATTATTGTTGATGTAATCAACTTAGTTCTAACATATAATTCTGTTATGACTTTCACAAAAATCATATATCAAATAGTGTCAAAATTGACACAAAATAGTTTTGAAATGTAATATTATATTATTAATTGTTATTTTATTCCTAAAAATCTAAGGTTCTGCCAAATGACTTAGATAAGGATATATATATTAATAATAAACAATTTGGGGTTCTTTTGTCATGTTATAGTAAGTGTATTAACCATATACTGAAAGAAAATAAAAAGTCACGGTAAAAGTTAAATTATTTAACTCAGAGTTAAATATAATTGATAAGGTTAAAATAATACCCTAAACTTTTCTAAATCCTATTGGTTGATATGATTTAGACCCATACCCACTTTAGCTTCGAAATAAGACCCTTTGGAACCATTATAAACCGATTTTGTCTTTAATATAAAATAATATTTTGAGATATTCCTAAGGTGCCCCTCTCCTCCCTTATAAAAGGACACATCCTCCCCCTCCTCCTCACACCAATTTGAGCACTCAAGCTCGGCCAACCCCTGACAAAATCCCTTCTCCACTTCCCTAGTATCATCATAGAGGTCCTGGTCTTCTTCAAAGACCATCCTTAGTTCTTTAAGTGGAGGCTAAGAAAAGGCGCGTCAAAAAAAGGTAATATCCATTACCGATCTTTTTCAATTTCTTTCTTCTTCAACTTCTTCTTATTTAGTTATTTCATGATAAAGTAATAACATCAGTATTTATTATATACTGATATGTTATTATAAATATTAAACAACTATAATTAACCTTCTATCCATCCTACGGAAAAAGGAAATCACCGTGCGTGCGTGCGTACGGAATACTGTCTCCACGCCGTGGTGTAATCTGTTTTTCCACCAACACCTTACATGGATGGGTATTATGGTGTAAAGAATAACTATACATAGTTATTATAACATCATAATGATTCTGATATATTGTATCATCCAATCCAATTCAATTAAATAATTATTTAAATGATATCATCGCTCGTGCGTACGTACGGACTACCGTCTCCACGATGCGATGAGATTCATTCTCAATGATTAACCATTCATGAATGATTATAAAGTATATATAATAAGTACTAATGAAATATATGACCTGATAATGATACTGGAATTATTTATATTTATATGTATGTCATCTACTTAATTCCATTCAATTCAATAAGGAAACGAAAACAGCGTTCATGCGTACGTACGGACTACCGTCTCCATGAACGGTGTATTTATTTCTATTTACTGATTTATTATATATGTATATTCTGAATATATATATATATAAATCATGTTTTATATTCTGGAATTAAGTGATCATGATCTAAGTAATCATATGAATAATTACAAGTTAAAAACACAAACGACAAATGAGACGATTTTACCCAAAACGCTACTTTAACATGAATTTACAAAAGAACGGGTAATATAAAGTCATAAGTGGACCATATATGATATAATAACAATGAATATGATTCTGGAATAAGTCAATAACATGATTTAAATCATTATACAGGAGGTTCGGACACTTACAAAGAAAGTCGGACCTAAGGTAAGGGAAATATCACAATCTCATTTTTATCCGAGATTGTTTATTCGTAAGTATTTACTGGGGTGTATTTTATCATCCACATCCATGTTTCATCAATATGTAATATTATTTCCATCCACCTACAATTGTTTAAATCCATTTTTACCCTTCGGTGAGTTTTTAGTAATATGTATGAAAGGAATCTTTTGTCGTTTTTCGTACGAGGTACTTTTTGACTTTTCCGACAAAAGTACGAAGAATGTTTTTTTTAACTTATACGGCATGAATGGATTTTTAAAACATTATTTCAAAGAAGCTTCATTTACAAGTTTTCAAGATTATTTTTCATGAACTTCTTTTATTTTAAAATGGTATGACATGTTAAGAAAGGAAAATTATTTTTGAAGTAGAAAGGATATTTTCCTCAAGAATAAAGTTCAAGTGTTTTATCAAAATTATTTTCCATCTAAGATAATAAAGGGTTCTGTTTTTATCCCTATTATTAAATTGATTTGATTATGTTGAGATGGAATTATTTTTATGAATTCCTTTATCTTATATGAATTGTTTTATGATGTCATGTTGTTTAAGAATCCTATTTTTATTACATGGGTTACGCTATGATTTATGATTTATGATTATGTGGCACACATAAGAAAGGATTCATTATAAGATGGGTGGGACTTATATCTCCCTCCAATGCATTGGGTAAAGATTTTATATCTCATGAGATAGACATGGCTGGAATGGTAGGTTATACCGGTTCAGTGAAACAGGACTGAAACGAGGGTTACTCGATTCAGAAAAGGACTTTGTCCACTAAGATAGTCTTGGCAATGAGTTTGACTAACAAGAAATGATTCTCTATGATTATGTGTGAATGCCACAAAGTTTCATGTTTTAAGTTATGATTATTGTGATTACATTTCACTACCATGATTTATCCCATGTTATGAAATTATGCTCTCTTTTGCAGGTTATGATTTCCAAAATGTTATGTTCTTATGAATACGATGTGATTGATATTTCTTTTGTTTACCCTTACTGAGCATTTGAGCTCACCCTTTTATGTTTTCTTTTCCCCAGGATATAAAGAAAGGTTTTAGGTAAAAAAAAGGAAGATATTTATGGGAGATGTTGAAGATCTTTCACCACGATTAGAAGATTTTATTCCGAGTTTCCAAAGACACGAAACTATTACGGTCCTTGTGTGTGTGTTTTTGTTATGTACTAAGTATTCCGCAAAAGTAATTTAATGTCCATGTACGATAAGCTTCGGGTCTCTACAGTTGGTATCAGAGGAGGAACCCAGCCTTAAGTGCGCGGTGCACTGCCTGGGTTGAGATGTAGGGCCCACAACGAGGGCGTTGTGCTCTAAAGGGGGGGTGATTGTAACATCCCCAAATGATAAAAGGTTAAATGACTAAATGATATGACTCATGTCAACAAGGTGCACCTTCCTTTTCGGGAGCCTACCTGGTTAGAACTCCACAGTTAAGCGTTCTTGGCCTGGAGTAGTGATCAGGATGGGTGACCTTCTGGGAAGTTTCTCAGGATGTGTGCGAGTGAGGACAAAGCACACTGGAAAGGACATGTGTTGGCATGTGGGAACTATCATTAGTCAGATGACCTGTTCAGGCATGTGGGTGGACCCTGGGGTGGGCCCCACGTGTCTGCGGGGGCAACTGGTGGTACCTGGTAGGTCAGGACTCGACGGCCATGTTAAGGCGGGGTGTCTGTGCTGTCACCGGGACCTAGTTGTCACATTGTAGCTTCTGAGCTTTCTACTGCTTCCTTGTAGGAGATAGGTTCATCATTGTCCAACAATAATAATTCACCATCCTCAGTGACTAGGAAACCAAATCTCTCGGGTTCCCTTACCTCTCTTGAGCTCTTACGCAGTACATGTTTTTCTGGAACCTCTTCCACGGGGACCTATGGAACTTATTCCTGTACCAACTCCTGTGTATCTTGAGCAACAACTTCGTCGAAGTCAATCTTGCTCCCACTATCCTTTTTGAGGATGTTCTCCCTCTCAAGAAAGATGGCTTGTCTGGCGACAGTCACTTTCTTGTCTTGAGGGTTATATAGGTAATATATTTTCATTTCCTTGGGATATCCTATAAAGATACACTTCATGCCCCGGGGTGCTAGTTTGTTTCCTGAGAAGGCTTTAAGAACCGCCTCACATCCCCATACAGGTGTGTGCGACAAAGTGGGTTTCCTTCCATTCCGTAACTCGGATGGAATTCCATTTTCCGCCTTAGTTGGTACTCGGTTTAATGTGTATGCTGCAGTTTGTAATGCATATCCCCAAAAGGATAATGGAAGATCCACATGACTCATCATCGACCTCACCATGTCCAACAAGGTGCGGTTCCCCCTTTCACTAACACCATTCCACTGTGGTGTATAAGGAGGAGTGAGCTAGGATAGAATCCCAGACTCCCGTAGAATATCGATGAACTCTTGGTTCAGATATTCTCCACCTCGATCCGATCAAAGCTTCTTTATCTTCTTACCAAGCTGATTCTCTACTTCATTCTTGAATTCCTTAAATTTCTCTAAGTACTCTGACTTATACCTCATTAATTAGACATAGCCATATCTACTCAAATCATCAGTAAAAGTAATGAAGTAAGAATATCCACCTCTAGCTTCTACTGGAAATGGTCCACACACATCCATGTGTACCAATCCTAGAAGCTATGTGGCCCTTTCACCTTGTCCACCAAAATGCGGCTTGGTCATTGTTCCTTGTAAACAAGGGTGACATCTATCAAGTGGTTTTATCTCAGTAGAGTCTAAATAGCCATCTTGGCAGAGCTTTGTTAAATGCTTCTCATTCACATGACCAAGGCGGTGAGGCCATAACTTGGTGATGTATGATTCATGTGAGTTTGTTTCGTTATCGATTGCCAACACTTGGTTTTCGTAATTCAATACATACAAACCATTATTTAAATGTGCCATACCATAACATATGTTGTTCTTATAAAAGATACACTCCTTATTTCCAAATTTGAAGACAAATCCATTCATATCCAAACAAGATACAGAAATTATGTTCTTGGTAACACTAGGCACATAATAACAGTTATGTAAAACCAAAATCATCCCATTCGGCAATGAGAGGTGGTAGTCACCAATAGACAATGCAGCCAGCCTTGTGCCATTGGCAGCTCGAATATCCACCTCTCCTATAGCGATCATTCTAAATCTACTTGGTTCCTGCATTTGAATACATATGTGAGCCCCACAAGCTGTATCTAATACCCAATGTGTAGAAATAGAAAGATTGCACTCAATAACAAACGCACCTTTAGCGTCCTCACGCTTCTGGGTGCAGTTCATCTTCCAGTGGCCCTGCTTTCCACATGCAAAACACATTGCTTCCCATTCCTTGCCCTGCCTCTGGATCTTCCCCTTCTTGGAGGGATGGTTCTCGGGGGCTTCAGACCACTTATAAGTCTTTGGCCCCTTTTCCTTGTCCTTCCTTTTCTTGTTCACCTTAAGGACTGCGGGTTTTTCACGCCCCATGTCCTTATCTACATGGTGAATCAAGGTCAGAAGATTCGATAGACTCTTCTGATTTCCCCTCATGTTATAGTTGACAATGAAGCTAGAGAAGGTCTTGGGTAGTGATGATACGATTTGATATGTACGCAACTCATCCGGGAATTTAATCCCTAAGATGTCCAGGCATTCAATGTAGCCAATAATCTTGACTACATGAGGCCCAGCTGGTGCAGACTCTCCAAGCTTCGTGGTAAACAAAGCATTGGAGATCTCATACCTCTCTTGTCTCGCCTTCTCTTGGTAGAGATCTTTAAGGTGAGACATCATGCTATACGCGTCCATGCTTTCATGTTGCTTCAAGATCTCATTAGACAGGGCCGATAGCATGAAACATTGGACATCTGTGGCATCATCCATGTGTTTCATGTAGAGAGATAATTCCTCATCACTAGCCTCTTTCCTAGGTGCAACTGGAATAGGCTCTTCCAGCACATATAATTTCTTTTCATGGCGAAGGACGACGCGTAAATTCCTCTGCCACTCTTGGAATTTGGTGCCAGTGAGAAGGTTTTCTTTTTCGAGTATGGTGTGAAATGATATGTTTGGAGTCATTTTCTTGTCCTTTATACAAATTAAGATGAGAAAAGGTTTAGTACTTTATTACAAAAATTGAGACAAATAAATAAATTAATACTTATTAGTCTCCCACTATTTTATCGAAATCCAATAGCCCTCACCATTGACTTCGGAATATTCTGTGTCATGAATATTCTAGTGGCAAGGATCCATATTGCCCTTCGCATTACCCCAACTAGGGTTGGTAAAGCAACTTGAAGTGTTTTAGGTAGGCATTCCAAATGCCAACTGCATTAACTCGGAGCTCCTTGATCCGCTGGAATCCCCAATCCTAAAATCCTTTTTGGATTTCCTCGACCTTTGCCTCTTGGTAACACCATGTCCTGCTGTAGCAGTCAACCCTTGATGAGAACCAAGTCAATTCAACCCAAAACCTTCAATTAGAATTCCATTATAATTGAAATCACCCCAACTAGGGTTGGTCAAGCACTTTGAACTATGGTTCGAATCAAACCTAGATTATGGAAGGCTATGCTGACATAATATTTATTTTGAGGGATTTTATCCTTATACGTAAATTTCCATTTTATTATATTTGATTACATGCTTTTTAATATTAAGTGGGATATACTTAAGTGATTAACCATGTCTAGGATAATATTTACGTATAATCCAGTTTTATTTTAGTTCCATCTTGCATGCTCGTTTATTTCATTAATTGTGTGATCATGACAACACACCACAATAAATAAACCATGAAACTGACAGAAATAAAATAAATGGTATGATCATGAGCTTTTCTATTGTTTATTTTATCTAGCGGTTGATAAACTAACCCAAACCTAGGGGAGAAACACCTTGAACCTTTCGGGTTCGTGTTTATAGCTTTCCACCTATCCACCTTTGTATCTCCCTTGATTGGTTTCACCTTGGCTCCAGACTTGAGCCGCCTCCACTAGCTTGGGAGCTCCATCCATTACATATGCATTTATCTCACATGCAGGTGAGGGGTAAAATGGATTTTACATAAAAGAATCATTGGGCGCACAGGCCCTACATATTAATGAGGAGATGGCTCGCAGGCCAACAAATTTAATTTTAAATAAATTAATTAAAAGAAACCATTCACATACAATGGTCTCAGTCTAGCTCATGATCATCCATTCATGCAACGATATTTACGCATAAATAAAACTGGCATTCAATTCTTTAATCGTTCTTGTTTAAGATAAATCACGCTCGAATCAATTAATTTTCTTTAATTAATCAATCCTTTTATCTTAAATCCCTTTTCTGAATTTCCTTGAGATTCTCATCCATCATAATTTTAAACAAATAAATTCATTTAAAATTAACCTTGTACGTAACTTGTACCTTGGAGGAAATCTGGTGAATTCCCATTTATTACACAGATGTTAAATTAAACACATATATATAAAACACCTATCACGTGTTGTGCCTCAGCTTTACGCATGCACCATGGTACGTGCCTCAAGGGTTTGTATAATATAATAATAAATTTTAATAAATCTGCATAATTTGGGTGAGTACACGATGTGTAGTTCTGACTACACGGCATGTAATTTTCTTCTCCGTCCATCTAAAGTACACGCCCGGGGATAGGTCGTGTTAATGTACTTCGGAAATTTTCGGAGTACACGGTGTGTATAGTGGGACACACGCCATGTAGTTTCCGTGTTACACAGTTTCCAGCCGTGCAGGCCGTGTACAGAGTACACGACCCAACCCTGACCCGAAGGGACTACACGCTGTGTTCATTAGACCACACATCGTGTATTCCAGAAACCGTGTGCCACATGTTTCTGTTCAACACACGGTGTCTTAAATTCTTTGAAAGAATCCAATACACGGCCTAATTTTGCAGATCATTCAATGCATTGAACCTAGACTACAAGGCGGGTACTTACGAATACACGTCGTGTATTCTGGTTTTATACGGCTAGAAACGTTTGGCTCCTCCGGATGAGTTCCTCTATTTTATTTTAATCAAAATTAAAAGAAAAAATCATTTCTGTGAGTTCAACGAGAAATGATGGAGGAGGAATAGATCTCGATATTCAGATTTCCAGAACGATTAAACTTGAATTGAAATAACTAAATTATTAAATGCGTAAATTACCAACAAAAAAATACATAATTATAATGAACGATATGGCCGCTATGATACCACTTGTAGGTTCCGGGCGCAACAGAATCGCGTTGGTGGGTTAGCCCAACTTTAATTTTAACGTTAAACAACGTTCAATCCGAGATCTGTCATGATATAAAATGCCGAATCTTTGGAATAGAATGAAGAAAAAAAAGAAAACAAGAGTCCTGGAACCCTTGAGGAGGATCATCATATGTTGATTATAATTAATTTTATTAATGCATAAGAATAACCTCGTTGAAATTATTTCTTCGTTGATGTGTCCGGTCACGATTCGGTGATCCGTCGTTGCGTCATAGAATCCAAGTGTAGGATTCCTCTAGTGGTGATCCACACGTGTGTCACGTATCTCTGGACGTCGCCGAAGGGATCTCTGGGTGCTAGCGTGGAAGAACCTTCACTTGCGATGTCCGCCTTCGACCGCCTTGATCCGGTGGAGGATCTTTCTATCGTAACTTGAGTGTGTTCTTGGTGAAAAGTGAATTATCTCTTGGCTTGAGAGTATTTCAAAATCCGTTGTGCACAACAATGGCTCTTTAAAATGTTGGGGTTGTGAGGATATTTATAATCGGGTTTGAGGTTAATAGAGTTATGAATATAAATAAATGCATTGCGCGTTTTATTTATTTCATTAACTCTTATTGAAAACCCCCGTGTCGAATTATTAATTCCTTGACATGATCCCATGCTGATTATAATAAATATCATTTAATAAAACAATATTAAATCCTCAAAATCCCAACTGGAAAAACTACACGGTATGTAATAATTAATACACGATGTGTACTTGTTTTCCATAAAACTACACGTCGTGTATATTTAATATACATGGCGTGTACTTTTATTTTCCATTTTCTCCACCACATTTATTAGACCTTGAGTAATGACTATTTATTTCTTAAATAAATGTAACTGCATTACTCGCTAATAAATATATTATTTTCTCCACAATATATTCTCTCGAATAACTAGTGTCAGAATAAATGTGATCAGACATCCTTAAGTAATTATTAAACCACAGTCGAGAATAATATTTATTTAACTTGTTAAATTAATATTTAACTAAGATACATGGACACACTTAGTGTGTGACCCTCTAGGCCTCTTTCTCGGTGGCATTAGGCTGAACCTGCCTAAATTCCAAGGTTAGCGTCTAGCAACACGCCAAGGCACCCATAGAGAAAGAAGTTAATGCCATAATGACGTTTCACTTCCTACGAATTCTTACCGTGTAATATAATCCCTTTGTCTCTATATCTCCAATCAGGCGGGTTGCATGCTAGTGCCATCAACCCATGTGCTTGATTATTCTTTCTTTGACTTCCCAGAATTGAACTTTCCCATACCTTACCATGGCCATGGATTTATTTAGGCTATATCAATTCCATCAAAGGTCCTGATATATCTACTTCCGTTATGGAACGGAAGGGACAAATCCTTTTCCGCATTATCTATTAATGCGGTATTACTCATGATGCACCCAACGTATCCTACCTCACTGCGAACAATGTGTCGTCACAGTTTTTGTCAATACATCTAAGTGCACGAGTTTTAATACCCATTAATAATAATCTTAAAGTCTAAGGACCAATACACACGTCCGAAAATAGGAACATCCAATTACACTATGAAATGTGGATTTCCTACTGGTGGGTCTCATTCTCATAATATCCTCTTGGATATTACCTAGGGCGCACAACATGAGAATGTGCCTCAATGTTTTATGAGTTCTCACCCATAATGACCTGTATTATTTGTGTCCCTCAAATAATATCATCTGACCATAGAACATACATTCAAGAACAGTGTTATGGCACTTCCGGGTTCTCATCATAGCAGGGATCCGCTACGACCCTTTAATACAATAGTTTTCCTTAGGATATTATTACATGACATTTCATGCATAAGAACAATCAAGATGTGATAAGGTTTTTATTTAATGAATAAAGTACAAAGTAGTTGGTTCTAGACCACCAACTCCAACAGAAAGAACATGTTAAATGAGTGTTATTGTTAACCCAAGTAATAGATCCAAAAAAGTAAAATATAAATAAAATTCACCCTCATTCATTTTTCCCCTATCATGGTGAATTTGGTTCCAATAAGTAGGTTCACTAGTTTTTAACATCTTCCCATATTTCATTGAGTTCTTATACTCTCATGTTTTTCATTTTTAAACCATGTGATCATCATACCCTAGGAACATAGGTCATTAAAACATGTAAATCACTGTTTGATCTCTTTGCTTTGTTAATTTATCCACAAGTTAATGTCGAATGCTCATTTTTGTTTTATTTCTATTGATTCTTGTATTGTTTTTATGTGTCTGAGATATGTAAATAAAAATAATTTTTTCTTTAAAAATTCATTATAATTTTTATGCACACTTTTTTTGTATGTCTACTATAATAATAATTCTCATGTAATGTGAATTTTTTCACTCTAAATATATTATTATCATGTTTTATGATTCTAAATTATTATCACACTCCTTGTTATTTCTTGTTTTCTTAAATTAAAAAGACAACCTAAAATACATATGTATTATATTATTAGATATCTAAAAGAATTTTGAAATGGATTTCCTCCTTATTTAAACTATATGAGGGAAGCATTATGACAAAAGATACCCCATAATAAATTTCATGAAAAAATATATGAAATTACATGAAACAATTAATTAATATTGTCATAATACATTAATAATTTCATATTCACCATTCTTTAACACATCAAATAATCCTTGAATCCTTAATTGAGAACATCATGAAAACAAAATCATGAATCTTGACTTCAGGGAATGCATGAGAGAATATGTGACCCTTGAAACCCAATGTTACTACAATTTCCACCCAATCACTCATCAACACATCTATCACCTACTAAATTACTAGCCTTGTCTCTAAAAAATGAGTGATCAAAGATGAAAATTATAGTGATATATTTAAAAACCCATTTTCAGAATAATTTACCTCCTAGTGAGAATGGATAATTTATCTATCATTGTGATTTTTTAATAACTATCTGTACTATGTAATACTTTCTAGGAAGCTTTTTATTGTTGTTGTGTTGTGAAGCAATCCATGTTTATCAAGTTATATCCCTTGGATATAAATTTTGTTTCTAAAACTCATAAAATGAAAACAAACTATATTTTTTATAATTCTAGTTTCTTTCTAGATCAAACTTTTAAACATCCCCAATATTCAAATTATAGGTTCCTAGCCTACAGGAATACAATTGATTAAAGCATTAAACAAGAAAACAATTATTTAAAATATACAAATCCTTTCCATCATAATTCTCATAAAAAAGAAGTATAAATAATACATGATGATTTCAAATAGCCAGAACTAATAAATTATAATAGAATATCGAGATTCACAAATACAAATGAATGACAATACAAAAAAAAGATTTTTGTGCATAGAGATCCAATTATAGTATTCATGAAAATGGAAGTTTCTACTCCAATTAAATACAACGATAAAAAATAATAAATGAGTTTAAAATCAAAAAACAATTGCAAACATATTTAAATTAATTCAAGAATGGTTGATACAACATCCCACATTCAATGAATTATGGGTTTCTATATGTTATGAGCACGAATATCACATTCTTTCACTATACAAAATAAATAAGAGTACAATAAATGTGAGTCACAATCAAAAGACAAAAGAATCACACACACTGTGAATATGATGAAAAAATAGTCAACAAACACAATAGTTTTAAAAAATTCAACAAAGAACACATTTATAAGACCAAAAATCACATACTAGAGCATTAAAAAACTTTTTTCAATGATGAAGACCTATGAAAGAAACTGAAATAATTTTAATGTACTCCAAATTTCTCCTCTAATAATTTCATCCACCTGGTCTAAGAATAAGAACCAGATGTATTCTCATTGACATTGAGGAATCACCATAGCCATTATAGATTGAATTGAATGTCACACCCCAAGATTCCACGGTATGTTTCCCTTTGAAAAATGAAATATATTGCATTGTTTGCAACTTCATGATTATAACACACCGCGACCAATCAAACTAGCTGTTATGAATAGTAATACACAATTTTTGAAATTTTATAAATTTTATCTTTCAAAATGGACTTAATTTTTGTATTTTTAATATTGAAATTAGCTTAGGTTGAATTTTTGGTATTTTTATGAAAACTTTTAATTTTGGATGAATAGTGAAAAAACGCTATGTTATTGGTTAAAACCGACTTTTTATTTAAATAATTATTTATTGTATTTAAATTTAGTAATGGTCAAAATAGATACATAGTACATACATATGTTCAATTTAATTCATTGGAGTCATTTTATATTATGTTTATATATATATAATTTTATCGAACTATTTACCGCCTTTTACCCACCTCCTAGGAGAAATTGCAAAATTGTATATAACATAATTTTATAGCTTCTATGATTTGAATTTCAAAAATCTGAGAGACCCACTTAATATCATTAAGTAAAATGTGGTTCAATAAGATGAAAATAATTTTTGATGAATAGTTACTTTTTACTTTTATTTACCACGGTTAAAAGTAAATATGGTAATTAAGGGAGAAAATGATATCATAATTACCATAATTCATGTCCTAATTCTATTGGATAGGTGTAATTAGACCAAAAACAACCATAGGTATAAAATATTATCCTTTAGGTCCACTTGGATTAGGTTAGGACATTTATTATTATTTTATTTAAATAATAGTTAAAAGAGTTAAAATAAATGTTTAATAACTAAACCATTTTTAATATAGGGTTATACATAAGATATATTAAACTATAAATAATCATTATAAATAAAATATTATTTCCTACATAATGGTATTTTATTTATAATTTTTAGACATTAAATAAATAATTTTATTTATGACACAATAATGATGCAGTAATTACCATATTAATGAAATATTAAAATAATTGATATTATAAATATCCAAATAAATATAATTTGAAACTTTTAATGAATTAAAATAATTTTATAGGTTAAAATTACATGGTAGGGTTTATTAAATGAATTTTTTTTGAAATAATTATGCTGTTATGAATTAAAAAAAACAAAATACCAAATAGTGTCAAAATTGACATAAAAGTATTTTTAAAACAAATATTATATTATTAATTGATATTCTATTTCTAAAAATATAAGGTTCAGAAAAAAGGATTAAATAAGATTATATGGGTCATTAATGAACCACTTTTCATTCTCTTGTAAGTTAATAGTAATTTTATTAACCATATAATATAAAAATACAAAGAGAAATGATAAAAGTAAAACTATTTAACTAAGAGTTAAATCTAAAAGATAAGGATAATATGATGACCAAATCCTGTCTAAAACCTACTGGATGAGAGCTGTGTGACCCATCCACACTATACCCTTTAAATAATTCATTTTGGAGAAATTAGAAACCAAAAATTATTTTATTATAAAATAATATTTCAAGATTTTCCTAAAGTTACCCTCGCCACTCTTATAAAAGGCACATCCCCTTCTCTCAAAATCACACCTTCAAAACCATTTGGATCGTCCAAAACCTACCCAAATATCATTTCAAATTTCCTCCCTTTATCATAGTGGCCTTAAATTATTCATAAATCTAACCTATGGAGCCCTTTTGATCAAATCAAAAGGAAGAACCCGAAGAAGAGGTAAATATTTCATCACCTCTTTCAAGTTCTTTTCCTCTTACACTTCATATTTATTTTTTGTTTCCATTATGAAATAATACCTCCGGTATCTTATAAATACTGTGATGTTATTATAAAAATGGTACAACCATATTCATTATTCTATCCATCATATAAATGACAATATCACCATACGTGTGTATGTACGGATTACCGTCTCCACGCCATGGTGTAGTTTGTCATTCAAACACTTCATCATTTGGATGGGTATAATAATGAGTATAAATGATGTAAATAATAAATATAACATTATAATTATTATTTATATATAATATACCATCCAATTACATATTATTTTAATATCAGAAGAATGATATTGTCGCTCATGCGTACCTACGGATTACCGTCTCCATGAACGTGATGAGATTAATTCCCCATCATAATCATTCAAGAATAATTTTCATTTTATTATTAGAAATAATGTTTATTCACAAAATATAATTCTTTATATGAATCATATACATCCTATCCATAATAAACATAACTTATGTAAACAAAAAAATAAAGGAAAACGAATCAGTAAACACCCGAAATGATGATACTACAAATATATTTTTAACAAATCAATATTATAAGATCATATATAATATCATATTTACGTATATAGTTCTTGTATAATTTAATAACAATGTTTTAACTAATATAAAGGATGTTAACATACCATAGATTATGGAAAAGTACAAGGTAAGGGTTAATTTTAGAATCTCTTTATTATCCGAGGTTGTTTTTATGTAAGTATCTACTGGGACCTCTTTATCATCCACATACATGTTTCTTAAAAATGTATTCCAAAAGATTTTTACTATTTACTAGACTATCAGTTAAAGTCATTTATAACCTTTTTTGAATTTTTATAAATGGTTTGAAATGAATCTTTCCATAATTTTCCAAACAAGGTACCTTATGACCTTTTTGACAAAATGAAGGTAAGAATTTTTTTTTAACTTATATGGACAGTGCAGCTATTTTCCAACATTATAACATCGTCGAAGCTTCCCTTACAAGATTATTGGAATATTTTCAAAATAAATGTTTTCATTTATATTTATATGAATTTTAAATGATTTCAAAATAGAAAGAGATATTTCTATAAAAAAAGATTTTAATTTATCTATGTCAACATGATTTCGTGGATTGTAAGCTTATTTGAAGTTGATTTATTATGATACAATAAATCCTTATTGTATTGAAGGTTTTGTGATATGTTTTATTGTGGATGTGTTATTTTTATACCACTCATGGTTTATAGATATGTTTTGGCATTTAATATTCTAGTTTTAATATGAATGTTTATGTTATGTTTAAAACTTTTCATATGAGAAATGCACTGGACTTATTAAGTGATGGGTGTATCCTGCTATAGCTTCTCGAGGAATCAGTATGTCTCATGAGACAAACTAGTGTCTTGGAAGAAGGCCTTGAAAAAATCTTATTTTTAGTCTTGTAATAAGTCCTTAACTATGTGGTTATGAAGTCTGGCATTATGCATTCCATCATTATGAAAGTGGATATTTAAATTTCATGTGATTATTAGACTAGAAGAATATCCCTGTGAATAATTAAATGGAATTTTTTTGTTTTTTCTTTTCCATATTTTGTTGAAGTTCAAATTTAAAAGGCATTTGTTTTAGTCATACATTACCTTAAATGTTTATTCTTATTTATGAAAGCTTCTGCTATATTTTTATCTTTACTGAGATTCTGAGCTCACCCCTTTCTATGTTTTATTTTTCCTAGGATATGAAGAATTATATTATCAATGACCTATAGGGATAGTATAAGAGATGTGATTGTGGCCTATGGATACTATATTGTTGTAGTTTTTCATTTTATAATGTAATGTAAAACTTATGAATGTATCTAGTATTTCCAAGGCTACAAAACTAATCGGCCTTTCAAGACATGATCTTTAGTGATCATATTATTCTTATGTAATAATTCACTGACTATGGGTAACTAGGGTCGAATAATTATAGTTGGTATCAGAGTAAGTTTAGTACAAACCTTTGAAGCTAGATTTATAAAAACACTAATTACAGAACATTACCCTAAGATATACTTTGAGTATTAGTATCGAATAACTTCCTATAATTTTGGTATTGTATAGATTTTGTTAGTTTTCAAAGAAATACATCCCTAATTGGATACAAGCCAATAGAGGTAGCTCTGGCACAGATGTACCAAGGGGTAAAACCCAAAAACACCGCTTTGAGCTAGTCTTGAATGGGAACTGGTGCATGATAACGGGCATTGCTGCACTCTTGCTCACGACACTCCCAGGGGATATGATTAGGATTATTCTAATTTTAATTACAAACCATTATGAAGGATTTATGAGTATATACTTCCTCAAAGGAATTTGTTTTATGATTATGGATTATATCGATAAATTGTTCAATTTATGTTAACTGTTTTACAAGTTTTAATTATGTATTGCGATTCATAAACTAATCTAACTGTATTCCATTGTTTAGAAATGGAACCTATTGGAAGGAATGGAAACCATATCAATTCATGTAATCAATGTAGGGATTTCCCTCCTACTCAAGAAAATTATAGTGGATCTGGTGATGCAACTGGTGCTGATTAGCTTACCACTATACTAGGACAACTCACCCAGGTTATGAATAATAACTTTACCTGTATGGAGCACTATGATCCACAACACATAGGGCCAATTTTAGAAATCTTCATGAGGAAAAAACCACCAAAATTTAATGGGTTTACAAATCCATTAGTAGCTGAGAAATGGATAAATTTATTAGACAAAATATTTCAGAATTTGGGAGTAGCGAAAGGGAAAAAGTTTTCATGGAAGTTTATCGCCTCACGAGAGATGCAGATCAATGGTGGTCATTGATTTAAACCAAAAATTAATTTGATGAAGTGTAAAATATATAATGGAGGGATTTTAAAGATATTTTCTGATAAAATTACTTTCCTCAAGGCCATCAGGTGGATATAGAAAGACAATTTCTGGGTTTGAGAGAAAAATAGGATGATAATGTCACAAAGTATGAGGCTAACTTTACAAGGACTGCAAGGCACGCAGTAGATTATATATGTAACCCAAGGAGTATGATTGATTGATTCTTTTATGGGTCAAAACCATTTTTTCATCAATTATTAGTCACACAATCATTCTCATCATATGAAGATATTGTATCATGTACTATCAAGATAGAAAAAGAATTCTCTAAGTCTTATGACTTTAATGAAAAGTAAGAGAAGAAGAGATATACTAAACACTATATAAATGGAAATAAGGGGAAGAAGGGAAAATTTGAATATCCATCATGCAGTAAATGTGAGAAGAAACACCCCAATACTTTTGTAAAGGGAATGGGAGTCTGTTACAAATGTGGTGAAAAAGGCCACCAAACTGTGATTTCAAGGGTAAGAAAGAGGTTGTCAATGTTTAATTCTATAATTGTTGATAAAGGGTAATTATGAAAATGAATTTCAAAGGAGCCAAGGAAACATACCTCAGAAATGGCCATGGGATCAAGGAAAATATTCTGCTATCACTACTGCTATGGTTGAAGCTCTGAAAGACGTTGTGGCAGGTAATTTAATGGTTACCTCAAGTTTAGAAAATGATTTATTTGATTTTGGATCATCGAATTGTTTCATATCTTCCCAATTTGCTATGAAAATTAGATATTTCCAATTTTTATAACAATGGAGTTTTCAGTCAAAACACATAAGGAAGTATCTTCGCAATAATGTTTTGTGAACCAGTTCCTATTAGAGCATATAAATGTTCTTTATCTGCTGATCTCATCATCATACCAATGATTGAATTTGATATAATCCCCTGTATGGGCTGGATTTCAGACCATGATGAAAAAATATATTATAAGAAGAAGGAGGTTACAATTTTCGATGATGATAAAGAGTACCTTATCATTAGATAATAAAACTCACCAACAGATTCTTATCTACATACACCCCAGTATCTCTACTAAATTCAGTTATTGGGGAGGATTAGAATGAAATAATTATGGGAGAGGAAACGAATGACTGAATAGATGACATACCTATTGTGCAAGAATATGTTGATATCCTTCCAGAGGATTTACCTGGAAATCCTCTAGAATGAGAAATTGGGTTTTTCATTGATTTAATTCTGGGTTCACGACCCATATTGAAGACCACTTATATAATGGACACTATAGAATTAGTGGAACTAAAGAAACAAATAGATTAATTGAGTAATAAGGGATTTATTCTCCCTAGTGTTTCTCCTTGGGGAGCTCGTGTCCTTTTTTGTTAAGAAGAAACATGGATCTATGAGGTTGTGCATTGACTACAGGGAGATCAATGCTATATCAATAAATAAGAAGTATATCCTACCTCACATGGATGATTTATTCGACCAACTTCATGGAGTTCAATATTTTTCAAAGATTGACCTTCGATCTGGATATCATCAGTTATGTGTGAAGAAGGAAGACATTTAGAAAACAATGTTTTGAACTAGGTACGAGCATTACGAGTTTACAGTAATGACTTTTGGGCTGACCAATGCACCCATTTTTTTCATGGATCTAATGAATAGAGTTTTAAGGAATAACATGATGACTTTTTTCTGTTATTTTTTGATGATATCCTGGTATACTACAAAATCTATAAAGATCATGAAAATCACATGCGCACCATTCTAAAAAACCTCATAAGAAATGAATTATATGGGAAGTTTAGAAAGTGTGAATTCTGGCTTCAAGAGATTTCTTATCATGGCTATATTTTCTCGAAGTATGGAATATCTATTTATCCTTCAAAGACCAAGGAAATCCATGAATGGCCAGCACCAATGAGTATAACTGAGGTATGCAGTTTTATTGGTTTAGCAGGTTATTATCAGCATTTTGTCCAGAATTTTTCTCGATTGGCTAACCCATTAACAAATATCACACATAAATAGGTTACATTTTTTGGGAAAAAGAGTGTGAATAATTTTTTGATGAACTGAAGATAAGATTTTTCAATGCTCATATCATTACTCTACCAGATGGGAACAATGGGTTTTTATTTATAGTGATGATTTTAAGAATGGGCTTGGTTGTGCCCATATGCAGAATGATAAGGTTATTGCCTATGAATCAAATCAGCTAAAAATTCATGGGCAAAACTATCCTACTCATGATATTGAGTTAGAATTTGTAATCTTTTCTTTGAAGATATGGAGACATTATCTCTATGTTGAAAATGTGAGATATATACCGATCAAAATAGTTTGAAGTATATTTTCTCATAGAATGAACTCAACATGAGCAATGTAGATGTCTTGAACTAATCAAGTATTATTATTGCATAGTACACTCCCACCCGGGGAAGGAAAATAAGGTGGCAGATGCTTTGAGCAGAAAGGATCATGGAGTTTTGAACAAGATGAGAGTTGAAAGGGATCTTATTTTCATGGATGTAGTGAAAATGGATATGGGAGTAATCTTGGAAGGTAAAACATCAATATTTTTTCAAATGGGTGTCGAACCATCTTTACTAGAATAAATAAAATCTTCACAGGCTGTTGATGAGGAGTTTCAAAATAAGATTAAAGTTGTGAATGACGGGAGATTGAATGACTTCATATATGAATATGGGATTTTAAAATTTGGGAAGAGACTTTGTGTTCTCGATAAAATAGATCTAAAAAGAGAAATTTTGGATGATTCTCATAGCTCCAATTTCTCTATAAACCCTGATAGCACCAAGATGTATAGAGATTTGAGGGAACATTTTTGGTGGGACAACATGAAGAGAGAGATTACTGATTTTGTGTTAAGATGTATGGTTTGTCAACAAGTAAAAGATAGAAGGCAATAGCATGGAGGAGTCATGCAACCTATTCCCATACCTGAGTGGAAATGGGATGATATTATGATGGACATTGTCATGGGGCTACCAAAGACTCCTAGAAAGAATGATGAAATATGGGTCATTTTTTATCGTCTTAGAAAGTTAGCACATTTTATTTCTATAATAGAAGATTTATGCCTTGAACGTTTAGCAAGACTATATATTAATGAAGTTTTAAGACTTCATGGAGTACCACTATTGATTGTTTCTGATCATGATCCCCATTTTACGTTAATATTCTAGAAAATTCTTCATAAATCCCTAGATACTGAACTTTTTTTGAGTAGTTCCTACCACCCTCAAACTGATTGACAATAAAAACAGAATATTAAAACCCTAGATGAAATGTTGAGATATTTCTCACTTGACTTTTAAAGTATGTGGGGTCAATATTTACCTATGGTAGAATTTTCCAATAAAAATAGCTTCCAATAAAGTATTTAGATGACACCATATGAAGAATTATATAGAAAGAGATGTTGCACACCAACATGTTGGGATGATGTTGGGGAAAGAAAACTCATAGGCCCCTAACATGTTGAGGAAACAATGGAAAAGTTGAAGGTTATCTAAAACCGCATCAGAGAAACCCAAATTAGGAAAAAGTGCTATGCCGATAACCAAAATAAGTATTTGGAATTTCAAGTAGGAGACCATATCTTCTTGAAGGTTTCTCCATGGATTGGTGTTATGCATTTCGGTAAGAAGGGTGAACTGAGTCCCAGATACATCGAACCTTTCAAAATTATATAACGAAATGGAGTTGTAGCTTATCATTTGGCAATGCCTCCAAGTCTTTACAAAGATCATGATGTGTTTCACGTATCACTGTTGGGGAAATACATGTCTGACCCAACACATGTACTCACATATGAGGAAATTGAACTAGAACCTGGTCTGTATTATTGTGAAGAGCCTATCAAAATTCTTAATACAAGAGAACTAGTGCAGAGAAACCAGACGAATCGTCTGGTAAAATTTCTATGGAGATACCATAAGATGGAAGTGGAAATGTAGGAACTAGAGGAACATATGGTGAAGAACCACCTGATTCTTTTTGTTTTTTATTATTATAGAAATTTTGAGGATGCAATTATTTGGAGGGAATAATGTAACACCACAAGCTTCCACGATATATATCCCTTTGATTAATGCAATAGATTTCATTGTACACAACTTAAACATTCAAACACATTGCAACAAATCAAACTAGCCATTATGAATAGTAATACCCACTTTTTGAAATTTTATAAATTTTATCATTCAAAATGGACTTCATTTTTGGATTTGGAATATCGAAATTAGCTTAGGGTGCTTTTTTTGGTATTTTTCTGAAAACATTCAATTTTTTATGAATAGTGAAAAAGCACTACATTATTGGTTAAAACTGAATTTTTATTTAAATAATTAGTTATTTTATTTTAATTTATTTTAGGTATAAATATATATAGTAGAAACTCGGGTTTTGGACCTGTCAGCCTTTGAAATATTTCTATGAATAATTCCAGATCTAGGCCTGAAGACGGAGTGCGATTCCGAGGCCCGGTTTGCCCGGAATTATTTTTATAAAAATATTAAGTATTTTTATACTATACATGAGGAGGGAACAAGTTATCTCCTAAACGGAAGCTTGGATCAAAAATCTGAGGTCACAGTTGCGTCTAGAACATGCCATTTACCCTAGGCAGGGTATAACTTTTGCAGGGGCGGACCTGCGGAAGAAATTGTCGAGCAGGGGAATTTTTTTAAATAAATCAAAAGGTTTATTAATGGAAAAAACATGAATAGATTCTGAACATATTCTCATATTTCAATTATGAGTGCGTCTTTGCGTTCAAAACAACGTGTTTACCCAAGGGGAATCCTAATATTTATTGGCACAATGTGTCGGGTCGGGGCGTGTTGGGCTGGGGAGTTAAGCACATATTTTTTAAAACAAATATCCCCTCTCTCCCACCATCTTCTCCCTTTTATTTTCATGTAAATCCATCCTCTTATTCTCAATGAACCCCCCAAATCAAGCAAACAAGGTGTTGTTGAACTATGATCTTGTCATCGGTCGCTCCTGGATCAAGCAATGACAGTAGCGGAGTGTGTAAAGTGTTGAAGATAAGTCAAATGATGGTTTGAGTTTTAACATCCCAAATCCCATTTGTGATTTTTTTTTCCTCAAATATTCATAAGTTTTGTGTAGTTTGTGTCCCGAGATTTTCGAAACATGTTTCAGATCTGAATTTGGAGCACTGGGGTGCTTCTGGTGGCTCCTGGCTGTTTTCTGGCAGAAAACCTAGTTTCTGGTGGTGACTATGGAGGATTCTAGTGAGATTGGTGGTGGCGCGGTAGTGGAATAGGATCAGGATGGTGGATTCTGGCAGATGGCGGCGGATTTTGGTAGGCGGCGGCGGTCCGGTCAGGCAGGCGGTGGTTTCCGGTGACCTAGTGGTGGTTGGACCAGATTTTTCATGGACTTCATTAAACCCCCATAACTCACAATCCGTAAGTCTGATTTGTGAACCCTTTATGAAGACATAATAATCATGATGATACAGACCCCTTGAGGATGTTTCATAAATTCTATGAGTCATTTTTTTTCCTGGGACCATGAAATGTGGAAAATAATAATAATAATTTATTATTTTCAACTTCTACCCATCATAACTTTTACACGGAGTGTCCTATTGACATGTCATCAATGACATTGTGATCCTGATAGTAAGGAAAACAATTTCAGGGTAGTTTCCAGCTGCCAGGACGGAGATTAGGGTATGGGCCCCATGAGGCTGGTTTTGGGCGTTTACGGAGAAACACAACCTTTTTGTCGGGTGTACGTTGTGGACGAACATGTAGTTGATCTTGCGCGTTTTTTCGAGGGGATCGCATTGGTGTATTCTACTTGATGTGTTTTGGGATTGAGGCATGGGCCCCACCAGGGCATGGTTTAGTTGTCTGTTCAGGTGAGTAAATAGTCTATCCTACTTTTTTTTCACGTAGATTGCGGTGGTGGCCTCAGTAAAGGCCTAGGAGATGCGTAGTGTAGTGATGTTGTTGGTCACTTGGGTCAGTGATGTTTGGACCAGTAGTGGTTGAGTGTACTACCTTGGTTCATTCCTATGAGGGTTCATGTGGCAATACAACCTTAGTGTGGGTTTTTGATCCCCTCGATGTGATGTTTCCTTGATAGAGTTATGACATCCCTCTAGTGGGTCCGGAGTGGGATCCTCTAGCTTCGCTTCCTTGGATCGGGTTCTTGGTGTCGTTGTTACCACTTATCCATAGGTGTTGATCCCCTATCTAGTAGGTTATTCCCATAGGGTTTGAGGCATCATCGACAAAATGATCCCCTATGTAGTGGGTCATGCATAGTAGGGTTGTGGCATCGTAGGCTATACAATCCCCTACTCAGTATGTGGTTTATAGTAGGGTTGTGGTATCATTCGTTATATGATTCACTACTCAGCACATGGCTTCAGTAGCATTGTGGAATCATTGGTTATACAATCCCCAACTAAGAGCGTGGTTTTTGGTAGGTTTGGTGCATTGTCGGTTCGATCCCATACATCGCGAGTTATACCAGATGGGGTTTCCGGCATTGTCATGACCATCTTCACATGGGCGATGATCCTCTATCAGATTGATATGAACTGTAGAACATCAGATCTAGTTTTGGTATCCCCCAGTGGATCCTGGGAGTGATCCCATGCCTATGATATCTTCAAGATACTAGAGTGGGTTCTTGCATCCCCTAGAGGACCCTAGGAGTGATCCCATGTCCGAGAAGTTTAGTGTTTCTGTTGTTTCAATGTGATGTTCTCAGTGATGTTATCCCATGAGAATGATCTCTCGAATGGGTGTTTGGGATGCTTGTGTGAGACATGATGGAGTGTATCTCAGGGACGAGTGTCATCTAAGATGATAGAGCTCGTGGAGTGTGTTCTCCTAGTTATGTACCAGTTGCGGGAAATGGGACGAAACCTCATGAGACTTGTTGCATAAATCAGAATATATGGTTGTTCATGGTATATGTATGGGTATATATCTAAGAAGATGTTCATTATGTATGTATGGGCTTACATCTTAATTGAGTTGACTAGTCATGTTTAGCAATGGACGGTCATGAGATGGAGTTCCTCTCTCATTTGGGTTCCCTCTGGACCGGATGAGCTGATTGTTGCCTTTTAGTTTCTCTCTTCTATTTTGGAGTTTTTGGGGTTCCTACTAAGTATTTTAATACTCACCCCTACATGGGCTTTTCCCACACATGTTTGTGTCTTATGCAGGCCACAGGCCATTCGACGGGGTCCCAGGAGGACCTGGAGCAGACGGAGCTTTATGAGCAAGACTGACTAGCGTGTTTACCGGATCTGTGCCAAGGAGCTTATCGGTGATTAATTTTGGCAGTTTTTTCTTCCTTAGAAGGTTGGAAGTTTTTTGTAGTTTTCTTTTTGTGGGCCATATTTTTTCCTTTTTTACTTCTTTTTCACTCTAGTTTGGGAACAATGTATGCATGAATTTTACTTTCAATTTTTAAATATCTCCACATTGTTGCATGGAGGTGTATGTGGGTGCATGTGTATAGGTACCTTAGGCTAATTCCTACCATCAGTGTGATAGCCTACTCGACACTAGTCACCAGCCCATGGCCTATTTGAGTTGGGCCTGGGGAGTTGCGGCTTGAGCCCTGTTGGGTCAGGTCATGATAGAGTGGTATCAGAGGAGGTTCCACCTTTGGGATCACAAAGCGTAGCTGGTTTACCTGTGAGCTTTGTTTGGGTTACATATCGGTAGTGTTATGATGTTTCATGTTCGACTTTTAGGCCAGGGACTCCAGTGTTGGTGTGGCAGCCAATGTATCCATTCACTAGGACTCTAATAACCTTCCTTTTGTCTCAGTACATTTGGACACTAGTCGCGCGGACATAATGGTACATGCATCATATAGAACGGGGTTTTGGGTTTTCCCTATTCTTGTCCATTCAGATCCCCAGATATACAATTTTATTGTGGTGCTTCTTAATTATATTTGAGTATGCCTCCACGACGACATCCAGAAAGGGTTCCCCAGCGGGATTTTGGTGACGATCCACCTCATGTAGAGGCTATGGACCAGGGTGCAGGTTCTAAGGCTGGACCTCCAGGTGGTCCACCAGTTGAGCCACCACCTGTTGAGCAGCTGGTTGTGTCGGTAGTGTAGGAAAAAGTTGGCGCAGGCTGAGTGCACTGCACGTGTTCCAGAGGTAGCAACCTCTATGGTTTTGGGGTGATCTATACCCTCAGGCAGCTAATGACTGGCTCGAATCTATCACCTTAGTTTTTCGCCTCATGAGGACACCTTCAGATCAGATGGTTGTCCTAGTGGTGAGCCTTTTGCACGGTTCGTATGAGCAATGGTGGAGTTTGGAGACGTAGTCCCACGATGAAGAAATTATCACATGGACAAAGTTTGAGTGACTCTTCTGAGAAGAGATCTATCTGGTTACGTTGAGGTCAGTGCAGATTCAGGAGCTTCTGCAGCTTTGATAGGAGGGAATCATTGTGTCGGAGTACTCAATGAGGTTTACAGACCTATCATGATACTCCCTAGATATGGTTCAAGACCCATTATTTTGGGATTAGACCTTCGAGCAGGGGTACAGATGGACATCCAGGTAGGTGTGGTTTCCTTGAGCCTAACCACATATGCTGGAGTATTGGAGTGAGCCTTGGTCGTGGAGAGCTTTCAAGCTGAGAAGAATCATCCTGTCAATGTTGGGAAAGTATATGTTAAGGCGTCGACAGATGGTAGCCAGTGACAGGTGCAAGGGTCTGGATGTGGCCAACATTTCAGGACGCGACCCCAATATGGAGGATCTGAGGCTCGGGTCTCACAAGCCTGTTTTGGTCAGCCGCAGGAGAGGCGGTGTTACGCTTGCGATGGTCGGGGACATCATTTTAGTGATTGTCTGACCCGTCGTGGTTCTTAGAGGGATCTGATCAACAGGCCACCTTGGCAGAGACGAATTCTTGCTTTTGGAAGTCCGCAGGGTGGCGGACATTGCGGAAGAGCTGATTCAGCAGCGGGAGGTGGTAGGCGGTATCAAATGCTACCACCACCACCCCCAGGTGGTCCATGCCTGGAAAAGGGGTCTGGAGGGAGAGGGTGTAGACAAATATAGGCCATAGACGTTGTTGACCTAGAGACTCCGTGGGTGGATGGAGGTATGGTATGTGACCTTTCTACTTCTATAGAAGTTTTGATAAATAGTTTTTAGCATTACTCCTTCCTTTTCGTTGCTTTCTCGAGGTTTTTTTGGGGCATTGGTAAGACCCTGTATGGGTGTTGATCAGTGTTATTCAAATGAATGAGGTAGAGGGATCCTTTCCCCACCAAGATGCATTTTTGTGAGGTGATTAAAACTGTGCGGGCAAGTCAGTGCTGCCCAAAGAGGATAGTGTTGACGTGTGGTGGATGAGTCCCTCTGACTTATTTGTTAGAAAAGGGTGTGTTCTGGTGAACTCACTGGCATGGGAGACCCTGTTGAGAGTTTAGTTGCTTTCCTTATGCTTATGACCTTTCAGGGAAAGAAAGTTCTATGGTAGGGAGGTTGCAGCGACTCGGATTTTGGCCCTGTCAGACTTTGGAATGTTCTTATGAATAATTCCAGATCTAGGCGTGAAGACGGCATGCGATTCAAAGGCCCGGAGTGGTCGAAATTAATTTTATAAAAATATTAAGTGTTTTTATACTATTCATGAGGAGGGAATGAGTTATCTTCTAAACGGTAGCTCTGATCAGAAATCCAAGGGCATCGTTGTATTTGGAACATGTTGTTTACCCTTGGTGGGGTATAACCTTTGCGGGCGCGAACCTGCGGTTGAAATCAGCGAGCAAGGGAATTTTGGTAAATAAATCAAAAAAAATATTTATGGACATAAATTTGAATAACTTTTGAACATTGTCTCAGATCACAATTCTGAGTGCACTGTTGCGTTCAGAACACCGGTTTTACCCTAGGGGCAACCTAATCTTTATCAGCACCGGGTTTCGGGTCGAGGGCATGTCGTGTTGGGGAGTTGAGCGGATATTTATTAGAACAAATATCCCATATCTTCCCCCATATTCTCCCTTTTATGTTCATGGACATTCCTCCTCCGCTGCTCAATGAACCACCCAAATCAAGCTCACAAGGTGTTGTTGAACATTGATTTGGACAACAGTCGCTCCTGGATCGTGCAACAGTAGCAGCGGAGCATGCAGATCGTCAGCGATCTGCTAAAAGGTAGGAAGTGTGAGTTTTAAAATCCCGGATCCCATTTGTGCTTTTTATTTCTTCAAATCGCCATAAGGGTTGTGTATTTTGGGTCTCAAGCTTTCTGAAACATGTTTCAGATCTGAATTTGGAGCACTAGGGTCCTTCCGGTGGCTCCATGAAGTTTCATGTGGAAAACCTGGTTTCCGGTGGTGGCTATGGTGGATTCTGGCAAGGTCAGCAGTGGCGTAGTGAATTCCGGTAGGCGGTGGTCGTCCCGTTATGCAGGAAGTGGTGTCCAGCGACCCAGCGGTGGTTCGGCCAGTTTTTTCTCGGGCTTATTTAACCCCCCGTAACTCGAAAACTGTAAGTCCGATTTGAGATCCTTTTGCGGTGACACAATCCTCATGATGAGACGGACCCCTTTAGAATGTTTCAGAAATTTTAGGAATTGGGTTTTTGGCCTGAGGCCATGAAACATTTAAAATAATAATAATATTTTATTATTTTCAACTTCGACCCACCGTAACTTTTACACGCAGCATCTGATTAACGTGTTTTCAATGACGTTGTGATCCTGATAGTAAAGAGGACCTTTCTGGATAGTTTCCGAGTGCTAGGATAGAGATCAGGGTGTGGGTCCCATGAGGCTAGTTTTGGGTGTTTATGGAGAAACACGACTTTTTCGTCGGGTGTCCATTTTGGACGAATGAGTAGTCGATATCATGCATTTTATCGAGGGGATCACAATGGTGTAGTCTTCTTGATGGGTTTCGGGATTGAGTCATGGGACCCACCAGGGATAGCATCGGTGAATATTACCCTTTTCACCGGTTGTCCGTTTTGGGTGAGTAAATAGCCTATCTTATGTGTTTTTTCAGGGAGATCGTTGTGGTGGCCTTGATGTAGGCCTAGGAGGTGCGCAGTGTGGGAATGTTGCTGGTCGCTTGGGTCATCAAAGATTGGACCATCAGTGGTTGAGTGTACTCACATGGTTCTTTCCTATAAGGGTTCTGGTGGAATTAAAACCATAGTATATGTTTTTTATCCCCTCGATGGGATATTTCTTTAATCGAGTAGTGGAATCCCTCCAGTGGGTCTGAAGTGGGATCCTCTAGCTTCACTTCCATGGATCGGGTTATTAGTACTACTGTTACCACTTACCCACAGGCGGTGATCCCCTATCTAGAAGGTTAATCCCGGAGGGTTTAAGGCATCATCAAAAATATGTTCCCCTACGTAGTTGTCCATGCATATTAGGGTTGTGGCATCGTCGGTGTACGGTCCCCTACTCAGCATGTGGTTTGTAGTAGGGTTGCGGTATCATCCGGTATATGATCCCCTACTCAACACATGGATTCAGAAGTGTTGTGAAATCATTGGTTATACGATCCCCTACTCAGCATGAGGTTTTTGGTATGGTTGGTGCAGCACCAGTTCGATCCCCTACTTTGCGAGTTATACCAAACGGGGTTTCCGGAATCATCATGACCATCTTCACATGGGTGATGATACTCTATCTGAGTGATGTGAACTATAGAATGTTAGATCGGGTTCTAGTATCCCCTACGGATCTTGGGAGTGATCTCCTATATGTGAGATCTTTGAGATACTAGAGTGGGTTATTGCATCCCCTAGAAGACCCTAGGAGTGATCCTCTATCTGAGAAGTTTTTTGTATCTTTTGTTTCAGCTTGATGTTCTCAGTGACGATATCTGACGAGCGTGATCTCTCGGATTGGCATCTGGGATGTTGGTGTAAGACCCGATGGAGTGTATCTCTCGAATGAGTGTCATATAGGATGACAGAGCTCATGGAGTGTGTTCTCCTAGTTATGTACCAGTTGCAGGAGATGGGATGGAACCTCATGATACTTGGTGCGTGAATGAGTATATTTGGATGTTCATGGTATATGAATGTGCATACACCTGAGCAGATGTTCATGATGTATGCATGGGCTTACATCTAAAATGAGTTGACTTGTCTTGTTTAGCCGAGGATGGTATCGAGATGGGTTTCCTCTCTCATTTGGGTTCCCTCTAGCTGGGATGAGCTGAATGTTTCCTTTTAGTTTCTCTCTTTAATTTTGGGGTTTTTTGGGTGCCTACTGAGTATTTTTATACTCACCCTTGCATGGGATTTTCCCACACATGTTTGTGTTTTTTACAGACAACAGGCCTTTCGATGGAGTCCCAGGAGGACCTAGAGCAGGAAGAGCTTTGTGAGTAATACTAACTAGGGTGTTTACTAGAGATTTTCCAAGGAGCTTACCGGTGGGTACTTTCTGAAGTGTTTCCATCCTTCTCAGTAGGGTGGACATTTTTGTAGTTTTATTTCGGTGGGCCCTATATTTCACTTTTGTACTTCTGTTGCACTATGGTTTGGGATATATGTATGAATGCATTTTACTTTTAGTTTTTATATATCTCTTCACTTTTTCATATAGGTGTATGTGGGTGCATGTGTACAGGTACCTTAGGCTAATGCCTCCCATCAGTGTGATAGCCTACTTAGTGCTAGTCGCCAACCCATGGCCTATTGAAGGTGGGCTTGGAGAGTCGCGAATTGAGCCCTATTAGCTCAGGTCATGAAAGATACATAATACATGCATATGTTCAACGTAATTTGTTGGAGTCATTTTATAATAAGTTTAGATATATAAAATGTTATCGAACTATTTATCTTCTTTTACCCACCACTTAGGAGCATTTGAAAATTTGTATAAAACAGAATTTTAACACTTATTTGAGTTGAAATTCAAAAATTTGAGATACATGGTGAATATCAGTAAGTCAAATTTGGTTCAATAAGATGAAAATAATTTTTGGTGAATAGTAAGTTTTTTCTTTTATTTACCACGGTTAAAAGTAAATAGGGTAATTAAGGGTAAAAATGATATCATAATTAAAATAACACATGTCTTATTTATATTCGATGACTGTAATTCAACCAAAAACAAACTTAGGAATAAAATAATGATCCTTTAGGTCCACTTGGATTTGATTATGACAGTTATTATTATTTTATATAAAGAAAAGTTAAAAGGGTGAAAATCAAAGTTTAATTACTAAACCATTTTTAATATAGGATTATACATAAGATAAATTTGACGTTAAATATTAATTATAACTCTAAAAATACTTAATAAATAATGGTATTTTATTTATAATTTTTAGACATTAAATTATTAACTTTATTTATGGCACAATGATGATGCAGTAATTACCTTATTAATGAATGATTAATATAATTGATATAATAAATATCAAAATAAATCTAATTTGACACTTTTAATGAATTACACTAATTTTATAAGTTATTATGACATTTTAGGGTTGATTAGATGAAAATATTTTGAAGTAATAATTCTGTTATGAATTTAACAAAAAAAAATACCAAATAGTGTCAAAATTGACATAAAATAGTTTTTTAAAACAAATATTATATTATTAATTGATATTATATTCATAAAAATCAATGGTTTGGCCAAAGGTCTTAAATAATATTATATATTTCATTAATAAACCACTTTATGTTCACTTGTATGTTTATTTTATGTTTTTTAACCATATAATATAAAAATACAAAGAGACATGGTAAATGTGAAACTATTAATCTATGAGTTAAATCTAAAAGATAAGGTTAATATGATGACCTAAACCTGTCAAAAACCTATTGTTTGAGAGTTTTTCGACCCATAACCACCTTATACTTTAAATATTTCATTTTTTAACCATTATAAACTGAAAATTATTTTATTATAAAATAATATTTCAAGATTTTCCTAAGGTGACCCTATCCTATCTTATAAAAGGGATCATCCCCTTCTCCCATATTCACACCTTCAAAGCCATTTGGATCATTAAACCCCAGCCCAAATATTCTTTCAACTGTACTAACTTCATCGTAGAGGCCTTAATTTAGTCATAAATTCATACTATGGAGCTCTTTTGATCAAATCAAAAGGAAGAACCCAAAGAAGAGGTAAATATTTCATCACCTCTTTCAAGTTATTTTCTTCTTCCACTTCCTCTTTCTTTGTTGTTTCCATTATAAAATAATAACTCCAGTATCTTCTATTCAATAAGATGTTATTATATAAATGGTACAACCATATTCATTAGTCTATCCATCATATAAATTACAAAGTCACCATACGTGGGTACGTACGGATTATCGTCTCCACGCCATAGTGTAGTTTGTTATTCAAACACTTCATCATTTGGATGGGTATAATAGTGATTATAAATGATGTAAATAATAAATATAACATGATAATGATTCTTTATAAATGATATATCATCCAATTATATATGATTTTAATATCAAAAGAATGATATTGTCGCTCATGCGTACGTACAGATTATTGTCTCCATGAACGCGATGAGATTCATTCCCCATTGTAATCATTCAAGAATAATTTCAATTTTATGCATAAAAATATGATTATGAACATAATATCATTGTGTATATGAATCAAATACATCTCATCCATAACAAACATGGAATATGTAACCAAGCATAAAAAGGAAAATGAATCAGTTAACACCTAAAACGATGATACAACTAAAATATTATTAACAAAATTAAATATTATAAGATCTACATGATATCATATTTATGTATATAGTTCATGTATAATTTAATAAAAATGTTTTAAATATTATACAGGAGGTTAACATACCATCGACTAAGGTAATGTACAAGGTAAGGGTTAATTTCCGATTCACTTTATTATCTGGGGTTGTTTTTACGTAAGTATCTACTAGGACCTCTTAATCATCCACATCCATGTTTCTTATAATCGATTCCAAAACATTTTTATTATTTACTAGACTATGGGATAAATTCATGTATAACCTTTTTTGAATTTTTATAAATGGTTTGAAAGGAATCATTCCATCGTTTTCCAAACAAGGTACCTTATGACCTTTTCGACAAAATTAAGGTAACAATGTTTTTTTAACTTATACGGTGGGGGCGGATATTTTCCCCCATTATAACATCATTGAAGCTTCCCTTACAAGCATATAAGAATATTTTCAAAATAAATGATTTATTTTATATTTATATGACTTTTAAATGATTTCAAAATAGAAAGAGATATTTCTCTAAAAAAATTGATTTCATCTATATCAACATCCATTGATGGATTTTAAACTTATTTGAAGTTGATTTATTATTATACAAAACTTCCATATTGTATTGAAGGTTTTCTAATATATTTGATTGTGGCTGTGTTATTTTTATACCATTCATGGTTTATGGATAATTATTGAAAATTAACATGCTATTTTTATTATGGTTGTTTAGGTTATGTATAAATGTAACACCCCAAGCTTTCATGATATACTTATCTTTCAAAAATGCAATAGCTTGCATTGTACGCAAGTTCGAGATTCTAACATGCTGCGACCAATCAAAGTAGCAGTTATGAATAGTAATACCCACTTTTTGAAATTATATAAATTTTATATTTCAAAATGGACTTCATTTTTGTATTCGTAATATCGAAATTATCCAAAGTTGATTTTTTTTAATTTTCTCATAACTTCCAATTTTTTATGAATAGTGAAAAATACTTAAAAACAACTTTTTTAATAAAAATATTTTATAGTGATAAATTATACTATTTAGTGGTTCTAAAGTATAATTAGAATATATTTTTACTATTTTATCCAATGGTGGTCATTAGAATTAATTTCACTTTGAAATTGGACATAAACAATTGTCAATCTTTTGATATATATTGTTTCTTAAAAACACGCTATTTGTTGTGACAACGGGAATTAATTATAAAATTAATTAATTCAACTTATATGTTTGGAATTTTTTAAAATATACATCATTTTTGAATTCAGAATATCAATTATAGCTTAGGGTGAAATTTTGTCATTGTTCTGAAAAACTTCAATTTTTGATGAATAGTGAAACCACTAAGTGGTAGTTAAAAACTGATTTTTCGTTTAAATGAAACATTACCACTTCTGTTATTTGATTTTCAAAAATCCGACATACATGGTTGTCATTAGGAAGTAAAATTTGGTTCAATGGGATTAAAATAATTTTTGGTGAATAGTAACTTTTAAGTTTAATTAATCGCGATTAAAGGTAATTAGTGAAATTTAAGGTAAAAATGATATTATAAAAATATTAAAATACCTTTACACATGTCCTACCTCTATTGGATGAGTCCTGGCCGACCCAGACAATCCATGGGTCAACTTGGGGACCCCATGGAGCCACTTTGGTAGGAAAATGACATTAAAAACTTTTTATTTAATGTTAAAATAAAAATATCACAAACATGAGTTGTTTTACTAAAACAATTTTTACATTGGGTTATACAAGTAATATTTTTTACTATAAATATTAATTAGAAATATAAAAAGATTTCCTACATCATGATATTTTTTTTATAATTTTTAGACATTAAATAAATTAAATTATTTATGACACCATGATGATGCAGCGATTACCTCATTAATTAACGATTTAAATAAAATGAAAAGATAATGTAAACTCTAAGGCTTACACTTGTCAAAAACCTATCGGATGAGTATATTTAGAACCCTTATCACCTTATCCTCAAAATATATAAGTTTGGGACCTTTATAATCCGAAAAAGCATTTCATAATAAAGTAACATTTCAATCATTCCAAGAGTGCCCCTTCTCTCCTCTTATAAAAGGCCCCCACCACTACCACTTTACTCACAACTTAAAAGCCTTTTGGCTCGTCCAAACTCTGCCCAAATACTCTATCAACTTCCCTCCCTTACTCTTAGAAGCCTCAATTTGGGAATAAGTCTTCCCAATGAAGCCTTTGGCTCAAATCAAAAAGAGTTACCCGATTTTAAGGTAACGTCTTCTCTAATGTTGTTTTGTTTTATTTTGCTTCTCCAACCCCTTAAACTATTTTTATTCCTTTATTTTGTAACATCACTAGTACCTACAATATACTAGTATGTTGTTATGATAATTATTTGGTTTACACTTACACAAAACTTCATCTAATGGTTAAAGAACATATTGTTTCTATGGGTGGCGAAATACTGTCTCAAAAAACGATGATTGTTCAATATTCTTTTAACACCTCTAATGGTGGCCATTTTGATGAAAATATTTTCATATATGATATATATATTATTTTTATGTTTTCCTTATGCTTCTGTATTTCTCATTTATGGCATACTTTATGATTTCCATTATGGTTAAACGCGATAATTTCATTTTAGGAAGTGCGGACTACCACCCCCTCAAAGTGATTTGAATCGTTAATGCCATATGTAGGATGTATAAAGGATTGAGTAAATGGTATTATACATTATATTATACTGTAATTATATTATAACTTTATATAATTATAACTTCATTCCATAAAATATGAAATGGAAATGAAAGTAGTGTTCATGCGTACGTACGGCTTACCGTCTCCATGAACGGTGCATTTTATTTCTTACCTCTAAATGTTATGTAATATTATAAATGAATGTATATACTGGATATATATTATGTATATTATATATACATCATGAATATAATTATGGATATAATTTATATTTTACCACATGAACAAAGTGTTATTATAAGAAGTTTATTTTTGACTCAAGTACCTAAGATCGACAAAACGACTGTTATTAACAAAAATAATTACATAATGTTCATAACATGGTAATAAGTGATATAAAAGTAATAATGAACATGAAAAAATTTCTTAAGTAAATATAAATTAACTCTAGTTTATTATTCAGGAGGTTAAAGAACGATCGAGTCAAGTCTGACATGAGGTAAGGGAATTTCTTAACCTAATTTCCATTCTTTGGGTTAATCTCCTACTTCCAAATTTTGTCATGATATTATTATGTCATATCTTGTATTTGTACTTTCTTTATGTGTACTTGTATTGAATACACATAATAGACCTATTTTATTTTAAAAATTATCTTTGTAAGGACTTCGTCTCAATCATCTTTCATTGAGGCATATTTGGTTTTATACACAACTTTCTTTTATATAGTGTATAAACCCCATTGACTTTTACATTTATTCAAAAGGAATCTTTTTTATACGAAGCGTTTTACTAAACGACAAAAAGGAATGTTTTTCTTTCCATACGTACGCGGAGACAATGACTTCTCCGCCGCCGTGACCATTATTTGAGTTTCATCTTCCTCTACAAGCCATAACATTATTTTAATGAAAAATAAATACAATGTTTTAATTTTCTTTAATTTTGGTATTGAAAATGGTTTTGAAAGTGTTTTTATTATATCAATGTGTTGTATTGATATCTTTTGATTGAAATGTGGAAATTTTATGTTTCCTTTATGCATGTTTTATGTGATATGATTATGTTATGGTTTATGATATGTTTAAACCTGTTCATATGAGGAATGCATTGGACTTAATAAGTGACGGGTGGAGCCTGCTATAGCTCCTCGATGCATCGGTAGGTCTCGTGAGACAAACTAGTGTCTTGGCACGAGGCCTTGAAAAAATCTTATTTGTGGTCTTTGCATGAGGCCTTGGTTACGTGGTTATGATAGTCTGGCATTATGCATTCCATCATTATGAAAGTGGTTATTGATATTGCATGTGATTATTCAACTAGTAGAATATCCATGTGAGTAAGTAAATGGAATTATTTCATTTTATTTTTTCCATATTATGCTGAAGTTAAAGTTTAAAAAGGCTTTTGTTTTAGTTATAAATTGCCTTAAATGTTAATGTTTATTTATGAAAGATTCCAAAATATTGTTAACCTTACTAAGCATCTGAGCTCACCCCTTTCAATGTTTTAATATTTTCCAGGATGTGAAGAAGTATTTTATGAATGACCTGCAGGGATAGTCAGAAGAGGATATAAGTGTGGACTATGGAGACAAGATGTTGTTGTAGTTTTGTTTTACTTTATGATGTAATGTACAACTTGTGAATGTATCTAGTGTTTCCAAGGCTACTAAACTAATCGGTCTTTCGAGACTTGATCTTTTGTGATCATGCCAATGTTACGCAATAATGCACCGACTCTGGATAACTGGGGTCAGGGTGTTACAGTTGGTATCTGAGGCCGTTTAGTACTAACCTTGGATTCTAGATTTAGATAAACTCTGATTAGAGCTCATAGACCTAAGATAGAATCTGAGGATTAGTATAGAATAACTTCCTAGAATTTTGGTATTATAGAAATTTTGTGAGTTTTCCGAGCAATACATCCCTGTCTGGATACGAACAGGTAGAGGCAGCTCTGGCACAGATGTACCTTGGGGTAAAACCCGAAAACACCGCTTTGAGGTAGACTCGAATGGGAACTGGTGCACGACAACGGGCCTTGGTGCACTATTGGTTACGATACTCCCAGGGGATATGCTTAGGATAATTCTCATTTTATTTACAAACCATTATGAAGGGTTTATGAGTATATACTTCCTCAAAGAAAACATTTTTATGATTATGGATTATATCCATAAATAGTTCAATTTTTGTTTAGTATTTTACAAGTATGGATTTATGTATTTTAATTCATAAACTAATCTAGTTTATGCCATTGTTTAGAAATGGCGCCTACTGGAAGGAATGGAAACCATATCAATGCACGAACTCTGTGTAGGGATTTCCCTCCTGCTCAAGATAATTATTATGGATCTAGAGATACAACTGGTGCTGATCAACTTATTACCATACTGGGACAACTCACTCAGGTTATGAGTAATAACCTTACTCGTATGGAGCACCCTGATCCACAACATGGAGGATCAATGTTAGACCGCTTCATGAGGCAACAACCACAAACATTTAATGGGGGTAAAAATCCATTGGTAGCTGAGAAATGGATAAACTCCTTAGAGAAAATATTCCATGCCTTCGGGAGTAGTGAAAGGGAGAAGGTTATCATGGCAGTTTACCGCCTCACTGGAGATGTCGATCAGTGGGGGTCACTGATTCAAAACACAAAGGAAGATGATGAAGTATCGAATATGGAATGGAGGGAGTTCAAATAGCTTTTCATATAATAATATTTTCCTTGTGACCATCGAGCAGATATGGAAAGGCAATTTCTGAGTCTGAGACAAAAGGAGGATGAGAATGTCGCAAAGTATGAGGCCAACTTTATAAGGTTATCGAGACATGCTGCAGATTATATACGTAACCCAAGAATTAATATTGATCGTTTCTTTGATGGGTTAAAACCGTTTCTCCGTCGATCCTTAGTCTCACAATCTTTCTCATCGTATGAAGATATTGTCTCATATGCTATCAGGACAGAAAAGGAATTCTCTAAATCTTATGACAATAAAGTAATGCAAGAAAAGAAGAGAACGGTGGAATAAGAGACAGATAAACAGAACAAGGAAAAGAAGTATTTTACATTATGCGATAATTGTGGGAAGAATCACCCCGGTACTTGCCTGAAAGGAATGGAAGTTTGTTACAAATGTGGAGAAAAAGGTCACCAGGCTCGTGATTTCAAGGGAAAGAAAGAGGCTATCAATGTTGAATGCTACAATTTTAGGGAAATGGGGCATTATTCAAATGAATGTCCTAAGTGTCAGAAAAACTTACCTCAGAAAAGGCCAAGGGATCAAGGACAATCTTATGTTGTTACTATAGTTGATGTAGAGACCCGAAGCTTAACGTGCATGAACATTACATTACTTTTGCGGAATACTTAGTACATAACAAAAACACACACACAAGGATCGTAATAGTTTAGTGTCTTTGGAAACTCGGAACTTAATCTTCTAATCGTGGTGAAATTTCTTCAACATCTCCCATAAAGATCTTCCCTTTTTTTTACCTAAAACCTTTCTTTATATCCTGGGGAAAAGAAAACATAAAAGGGTGAGCTCAAATGCTCAGTAAGGGTAAACAAAAGAAATATCAATCACATCATATACATAAGAACATAACTTTTGGAAATCGTAACCTGCAAAAAAGAGCATAATTTCATAACATGGGATAAATCATAGTAGTGAAATGGAATCCCAATAATCTTAACTTAAAACATGAAACTTAGTGGCATACACACATAATCATATAGAATCATATCTTATTAGTCAAGACTCATTTCCAAGACTATCTTAGTGGATAAAGTCCATTTCTGAACCGAGTCACCCTCGTTTCAGTCCTGTTTCACTGAACCGGTATAACCTACCGTTCCAGTCATGTCTATATCATGAGATATAAAATCTTTACCCAATACATTGGAGGGAGATATAGGTCCCACCCATCTCATAATGATACCATTCTTATGTGTGCCACAAAATCATAAATCATACATCATTGCATAACTCATGTAATACAAATGGGAATCTTAAACATCATGACATCATAAAACAATTCATATAAGATAAAGGAATTCATAAAAATAATTCCATCACAACATAATCAAATCAATGTAATAATAGGGATAAAAACATAACCCTTTATTATCTTAGATGGAAAATAATTTTGATAAAACACTTGAACTCCATTCATGAGGAAAATATCCTTTCTTCTTCAAAAACATTTTTCCTTTCTTGACATGTCATAAAACTTTAAACTAAAAGAAGTTGATTAAAAATAAACATGAAAACTTGTAAAGTAAGCTTCTTGGAAATAATGTTTTAAAAATCCATTCATGCCGTATAAGTTAAAAATAACATTCTTCTCGTACTTTTGTCGGAAAAGTTAAAAAGTACCTCTTACGAAAAACGACAAAATATTCCTTTCATATCTTTTACTAAAAACTCACCGAAGGGTAAAATTGGATTCAAAAAAAATTGTAGGTGGATGGAAATAATATTACATATTGAGGAAACATGGATGTGGATGATAAAATACACCCCAGTAAATGCCAAAGTATAAACAATCTCGGATAAAAATGAGATTTTGATATTTCCCTTACCTTAGGTCCGATTTACTTCGTAAGTGTCCGAACCTCCTGCATAATGATTTAAATAATATCATTGACTTATTACAGAATCATATTCATTGTTATGATATCATATATGGTTCACTTATGACTTTATATTACCTGTTCTTTTGTAAATTCCAAGTTAAAGAGCATTTTGGGTAAAATTGTTTCATTTGTCGTCCGTGTTTTGACTTGTAATTATTCATATGATTACTTAGATCATGATTACTTAATTCCAGAATATAAAACATGATTTATATATATATATATTCATAATATACATATATATAATAAATCAGTAAATGGAAATAAATACACCATTCATTGAGACGGTAGGCCGTACGTACGCATGAACGCTGTTTTCGTTTCCTTATTGAGTTGAACAGAATTAAGTAGATGACATACATATATATAAACATAAATCCAGTATCATTATTATTTCATATATTTCATGATTACTTATTATATATACTTTATAATCATTCATGAATGGTTAAAGTGGAGAATGAATCTCATCGCATCGTGGAGACGGTAGTTCGTACATACGCACGAGCGATGATATTGTTCTCATGATCGTGGGACTGTATTGGAGTGTATGTATACTATTTCAGAATAAATATCACTTTAAAATAATAATATATAGTTATTATTTACACCATTATACCCATCCAAGTATGGTGGTTGTGGAAAATAGATTTCACCACGGCGTGGAGATGGTATTCCGTACGTACGCACGCGCGGTGATTTCATTTTCCGTAGGATGGATAGATGGTGAAATAGGATTGTTTAATACTTATAATAACATATCAGTATATGAGTGATACTGATTTTATTACTTCATAATGAAACAACCAAAGAAGAAGAAGTGGAATAAGAAATAAAGGTGAAAGAATCGGTAACGGAAATTACCTCTTCTTTGAAGCGCCTCTTTGAGACCTCCTCTTAGGGAACTAAAATTGGTCTTTGAGGAAGACCAGAACCTCTAGGATTTTTCTAGGGAAGTGTAGAAAATAATTTGGCAGGGGTTGGCCGAGCTTGAAGGCTCAAAGTTGTGTGAGGAAGAGAGGGAGGAGGTGCCCTTTTATAAGGGAGGAGAGGGGCTCCTTTGGAATAACTAAAAATATTATTTTATTATAAAGTCAAGTTCGATTTTAAATAGATCCAAATTGATTTATTTCTAGGATAAGGTGGGGATGGGTCTAAATCCTCTCATCCAATAGAATTTAGACAATTTTAGGTTCCTATTTTAACCTTATCATTTAGATTTCACATTAAGTTAAATAATTTTACTTTTACCGTGTCTTCTTGTGTTCTTATACTATAAGGTTAATAAACTTACTATAAGAAGCCAAACGAACCCCAAATTGTCTATTATTAATATATATAACCTTATATAAGTCATTTGGCCAAACCGTAGATTTTTAGGAATAAAATAGCAATTAATAATATAATATTTGTTTTAAAAACTATTTTATGTCAATTTTGACACTATTTAGTAATTGATTTTTGTGAAAATCATAACAGAATGATAAGTTCTAACAAAGTTAATTAAATAAATACTAACATGTCATATTAACCTATAAAATTAGTGGAATTCATAAAAAGTCTCAAATTATATTTATTTGGGTATTTATAACATCAATTATGTCGATATTTCATTAATAAGATAATTACTACATTATCGTTGTGTCATAAATAAATTAAATTATTTAATGTCTAAAAATTACAAATAAAATACCATTATGTAGGAAATCTATTTAGATTTCTAATTAATATTTATAGTCGAATTTATCTTATGTATAACCCTATATTAAAAATGTTTTATTAAATAAACTTTGATTTTAACTCTTTTAACTCTTCTTTGAATTAAACAATAATAAATGTCCTAATCTAATTCAAGTGGGCCTAAATGGTCATATTTTATTCCTAAGGTTGTTTTTGGTTGAATTACACTTGTCCAATAGAATTAGGACGTGTGTTAGGGTAATAATAATATCATTTTTACCCTTAATTACCCTATTTACTTTTAACCGTGGTAAAAAAATGTAAAAAGTTACTATTCACCAAAAAATTATTTTCATCTCATTGAACCACATTTTACTTACTGACATCAACCGTGTCTCTCGGATTTTCGAAATTCCACTCACAGAAGCGGTAAAATTAAGTTTTATGAAAAATTCAGTTTTTTAACTACCACTTAGTGGTTTCACTATTCATCAAAAAATGAATGTTTCCAGAAAAATACCAAAAATTAGATCTAATCTATATTTGATATTATGAATTCAAAAATTATGTCTATTTTATCAAATTCAAAACATATTAGTTGCATTAATTAATTTAAAAATTAATTCACGTCGTCAAAACAAATAGCGTGTTTTTAAGAGATAATAACTGTCAAAAGATTGACACTTGTTTATGACTGGTTTAAGTGTGAAATTACATCCAATGACGAACATTGTATTAAATTGTAATAATATATTCTAAATATACTTTAAAACCACTCAAATTAATAATTTATCACTATTAATTATTTCGATTAAAAAATTGTTTTTAATTATAATTTAGTAATTTTCACTATTCATCATAATATGAAAGTTATCCGAAAAGTACCAAAATTTCAACTTAGGCTAAATTCGATACTCCAAATCCAAAAATGAAGTCCATTTTGAGAGCTAAAATTTATAAAATTTTAAAAGGTGGTTATTACTATTCATAACTGCTAGTTTTAATAATATTTTAATAGCATATCTTTGTTTAGTGAAACTCGGTATTGCGTACTACACACGCTATCGAGGAAGGTCGCAATTGCTTATAATACAAGGCAAGTCAAGGATGCGTGTTGAGAAAGCTCCTTTTGGTGTAGCGTACAACACAAGACATTAATGAAATTAAAAAGAATATTTTTCATAAAATCTCGGGGTGTTACATTCTACCCCCCTTAAAATGAATTTCGCCCTCGAAATTCGTCAGGGTTATAAATGGTTTACTATTCGAAAGTTTCTTTGATAGAAACCCACATCGTAAAAAGGAATACCAAAACTAATCTTTAAAAACAAAAGTATGAAACTTAATGTTTACCCAAATAAACTAATCACTGGGTTTCCACATAGGTGAAAATATGGATATGGGAGAGAAATCTAACCATCATGTTCTGATAGAGAGTGGTAGAGAACATGGCTATGGAAAAGCCAACAATCACAAATCCATAAATTTGTGACTATCTAAGGTACCATCTGATTAATCAGATATAAGAGCACTAGGACAACATTTTAGGTTTTCAAGATCATTTCCCTAAAGTTGAAGAATTTGAATTAGAATAAATAATTACTTTATTTTGGTACAATCTCACTGTTGTTCGTGCCTTGAACAATTTCCACTTCATCTCTTAAATAAATGAAGTTGAATTTGTTATTCGTGAAGTGTTATCAGATAATGTGATAGAATGATGGGTCATTCCATCTGTCTCAAACAAAAGGTTAGCAAAAGTTATTAAATATACATAAGTCAATATATAGTGAGATTAATCATATATGGTTCCTAAAATGGACTTATACTTCATATATCATACTGCTTAATATAATAAAACTAGTTTCTACTAAATAGGGACTTCCTGTAGGCCAGTGGTAAGCGATAAAGGCCAGTCGCACTTCGGTTGTGGGTTCGATTCCCACAGCCTTGTCCGACGCGATGGGCTATCGCCCGTCCTGCAGGTTGTCCTTTTTCTAAAGCTATATTACTATAACATCCCATCAATAATATCGAAAAACGTTTTATCCTAACTTATGTCCAACATAATCCATTCTAATCTTTAGGCTTATCTAAAATACTTCGGTCCAAGCTCATAGTATAAAGAAAATGATTACTTTAAATGTCACAGAATAATCACGTGAATGCCATCATTTATCCCCCATATATCATAAGATATATCTTGTTGGTCAAATTACAAACATGTGAATACCTTAATCATGTATTCTCTTTAAGAATGAATACCCATTGAACCTTAGTGAAAACATGAATGCAATTAAAAGTTAACACTTTCCACATACCAAAATCCTCAAAATTCTATATACTCAAACCATGATATCACTTAGTCCTTATATCAATCATGAGCTCATGAATACTGTTAAACATTTCGTTTTCTCGTTTTCCCTTCATTATGCGCATATCATCTTATTTCCAAAAATATCTCAATCACTTTGAATACCACATTAGACCAATACATAAATATTCCAATACTTTATGATACAACATTATTTTGGAATCCCATTACATAAACACTTAATCATTCCACCACATTGTTGTCATATTCAACATCGCCAATAGTGATCGCATGTGACTTCCCTTTGTCCTTTGCCTTAAGCGGTTTCTCATGTCGATCATCACTAACCCTTGGATTAGGGCATTTATTAGCATAATGCCCCATTTCCTTGCACTTGAAGCATTGAAGTGTTGGTGGTGCGTTCTCTACAGTGTTTTCTTTATTCACATCATTAGAAACCCTTTTTCCATTACTTCGACACTCAGTTGCTCGATGACCTTATTTTCCACACTTAAAACATTTTCTAGTCCCTTTAAGACAATCTCCACCATGCTTCTTTCCACACTTTGTGCATAAGGAAACATTCATCTTCTTTTCACCATTATTTTGAGATTTCTCCTTGAACTCCATCTTTCGTTTATTTTCAAAACCATGAGATGGATATGTAACACCAACTTCCATTTCTACCTTCATAGCACAACGCACAATTTCTTCTTAGCTACTGAAGTCTCTTATAGCTAATTCCCTTCGAAGACTTGGTTTTAAGCCACTGAAAAATTGATCAACTTTACTTTCAGGTTGGATGATAATGTCAGATGCATACCTTGCAAGTCTTGTAAAATTCGCTTCGTATATACCAACAGATTCATCATCCTTCTGCTTCAGCTCAAGAAACTCCTATTCCATCTTTGTTCGAAGAATACGAGGTAAGTACTTACTGAAAAACAAGTTCTTGAACTCATCCCATTCCATGGACTCAATTTCATCTCTTGGCCTCGTATTCTTGATAAGATTTCACCATTAATCAGCTTCACCTTCCAAACGATATACTGCTATGATGACTTTATCATGTTCAGAACATTGAAGAACTGAAAATATCTTTTTAGTGGTACTAATCCATTGTTCAGCAACAAGTGGATCGGAAGTCCCACTGAAAAAAGGTGGACATTGCCTCATGATGGACTCAATAGAATATTGTTCCCTTCTCTGCTCATTTGGAATTCCAGAATGATTCATAGATTGTGTAAGTATAGCAATAAGATTTTGCACTCCATCTCCCATAACATTTGTTTGTTCAGGAGTAAAAACATTGCATTGTCCATTTCATTGATCAACACGGTTCCTTCGGGTTCCATCCATCGTCTAAAACCCAAAAAGAATAGTGTGAGAGGCAAAAATCATGCTAGGGAAAACAACATTATAAAGGGGGAGTATCCTCAATATCTAACTTCTTAGGTTAAATTCTATGATAGTTACCATAGTTCTAGGAATTTATCTTATACGTATACTTATCCTTAGGGACATCCCTAGACATACCTTAGAAATATCTCTAGGGATCTCACTAACGCTTTCGCATCCTAGTTTCCAAAGGTTGACTAAATCTTTCCTCTGATACCAACTGTACAGACCCGAAGCTTAACGTACATGAACATTACATTACTTTTGCGGAATACTTAGTTCATAACAAAATCACACACACAAGGATCGTAATAGTTTAGTGTCTTTGTAAACTCGGAACGTAATCTTCTAATCGTGGTTAAAGTTCTCCAACATCTCCCATAAAGATCTTCCTCTTTTTTTACCTAAAACCTTTCTTTATATCCTAGGGAAAAGAAAATATAAAATGGTGAGCTCAAATTCTCAGTAAGGGTAAACAAAAGAAATATCAATCACATCATATACATAAGAACATAACTTTTGGAAATCTTAACCTACAAAAGAGAGCATAATTTCATAACATGGGATAAATCATAGTAGTGAAATGGAATCCCAATAATCATAACATAAAACATGAAACTTAGTGTCATACACACATAATCATAGAGAATCATATCTTATTAGTCAAGACTCATTTCCAAGACTATCTTAGTGGACAAAGTCCATTTCTGAACCGAGTCACCCTCGTTTCAGTCCTGTTTCACTGAACTGGTATAACCTACCATTCCAGTCATTTCTATCTCATGAGATATAAAATCTTTACCCAATGCATTGGAGGGAGATATAGGTCTCACCCATCTCATAATGATACCATTCTTATTTGTGCCACAAAATCATAAATCATACATCATTGCATAACCCATGTAATACAAATGGGAATCTTAAACATCATGACATCATAAAACAATTCATATAAGATAAAGGAATTCATAAAAATAATTCCATCACAGTATAATCAAATCAATGTAATAATAGGGATAAAACAGAACCCTTTATTATCTTAGATGGAAAATAATTTTGATAAAACACTTGAACTCCATTCTTGAGGAAAATATCCTTTCTTCTTTAAAAACATTTTTCCTTTCTTAACATTTCATACAACTTTAAACTAAAAGAAGTTTATTAAAAATAAACTTGAAAACTTGTAAAGGAATCTTCTTGGAAATAATGTTTTAAAAATCCATTTATTCCGTATAAGTTAAAAATAACATTCTTCTCGTACTTTTGTCGGAAAAGTTAAAAAGTACCTCGTATGAAAAACGACAAAAGATTCCATTCATATCTTTTACTAAAAACTCGCCGAAGGGTAAAATTGGATTTTAAAAAAAAATTAGGTGGATGGAAATAATATTACATATTGAGGAAACATGGATGTGGATGATAAAATACACCCCAGTAAATGCCAAAGTATAAACAATCTCGGATAAAATGAGATTGTGATATTTCCCTTACCTTAGGTCTGATTTGCATTGTAAGTGTCTGAACCTCCTGTATAATGATTTAAATAATGTCATTGACTTATTACAGAATCACATTCATTGTTATGATATCATATATGTTTCACTTATGACTTTATATTACCCGTTCTTTTGTAAATTCCATGTTAAAGAGTGTTTTGGGTAAAATTGTTTCATTTGTCGTCCGTGTTTTGACTTGTAATTATTCATATGATTACTTAGATCATGATTACTTAATTACAGAATATAAAACATGATTTATATATATATATATTCAGAATATACATATATATAATAAATCATTAAATGGAAATAAATACACCGTTCATGGAGACGGTAGGCCATACGTACGCATGAACGCTGTTTTCGTTTCCTTATTGAGTTGAACAGAATTAAGTAGATGACATACATATATATACACATAAATCCAGTATCATTATTATGTAATATATTTCATGATTACTTATTATATATACTTTATAATCATTCATGAATGGTTAAAGTGGAGAATGAATCTCATCGCGTCGTGGAGACGGTAGTCCGTACGTACGCACGAGCGATGATATCGTTCTCATGATTATGGGACTGTATTGGAGTGTATTTATACTATTTCAGAATCAATATCAATTTAAAATAATAATATATAGTTATTATTTACACCATTATACCCATCCAAGTAAGGTGGTGGTGGAAAATAGATTTCACCACGGCGTGGAGACGGTATTCCGTACGTACGCACGTGCGGTGATTTCATTTTCCGTAGGATGGATAGATGGTGAAATAGGATTGTTTCATACTTATAATAACATATCAGTATATGAGTGATACTTATGTTATTACTTCATAATGAAACAACCTAAGAAGAAGAAGTGGAAGAAGAAATAAAGGTGAAAGAATCGGTAACGGAAATTACCTCTTCTTTGAAGCGCCTCTTTGAGACCTCCTCTTAGGGAACTAAAATTGGTCTTTGAGGAAGACCAGAACCTCTAGGATATTGTTAGGGAATTGGAGAAGAGAATTTGGCAGAGTTTGGCCAAGCTTGAAGGCTCAAAGTTCTGTGAGGAAGAGAGGGAGGAGGTGCCCTTTTATAAGGGAGGAGAGGGGCACCTTTGGAATAACTAAAAATATTTTTTTATTATAAAGTCATGTTCGGTTTTAAATAGCTCCAAATTGATTTATTTCGAGGCTAAGGTGGGGATGGGTCGAAATCCTCTCATCCAATAGAATTTAGACAAGTTTAGGTTCCTATTTTTACCTTATCATTTAGATTTAACATTAAGTTAAATAATTTTACTTTTACCGTGTCTTCTTGTGTTCTTATACTATAAGGTTAATAAACATACTATAAGAAGCCAAACGAACCCCAAATTGTTTATTATTAATATATATAACATTATCTAAGTCATTTGGATGAACCTTAGATTTTTAGGAATAAAATAACAATTAATAATATAATATTTGTTTTAAAAACTATTTTATGTCAATTTTGACACTATTTAGTAATTGATTTTTGTGAAAATCATAACAGAATGATAAGTTCGAACAATGTTAATTAAATAAATACTAACATGTCATATTAACCTAGAAAATTAGTGGAATTCATAAAAAGTCTCAAATTATATTTATTTGGGTATTTATAACATCAATTATGTCAATATTTCATTAATAAGATAATTACTGCATCATAGTTGTGTCATAAATAAATTAAATTATTTAATGTCTAAAAATTACAAATAAAATACCATTATGTAAGAAATCTTTTTATATTTTTAATGAATATTTATAGTCGAATTTATCTTATGTATAACCCTATATTAAAAATGTTTTATTAAATAAACTTTGATTTTAACTCTTCTAACTCTTCTTTGAATTAAATAATAATAAATGTCCTAATCTAATTCATGTGGGCCTAAATGGTCATATTTTATTCCTAAGGTTGTTTTTGGTCGAATTACACTTGTACAATAGAATTAGGACATGTGTTAGGGTAATAATAATATCATTTTTACCCTTAATTACCCTATTTACTTTTAACCGTGGTAAAAAAAAAGTAAAAAGTTACTATTCACCAAAAAATTATTTTCATCTCATTGAACCACATTTTACTTACTGACATCAACCGTGTCTCTCAAATTTTCGAAATTCCACTCACAGAAGCGGTAAAATTAAGTTTTATGAAAAATTCAGTTTTTTAACTACCACTTAGTGGTTTCACTATTCATCAAAAAATGAAAGTTTCCAGATTAATACAAAAAATTAGATCTAAGATATATTTGATATTATGAATTCAAAAATGATGTCTATTTTATCAAATTCAAAACATATCAGTTGCATTAATTAATTTAAAAATTAATTCTCGTCGTCAAAACAAATACCGTGTTCTTAAAAGATAATAACTATCAAAAGATTGACACTTGTTTATGACTGGTTTAAGTGTGAAATTACATCCAATGACGAACATTGTATTAAATTGTAAAAATATATTCTAAATATACTTTAAAACCACTCAAATTAATAATTTATCACTATTAATTATTTCGATTAAAAAAATTGTTTTTAATTATAATTTAGTAATTTTCACTATTCATCAGAATATGAAAGTTATCCGAAAAGTACCAAAATTTCACCTTAGGCTAAATTCGATACTCCAAATCCAAAAATGAAGTCCATTTTGAGATCTTAAATTTATAAATTTTTAAAAGGTGGTTATTACTATTCATAACGGCTAGTTTTAATAATATTTTAATAGCATATCGTTGTTTAGTGAAACTCGGTATTGCGTACTACACACGCTATCGAGGAAGGTCGCGATTGCATGTAATACAAGGAAAGTCAAGGATGTGTGTTGAGAAATCTCCTTTTGGTGTAGCGTACAACACAAGACATTAATGAAATTAAAAAGAATATTTTTCATAAAATCTCGGGGTGTTACAGTTGAAGTTGAATAATTAATGTATTGGAGCTTTTGGACTCAAGGATTATATTCTGGTTATAAAAATAATGTGATATATATAAAGATTGTACTGCAGTACTTGTTGTTATCATTAAGGTTTTAATATGATGAAGGAAATCATATTTTTAGTATGTGACAATAAGAGAAACTATACTTTGTTTAGGGAATCTAATGTTACAATTGATTTTAGAATTTAAGGACCTTTTAGAGAAAGTCTGGACGGAGGTATTTTGGATAACTATAAAGGTTGGAATGGAATAAGTAGAACTTTGGATAATATTGTTTAAGGTTAAAACATTTCTGAAGATTATTTTTGGAATATTATAATACTATAGTTTTAGGAAAAGGACAACCTGCAGGGTGGGGCATAACCCGTCGTGTCGGACAAAGCTGCAGGAATCGACCCCACAACCATAGTGAGACAAGCCTTTATTACCTACCACTAGCCTACAGGAAGTCCCTGGTTTTTACAAAATATTTTTCTAATCAAAATGGTATGTGGTAATATTTAGAACCTTATACAATTAGGACAAATAGAATATTTTTGAGTTCTGTTACCATTTGGAGTGAAATATGGGTTTGTGGTAAAAATTTATTAAGGAATGAAAGTCTACACGAAAAGTATGTATATTTCCTTACATTCTTAGAAAATATCTTAAATAAATTCCTCAACTTTATTAAAGGTAACATAATACAAAAATTTTGTCGGTTAACTTTTCCAACTAGGGATTCAATGACCGTTTAACCAATCACAAGTTTGTGATTTTCTTATGGTTAACTTTCTCCTAATCCTGTTTTCTACAACTCTCCATCAGACCATGATGGTTTGTTTCTCCTCCATATCCATATTTTCATAGAATCCTAGTATGGTCTATCTCATGTGACCTTTGTACTTCTCTTTCTTTCTTTTAATGTTATATTCTTATTAACCCTATTTCCGATGTGGGTTTTCCACAAAAGTATTTCCTATTTTCAACCTTTTATTTTCGAAGAACATTTTCAAATTGCGAGGACGCAATTTATTGAAGGATGGGAGAATTTAACACCCCAAGCTTTCACGATACACTTCTCTTTCAATAATGCAATAGCTTGCATTGTACGCAAGTTCGAGATTCTAAAACGCCGCGACCAATCAAAGTAGCAGTTATGAATAGTAATACCCACTTTTTGAAATTATATAAATTTTATATTTCAAAATGGACTTCATTTTTGTATTCATAATATCGAAATTATCCAAAGTTGAATTTTTTTTTAATTTTCTGAGAACTTCCAATTTTTTATGAATAGTGAAAAATACTTAAAAACAACTTTTTTAATCAAAATATTTTATAGTGATAAATTATACTATTGAGTGGTTTTAAAGTATAATTAGAATAAATTTTTACTATTTTATCCAATGGTGGTCATTATAATTAATTTCACTTTGTAATTGGATATAAACAATTGTCAATCTTTTGATATATATTGTTTCTTAAAAACACGCTATTTATTATGACAGCGGGAATTAATTATAAAATTAATTAATTCAACTTATATGTTTGTAATTTTTTAAAATAGACATCATTTTTGAATTTGTAATATCAATTATAGCTTAGGGTTAAATTTTGGCATTGTTCTAAAAAACTTCAATTTTTGATGAATAGTGAAACCACTAAGTGGTAGTTAAAAAACTAATTTTTCGTTTAAATGAAACATTACCACTTCTGTAATTTGATTTTCAAAAATCCAACATACATGGTTTTCATTAGGAAGTAAAATTTTGTTCAATGGGATTAAAATAATTTTTGGTGAATAGTAACTTTTAAGTTTAATTAATCGCGATTAAAGATAATTAGTAAAATTTAAGGTAAAAATGATATTATAAAAATATGAAAATGCCTTTAAACTTGTTCTACCTATATTTTATGAGTCATGTCCGACCAATACAATCCATGTGTCAACTTGGGGACCCCATGGAGCCACTTTGGTATGAAAATGACATTAAAAACTTTTTATTTAATGTTAAAATAAAAATGTCACAAACATGAGTTGTTTTACTAAAACAATTTTTAAATGGGGTTATACAAGTCATATTTTTTACTATAAATATTCATTAGAAAGATAAAAATATTTCCTACATCAGGATATGTTTTTTATAATTTTTAGACATTAAATAAATTAAATTATATATGACACCATGATGATGCAGTGATTACCTCATTAATTAACGATTTAAATAAAATGAAAAGATAATGTAAAATCTAAGGCTTACACTTATCAAATACCTATTGGATGAGTATATTTAGAACCCTTATCACCTTATCCTAGAAATATATAAGTTTGGGACCTTTAGAATCCGAAAAATCATTTCATAATAAAGTAACATTTCAAACTTTCCAAGAGTGCCCCTTCTCTTCTCTTATAAAAGGCCCCCACCACTACCACCTTAATCACACCTTAAAAGCCTTTTGGATCGGCCAACATCTGCCCAAATACTCTCTCAACTCCCCTCCCTTACTCGTAGAAGCCTCATTTTGGGTAGAAGTCTTCCCAAGGATGCCTTTGGCTCAAATCAAAAAGAGTTACCCGATTTTAAGGTAATGTCTCCTCTAATGTTGTTTTGTTTTATTTTGCTTCTCCAACCCCTTAAACTCTTTTTATTCCTTTATTTTGTAATATCACCAGTACCTACAACATAATAGGATGTTTTTATGATAATTATTTGGTTTAAACTTACACAAAACTTCATCTAATGGTTAAAGAACATACTATTTCTGTGGGTGGCGAAATACTGCCACATGAAACGATGATTGTTCAATATTCTTTTAACACCTCTAATGGTGTCCATTTTGATGAAACTATTTTCATATATGAAATATATATTATTTTTATGTTTTCATTATGCTTATTTATTTTTCATTTATGGCATACTTTATGATTTCCATTATGGGTAAACGCGATAATTTCATTTTAGGAAGTGCGGAGTACCGCCCCCTCAAAGTGATTTGAATCGTTAATGCCATTTGTGGGATGTATAAAGGATGGAGTAAATTGTATTATACATTATATTATACTCTAATTATATTGTACCTTTATATAATTATAACTTCATTCCATTAAATATGAAATGGAAATGAATGTAGTGTTCATGCGTACGTACGACTTACTGTCTCCATGAACGGTGCATTTCATTTCTTACCTCTAAATGATATGTAATATTATAAATGAATGTATATACTGGATATATATGATGTATATGATATATACATCATGAATATAATTATGTATATAATGGATATTTTACCACATGAACAAAGTGTAATTATAAGATGTTTATTTTTGACTCAAGTACCTAAGATCGACAAAACGATTGTTATTAACATAAATAATTACATAATGTTCATAACTTGGTAATAAGTGATATAAAAGGAATAATGAAAATGAAAAATGTTCTTAAGTACTCTAACATACAAAACGCCGTCTACATTGGGACCGCTGTGAAATTATTGTGAAGTTCCTATAAAAGGGTCAACCGCCGTTGAACTTCCATCTGACCCTTCAGTTGTTTTTGTCGATAACAGAACAATTAACCGATTTCATTTTGCGGGGTCTGGAACATAAAATACTTGTACTGTCTGTGATTTCATTATAAATGTTTTTTCTTTCTCCCCTTCCTTACTGAAATCAACTTTCACGAATCCTAATTCATCTATTTTAACATCACTCCTATTATCAACCCACTTACATTGAAAAATCGGCACTTTGAATTTTATATAATCCAACTCCCATATTCGTTTGATGATGTTAAAGTATGACATATTCGCATAAATTGGATTTTTGTCCTTAGCACCGGAAACATGCATCGCCTCAGGCACAAGTGTAACCTCACTATTCTGCATGGTACTGTCTTCATCATGTTCATTAGTATAGAATGTATAACCATTAACTGCATAAGCATTGTAAGATAATACGTACACACTTTCTCATCCGGCTAGCCATCGAAGTCGTTCTGAAATTGAGTCTGGATTTTCATCTAACTGCTTAAAAATATGATCTTGAAACCATCCTATAAACTATCGATTATGTGTATCTGATATCCATTTTTCAGCCCTAGAAGGATTTGAACGCCTAAGAATTTCTTTGTGGGTTTGAACATATGGGTCAACGTCGAAACTGTTATTCAAAACGTAAAGGTGGGTCTACTCCCGATCTGTAATATTGATTGTGACAACCTCTCTTCCAGAAATTCCTTCAACCACAAGCCACTAAGTGTGACAAGATTTCGGTAGGCCAACGATTTCCACACCAGATAGGTATTCGGTACAAAATTCAACAGCTTCCTCAACAATATATTGCTCTGCAATACAACCCTCTGGCCGACTTTGGTTTTTGACATACGCTTTCAAAATCTTTATATATCGTTCAATAGGGTACATCCATCTATAATGTACAGGACCACATAGTCAAATCTCTCTCACCAAATGAACCATCAAATGAACCATCTTATCGAAAAATTTCGGCGGGAAGAACATTTCCAATTCACATAATATGACGATAATTTCTCTTTCCATAGTTTGCAATTTTGTCGGGTCTATAACTTTGTTGCATATAGCTTTGAAGAAGAAACAGAGCTTCGTTAATGTATGGCGGACATTCTTGGGAAAAATTCAACATAAAGATATAGGAATTAGATCTTTCATCAAAACATGGAAGTCATGTGATTTCAGACCCTTTAATTTTAAATTTCTCATTGACACGATGTTCTTGATATTTGATGAATACCTCTCTGGAACCTTTACGTCATTCAAGAAGTTGCAAAATTGATCTCTCCTGCCTGGAAAGAGTGTAAGCAGCAGGAGGAAGAAATGTTCGTTTTTCACCCTTCACTGGTGCCAACTCTTCTCATATTCTCATCTCAACCATGTCCAGTCTAGCCTTAATTTCATACTTTGTTTTGCTGGGTGCATTTAGCAACGTGCCGATGACACTATCACATACATTTTTTTCAACATGCATAACATCAAGAAAATGTCTGACATACAGAAAATTCCAGTATGGTAATTAAAAAAAACTGATCTCTTTTTCCAACTAGTTTTCGTAAGGTTTTTCGAAAACAGTGTACCAAAATTATTGTCCAAATCATTTACTTTCTCAAAAAATTGATCACCTGTTAGTGGAGATGGTGTTTTACGTTCTTTTGAACATCCGTCGAATGATGTCGTCCAAGATCGGTACTTATGTCATCGGGGTAGAAATTTGTGATGTCCTAGAAACACGGTTTTCGATGAATGTTTCAACCTAATTGATTGTGTACCTTGTTTTCAAATGGGACACCCTTGAGTACCTTTAATGCTATATCCTGACAAATTTCCATAAGCAAGAAAGTCATTTATCGTCCCGTACAAAATGGATTTCAAAGTGAAATGTTCATTTTTGTAAGCATCATACAGCGTAACACCTGAATCCCACAATATTTTCAAATACTCGATCAATGGGTCCAAATAAACATCAATATCATTTCCCGGTTGTTTTGGTCCTGATATAAGCATAGATAACATGATGTATTTTCATTTCATGCATAACCACGGGGGTAAGTTATAGTTTATCAACATAACCGGCCATGTACTGTGACTGCTGCTTTGAAAACCAAAAGGATTCTCCCCATCTGTAGATAACGCCAGATGAAGGCTTCTCGACTCGTTCCCAAATTCAGGATACTCGTGATCAATTCTATTCCATTAAGGAGAGTCTATCGGGTGACGTAGTTTCCCATCTTTAATTCTTGTATCTTCATGTCATGTTAATTTTCCTACAGTCTCCTCACTTCCATATAGGCGTCTAAACCTAGGAATGATTGGAAAGTACCATACAACTTTCGTAGGACTCAGATCATCTTTCTTGTATCGGGAATCACCACACTTTGTGCATTCTTTAAGTGATTTGTGGTCTTTTCTAAACAATATACAGTCATTTGGGTAAGCATGTATTCTTTCAGATATCATACCCATCGATCGTAGCATTCGTTTGGCATCGTATGTTCGACTTGGGAGTTCATTATCTTCTAGGAGCATGTCATTCAGGAGAGCAAGTAGTTCCGCAAAACTGGCGTCACTCCACCCGTTGCCTGTTTTCAAATTATACAGCTTCAATACGGCTGACAATGCTGTATATTTAGTGCAACCAGCATACAATGGCATTTTTTCACAACTCTTTAACTTCTCAAACAATTTTGGTCAATCACGAAGTTCATCTTGAACTGTCCTTATCATTTCCTCAATACGATCTTCATCATCATTCACATCTGTAATCACACCCTCCATATGATCGTCTTCAATTTTCACGCTTCTAATCACATCAGATGATCTATAAAATGTCGTGTTCTCTGAGTCACTACCTACATTTGTTTTTTCCCTGTGTTTATTCCAACATGTATAACTTCAATCTATTCCGTGACAGATCAGGTGCTCTTACAACTCCTCTGGACTAATTTTTATTGAATAACAACAGCGTAAACACGGACAAAGGATTTGAGAAGGGTCACATGCATGGTTTTCTGCAAACTTGATAAACTCTTTCCCGTCATCTTCATACTCTTTTGTCAATCGATTGGCATTCATCCATTCTTTATTCATATTTATCGTCTTTGTGGGTTCGATCTCTAACTTGCCTAATATTATGTTTTAATTAATCAGGTAGCATTGTTTGGGTTTTATAAAAACAAATCATGGTATAAATGTCTTTAAACACATGTGAAATCCATATACATGGTGTGTCCAGTATGGTGAACATCGTGTATGTATAAGATACCTGATTTAATCTAACATATATCAAATTTATTCCAAGTTATTCTTACAAATACTGAATGATGCCTTTGAAAATGCATGACATTTAGAACAACTTGAGCTAAAGCCGTGTACTTTAGATACATATTAAGTCACCTCACCAGCAATGCATCACATTTTTGTGGAATACACGGTGTGTAGTCCTTACATGACCACTAGGGGTGTATAGTCTATACACATCAAGTCTTTATGGTATCTATACATGCTGTGAGTGAAGTAAAACACATGTTATATGGTTCTACCATTATTTCATGGAATGTACATGGTTTCATGCTGAAGTATATGTCTTAGAGATACATTGTGTGTGACCTAGGTTCACATGACATGTAACATTTAAAATGAAACTTATTCCAAGTTTGAGTCAGAATATTAGTCATGTGGTGTAAATTTTGGAGATAAATGTTGTATGGAATTAAAATCTATATGAAATCCATGTATGTTGAAGCATGTTCCATGTATTTTAAAGTGTCTCATAGAGCCCTCTAGAAGTAGTTTTCTAGGATTCAGTGGAATTGCACTAGTAACAAAGTGGTGGTGCCATTCAAATGGGTAAAGTTTGGATTGATATTTAATAGTGGACGAACTACAACAAACAAATGGCATATCAATCATGCCAACAACCGCAACACCATACAAAAACACAATCGTGATCACAATCGCAACACCATACAAACCAAACAATGAAAATTTTAGATTTTACAAAGCATCCCTTATTCAATTTTGTTTGTTAATTCAGGGGTTATCACAGAAGTTTTATCATCCTAGGGTGTTCATTCATAAGTCAAGTATACGTAAATTACCAATTTATATATTCCAATGTTCAACAAGAACCAAGCAACATTCAATTCATTTAGTGCGCAAACAAGGACCACCAACGGCCACGATTTTCAGCGGTGCGTTTAGCCTGTACATTTCACATTATAACCATCAATATCAAACAGTAATAACATGCGAACAAGAGGAAACTAATGAGTAACAGAAGAAAATTCACTGCGAAGGTGTCGTTAAGCACACGGCAGAGGTGCGTACGTGGCAGAGGAGAGGCACACAGCAGAGGAGATTTCCAACTGAAAAGAAAACATAAAATAGGGGAAACCCATGAGAATAAAATAATCTAAAACTGAATACACCATTTACCACATCCCACAAACCCCAAAAGACAATGAATGCAAATAAATTTAAATTTATTGATAGAAATCACTATTTGATCACTAATTTTTATCCAAACCATAGGTGCAAACAAATCCAAATATGAATCAGAAGGATCACATACCTTGAGAAAAGAAATCCAACCATAATATTGATCAAGCATAGAACAATGTGAACTAGATGGAACTCAGGATGGGGAGTAAGACATCCTGTAATAACTCTAAGAAATTGGTGTGGTGAAAAAATCCCAACATTCTATTAGTATTTGTGGTGTGATATGTTATACTCAACACCCGATGTAAGGGAGTGTGATTTTCTAATATTCTCAACAATTACCTTACCAACTTATGTTATCCTCTATAAAGGTGTATTTTAATTTTAACTAGAATGGGGAATTACCTCCCATCCATCAATTTAATTAGGACCATTTGTATATATAATGCATTATTCACATTCATATTTATATTACAAAACATGAATAAAAACATCTCATATGTCCCATTATCCATGTACAATTTCATTCAACGAAATGAAATACACAATTATCATTCTATATAACATGCAGTAGATGTTGTTATCTTTCAACCCATTATAGATCATTTTAATTCATTTAATTAATTCATTAAATTAAAATAAATTCATCTTGTAAAATTCATTCCTCGTGATTATTACATATTCAATTTTACCAAGAATGGAAAATTCACTAATACGGCTCAAAGGGTCTTCAAAATGGGCCATAATCAAAATGGAAATTTCCTACATGGTAAATTCCATTAAGAATCTAGGCCAAACACCTATAATGTGTCTTCAATTCCATTTATATACCCTTGTATCAAAGGGAACCTTATTTAAAATCTTTGACATAAGCTAAATAGGTGTTCAGGGAAATTAATAATTTGACATTAAAGGGATAATTTTACTTGGCACACTCAAGGGGTGTCCATAAAAGAGTTCAAGAACATTTAACCCATGAAACAAGATTCAATAGGTGTTTATTGAGGTGCAAGGATTAAATAAAAAACTCAATAATATCAATAATACATTGACTCTTTCAATAACACCTTAAATCAGGATTTCACACATTAAATTCAAGAGGTAGAAAAAAATTACCTGAAAATGAGTAACAATAATGGTAGTGGCGGCGGCGGAGGCGGCGGCGGCAGCGGCGGCAGAGGCGGAGGCGGTGACGGCAACAGAGGCAGCGGCGGTCGCGGCAGCGGGGGTGGAGGCGGCAGAGGGAGCGGGGGTCACGGCAGCGAGGGTGGGGGTGGAGGCGGCGGAGGCAGCAAAAAAGGAGGACTATGAGGAGGAAGGAGGAGGACGAGGAGGATGAGGAGGACGAGGAGGACGAGGAGGAGGTCACAGCGGCGATGGGTCTGGTTCAGCTTCCGCGAGAGCTTGACCGCGTGCGGGCGAGGATGGCCTGTTAGGGTTATTAAATAAAAACCAACAGAACATTTATCAGCACTCGTCAAAAGTGCTGATAAAGGTATGTTTTATCAGCGCTAAAATAAAAGCGCTGATAAAACATTCATTTATCAGCGCTTTTTTAGTGCTGATAAAGAGCTACCTTTATCAGCGCTTTTGGATAGCGCTGATAAAGGTATACCCCTTTATCAGCGCTTTCTGTTTAGCACTGATAAAGGGTAGCGCTTCCCTTTCCCTGTTTTGTGGTAGTGACAACAGATAACAACCAATCGTGGAACACACACTGAAACCTAGCACTTTATCTTTAGGTAATTGAATTGAACCAAGAGGTTTTGAGGAATTTAAGCTAAGATGGTCAGATGAATCACAAAAAACGTGTTCAGTAATCAAATAATATAATATAATAAAGAGAAGAGGAACTCAAAAGTTCACTTTCAGTTACAACTTCTTTTTCTCTAAATGGGATAGTTAATTCAAAGTATTATAAAGGCCATCATTAGAAAGGGAATAAAAGGGTATAGTGAAATAGTGCTTGAGAAAAATTGGAGCTTCAAGCACACATTTGATTAGAGATAAAGAGAGAGAAACATACAAATAGAAATAAATGAAGCTACTGAAGAAAAATCCATGTGAAAACTTCCCAAAGGGAAAGACAGGCTCAGTACTCTTCTAATAGTGAGAAGCCAAGTGACATAATATTCCTCACACAATCTATCTGATAGAAGATGATGCGGATGTCCAGATATAAGAAACATATGCACTAGTTAGCATGCTTTCCTCCTTCCAAGCTCGGGCATTACATGCTACGAGCGCTTTGAACCAAAGGAGCTTCGTGTATCCTCCAAGTTAGATCTTAGAGATATAAATAACTCTGAATAGGCAGTCATATTAAGAAGGAATTTCTTACCCACTCTAGAAATGTTCACTAAGACAAGGAATGAGAAACCCATTCATTTTATTTTAGCACTCACTAAACACTAGTGGAATCAAGATCACCCCAAAATACAAGAATCCACATAGAAAGGAACAGATGTTTAGATGATCACTACCAGATCCCAATCCATTAGGGAATTCTAACAAAGCCAGACCACGTATGTGCAGTCTGCTATATCTCAGTCTTACATTCGACCTCCGCAACAAGTTATAGGGTAGAATTATGCAGCATTTCCACCTCCGAGTTATCTATTTCTCCCATAGTTCCAGCAATGCAAACCCTCATTCAGAGAGAATACACAAGCCAACCCTCTTCCTACCACTAATCCACCCATAAAATTCATACCGTGTCAATGTCCTTGTCGTAGTTTCTCCCCAAACTATTAGCAGCTATGTTGGTCACACCCATACCTATGTTGACCACTAAAAGACCCACCTCTAAGATAATATAATCCAAATGCAAGATGTGAGTATCACATGGGATACCCTGGGCACTGGACTGACCGATGCCTCAATTTAAAACATATGTTCCGTGATAAAGTGTTATTGAAGTTTTAGACCTTATAAGAAAATCCAAATGTGATATAGAATCCACTTCCTCCTCATAGAAGTAGTGTTGATGGTCCTTCTAGTAATGAAATTGGTAACAAGGAAATTTATTTCGATCCCTCTCAACTCATCACAGCTCCAAGGACCAAAGTTCATTTCTAGATCGAAGATGATGAACTATTTCTTTAAGTATCCATGATAGCCTCCTCTAAGAGTTGGGTGGGAAAGTGAAAAGGATAAGCCTCTAGAAATACCAAAAAATATGAGAGTTTATATACAGCTAAGAGGATAGTCAAAATTAGAGAATGTAAACTTTTTTCATCCTCGGCAATGGAAGAATCTCAATCTATCTATTTGAAGGATGAAGAAGCAACCCACGTCCAATGGGATGTCTGTAACTGCCAGAACTATTTCCAATCTACACAAGATGCATAGTTTGAATTTGAAGAGGAAAAGAAACTCAGGTATAGAAAGAAAGAAACCAGTGACCCTGAAGTCATCCTTTCATGAGGACCTCCGAGCAAAGATGAATGCTACATAATTTATTCCAAGGAAGAATCATTCACCTCTGGTTGATCTTTCTAATGTACCAAAGCCAAATTGGATGACTCCTGAGGAGAAGTATCTTAATAAAGTAGAATCCAATCAGAACATGAACGAGCAGTTCGGATCTTCCTAGTCAATTATGGAGGCTATGAAAACCCTGCAATTATAAAATGGAGATGTCACTGGAGTTCAATGGAGTCAACCAACTCTCACCAAGATCACCCCATACATAAAAAAAGTCTTGTTGTTTCTTGTAACATGATTTTAATTTCCTATGTGTCTTTCCTTAGTCTTTAGTAGGTATCATACCTCCTGTAGTGGAATTCATGATGCACAGTTGAAGTTACTTAGTTAGCTTCACTTCCTTAACTTAGTACCTCTAATTTGAAGACCATAACTTCACTCTAATCTCGTTAAGGATTGTAAGATTCATTACTAGTGAGTTCCTTATTTCTCCTTTAGGGTTCGAAGGGAATATAATGAACGGGAACCCATTGTATCAAACTATCTCTTTTCCTATATCTAGGGGAACTCCAGATAGAATGTCTCTTTCTTAATTGGGCAATGAACCTTGTCGCTCTTCTTTGACCCTACGATTGAGATTGCAAGTTCTATCACTTTTGGACAAGATGGGGCCAAGGTCATTCTACTGGATGCTGACTTGACTCACACATTTCCTCACCTGGGCAAGGCTCCATGCCATCCTTGCCCCACCCACCATGTCCATTCTCATGAAACTTTTTCCATTTTTCTTTTTTTGGAACCTGCTTTTGCTTATTAGGAACATCGTGAGAGAGTTATTTTCCTATCTATTGTTGGTGTTAGAATTATTACTTTTTTCTTGTTCTCCATCTTTCTACTTCCAGTTTTGATATAAATCTATGATGATCCCATATAAATAACATGAATTCTCTAACTATATCTAAACCTACTAAGTGAGAACTTTCAAAGTACAGAGTTTGAGGACACTACCTTCTTTATCTTATTCTATATGTCGGTAACCTAACTCGTTTTCATCTCCCTTTCATTATATTCCTTTTCTGTGATTAGTGTTGGGAGTTCGCAGTGGGACTACCATTGATTTGGACTTGGCTAAGTTAACTCTTTTCTTTTTTTTTCAATACTACTTTTTAGGAGGCACCAATTGAACCTTCATCCTATGGTCGGAAAGGGTCATGTCTTGTATTGTATTGGACATTGACTATGTATTTTTGGCGTCATATCTGAGCTGAGTTGCATCATGGTAGCTCTTGTTGAATGTATATATTCCATTCCAGGACAGCTTAATCACTTACTACTAGGTTAAGATTCTAAAACCTTATATATAAGTATCTGCTACTTATATATAAGTGTTTTAAAGGGTTAGGAATGACTCATTCAATTTCTATGCTGGGATAACTATACAACTTGGTGGAATGCTACCAACACCTTCCTATCTTTCTATCTATTCTAGTGAAGGAATTATTCTCCACTAGTGAAATTATAGCTCTAGCTGACCATCCCCGATGTTCCATTCCCAATGAATTCATCTTTTCAAATCCTTCTCAATCTCTCTTATTCCTATTCTATAGGAGACTTCCCCAACCAAAAAGGTCTAGATTACCTTCTTTGGAAGAAGCTATCCTATTAATTTTTTTCAGATCAAATCCGCTTTCATGTCTCGATCACGAAGGCAATATGCAATTAAAATATTACAGGAAGCCTTTCTGTATCTTGAATTATCCTTCAAATCCTTAATTTTTACAGTACTCTTCCCTACTCTAACCTATAACAGAATTCAGAATAAGAGATTACACTTACTCAGCCACCTCTTAAAAAAATTTGAAGTTAGTTTAGCCACCTTTAGTCAATAAGAAAATTAGCTCATTATTCATAGTCCTAATAGTCAGACAAAGCAGCAGATAGGTAGGGAAATAAGATCAAACATGCTTTTAGTCTAACAGATCAAGTAATAAGAGTAGGTAAATCCAAGCAATGAGGATGGTCATAGATCAGGAGGTCTTTATCAACTAAGATCCGCAATCAAGACAGGGAAGTCATAGATTACCAGTAGTTCCCTATAGATGAGTAATGGTAAGCTAGCTCATTAGTACCAAAAGCTAAAATCCAAGCATTAGTGTTAGTAGAGTTACAGTAAAAAGCAAGGAAATGCAAAAATGCCAAAAGATGAAATCCAAGACTAACACCTAAAAGAAGAAAGTCGTTCTACTAAGGCAGAGCAGACTAGAAAGTCTAGCTATTAATATCATTAAAGTAGTCAAGCTATATTACTAACAATAATAAAGGGAAATAAAGGGTCCAAAGACCTCCTGGTCATTCCTAGAAAAAAAATTCACAGTGTTCTGCAGGATATTATCAAGATTATACATTGGAAAAATCTAGTTATGTTATATAGTAGGATACCAATATTATACCGAGGATACATGAAGAATCACTCAGTATAATTCTACCCCAAGTACTCACTAGGATATGAGTATTTCTCCTTAACATCATGATATCTACCTATAAGAAAAGTTTCTAAAACATATTACCCTCTCTATAGGGTCAGTATAGGATCCCGCATTTTTATAACATAAAATTTCATTACATTACACAAAACTGGGGATCTTTAAGGTTTAGTGTCTTGGAAACCAGGAACATAATACATGAAAACAACATAAAACATTCTTCTTAAACACTTGAAAGGATTCTCCGTAAGTTCATCCTAGGTTCATTACTGCATCTCATAACCTGCGGATATACATCAAAAGAAAGAGTGAGCAGAAGGCCCAGTAAGGGAAACAAGCGAAACATTTTACATATGAACTTTGAGATACATCAATAAAGTCAGGAAAAGAACTTTAAGGCATGAGAATGAAATCATGAGGCATATCATAATAAAAATAACATTTTTAATAACTTGAAGATGTGGCTACAACATTTAATATTGACAATCATTTAATTTCACCAAGGTCCATCCCCAAGGTGTCATTAAAAATTACCAAGGTTATTCACCAAGGTATCAGTCTAAAAGGTCATCTCTAGAGATTAAGTCTTTACCCAATGCATTGGAGTGCTATCTGGGCAAACCCTTGACATGTCTTTATTATCATGTGAGCCACATATATCATCATCAATCATTTCATAAACAATCCATATAGAATAAAAGAAATGGGTTTCATTTCATAATCATAACGTTTTAAAAACATCTTTAAATACATGATCTTTATGTCACTTTAAACCCACGGAAAAGGGAAAGCGGGTTTCATGTATGTAAATCCCAGAATTTAAAATAGACCATTTTGATATATATGTAAATAACCCTATAGAAATAAGAGCTTTGAGTATTCACTTAATAACAAAAAATAATTTTGAAATAAAGAGGGAGGCATTTTGAGACGAAAATTATGCAGCATAACGGCTATGATACATGGTTTTAGAAAACATTGAAAAGAGAGGGGACATGGGTCAAACATTCATAAATGATCCATAAAACAGTAGGGGGACAGAATATAAAGGATTTGAGAACATGGTAATGAAATTTGAAAGATATACCATATGAAATGAAGAACATGAAAGGAAGACAAAAATAATATTTCTCTTATGAGAATTCGGCAGCCTAACGGTGTCACTTAAAACTTCCAAAAATGGATTGAAAAGATCAAATAGGGTATCTCATCATATGAACATAAATTATCAGTATGATAGATATAGATATCATACCCCAACATAATAAAAAATAATTTGAAATACTTGACATGAAAGTATATCTTGAAAACGAGAAGGGTGAAAGAACCCCTTAAAAATTCGGCAACGTAACGACGTCACTTAAAATTCAACAAAAATGAATTGATGAGATCAAATAGGGTCTCTCATCATATGAACATAAATGATCAGTATTATAGACATAGATATCATACCCCAACATAATAAAAATGAACTTGAAATACTTTACATGAAAATAGATCTTGAAAAATGAGAAGGGAGAAAGAATCCGTTAAAAAAAATTTGGCAGCCTAACGGCGCCACTTAAAACTTAATAAAACGAAATAATGAGAGTAAGAAGGGATCTATAATTATATTAACATTAAGAGGGAATTAATAGTAGTCTAAAATAACATCCTTTAAAATAATAACAGGGAGCATAAAAGAAATTACATAAAAGAGATTTCTTGAAAAGAAAGAGAGAGGTCGGATCCCTTACCTTAAAAGGTAACTCTTAAAACTCAAAGGTTTGGACCTTGAGGGCTAGGGTCACCTTGGGAGGACTCCTTGGGAGGTAAGGAGACCCGAAATTCGTTGGGGGAGAGTTGGGAGTGAAAATGAAAGGATGAAATGGTGGTTATTTATAGGGAAAGTGATGGGACAAGGCATTAATGGCCAAGGGACACCTCACAAGTGCTTTTCTCAAAACCATGTGCTCTCCCATGGAATTTACCATGGAGTTAGGCCACATGGGGCCCCCAATACAATAATTCATCACCTTTGGCTATCCAACCCTTAAAATATCTCATGACATCATCATGACATAGTTATAATGTCATTAAACATACTGAAACCCTAAAACTACATTTTTACTATTCACTGAAAAATTCATCTTTCTCAGAAAAATCCCCAAAAATTACCAAAACATAATATCAATGATCTGAGTACAAAAATAAATTCCATTTTATAAAAATAATTTTCTAATTATTTTTAATTAAATTTTTAGTTAAAAAACACTATTCACCCGAAAAAACTAATACTTGACTAATAATTTATGAAACCGTTATTTACCCATTTTATTGAATCTCATTACTTAATCAAGGTGTCTAAATTATATTAAAACTTTCTTTAAGTGAGATTACTAATTCATTTGGACACATTACTAATCCTAATCATAAAATCACTATTCATAATTTATTATTCATCAAAACTTAAGTTGATCTTATTAGACTCTAAATTTCGTACTGAACATAATTGTAGAAGACCATTTTTTGAAAATCATTACACATTTTTATTTATTTAAGATTTACATAAACATTTTTAAAATATTCTTTCTCTAAAATTCATCAAAAATATGAATACTATATTTATCTGGAAATTTGAAAATTCATAAACTTCATCATAAGAAGAAATCAAAATTTTTATTTAAAACAAAGGGTTACACAAGGCAGTTACGGTCTCCTTACATAAACCCTTATCACACCAGCATAGGACCTAAGTGTAAGGTGTGCTAAGGTGAGAGAATCTGAGGGAGGCTCGGCCAACATCGCACGAGTAGTAATTTCTATCAGTTTGAACTTCTCGCAAAGGCGATTCAGTTCTAGCTTCACACGATGAAGTTCGGCTTGGGTTTGGTCCAGAGCAAAGCCCACTGGTGCTACCTCCTTCCCATGTTCTGTTAGATGCACTTAGATCGGTCCAAGACTACTGGGTGAGGCCATCGAATCTTCTTTCTATATTAATTAACCAAGATTACTTGTATTTAGAGAAAATAATCAAAACGTTTAGTTCCCAGTGGTCATATTGACCAATGGTCATGTAATAGTCAAAACCCAATGGTTTCATTTTAATTATACTCATGTTATCAAATGAAACAGTTTTGTTGAGTATCAAAAATAAAATAACACACAAAATTAGGAAACAAGATTTATTCAAAATTTCGGGTCGTTACAATCTTCCCCCCTTAAGAAATTGGGTCCTCGCAATTTTTTTAAAATTGGGGTTTTGAAATTTCATTGAAAGTCCCCCATGGGAAAAGGAGTCAGAATGTAAAGACCCGTAAAATTCAAGGAAAATTATTTCTTAATTTTATTTGGGATTTTACATGAACGCAGTTTCTGACGGCACTTGATTCTGAGGCCCAGTGTGCCCGGAATTTCTATCCAAAGTTTAGCTCGGGTACGTTCAGTGAACGAACGAGCGGGAATTCCTATATTTTGAAACGGTGCTCTGAATCAAATTCAGAGGGCACCGATGGAACCGTAGCACCGGTTATTGCTTAGGAACACCTGTTTCGGAGTTGCGTTTTCATGAGAGAAGATGATAAAAATTGTGGAAGTTTAATTTATAAGTTAACTACAATTTTTATTTTTCTTTAAGTGGTTTAAGGCTTTGGGTGGAAGTTTGGTAACTACCCAACTTCCCAAGGGAGGTTATGAGGGTGGTGGGGCCCACATGAACCCCACCCCTTCATATTCTTCAACCCCCATCAACTCACCATTAACTTTTGATAACTTAAACATTAATAACTTATGTTATTAATTAAGTGAGTTAAGTGTGGATGTTTGAATTTCAAACTCTTGAAATTCAAAAGTTATGTTATGTTAATAAAATAAGAGGTGAGCTTATTTTATTTGGGGTTGGAACCTTGTGGCGGAGTTTTTGGGAGAAAAGACTAAGGACTTGAGGAACTTCTTCGTCTTCGACAAAGAACGCAAAGAACACATCGGTCTCCGATGAAGAACGCCGAGTTCTCGGAAACCGATTACGCGACGTCGTGTACCACGACGCTGACGCGACTTCCTCCTTCCACGACGTCTCTTTCCGCGATGGTTTTTCCACAACGAATCCTCATTCGATGAACCTCCGTTCAAGCTCGCACGAGGTAGGGGTTTATTTATTTTATTTCGTTCGTGCATACTAAATTGACGTTCTTCATGTAATAAGACCAAATGTTATCGATTAACGAGAGGGGGGGGGCGGACCGCACAAACACGGCCGACCCACCTCCTCTATCCTTGTTGGTTATTTTGTGGATTGGAACGGAATGGTGTGGTTCCAACGCACCACGCAGAATCGTGCAGTAAAGAATGTGCGGCGCCGCTGCACCGCACCGTGAAATCGAACAAGGACGCGACGCCGTCGCGCCGCGTCAAAAAGAACCGAAGACACCGTGGCCGGAGCGGGGCTGCAGCGTAGGGGCGCGGCGGCATCGCGCCGCGCCGGACGAACCAAGCCGAGGTCAGTTCCGGGCCGCGGCTGAGCAGGGTGACCGGCGGCCGGTTCCGGGCCGCCGGTGTCGGAGCAGGGAGGGGACCGGCCGTCTCCGGTCCTGTGGTGGTAGAAATCAGCCAGCCGGGGCGGTCCGGCCGGACAGGAGGGAATCCGGGGGTTCAAACCCCCGTCCGGCCAATCTAGCGTCCCCCATTAAGGGGGGGCGCGGTTTCAAATCACGGGGGGCAGCGCCCCCCCCCCCCCCCCTGCAAAAGCTGAACGCCTCGGTCGTTCAGCCGAACCAGCTGGCGCCGCGCACCAGCACGCCGGACCTCCAGGCCGGCATCCGAGCCGGGCCGGGCCAGCCCGCGCCCAGCCGGGCCGACCCAGGGGGTCTCGGGCCAGGTCGGTCCGGGCCCGACACCCCCGTTTTCGGACCCTTTTGGTTCTTTTTCCCATATCTCTGGCTACGGACCTCTGATCAACACGCCGTCAGCGGTGATGTGATCCTTGGATCGAGGCGATCGTTTCGGTATATCATACTTAAGGTTTCGGAATACTTTGGGTTCGGCCGGGTTGGTTCGTACACGAAACCAACCGGGCCCTCGGAGCGGAAACGCTCATATCTTAATCTCCGGACGTCTGATTGACGTGTCGTCAACTTTGTCGGATTCCTCTTAGTGAGACGATTCTTTTGGCATACTCCACCCGTGTTTTGGACGCAGATGGAGTATGGTCAGGTTGGTTTTGCCTTAAAAACCAACTGGGCCCCTGGGATGAAAAAGCCAATAACTCTCAGACTGGGCGTCCGACTGACGCGCCGTCTGCGACGTTGAGTTCCTGTTGACGATACGGAACTTTTGGATACATCAACTCTGGACTATGTGTCAGTTGATGTATCAGCCTCTCGGCTCGTGGAGCGGACCCTCCCGAACGAGCTTGTTGTGTGTGGGAACCCTAGTGCTGGTTGCGTTTGCGACTGTGACGATGACGACGACTGTACAGAGATCCTCAGTGGATTTGACGGCGACGACTACAGCACTCAGCGATCCTATGTGGATCAGTGCTACCGATCCTGTGTGGGTCCGATCCTGTGTGGGTCAGCACTCAGCGGTTCTGTGTGAGCCAGCCCCTACAGATCCTGTGTGGGTCTGATCCTGTGTGGGTCTTTGCGGGGGTTAGTTACCTATCGATCCTGTGTGGGTCAGACCCTTCCTGGGTCATTGCGGGGGTTAGTTACCTATCGATATTGTGTGGGTTAGACCCTTCATGGGTCATTGCGAGGGTTAGTTACCTATTGATCTTGTGTGGGTCAGACCCTTCCTAGGTCATTGTGGGGGTTAGTACCTATCGATCCTTTGTGGGTCCGACAACTTAGATGAATCAGTGGATATATCCGATCATCTCTATCGTCATACGAAGATGTATACCTATGTGAGCTGAATCCTGTTTTTCTTTCCTAAGTGGACTGTATTGTGCTATCCTACGTGGATTTACGTTTTTCTTTCCTTTGTGGACTGGGTTGTACTTGAGCTCGAATGTTAGAGCCGAACGAGAATTGATGACTTAGGTATATATATGGGCATATACCTAAGCAGTGTCAGATGTTATTTCGTGATTGCATCTTTCCTTTGTGGATTATACTTTGTGGATTTTGGGAGACCTTCGGGGGTCTCGGGGTCCCTACCGAGTAGCTTATACTCACCCCTGCACGGGCTATGCCCGCACTACGTTGTGTTGGTTGTAGATGACGGACAACGCTGATCGTGGTTGAGGCTTGCGGAGCAGGACGGTACCTAGAGGTGGACCATTGGTGGGACGTACTCGGAGTGGACAGTTGGACCTGAGGAGCTGAGGAGGCTATCTATTCTCACCCTTCAGGTGGGAGTCCCAGTGGATGGCTCAACATTGTGGCTTACTTTTCAGTTGTTGTTTTCCCTTTCTAGTTGTACTTTATTTTCAGTTTGGGTTTGTATTCTGGCCCACTTACTTTTCCGCACATACTGTTGTACTCAGTTTTTATTTAGTACTTTACTTCTACTGCTTGCTTTCTCTGTGGTGTTTTTTTACTTTAAAAAGGCAATGCCTTCCCTTTTTACTAGGAATTACGCCTTGGTGCTAGTCTCCAGCCCCTGGCCTATGGAAGGCGGGCTTGGGGTAGTCACGGCATGGGCCCCGAGGACAGTTCGTGACAAATTGGTATCAAAGGAGTTCGGTTCTACTACAGAACTTGGGACTCTGAACTTTTTCTATGTGAAGCAATAGTGTTAAGCGTATTGGGTGTGGTTATCAGTCTAGGGAGTCCAGTGTTGCTATGGCGGCCGACGTATCCGTACACCAGGACCCTGACTTCTGATTTCCGACTTAATGCACGAAAACATTGATTGCGTGTGTTTCAAGTTTTCTTAGTGATTACTTTTTATCAGCTCACCAGGTATATTGTTTGACCGTGGTGCACCTGTTTCTTTTCAGGATGGCCCCACGACGGAAGCCAGCTAGGGTTCCGAGATTTGTGCGTGATGACAGCCCACCGAGCGACAAGGTCTCGGTGCAGGGCCCTTTGTCAGCAGAGGCACCAGCGGTAGCTCTACCTGTCGAGCCACCGATGCTTCCAGCCCCAGCTGCTGACAATGCACGTCGCCTTAGAGCACTGCATGAGTTCCAGCGCCAGCGACCACCCAGGTTCCATGGGGAGATGGACCCCCAGGCAGCCGAGGACTGGATGGAGGTAGTGGTACGAGTTTTTCGGTTAGTGAGGACACCAGCGGGCCTCATGGTGATCCTCGCAGTGAGCCTACTGCACGCAACAGCGGGCCGATGGTGGAGCTTGATGCTCCAGGTGCATGTTGAGTCATATCTTCTCTGGAAGGACTTTGAGAGCCTCTTCCGCTCGGAGTTCATCCCAGCCACCCTCCGTGCGGTGCGCATCCAGGAGCTTCTTCAACTGCGGCAGGGCAGCTTGACAGACGCCCAGTACTCGGCGAGATTTACCGATCTCTCGCGCTACTCGACCGACATGGTACAGGCCCCATTCTTCTAGGCCTGGACCTTTGAGCAGGGATTGAGTCATGAGATCAGGGAATCACTGATCTCCCTCAACATTTCGACTCAGGCAGGAGTACCGGAGCGAGCTCTTCTCATCGAGAGCTTCCATGCTAAGCCTTCTTCAGCAGCGAGACCTACCCCAGGGCGGCAGGTAGCAGAGTCTTCTGCAACAGGTAGTCGAAGGATGACTCATGGGTCCTGGAAGACCAGACCCTCAGGAAGACGACCTCAGGACACTGGCTCAGCAGTTCGGGGCACACAGCACGGATCCAGTCTTTCGAGAGGCAGGCAGTGCTACTCATGCGGCGGACAGGGCCACATGGCTCGTGACTGCCTGACCCTCCATGCAGAGGAGCAGCAGACAGTTGAAGAACCACCTAGGCAGAGTTAGAGGTTCGACCGTGGCGGTCCGCAGGGAGCAGGTGGACGAGGCAAAGGAGCTGGCCGAGCAGCAGGTGGTGGACGACGTTTTGAGGCTCTACCACCACCACCACCACGAGGTCCACCCTGACCTCAGGGGAGAGCATAGCTTCAGGAAACTGAATCTTACGATCATGGAGCTTCGGAAGCGGGTGGACTAGTGCGGGACTAGATCCAGGCATAGAGTCCTTTTCCCATAATGCCTCTAGATTCGTATTTTGTGTTGCCCTGTGTCCTTGTACTTTGAGTTGAAGTAATAAAAGACACTTGCATTGGTGATGTTTGCTTTCTTGTCTTTTGTTTGTTATTACTAAGAGGTGTCGGTTAAAAATTGTTGACTTGAACCTCACTTACGAGATTCTTACTAGAGGAGACCCAGTGACCACACACTGATGCCAATAGTGTGACTCAACCCTTGGAGGCGAGAGTAACGGTTGGATCTCTTGGTAGCAGCGTCGAGGCCTTACGACGTCATCGATGCCATGAATTAACTAATCATGACGGGATTGACTGTATTAGGAAAGGAATGTGGTTCATCCATGGTATGAGACCAGATTTCCCTTTTCAGTAAAGGATAAATCTTTGCAGCTTTGAAGAACGTTAAGGAGGAAGGGGAAACCCTTCGTGTGGTCAGACAGATGTCAGCAGAGCTTCCAGGAGCTGATACAGAGATTGACCAGCGCACATATCTTGAGGTTGCCTGAGGAGGGAGTAGGGTATGTAGTCTACTGCGATGCATCAGGGACCAGACTCGGATGTATCTTGATGCAGGAGCGAGCCGTGATCTCCTATAGATCACATCAGTTGAGGCCGCATGAGCAGAACTACACTACCCATGACCTGGAGTTAGCAGCAGTGGTCTTCGCTCTGAAGACATGGTGACACTACCTGATGGGCGAGCGCTTTACAGTATTTTCTGACCATCAGAGTATCAGGTACATCTTCTCTCAGAAGGACCTGAACCTGAGACAGCGGTGATGGATCGAGTTCCTCCAGGACTATGACTTTGAGATAGTCTATACTCCTGGGAAGGGGAACGTGGTAGTCGATGCTCTCAGCAGGAGGACAGGAATTCAGCTACATGAGGAGGCGACAGAGCAGCTAGCCTCTTTGTAGATATACTTCGTGGATAGAGATTGAGAAGCCTTCCTCTAGTCTCTCACAGTCACTCCTCCACTACTGTAGCAGGTCAGAGAGGCACAGCGTGGGGACGCTAACTGTGAGACACGGCGTGCACAGATATCCTCAGGATAGGAACCTGATGGTTTCTCTTTTGGAGAAGAGCACGACGTCCTTTTCAGAGGACGTACATTGGTACCAGTTGCTTTACGGGAGGAGGTGCTAAGAGAGTTTCACACTTCTCCTTTGGCAGTATATCCTGGAGTGGCGAAGATGTACCAGGATCTCAGACGATAGAACTGGTGGCCGTGCATGAAGAAGGTTGTGGCAGAGTTCGTTTCTCGATGCCTCACCTGCCAACAGGTGAAGGCAGAGCACCAGGTACCAGCAGGCTTGGTACAGCCCTTAGAGGTCCCAGAGTGGAAGTGGGACGGGATCTCTATGGACTTCGTGACTGGACTTCCACGCACTTCCAGAGGTCACGACTCCATTTGGGTGATTGTCGACCGACTCACCAAGTTGGCACACTTCTTACCCATCAGAGAGAAGGGCTCAGTGGAGAGCTTGGGATGACTTTACGTTCAGGAGATTGTACCGCTTCATGGTGTGCCATCATCTATCGTCTCCGATCGGGATGCTCACTTTACTTCCCGGCTTTGGAAGGGGTTGCAGGAGGTGTTCGGGACGCAGCTACGTCTGAGCACCGCCTTTCACCCTCAGACGGATGGTCAGACGGAGAGGACCATTCAGACTCTCGAGTACATGCTCCGCGCATGTGTCCTCGACTTTGGTCGCAGCTGGGAGGACCACCTACCCTTGGTGGAGTTTTCATACAACAACAGTTACCACTCCACCATCGGGATGGCACCATACGAGGCGTTGTACGGCCGACCTTGCAGATCTCCTTTGTGCTGGACAGACCCTGGGGAGTCAGCACTTGTGGGACCGGAGATGGTCCAGGCCACGACAGAGAAGGTCCAGGTCATCCAGGAGCGGATGAGGATAGCTCAGATCCGGAAGAAGTCTTATGCTGACAGGAGGCGGAGGCCACTAGAGTTCGAGGATGCTGACCACGTCTTCTTGCGTGTCCCACCTCGACGTGGATTATGATGATTTGGCCAAGGCGGCAAGTTTTCTCCACGCTTCATCGGACAATTCCAGGTCCTCAACAGGATTGGCGAGGTGGATTATCGCCTGGCTCTACCACCTCAGTTGCACCGAGTGCACGACGTCTTCCACTAGAGTTCCGAGGGCACCGATGGAACCGTAGCACCGGTAATTTCTTAGGAACACCTGTTCCGGAGTTGCGTTTTCACGAGAGAAGATGATAAAAATTTTGGAAGTTTAATTTATAAGTTAACTACAATTTTTATTTTTCTTTATGTGGTTTAAGGATTTGGGTGGAAGTTGGGTAACTACCCAACTTCCCAAGGGAGGTTATGAGGGTGGTGGGGCCCACACGAACCCCACCCCTTCATATTCTTCAACCCCCCTCAACTCACCATTAACTTTTGATAACTTAAACATTAATAACTTATGTTATTAATTAAGTGAGTTAAGTGTGGATGTTTGAATTTCAAACTCTTGAAATTCAAAAGTTATGTTATGTTATCAAAATAAGAGTTGAGCTTATTTTATTTGGGGTTGGAACCTTGTGGTAGAGTTTTTGGGAGAAAAGACTAAGGACTTGAGGAAATTCTTCGTCTTCGATGAAGAACGCGAAGAACACATCGGTCTCCGACGAAGAACGTCGAGTTCTCGGAAACCGATTACGCGACGCCGACGCGACTTCCTCCTTCCGCGACGTCTCTTTCCACGATGGTTTTTCCGCGACGAATCCTCATTCGGCGAACCTCCATTCAAGCTCGCACGAGGTAGGGGTTTATTTATTTTATTTCGTTCGTGCATACTACTTTGACGTTCTTCGTGTAATAAGACCAAATGCTATCGATTAACGAGAGGGGGAGGGGGGGACCTCACAAACACGGCCGACCCACCTCCTTTATCCTTGTTGGTTCTTTTTTGGATTGGAACAGAAAGGGGTGGTGCTGACGCACCACTCAGAATTGTGCGGTAAAGAATGCGAAGCGCCGTCGCGCCGCGCCATGAAATCGAACAAGGACGTGACGCCGCCGCGCCGCATCGAAGAGAACCGAAGACACCGCGGCCGGAGTGGGGCCACGGCAGAGGGGCGCAGCACCATCACGCCGCGCCAGACAAACCAAGCCAAGGTCAGTTTCGGGCCGTGGCTGAGCAGGGTGACCGGCGGTCGGTTCCGGGCCACCGGTGTCGGAGCAGGGAGGGGATCGGCCGTCGCCGGTCCCGTGGTGGCAGAAATCGGCTAGCCAGGGCAGGCCAGCCGGATAGGAGGGAAGTCGGGGGTTCAAACCCCCGGCCGGCCAAGCTAGCGGCCCCCATTAAGGGGGGCTGCGGTTTCAAATCACGGGGGGCAACCCCCCCCCCCCCCCCGCAAAAGCCGAACGGCTAAGCCATTTGGCCGAGCCAGCTGGCGCCGCACGCCGGACCGCCAGGCCAGCAGCCGAGCCGGGCCAGGCCGCCGGGCCGGGCCGCGCCCATGCCGGGTCGATCCGGGCGCGACACCCCCGTTTTCAGACCCTTTTGGTTTTTTTCCCATATCTCGAGCTACGGACCTCCGATCGACGTGCCATCAGTGGAGATGCGATCCTTGGATCGAGATGATCGTTTCGGTATATCGCACTCAAGGTTTCAGAATATTTTGGGTTCAGCCGGGTTGGTTCGTACACGAAACCAACCGGGCCCTCGGAGCGGAAACGCTCATATCTTAAGCTCCGGGCGTCCGATTGACGTGCCGTTGACTTTATCGGATTCCACTTAGTGAGACGAATCTTTTGGAATACTCCGCCCGAGGTTTGTACGCAGGTGGAGTATGGTTGGGTTGGTTTTTCCTTAAAAACCAACCGGGACCCTGGGACGAAAAAGCCAATAACTCTCATACCGGGCGTCCGATTGACGCGCCGTCTACGACGTTGAGTTCCTGTTGACGATACGGAACTTTTGGATACATCAACTCTGGACTATGTGTCAGTTGATGTATCAGCCTCTCGGCTCGTGGAGCGGACCCTCCCGAACGAGCTTGTTGTGTGCGGGAACCCTAGTGCTGGCTGCGTTTGCGACTCTAACGACGACGACGACTGTACAGAGATCCTCAGTGGATTCGACGGTGAAGACTACACCACTCAGCGATCCTACGTGGATCAGTGCTATCGATCCTGTGTGGGTCCGATCCTGTGTGGGTCAGCGCTCAGCAGTTCTGTGTGAGCCAGTGCCTACAGATCCTGTGTGGGTCCGATCCTATGTGGGTCTTTGCGGGGGTTAGTTACCTATCGATCCTGTGTGGGTCAGACCCTTCCTGGGTCATTGAGGGGGTTAGTTACCTATCGATCCTGTGTAGGTCAGATCCTTCCTAGGTCATTGCAGGGGTTAGTACCTATCGATCTATTGTAGGTCTGATGACTTAGTTGAATCAGTGGATATATCTGATCATCTCTATCATCATACGAAAATGTATACATGTGTGAGCTGAATCCTGTTTTGCTTTCCTAAGTGGATTGTGTTGTGCTATCCTTTGTGGATTTACGTTTTTCTTTCCTGTGTGGACTGGGTTGTACTTGAGTTCGAATGTTGGAGCCGAACGAGAATTGATGACTTAGGTATATGTATGGGCATATACCTAAGCAGTGTCGGATGTTATTTCGTGATTGCATCTTTCCTTTGTGGATTATCCTTTGTGGATTTTGGGAGAACTTAGGGGGTCTCGGGGTCCCTACTGAGTAGCTTATACTCACCCCTGCACGGGCTATGCCTGCACTACGTTGTGCTGGTTGCAGACGATGGACAGCGCTGATCGTGGTTGAGGCTTGCGGAGCAGGACGGTACCTGGAGGTGGACCACTGGCGGGACGTACTTAGAGTAGACGGTTGGACCCGAGGAGCTGAGGAGGCTATCGGTTCTCACCCTTCAGGTGGGAGTCCCAGTGGACGGCTCGATGTTGCGGCTTACTTTTCAGTTTTTGTTTTCCCTTTCGAGTTGTACTTTATTTTCAGTTTGGGTTTGTATTCTGTCCCACTTACTGTTGTACTCAATTTTTACTTAGTATTTTACTTCGACTGCTTGCTTGCTCTGTGGTGTTTGTTTACTTTACAAAGGCAATGTCTTCCCTTTTTACCGGGAATTACGCCTTGGTGCTAGTCGTCAACCCCTGGCCTATGGAAGGCGGGCTTGGGGTAGTCACGACACGGGCCCCAAGGACGGGTCGTGACACAGAAAAACTATTACTTTAAAAGAAAGAAAGGTAAGTACAAAGGTCACCCGAGTTAACCCATACTAGGATTCCATGGAGAAAAAAATGGATATGGAAGAAAAAACAAAGGGTCAAGTTCAAGGGAAGATTGATAGAAAACGTGATTAGGACAAAGTTAACCATAAGAAAATCCCAAACTTATGATGTGTGTAAACGGTCTTTGATTACCTAGTAGGAAACGTAAACCAACAACGTTTTTATTTTACATTCCTTTTCATAATTTTGAAAAATTCATTTACTACATAGAACAAAAACATAAGAAAATATACCTACATTCAAGTAGAGTTTCATCCTTTAATAAGACTTTACCAAAACTAATCTTTTCTCCAAATGATGATAATTCAAAAACACTTGGTCTCATCAAAACACAAGAATGATCTTCTAGAGAATCACGTATTCCAAAAAAGAAAAACTATATATCTTTAAACATTACTCCCAAAAACAGAAAGGGTATGATAAAACAACTCTTCAAAAAGAAAGAATCCCATAGGAATGGAAACTACTTTTAAATCTTCAAAGTTTCATGGTACTACCCAAAGTTCATCATAGACCATTCCATAAATAACGGTCCTTAAAATTCCTCAAAATAAACCAAACTAAGATTGAAACCCAAATACAAGAAGGATTTGATAACATAGTCTTCCAAAATAAACTTCATTGTTCATCTCCAAACAACATCAACCACTCCTAAAATCTTATAACAAAAGTATCTAACCTAAACATATTTTACCCAAGATAGGTTAATAATTCCCATAAATAACCTAAATTAATATAAGTCCACCTTAAATTCATCGATTCTTCAAAATATAAGTCAACCTTACTCCTCAATGAAAATACTGTAGTAATCTATTTACCTTGATCATATAGGGTCCCCAAAATAGTGAACGTCTTCCAAAATAATAATCATCTTTTAATCCCCTAATAATCTCTATCATATTAATACGGCAATCGTCGCATTTCCTATCACATTGGTTGTTGGGACATGTTCTTCCATTTCCCACCATTAACTAAGAAGAGAAAGTATAATTAGAGACTTAAATGCATAACCAATAATCATGAAAAAGAGCTTAAAGAATATGAGGATAACTTGTAGAAGAAAAGTATACCCTAACTTGTGATCCCCTAGGTTTCAAACTAGGTTATCCATGATCATATATTCTTATGTGAATATTTATTTTGTTTTATCCTTGTTCCTTTAATAATGGTTCATACTAAGATTTTGAATTTACCAAAGCATATCCCCCAGGAGTGTCGTAAACAAGAGTGCAGCAAGGCCCGTTGTCGTGTACCAGTTCCCGTTCGAGTCTATCTCAAAGCGGTGTTTTCAGGTTTTACCCCTATGTACATCTGTGCCAGAGCCACCTCTACCTGCTCATATCTAGACAGGGATGTATTTGCTTGGAAACCCCTTACTCAATACTCACCAAAATACCAGGAAGATTTCCTATATTTAAACTTTTCTATAGGGTTATTCATAGAGTTTTCATATCCTAATTTCCACAAATAACTAAACCATCATTTGATACCAACTATAGCATCCCGCCTTTTTATAACATAAACTTTCATTACATTACACAAAACTGAGGATCTTTAAGGTTTAGTGTCTTGGAAACCAGGAACATAACACATGAAAACAACATAAAACATTCTTCTTAAACACTTGAAAGGCTTATCCTTAAGTTCATTCTAGGTTCATTATGACATCTCATAACCTGGGGACATACATCAAAAGAAAGGGTGAGCAGAAGGCCCAGTAAGGGAAACAAGCGAAAAAATTTACCTATGAACTTTGAGATGCATCAATATAGTCATGAAAGGAACTTTAAGGCCTGAGAATGAAATCATGAGGCATATCATAATAAAAATAACATTTTTCATTAATTGAAGATGTGGATACAACATTTAATATTGACGATCATTTCGTTTCACCAAGGTCCATCCCCAAGGTGTCATTAAAAATTACCAAGGTTATTCACCAAGGTATCAGTCTAAAAGGTCATCTCTAGAGATTAAGTCGTTACCCAATGCATTAGAGTGCTATCTGGGTGCACCCTTGACATGTCTTTATTATCATGTGAGCCACATATATCATCATCAATCATTTCATAAACAACCCATATAGCATAAAATAAATGGGTTTCATTTCATAATTATAACGTTTTAAAAACTTCTTTAAAGACATGATCTTTATGTCACTTTAAACCCACGAAAAAGGGAAAGCGGGTTTCATGTATATAAATCCCAGAATTTAAAATAGAAAATTTTGATATATATGTGAATACCCCTGTAGAAATAAGAGCTTTGAGTATTCACTAAATAACAAAAAAAAATTGAGATAAAGAGGGAGGCATTTTGAGACGAAAATTATGCAGCATAACGGCTATGATACATGGTTTTAGAAAACATTGAAAAGAGAGGGGACATGGGTAAAACCTTAATAAATGATCCATAAAACAGTATGGGGACAAAATATAAAGGATTTGAGAACATGGTAATGAAATTTGAAAGATATAACATATGAAATAAAGAACATGAAAGGAAGACAAAAATAAGATTTCTCTTATGAGAATTCGGCAGCCTAACGGTGTCACTTAAAACTTCCAAAAATGGATTGACAAGATCAAATAGGGTCTCTCATCATATGAACATAAATGATCAGTATTATAGATATAGAGATCATACCCCAACATAATAAAATGGAACTTGAAAGACTTGACATGAAAGTAGATCTTGAAAACGAGAAGGGTGAAAGAACCCCTTAGAAATTCGGCAGCCTAACGGCGTCACTTAAACTTCAACAAAAATGAATTGATGAGATAAAATAGGGTCTCTCATCATATGAACATAAATTATCAGTATTATATACATATATATCATACCCCAACATAATAAAAATTAACTTGAAATACTTTACATGAAAATAGATCTTGAAAAATGAGAAGGGAGAAAGAATCTGTTACAAAAATTTCGGCAGCCTAACGGCGCCACTTAAAACTTCATAAAATGAAATAATGAGAGTAAGAGGGGATCTCTAATTATATTAACATGAAGAGGGAATTAATAGGAGTATAAAATAACATCCTTTAACATAAGAACATGGATCATAAAAGAAATCACATAAAAGAGATTTCTTGAAAAGAAAGAGAGAGGTCGGATCCCTTACCTTAAAACGTAACTCTTAAAACTCAAAGGTTTGGACCTTGAGGGCTTGGGGAACCTTGGGAGGACTCTTTGGGAGGTAAGGAGACCAGAACATCGTTGGGGGAGAGTTGGGAGTGAAAAATAAAGGAGAAAATGGTGTTTATTTATAGGGAAAGTGATGGGACAAGACATTAATGGCCAAGGGACACCTCACAAGTGATTTTTCTCAAAACCATGTGCTCTCCCATGGAATTTACCATGGATTTAGGCCAAATGGGGCCCCCAATACAATAATTCATCACCTTTGTCCGGACAACCCTTAAAATATCTCATGAAATCATCATGACACAGTTATGATGTCATTAAACATATCGAAACCCTAAAAATGCATTTTTACTATTCACTGAAAAAATCATCTTTCTCAGAAAAATCCCCAAAAATTACCATAACATAATATCGATGCTCTGAGTTCAAAAATTAAGTCCATTTTATAAAAATAATTTTCTAATTATTTTTAATTAAATTTTTAATTAAAAAACACTATTCACCCGAAAAAACTAATACTTGACAAATAATTAATGAAACCGTTATTTACCCATTTTATTGAATCTCATTACTTAATCAAGGTGTCTAAATTATATTAAAACTTTCTTTAAGTGAGATGACTAATTCATTTAAACACATTACTAATCCTAATCATAAAATCACTATTCATAATTTACTATTCATCAAAAATTAAGTTGATCTTATTAGACTCTAAATTTCGTAGTGAACATAATTGTAGAAGACCATTTTTTGAAAATCATTACACATTTTTATTTATTTAAGGTTTACATAAACATTTTTAAAATATCCTTTCTCTAAAATTCATCAAAAATATGCATACTATATTTATCCGGACATTTGAAAATTCATAAACTTCATCATAAGAAGAAATCAAAATTTTTATTTAAAACAAAGGGTTACACAAGGCAGTTATGGTATCCTTACATTGCCCCTTATCACACCATCATAGGACCTAAGTGTAAGGTGTGCTAAGGTGAGAGAATCTTAAGGAGGCTCGGCCAACATCGCACGAGTAGTAATTTCTATCAGTTTGAACTTCTCGCAAAGGTGATTCTGTTCTAGCTTTACACGATGAAGTTTGGCTTGGGTTTGGTCTAGAGCAAAGCCCAATGGTGCTACCTCCTTCCCAAGTTCTGTTAGATGGGATTCGATCGGTCCAAGACTACTGGGTGAGGCCATCAAATCTTCTTTCTATATTAATTAACCAAGATTAATTGTATTTAGAGACAATAATCAAAACTTTTAGTTCCCAGTAGTCATATTGACCAATGGTCATATAACAGTCAAAACCCAACGGTTTCATTTTAATTATACTCATGTTATCAATTGAAACAGTTTTGTTGAGTATCAAAAATAAAATAACACACAAAATTAGGAAACAAGATTTATTCAAAATTTCAGGTCGTTACAGTCAGATCTTTTAGAACCTAAATATTATGGAAAATTTCTTCTATTAATTGTTTTGGAAATTCCGATTTTCCTATCTTCACTAAGGTGATAAGGAAAAATAGAGGGGGCCTTAGTATGTGGCAATAAAGGAAAAGTTGTAGGAGAGAGATCACATTTTTATGGATGCTCTAGTTACCAAAGTTCCAAAGCAATGGAAGAGTGTGATCTGATTCCTAGTTCATTAAACAATAGAAGATACCCATATGTTACTTCCTTTCTACACAGGAATAGAACGAGTTGACCAGGACATTCAACATCTAAAGGACTCTACCACTGGAACAACTGATGCCTGATTCATTGCTCCCTCACAACCCTGTATGGTTCGCACTCACTCTATTTCGATAGGAAATGGGAGAATGTGATTTGAAGAGTAAGAAAAGGGATTCTCCATTGACCTTTAGACCCGACCAAGATAATTCACACCAATAGCCTATAACTTGGAGGGAAATTTCCCTTGAGCTTTATTAGTAGTTGCACGAGTGCTTAGATCAATATCGAAACACATACACATTTGGAGTGTCTGGCATGAACCATCTATGAATGGGGAGTGCCACTACTGATTTCATTGTTCTATTGTTGAGTGGAAGTCTCGCTCTCAGTACTCTACTCCAATAGTTCCCTGACACTTTATTAATATAGAATATCCCCTTGGACTGAATGATTCAGTAGATTAATTGATTAGTTGCTTTGCAGGCTTTCTTCACCTCACACTAGGGGCACTCCTATCTCTTCCAGCTCTAAGTGAACTGACCACTTTCATGATTCGAATGAGAAGTTTCACTTTCTATCTTGTTCTCAGCTCCAGGTCTGATACTTTAGGCAAGGATCTTTAATTTACAAGGTGGTTCCCTTTATGGTTCAGGAATTTGCAGTTGGATGGATTTTGTTTGGTTATAATTCATTCCTACTCGTCATGAACCCCCGCCCACCCCGACGTTGAGTCACAACTCTTCCTTTAAAAAACTTCTTCAACAGAAAAAAGTGATTCAGTTAGTAAGAAAGTCAGAAGCCTCTCATGTAGGCTTCCTTTGAATATATGTGGTACTCCCCATAGAGAAAGAGCGAGTGCTCACTCTTATTATGGGGGCCACCCAATTTTTGTTGCGAAATCTAAAAAAAGGGAAGTGACCTATAGTTTTAAAGAAAGAAACCTTCCAGATTTTTTTTCAAATAAAACAAAAAAAGGAGGTCCCCAGTACATAGACGAGCCAGAAGTGAGGAGCCAAAATTAATAGATTTCCAGGTCTATCTATTCTACATTATCTAACCGATGCAAGTGAAGAGTTGTTTCAAGTATCATAATCTGATCCCCCTACTTGTAAAGCAGCTCTAACTTCACAGGTCAGATATGTCTGAAATGTTTTGAAGAGAAAAGGTTGATCTCCTTTTCTCGAAGAAAATGTAATGTAATGAACATAAAGGAGAGACTCTCAAGCTATTCTGAGTGAGTCAATTGTTTAGCATCTGACTTTTCCAGCACTATAACTGAACAAGTACCGTACTTACCATTAAATAAATGACTAAAACTATCCAGTATTGACCGATTAATTCCATAAACCTATAGGTCCAGAGCTTCACATCACTAACGTGAAACCTCTAGAGGGAATGACTCTATATTATATAAAGAGACATCCTATGACGCTGGATACTCATAAAAGTCAATTGATCCCACTATTTGAGTAAGGGATGGAACATGTACTATTCTATTAGTCGGGAAGGAGTCACCCTTTACTAATAATCCAAATATAGTTCAATTTGATCTTACCAGTTGCTCTTATTTATTTCAATCTCTCTGACCCCGTTTCGGTGCACTATTGGAAAGCTCACTGGGCCCGCCGCTTTCTCAATCGAAAATGGAAATTTTCAAGATTAGAATACTGAAAAATTTCAATTATTATCATTTTCTATGTGATTTCAGGATTGATTTTCATTAATCGGATCAAGAACCTTTATCTGAAAAGGTTAGAAAGGGGCCCGAAGTCAATTCATTGCTAAAGGCAATCTTCATTAATACAGTTGCAGGACTAGAGGAAGAAACCTACTTCTCAAGTCTAAAGAATTCCCTTAATGAGCTGGTAAAGTAAAGATCAATCAATGATCTCCACACCCGGCTTTCTTTCACCTTGCTTCTAAGTCTCTGGATCCACCTACTTCTTATGCCTATGTTACAGTTCATTCCAAACAAACACCTAATGAGGTAGCCAATCAAGGAAGGGACCAAGTTTTAAGAGCTCCACCTAATTACTACTTGGGCCAACACCACTCTTTGCACTTGAAACAGGAACAAATCCTCATATCAACCTAAGTCAAATTCTGCATCTTCCAGACAGACACTCAGGAAAGACAACATTGCCCACGTCTTGAACTACCAAGAAAGGGATGAGATACCTTTCGACAATCGGTACTATCACCTCACAGCCTAGGAAGGGATCCAAGCATGAAAGAATCTGCAGCCTTTGTTGCAGAATCGTCGGGAGTCACAACGACAGAAATGAGAAAAACGAAAGAAAAGAAAGCAAATGACACAGCGATTTACGTGGTTCGGGAAAAATCCCTACGTCCACGGGAGAGGCAGAATTTCACTACTTCGGGAGCACAAATTACAGAGGGTTTTTTTCAGTAGAAACCCTAGCCCGAAAATGGGCTATAAAACAATGGAGAAGACGATCACTGTTCAAAAAAGTGGTCCGTATTACTACAGTGAACGGCGGCTGGCTTTATCAAAAGCGCTACAGTAAAGTTGACCCCAAAGTCTGCACTTCTACAGTGCATATCGGTGTCGGTCGGTCAGTTCCTCTATAGTGGTCAGCATTGCTACTGGTGAGAATATTTTCGTGAAATACACTCCCTCCTTCTGTTGGAAGCCTTTCACCACCAGCCTTTCCTTGAACCTCCTCTTGCCATCATGCTCTTCCTTCACCCGGTAGACCCACTTGTTCTTCAATGCTTTCTTTCCAGCTGGCAGGGATGTCAACTCCCAAGTGTTATTGTCATGCAATGAGGAAATCTCCTCCTTCATTGCCAGCTCCCACTTGCTTGACTCCTTCAGCTGCATTGCCTCTTCAAAGTATTCTGGTTCTCCACCTTCAGTCAATAACAGATAATGCAATGATGGTGAATACCTCTGCATAGGCCTTCTCACCCTTGATGATCTCCTCAACTCCACTGGAGTAGTAGGTTCCACCGGTTCGGATCGCTCAAGCTCAGGCACACCTTCAAGCTCCACTTGCACTTTTCACTCTGATTCAATGTTCCCATTTTCATATTCAGCTTCATGATGACCTTTGTACATGACACCTTCATTGAATACCACATTCAGTCTCCTGATGACCATCTTCTTGTGATCATCCCAAAACCAGTAACCAAACTCATCAGCACCATAGCCAATAAAGAAACATGGCTTGGACTTAGCATCAATCTTGACCCTTGAGTTAGCATCAATGTGTATATAAGATAAACTGCCAAAGACTCTTAAATGTGAGAGTTTTACCTCCTTACCTAAAGCATCCCGCCTTTATATCACATAAACTTTCATTACATTTTACAAAACTGAGGATCTTTAAGGTTTAGTGTCTTGGAAACCAGGAACATAAAACATGAAAACATAAAACATTCTTGTTAAACACTTGAAAGGCTTCTCCTCATGTTCATCTTAGGTTCATTACTGCATCTCAAACCTGGGGACATACATCAAAAGAAAGGGTGATCATAAGGCCCGGTAAGGGAAACAAGGGGAAACATTTAACATGTGAACTTGGGATACGTCAACAATGTCATGAAAAGAACTTTAAGTCATGAGAAAGAAATCATGAGATATATCATAATAAAAATAACATTTTTCATAACTTGAAGATGTGGATACAACATTTAATATTGAAAATCATTTCATTTCACCAAGGTCCATCCCCAAGGTGTCATTAAAAATTACCAAGGTTATTCACCAAGGTATCAGTCTAAAAAGTCATCTCCAGAGATTAAGTCTTTACCCAATGCATTGGACCGCTATCTGGGCGCACCCTTGACATGTCTTTATTATCATGTGAGCCACATATATCATCATCAATAATTTCATAAACAACCCATATAGCATAAAATAAATGGGTTTCATTTCATAATCATAACGTTTTAAAAACTGCTTTAAAGACATGATCTTTATGTCACTTTAAACCCACAGAAAGGGAAAGCGGGTTTCATGTATGTAAATACCAGAATTTAAAATAGAAAATTTTGATATATATGTGAATACACCTTTAGAAATAAGATCTTTGATTATTCACGTAATAACATAAAATAATTTTGAGAAAACGAGAGAGACATTTTGAGACGAAAATTCTGCAGCATAACGGCTACGTTACAGGGTTTTAGAAAACGTTGAGAAGAGAGGGGACATGGGTCACCCACTCATAAATGATCCATAAAATAGTAGGGGAACAGAATACAAAGGATTTAAGAACATGGTAATGAAATTTTAATGATATACCATATGAAACTAAGAACTTGAAAGGAAGACAAAAAAATAAGATTTCTCTTATGAGAGTTCGGCAGCCTAACGGCGTCACTTAAAACTTCCAAAATTGGATTGACGAGATCAAATATGGTCTCTCATCATATGAACGTAAATGATCAGTATGATAGATATAGAGATCATACCCCAACATAATAAAAAGTAACTTGAAAGACTTGACATGAAAATAGATCTTGAAAACGAGAAGTGCGAAAGAACCCCTTAGAAATTCAGCAGCCTAACGACGCCACTTAAACTTCAACAAAATTGAATTGATGAGATCAAATAGCGTCTCTCATCATATGAACATAAAAGATCAGTATGATATATTGAGATATCATACCCCAACACAATAAAAAAGGAACTTTCAAGACTTGACATGAAATTAGAACTTTGAAAAAGGAGAAAGGTGAAAGAACCACTTAAAAATTCGGCAGCCTAACGACGCCACTTAAAACTTCAAAATATTGAATTGAAAAGATCAAATGGGGTCTCTCATCATATGATAATAAAAGATCAGTATGATAAATTTAGAGATCATACCCCAACATAATAAAAAGGAACTTGAAATACTTTACATGAAAATAGATCTTGAAAAATGAGAAGGGAGAAAGAATCAGTTACAAAAATTTCAGCAGCCTAACGGTGCCACTTAAAACTTCATAAAACAAAATAATGAGAGCAAGAGGGGATCTCTCATTATATGAACATGAAAAGGGAAATAAGAGGAGTATAAAAGAACATCCTTTAACATAAGAACATGGAGCATAAAAGAAATTACATAAAAGTGATTTCTTGAAAAGAAAGAGAGAGGTTGGATCCCTTACCTTAAAACGTAACTCTTAAAACTCAAAAGTTGGGACCTTGAGGGCTTGGGGGCACCTTGGGAGGACTCCTTGGGAGGTAATGAGACCATAAAGTCGTTGGGGGAGAGTGAGGAGTCGAAATGGATGAGAGGATGGCTTGGTATTTATAGGGAAAGTGAGGGGACAAGGCATTAATGGCCAAGGGACACCTCAAAAGTGGTTTTCTCAAAACCATGTGCTCTCCCATGGTATTTCCCATGGAGTTAGGCCACATGGGGCCCCCCATACAATAATTCATCACCTTTGGTCGGTCAACCCATAAAATATCTCATGACATCATCATGACACAGTGATGATGTCATTAAACATACTGAAACCCTAAAACTGTATTTTTACTATTCACTGAAAATTCAACTTTCTCAGAAAAATCCCAAAATTTCACCTTAATCAAATATCAATGCTCTGATTTCAAAAATGAACTCCATTTTATAAAAATAATTTTCTAAATAATTTTAATTTATTTTTTAAATAAATACACTATTCACAGAAAATTCATTTTTTTCAGAAAAATCCCCAAAAATTACCTTAACATAATATTGATGCTCTGAGTTCAAAAATGAAATCCATTTTATAAAAATAATTTTCTAAATATTTTTAATTTAATTTTTAATTAAAAAACACTATTCACCTAAAAAACTAATACTTGAATAATAATATATGAAACCATTATTTATCCATTTTATTGAATCACATTACTTAATCAAGGTGCCTAGATTATATTAATACTTTCATTAAGTGAGATTACTAATCCATTTGGTCACATTACTAATCCTAAGTATAAAATCACTATTCATAATTTACTATTCATCAAAAATCAAGTTGATCTTATTAGACTCTAAATTTCATACTGAACATAATTGTAGAAGACCATTTTTCAAAAATAATTACACATTTTTAATTATTTAAGGTTTACATAAACATTTTTAAAATATCCTTTTTCTAAAATTCATCAAAAATATGCATACTATATTTATCCGGTCATTTGAAAATTCATAAACTTCATCATAAGAAGAAATCCCAATTTTTATTTAAAACAAAGGATTACACATGGCAGTTACGATCTCCTTACATAGCCCCTTATCACACCGGCATAGGACCAAAGTGTAAGGTGTGCTAAGGTGAGAGAATCCGAGGGAGGCTCGGCCAACATCGCATGAGTAGTAATTTCTATCAGTTTGAACTTCTTGCAAAGGCGATTCTGTTCTAGCTTCACACGATGAAGTTCATATTGGGTTTGGTCCAGAGCAAAGCCCAGTGGTGCTACCTCCTTCCCATGTTCTGGTAGATGGGCTTTGATCAGTCCAAGACTACTGGATGAGGCCATCGAATCTTCTTTCTATAATAATTAACCAAGATTACTTGTATTTAGAGATAATAATCGAAACGTTTAGTTTACAGCGGTCATATTGACCAATGGTCATATAACAGTCAAAACCCAATGGTCTCATTTTAATTATACTCATGTTATCAAATGAAACATTTTTTAGTATAAAAATAAAATAAAATAACACATAAAATTAGGAAACAAGATTTATTCAAAATTTCGGGTCATTACAATCTTCCCCCCTTAAGAAATTGCGTCCTCGCAATTTTTAAAATTGGGTTTTGAAATTTCATTGAAAGTCCAACATCGGAAAAGGAGTCAGTAAAACTATTACTTTAAAAGAAAGAAAGAGAAGTACAATGGTCACCCGAGTTAACCCACACTAGGATTCCATGTAGGAAAACATGGACATGGAGGAGAAAAAAAAGGGTCAAGTTCTGAGGGAGAGTGATAGAAAACATGATTAAGAGAAAGTTAACCATAAGAAAATCCCAAACTTATGATGTGTGTAAACGGTCTTTGATTACCCAGTAAGAAACATAAACCAACAACGTTTTTGTTTTACGTTCCTTTTCATAATTTTGAGGAATTCATTTACTACATAGAACAAAAACATAAGAAAATATACCTACCTTCATGTAGAGTTTCATTCTTTAATAAGTTTCTACCAAAACTAATCTTTTCTCCAAACGATGAGCATTCAAAACTACTTGGTCTCATCAAAACACAAGAATCATCTTCTAGAGAATCACATAATCCACAAAAGATTAACAATCTATTTCTTCTATCTTTAAACATCATCCCAAAACCAGAAAGGGTAAGGTAAAACAACTCTTCAAAAAGAAAGAATCCCATAGGAATGGAAACTAATTTTAAATCTTCAAAGTTCCATGGTACTACCCAAAGTTCATCATAGACCATTCCATAAATAACGGTCCTTAAAATTCCTCAAAATAAACCAAACTAAGATTGAAACCCAAATACAAGAGGGATTTGATAACATAGTCTTCCAAAATAAACTTCATTGTTCATCTCCAAACAACATCAACTACTCCTAACATCTTATAACAAAAGTAGCTAACCAAAACATATCTTAGCCAAGATAGGTTAATCATTCCCATAAGTAACCTAAATTACTATAAGTCCACCTTAAATTCATCGATTCTTCAAAATATAAGTCAACCTTACTTCTCAATGAAAATATCGTAGTAATTTATTTACCCCAATCATATAGGGTCCTCAAAATAGTGAACGTCTTCCAAAATAATAATCATCTTTTAATCCCCTAATCATCTCTGTCGTATTAATACGGAAATCGTAGCATTTCCTATCACATTGGTTGTTGGGACATGTTCTTCCATTTACCGCCATTAATTAAGAAAAGAAGCTATAATTAGGGGCTTAAATACTTAGCCAATAATAATGAAAAGAAACATAAAGCATATAAGGATAACTTGTAGAAGAAAAGTATACCCTAACTTGTGATCCCCTAGGTTCCCATCTAGGTTATCCATGATCATATATTCTTATGTGAACCTTTATTTAATTTTATCTTTGTTCCTTTAACAATGGTTCATACTAAGCTTATGAATTTACCAAAGCATATCCCCCGGGAGTGTCGTAACCAAGAGTGCAGCAAGGCCCGTTGTCGTGTACCAGTTCCCGTTCGAGTCTAGCTCAAAGCGGTGTTTTCGGGTTTTACCTCTATGTACATTTGTGTCAGAGCCACCTCTACCTGCTCGTATCCAGACAGGGATGTATTTTCTTGGTAACCCCTTACTCAATACTCACCAAAATACCAGGAAGATTTCCTATATTTAAACTTTTCTATAGGGTTCTTCCTAGAGTTTTCATATCCTAATTTCCACAAATAACTAAACCATCCTTTGATACCAACTATATCATCCTGCCTTTTTATCACATAAACTTTCATTACATTTTAAAAAACTGAGGATCTTTAAGGTTTAGTGTCTTGGAAACCAGGAACATAAAACATGAAAACATAAAACATTCTTGTTAAATACTTGAAAGGATTATCCTCATGTTCATCCTAGGTTCATTACTGCATCTCAAACCTGGGGACATACATCAAAAGAAAGGGTGAGAAAAAGTCCCAGTAAGGGAAACAAGGGGAAACATTTAACATGTGAACTTGGGATACATCAACAATTTCATGAAAAGAACTTAAAGGCATGAGAAAGAAATCATGAGATATATCATAATAAAAATAACATTTTTCATAACTTGAAGATGTGGCTACAGCATTTAATATTGAAAATCATTTCATTTCACCAAGGTCCATCCCCAAGGTATCATTAAAAATTACCAAGGTTATTCACCAAGGTATCAGTCTAAAAAGTCATCTCTAGAGATTAAGTCTTTACCCAATGCATTGGACCGCTATCTAGGCGCACCCTTGAAATTTCATTATTATCATATGAGCCACATATATCATCATCAATAATTTCATAAACAACCCATATAGCATAAAAGAAATGGGTTTCATTTCATAATCATAACGTTTTAAAAACTTCTTTAAAGACATGATCTTTATGTCACTTTAAACCCACGGAAAGGGAAAGAGGGTTTCATGTATGTAAATACAAAAATTTAAAATAGAACAATTTGATATATATGTGAATACCCCTGTAGAAATAAGAGCTTTTAGTATTCATGTAATAACATAAAATAATTTTGATAAAAAGAGAGAGACATTTTGAGATGAAAATTCTGCAGCATAACGGCTACGTTACAGGGTTTTAGAAAATGTTGAAAAGAGAGGGGAAATGGGTCACCCACTCATAAATGATCCATAAAATTGTAGGGGAACATAATACAAAGGATTTAAGAACATGGTAATGAAATTTTAATGATATACCATATGAAACGAAGAACTTGAAAGGAAGACAAAAAAATAAGATTTCTCTTATGAGAGTTCGGCAGCCTAAGAGCGTCACTTAAAACTTCCAAAATTGGATTGACGAGATCAAATAGGGCCTCTCATCATATGAACGTAAATGATCATTATGATAGATATAGAGATCATACCCCAACATAATAAAAAGGAACTTGAAAGACTTGACATGAAAATAGATCTTGAAAATGAGAAGGGTGAAAGAACCCCTTAGAAATTCAGCAGCCTAACGACACCACTTAAACTTCAACAAAAATGAATTGATGAGATAAAATAGGGTCTCTCATCATATGAACATAAAAGATCAGTATGATATATTTAGAGATCATAACCCAACATAATAAAAAATGAACTTGCAAGACTTGACATGGAATTAGAACTTTGAAAAAGGAGAAAGGTTAAAGAATCACTTAAAAATTTGGCAGCCTAACAGCGCCACTTAAAACTTCAAAATATTGAATTGAAAAGATCAAATGGGGTCTCTCATCATATGATCATAAAAGATCAGTATGATAAATTTAGAGATCATACCACAACATAATAAAAAGTAACTTGAAATACTTTACATGAAAATAGATCTTGAAAAATGAGAAGGAAGAAAGAATCTGTTACAAAAATTTCGGCAGCCTAACGGTGCCACTTAAAACTTCATAAAACGAAATAATGAGAGAAAGAGGGGATCTATCATTATATGAACATGAAAAGGGAAGTAAGAGGAGTATAAAAGAACATCCTTTAACATAAGAACATAGATCATAAAATAAATTACATAAAAGTGATTTCTTAAAAAGAAAGAGAGAGGTCGGATCCCTTACCTTAAAATGTAACTCTTAAAACTCAAAGGTTGGGACCTTGATGGCTTTTGGGCACCTTGGGAAGACTCCTTGGGAGGTAATGAGACCATAAATTCATTGGGTGAGAGTGAGGAGTCGAAATGGATGAGAGGATGGCTTGGTATTTATAGGGAAAGTGAGGGGACAAGGCATTAATGGCCAAGGGACACCTCAAAAGTGGTTTTCTCAAAACCATGTGCTCTCCCATGGTATTTCCCATTGAGTTAGGCCACTTGGGGCCCCCCATACAATAATTCATCACCTTTGGTCGTCCAACCAATAAAATATCTCATGACATCATCATGACACAGTTATGATGTCATTAAACATACTGAAACCCTAAAACTGTATTTTTACTATTCACTAAAAATTCAACTTTCTCAGAAAAATCCCAAAATTTCACCTTAATCAAATATCAATGCTCTGATTTCAAAAATGAACTCTATTTTATAAAAATAATTTTCTAAATAATTTTAATTTATTTTTTAAATAAATACACTATTCACCAAAAATTCATTTTTTTAAGAAAAATCCCCAAAAATTACCTTAACATAATATCAATGCTCTAAGTTCAAAAATGAAATCCATTTTATAAAAATAATTTTCTAAATATTTTTAATTTAATTTTTAATTAAAAAACACTATTCACCCGAAAAAACTAATACTTGAATAATAATATATGAAACCGTTATTTAACCATTTTAATGAATCACATTACTTAATCAAGGTGCCTAGATTATATTAATACTTTCATTAAGTGAGATTACTAATCCATTTGGTCACATTACTAATCCTAAGCATAAAATCACTATTCATAATTTACTATTCATCAAAAATCAAGTTGATCTTATTAGACTCTAAATTTCGTACTGAACATAATTGTAGAAGACCATTTTTCGAAAATCATTACACATTTTTAATTATTTAAGGTTTACATAAACATTTTTAAAATATCCTTTTTGTAAAATTCACCAAAAATATGCATACTATATTTATCCGGTCATTTGAAAATTCATAAACTTCATCATAAGAAGAAATCCCAATTTTTATTTAAAACCAAGGATTACACAAGGCAGTTATGGTCTCCTTACATAGCCCCTTATCACACCAGCATAGGACCTAAGTGTAAGGTGTGCTAAGGTGAGAGAATCTGAGGGAGGCTCGACCAACATCACACGAGTAGTAATTTCTATCATTTTGAACTTCTCGCAAAGGCGAATCCGTTCTAGCTTCACATGATGAAGTTCAGCTTAGGTTTGGTCCAGAGCAAAGCCCAGTGGTGCTACCTCCTTCCCAAGTTCTGTTAGATGGGCTTCAATCGGTCCAAGACTACTGGGTGAGGCCATCGAATCTTCTTTCTATAATAATTAACCAAGATTACTTGTATTTAGAGACAATAATCAAAACGTTTAGTTTACAACGGTCATATTGACCAATGGTCATATAACAGTCAAAACCCAACGGTCTCATTTTAATTATACTCATGTTATCAAATGAAACATTTTTTTGAGTATAAAAATAAAATAAAATAACACATAAAATTAGGAAACAAGATTTATTCAAAATTTCGGGTCATTACATTACCATACCAGATCTCCTCAGGTACGTGTTCTCTCATTGGCACAGATGGACTCCTATTGATCAGATACGCTACCATGTTCACTGCATCAGCCCAGAAGGTTTTGGGAAAACCTGAGTGTAGCCTCATGCTCCTTGCACGTTCATTCAGTGTCCTATTCATCCTCTCTGCCACACCATTCTGTTGTGTTCCTGGGATTGTCTTCTCCCACCGAATTCCATTTTCAGAACAAAATTCCCTGAAATCCTCACTTTCATACTCTCCACTGTTGTTAGACCTCAAACATTTCAGCTTTGCTCCTGACTCGTTCTCCACCATGACTTTCCACTTCTGAAACATCTTAAACACATCAGATTTATTCTCCAGGAAGTGAACTCATACCTTCCTTGTTGAGTCATCGATGAATGTCACATAATATTGTGACCCTCTGAGGGATGGTACTAGTGCAGGCCCCCAAACATCTGTACGCACCAGGTCCAGATTTCCAGCCTTCGGTGTTCTGCCTCCTTTTGCAAAGGACACTTTCTTCTGCTTTCCAAAGATGCAGTCTTCACATAAGCCTACTTCCACCGACTTCACCTCTGGTAGCAACCCTTTTGTTGCCAGCACCTTCATCCCCTTTTCACTCATGTGGCCGAGTCTGTAGTGCCATAGTTGAGAACCTCCGACAGCTTCCAGTGATGCAGCCATGTCCATGCAAGTTTCTGTCATGTTGTACAGGGTGCCATTCTTTGCTCCCTGAGCTATGACCATAGCTCCTCGGGTGATTTTCCATGAACCACCAATGAATGTGGTAGTCAACCCTGCATCATCAAGTTGTCCCACAGAAATGATATTTCTTCTTAAACAAGGGATGTACCTCACGTTTTCCAGAACCAGCAAGCTCCCACTGTTGGTCTTGATCCGTGCATCTCCTTTAACCACAATCTTCAAGGGCTCATCATCAGCAAGATGCACCTTGTCAAAATTTCCAGAAACAAAATTGTTCAGGAAACCCTTCTCCGATGTAGAATGGAAGGACGCCCCAGATTCTAAAATCCAAGACTCCATTGGGCTGTCCACGCTCAACAGCAGCACGTCATCAGTTCCTTCAACTTCAGTGTTTTCTCCACTGGTTTCAAGTACCTTCCTGTTATCTCTGCACTCCTTCTTGACATGTCCTTTCTTCCCGCATGTCCAGCAGGTAGGACCAGGCCCCTTTGCCTTGTCTCTGCTCTTTCCTCTTGACTTCGATCGTCCTCTATTATTGTCCTGCTGTGGGTACCTTCCTCTTCCTTCAACGTTCAAAGCAGAACCAGAGAATCTTCCTGATTCTCTTCTTCGAACATTCTCACTAAGGATTAGGTCTTTTATATCTTTCAGAGCCATCTTCATATTCCTCGAAGTGCTGCTCACAGCTGTTACAGTTGCTTCCCAACTCTCTGGTAAAGAATATAGTAAAACCAGAGCACATAACTCATCACCAAGATCAATGTCCACCGATGACAATAACTTATGATGGTATTGAATTCATTGATATGATCTGCAACAAGTCTCCCTTCAACCATTTTCAGGTTGAACAATCATCGTATCAAATGTACCTTGTTTTCCGCCGAAGGCTTCTCGTACATATTTGTGAGGGCTTTCATCAGGTCCACCGTCGTCTTCTCCTCTCTGATGTTGAATGCCACATTTTTTGCCAACGTCAGGCGCACAACACCCAGAACCTGTCGATCCAGTAGCTCCCACTCCGACTTCTCCATGTCCGCCGGCTTTACACCCAGAAGTGGCAAGTGCATCTTTTTCTGATAAAGATAATCCTCGATCTGCATCCTCCAGAAACTGAAATCAGTTCCATCAAAGCGATCGATCTTCACTTTGCCTTCATCCAGAGCCATCGTTGGAGAATTCCGAACTCACCCTTTGATACCAATTGTTGTGGAATCGTCGGGAGTCACAACGAAAGAAATGAGAAAAATGAAAGAAAAGAAATAAAATGACATAGCAATTTACATGGTTCGGGAAAAATCCATACGTCCACGGGAGAGGCAGAATTTCACTACTTCGGGAGCACAAATTACAGAGGTTTTTTTTCAGTAGAAACCCTAGCCTGAAAATGGGCTATAAAACAATACAGAAGACGATCATTGTTCAAAAAAGTGGTTCGCGTCGCTATAGTGAACGATGGTTGGCTTTGTCAAAAGCGCTACAGTGAAGTTGACCCCGAAGTCCGCACTGCTACAGTGCATGTCGGTGTCGGTCGGTCAGCTCCGCTACAGTGGTCAGCATTGCTACTGGTCAGCATAAAAATTGGTCCGGGGGCCTTCCGCCCTCGGACCCCCGGAGAAGGGGCACGTTGCCCCTGCAAGCCCCAACGAGCTCACCGCAGAGCTCGCCCCGTGACAGTTGCGGGCCACAAGCAGTCGGCCCAACCGGATCGGGCAACACCAATCCAACAGCCTTAGAATACTTGACTATATAGGGCAGGCAACCCTATGAGCTAGCTTACCAGCTGGACCTATTCCCCTACATATTCACTCGCTAATGCTAGAGATTGAATATCAAAAACAAGGGTTGAGCCTATGCCTATGTAAGATAAATGATCCAGCCATTGTGATCTCTTATTCGAAGGGTTGGTGTGGAAAGTTCAATCTTGGACTCATTTCCTTGGACGAGGTACCAAAGAAAGAAATAGATTGAATCGGGGCATAATAGACACAAAGTCTTTCAAAAGAAGGAAGAGGGGGCACCTCATTCCATTAAGCAAGAACCCTATCTAAGAGCAGGGGTCGACAAATCGAGTCTAAAAGAAAAGGCCCATACTGTACATATTTCAATTCAAAACCTATCTACCATTGGCTTATCTCACCCCCTAAATCCAGTTTTTTACTGATTCACATTTCTGTTTTCATCTCAAAGTAAGAAGAATCAAACGTCGGGTGGTCAAAGATTAGTGACTGCAAGGGATGTGAGTGCGCTCTAATCTCTGACCTCCTAGGAACCAAGCAAAAGATTGACTTCGCTAACAATCCCTTATCAGCTTAACCAAAGTATTTGTTATAAATGAAGTGAAAAGTGCATACCTTGAATACAGATCAAGATTCACTCATTCAATCGGTCACTTACTTGAATATGTGAAGTCTTCAGTGACCTAAAAAAACAAACTTCCCTCTGAATAATTTTCTCTTTGCGCATTAATGAATAGATCGAGGAATTGCATATAAAAGGTTTATTATGGTCTATCTAAGACTATTTATCTAGTACGATTGATCAAGTCATTCAGTACAGTATCTTCGTCAGTTGATATCGCTCATATTGATTAATAGAAATTTATTGCTCTTCCCTTGAGGCTTTCAGACAAGACTACATTCTCCGGTTGGTTAATAACCTCCTTTGTGCTTTCAAGCAAGGGTACCTTTGAAGGGAGAGTTGAGAAGAACCTTGAATAGATATAAAGTAATACAAAAAATGAAGCCCAACCCAATTTCAACGTCTTCAATAGAAGTTAGGGAGCGTCTTTCATTCTTCAGGCCCACTGAAAAAATTACATGCTATCTTAGTGGGTCCTGCGGTTTATCTTTTTCCAGCAGTCATTCATTCAGAGCGCTTTGATTTTTTTGAGGGGAATTGGAAACAGAACTAGCACTAGGCACTTAAGCACATCCAATTCCATATTGTTGCGGCAACATTGAATATAGTTTAGAAGTGAGCGGTTACACCTATTATTGTCACATACAGAGATTAGACTTGGTCAAGCCATAATGGAAGCCTGTGATAGCTATAGCTAACTTATAAGAGCTAGGCGGATGCACCAACTGAAAGATATGTCACAACTAAAGTCAGATTGCTTATGAAAATGAATGATGCAACTTCCAATAAATCCAGGGGAAAATCCTACTCTTTTATATCTAGATAAGTATGTATCTATCCAAAATGCAATAGGATCTTTATATTTCATTTAGTGAAATATTGGGCTGATTTGAATTGAAATACAATTAAGGGAACAAACAGTAATTAATTGAGTATAAAGTATCCATTACTTCGAAATCAATCCTTCCATACCTCACAAGAAACAGCCAGTTCAGGTCTCCATTTTCTAGCCTCACGGATAATTTCATTACCCTCACGAGAAAGATCACGTCCCTCATTACGAGTTTGTACACACGCTTTTAGAGAAACACGATTAGTTACGACACCCAAAACATTTCCCCAAGGGTGTCCTAAAGTTCCCCTACCGAACATCAGTACCGAATCATCCCCAAAGATCTCGGTCAGAGCAGGAATATGCCAAACGTGAATACCTCCTAAAGCTACAGGCAAAACACTGGGTAGTGAGACAATTAAATAAATACCACAACTTCGGTCTTTTTCAATAAAAGCATTATGTAGTAAATCGAAAAATCCCAATGTAATGTTTGTATCCCCTTCAAACTGACCTACTATGGTACCAGAGTGAATATGATCTCCACCAGACATATGTAAGTCTTTAGCTAGTACATGAAAGTGTATACCATGATTCTTTTGTCTAACAATAACCGCATGCATTGCATTTTGGATTTGAAGAAGCAGGACGGAAATAAAAAGCCAAGCTAGTATTTGTAGTGAATCCCCCTGTTAAGTAGTCATGCATTATGATAGGAACTCCCAATTCTCTAGAAAATACATCCATTTTCATCATTTCTTCGTGCGGGCTTGTAGTAGAATTTAATTAATTCCCTTTGATTTCACCCGTTTCAGCTTGATCTTTATAAAGATCTTTGGAAATAATTAGAAATGATCTCTTGGGAGTTTACGTTCTCATCATCTTTGGTAAAATCAAGTCCACCGTGGATACATTCATAAACAGTTCCACCATAGTTCTTGGCGGATAGCCCCAATTTTGGTTTAATAGTGCATCCCTCCACACTTATACAATTTATCTCTCTCAACCCTTGGAAAGTTCAATAATTAAATAAGTAGGGATTCATAGATCCTCAAGACGTAGAGCACGTAGGGAATTGAACCCAAATACATTACCCACAATGGAAGTCAACATGATACTAACAGAACCTTCTTTAAAATGGTTTATTGGAAATGATACATAAGCAATATATTTATTTTATTTACCAGCTATGGGCCCCTATACGATAATGGTTGTAGAATCATCCTTTGTAACTATCAAGGCTGGTAAGTCCATCGGTCCACACAGTTGTCCATGTACCAGTAGAAGAATTCACAGCTAGCGTGGCCCCAACTTCCTCAGGTGGAACTCCAGGCTGAGGAGTTTTTTGGAATAAGTCAATTTGTAATATTTAACACCAGCATTAAATCCTTTAGTCTTTGTTTGTGGCGATCTACTCCTATTAGTATTAGTAAAGCTCTAACGCTCACCTGGTCTACTCCCACCACCGTCTTAGTCAATGTTGTCGGCACTACCTAATTCAGATTTAAGATTGGAGCATCCATCACCACCAGTCGAAGGAGAGGACCGATCCTAGCATGGGATTTCTTTCTCTTTTTCCAGCTCCCTTTACTCACTCAATAGAGAAAGTTGGATGCCTCTGTAATCCCCTCTATCCCTATAAAGAAAAAAAAATTAAATGTCTCATTCATGCATGTTTGTTTCTATCGGGAGATCTACAAGTGATTATCCCCCCAAATAAGCTGGACAGTAGGAGTAGTTCCCAACAGATATCTTTGATTGGGTGACTTTACGTTCGATTAGGTTGATGGAACCTGGTTTATAGTCGAATCTGGAGAATATGAACTCAACACATTCTTCTTTTTGTTGGTTTATAGTCTGGATAAGGGGGTTATGGTCTTGTTAGTTTATGTTATGGATTCAATTGATCCCCCTATTTGAGGGAAAGTCCTAACTAGAAATATCTTAAGCGAAGAAAAACGTAAAGATTCGAGGTCTCCTCCATTACAGAATTATTCTGATCTAATCTCCGAAATTGAAGGTCATCTGCCTTATTAGTAAAGGGGGGGTTAGTATTGATTCGTGAAAAGATGATCCTCTAATGCTGGAGTAAGGGATTTTCCACCTCACCCCCCCCCTATTGAGTCAGTTGCAGTGGCCCTGTTGTTTTGCACACCTACAAAAGAGAGACTTAAAAAGTACCGATGCTCAATAGAAAGAAAGAAAATTTAACTATATGCTTCATTCATGCACCAGGAATCCCTAGACACCGGGGGTAGAAGCTAATATTTTACTAGAATGAGGGAAAATAGAGCGTGCGGGCTCAGCTCTCTCCCTCTTCCCATCCGCAAAGGTGAGGCGGGAGAAAACGCGCAACTCCCCCAATTTGAGTAAGGGTCATAGGTGACCTTTCTTCCTCCCTTTACTTGATAGGGGACACTCCCAAACCGATTGATATCTCTTGATTTCTTGTTGATGTTATAGAAAGGATGCTTTGGCATCATCTCTCTCTCGCTAAGTAATTACCGTTGCAAATAATCTCTCTCAGAAGTCAGTTTCCCCGCCATCATAGTAGGACTGGTCAAATATACATGAACTTGAACTGCCAAGACTCGGACCATTGTATAATTAAGTTTAATGTCCCTTTAAGACTTTACCAATTGGCACCTTTACTAATCTAATAGTAATAGGGGTCGGTAGTTGGGATTACTACCATGGCTATTATAGACCTAAGCCCAAAGAAGGAAAAGAATGGGCTAAATCAAGGAGTTCATTGGCCATACATAGTTAAGGAGGATGGGGGTCAACCTCTTTCATGACCCATGTACCTTTACTAGTAGGGGTGTCACTTGGTTAGCATTTGGTTGGATAGGAAAAGTGCCTTACTCAAATAGGGGAAGTTGGCTGTAATAAAAACCTGTTTTTTTTTATGGACGATATGGATTTCTTCGAGATGATTCACCACTTTTTTAACAGTGAGAGGTCCGAACCATTTTTTCCTGATGGGGCTCCAGAGGCCCCTACTAGTAAAGGGAGCATGCGCCCGCCCCTGAAGGATAAACTCTGATGTTTCTCACCCTTCTCCCGATCAAGAAGCCCTTTCTATTTTTATAGGCTAATGGAAATTCAAAATTTTCATTAATTCGTGAGAAACTTCGTGAACATTGTGAAAAGGGGAAAGGGTTTCATAGGCCATGCAGGTTCTTGAAATGACAGAAATATACTCCAGTGTCACTAAGGCGATAATGTATTACGATCTGGGCCGCGGTGACAGATAAATAAACCCTCAGCAGATGGGTGGAGAATATAAGGGGGGGCCATAATATCCTAATCATTAGGGAACACCGGCCAAATGAGTGTGTCTGCCGCTTTCTTTCATAACAAAGACCTTATTCCCGGCTGGCATAGAAGACTCTGGCACGGGCGACGGGGATGAATTTCTGGTACTGGTGGTACTGGACAAGCTCTCAGGAAAGAATCTCTTTATTATTTATGCCCAGAAAATAAAAAAAATTCATTTTGAATTCCTTACCTCAACATCCTGCTGCTCATGGTGTTTCATGATCAGTATTGGAAATGAACGGAGAAGTGGTGGAACATGCGAAACCACATATTGGATCACTCTAGTGCGGAACGAAGCCGCTGACAGAAAGTCGGCTCATATGCCACTAGATATGCCCTACTTGGTCCCCCAACCCCCTTTACTAATAAGGGGAGATTCCGTAGCGCATCCTGAGCATCGGGATAATGGGAAGTTGAGAAACTCAAGAGAACGCCCTACTTTACGACAACATAGGTAGAGGGGAGAAGGTTGTGAAGGTGACCTTGTTATCCACACGGATGAATGGAGTCCTTGATGATATTGGCCGACCCGGGTTTTCATGAGCGTTGGTTATAGCATCCCGTCTTTTTATAACATAACTTTCATTCCATTACACGGAACTGAGGATCTTTAGGGTTTAGTGTCTTGGAAACAAGGAACATAAAACATGAAACAAAAAAAACATTCTTCTTAAACACTTGAAAGGCTTCTCCTCATGTTCACCCTAGGCTCATTACTGCATCTCATAACCTGGGGACATACATCAAAAGGAAGGGTGAGAAGAAGGCCCAGCAAGGGAAACAAGTGAAACATTTTACATATGAACTTGAGATACATCAATAAAGTCATGAAAAGAACTTTAAGGCATGAAAATGAAATCATGAGTCATATCATAATAAAAATAAAACTTTTTCATAACTTGAAGATGTGGCTACATCATTTAACATAGAAAATCATGAACATATCACCAAGGTCCATCCCCAAGGTGTCATTTGAAAATTACAAAGGTTATTCACCAAGGTATCGTGAAAATTGTAATCTCTAGTGGTTACATCATTATCCAATGCATTGGAGCGCTATCAGAGCGCACCCTTAAATTTGCCTTTGTTATCATGTGAGTCACATATATCATAATCAAACATTTCATAAATAGCCCATATAGCATAAAATAAATGGGTTTCATTTCATAATCATAACGTTTTAAAAACTACTTTAAAGACATGATCTTTACGTCGCTTTAGAACCCATGAAAGGGGAGAGTGGGTATCATGCATGTAAATACCAGAATTTAAAATAGAAAATTTTGATATATATGTGGATACCCCTATATAAATAAGATCTTTGAGTATTCACTTTATAACATAAAATAATTTTTAGAAAAGAGAGGCATTTTGAAACGAAAATACTGCAGCATAATGGCTATGTTTTGGGGTTTTAGAAAACATTGAAAAGAGAGGAGAAATGGGTCCAAAATTCATAAATGACCCATAAAACAGTAGAGGGGCAGAATAAGAAGGATATATGAACATGGTAATGAAATTTTAAGGACATACCATTTGAAATGAAAAACATAGAAGGAAGACAAAAATTAGATTTCTCTTATGAAAATTCGGCAGCCTAACGGCGTCACTTAAACTTCAACAAAATGATTTGAAAAGATCAAATAGGGTCTCTCATAATGTGAACATAAGAGTTCAGTATGATAGATATAGAGATAATTCCCCAACATAATTAAAAAGGAACTTGAAAGGCTTGAAATGAAAGTAGAACTTTGAAAATAATGAGAAGGGTGAAAGAATCCCCTAAAAATTCGGCAGCCTAACGGCGCCACTTAAAACTTAAAAATACTGAATTGAAGAGATCAAATGGGGTCTCTCATCATATGAACATAAGATTCCAGTATGATAGATATATAGATCATACCCCAACATAACAAAAAGTAACTTGAAAGAATTGACATGAAAGTAGAACTTCAAAACAAGAAGGGTGAAGAACCACTTAAAAATTCGGCAGCCTAACGACGCCACTTAAAACTTCAAAATACTGAATTGAAGAGATCAAATGGGGTCTCTCATCATATGAACATAAGAGTCCAGTATGATAAATTTAGAGATCATACCCCAACATAACAAAAAGGAACTTGAAATACTTTACATGAAAATAGATCTTGAAAAATGAGAAGGGAGAAAGAATCTGTTACAAAAAATTTGGCAGCCTAACAGTGCCACTTAAAACTTCATAAAACCAAATAATGAGAGTAAGAGGGGATCTCTTATTATATGAACATGAAAAGGGAAGTAATAGGAGTATAAAATAAAATCCTCCAACATAAGAACATGGAGCATAAAAGGAATGACATAAAAGATATTACTTGAAATTAAAGAGAGAGGTCGGATCCCTTACCTTAAAACGTAACTCTTAAAACTCAAAGGTTTGGACCTTGAGGGCTTGGGGGCACCTTGGGAGGACTCCTTTGGAGGTAAGGAGATCAGAACTTCGTTGGGGGAGAGTGGGGAGTTGAATGGATGAGAGGATGGTTTGGTATTTATAGGGAAAGTGAGGGGATAAGGCATTAATGGCCAAAGGACACCTCATTAGTGGTTTTGGCAAAACCATGGGCTTGCCCATGGTATTTTCCCATGGTATTGGACACTTGGGACACCTCATACCTTATCTTACTATTCATAATTCGACCATATTGAATATATACTTAATACATCATTTAATGATGTCATTAAACACTCGTAACTTAAAAACTATATTTTCACTATTCATCGAAAATTCAACTTTCTCAGAATAATCCCAAAATGTCACCTTAACCAAATATCAATGCTCTGATTTCAAAAATGAAATCCATTTTATAAAAATAATTTTCTAAATATTTCTAATTTAATTTCTAAATAAAAACACTATTCATCGAAAATTCATTTTTTTCAGAAAAATCCCCAAAAATTACCTTAACATAATATTGATGCTCTGAGTTCAAAAATAAAGTCCATTTTATAAAAATAATTTTCTAATTATTTTTAATTAAATTTTTAATTAAAAAACACTATTCACCTAAAAAAGACTAATACTTAACTAATAATTTATGAAACAGTTATTTACCCATTTTATTGAATCTCATTACTTAATCAAGGTGCCTAGCTTATTTTAATAATTTCTTTAAGTGAGATTACTAATCCTTTTGGACACATTATTAATCCTAATCATAAAATCACTATTCATAATTTACTATTCATCAAAAATCAAGTTGATCTTATTCGACTCTAAATTTCATACTGAACATAATTTTAGAAGACCATTTTTTCCAAATCATTACACAATTTTAATTATTTAAGGTTTACAAAAACATTTAAAATATACTTTTTTCTAAAATTCTTCAAAAATATGCATACTATATTTATCCGGTCATTTGAAAATTCATAAACTTCATCATAAGAGGAAATCCCAATTTTTATTTAAAACAAAGGATTACACAAGGCAGTTACGGTCTCCTTACGTAGCCCCTTATCACACCAGCATAGGACCTAAGTGTAAGGTGTGCTAAGGTGAGAGAATCTGAGGGAGGCTCGGCCAACATCGCACGAGTAGTAATTTCTATCAGTTTGAACTTCTCGCGATGGCGATCCCGTTCTAGCTTCACACGATGAAGTTCAGCTTGGGTTTGTTCCAGAGCAAAGCCCAGTGGTGATACCTCCTTCCCAAGTTCTGTTAGATGGGCTTCGATCGGTCCAAGAGTACTGGGTGAGGCCATTGAATCTTCTTTCTATGTTAATTAACCAAGATTACTTGTATTTAGAGACAATAATCAAAACGTTTAGTTTCCAGCGGTCATATTGACCAATGGTCATATAACAGTTAAAAACCAATGGTATCATTTTAATTATACTCATGTTATCAAATGAAACATTTTTGTTGAGTATAAAAATAAAATAAAATAACACATAAAATTAGGAAACAAGATTTATTCAAAATTTCGGGTCGTTACAATCTTCCCCCCTTAAGAAATTGCGTCCTCGCAATTTTTTAAAATTAGGTTTTGAAATTTCATTGAAAGTCCCACATCGGAAAAGGAGTCAGTAAAACTATTACTTTAAAAGAAAAAAAGGGAAGTACGAAGGTCACCCGAGTTAGCCCACACTAGGATTCCATGTAGGAAAACATGGACATGGAAGAAAAACAAAGGGTCAAGTTCTGAGGGAGAGTGATAGAGAACATGATTAGGAGAAAGTTAACCGTAAGAAAATCCCAAACTTATGATGTGTGTAAAAGTTCATTGATTACCTAGTAGGAAACGTAAACCAACAACGTTTTTGTTTTACGTTCCTCTTCATAATTTTGAGGAATTCATTTACTACATAGAACAAAAACATAAGAAAATATACCTACCTTCATGTAGAGTTTCATCCTTTAATAAGTATCTACCAAAAGTAATCTTTTATCCAAATGATGAGCATTCAAAACTACTTGGTCTCATCAAAACACAAGAATCATCTTCTAGAGAATCACATAATCCACAAAAGATTAACTATCTATTTCTTCTATCTTTAAACATTATCCCAAAAAAAGAAAGGGTAAGGTAAAACAACTCTTCAAAAAGAAAGAATCCCATAGGAAGGGAAACTATTTTTAAATCTTCAAAGTTCCATGGTACTACCCAAAGTTCATCATAGACCATCCCTTAAATAACGGTCCTTAAAATTCCTCAAAATAAACCAAACTAAGATTGAAACCCAAATACAAGAGGGATTTGATAACATAGTCTTCCAAAATAAACTTCATTGTTCATCTCCAAACAACATCAACCACAACTAACATCTTATAACAAAAGTAGCTAACCTAAACATATTTTACCCAAGATAGGTTAATCATTTCCATAAGTAACCTAAATTACTATAAGTCCTCCTTAAATTCATTGATTCTTTAAAATATAAGTCAACCTTACTCCTCAATGAAAATACCGCAGTAATCTATTTACCTTGATCATATAGGGTCCTCAAAATAGTGAACGTCTTCCAAAATAATCATCATCTTTTAATCCCCTAATCATCTCTGTCGTATTAATACGGAAATCGTAGCATTTCCTATCACATTGGTTGTTGGGACATGTTCTTCCATTTACCGCCATTAATTAATAAAAGAAGCTATAATTAGGGGCTTAAATACTTAGCCAATAATAATGAAAAGAAACATAAAGCATATAAGGATAACTTGTAGAAGAAAAGTATACCCTAACTTGTGATCCCCTAGGTTCCCATCTAGGTTATCCATGATCATATATTCTTATGTGAACCTTTATTTAATTTTATCTTTGTTCCTTTAACAATGGTTCATACTAAGCTTATGAATTTACCAAAGCATATCCCCCGGGAGTGTCGTAACCAAGAGTGCAGCAAGGCCCGTTGTCGTGTACCAGTTCCCGTTCGAGTCTAGCTCAAAGCGGTGTTTTCGGGTTTTACCTCTATGTACATTTGTGTCAGAGCCACCTCTACCTGCTCGTATCCAGACAGGGATGTATTTTCTTGGTAACCCCTTACTCAATACTCACCAAAATACCAGGAAGATTTCCTATATTTAAACTTTTCTATAGGGTTCTTCCTAGAGTTTTCATATCCTAATTTCCACAAATAACTAAACCATCCTTTGATACCAACTATAGCATCCCGTCTTTTTATAACATAACTTTCATTCCATTACACGGAACTGAGGATCTTTAGGGTTTAGTGTCTTGGAAACAAGGAACATAAAACATGAACCAAAAAAAACATTCTTCTTAAACACTTGAAAGGCTTCTCCTCATGTTCACCCTAGTCTCATTACTGCATCTCATAACCTGGGGACATACATCAAAAGGAAGGGTGAGAAGAAGGCCCAGCAAGGGAAACAAGTGAAACATTTTACATATGAACTTGAGATACATCAATAAAGTCATGAAAAGAACTTTAAGGCATGAAAATGAAATCATGAGGCATATCATAATAAAAATAAAACTTTTTCATAACTTGAGGATGTGGCTACATAATTTAACATAGAAAATCATGAATATATCACCAAGGTCCATCCCCAAGGTGTCATTTGAAAATTTCCAAGGTTATTCACCAAGGTATCGTGAAAATTGTAATCTCTAGTGGTTACATCATTACCCAATTCATTGGAGCGCTATCAGGGCGCACCCTTAAATTTTCCTTTGTTATCATGTGAGCCACATATATCATAATCAAACATTTCATAAATAACCCATATAGAATAAAATAAATGGGTTTCATTTCATAATCATAACGTTTTAAAAACTGTTTAAAGACATGATCTTTACGTCGCTTTAGAACCCATGGAAGGGGAGAGTGGGTATCATGCATGTAAATACCAGAATTTAAAATAGAAAATTTTGATATATATGTGGATACACCTATAGAAATAAGATCTTTGAGTATTCACTTTATAACATAAAATAATTTTTAGAAAAGAGAGAGGCATTTTGAGACGAAAATACTGCAGCATAATAGCTATGTTTTGGGGTTTTAGAAAACATTGAAAAGAGAGGGGAAATGGGTCCAACATTCATAAATGACCCATAAAACAGTAGAGGGTCAGAATAAGAAGGATATATGAACATGGTAATGAAATTTTAAGGACATACCATTTGAAATGAAAAACATGGAAGGAAGACAAAAATTAGATTTCTCTTATGAAAATTTGGCAGCCTAACGGCGTCACTTAAACTTCAACAAAATGATTTTAAAAGATCAAATAGGGTCTCTCATAATGTGAACATAAGAGTTCAGTATGATAGATATAGAGATAATTCCCCAACATAATTAAAAAAGAACTTTAAAGGCTTGAAATAAAAGTAGAAATTTGAAAAGAATGAGAAGGGTGAAAGAATCCCCTAAAAATTCGGCAGCCTAACGACGCCACTTAAAACTTCAAAATACTGAATTGAAGAGATCAAATTGGGTATCTCATCATATGAACATAAGAGTCCAGTATGATAGATATATATATCATACCCCAACATAACAAAAAGGAACTTGAAATAATTGACATGAAAGTAGAACTTCAAAACAAGAATGGTGAAGAACCACTTAAAAATTCGGCAGCCTAACGACGCCACTTAAAACATCAAAATACTGAATTGAAGAGATCAAATGGGGTATCTCATAATATGAACATAAGAGTATAGTATGATAAATTTAGAGATCATACCCCAACATAACAAAAAGGAACTTGAAATACTTTACATGAAAATAGATCTTGAAAAATGGAAGGGAGAAAGAATCCGTTACAAAACATTTGGCAGCCTAACGGCGCCACATAAAACTTCATAAAACGAAATAATGAGAGTAAGAGGGGATCTCTCATTATATGAACATGAAAAGGGAAGTAAGAGGAGTATAAAATAACATCCTCCAACATAAGAACATGGAGCATAAAAGGAATGACATAAAAGAGATTACTTGAAATTAAAGAGAGAGGTCGGATCCCTTACCTTAAAACGTAACTCTTAAAACTCAAAGGTTTGGACCTTGAGGGCTTGGGGGCACCTTGGGAGGACTCCTTGGGAGGTAAGGAGATCAGAACTTCGTTGGGGGAGAGTGGGGAGTCGAATGGATGAGAGGATGGCTTGGTATTTATAGGGAAAGTGAGGGGACAGGGCATTAATGGCCAAGGGACACCTCATTAGTAGTTTTGGCAAAACCATGGGCTTGCCCATGGTATTTTCCCATGGTATTGGCCACTTGGGACACCTCATACCTTATCTTACTATTAATAATTCGACCATATTGAATATATACTTAATACATCATTTAATGATGTCATTAAACACCCGTAACTTAAAAACTATATTTTCACTATTCATCGAAAATTCAACTTTCTCAGAATAATCCCAAAATTTCACCTTAACCAAATATCAATGCTCTGATTTCAAAAATTAAATCCATTTTATAAAAATAATTTTCTAAATATTTCTAATTTAATTTTTAAATAAAAACACTATTCATCGAAAATTCATTTTTTTCAGAAAAATCCCCAAAAATTACATTAACATAATATTGATGCTCTGAGTTCAAAAATAAAGTCCATTTTATAAAAATAATTTTCTAATTATTTTTAATTAAAATTTTAATTAAAAAACACTATTCACCTAAAAAAGACTAATACTTAACTAATAATTTATGAAACAGTTATTTACCCATTTTATTGAATCTCATTACTTAATCAAGGTGCCTAGCTTATTTTAATACTTTCTTTAAGTGAGATTACTAATCCATTTGGACACATTATTAATCCTAATCATAAAATCACTGTTCATAATTTACTATTCATCAAAAATCAAGTTGATCTTATTCGACTCTAAATTTCATACTGAACATAATTGTAGAAGACCATTTTTTCCAAATAATTACACATTTTTAATTATTTAAGGTTTACAAAAACATTTAAAATATACTTTTTTTCTAAAATTCATCAAAAATATTCATACTATATTTATCTGGTCATTTGAAAATTCATAAACTTCATCATAAGAGGAAATCCCAATTTTTATTTAAAACAAAGGATTACACAAGGCAGTTACGGTCTCCTCACATAGCCCCTTATCACACAAGTATAGGACCTAAGTGTAAGGTGTGCTTAGGTGAGAGAATTTGAGGGAGGCTCAGCCAACATCGCACGAGTAGTAATTTCTATCAGTTTGAACTTCTCGCGAAGGCAATCCCGTTCTAGCTTCACACAATGAAGTTCAACTTGGGTTTGGTCCAGAGCAAAGCCCAGTGGTGCTACCTCCTTCCCAAGTTCTGTTAGATGGGCTTCGATCGGTCCAAGACTACTAGGTGAGGCCATCGAATCTTCTTTCTATATTAATTAACCAAGATTACTTGTATTTAGAGACAATAATCAAAACGTTTAGTTTCCAGCGGTCATATTGACCAATGGTTATATAACAGTAAAAAACCAATGGTATCATTTTAATTATACTCATGTTTTTAAATGAAACATTTTTGTTGAGTATAAAAATAAAATAAAATAACACATAAAATTAGGAAACAAGATTTATTCAAAATTTCAGGTCGTTACATTGGCGGGTCATGGAGTGCCTGTCAAGGGCGCTAGCACATACCCCAGTGTGATCATCACCACCTGCACCACACATATCGGCATAGTGGAACGTGTAACCCGCTTGCTGTCTTCTTCAACTACATTTGTTTCTGAAATCCATAGCCTAAGAAAACCCACCCATATAGCCGGATGACACTACTAGCAAATACCATCTGGCAAAAAGGCCACAGGCACGAAGCGTGGTAGGCCTGCACTAGGGGGGGCATATCATAATGAGGAAGGGGGAAGAGCCGGGGGAGTTCAGGTCATTTTTTGACCAAAATAGAAGGATTTTCCCGTGGATTTTTTATATATATGAATTTTAGAAATATTTTTTTATGGAAAGGGGATACGGTTTGAAATATTTTAAAAAATGGTTCTTTAGATGCGGAAATCTCGTTCACGCATCTTCGGCACGGAGAGATGCGTGAACGGGTAAAGCCCGTTCACGCAACTACCCTCTCCAGGAAGCGTGAACGGGGTTCACGTATCCTTTGTAAACATTATGAATGATGTGTGAACCCCATTCACGCATTCTATAGAAAGCTTTATTTTTTTACTTTATTTTTTGTATTTTTAACATTTTTATTTTTATTTTTTGTTTTGTTTATATATATATATATAACAAAAAAATTCAGCAGAATTTATCTGCTATTTAATATCCAGCAGTTATGTCGTTACCGCAGTTTGGATTCTAACAGACACCATCACTCAGGGCTCTCTTTTATAAGAGGGCTAGCCCTGAAAATTGTTCTGCATTTTCAATTTGGGATTCAACTTCTCTCTTTCCTGCGCAGAACATTCTGCATTTCCGATGTGAGATTCTGTTTCAAGTACATCACTTTGAAAGACTATAAAATACAAACTACAAGACCAATATAAATGAAACATAAAACATGAATTAAACATATAAGAAATTGTAGGAAATTAAAAGATTTTCGTAAAAAATGTTGATAAATAATAATTTATAAGTTTTCAACGTTATCAACATGAAACTTAAAAAAGTTTCAAATACGTGTCTTTGAAATACTATAAAATAAAAACTATAAGAAAAATATGAATGAAACTTAAAATATGGATTTAATATATAAGAAATAGTTGAAAATAAAAAGAATTTCGTAAAAAGTGTTGATGAAAAATAATTTATAAGATTTCAAAACCACCAACTTGAAACTTAAAAACATTTCAAGTACGTGGCTTAGAAAACCTATAAAATAAAAACTATAAGACCAATATAAATGAAAATTAAAACATGGATTAAACATATAAGAAATAGTTAATGATTAATTAGTTAATTAGTGATATAATTATTAATTAGTTAATAATTAATATAATTATTAATTATTAATTATTAATTATTAATTATTAATTATTATTTACTAATATACAATAATTAATTATTTAATAAGTAATATAAATATATAATAATTAATTAGTTAACCCCAGTCAAGGGATTTTCGAGGCCAAAAGAGGCCCGGAAGTCCTCCAAAACTGAGTTTTTAGTCGGGGTACCCCGATTTTTTTAACATTTTGTGGATTTTCAGCCTCATTTAAGGGGGTATTGTTGGATTTTTTGGTGGGGTCTGAATTTATTCCAAGGTATTACATTCATTATGATATTATGTCTTTGAAATTTTATCGTTTTTTATAATACACTGCTATTTATAATTAAATATATAACTATATGTACATATTTTTTATATATTCACACCTAATAATTTAATTGTAAATATAAATAATAAAATATATTTACATATAAAATATATTAGAATTATCTAAATAATAACTAACATCCATTTTATTTAAAATACAAATATATGAATATTTATATACCTATATATTAATCTAACTATATATATATATTAATCTAACTATATATATATATTAATCTAATAACTATATATATATTAATATAACTACATATATATATCTTAGTATTACTATAAATATATATATTAATATCACTATAAATATATATATTAATATCACTATATATATATTAATATAACTATTTATATATATTAATATAACTATATATATATATTCATATAACTATATATATGTTAATATAACTATATATATATATTAATATAAATATATATTACTATACAAATAAATATAACTAAATATATATATATAGATATAGATATATATTAATATAACTATATATATATATTAATATAACTATATATATATTATTATATATATATTATAATATAACTATATATATATTAATATAAATATATATTACTATACGAATAAATATAACTAAGTATATATATATATAGAGAGAGAGATATCATGAATTGGAAGACAAATCAAAATAGAGTAGTGGTAAAGGCTTAGGCGTGCAGGGGGGAGGTCTCGAGTTCAAATCCTGGGGGAGGCAGGGGCGCGCGCATGAGGGAATATAGCAGCAAGCGCTATTAAAGGATTAAGGGGTGCGTGGGGTGCTGTACAGGGGTAGAAAAGCGCTGTAAAAGGGGGGGCTCAAGCGCTATAAAAACCCCCCCTGATTGGCAGTATTTTTTAATTTTTTATAATTTTTTTTATTTTTTTTTTATTTTTTTTAACTTTTATCAGTGCTAAAACGAAAGCGCTGATAAAGAAAGCGCTGATATAGGACCCTTTTATCAGCTCTTTTCGGAGCGCTTATAAAGGGGACTCCCCCTTTATCTTCGTCGGCTTTATCAGCGCTTTTTCTAGCGCTGATAAAACCATTTTTAGCGCTGATAAAGGCCGTATTTGTAGTAGTGATAATTAGTAATATAATTATGAATTATAATTTGTAATATAATTATTAATTATAATTAGTAATTATTAATTATATAATAATTAATTAGTTCATTACCTATATAATTATTAATTATTAAAAATTAATTATATAATAATTAATTAGTTAATTATTATATAATTAATAATTATATTACTAATTAACTAATTAATTATTACATAATTAATTATTAATAATTAATAACTAATAATTATAATGAATAATTATAATTATTTATTATATAACTAATTTACTAATTAACTAATGAATTATTATATAATTAATAATTAGATTACTTTCTAAATACTTAATTATTGTATAATTAATAATTATATTACTAATTAACTAATTAATTATTATGTAATTTATAATTATATTACAAATTAACTAATTAATTATTATATAATTAATAATGATATTACTAATTAACTAATTATTAACTAATTGATAATTATATTACTAATTAACTAATTAATCATTAACTATTTCTTATATGTTTAATCCATGTTTTAATTTTCATTTATATTGGTCTTATAGTTTTTATTTTATAGGTTTTCAAAGCCACATACTTGAAACGTTTTTATGTTTCAAGTTGGTGGTGTTGAAATCATATATATTATTTTTCATCAACATTTTTTATGAAATTCTTTTTATTTTCAACTATTTCTTATATGTTTAATTCATGTTTTAAGTTTCATTCATATTGGTCTTATAGTTTTTATTTTATATTCTTTCAAACACACGTATTTGAAACATTTTTAAGTTTCAAGTTGGTATCTTTGAAAGCTTATAAATTATTATTCATCAACATTTTTTACAAAATTCTTTTTATTTTCAACAATTTCTTATATGTTTAATCCATGTTTTAAGTTTCATTTATATTGGTCTTATAGTTTGTATTTTATATTCTTTCAAAATCACGTACTTGAAACAAAATCCCACATCGGAAATAAAGAACGTTCAGCGTAGGAAAGTGAGAACTTGAATCCCACATCGAAAATGCAGAAGGATTTCCTTGACTAACCCTCTTATAAAAGAGAGTCGTGGGTGAGGGTGTCTGTCAGAATCCAGACTGCTGTAATGGCAGCACTGCTGGATATTAAATAGCAAATAAATTCTGTGAATTTTTTTTGTTATATATATATATATAAACAAAACAAAACAGAAAAAAAAATTAAAAAAAATTAAAACTTTCTGTAGGATGCGTGGATGGAGTTCACGCTTCTTGGTAAGGGTAGATGCGTGAACGGGTTGCACGCATCTTTTATCCCGACTACTTAGGATGTGTGAACCTCGTTCACGCATCTCTCCGTGCTTAATATGTGTGAACGAAGTTCACGCATCTCGAGACCCATTTTTATAAACATCTGTGACCCTACCATTTTTATATAATTTTTTTAAAAAAAACCCATTTATATAAAAAAAAACCCCTTTTTCCCCTATTATAGAAGGCCCTATGGAGTAAAGGGATGTGCATGAATTCTTGGAAAAAGAGGGAGTGAGGCTATATTCTAATAATAGAAATAATGTAAGAAAACAAATTCACTCCTCGAGGAAGGTTTGATGGATTTAAATCCAGTGATAGTCTTTGGGACTTATACTTATGTACTGCTCCATTTCCTAACCCTTTATAAAGGGTCAGATCTTCAGTACATGACCTAATAGAGATTTCTAAGAATTATCTAAGATCCCTTTGATAGAGAAAATTTTTGTGAATATTTTTAATCAAATAATGATTATTTTTTAAAGTTTTTCAATGATAAAACCCACGTATTTAATCGTTTTATAAAAAAAATTGGGTAATTTGAATTTTAGAATGAAAATGAGCAAAATTTTGAAAAATGCATAATTCTTTGTTTTGGATAGATTTTGACCACAAGGGTATTTTTTTCATTTCTTAAAAAATATAATTCCAAATTTAGTGATTATTTTTTTAGAATCCTGATTTTATTTCCTCCAACTTTCACTTCAGGACCTAGAGCTGATTCGAATATCTAGTAGTCCTAAAAACTAATTGAAGATGGAAACTTTTCCGAGCGGATAGCGTGGACCCCACCACCGTAACTGAACCACAACTTGGCCTTAACAAATCCAATTGAGGTTCTTCCATCTGGGAGAACACGAGGAGACATAGGGTTGGCTCTACATAAAATATGGGGTAGTTTTAAAGTAATTAAAGCTATCATTGGAGGTTATATTTCTGAAGGAAGCTTTCTGGAACATGTGTCCAGAAAAAAAAATTCCAATGAAAAATTCTTAACTAATTCATCTGGTGCCCAAATGAGCTGACCTTTGGAGGGTGAACGTCCAACATATTTATGATCAACTTTGAAGTAGGGTTCCACGCGTGAATCAACCATTTAACAGTCCAACAATGCACAATCTTTCGGAGGGCGGAATTCTACCTCTAAAAGGAGGCCCTCGCATCCTTCTCAAATCATTAGCTCGACACCCACGGCCATAGAGGGATCCCATCGGGGCACGGGCCGCTGCTGCTCCTCTCTTCCCCCCTCATTTATTCTTTTTATTGCATTTTCATTTTTTCAGTTTTAAATTAAATTGTAATGTGACTTTCTTTTCAATAAATCCATGCATTTTTATTTTTGTTTCCTCCATTTAATTTCTTCTGTAATTGTAATAATAATAGAAATTAAAAACTATAATAATAATAATTATCATTATTATAATCATTATTTATAATATATCAATCTTAATTTCAAATTATTTTAGTTTATTTCTCTCTCCTTTTTCGAAAACTATTTTCTTAATTAATAATAATAATAAGTATTATTATTATTATTATTATTATTTTAACAATCATTATAAATTATTTATTCCTATTCTCTCTCTTCTCTCTCTCTCTCACTCTAATTCATCCACCATTGTGATCTCTTAATCTCGAAAATGAGAGACTAACCCTGAGACTTAGCCCGGGGGAGGTCAAGGTGTTCTAGAATTTTCTTTAAAGTTTATTCTAAATTTTTGATAGACTTGAGTAGTATGCTTGGGTGAGACAAATGTCCCTGATTGGGTGACAATTCCCAATGACATGTGACTCAAGCTATTTCTATTCTGGAAAAGAATAGTGATTCAAACATGAGATTTCATGTTTGAGTTATCAAATTAGAATCAAACATATAAAGGAGAATAATGATTGAATCCATGACTAAACCCCAAAACCAAGTAATTTCTTCTGAACTTTATTTTGTTTAGACTTTCATTTTAGTATAGTTTTTTAATTCCTATTTTTCATGTCATTTTTTTTAATAAAAAAAACAAAAAGAGATAGTTTAGGTGATATAGAAGAAGTAAGTGAACCAAACTGAAAGGCTCCTCAAGAGAGACGACCCTAGTCAGCCACCGTTCTGCACTAGGAAAAAAATATAATTGTTTTTGTCCACACCCTACGATAGGTGTGGGTCAAAACTGGCACTGTTATCGGGGATCCAATCAATAGTTCATTTACTTTTTCTATTTTTACATATTAGTTAGATTTCATTTCTTTTTTTAAAAAAAACTAAAAAAATCATTCCATGATGAATTCAAATGATTATTATTCTACATGGACTGACAATTACTCATAGGTGCAAGAACAAGAAACCAACTACACTGAGGAGGCCCTCCAATGAAGAGCTGATGTGTTGATGATAATGGTCAAGCAGGTGGAAAGAGGCCTAGAAACATGGATCTGACCAAATGATTTTATGGCCATGGTCGATGAACTCCAAGTTAACTAAAAAAGATTCAAGGCCAAGAAGGAAATGCCACTGGTCTTCCTGGATTTCACTGAAGACATCCAAAATTTGAAGCCAAACTCAAGGTGGAGGAGCCTGACTAACTACCTCCATCCAGTGAAGATCGAATCCAAGAAGCACTTTCAATTGAAGATAATATTAATGTCAAACCAACTCAGGGAGATGATACATTTTTGAACTCAAATTATCTTAATTTTGTTGAAACTAATTTGAGTATCTCTCCTAATTCTATTGAATTTTTAGATTTATAAAACTCATACTACACCTTAGAGGATGATGTGAAAAATGATGCACCTATTGAAGAAAACCTTGAGCTCCATAAAGATAATGAACATCAATTGGAGGAAGCCCATGAAGTTATTCCAGTGGCTCTGCCTGAAGAACCAGAGACACATATTACTTCACATCTGGAGCAACCACTGGATGGAGAGGGTGATGTCGCACAAGTAGCAATGAAGAAGAAGGAGGCTCCATACTTCATCCTACCACCAGCATGTATGCTTTACCACATTGTGAAGGGGGAAGATCTGGTGTACTCTATCCCAGGAGTCCTATTCAACAAGAACAAAGAACTGCAAGCTGGGAAGAGCAAAATGTGATGGTTCAAATCAAAGAAGCTTCATCTGCTGACGGATTATGGATAAAAGATGGAACTTCCCTCTTGAGGCAGTAAAAGATGCCAGGGCCCACTTGGGGGATCATACCAAGATTTATCCTTTACTTTATTTATAGTACATTAATTTTTAATATTAGTAATTTATATTTCAAATTCAATATTAGGAATTAGTCCATCATGTGACCCACTCCTCCTCATCTTTTTGAGCTTTAATGACATGATCCTTATTCTTAAGTGAGTAATTCTCTTTTTTAGGTTCATAAATGGGAAAAGGAAGCCTTAAATAGAGGAAGGGTACTGAAGATTTATTTCAAAAGGGAGTTCATTTTTATTATTAAAACATTTAAAATCCTTACATTTTTTAGACGACAACATGTTTTGAGATTTTAAGATAAAATTTTATGCCCACACTTGAATTCATGTTTTAATCGACTTATCTAGGAGACATGACTTTCATAGGAATCCTGTGATTCCATGTTTTATATTTCAATGTTGATATGATTAAATAAATTAAATAAAGAATTTAATTTTTAAAATAATGCATGGATATTGAAATAATGACTCATGATTTGAAGGAATTAATAGATTCCCGTAAATGAAATTTCCCTACCATATTTCATGCTTTGAATTTTTGAAATTTATGTCAATTGATTTTTTATTATTAATCATTCCTTGAGTGATTGTCCAAAATCATATGTCTTATTCCTAAGAGGATTTCTAGACCAAGTACTTCCTATTTATTCTTGAGCATATTTCTTGAGTGATCTTGGGACATGTAACTGACCAGAACTTTTATTGAAACTTTTCAATGCTATGACTGTGCAAAAACACATTTAAAATGATTGAGGCATCCATTGAAAATACAATAATCCTTAAAATACCACCTTTACATCAATCCTTCACTATTGGAAAATGGACCTATCCCCACAGTTTTCCCCAAAACCGTGGGGATAGACCCCCCCTATACCCACGGTTTTGAAAAACCGTGGGTATATGTGACTTTTCATGACCTATACCCATAGTTTTCCAAAACCGTGGGTATAGGGGGGTCTATCCCCACGGTTTTCCAAAACCGTGGGGATAGGTCCTGAAAAGTGACCTATACCCACGGTTTCCCAAAACTGTGGGTATAGGGGTACCTATCCCCACATTTTTGGGGAAAACTATGGGGATAGGTCTGGGATAAAATACCTATACCCACGGTTATGAAAAACCATGGGTATAGGTCACTTTTGTGTTCGCGGGGAAAAAAAATTTCCCACGGGAAGGAATTTTTTTTTGCGGGAACCCTATACCCACGGTTCTTCCCTATATACCCATGGTTTTTATAACTATATTTAACTATATATATATATACATATAGGTGATGTTAGGGTAGTGGTTAGATGCGGTGTTTGCAGCGAAGAGGTTGCGAGATCGAAACTCGGCGGCTGCATTATTTTAGGACCTATACCCACGGTTTTGAAACCGTGGGTAAAAGCCGTTGACACCATGGAAAATGGCTATGTTTCGGTGACACGTTGGTAGGACACCTATTCCCACGGTTTTGGAAAACTGTGGCTATAGGCTGGGGACCTATACCGACGTCGTTCCAGCCCACGGTTCTCAAAACTGTGGGTATAGGCTATACCCACGGTTTTGGGGGCTATACCCACGGTTTTGAACCGTGGGTATAGGCCGTTTTTCCAGTAGTGCTTCTTTTATCCCATAAAGACCATGAATGACCTTTTTTGGGATGAGCCATGTTTCAATACATTTTTATCCATTCCTACCCTACTCTTGGTATTTGCATGATATTTTAAAGTTGAAGTGTGGGGGTAAAGGTAATCATGGTGGATGGGATGATACACATTGTAAGGAAGAAGTGTTGGGGTGTTATTGTGGGAATTGTAAATGTTTGTGGAATCATTCATTATACTCTATTGTTTTATACTCTTGAATTAAAAAAATGAAAAAATGACAAAAAGATCCAAAAAATAGAAAAATGGGTTGTGATTTGGGAGAAAAAAATCACCATTTTATAGATGGATGATCTTCTGATTATATGTGGTTAGAAGATGGATGTGAGGTTTGATCTAATCAGGACTTTCAAAAAACGAAAAAAAAGTACAAAATCAAAAAAATGTTCAAGAGGGTGCACAAATCATTCATTATGCATAATTTGATCATAACCTTTTCTTTGAGTTTTCTGAAGTGGGTGTTGCTACATTGAAGGGGAGAATTTCATTAAATTTTTACTTTTGATACCATGCACTGTAATTAAGAGATTAGCCTCTTCCTTGAACCTTAATTTTTAAACCATCAAATCCTAACAACCTTAATCCTTATATTAATTTGAACCTTTATTACAAGTCCTCATGATTTTATGTGTCTTTTATCTTTACAAAGTAGAGAATGTAGTTCATTTACAAGCATATGGATAAGAAGCATGTTCTCCTGATATGAGCATAACTATACTTAAATTTTATCATGAGTGATGAGAGAAAAGGATCAAAAGTTATGTAAATCATGATGTGGCATGCTTAATAATAATGAATCAAGGAGATTGAATGAATGAAAGTAGTTCTATCAGTTTTCAAAGGGGAAAAGTAAAATACGTGAATTATTTGTTTCATTGAAAAATTGGAAATTAAATGGATATTTTATGCATATTTTTTAATGTTTAATTTCACATTGAATTTTTTTTTGTTATATTACATTGAAATTTGAATATTGGAAACATTGGTGTCCTCTAATTTTCATGTTGAGATTTTATGCTTGAGGACAAAGATGGTTTAAGTGTGGGGGTATTTGACAGAGTAAATTTATGTGCATATTTTTAATCAAATAATGATTATTTTTAATTTTTTTTCAATGATAAAACCCATGTATTTAATTGTTTTATAAAAATATTGGGTAATTTATATTTTAGAATGAAAATGATAAAAATTGTGAAAAATGCATAATTCTGTGTTTTGGACAGATTTTGAACACAAGGGTATTTTTTTCATTTTGTAAAAAATATAATTCCAAATTTAGTGATTAGTTTTTTGTTATAATCCTGATTATATTTCTTCCAACTTTATCTTCAGGAACTATAGATGATTTGAATATCTACTAGTCCTAAAAATTCATCGAATTTGGAAACTTTTTCGGGCGGACAGTGTGGACCCCACAACTGTAATTGAACCACAACTCGGTCTTCACCCATCCAATAAAGGTTATTATACCTAGGATAGCACAAGGAAACATAGGGTTGACTCTACATAAAATATGGGTTAGTTTTAAAGTCATTAAAGCTACCATTGGAAGTTATATTTTTGAAGGAAGCTTCCTGAAACCTGCATCCCGAAAAAGAAATTGTCAATGAAAAATTCACCACTAATTAATAAGTTATCCAAATGAGCTAAAATTTGGATGGTGAACATACAACATATTTATGAGAAACTTTTAATAAGGGCTCCACACATGAATTATCCATTTAAAGGTCCAACAACGTGAAATATTTCATAGGAAAAAATTTTGCTTATAAAAGGAGGCCCTCGCCTCCTTCTCAAATCATCATCTCGACACCCACAGTTAGGGAGGGATCCCATCAGGTCACGGGCCGCTGATGATCCTATCCTCCCCGCTCATTTATTCTTTTTATTTTATTTTCATTTTATTTTTTTAGTTTTAATTTAAATTTTAATGTGAACTTCTTTTCAACAAATCCATGCATTTTTAATTTTGTTTCCACCATTTAATTTCTTCTATAATAATAATAATAATAATTAAAAACTTGTTGTGAATTATTAAATTATGTGGATGTCATCAATCATAATAAATGGGGCCTTTTTCATTTCCCAACAAGCCTCTTCATTTGGCCAACCCTTTGGTATTCCCACCGTTAGATTTGGTTTGTTGTAATTGATATTGACCATTGGATCAACCTTTTGTAATCTATTAATATGGTGGTATGATAATGGAAATGGGGTGATTTTGTGTGTCTATATACTTGTGTTCTATCTTTCTTGTTCTATTGTGATTGAGACGTTTTACTTCACCATCATTTTCCCGAGCAATCAACATCGTCATACGTTTTCGCTTCGCTTCACCTTCAAACGACGAATTTCACAACACGTTATCAGCACGACTGCTCTGCGAAGTAAAAAGAAATGGATGATATAAATCGGTCCGTTGGAAATAATTTCCATGATGAAGATATTTGTCTCGTTGACAGCGCAACGACGCACACAATTCTTAAACATGAGAAATATTTTATCACCATTAAAATGGGTAGTGCTCATGTGTGTACTTTAACCGGTAGTGCGCAATTAATTGAAGGCTCCAGAAGAGAAAAAATATTTCTACCTAGTGGTACCCAGATTATGATAAACAATTCATTGTTTTCTCCCAAGTCTCGATGCAATTTGCTAAGTTTTAAAGATATTCGTAATAATGGATATCACATCGAGACAATGGATGAAGGAGGTGCTAAATACCTCTACATAACAAGCATTAAAAATGAGCACAAATTGATTCAAGAAAATATTTTGAGACTTCCGTCCGGATTGTACTTTGTCAATATTTGTACAATTGAATCAAACATGGTAAACTAGAAGTTTACCGACCATGGTACATTTATTGTATGGCATGACCATTTGGGTCATCCTGGATCAATAATGATGAGGAAAATAATTAAATGTACTCATGGTCATCCATTGGTTGATAAAAGGGTTCTTACACCCCATGATTTCTCGTGTGCTTCTTGTTCTCAAGGCAAATTAATCATAAGACCATCACCATCAAAGATCGGGATTGAATCCCCGATGTTCATGGACCGAATTCATGGTGATATATGTGGACCAATTCATCCACCATGTGGACCATTCAGATATTTTATGATCATGATTGATGTGTCAACTTGATGGTCCCATGTGTTTTTATTGTCCACTCGCAACCAGGCGTTTTCAAAATTACTTGCCCAAATAATAAGGTTAAGGGCGCAATTCCCTGATTATTCAATCAAGCATATTAGGGTTGAAAATGCTGGTAAATATTCATCACATTCTTTTAATAATTATTGCAAGTCATTGGGAATAAGTGTTGAACATCCTGTAGCTCATGTTCATACACAAAATGGTCTAGCTGAATCATTTATAAAGCGATTACAACTTATCGCTAGACCATTACTTATGAAAACTAAATTGCCCATTTCAGCATGGGGATATGCAATTTTGCATCCAACAACACTGCTTTAAATAAGGCCATCAAGCTATCATGATTATTCCCCTTTGCAATTAGCTTGTGGTCATGAACCAAATATTTCACACTTAAGGATATTTGGTTGTGCTGTATATGTGCCTGTAGCACCCCCACAACGAACAAAAATGGGACCCAAAAGGAGATTGGGGATATATATTGGTTTTGAATCTCCCTCGATCATTAAATATCTTGAGATTATGACAGGAGATGTATTCACAGCAAGATTCTCTGATTGTCATTTTGATGAAAAATTATTTCCAACACTCAAAGGGGGAAATCAATCGACTTCAAAAGAAATATCATGGAAATCAACTTCATTATTACACCTTGATCCTCGTACAAATACGAGTGAACTTGAAGTTCAAAAGATCATTAATTTTCAAAATTTAGCAAATCAATTGCCTAATGCGTTCAATGATTCAAAACGGGTTACAAAATCATATATACCTGCTATGAATGCACCGGTAAGAATTGATGTCCCAGAAGGACAATCTGATGGTATTGCCAACAATGCTTCTATCCCACGCCTGAAGCGTGGAAGACCACTTGGTTCAAAAGATAAAAATCCCCATCAAAGAAAGGGGAAACAACCTATGTTGGTTGAAGATATGAATGAATTTGAAGATAATGTAAATGTAACAGAAGTACATGAACATGATCAAGAGGAAATTTCAATAAATTTCACAAACACTGGAAGATGTTGGAACTGAGTGGAGACCATTATTGATAACACATTTTCATACAATGTATCCCTTGAAATTATGGATGAGGATCAAGAACCTAAAACTGTTAATGAATGTCGTGAAAGGCCATATTGGGATCAACGGAAAGTTGAAATCCAATCTGAGCTAGACTCACTTGCTAAACGTGAAGTTTTTGGGTCGATCATGAAAACCCCTGAAGGGATTAAGCCTGTTGAATACAAATGGGTATTTGTGAGAAAAAGAAATGAAAATAATGAAGTCATGAGATATAAATCATGACTGGTTGCTCAAGGCTTCTCACAAAAACCTGGGATTGATTAAGATGAAACATACTCTCCTGTAATGGATGAAATAACCTTTCGGTACCTCATGAAGTTTTTTGTACATGAGCAACTTGAATTACACCTTATGGATGTAGTGAATGCATATCTTTATGGTGATATTTATAATGATGTTTACATGAAAATCCCTGAAGGATTCAATTTGCCGGCAAAATATCCCGGATCTCGAGATCTTTATTCAGTTAAGCTGAATAAATCATTATATGGATTAAAGCAGTCAGGGCGTATGTGGTATAACCGTTTGAGTAAATATTTGATGAAGGAAGGTTATAAAAATGATCCAATTTGTCCATGTGTCTTAATTAAGAAGATTGGATCTGAATTTTTGATCATTACAGTATACGTTGATGATTTAAATATGATTGGGACTAATGATGAACTTTCCAAAGAAGTGGAATATCGGAAGAATGAATTTGAAATGAAAGACTTTGGAAAGACAAAGTTCTGCCTTGGATTACAAATTGAGCATCTTAAGGATGAAATTTTTGTTCATCAATCGCGTTATACTGCTAAAGTCCTACAAAGATTTAACATTAATGAATCGCATCCATTAAGTACACCAATGGTTGTATGATCTCTTGATCGTGATAATGATCCTTTTAAACCAGGAGTGGATGATGAAGAACTAATTGGTCCTGAAGTACCATATCTGAGTGCTATAGGAGCACTTATGTACCTTGAAAATAATACAAGACCTGATATATCATTTTCTGTGAATTTATTGGCAAGATATAGTTATTCCCCTACTCTTCGGCATTGGAATGGTATCAAACATATATTAAGATGCCTTCAAGGGTCAAAGGATCGAGGGATAATTTATTCCAAATCCTCAGAACTGAAGTTGGTCGGTTATGCTGATGCTGGATACTTGTCTGATCCACATAAAGCAAGATCTCAAACTGGATATGTGTTTACATATGGTGGAACTGCTATTTCTTGGCGTTCTACAAAACAAACAATTACTGCGACTTCTTCCAACCATGATGAGTTGATTGATATTCATGAAGCAAGTCGAGAATGTGTTTGGTTGAGATCAATGATTAATCATATTCGAAATTGTTGTGGATTAGATATGAATAATAATATTCCCATCATATTATATGAAGATAATACTGATTGCATAGCACAGTTGCAAGGTGGGTTTATTAAAGGTGAAAGAACAAAACATATCTCACCAAAATTCTTTTTCACCCATGACCTTCAAAAGAATGGTGAGATTTATGTCTAGAAAATAAGGTCTTGTGACAATCTTGTAGATTTTTTCACAAAGGCATTGCCAACTTCAACATTTGAGAAATTGATTTATAAAATTGGAATGCGAAGACTGAAAAGTCTATCATGATTTTGTGAGGGGGAGTTGGGAACACTGTACTCTTTTTCCCTTAATCAGTTTTCCCACTGGGTTTTCTGATAAGGTTTTTAATGAGGCAGCATAGCATGGAATCATTTTAATTTGGCTTCACTTGTTTTTTCCACAGGGTTTTTTTTAAGTGAAGAGTTATATTAGATTCCATGGGATTATGACATCCAAGGGGGAGTGTTTTGAATTATTAAATTATGTGGATGTCATCAATCATAATAAATGGGGCCTTTTTCATTTCCCAACAAGCCTCTTCATTTGGCCAACCCTTTGGTATTCCCACCGTTAGATTTGGTTTGTTGTAATTGATATTGACCATTGGATCAACCTTTTGTAATCTATTAATATGGTGGTATGATAATGGAAATGGGGTGATTTTGTGTGTCCATATACTTGTGTTCTATCTTTCTTGTTCTATTGTGATTGAGACATTTTACTTCGCCATCATTGTCCCGAGCAATCGACATCGTCATACGTTTTCGCTTCGCTTCACCTTCAAACGACGAATTTCACAGCAAAACTATTATTATTATTATTACTATTTATAATATCTCAATACTAATTTCAAATTATTTTACTTTATTTCTCTCTCTTTTTTCAAAAACAATTTTCTTAATTAATAATAATAATAAGTATTATTATTATTATTATTATTTTAAAAATCATTATAAATTATTTATTCATATTATCTCTCTTCTATTTATCTCTCTCGCTCCAATACATCCACCATTGTGATCTCTTACTCTCAAAAATTAGAGGCTAACCTCAAGACTTGGCTCGGGGGGATGTCAAGGTGTTCTATAATTTTCTTTAAAGTTTATTCTAAATTTGTGATAGACTTGAGTAGTATGCTTGGACGAGACGAATGTCCCTGATTGGGTGACATTCCCCAACGACATGTGACTCAATCTATTTCTATTCAGGAAAAGAATAGCGATTCAAACATGAGATTTCATGTTTGAGTTATCAAACTAGAATCAAAAATATAAAGGAGAATAATGATTGAATCCCTGAATGAACCCCAAAACCAAGTGCTTTCTTCTGAACTTTATTTTGTTTAGAATTGAATTTATTATAAATTTTGAATTCCAATTTTACATTTCATTGTTTTTAATAATAAAAAATTAAAAAGAGATAGTTTAGGTGATATAGAAGAAGTAAGTGAACCAAACTGAAAGGCTCCTCAAGAGAGATGACCCTGGTCAGCCACTGTGGTACACTAATAAAAAAATTTAATTGTTTTTGTCGACTCCCTGCGATAGGCGTGCGTCAAAACTAGTATAGCACATTGGCTGGCCAGGGTCATCTCTCTTGAGGAGCCTTCTCAATGCAGTTCACTTACTTTATCTAATTCACATATTCTATCTCTTTTTGTGGTTTTTTTATTAAATGAAAGTGATGAAAATATTTTTGGGTTTTATTGATTATTTAAAAAAATGACATGTAAAGAAATAAATCTAAATTTATACTATGATGCAAGTCTAAACAGAATGAAGTTAAGAATAAAGTACTTGGTTTTGGGGTTCATTCTTGGATTCAATCATTATTTTTCTTTATGTGTTTGATTTTAGTTTGATAATCCAAAAATGAAATCTCGTGTTTGAATCACTATTCTTTTCTAGAATAGAAATAGTTTGAGTTCCATGTCATTGGGGGTCGTCACTCAATCAGGAACATTCACCCCACCAATGCATGATACTCAAATCTACCACAAACAATAAAACAAACTATAAATAAAAATCATGAATATCTTGAAATCTCCCTAATCCAAGACTCGAGGTTAGCCTCTCATTTCTGAGAGTATGAGATTACTTTGTGGAGTGGGTTGAAGAGAAGATAGGGAGAGATGGAATGAAATGAAGAAAAGTGGATGGAGAAACACAAATGGATGGATTAATAAAACTAAAATTTCAATTACAATTGAAAACTAAGATAAAACTAAAATGAAAATAAAATAAAAAGAAGAAATGAGGGGGAAGAGAGGAGCAGTAGTAGCCCGTTCCCCAGTGGGATCCCTCCTTGGTTATGTGTGTTGAGTTGATGATTTGAGAAGTAGGCGAGGGCCTCCTTTTATAGGCATAATTCTGTCCTTCGAAATTTTACGCGTCGTTGGACCATTAAATGGACAATTCACATGTGGACCCCTTCTTAAAAGTTGTTCATAAATATTTTGACCATTCACCCTCCACATTTAATCTAATTTGGATACTGGATGAATGAGTTATGAATTTTTCATTGGCAGTTTCTTTTTCTGAACGCAGGTTCCAGGAAGCTTCCTTAAAAAATATAACCTCCAATGGTAGCTTTAATGAATTTAAAACACCACCATATTTTTTTAGATCCGACCCTATGTTTCCTCATGCTATCCCTGGTGTAATCACCTCAATTGGATGTGTGAAGGATGAGTTGTGGTTCAGTTATGGTGGTGGGGTCCACACTGTCCGCCCGAAAAAGTTTCCAACTTCAATGAATTTTTAGGACTACTAGATATTCGAATTAGCACTAGGTCCAACATAGAAAGTTGGAGGAAATAAAATCAGGATTCTAAAAAAAGAATCACTAAATTTGGAATATATTTTTTGAGAAATGACAAAGATACCCTTATGGTCAAAATCTGTCCAAAACACAGAATTATGCATTTTTCACAATTTAGCACATTTTCATTCTAAAATTCAAATTAACTAATATTTTTATAAAATAATTAAATACATGGGTTTTATCATTGAAAAACATTAAAAAACATTCATTATTTTATTAAAAATAGTCACATGAATTTGCTATGTCACCCTTCCCAGGTAAGAAACTTTTTGGGATTATGTAAGAGGTGAAGGATATGAATTAATACTATTTGGTAGTGTTCTAGGCAATGAATCAGGATAGAAAGAAAGGTATCTTTAGCTAGCTTCACCCCTTTCTACATCACTATGAGGAGAAATGATATGTTTTTGTACAATTGTATGCTTGATTCAGGAACTTCCACCAATGTTATGTTCCTGGAAGTGATGAATCAATTAGGCCTAAAGACCACTCGACCATATAGAAATATATGTTTAACGGATTCTAGGGAAATCAAGGTTTGTGGTCTTATTGAAGAAATTAGAGCCAAGGGGCTCTTCTACCATTGCGATGGTAAGTGGAATCTAGGATATAAATGCATGGAATAGAAGGTCCTTATTATACATTTTAAATTTGAAATATGATAGTGTTTCTAATTTTATCATTTAAGATATAGGGTTTTGATGAGAAATTGCATCAATCATGAAAGTCCTTCCTGTGGTGCCCCTGCCCCCTCTTAAGCTATCATCCTTGAACCAGAGACTGCTCTGAATGAGGGATGTTCCCAATCGAGGAAGAGAGGGTTCGAAAGAGCTAGATGGAAATCAGATCCATCTCATTCTCACCCTCCTATCTAGCATCATTTACGGATGAATCCAAAGATGTAGACGTATCCGTTAGATGAAACAAAAGAGCCCTCAGAAAGGAATTTATTTGAACGATGGTGGGAAGGAGAAGGAAAGAATAATATTTCACATAGGAAAAATAGGCTTCAACCAAGCAGTGCACTAAATTGGGTGGATGGTCAGGGAAGATCATGTAAGCGATGAATCTATTTTGGTGGTGATTACAACCATTTTTTCCGTTAAATAAATACGTTACTAGTGCTCAGAACCATGTGCCTTATGGAAGAAAAGGAAGCCTATATTTGAATAATAAAGGGTCGTATCGTTCTGCCTTAAGGGAATTCCCCTCATGTAATACCTCATATATATATCAATTACAGATCCCTCATAAGACATACCTACTCCCTAAGGAAATCAATCACCACCTCTATCTTTATCCACTCAACATCTACTCTGTTGTCCCCTTTAGTGCACATTTCTCTTTCCATTCCTTCAGTTATTTTTTAGAGACTTATTAAGAGTTTCACCATCCCAATATATATATATATATATCATAGTAAATACCGCAATGAATATGACTCCTTATCCCCAAGACTCATCCACTCTAGTACACATGCTTGTAATCATTGCTTGGACAAAGTGAACGAAGTATAAGGAAATAGAACGTGGAGCCAAGCATGATCAAAATTAGAACAACTCAGTGAATCGGTTCAATAACATCATCAATTCCACTTGTAAATATCTTTCATTGAGACCACTTAATGGACTAATTTTTCCAGTTTGAGTGACGGCGGTCCATATCAATGGGGAACTCAACTATTAGTCTAGTAGTTTTTTCTATTAGTTGTGTATGCTCCCTGTTAACATTTTTATCATTAGATATCTGCTTCTATATCGCTCTTTATATGACTTTGTTTGGCTATTTTTATATTTATTTCATCACTGAGTCTCAACAAGGGATCCAACGGTCTCCTCCGGATCACAACCTTGTTGCGCTTATAATCATTTCTAATTATCCACCAGAAGAAGATCCTATTGTATTTTAATAGTTGACCCCCTATTGGTTTCTTCATTCGGACCACCTGAGAAGTAATTCAAGGCCCAGAAATGGTTTCATTGCAACTATTCATCATCCCAATGTTACCCTACAAGAAAAGACCCCTTACTATTGATAGTCCCTCGTCCACTAACTCCCTCATCGACGCTACATCTTCACACATATCATACATCAGTAAGCCCTATCTTCTAGCCTTTGATTGTATGGTTTCTTGTATCACTATTGTCGAGAAAATGACGTCGGATAACTCTAGCTGATATATGTTCATTGAATGAAAGAGTTGACTAGATTAGATTGTCTCTTCCCACAATAGCCATCTAAGGTTAATAAAGTATTAATGTAGATGATCCAATCACAAATTCCGAACCTTTCCCTATAGATTCATTCCCATGGGCTGAGTAAATAAATAAATATCTCATCTTTGAGGATTTGAGGATTTCACAACATGACCATAGGTCCAGGGGAACTATTTCTCATAGTGATGTCTGGGTGGCCTCCTTAGAAGGATATATTAGGTCGGGGAAACTTTCTCCTTAACTTTTGGATATGAGTATAATGTGGCAAGAATGAATGTCAGTCAATCAAGAGCTCGACATTTTAGTACCCGCAGTTTCAGGTACATAACCCCTTTCCTCACATTGTTTTAATTTGGTGTGTATTAAAATAGAGTGTTTCCGTAAAATAGAGTGTTTCCATAAAACAGGGAGTTTCCATAAAATAGAATGTTTCCATAAAATAGCGAGTTTCCACAATATTGGTTGTTTCCATAAATGTGGATATTTCCATAATGTCGGTTGTTATAAAAAATGTGGATATTTCTGTAATGTTGGTTGTTTCTAGAAATGTGGATATTTCCATAATGGTGGTTGTTTCCATAAATTATGGTGTTTCCATAAATTGTGGTCTTTCCATAAAGTATGATGTTTCCATAAAAAATGTGTTTCATTAAAAAGGGTAAGGTGAAGGATGGGAGATTTGGGGGGTTTTATAAGTAGTTTTGGTACAATAATTAAGTTCGCACGATCTATACATGGTTGGCACAAACCGTGTGGTCAAATCTTGCGCAAAAGTCAAATCTAGATCCTATTTTCTAGGAGCTTGCTCGTTTTTGCTCTATTTATTTCGTTTTGGCTTCAAAATGATCTTAGTTCAATATTAATCTCCCTAGAATGCTGGATAACCCTTCCCACATGAGTTGAATCCATTCTAGAGCCTTCCCTTGGTGATTTCGAGTCCGATTCTTGAGGCATGTCACCATTCTTTACAAATTTGTCATGATTTCTTAGATCTTCTTAGATCTACTCCTCCAATCTCCACTATTTCTCAGATCTGAACCTATAGTTGGTAGATATATGTTTTTTGATGCCAAATATTTTAATTTTGAGTCGTTATCTTGCAAGGATAAGGGATCTAAGGCCACTATTGGAGAATCGACCCACTTTTTTGTGCGTTCTTCGTCTGTTGTTAAAGTTTTTTCAAGACCATAGAGGTAAGTGGATTCTATCTCAACTCATCTTTCTAGAATTTATTGGATTAGATTCAAATTGGTTTATTTATTGTGAAATTCATTGAAAAATATTCATTTGTGATGATTTATGGTTTTTGTGAAATTGTGTGATCTTGGTGAATAGTTGTGAAAAGGGGGGTTTAATTTAAAATGATGATTTTAAATTATGGGTTTTCTAGAATTGCTAAATGGTTGATGAAAAAGTGGTTTTCAATAGAAATGTTTTTCAATAAAAATGTAGTTTTATTGAAATGGTTTTGAGTTGAAATGGTTCGACATTGAAATGGTTTTGACGGAAATAGTTTTCAATAAAAATGTGTTTTTATTGAAAGGTTTATTTTGGCTTGATCGTTGGGAATATGTGTCGTGTGTTAATATTTCATATACGGGGCTTGGTTGAAATATGAAATTGTTCTCGATGCCAAAGTTTTAATGGCACATGGGAATTACATATACGAGGTTTGGTTGAAATATGACCTTATGCTCGGTGCCAAAGGATTGACGGCACATGGGAAACAATTACCTTGTGAGGAATTGGTAGATTGACGAGAAACCACTCATGAGTATGGAACTGTCATAACGAGTCATGCATGGTTGGTAGAATGGGTTGGGAAATGGTTGGTTATTCCAAAAAGAAATGTTTGTGAAATGGTTCTTAAGCTTGTTTGGTTATTTTTCTAGAAAAATAACTTGCTGGAAAATTGGTTTCAATTACTTTTGGAATGCCTTTGGTTATGAATGGTTTTGGAAACTTGTTTATATTTAGTTATAAACTACTTTTGAGAAAATGTTTTATATAAACTTTTTTTATATAAATGTGTCTAACTATTCTATCTTAGTGGCGTGAGTAGGGAAGTCATTGGGGAAAACCTACTGAGTTTTATACTCACCCCTACTTTGGAACTTTGGTGCTTTTGCAGATGTCTTATTCCGAGACACAGGTAAAGGTAAGGCATTGATGTGGCAGTGTTTTTACACTCTTTTCCACATCCTTTTTATATTTTTATTGACCTTTTTTATACCAAAATGATTGTTTTTAGTAAATATTTGGTAATTACTGTGTTTTTTTACTTGCTGTGTAAAATAATCAATTTTTGTTTAAATAAGTTGTTTTTATTAGTCATTTGTGTCTTTTTAAATAATTCTTAAATTTATTTAGTCTTGGGAATTAGACCTTTATTTATTTATTCTTTTATTTTTATAATTTTTCATTCTAGTTAGTTTATTAATCCATCAATTAAATTAATTCTTTATTCTTTAAATTGTAAATAAATAACTCAGTTTAGTTTTTGGTCTTTGATAATTTAACTAGTTTTAACAATTTAATTTTATTCAATTAATGAGTTTATTCTTTAAGTTAATGAATTCTTTAGTTTATCGGTTACTTAATTGGTTGATTAATTTAAGCAAGTATCATTAGTTTGTTTAAAATTAAGTTTGTTTATAATTTTTTAATAAATTCATTCTTTTAAATAAATCACAATTAATTTTATTATTTCATTTTGTTTCATTTATTTAGTTTTTAATTTAATTTATTAATTGATTAATCTAATTGTAGGTTTATTTGAATTATTAATTTATTTAATGTATTCTTTTTATTTTGCAGGTATTGCGGTAGCACCCGGTTCTTGTTGCGGTGCCTCACACGGTGCCACCGTGACCACTATATTACTGTCTCACCGTGACACTCACGGTGGCACAGCTACTGCCTCAGCCTCCTCATGATGCCACCGTTTCACACCTTCTGTCTCACCGGTTCCCCACACACCGTAACCAGTTACTATCTCACCGTGAGCCTCACTCACGGTGACTTTGCCACCGGTTCTCCAACACTCACGGTGCCTCCATTCCTATTCCACGGTATCCCCACTCACGGTGAGACCATGAGAAATATTCACGGTGGCACCGTCCCATTCTTTCGCGGCTCCATATCCTGCTCCCCTCTCTCATTCTGCAACCGCAACACCGCAACCCTTCCACCCCCGTTGCCTCTCCAAACACCAACAACAGAAACACAAATCAAGAGCAGAATTAAAAAAACACAAGATTTGTATCAACAACACCAATTTCAGCAATAAGAAACAACAATCATAGTAGAATCCAACCAAATTCAAGAACAACTCAAATCCAAAGTTTTAGCTGGCCTCCATTGCTGTGAAGAAAAAACTCTAGCTACTGTCTGCGCCTTCCCCTTCAACCCCTCGGCCCTGTTCGCAAGAGATCCCGCCTAGCCGATCCGAGCCATCGGACCTCGCCACACTACACCTGCTCTAAACCACCACTTGAACCCGCAATCCCTGTCCTCCATCCGAGACGATGGTGATCCCTTTGCTACTCCCTCCGCTACTCCACCGCAATGCAGCCGTCGCACCTCACCCTGCTGAGTCGACACCGTAGACCCCTGCTGGAACACCCAAACCGCCGCTGAAATCCATACCCGCAATAGCTGGCTAACGTCATCGCACCCCTTCGACCCCTTCCGCCTCATCCGCATCATGGCCTCCCCGCGAACTCAAGCCGAAGCCCTCTGCCCCTTTCATTTGCGCCGAACAAAACCTAGCCCCCCCTTTCCATTTGTGTTTTCTTTCTTTTTATTTTTTTTATATATACTATGCTATATAATAAATTTTATATAATATATATACTTTAAATATTAACATATATATAACTACTATAATGTATAATATAGGGTAATATATAATATACATATCATATACTATAATAATTATAGGTATATTAATAATATTATATAAGCCTATATATATTATTAGTATATCATAATTATAATAATAATTATAGTTACTTATTTTAGTTTTAAAAAATATGATATATTATATATATATATATATATTAATAAGTATGTTTATTAACTAATCTAAGTAACAATATTAATATATAGTTTCTTTTCATTTTATTAATTTAACTTATTTTGGTTTTCCTATTTGTTGTAGGGGGAGTCACTCGTACTTGCGGGGATTAGAAGAAGTTGTTCATGGGAATAGTGCGTGAAGATTCTCGAGGTCGTTGCAGGGGTTGTATGCACTCACTAAGAGTTCACTTAAATGCTGGTGACGTGCACATGAAAGCATGCCACGTGGATATCTGTTATCTGCTGCCTGTCAGTTTTTAGTTTCCTGTTTTTCATCTCAAAAGAAGAGGACTATCAGAGCTCTAGAAAGAAGATCGGGCAGGAGCCCCAAAAGGACGGGGGCCGGACGGGAGTACCCGGGGGAGGGCATCATTCCACGGTGGGATGAGGACACTCCATTCCCGATTCACCAACCATATCATCCACTTCTCACGGACAGGGATCATCTTCGACCTGGAGACGGGACCTGCTCTTCCATTCTCCACCTCTCCTCCGCTGCTCTGTTTCTGGTGTTTTCAATTGCGTCTGTAAATACTTGTGTTCTGTTTAGTTAATTGAATTGTGATGTTAGTAATGTTTAATTGTGTGTGTCTTTTCTTCTTTCTCATTTTACGTTGTGATCTCGAATCTCTAAAAATAGAGGTCTAATTTGTGCGGTAGGATCGAGTTTATGAAACTCACCACAATCTGGAGATCCGCACACTAATTTGATCACTTTCTTTTTATTCGCCTTGGTAGATCACGTCTTCGAGTTAGAGTTAGCGAGAGAAAGATCTTTGGTAGGATGATTTGCTACTTTCTTGTTTTATTTCTTCTCCCCTTCTTGTCTTGATTTCTCGAACTGAGAATCAAGATCAGTTGTGCAATGTGACGATCTTAGTGGAATCATTATGGATTGTGAGAAATTCATTCCAAAATGACTTTTCTGGGTGAATCACCTTGCATATTGGAGGAATGCTTGAGCATGGAATAAATTCTATGTTTGAGTGTTTAATTTCTAGGCGAGACTGGTGCGTGATCCGAGACATCGATCATGCACTGTGCGAATTTGAGAATTGTTTGTGTTGATCTTGGAAGGTGAGTAGGGGGTGGATTAACCTAGGTCTAGCCTTGTACTCACTGTCTTTTGTCTTCTGTCTCTTGGTGTCTTTTGTGTGTTCTGTGTCTTGTGTTGTGTTTGAGCCTGTTTTATTTTCTTGGGTTTGTCCTGTGTCTCCGTGTTTTTGCACTTCTCCATCTCTGTTTCTCATCTGTTCATCACTGTTCCACATCCACTGTGCTCTTCATCACTGATTAGTGATTCCTTAGTAGTGTGTTTTTATGTTTTCAAAGTAAAGAAAAATAAAAAAAGATTTTTGGAACAGACCACTAGGGATCTCGACACTGCTTCCTTGAGAGCGACCCCGAGGTTAGCCACTGTGCTATATCTTGGGTCTTTATAAATGTAAACTTGCCCCGGACCCTCTCCGAGGATCATTATTCCATCACGAGGAGGAACAAGCAGCATTGATAAGGGGAGCTGACAATTTTATGGAAGAAGATGTATTTTTATTCAACCTGGATTACATCGAAGCTGATTTTAATTGTGTTGCTCCCTATGCAGGTATTGAAGATGCATCTCATTTTTGTGATCTCCTGGAGAGTGGGGAAGATGTGGTTGCTTCTACTGAAGATTTAATGGAACTTCCCTTTCTGGAAGACACTTCCAGTTTGGAAGTTACTTTTGAAGAGGAATTTTTGGAGCTGTGCACTAGTACATAAGTGGATGATGACACATCTTTTCTTGTTACAGAAGAATTTGTTTTTTGGACTGAACTAGAGGATATGTCACATCCAAGATATTCATTTCTACAACTTGTGCACACCCAACCTCAAGAAGAAGTAGAGGGGAAGTACCCCTATATCATGTTCTCCCCTCCACTATTCAACATGAAGCACTTCACTACCCAGGAGGGGAATGTGGTCGAAGCTGCACATGGGGTACTCCAAAGATGGAAAAGCAATGAAGTTGGAAGGAATCACACCTGGTGGTTCCTGAGAAAGAAGCCAAATCCCCCATCAGACTGGGGTTGATTCGAGGACTGTCCAGCCGTGGACAGTCAAACTACAACACCCCCTGGGGGGTTATCCCGGGATTATCCCTTTTCATTTCCTTCTTTAGTTTCTTTTTTCATGTTGTTTTTAATTTGAGTGTTGTTTTCTTAGGATAATAAACATGCAGTAGATTCCACGTGGCTATCATTCAAGTCTCAGAGGGCCAGCCCACTGGATTCATGGATAAAACTCCCAAACTCGCACTCGGCGATTACTTTTTATTTGAACTTAAAATCTTGAACACCAATGTTAAATTGTTTCATTATGTAGGTGCCCAACTGAAGCAGCCAGAGTTCATGCACATGGAAATCAAAGGGAGACTTTTGTAAATTTGAGAAGTTGCACATTCAAGTGAGTATTGTTTTACATTTCAATGTTTTACTCTTTAAATTTTTATTGCATACTGCTGTGAACTAAGTGTGGGGGAGTCCCCTGAATTTTAGTGAAAAGTAAATTGTGCTTCTTTCTTGGGTGTTAGCTGCTAGTATCTAGAGAGTTGAAAAATTATTTTGAGCTGATTTTTGAAACATTCTTTCACCCACTTCTTTCAATTTCATTGAGCTGTTGTTGCACGTCATTGTTAATCATGCTAATATTTGAAGTAAATTGTTAAAACCTTTTGTCTGCTCAAAATGATTCAAATCATGAACATTTTAGGAATAGAAATTCACTTGGTTTCTGGTGATGGTTGGTGGGGTCGGGTTCTTCTGTTTTTCTTTTTCTTTTGTTTTTTATTTTCTTTTACTTTTTGTGTGGCAAAGAAATTTTTTGAACTTCATTGATACCCCTCCATATCCTTTTTCAACTGCAATTTCCATCTGTTTCAACTTTAACTGTCTCCCACCTTGAGATTCAACATTGGCGATAATGTTGGATTTTATGTGTGGGGGAGAGGGGTCATTCTAGTGTCATGTCGAATTCCCCCTTCTTGAACCTGAGTTTGTGGTTGTTTAAAAAAATTGTCAATTTTTTTTCAAATAATTGGTCCAAAATTCCTTCAAAATTTTTCAAATTCTTTCATCATATGATGGTCATTGTATGTCCACTAGTACTTAAATTATGTCTTGTTTAGTGGATAATTGTTGCTGGAACTTGAGAGTGGCACTTAGTCAGAAACTGTTAAGTATGAATGACTGCTGAGTGTAATTGTTCACTGTCTCTATAGATTTGTCTATTTAGGAATTGAGGATGAGAGTGTGTCAGGATAGTTTTTGTGGAGTAAGGATCATGGATTGGAGTAACTAGAAGTTCTCACTAGAACCTAGGGGACTCAAATTTTTATAATATAATATTCAATCACTTTAGGAAGTCAAATTGAATGATTATTAATTAAGTCCTTTATAACTGGAGTAAAATGGGCAAATGGGATCCCACGGTGAGTATCTGAGACAAGGTGCACTGGGTGTGTTTCTGTGAATAAATAAATCCAATATCAATCTTAATAAGTGCTATGCATAGTGCTTTGCATATGGAATATGCCTAGTAAAAAGTGAAATAAAGTGCCCTTGTCAAAAATGAACTCATTAAGGTGAGGGGAATTTTGAACCCAGATGAAGAAGGGAGCAATTGACTTGGTTAATTTTTATTTGAGTTGAATCAATAAAGTGATCAATTTAATGGATTTTAATTCTTGGAACTGGGGGAAGGTGAGAATAGAAGGTGCCCTTGGTTAAGTTTTTGAGTTCCACTTCTTCTAACCTGTCAACACTACTTGAATCAGTACTTGAATTGGAAGGTGAAGTAGGATGGTTAATGATTACACATAGGAGGAATGACATACTTGACAGTATATGAATTTGTGAGGCTTCTGACTTCCAATGAGTATTTGAAGCTAGACAGGACACCATTTTTGAACACCTTTGAAAAACCTGACTCATTGTTTGGTTCTGCTCCTCTGGATATTAAAGTTCAATCATGCACTTTTTGAGCTGAAATTCACAATTCATATTTCTATTTTAAAGTCAAAAGCATGTACTTGTTCGAGGACAAACAAGGTTTTAAGTGTGGGGGAGTTTGATGTGGCAGTGTTTTTACACTCTTTGCCACATTCTTTTTATATTTTTATTAACCTTTTTTATACCAAAATGATTGTTTTTAGTAAATATTTGGTAATTACTGTGTTTTTGTACTTTCTGTGTAAAATAATCAATTTTTGTTTAAATAAGTTGTTTTTATTAGTCATTTGTGTCTTTTTAAATAATTCTTAAAGTTATTTAGTCTTGGGAATTAGACCTTTATTTATTTATTCTTTTATTTTTATAATTTTTCATTCTAGTTAGTTTATTAATCCATCAATTAAATTAATTAATTCTTTATTCTTTAAATTGTAAATAAATAACTCAGTTTAGTTTTTGGTCTTTGATAATTTAACTAGTTTTAACAATTTAATTTTATTCAATTAATAAGTTTATTCTTTAAGTTAATGAATTCTTTAGTTTATCGGTTACTTAATTGGTTGATTAATTTAAGCAAGTATCATTAGTTTGTTTTAAATTAAGTTTGTTTATAATTTTTTAATAAATTCATTCTTTTAAATAAATCACAATTAATTTTATTATTTCATTTTGTTTCATTTATTTAGTTTTTAATTTAATTTATTAATTGATTAATCTAATTGTAGGTTTATTTGAATTATTAATTTATTTAATCTATTCTTTTTATTTTGCAGTTATTGCGGTAGCACCCGGTTCTTGTTGGGGTGCCTCACACGGTGCCATCGTGACACTGACGGTGGCACAGCTACTGCCTCAGCCTCCTCATGATGCCACCGTTTCACACCTTCTGTCTCACCGGTTCCCCCACACACCGTAACCGGTTACTATCTCACCGTGAGCCTCACTCACGGTGACTTTGCCACTGGTTCTCCAACACTCACGGTGCCTCCATTCCTATTCCACGGTATCCCCACTCACGGTGAGACCGTGAGTAATCTTCACGGTGGCACCGTCCCATTCTTCCGCGGCTCCCTATCCTTCTCCCCTCTCTCCTCTGCAACCGCAACACCGCAACCCTTCCACCCCGTTGCCTCTCCAAACACCAACATCAGAAACACAAATCAAGAGCAGAATTAAAAAAAACACAAGATTTGTATCAAAAACACCAATTTCAGCAATAAGAAACAACAATCACAGTAGAATCCAACCAAATTCAAGAACAACTCAAATCCAAAGTTTTAGTCGGCCTCCATTGCTGTGAATAAAGAACTCTAGCTACTGTCCGCGCCTTCCCCTTTAACCCCTCGGCCCTGTTCGCAAGAGATCTTGCCTAGCCGATCCGAGCCGTCGGACCTCGCCACACTACACCTGCTCTGAACCACCACTCGAACCCGCAATCCCTGTCCTCCATCCAAGCCAACGGTGATCCCTTTGCTACTCCCTCCGCTAATCCACCGCAATGCAGCCGCCACACCTCCCCCTGTTGAGCCGACACCGTAGCCCCCTGCTGGAACACCCAAACCGCCGCTGAAATCCATAGCCGCAGCAGCTGGATAATGCTGTCGCACCCCTTCGACCCCTTCCGCCTCATCCGCATCATGGCCTCCCCGCTAACTCAAGCCGAAGCCCTATGCCCCCTTTCATTTGCGTCGAACAGAACCTAGCGCCCCCTTTCCATCTGTGTTTTCTTTCTTTTTATTTTTTTATATATACTATGCTATATAATAACTTTTATATAATATATATACTTTACATGTTAACATATATATAACTACTATAATGTATAATATAGGGTAATATATAATATACATATCATATACTATAATAATTATAGGTATATTAATAATATTATATAAGCCTATATATATTATTAGTATATCATAATTATAATAATAATTATAGTTACTTATTTTAGTTTTAATAATATGATATATATATATATATATTAATAAGTATGTTTATTAACTAATCTAAGTAACAATATTAATATATAGTTTCTTTTCATTTTATTAGTTTAACTTATTTTGGTTTTCCTATTTGTTGCAGGGGGAGTCACTCGTACCTGCGAGGATTAGAAGAAGTTGTTCGTGGGAATAGCGCGTGAAGATTCTCGAGGTCGTTGCAGGGGTTGTATGCACTCACTAAGAGTTCACTTAAAAGCTGGTGACGTGAACATGAAAACATGCCACGTGGATATCTGCTATCTGCTGCCTGTCAGTTTTTAGTTTCCGTTTTTTCATCTCAAAAGAAGAGGACTATCAGAGCTCTAGAAAGAAGACCAGGCAGGATCCCCAAAAGGCTAGGGGCTGGACGGGAGTACCTGGGGTAGGGCATCATTCCACGGTGGGAGGAGGACACTCCATTCCCGATTCACCACCCATATCATCCACTTCTCACAGACAGGGATCATCTTCGACCTGGAGACGGGACCTGCTCCTCCATTCTCCGCCTCTCCTCCGCTGCTCTGTTTCTGGTGTTTTCAATTGTGTCTGTAAATACTTGTGTTCTGTTTAGTTAATTGAATTGTGATGTTAGTAATGTTTAATTGTGTGTGTCGTTTCTTCTTTCTCATTTTGCGCTGTGATCTCGAATCTCCAGAAATGGAGATCTAATTTGCGCGGCAGGATCCAGTTTATGAAACTCACCACAATCTGGAGATTCGCACACTAATGCGATCACTTTCTTTTTATTTGCCTTGGTAGATCGCGTCTGCGAGTTAGAGTTAGCGAGAGCAAGATCTTTCGTAGGATGATTTTCTACTTTCTTGTTTTATTTCTTCTCCCCTTCTTGTCTTGATTTCTCGAACTGAGAATCAAGATCGATTGTGCAATGTGACGATCTTAGTGGAATCTTTCTGGATTGTGAGAACTTCATTCCAAAATGACTTTTATGGGTGAATCACCTTACAGATTGGAGGAATGCTTGAGCATGGAAGAAATTCTATGTTTGAGTGTTTAATTTCTAGGCGAGACTGGTGCGTGATCCGAGACATCGATCATGCACTGTGCGAATTTGAGAATTGTTCGTGTTGATCTAGGAAGGTGAGTAGGGGGTGGATTAACCTGGGTCTAGCCTTGTTCTCACTGTCTTTTGTCTTCTGTCTCTTGGTGTCTTTTGTGTGTTCTGTGTCTTGTGTTGTGTTTGAGCCTGTTTTATTTTCTTGGGTTTGTCCTGTGTCTCCTTGTTTTTGCACTTCTCCATCTCCGTTTCTCATCTGTTTATCATTGTTCCACATCCACTGTTCTCTTCAGCACTGATTAGTGATTCCTTAGTAGTGTGTTTTTATGTTTTCAAAGTAAAGAAAAATACAAATAGATTTTTGGAGCATACCACTAGGGATCTCGACACTGCTTCCTTGAGAGCGACCCCGAGGTTAGCCACTGTGCTATATCTTGGGTCTTTAAAAATGTAAACTTGCCCCAGACCCTCTCCGAGGATCATTATTCCATCACGAGGAGGAACAAGTAGCATTGATAAAGGGAGTTGACAATTTTATGGAAGAAGATGTATTTTTATTCAACCTGGATTACATCAAAGCTGATTTTAATTGTGCTGCTCCCTATGCAGGTATTGTAGATGCATCTCATTTTTGTGATCTCCTGGAGAGTGGGGAAGATGTGGTTGCTTCTGCTGAAGAGTTAATGGAACTTCCCTTTCTGGAAGACACTTCCAGTTTGGAAGTTACTTTTGAAGAGGAATTTTTGGAGCTGTGCACTAGTACATAAGTGGATGATGACACATCTTTTCTTGTTATAGAAGAATTTGTTTTTTGGACTGAACCAGAGGATAAGTCACATCCAAGATATTCATTTCTACAACTTGTGCACACCCAACCTCAAGCAGAAGTAGAGGGGAAGTACCCCTATATCTTGTTCTCCCCTCCACTATTCAACATGAAGCACTTCACTGCCCAGGAGGGGAATGTGGTTGAAGCTGCACATGGGGTACTCCAAAGATGGCAAAGCACTGAAGTTGGAAGGAATCTCACCTGGTGGTTCCTGAGAAAGAAGCCAAATCCCCCATCAGACTGGGGTTGATCCGAGGACTGTCCAACTGTGGACAGTCAAACTACAGCACCCCCTGGGGGGTTATCCTAGGATTATCCATTTTCATTTCCTGCTTTAGTTTCTTTTTGCATGTTGTTTTTAATTTGAGTGTTGTTTTCTTAGGATAATAAACATGCAGTAGATTCCAAGTGGCTATCATTCAAGTCTCAGAGGGCCAGCTCACTGGATTCATGGATAAAACTCCCAAACTCGCACTCGGCGGTTGCTTTTTATTTGAACTTAAAATCTTGAACACTAATGTTAAATTGTTTCATTATGTAGGCGCCCAACTAAAGTAGCCAGAGTTCATGCACATGGAAATCAAAGGGAAACTTTTTTAAATTTGAGAAGTTGCACATTAAAGGGAGTATTGTTTTACATTTCAGTGTTTTACTCTTCAAATTTTTATTACATACTGCTGTGAACTAAGTGTGGGGGAGTCCCCTGAATTTTGGTGAAAAGTAAATTGTGCTTCTTGCTTGGGTGTTAGCTGCTAGTATCTAGAGAGTTGAAAAATTATTTTGAGCTTATTTGTGAAACATTCTTGCACCCACTACTTTCAATTTCATTGAGCTGCTGCTGCACGTCATTGTTAATCATGCTAATATTTGAAGTAAATTGTTAAAAGCTTTTGTCTGCTCAAAATGATTCAAATCATGAACATTTTAGGAATAGAAATTCACTTGGTTGCGGGTGATGGTTGGTGGGGTCGGGTTCTTCTGTTTTTCTTTTGCTTTTGTTTTTATTTTCTTTTACTTTTTCTGTGGCAAAGAAATTTTTTGAACATCATTGATACCCCTCCATATCCTTTTTCAACTACAATTTCCATCTGTTTTCAACTTAAACTGTCTCCCACCTTGAGATTCAACATTGGGGACAATGTTGGGTTTTATGTGTGGGGGAGAGGGGTCATTCTAGTGTCATGTCGAATTCCCCCTTCTCGAACCTGAGTATGTGGTTGTTTAAAAAAATTGTCAATTTTTTTCAAATAATTGGTTCAAAATTCCTTCAAAATTTTTCAAATTATTTCATCATATGATGGTCATTGTATGTCCACTGGTACTTAAATTATGTCTTGTCTAGTGGATAATTGTTGCTGGAACTTGAGAGTGACACTTAGTCAGAAACTGTTAAGTATGAATGACTGCTGAGTGCAATTGTTCACTGTCTCTATGGATCTGTCTATTTAGGAACTGAGGATGAGAGTGTGTCAGGATAGTTTTTGTGGAGTAAGGATCATGTCTTGGAGTAACTAGAAGTTCTCACGGGAACCCAGGGGACTCACATTTTTATAATATAATATTCAATCACATTAGGAAGTCAAATTGAATGATTATTAATTAAGTCCTTTGTAACTGGAGTAAAATGGGCAAATGGGATCCCACGGTGAGTATCTGAGACAAGGTGCACTGGGTGCGTTTCTGTGAATAAATAAATCCAATTTCAATATTAATAAGTGTTATGCACAGTGCTCTGCATATGGAATATGCCTAGTAAAAAGTGAAATAAAGTGCCCTTGTCAAAAATGAACTCATTAAGGTGAGGAGAATTTTGAACCCAGATGAAGAAGGGAGCAATTGACTTGGTTAATTTTCATTTGAGTTGAATCAATAAAGTGATCAATTTAATGGATTTTAATTCTTGGAACCTGGGGGAAGGTGAGAATAGAAGGTGCCCTTGGTTAAGTTTTTGAGTTCCACTTCTTCTAACCTGTCAACACTACTTGAATCAGTACTTGAATTGGAAGGTGAAGTAGGATGGTTAATGATTACACATAGGAGGCATGGCATACTTGATAATATATGAATTTGTGAGGCTTTTGACTTCCAGTGAGTATTTGAAGCTAGACAGGACAATATTTTTGAACACTTTTGAAAAACCTGACTCATTGTTTGGTTCTGCTCATCTGGATATTAAAGTTCAATCATGCACTTTTTGAGCTGAAATTCACAATTCATATTTCTGTTTTAAAGTCAAAAGCATGTACTTGTTTGAAGACAAACAAGGTTTTAAGTGTGGGGGAGTTTGATGTGGCAGTGTTTTTACACTCTTTGCCACATCCTTTTTATATTTTTATTGACCTTTTTTTATACCAAAATGATTGTTTTTAGTAAATATTTGGTAATTACTGTGTTTTTGTACTTGCTGTGTAAAATAATCAATTATTGTTTAAATTAGTTGTTTTTATTAGTCATTTGTGTCTTTTTAAATAATTCTTAAATTTATTTAGTCTTGGGAATTAGACCTTTATTTATTTATTCTTTTATTTTTATAATTTATCATTCTAGTTAGTTTATTAATCCATTAATTAAATTAATTAATTCTTTATTCTTTAAATTGTAAATTAATAACTCAGTTTAGTTTTTGGTCTTTGATAATTTAACTAGTTTTAACAATTTAATTTTATTCAATTAATAAGTTTATTCTTTAAGTTAATGAATTCTTTAGTTTATCGGTTACTTAATTGGTTGATTAATTTAAGCAAGAATCATTAGTTTGTTTTAAATTAAGTTTGTTTATAATTTTTTAATAAATTCATTCTTTTAAATAAATCACAATTAATTTTATTATTTCATTTTGTTTCATTTATTTAGTTTTTAATTTAATTTATTAATTGATTAATCTAATTGTAGGTTTATTTGAATTATTAATTTATTTAATCTATTCTATTTATTTTGCAGGTATTGTGGTAGCACCCGGTTCTTGTTGCAGTGCCTCACACGGTGCCACCGTGACCACTCTATTACTGTCTCACCGTGACACTCACGGTGGCACATCTACTGCCTCATCCTCCTCACGATGCCACCGTTTCAGACCTTCGGTCTCACCGGTTCCCCACACACGGTAACCCGTTACTATCTCACCGTGAGCCTCACTCACGGTGACTTTGCCACCGGTTCCCCAACACTCACGGTGCCTCCATTCCTATTCCACGGTATCCCCACTCACGGTGAGACCGTGAGTAATCTTCACGGTGACACCGTCCCATTATTCTGCGGCTCCCTATCCTGCTCCCCTCTCATTCTGCAACCGCAACACCGCAACCCTTCCACCCCCATTGCCTCTCCAAACACCAACAGCAGAAACACAAATCAAGAGCAGAATTAAAAAAAAACACAAGATTTGTATCAAAAACACCAATTTCAGCAATAAGAAACAGCAATCACAGTAGAATCCAGCCAAATTCAAGAACAACTCAAATCCAAAGTTTTAGCCGGCCTCCATTGCTGTGAAGAAAGAACTCTAGCTACTGTCCGCGCCTTCCCCTTCAACCCCTCGGCCCTGTTCGCAAGAGATCCCGCCTAGCTGATCCGAGTCGTCGGACCTCGCCACACTACACCTGCTCTGAATCACCACTTGAACCCGCAATCCCTGTCCTCCATCCGAGCCAACGGTGATCCCTTTGCTACTCCCTCCGCTACTCCACCGCAATGCAGCCGCCACACCTCACCCTGCTGAGCCGACACCGTAGCCTCCTGCTGGAACACCCAAACCGCCGCTGAAATTCATAGCCGCAGTAGCTGGCTAACGCCGTCGCACCACTTCGACCCCTTCCGCATCATCCGCATCATCCGCATCATGGCCTCCTCGCGAACTCAAGCCGAAGCCCTCTGGCCCCTTTCATTTGCGCTGAACAGAACCTAGCCCCCCTTTCCATTTGTGTTTTCTTTCTTTTTATTTTTTTTATATATACTATGCTATATAATAACTTTTATATAATACATATACTTTACATATTAACATATATATAACTACTATAATGTATAATATAGTGTAATATATAATATACATATCATATACTATAATAATTATAGGTATATTAATAATATTATATAAGCCTATATATATTATTAGTATATCATAATTATAATAATAATTATAGTTACTTATTTTAGTTTTAATAATATGATATTATATATATATATATATATTAATAAGTATGTTTATTAACTAATCTAAGTAACAATATTAATATATAGTTTCTTTTCATTTTATTAGTTTAACTTATTTTGGTTTTCCTATTTGTTGCAGGGGGAGTCACTCGTACTTGCGGAGATTAGAAGAAGTTGTTCGTGGGAATAGCACGTGAAGATTATCGAGGTCGTTGCAGGGGTTGTATGCACTCACTAAGAGTTCACTTAAAAGCTGGTGACGTGCACATGAAAGCATGACACGTGGATATCTGTTATCTACTACCTGTTAGTTTTTAGTTTCCTGTTTTTCATCTCAAAAGAAGAGGCCTATCAGAGCTCTAGAAAGAAGACCGGGCAGGAGCCCCAAAAGTCTGGGGGCCGGACGGGAGTACCCGAGGGAGGGCATCATTCCACGGCGGGAGGTGGACACTCCATTCCCAATTCACCACCCATATCATCCACTTCTCACGGACAAGGATCATCTTCGACCTGGAGACGGGACCTGCTCCTCCATTCTCCGCCTCTCCTCCGCTGCTCTGTTTCTGGTGTTTTCAATTGCATCTGTAAATACTTGTGTTATGTTTAGTTAATTGAATTGTGATGTTAGTAATGTTTAGTTGTGTGTGTGTCATTTCTTCTTTCTCATTTTGCGTTGTGATCTTGAATCTCCAGAAATGGAGATCTAATTTGCGTGGCAGGATCTAGTTTATGAAACTCACCACAATCTGGAGATCCGCACACTAATGCGATCACTTTCTTTTTATTCGCCTTGGTAAATCACATCTGCAAGTTAGAGTTAGCGAGAGAAAGATCTTTTGTAGGATTATTTGCTACTTTCTTGTTTTATTTCTTCTCCTCTTCCTGTCTTGATTTCTCGAACTGAGAATCAAGATCGGTTGTGCAATGTGACGATCTTGGTGGAATAATTCTGGATTGTGAGAAATTCATTCCAAAATGAATTTGCTGGGTGAATCACCTTGCAGATTGGAGGAATGATTGAGCATGGAAGAAATTATATGTTTGAGTGTTTAATTTCTAGGTGAGACTGGTGCGTGATCCGAGACATCGATCATGAACTGTGCGAATTTGAGAATTGTTCGTGTTGATCTAGGAAGGTGAGTAGGGGGTGGATTAACCTGGGTCTAGCCTTGTTCTCACTGTCTTTTGTCTTCTATCTCTTGGTGTCTTTTGTGTGTTATGTGTCTTGTGTTGTGTTTGAGCCTGTTTTATTTTCTTGGGTTTGTCCTATGTCTCCTTGTTTTTGCACTTCTCCATCTCTGTTTCTCACCTGTTCATCACTATTTCACATCCACTGTGCTCTTAAGCACTAATTAGTGATTCCTTAGTAGTGTGTTTTTATATTTTCAAAGTAAAGAAAAATACAAAAAGATTTTTGGAACAGACCACTAGGGATCTCGACACTACTTCCTTGAGAGCGACCCCGAGGTTAGCCACTGTGCTATATCTTGGGTCTTTATAAATGTAAAATTGACCATCCTCGCGACAAGGACGCATGTCAGGCATCTCATTGTTAGTGGTTCATGGTGATTCTTAGGTGATGTGGTGGTGCTTGGAGCATGGAGTTTGGTGTGGAGCCATGGAGGGTGTCTTGGTGTCTTTTGAGAGTCTTGAGTTGTTTATCCGTTGTTGTGTACTTTGATGTGTTTGACTTAAATGAAGTTGTTTAGCTGTCTTTCAATTGTTCATGCATCATATAGTAAATGTTTTTTTATGGTTGGTTGGTTCATTGGGTTATTACTTAAAGGGTAAATCATCCCCCACTTGTAAAAATGATCAAAAAGGCACAAACGTCTGATACAGAATGTCTAGTTGTAAGTTCAAAACTCAATGGTGGGGCGACCATTGATGGCTGAAAATTTGATAGAGGTTCAGTTTTGTGTTTCAGAGATTGGATGGTTGTACCTATGGTTTTTCAGGAACAAATACTTCATGCTTACCACCATTCAATATGAGTTGTACATCCAGGTACACAAAAGATGTATAAGGCATTGAAGGAACATTTTTGGTGGAGAAGCATGAAAAGGAAGGTGGCCGAGTTTGTCTCGCGGTGCTAAACTTGTCAGCAGGTTAAAGAAGACCATCAGAGACCAGCTGGTATGTTATAATATTTACCTATCCCAGTGTGTAAATGGGATCAGATAGCAATGGATTTCGTTATAGGTCTTCCAAGAACGGTCCAAAAACACAATGCCATTTGGGTGATAGTGGATCATCTAACCAAGTCAGCCCATTTCATCCTGATCTTTGAAACTCATACGGTGGATAATATTTAAAAAATATATATCTAAGAAGTGGTAAAGAGTCATGGTGTACTAGTTTTAATAGTCTAAGATAGAGATCTGAGGTTCACATCTTGTTTCTGGATATCATTACAGCAAGCCCTTGGAACTCAATTGACTATGAGCACCGCATATCATCCTCAAACGAATGGGAAATCCGAGCGGACAATACAAACATTGGAAGACATGTTGTGGGATTATGTAATGGATTTTAGTGGCTCATGGGAGGATCATATACCCTTAGTGGAGTTATCATACAATAACAACTATCAAGACTCAATACGCATGGCTCTGTTTGAAGAATTGTATGGGCATCCTTGTCGTTCTCCACTATGTTGGGTGGAAACAGGTGAAACATTAATAGTCTGGCCAAGCCTTTTCCAAGAAACAACATAAAAGATCTAGTTGATTAGAAAGAGGATAGAGACAGCTCAGAGTCGTTAGAAATCATATGCAAATCACCGTCGAAGACCGTTGTCGTTCGTTGTGGGTGATCATGTCTTTTTGAGGATCTCTCCAAGGCTTGGACATCGTCGTTTCAGGAAACAGGGAACGTTATCTCCTAGATACATTGGCCCTTTTGAGATACTAGAATGGTTTTGATAGGTGGCATATCAGTTGGCATTACCACCATGGTTTAGTTCGGTGCATAATGTGTTCCTTGTATCCCAGTTAAAAAAGTATCACCCTGATCCTGACCATGTGATCAGATAGGATCACATTGAGCTAGAACCAGATGCATCACTGGTACATATTTCAGTGCGGATCATGGATAGACAAGAGAAATTATTGCATGGGAAAAGCATCAGCCTAGTGCGGGTTTTATGGCAACATGGTCAGATTCAGGAAGAGACTTGGGAACGTGAGAAGAAAATGAAAGAGCAGTGGCCAGAACTCTTTTTGGCCAGCAGGGGTTGTCTACTTTTTGAGGGTGGAAAGACCAATTATGGGGAGAATTTAGTACCCCCAGTTTTGGGTACATAACCCCTTTCCTCACATTTTTCTAATTTGGTGTGTATTAAAATAGAGAGTTTCCATAAAATAGAGTGTTTCCATAAAATAGTGAGTTTTCATAATATTGGTTGTTTCCATAAATGTGGATATTTCCATAATGTTGGTTGTTTCCATAAATTTTGATATTTCCATAATGTTGGTTGTTTCAATAAATGTGGATATTTCCATAATGGTGGTTGTTTCCATAAATTGTGGTGTTTCCATAAATTGTGGTGTTTCCATAAATTGTGGTGTTTCCATAAAGTATGATGTTTCAATAAAAAACGTGTTTCCATAAAAAGGGTAAAGTTGAAGGATGGGAGAGTTTGGGGGTTTTATAAGGAGTTTTGGGACAATAATTAAGGTCGCACGATCAATACACGATTGGCACAAACTGTGTGTTCAAATCTTGTGCAAAAGTCAAATCTAGATCCTATTTTCTCTGAGCTTGTTCGTTTTTTCTCGATTTATTTTTTTTGGCTTCAAAACACCCCTAGTTTGATATTACTCACCCTAGAAGTCTGGAGAACCCTTTCCACACGTGTTGAAGCCATTCTGGAGCCTTCCCTTGGTGATTTCGAGTTTGATTCTTGAGGTATGTCACCATTCTTTACAGATTTGTCATGATTTCTTAGATCTACTTAGATCTACTCCTCCAATCTCCATTATTTCTCAGATCTGAACCTATATTGGGTAGATCTACATTTTTTTATGCCAAATATTTCAATGTTTAGTCATGATTTTTCTAGGGTAATAGATCTAAGGCCGCTCTTGGAGAATCGACCCACTTTCTTGTGCGTTCTTTGTCTATTGTTAAAGTTTCATCAAGACCATCGAGGTAGGAGACTTCTATCTTGACTTCTATTTCTAGAATTGATTTATTAGATTCAAATTGGTTTATTTATTGTGAAATTCATGGAAAAATATTCATTTGTTATGATTTATGGTTTTTGTGAAATTGCGTGATCTTGGTGAATAGTTGTACAAAAGGGGGTTTAATTTAAAATGATGATTTTAAATTATGGATTTTCTAGAATTTAAAAATGGTTGATGAAAAAAAAATTCAATAGAAATGGTTTTCAATAAAAATTGAGTTTTATTGAAATTGTTTGTAGTTGATATGGTTTGGCAATGAAATAGTTTTGACGGAAATAGTTTTCAATAAAAAGGTGTTTTTATTGAAAGGTTTATTTTGGATTGATCATTGGGAATATGTGTTGTGTGTTCATATTGCATATACGGGGCTTGGTTGAAATATGACCCTGTTCTCGGTGCCAAAGGTTTAATGTCACATGGGAATTACATATACGGGGCTTGGTTGAAATATGACCTTGTGCTCAGTGCCAAAGGATTGGTGGCACATGGGAAACAATTACCTTACGACTACTTGGTAGATCGACAAGAAACTGCTCATGATTATGGAACTTTCATAATGAAGCATGCAGGTAACATGGGTTGGGAAATGGTTTGGTATGACAAAAATAAATGTTTTTGAAATGGTTCTTAAGCTTTTTTGGTTATTTTTTTGGAAAAATGACTTGCTGGAAAATTGGTTTCAATTTCTCTTGGAATGCCTTTGGTTATGAATGGTTTTGGAAACTTGTTTATATTTAGTTATAAACTGCTTTTGAGAAAATGTTTTATATAAACTATTTTTATATAAATGTGTCTAACTATTCTATCCTAGTGGCATGAGTAGGGAAGTCATTGAGGAAAACCTATTGAGTTTTATACTCACCCCTGCTTTGGCACTTTGGTGGTTTTGTAGATGTCGTATTCCGAGACACAGGTAAAGGTAAGGCATCTCATTTCTAGTGGTTAGTGGTGATGCTTGGGTGATGTGGTGGTGCTTGGAGCATGGAGCTTGGTGTGGAGCCATGGAGGGTGTCTTGGTGTCTTTTGAGAGTCTTGAGTTGTTTATCCGCTGTTGTGTACTTTATGTGTTTGAATTAAATGAAGTTGTTTAGCTGTCTTTAAATTGTTCATACCCCATCTAGTAAATGTTTGGTTATGTTTGGTTGGTTCATTGGGTTATTCCTTAAAGGGTAAATTGTCCCCCACTTGTATTTGAAACCCTTCGACATTTATTTCCAGCCTTTGGCGTCTTGGGGATGTCACCTAAGGCCTAGTAAAGTCTCGTTGTGATCTCAAGCTAATGAGAATTGGCGATTCATTATAGGCATAATGTGGGTCAGAAGGATACTCGAGTTGAATGGAGGTATTCACTTCATCAAGGGTCACCTTCCTTCTTTTGTATACAATCTCCCCTAATTGTGTAACAGAATCACATAAGAGTTGAACACGTCTGCAGTAGTCACTATGCTACTATTTGCATCCTAACCTAATCTCTCAATCAATGCGACACAGTAATTGGCTAGTCCACCATTCTAGATATGTATGATATTAAGAAATTGATCATATTATTCTGTCGATCATAGATGAATTTCAAAATTTTGTTCCCAAAGAAGTGAACCATTATTTTTTGTACATAGAGAATTCACTTCCAATACACCAAAAACTCCCATCATATGACTCATATTTTTTCATTAAATGTTCAAAAGCTTCTGGCCCATAGAATTCCCACTTTCAAACATATGTCGGGACCTTTGTCACATACCTATCATTTTTGAATCTCTATCCTCTAGTGAACCTTATCTAGAAGTCACCTATTCTAAAAATAAAAGTGTTTTGATTATCAAGGGAAGGGAATCCAAGAAATCATTCCTCTTCAATTACGAGATAAATGCATAAATAAATGGAGTCAACACCAAGGAAAGACTCAGTAAGGTGGAACATGAACAGTAAGGGCACTTTCTCCTTAGTGATAAGAGGTTAACATTCCATTGGAGATGTTAAGACCCAGAGTAAGGCAGGTAGAATGGAATATGGTTAGCAAGTGTCATTTTACTTTGGCTTCTTTTTCTGATTCTATTCTTTCTTTGAGCTCCCACCCCATCTTCTGCAGCTTATGTTTCTATAACAACATATTTTCTGTTAGATTTTTCAAGATTAGGGGATCTTCTCCCTTTGAAATAGACTATCTTTATATAAATATTACTTAATATTGGAGAATCACTAATCACTATCAATCATCAAATGGTAACCCTTATTCCTTGATTTAGGCTCTTAGTTTATATATACCTCCTCCTCGCCCTTTAGAAAGGGTAAGATCTATGGTACTTGACCCTATATAGTTATTCTTCTTCCTTTGTTCTAATTATTTTTGCAGTCTTTTTTTTGTTTGACTAAAAAATTTCCATAGCTAACTTAGGAAAATACCATCATTAGAATGACTGATGGATTGAGTAATTACCTAAGGTAGTAAGAATTACTTCCTACTCACTTTCAACGAAAATTGTTGGAGAAGAATGGTTTATCATCATCATCATATGAATATAATAAAAAACAATTTACACTAGAATTCACCTTGAGTTCCTGTCAAACACTCTTAGTGCCAAAATATATTCCACTTGTTTTTTCAAATAGAAAGACCCTATTTGTAAGGTAATAATGAAGAATAGGGGGTGAGCTGGGAGTAGAATGGATTTTTCCTTATCCCTGCGAGAACATGGAAGGGCTTTTGAGTCCATAGGGGGGGAGGGGTTTCTAAACCAGCTTGAGAGGGATTCACACTCAATATATAGATAATTATTTTTGAATTAACAATTATGTGTTGTCCTATTATATTCTAATAGCCACTATTAAAATAGTACTGAAACCTGATAAGAAATAAATTGTTTTTTTGTCACCAGTGTTGACAGACGCTTTGTTAGTGAATTTGAGTGTTCTAATTATAACAATATATACATCACACAAGCATAGAAGCTTCAACTGATTCTCCTATATTGCATAGTGGAATGTTGATTTAATCATTCAATCAAGCTCACAACTAACCAACACGGGGAAGGGGATCCCATAATCAAAAAAATGGCGGACTCAGAGTTTTAATTCATCACGATTCGCTAGGGATTTAAGGTAATTTCTATACCCATTTTCATGCCTTTTATCGAACCCCTAAGGAGGGATTAGTTTGGTGCACCAAAGTCTCTATTTTGATATAGAGAAATTAAATGACACTATTATTTTCTAATATTGGGGATATCCATTCCATATTTTTGGTCTGAGTCTTCATTGACTCTCATACCATGAACTGGGGGTAGGGGAAGCCAAGGCAATACACACAATTGCTTTATCTAGTGGGATTCTCCTACAAAAAATTGGGGGAATCAGAGGGTGGTCAACACACAAACTAAGAGAAAGGGGGAAGTCAGACTAGCCAATCGAAAGGAAAAAAACAAATCCTAGTTGAAGTCCACCATTTCAATCAGCTCAAGGTAGCTTGCTCAATTCATTAGGACGACCTCATACTAGTCTCAAGTACTCATCTATATAGTGTAATTTACTATATAGATAGAGTACCTATCTTCCTATAACCCATTATCAAGCCTCTAGCTAGTCTATTTGAGAAACATTAGGTTCCATCATGTGATATGATTTCAGGGATATATATTGTTACATTGAACTGGCCATCAAATTAATAGCCTTCGATCTGCTCTGAGGCAGCTGATCAAGCTTCTCACTTAGTTTCTTGGGAAACTTTTCAATCATTGAATTTGACCAGGGTCATAACTAGTGAATAACCCTTAGATATAAGTAGTAGATACATTGAAAGAGTCATGTCTAACCCTTTAAAACCCTTAAATATAAGAATATGATACTTATATATAAGGTTTTAGGACCTCAACCTAGTATTAAGTGATCAATCTATCCTAGAACGGAATATAGACATTCAAGAATAGCTACCATGATGAAACTCAGATCGGATAGAATGTAATAAGTACAGAGTCGATGTCTGATACAATACAATACACAACCCTTTCTGACCATAGAATGAAGGTCCAGTCAGTGCCTCCTAAAAATTAGTATTGAAAAAAAAGAGCTAACTCAGAAAATTACAAATCAAAGGTAGTCCTACTGCAGCCTCCCACTGCTAATCATGGAAAATAAAGATAAAAAAGGGAGATGAAAACAAGTTAGGTTACCAACATATAGAATAAGATAAAGAAGGTAGTGTCCTAACTCCATGAACTCTGAAAATTCTCACATAGTAGGTTTAGATCTAGTTAGAGTGTTCAAGTTAGTTATATGGGGTTGTCATAAATTTATATCAAAACTAGAAGCTGACAAAAATAGAACAAGAAAAAATTATCAATTCTATCACCAATGATAGATAGGAACTTAACTCTCTCACAACATTCCTAATAAGACAAAGAAGGTGCCAGAAAAGAACAATAGAAAAAGTTTCCTTAGATTGGACAAGGTGTGTGGGGCAGGGACAACATGCAGCCTTGCCTGGGCAAGGAAAAGAGTGAGGCAAGTCAGCATCTGGTAGAATGAGATTGGCCTCATCTTGTCCAAAAGTGATAGTACTCGCAATTGCAATAGTAGGGTCAAATAAGAGATACATGGTACATTTTCCTATTAAGAAAGATAAATTCTATCCTATTTTTCCCTCACTACAGTAAAATAGATAGCTAGATATAATGGTTTCCCTTTCATCCTATATCCTTCAGACCCTAATGGAGAAAGAATGAACTCACTAGCAATGAAACTTACAATCCTTAAAGAGATAAGAGTGACGTTAAGGTCATCATATTAAAAAGACTATGTTAAGAAAGTGAAGCTAAATAAGTACCTTTAATTGTGTATAATTCATTCAACTATTAGAGGGATGACACCTACTAAATAATAAGGAAAGACACATAGGGAATTCAAATATTGTTGTAGGAAACAAAAATCCTTTTTTGATGTATGGGGTGAGCTTGGAGAGATTTGGTTGAATCCATTGATCTCTAGTGACATATCCATTTTATAATTGCAGGTTTGTTATGGCCTCCATAATTGACTGGGAAGAGATGAACTCCTTGTATGTGTTCTGAATGGATTTTTATTTACTAAGATACTTCTCTTCAGGAGACATCCAATTCGGCTTAGGTATGTCAGAAAGATTAGTTAGACGCGGACACTTGTTCTTTGGAATACAATATGTAGTATTCATCTTTTCTCGGAGGTCCTCTTGAATGGTTGACTTTAGGGTCACTAGTTTCTTCCTTTTTATACCTGAGTTTGTGTTCCTATTCAAATTCAGAATCCACATCTTGTGTGGATTGGTAGTAGTTCTGGAAGTTACAGGCATACCACTCGACATGTGTTGCTTCATCATCCTTCGAATAGATAGATTTAGATTCTTACTTTTCCAAGGATGAAAAAAGTTTACATTTCCTAATTTTAACTATCAATTCATATGTATATGAACTCTCATATTTTTTGGTATTTTTGGACGCTTTTCCTTTTTGTTTTTCTACCCAACGCTTACTGGAGGTTATCGTGGATACTTCTGGAAACAGTTCGTTATCATTGATCCATAAAATAACTTTGGTCTCGAGAGTTATGATGAGTTGAGAGGGATTGAAATCTCTTTTCTTATTATTGATTTCATTACCATAAGGAACAGAAGAACTACTTCTATGAGGAGGAAGTGGATTATGTATCACATTTGGATTTTCTTCTAATGTCTCAAACTTCAACAAATCTTTATCAAGGACCCTATGTTTTAAATTGAGGCATCAATCGGTTTAGTGCCCAGGGGATCCCATGTGATACTCGTATCTAGAATTTGGATTATATTATCTTGGAGGAGGGTCTTTCAGTGGAAAATGGAAGTATGGGTGTGACTAACTTAGCTTCTAATAGCTAGGGGAGCAACTGTGACAGGGAAATTGGCAAGGTACTGAATTTTATGGGTGGATTAGTGGTAGGAAGAGGGTTGGAATATGCATTCTCTCTAACTGATGGGTTGTATTTCTAGAACAATGGGAAAAACAGATAACCTAGAGGTGGAAATACTGTAAAATTCTACTATGGAACTTGTTGCGGAGGTCAAATGTAGGACTGAGATGGCACATACTACACATAAATGGTCTGGCTATATGGGATATCCCTTATGTATTGGGATCCAATAGCGATCTTTTGAACATATATTCCTTTCTGTGTTTAATTTTTTCTTTTGGGGTGATCCAGATTCCATTAGTGTTTAGCGAGTGCCCAAATAAAATGAAAGGGTTTCTCATGCCTTGTCTTAGTGAACATTTCCATAGTGTGGGTAATAAATTCCTTTCTTAATATGACTACTTATTTAGAGTGCTTTATAGCTCTAAGATCTCACTTGGCAGATACATGAAGCTCATTTAGTTCAAAGTGCTCGTATCACAATATTCCTGAGCATAGAAGGCTGAAAGTATGCTAACTGGTACTTATGTTTCTTAGCTCTGGATGACCACAATGTATTCTATCAGATAGATTGAGCGAGGAATACTCTATCACTTGGTTTCTCACAATTATAAGAGTATTGAGCTTGTCTTTCCCTTTAGGTAGTTTTGTATTGATTTTTCTTTAATAGATTCATTTCGTTCTATTCATATGTAGCTCTCTCTTTCTCTCATTCCAAATACATGCTTGAAGCTCAAATTTTTCTAAAGAACTATTTCTCTATACTCTTTTAGGCCCTTTCTAAAGAAGTTATTTAGAATGATTTGAATTATACATCCCATTTAGAGTAATAGATGTAGTAATTTAAACTGCGATTTTGAGAACCACTTCTCTTTATTATATTGTCTTAAGTGATGGATGAGTACATTTATTATGATTCATCTGACTAGCTTAGCTTAGATTCCACAAACACTATGTTCTCAATTAAATTATCGAAAAATAATGTGCTAGGTATCAATGTGCGTTCCATGAATGGTTGTTATTTGTTGTTTGTTGATTGGGTGCATCTTGACAAGGTTATTGCATGCCTTATGGAAAACTAGACTGAAAACTATGTATATATATAAATAAGAGTTCTGTATTTCTTCAAAAATTATATCTCTTAACCACTTACAAGGAAAAGAGGAACTAAACTCAATCCTCATTCTGGTTCCAATCTCTTATTTTGAAATAACTACTCTTTCCGAAGCTGATAGAGTTGCTTGAGTTTCTAAACCTAGACCTAGACCATATGATCCTATATCAGTCTCCCTCGTTTTAGATACGGTGGGGTAATTAGACTTATCCATGGTTATTCAACATAATTTTATAGGCCCATAAGCCCAGGTAGCTCAGCATGGGAGGAAAAAATATCTTTGAACTAATGGTTGGTTTCATACTCTAAAATAATATGTTAAGACCCTTACTCGATAGTCCAACATCATCCTATCCACCCCTATCTCTTAAATTAAATTACCTAGCCTGTAATTATGGTTATTTTACTCTCAATTGTGTTATCCCTCATAATTGATTTACCAAACAACCCTCTATCTCATCTTGCATCTTAAAGGAGTGACAACCTTCTTAAGATGCCATGTTTATATTGCCAAAAGAGAAGAAGTACTATCTTAGATATTCCTATTTGAACTTTTCCTAGATGCTGAGGGAGAGGTAGACTGTGCCAACTACGATGACTATTATATGGTGTAGCCGTTAGCTGGAATAAGTGTACTCAACCGTGTTAACCTTCACCTTGTGGCTCGATCAACGCGCTATCACATTATCTTAAAAAGTTACTATCCCATGTCATATACTGATCTTGTCCTGTACTATTATGAGAATAAAGAATTCCCATACTCCCATTATACAACAAACACAAAACAGTCTTCCAGTGGAACTACTAACTTTACAGTAGTGGAACTTCTTAAGATGGTTGTGCAAAGTTAGATTGTTCAAATAGGTGGGGGGTGTGTTGCTTCACAAGGTAGTTTGTTGGTTCATCACACAGGCATGGTAATACTCAACTGTAGAAAACTAGTAAGGATTTTTCCTGTCATCAAATTTGTGCCACATGGAGGGATTACTCTTCATTCTATAAATAGAGTGTTGATAATCTTTCCTTCTCTAAAAGAAAAGCATTTTTTGAAGGTATTCCACCTCTATATGAGTTTATGGACTATGGCTATTGCAGAAAGGATCAATCAAGTTAGAGATAAAATATAGCACGTAGAGAATGACCTACACATATGGTGGAGAATCTTAATAGCCTTTTGGAGACACCTGCACCCGGTGAACCCTGCCATTGATGGAGACCGCATGCAAACGATGGACCATACAATAAGGGGCCTCAAGAGGAGGCTACAAATGCTATGAAATAAACAAAAATCACTCATTGTGTGGGCGACCATCCTGGAGAGACTAAAAGAAAGAATAAAATATTTACAGGTTCTTCTATCTACTAGTTTTTCTAATTATAGGCTCAGGTTCCTTATCCCTATCAGTTGACCTTTTCCAGTTTATAAAATCATGTAGTTAGCATAATTCATTGAAAGGTCTAGTAAAGGTTGTTTATGTAATGTAGTAATTTATGTAGTTATAATGAATAAATATTTTGGATAAATGTTATTTCTCTATGTACCTCTTTGAATCCTTTCAATCATTTTAAATAAATTCTAATTGAGCATCAGTCACTACCAGCAAAAACATATCTGAACAAAACCATTCCAAATGTGTCCGAATAAGAAATGAAAGCGAAGTATGTCCAAAACTGTTCTTTACTTATAGTAGTACCCATTAGAATGCTATGAAAAACACCATCAGGTTGTTCAAAATACACTACTTTTTTCACCTATGATTTCCACTTTTGTTTACGGAATGGGTCACTAATTCACTCTCACAGGTTTCCCGTGATGGACAAATGGAAAGCTTCGCCAGGACTTGCCCAGATGTTGACCAATCTCCTACTCTAGTATTTAGTTTTTGAAGATTAAACTGATTAGATTCAGGTCTATCTACAGGCTTGTGAACTAGGACATCTTTAAACATATTTCATGCCTGTATCATATTCTTACTTCAAGAAGATACCGAAATAGATGGAATTGTATTTAGTGACAAAAAATCTCTATAAATAGGTCAGACCTTCCCTCCTTTCTTCTTTTTAACAAAATAATTAGTGCCTAGATAATTTTTTGGATATTAAATAGAACTTTAGGTAGTCTACTAAGAGTGGGGTCTATTATTAGAAGTGTACCCAGCTTCCTAGAAGGCCTTCATCCATTTCATACAGCTATGGGGAATAAGGAAGATCTTCTGCCTATATCTTATACATTCTTCTTGCTTCTGGGGATGGGGAAAACAATAAATAAAAAAGTATCTTCAATCAAATGGTGAATCGTTCTAGCTAATAAAGAAAACAACATATCAATAAAACCAAATCGCTTCAGCTATACAGACTTCGCACTCCTCGAATAGACCATTTTCTTATGATCATAGTTGTGATGCATTTTTGGCTCACACCCTTGATTACCTTAAAAGGATCCTACTTTTCCATAACATAGTTTTTCAACCCCATGAATTTTTATTAATTACTAATTCCATGCATAGGATATGACTTGAACTCACTAAAATTAGTTATTTTACTACTAGGTGTAAAAAACATTGATTAGTTGGATTGCCCGCATATAAGGAAAAATCACATTTAGTCATTTTTCTACTATATCCAGCAATTCCACTTTTGATCTTCTGAGAGGTAAGAGACCTGTTTTATGCACAAGGGATTCTAGGTCTGTAAGTAGAAGAAAGAAGGAATCCCTCTCTTTGGAAGTTTTTTGGTACAGAAGGGGTCAATTTAGTTTAGGGTGATACCTTTTCCCTTTTATTGAGGGGTTTCAGAAATAAAGTAAATAACTAGAGAATTCAAATTCAATCTACATATAGACCCAGGATACTGTGACTCTATAAGATTTCGATCATCCCTCACCCCCCACATAATGATTTTCTCTAAGATCCGATAAATCATTTCAGCCATGAACCATTTTCGGTGAGATTGATCTATCTCAGGACAAATTATACGCATTCTCTTTACGCATACTCCATTGAAAGAAAATATTATTTATCAAAATAGGACATATCAAATATTTGTTGGACTTCCATCCTAGATTCATCCACGACATGTTTTTTATTTCCTTGGAATCTTGGCCTGTTGGAGCTCACTTCAACCATCTGTGAGCCTGGAAAGCTAGGAACCAATAAGACACTCTTCCCATTTACTTACTCGCTAACCCATTATGCAAAAGGTACGAATTTAGGTCGCATTCAGGTAAACCCATACCTAATCTTTGGTCAGGTATTTTCAACAAGACACATAGAAATGATCCTAATTCAACCTTTTACTTACCGAATCAAACCATGGGACTCTCTACAAGTCCCTCACCTTCTTTAGCCAGATCTTCCAACCTTTTAATTCATGCCTACCATATATCCTAAAAGGGAAAAGATCAACATTCATGGTTCTTACATAATTCAATGAACATCAATTCATCGCATAAAAAAGGAAAGGATATAAAAATTATACTAATATCGAAAACTTTATTAGTATTTTATTCTCTCAATCTGCTTTCGCTCACCGCTTATAACTATACTTCTATCCTAGACACTAGTGGATTGACAAAGTCAATTACTGATGTGCTGCTGAAATTGATTCACTAGGGTAAAAGGCTGGAACAATCACTGGTGAATTTTTTTCATTGACTGAATAATGAAAAATTAGAAAAACTTAATCAATTACGAGAAAGCCCCTAATCTTGTTTGGAGCCTTGCTCGGGTGATTCGCTTAGCCTATGATTTTTTTTGCATTGAGCCTGTTTTTTATGTTGTGACATGATGATTCACTTTCTTAACCTACTAAAAGAAAGAATAAGATGAATTAAAGAGATAGAAAGGATCTTAGTATATTTATGAAGGGAATAACACTAAAGAAGGCACAATATTTTCAACAGGTAGGAATAAGACCTAAGCGGCTTTCGCTCCTTCACCTGCGGTAAAGAGGATTTAGATCCTCCTCCTCATAAGAAACTAGTTCCCCTATAGAATATGAAATATAGAAAGACTAGATTCGTGTCTCAACAACACAAAACAAAGGTTTAGGTCACTAAAAACATACTTCCAACTAGACTGGAATAGTAAAGACAACAAAAGGTGTAGGTGAGATTCGAATAAGGGAAAAAAGAATGTATTTACCATCTGCTTAGGGATGAGATACCCTGGCCAGTAAGGGGGGTTAATTCTTTAGGATTTGGCCCTAATATTAAGAATCTATGACTATTATGGCTATTGGGTAATAGCCACTCTAGGTAGGGGTGATCCAAACCAAACAAACCTGAGTACTCTCTCATTAAACCATTTGAAAAAGCCGAAATCACACATTATAGGTTTTTTTTTTCTATTCATGAATGCCTAAAATCGAGCATAGAAACCCCTTATGTAGTGATAATTGGACTAAAACTATATCTCGAATAAGGTAAAAGAAATAATAATAGATTGAATCCTTCATGTAAGTACACTAGAAGGTCCTGTACTCTTACTGTTCCCATGCGATGGGAGGTGAATAATATATAGAGTCTAATAGAAGCAATAACCACTAGGCGCAGATCAAACTAGAACTATCCACATGTAAAAGAGAACCAAGTATTCTATTCGGCTATATGAAATCCACTTTTGAAAAATGAAACTAGGTTCTAAACCCTTGATATATTAGTACAGCCTTTAGTTAGAAAGGGTCAGGTTCTAAACCCTTATATGTTATATAATTATCTGCTACTTATATCTAAGGGTTCTAAAATGAATAGGGCGAAGTAGTCGAGACCTCGCAATAAAAATGAAAACAAGGATGAATTTTTTGAAGTATCAAGTACTCTCTAGAAAGAATGAAAGACCAAGGATGTAGAGGAGTTAAGCAGAAACAATTAAGACTCTAACGATCATGTAAATGAAGTGATCCTCAATCAGTAGTTAGAATGTGGAAGCCTCTAAGTCAGTTTTATCATCAGGCCACCTATCTAGGTAGGTCTTATCTCAATCAGTCACTTTCCTCAAAGTTGATCAATGTTAGTTATCTACAATTCCATATCCCTATCAGTTATTAAAAGAGTACTAAAAGTATGATTGCTTATGGATTGTTACATTGAAAGATGTATAATCACACCTCTTTAGCTACAATAGGAATTAAATACTTTCTACTAAGGCATCAGGATGCTCAGTCACTTCTATTAGTTGATTATTTCAAACATTTGAAGATGTTCAAGGATCAACCCCTATCTATAATGATAAAAGGTAGAAAACCGGTTGTCCCCTCAACAATTTGATAGCTAGTCCTTACTCAATACTATTAGAGTAAAGTTGGGTAATTTTTTTATATAGTTTCCGGTATATGGTCTGATCGAATAAATATAGTTTAGAGGTAAATTGACTTATTTCCATCCATCACCAGACTCAGTACCCCTGATCAGGAAGAAAATATAATCACTCCTATCAGTCTGATCTAGTTCAACCCTAAACCAAATTTCTAACAATAAGTTGGTGTAGTATTGTTGTTGTAGCAAGGACAACTACGAGACTTAGATTTTGAATCTCTTAGTTCTTTAATTAGTTCCTTATATGAGTGAATACCATAAATGAAATGGATTCTATTGATACTTTTTATTTAATCAAGGACTGTGTCTACTTCATCAAGGACAAACCTTTAGTCTTAATTCCTTAAATAAATACCTATCAGTGACATTTAGAGACTTCAACTTCGAGGTCGAGTGCTTGGGGTAGGGTGTCAAACTTATCTTGTTCAAAAATCAAGATCTTGAAACTCGATGATAACATTATTGGTTCCTCCATTTTTGGTTATTTAGTTTCTATAATGTAATAAGGGGTGCTTCTCTTGACAATGCGAGATAATGTCTCTTCCATTCCTGTATGGGAGGAAGTCCCTTATTACAAGTTAGTTAATCGGGCTACCTATGAAATTTTGTCATTCCTTCCCAGTAAGAGTAAGAGTTTGCATATGGAAATCCTTATGTAGGAAGTAGTTACATATCTATTTAATGTAATATATCCAATATACAAGAAGAACTATCAGATAACCAAGTGTAAATGCATTAGTTTTAGAGAGTACAAAATAGAAGTAAGTCATAGCTTTTTGATTCAGGGTTCCAAACCTTTTTTATGGGTGGGCGTAGTTGATTGTCCTATTCTGTACTGAGGATAAATGCTTAACACATGTAGTTGAAACTTGTATCTTGTTCCCTATTTAAGGAGTGTGCTGATGTAGTGGATCCAGTTTCTTATGCATACAGAATGGTTAGGGAGTTGGCATGTGTTTCTTTCTTATTCTCAATAGGGAATGTGATGCTATAGAAACTGAGAACTCGAGTACCTCTTCCCTAATGTGTGAGTTATTTTCTATTTCTTTCCAATTTCAAAGATCTCTATTTCTTATGCATACCTTCTTATGACAATATATATAAGTACCATCTTGAGGTTGAAGGGCTTTAATACTAGTATTCTGAAATATTTAGTCAGAAAGGGATGTCATGTCAGAAGTCAGATCATTAGTGCTAGTAGTATGGTTGAAAGTTCTAGTTGGAAGGGAAAGTAGTCAGAAGTAAAAATCATATGAAGTAGTAGTAAGAGAAAGAGAATACCTATGCGCACACTATAGTTTTCTTCTTTGTTTGGAGTTCTGTGGGAATGGAATAGCAATACCCATTTAACGATTAGAACATTTTTCCCCATAGCTATGTGAAGCTATACGAGTCAGTTGTATTATCTTAAAAAACCATTGCTATTTGATAACCCTAGGGAGGGTCATATCTTTTAGTTACTTACCCTATTTGGTGCTACTTCATATATAAGGTTTTAGAAATTAACTACTTCACCCTATTTGGTTTATAAACCTTAGATATAAGTAAAAAAATACTTATATATATTATTATATATAAGGGTTTAGAACCTGACCCTATTCGGTGCTACATAATATATAAGGGTTTAGAACCTCACCCTTTATAAAGAAAGTGCTGGTATTTATATATAAGTGTTTAGAATCTTCCCCTAATCCTTTCTTCTTCTATGAGACTATATAGAGGAGGACCTATTTGACCGGAACAGATAAAAAGTTACTCTCTTGTTTGTCTCGTCATCTTGAGATTCTTCATGATTGGTAAAGGAATGGGAAGAACACTATTAATAGAGTACTGGACTACACCTTCTTCATCTGTAAAATTGCTAGATTTATTGATTCAATGGGAGAGATTAAAGATTCAAGGTTCATTACCAAGTAATTACTTTATATTAGTGCCACCAGAATGGATAAAAACAGATAATATGCTAGTGTTTAGCCTACCCCAGACTCAAAATTGAAAATTTTTGATGAATGGAGACTAATATGCTCTACATATCAGGGGCCTACCTATAACTTATTTCCCTTACAAGTATGAAAGGCATCTGATGCTTGGGAACATATCCACCTCTGGTGATGGGATAGATGGATCAAATGCAGCATAGTTTTCTAATAGTAAGTACTCTGGCAGCAATAATGAAAACAACTAAAATCGATGTCTGTGCCCTAATAAACAAAGGGAATTCAGAATCCATCAACTATCACTTGTATATGGTCTCTATGTAAGTTTACCTTTTAAGGTTCATTTATATGTTTTCTATTTAGTATTATTCAATAATAAAGAGTACTCATCGAATCAAACATATATATTTCAAGAGCGTCATGAGTGGCTTTACCAGTTGGAAAATCATTCCCAAGGGAACCATCAACTTACCCAGAAACTAAGAAAACAACAAGAAGAAAGAACAAGGCTCATATAAAAGCTGCTAAAAGCCTTTGTTTTCTATTTAATGCAGTTATGGGATTAGCTACATTTTATAGTTAGGTAATTCCAGGGTTGAAGAGGAAATAAAAGACGTACCACTCATCAATACGGTGGGAACCTGAATTAAAAGTGATACAACTTGGTGGATGAAGAATATCTGTTCTCGTAGTGCTGGTACTTATATATATTGGGTGATTTACCTAGGTAATTCCTAAGTAAATATTCCAAAGTCCAAGGTGTCGAAATATAGCTCACAATATTTTTAACAACCTGGATATTCAGTAAAAGAATATAACTTAGCCGATCTCTCAGACTTTATCAAGCCAGTTCGAGGTAGTTCCATCCATCCTTACTAATCTCTTCAATTCCTAATGTTTTACTTTGAAGAAGGAGTGCAAATTCTAGATGGAGTTTTATTTTCAATTCTTTCTCTCTCCATTCTAGTCCATCAATTTTTATTTCTCCTAAGACTTCTATTGCATACCTTTAGTCAGTCTTAATGGTAGAGAGCGTTGTAGGAAAACAGTAAGATTCGTCGACTAAATATTAAATAGACCTATAAGGATAAATAACTATATTTAGTTTATGCTTGTTTTTTGGATATGTAGCCTACTATCTAGATTATACCGACTTCAAGTTCAAGGGTGTTTTTGGAGTGCTATTGTAAGTCTTGTTTCCATGATATAAAATTTCATTTGAATGATAGCTCAATTACATGTCGGTTTGAGGGGAAGTAAGTTCGAATTTTGAAACCTGCGAGCTCTAAAGCAACCAAATAAGAAAGCTAGAGATAGAGCGACATGATAGACATAAATCTATGGAGATCTTAGGAATGTTTGAAAACTGGAATCTTGAAAACTAGAAGTCTGTTATCATAAAACATATGTTGAGATTATTCACCTCCTTTTTTATGTGTCTAGATGAACCCCTTAGCTATAGTGTTAAGCATTAACAAGTTAATGTGAGATTGGTTCATTTAGATCTCCAGAAAAGTTAGGTTTCAAGCCTATAAATTAATCTTCTTACAAGACTATATAGATAGTGTAACTGAATCTACTCGAAAAGACATTTACTTTTCTGTTCACTCTTATCTAACTCTTTTACCCCTACCAAACGACCGAATCTAAGGAATGTAACAAATCGTGCCTCACATGACTACTATTCATAGACGTATACCAGTCTTGGTTGTCAACTATTAGAATATCATAGTTGTCTCCTTCTCCAGATAAGATGTAATAGGTGATACAATCAAATGGGGTCCCTGTGAGTTCTATGTGAGTCAGTTGGAGGACTTTTTGAACACTATACAAAAATATGTCACTATTAGAGTAGAGTACCGAACCATTGAGGAAGGTGTAAGATGGGTGGATTTTTTGAGGAAGTGATCTAGACATGGGTACTTATATATACTCATAGTTTCTTTTGATGGGGCCCTTACTGTAGCATATTCTCTCACAGATGATTCAATAGAAACCCTTTCTTTTCTTGTAGTAAGAGGGTATTTGAGAACACGATCCTCTATAGATGAATGTGCCGCTAATTCAATAGAATCTTTTACGATCACAGTAAGAGCCTATATGCCAACAACGACAACTCTTATAGAAGATAGGAAATAGTTACTCAAACAGTTATCCAATAAATAAGACTGGTAACGAAAGAAACATATATTACAACAACAATAGGTATTGTAATAATAGGATTTTAAACCATCTCATCTTCTAAAGTCCACTCACTCCCTTGAATATTCCGAATAACCGCTGGTTATTTATTACTTGGTTGGAATACCCAAGAGATCCCACTGGATAAGGCCTATTCCCTACTCGTAAATTAACATTTTTGGTTCACTTTTTCTTACTGTACAATTCTTATTCTATGATACTCTTATATATGGTTATAGAAGAGTACTTGGATTATGATATGATTCAATTTCAATAGGTACTATTCTATAACTATATATAAGAGTACATGTAGGGTAGAGTACTGACTTTTTGATCTTCCAACTACTTCTTGCAAACATAAGGTTCTAACTCACAAAGAATGAATACTTGTCTTACCACATACTAGTTGCATGTTGGAAGACCAGAAGAGGGGTGAAGAATAAATAATGGGTTGATGATCACATCATCTGATAGATAAATGGAGAGTACTTGGCTAACATGAATCTCTTCACTCCTCATCTCACTCACTCACTTGGAAGACTGACCAAATGTGGAAATTAGAAATGCGTAGTCTTTAACCTAAGTACTCTACTCTAATAGTCAATACTCTACTCTAAACTATATAAGAAAAGTACCAGACTTCCTTCAGAAAAAATCTTTATGAGTCACTACTCTGACAAGAGCAGAAAAGTCACCAACATCGGTGACTAGTAGATATCAGTTCCAGTTTAGGCATCATCCTAATCACCAGATAGGGAAGTTGGGATCCTCTATTGAATTCCCAGAAGTGGAAGAACAATTATTACCATTTTTTATCTAGTTTCTTGCTCACTCACCTTAGTTTATTTTTAGTTCAAAAAAAATATAATTTTATTCTCGATCTCTGGAATCAAAATCAAGACCAATGATCCCCTTACCTTAACCTTAGGAAAGAAAAAGACTTAAGACTTTGAATTGAGTTATAATAATAAGGAATCTATTTCAAGTCCTCAGGGTGCAAAGAAACTACACAATTTTGTATCTCTTTAGTGATCAGTCTTTTCTACTCTTTTAAGATAGCGTTGTTACAGCAGAATCCTAATCAGACTATTACTCAGTCCTAATCATTGCTTAAACTCTCGGTGACACTGGCTTAATCCCAACTATAATGCCTATATATATCCATATAGGGATATACCTCCTATGAACTAGAGCAAATTCTAACTCCCTTTGGCACAAAAGAAAGTCTTCTATCAAATGAAAATCATCTTCTATGTGGTTTTGAATTGTAAACTCTCTGTTCCTTCTTGACTCACCTTCAGGCAACTAGCTCCCTAAACATGATTTATCACTATTAGAATAGTACTGAGAGTTAAAGTTAGCCACATGAAGCAAGAGTAAATAGCTATAGTCTAGATCAATAAAATAAAGATAACAAAAGTGTACAAGATTCCAATCTCAGAAGGAAGGTGGTGGCGAGGTTCAAATCTCAATCAAATAGCTACTACCTATATTATACCGAGAGTTGTGTTAAGTTTTAAGCATAAAGAGTTAGGTATCATAAGGTTTAAGTACCAACTTTTAACTACCAGAATGATTAGTTGGCCTATTATTGATCGGTTGGAAGTCCCTAGTTATAGATAGGCTTTCTCCTTCCTTTTTTCCTTCATTTTGAGTGTTTGGTGAATTCTTCCTATTTGACCATATGTCGTACCCTTTGTGAGTTCATGATATAGGGTCGGGGTACATATTCCACAAAAACAAGGTTCAACTATGAGTTTTTTCATTTTGTAACCTTCACCTCTATCAACACGGTTTCATTTCTACGTTTTTGATGAGAAAGAATGAAATAGGGTGAGTTTTAAACAAGGAAAGTGGAGATTCTCCAACATGTGGTCAGCTATGATATACTCAACTTCTTCTTTTCACCTCCCTCTTTAAGACCTTAGAGACATCTCAAGTCCTCTGGTCGAGTTGGAAAACAACCCTTGAGACTAATGAGATCCTAAAGAAAAGAATGAAATATACAGACTTATACAAGGGAATCTTGAACTCCTCTCCCTACAGTCGAGTTAGCCCATGACCACAAGATCAAGAAGATCCATCCATACATAGAAGAAAAGGGCTCGACCAAATGAACATAGTATCATGAGCTGATACTTATATATATTGTCAGTTTTCCATCTGTGGAACATGGGGATGAAGACCTCTAGAGTACCTAATAGAAGAAAGATAGAACCACTTCTATATAGAGTAGAGTACTTTAGGGGAAAAACAATTGGAGGAAGAAGAATATGGGTCACTTGTGAAATAACTAGCTGAAGGGGACCATCAAAGTTGGGGCAGTGGATGACAGGATATCTCACTAAGAAAAATAGGAGAGGTTGGGGAAGACTTGGCTATGGAAAGGGGTCAAGGGATTGAAGAAATCAGTCACATCAATCAGATGAAAACTATGTTCCATAAAATATGTAAATAAGGATATCCAAAATAATAGGCCTTGAGGGAAGGCTTGAATGAGGGTTGCAATATATGCTACAAGGTTGAATCAGTCAAATAAAGTTCTACATTATTTCAGCGAAGTGTTCAAGTCAAGTACTTAGGCAATCAAAGACAGGTGCTCTTCCATTCAAATAGATAGATAGAGCATCATATAAAAAGAAATTATCCACAACTAAGGCATCCATCCAATATAGATAGAGCGTCATATACAATGACTATATCCTTTGGAAACCACTTATTCCTCTCATGAACTACCTTCACTAGGGCCAAGATTCATGGTATTCTAAGGACCGGAGTAAGGAATTTATTTCATCTCTTTCATTCCCCCTGGAATGCAAGTTATCGTTAAGATTATTTGGATCAATAAATAGACACTATTATAATAGTACTAACACTATACTTCTCTAGATTCTAAAGATAGTGGACTCTTCACTCATCTTTAGGCCTTATTAGCTTCATTTCTGAAGTGAGCATGAAGTCCGATTAGTATCTCTGATAGTATCTCCATTTTTTCTTTTGGAGATACTGAGAAAGAATCTTTCACGATGAAAGTAGAAAGTAAAGGTTTAGGTTCTAATACCTTAGATATAAGTATAATATCTTTTATAACCTTACCCAAAGATTCCACTTATATATAAGGGTTTAGAACCTTCAAACCCCCATGGTTTGTCTCTCTGTGTTGACTCATTCAGTGGGAATTTTTAGGTCCAATAACCCTCAAGTTTTCTACACTTGTCACCATCAATAACATTTATCACAACCTATCAGTACTCTACTCTAATAGTATCATACCTCCATATGATTATAATATAGTACTAAAGCACCACCTTTGTATTCCCTCCCTGTTGAGCATGGTATTTCAGAGAATGTGTAGAACCCATCCCATACATTTTAAATTGTTTCACTTGCCCTTGAAGTCACTAATTAATCCAGTTGGTATAATATAGATTGTGGACATCGATGAGAGTTGGTGGTACTATTAGAGTAGAGTACTCACTATTAAAAGAGTACAGAGAGCAACAACCTTGAACTAGTCCTTGATCCGTATAATATATGTAGTAGAGGTTGTATCATCATAGTCGGTATAATATAGGTAGTAGAGGTGGTAGTGATCCTTTCACTGAGAAAGAAGAATCCAAGATTGAGTATCAGATCATTCACTACAACACTGTACCTAGAGATTGAGCTATCTCGTTGCCAAGTACTCTACTCTATATAGTTAAGTAGCTTCTGCCAGTGAGTCACAAAGCAAACTTGTTGAACGAACAAGACCTTGCATACTATATTATATCTACCTATTCGATCAATGTAGTGATTTCGTATAATAAGTTATTGATTTACAACTTTACCTCGAGTGTGGACCCAGCGAGCTAGTCTGAATTGAATGGACAATAATCTCTGAGGGGGTGTGTGATTGATATCTCATATTTCACGATTAGATCAATAGAAATTCGATCAAAGAAACCATAAACTGCTGCATATAGTACCATTAGTTGTTGTAGAAGAGATAGTGGATGATGTAGTGTTTGTTTAAGAACTTCTGTATGTCAGGCACCTCGATTGGGAATAGTCGGAGTCGCTTCATCCATCTTTGAACCAAATTGAGTAAGGGTTTCCAATTATGGATATTGTTCCAATTCTAGTTTTGAAGCACCACATACTTGTTTCATAGCTTTCACCTGAGAGGATGAGCCAACTCCACTAACTGATAAGGCAACGTTGATCGTTGGGCACAAACCTCAATAAAAGAGATTTGTGTCTGAATAGATTTGTCAATTAGTAATTGGGATCACATTAGTGGGAATATAGGTTGAGACATCTCCCACTAGTGTTTCTATAATAGGAAGGGCGTTCAAGCTACCTGCACCGGTATTTTCTAATCGTTTAGTTTCTCATTATAATTGACGGGAATGTAAATAGAAAACATCGCCTAGGAATGCCTCACGGCCCAGTAGTTGGCATAACAATAATACCATTTGTTGATACACCACTGTCTATTTTGAAAGATCATCATATATGATCACAGTGTACATTCCAGGATCGTGGAAATATTCCACCATTTCACACCTGGAATATGGTGCAATAAATTGAAGTGGAGCAATTACTGAAGTGGTAGCAGCTACCTGAATGGAATACCCCATGTTAGAAGTGTTTGAAAGTAATTGAATGGCTTATGAAACCATTGAGAGTTTTTGTCCAATAGCTACATAGACACAATAGAGCTTGTCTCATTCCTATGAGTGGTGTTCACTTTCTTTTGGGAAGTCATCGTATTGACCCCAATGCTGGTTTTTCCCATTTTTCGGTCCCCAATGATGAGTTCTCATTGCCCACGACCAATAGATACCAGGATATCTACCGCTTTGAGACCATTCTGCATTGGATCGTGAACTGGTTGACATTCGATAATGTCCAAACCTTTCAGTTAGACATGTCTAATCTCAGAATCCTAGTCCATAGTTGAGTTATTTTTAATTGGAACACCCAAAGTGTTGACAACATAACCCAGCGGGCACATCCCCGAGGGAACATACATGATCAAATTGGTGTGTGTGACATGATCTTATTTTTTCATGGTGGTATCCAACCCCAACACCACTATAAGGACATGATCTGGCTCAAAATTCAACGCTATTCCTTTCACACCACTAGAAAACTGGTGCATATCACCACATTTCAATTGATTCAACCTAGATACATGTCCAATTCCATCCCCATATCCCAATACTAGACCATTTGTTTCCACCATTTGGGTACTTGATGTGTCTAGTAGGTGCATTCCACTCTCTAATATGGTTTTCAGTTCAGAATAATGGGTTGGTTTGACTCCCATGGAACATTGTGAAGATATATGACCCTTCTCTTTGAGCTATTGGTCCTTCTATAATAATAAATAATTCTCTACATGTTCCATCTGAGGGGTCGAGGAAAGAATTGCAAGTCGCGTAAATGGCTAATGACTATTGCATAAGGTCAGTAATGACTTGAATCAATCCCAGTAAGTCCACAATTTGACAACTGATAGGGATAAACTATATAGGGTCAAGTGCCATATATCTAAACCTTTCTAAATGGTTGGGATCAAAGTGTGACCAGTGCATCCAAACATGTTTCACACTATATAGAGTAGAGTAGTTGTTAAGTAGACAAAATAAATTGAGTAGCATGCCCATGTGAACCATTCCCACTGTTCTTCTAGTGGTTGAGATCCTATTACAACCTTGTGAGTGTGTGTATCCTTCGAAACTAGAGGCCCAACATCCTGCGCCTATAGACACTGTGGTGGCAAGGCTGGTTGGAATAGAGATGGTGGTTGACTATAGGGATACTAGTACCAACAAGGGAGGTTTCATGTATCCCCTTTCCATTCCTGGGTCTGACCACACTCCAACACACTCCAACCATTCAGGTTTATGGCCATATAGAGCATGTACTTACTCTATATAGTCACATTGACTTGATTTTTCTTGCTTAGTGGCTCAGATAGGTACTCTACTCTAAATAGCCCAAAAAGATACAAAGTTCTAATGATGCATATGTTTAAGTAAGAAAACCAACATATGATGATAATTATAAAATAATTAAGGATATTTATTTAAATTATTCTAGCGGGAAGGTAGTTACTAACAAGAAGTTATATGTTAGTATATTCAAAATCTTAAATATGAAAGCTGATGAACATGCTAAAGCTTTTCTATCAGGTATATACATTTGAGCCTATTGTGCAAGTAGTCTGAATAAAGAGCCACCTCTTAGCGATGATGTATGGGATTTCATTAAAGCCGACATTTGTGGCGTGGCATAGGTGAACGACCATAAGTTCAAGCTATGTGTTCTAGGAAGTGTCATTATCCCGATTATATACCAGCACTCAAACTGACGAGTAATGAATTTTGGTATTTCATAGTAGATGATATAAAGGTAGTTATAATAGATAATGTTCATGTGACTTATGAAGTGGGTTTCTTATTGGTTAACCCGAATGAAGACCAAGCTGAATAATTCAATTGAAACATATTTCAGTGAAGATATCAATGATTACATACCTAAATTTGAAGAAAGGAGTAATCGAATGTTGTACTACTTTCTAGAGAGTTTAGTAGTGGCTGCTGCTGAATCTAAGATTTGAACTATTTACTTCAATCAATTCTCCCAATTCGATGGTCAATATATATAAGTACAAGTTGTGAAATATTATATTGCTCATGGGGACCATCAAAACTCTTATGAGGAACTATAGGATTTACGAGTTAGTAGTGTATCTGAAAAAGAAACAGGTGTTCTATATAAGAGATTCCTACAATCTCTGCGTAGGCTCATTCTTGAAGAGTGAGGCGAGTCGAGGTTTCTAAAAAGACAAGGAGAATGAATTTAATAGTTCTACCAATCAATAAATTTCAACTCAAGCTACTCAATGAAGAAAAAAATATGGGATTATAGAACTTGAGTTTCAGCATGAGGAGCTAGTCAAGAAGGAGGGATTAAATAAGGGAATTTCTCTAATAACTACCATGGCTACTAAATTTTTAGTTGTTTCTTCTACTAATGGATCCGTATATGGAACGTCTACAGAGACTGGAAGGGATGTCGTGTTCTATGGAACATGATCTGCACCTATCCAGGTCAAGATCCAAAGATCTCACGTACATGGGCTCCATTCCTTTTCCTTATCCAGTTGGAGTTCGATCAGTAGGAGGAAAGTCAGAGGATTAAGAGGCAAAGGTCACCTAGGTTTATTTCATGAAAAAAAGAGGATCCATAGATAAGAGAAATGGTTTACTCATTTGAATTAATAGAGGCATAGATAGAGCTAGTGTCAGAACTCATGGAAAAGCTATAAGTAAATAATTCAATAGAAGATCCCATGCCTACATGCAGGAGAAGATTACCCAACAACATAAAAGTGAGAAGAACTAATTGAAGTTTATATGAAACCACTAGTAGAGAACATAATGGGAATGAAGGTAGAATCCATTCAATATGTTCCAGCAGTGGATTCAGTGGAAAGGTCTCTAAGAGCAGATCTATATTTAGTCAATGTTTGAGAGCATTCATTAAAGCTAGAAGAAAAGGTAGAGGTAGTAGGTTCACCCATTGATTCATAACCAATGATAGTTGGTTTCATACCTCGTTTACTCAGATTTAGTTGGAGCTCAAAAGCTTGTTCCAACATCTGAGCCATTTCGAGTACCGGAGCTTTTATCATATCCTGCTAAAAAGGTGGATTTTTTTGTTCCATTTCTAGTTGCAGTTCAAGAAACAATGCCAGTGGATCCCTGGTTGCGCCCAAATTTACCCTACAGGTATGCAGTCGTTGTAGTGAAGGTAGGGGTCGAATCCACAGGGACCGAAGAAGAAACCGAGAGACACTTTGGTTTTGGAAGGATTTGGATATGGAGTGGCCAACTATTTGGATTGATTTGATTTTAATAACTACTGATTTAATATAAAGAAAATAAATTAAAACATACAATTACTTAGTCTAAAACAATTAATGGAGATGGGTTGATCCTACGTTGTTACTAGGGTTAGATTGGTTGCATTTATTTTCTTATAACATTTGTTTCACTAATTCAATATGTATCCAAAAAATGATATAATTCCTCAATATCATTCACCAATTCAATACCTACACCATTCCAAGGCTAATCACTAATTCACTTGTAGGATCAATTAAATGATCACTCCAAAGAATTGGATCGCACTAGCACTCAAAATGTGTCATTGTTAAAGTTGGCAAAGACGAAGAAGAAAATAAATCATCAAATGGAAATCTTAAAGTAATGAAATGATTACAGAAATTAAGATCATAAAATAACATCCAATCTGCCCCATGAAACTCCCTAGGACCAACCCATAAGGGTTTATCCCTCCATTGATTCTATGATCTCAAAGGAAGCGGAAAGCAGACTCATAGGGGCAGAATTGAAGAAGCAAAAACAACAACAACAACAATGATCACTCCACCGTTGTGTGAATAAATTCACAAGTTCTGGTGTGAATAAATTCACACCTTAAAGAAACAGTATCAAAGTGATAATAAGAAGAAAAGAAAAAGAGGAAATGAAGAACTTTTATTAAGAACTAATGTGATTCAAACAACTTACATGAGAATGAAGAACAATTACAACATCAAATGGACAACATAACATTATAATGAAACAAAGCACCCAAGATCCCTAAATCCTCTACCACTACTGCCTTAAATAGGAACAAATGAATTCTTGGACGAACCCCCAACATCCCATGTGCCTTCAATTAATTGTGTTGGGTAAAGGTGGGTGGAACATTAATGTTGAGAGACTTTTCCACTTCTTGCCCGGAAGTTGCATCCAGCTTGCATCCACCGGAAAGACGTTCCTAAAATACCTTCTATAAGGCCAAATTAGAGTGGTCCCTAGAAAACGTAAATGAATCCCCTGATTTCTCCAAACTTTCTGTAAAAATTCAGCCCAAAATAATAAATCGTTCGTGAGATATGATAAATATAGTGGGCTGTTTTTCTGGGCCGCAGAATCTGGCCTAGAATTGAATTTTCAACTTGGTCCACCTTAATCACCACCATTTAGGACGAATTAGCACTATATCCCACATAAGTATTTGTTCCTATATATTTATTCTAGTCTACCATGAATTTTGGGGTTCATTGGGCCTGTATTGTGGGCCCCACATTCCCATCGGTGGGATTATATCCAATCTGCCTTCTCCAGAATTGTTTCTTTTCATCGCCAAATATCCCCATCATCCTTTATGAATACTCCATTGATCCCTGAATAAAAAATGTTCATATTTATGCTTAAATTCATTTAAAAAAATATAAAATTAAGATATGGATAATTACATTCTTTAAAATCAGATGAAACATTGGGCCTAAATTGGTGCATATTAGGCATGAAGTGCACAAATGATGAGAATGGATGTTCAAAATTAAAATCCACTAACTCAGAACCATAAGATCAAAAAGGAAATTTTAATACCCTTAAAATGTAATCAAAATATGTGTTTCTATTGGCTAATCACACCCCCCCCAACTTGAGTTTTTCTAGTCCCGAGCAAAATATATCTCACAAAAATGAAATTCGAATGACATTTTCCAAAAACATTTTAATACACATTCTCACCCAAAGATCACATACCAAACAATTATGAAACCCATAAAAATAATTTAAAACAAGCTATGTCCATAGGCATATCTCAAGCCCAATCCCATTCCTTTGTTCAAATTCATTTCCATATTTCATCCAAATTCAATTAATCATGATGAAGTGTTGTGCATCACAATAGACATGGGGGTTCATTTCCATTCGAGGGAGAAAAGATGGAAGCGTTAGGATAAATCAAATTTTAATAATAATATGAGTACTCATTTTTTTATTTTTTTATTTTTTTGGTTTTTTTTTTCAATTTTTCCATGTTAATTGAAATTGAACTCAATCGAGTCAACCCATGTAGCAAGACTTTTCCGATGACTCCCAGGCTCAAAAACCTTAGGGCACCAAGTGAAGCTCACATACTCAGGCATCATCTCGAGTTAACTCAATCAAAAACAAATTCAAATTACCACAAATAGAGATAAAATTCCCAACTCTGGGCCAGACAACTATGGAGTCACGATCCTCAAGTGCCGAAATCCACACATTAGGTCAATTCATTGCTCTACGTGCAATTGATTTTTTTGAATACTCATGTTAAAATTAAAATGATCGCCAATCCTATGCTATTTATTATGGGTCCCCAAGAACTCAAACTAAAACCCCACAATATAGAGGATGTGCATTGTGTTTTTTTAAATGGATGAAAATATAATGGTGAAAAATCACATCGGACAACCGCACTTTCCAGAATCTATGCACATGAACCTAAACTTGCATTAAAATCAGAATCAAGGCATGCAAAATTATTTGATATCCAATTTCAGAGTTTGGAATGTGTGTTATCATGTACAAGGTTAATGACATTTTTCCTTCCACACATTTTCATCTCCCCCCAAACTTGTAATAACACTGTCCCCAATGTTTAAAGAATTGAAACATAGAAGGGGCATGATAGAAGTTCAATGAAGACATTGAAAATGAAAATTATGGAATGAAGTCACCTGGTGGTTGATGTTGAAAATGCATTCCAATGTCTCCCTTCAGTTCTGGTTTGTCTCCCAATGGCTTGGACGGTTGTGACCAGCTTTTCCCAATGACATATGACGTGCCTTTAATTTTTTTTAATATATATATATATTTTATTTTTTTTACCAAAACAAAATGTAAAAATAACATAAACTGATGATACATTGTCATCTTTATATTTTCTGGGTAAGGTATTACTCAGGGATCACACCGCGTGACATGGATGAATACGGTGCTCCCTTTTCATACCCATCCTTACTCATAAAAGAAGAACAGGTCAACAATCTATTTTTTTAAATACCTACAAAAACATAAAATAATAATAAACTGATGATACATTGTCTTATTAATATTTTCTGGGTAAGGTATTACTCAGGGATCACACCGCGTGACACAGATGAATACGGTGCTCCCCTTTCATACCCATCCTTACTCATAAAAGAAGAACATGTCAACAGTCTATATTTTTTTTTAAAAATAAAAATAAAAATTAAAAAAAATGAATCACAATGATTTGAAACATTAAAACCACGGGTTGCCTCCCGTGCAGCGCTTAATTTAAAGTCTTTAGTTCGACTTGAACCCCCCAACTTAGCCAATTCCAACTTTAAAATTTTTAATTACCTCATCTTTCTCTACTTCAACATGATTGAGAATGCGTATCCCTTGTGGTTGGTAATAAGTTTTGGAATTTAATTCATGAACAATCCTATTTTTTAAAATGAATGGAAAAATCCAAGGAATATCAGAAATGGTTGATCTTTTTTCTTCTGTAGTCTTTCTTAATAAATCATAGATCAACCCCACTTTTTGGGTTTCATGAGAGGAATGAATGAAACCCCAAGCTCTTTCTTAACACAAATGATAGGGTACTCGAGTGGGGAAGGAAGGACAATGATTTTGATCTTGGTTGGGATAGGACATTTAGACATAGGTTGAGAATTTGAATCCAACTCAGTTTCATTTTCCAAAAAAATTGTTTCATTTTGAATAGAAGATTCAACCAAAAAATTGGAAAGAATAGTGTTATAAATGGGCATGGACTCAATGTTTTTGATTTCTCTCAGTGGTTCAGTGATTGGTGTTTTTGAAAAATCATAATTAGAGTTACACTTAGGAGACTCAATCCACGATGTCAAATTCCCCTCTTGTGAATACATGAAATCAATTTCCTCCTGATTTAAAGACCCTTCGACAATTTTGTGATTCAATTCCCCTAACCCAAATCCAAAAGTTGGTTCTTTAATAAATTCATGAGTGTTTTTTGGGAAACTATACACTTCACATAATGTTTTAGAAGGTACAGTTGGTGTAGGGATGAGTTCCTCACAAGTATTAATGCATTGTAGTTCTAATCTCAAAGATGATAACTCAGAATTCATTATCTCCATTTGATTACACAATTGTTCAATCAGTGTTTAAGGAATAGAATTTGTATAATCTTGAACATCATGGACTTCCCCAAGATTGATCTCCTCAACCATCCTTGAGAGGGCTGGAAATTTATCCTTTGAATATTCATCATCCCAATGATTGTACATGTCCGCAGGTGTGTGGTAATTAATCAAGGGTTGATCAAAGAAAATTTCTAATTTATGTGCTTCCTAATATTGATTTTCCATTTGATTCCATCATGAGTTTGTGACATGGTAATTTTGAAGATACTCCATTGGAGAAGACATAAAGTTGGATTCTAGATTCTCAGGACACACACAAATAGAAAGGGGTAAAGATAAGAGAGATGGGGTGAGAATAGAGAACGTGGGGTGAGAAAAGGATGATAGTGTCTAAGATAACTTACTTGGGTCCCCGACAATGACGCCAAAATTTGGTTGTGCCCAAATTTACCCTACAGGTATGCGGTTGTTGTAGTATAGGTAGGGGTCGAATCCACAAGGACCGAAGAAGAAACCGAGAGACACTTTGATTTTGGAAGGATTTGGCTATGGAGTGGCCAACTATTTGGATTGATTTGATTTTAAGAACTACTGATTTAATCTAAATAAAATAAATTAAAACATAAAATTACTTAGTCTAAAACAATTAATGGAGATGGGTTGATCCTAAGTTGTTACTAGGGTTAGATTGGATGCATTTATTTTCTTATAACATTTGTTTCACTAATTCAAGATGTATCCAAAAAAATGATATAATTCCTCAACATAATTCACCAATTTAATCCCTACACCATTCCAAGGCTAATCACCAATGCACTTGTAGGATCAATTTAATGATCACTCCAAGGAATTGGATCACACTAGCACTCAAAATGTGTCATTGTTAAAGTTGGCGAAGACGAAGAAGAAAATAAATCATCAAATGGAAATATTAAAGTAATGAAATGATTACAGAAATTAAGATCATAAAATAACCTCCAATATGACCCATGAAACTCCCTATGACCAACCCATAAGGGTTTATCCCTCCATTGATTCTATGATCTCAAAGGAAGCGGAAAGCAGACTCATAGGGGCAGAATTGAAGAAGCAAAAACAACAACAACAACAATGATCACTCCACCGTTGTGTGAATAAATTCACAAGTGATGGTGTGAATAAATTCACACCTTAAAGAAACAGTATCAAAGTGATAATAAGAAGAAAATAAAAAGAGGAAATTAAGAACTTTTATTAAGAACTAATGTTATTCAAACAACTTACATGAGAATGAAGAACAATTACAACATCAAATGGACAACATAACATTATAATGAAACAAAGCACCCAAGATCCCTAAATACTCCACCAATACTGCCTTAAATAGGGAAAAATGAATTCTTGGCCTAGACCCCAACATCCCATGTGCCTTAAATTAATTGTGTTGGGGAATGGTGGGTGGAACATTAATGTTGAGAGACTTTTCCACTTCTTGCCCCGAAGTTGCATCCAGCTTGCATCTACCGGAAAGACGTTCCTAAAGGACCTTCTAGAAGGCAGAATTAAAGTGGGACCTAGAAGACGTAAATGAAGACCCTGCTGTCTCAGAACGTCCTGTAAAATTTCAGCCCAAAATAATAAAACCTTTCATGAGATATGATAAATATAGTGGGATGTTTTTCTGGGCCGCAGAATCTGTCCCATAATTGAATTTTCAACTTGGTCCACCTTAATCACCACCATTTAAGATGAATTAGCATTGTATACAGAAGAAGTATTTGTTCCTCTATATGTATTCTAGTCTACCATGAATTTTTGGGTTCATTGGGCATGTATTGTGGGCCCCACATTCCCATCAGTGGGATTATATCCAATCTGCCTTCTCCAGAATTGTTTCTTTTCATCGCCAAATATCCCCATCATCCTTTATGAATACTCCATTGATCCCTGAATGAAAAATGTTCATATTTATGTTTATATCCATTTAAAAAAAATATCAAATTTATATATGGATAATTAAATTCTTTAAAATCAGATGAAACATTGGGCCTAAATTGGTTCATATTAGGCATGAAGTGCACAAATGATGAGAATGGATGTTCAAAATTAAAATCCACTAAATCAGGACCATAAGATCAAAAATTAAAATTTAATACCCTTAAAATGTAATCAAAATATGTGTTTCTATTTTATAATCAATCCCACATAGGTAAAGGTTGTAGAAAATATGGCAGCTGCCGGAGTATAGTAGGTAGCTAGAAGAAAGGTAGATACACAATCCAGGGAAGCACTTTCCTCCTTTCTTTTTTTTTCATTCCATTCATTCCACTTTAAATATTACTATACTAAAGTATGGTCCCAAGCAACCAATCAGGTCATAGACCCTCTAAATAAGACCAAATCTAGTCAGATTTACATCCTTCTGGGTGATATTCCAATTCAAGACAAGGACCTTTGTCTCAAAGAAGCTGTCAACCCATACCAAAGAGGTACCATAGTACCAACGATTATACGCGAGGCTGTACTGAACCCACGACCTAAAACATGTACTCTTATATATAGTCTCCTTGATGTTTTCTTATGTTTTTCAAAGGAATATTTAAGTCAGTTCCTGACCCTTTCTAAAGAAAGGGTCATATCTTATAGAACCTTTTATGGAGGGTCATATAGGGATGCTATTTATATATCACCTTATATATTAATTAGAAAAACTTGGGATACATGAAATATCTTACTATCTAGATTATACAGACGGAGGACTGTGCCCTTTTTTTTAGGTCAGATCTTTTAGAATCATGGATCTGAATCAGATCGGTAGGAAGGACAATTGATACTATATGAATGAGAAATAGTAGAAAATAGATACATTGTTGAATCAACTGGTAATTATATATATATATATATTGATTCATAAGTGATTACTCTATCGATATCAACATCCTAGTTGGGTTCTCCACTTATTCCCTTAAAAGGGGGATTATCTTATAATAAAAAATTTGAAGGCCTTCGGTATGTTGGATGGATATCAACATCCTAGTTCCGTAGGGAGGAGGGGAATGAAATAGTTCTCTAACAGGAACTCACAGACTCAAAGATCTTGTCCGCCTCTTTTAGGTTATGACCAGTTGTAGTTATAGCAGTAGGAATGTGGTCTTTGCTTGATCTAGATCTATCTACACTGTCTCATTTTGTGCAAAGTGGTCATTATTTGAAGGAAGGGTTCAGAGATTGTAACATATCTACTTGAACCTTCTTCGGTCTCTTTCAATGGCATGGATGTTTCTCTTTCCTCTAACAATGATTCTCTAAACCCTAGCTAGTTCAAGTTCTCCTAATTAGTTCTTTATCCCTATCAGTTACCCAGGAATAAAAGGGAATGCGGGTTTGAAAACCTTGATATATAAGTAGCACCCTTAGGTTCAGGTTTTAAACCCTTATATATAAGTATATGGTACTTACACTACAACAAATGCCGATCCTAGCGGCGGTTTTTTTCCGGTTTAGCGGCGGTTTAAACCGCCGCTATATTGTGTGGCGGCGATTTACAAAAACCGCCGCTAAGTTTGGCGTCGGCAATCTATTAGCGGCGGTTTTTTCGATTCCGCGGCGGTTTTAGAAATGTGTCGTATGTCCGTCATTTAGCGGCGGTTTTTCTTCATTTAGCGGCGGTTATATGGGTATCTTATTTAGCGGCGGTTTTAACCGCCGCTAAATTCAGTCGTTTGATGCGCCTATTCTGCGGCGGTGAAAACCGCCGCTAAATATCAACATAATATATTTAGCGGCGGTTAAAACCGCCGCTAAATTCTGCCCAGTTCATCATTTAGCGGCGGTTTTAACCGCCGCTAAATGCTCACAGGTATGGCATTTAGCGGCGGTTAAAACCGCCGCTAAACGTTGAACTGGAAAAAAAAATATGTTGCATCTGCTACACCACTGCCCCACTAATTTTATGCTCTCATAGCCCAACATAATATATCCTAGGGATCATATCCCTTCCATATCCTTCAAAATCATACCTCAAAAGCCTCATCATAGCAGTCAATCCCTAGATCTCAACCCATGAAAATCACTGCATTATAGGTGCATCATCATCATACCATGTGACTTAACCATTAATTACACATCATCCTATAACCACTTCAATAAATAGGATAGAGGGTATCATGAACATGAAGGATATTAACATCATTCCATCCTCCTACCATGGAAACCCCCCCACTATAAAACACCTCATCATCTAATCAATCATCACCTTAAGTGCGCTATATCCACAATCCATCACAACCCATGCATAAAAACATCACCTGGAAGAGAAAGTGTGGTATATGGGATATCTAACCATCCACCATCACTAACCTGGATATTTGGGGTAGACACCTGAAAACTAGATCCTTTGGGAATCATTGTAAACACACAACCCATAATGTGTGTATATACAAATAATAAGGAAAATAAATTGTATATTAGTTACACACAATCCCAACCTATAGGTTCACACAACTAAAGCCAATAAACTACCACAACCTATGCGTCACTAATATTGCACATCAAAATTTCTACTATAACACTTACCACCCTTCCAGTCCCACTTACCAAGCACACAACCATACACCAGTTTCATAGTTCCAATTTAACTACATCAATTACCAACCACCTACATAATCATTTACCATATTTATATATTTAATTACAATCCATTATATATTCAAGACCTACATTTTTTTCAACCTAATTTAAGCAAAATTATCCAATTTATCCATCATCATTCATTTACTAGGATTTACCATTTCAAGAATTCCATAACTACTGAGTAACTAACAAGACAAGACACAATGTTATAAAATTCAAACACATCCAACCCACAATTTTTGCATCACAAATCATCACCTTATCCATAATCCAAACTCATAAAGTAACCATAACCATAATTCCATCTATTATGCAAACTATCAAATTAAATCAACCTCACAAGAAAAGGGAAAAGACAATGATTCCTTGTTTACAGATAGGAAATTCAATTACCATAAGTAAAGACATTATCATTTTAATGTGAGGTGATTTATCAAATTAAATTTTAGAAACAATAATAATTTCATAGAAGTAAAAACAATTCATAATAAACAACAACCAACACACATTCATAGAAAAGCAATATCATGAAAAACCTAAAGCACATTTGATATCACCCCTTCCCATTAATTTTAATATATCCAATTAATTATTTTCATTAGGAAATATCTTAACTTCCACCCAAGATGAAATAGTAGTATTATAATATCACATATTTAAAATAGTAATGAGGGAACTCAAATATCCTACCTTAATTAGAGATTTAAGGAGAACCATAATCGCAACAGAAGAAACAAAGGATCAAGTTTCACTAGGATATAAGAGAAACCCACCAAAACCTATCCTCAGAATCCCATCACCCAAACACACTCATAACTCAACCAAAAATATAGGGGTTCTCAACAATAAACACCCAAAATATTGGGAATAATAAAAGGTAGAAAGGAAAGAAGAAGGAAACTTGAATAAATGGAACTCAATTATCCACAATCCAAGAGGATAAAAACATTAAGAGAGATGGTAAAAGGTAATCAATGGGATTTGGTGTTATCCAAATATCAAATTAGAAGAAAGAAAATCAAAATAAGTCCATATGTGCCTTCTATTTATAGAGGAAATCCCAAATGGGTTCTCCATAGTGTGGAGAGATCCCAATATGCTGTGGTCTCCCTTGGTTAAAGGAGATCTAAGTCACCCATATCTCTTTCCTGCCTTTCATGTGTTTTTAAAAAAAATTGACCACCACCATATCCTAGAACATGGAATGGACCAAGGTGTGCTGGATCCCTCGATTCCCTCCATGAACATCCACTATGACATAACATAAAAAGATTGGTTGTTTTCTCCTCACCACACCCAAGACCACGACATGGTTAAACCTAGCTCCCCGTGCTACACAGGTGGTACCCAAAAGTGAAATGAACAATATAATTCCCTTCACCGTGCATATTCTATTTCCCATGTTACACAGGGTGGACATCCATTCACCATTCCCAACAACATAACCAACCATACCATTTCACTCTTTGTGGTGTATCCTAACATCACACAACCATCTCCATAGACAACCTACAAGAACCAATGGCCAAAACAACCATCACCACAACCAACAACATGGAATGGTGACCCTTTGAATGCACATAACTCTCACCAAGACTCTAAAACACCTCTAAAATTCCTTTTAGTAGAAACAAGACATGGAAAAATGTAAAGGGAGTGACTTTTGAATTCTGGACCCTCAAAACAAAAATCTATTAAACAATTATCATCCTTGAGAATCAAAACAAAACATAAACACATCACAATGTAAAAGTATACAACATCCAACACAACTCATAGAATATATACACAAAAACAGATGAATGATGTATATTTTTATCGGAAAACAAAAAAAAATTGGTGTTTTATTCACCCATAATGCAACTAGGTCAAAATTAATGTTCCCAAAAAATCCCACAACTTATTGAAATTCAATTCCAGATTTCCATCGATTAGGGGATTGAAAGTCATTTTAAAGAGAGTTTAGGTAATGGAGGGATTCCATATTCCTCCCAATAATGATGATATGAAATAGGAATTACATTCTAAACAATTAATTATGGTATCATGGGGAGTCCTAAAACCTCATCCATGTACAATCATTCTTAATAATGTATTTAACTGGACTCCTTGATTTCTATATAATGTTATGAAATCATTATTCAATATATGATCACATATCCTCCCTAATACTGGGGATACATTGTGACCATCACAATTTTGACTTCCACCCACTTCCAATTGGTATATAATGATTTCATGAATGTACACATCTAAGAACTAGTATATGAATTCATAGATCATATATATTGTGAGCCCCATTTATATATCTTCTTCTATTATAACATTGAATGATATAACCACAAACCAGATGTATTCAAACCTATGAGGGAAGGATGTATTCAAGATAACCTCATCATTCAACCACCTCGGGTGATTTTTAGACCATATATCAATCATAAAAAACCTATCAGATTCCTTTAAATGGTGTAATATATCATCTACAATTAAAATGGGTAATAATTCTTGATTTTATGATAATTAAACATTAATTACTCCAAACATAGTCTCAGAATACCATCTTAATACATAGAGAACAACACTAGAGTGCTAAAAAGAAATAATTTTCAGCAAATGAAATGCTTTTACTACAAACCAACTGTTATCATACTTGTTCAACACATCAACAATACTACTACTCATCATCTGATGCTGCATCGTCACCCTCTCCACCTTCATCTCTACCACCTGCTGCCACCTGTAAGAACATTATATTGAAAATTAAATATTGTTGCATATTTATAATAAAAATTAAAACCAATAAAAGTTTGCAAACTAAATGATTTTGATTTTTTTGTGATTTACCTGCTCACCACTACCCGATGCACTACCACCGGGGGCATATCTTCTCATATGCTGACGTATTTCAAGCAACTCTTTCTGCAAATCAGATATCTGATTCCCCTGCTGGTGAACTGTGTTTCGTAGAGCAGACATCTCCCTCTGAGCATCTTCAGGTATGAAATGACTATAACCAGGAGTAGATGAGGCCGAAATCCCTGATGGCATGCGAAAGACCTCAGATGGTACGGGTCCCAAACCCATCCCGCGCACTCTACCAGGATGCTCCTTCCCAAGGACTTGACCAACCGGGTCATCCTGGGAGACTGAGTAGGATTGCCCAGGATTGGCATCCCATTTTTCTTTAATTTTTACCTATAAATCAAATATCAATATATATTAACACAGTAAAAACTGATATTAAGTTATTATAATAAATAATTGACTTCATACCCCAACTTCTCTGGCAGGTTCATTAACAAAACTTCCATCTGTTTTTTTATGAACATCCAGCCACAGTTCTGTTCGGGATGCTTCATGCCCTAAACTCTGTGACTGCATTAAACAAAGATAAATCATCAATCAAATATGTTAAATAGATAATATTATCTTATAAATATTTAAACTAATTAAAAGATTACCAATGAAATTCGGCTTCTTGAAAAGCTTTTTGAACCCGCAGTGTGCGGGATTACCTGCTTCACCCGGTTTGAAGCATTCTTTCTTGAGAGATCCTGAAATAAATAAAATTCAATTTAATAGTATTGTATTCAATGTCTATCTCCTCTTCATGTACATTTATAAATGTAAAATGAGGATAATATAATAATATATATTTCAATACCATCCGCTTCTCATCACGATGTCTATCGACAAAAACCTTCCACTGTTCTTTCGGTACCCCACTGGGTATCTTCTCATACATCTGCTGCACGGTCAACGAAGAATCGTTGACATCACACCACAACCTCCATTTGTAATCTTTCCATTTTTTTCCAAGATTTTTCAATGTCCACTTCCGTGCTATCACATCAGCAACGGTAAAGTGGAAGAACATCTGTATACAGAAATTCATTTTGAATATATTAGTAAAATGACATTCAATTAAACCATAAAGTAATAAAATTACCTTTATCTGAGAATCATAAACTTCATTTTTCCAGTTTGGAGGCATATGCCTCCAATCATCATACGAAATAGGCAGGGAAACGGGCTCCGCTGCCAGCTGACCTATAATCTGACCAAGTAAACCTGCGGCGTCATCCGTCGGGACCCCATAAGAATCAAATGGCACCACTATCTTCTTGCCATGCATGTTCCAAACATCCGAACTTTTTATGTCTCTTTCCACGGTTTCATTGTCTTCATCTGCAATGAGCAAACAATTACTATAAACAAAATGCAATAAATTTATTTAATTAAAATTTGTACCTATGACTGCGACCCTCCAGAATGTCCGTGATGAACTGGAGTGGGCGTGTCGCTGCCCCGCTGCTGAAGCTCCTGTAGGGGGAGGCGATGACTCATCCTCTAATGAGGCATCCACTGATGGTGTCAGAGATGGTGCAGGGGGAGATGATGCTGTGGGGACAGACGGATCGTCATCTGTCGCAGAAGAAGAAGGAATAGTGTACCGCTTCTTCCTTGGCATTCCTGTCATTTAATCAAATAAAATTAAGTTCAGAATATATATTTCAAAAAATTCATGCAGAAAAAAAATTAAAAATGATAATAGATGCCCAGTATTAACAAACAATATATATATAACAATGATAATGAATGACTACAGAAATGAAACAAGTAGTTGCTGAATGAATAAATAATTGTACATACAATCATTTTCCCCTTCAATCATGTCGGTTTCCTGCTCCATTGCTTCATCCACTTCATTCATCCTTGCTAGACCAATATTTTCAATATCATGATGGACAAATAATTCTGCTTCCTGTTGTTGATGAAATTCAATTGCAGAGGTCAAATCTTCCACTTCATCACCCATATCATACAAATCTCTTTGTATTACGTGAGTAACTACACTCCACCCTTCATCCACAACATCATTCACATAATATACCATTTTTGCCTGCGATGCTAAGATATATGGATCATGCAGTTCACGATCACCAACATCCATCAAGCGAGAGAAGTTTACAGAAGTAAATTGCAATGAATCTATTTTAACACCTCTGATAAAATCGACCCATTTGCATTTGAATAAAACAACAGAAAAATGCCCGTGGTAGTTTAATTCAATAATATCATGCAGCTTTCCATAGTATTCCACTTCAGCAAATGTAAAAATACCACTATTCTGTGTTTTCAAACCCACTTCTCGATCGACTGTATGAAATCTAAAACCATTCACATTATAAGCGTTGAACTTTCTAACTTGTTTTATAGGACCTCTAGCAAGAAACTTCAAATCTTCTGAAAAGTCAGCTCGAGTATCAGTATTCATGATCTGAAAAAAAAATATAATTTAATAGATTTGCAAATTGTATGTGTCAAAGTAATATTCGTATTTATTGCAATATTTATAAACTTACACGTCGTGCAAACCATTCTACCAGCTCTTTATTCACAGCTTTCGTTATATCTTTTTCATTTCGTGTTCGGCTTCTCATTCATCTCTTTGTTTGTATCCTCAACTCTTCAATAAATGGATATGCAATTTCACTATTCAGCAGCACATATCTATGTGCCTGTAATAATTCCAATTCTGTTAGTGTCGCGTATGAGGTCCTCCCAACTGATCGGCCAATAGCAGGAAATATTTTTGATTTCTGATGCATTTGAGATTGAGTTGATGTGTTGTCAACACGTCCAACTCGAGTAAATCTTGTCTCAATATCATCCAAATATCTGGAACAAAAGGTGAGACACTCCTCGGCCAAATAGCCTTCAGCAATAGAGCCTTCTGGTTGAGCTTTATTTCTCACGTATGCTTTCAAATGCCCAAGATATCTGTGAAAAAATAATAATAATATTATGCATTTATTTAAATGCCAAAAAATGTTTACTTAACTGGAAACATATAAATAAAATACCTCTCAATTGGATACATCCATCGATAATGAACGGGGCCTCCTAATTTAGCTTCGTCAACCAAATGCACAGTTAAATGCATCATGACAGTAAAAAACGATGGAGGGAAGATCATCTCCATTGCACAAAGGGTCAATACAAACCTCTCCTATAGGTTGTCCAGCTGAAATGGATGTAGAGCTTTCTCACATAACTGTCTGAAAAATGTGCAGAAATGGAGTACAACAGCAGTAACTTTTTCAGGTAATAATGTACGCAATGCCAATGGTAGTAACTGTTGTAACAAAACATGTGAATCGTGACTTTTCAATCCATATAACTTACGATTCTTCAAGTCAACACACCTCGAGATGTTACTCGAATACCCATCAGATACCTTCACATTCTTTAAAATTTGAAGGAACGTATCTTTATCCCTATTTTTCAATGAAAAAATGGCCGGAGCATACTTTTCATTCTCATCTGGCCAGAGATCACGTTTTATGTTCATTACTTGTAAGTCTTTGCGAGCATTGAGATGATCCTTCGACTTTCCATGCTCATTAAGTAATGTGAAAATCAAATTATCACATACATTCTTCTCAATATGCATCACATCAAGATTGTGGCGCAAAGAATTAAATTCCCAATACGAAAGTTTGAAGAATATACTTTTTTTCTTCCATTGTTGCGTTCTGATTTCACTTGACGATGCACTTCGCACTCGTTTTCCGCTATCATTCAAATGATGAACCTTCCCAAATTCTGTTTTAACATTTTCAAGCTGTGTCAATATTTCAGAACCGGTTAACAACTTTGGAGGTGGTCTACGATCAATGCAACCATTAAATTTTGATTTGTTCAGCCGAAATCTATGAGATGCATCAAGAAATCTTCGATGGCACAAGAAGCACCATTTTCTACTGTGAGGTAGCCGTTTGGGCTCGAAATCAAAGTTACAAACGGGACAAGCCAAACCCGTATAAGTGTTCCAACCAGATAAATTCCCAAGCCCAGGGAAGTCACTAATGGTCCACATTAAAGCAGCATGCATTTTAAACATTGTTTTAGAAGAAACATCAAATGTCTCAACACCGTTGCTCCATAACTCCTGCAATTCTTCAATCAAAGGCTGCAGGTATACATCAATATCATTTCCAGGCATTTGTTTTCCAGGAATAATCATCGAAATGATAAAAGATGTTTGTTGCATACACATCCACGGAGGCAGATTATAAGGGATCAAAACAACTGGCCAAATGCTATAACTCGTACTCAAAGTCCCAAATGGGTTGAATCCATCGGCAGCCAATCCCAATCGAACATTCCTAGGATCAGCTGAGAAATCTGGATGTAATGAATCAAATGTCTTCCACGATTGGGAATCCCGTGGATGTCTCATTAACCCATCATTGTTATTATCTACAGCATGCCACTTCATGTGTTCGGCGGTTTTTGATGACATGAATAATCTTTGCAATCGAGGCTTCAAAGGAAAGTAACGCAAAACTTTTGCAGGTGTGTTCCTTTTCTTCTTCTCCGTGAAATTATGTTCAGTCATACTTCCAACATCACCCTTTGACTGCCATCTAGAAGAAGAACATTTCTTACAATTCTGTCTACTTGAATCCTCTCCCCAGTAAAGCATACAATCATTGGGACACGCATGTATTTTTGTATAATTCAGACCAAGCTTGTTAACAACTTTTTTCATATCATAAAACGATTCTGGGATTTTTGCTTCAGGAAATGCATCACGAATCAATTCCAATAACATGGACATTGCCTTATTTGTAATTCCACATAGACATTTGATATGGTACAACTTCAGTAGAAATGAAAGCTTTGAATATTTCAAACACCCACTATACAACTCTTGATTTCCATCGTCAACTAAATCATGAAATGCATTTTCCTCACTGAAGTTTTCCCTTACATTTGGCTCCACAGAATCAAGAGGATCCAATGATATGTTACAATCTTGATCTGCTTGTGTTACAGTCTCAGAAACATCACTTGTCACGTTGCAATTTGTAGCACCCTCTTCTGGTTGTTCTGATATGTTTTGATGCTCATAGTGGTGTCTTGCAGTGCCGAATGCATCATTTATGAGGTTTTGCATTTCATTTTCCATTGTCGAAGAACTTGGGACCTCATTCTGTGGATTAACATCAGTCCTCAATCTTTCTGTATTGTTTGATTCTCCATGCCAAATCCAACACAAATATTGCTCAGGGAATTGCTTCAGTATTAAATGTTCATAAACTTCATCTCTCTTCAACCATGTTCTAAATTTACATTTAGGACATGGACATCTTATTCTCCCTTCAACGGATCGATTAGAAATTGCAAAATCTAAAAACCCATTCAAACCCTTAACATATTGAGATGTGTTCCTCGGTAATGTGATCCAGCTTTTATCCATGTATATCACAATGTGCCTACACAAAATATACGATAGTGTAAGATTACAGAAACATAATATAATAAAGATGAACCATTGGCCATAAAGTATGCATAATATAATAAAGATGATTCATTGACCACATTTACCATTTCAGACCAACTGAACAAGTCTGGTCCATAGGAGACAGCGTCAACACCTCATTTAGGAACAATAAGAATATCGGGATACACACTTATCATAACACCATCGATCACACATTTATGTTGCCTCAAACAACACCCCTTTGATGTGTGATCGAAACTGATCATAATGCATTTTAAATCAAGTTAACTACATTCACTGAAACCATTTTCACAATGGGTAATGTTTGTTTTATTGTTCTAGGGAAATCTAAATGGCCACATTTAAGTTTTGGGGTTCATCTTGTAATGGAAGAATGAGACATGGTGTTTGAATTTCTTGAATAAATTAGTGATAATGACCCTCCTAAGGTGGAGAGAATTATGTTAGTCATGGAAATGTGGAGAAAACTGTAGAGTGGATGTGGAGGAATCAAGGTTCCAAATAGAAACCTATAAGGGACATGTTTGGGGGTTCATAGGGAAGGCCAGGTGGAACTTCGATATGGTGTGTGAGGTAAATTAAGTAGTCCACCACTAATGGTTTCTAATGCATAATCTAGTCCATGAATATAAAACAAACAATAGTTGTTGTTTGGCACTTCATCTGATTTATGAGAGATGGAATGAAGCTGAAAAGAAAGGATCAGTGTATGAGTATTGCTGGGAAAAAGTTCATCATGTGGAAACTTTAAAGACAATTCATGCTATTCAAAAGTAATATTTTAGAAATGCTGGACTGTTGGATAGAAATGCGGGCTAGTCACATGATCTTCGATAAAGCCTGTATGGTTTGTTAAGTCATGCTATAACCATGAGGAATGGGTTATCCATTTCCACTTGGTTTATTCTCCCCCTTTCCTTATTTTTTCATTGAATTTACCCCACCTCTTGTAAATCATGGTTAGGGAACACAATAACTACTAACTGGGCTCTGATCGTATTACTTGAGCTGGATAGGCACTTTTTCAACCTTTTGTGTCCTAAAAACCCTGGACACCCCAAAAACTGTTCATACATCCAGTAAACATTTTGATATCCCAAAATTATCTATTTAAAGTAAAATTGAAATGAGAAAGTACCTGAAAAAATCATAGAATATCATACCCTCCCTAACATGAAATGTCTTAGCTTTGAGCCACATTTCAAAGTATCACTAAGCTTTGTCAGAAAAGAGATTGAACCACTATGCCTACATATTCATCTCCCCTCCCATGTCTCTTCTTTAATGGTACTATATAGTAATAAAAGCTTTGTTAAAAAAGAGATTGGACCACTATTCCTACATATTCATCTCCCCTCCCATGTCTCTTCTTTAATGGTACTATGTAGTAATAAAACTAGAACAAAAGGTACAATACTACCTTGCAAAACCATCCCATTGTGATCCATAAAATGAACTAGATTCTCTTAAAGGATGATTCGGCCTCCAACAAAAATTCAGCCACATGGACTCTATAGAGAAGTCTATGAAACATCACCTAAAATGAAACATAAAGAAATAATTCACATAAAGTCATACCATCATGGAATATCCAATATATTCCCCATCGGCCTGATCCTCTTCACAACACATTACTCAAAACGCTTGACACCATCTTACCATTTTTTCAAAACATTATCTCTAAATAGAAAATCACACGATAGAAAACTCACTTTGAAATCACGCTTTACACCTTAAAACACATTTTAAATGTTTAGGATAATTTATATCAACCACATTGGGAGATACATTCTGAGAAATAAAACCAATAATATATATAAAAAGATATACAATATTCAATTGATAAAATAATGAATAACAGATTAAAAAACATCCATGCTATCATGGAATTCAAATAATGGTAACATGAATATGGAAACTACCTAAAACTCAAGCCATGCTAAAATAGATGATGGAATCTCAAATTTTAATATTTTCAAATGCACACATATTCACCTTAACTCATATGTAATGATACCTAGTCCATATATACATATTAAGGTGTACAAATATGTATAAGGGATCTATACATATTTGACTATACTTTCATATACCCCTTTTCAATGATACACATATTCATTTTCATATACACATATAAGCACATATAGCCCCATGATATATATTAATACTTTCAAGGTTGAATATATATAAATGGAGAACTTATATATAGATTCTTAATTATGAATACACATGTAATCCTTTGATGATGACAGCTCAAACCTGCCAAAATAAAGACCAAAACACACTACAACGATATTTGGAATATAAAAATCACAATATCCCTAATTAAAATGTGGAAAAAATAAAAATTATATATAAATAAACCTGAAAATTATGGTGGGAGGACTGAAATTATGGTGCGGGGGTTGCCGGAGGCCGCGGGGGGTGTGGCGGTCGCCGGAGGGCGTGGGGGGCGCGAGGGGCGCGGGGGCGCGGGGGTCACCGGCGGTCGAGGGGGGGGGGGGTGCAGGGTTCGCCGGGGGGCTCGGGGGCCGCGGCGGCCGCCGGAGGGCGCGGGTGTCGTCGGAGGGCGCGGGTGTCGCCGGAGGGCGCGGGTGTCGCCGGAGGTAGCGGGACGGGGATTGGGGAAGAGGGGAGGGTTTGTGAGGGGGATCGGGGAAGACGGGTATGCGATAGGGGAGGGGAAAGCGTCGCGGCTTTTCAAAATAGGTTGGGTTTCGTGGCGGTTTGTTAAAAACCGCCGCGAAATCTTTCACGGATAACGTTTAGCGGCGGTTTTGTGAACCGCCGCCACAAAACCGCCGCTAAACACTGTTTATGTTGTAGTGTTATATCTAAGGTTTCTAAACCAAATAGGGTGAAGTAGCTGAGTTCAAAATGATCTGACCCTTTCTTTAGAAAGGGTCAGGAGTGGTATAAAAACTATTAGATATTAGAGTAGAGTAATGGATTTATCTTTCAGGGGGTTTCAGACACAGTCCCTTATAACAGACCCTTACAACAAATATTCATTTTATAAGTGCCTGTTATAAGGTCCTGTTATAAGGATCATACCCACACCCTGTCCAATAGGAAGAGGAGGGAGGACTTATTTTCGCTATTTATCACATAAAAATCAAAAGTAAGGGAAGATAAGATTCTCAGTACTCTAATTTAATAGTCATTATTCTACTCTAGTAGTGATGATTCCGTCAATATATATAAGTAACAACTATTTTCATGAATCCCAATGTAAATGGAGGGATGAATTGTAGCTGGGATAATTAAGGGATAGGGTCTACTACATATATTAACACTTCCCAGTATGCTAACCCGACAAGTGTTTCTAGTATATCGTCTTAAAATATACCACTCATCACACACCAAAAACCACCAACAAACCTCATAGGCTCATGGGTAAGATGGTGTAGCTAGTCATTTCCATCACACTACCGCCACCCATTGGCCATCACATTTATAGTGTCGAGATCCTACTTCTAATGGGCTCACTGAACTTCTATTAGTTGGTCATCCCAAGACTGCCCCTCTCTGACACCAGTACTAATATATATTGATAAACTAACTTGATTTAGTGCTTCTAGCTATCTATCCATCTATGACATCCCTTTCATTTGATAGCATAAGATAGAGTGATAACAAAGGTCATAGGGTATTGGAATCTATGGATGCTAATTTGGATGCTTTTGAAAGGTTTGGCATCTGTGAGCTCTATCACTCATAAAATAAAAGATGTAATGTCAGATATTCTTATAATATAAGGTTAAATCTTGGAATCTTCTCACAGGAAGGCAGTAGTGTACAGGTTAAGGAAGTTGATATAATAACAAGTCTTCCCATCCATGGTACCTCAAATTCTATGAGGTGATAAGGGTTTAAGGAAAACTATTTTGATCAGTATATATACCTTAACATTGTGAAATGGAGTACTCGAGGAGAAATTTTCTCTTTTGAGTCCTATATTTTGACAACATAATGCTTGCTAGCATGTTGCTCAATATGAATACATTCCTCATAAGGAGTTTTGAGATGAAGTATATGTACTACCTATATTATACATAACATTTTATTGGCATTAAGATTCAAAAATCAATTTCCAGAGGTATCCTAAGTGAGCGCGGAATGCGTAGTTAGGTGATGGAGAAAAACATTACTATCTACACTATTTCTTTAGTATCCTGACCAGTAGAGACTAGATTAGCGATCAAAGGGACCACTATCTAGGCTATCCTGGGGCATCCAATATATATAAGTACTATTCCACTCGACTATAAGCTTTCTAGAGTGCTCAGAACAACCGGATATGCCGAATTAAATAAAAAAAATAGAAGAGTATTTTTTCCAAAATTGAATGGTATTATAGATATAATTTCTATTCAATAAATAATGAAGGTATGATATTCACCCTCAGTTTGGAGAATGGTATTCTATATATAAATTCCTTTCAAGGTCTTGTTCACAGATTAAAGAAAGATAAAGGTTTAAGTGAAGGGAATCAAAGGATAAGAGGAAAGAAAAGGATAATCTTTGCTATGCGTAATCTACTATTTCTATTGTTTCAGCTACAAAACACGGGAAAGAAAGTTAGTTCCACTTTGATTACAAATAAAATTAAGATTTTGAGCTTGTTTTTGTCCCAGTTTCAAAAAGAGTTGCTGCTTCTACTTCACCTTGCTTGCTTGGGGTTAGCTTCTTAATGTGGACTAGAACTGATCTACTTCAACAGTTCTCTAACCACTCAGAGTAGTTTTATAGTTAAAGATATCAACTAGTTTTTTGTTTGGACCCTTTATCCAGATAGGAATATATGTCTCTTTGATTAGGAATTTCAATAGCTTTTGGGGACCTCAGTAGTCTACTCTAATAGTGGGGTTAAGACTGCCTAATGGGCTCTTATAATAGCCTCTATGATGGTTCACTCATTGCTAGTGAATGGAGGGAGGTCAATATATATAAGTACCATTTGGTTGGTGGAACGGGGAACTAATGTGTGATTAATCCTATCTGTAGAACTCAATCTAAGTGGATCCCCTCAATAAGGAAGAAAAGAAACATCAGTGGATGAGTTGATGAGATCCACTATATAGAAGAGTACTTATACATTGAACATTATTGTTTGATAACTTGATGGTATCCACTCATGGTGACTGATAGGAGTCATTTTCAACCTTTCTAGTAGTTGTAGTTTGTGGAACAAGTTGTAGAGATCCCATCATTTCTAGTACTTGTGGAGAATCAACAACAGTAAGAAATAACTGCCTTAGTTGTTGTTGGAAGTGACCTAGACATATTTATATTTATATTTCCTTGCCCGTTTCTTCCAGTAGGTCAGTTGGGAAGTCCTTAATAAGGTATGACCCCTTATCTTTGAAAAACCTTGATTGACACTTTCACTATAAAGCAGTTACTCTTCTATATAGAGGTGGAGACAGAATCTTTTTTTTTTCAAATGTGTAAGGTCCCTATTATTTAACTTATTCTGTAATACCGATAGTGAATAGATATAGAGGCTTATTTTTTAGATAATAATTATTTTGGGTTCATCCATGACCACAGAAGTTGTTTGGGGAATCTCTTTCAGTGATGTTATGATTCAATTCTTTGAGGTAGACCTTCTTATCTACTCCAACAGTTCTCCTTAATCTCACCTTGGATACTCTTCCAGACCTCAGTCAAACTCTTGAAGATATCCCTATCTGGTGTAGATTTTTTCTATAATTTCAATAGAAGAGTAATATAATAATATAAGTAGTGATAAATTTGATGCGCTAAATGAGAGTTCGGGGTGGGATGAGTGAATTAGTTTGAATTGATTAGTGCATCTATCATAGTGAATCATAGAGCCTCGTACCATGTCAATAAGTTCTGGGGAAGGCTATGAGCTAGGATTTCAATGCTTTGACCACTGCTCATGGTATGAGAGAAGTAGAATGCCTTGGTATGCTCTTGCTTTCGATACACTTTCTACGAGTTCCTTCCATATGGTTTTCTTCATTTGGATTTTCAAAAGGCTCAAACCGAACCCCAGACTATGGAAATACCTAGGCTATGAGTATTGAAGGGAATATCGAGGGTTCTTCATTAGTAGTGGGGAATCCATCCAATTCACCATGTAGACATATTAGTAGGTATTTCCATAGTCCGGGGTACAGATTGATTGAATATTCTATTCGAAATGGATGACTACCTAGATTAGAATGAGGATTAAATATTTTGTGACAGTTATCAAGGGATAAAAAGGGATGATCCAATAGTAATGTAGATGTTTCATACCTTGAACAGGAGGGATTTAATGTAGAGGGGATGAAAGGGAAAATTTGTGTGATTCTTGGTTAGCTGACTAAGAGGTTTCTATAGGTTTGATTCATAAATTTTGGTATCTCAGTCACAAATTTATTTTATCCTCAAAAGACACCTTGGCCGATGAAGCTTTTTACCTAGAATACCCCCATAATACCAAACTATTTGATCAAGAGTTTCCAGAATGCTATTTGGTTCAAAATGTATGTGTGAAAAATAGTATGTGACCATAACTACCACCGTTTTAGGAATCAATTTGTTGGATACACTTCTTAGAGATGGAAGTGGAGTTATTTTAGGAGGGTGGGATAGAAACCTTTGAGAAAACTGATTATGGGATTATCAGCCTCAACAAAAATCTTTAGAGAGAAAATAGGGGTTTGGAGATCAGAGAGTGTTTTAGAGAAAAAGTTTCTCTATAGTATTCAAATTAGATAAGATAGAGAGAGCAATTATCCCTTAAATTCCATTATGGATTTTGATTTGGGAATAAAGAATTGGATTATTCGATGTTATATCACAATTAATTCTTTCTCAGTTATTTAAGTATTCTTTTAATAGTGGTTTGTTCATGAAACGTGGAATGGTACATCTATCAGTGGTGGGATTCTGACATCAGTCAGACTCAGGTATTTGTAGAATATTATTTCATCCTGACCCTTAGGTCAGATCTATGGTACTTGACTCTATTATGATATTCTGATCCAAACGAATCTTATTGAATGAATTGATCCATTGTTGTATGCCCTACTTCTTAGTTTAGTTCATTTTGTCCTCACCCTCCCTAAAATATTTTAAAGGATATTACCCTTTAGAGAGGGCCAGGGAGGGTCAGATTGGGCTGTTATTTATATATCACCTTATATATTAAGTAGAAGAACCTAGGATACATGAAGTATATTACTATCTAAATTATACAGATGGAGGACCTCACCCTAATGGTAATACTTATATATAATGGTTTAGAACCTATTTCATTTCAGGACTATCTTTCTTAGATGGTCAATGAGAAGCTTCAATGAAGCTTTGAATACGGTGCTTGAAAGTAGAGGAGAAGGGTGATATTACTCTTTTGAAGAGGAATAAAGACCCTAACACCCAATATCTTATGATTATTTAAGGGCAAGAATTCTTATGGAAAGAATTGGCTCACAAAAATTGAAATTCATCGTGAGAATGAATGTACAAAGAAGCAAAGCATTATCTGATTTTTTATAGAATAATAGCCGTGAAAAATTTATGTATAACCTTTGAATCAATAGAATTATATACCTATTCCTTTCACCAACGCACCTTTTTTCTGATCTGGATTGACGTTATTCTATTTTTGGTCTTTGTATCATGTTAGAAAAGGTTATTTTCCACTCAATCATAGATTCTTATATCTTTGTCCCACTCCTCTTATAGTCTGAGACCAACCCCTAGAAGAGTACTAGGGAAGGAATCTCGTATAAAAACTCTAACCTATGGTTTAACAACTAAGTACGCGGAAGAAAGGACATCCACACCAAATAAGTGAGCAGCATAGTGATCCCTCTATAAGGGTGGTGGGAGGGAAATGGAATTTCGGTTCATGGGAATGATATGGAGGCTTTAGTGAATTGTTTAGAGTCATAAGATAGTTCAGAAGATACTTGTGAATCTTCCAGATGATGTGATAGACTAAACTCAATTGAATGACAGAGCACTGGTGTTCCCTCGGTTTGCATATGAATCATATTATACCATAGTGAATGGTATGCTCATACTTCTTCACAGATTTTTACACCGGTATCCTAGTCATTGATGCCACGACTATCTTCAGTTCTTTCCAAACCCGTCTTTCTGTCTCTCCCTTTCTTACAAGTGGTCCATTCATGCCTCTTCCCGATTAGATAGTGGAAAAAGTGAAAAAATGGAATCCATTCATTAATGGATCCAACCAATTATAAATTGAAGGGGAAGCCTGCGCCACATGTTATTATACCAGTCCCTAAAGCCTATGCCCTAATTTTTACTTTTTATCCATCGATTGAGTGAAAATGTGGAATCTTTTAGGTTTGTTATCCCTTTGATCCCTGCTTTCCTAGACTTTCTTTCAAGTTTCAAACATGCACATAAAAAATGATATAAGGATAGAGGGACTTCTTTACGAGTCATAGAGTTAGGAGTAGCTACTATTGGAACTGGCCTAAAATAAACTTCCAAAATTTATGGACCTCGAAGCCTTAAAATCGATGCTCTTTTGTTTCAAGGCACGAAAAAAGCTTGGAGAAAAAGGAGAAGGTGAGGGAGATGAAGGAAGGATGAAATCATTCTTTTATCCAATTCGAGAGTTCAAGTGGTCTAGTTCCTTCTATTAACCTTTGTATGAAACCCTTTATAGAAAGTAATATGTAGGAGAGTCATCCTTCCAGTTAGAGTGCTAGGGGAAAGCTTCCAAGTGCGACATTCAGGGTATCATAACTTGAGGTTCGTGTGGGAAATATAAAGTTGGTCACTATGATATACCTAAGATCGGGGTTGTATGGCCTTAAGATACCCCTTTAAAATTTGATTTAAGGTATTTTTTAGGAATGTCATCATTCTATGAGATATACCACAGTAATGCAATTAGAAACCTTGAAAACCTTTATGTGGTGACTACGATAGAAAAGAAAGAATATCTCTCATTTAATACCATTGTAGGGCCTCAATATTAGACCTTTCAGCTTAAATAAATGAGGAAAACAATGATATTCTATGGATTATAGACCTACAACCTTTTCTTATTTCTCATTTCCAGGGATGAAGTGTCTGGTTTGATAGAACCTAGGGTTGTGCATAACTCTTTATTAGTGTCTTTTTTCCTCTCCTTACTGATTGATGTAATATCTATCCTTTCAAAGGGAAACTCATAAACATCTAGTTTCACATCATGAAATATGATCTTGACACAACTATATTCTAACAGAGACATGTACTCTTCAATATAGTCTTCACATCATATCTAGCCCCCTTTCTGGTTTAGTTTCAATCTCTTTATTAGGTATCATATATAGTCAAAGGGCTGTGATTCATCCCCTAATTTTAGAAAATGAACTAGAAAGGATTCTAATTCATTTTTTCAAATCCTTTAATTACCATATCTTATTGTATGATTGTATATTTCTTTCTACAATAAGCCTACAATATGAATTAGACCTCATCCCGTAGATGTATTTAAATAATGGAACTCCAACACACTGATACCGATAAGGATAAAGAACTATAAGTAGGAACTCCTATTTAAGTAAGGCAAGATGTAAAAAAAGAAAACAATATATTTTTGGTTATACTGATACCAGTTGAAATCAATTAGATAGTTTCCAATAGTTGACTGATATAGATTGACCAAAGGCAGAGGGGAAGCATAATGGAAATAGTATAAAGGTAAAATCAGCAGTGTATGAAACCAGCCCTTGATCCTAAACTAAGGGACTCATAAGGGTGTAAAACCAAAATAGGTAAGTAGTAGTTTCCAGGAATGGGCCTGGGGAAGCTATGGGCTATGGAGCTGAATCTCTGTGAGATGGTTCTTATAGAAATATAATAATGCTACTCAACTAAAAGGTTCGTTCAGAAGATCATGAAGTAGGACCAGTAAGAGATAACATATCTACAACTATTAGGTAGATGTAGATGAAAAGTGCCATACTGAATAGATAGGAACCAGAACCTATCTGGGTCTATTTATTTTCTCTAAAGTATTCGGTTGTTTGGATTCATTCATAACCATCATAAATGTGACTACACCACTAGAAATAAGTCGACATCATAGTAAAATTGATCGACTGCTCATTAAATATATGGAGAAAATTTTGGGCCCAGATTCAGTAAGTAATTTTTATTCATGTTGGCTTGAGAACATATATGAGGAGGGGGAGCACAGTTCCCTACCTACTGATGGAGAAGCAGTGCACCTGATAAACAAGAATCAGATAGGGCCCCTGTTTAAGCTTAATGTAAGTTGAGCGAGTAGAGAAAGTGGAGGATCTATCAAGAGTTGACTAAAAGAAGATGAGATGTAATAGATAGAGGAAAAGACACTTTAATTGATCGAAGGTTCAAGAGAGTCAACTATTAGAATATAATGGTTCAAGCAAGTGGTTCATAAAAGGACTGAAGTTGCAAAAAACTCACCTGGAAAAGAAAGGAAAAATAAATAAGAGAGCAGTAGGTTCTAAAACCTTGATATATAAGTAGAACCTTTATAAAGGGTGAACTATATAGGGTCATGTACTATAGATATGACCCTTTTTAACCCTTAGATATAATGTAGCCGAGAGAGTCATCGAGGTCTTATCTGCGAAAAAAAAGGCCAATGAAAATCAAATTGCTGGGGTCTGAGTTGTTTCTTGTCCCTGAGTCCTCTCTATGCCTCTCGTGTACTTCTTTTCTTTACTTGGAACTCAATATTTTTTCACATACATAGCTCCTTACTACTTTTGTTACTTATGGATTCTGATGAACCAATGATAGAGATCCTTATTTTCCCTAAAAGTTGCACCTGGAGACTGAATATCGATCTTTCCCAAAGCTTATAATGGATTTCAAACTAGGAATTTAGTCTTTTGGTTCAGAATGTGCTGAAACTATTACATATATATATATTGTTAGCCTAGATATCCTCTTCTCGGTAGTCAGCTGTTGGTTTTTTTGGTTCCTGTCTAAGAACAAAAGAGAGATGGTAAATTATATTAAATGAAACCAAGGTGAATAACTGATATATATATTCATATTTTCCTCTCACACAACCATTTTATTTTTTTATTCATGGATGACTAAATTTTTTTGAAGTAGGAAAGCTCTTCCACGACCTTCTTCTTGGCCAAAACCATAGCTATAGATAGTAGTATTCATAGGGTCAGATCCTTTGATTTCATTATTTTCCACTGAAGCATCCGATCCATCTCATATCCTTCATGGGAAGGCAGTTGAATACCATAGGGTCCTGAAAATTCCTCTAAGGGAAGAAAATACCCACACAATCTCTTTGCAGAAGGAATCAAGTTTTCCTGCAAGTCTACCAAGTTCAATGGTCTCAAATCAAGTTGAAAATTTCAAAATAAACTTGGAGGAATTCATTTTTTCAAAGAAATTATAGTGGCCCACATACCATGACCAGGAAGGGTTCGTGGACCACCTGGATAGCAAACCTATAGGTATATGGAACAATTCGCGACCCACTGGCCCACAGAACGAAGGCCAACGAACAAGGCATACCACGGTTCGTGTTGCCAAAAGACTCATGTGTGTGAAGTCCATTCGTGTATCGTCCTGTGAACTCGTTAGTTCATGGATGAAGCAAACCAATAGGGTTCTACAAACCATGATCATGAACCAAAGCCTCTGCAAACCTATGATTGACCGAGTCTTCCGTGGGTCAGGATATCTCTTCATGGGCATCCGAAAATGGTGTCATGTGCCCAATAGATACAATTTACCTAATTATCTATAAAAGGATCGCAATATAAGGGAGAGGGATGGATGAATAATGCTTGAAGGGGAATTAGAGGTTGGAAGAAAGAGTTCATAGAAGAATCCTACTTTAGCCTCGATTCATCAACGAAGCCCGAATCATGAACCACACTCTCCAAAGGTACAACCGGACGCGAAATATAAAATGGTGGAATTCAATAATAATAATATAACCAAAAACATAACTAGTGAACTTAGAACCATATACTTCTTGCGGGATGGATTTTCCATGGACGATAATCGCTCATACCCTCCATCAATATGGTGCTTTGCATAGTGTATCGCTACACGGACTGAAGCCGACACCACGTACTGCATTAGTACAGGGATGGAACCCAAAGCGGTATGATGGGCCGTGTACCACTATGGTACGTAGTGATCTATACCCATGCCTGTGCACTGTATCAGTATGCAAACATCCCCTCTACCCTCATACCACCACGGTATGTAGAGCCTCCACTATCCCGCATAAGAACCCAATATATGAAATGGGGTGTTTTCGGGTATTATTTCCACCATTTCCAACCTCACCCTTCCATTAACTTCAATTCCTCCATGATTACTCCATGAACCAATCCTCCGGCATCCAGAAAAAACCTCTTCCAAATCCACCAGACTCGTATGATCAGACCATCAGGTGCATTAGAATTCCCCTTTGTGTCTACATACCCATGGTAATCATAGTCACAAAGGCTCTCCCCACAACGGTTTGGGCTTTGAGAATGCATGTGGGTCTACATTCCCATGGTAACCTAGAGCCCAACCTTAGGATGCTGACGTGAACCTCCCCATTCTAGGTATTAAGGGTGATCACATTCTTTTACATTCAATGAGGAATAGTGATTAGTCAAAGGGTTTATGTTCGCTCCCCCCCTTGGTGGGGAAGACACTCCTCCCCATCACATGATGTATTTTGGGTCCCTCTTAATGAGGTAAGTCCCAAATCCTCTGATGTCAGACCGCATGGCCTTTAATGTCATTTCACATGGAAAGGTTCATCACTCCGTGCCCTCACCCATAGTCATCCCAGCCTCTTCCATCATGGGATCTCTCTCTCCCAAAAATAGGGGAGGAGGAATGTGATTTTTTGAATATTTCATGTCCTCTGGTTTCTCACATCGAGCATGACTCATGTGGGATTAGATGTTCGTGATGATTAAAACATCATCACATTTGAACTACAAGAACTCTGATTATGGATCAAACCAGGATATGTAGGACACCTACCTAAAGGTCTGAGCTCAAAAGGGTTCTAATTCAAAAGGTTTCACCCAATCATGTTTCCCTCAAATGATAAGATTCCACACGTAATCCCCACTAATTATGAACTATGAGAACATTGATTCCTGGTAAAACTAGGACACATAGGATGCCTACCTGAAGGCCTGAGCTCAAAAGGGTTCCCATCCTAAAGGTTCTACCTAATCATGACCTATCAAATGGGATGCTTCTATGCACAAGCCCCACACCATCCGAACAACATGGGTTTTGATTCCTCTCTCGAGGATACATAGGAAGCCCTTCATATGAGCTCGATACCAACACCAAGTCACTTTCCATCCCCCCTGGATAATGATAAACTCCAGAATGCCTTATTATACGGCTCAAATTAGCATCACCTCTATATCATCAAATAGATGCAATCCTACGAAGATTTTTCAAACCAAGGGTATCCTACGAACACACTCTTCAAAAATGAACCAAGGATTCATGAACATATGAACCCGATTGAAATCTATAATAAAGTCCTGGAACATGCAACAATCCTCCCCCAGAAGAGTGTGGTGAGCCTGACCTCCCATCCTCTTAACCAATGGAGTCCTTAAGTGTTGTTGGCTGAATCATCAATCAACAAACATCTACCTTTGGAAAAAAGGTCCCTGAATCATGGATACCAGGGTCGTTGGGTGTTTTTGGCTCCACAAATAAACCTGTTGGAGACTATTTGATGAAATTATATCCAAGGAGGACCAATTTCACAAGTACCTGACCCCATGCATTTTCCCGTTGGGATCATCTGATTGTGGAACCTTCTTCATAATGTGAAAGGGGTGAATTGACCATTCCCTGTAGGATTAATCCAACATCCTTTAAGTGATAATGATGAAGAATGGGTTGAAACAAAAGAAATGAAGAATTTGACGAGAACCTGTCTCCATAGAAAAGGGATGGGTGGTGATCCTTATCATACCATTTTCACTCCACCCGAAACGTTCCACCTCGGAGGTAGAAAAAAATGGTAAACCCGATATGAATCCTTAACTAAGGTGGTGGTTCTATGCCAATGATAAAAGACAAAGGGAAATTCCACGTTGGCCTATTTTTTTCACCCCAGTACACACAAAACGTTCGACCTTGAAGGCAGAACAAAAATGGTGAACCCGATGTGAATAATTAACCAAGGTGGTGGTTCTATCCCAATGATAAAACGACAAAAGGATATTGCACATCAGCCCATTTTTTTTGCCCCAGTACGCACGAAATGTGCCACCTCAGAGGTGGAATAAAAATGGTGAACCCAACAAGAATCCATAACCAAGGTTGCAGTTCTACCCCAATGATAAAAAGACAAAATTTCATTTCATGTTTCCCCGTTTTGTTCACCCTGGTAAGCACGAAACGTGCCACCTAGGAGGTGGAACAAAAAAGTTAAACCCAACGTGAATCCTTAACCAAGGTGGAGGTTGTACCCCAATGATAAAATGACAGTAGGACATTTCACATAGGCCCATTTTGTTTTCCCCAGTACGCGTGAAATGCACCACCTTGGAGGCGGAAAAAAAAATGGTTAACTAGGCGTGAATCCTTAACCAAGGTGGCGGTCCTACCCTACTAAAGCCCCTTCTCCCCACAATAGAACAAAGAGGGAAGGGGGTCAAGATGAATCGTTAAATATGAACATGTTTAATAGAATGCTAATTTGATAAGGTTTTATGGTCATTATGTCATACATTTATTTCATAGGTTCCCACACAGCAACATTCGATCCAAAAGGCACCCCGAAGACTGATGCAGAAACTTGCATCAACAATACCGAATGTAGCCGAGGCCCCAACGAAGAGAAGGACCCCCTCGCCTACCTAGCGTCTACAATTCTGGGTATCCAACGCGCTAATCAGGGAGTACCACTTAAATGGAACTCTCCCCATGCTGGATGTTGTGATACAATCCCTCCTGTATGCAATGGTTCACTAACCACCTCCTCAGTTATGGTCGGCACCCCAGCACAAGGTGACCCCATTGGTCGTATCAAACCATTTTGAGAGCCTGTCCCCAGAATGTGATAATGAGTACCTCTATTATATTAGGGAGGCAGATGAAGTCAATGATGAAAACTTCATCTCAATTGCACAGGGGTCCTACCCATGGGCCCCTTCCAGAGAGCATTGCCACCGACACTGGACGACCAAGACTCCTCCAGCCAAAGTCCCGAAGACCTGGGCCCCTCAGGCTGCCCACCAAGGGCAGAGAATATATAATCATGAACATTCTATCACCCTGGTTTCTGAGGAGAAAATTCTCCATACTAACGCGGTTGCATTCAACAAGCAAGCATATTATTCTACCGCCTCAAATAAATACCACCACAGAAATAGGGGGGCCCAATACAAGCACATTCACGTTCCTGTTAATGCTCGCATGCCCCTCCATGCATACAACATAGAAAACTTCAGGCAGATGTAGATATTTTCTGAGCCACAATAAGCCTGCCATCCAAATAGGGCGGCAACCAGCTATATGCAGGCACAAACACCTACTGATGCACACCAATCATGCCAACCATATAGGGAAGAAACTATCTATACGCATGCACAAAAACCTGTTGATGCACTTCATGCTCGTCATCTAAATAGGGAGATAACCAGATATTAGCAGAGTCAAGTTCTTGTGGATGCATACAAAGCCTGTGAGACAAATACAGTGGCAAGCAAGCAGATTAAAATCCCTGCTAATGAATATGAATACCATACATCAAATACTATGGAAACCAGAGAATACAGCTTGTGGAAGACTCATTCCACTACCTTGACATAATAGAACTTCCAGTAACTACTAGCAACTCATGGAAGACCGGAGTAGGCACAAACTCCTGCTCAGACATTAGAATGAGCCTTCATACCCATTCCATACAAAGATGTATCCTAGAACATCCTGGTAATGATGGAAGATCAAACATTGATTCAAAACCATATCCTCCAAACATGCCAAGATATCATTGAATTGACAGAAAAGGTGAGAAATCGAGCCCACGACCTGGTTTCCTCGAACAGAATGGATCAATTTTAAAATGAGTTAGTCACTCCAGATTAGTTATGCATCCCTGATCTAGTCCAAGAGGATATACAACAGTATCCCATGATACACGGACAATGAGATTGGGAAAAAATACTTGTTCCAACTGGGGGACACCAGTCCAATGTGGTGGTCGCTCCATGGCAGTCATATATCACTTCCAAGACTCAAGTAGTCTGTTGGCATATCCCGACAACATCACGAGACCCAAAAATATAGAGACTCATATATGAAGGCCATTACCAATAGCCTATGGCCCTGGTTACCTGCAAGAGAGCGCTGTAAAATGAAATGCGCGAAAGGAAACTAGAAAATGAAGAACACATACATGATCCTGATCTATTGGAATATGGGGTTATTGACACCCTCAAACATATATCAATAAAGTCTCAAGAAACTGTCATTCTATTAAAATATTATGGAAGTGGTAGTAGTTGTTGGAAGGCCCTCCCCACAATGTTTCTACCACCCACTTTGAAGGTCCTCCATAGAGCACCCAAGGGGGCTCACTCTATGGGCCATGAATGATATATCACGAGAGCCTATCTCCTGATGCGCATCTGGGTAGCCCTCCCCTTGACCTGAAGATCAGACAACAAGAAGGTCCTCCCCTTTATTTTTTCCACCCTGATAGTCCTCCATTAGGTATACACTACAGATATGCTTCTCCGTGTAGTCGGACTTCGAGTCCTTATGGTAGTCCGCGCTATGATGATAGTCATTGAGAAGTCCCTCCCCACAATGACAGTTGCAGAGAAGGTCATACCCATAGTAACGTCAAGAAACGAGAAGGTCCTCTTTTCATTTCAGTACATCCTGAAGGCCCTCCCCAAGATCTGCACTGTAGAAATTCTCCCTACAACCATGTATCAAGTCGGGATGATAGTACTCACCATGATAATGGTCAATGAGAAGGACTTATCTACAAAGGCAGTTTCTGTGAAGGTCCTCTACTCAGTGACATCAAGCTGCGAGATGGTCCTCCCTTATTTGTAGACATCCCTGAAGGTCCTCCCTAGGGTATACACCATAAGAACATTTCCCACAGTTGGGCATCAAGTTGCAATAGTATCCCTCACCATTTCAGCACCAATTGTGAAGTTCCTCCCCATAATAAAACTTTATTCTAGTAGAAAGGTCCTCCCCTTGCTGGAATAAATGTCAGAATGCCCTTCTATGCTGAGGCACTGAGAGAGGATTCATACACATTGGGCACTCCGTCTATAATGAGTGATATTCTTTCTGAACCATATGATGGACCGGGGCCATGCTCATATTCTGTGCCACCCCCGCAGCGTCTGCTAGGGGTTTCTAGAAATGACCCAACCCGATGGGTTCATCCCGACCTGACCGGGTTGGGTTAGGTCGGGTCGGGTTACATAGAAAAAATCTCGAGTCGAGTTCATAATGGGTCAACCCACACATGGGTTGGTTTGGGTCTCAGGTTTGAGTCATTTAGACCCAACTTGACCCATGACCTGATGGGTGCCAGCAACCAAAAAAAAAATCCCTAAATCTAATCCTCCATCCTTGCTTGCTCGGTTGAGTTGCGCTCACATCGTCCTCGCTCCCTCGTGACCCCTCCCTTCCCTCATGCGGTGAAGTAACCCTACCCTACTCCCTCCTTCCCTTCCCCCGCAATAGACGACAAGCAAGGTGACGAAACCCCCTCTCCTCCTTCCCCCTCCTTTCCTGAGCTTCCCCAACCCATCACGCCTTCTGTTCTCTCTTCTCCTTCCCTTGGGGAAAAACCTACTTCCATCCTCCTCTCATCTTTTCCCTCCTTTTTCACCTCTGAACCCACCCAGAAAATAGGTCTCCTCGCTTGCCTCCTCCCCCAGAAGACACCTTCCCAGCAATCAAGTTCGGTATTGGGAAGAAAAGAAAGCCTTTGTCTTGGCTCGGGTCGCCTCCTCTCCTCTTGTCTGCTGTTGTGCGTGCATGTGAGTAGGTCTATCATGGTAGTAAGTTATGGTAATGAGTTGATTTTTTATCATGTTCTTTTAAATTACGTTTTCCTTTATGGGTATTCAATTTTTTTTTCAACTGTAAAATTCCGGCTTTGTCACAAATGGACTGCTTACCTAGTTCTAAAACCTATACAAGAGTCAAGTTAGGGTTTAGTCACAATTTCCTTTTCCATTTATCACTAATAAAATTCTGGTTTAGTCACAAATGCACTACATTAGGCCCAATTCTGGTTTGGTGATGTGGTTTTTTGTGGGAATTTTAGGATGTGTTGGTTGAGAATCCACCAATTTTACACGAGGCATGGCTATCATTGGTTTCATTTATTCCTTTGGGTTTCATTTTTCCTTCGATGGTGGTAGTTTGGGGTTTCCTTGTTTACTGCTGGTATCCTGGTAATCTTTTGATCATCTTGGGCTCAAGGCATGATGTGACTTATAATCATTTAAGGAAATTGGTTCTTAAAATTTTTATCATTTATTATCCTTGTATTTTTGTAATTTCAAATTTATATATTGGTTTTAAAATTTATTCTCCTCATTCTACATGGGGTGTGTGTGACACAACAGAAAATAGATAGCGATTCATGGTAGGTGATAAAATAAGTGGTTCTAATCCTCTAGTTGGCGCAGGAACCCAATGTCAGATGGGGTCTACTGCAACTACACATTCAATGGAAATAGGAGGTGGAGTAGTTTCATACCAGTTGAAGAAAGTTAGGGTAATAGGTATCCTCCTAATAAGAAGGTAACAATTAATAAACCTCTTGGTTCTAGAATTTCTCAAGCTTGGAATCATTTTCATAAGAAAAATGGAAGGGATGTTTGTAATTATTGTGGAAAAGATTATTCTTTCACATCTATTCAACATGGAACTAGTAATTTGAATAAGAATTTGATAAGGTGAAACAAAAATCCAAACAAAAATCTTTACAAAATTCAAACCACTCTTGGTCTTATAAAGAAGTGTGAAGATGCAGATGATGGGTTGGTTGAAATTTTTGTAGCTAATTTTAACCAAGAAGAGTGCAAAATATCTCTTGCTAAAATGATAATCATTGATGAGTTATCATTTAAATATGTTGAGAATCAAGGTTTTAGAGAATTTATTGAATTTTTTCATCCTCAATTTAAAGTTCCATCTAGACAAACAATTGCTAGGTATTTCTTACAGTTATATTTGGCCGAGAAATAAAAATTGAAGTCTATGTTTGATATGTTCTCTCATATGGTATGCCTTACCACCAACACATGGACTTCAGTTCAGAATCTGAATTATATGTGTGTGACTGTAAATTTTACTAATGATAATTGGATCTTAAATAAAAAAATCATTTGTTTTTTGTCTTTTTGCAGATCATAAAGGGGAAAAAATTGGATAAGTATTAGAAAAAATATTGAAACAATGGGGGATTGAAAGGATTAATACTATTACCATGGATAATTCTAGTTCTAATAATACAACAATCAGTTATTTAATGAGTAGGGTTAATGAATCAAATGGGTCTATTCTTAATGGAGAGTATTTTCATATGAGATGATATGAACATATTTTAAACCTTATTATTAGTGATGGGATAAAGGAAATATCAACATCAATTGATAGAATCAGAGTTTCCTGCAAATTTGTGATTAGTTCACCTTCAAGATTGGCTCTTCTCAAGAGCATATCCGAGGAGTTAAAAATTCCTAGTAAACATACCATAATTCTTGATGTTCTTACTAGGTGGAATTGTTTTTTACTTTATGTTGGATGTTACAAAGAAGTATGAGAAAGTATTTATTCTCCTTGAGGAGGATGAAAGTTTTAGGAGTGCTCTTGTCTGTGAAGGTGGGGCTCATACAAAATATGATTGGGAGTGTGCTCGCGTATTTTTCAAGTTCTTAAAAAAATTATGATAGCACTGTTGAGTTTTCTAGTTCTATTCATATAAAATGTCACACTTTCTTTCATAATATTTATGACATAAAGAAAAATAACGAAATGGATGTAGAGTCATGATATTAATATGAGTGAAATGGCTATTTCAATGAAGCTTATGTTGGAAAAGTATTGGGGTATTAGTTAAAATTTTAATTCTCTCTTACTTGTGGCAGTTGTTCTTGATTCCTGATATAAATTGGAATATGTTTGGGATAGTTTTGAAATGATGTTTGATGATGAAGAAGACAAAATTAAGTTGATTAGTAAATTAAAATAGGTTCTAAATAATATCTATTAGTTTTAAAAATGTAAATATCTCATTCCATTTTTTTACAAATGTGAGTCAAGTTCTCATCAAGAGTCACATATTCATGATGCTAGTACCGATAGTGAGGATGATGAGAAATGGAAAGATGCATATAGATTAAAGAAAATGAAAATAGAATTGACACAACAAAGGAACTAAGTAGAGAGATATCTTGAGATTGATTATTTTGAAGTATTTGAAATTTTAAGTTGGTGGAAAGGAAAGGCACGAAAATATCATGTTCTCTCATGCATTGCTAGAGATATTCTAGAAAATCATTTAACTACATTATCTTCAGATTTAGATTTTAGTTCTGGAGGACGAGTCCTTGAACTGTTTTGTAGTTGTTTGAATCCCAGCACCATTGAAGAATTAATTTTATCACAAAATTGGTTTAGAAAGTCTAAACCAATTTATATTATAAAGAAACTAGAAGGAGTGGAATCAATTGAATCAGGTACAATTAAAAATATTATGATTTTTTATATCATTTTTCATTTTTCAATTATAAACTTTTGTTTGGAAAAGTAAAATACTAACTTGTTCTTTCTTTTGTGGTGTTTTTTAAGATATGCCATCATCTGCCATCACACTTCATGAATAGAGTTTCACTATCTAATATAGAAGAATAAAGGATGATGGATGGAGCACTCTTCATTAAGGTATAAATTTATGATTGATTTACAAATTCTTTTCATAATACTATCATCACATACATAGATCACCCCCAAAGAATATAAATTTTATTCCCATGAATTGATTCCTCATGTGAAGTTGTTTCATCTATCTTAGTTTTCAAGGAATATTTTGTGGATGACTCCTCATGATCTACAACCACATGTTTTTCATCATTCTTAGCATTTCCTTATGCTTTATTAATTTGTTTAGTCTTGTACAATTGACCAGGAAAAACTAAACACTCTTTATTTTTTTTATACTTTATTCCCTTCTTCATTTTGTTCTTAAGTTGTCAAAAACTTCGAACTTATATATGTTGAAAGATGGTGGAGTCTCTGATCTCAAAAGATAGGATAAATGCTGGCTAATTTTTTCTATCTACAGGTTTTCTTACATATACTACATAGAATCATACACATTTTATGAATATCTATGAAATTATAAATCCAAATTTGAACCTTTCCTTATTGGAATTTTGGCCTAATTAGATGTTAATTTTTGTCTGAGATATGTGTAAAGACCTGGAAATTTCAAGGAAAATTTTTTCTTCTTAATTTCTTTGGAATTTTACAAGAACACAGTTTCTGACGGTACCTTATTCTGAGGCCCGGTGTGCCCGGAATCATTTTCCAAAGTTTAGCTCGGGTACATTTAGTGAACGAACGAGCGGGTTTTCCTAACTTTTGAACCGGTGCTCGGAATCGAAACCTGATGACACTGATGGACTCGCAGCGCTGGTAATTTCTTAGGAACACCTTTTCTGGAGTTGTATTTTCTCGGGTGTGGTTTTTAAAATTTTGGGTTAAGAAAAAGAATAAAATAAAATGGTGCAACCAATTTTATTTTATTTAAAGTTGTTTAACCTAAGATAAGTGATTAAAGTGGGACCCACTATATCCTACTCCACTAGGTAGGATATTTTTGGGGTGGGTCCCACACGATCCCCACATTTCCAGCTTCCTCAAAACCCCCACCTTTAATTAGGTAACACACCCACACCCCCACTTTAATGAGAGTCGACTCTTACGTTTAACTTAATGTTTAAACGCCTCATTAATTTGGGTGGTTTAAACTTCTCAATTACTTCAATTAACTGATTGATTCAATTTTTTGAATTTCAAAAATGTTTTTCTTTTGTGTTAATAAAATAAGACAAGTCTTATTTTATTAAAGGGGTTCGTTGTGCGAGAGGGTTGGGGAGAAATCACTCAAAGCCTTGAAGCACTCCTTCCTCGATGAAGAACGCGAAGAACGCTGACCTCTGACAAAGGTCGACAAGAACTCCAGATCCTCATAGATCGACGACGTGACACCGATGAATCTTTTCTCCGCGACGCGATGATCCTCCTTTCGCGACGCCTTCTTCCGCGACGTGCAATTCCGTGATGAACCTTCGTTCACCATTTTTTTCGAGGTAGGGGAATTAATTGTTTTCGTATGTGAATACTTTCATCGCCGTTCTTTGTTATTTATTTGAGCCTCCTGTTATCACAATAATGGGAGGAGGTTGGACCGAACGAACACGGTTGACCCTCCTCCCCCCTTGATTGTCTGAATTGTTTACGGCACGAGCAAGGCAGCGCGGTGCCATTTCACCGTGAGGAAACAAGAAAGAACGCGACGAAGAAGCACAATGCCATCGCGCCGTGCCGTTGAGGCCGAATGAAAATGCGGCCAGAGTCGGGGCCTCGGAGGCAATTTGAAGACTCTGAAGACTGTTGTTGGTGTGCGGATTGATGGAAGTGATGAGATGGGACTTCAACAGTGTTTTGAACCCTTCTCAATAATCTATGGGCCCGGGAGGACCGCAGGCGCAGACGGCAGGTAAAACGGACCACCGTAGCGCATCCGGTGGTCCGCGGAAGGCGCTGCCGGAGCGCCGTCGGCAGGAGCCGCCGCGGCTGAAGCCGTGGTAGAGGTGGGATCCTGCAGCCGCGCAGGATCCGAGGAAGACGCGGCGCGTCGCTGGTAGGGAGCGGCCCCCATGCGAGGGTCACAGATTCAATCAGGGGGCACGCGCCTCCCCCCCTGTTCTGCTCAGCTCGGCCAGCCGAGCTGGCCACGCGGGCCACGCCCCAGTGGGCTGGACCCAAACCCGGGTCGGTTCGACCCGGTTCGGGCCGACCCAGGGGGTCTCGGGCCGGGTTGGACCGGGCCCGAACCCCCTATTTTTGGGAATTTATCATTCAAACGCCCATAACATGGGCTACGGACCTCCGATTGATGCACCGTCAGTTGAGATGAAATCCTTGGACCGAGACGGTCGTTTCGTTATATTAAACTCAAGGTTTCAGAAAACTTTGTGTATGGCCGGGTTTGTTCGAACCCGAAACCAATCGGGCCCTCGGAGCGGAAACGCTTATAACTTGAGCTCCAGACGTCCAATTGACGTGCCATCGACTTTGTTGGATTTCTCTTGATGAGACAGAACTTTCAGCATAATTCTCCTGAGTTTTGGATGCAGTTGGATAGTGGCCGGGTTGGATTGTACCGAAAATCAAACCGGGCCCCTAGAACGAAAAAGCTGATAACTTTCAGACCAGACGTCCGTTTGATGAGCCGTCAGTGGGGTTGGTGATCACATTGAGAAACGGTCCCTATGAGTATACCATATGAGAGTTCGGGGTATAGTTGAGATATGGATGGGTTGGTTCGTACACGAAGCCAACCAGACCCCTGGGACGAAAAGGCTAATAACTCACAGGCCGAGTGTCCGATTGACGCGCCGTCTATTGAGTTGAGACCCCTATGACGAGGGGGTCCTTTGAGATACTTCTTTGTGGAACTTTGATATACTTAGAGTATCGACTAGTAGCTCATGGAGCGGACCCTCCCGGAGACGAGCGTACGGAGTACGGAGACCGTGTAGCCGACTGAGACCTGACGACTGCTTGACCGACTCGACTTGGAGTGATTCGACTAGCCCAGTGGATGGAGAACTACTTTGTTTGGGTGTAGACCCATGACGAATGGAGCACTACTTTGTTTGGGTGCAGACCCACGGTACTTGTCCGGAGAGTATCTCTGTAGGCTATTAAAGGGTGTGCACTACTGTTTTTGGGTGGCATACCCCGGCGGGAAGCACTATTGTGTTTGGGTGGATGGCCCACAGTACTCTACAGGAGGAGTACCTCAACAGTCTTAGGTTAGTGAGCAGTACCTCGAAGTCTTGATAGGATCACTGTACACTCCAGAGACGGGGCTCTTCAGCAGTTACGGTTTCGATAATGAAAATCCTGGTTTGAGCTGAGTCTATGACCTTTGTGTTTACCTCATGATTGAGATGGTTCACTTGATAACTTAGGTATATATATGGGCATATACCTGGGTAGTGGTTATCCGTTGATTTCATAATCTTTGTGTTTCCTCATGATTGAGATGGGTTACATGATAACTTAGGTATATGTATGAGCATATACCTAAGTAGAGGTTATCTGTTGAGATATTTCTTTGTGGTTATCCTTGTTGGATTTAGTCAGACCTTGAGGGTCTTGGGGTCCCTACTGAGTATCGTTATACTCACCCCTGCACGGGCTATGCCCGTACCTCGTTGTGTTGGTTGCAGACGACGGGCAGCGCTGACAGAGGCCGAGTGTTCGAGGACTAGACAGTACCCAGAGGTGGATCTCACGACGAGTCAGGATCCGTGGTGGATGATCCAGGAGCTGTGCTATCTGTACCTACCCTTCAGGTAGGATCCGTGGTGGACGATCCGGGAGCTTCACTATCTGTACCTACCTTTCAGGTAGGATCCGTGGTGGACGATCCAAGAGCTGCGCTATCTGTACCTACCCTTCAGGTAGGATCCGAGGTGGACGACCCAGGAGCTGCTTCTTCTCTTACAGCTGTTTGTCTTTTCTGTTGTACTTCCTTTCAGTTGTAGATGTACTTTTCAATTGGGTTTTTATTCTGTCCCTTTTTACTTTCAGCACTTTCTTTTGTACTTAGTGTTTTACTTCCTCTTGTACTCTGTGGTGTTTTGTTTACTTTTATAAAGGTAATTCCTTCCCAGTTATCGGGATTTACGCCTTTGGTGCTAGTCGCTAGCCCCTGGCCTATGGAATGCGGGCTTGGGGTAGTCACGGCACGGGCCCGGGGACGGGTCGTGAAAAATTTTTATCAGAGGATTTAGTTATACCGCAGAACTTATAACTCTGATATTTTCTTTCTGTGAAGCAATAGTGTTAAGGGTACCGAGTGTGGTTTTCAGTTCAGGGAGTCCGGTGTTGGTGCGGGTGACCGACGTATCCATACACCAGGACCTTGAAAACTGATTTCTGACTTTGTGCACGAAAACACTGATTGCGTGTGTGTTTCCAAAGGTTTTTCCTTAAAATAGCTCAAACCAGGTCAACTCACCAGGTATAAATCGTTTTGATCGGGTCCCGTATATTTCTTTCAGGATGCCTTTCCACAGATGATCAGCTAGAGACCCGAGAGATGTACATACTGACAGCCTGCTGAGTGATGAGGCTTCAGTACAGGGCCCTCTTGCAGTAGAGGCACCAGCGGAGGCACCAGCGGTACTACCATATGTTGGGCCACCGATGTCACCAGCCCCAGCAGTAGGTGATGCACGCCGCTTGAGCGCGCTGCACGAGTTCCAGCGCCAGAGGCCACCTAGGTTCTGGGGAGAGATGTACCCATAGGCAGTTGAGGATTGGCTGGAGGCTTTGGTGAGAGTCTTCAGGCTAGTGGGGACGCCATCAAACTTCATGGGGATCTTTTCTTCCAGCCTCCTTCAGGCAGCAGCTGAGAGATGGTGGAGCCACTTGTTCCAGTTTTGTGACGGGATGACCTTCACATGGGATGACTTGGAGACCTTTTTCAGGGTGGAGTTTGTACCAGTATCTCTACACCCCAAGCGTGTTCAGGAGCTTCTTCCTTTGCCGCGTGATTTTCCATCAGTAGCTGAGTCATCTGTAGGTAGTATTCAGATGATGTAGAGGTCCAAGAGGATCAGAGCCAGCCGTACGAGGAGCAGGAAGTGTTATGAATGCGGCAGGAAGGGTCACCTGGCATGTGACTATCTGACCCCCCGCACAGTTGATCCTCATGCATTGGAGGATCCACCGAGGCAAAATCAGCGGTGGGTGCTTGAGCAACAACCGAGTGGTGGACAAGGCAGTAGAGCTTCAGGAGCAGGTGGACAGGAGCGGAACTAGTGGATTCATTTTTGTTCTTAGTACTTTTAGTTCCATGTTACTGTGGTATTTGTGTCTTTGTACTATGAACTGCAATAATAAAATACACTTATTCTAGTGAAACTTTATTTCCTGTCCTTTTGTTTGGTTGATACTAAGAGGTTCCGGTTAAAAACTGTTGACTTGACCCTCAATTTCGAGATTTCTACTGGAGGAGACCCAGTGGCCTCACACTAATGCCAATAGTGTGACTTGACCCTTGGAGGCGAGAGTGACAGTTGGATCTCTTGGTAGTTACGTTGAGGCCTTACGGCGTCATCCATGGAATGAATACATCATTCATGTCAGGATTTACTGTATTAGGCAATGGGTGTGGTTCATCCGGGGTATGAGACCGAGTTTCTCTTTTCGGCAAGGGATAAATCTTAGCAGCTCTTACAGATCATAGGCAAAGAAGGTGCAGATCATCCAGGAGCAGATGAAGACTGCACAGTGAAGTAAGAAACAGGAAACTGGCGCCAATCTTAGAGACTCGGGCGTGTTAAATTTTTCAAGAAGAGGAAGCTTTAAGGAGAGATGAATCTACGAAGTAGCAGACATGGAGGCAGAGCTAGGAGAGAAGCACGAGGTGGTGAACATTTTAACATGCTACAACCACCCACCTTAGTTTTCCCCACCAGGCTCAGGGAGCTGGAGAGCAGGGGAAGAGTGCAGCTGCATGCGGTCAAGGAGTGTGACCCAATGTCTCTAAAAATGATTCAGTCTGTGTCCACTACTAGCTTCCGTAGTAACAGAAGTCGATATGAATCATTCCTTCCTTCCACGAATCTTGTCCCATACCTATAGTTTCCGGTAAGCCGTAGACTTGACCCTCACGTCTGGAGATACCTTGGGAGAAGACTCGAAAATCACACTTACGCCGACAGTGTGGTCAGACCCTTGAGGCGAGAGTTTTGGTTGGAATCTTTTGGTGGCAGCGTCGAGGCCTTACGACGTTGGTTTGAGTATGGACTGGGCAATCACAGTTCATACACAAATTGACGGTATTAGGAAAAAAGGTTGTGGTCTAACTATAACGTCAGGATGGGTTTTACTTGGTCGGCGAAAAGGAAACCCTAGACAGCACAGGATAAACTCATGCATAGGAGGGTGCGACTGATCACTCTTGAGTCGGCCAACCTTACCCTCGCGGCAGCAGGAGTTTTGAGTTTTAGTTCCAAATAGGAATTGGAGACCTCTAGAGTTCGAGGATGACGATCACGTCCTTATACGGGTCTCACCTCGACGAGGTTTACAGAGATGTGGCCGAGGCGACAAGTTATCTCCGAGGTTCAACAGACCTTTCTAGGTTGTCAGCAGGGTAGGCGAGGTGGTTTACCACTTGACCCATCCACCTCAGTTCCACCAGGTGCACGACGACATCCACGTATCTCGACTGGGAAGATACGAGCACGACCCTTCGCATATCATCGACCATGAGAAGCTGGACGTTGGCGATGGGGTGACTTTCACGGAGGTTCCAGTGGGGATCAAGGATCGATAGGAGCGGATCCTACGAGGATGGTCGATTCCTCGGGTGTGCTTTCACTGGCAGTATGGTAACCTCTAGGTGAGCACATGGGTGCGAAAGGCTCAGATTCATGCTCAGTACCGCTTTTGTATCCCTAGTTTGTGTTAAATCTTTACGAGGACGTAAAGCCCTGAGGTGGGAGTAATGTAATGACCCGGAAATTTCAAGGAATTTTTTTTCTTAATTACTTTGGAATTTTACAAGAATGCACTTTCAGACGGTACCTGATTCCGAGGCCCGGTGTGCCCGTAATAATTTTCCAAAGTTTAGCTCGGGTACGTTTAGTGAACGAACGAGCGGATTTTCCTAACTTTTGAACTGGTGCTCGGAATCGAAATCTAAGGACACCGATGGACTCACAGTGCCGGTAATTTCTTAGGAACACCTTTTCTGGAGTTGCGTTTGCTCGGGTGTGGTTTTTAAAATTTTTGGTTAAGGAAAAGAATAAAATAAAATGGTGCAACTAATTTTATTTTATTTAAAGTTATTTAACCTAAGCTAAGTGGTTGAAGTGGGACCCACTATATCCTACTCCACTAGGTAGGATATTTGTGGGGTGGGTCCCACACGAGCCCCACCTTTCCAGCTTCCTCGAAACCCCCACCTTTAATTAGGTAATGCACCCGCACCCCCCCTTTAATGAGAGTCAACTCTTATGTTTAACTTAATATTTAAACGCCTCATTAATTTGGGCGGTTTAAACTTCTCAATTAATTCAATTATTTGATTGGTTCAATTTTTTGAATTTCAAAAACGTTTGGCTTGTGCGTTAATAAAATAATACAAGTCTTATTTAATTAAAGGGGTTCGTTGTGCGAGAGGGCTGGGGATAAATCACTCAAAGCCTTGAAGCACTCCTTCCTCGATGAAGAACGCGAAGAACGCCGACCTCTGACAAAGGTCGACAAGAACTCCAGATCCTTGGAGATCGACGACGCGACGCCAACGAATCTTTTCTCCATGACGCGACAATCCTCCTTCCACAACGCCTTCTTCTTCGATGTACAATTCTGCGACGAACCTTCGTTCAACTTTTTTTTCAAGGTAGGGGAATTAATTGTTTTCGTACGTGAATACTTTCATCACCGTTCTTCGTTCTTTATTTGAGCCGCCTGTTATCGCAATAACGGGAGGAGGTCGAACCGCATGAACACGGCTGACCCTCCTCCCCCCCTTGATTGTTTGAATTGTTTGCGGCATGAGCAAGTAAGCGCGGTTCTGTTTCACCGCGCAGAAACAAGAAAGAATGCGACGAAGAAGTGTGGCGCCGTCGCGCCGTGCCGTTGAGGCCGAACGAAACCGCGGCCGGAGTCGGGGCCGCAGAGGCAATTCGAAGACTCCGCAGACTGTTGTTGGTGCGCGGATTGACGGCGGTGATGAAACAGGACTGTAATAGTGTTTTGAACCCTTCGCAGTAATCTAAGGGTCCCGGGAGGACCGCAGGCGCAGATGGCGGGTAAAACAGACCACCGGAGCGCGTTCGGTGGTCCGCGGAAGGCGCTGCCGGCGGCGCCCCGCCGGCAGGAGCCGCCGCGGCTGAAGCCGCGGCAGAGGCGGGATCCCGCGGCCGCGCGGGATTCGAGGAAGACGTAGCACGCTGCTGCGTCACTGGTAGGGAGCGGCCCCCACGCGGGGGCCACGACTTCAATCAGGGGGGCGCGCGCCTCCCTCCTGTTCCGCTCAGCTTGGCTAGCCGAGCTGGCCACCCGGGCCGCCGGGCCGCCCAGGCTGGGCCGCGCCAGCCGGGCTGGGCCGCACCGGCTGGGCCAGGCCGTGCCCTAGTGGTCCGGACCCAAACCTGAGTCGGGTCGACCCGGTTCGGGCCAACCCAGGGGGTCTCGGGCCGGGTTGGACTGGGCCCGAACCCCCTATTTTCGGGCAGTTATCGTTTAAACGCCCATAATGTGGGCTACGGACCTACGATCGATGAAAATTCAGTTGCGATACGATCCTTGTATCGATACGGTCGTTTCAGTATATTACACTTAAGGTTTTGGAGAACTTTGGGTACGACCGGGTTGGTTCGAACCCGAAACCAACCGGGCCCTCGGAGCGGAAACACTTATAACGTGAGCTCCGGACGTCCGATTGACGTACCGTTGACTTTGTTGGATTCCTATTGATGAGATGGAACTTTTGGCATACTTCGACTAAGTTTTGGATACAGTTGGATAGTGGCCAGGTTGGATTGTACCGAAAATCCAACCGGGCCCCTCGAACAGTAAAGTTGATAACTTTCAGACCAGACGTCTGTTTGACGAGCCGTCAGCGGCATTGGTGATCACGTTGAGAAATGGTCCCTATGAGTATACCCTATGAGAGTTCGGGGTACAGATGAGATACAACCGGGTTGGTTCGTACATGAAGCCAGCCGGGCCCCTGGGACGAAAAGACTAATAACTCACAGGTCGGGCGTCCGATTGATGCGCTGTCTATTGCGTTGAGACCCCTATGACGAGGTGGTCCTTTGAGATACTTCTTCATGGAACTTTGAGATACTTGTAGTATCGACCAGTAGCTCGTGGAGAGGACCCTTCCGGAGACGAGCGTACGAAGTACGGAGACCGTGTAGCCGACTGAGACCTGACGACTGCTTGAACGACTCGACTTGGAGTGAGTCGACTAGCCCAGTGGAAGGAGCACTACTTTGTTTGGGTGCAGACCCATGGCGGACAGAGCACTACTTTGTTTGGGTGCAGACCCGCGGTACTCGTCCGGAGAGTACCTCTTCAGGCTATTAGGGGGTGTGCACTACTGTGTTTGGGTGACATACCCCGGTGAGAAGCACTACCGTGTTTGGGTGGATGGCCCGCGGTACTTGATAGGAGGAGTACGACAGCAGTCTTAGGATAGTGAGTAGTACCTCGGAGTCGTGACAAGATCACTGTACACTCCAGAGACGGGGCTCTTCAGCAGTTACAGTTTCGATAATGAAAATCCTGGTTTGAGCTGAGTTTATGACCTTTGTGTTTACCACATGATTGAGATGGGTCACTTGATAACTTAGGTATATGTATGGGAATATACCTGGGTAGTGGTTATCCATTGATTTCATAATCTTTGTGTTTCCTCATGATTGAGATGGGTTACTTGATAACTTAGGTATATGTATGGGCATATAACTAAGTAGAGGTTATCTGTTGAGATCTTTCTTTGTGGTTATCCTTGTTGTATTTAGTGATACCTTGAGGCTCTTGGGGTACCTACTGAGTATCGTTATACTCACCCCTGCACGGGCTATGCCCGCACCTCGTTGTGTTGGTTGCAGACGACGGGCAGCGCTGACAGAGGCCGAGTGTTCGAGGACTGGACGGTACCCGGAGGTGGATCTCACAACGAGTCAGGATCCGTGGTGGATGATCCTGGAGCTGCGCTATCTGTACCTACCCTTCAGGTAGGATTCGTGGTGGATGATCTAGGAGCTGCGCTATCTATACCTACCCTTCAGGTAGGATCCGTGGTGGACAATCCAGGAGCTGCGCTATCTGTACCTACCCTTCAGGTAGGATCCGTGGTGGACGATCCAGGAGCTGCGCTATCTGAACCTACCCTTCAGGTAGGGTTCGAGATGGACTACCCAGGAGCTGCTTCTTCTCTTCCAGCTGTTTGTATTTTCTGTTGTACTTTCTTTCAGTTGTAGCTGTACTTTTCAGTTGGGTTTGTATTCTGGCCCTTTTTACTTTTCAGCACTTTCTTTTGTACTTAGTGTTTTACTTCCTCTTGTACTCTATGGTGTTTTTTTTACTTTTATAAAGGAAATTCTTTCCCAGTTATCGGGATTTACGCCTTTGGTGCTAGTCGCCAGCCCCTGGCCTATGGAAGGCGGGCTTGGGGTAGTCACGGCACGGGCCCGAGGACGGGTCGTGACAATATGTGTGTGTGACTATATGTAATAATTTTGAAGTAAATAACGATTTGTGAGTTCAGTGTTGGGTTAGGTGGTCTGGGGAAGGGGTACAGGGGCAGGAGGGCAGGTCTAGTGTTTAGAGGGTGGGGGGGGGGTTGGTGGGGGAGAACCTAGTCTAGGGGGCATGGGGTTGGCTGGTGCAAGTGGGGAGGGGGAGGGGGGCTGGGTATTGGGGGCTGGTGCATCATGGCGGGTGGGGGGGGGGGGGGGGTAGGTAGGGGCTGATGGGGGGAGGGGGATGGGCTGGTGCAGGGTAGGGGAGGGGCTGTTGGGGTGGGGGAGAGGCTGGTGCAAGCAAGGGAAGTGGGGATGGGGAGGGGCTGGTGTAGGGGGAGAGGGAGGGGTTGTGCAGGGCAGGGGGCTACTGTAGCAGGGTATGGGGGAATGGAGGGGTTAGTACAGAAGGGGGATAGGGGGTTGGTGGGGGTGAAGTGCTGGGGGAGGGGGAGGGGTTGGTGTAGGGGGTAGGGGGTGCTGGTGCAGAGGGTAGGGGGAGGGGCTGGTGTAGGGGGGCAGGGGAGGGGTTCTGGTGTAGAGGGTAGGGGGTCTATTGTGTGTGTGTGTGTGGGGGGGGGATAGTCTAGGGGGCAGTGGGCTGGTGAAAGTGGGGAGGGGGAGGGGGATGATCTTGGTGGGGTGCTAGGACTGGGGGGCTAGTGCAGCATGTCAGGGGGATGGGCTGGTGGGCTGGGGGATAGGCTGGTGCAGTAGGTCAGGGGGAGGGGCTGGTTGGGTGGGGGATAGGTTGGTTGAAGAAAGGGAAGGGGTGAGGGGATGGTTCAAGGGGATAGGGAGGGGTTGTGTAGGGTAGGGGGAAAGCAGGGTAGGTGGAGGGGGAGGGGCTAGTGCAACAGGTGGGATAGGGGGCTGGTGGGGGTGTAGTGGTGGGGGGAGGTGGAGGAGATGGTGTAGGGGGCAGGGGAAGGGGGTGATGGTGGTGAAGAGGGTAGGGGGCTGGTGGGGGATCCTAGTCCAGTGGTTAGGGGGGTGGTGTAGTGGGGAGGGGGAGGGGGTGGTCTGGGTGGGGGGCTGGGTCTGAGGGGCTGGTGCAGCAGGGCAGGGGGTAGGGGGCTGGTGGGGGGAGGGGGATGGGCTGGTGCAGGGCAGGGGAAGGGGCTGGTGGGTTGGGGGAGGGGCTGGTGCAAGGGTAGGGGGAGGTGGAGGGTCTAGTGTAGTAGAGGGGAGAGGGAGTGGTTGTTTAGGGTAGGGGGCTGGTGCAGCAGGGTAGGGGGGGAGGGGCTGGTGGTGTGGTTGGTGCAACAGAGGGGATAGGGGGCTGGTGGGGGTGTAGTGTAGAGGGGAGGGGGAGGGGCTGGTGCATGTAGGGGAGGTAGTGGGGCTGGTGTAGAGGGTGGGGTGCTGGTGGAGGGGGGATCCTAGTCCAGGGGGCAGGGGTTTGGTGCAGTAGGAAGGTGAGGAGGGGGTAGTTTGGGTGGGGGCTGGGTTTGGGGGGCTGGGTCCGGGTCCATTGGGTCGGGTCGGGTCGGGTCGGGTCGGGTTCGGGTCTGGTTGGGGTCGAGTTGGTTTGGATTTACACATAGAACCCGACTCGAACTGGTCTAACCCACAACTGGTTGGGTTGGGTTGGGTCCTTAGGCCATTCATTGGGTAACCAGACCCCAACGGGTTGGGTTCGATCGGGTCCGCTACTCATGAAGCATATGACCCGACCTGACCGAACCCAACCTTTTTTGGCTGGGTCGGGTCTCAAAACACCCCTGACCCGACCCGGCCCATATACACCCTTAGCATCTGCAAATCAATGAGGCCCCCACCAGCCTGGTTTCTTGGAACAAAATAATTATGAAGCAGTCGAGATGGACATATCAAGTAGAGGAGCCTCTGAAAGAACAACAACAGGATATGTTGCTTGTGAGAAGACAACTAGATAAGGATAATATTCCGATGATGTATTGGCCTACAACCACTAGTCACTTCAATATAGCAGGAGAGTTTTCTAGGGAATGAATGCATGACATTCTCTTCAATATCTGAATGACCGTTTGTCATTTGAAAGAAAACTTCCTACCCTATGAAGGGTATGCGGACCACGTCAACATGTTAGGGGAGCTTCGCTATCTAATTGACCTGGAAACCCTCCCATCAGCAAGGCATCCACAACCAAAAAGGAAAAAATAAAAACCTTGAACTAGCCACCTCCATGCACTACATAATTTGTGTATCCTCATTGGAGACACCCCGACTGGAGTTTGCATTCATGGATGGGGAGAACATGGAGCTCTACACTTTACCCCACATCCCGTCTAGCAGGCCCCATTGGAAATGAAATTCTACAACATCATTGCCTAGAGACAACAATCAAGTGAATCCCCTGCACAAGAAAGATGGTATAATCAACAAAAACCGGTTTGGAGTAAGTCTCAAAAGCGTGAGGAACGAAGAGATCAAGCCATCAAAAATCTTCTGAGACAGGAAACCGGGAGCATATAGCAGGCTTCTTACCTAAGGGAAGCCAACCAACAAGCAGTTCTCATGTCTTCAAAAGACCATAGACTCTGTGCAGGCCCAATTACATAATCAGCTCACACCCACACGGGAGTGTGTGAAATTGAAAAGGAAGCAATATAAGTGGTTACCGCCGCATTGCAGGAACAACCCAGCCCACAGGGATGGGGGTATTTTTAAATCAAAATTCCCCTATAATACCAACAATTCCAATCCATGACACATAAACAGAAGAATGGGAACAACCCCAGCCTGTAGGATTGGGGGCATTATTACCTAAAATCCCCACATAGTAGATGTTTGTCTTCTACCTTCTAAGAATAATGATGGATGAAGGAGTAAATCATTCCACCCCTTATCGTGGTCCACACCCTCCAAGATGAAGGAACATTACGAGGTCATTACAAGGCTCCCTTCAGGTCAATATTCTCTAAGAAACCCAATGAATATCACAGAATGGAATGAGAAATTCCAACAAAGGAAACATAAATCCTTCCTACCATTCGACACCAGGTACACCACCCCCAATTCGGTATGCCTCATTAAACGTGGTAAACATAAACACCATGTCTCTCACGGGAAATGATATAGAGTGAGTAGACATGATGGAATATGGTTCCCTCTCAGAGGCATCCCACACTAATCCTGATGGTGTGCATAACCAGAACCATAGAGTGGTCCAAAATTTGGTTTCCCCCTTAATTAATCCATCATTACCTCCCCCGTGAAACCCAAACAATGATAAGAATAATTTCAGGGTCTTCTAGGACCCTCCTCCTCCTCCCCCCGAGGATGTGACCCTCACCCTCGAGGAAAGATTACCCAATAATGAGGAAGAAATGAAAGAGATTAGGTTAATTAATTCCAAGTTGCATCAAGGGAGCTATCTTTCCAGATTTGTTCCCCATAAGGAATGTTGGTAGGTCCTCCCAAAAGAGGTGTCGTTGCCACATACACTTATCGTAGTGAATGAATCCAAGCTTGGAGGCCCTTTAAACATAGCCCCAGAAGGACATCAAGACTTCCTATTGCTGGGAAGGAAGTGAGAATATATTCAGTAAAATCCACAAATGATACCCTGGAAAGGTATCCACCCCAAATTCCAGCAGCACCAGAACACCCAATCTTGGCCACTACCACACCAGCCTGAGCTCAAGCTCAGCAGAATATGCATCAATGAATCTTGAATACCGTCGAGCAATTAACAGCTTGACTGGAAGCCATGGAGGGGAGACGTGCTCTGATACATCCAGAGTGCAAACCCTACATTGATTGGGTAAGCAATATTCCACTTGTGAAAATCTTTAGAAACCCCATATTCCCAGTGTTCAATGGCTAAGGGGATCTATAATATCATTTAATGCACTATGCCTCTTACTGTGACCCCATTATGGGCACTCTAGAGCAACAAGAAGTAGTAAAACTCAAGTTCTTTGTATGAACCCTGCAAGGATCAACCTTTGTATGGTATACCAGCCTTAAAAAAAATTCAATCACAGGCTGGGAGGATCTCTGGCGATAGTTTCTCTTCCAGTTCAGTTCAACGCTGCCTAAGATGATGGTCAGTGACCTCATGAACTGAAAACAGTAAGAGAACTAAAGAGTCTCAGACATCATTGACCGATGTAAAAGCCTAACTTATTCCATGAACATGCCGCTCCCCCAGGATGATATGATCACCATGTGCATCGATAACCTTTGGGATGAATTATGAACACTAATCATCCCAGTTAAGTACATTAGTGGGTTTATAGATTTCTCTGCAATTTCCCACAGGATAGAAGACACCTTGAAACAGACCAATCTTAAGTCCCGAGTGGCCCCATCAGCCCTTGGGAAAAGAACGGGAAAATAAGAAGCAACTTCTGTCATGCTTAAGGCACCCCCAGTTCCATCTATAGTTGTGTGCCCCCCACCAAATTGTGAAGAACCCCTTGGATGCCAACATCCACCCCCACCTCATCAATATGAGTGATGAAGTGCTAACAGAAATCAGTTCAGGTAATGAAGAAATAAATTTTACTCATTCCATGATGACCAAGTCTATGGCTATTTCAAAGCCTCCATGAATTACAATTTTCTCCGAATTCCGGAGCCAAAGTGAGCCGATGCAGCGGGTCTCAACAATCGTCCAAATTATTGTCCCTATCACTAGATAATGGGAAATACCATCTAGAAATGATTCATTTTCAAGGATATCCTACAAAATATGGTGGATTCTGGGAAAGTTAAGTCGGGCCCACTGCCAGCACATGTATCATATGTTTCCACCACAGATTCAAGAGAGGAAAAGGAATGGAAAATAGTCACCAGTAAGGATAAAATGTTTGAAAAATGTATGACCTAGAAGAACATCAATCAATTCCATGGAATTCTCTAGGCATAGTTGAAACAACCAACCGTGCCCTCAAAATATCCTAATACAACACAATCTTTCTCTTCGGCCTCACTGTCCTCTGAAGGGAAGAAGGGAAGAAAGAAAAAGAAAGATGATGAACTGACACTAAAGATGAAGATGATATTGACACTTTCAGACTTCATGCTAGGAGACTTGGTACAATGGGTGCCTCCCCAACATATAGTACAACAGGAACTGCCCCACCAAATTACACTATCATAAGGAGATAGTCAAACAGAAAAGTGTCAAATCAAGAACTGATATTCGGCTCAATTAAGATCATTCACTTGATGTACCCATTCTTATATGGAGACTATTGACATGAACCAGAATTCCCCACACCCAACTAGAGAGTTGGAGTGAGAGGCCCTAGAGGCCGGAGGTTTCCTAGAAGGCATGATTTTGGTAGGAGTCAAATTCTTGGTCACACACTAAATGAACCCTTTAACATAGTAGAAACTCATGGAAAGACTCTCCTCCAGACATAACAAGAACTGGAATGCTCTTATGCCCCCGTCAGAAGAAATCCAAGCCCAATTATCTTGTAATATCCATCAGGGGAAAAAATATCAAATATCCAAAGGAATTTTGGAGGACCTATTCATCCAAACCCAGAAAGGACCACAACACCACCTTCCTTGGTCATAGAGGCCTAACCATCCGTATCCAAAGCCCAAACCCTTGAAGTGTCTGTGAAAGAGAAACCTTGAGCTGGGAAGTTCCAACCTTTATAAGTATGATATTTTAATGTAGCTGGTTTTAGTACCAGTAAATATGCTAATCCTGGATGCATTAATTCTATCCGTATATCTTAAGGAGGCACTCATCGAATCCTTACTAAGTACCCAGGAGTTTGAGGCTGAAGTAGTAGCATCAGATGTCTATCAAACTGAGACCAGTCCTGAAGAATATCATGTCTTAATCTCATTCACATACAGGGATGAAGACTCCATCATACAAGGGCACATAAAACCTTTATATGTGTCTTAGAAGATAAATGGAATTGATGTCCTAAGGATCTTTATCGACAATGGATCTGGATTTAACATCCTCCCATTGTGGACACTTCATCGAATGGGCTATGATGAAGACAACTTGAAACCCTACACTAAAACTCTATTTGATATGAAAAAAGTGAGTAGAAACCATTGGGATGAATTATGCTTAAAACTAGGCTCAAATACATCAAGTCAGATTATGAGTTCCTGGTAGTGCAGGAAAGTAAGAACTTCAACGTCCTATTAGGGAGGCCTTGGCTGCATCAAGACACTTCAATTCTGTCATCATACCATCAGTGCATCAAATACTAAACTAACAGAAAAAACGGTACATTTCATATTGATAAATCCCTATTTGAGTCCTTTGAGTCACATTATATTAATGTAGGGTTCTATGAATTGGAAGGAAAACAACTTTTGGCTAGTGAAATGGATTGAATTACTGCCCTAAATGGATTGGAAATAGCTCCCGCCGACCCCCTCCAGTGACTTGGGGAAGAGTATGTATTACCCATCAACCAAGTTGAATGCACAAGTGAAAGTCCATATATAGACTCAATTGTATGCATGATATACATCGTGGCTACCAAGTCTAAAGACATGAAAAAGTGGACCGACTCCCCTGATGTCAGGAAATAACCTATCAAAGATGCTCATGGCCCATCATCGGGACCTCAAACTACCCCTTCCTCACACAATATGGAAAAAGATGATTTCTCTTCTAACATTGTAGTGTTCATCTCAAAAATAATCTCTCCATCAGAAGAGGAAGAAGATGAATAAGATGATTATGAATAAGAAAAAGAAGAAGAAGACCTCAAAGATTCCCCTTTGACATTCAAAGAATCTACCTTTGATGGGGGATTCCCTTTTTGTTGGCTTGTTGATGTTTGGGCTTCAAATCTATTTTGGGGTTGTTGGAAACCTTGCTGGTAAGGTGGAGGCTATTGGAAGTTTTGTAGAAAAGGGAAACTAGATTTTAAGTAAATTCATCATTATGGTTAAGTTAACTCTTGTAGGGTTCTAGGGTTAACAAAATATCATCAGTATTAGAATCTACCTTATATAGGGGATTCCCTTGTTGTTGGATTGTTTATGTTTGGGCTTCAAATCTCCTTTGGGGTTGTTGGAAACCTTTCTGGTAATGTGGAGGCTGTTGGAAGTTTTGTTGAAAAGGGGGCCTTTGTTGTTGTCCATAGCCATACCTCATGTCCGATTGATCCTTCCACCCTTGGATATATGTTGGAGAAAATGAATAAAACTTCTTTTTGGGGTATGTCTATTGTTGCTGTTGATATGGTCTCCCTGGGAATACTGCTACGCAATCCTCTGTCTCTTGTAGTTGTGGGAGAGGTGTTGAGTCATTATATTGAGAATAATCTGGTCTTGAACTTTGAAAAGTGTCATTTCATGGTAGAGCGTGGAATTGTCTTAGGGCATGTAGTGTCAAAACATGGGATAGATGTTGATATATCTAAGGTAGGTATTATTTTATCCTTACCATATCCTTCACATGTGTGTGATGTTAGATCTTTTCTAGGGCATGCAGGATTTTATCACTGCTTCATCAAAGATTTTAGTAAGATTTCTATTCCTATGTCACAATTACTTCAAAAGGATTCTAATTTTGTGTTTGATGATTCTTGAAGGACTTCCTCTAATGAGCTAAAGAAGTGTCTAACCACTCTGCCGATCATACAACCCCCATGGTGGGAGATTCCTTTTGCGCTTATGTGTGACGCCTCCAACTTCGCGGTTGGAGATGTCTTATCTCAGAGGGTGGATGGATGTTCACATGTGATTTCCTATGCATCGAGGACACTAGATTAAACCCAATCAAACTAACCAACCACAGAAAAGGAGTTTCTTTATGTCATATTTGCTTTAGATAAATTCCGTTCATATTTATTGGGATCTAAAGTAGTTTTTTTACCATGTAGCTCTATGGTACATCTTAAAGAAGCCATATGAAAAGCCCAGACTTATCTGATGGATGCTCCTTCTTCAAGAATTTTATATTGAGATAAAGGACAAGAAGGGGTTAGAAAACCTAATGGCAGACCACATGAGTAGGCTTACTCACACACTAGAGGATGACACCTTGGACTAGGTACCACTTGGGGAAACTTTCCCTGATGAGTATCTTTATTACATCTCAGGTATGAATCCTTGGTATGCGGATTTAGTGAACTACCTTGTTACATCTAAAATCCCTGAAAATTTAAAGAAACATCAAGTCCAAAAGTTAAAGAGTGGGTCTAGATTTTATGTGTTGGATGATACCTACTTATGGCACATGTGTAGTGACCAAGTTATTCGGAGGTGTGTTCCTAATCATGAGATTGAGTCTATTTTACATTTTTGTCATACACTTGCTTGTGGTGGACAATTTGGACCCCAAAAGATAGATAGTAAAGTTTTAGACTCTGGATTATATTGTATTAGCTTATTCCATGATTCCCATGTGTTGTTTAAGTCATGCTCTCATTGCCAACACACTGGGAACATTTCTAGATACATGAGATGCCCAAAAACCCATACTATTATGTGAGATTTTTTATGTATGGGGCAGTGATTTTATGGGTCATTTTACTTGTTAATTTGGGTTTTTGTATATTTTGGTTTCTGTTGATTATGTGAGTAAATGGGTGGAGGCTATGGCCACCAGGACTGATGATTCTCATGTTGTAGTGGACTTTGTCAAGACACAATTTTTTTATAGGTTTGGACTACCAAGGGCCATTATCAGTGCCCAAGGGACACGCTTCTACAATCAGAATTTGGATTCCCTCCTTCGGAAGTATGGGGTTACACACAAAACATCAACACCATACCACCCCTAAACAAATGGGCAGGCTGAGGTTTCAAATCGTGAGTTGAAACAAATTTTGGAGAAAATCGTGCATCCAAATAGGAAGGATTAGAGTAAGCGCTTAGATGATGCATTGTGGGCTTATAGGACAACATAAAAGGCACCCATTAGTATGTACCCATTTCAGATTGTTTTTGGGAAAACATGTCATCTCCCCGTGGAGGTTGAGCATCGAGCTTATTGGGCTATAAAGAAATACATCATGAATTTGGACCAAGCTGGAATCCAAAGGAAGCTGCAAATTCAAGATCTTGAAGAGATTCGATTGTCTTCATATGAGAACTCAAGGATCTACAAGGAAATATCAAAAGCAACTCATGATATAATGATCCAACAAAGGGAGTTTCATGTTAGAGAGAAAGTCCTTCTCTACAGCTCATGACTGAAGCTGATGCCTGGTAAGTTGTGTTCCAGATGGTTAGGTCCTTATGTTGTGACTAATGTTTTTCCTTATGGTGTTGTGGAGATCACACAAGAGGACACGTGAAGGATCTTTACATTAAATGGGAAACTTTTTAAGAGATAAATTGAGGGACTTCCTACTGATGCAGTGGATTTTATTACACTGCATGACCCCATCATCACTTGAGCACATTAGGCTGTTCCTAACTCTTTAATTTTTTTTTATATTTTGTCCTATTTAAAATTATAAATTTCATGTGCACATATAATCTCATGGGTTCACATTGAGGAAAATTCAATATTTTAAGTGTGGGTGAGGGAACCTTTTAGTTTAGTAATTTCAATTGTTTTCCTATTAAAAAAACAAAACAAATTTGTGTGTTTTTCAAATTTTGTGTGTTTATTTTTCAATTTTCTGTGTGTTTTTAAAAATTTTGAGCTGAAATGATTCTCATAAACATTTTTAAATCCATATCAATAAGTGAAACAATTTATCCCTTTAAACTGAGCTTAAATGAATGCTGAAAATGACTTTGTTTTAAGTTAAAATATTTTGTAATTTCATGAAAAGTACACTGAATTTTGAATCCCATGCCACATCTCACTGTATTTATATTTGAAATAACTTTCCTGTGAGACTTATGAACCATTATTTTCATATTCTTTACATTCACATCACTTATTTAGAGAAAGAAACCATGCTTGATTTAACCAGAATTTGATTTATTCCTGTCAAAACTTGAGGGTTTGATGTACTTATGTTTAAATGATTGAGGCATTTATTTGGTATTAAAGCCCCTATTTCAAAGAATCCTTTTTTATAATGGCCTAACATGAACATTTAATCCTTGTAGCCATTATAATACATGAACAACCTGTTAGGTTATCCACATTACAATCAAATTTTCCCTATCCAACCAACTATTGAAGCGAAATTGCATAATCTAGTTGAACTTAAGTGTGGGGGAAACTATTTTGTGTTAAGATGTGACATTCTGTGATACTTTGGGTGGAAATTTTAATTCTGAAGAGATGTGTTTGTTTCTGAAAAAAATCTTTCTATTGAAAGTTGTGCCTTTTCTAGAGCTTTCATGACGAGTGAAGTTGTGCCTTTCTAGATCTTTTGAAAAGAAAGAAAGTTGTGCCTATCTGAAGCTTTCATGAAAAACTATTTTGGATAAGATTGAAGTTTTTGTTTCTGAAATGATTAATGGTGTAAAATTTCCATGACTTTTTGTGATGATGGAGCTGAATTTATTATAAGGGTATTAATGTGGAGACCATATTTCAGTGAAAATTAGATTAATACAATTTTGCTTCAAAAAGAGTCAATCCCTCCTCATTCCGCCTCAAAGTTTTTCACATCTAAATCCTACCAACTGAAAGCCACAGAAAAACCCTGAAAAGTACTCATGATAAACATATGTACTTGACTCACATTGGGTGGCGATGTAGGAATTTATCAAGCCTATGGTGACCCCTGTATGAGTTTGGATGAGAAAGACATTGTGAAAAAAATTGACATTTGTGTGATAAGAGAAAATTCAAGTGAGGTAAGTGTTTTGTGCATGGGAGAATAAATGAAGTGGAAATATATTGAATGATATAAATTAAGAACTTGAAATAATGGTTTTTTATGAGGCATTATATCTTTTGTTTCTTGGTGTGTAATTGTTGGATATCAAGGATATGTGTTTTAAAATTCGTTTTGATTTGATATTGATGTTTACTTGATATGAGGTTTTGCCCAGAAGTGAAAAATGGTTAGTGTGGGGGAGTTGATAAAACATAATTTTATTGAATATTTTATTGATAATAAATGATATAAATTCCCCAAATCATGCTAAATATGATCAATTATTAAATATTTGGGATTAGATCATTCATTTGCAAATTTTATGAAAAATCCAGTTTTACCCTTTTAAAATTCAATGTAGTATTTCGAGCATAAATATTGTTATGTAAAATATTTTGACTTAAAATTTTGTAACTGTGTTCCTGAATTAATTGGATACAAATTCTATTCAGGAAATGGGAGTTTTATCATGCATTTGAGGGGAGTAAATGGGTCATGAAGACCAAGATGGACAGAACCATCTAGATTGGACATTACTTCACCATATGGGTCGTATATTCTTTATCCTGGCTTAGATGGAGCCAAAATATTTAGGGAAGCTCTGGGAGATAATTATAAACAAATAATTATTCTATAAGGATGTAAAATTCACACATTTTGGATGTCAAATATTCGGTGAAATTTGGAATAAAATATTTGGCTGAGTTTTCATTTCACACTTAAAAAAGTTATGTAACCCTAGCCCTCGCAAACTCTATTTAAAAGGGTTTATCACTATTTGGGAAGTCTGGTATAGTATTTTAGAAGGTTTGTATGAAAGGGTGTCTCTTGGGATCCCCTCACAAATCTTGTAAGAAGTAAGTCTTTGTGCAAACCTCTCTTCCAAAAAGTCTCTCCTCTCCCACCTCCTTTTTGTATTTCTTTTCTTTCTTGTTTGTATCTTGAATTTTTCTTCAATTAATCTTCTATGTTCTTCCCTTTTATTATTATATCAATATTACTAATTGGGTTGGAATTATGAGTGGATATGAGATTGAGTTCTACCCTTTTAATCCTTTTCTCAGGCAAAACGTCTCCGCGATGACCACACCGCCCATGGAAGAGTAGTTTTCTTACTGATCGAGTTATCTTCCACCCTCTTAATTTAATTATTTTTAATTTTTGAGCTACTGTAATTCACATAATATTATCCATAATTTTTTTTTTAAATTATATGGAACGAATAAATAAATTTAACAATTAACACAAAAACACGCGAAGTTGAGATTTTGTGTAAATTGTGAGAGCACGATCTTAATCGGTAATACAAGACCACACATGATAAATTTGTAGAGTTCAAATATAATACCTAAAAACAATTAATACTCATTTAAAGAATGGATATGTTCTCTAATTAACCACTGATAATAAGCTAACCTTAAAACAACAATTAAAGCAGGGTGTTGTGATTGCGTGTTTCGAAGCTATCCTAGAGTTTAAGTAAATTCATCTTTGTGGTTAAGTTAACTCTTGTAGGGTTCGAGGGTTAAAAAATTATGGGATAATAATAAAGTGGATATTGATTTAAATGATAATGATTAATAAGTAAATGAAGAGGTATATTTTTATTGATTACGCATTTTAAATATTTTCTAAAAAAACATCTTCTTATTGTGTCATTTTAATCGAACTTTATTTCAGAACTAAAAACCAAAAAAATACAATCTTCCTCCAGAAAACTTCTTCTATATTTATAAACTATAAAAAACCTCCATTATTTCATGTAGCGATTTAATTCTATTATATTTTATTTTTATAATACCTTTAATAAGTTATTTTAATTTACTTTCTCCTTTGAGAAATGACCTTGGTCAGCCACTCTGCTGCACCTAAGTACCCAAAAACCACTAATCATTTGAGGGCCCCCACGACAACACTCTTTCAATGAAGAAGAATAAAAATAAGAAGAATACCTCAAAGATGACCCTTTGACATTCAAATAAGTTTTCTCCACCACAATCGATGAACTTAAGGAGATAAATATTGGAAATAAAGGCCACCCGTGACCCACTCTAATTACTGTGGCCATGTCTTTCATAGCGCATGAGGAATATAATTCCTTCATAAAGAAGAATCAAGATGTGTTTTGTTGGAATAACGTTGAAATTCCAGGCCTCAATCCTGAGGTCTCCACTCATCATCTGGGCTTACCAAAAGATCACCAGGGCTATAAGTAGGTAGCCCAAAGGACACACCCGATGTAAGCTGCCAAAATACAGGCTGATGTTTACAAGCTGATCAAAGCCAACTTCATACAGGAGGTCCAATATTTGATCTGACTGGAAAACATAGCTTCTTTCAAAAAGAATAATGGACATATTAGAATCTGCATTGACTTCAGGGACCTTAATCAACATTGCCTAAAAGAAGATTTCCCAATCCCAATTATAGAATTGTTGATCGCTGCAACAACCATATATGAAGCCCTCTCTTTTATGGACGACTATTCTGGATATTATCAAATACAAATGGCACACGAATATGAAGAAGATATCGTGTTTTGGGCACATCAGGGAGTGTTCTATTATAAAGTGATTCCATTTTGGCTAAATAATGTCAGAACCATATATCATCGCTCCATGCATCGCATCTTCAACCCCTTCCTGAAAAAATGCATCAAGTGTTATGTCGATGATTTGGTGGTTAAATTGAAACATCACTCAAACCACTATGTCGATCTTGAAACTATCTTCAAAAAATTGAGGTAGAACAGTTTAAAGATGAATCCCCTAAAATGTGCCTTTGGAATTACCTTGGGATAACTCCTTGACTTCATCATAAGCCACCACAACATCAAAGTTGACCTTGAGAAAAAAAAATATCCTTGGCATGTCCCCACCTTGCATCCTCACCGAGTTGAGAGGTCTCTAGGGGCACCTTACCTATATTCGACACTTTATAGCCAATATGGAGGGTAAATGTTTACCTTTTAGGAGTTACGTATGAGTGGGATAATGATTTCCAAGAAGCGTTCGAGACTCTGAAAAGATATCTCCTTATCCTATTAGTGTTGATGAAACTGGTTGAGGGGAAACCGCTCGTATTGTACGTAATCGCCCAGGAACGGTCATTTGGAATATTTCTCATGCAGAAGAATGATTATGGAAGTGAGAACAACCTCTATTACCTTATTTGAACAATGATTGATGCTGAAACTCGGTATTCAAAAATTGAGAAAAACTACCTATCCCTAATCTTCGCGGTTTAGAAACTTAGGCATTACCTGCAGCACCATGAGGTTAAACTGATTTCCCACTACAACCCGATCAAACATATCCTCAACCATCCCATGCTAAATGGGCACCAATAATGATGGGAGGTCATCCTAAAATAGTTTTACATATAGTACGTACCCCATAAGTCCATCAAAGGTCAGAAATTAGTTCACTTCCTAGAAGAGAACCCCTTGTAGGAAATAACATTTTTGGATGTCAAACTTCTATATGAAGAAGTGTTTTCTGTCCATAATGACCCCCAGACAAATAAAATGTATTTTTATGGTTATCCCTGAAGCCCAATAGGGAAAATGATGGAGGATCCCAAGCTCAACAAAGTGGGGATGAGAATTATACTCGTATCCCTAGAAAAGGTCACCTTGACTTACTCTTTCTTTATTTCAGAAGGGTGTATAAATAATGAAGCAGAATATCAGGACCTCATTAATGTGGAAGCCAAACACATAAATATAAAATTTGATTCCTATATTATCATCAAATAGGTTAATGGTGACTATTCCATAAAGAAAAAAGTATTGGTTCCCTTGATGAAACTTGTTCGAGAACTAAAGGATGAATTCACATCAGGACCAATGTTGACCGATGTCCCCGGTCACAAAATGCCCAAGCCGACTCTTTAAAAAATTCATCCACAACCTTGGCCGATCGAGACCAAGATGAAACTATCATTAGAATTTCCCACCACCAGATGGTCTTGCCATTCATCTAGAGAAAAATAGAGGAAATCAATGAAATTAGTCCTATTCTTGAGCCTTGTGGTCATACCACTGGTTGGATGATGCCCATTTGAAATTACCTTTTGAACGGGGAATTCCACAAGATGGGGTTGGAAGGGAGTATGTCTGAAGACAGATAGTCAATTTCTCCTTGTACAATGGGGTATTCCAAGAAAATGTTCTCTAGAAATGAGGCCTTAATGGAGTCCTTCTCAGGTTCATTGATGGAGAAGATATTACTGCCGTCATGAAAAAGTGCACGTCGAAGCTTGTGGAGCTCATCAATCATAATCCAATCTCTCTTACCAAATCCAAAGGCTCAAGTATTACTGGACCATTATGATATAGGATTGTTCCATATTCACTAATATGTTCCATTCCTGCCAAGTTCGTGCTAATTTCATACACCGACCCCAAGTTACATCATACAACTAAGTACTCCTGGACATTGGCCGATTGGGGGATGTATGTTGTGGGACCATATCCTCCCGCCATAGCTAGACAATTTATGTTCATACTCACAGAGACTGAATTATTTTCCAAATGGGACGAAGCCATACCCCTTAAAGAAGTCAGGGAAAAAGCATTGTTATCTTTGTAAAGGCCAACATCATTACTAGATTTTGCGTCCTTCATACAATAACAAAGGACAACGACACCAACTTCTGCTTGGTTTAGTTGGACAAGCTATACCAGGAGTATGGAATCAAAGCCAACCGATCATCCTGCTACCACATGGTAGCCAATGGGTAGATATGGGATTTCAATAAGACATTGTACAACATACTCCAAAAGATGGTCGATAAGGATAATAAGTCATGTCCAAACAAGCTCTTCATGATTTGTGGGCTTACCGGACCATGACCCACACTGCCACCCAGACAACCCCGTACTCACTAGTATACGGGGAAGAGGTAGTGTAACCTATAGAAATAAAAGTTCCATCACATCGTGTGGACATTTTCAATCAACTATACCTGGACGATAAATCCCATAGATAGTTTGATGAGTTGGAGAATCTAGACGAAAAAGGGCTACACACATTACACCATTTGGAAATATACCAAAACCAGATTGCACAAGACATCAAAAAAAGGTTCTCCTTTGATATTTTCTCAAAGGATAAATGGTGTTAGTCCTCAGAACCCTAATGATACTTAGGAATAATCCCTCAAATCTTTTAAAAAAGTGGGAAGGACCATATGTCAAACATAGGGTCTATTCCAATGGAGCATAATCCCTGATATCAATGGATGGAAAACTCATCATGGCTCCTACAAATGCAAAGTTCATGAAGAATTATTTCATGTGGAAAAATTCTATTTCACGGTCCAAACTCTATGACCGTAAACTATGAGTCTTTATAGTAACTCCCATGCTAAGGTCAAAGATCTATAACCCTAAAATATGAGTTATAACACACCATGTAATGGTCCAAACTCTAAGACCTTAAACTATGAGTCATTGTCCTTTACACATGACATTAAACTGTAAGGAAATCATCCCCGAAACATGTAATTAAAATGTGATTCATGTACACACTATAAGACATTAAACTACAGGACACAAAGCATCCTAATCGAATGAAAATAAAATGTATGATCTCTTACAGAACTATGTACGGGTTGATTCCTACCCTTACGAGAACCGTATAAATGCCTCAATCCTCAATCTTCACTCATCCCCCAAAAACAATGCCTCCATCATCCCCCTATCTACCCATATTCATAAGGGAAACCCTTATCACTCCTTGTTTCTCTCATCGAGAATAACTCACTTGATCTTAGGATCAGTGGTAGGGATTCTATAATGAAAGAAAAATATAGATTAAAATGGTAGACCTAGAAACTGTGTTGGACAGCCCTACCCCTATGACTAAGCTAGATCATTACATGGAACTTTCAAAACTACATATGGATTGATTCCTTCCCTTACAGGATATGTAGTGATACCCAGATTTGGAATCCCGGCCCAGCCAATCATCATCATCAAAAACAATTCCCTCACATGTCCTTACACATTAAGAAAACATTTTTAAGGAACATTAATAACTATGTGTGTCTTGATTCCATCCCTTGAAGGATATGTAATGACTCCACAATTTGGAATCCCAGCCCAACCACCATAAAAATGACATTTTCTTCCATATATAGGTCAGAATTATACAGGGAGTTCATTAAAGGTCCTAATCACATGACAATAATCTACCAAATTCTTTAAGAGTTATGTGTGACCAGGTTCTCAGTTTCATGAGATCTCACACATTCCCCCCATTCATGATAAGTAAAAAGATCCTATTTTCCCCTATACATATGATTCAGATATATGTGTAAGCTCTAGTAGTTCAAATTTAATCATGGACTGAGTATTCTTTATGCTCCCAGTAATATCTTTCCCATTTTTCAAACTCCATACCCCAAGAAAAATTGAATCTCCATAACCCTTAAAGGTCATATAATATAAAAGGCCTATGCCCTGAGGACACCTTTGATTGACTATGTACATCATGCCCTAGTGGCTCTACATATGTTTCCCAAAAAAATGGCTGTTAATAAAATGTAAATTCATCCTTAGGAGAGTCCTCTCCTATCTCAGTACGTCCAATGGATTCCAAGCCCCATGTCACCCCTCATGATTAAAGTTTCCCTGGGACAATGGTTTACACCTTCAGTCATCACTTGTATCTAGGGAATTCTAGAGAAACCTGATTGCGATTAACTCAAAACTATTAAGGATCTTTATGACATCATAATCATCCTCATCACATTACTCTAAACTAAAAAGTATCATGTCCTCACCACAAGACGTTAAACTGCAAGGCCAAAATAATCCTTATTGTATGATGATAAACTGAATAGAAATGGTTTGAGCCCAAATTTCCTTAGGATATTGATTATTCTATTCTTAGTAAATGACCCAGAATCCTCGTAATCTCTTGTTTCTCACACTGAGCATAGCTCACGTGAGCTTAGGGATCTTAGCGAGAGATCCACCGTGAAATTATGGAAATCATCCACGAACATGGTCCTAGAATCAAGACCCTAAAAGGCATGATGTGGTTCCCTTCCATGAGAGGAACCCCACATCCTGGCCATGTGATATTGAATGACCAGGTACCCCCCAAATGGGATGAATGCCTCACCCTACATATAAGTCATATCCATGTAAGGGATACCTAATTCCATGAGTAAATCGCAGCCCATGTGTCCCCAATATGTCTGGAAATAGTCCTTTTATACCTGAAACTCCATGATTTGAGAAATATTGAATCCCCATAATTACTCATGGCCATATGAGATGAAAGTCTAGTGTCCTGTGGAAACCTTTGATTGACTACAAACATCATTCCCCAGTGGATCTGCATATGTAGCCCCAAAAAATGGCCATTAATCAAAGGAAAATTTTTCCCCATGGGAGTCCTCTCTTATCTCAGTACACCCAATGGATTCCAAGCCACGTTCCATCCCTCATGATTCAAGGGCCCTAAAAGTCATGGTTTACATTTTCCTCCATACACAAATCCTAGATATATCGGAATGTATGGTCCTGATTCATCTTTGGTCTCTTTTGAGGTTTCATAAGATACCCCATCCTTATGTGTAAAGTTGATCCAGATAAAAAAGTAGAGTACCACAACTCATTTCCGGGAAACGTTTAGTTAAAACTCCCCTTTTTGGTGTTCAGGTGAACCCCTTTTTGAAAGTCACATACCGTATTCAGAAAGTTCCGAATCTCCATAATCCTCCATAACCATCAGAAATGGAAGACCATTGTCCTATGAACACCTTTGTTTGACTATGAACATCATGACCTGGAGGCTCTGCATATGTTTCCCTCAAAAAATGGACATTAATCAAAGGAAAATTTGTCCTCAGGAGAGTCCTTTCTAGCTTCTATATGCTCAAATGACAATCATGTTCTATCACACCCCCATATTTGGAAAACCCCTGGATAAAATCTTACATAACTTTTTCTTTCCAAATTCACTTGACATAAAAAAAGACTCCTAATGAAACTGACCATTCACCAGCTCTCCCTCACGCAGGTAAGAACCATGCAAGAATAGTTTCCCCCCTCAAATCCCACATGAATGTCCCTAATGTTTTCAGACACAACTACTCAGGCCAACCACCCACTATGGCTCCTAATATCTAAATAAATTCAAAATGATACATAACCCTCCATGTCCATCAGAGATGGAAGGAAAATGTCCTATATATATAACTTTGATTGACTATGCACATCATGCCCCAGTGGATCTACATATGTTTCCCATAGAATGGTCATCAATCAAAAGAAAATTCATCCCCAGTAGAGTCCATTCCTACCTCCATATTCCTAAAATGGATCTAGAGCCTCATGCATGTCCAAAATCACAAATACAGGGTCAAGAAAAATCCATAATCCATGTCTAAAGGATATTAGAACATTCTCAGATGACAGTCCAACATTGGGGCCCTTACCTCATTATGTTTGGTCAAATCTATTTCTACTAAAACATCAGTAATAATATTGATTAGTAGGACAGTGAACTGCCAGTGAAAAGGAAACCATACTTTCCAGAGGGAAAATCCACATAAGGAACCTCTGGGTAAAAGTCGAGTATCGATTCATTAAAAAAACAGTCAGTCATCAAAAAATATGTAAAACTTATTAGGTAGAAAACACAAAAAGGGAGGCCTGAAAAAAAGTCATGTTATGCCTACTAAGCCCATTCCAAGTAGTCTTAGGAAAAAATTAGGGTAATAATGAAAAATACATAATGGTTCGTGATTTTTCCATGAAACCCCATCAATAGTTAAACTACGCTCGCTGTGTCCCGTGGATTAAAAGAAATAGTGGGAAATTAGATTATTTCTGTTTACTGGTTTCAAATAATGTTTTAAAATTAATACGTGATTGAGACGATGTTTATATTATTGATTAATCAATTTCCATGAAAGGAAAATTCATTGAAATATGATTTAAAGGAAAATCAGTTCCATTAATTTCAACAAAAATGGAGTAGCATCCCCAGTTCAGAGTCTCCAAAATATCAAAAAAGGGGTAAGGGTACACATCATAATTTGGGAAATAACTACAACAATTCTTAGTTTTACCTTTCTACCAGGATGAAAAGTTATTTCCACAGGCCATCGATAGTTTTCTCCAAAGAATCTCTCTCCTCCATTTTGGCCTTTACCATTGGACATGCCCACTCTGGAACAACTTTAAGGTCCCACCCCTTCTTTTGGATGGATTCATAATTAGCACATGAAGAGTCCAGTTGATCCCTTAAACTTGCTGTGTAGGATTTTCAATCTCACAACTCTTTCTCTTGTGTGTCCACCAAATCACAAGACTTCACCTCCTCAGTCATTATATGATCAAATTATTCTGAAACATCTCAAAATTTCACCACTTGCTGATGGGAAGAATTGAAATTGTCCAATTTTTCCTCACAAGAGGCAAGGTCTTCCTTGGAAATGATGATTTGGTAAATACGGTGGTGTAAGTACTTATAATTGAAGCTACTGGAACCCGTATCGGCAAATAACCGATGAAAATTGTCAGTATTGTTAGCAAAATTGTCCACAGGAGTCTCCATGGAAAGAGCACATAACTAGAACCATTCCTCTTTTCACATTGCCTGGTGCCTCCCAACGACACTAGTATTTTGATCCTACCCTACTGCAACATGTCAGTAAGTATGAAGCATCTTCAAATGAGTGGGAAGGGACCTAATATAGGTCACATAATATGGGGGTCTCTCTTTTCCCTTAGATGTCCCACCCACTGGGGATGAATGCGGAGGACTAGCCACAACTTCTAAGGTGATCGGTGATACTCGACTTGTGCCATCCTCATTAATGTCTTGGGCAATAAATTCAAGAGGGAATTAGTTTGAATCACTCCACATTGAAATAGGTTGTATCGATGAAGCCCCTACAAGTTGTTTCTAACGATTAACCAAGCATTTTATTACCATAATGGCAGGATCATGTGGTGTATCTGTCATGGATGTTTTAGGGATAGAAGTAAAAGTCATAGTTTTTCACTCTTCACAGTAGAAAGAATGTGTGGCACTGTCGTTGGAGAAAGGACAAGAAGTAAATTATAAAAGGTTTATGAACCTGTCGAACTAGTTCTTTCAGCATCCTACTAGGGTAACAATCTTCCCATAGTTAGGCATATTCCAATGACAAGAAAAAGGATTACATATTATTGGAGATGATAAATTCTGTGGAATCACCTTCATGCATCAACATGAGGCATAATTGGTGAAGAACTATGGGGTGATAATCTCCCCTTAATTGAACAGCAATAAGAATTGCAGTTTATTGAAGGCATCTTAATTTCCAGGTAAACTGGTATGGGAGTTATGTATCACAAATGACTACTTGATCTATACGAGAAGTGAGCATATCATCCCAATGATTGATGAGGTATGATAATTCCCCCAAAGAAATACCCTTGTCACCTATCAATGACCCATGAGGTGTAGGATTTGATGAAAATGAGAAACAAGAAGTGTCATTCAGTATCCCCACTGCATCAATAATACTTAGATTTTTAGGACAAACAATGAAAATGTTATGAATGGAGGGTTGAAAGTTAGAATGAGGAACCTTTGCAGTATGCCGGTATTCATAGTAAGATAATTGTTCTACCATACACTTGTACAAAAATTGAAATGTCATACTGAGAGGGTGTGGGGGCCTACCTTCTTGTATTTTTTCCAATAACACATAAAGGTGGGTGAGGGTAGGAAGGTCCAAATTAATGGGTTGACCATATTCCATTGTGGCCTCCATCATCAAAGTAAAGGCATGAACCCTGGTATATACATCGCAAGATCGGAAGATCCATCCTCTAAAAAACATGGGAAAGAAACCTACTAGTCTAAGCATAGGTGATACGTCTGGTTGAAGCTCATATACTCATGTGGTGTATCATCCCACTTCAAGGGTAGCACAATATGACCCTGGAATCTGGCGGGACTAACGAGATTGGTGAGTTCGATTGTGGAGAGCCCTCGGCTTGGGTCTGTTCACCTGCAAGAATAACATTATCCATGCATCGAATGGGATAAGCAAGAGAGCATGGGGGTGATCATGTAATTACTCTACCATGATTAATAAACTCCTTGTCAAAGGGGACACATGGTTAGTATCATTCCAAGTAGTAGCTGCCGTGAGAAACTTGTCATATATCTCTCCAAGGATAGGGAGTACTCCAAGTTGGTAGATATCTCATAGGCTGATTCCCACCTCCCCATGAAATAAGTTAAAGGTGTTGGTGCTTGAAAAAAAGAGATTCAATAATTCAAGAAGGATTTCTCCTAGGGAGAAGACTGAAAACTAAGAAACCCAAGCTCCCTGATACAAGACCACTACCTCCAACTGGTCGGGGGACTCCAAAGAGGTTTGATGTACCCAGAATGCCCTGGCCCACAAATCGGAGAAGCATCCTCTAGCCAAAAAATCCCACTTGGTGTTCCACCCACCGTTGGGATTTTATTGGGAGATGTTGATAATGTATGGGTATTCTCGGGATCTTAGTCTCGGGATACCATTGCAACCACCACAGTTTACCTGAGTCCATGCCAAGCCTCCTAGTATAAAGACCTTCTCCTGAATCAGAATGATGATGACTTATCCTACTGGGGAAATGTTGGCATGATCACATCCTTGCGATGCCTCTAAGAGGATGAAAGGGGTATCGGGGTTAGCCAACGGTAGAAGAATGTCATCGATGAGACCAAAGATGTAAAGTGAAAAATGTACAGATAGGGGATAAGCTTGGATCTCTGGTATCAGGAAGTCCTTTAAGAAGCTATCATGAGTAATGATGTGGTCTAGAAGATGATCTTCACTATTCCCCTCCATGTTCACCCTTGTCTTCATCAATTTTATCACAGCCTGTGAAGTAGCCGTTATAGCCTACACAGGAAGATCCGGAAGACGAAAAAAAGTCAGTCTAATAAAAAATAGTTGGATAAAAGGCTATGGTTTAATGGATAAAGGACTCAATATATGTCCACATAAGTTTCAACATAATGTTTCTATAAATGGTACATGGTAGCCACATCCTGCGTACTACATAGTGTGCATAAGGCAGAATCCACGTACTGGATTATATGAGAATGTAACCCCACCTACTACTACGGTACGTGGAATAATTTCACTGCATACAACCATGATACTCAAACCATCCATTAACTTCATATTATTAATTCTTAAATTTTGGTTCACTGATCCATGTTCGGTATGCGGACACCCCATCTGTGTAGCGTCCTCCTATATAGAATCCAGATTTTAGTCTTAAAATTATGAATGATGTTCACAAAACCAAAATATGTTATGTGGATAGAGAAATGGTGAGAAGATATGTTTGTGGTATGTTCAAACTGGTTCATGAAGGGGATTTTTGCAAGGAGCACAGTACGCGAGAGCATAGGAAGCCATGGAAGTCGAGAGTACTTGTAAAGACCCAACCCCAGTTTCCCAGAGCTGGAACCTTATTTGATTATGTTGGAATACATACAAGGAATACAAATCCCTAAGGATCAAGTAGTTTAGTATTATTGGAAACAAGTTACATACATAATTTCAACTTTACATATGGAAAGGAAAAACGACACTAAATTATTCCACTAGAAACTTCATGTCTCCTAGATCATGCTTCCATGTCATTAATAATTTACTTCTTTATGTCCTGAGAAAAATGAAACAGAAGAAAGGGTGAGCTCAAATGCTCAGTAAGAGTAAGAAATACAGCGAAAGATAGCATAAACATCAGAGATGGTGAATAATTGAAAACACATGCCTTTAATAATGAACATGAACACATTATGGCAGAAATATGAGCTGAATAAATAATCCCACAATAAAACATAATCATAGGTATTCTACTAGTTGAATAACCACACAAACTTTCAACTACTAGCTTCATAATGAGAGAAGTCCATATGCCATAAATTCTGAAACATTTTGTCAAGTACTCGGCCAAGACGTCTAATGATTAAGGCCTCGACCTAAATCCATATATCACATTGGGAAAGGCCTTGGCCAATTCCACGTCTATTTGTCTCATGAGACCTAATGATGCATCAAGGGGATATAGTAGGACCAAACCATCACATAATAAGTCCAATGTATTCCTCATATGAGCGGGGATAATCATAAAAAACATATACATTCATATTGAAACTATCATATGAAATGTAACTATCTTTCCCCAATCATTAAACATAAAACACTAACCATTACGAGTAATAGGGTGAATGGTTTTAGGATAGATCATCCACAATAGATTTATTCATAAACTATTAAATCAAATATGGTATATGACTTCATAAATTATTAAACCCAATAATACCATGGAATCAACAAGATTATTGAATTAGATGAAAACACTCTTATAAAATCATTAAATAATTCTGGAGATAAATATTCTTCTGTCTTGAGAAGAAGAGTTATTTAGGAAAAATAATTATATAAAACCAAAAGTGAATTAATATATTATTTTCAAAATAAAATTATTTATTTTATAAAGATAATGGTTTCCAAAGACAGATTATAGAGTGCCCTTTAAAATAGGTAAGAATTTGATAAATTCTGTTGAATCCGGTTTGTATTTTGGAAACAGTTTTGAAAGTTTCTTTTAAAAACATGCAATGATTCATAAAATAAGGAAAGGTTATGGTTTTTAAACATATATATAATAATCACATAAAAATATATTATGAGTACATAATAATACATAAGAATTTCATTGTGGTAATCAGACAATGAAAGTAACCTGAATGAAAATGGAAGTTCGGGTGGAAAACCCCTTACCACTTTGTAATCAAACGATTCGTATGCCCCAAAAATTAATAATATAAATATTATAGATTTAATACCATGAAGATAAAGATATTAATGATATGTGAAATCAATGGTCAGTATATATATACACCATAAAAAAGTATTAGTAGTGAATATGGAAAATCTCATGAAAATGGAAGTGAGATGAAGAAACCCTTACCTTAACTCCAAACGTGTTCTTATCTCAATATTAAGCTCCTAGAATATGAAATTATACTTATTAATAACTTATTTAAGAACCTATTATACATGTATTTATTTTATAATAATTCTGTTTAGTTCATTTATACCCCTATTTCTAAGTTATTATATTGAATTTCGTTGTTCCAGGGTGTTCGTTTTCTTTATTTTCATAATCGGTTCACTTATTTTTAAGTAATGGAGTTCATGTGTAATGGTTATAAATCTCCATAATGGGAATTATATATTATTTATGAACATAAATAATTTTTAGTGGTCATTTATATCATTTTGTTACATGTAATGAGGATGAATCATTAGATGACAACCACTTCGATTATTCAGCGGTATTTGGATTATTATTAACTAGTTTTGTCATATAACTTAATTATAGGTACATATTCTGGTTACAGAATATTAATTATGTTATAATACATATATTATAGTCTGGTTCAACCATAAATATGGTTTCATGTCCAGTAATGAGGAATAAATTTAAGAACGAAACTTCGTTGTCCACGAAGGCTATAAATTGAAACGTCACAGACGTTGATTTCGTTTATAAAAATAAAAGGGAGGGAGTAAGAATATTAATTATGGTTCTTCCATTCACATGATATAATTCCAGTACATAGATGATACTGGAGTTATCATGATCATTTGGAAATAGGAGGTGAGGAAAGGATAGAAAAAGAAGATAAATTGAAATGAAACCAAATGAAAAAGAAGGGTGTTTTACCTCTTGAAATAACCTCCTTGATAAACTCCTTAAGGGAAGGGGTTTTAGTCTTTTGGAAAGACCAGAAGCTTCTTGGACTTGGGGAGAGACTAGTTAAGGGTAATGGGGCAGAACTTTTAAGAGCTTCAAGGCTTAGAGGAGTTAAGAGAAGAGGGAGTGGTGATGGGTTTTTATAGTGGATGAGAGGGGTAAATTTTGAATATTTAATTCATTATTTTATTATTTACCTCAAGACAACCAATAGTGTAGTTTAATGTGACCCCTAATTTTAATAAGTGCATGTGTGTTCGAACCAAGTGGCCTTTCATCACTTGTGATGTCATGAATAGTGTATTTAACTGATAATTTGTATATATGGTATTTTATCGTATTTCACTATTTATAAAAAATTCTAGTATTTCAGAAAGATCCCAAAAATTAACCCTTACTACTTTTTAATGTGTAGAATTCAAAAGTGAAATCCATTTTTCAAAAATAATTTTCTAAGTATTATTAATTTAATTTTTAAATAAATTCATAGTTAATTTGAAAAATAACAATCTTAAAGTGCAATTAGTTTTATTTCTCATTGAAAAACTAATTAAGATCTCATTATCTTATCTCCTTAAGAAAATAAAATAATAATATTATTTACTATTCATAAGGGTCATATTACTCTTCATATTAATATTCATAAGGGTATGTTACTATTCACCAAAAATAAAGTTTGTTCTATCAGACTCCAAATGACATACTGAACACAACTCTAGATGACCATTTTTCGAAATTCAAAACATAGAAGGGGAAAATTCGTGTTTAATGGATAGATTATAAAATTTCATTCTATAATTATTTTCAAAACCTTTGGGTGTTAGATTCTCCCCTCCTTACTAAAATTCTATCCTCAAAATTCATAGAATATTACCTAATAAGATTCGGGTATGTCCTTAACATAAGATCCTCAGGATCCCATGTTGCTTCTTCCATATTATGGTTCCTCCATAGAAACTTTACCAGTTGAGTCATCCAATTTCTCAATACTTGTTCTCTAGTATCAAGAATCTTGATAGGCTCTTTGCAATAAGATAGATCAGGCTCAAGTTCTACTTCTTCATAAGTGAGTACATGTGTTGGGTCTGGCATGTACTTTCTTAACATTGACATGTGGAACACATTGTGAACCTTGGAGAGACTTGGCGGCATTTCCGAACGGTAAGCTACGACTCCAATTCGGTCCATAATTTCAAAAGGTCTGATGTACCTGGGACTTAATTTTCCCTTCTTAACGAATCGTATAATACCCTTCCATGGATATATCTTTAAGAAAACGTGATCACCTTCTTGAAACTCCAAATCCTTCCTTCGATTATCTACATAGCTCTTTTGCCTACTTTGAGCTATTTTGATATGGGTCTGTACAATCTTCACCTTCTCCATTGTTTCTTCAACAAGTTCTGGGCCCATGATCTTTCTTCCACCAACATCATCCCAACAAGTTAGTGTACGATATCTCATCCCATATAATGCTTAATAGGGTTCCATATGAATACTTGAATGGAAGTTATTGTTGTAGGAAAATTATACAAGAGGTAAATACTGATCCCACATGCCTTGAAAATCAAGTGAACAAGACCTCAACATGTCTTCCAATGTTTTAATAGTCTGTTCTGATTGCCCATCAGTTTTTGGGTGGTAGGCAATGATCAAACAAAGATTAGTATCTAGGGCCTTCTGAAGACTTTTCAAAAATCTTGATCTAAAACATGGATCACGATCTGAAACAATCGATAGGGGTACTCCATGAAGTCTCACAACTTCATTAATATATAGTCTTTCTAGACGTTCAAGTGGTTGATCTTCTCTTATAGCAAGAAAATGTGCTGACTTGGTAAGATGATCAACAATGACCCATATTGCATCGTTCCTTCTAGGAGTCTTTGGTATTCCCATGACAAAGTCTATCGTGAGATTATCCCATTTCCACTCAGGTATAGGAAGAGGTTTCAATACTCCTCTAGGCTATTGCCTTACAACTTTCACTTGTTGACAATCCATAAATCTTGACACAAAATCAGAAATCTCCCTCTTCATGTTGTCCCACCAAAAATGTTCTTTCAAATCTCTATACATCTTAGTTCTACCAGGGTGTATAGAGAAATTGGAACTATGAGCATCATCCAACAATTCACTTTTTAGATCAGGTATATCGGGAACACAAAGTATCTTCCCAAATTTCAAAATTCTATCTTCATATTCGAAGTCACTCAATCTACCATCATTCACAGCTTTAATATTCTTTTGAAACTCCTCATCATCAGCCTGAGAACTTTTTATCCTTTTTAGTAAATATGGTTTTGAAACCATTTGAAAAATCATTGATGTTTCACCTTCTATGGTTATTCCCATATCCATCTTTACTAGATCCATGAAAATAGGATCCCTTTTAACTCTCATCTTGTTTAAAGCTCCATGATCCTTTTTGATCAAGGCATCTACCACCTTATTTTCCTTCCCCGGGTGGTAGTGTATCGTGCAATCATAATCCTTGAGTAGTTCAAGCAATCTCCTTTGCCTCATGTTGCGTTCTTTCTGTGAGAAAATATACTTTAAACTCTTGTGATCAGTATAAATCTCACATTTTTCACCATAGAGATAATGTCTCCATATCTTCAAAGCAAATATTACAATAGCTAACTCAAGAACATGAGTAAGATAGTTTTTATAGTGAATTTTTAGCTATCATGATGCATAATCAATAACCCTATCATTTTTCATAAGGACACAACCACGTCCTTTCTTTGAAGCATCACTATAAATAACAAACCCGTCATTCCCCAATGGTAGAGTCAATATAGAAGAATTGACTAATATTATCTTCATTTCTTCAAAACATTCTTCAAAATATTTTTTCTAAACAAATTTAACCCCTTTACGTGTGAGCTTTGTTAACGGGTTAGCCAGTCGGGCAAAATTCTTCACAAAACACTGATAATAACCTGTTAAGCCAATAAAACTGCGTACCTCAGTTATGTTTGTTGGAATATAACAATCTTGGATTGCCTTTGTCTTTGTAATATCAACTAGGATTCCATCCTTAGAGACAATATGTCCAAGAAAAGAAATCTCCTGAAGCCAGAATTCACACTTTCTAAACTTCCCATATAATTCATGTCTTCTAAGAGTCTTCAAGATAATGCGCAAGTTATTTTCATGATCTTCATAGATTTTGGAGTATAATAAGATATCATCAATAAATACCACTACAAAATCATCGAGATATTCCTTGAAAACTCTGTTCATTAGATCCATGAAGATAGAGGGTGCATTAGTCAATCCAAAAGGCATTACTGTAAACTCGTAATGCCCGTACTTGGTTCAGAATGCTGTTTTCAGATTGTCTTCATTCTTTACACAAAACTGATGATATCCAGATTGATGTTCAATCTTTGAAAATTATTGAGATCCATGCAGTTGGTCAAATAAATCATCAATGCAAGGTAAGGGATACTTGTTATTTATTGTAATAGCATTGATCACCCTTTAGTTGATACATAACCTCATAGATCCATCTTTCTTCTTAACAAAAAGGACAGGGGATCCCCATGGAGAAACACTAGGGTGAATAAATCCCTTATTACTAAATTCCTTTAGTTGTTTCTTTAGTTACACTAATTCCACAGTGTCCATTCTATAAGGGGTCTTTGATATGGGCCTTGAACTAGGAATTAAATCAATGGAAAACTCAATTTCTCATTCTGGAGGATGCCCAGGTAAATCTTCTAGAAACACATCAACATATTCTCTCACAATAGGTACATCCTCTATTTTAACATTCCTTTCCTCACCCACAGTTATATTATTCTATTCCTCCCCAATAATTGAATTTAGTTGAGATACTGGGGGTGGATCTAGATAAGAATCAAGTGGTGACGATTCTTCTCTAAAGATAAGGTGTTCTTTATCATCGTCATCAAAAATCATAACCTCATTCTTCTTACAAATTTTTTTGCATCATGGTCCGAAAGCAAATCCATACTGAGGATTATATCACATTCAATCATGGGTATGACGATGAGATCAGCAGATAAATAACATTTATATTCCCTAATGGATACTGATTCATAGAACTTTGTAGCAATGATACTTCCATTTGGAGTTTTGACCACTAACTCCCTTGTTAAATCAAATTTGAAATATCTAATTTTCTTAGAAAATTGGGAAGATATGAAATAATTCGATGATCCAAAATCAAATAAATCATTGGATAAACTTGAGGAAACAAATAATGTACCTTCCACCACATCATTAGGAACTTCAACCTCTATAGTTGTGATTTCATAAGCTTGTCCCTAATCCCTTGGCCTTTTCTGTTTCATATTTCCTTGACATTTTGGAAAATCATTAGCATAGTGTCCCATCTCCCGAATAGTATAGCATTGAACATCATTGGATTCCTTATTCCCTTTGCAATCACCAGCAAGATGGACTTTTTGACCACATGTGTAGAATACTCCTTTTCCTTTTAAGCATGCACCAGGGTGTTTCTTTCCACACTTGTCACATGGTGGAAATTCAACTCTTCCCTTCTTCCCCATTTCCTTATTTCCTTTCCCAAGGTTTTCAGCAGCCCTATTCTTTTCAATATTTCCCTTAAAGTCACAAGACTTAGAGAATTATTTTTCTCTCTTGATGGCATGTGAATCTATATCCTCATATGATGAAAAAATTTGGGAGAACAGTTCCTGCTGGAGGAATGGATTTAGGCCATCAAAGAATCGATCAATTTTGCTCCTTGAATTTTGTATATAGTCCAAAACATGTCTTTCTAACATTGTGAAGTTGGCTTCATACTTGGAAACATTTTCATCCTCCTTTTTCCTCATATTAAAAAATTGTCTCTCCATATCTGCTCACTGCTCACGAGGGAAATATTTTTCTAAGAATATTTTCTTAAAATCCCTCCATTCCATCTCTTCTATCTCTTCCCCCTGCTTTGTGTTTTGGATTAATTACCTCCACTGATCCGTATCTCCTGACATACGATATACTACCATGACAACCTTCTCTCTTTAATTACATACCAAAGCAATAAATATCTTCTCGAGGGAACTTATCCACTGCTCAGCTACAAATGGGTTTGTAGTCCCATTGAATGATGGAGTCTGTTGTCGCATAAAGAAATCCAGCATAGCTTCTCTACGTGGTGGATCCAACTACTTCATACGGGTAAGGTTATTATTCATAACCTGAGTAAGTTTTCCTAGTATAGTTATGAGTTTCTCAACACCAGATCTAACATCATTATCTTTCATTGGAGGGAAATCCTTACAGGGTACACGTGTGTTAGTGAAGTTTCCATTCCTTCCACTTGGTTCCATATCAAGATAATGGCATACACTAGATTAGGTTATGAATCATAATGTATAATCATAACTTGACAAAATACTTAGAAAAAAATTGAGATCCTATGCATGGCTAATCCCATATTCACAAAACAGGTTTCTTTGAGGAATAATTTACATTTCAATCCTTCATAATGGCTTGTAAAGAAACTGTGAATTATCCTAAGCATATCCCCCAGGAGTGTCGTAACCAAGAGTGAAGCAAGACCCATTTTCGTGCACCGGTTCCCGTTCGAGTCTAGCTCAAATTGGTGTTTTCGGGTTTTACCCCTAGATACATTTGTGCCAGAGCCGCCTCTACCTGATCATATCCAGACATGGATGTATTGATTGAAAGATCCATATAATATATTCCTTACCAAAATACCAGGATGTTATTGTATGTATTTCCTCAAAGACTAACTTAGGGAATCTTCCCTAATTATAAGTTTTCTAAATCTAGTTTCTAAGTATTCTACGAAACTTCCTTTGATACCAACTGTAAAGACACGACCTCAGTTTCCCAGAGCCGGCACCTTATTTGATTACGTTGGCATACATACAAGGAATACGAATCCCAAAGGATTGAGTAGTTTAGTATTATTGGAAACAAGTTACATACAAAATTTTAACTTTACATATGGAAAGGAAAAATGACATTAAATTATTCCACTAGAAACATCATGTCTCCTAGATTATTCTTGCATGTCATTCATAATTTACTTCTTCATGTCCTGAGAATAATGAAACATAAGAAAGGGTGAGCTCAAATGCTCAGTAAGAGTAAAAAATACAGCGGAAGATAGCATAAACATTAGACATGGTGAGTAATTAAAAACACATGCCTTTAATAATGAACTTGAACACATTATGGAAGAAATATGAGATGAATAAAGAATTCCACAATAAAACAAAATCATGGGTATTCTAATAGTCAAATAACCACATGAACTTTCAACTACTAGCTTCATAATGAGGGAAGTGAATATGTCAGACATTCTGAAACATTTTTTCAAGGCCTTGGCCAAGAAATCTAATGATTAAGGCCTCAGCCAAAATCCATATATCACATTGGGAAAAGCCTCGGCCAATTCCACATCTATTTGTCTCATGAGACCTACCAATGCATAAAGGGGCTATAGTGGGCCCCACATGTCACATAATAAGTCCAATGCATTCCTCATATGAGCGGGGATAAACATAAACAACATATACATTCATATTGAAACTATCATATGAAATGTAACTATATTTCCCCAATCATTAAACATAAAACACTAACCATTCCAAGTAATATAGTGAATGGTTTTAGGATAGATCATCCACAGTAGAGTTAGTCATAAACCATTAAATAAAATATGGTAGATGAATTCATAAATGATTAAACCCAATAATACCATGGAATCAACAAGAGTGTTGAATTAGATGAAAACACTCTTATAAAATCATTAAGCAATTCTAGAGATAAATACACTTTTATATTTAGAAGAAGAGTTCATTTGAAAAAATCTTTATATAAAACCCGAAGTTAAGTAAGATAGTATTTTCATAATAAAAAGAGTGATTTTATAAAGATAATGGTTTCCAAAAATAAATTATAGAGTGCCCTGGAAAATAGGTAAGAATTTGAGAAATTCCCTTGAATCTGGCTTGTATTTTGGAAACAGTTTTGAAAGTTTCTTTTGAAAACATGTAACGATATATAAAATAAGGAAAGTTTCTAGTTTGTTAACATATATATAATACTCATATAGAAATATATGAAAAGTACATAACCATACATAAGAATTTCATTGTGGTAATCAGAAAATGATTAGAGATTTAATACCATTAAGATAAAGATATTAATGATATGTGAAATCAATGGTCAGTATACATACACCATACAAAATTATTAGTAGTGAATATGGAAAATCTCACAAAAATGGAAGTGAGATGAAGAAACCCTTTCCTTAACTCCAAACATGTTCTTCTATCGAACTTAAGTTCCTGGAATATGAAATTATACTTATTAATAAATTTTTTAAGAATCTATTATACATGTATTTATTTTAACATAATTCCGTTTCGTTAATTTATACCCTTATTTATAAGTTATTATATTGAATTTTGTTGTTCCGGGGTGTTCGTTTTCTATATTTTCATAACTGGTTCACTTGTTTTTAAGTAATGGAGTTCATGTGTAATGGTTATAAATCTCCAGAATTGGAATTATATATTATTTATGAACATAAATAATTGGTACTGGTCATTCCTATCATTTTTTTACATGGAATGAGGATGAATCATTAGATGACAACCACTTCGATTATTCAGCGGTATTTGGATTTTTATTAACTAGTTTTGTCATGTAACTTAATTATATGTACATATTATGGTTACTGAATATAAATTATGTTATAATACATATATTATAGTCTGTTTCAACCATAAATATGGTTTCATGACCTGAAATGAAGAAGAAATTGAAGAATGAAACTTAGTCATCCACGAAGGCTATAAATTGGAACCTCATGGACGTTGATTTCGTTTATAAAAATAAAAGGGAGGGAGTAAGAATATTTATTATGGTTTTTCCATTCACATGATATAATTCCTGTACATATATGATACTAGATTTATCATGATCATTTGGACAGAGGAGGTGGAGAGAGGATAGAAAAAGAAGATAAATTGAAATGAAACCAAATGAAAAAGAAGGGTGTTTTACCTCTTGAAATAACCTCCTTCAGAAACTCCTTAAGGGAAGGGGTTTTGGTCTTTAGGAAAGACCAGAAGCTTCTTTGACGTGGGGAGAGACTAGGGAAGGGTAATTGGGAAGAACTTTGAGGAGACTCAAGGCATATAGGAGTGAAGAGAAGAGGGAGTGTTGAGTGGTTTTTATAGTGGAGGAGAGGGGTAAATTTTGAATATTTAATTCATTATTTTATTATTTCCCTCAAGAAAACCAATAGTGTTGTTTAATGTGACCCCTAATAGTAATAAGTGCATTTGATTTCGATACAAGTAGCCTTGAATCACTTGTGATGTCATGAATAGTGTATTTAACTGATAATTTGTATATACGGTATTTTATCATATTTCACTATTCATAAAAAATTCTAGTATTTCAGAAAAATACCAAAAATTCACCCCTACCATTTTTTGACATGTAGAATACAAAAGTGAAATCCATTTTTCAAAAAACAATTTCTATGTATTATTAATTTAATTTTTAAATAAAGTCATAGTTAATTCGAAAAATAACAATCTTAAAGTGCAATTAGTTTTATTTCTAATTGAAAAACTAATTAAGATCTCATTATCTTATTGCCTTAAGAAAATAAAATAAAAATATTATTTACTATTCATAAGGGTCATATTACTATTCATATTACTATTCATAAGGGTATGTTTCTATTCACCAAAAATCAATTTTGTTCTATCAGACTCCAAATGACTTACTGAACATAACTCTAGATGACTATTTTTCGAAATTCAAAACATAGAAGAGGAAAAGTTTTGTTTAATGGATAGATTATAAAATTGCATTCTATATTTATTTTCAAAACCTTGGGGTGTTACAGTACTTTTCACCATGAGAAACGATAAAAGAAAAATGACATGGGCCTCTATATATAGGTGTGGTCCCCTCCTAATGGGTCCGTCTGTTCTATCGCGAACCATTTCAGTTCAGGACTGATTATACATCAGAATAGTCCCATTTTCATTCCAAATGGACACCATTATGATTGGGGCATTTTTAGGGTCCTGAAAATTCCCCCAAAGGAAGAAAATACCCCTACAATAGCTTTTTATAAAGAAGCATGTATTTCTCCGAGTCTATTAAGGTGAATGGACTCAAATCATGTTAAAAATTACTGAAGAAACTTGGAGGAATTCATGTTTTCTAAGAAATTCAAGTGGCACATGTACCATCACTGGGAAGGGTTCAAAAATTTCCTGGATCGTGAACCAAAAAGTATGTAGAATGATCTACGAACCGCTGGCCCGTGGAGCGATGACCAGCGAACAAGGTGTACCATGGACCATGTCACCAAAATACTCATGCATGTATTATGCATCTGTATACCATCCTATGAACTCATGAGTTCGCATATGAGGAGAACCAAAAGGGTTACGCTAACCATGATCGCAAACTGAATCCTCTACAAACCCCGGATTGACCAAGTCTTCTACAAGTTAGGATATCTCTTCATGGGCCTCCGCAAATGGTGCCACATTCCCAATAGATACAATTTCCCCGATGCTCTATAAATGGAGCATAATATAAGGGTGAGGGACATATGTTAAAATATTGAAAGGGAATCAGAGGTTTGAAGAAAGAGTTTGAAGAAGACTCTGGATTCAGCCTCAATTCATCAATGAAGTCCGAATCACAAACCACACTCTTCGCAGGTACAACCAGCCACAAAGAATAAAATGGGGGAATTGAATAATAATAATAGAACCATGAACCTAACTAGTGAACTGAGAACCATATAATTCTCACGGATGAATTTCCCACGAATGATAATCCCACATACCCTCCTTCAATATGGTTCTCTGCATAGTGTATCGCTACGCGGACTGAACTCGATGCCACATACTTCATAAGTACGTAGATAGAACCCAATGCAAAATGATGGGACGCCTACCACTATAGTACGTAGTGATCTATACCCATTCCTGCGTACCACATCGGTATGAAGATGACCCCTCTGTCTACATACCACCATGGTATGTAGGCCTCCCCCATACTACATAAAAAACTTGTACATGGAATGGTGTGTTTTTGGGTATTATTTCCTCCGGTTCCAACATCACCATTCTATTACTGTCTAGTCCTCCATGATTCATCCGTGAACCAGTCCTCCAGAATCATTCCAAAGCCTCCTCCAAAGCCACCGGACCAATATGATCAGACCATCTGGTGCATCAGTGTGCCCCTTTGAGTCTACATAAACATGGTAGGTGGATTGAAGAAGGATCTACCCATAATGGATTGGGCTTCAGGAATTCCCATGGGTCTACATTCCCATGGTAACCTAGAGCCCAACCTTGGGATGCTGATGTGAACCACCCCGTTCTAGGGATTACATGTGATCACTTTATTTTCCATTCAATTAGAAATAATGATCAGTGAAAGGGGTTATGTTCTCTCCCCACTTGTCAAGGACGACACTCCTCCCCTTCCTAGGACGTATTCTGGGGCCCTCCTACTGAGGTGTGTCCCCAATATTCTATAGACAGGACACATGACCTTTAATGTCATTTCACATGGAAATTTTCATCACTCCACACCATCACCCACGATCACCCCAGCCTCTTACGCCATGGGATCTCTCTCTCACACCAATAGGGGAGGAAGAATATGCTTTGTTGAATCTTTCACACCCTATTGTTTCTCACACCAAGCATGACTCATGTGGGTTTAGAGGATCGTGAAGATTAAAAAGTTAGAACATCATAACTATGAGAAATATGATTTCAGATCAAACCAAGATATATAGGATGCTGACTTGAAGGCCTGATCTAAAAAGGTTTCCCATTCAAAAGGGTTCACCCAATCATGTTTCCCTCAAATGGGAACATTCCACGCGTAATCCCCACACATTATGAACTATGAGAACTCTAATTCCTAATAACACCAGGATACGTAGGACACCTACCTGAAGGCCCAAGCTCAAAAGGGTTCCCATACAAAAGGGTCCACCCAATCACGACCTATCAAATGGGAAGCTTCTATGTGTAATCCCCACACCATCCGAACTATGTGGGTTTTGATTCCTCTCTCTAGGATATGTACGAATCCCTTCTTATGGGCCTAATCCCAACATCAAGCCACCTTACGACCCTTGGATGATGATAAAATCCAGAGTGACTTATTGTACGGCTCAAGTTAGCATCTCCTCCATAGCATCAAATACATGAACGACTATGATGATCTTGCAAACCAAGGGTATCCCATGGACACACTCTTCGAGAATGAACCAAGGATTCATGAACATATGAACATGACTTAAATATATAATAGAGTCATGAAACTTGAAACAATCCTCCCCCGAAGGGGTGTAGTGATCCTGACCACCCATCCTCTCGACCAATGGAGTCCTTAAGTGTACTTGGATGAATCATCAATAAACAAGTTCCTGACTTTGGAAATTAGGTCCATGAATCATGGATAACAGGATCATTGGGTCTTTATGGATCCACAAATAAATCCATTGGAGACCATACAAGGAAGTTATATCTAAGGAGGACCTATTTCACAAGTACATGACCCCATGCAATCGCCCTCTGGGATCATCTAACTGTAGATCATCCTTCACAACGAAAAAGGGGTGAATTGCCCAGTACCCGTGGGGTTAATCCATCCTTCTTTATGGGATAATGAGGCATAATCAGTCGAAACAAAAGAAATGATGAATTTGATAGAAAACTGTCTATATTGAAAAGGGAAGGGTGATGATCCTCATCAGACCATTTCTACTCCACCCAAAACGTTCCACCTCAGAGGTTGAACAAATTCCTAGATAGTACTTTATGATAATCAAACTAGAAGTGAAAGTCAAAACTCTTGGAAGAGTACTGAGAGTTGAATAGAAGATGAATGGAAAAAATGGAACTCTTCCTCTCTTAGGGGTCACTGACTCAATTAAATTTCATTAAGGGAGATAAATACTCTAATAGCTGAACGGCGGTCCTTTTCACCTCTAAGTCTAATGTTTGAGCAGCTATTTCTGGTTTTTGGAGTTTCCTTGATGTTATAAAGGTATAGTGTAGATTAGGTTAGTGTTCACTCAATATATATAAGTACTAGAGTACATGGTGAAATATAATTCTACTACCAATATTATAATGACTAAGTGATATTCCCAAAAGATTCTAAATGATCTGACCCGAATAGGGTCCGGAATAAGAAAAATCTTTTAAGGATAAAGAATAAAGGACCATGGATGGTGGGAGAGAAAGAATCAAACCTTCAATTTTAGGAAAAGGTGGTTATAGAGGGAGAAGTCTCCATGAAATGTATGTCGATATGGATTTAATTTGAGTACATAGGGAGGGAGATTGACGCGAGATATATTCTTAACACATGTCTCTCTATTCCCTTTTTTAAAACCTAGCTTACAAAATGGGAATGTATATATTTTATGGATAGAAGAATAATAGTCGGAGTATTTCCCTCCCCCTTTCTCCCAGCCTAATCCCTTTATCTATCATATCTAGAAAACCTTTTAATGTGATACAAAGAAGAAAGTCTGCTCTCATAATTCAAAGATAGAAGGGGTCAAATCTATCATCGGTAGCTCATAGACATAGCTCATACATTACCTTATGTATTTGGGAATATGATAAGGATTACAGTGTCTTATTGCTCTATCCTAGGAAAGACTAAGCATTTATGCGGTCATGTGGTAGGGTGGTGCGAGTTTGCGAGAGCTTGTTTATGATTCATCACATCCTGGGGTTGGAAAACCCATGGAATAGGGGACTGTCCCGCTTTCCTAGATAAAAAGATACATTCAATTTTTTATTTTTTTGGTGAAACAGGTAGAGAACTCAAAGAATGGTTGTGAAAAATTTTATAGGATACGAAATGGGACTCTTTAAAGTGGACTTCATGGTGACATGCATTGTAAGAATGTACCAGCTTGAATTCACTTTAGGATAAAAATATAGGTAGAGTACCTGTATGACCTTTTGTTTCACTAGATTCAGAACTAGCCTATAAAAGGTAAAACATGGAGTGACCCCTCTCATCAGGGGATTATACACTCCAAGTTTAATCAAATAGTGCCTCTGGATATACTAGTTTGAAAGATGACAGTTTATTCTTTTGATCAAAAGTCATCCAAAACCCCACATAGTTATTAATGTGATAACCGAACCTTATAGGTATTCTAGCATATAAAGTTTTTTTATGATGGTTTTTCTTCTGGGGTTTTGTAAAATTCCCTTTCTAGCACCATTTTTGAGGTACCTTTTATTAAATAATAATAATGGGTCTCATTCATGGATTTTAAACCTCTTGGATACTATTTAGATGACCGCTATTAACTATATCTCACCATGTCATGGTGTGTTATTGCATTGAGAAAGTTTACCCTGGTGTTTTATTCAATGATAATTCGATTCTAGGTGATAATGTAATCATCACTGATGATAATGTGGAACACATCTATTCTGATTTTTTTTCCAACTTAGGGGTCACTACATCAACCCAAAAGTCATAGATCTCTAAGATTGGGGCTGGGGTGTTCACAAAGCATTTCTAGGTTTGAGTGATGTTGGTGGATTTAAGTCCTGTGTCTTCTTTTCTAAGGCTCTCGAGAATTTATATAACCCCTATGGCCTGATGGATATTTCCCATAAGTACTCTATTAATAGATTCTCTACAATATACCGGTATAGAGGGTCCGTTTAGAAGGTACTCTATAGGTTAGACCATTATTGGTAAAAAAACTTTGAAAGAGTTAGGTGGATGCGTCTTGATTCTCAATTCCCAAATATAGAATTTCGGTTAGAGAGTCGAAGACCATTGAATCCAGATCTCTGATTTTGAGGATGGTCATGAAACCCAAGGATTTAGTCTTGACCCTAGAGGAATTACACTTGATGGAGTCATCAAAAGACTTTTAGGAGTGGACCCTTCTTTTTTTTGGGTTAAGCAGTGGTTATGTTATACACATTGGTATTATAAGGTATCTATGTCACCTGAGGTGACCCTAAAAACATTATTTGAAGCACCTGTTCTTCAAAAAAATTAGAAAGATCAATGAAGAATTGGTCTGATTTGGTTACCGGTTGATAAGAGGTGGCATATTCTTCTGGTAGTTCTGTAGAAGGTTAGTCCATCGAGAGAACTGGAAAGTAAACTATTGGTTCAACACTTGATTGTTCTATAAAAGGAAATTTGGAAATGTTTCATAGTTGTTAGATCACTCAGGGAGGTTGTGGTAGGTGCGATATTCATCGGGGATCCATATGTGGAATGACCCCTTCCAAGGACACTACTGGTTCATTGGAAGTGAAGTTCTCAATGTTCTGGATTTTGGTGATCATGATGTAGGGGTCAGACAACTTGCATTATGACCAAGAATGTATGTATAAAAGGATTCCTAGTTTAGCCTTCTTGTCAACCTTGGGATAATTCCCCAACTTGTCTTCGATGGAAATCATATAATTGATTTAGGAACTAGAGTTAGTGGATATTGTTCTGATCATGCATGGGTGGATCCAGGGTGGGATTTTGGATTTGATAAGTCAGATAATCAGAATGATCTTCAAGAATCTAGAATCCTTCTTCATCTGCAAACTCATCGCCCCATCCACTGATCAGGAATATGGGTAGGAAAGTCCCAGTATGTCTTTGAAGTGTGATACTTTAGTAAGTATTCGTTCATTGATAAGTGGAAGGGTTAAGACCTCTAGAATTTGTCTTCATCCCTAGGCTTATGTTAATAACCTATTCTAAAATAGTAGTCATTTTTTTGAGCTTCGACTGGCTCATAAATTCCCTGTTGTTTCTCTCCCAAACTGATTGAAGTCCATATTTCTCATGTATTTCCTCACAAGTGGGCTTCACTAGATTTCCAACCTAGGGATAGAATTTCTTTCCCTCTTGGTACATTTTGACCATTAATACTATGCCAAGAGGTCCAATTAAAGGACTGGGGTCTTGAATATCCTCATCATATGACATGACACTCATCACTCTGTGATCTGGGGGTTGTAACATTAGGTTGTCTTATAAGTACCAAGCAATCCAATAGTTTGCCTCACTATTAGAAAATTATTGAATCAATCTCATCTTGCTGAGTGGTTGAATTCCTTGAGTGTTCATCTTGTATCATCCATGGATGTTGTGTTCCAGTACTCTGGCTCAGTCACTTCACCCACATCTATCTATCGCACTATGGTGCTGGCAAACCATCCACTAGTCCACCATTGGCCCGAGGTGTTCCGGTTGGACCCCCTAGTGTAAACTTCCAGTGATGTTTCATCGAAGGTTAACATTTGACTCGTGATCCATAGATATCCATACCCATACCTACTTACCTATTTATTTGGTTAAGGGGTATAGGTACGGGTGATAGTGGGCCTAACAGAGTGAAACACGGTTCCCATTCTCACCCCCTCTGGCCCCAAGGGTTTGTGCTATGGTTCCACTAGTCAAAATAACTGCTTGGTGGAAAGGTTCTAAACCCTTATATATTAACTAGCATTGAATTGGGTGAGGTACTAAATCCTTATATATAATATAATATATAAGTATCTTCTATTTATATCTAAGAGTTCTGAAGGGTCAGGAAGGCTGGAAAAGCAGCATGTACCGTATTCTAGTATATAAAGGACTGTATTGGTATTTGGCATATAAATTACACATATAAAGAATCATATTTTATTGTATAGATATATGGAGATAAGTTCATGGTATTTTGATAGAAATACATTCGCAAGTCGCTATTCGGAGGTGCGATGAATGTGGGAAACGGGAAGGTGGTCGTGAGTTGTCTTTGGAAGTGGTACTACTCGTGGATAGATGAACCTGATGGTTCAAGGTCGGATTGATAGACCATATAGAGTGAGTGTTGGAGGGTTCATACTGGACCATACCACTGAATGAAATTCTATGTTCTCACTCACTATATAGAGCAGATTATTGAAGGTGGGGCACCTGGGGGTACGAGAGGAAGCTGGGTCCAAAGTTTCTAAAGCCTTATATATTAAGTTGCAGCCCTTTAGGGAGGGTCAGGAATGAGGACATTCAACTCCATGGGTACAATATTAAAATACTATCTTGGGACCATGGTTCTTGGGCATTGGGGAAACATCATGCTCATCAACTACTAACCAACTGATTGGATAGACTGATAGGGATAAGAAACTAATGTCAATTCAATTACTCAAACACCTTGAAACCTCATTGTTCTGAGTGCCGGAAAGCTCAGACACATTCCAAAGGGAGGAGAGATCAAGGTGTTTACTACTAGAAGATGAAATTAATAACTATATTGAGTATAGTAGTTTACATGGGGTATGGGTTTTCACGAGGGGGTGATGGCCAGATACAGGTATTCGAGTATTTAGTATCTGGGGGTATCTGGAGTGAGGTCTTCTTCCAACGATGCATTTATGATTGGGTGATGGATCATGGCTCTTTGGATTGGCATGTTCATCCTCTAGGATGAGAAAATAAAGAGGTTGTGTGGGCGATCTCTCCATCAGTAGGTCATCTAATGCCATGACTCACCGACCTTAAGGTGTAATAGGAATGGCCAAAAAGGATACTCGACACCTGAGTAATATAATCTATAGAATTATAAGGATAAAGAATTATGAAATTTAGCATATAAAGTGTTCTGGATGGTTTATGGTTCATAGGTTTGACCATCCACTATACTCACTCAGTTGGTTCACTCGCTCAAGGAAGTGTGGGGGACGCTGGTGCCTTCTCATACGCATCAAACACTGGGATGAACCATGGGACCATAAATGCCTCCTTGATTATTCTCTAATCCCAAACACCCAAAACCTTACCTTGGCCCAAGAAATTCCTCCAGGGTTCTCTAGTTTCAACCAGTGTTCAGGCATTGGCTCCGCTGGTTTCTTGGGCGTGGAGGGTTCCTCACCCTATTCGGGTAAGATCTTTTAGAACCTGACCCTATTAGGTGCTACATAATATATATGGGTTTAGAACCTGATCCTTTCTAACCCTTAGATATAAGTATAATATACTTATATATAAGGGTATTGAACCTAGATTTCCTTCACCATTCGAGATATCAAGGGTGATGGGGGACCTTCTACACCTACAATAGTTGGGGGTGGACTTTATATGTGGACTTTATATGGTAAATACCAATAAAGTCCTCTTTAATATTTACCCTTATAGATTATGTACACCTTCAAATGGTTCATTTTATGGCATTTGAGTGGATAGTTAAACATAGTACTCGAACAAAACGAGTTCCATGAGGTCATTAGGAAGGCAGAATAGGGAATGGGGAATGCACTGTTGTCATGGGTGAGCAAGCTCGAAGAGAAACATCCAACCACCACATCATCCTCCTATAGGACATGGTGGGAGGAAGCCAAGCACATATAACAGTGACTGTGTAGGAAGGATTTGGATGTAGGTGATAGGTTGATCCAGCTACGATGAAACGGGATGTCCAAGGGTCAATCAAATGGGTGTGGGAGTCATTGGAGATTGAAATGGGCGCACAGATGGGAGCAAACAGAAACATCTGACTAGATCAATCAACTCAATCAACTGAGAACATGGAAATAGCGGTGAGCGAGATCCATGAGGTAACTAGGCTCACACGGTTGTAATAAATACACCAGTCCATGGGAACCTATTGGCCTACGGGTTCGGCATTTAGAAGCTCAAATAGCAAGACCATAAGGGTGAAGTACATGGATACTGGAATTACAACGACTGTTCTTGGAAGTAATATGACTATCCCCCTATTATAGTAGAGTACTGATGACTATTAGAGTAGACTACTAAGGGGTGATGATTCAATTGTGGTTTGAATGGTTTGGAATGGCATTTTTACTGACCATTGAGAGTGGAGCCTCAATAAGTTGTATGTGACATGTTCGAATTCTGTATTCTCCATGACAACCAACAATAACCTGGGGAACCACCCTCTATAATGGTTGAAATATTGGATTCATACATGACACTGATATCCCAATGTGTACCATGAGGGGAATTTGAAAGAGAACCCACCACATTCTGAAGGGAGTGAAATAAAACCCCAATTCCAATGTTGTTCAGACAGTTAGAGAAGCGAGTAGTATAGTAGGGGCTGGTACTTCAACCTTATGGTCTGGATCAATTGGAGTGGTTGGTCACCCACTCAATTCCAAATAGTTTACCTTTTCCATGATGGGTCAGGGATTCAATGGGCAATGCGGATTGAGCTGCTAGGTAATGGTGCTACTCTCCATTGGGATGTGCTACCTTTGGACCCAAAACTGATCAAGATAGCCATATAAAGGTGGTCGCTTGCTAGTTGGAAGTGGCAGACCAATACCAATTATGTGGAAAAATACTAGGGTGACTGATGGCTAGGGGTGATAGGCCAACCGAGATCGGGGATTACTGGTTTACCACAAAATCTATTTCAGTAGTGTGTACCTACAATCGAAATGACCCAAGGTAGATTGTTTTGGGGAGTTGGCATGGGCAATGGATATGTGATGCTAGGTGGTGTCTGAATCTATGGTACTCTATTCGAATACTATCTTGGTACCAGTGGTACAAGATAGACAATGTGGTGCCAAGATCTTCTATGGAGAGGGAAGGAGAACAGATCATCAACTATGGTCCCCATGAAACTATCTTAGTGCATAAGGAAGTGGGTGAATTAGAACTGGTTCAGGAGGTTAGCTTGGAAGCATCCATACAGATGATTGAAAATGTAATAGCTTACTGGTAAAGGGTGAGTTCAAACTGACAATTTCACGGGTTTATAAGTGGTGAAACAAAGCAAAGAGACAATTCTATCATGGTCCTCCCTCCGTATAATCTAGATAGTAAGATAATTCATGTATTCCTGGATATGACAATGATGGTGTTGTCAGTAGCAGGACATTCTGTTGATATATGGTAGGGCCTTTTCTACCACACCTGGAGTTTTCTCAAAAGAGAGAATGTTGAAATTAGTATACTATTTGAATCATGTTTCCTTGAGGAGTGCTAGAAGTAGATCAGAGTTTCAATGGGTGGTCATAAAGGTTGAGTGAATCAGTCCATTAGCTCTCATTTTTGTCGATTGGGGTACTCGAGAGTGAGAGGTCTATTTGACTGATAGTGAAATGTCGATGAACATGACCATAAGGTTTAATTACTGGTTGGTGGTTGGATTTATATGTGGACTTTATATGCTAAATACTAATAAAGTTCTGACCCTTCCATGGTAGTTCACTATTAGAGGAGTACTGACCTTGTGCCGCAATGGCACAGGGTGTAGGTCATCAATACTTTCCTAATAGTGTTGATAGACTATTAGAAGAGTAATACAGATTCCCCATGAAATGGTTGGGTTATTGGATGGATTAGGTACTCTTTGGTGGTTCGCTATTAGAAGAGTACCTGAGCTGTTCAACATTGCTGGAATTGGGCATATCACAAATCTGAATCACATATACATATACATATACATATACATATACATATACATATACATATACATATACATATACATATACATATACATATACATATACATATACATATACATATACATATACATATACATATACATATACATATACATATACATATACATATACATATACATATACATATACATATACATATACATATACATATACATATACATATACATATACATATAATAGTTGGGGGTTGAGTTGCAAAATGGGCACTGAAAGGTTAGAATCACCACCATAAGGTTGAAGTACCAGGAATCTGGTCATTGGTTTTAGGGCTCATTCACTAACACCACCTCATGACTATAGGGGGAGTGGACACTATATAGAAAGAGTACCCGCCTCTTCAAATAGTGCTTCCACCTTCCATATGGTTGTGCTGAAGGTGGGGGTAGTTTTACCTACCCTATCTAATAGTCTTGTGATACTTGTTGGGGGAAATCAATATAATATAAGTAGTAGAGGTAGCGGGACTAGGCCAAATCCACTCCAACCATTCCGTTAGTGTTGATGGTGGAAGTGGTTGGGCTATGGAAAGAATTAACTTGAAACAACTATGAGTGGAAAATTTGAATCATGCCGAAAAACAGATGACTGTACCAACAACCACACAGGTGCACCGGTAGAGTATACTATTTTGCGCGTGAGCAACCCATTTGGAAGGAACACAAAAAGTGCTTGAAACACTAGTTGTGTCACTATTAGAGTAGATTACTGAGTATAGACCTATCTCATTGGATCACCTATGGTCTATGAATCCAATAGGTGGGGAGCAAGGCAGTGACTGTTTATTAAAAACACATGACTCTGCTAAAAGGTCGACCTACGTATAGAGTCTGACACCTCCCTGGTGTTGCAAGGCTGATGTAGTTGGGTACCAAGTTGAGGGAACCCAATTGTATCAACCTAGTGGTAAACGGTGGCAGTAACCCTACTGTTCGAAGTTAGTGAAATTCCTTGTCGCATAAGTAGAAACCTGCACAAATGGTGTCATGACTTCTCAACTGTCACCAAAATAGAATCCAGTGAAAATGAACTCTCGGTTTAGATTTTGATCTCCCCAAGACTATATGGTAAGACCCCATGCACCTTTACTATTCACTTTGTTGTGATAAAGATAGTTTAATGCCTCATATAATGGTAGTAGTTATCTTTTCTCCTACCTCCACCACTCCACTGGGCCACTCGTACAGTCAATGCCCAATTCTCTAACCTAATGAGTGAATAATATATTTCAATAGTTGAGACTCACGAGTTCCACTATAGGTACAACCTAGTACTTATATATATATATATTAAGTATTAAGTCCATATCCACAGAAGGCTCAAGAAGATTCATGGATAGGTGTAGAAAGCGGTTCATCCATTCACCCCCCTTGTTTCACGGATGCCCACTACTCCAATACGATCACGGTGCATCACAAATAGTTTAAATAGAGAGTTTTATCTCTATATGGTGGTGGTATTGTTGGAATTTATATGTGGGTATTATCTCCATACAGTCATGAAAGTTGTCATTATGACTGATATATGATGATACCTTGGTTCATCAGCTTATTCAATCAATTCAAGTTCAAGTCTTGGGAATAGAGCGATTTTGGTAGTTTATTTGGGGAGGATTCCTCCTAAAGAGTAATGAGTAGTGCACAATTTCCAAAGAAACCCAACACTACTAGGCGCGTATTGGTGTTCAATGCCTAACTACAAGATGGAACAAACTCGAGCAAGGACAGAGAATTCAAAAGGTAATCTGAGCTGTCGGCCATAGTGAACAGGGAAGTTCTGTGTGGTTGGGAACTCATGAAATGGATCACAAGTATGTCAGGGATAATAGGATGATGAAACCCAAGATCTTGGATTTATGGTTTTTTTTGGAACCTTGATGTTGGCTCATCACCTCCTAGGGCGGAAGCTGATCCTAAGGGGACGATTGTTCTCTAATTGAAAATAGTTGTATGTGAGTTGGGTTTAGAATGTCATGAGATAGTTAGGTTCCTATCTACCATGGGGTCAAGAGAATGGAAAGGTACATGACCTAGTATGAGAGGAATTGAATCGAGCACCAGGACAACCCATTGTGAGTTGGAACCTGGGAGGCAGTATACGGTGCAACTACATTGTTGGTATCATCTCTATTGGTGGTGGTCCCTACTGGATGGATCTCGGAACACCACTTGGATTCGTTCTCGGACTTGGTATAAGAACAGTACCCGAGCGGATAGGTGTGATGTGAACCATCCATTTTGAAACTTGGTCTTTCTCACCTACAGCGAAGATCATGAAGCTATCATGGAGCAAGAGTATTTTTACTAATAGGACATCTAGCTAATAGGTAGATCGGAGCTCATGGGCTACCGCCACAATCAGGTACTCGAGTCAAAAAGGAAGTAGCCACGAAGCGTGGTAGGCTTGCATCAGGGGATCATAGCATATGGAGGAAAGGAATACCACCCAGATGGTGGAAGATCTAGGGGAGTCCAGGTCAATTGATGGAAATTGAAGTCTTTTACCCTATTAGAGAAGGCCCTATGGAGTAAAGGGAAGTGCATGAATTCTTAGAAAAAGAGGGATAAAGGCTATATTATTTTAATAGAAACAATATAATCAAAAAAATTCACTCCTAGAGCAAGTTTTGATGGAATTAAATCTAGTGATAGACTTTGGGACTTAAATATAAGGGTTTAGAACCTAACCCTAAAGGGTCATATCTTTTAGAACATTTTTTTAGTCAATCAAGAAAGAGTGATTCAAAAACTAGCTAGTGTGAGTTGAGTCCTGTTATGAGCCCTTATATCTAAGGGTTAGAAATGGTGAGGCACTAAAACCTTATATATTAAGTAGCACTGAATAGGGTAAGGTTCTAAACCTATATATATAAATTATAAATATCATCCCTATCTGACCCTCCCTGACCCTCCCTAAAGGGTCAGATCTTTTAGAACCTTTTAGGGAGGGTCAGGATATACTTGATTAAATTACGAATATTCAATTATGAATGAAAATAATAACTACTAGTCTCCCATACCTCAATGATATAGTTATTATAACTTTCATTAAAAATAAAACCACAATGTCGACATACATTAGGACCCCCATTTCAACTGCATACGAGGCATACCAGTCCAAGAAGAAGAGAATGATGCTTTGATGATACTGACGCTACTACCTCACATGGATATATTGGACTTCCAACCCCAACCCATAAGAATGTTTTTATGAAACATAAGCATAATATAGTTATTATAATTCCCTTTTAGCTCGAAAGAATGTTGGGTGTTGAGCACTAAACTGTACTTCCACTTCAACGACTATGATCTTCATCTACGAACCTCATGTCCCAATACTCCAAACCAACCACTCATGAGCCCCAAAATTCAATGTCAGAACTCCCCCGTGCAATACACTTATAGGAAGTGACTACCCCCTGATGATACCACTCCCCCTCCTCATCCTCATATCACCTATCAGGCCACCCCCAATAGGTGAAATAGAGAGCGTAGTAGGTGTACCATCATTTCACAATAGGCATTGGCACCTAAAATGGAGACATACCATTCTGTCAATTTCTCACTATTTTCACTGATATTGGTGAAGTAGCAAGAACCACCACTGTCTCATCATAGTTTAAAGCTCAACCCCAGGTGAGCACCACTTGTGTTTCACCCCCAGACACCCCATTTCAACCACCGACCCTTCGGACATGACATAAAGCACATACACTACATGAAGTATTCCATGTCCTCCTCAGTAGATACAAACACAATGAGTCGTATGGAGTCACCGGTGTTCCAAATTGACCAAAACCACCTATATCCTATTCTATTAAATGGCCATGGAAGCTGACCAACTGGTGGCCCATGAACCCCAACTCTAGTCATTCCTGACATTATTGATCATAACCTTCTTGCTTTGTCCTATCAGTTCCACCCCCAATTCCAATGCCATAATAGCCCCCAACTCAACTTATATTATGATATCTCTACAAATTTATATGAATAATATCTCAAATTCCCTATTACATAATGAATTCACCCCCAAAACTGTATTTCTCTATTCCCCCTCGGAGCACTTCAACTCCCTCTGTCTTGAGATCTACTCTCTGGAACCATAGAGAAATGATTCCATTCATCTGGAATATTTTCAGTCCCTATTATATATATAGATTCAATACTCTACTCAAATAGTGTAATCCAGTAAGGCTATTCTCTAGGAATAGTTAGAGAGTTTATTTTCTAGTTAGAGGAAGTAAGATACCTTGACCTAATCTAAGGACCTAAAATCTTCAACACAAGAGATGAGGACATATAAGTTATTAGTAGGGGACGTTACCATGTTGGGTCAACCAATTGCATTACCTATTTTTTTGGGCTTTGAAAAAGAATTCTAGTTGTGTTTTACCTTTCTCCTATCTCCCAGTTGTTCCATACCATTGATCAGTTCTATATCCCTATCAGCTGAGTTCATTGTATTCATTCTAATAGAATGCTAACCTAAAATTTCCATTGGTGATTGTCCAATTACAACAATATATATAAGTACCTACACAATGTAAGAAAAAAAGATAATGCTAATGAAATAGGGGTGGAGAAATCTCAGAAAAGATATTATATAGAGTCCCTCTCAATGGGTAAATCGGGGTAGACCAACACTGTGAAAGGCTAGTCCCAGCCACTCAGTTTCAAGTTTACAGAGTAGTGTCGGGTACTCTGTATATATATTACTATTAGAGTAGATTAATACGACCTAAAAAACTCATGTAAGTCCAATACATGAAGTCTACTCTTCCCATGATTGTCTACGATATTGATGGAATTCCCCAGAGTCCTTAACTTAAAGGCTTCAAGTAGATCCTTATATTATAGGAATATCCAAGATAATTGGGTGTTGATAAATGGAACTAGGGATCACACCAAAGTCAAGATCCTCTATTCCATGATTTTTCCAATATAGTTTGTGAGTTGTCCACCCAAATTATGACAAATGGTACATTAGTGAAACCCTTACCTAAACATTTTAGATTTTTAGCTTTAGCTAGAATCAACCGATCAAAGTTACTTCCTTTTATAGGGGTAAGGAGGAACAAGTGATTCGGTGAATTACTCCATTATATTCTAATAGTTGATCCTGCAAAGCCGAAAGTGATAATATAATCATATGTGACACTAGATCCACATTTGGCACTAGATAGTATCCCCGAAGAACTGTGGGAACTAGCGAACTGTGCTCATGAGATCTGATCCTTTATCGGACAAAAGGGTTGTGTCCTATTTGTTTGTTATTGGGTTGGTGGTGACATCAGCCAATAACATGACTATAGAGAAAAATATAATGGGTTAACTGATGTTTACCAGATCGCTACTGATAGGAGATTGAGGATCCTACTCACTCCCAGTGAAAGGTGGGTAGTATTCTTGAGGGACCAACCCCATTGTGACACGGCGAGGTAGCGCTGACAAAAATAATCAACAGTGCCACACTATATAGAGTAGAGTTCAATACTTTATTCTATATAGTCTACTCTAATATTGTGGTTTTCTATCCCATGAGAAGTAAAATCCACCAGAGTGTTGGGGTTGAAGTTGTTAGGGGTAGTTTACAAAGACGAATTAGGAGCTATTGGAATTCTGGATGAATCTTTTCCATTAAGTCGTCAGCTCAACATTTTCTTACTGACCGCACTATTAGAGTAGAGTACTAAGCTACCTGCATTCAGAGTGGCAGTAGTCCACCTTGAACCTTCCCATATCGATAGTTATAAAATACCTAACTCTCAACACTATTAAAGTAGATTTAGGTACTCTATCTATATAGTTGTTCTACTTGATCTAGGGAGCTTAGATGATTTCACTTCTTAAAAATCTCTTCCCATCTCCATGTCGAAGAAATCCATTATCCCAATAACTTATAACCACTCTAATCATTGTCTGTGGGCTCACCCATGACCATGGAATGGGTGTGATTATTTTGAAATTCCTTGTATGACCACTTTATAGGGTTAACGGGGTTGATTAGAAATTTTGAACCTAGTACATATATATATTTCCACTTCACTTCTAGATTTTTGACCCTAATACCTATATTATATAGAAGACCGAGTAATCAAACTCTATAGCTAATGCTATAGACTTGAGTGCTAGCGTGCAAAGGGAGTGACTTTTTTTAGTATCTACTAATAAAATTTCACATTATTCTTACTATAATGTCCCTAACTATAATGTATTATCTTATGATATCTAAGAATATTACAGGACTAAACTAGATAAATTATTCTATGAATGTCGGTATAATATAGATAGCAGAATTGATTTGATGTATTTGAATAGGTCTCAAAGGGTTTTTTCTTTACTGGATGTAATGTAACAAGAGAAGAACTTACACTCTCTTGATTCCTTCCATTAGAAATAAAACTAGCTCTATATGAGTATGAATTTAACCCTCAATGTCTAGACCGACAGTAAAGGAACCTGGTCACTCGCTCAAACACATATTCCATAGAGTACTTCACTTCCTCTCTCCCTTACACCCTAAAACATGGGCTGTAATGTACTCATACCTTCAAAAGGTGGAAAATAAATCATAAGGACTCTAAGAGGGTTTAAAAGTACCTTTTCTACTATATAGGGTCAAGTACCATAGATCTGAACCTCTCTAACCCTTAGATATAATATAGCCGAGACTCGAAGAGGGCTCTTTTTTATAAAATGAGGTATTGTTCTATACCCTTATATTTAGGTAGCACCATTAGGGTATGGATTGGTTTGAAAAAAACCTCATATATCCATGGAACCTTTTACTCTCTATGGATAACTCTATTCCCAACTATGGAAAAGAAAGTCTTATCGACTACATATAGACATTTTCTCTCACAAGGAAATTGGCAGTTGTCATGCTATTATTGGGTATAGAACTTTAATGTTCATGATGATTATAAGCTATATAGCTAATTATATAGCTAGAATAAGAGAAGATAGGGACAAGTATTCTAGAATATAAATAATCCTAACTATTTAATGAAAATAATGGAAAATTTCATATCAGAACTTGTATATAGACACCATTAGAAGAGTACAGACTAGTTTAATTGATTTTTTACAAAATCATGGTCTTAGTATAAAGAAAAAATCTTTATGAATCAATATAGATAATCTATCGATAATAGATACTATAAATATCTAATCTCTCACTCTCCTTACCCCTTTTGAGCATTTATTTTTCTATGAGACACACTATTAAAAGAGTATTGATGTTAAAATTTCATATATGTTATTTTATCAGACTATTCTCCTTGTCCATTCAGGGTTCAATTACTTTCCGTTCATTCAATATCTGTCCGTCTTGCAAAAGAAAGAAGAAATTTGGAAGTTTCTTTAGTAGATCCTAGCATCTTTACTATCTATTTGCATTGTTATCCTTACACAGGGCTGTTAGAGGACTTGAGTGATGAGATCCTATGAGAACTCATCTGAATAGGTCTCACTATATCCTATTGATTTTAGTTAGGATGGGACTGACTAACCCATGATCTTGGGTTCAATCCCATTGTCATAGTGGTGCGAAACTCTAAATCGATCAATTGAATAGGAAAAATCATATCCCCGATCTACGAAAGAATCGCCCATTAGTAACTCAACATCCCAGACTTCCTAAGAGTCGAGATTGTCATATAGTCATCTTGAATAGACATATGAGAAAGTAAGACAAAGAATAATCACATTAAAAGAAGAAAAAAAACAAAGGTATATGGAGATTCCGAACTATTTAGTAGAGTATATATCCCAATCTCTCTAAGCTCCAGTAACTTAATGAACCCTTCTATGTCAGAACCCCCTCCATGTGTAGAAGAGAATTCTTAAAGTCAGACAACAATTTTTGTTCGCCCTCAACCCGTGTCTACATCATCCTTTTTCTCCTCCTTGATTCATCCTTTTTTATTATTTCCAAACCTTTGATGAAAATCTTAACCGAAGGGCAGGAAAGTCACTAACTACAACTTTACACTTTTCCTGAGAAAACCCATTAAAATAATCTTCTAATAGTGGGGATAAAAGAAAATAAAAATGTAACAAACAACTCCCTTTGCGTAGAAGCTATAAAGTCACTACTCGATGAGTCTTATCATTTATCTTTTTATATTCTTTACCCTAGAGACATTCTCTAATAAAAATTAGACAGAGTTTTTGTAGGTTGTTGACCAACAAATAGAAGGTGGGACCATTCAGACGTAGGTATTCTAGCATATAAAGTCTCCTGTTATAAAAAAAGGTAGACTTCACACCAACCCAATCTCAATGAAGATAGGAAGCACCTGTGAAATCAGGTAGCCTTGCGGCTAGGTACTCTCTCTATATAGTTTATAGTAGAGTTTAGAAACTTACTTTTTCTCTAAAATTAATTATTTCTTCTCTTATGAAATTGATAATTTGATTGAGTCAGTAGTATTTTAATCGTGTATATTAGAAGATTACTGCTTAGTGCTTGCACTGAAGCTGCTGACTTGTAAGAGTTCAGTATAATATAGGTAGTAGACCGAATAGTTAGATTAGTACCAGCTTGATTCTTTATTTTTTTAAAGGATATGATACTAGCCTAATATTATGATAATAATTGAACTATAGGAATGCTTCTGAACTAGATTCATCATTATTACACTACTCTAATAGACAATCAATTATTTAACTCAGAGCTTCCTTCACCTATGTTCAAGTTTATGCTTATATAATCCATCAATATATATAATTATAAGTATCAACCTTCTTGGCCCTCCCTAAAGTATCTTTTATATCTGACCCTTTATAAAGGGTGAGGGAGGGTAAGATATTTTAGAACTTGACCCTATTAAGGTCAGATCTTTTAGAACCTGAAACTATTTGGTGCTACAAAATATATAAGGGTTTAGAACCTGGCCCTTTATGAAGGAAAGGGTCAGATCTTTTAGAACCTCACCCATTAGAAACATATATATAAATAAGTAGAAGACTTATATATAACCTTATATATAAATAGGTATCAGAACATTGGATTTCTATTTCTTTCCTTCTATTTTAGTGGGAGAAAGCATAGCTGTAGTAAAAGTGCTAAGTTAAGTCCTATGGTCTTCCTAGCTTCTAGAGGTTTGAGTTCTCTTTGCTATAGGGCTTATGGAAGTTTCATTAGATGGGTTTCATATGAGAGGTCTAGGCTAGTTGACTTTTCTGGTGTTTATTTGTAGTTCCAACAATTGGACTTTCTTTTATGAATAATAAGGGCGTTCATAACATAAGGGGTTTCCAGTCTCTGGGTAAGAAGTTTTCCACTATAATAGTGTGATTTCTTCTCCTATTTCCATTTTATCAATCATGGGAAAGCTAAGGATATTTGGGAAGAAATCCCAATTTCAGTGCTTAATATGGTCTTCAACTTGAGTTCCCCTTTGGTAAGCCCTATAAATGTAGGGAAAGTTTCCTATATGGCAATGGAAAATCTAGTACCTTTTGCAGAAAATGACTTCTTCACATCATACCATAGGTACTCTTATATATAGTTTATGTTCAAGTATTCTTTTGGTCTAGAGTCCTAAGACCTGGGAGTAGTCTCAAGGTAAGCCCCATAAGTTGCAGCAAACAAGTCAAATGGAAAATCATGAAAGACAAAAATTGGGTGTCTATGAGTAAAAGCTCTAGGGATTGAAGTTAAAAATAGTCTTACCATGTCTAAGAGTCCTCCCAATAATACCATCTAGGGTGGATATTTACAAATGAAATAGATTACCTGATTGTCCGATTTATCAACTCCTGCTAGCTTTTCTAGTGAATCCCCTATAGTTGCAACTCTTCTCTTATTCAGTCTTGGTTTAGGAAGGGTTCAAAAAATCACTCTGAGTGAAGAACATGGCACTTTAATCATGTTATAATAACCACTTTTTTTCCTTTCAAATTTTGATTACCTGTCTCAAAAGGAAGCTACTCTCTCTCAGGTGAGAATGATTAGGAAGAGAATTCATCACAAATTGACTAAGAGGCATCATAGTCAATACTATTGAGATTCCTAGTCAAGGGCCCTACCGTATTCAAGAAATAGAAAATATCTGATCTACAAATATCCAATTCCAAATATTTTGTAATAGAGGATGGAGAAAAGATAACTTCCATCTCAATACCCATACAATAACGACTATTAGGAATATCATTAGACTAAATTCTATAAGTCAGAAAACCTGATTTGTGTGTTGATCCTTCTATAGTAGTAAGACAAGATTCCAAGGGAATCATTATTTCCATTTCTACCTAGGAAAACTGAATATGCATATACATACTCTAGAAAGAGGGAAAATTGCAAAAAAATCCTTCCACTTCTATAACAGAGGCTAAACGTTGTGAATGGAGAAAGCTTGTTCGGGATTTTAAAGGCTTCACACCTACTTGTTGGGTATCCCATCATAAGATAATTGATTGATATGAGGGATTGACTTATGTGCAATATCTTGTTTGAATAAAATCATAAACGAAACCTCTCTATCACTATAAATGACCTATTTCCTTACTCTTAATTAGTTAACACTGCTTTTTTTCAAACATGAAACTTCCAATGGTTGCTTGTTTCCACTTACAAATCCCTAAAAAAGAGGTACCATACTGTCATGTCCTGAACTAGAACATCTAACTCAGATTCAAGGGACACTTCTGTCTTGTTAGGTGTAGGTATGAACATAGAGAGTTTGTTAGGTCTCATCTAGTCTATAAAAAGAGAACTAGAACGTGAAATCATCTTGACTTTTTTATCTATAGGGACAGTCTCACCGACCTAAGAGACAAGGTAGTTAGAAAATTCCCATTGATTGAATGTCTATTTCATATTACTATCATGCAGGTAATAGACCCAAAATAGTCTTAAGGATGTCGTTCAGTCGTTATGCTAAAAATTCCGGTTCTAAAACCTTATATATAAGTAGCACCTTTAGGGTGAACCATATAAGGTCAAGTACCATAGATCTGACCCTTTCTAAAGGTTCGGGAAAGAAATAGTCAAAACTGTATACCCCAATGTAGGCCTTTAGTAGCAGTAGTAGAAATAGGATAAGGCATGCCTAGTAGGATGTGGGGTCTCTTTATTTTGTATAACTGATGAGGTTTTGAAGGAAATATAAGGAAAATAATTTTACTGAAACAAGGATAAGACCCTAGTTCCATTATTATCTTAATTCTCCAATATCAGTAATAACTAGCATATATAAGATCAATATTCCTTATTAGACACTTTTGAAAAGACTAAGATTCTTCTCAAATATGTATCCCCTTAGTGGTATAATTGAGTAATCCATGTAAAGCCGCCGCCTATCCAAGATCATTTTAGGGAGTCAAAATACAATAAGGTCACACTATTAGATTAGAAGAGTACTGATTATAGAATTACCGACTGAATCCTTATATTATAATAAATTAAATTTCTGAAACAAGTCAATCAATCCCTTTTACTACCACCCTTCCCATTGTTCAAGATAATAAAGTAGGGGGAACCCAATACTCTCCTCAGAAGCTAACTATAATTGATACACTTCTCTTGTTTATGGTCATAATTAATGTTTCAATTAGCACCTTTTGTTTACCTCTATGATTGAAGTCACAACTACCTATAAACACACTTATAACCAAGTTACTATGAATGGGAGACCTGGTATATGTTTTTTCACGATCACAATTATTTGATATTCGATTACAGTGAATGGCCTAGAGCATGAAAAAACATATACTAGAATCCTAGCATTGAAAGTAGCTAGATCAGGAAATCCAATACCTTATCCAAACCTACCGAAGGATTGTATCTAATTATTCTAGTATCAAATAATCAACATAGATATTTTCTAGGAATAGAATAAATACATAACATATCCATTTCCTAACCCTGGGAGGTGCTACTTAATTTACAAGGGTTTAGAACCCAACCCTTTCTAAAGTAAAGGGACAAATCTTTTAGAACCTCACCCTTTAGAAACTTATATATAAATAAGTAGAATACATATATATAACCTTATATATTAAGTATAAAAACCTCTTACTGATTTTACTTTTAACCCTGCGTAAAGAATCAACACAGGACTGAAATCAACATCTAAGACGTTTTCTATGCTACTTATTTATATGTTCTGAATTTGGGATTTTTAGCATTTTGTAAAAGACTTTCCTTTTGATGTTTGAATTAAGTTATCCAATATAGTATACCCTCAGCCTGATAAAAAGAAGAAACTATTTAAAATAAAGACTCTGGTATTTACCCTTATTAGGTAGGCTTTAAAAGCGATGTTAGCAAACAACAAACCTATTGAAAGAATTGAAATCGATGTAAGGCACTTCTAGAACCAAGAACCTTTATATACCCTACATAACATCAATTTTTTTAACTTTTCTTAAGCTTTTACTAACCTTGGGATGTTCTACTTAATATATGAGGGTTTAGAACTCAGCTACTTCAGCTTACTCAGTTTAGAAAGGTTCTGCTTATACATCAAGGGTTTAGAACCTTTTCTAAGACATTTATTAGTCACACTTTATCCTTTTCATAATAATAGGGACCTATTTATTTCTTAAAAAAGTAAGAACTAACGACCGATACCCACTCTTTGGTTTTAACCCGCATCCTAGAGACAAATCCATTCATTGAACCAACAATACCCTTCACTACATAAATACAGGAACCTCTGCAACAAGATAATCGAATAAAGACTTGTCTAAGAATACCTTTGTGTTAAATCAGAGAGAAAACCTACCCCTATAATCTTAATCTGTTCTTTATACCTATCGGTATCAATTTTAACATACCAAACTGGGACAACAAATAGATTTGATCGCAACTCCCCCCCTTAAAGAAATAGGGGACTCCTACTTCAGCTTTGACTTTTGCTTTGATGTTCTCCATGAAAGAAGGAACCCTAGAATCTGGAATGAAAAGCACCTCAAGCCCTACATGAACCCTTGAATTGTTATCTAGGAACTCAAGCCCAGTTTTGATATCAGGAAAGACCCTCAATATGGAACCTAAAAAGACAAGTATATGCATGGTGATATATCTTTAGTGTTGATTTAAGGATGACCTATATGAGTTAACAAATCCTCCTTTGACCATGCAAGGATAGGAACAAAAATCCCTTATCCTATATAAATCACTCTAAGCATGAACATAAACAAGATACCATGTCGATTCACTGACTGTACCTCAATCTCATTCTATTGGATAGAAACCAAAACCTTATGTTACCTCAAGAACCTCAGATACATCATGTATCTTGGGTCTTTGAAGTTCCTCCCATTAGGAAAAGAGATTAGTGAAACAAGGTGACCTTAGTGATCGAAGGTGAACTTAGAAAAATGAGAGACCTTATCCAAGAGTACTCATTTGTTGACTTTAGCACATTTACCTCCCCCCTATATATAGACAACCCAAGCATGGAATCAAAAACCCTTACTCCATAATATTTAGTGGAATCAGGAAATTCAATCTCTATTCTCAAATCACTAATAGATGGAACTAAAAGAGGAAGAATCATAGGTTCCAGTAACATTAACAATCTACTTGCCAAAATCACCTCATTATCTTTATTCTAGGTACCAAGGAACCCAATTCCTAGCCCGGTAAGCTTTTCAATCTAAGACACATGCCTATAAATCTCTCATTGTCGACCCTACTATTTGTTTCCTTTGTCTGATATCTATCCTTGATTTAGATAATTATCGGGTATCCTAATCCAGATACATAGTCATTCATTTCCTTTATCTTAAATTACTAATTCCCATAATATTAAAAACATAAATTACGTTAAAGAGATAAAACATATCCCCTAGTTGAATAAGAGAAAGCTAAAATATAAAGAAGGAAATGAAGATATACAAGACCAAAAGAGATATAAGGTAGGAAATAATTAACTTAATTGATCTGTTTGGTCCCTATCATAAACCCATATAAAGGATCTTTTCTTTCCATAAGAAAGAATTGGTGTATCAAATACGCTGAATCAGGAAGTCACAGCCAAAGAAAAAAATAAAGAACCAAATGCATGATGTGAAGTCAACTATTTGAATACTATTCTAATAATAGGATGTTATATAAATCTATATTGTTAGCTGAGAGCTTAAGCCATCCCAAAGAACCAATTCATGTATCCCCATGATCTAAATGTAGGGATTCATTGGCCTTAACTCACTCAATGGAAAGCTGCAAGATGTTATACTACTTAATATATAAGGTGACATATGATTAGTAGATCTAAAGGGTGAGGAACCAATTGATGTTGAAACATAGCACTAGAAAGTGATCGAATGTAGGAAAAGAAACCCTGTAAAGCCAGACAATCAACTGATCTATCTCTCTTTCCTAAATCCCGTCTCAGAATCTGGTACCATTATCTCCAAGGACATGTATTTGAGTAGGGATGGAACAAAAATCACACCCCTTTCTGGGATCGAGATACCCAATCTCACCTCCCATAGGATGACATGGTATGCAAGTAAATCCCTAGCCCTAGGATTGGTACCAATACCCGAGACAGGAATGTTAACTCTCAAGAAAAGGTTTATTTCAATCATGTAAAATGATTAGGAAAATGCTTACTAAACTCATCTGAGTGGGTAATCATCAATTAAATATATAACTCTCAATTATAACACTTGTAATACCCTCACATATATAGGGGAGGTGCGAGTAATCTTCTATATAGAAATATTCTATTCAATCATAAGTACGGAAACAAGGAACTCAAAATCTTTGCACTATTAAATTCTAATAGTTTATGTTTACAATAACATGTAGGAAATGAAGTTTTAATGGCTGATAGGGATAGAGGAAGCTACTAGGAGACTTCTTAGACTAAACTCACTAGCATTTGGAGCCTCTGATAGTGGCATAGTAGAGCTTCCTACAAGCTACTCAGATAGAAATCCAATAAGAAAAATCATGAGGTTACCCTGAATTGTAACACAAAGTGAGAAACAGAAGAGATTAACTTTAGGTGGGGATCCCTGGGGAATGATGAAAGTGTGGTTGTTCCCATATCCAGGTTTCCAATCTCATCTGGACATTATTGTCGGTCATTTTTCTCTTGGTATTCCCTTGAACCCTCTTTCTCAATATCCGATTCTTCTATACTTTTTTCATTTTTCAGATTAATATGGATACACTAACCCTACGGATCCATAGGATAAAGTCGTGAAGGACTAGGTCAAGAAGAATATGACTCCCTAGAAGAGGGTGCGTTCTAGAAATCATGACTCTCTGGAGTTCTAGTTCTTGTATGAAGTTGATGTCTCATAAGTCAATCACATTAGTTGGCTTTATTTCTTTTAATTACTCTAATCTATGATAATTTTATATATATTTATATAAATAGACGATTACCTACTAGTACTCTACTCTAGAGGATCTCATCTCTTTTATTTTGATTACATCTGCTCTGATCTTGCATTTGAGCTATCACAATCTCCATCTATGAATAAGGTTCCCTTATTTTATGGTAGAAATTTCCTTAGGGTAATTTTTCAAGCCGGACATCTAGAGGGTCAGATCTTTTAAAACTACGCTAATTCACCCTATTCAGTTTAGAATCCTTAGATATAAGTAGCAGATACTTTTATATAAGGTTTTAGAACTCAGATACTTCACCCTATTTGGTTAAGAAAGCAGCTACTTATATATCAATGGTTTAGAATCTGACCCTATTCTGGTAAGATCATTTAGAAATGTTTCTTATAGGTTGATATCATTAGGTTAAGGTTCAATACTACTATCCAAGTGAGTACCTGGGGTAGCATGATTTGAATCAAGACTTCCCTTCTTATCCCATTGTGCATGACCTGATTTGTTTCCTACACCAGCTTAGAAAGGTTTGTAATGCTGAGAGATGGTGTTAGTGCTCTACTCTAATTGTGTTATTGCCTATATTATACTAACAACCTCATATTTAATATTCTTCATCTATTACTGACCATAATGGTCTACTTCTATTACCTACCATGATAAAAATTCTAGACTAATGTTGATTATCCTTTTATTGTATATGAAGAGATTCATGGTCGAGTTGAGAACACGTTAGGAAATCATTGAAAAAACGTTACCCACTTGACCGTCCCCATCAGTATTGTCCCAGCTACTCGACTTTTTTTTGGCACTAGCAAGAAACGGTGCCATAAGAAATCCTAGAAAGGGAAATGGAATCCTTTTTCTCATTTCTGGATGATCAACCCAACCACGATTGTTGTGTTTTTTACTAACCTCAATGTCCTAAATGGTAAAAGGTCATGAACATGCCTCTCATTTAGCCAAAAAAGTTGCTGGTTAGGATGAAGTGGAGAATATAAGGTAGAAAAATTGTGGTGTTTGGTTCCTTTATCCATGGGGGGAGGATCAAATCAGTGGGGGCTATGAAAAAAAATGGTCTATCATATTGAAAAAAGTCTTGGAATTGTTTGACTGGTTATGATGGTCATTGTGATGATTGTCGATTAAAATTAAAACCTATGATTAGTTCAGTGATGCTATCGATATCATTTGGCTAGGGTGATACCACCTACTGACTGAACTAGGATACACCTGCCCTATGAAGAACCTCACACTTGGTACTTGTTTATGAGCACTGTCCAAGTCATAGCTCAAAAACAATGTATTGAGATCAAAGTAATTAGACATGATTATTTAGACCTGAGTATTTATACCTAAGTATTTAGACCTGAGTATTTAGGTGTATGATGTTTAAATACTCGGGTCTAAATACTTTGGTCATCAAGGAGTAATAACCTAAATACATTGGATGATGCAATGGTGTGAATGGGAACAAGAAAGAAGAAATTATTCATATGTAGTTGAATGTAATATGCACAAGTGTTATAGTGTTTAGAGTTGGAAAAAATGATATATACGAGAAAGGTGAATCCATAGAGGTAATACCATTGAGTTTTCCTTGTCCCCTCATTCACTCCGTTCACTTCTATCCTTGCTTTCCGGATGGATCAGGTGAAAGGGATGTAGCTCGTTCTGTTGCTTTCCCTTTGTGTTCCGGAGTCATTCCCCACTTGTTTTCCATATGACCACTCCTCTATCCCCTCTATCTCCTCCGTTTCGAATTTGTTCGGGCCACCAGTGAAGAAAGAGGTTCTTTCCTGCAGCTTCAGCAGGCAGCTAAGCAGTCGAAAGTCTCACCCTCGATAGCAATGTGTTAAGCATGCATACATACTGAGACACATATTCCCATGAAATCCTAGGAATTACTCTTATCTAAGATGGTGGTTGATTGGAGGATCTGTGAGTATAGTTTCATGGATCTTTTGAAAAAAAATGGAAAGATGGACACTATTACTACTATGTGTCAGGCTGGGGTTGATGTAAGGTATGGAATGGATGGTTTTAGAAGGCACATCTCTGTATAACATAGTCAGTCCACTATAGGCACCACTATAGGCACTAGAAAATTTAATATAGTGCTCCACCTGTAGAATATATTGAAGAGTACCTAGCTAGATTAAACACTATCTAGATTATATTTTGAGTGGTGCAGTTGACATTGTAGTTGTTTGGGGGAAGATGACAATGATTATACCTCGAATCTACAAGGTGTTTGGAAAATCAATGGTCATGATTTAAAGCAACATAGAGCAATAGAAGAAGGTTGGAGGAATTGGCTAGACTCCTAAGGCTCGTGACTTGAGCAACTGTAGGTTCGAATCCTATACCCACAAAAGAGATGGTGTGATATTAGCTATTCTTGGAATGGCACCACCACGATCTGAATGGGGTTTATGGGGTTCAAGATGGTGACATAGTTGATACCATTGGGGAAGTGGCACTATTAGAGTAGAGTAATAAGGTAACACTACTACTCTTATTTATTGGGTGGTATTAGCTTTTGAAACTGACATAGGATGATTACAACACTATTAGAAGAGTACTGAAGGTCACGTACTGTATGGATGTCATGGAGTTAGTGGGTTTGGAATAGAGACCAATATAGGATGATACAACTAGAACAATACTGGGGAAAAAGGGTAAGGAAGAAACTACGTACACTACCGACCAAGACCATACATGTGATCCATTCCTCTAATCTAAACTATATATGAAGTGTACCTGAGATCACTATATTATGAGAATACATGAGATGGCTAGTTCAGAGATACTGGGTACTGGTGAAGAGAAAAAGGAACAATTTGATAAAAAAGCAAGGTTTTTTTGTTGTATGGTGATTGATGGAGTGAGTGTGGTTTTCTAGATGGAATAGCCTTGAGCCACGGTACAACTTTGGGATAGGGTTGACTGGCAGCTACAATGATGGCTCGATGATTGGGCACCTATCGGCTGGTGGTGGTACCTCATGACATTCTAAAGAGACCAGGTGTGTGGTGTGCATGCAACATGTACTCTCTCTATGTAGTTAAGAATTATTTGATGGGGTTGAAAAAATGGAATTGATGGTTCGTTGGAATAGATATGGATTTATTGGTGGTAGATAGGCAGCTGGGAGAGCTGTATGTGGTTCAATGCTTCCAGTACAGTTTTAAGTTGGTTTTCCACCCTTATGAGTGTTCATACTATTTCGATAGAACAAACAAGGATCTCACTTTTGATAGTTATCTTATTCCTGAATCTGATACAACAATGGGGAAATCATGATTGTTATAAGTAGATAATTGTGTCGTCCTACCAGAAAAAATGCATATCCGTATTCTAGTCACAGTAGCTGATGTCCCTCATAGTTGTGTTGTGCCTTCCTCCGGATTGAAATGAAATGCAGTACCAGGGAATTTAAATCAACTGAGCATGTTTATACTATTTGGTGGAGTATACTATGGTTAGTACAGTGAGATTTATGGAACAAAGCATTCCTTTATGATTTTCCCCAAGAACCTCACCCAGTACCTTTCAGCCAGTCCAAACCACACCGCTAGCACCATCTCTTTAAACCAACCAACCCCATGCGTCTTCCTTCCACTCTCATGATCACATGTCATATGATTCATTTTAACATGAATAACTAGATACTACATGTTGTTTTTGTCAAAACAAAACAAAACAAAACAAGTAGTAGTTAGTGGAATGGTCTCGAATTGTTTGGTCAGTGGGAATCGAGGTGGTACGTCTAACTAGACTATATATGAAGATTCCACATCTTGAGTGGCTAAGAGAGGATGGGTCATATATCACACCTAGAAAAAAATATTACCTTTCCACTCCAACTAGGCCTATCTCAATGCCGTAGGGGCCAATGTCTTATGACATTATTGGATATCTCAGCGGTTTCACAAAGGGAGAAACGATACTGGAACATCAAATTGTACATCATAGAACACCAATAACACACTATATCTAAACTAATAGTGTCATCAAGGTCAACATTTTCATGTATGCATGATAGGGTTCAATTGGAGTGGGAGGAACAATGGAGGGAATCAAGTAGAAACCGGGTGTGGGTGAAGCCAGCTCTATTCGAATAGTGATTTGATCAACCATCTCACCCAACAAACCCTTTTTTCCATGGGGCTCAAGAAGTCCACTATTAGAAGAGTACATGTCCCCCATTAAACAAGGTACCTATAATTCCTATTTTTCCCATTCGATCGATCAGTTGTAATACTATGATATGATATGATAATAATTAATGCTTCCCTGTAGGATATGGTAGATGGTTGAGCTAATGGAATGGAGTTGGTGGTGCTTGGGTGGTATGATTTCAGTGTTTTAAGGGAATGTTCAACCCTACTACTCAATTGATTTTGTATCTGTTGAGCCCGAGAGCTGAATATTCTCAAGAATATTCCTTTCTATTCTACTACCTATATTATACTGACTCAATGGTTGTAGTGGAGTTGGGGTCTCGAGCAACCTAGGCTGTCTAGTTGTTGACTTTCTAGATGGAGAAGGGGGAACCATGGAACAGGAAGATGAAGTCTTCAATTGCAACTATCTGAACACCAATCAAATGGTTTTACATTGGTATAATATAGGTAGAAGACTACTTGCCCCGATTCCCCACTGTGTCTAATCGAACAACTGTATACTATTTATCTCGACAACCACTCCAGCTAAAATAATTCGGTATAATATAGGTAGTATAAGGTATAATATAGGTAGTATAACCACGAATTATATGTCTATAAATCATCAGTACTCTTCTAATTGTGTTCTCACGAGTTTAACTCTAGACATACATATTGGAACCTGAAACGGGGTCAGGTACACTGTCTATATAGTGTCTGATAATTTGATTGTCATAGATATGGTGGAATGGCATAGGGATAATGGAGTGGTGGTTGTGTTCTTTCTACTGAGGTTGGTTAAGGACGAAGACACATATACCACGTTGACCCTGCTGAGTGAACCATAAGGCCATGTAATGGATATGTGGACTCAGTTGGTATAGCACCGAGGTGGATGAATGGCCCACTCATATGATGAGCACAAAGGGTGGGGGTATACATAGGATGAAGCAGAACAGACATGACTATTAGAGTAGAGTACCTATGGTTCAGGTATGTCATGATGATATGGGGTGATAGGGTTGGTGGTGAGTTTCCTGGGAACTGGGTTGATTGATGGTTCAAGGCGAGCTCATGGGGCCCTTCATACTACAAGAATAGCTATCATTTCCATACACCAAGAAACAATAGGACGAATTGATGTTTCAAAACTATATGAATGATATCCATGGGGGTAGTATTAGTTCCCTGACTCCACCACCATGTTCATGAAAGAGTGTTGTCATTGATTTTCCCACTGAATGCACTCAATTGCCCGCATGGTTTTATAGAGAAAAGGCCATATCTGTTGGCATTGGAGTTGAGATGGGTTAGAATTGGAATTGTCGATTTCACCACCAATTAAATAGTGTGAGTAGTTGTGTGAAGTCTACCACCTATATTATACAGACTCTATTAGATTAGAGTATTGAAAGAATATTTGGTTATTTGAGAGTTGACAATAGTGGGAATAGGTGATTGGAGGTGACCCCACATCTTGAAGCACAAGCAGTACTAGTGTTATATGACTAAACTAATATTTGAGAGTTTTGGTAGACAAACCCATTCACCGAATCAATCATCATCGATGTAGTAGATCAGAATGCATTTTGTTCTTGGGCATCAAATACAGCCTACAGCTAAAGTGATGCATAAGAGAAAGGTAAGGTAAATTGTTCTTGGGAATGTGGTAGGATGTCAGTACTCTTCTAATAGTGAGTACTTTACTCTAATAGTACTACTGTCTGTAATATACTATCCAGTAGATGGAAAAAGGTTCTAAAACCTTGATATATAATTATCACCTTTCTAAACCGAATAGGGTGAAGTATACGAGTTCTAAACCATTATATATAAGTATTTTCTACTTATATCAAAGGGTTCTAAACCGAATAGGGTGAAGAAGCTGAGTTCTAAACCCTTATATATTATGTAGCACCTCCCAGGGTTAGGAGATAGTCCGAACAATTAACAATAAGGGTAGAGTACTGATTGTAAAACCCCTACTACTATTATTTATTGGGTACAACATTCCACGCCATTGGTGGTTGTATTGATCGTCAGGTGCAGGTGGGTCAAAAGGGTAGAATGATCCGAAATGATCTGTGAGCCAGGGGTGATACGATCCCCATGGTCAAAGAGTCCCCCAACCACATGGAAGTGAAAGAGGGGAGAGTGATGTGGTTTGGTGTGTATGGAAGATGGAATACAAACTTCCAACAATGCTGTGATTATAGTGTCACCAATATGCTGAAGGGATCAAGTTCATGTTTCTGCCAGATGGTGCGCCTTTGACCCATGACATTTCTGTATGATGTCTTTTGGCATCCTTTGTATAGTGATAGTCCCAAAATGGTCCCTGATGAGAGTTTTGTTTTGGGCCTAATACCTATATTATACTGAGTAAAAATAGTGTAATGCCCTGACACTAGAATCCCAAATCTAGTGCATTATTTTAATACATTGGCATGATTACAAGGAATCATGTCCTGAAGGACCGATCAGTTTAGCAGTATTGGAAAATAGATTACATACATAAAAATTTAATTACAATTTCTAACATAAAATACAACATGGATAATACTTTGAGAATTCCATAATTCTTCTATCTTAGACCTGTATATAAATCATAGTACACTTCTTGGTATCCTGGGAAAATAAAATATAAGAAAGGGGTAAGCTCGGATGCTCGGTAAGGGTTAACAATTTAGCGGAAGCTAATTTTTTTTAAGGAAAGATGTGTAATAAAAACAATAGACTTTTTAAACATAATAATGAACATAATATGGAAAAAATAAATCAAATATTACCATATAAATATGAGCATGGATATTATACTAGTCAAATAGTCACATGTAGTAACTAATTTCATAATGAGGGAATGCCTAGTGTTGGACATCATTACCACATAGCCAAGGCCTCATGCCAAGACTACAAATAAGATTTTTTCAAGGCCTTGTGCCATGACACTAGTTTTTCTCATGAGACCTACTGATGCATCAAGGGGCTATAGTGGGCCCCACCTGTCACTAACTAGGTCCATTGCATTCCTCATATTAAAATGTAGAAACATAACATAAACATTCGTATTAAAACTAGCATACGAAATGTCGATACTTAAACATAAACCATGAATGGTATAAAAATATCACATCCACAATAAAACATATAATAACTCATTCAGTACAATATGGTGGATTGTATTATAATAAATCAACCACAATCAAGAATAATATTCAATAAAAAATGTTGATATAGTTGAAAATGATCAGTAAAACTCTTTGAGTGAAATATGCCTTTTTCATGAAATAATTTAAAAGTCACACAATTTATAAAGGAAGGAATTTAAAATATATTTTTGAAACAAATTGTCCCATAACACTTTGAAACTTTTTAAAGGAATTAATATTTTAAAATATTCATGTCTATATAAATAAATCCTTAAAACCATTTTTAAAACATGGACATTTATGAGAAATATTTTGATGAATAAATATTTAAAATGTTTAAAATTATGTTTTAGTTAAATATTACCTTAAAAATAATCCTTTTGAAAACTATTTTATGAAACATAGACATGGATAATAAATATGACCCAGTAAAAACATACACATAAACAATCTCGGATAATAATGAGATTGAGAAATTAATCCTTACCTTGTACTTTACTTTAGCCGAGGGTATGTTTAACCTAATGTATAATGACCATAGTATGTTATTAAATTATAAAAGAACCATATTAATATTTATAATATCATACATGATTAATTTATGAAGTTATACTAACCATTTAATAATAATTTCTAGGTTAAATTAACATTTCAGGTAATAATCGCTTTCACTATCATACATGTTTTAACTTGTTATTCTTGATTGTATCACTTGGATCATGATTTAAATACCTAAAGAACATGATTTATATATCATATATATTTATAATATAAATATTTATAATATATAGATATATGAAATGGAAAACACTGTTTATGGAGACAATAGGCCGTACGTATGCATAAACGCTGTTTCCGCTTTCATATCATATTGAAGGGAAGTGAATGAGATATATGTAAATAAAAACACACAAAAAACATATATATATATATATATATATATTTATAGTATCATTATTATGTTATATATTACATACTTATTAATAATATAAATTTTTATAATCATTGTTTAATGGTGAACGTGGAAATCAATCTTATCGCGTCGTGGAGATGGTAAGTCGTACATACGCACAAGCAACGATATCATTATATTAATGGTGAAATAATATATAATTTGATGGTATATTATATATAAATAATAATTAAAATTTTATATTTATAATTTACATAAATTAAAATCATTATTATACTCATCCAAATAATGAAGTGTTGAATAACAAACTACACCACAACGTGGAGATGGTAAGTTGTACGTACGCACATATGATGAATTTTTTATTCATTGGATGGATAAAACAATTAATGTGGTTTTAACATATTTATAATAAAATCATAGTTTGTAGAAGATACTGGAGTTTTTGTTTTGGTTTGGAAACAACAAAGAAATAGGAAGTGGAAGAAGAAGATAACTTTGAAAGAGGTGATGAAATTATTACCTCTTCTTCGGGTGCTTCCTTTTAATTTTATCAAAAGGGATCCTTAATTTGGATTTATGATCAAAGAAGGTATGTAGGATTAATTTAGGGTAGTTGGTAGGTTATTTGAGTAGGTTTTGGCCGAGACAAATGGCTTTGGAGGTGTGAAATTAAGAGAAGGAGAAGTTCCCTTTTATAAGAGAGGTGAGGGGCACCTTAGGAAAAGCTTGAAACATTATTTTATTATAAAATAATTTTAGGTTTATAATGGCTCCAAATGGATTTATTTTGAGGATATGGTGGGTATAGGTCAAAATAATCTCAACCAATAGGTTTTAGACAAGTTTATCTCACCATATTACCTTATATTTTAGATTTAACTCTCAGTTAAATAGTTTAACTTTTAACATGTCGTCTTGTATTATTATAATAAATTGTTAATAAAAATAATATAAAAATACAAGAGAACCCCAAGTGGTTAATTATTGAAATATCTACAATTATATAAGTCTTTTTTCCAAATGTTTAATTTTTAGGAGTATTATATCATTTAATAATATAATATTTGTTTTAAAAATTCATTTATGTTAATTTTGACACTATTTTGTATTTGGTTTTTGTGAAAGTCATAAAAATATGATTTCTTAGAAAAAGATTCATTAAATCAAAAATAAAATGTTATATTAACCTAGAAAATTAGTGGAATGAATCATAACTATCAATTTAAATTTATTTTAATATTTATAATATCAATTATTTTAATCATTTATTAATATAGTAATTACTGCATCATCATTGTCTCATAAATAAATTTAATTATATAATGTCTATAAATTATAAATAAAATATCATGATATAGGACATCTTTTTATATTTATAATTAATATTTATAGTTGATATTATATTATGTATGACCATATATTAAAAAAATTTAGTTATAAAAATTTGAATTTAACACTTTTAACTCTTCTTTAAATAAAATAATAATAAATGTCCTAATCTAATATAAGTGGATAAAAAAGGATCATATTTTATTCCTAAGGTATATTTTGGTCTAAATACACTTATCCAATAGAATTAGGACATGTTTTAGGATAATTATGATATCATTTTTTACCTTTAATTACCCTATTTACTTTTAACCGTGGTAAATAAAATTCAAAAGATACCATTCACCAAAAATTATTTTCATCCTATTGAACAAAATTTTACAAAATGATCTCAACCATGTCTCTAGGATTTTTTAAATTCAATTCACAGAAGTGGTAAAATTACGTTTTATGCTAATTTACAAATGTGCCTAGAAGGTGGGTAAAAGACGTTAAAAAAATTCAATAAAATTTTATACATCTAATCTTATTATAAAATGACTCTAATGGATTAAATTTAACTAATATAATTATTTTGTATCTATTTTTGATTTTAAAATAAATTTAAATAAAAATAATAATTATTTAAATAAAAGTTAGTTTTAAACAATAATACAATATTTTTTCATTATTCATCAAAAATCAAAAGTTTTCAGAAAAATGCCAAAAATTCACCCTAAGATAATTTTGATATTTTGAATTCAAAAATGATGTCTATTTTACCAAATTCAAAACATACAAGTTTTGTTAATTAATTTTTAATTAATTCCCGTTTTCAAAATGAAAAAGCAGGTTTTTAAAAAGTAAAAACTATCAAAAGATTGACATGTGTTTATGTCCAATTTAAATGTGAAATTTCTTATAATGACCTAAATTATATTAAATGATAAAAATATAATCTAATTAAATATTATAACTACTCAAATTCATAATTTCACAATTTAAATTATATTGATTAAAAAGTTGTTTTCAATTAAAATTTAGTATTTTTCACTATTAATCAAAATATGAACGTTATTAGAAAAGTACAAAAAATTTATCCAAACTATAATTTTATGTCTTGCTTCTAAAGATGAATTTTATTTTTTCAAATTGAATATATAAGTGTCAAATATTGGATTTAAAAAGGGTTCACCAATAAAAGTTGGTAAAATTTCATTTTCTGAAAAATACTTCCTTTATCTGAAAAATTGAATTTGTTCTTATATTATGTATAAGAAGCACATAGTATGGATGTTAAAATTACGTGGAATATATAAAATTCAAAATTCATTTAATAATATTCATAACTAATTTTTAACGGCTAGTTTTGTAAGCCGTGGTGCACTCGAACTCAGTGTTGTGTGTAGCAAAAACTATTAAATTACATTAAAGAAATAGCGTACTATGAAATCCTAGGGTGTTACATTCTACCCTCCTTAAATAAATTTCTTCCTCACAATTTAAAATTGTTCTTCGAAAATAGAAGGTTAAGAATAAAAAATACCTTTGTGGAAAACCCAAATCAGAAATAGGGTTAATAAAATTTAGTCTTAATAAGAGGGAAAGGGAAATGAAAAAGTCACCACCAAATTATGATCTCGAATAATAGAACATTGGTGGCAATTAGAGACACATAATTTTTTGAAAAACATTAATATTTATAGTGAGTGATTGAGGTCATCAATCACAAACAAGTGAATAATTAATGAAATATTGAGGGCCTCAAACCCATAAATCTATGATGATTTAAATACCAACGGTTCAAAAAAACATAAGGTATTAGGATAACACATTTTTTGTTTTAGGATCACTTCCCTAAAGTTTAAGAATTAATTTTATCGTATAATAAGAGAGAAAAATACTTCAAAAGTAGAGTCCATCCTTCAAATAACTTCTAACACAAACCCATCTTTCACTCCAAAAGATAATAGAATTCAAAAATATTCTATTTATCCTAATCATATAGGGTTTTAAAATAATGAATTTATAATTAATCAATCAGATCATTTAAAAAAGCCATATTATACAAACTAGGACATCATGTAGGCCAGTGGTAGGTGAGACACACTTTTTTCCCTTCGATTGCTGGTTCAAGTCTCGCGACCCTACTGGATGTGACGGGTTGTCGCCCGACCTTCATGTTATCCTTTTTATAAAAATGAAAAAAATAATCTTAAGAAATGTTTTAATATTAAACTATAGTATCCAATTTCCAATTTAATCCATTCCAACCTTTAGACCTATCCAAAATACTTGTACCAAAACTCATAGCCCAAAAATTTATAAAGAATGTTAACATAACATAATGAAGATCTCATTTTTTCACATAATAACATGTGAGTACCTTCATCATGTATTCTCTTAAAACATGATAACACCCTAAATTATCATAAAACCTTATTGATTACATTCAATCTCCCATGTTACTTATATAATACTAGATATATTCCTCAAATCCAAAAATTTCAAATACTCCAATAATGATGGAATAAACCAACCATTAATCATTTCTAAGGTAGTCAAGAATATCTAATATAATATACCAAAATCAACCAACTCTTATTCCAAAATCATTAACTATGTATCAGGACCATATTATGGTTTATCTTTCCTTCAACCATGTATTTTACAAAAAGTTTAACTTGCTGTTGAGTCACTTTTTTTAGTACCATATAATATCAAATCCACAATGAAATAGTACTGCAGTACAATCCTTATTTATTTCTATAATTAATATAGCCAGTAAATCATTGATACAACACTCAAAATGACATAATATAAGAACACTAATTATTCCTCTTCATCTGTGGTAGTATCATAACTTGATTATTATCCAATAGCATCATTTAGGGTATAATTTGATGATTAAGACATTGATTTTCATAGTGTCCCAACTCCTTGAAGATGAATCATTTTACATTTGAAACATTTTTCTTACCCTTGCAATCACATACTTGGTGTCCTTTTCCTCCACACTTATAAAAAATTCCTATTCCCTTTAAGAATTAACCAAGGTAATTTTTTTCACATTTATCACATATAGGAAAATCCTTCTTTCCCTTTTTCCCTTAATCCATCTTTCTCTCTACCATCCTTTTATTCTTTGGCTTCCCTTCAAAGACATAGGACTCAAATAATTATTTACTTTTCTTATTAACACATGACTCTATTTCTTCATATGATGAGAATACAAGTGAGAATATTTCCATTCTAAATGCTAGCTTAAGGCCATGAAATATACGATCCTTATTACTCTTTGGATCATGGGTATTGCTTCCTTCTACTGGGAACCATTTCTAAACAATGGAATACACTAGGTTAGCTTATGAATCATAATGCATAATTCCAAACTTGTATAATACCTAACATAAATTGAAATTTTATGCATATAAACCATAATCATAAAAATGTTTTCATTGAGGAAGTATTTACTCTTACATCCTTCATAATGGTTTTTAAAGAAAATGTGAATTATCCTAAGAATATCCCCCAGAAGTGTCATAACCAAGAGTTCAGCAATGCTCGTTTTCATGTACCAGGATACCCTGGGTCAAGACGAAAACTTCTTGTCAGGGTTTTCACTCCTAGGTAAATCTATGCCAGAGCCTCCTCTGCCTACTCGTATCCAGAAAGGGATGTATTTCTTAGAAAATACACAAAATCTATACATTACCAAAATTTTAGGAAGTTATTCTATACTGATCCTTAAAGTCTATCTTAGGTTAATGTTATCTAATTAGAGTTTTTCTAAATCTAGTTTCTTAGGTTTGTACTAAACTTCCTATGATACCAACTATAATGCCCTGACCCCAGAATCCCAGAGTCGGTGCATTATTTTAATACATTGACATGATTACAAGGAATCAAGTCCCCAAGGACTGATCAATTTATTAGTCTTGGAAAATAGATTACATACATGAACATTACATTAAAATTTCTAACATAAAATACACCATAGATAATCCTTTGAGAATTCCATTATTATTCTAGCATAAACCTGCATATAAATCATAGTACACTTTGTGGAATCCTAGGAAAATAAAACATAAGAAAGGGGTGATCTCAAATGCTTAATAAGGGTAAATAATTTAGCGGAAGCTATAAAATTTTAAGGAAAGATGTGTAACAAAAAAACAGATTTCTTAAAAAAAATATTGAACATAATATGGAAAAAATAAATCAAATATTACCATATAAACATGCACATGGATATTCTACTAGTCGAATAATCACATGTATTAACTGACTGAAAATTAATTTTGTTTATTTAGAAACACTTTTAGGAAAGTGAGAACCACACAACCCTTAACTCGTACCAGATCTCAACATGAAATACTCAAAAGACAAGCATATGCAGAACAACCACAAACCAAAAAAACCAGCATGGGACTACATATCATAATACCCATAATCCTCTCCAAATCCCACACAAAGAGTCCCCTTCTACCATAGTTGATTCCCATTCAGAGGCTGATTTATACCACCTCAAAATATAATCACTTTGATCATGCTTCTTCATCTGGTCTAGTCAAGGTTGCACTGGTCAAGGTTGTTTAATCAAGATGTATTTTTTGAAATAAAGAATAAACCCTCTATCTGGTTTAAAGGAATATCTAGTACTCACCGGCCGTAGTAGGTAAGAGTAGTCCTTTATTGTTATTCTTCTTGGTGTAGTAGATAGCGCTACTTCAAACTCAATCATCCATTCGATCCCATTCTTCACAATGTCTCTATAGGAAAGGTAGGTTGGATCACTCATATTTTATTTATTACCCCCAGAAACAGCCCTCCCATTGTTCATAGAGGATTTATCGTTACAACCAATAGCATTCTCCCTCCTTTGATCTGGCACGTTACTGTCAATCAAGGCAAGACACCCATCCACATTAGTAGCCTCTTCCATAGACGTAGGCACTCCCTCATGGCCCAAACTTACAATATTTCTCCCTTTCACCCAGGCTCCATCGACATCACCACCTTCCACCGCATCAAAATCCAAATCCTCTTCAAGCATGCCTTCTGAAATGCCTTCAAACATGTTTCTCAACGTTAGAAAGGGCCTGGCCGAAGGGTCTAAGCCTCTAGAACCCCCATCATTGTTTATACTGGACATGCCTGAATTGAATCCCTTTCCCCTCACCCTCTGGACTTCAACTGTTTTCTCTCCATCCATGCGCAACTCCAAACTATCCTCCTTATAACCCGAACCAGTATCCTTCTGAGAATTGTGATTAGATGAGCCCTCCAAATCCTGCCGCAACCTGTTGAACACTTCAGCTACTATCAAGTTACCCTGAGTTATCATAGTATTTGATGTTTCAGAACCATTAAAATCCTCCATCATCACCTTATGGACACCTTCTAGGAGGTCCATCACCACAGGACTCGACGGGTGATGTCCCCCATATTTGGACCCTGAAGCCTCCGTAACCAGACCAGTCGTCGCACCAACCTCAAGATCCTTACTCGGTGAAGCATTATCTTTACTTGCAACAACCTAATTCCCCCTACAACTTACTTCCAACGCATGAGCAGTGCTTCTCCTCCAGCAAGCCTCCAAAGGGTGTCCTAAACGCTTACAAGAAGGATAGAACTCAATCCAATTTTCACAAATCACCCGTTGATTAAACCTGTAATCCTCACCAATCGTAATCCACACATGATTGAAGGGGAAACGGGAAGCATCCATCTCAACACAGACTCGAGGTTTAACCAGGTGACACACGGCCTCAGTGCGACTATCAGAGAAAAGGTATCTTCCTATGAGTTTTCCTAGTATTCGAATCACCGAAGGGTTCTGAAAAGGTAAAGGGATATAGGGAAAGCTTACCCAAACCGCCGTAGAAGGAGAGTCACAGTTCATGTGAAAATCGACGGACCACCGTAGGAGGAAGGAACAAAATCCGTTGAAGCTACGCGGTGACCTTGACCATGCATTGATGAGATCCGCCTCCGATTCAAACTGAATCATGATATGGTGGATGTCGATCAAGCCAACAATCTCTCTTTCTTGAAGGTCCCAAGAGCCAAATACGAACGGGTCAAAAGAATCAACTGAAGGTCTCCTATTCATAAAATGTGCTACCAGAGTGTAATTCAAGAGATTTGAGGTTTCCACAAACTCAGAGGATGAGAGATGAAGGTTAGGAAGGACATTGAGAAGATCCGGTACTTTTGGGCATAATGAAGATTCTGGGAAAGGGGGAAGAAAGTCTGGGTTAGAGAAAGGACAAAAGAACATGGCTCCCTCATGGGATGATGATTCCCCCTCCCCCACCAAGGGGGGAGGTGCCGTTGCCGATGACATCTTCACCGAGGAGAAGAGAGCAACCCCATAGGGCTAGGGTTCCCGAGAGATCTAAAAAGACTTTGGGAAGATCATTCATAGTAAATAATTTCATAATTAGGGAATGCCTAATGCCAGAAATCATTACCATATAGTCAAGGCCTCATGACAAGACTACAAATAATATTTTGTCAAGTCCTTATTCCAAGACACTAGTTTGTATCATGATACCTACCAATGCATTGAGAGGCTATAGTGGGCCCCGCTTCTCACTTTCTAGGTCCATTGCATTCCTTACATGAAAATGTTGAAACATAACATAAACATTCATATTAAAACTAGCATACGAAATGTTAATACTTTTGACATAAATCTTGAATGGTATAAAAATATCACATCCACAATAAAAAATTTCATAACTTATTCAATACCATATGGAAGATTTTATTATAATAAATCAACCTTAGTCAAGAATAATATCTAGTAAAGGATGTTCATATAGTTGAAAATGACCAATAAAACTCTTTGAGTGAAATACCCATTTTTCATGAAATCATTTAAAAGTCACACAATTTTTAAAGGAAGACATTTAAAATATATTTTTGAAACAAAGTGTCCCATACCACTTTGAAACTTTTTAAATGAATTAACATTTTAAAACATTCATGTCCATATAAATAAATCCTTAAACCCATTTTGAAAACATGGACATTAATGAGAAGGATTTAAAGGAATAAAAATTTAAAATATTTAAAATGGTGTTTTAGTAAAAGATTACCTTAAAAGTATTACTTTTGAAAACTATTTTATGAAACATGGACATTGATAATAAATATTTCCCAGTAAAAATATACACATAAACAATCATGGATAATAATGAGACTGAGGAATTAACCCTTACCTTATTCTTTCCATTAGTCAAGGGTACGTTTAAACTTCTGAATAATGACCATAGTATGTTATTAAATTATTCCAGATCCATATTAATATTTATTATATTATACATGATTCATTTTCTAATTTATACTACCCATTTAATAATAATTTCCATGTTGAATTAACATTTCTGATAATAATCGCTTTCTTTATCATACGTGTTTTAACTTTTTATTCTTGATCGTATCACGTAGATCATGATTTAAATAATTCCAAAACCTGGTTTATATATCATATATATTTAGAATATAAATATTTATAATATATAGATATATGAAATGGAAAACACCATTTATGGAGACGATAGACCGTACGTACGCAAAAATGTTGTTTCCATTTTCATATTGTATTGAAGGGATGTAAGCGAATGAGATATATGTAAATACACACACACACATATATATTTCTAGTAGAATTATTATGTCATATATTATATACTTATTAATAATATAAATTTTTATAATCATCGTTGAATGCTGAACGTGGAAATTAATCTCATCGCGTCGTGGAGACGGTGAGTCGTACATACGCACAAGCGACAATATCATTCTATTGATGGTGAAATCGTATATAATTGGATGGTATATTATATATAAATAATAATTAAAATTTTATATTTATTATTTACATAAATTATACTCATTATTATAGTCATCCAAATAATTAAGTGTTGAATAACAAACTACACCACAATGAGGAGGCGGTAAGCCATACGTACGCACATATAGTGACTTTGTTATTCCCAGGATGGATAGAATAATAAATATTGTTTTACCATATTTATAATAACATTAAAATATGTAGAATCTACTGAATTTATTATTTTGGTATGGAAACAACAAAGATAGAGGAATTTGAAGAAGAAGATAACTTTGAAAGACGTGATAAAATTATTTCCTCTTCTTCGGGTGCTTCCTTTTCATTTGATCAAAAGTGATCCTTAAGATGGATTTATGATCAAAGGAAGAACTCTATAATGAAGTGAGATTATTTGGGAGGATATTTGAGTAGGGTTTGGCCGAGCCAAATGGCTTTGGAGGTGTGAAATTAAGAGAAGGGGAAGTGCCCTTTTATAAGAGAGGTGAGAGACACTTTAGGAAAAGCTTGAAATATTATTTTATTATAAACTCATTTTCTGTTTCTAATGGCTAAAAATAAATTTATTTCGTGGATAAGTTGGGGATGTGTCTAAATCATCTCATCCAATAGGTTTTAGAAATGTTTAGTTCACCATATTAACCTTATGTTTTAGATTTAACTCTTAGTTAAATAGTTTAACTTTTAACATGTCTTTTTGTATTATTATAAAAAATTGTTAATAAACACACTATAAAAATCCAAGTGAACTCCAAGAAGTTAATTATTGATATATCTATCAATATATATGAATTTTGGCCAAACATTATATTTTTAGGAATATTATATCATTTAATAATATAGTATTTTTAAAAAAAATTAATTTATGTCAGTTTTTACACTATTTAGTATTTGGTTTTTGTGTAAGTCATAAAAATATGATTTATTCAAAAAAAATCATTGAATCAACCATAAAATATCATATTAACCTATAAAATTAGTGGAATTCATCAAAAGTCTCAATTTACATTTATTTTAATTTTTATAATATCAATTATTTTAATCTTGCATTAATATGGTAATTACTGCATCATCATTGTGTCATAAATAAATTTACTTATTTAATGTTTAGAAATTATAAAAAATATACCACGATAAATGATTTTTTTTAGATTTATAATTAATATTTATAGTCTAAATTATCTTATGTATAACCCCATATGAAAAATGTTTTAGTTAATAAAATTTGAATTTAACACTTTTTACTCTTCTTTAAATAAAATAATAATAAATGTCCTAATCTAATCCAAGTGGATAAAAAATGGTCATATTATATACCTAAGGTTGGTTTTGGTCTAAATACACTTATCCAATAGAATTAGGATATGTGTTAGGGTGATTATAATGCCATGTTTACCTTTAATTTCCCTATATACTTTTAACCGTGGTAAATAAAATTCAAATGTTACTATTCACCAAAAATTATTTTCATCCTATTGAACCAAATTTTACTTACTGATGTCAAAAATATCTATCGTATTTTTGAAATTTAATTCACAGAAGTGGTAAAATTACATTTTATGCAAATTTGCAAATGTTCCTATAAGGTGGGTAAAAGACGTTAAAAAATTTAATAAAATTTTATACATCCAATCGTATTATAAAATGACTCTAATGGATTAAATTGAACTAATATAGGTATTATGTATCAATTTTTATTTTAAAATAAATTTAAATAAAATTAAATATTATTTAAATAAAAGTCAGTTTTAAACAATAACGGGGTGTTTTTCACTATTCATCAAAAAATGAATGTTTTCAGAAAAATTCCAAAAATTCACCCTAAGATAATTTTGATATTACAAATTCAAAAATAATGTATATTTTACCAAATTCAAAACATAAAAGTTGGATTAATTAATTTATAATTAATTCCCATTGTCAAAACCAAAAAGAGAGTTTTTAAAAAGTAAAAACTATCAAAAGATTAACATGTGTTTATGTCCAATTTAAATGTAAAATTTCTTATAATGTACTAAATTATATTAAATGATAAAAATATAATCTAGTTATAATTTATAACCACTCAAATTCATTATTTAACACTATAAATTATTTCGACTAAAAAAGTTGTTTTAAATTAAAATTTATTATTTTTCATTATTAATCAAAATTTGAACGTTATCAGAAATGTACCAAAAATTTATCCAAACTAAATTTTTATGTCCCTCTTTTTAAGAAGAATTTTATTTAGTAAAATATAATATATAAGTGTTAAATATTGGATTTAAAAGTGGTTTTCCATTAAAACGCGATAAAATTGCATTTTCTGAAAAATACTTCCTTTATCTAAAAAATTGAATTTGTTTTCATATTTTGTATAAGAAGCACATAATATGGATGTTAAAATTATAAGTAATATATAAAATTCAAAATTCAGTTAATAATATTTATAACCACTTTTTAACGGCTAGTTTGGTAAGTCGTGGTGCACTCAAACTCAGTGTAGCGTGTAGGTAAAACTATTGAATTACTTTAAAGAGATAACGTACTATGAAATCCTGGTGTGTTACAAACAGAACATCAGAAGTACTTTTCTAATAGTGTCATACAGGACTTTGAGTTCATCCACTTGAGAGAAATTATGTAGGTCGACTCACTCCATTCAAGGTGTGGGAGAAGTACTATTAGAGTAGAGTACATAATGAACTCATTAGTGGTTTCACTATGATTTAAACGATGTCATCAACTACCAGGGAATGTTCGAAACAGGGAACTGGACATCTTCCAATTCCAACTACAATCACGATTGTTTCCTAAGAAGAGATCGAATTAGACAATGAGGTATCAAATGATATACAAATGGGACATCAATGACCACAACTACTACACGCGAGAAACACACCTGACTGATCGAGTGGTGTTGGTAGTTGAAATTCCTTCACCATTCCCCCTTCAGAAAAAAGGTGCATCGATAACTATCCAATGGTATCAAATGAAAGAAACCATATTGGACATGTTTCGGGTTCATTTCCTATTTTATGATTCCATTCCTTAGGCAAGGTATCACGTCGAAAACCTTGCATTGGTGAATGGGTTTCGAATCAAGAATCCATTTCAGCCCCTTTGTAAGGACCCGACCCCAGTTACCTGGAGCTGGTGCCTTATTTGATTACATTTTCATTTAATAAGGAATAATCATAATGAAGAACCGATTAGTTTAGAATTATTGTAAACAAGATAAATACATAAGTTCATCATTACAACTTGAAATGAAAAACTACATTGAAACTCCTTAGACAACTTCTATAACTACTAGGTTATTTCAGCATGTCATTCATAATAAAGTTATTCATGTCCTGATAAGAAGAAACATAATAAAGGTTTGAGCTCAAATTATCAGTAAGAGTAAGAAATATAGTGATATATAACAAAAATATTAGACATGGTGAATAATTGAAAACACATGCCTTCAAAAATAAACTCAAACATACTATGACATAAATATGAGTTGAGTAAATATTGCCATAATATAATGTAATCATGGGTATTATACTAGTATAATAACCACAAGAACCATAAATACTATATTTATAATTAGGGGATTCATCATGTGGGATAACATAACCATACCGTCAAGGCCTTGTGCTAAGACCATAAATAATCATTTTGTCAAGGCCTTGTGCCAAGACCGTAGTTTGTATTTTGAGACCTACCGATGCACTGAGGGGCTAGAGTGGGCCCCACTAAACACTTTCTATGTCCAATGAATTCTTCATATGAATCGGTATAAATTTAAACAACATATAATTTCATATTGAAACTAATATATGAAGTGTAAAGAACTTTCCCCAAACATTAAGCATAATCACTAACCATTCTGAGTAAATTGGATAATGGTTTTAAAATAGAACTTCCAATAAAAAAATAATAATAAACCATTAAATTAAATATGGTAGATGATACCATTAAATATTAATCCCAATAATACATAATAATCAACAAGATTGTTGAAATAGATGATGATACTCTTATAAAATCATCGAGTAATTCTTGAGATAAATACCCTTTTACTTTGAAAAGAAGAGTTCCTTTGGGAAAATATTTGTATAAAACTAGAAGTAAAGTAATATAGTATTTTAATAATAAAATGAGTAATTTTTTAAAGATAATGGTTTCCAAAAACAGATTATAGGGTGACCTTGAAAATAGGTAAGAATTTGAGAAATTTCCTTGAATCGGGCTTGTATTTCGGAAATAATTTTGAATATTCCTCTTAAAATTTGTAAATTCCCAGAAAATAAGGAGGGATTATGGTTGGTAAACATATATATAATACTCAAATAGAATTTATGATGTGTACATTGTAATATAGAAGAACTTCATTGAGGTAATTAGATAACAAAAATAACCCGAATGAAAATGGAGGTCCAGGTGAGAAAATCCATACCTTAAATCCGAAGGTGTTCTGCTCTTTAAATTATGCTCCTGGAATATGAAATTATACTTATTAATAAATTATTCTAGAACATATTATACATATATATTTTTTATCATAATTATGTTTAGTTCATTTATTCCCTTATTGATTAGTTATTATATTGATTTATGTTGTTCTGGAGTGTTCGTTTTCTTTATTTCTATATTCGGTTCACTTGTTTTTAAGTAGTGGAGTTCATGTGGAATGGTTGAAAATATCCAGAATTAAAATTACATATTATATATGAAAATACATAATTGTTAATGGTCATTTCTATCATTTGGTTACATGGAAACAGGATGAATCATTAGATGAAATATTTATGGCATTCACTTAGATTATTTTAGCGGCATTTTGATTATTGGGAACTAGTTTGGTCATATGATTTAATAATATGTATGTATACTAGTTCCTAAATATTAGTTAAGTTTTAATACATATATTATAGTCTTGTTAAATCGTAAAAATGGTTTTATGACTAGTAATGAAGGATAAATTGAAGAAAGAAACTTCGTCTTCCACGAAGGCTATAAATTGAAATCTCATAGACGTTGATTTCATTTATAAAATAAAAGAGAGAGATTAAGTATATTGATGATGGTTCTTCCATTCACATCTTATAATTACATTATATAGATGATACTTGATTTATCATGGTCATTTGGACAGAGAAGGTGGGGAGAGGATAACAAATTAAGATAAATTGAAACGAAACTAAATGAAAAAGAAATGTGCTTTACCTCTTGAAATAACCTCCTTGAGAACCTCTTTAAAGGAAGGGATTTTAGTCTTTTTGAAAGAAAAAGAGCTTCCTAGACGTGAGGAGTGACTAGAGAAGGGTAATTGGGCAGATATTTTTGGATATTCAAGGCTTAGAGGATTGAAGAGAAGAGGGAGTGATGCGGGGGGGGGGGGGGGGGAGTATAGTGGAGGAGAGGAGGGTTTTCATAATTGTTTAATCATTAGTTTATTAATTTCCCTCAAGAAAAGACGTAGTGTTGATTACATGATAATGAAAAGTAATAAATTCATGATAGTTTGAACCAAGTGGTATTACATCACTTATGATGTCATAAATAGTGTATTTAACTGATAATTTGTATATACGGTATTTTACTATATTTAATTATTCATATTTTTTTTGAGTATTTTAGAAAAATACCAAAAATTCACCCTAACCATTTTTCAATGTGTAGAATCCAAAAATGAAATCAATTTTTCAAAAATAATTATCTAAATATGATTAATTTAATATTTAATTAAAATCTTAATTTAATCTAAAAATAAGAGTTTTAAAACATTTATTTTCTTATTCCAAAGAATAGGTATATCGTTTTTCCACTTGAATATTATTTATATACTATCATAGGTAAGTTTACTATTCATTAGGGTATATGAATAATCATAAGGGTATGTTACTATTCATAATGGTAGGTTACTATTCACCAAAAAATAAGTTTTTCTTATTGGACTCTAAATAACATACTAATCGCAACCATGTATGTCAAATTTTGGAAATTTACATCATAGAAGTGAAAAACTTATATTTAAGGGTCACATAGCACTTAGTAGTACATTATGTTGTGATTTCATGTGATTATTAAATATTTATAAGAAAGTATTTCCATTGAATAAATATTTTGTTGTTACATTCTCCCTTCACAAAAATTCCTTCCTCGAAATTCAAAAAATTATTACCTAAAAAGATTCATGTATGTATTCAACATAAGCTCCTCAGGCTCCCATGTTGCTTCCTTCATCTTATGTTTCCTCCAAAGAACCTTTACCAGACAAGTCATCTTATTTCTCAATACTTGTTCTTTGGTATCAAGAATCATGATAGGATATACACAATAAGACAGATCGATCCCATGTTCTATTTTTTCATAGGTTAGTACATGCATTGGGTCTGTCATGTATTTCCTTAACATTGATATGTGGAACACATTGTGAACTTTAGAGTGACTTGGTGTAATTTATAAATGGTAATCTATGGTTATAATTTGATCTATAATTTCAAAAGGTTTGATATATTTAGGTCTTAATTTTCCCTTCTTGCCAAATCATATAATACCCTTCCATCGAGATACCTTTAAAAAACGTGATCTATTTCTTGAAATTTTAAATCCTTCATTCAGTTAACAATATATATCTTTTGCCTACTTTTAGCTATTTTGATTTGGGTTAGTATAATCTTCACCTTTTCTATTGTTTCCTTAACATTTTTTGGGCCTATAAGCTTTATTTCACCAACATCATCCCAGCAAGTTGGTGTACAACATCTCTTTCCATATAACGCTTCATATAGTGCCATATGAATACTTTAATGGAATTTATTATTGTGGGAAAATTCAATGAGAGGTAAATATTGATCCCACATACCTTTAAATTCAAGTGAACAAGACCTCAACATGCCTTCCAAAGTTTGAATAGTCTTTTCTAATTTTCCATCATTTTGTGGGTGGTAGGCAGTGCTCAAATGAAGATCATTATCTAGGGACTTCTGAAGACTTTTCCATTATTGTGATGTAAAACGAGGATCATGATCAGAAACAATTGATAAGGTTACACCATAATGTCTTACAACTTCATTAATATATAGTCTTGTTAGAAGTTAAAGTGGTAAATCCTTTCTTATAGCAAGAAAATGTGCTAATTTTGTAAGACGATCAACAATGACCCATATCACATCATTCTTTCTAGGAGTCTTTGGTAGCCCCATGACAAAGTCCATCATAATATCATCCCATTTCCATATAGTAATAGGAATGGGTTTTATGGATCCTCCATGATGTTGTCTTCCAACCTTCACCTATTAAAAAAACAAAAATCTCAACACATAATCAACAATATCCCTCTTCATGTTTTCCCATAAAAAATGTTCCTTTATATCTCTATACATATTTGTTCTTCTAGGGTTTATAGAGAAATTAGAGCTATGAGAATCATCCAATAGTTCCCTCTTTAGATCAGAAATAGTGGGAACATAAACCTCTCTCTGAATTTAAAAATCACACCTTCATATATGAAGTTAGTCAACTTCCCATCATTTATAGCTTTAATTTTCTTTTGAAACTCCTCATCATCATCCTGAGACCATTTTATCCTTTCCAATAAAGAAGGTTTGGAAACCATTTTAAAAAGTAGTGATGTGTTACCTTCATTTATAATTCCCATATCCATCTTTACTATATCCATGAACATAAGATCCCTTTCAACTATCATCTTGTTTAGAATTTTGTGGTCCATTATTCTTAAAGCATCTTCCACCTTATTTTCCTTTTCTAGGTGGCAGTGTATTGTGCAATCAAAATATTTGAGTAGATCAATACATCTATATTTTATCATGTTGAGTTATTTTTATGAGAATATATATTCCAAAATCTTATGATCTATATATATATCACATTTTTTCCATAGAGGTATTGTCTCCAAATCTTCAGAGAAAATATTACCACTGCTAACTCAAGATCATGAGTTGGATAGTTTTGTTCATGATTTTTTAGTAGCCTAGATGCCTAGGAAATCACTCTATCATTATGCATAAGGACACAACAGAGTCCTTTATTTTATACATTGCTAAAGATCACAAATCCAGCATCCCCTGATAATATATTCAAGATTATATCATTCTCTAATCTTCTCTTCAATTCATTAAAACATTATTCACATTCCATTTTCCATATGAACTTAACCCCTTTTTGTGTAAGCTTAGTCATTAGGTTGTCTAACCAGGATAAGTTCTGAACAAAATGCTGATAATAACCTACTAAACCAATAAAACTACGTACCTCATTTCTATTCATCAGAGTAGTCCATTCTTGTACAACCTTTTTCTTCATAGGATCTATAGATATTCCATACTTATAGAAAATGTGCCCCAAAAAGGAAACTGATTGGAGTAAAAAATCACACTTTCTAAACTTCCCATATAACTCATTTCTTCTAAGAGTCTTCATAATAGTGCGTAAGTGATTTTTATAATCTTCATAGATTTTAGAGTATACCAAGATATCATTAATAAAAACCACTAAAAATTCATCAAGATATTCCTTGAAAACTATATTCATTAGATCCATGAAAACAGATGGTGTATTTGTTAGTCCAAAAGGCATTACTATAAACTCGTAATGCTCATACCTGGTTTGATATGTTTTTTTTGGAATGTATTCCTTCCTCATAAGAAACTTATGATATCCAGATAGAATATCAATCTTTGAAAAATTTTGTGCTCCATGAATTTTATCAAATAAATCATTAATGCATGGTAGGGGATACTTATTATATATTGTAATAACATTTATTTCCCTGTAATCAATGCAAAACCTCCTAGACCCATCTTTCTTCTTAACGAAAAGAACAAGGGCTCCCCATAGAGAAATACTAGGGTGAAAAAAATCCTTTATCACTCAATTACTATAGTTATTTCTTTAGCTCCACCAAATACATAGTGGAAATTATATATGTCATGAACCAGCCCAGGACGACCTTGAACCGTTCACCTGAGCCGGTCCGTGGCATGGCTCGAAGGGCGTTCTTGATCCCCATAGGCTGGCAACTAGTTTTGGGCATCAAAACAAGCAGTTGGGAATGATTTATCACAGAAAATAAAAGACAGATAAATATAAATAAACTGAACAAATGGGTAAACACTAAAAGTGGAAAAATAAAATAAAGGTAACCATCTAGGTATACCTCCAAGTGACCCCATGGGTCATCACCAAACATAAATCCAACCTCAAGTGATCCAAAACTAAAAGAGAGAGAGTAAGGATATTGATGATGTTTATTCCATTAAAATGATATAATTACAAGATATAGATAATAAAAGATTTATCATGGTTATTTAGAAAGAGTATATGGGGATAGAATAACAAAATAAGATAACTTGAAATGAAACTAAATGAAAAAGAAATGTGCTTTACCTCTTGAAATAACCTCCTTGAGAACCTCCTTAATGCAAGGGATTTTGGTATTTTGGAAAGAACAAGAGATTATTGGATGTTGGGAGTGACTAGGAAAGGGTAATTGGGTAGATATTTGAGGAGTGTTATGGATTAGATGATTGAAGATAAGAGGGATTTATGGGGGGTTTTATAGTGGAGGAGAGGAGGGTTTTTATAATTTTTTAATCATTAGTTTATTAATTTCCCTGAAGACAAGACATAGTGATGATTCCATGACCAAGAATAGTAATAAATGCATGAGAGTTCTAACCAAGTGGGATTAAATCAATTATGATGTCATAAATAGTGTATTTAACTGATAATTTGTATATAACATATTTTACTGGAATTCACTATTCATAAAAAAAATTGAGTATTTTAGAAAAATATAAAAAATTCACCCTAACCATTTTTCAACGTGCATAATCCAAAAAAGTAGTCCATTTTCCAAAAATAATTTTCTAAATATTATTAATTTAATATTTAATTAAAATCATGATTTATTCTAAAAACAAGAGTTTTAAAACATTTATTTACTTATTCCAAAGCATAGGTATATCATACTTTCACTTGAATATTATTTATACGCTATCATAGGTAAGGTTAATATTCATTAGGGTATATCACTAATCATAAGGGCATGTTACTATTAATAAGGGTAGGTTACTATTCACCAAAAATTATGTTTTCCTTATCGGACTCCAAATAACATACTGATCGCAACCGTGTATGTCAGATTTTCACAATTTGCATCACAGAAATGAAAAACTTATGTTTAAGAGTCACATAGCTCTTAGTAGTTAATTATGATGTGATTTCATGAGATTATGATATATTTATAAGAAAGGAATTTTTATTGAGGAAATATTAGGTCATTACAACATTGTTCTAAGAGATATCATTTCTAGTCTAGCACAAGTTGAATTGACCTTCCAGAGAGCCATTTATACTAAATTAGAAGTGCATATCATATTATTGGTACTCAATGATAAATTAGGGAGGCACCCCCATTTACACTATTCTAGACCAATTTTCAAATTTTCTAGGATACTAAAACAATTTCGTGGTGTTCATCACATGATCGGTTGGTTACGATGGGTTAAGTCATCTCTACATATTGCCTTTGGACCATCCAACAATCCACATTTTGGATTCGAAGCACCACATTTCTTCATAGGCAGTTCTTCTGCAGTTCAACACCACCACTCGAGTACACTCTATCATTTTGCTACTACTATGACTATCGATCAAAACCAACCCCCTAATACCCTTATTCAACAGATCCACCCACAAAAGATAATTATGAATACAGATACGGGAACTCAACTGAATTCTTGCTCGCATCCCAACCCCCGTTATAGACTCTTTATGATTCGCATCCTCCCATTCACTCTCAACTTGATACCATATTCCAATAATTATTTAGAGTTGAATCATATAACACCTATATCTATGGTATGCTGAACCCCCCTTCCACAATGACAATATGGGCTTCAAAGGTTTTAAAATATCTTACACCTTTGGGTAAGGTTATAAAAGTTATTACCCCTTTGGGTAAGGTTCTAAAAGATCTAACCCGAAAGAAAGGGTGAGGTCCACCGTCTGTATAATCTAGATGGTAAGATACATCATGTATCCTAGGTTCTACTACTTAATATATAAGGTGATATATAAATAGTATCCCTATCCGAACCTCCCTAACCCTCTCTAAAGGGTCATATCTATTTGAATCTTTTAGAGAAGGTCAGGAAATGATACCTTGTTATGAAAATTACAAAAAAACCCACCCAATTGTTTACGATTAGGGCTAAAAGAATAAATAAATCCCTATTACCCCTTTTCTTTACCTACTCTACTAAAAGTAGTAAAGGAATTCATTCATACCTGTAACCATAGCTTGATTTCTTTCTAGAGAGTAGTTGTAATCTCGACTAACTAAAATATAGAGATAGAAGAGAAGAGATTGAGTCGTCCTTACCCTTTATAACCCTTATATGTAAGTAGAAAATACTTATATATAAGGGTTTATAACGTCACCCTGAAGTTGCTACTTATATATTGAGGGTTTATAACATTTTTCTTTCTAACCTTTGTAGAGCGTATATGGGATGGATTAAGTAAAACTAGTTTGGAATTGCATGTGTGTAACATATAGGTAAACTAGTATGAGTATTTCTATATGAAATGAAGTGGTTTGTCTTCAATATACCCACGTAAGTCTCACTTGTTCGCTTGCTGGCATGACTGACTCTTTTTTCTAGGAATAGATCATATTGTCCTTTTTATCATTAGAAATTAATAGAATAAGAGCTATTTCAATATGTACTTGAGGACCAACCTTGCTCCATCCTCTATTACTTCGTAGTGGGATTGATTTAGGATAGCACATGGGACTAACTCAAATTCATGGTGGTGGACAATGTATTTTATCTAATGGAATGCAGAACTCAACTAGCTATGCATAAGAGTAGTCTGTCTTCCAAAAACATGGGGACCAAGAATTAATGTAGACTGGTGGCAACAAAAATAGTCGAAAGATGTCGTGATTTCAGTACTCTTCTAATAGCGATATCCAATGAACTACCAAACCTAGTCGATCCCTCCCATACCTTTCTAGCCCAGTACGTTTTTCCTAGCTACCAATGATCATCCACCAATTGTTCTGACATTCCTCTATGATGTCACCATCATCCTCGAGCATCACCGCATTTCATGCTCTAGTACTCATCGGAACTCATTCCTGTCTCATGACAAGGTTGTTGGGCGCACCACTGGATCTTCAACCGGGTGAAATTTATCGTCTTCCGTATATTCATGTTTCTGATAATCGAAATAATCCCATGGGTCTATTGTGAAACTTCCTCTTTGGTTTTTTTATTGGTGGTTAAAAAACATCCTTTGGTTATGCTATTATCTCGGTCCGGTACTGCATTGGTTTCTTAGTCTATGGGGCTGGTTTTAGACACTGGTTGGTTTTGGGGATTGTTTTTGAAATGGAATGGCTCCTATTGGAATTGGTATGCTTGTATTACCTCTATTTTTCTCTCATTACTCATTTCCATGAGTTCACTATGTCTTCAAAAGCTACCTCTCGCACCAGGATCTTTCTTACTACTGGCTGGAATGATCGATCTACCATTAGTCACTTCTTATATAAACTAGTGGAATACATCTCATTAAATAGTTAGCATGATCAAATTTGGTACCACAATACATGAACTGATGAACCATCCATTCTGGTTGAATGTGGACCTTTCCTCATGCGCTGCCTTTTTATTGTTCGTTCTAGAAACAAAACTATTGATTCCTTCCTTTTACAAAGAGTGAATGGGGTAGATCGTTGAGTGGGAATTGAGTATGTATTGAGTTCATCCTTAGGGTCAAGTATCATATCCTATATTATAGATTAGAGTACTGGTCCAATACCAAGAAAGTCAATAGTAGTACTTCTCGCTGTTGAACGAACAAGCAGTATGGGGGGGGGGGAACTGTGACATTTATGGATCAATGGGTGGTTGAAATAATTGATCAATTGGAATGGAGTTGGTGGTGACTATTAGAGTAGAGTACTTGATAATGGAAGGTGAGAAGGAATGACATTGAATTGGTGGTGGTGTGTTTTTTTGCTGATGGGCTAGACTTTATGTGCTAGAATACCTAGTTGTTGGCCACATTGCAATACCAATCGAGTCACCAATGAGTTGATGTTAGACACTATAATTTAAATGGGGTTAGGGGTTAGGATCGAATGCCAATGAACATCTAATACCATTATTATACTGACTAAAACACTATGAATGGGTCGTCTTTTTATAATGACGAAGGGTGAATAGGAGTGGTAGAAAAAACCTCTTTCCATTTCCACTACTATTAGAGTAGAGTACTAAGGGTGGTTTTCTATGTGACATTACACCTGAGGGCCCCTCGGTCCCTCCAGTGCCCCATTGAATTGATGTTCTGATACATGTTCCATTTGATCCCCCACCTCCCTTCCTCCAAGACCAGTACTCTACTCTAACAGTAAAACTATATAGGGTAATGTACTATAGATCAGACACTTTATAAACCGAATCGGGTTAAGTAAACGACTTCTAAACACTTTATATATAAGTATCACCTTTCCTTAGAAAGGGTTAGGAATGAGCAGTATCTTTAGAACTAGAGACTATATAGAAGAGTATCTGTCTCTCTTAGAAGAGAGACTCTGCTTGGAGAAGGTGCTCATCCAATAATTCAAAATATTTGGATACCTTCCAATTAGTTATTATATATAGGTATCAGGTTCCCATCTTATGGTACTACAACACCTGTCCACTTGAGATGTCCTTAGGAAGAATAGATGAATGTATCTACCTCAGGGAAAGAGCGTTCCTATAGTTATTCAAATTGAAAACAATGATAAGACTGATTCAAATTGGAAATAATATGAAGATATATTAGATTCCAAGAAATAATTGGGTGTTCTTCCATAAAAGTTAATACATTATATATATATAAGTACAAGTGCATTCACAGGCAATGAAAAATGGAAAAGAGTTCCACAGTTGGATTTATTGGATGAATGGAAGGCAGGGAAGAGTGAAGCCATTCAAGGTAGCCCTTGTTATTATTATTCTAATAGATTATAGAAGAATACTTGATTTGGAATTTCTAATCTTTTTTGTCTTGTTGTCATTATGTAAGTGAACATCACTAGAATATGATTAGATGATCAGACAATTCTTGATAAATCGTCTTATCGTCTTATCGTCTTCTCCTTTGATAAAACAATACATTGTATGATCATCTTATTTTGCATAAGAAATTGTTGACACATAGGAGTGTTGTTTCTCACTTCAAAATCTTGGTACTAAACCCTTATATATTAAGTATCACCTTAAGGGTATGGAAAGGTTCTTTCATCAAATTCACCTCTCCCATGCCCAATCTTTACATCAATGGATGGGAGCATAGTATGTCAAGTTAGCCCAGTTCTCTTTTCATAGACCTAGACCTATAACCTATAGGGAATAAAATGAGTTAGAATAGAAGGAAGAAATTCTATAAGTTATTCTTCCCTTGATTAATTCCTCCTTGGTTGACCAAAAGAGATAAAAATATCATCAATTAGTCATAGACTAATCCAAGGCATTTGAGGGAAGTATACATGATAATTTATAGTATTAAGAAGGTGCACATTCCAATTTGGTCAATCTTATATATTTATTTTCTTTAACTTGGTTATAATCCTAGAAGATAAAAGGATGTCAAGATTGAGTTTGATTTGATTTCTGACATTCTTCTTTTGTTTGGATCAAACTCCAAGGGTTTCCATTCTACTAAGTAAGAAGAAATCGAACTCGCAGGGAAAATTAAAGTAGCAAGGGGTACGACATTCAGTGATCTTTGTGAAATAATTTCTTGGTCTAATTCCACAGAGATTTCAAGAGTAATAGTATATAGAAAGTACCCGGGATCAAACAAGAAGGAAGGTACAAATTTTTCAAAATGATTGGAAATATTCCACGTTTTCCCTTACTTAGTAGGCAATGAAAGATATATGTCTAAAAGGAAGGAATGTTGGAAAGAAATAATTAACTAAAAGTTCTAAAAGATCTTACACCTTACTGAATAGGGTGAATTAGCTGAGTTATTAAACCTTGATATATAACTAGCACCTTTCTAAAGGGTTAGGAAGAATTGATTTAAGCTTTAAGAAAAGAGAGTGTTCTTAGACTTGCATCTTCGAGTATTATTAAAAGGAATGGATGCTTTAAGGTTATACATATCTAAAGATCATATTTTCTTTTATCGGGATATCAGCTATTTCAATCACCATAGAGCTAGATGAGAGATAGGTTCTTTTAGATCTGACCATCCATTACCCTTTAGAAAGGGTCAGATCTAAAAGAACATCTTAGAGAGGGTCAGGTTATAATCCTTGTATATATAAGTAGAACCTCTAGGGTGCGGTTCTAAACCCTTGATATATAAATAGAACCTTTATAAAGGGTAAGGAAATGATACTCTTCTTTTAATCACCATCAAGACTACATGGTAGGGGGTTTGTAGTACCCTAAATCACTCATGATCTGTTTTATCAAAGGAGAAGACAATCAGACAAGAAGATAATTATCATAAGATCTTCTTATCAGATTATTGTCTTGTATAGTATTTATAGATGTATATAATCAGACAATAAATAATATATCGTATAACTGTGATAGAAACCCGAGTGATCTACCATTAGTTTCCTTTATCCACACAACTTCTGGCCAAATTTCATAAATGTTGTGGGGTGTATTTAGCATATAAAGTCCACCCCCATATTTTTGTCTACAAGACAGATTCCACTCCTAGTAGTTCAATCTGAAATGTTCTCATTTAAGAAACCTCATATTTTTTCCCTCAAATGCTAAGATATAGTAGAGAAAGATTCCATTATCGATGGACACATCGAGTCAACTATATATATAACTACCCAACACTCCTTGATTCTTTAAAATCTACACTTTATTCCTCCCATCATATTCTAGTAAGAGATTATATTATTATAAACTGAAATATGACTGTATTTCATGTCTTTATTCTCCTAGTTAGATATCTTCCCATTATGTATTAGATGTTTACTAAACACTTTGTGAATGAAGTTTGATATTACGGTTGGGTAGAAGCACTAAATTTCTGTCTATTGGAACATTAAGCAGGTTAAAGACTACAATGAGTGAGTAGACCCTTCTAAGATGAGAATTAGATAAGATTAAAATCCCTCATGGTTGAAATCTTGAATTTAGGCTTTGATGTTTGATTGGAGCTCATTAACTCAACATGAGGAGGAAGATCGAGAAGCATAACTTACAAAGAATATTTGAAGAGTGAGGGGAGTAAAATATTAGAATATAATTTCTATCTCTTTATACTTATTCATGATCCTTAGTATTATACTTTACCCATTAAGTTTTTGTGTCGGGGAAGGAAGAAAGACATAACATAGGTAGGTCAATCTTGTTGCATATGAGAAGAGTGCTGACTTTCCTAAAATCTTAGTAAGAAGATTCACCCTTTTACATGTATTGTAGTTGATTTCAATTTTGATTTTAGTTACTTCCCCATGGGTCCTTCAGTGCAAGATATCTCCTAGAAAGCTGATCTGATTTTCCCAGGTCACACAAGGTGAAAATCCTTGACTAATTCCATAACGTTGGGGTGTAGCAGATTGATTATTGGGATAATTTTTAGGGCTACGATGATTAAAAAGGGTTAATAAAAGTTCTATGATGAGATCTGTATTTCATCTTGGTTGATCTATGAGTAAGAGTTAGCTCTCCTTGATCACTAGTAGACTAATCTTGATCCTACTTTGTGGGTGCAGAAGGTATTGGACTGTATAGAAGCGTACATGTTTTTCATCTGAGGTAACACAATACTCTTCTAATAGTGTGATCTAGCTAAGAGTTGATATCCAATTCTATCTTATTATGATCTCATTATGAGGGAAATAGGTGAGGTGAGGATAAGATAATATATGGGACTTCCTGCGCTATGTTGTTCCAATCTCATTACTAAGTAACTGAACTCAGCAATGCTATTATGAGCTATATTTTCACGTATAAGGGTAATGAAATGAATAGGGCTACCTTTCCGCTGGAAATCCTATAACTGAGTACTATTTGATCAGATTGAGTTATAATTGAGCTTAATTTAGTTTCTCTCATATTGAAATTATTTTTTAAGTATTTGGGTGACTCATCATCGTGAGATCAGTTGGTACCCTCCATAAAGGAGGTTGGTGATGAGGATCACAGGTGTGAAATGTCAATGTCCAGTTTCAATATGGTATTGTGGGAGGAAAGAAAGTGAAAATGAAAAATCAGAATAACTTCCAGACACAATCAGACAAGAAGAAGATTATCAGAATTTCATTTAATCATCTAATTGCCTTGTATTTTATTTATAGATTAGAGATCTGGTATTATAGGCACACTATATTAGAAGAGTACCTAGGATTGACTGTGTGACTATTCTTAGAATAAACTCTGTTAGTGGTGATCTCTGTGAATCTTAAGTCGGTCATTTCTACCAACTCCAGGTAACTTCTTTTAGGAAGAAAAGAAATTCCAATTTATTAAGCTATTGAGGGAATGAATGGAATAACCTTGATATGTAATGAGTACCCAATTTCAAACCTGAAAGAGGTCCATTATTAGGGTAGAGTACTGATAATTCATCTAGGATCAGCTATTGAATTATTTGATGGTGGTGTTATAATTCTAGTCAATGATGTGTTGAATAAGCCTCTGGATGATGGTGATTTTGATCTTCGAACCCATAATTTGATTCACTATAATGGGTTTGATAATCTACAATGTATTAATAGAATTTAAGGAGAGTCTATGTATCTCTGCGGTAGAGAAATCATGGATATTTGGGATCGAATCTGCACAAATCTCTCGACCCTATAATGAGAATCCCTAAATGACTTTTTTTGTATGATTTTTCAGGTTCAGGATGTGTCGAAAAAAGTCCACATGGGCATGCTACTGAGATTGCTTCATGGGGTTGCGTATGGGCACCAATGGTTTAGTAGATGGGGGTACATATTCTGGCATGGAAAATTTGGAGTGACCGCAGAAAATTTTGATAGATCAATCAACATTATTACAATATATATAAGTATTAGTGAACTTGATAAAATTATCCAAGATTTTATGAACATGAGCCGATGTCAAGAAAGTCATTGGTTATTATGAGTGAGACTAAATTGATCACAATCAGAGATCTTCTTAGAGTCATGTTGACTCTCAAATCCCCAAATCCTTCCTTGATCTTGGCTACCACTCTTTTCTACTTCTTCAAGACTTTGAACCCATTCAAAACAAGCTAGAGAAAAATATGTGAAAAAAATGTACTAATGCTATCATGATAGAAGATGGCATATAAGAAGATTAGAATATGCAGCCCAATAATTAAAATAAAAGTGATAATATATTTAAATACCATCCCCTCTAGAAAAGTTTATGATGAGTCGGTAGGAAGTGAAATAGGTTGGACATTGGTGATACTAGAACATAAGGTTTAAGTACCAAGTGCTAAAATCAATGAACAATGTAATCATTGGAAATCACATAGTATGTACAATAAGTTTTAAGTACTGACTGGGGAATACACGATTCATGAACTTGGAAATTTCCTAGTGACCGGTACTTATATATATTGACCTCAATGAACCGGAACCTAAAATAGTTCCCGAGCCACATACAGTACGTGCACTACTGCCTAGGGCTAATGTTTAGAGAGATGTCATTTACTTGTATAAAAATGTACTATTGGGTATGGGAGGGAAGTGGGACTGGTACTTATATATATTGAAAGTAAGCATGATAAGTGGTATGTGATGCCAGTGATCAAGCACCAACACCAATATATATATGTACCAGCCCCCATACTATCTTTTCACACTATGGGAAGGTCCTGGTACTTATATATATTATACGAATCAGCTGGTCAAGTAGAAGGTTGATGACTAATCACTCATGTCTAGATGAAAGCTAGTGGTTTCTGAAACACTCTGAGATGTTGAGGTATAGTGAGGTGCAGAAAGAGCGTGAAAAATCTTTTTTAGGTCACTTTTCCATAAAATTAACTCTGCATAGGCATAAGTGGTATATGAAATTATATGGATTGGTAGTCATGCAGTACATTGAAAGGTCCACGGTTCCGTCAGCCTGAGTTGAAAGGGACAGTACATAAACCTATGGCAGTGGGAAGCTAGTTGAGAATAATATGGGGTGGTAATTATATATACTACCAATGTGAATTAAACAAGTATTTGAGCCAGGTTTTTCCAACTATATAAAAAGAGTACTCAAAATCTACTCTAATATTGTGTCAAGAGCTTGAAAGGTGAAAACATGGCCATAAGGTTTAAGTAACAATTGAGTAGTGGAGCACGATCTCAAAGAAAACACAACCTAGAAAAACACCAATCAGCACCATAGAGTCAATGAAACAGGTACTCTCTAATATAGAGGTTTGTTTGGAACCTATCCAAGTGTTCAATCCAGTTTCAAAAGGGAAGGTATGGGGTCGTGCTAATACAAACCTGTAGGAAGGAGGTAGCCACAAGTGAACAACAAGGGCGAAGTTTGGATCAGAAAAAAGTGGGATCAATCATGTAATTGGCCAACTATATAGTGTATATTTTCATGAATCAATATCTGAAAGTGTGGTATGGGGACCACTCAAGAACGGGTTATATATTGAAATTGTTATGGGGGCTTGGAAGGTGTCATTAATAAAAATGTGAAGAGTGATGGAGTTATTGAAATTGGTGTCTGAATGACCTGCATCATGATGAGAGTGTTTGAGAAATACTTCATTATAAACCGAGTTGGATTGGAGGGGCTATTCGACTCGAGCACCTTACATGTACCACTGGGATTGCCTAAAAAACAAGCCATATATACACTGTTACGAACTCCTTTTACCGATAAGAGGTCCAGACAACATTTTCACCTCAAAGCACTGGAATACACTCCATGAAAAGGGGCACATAAATCAAGCTAGGTAGTATGGGGGTTAAAATGTCATTCAACTCGTTGATAGCCATCAAACCATATACTTTTCATTATCTCAGTAATGTATTCTATATAGTCAACTATTAGAGTAGGTTTCGTTATGTGATACGACTCAGTACTCTACTCTAATAGTTAGTACTCGACTCTAATAGTTAGTACTATACTCTAATATTCTCGACCCAGGGTCAATCCCGTGTGAAAAATATGATAGAATATATTTGTAAGACCCTGAGATTTTATGAGAAATATTTTTTTTAATTTCTTATGTTATATGAAAAGGAATCTTTCACTGCACACAACACTAGCTTGGCTTGCATTACACGCAATCGCGACCTTCCTCGATAGCGTGTGTAGTACGCAATACCAGGTTTCACTAAACAACGATATATTGTTATAATATTCTTATGGACCAGCTGTTATGAATAGTATTAACTAAATTTTAAATTTTATAACATTATTATTCATCTTACACATTTTCTAAAACACGGTATGTGAACAAAATAATTGTTTCAGGTAAAATAAGTATTTTTAAAAAAATGCAGTTTTGCCGCCTTTTGATGAAGCACCCACTTTAAATCTAGTTTTTGACAGATTTATAAGTTCAACTTGGAAAAATAAAATTCTTCTTTGGAATTAGGATATAAAAATTTACTTTGGATAAAATTTTCATATTATTCTAATAACTTTCATATTTTAATGAATAGTAAAAACACGCTATATTTTAATTAAAAACAACTTTTTTTTCATCGCAATAATTTATATGGTTAAATTATAATATTCAATAGTTTTAAAGTATAAATATAATATATTTTTACCATTTAATATAATTTATGTCATTACCATTAATTTTACATTGAATTCATAGGTAAAAACATTTCAATATTTGGCAATGTTTTAACTTTTAAAACTCGTTTTTTTACAACGGGATTAATTTTAAATTAATTACTGCAACTTCTATGTTTTGAATTTTGAAAAGTGGATTCCATATTTTAATTCAGTGGGTCTAAATTATGTTAATAGGTTACTTTTATTTTTTTGATATTATGAATAATAACTATGGTAATTTTTATTTACTGCAGTTAAAGGTAAATCGGGTAATTAAGGGTAAAAATAAGATTATAAAATTACCCTAACACCTTTAAAAATTCTATTGGATGACTAAAAGTTGACCCTTATCACCTAAGGGTCAAATTAAATTTATTTTATGGACTTTTTACCATTAAAATAATTTATTTTTATTAAAACCAAAGAAAGTAACAACATGTCACTCTCTTAAATCTTATAAGTATAATAATTTTAATTTAGTGATAAACTTCATGAAACTTCGAACATGAATAATCTACAGAAAGATAATAAAATTATCTACATCATGTTAATTTATTTATAATTTTTAGGGATTAAATAATTATTATTAAAGGTGATACAATAGTGATGTTGAAATTATTTTATTGATTGAAATATCAAATAAATGGTTTTAAAAATATTAAAATAAATATTATATGAACTATTTAATGTGGTAAAATACTTTTCTAGATAAATATTACATGTTATGAATATATTAAATTTTTTAGTTCGAACATATCTTCTGTGAGGATTTTATTTAAATTCAAATAAATGAATAGTGTCAAAATTGACACTATTGTTATTTTATAAAAATAACATAATATAAAATTGTTTAAAAATCAAAAAAATATTTAAAAATTGTAAATTACAATTTATATGGTCTAAAATATCATAAATTATCCAATTATGGACAGTTCACAACACATAAGTAATTATTTATAACAATTTAAAATTTAGAATCTTATTACCACAAATAAAATTAAATGGATTAAATAAGGATAAATCAAGTTTATAATGTTTAAAATAAAATTCCCAACATGTCTAAATTTTATTGGTTGATGATATTACAACCTTATATTATCTAATCTTCAGATTTGAGTCATTTTTGGAGGTTTTTAAGTGGGGATGGAATTTATTATAAATTAATATTTCTTATAATTCAAAAGGTGCCCCTCTCCTCCCATATAAAAGGGTACATCCTCCCTATCCTCCTCACACCACATTGATCCTTCAAGATAGGCCAACCCATACCCTTTTTTCTTATCCACTTCCCTAGAAACATATTAGAGGTCCTGGTCTTCTTCAATTACCAAATTTAGTGCCCTAAGAGGAGGTTAAGAAGAGGCGTGTCAAAGAAGAGGTAATATCCTTTACCGATTCTTTCCAATTTATTTCTTATTATAATTATTATTCTTTATTTTGTTCATGATAAATTAATAACATCAGTATCACTCATATACTGATATGTTATTATAAATATTAAACAACCCTATTTCACCTTCTATCCATCCTACGGAAAATGAAATCACCGCGCGTGCGTACGTACGGAATACCATCTCCATATCGTGGTGTAATCTGTTTTCCACCACCACATTACTTGGATGGGTATAATTGTGTAAATAATAACAATATATGATTATTATAACATGATACTAATTCTAAGACATTCCATCTTCCACTCCAATACCATTCAATAGTTATGGGAATGATAACATCACTCGTGCGTACGTACGACTTACCGTCTCTACGATATGATGCAACTCGTTCTACATGATCTTAATTGAATAATGATTATATAAATGAATTTAATGGATAAATATGATATATATTCAACTAATACCATTCTTTAAATAAGGTATCTATAATCTAAAAAGATGAATAAGAATTTATTCGACAAGACATGCATAAGATCATAAAGCAATGAACACCCGAATAACAAATAGCAATGAAATATTACTAATAAGAAGATAAGTATATGACCTTGTATGATATCATATAAATGAATATGATTATGTAATAAGTGAATGAAATTATTTAAATCATTATACAGGAGGTTTAGATACGTACGAATCCTATCGGACCTAAGGTAAGGGAAAATCTCACAATCTCATTTTTTATCAGAGGTTGTTTATACTTTAGAATTTATTGGGGAATATTTATCATCCACATCCATTTTTCCTTAATATGTAATATTATTTCTATCCTCCTACAATTTTTTAAATCCAATTTTATCTATTGGTGAATTTTTAGTAAAAGATGTGAAAGGAATATTTTTTCATTTTCAGTACGAGATACTTTTTGACTTTTTCAGCCAAAGTACGAGAAGAATGTTTTTTTTACCTTATATGGAATGAATGGATTTTCATGATTCCATAGAACATTATTTCCATGAAGCTTTCTTTAAAAGTTTTCAAGTTTATTTTTAATTAACTTATTTTAGTTTAAAATTGTATGACATGTTAAGAAAGGAGAAATTTTTTTGAAGTAGAAAGGATATTTTCCTCAAGAATGGAGTTCAAGTGTTTTATCAAAATTATTTTCAATCTAAGATAACATAGGGTTATGTTTCTATCCCTATTATTACATTTATTTTATTATGTTTTGATAGAATTATTTTTATGAAGTCAATTATCTTATATGAATTGTTTTATGATGTCACGATGTTTAAGAAACCCATTTTTATTACATGGGTTATGCTATAATGTATGATTTATGATTTTGTGGCACACATAAGAATGGTTTCATTATGAGATGGGTGGGACCCATATCTCCCTCCGATGCATTGGGTAAAGATTTATATCTCATGAGATAGACATGGCTGGAATGACAAGTTAATCCGGTTCAGTGATACAAGACTGAAACGAGGAGTGAACTTGATTCAGAAATGGACTTTGTCCACTAAGATAGTCTTGGAAATGAGTCTTGACTAATAAGAAATGATTTTATATGTTTATGTGTGTATGCCACAAAGTTTCATGTTATATGTTATGATCATTAGGATTACATTTCACTACTATGATTTATCCCATGTTATGATATTATGATCTCTTTTGCAGGTTTAGATTTTCAAAATGTTATGTTCTTATGAATATTATATGATTGATATTTCCTTTGTTTACCCTTAATGAGAATTTGAGATCACCCCTTTTTGTATGTTTTCTTTTCCCCAGGTCAGGAAGAAGGATATTAAGTAGGATATGCCAAAAGGGACTCTAGATATGATGAAATAAACAGGAGACAATGAAGATACTTTATGAACCAGTTGTTTATGTTTCCCAGTTTATAAAGACACTATACCTATATGGTCCTATCAGGATTTTTTTATATGTTCTAATAAGTAAGCTTCAATTCTGAAGTAATAATAATGTATGTAAAGTATGGTTCATTTTAGTTGGTATCAGAGGAAAGGTATAGTCAACTTTTGGAAACTAGGATGTGAAAGCCTTAGTAAGAACCCTAAGGATATGTCTAAGCATAGAACACAATATTAGTGTTTTATAAATGGCCATTAATAACCTATGATAATACCTTAAGTGTAAAATTTTATTCTTGATTATGTGGTTTTCCTATTATGATTAGTGTTTCTCACACTATACTTATTGGTTTTAGTCAATGGATGGAACCCGAAGGAACCGTGTTAATGCTGAATGTGACAGGCAATGCAATGATTATCCCACGGAGCAACCAAACATGATGGGAGCTAGAATGAAAAATCTTATAGCCATGCTCACACAACTTTCTCAAGATAAGAATCATGCAGGACTTCTAAACGAGAAAAGGAAGGAGCAACATTCTGTTGAATCCTTCATGAGGCAGCGTCCACCTTCATTCAGTGGGTCTTCTGATCCATTAGTGGTTGAAAAATGGATTAGTACCACTGAAAAGATATTTTTAGTCCTGCAATGTTCTGAACATGATAAAGTCATTTTAGCGGTATATCGTTTGGAAGGTGAAGCTGATCAATGGTGGAATCTTATCAAGAATACGAGGAAAAGAGACAAAATTGAGTCCATGGATTGGGATGAGTTCAAGAACTTATTTTTCAATAAGTACTTCCCTCATATTCTTTAAACCAAGATGGAGAGGGTGTTTCTTGAACTGAAGCAAAATGATGATGAATCGATTGTTACCTACGAAGAAAATTTTACAAGACTTGCAAGGTATGCTTCCGGAATTATTATCCTACCTGAGTGTAAGATTTATTGATTCTTTAGTGGCTTAAAACCAACTCTTCGAAGGGAGTTATCCATAAGGGAATTCAATAGCTACGAGGAAATTGTTCTATGTGCTCTCAAGTAGATTGGAGTAAGTCATCAGTCATATGGGTTTGATAAGAAGAGGAAAATGGAATTCAAAGGGAAATCTAAAGACCACACTAAAAAGAAGATGAGTTTTCCCTTATGATCAAAGTGTGGAAATAAACATGGAGGGAATTTTCTTAAAGGGACAAGTAAATGTTACAAATGTGGAAAATAAGGTCATCGAACATTTGAATGCCACAATGATGGTAAAAAGATGTCTAGTGATGCGAACAAAGAAAATGCTATACAGAATTCACCTCCTACACTTCAATGTTACAAGTTAAAGGAAATGAGGCATTAAGCTAATAAATTCCCTAATCCAAGGGTAGTTGATGATGATCGATGTCAACAAACTCTTAAGGCCAACAAAAAAGGAAAGTCACATGAAATTTCTATTAGCGATGTGGAGTACGATAACGAAGTGGTGAAAGGTACACCTACCATCCACTCTAAAGTAGAAAATGTTTTATTTGATTCTGGATCCACCCACTCTTTTATTTCTGAATAATTTTCCAAGGGTATTGTTGTACTACCTCAACAATTATCTATTGAGTTAGCTGTGACAACTCCTAATGGAACAACAATTTCATCAAAAGTTTATAATTCTTCTCCAATTGACATTTGTGGGAAAGTGCTTCCTACAAATCTTGTGATCCTTTCTATAGTGGAATTTTATGTGATTCTTGACATGGATTAGATTTCCTTATATGGAGCTCATATTGATTGACAAATAAGGGAAGTCACATTTCGTATTCCTGATCAATCTATGATCATCTATCGATGCAAGGATGAATATAACCTTCCAGTGGAAATTTCTTCCATATTGTGGGTCTTGATTCCAATAAATGAAGGTTATTTATCTCAAATGGTTGGAGAGAAACTCAAGATTAAGATTATTCCCATTGTACGAAATTTTGATGATGTCTTTACAGAGGAATTTCCAGATCTTCCACCAAATCGTGAAGTTGAGTTTTCAATAGAACTCATACCGGGTGCTATGCCCATTTCAAAGACACCTTATAGAATGGACCCAATTGAGTTGCATGAATTGAAGAAGAAACTCCAAGAGAATATTGATAAGGGAATCATACGCCCTAGTGCATCACCTTGGGGAGCACTTGTTCTTTTTGTTAAGAAGAAATATGGATCAATGAGACTCTGCATTGATTATCATGAATTTAACAATATCACTATCAAGAACAAATATCCTCTCCCGCGCATTGATGACTTATTTGACCAACTATGCGGAGCTCAATACTTTTCCAAGATTGATCTTCATTCAGGGTATCATCAATTAAGGGTCAAAAAACAGGATATACCAAAGACGACTTTCTGTACAAGGTATGGACACTATGAATTTATAGTGATGCCATTTGGTCTTACTAATTCCCCTGTTATCTTCATGGATCTGATGAATAGAGTCTTTAGATACTATCTTGATTAGTTTGTGATAGTCTTATATACGATATTCTTGTCTATTCAAAGATCAAGGAAAAACATGAAGATCACTTGAGAATTTTATTGAAGACCCTGAGAAAGGAGAAGATTTAGGCTAAATTTAACAAGTGTTAATTTTGGTTTCAAAAAGATTAATTTTTGGGTCACATAATCTCAAAAGAGGGGATATCTGCGGATCTAGCAAAAACAGAGGTTATAGAAAGATGGTCGAGACCAACAACAGTAACTGAGATCCGAAGTTTTCTTAGTTTGTCTGGATATTATTGAAATTTTGTGAATTATTTTTCACGATTATCTAACCCACTCACCAAGTTGACTAAAAAAGGAGTTAAGTTCATGTAGACGGAGGAGTGCAGAGAGAATTTCAAGGAGTTGAAAAGAAGGTTATCCAGTGCACCTGTGCTCACACTTCCTTATAGTGGATAAAGGTTTGTGATCTACAATGTTTCATCCAAGAAGTGTTCTCATGCAAAACGATATGGTGATAGCTTATGCCTCACGGCAATTGAAAATCCATGAACAAAATTACCCAAATCATGATTTGGAATTAGCTGCGGTAATAATTGAATTAAAGATTTGGAGGCATTATCTTTATGGTGAAAGGTGTGATATTTATACTGATCATAAAAGTTTAAAGTATATTTTCACACAAAATGAGCTGAATATGCGCCAAAGAAGACGGTTGGTGCTGATTAAGGATTACGACTGCTCAATTCATTACCACCCTGGGAAAGCAAACAAGGTGGCAGATGCATTAAGTCGACAAGACCATGCTAGATTATCCATGATGAGGATCAAAAAAGATCCAATATTTATGGATTTAAAAAGGATGGATCTTGTAATTATAATAGAAGGGGAAAAATATTATCTTTCTCAAATGAATGTTCAACCATCTATACATATGAAGATTAAAGAGGCACAGAAAGAAGATGTAGAGTTACAAAAGAATGTGAGAAATGTTCTTGAATTTCACATTGATTGTGATGAAATAATAAGGTTCAGGAATCAGGTTTTTGTGCCTCCCATCCCAGAATTAAAGAAGGAAATATTGGATGAAGCTCATAGTTCTTCATTCTCTATTCACCATGGAAGCACAAAGATGTATAGGGACCTGAAGGAGTACTTATGGTGGGATGTCATGAAAAGAGATGTTGCTGAATATGCCTCTTGATGCATGGTTTGTTAGCAAGTTAAAGTTGAGAGAAAGAAGTCTAAGGGGATGTTACAACCATTACCCATACCAGAATGGAAATGGGAAAAAATCACTATGGAATTTGTCATAGGACTTCCTAAAACATCTAAAGGCAATAATGCTATCTGGGTTATAGTTGATCATCTTACGAAGTCGGCACACTTCATTTCTATTAGAAAATATTTCTATCTTGATCATCTTTCCAGGATATATATGAAGGAAGTGGTAAGATTGCATGGAGTACCACTTTCCATTATATCTGATCAGGATCTGAGGTTTACCTCGAAGTTTTGGCGAAGTCTTCAACATGCTCTAGATACAGAGCTGAGTTTCAGCACTGCTTATCACCCTCAGATAGATAATCAGTTTGAGAGGAAAATTCAAACTCTAGAAGACATGTTGAGAGATTGATCTATGGATTTCAAAGGTGGTTGGTATCAATACAAACCTTTGGTGGAATTTTATTATAATAATAGCTTTCACTCCAGTATTCAGATGGCTCCTTATGAAGCTCTCTATGGAATTAAATGCAGAACTCCAACTTGTTGGGATAAAGTTGGGGAAAGAAATATATTAGGACCTGATCTTGTTGATGAGATAGAATAAAAGGCAAGATCCCTTCAATAACACATAAGAGCAGCTCATAGTCGACAAAAAAGTTATGCTGACAACCGAAGAAAAGACCTAGAGTTTGATGTGGGTGATAAAGTGTTCTTACGAATCTCTCCTTGGAAGAGAGTAATGAGATTTGGAAAGAAGGGTAGGCTAATCACTAGGTATATTGGTCCTTTTGATATATTGGATCATGTAGGGAACGTATCTTACCGATTGGAACTTCCACTAAATCTCTCTCAAATTCATGATGTATTCCATGCATCTCTCCTGAGAAAGTACATACCTAATCCTTCACATGTACTAAGCTCAAAAGTTGTACCATTAGAGCAAGATCTTTCTTATGAAGAATAGCCGATAGAGATTCTAGATCGTAGCGAAAATGTTTTTCGAAACAAGACCACTCACTTGGTTAATGTTTTATGGGGGAACCACCAATTAGAATAAGCTACATGGGAACTTGAGGATATGATGAGGGAGAGGTATCCTCGTCTGTTTGTTACGAAGTGATGAATTTTGAGGGAGTAATTCTTTTTAAGGGGGTAGAATGTAACACCCTGAGATTTTATGAGAAATATTTTATTTAATTTCTTATGTTACACTCAAAGGAATCTTTCACTACACACAACACTAGCTTGTCTTGTGTTACACGCAATCGCGACCTTCCTCGATAGCGTGTGTAGTACGCAATACTGGGTTTCACTAAACAACGATATATTGTTATAATATTATTATGGACTAGCCTTTATGAATAGTATTAACTAAATTTTTAATTTTATAACATTATTATTCATCTTACATATTTTCTAAAACATGGTATGTGAACAAAATAATTTTTTCAGGTAAAATAAGTATTTTTCAAAAAATGCAGTTTTGCCGCCTTTTGATGGTGTACCTATGTTAAATAAAGTTTTTGAAAGGTTTATAAGTTCAATTTGACAAAATAAAATTCTTCTTTGTAATCAGGATATAAAAATTTACTTTGGATAAATTTTTCATATTATTCTGATAACTTTCATATTTGAGTGAATAGTAAAAACACGCTATATTTTAATTAAAAACAACTTTTTTTTTCATCGCAATAATTTATATGGTTAAATTTTAATATTTAATGGTTTTAAAGTATAAATAGAATATATTTTTACCATTTAATATAATTTATGTCATTACCATTAATTTTACATTGAATTCTTAGATAAAAACATTTCAATCTCTAGCAATGTTTTAACTTTTAAAACCCGTTTTCTTAACAATGAGATTAATTTTAAATTAATTACTGCAACTTCTGTGTTTTAAATTTTGAAAAATGGATTAAATATTTGAATTAAGTAGGTATAAATTATGTTAATAGGTTACTTTTATTTTTTTTGATATTATGAATAGTAACTACGGTAATTTTTATTTACTGCAGTTAAAGGTAAATCAGGTAATTAAGGGTAAAAATAAGATTATAAAATTACTCTAACACCTACCAAAATTATATTGGATGACTAAAAGTCGACCCTTATCACCTAAGTGTCAGAATAAATTCATTTTATAGACTTTTTACCATTAAAATAATTTAATTATTATTAAAACCAAAGAAAGTGACAACATGTCACTCTCTTAAATCTTATAAGTATAATAATTTTAATTTAGTGATAAACATCATGAAACTTAGAACCTGAATAGTCTCCATAAATCTAATAAAATTATCTACATCATTTGAATTTATTTATAATTTTTAGGGATTAAATAATTATCATTAAATGTGACAAAATAGTGATGTTGAAATTATTTTATTGATTGAAATATCAAATAAATGGTTTTAAAAATATTAAAATAAATATTATATTAACTATTTAATGTGATACACTACTTTTATAGATAAATATGACATGTTTTTAATCTATTACATCTTTTAGTTCGAACATATCTTCTGTGAGGATTTTATTTAAATTCAAATAAATGAATAGTGTCAAAATTGACACTATTGTTATTTTATATAAATAACATAATATAAAATTGTTTAAAAATCACAAAAATATATAAAAATTATAAATTAAAATTTTTATGGTCTAAAATATCATAAATTATCCAATTATGGACAATTGACAACACATAAGTAATTATTTATAACAATTTAAAATTTAGAATCTTATTACCACAAATAAAATTAAATGGGATAAATAAGGATAAATCAAGTTGATAATGTTTAAAATAAATTCCCAACATGTATAAATTTTATTGTTTGATGATATTAAAACCCTATATCATCTAATATTCGGATATGATTCATTTTTGGAGGTTTTTAAGTGGGTTTGGAATTTATTATAAATTAATATTTCTTATAATTCCAAAGGTGCCCCTCTCCTCCCTTATAAAAGGGCACCTCCTACCTCTCCTCGTCACACCACATTGAACCTTAAATCTCATACAAACCCTGACCATTTATCTTATACACTTCCCTAGAAACATATTAGAGGTCTTGGTCTTCTTCAAAGACCAACTTTAGTGCCCTAAGAGGAGGTTAAGAAGAGGCGCGTCAAAGAAGAGGTAATATCCTTTACCAATTCTTTCCAATTTATTTATTCTTCTACTTCTTCTTATTTATTTGTTTCATAATAATTTAATAACATCACTATCAATCATATACTTATATGTTATTATAAATATGAAATAACCCTATTTCACCTTCTATCCATCCTACAGAAAATGAAATCACCGTGTGTGCCTACGTACAGAATACCGTCTCCACACCGTGGTGTAATCTGTTTTCCACCAACACCTTACTTGGATGGGTATAATGGTGTAAATAATTACTATATATGATTATTATGACATGATACTAATTCTGAGACATTCCATCTTTCACTCCAATACCATTCAATAGTTATGGGAATGATATCATCGCTCGTGCGTACGTATGGCCTACCGTCTCCACGATGTGATGCGACTCGTTCTACATGATCTTCATTGAATAATGACTATATAAATGAATTGAATGAATAAATATGATATATAATACACTAATACCATTCTGTAAATAAGGTATCTATAACCTAAAAATAGTAATAAGAATTTATTCGACAAGACATGCATAAGATCATAAAGAAATAAACACCCGAATAACAAATAGCAATGAAATATTACTAATAAAAAGATAAGAATATGACCATGTATGATATAATAAAAATGAATATGATTCTTTAATAATTCAATACCATTATTTAAATCATTATACAGGAGATTCAGATATGTATGAAGTATATCAGACCTAAGGTAAGGGAAAATCTCACAATCTCATTTTTTTCAGAGATTGTTTATACTTCAGAATTTACTAGGGCATATTTATCATCCACATCCATGTTTCCTCAATATATAATATTATTTCTATCCTCCTAAAATTTTTTAAATCCAATTTTACCTATTGGTGAATTTTTAGTAAAATATATGAAAGGAATATTTTGTCATTTTCAGTACGAGATACTTTTTGAATTTTTCGGCCAAAGTACGAGAAGAATGTTTTATAACTTATACAGAATGAATGGATTTTTATGATTCCATAGAACATTATTTCCATGAAGATTACTTTACAAGTTTTCAAGTTTATTTTTAATTAACTTCTTTTAGATTAAAATTTTATGACATGTTAAGAAAGGAGAAATGTTTTTGAAGTAGAAAGAATATTTTCCTCAAGAATAGAGTTCAAGTCTTTTATAAAAATTATTTTCCATCTAAGATAATATAGGGTTTTGTTTCTATCCCTATTATTACATTGATTTGATTATGTCATGATGGAATTATTTTTATGAAGTCCTTTATCTTATATGAATTGTTTTATGATGTCACGATGTTTAAGAATCCCATTTTTATTATATGGGTTATGCTATGATGTATGATTTATGATTTTGTGGCACACATAAGAATTGTTTCATTATGATATGGGTGGGAAATATATCTCCCTCCAATACATTGGGTAAAGATTTATATCTCATGAGATACACATGGATGAAATGGAAAGTTAATTCGGTTCATTGATACAGGACTGAAACGAGGAGTGAACTCGGTTCAGAAATGGACTTTGTCCACTAAGATAGTCTTGGAAATGAGTCTTGACTAATAAGAAATGATTTTCTATGATTATGTGTGTATTCCAAAAAGTTTCATGTTATATGTTAGGATCATTAGGATTTCATTTCACTACTATGATTTATCCCATGTTATGATATTATGATCTCTTTTGTAGGTTTAGATTTTCAAAATGTTATGTTCTTATGTATATGATATGATTGATATTTACTTTTTTTAACCTTACTGAGCATTTGAGCTCACCCCTTTTTGTATGTTTTCTTTTCCCCATGTCAGGTAGAAGGTTATTAAGTATGATATGCCAAAAGGGACTCTAGATATGATGAAATAAATGGGAGACAATGTAGATGCTTTATGAACCAGTTGTTTATGTTTCCTAGTTTTTAAAGACACTATACCTATACGGTCCTATCAGGATTTTGTTATATGTTTTAATAAGTATGCTTCAATTCTAAAGTAGTAAAAATGTATGTAAAGTATGGTTCGTTATAATATTGGTGGCATTGAGGTAATGGATTATGTTATTGGATGTTGGCAACTCGATAAGGCTGATTTTATTTGGGTGTCAGGAATGTGTAAATTACTATTAGGAACCATGTGGTGATGCAGCGTGATCTGATAAAAAATTGTCAAGTATAGTGGAACATACATATTTTGGAGTTGTGGCCCAAGATTTATTTACTACTGCACTAGAGAATATCAATTCAACTACTACTCATTTGGCATCTCCTATTAACTAGAACAAGGAACCCGAATTCCCAATATTTGATACACTAAGATTCTGCAGCGGTCATTGACGATCCAATCTGCAGTCGGTATAATATAGGTAGTAGAGTCATCTTGAAACTCCACACTGTCAGTTCTCTGTATAATATAGGCAGTAGATCTGGGTGGACATACCTTTACCACTTAAACTATATTATTCTGAACTCTATCTCTATATAGTAGGATGATGGTACGTGTACATAGAAACATCATGCCTCGGTGTTCCATGGTGGCTTCCTTGTGCTTCCAATTGAACTGGAACTAGTAGTGTGACTTGGATCAATGGTTTAGCCATGGAATTAAAGCTAGATCGGAGTGAATAGTTGTGGTATCGCGCAGATCAATGGGGCACACTCTACTACCAATATTATATTGAATATATATATATATATATATAAGTACCTCAATCCACCTAGAAATGATTGATATAAATGGTAGAAATGCAAGATGAGCTTCCCCTATAGCCCCTTGTGGATGAGAGACACATTTGGTTATTCAGATGCCTATAAACCAACCATCTACCCCTACTGTAGGTTTCCACAATGTATGATTTGGAGCTCAATCCATTATCTGATGTTGTTTCAAACCAGGTTCGGATTAGTTGATTTAGATATTTATCCTCTCAACTGATTCTATAAGAGCACTAAAACAAAATATTGAATTGAATGATATTTTCATAATATAACTCCTTGAGGTCACAGATGATTTAGTCACAAGAAAAAAATACTACCGCGAGTGACCCATAGAATTCGTAGATAGGATACTATTCTATCACAATCGGACATTCCTCCCTTCTAGCTATTCTTATTTCAGTACTCTTATAATAGTGTCATTACTCTACTCTAATAGTCGGATCTTCCTAAATAGGATTGTACTAGATGATGTTCGATATAATATAGCTAGTAGACCTTGTCCCCTAATCAACCAACTGCAATCCATCCAACCATTTCCATTGGGATTCGTGAAAATAGCTTTTAATTATATATATTGACAGACTTCTGACTATTAGAGTGGATTAATAAATACTAAAGTTGAGTATTGAGAAGCTTATCTTCCCTTCCTTCTGAGCGCTATATGGGAAATAGAAAAACAAGGCCCCCCTTCCTCTTCCTATTGATCCGGTTGTGGGTATGACCCTTAAAATAGTCCCTTATAATAGGGACTTATAAAATGAATACATGTTATAAGGGATTGTTATAAGGGAATTTCTCTGAAACCCGGTGAAAGTGAAATTCAGTACTCTACTCTAATATCAAATAGTTTTGATACCCCTCTTAACCCTTTCTAAAGAAAGGGTCAGATATTTTAGAACTCATCTACTTCACCCTATTTGGTTTAGAACCCATAGATATAAGTAGAAGATACTTATATATAAGGGTTTAGAACCTAAACCTTAATGTTCTACTTATATATAATGGGTTTATAACCTTCCTTCCCTTATATTCTGGGGTAACTGATAAGGATAAGGAACTAATTGGGAGAACATGAACTATCTAGGGTTTGGGGAATCACTATCAGAGGAAAGCGCAACGTCCCCACTGTTGAAAGAGACTGAAGAAGGTTCAACTAGAATCGGTACGAGCTACATTCCCCTCCTTTAGATAGCGACCTCTTTGCATGAGATGAGACTATGTAGATAGATATAGATTTACCAAAGATCACTTTCCTACTTCTACAACTCAGACTAGTCATAACTTAAAGGAGATAGACAATAGCTCTGAGTCTATGAATACCTATTAGAGCACTATCTCACCCCCTCCTTCTGAAAAAATTGGATTGTCGATATCAAACGAGTACTCACTGAAGAATAAAAACAATATATATAAGTACCAGTTAATGAAACATTGCCTCTGTTTTATGCTATTTTCCCATTCATATAGTATCCATTGACTTTCCTACTAATCCAATTCATATCCAAGATTCTAAATTATCTGACCCAAAATAAAGGGTGAGGTATTCTTTTATTATAATATATATATTAAGATACTTCATGTATCCTAGGTTCTACTAGTTAATATATAAGGGGATACATAAATATCATCCCTATATGACCCTCCCTAAAAGGTTATAAAATATCTGATCATTTTTTTATAATGGTTTAGGAACTTACTTCCATCTTCCTTCGACAACCATAAGAAAACTTCCTAGAGACTATATAGAAGAGTAACTTCTTGAGGTCGTGGGTTTAGGAATGGATCACGTATAAATGTTGGTACTATGGTACCACTTTGTGCTTGGTTGAAAACTTCTTTGAGACCAAGGCCCTAGTATTGAATCAGAAGATCGCCCAAAAGGATGTATATATAACTATCTTTGGTCTTATTTAGAGGCTTCATGACCTGATTGGTCACTTGGGAATATCAAATATTATAGGAATACTCAGAGGGGAATGAATGGAATGAAAAAAAAGAAGAAAAGAGGAAATTGGTTCACTAGAGTTTTTCTCTAGCTATGCTCTAGCTACCTACTATGCTCCAGCTACTGCCATATTTGCTCCAACATTTAACTTTGTGGGATCCACTGACATTGGTTCTCAAACTGAAACTTTAAAGGGAACAAAAAACTCTTCCTTTTTAGTAGGCTCTGCTGCGAGCTCTGGTACTCGAATTGGCTTGGATGTTGGAACAAGATTTTGAGATTCAACTTTATCTGAGTAAAAAAGGTATGAAAACAAATACCATTGGTTCTGAATCAATGTTTGAACCTGATACCTCTACCTTTTCTTCTTTATTTAATGCATGATCCTGAACAAGGAATAAATATAGATCTGCACCTAGAGACCTTGCCATTGAATCCACTGCTGGAACTTATTCAACTACATATTGAACTACTGCTTCCTTCATTCATGCTGCTTTCTCTTCTGGTGGTTCTGTATCAACTTTAATTGGTGCATCTCACTATTATTATGTGGGGTAATCTAATCTTTAATTCAGTCACAAGATCTTCTATTTATGTTTTTTACTTATAGCTTTACCACGAGGTCTGCTTCTAGCTCTATTTTTTCCACTATTGCTTCAACTGAGTAAACTGTTGCTATTGTCTTTGCTTCCTTTTTTTCATGCAATAAACCCAAGTGAACTTTGCCTCTTAATACTCTTAATTTCCTCCTATTGATCGAACTACAATAGGATATTTAAAAGGAATGGCCCCCTGTAGGTGATGGCTTTGGATCTCGACCTGGACAGGCGCATATCCTATTCCATCGCACCGACATCCCTTCCAGTCTCTATAGACATTACATATACAAATCCAATTTTAGTTGGAAACCTAGTGACCATAGTAGTAGAAGAATCTGCAGATATAGTATTCATTGAAGGCACAACAAAATCCCCTTTATTTCAACCCTTCTTATTGACTAGTTCCTCATGCTGAAACTCAAGTTCTACAATCCCGTATTTTTTTCTTCATTGAGCAGAATGACATGAAATTGCTTGATAGGGTGACCCATTAGAGTTTTTCTCCTCGTATTTATAGAATCCTTGACTCGCCTCACACTTTAATAATGATCCTACACAGAGATTGTATTAATCTCATAGATAGAACACATGTTTCGTTTCCCAATACACTGTTAACTCATAAAGCCTATTGTTCCCCATAAGAGGTTTGATGGTCCCCATGAGCAGCATAATATTTCATTATTGGTATATATATATTAACCATCAAATCATGAGATGTTATGTAAGTAATCATTTTGAATGTTAGTTTCATTAGAAACCACTGCTAAATGATCTAGAAAGCTACACAACTTTCAATTACTCATCTCTTCAAATTTAGGTATGTAATCTATGACATCTTCAACGAATTATGTTTCAATTAAATTATCTGAATTGGTCTTCATTCCAGTTAACCACTAAGAATCCTTATGCATAAGGCACATGAACATCATCTACTAAAACTGTCTCTGTATCGGCTACTATGAAAGACCGACATTCCATACTCATTAGTTTTAGTGTTGGTATATGATTGGGATAACGACGCTTCCTAACACCCATATATTGAACTTATGGCTGTTCACCGATTACATTCCACAAAATGTCATCTTTAATGAAATACCAAACATCATAGATAAGAGGTAACTCTTTATTCATACTTCCTAGATAATAGACTTGAATGTATATACCATATAGAAAAGATTCAGTGTATTCATCTGCATTCATCTTTATGATTTTGAATATACTAACATATACATCCTTGTTAGGCATCACCTTCTTGATATAATAATTTAAATAAATATCCTTACTTATTTTATAGGTAATATATCTTATTGGTTTGTTTACTTAAAGATATGAATCGTTATATCCCAAGCCTTTTTTCACTATAGAGAGTAGAGTACTTGTCTTAGCCGATAAGAAAGACAAAGTAAGTCAACATGACTATATAGAGTAAGTACTTACTCTCGATGCCAATAGACCTAAATTTTTGGAGTGTTTTGGAGTGTGGTCAGACCCGGGAATGGCCAAGGGATTGAAGTGTCCTCATTTATTGGTACCAGTAACCCTATGGTCAACTACCATTTTCATTCCAGTCATCCTTTCAACCACAGCATCTATTGGCATAGGATGACGGGCCTCTAGTTTCGAAGGATACTCACATTGACAAGGTTGATATAGGATCTCAACCATTGGAATAACGGTGGGAATTGTACACATGGGAATGCTACTCAATTTATTTTGTCTACCTGAAAAGTACTCTACTCTATATAGTGTGGAAAATGTTTGGATGCATTGGTCACTCTTCATTACTGACCCTTTAGAAAGGGTCAGATCTACGGTACTTGACCCTATATATTTTATCCCTATCATTTTTGGAATTATGGACATTTCATGCTTGATTCAAGTCATTCCCGACCTTGAGTGATAGTCATTATCCATTGACTTGACTCACACTTCCGGCCTCAACCCCTCAGATGGAACATGTAGAGATTCATTTATTTTCATAGAAGGACCAATCACTCAAAGGGAAGGGTCATATATATTTTCAATGTTCCATGGCAGTCAAAACAACCCATAATTCTAAACTAAGCAACATATTAGAGAGTTGAATGCACCTATTGGACACAACGAGTACCCAAACGGTGGAAAGAAATGGGCAAGTCTTGGGCTATGGGGATTCCATACCATGTGTGTCTGGGTTCCATCAATTGAAATGTGGTGAAATGGACCAGTTTTCTAGTGGTTTGAAAGGAATAACTTCGAATATGGAGCCCGATATTGTCCGTATAGTTGTGTTGGGGTTGGATACCACTATGAAAAAAGAATATCAGGTCATGCACACCGGTTTGATCATAGATGTGCCCTTGGGGATGTGCTAGATGGGTAATTTTGTCGATGCATTGGGTGTTCTAATTGACAATAACTCAACCATGCATTGGGAATCTGAGAATAGATGCATCGAACTGAAAGGTCTGGGCATTATTGAATGTCAATCGGTTCACAAAAAAAAAACTGGTCTCAAAGCGGTGGATAACCTAATGCCTATTGGTCAGGGGTAACATTAACTCATAATTGGGGACCGAAAATGGAAAAAACTAGCTTTGGGGTTGATATAATTATTTCCCAAAATCAATTGAATTCCACCACTCAGGAACGAAAGAATTTATATTGTGTATATGTAGCTATAAGACAAAAATTCTCAATGGTTGCATAAGTTGTTCAATTACTCTCGAATGCTTCCAGCCTGGGGTATTCCATTCTTGTGGCTACTACCGCTTCAAAACATGCTCCACTTTAATTTATTGGACCATATTTTGGGTGTGCAATGGGGTAATATTTCTGCTATCATGGAATGCATGCTCTGATCATATATGATTATATTTTAAAATAGGTAGTGGTGCATCAAAAAATGGAATTATTGTTACTTCGACCCCCAAGCTATAAGGAATTCCTAGGTGATGTTTTCTATTTACATTACCATCTATTAGAGTGAGAAGCTAAATGATCAGATAATACTGGTGCAGGTATCTTGACCACCCTTCCTATTATATAAACACTAGAGGGAGATGCCTCGGCCTATATTCCCACAATGTGATCCCAATTACTGATGGACAAATCTTTTCGGACATGGAGTCATTTATCGAGGTATGCACCCATCAATCAACATTGTATTACCATTCAGTCAAGTTGGCTTAGCCACTCAGGTGAATGCTATGAAACAAGTATGTAGTGCATGAAAACTAGAATTGTCACAATATCAATAATTGGTATCCCTTTCTCAATTTGGTTTTGATGATGATGAAGTGACTCATTATATTCCAAATCAAGGTTCCTGGCTTAGGAAAGTTCCCAAAAAACCACTACATCATCCACTGGATCTTGAACAACAACTACTAGTACTATATGCAGCAGTCAACGGTTTCTTTGATCAAATTCCTATTGATTGAATAGTGAAAAATGAGATAGCAATCACACACCATCTCAAATATGGTTGGCCTTTCAATTTGGACTCACCTGTTGGGTTAACACTCGATGTAAAGAAGGAAACGAATCACTTATTATATGAAATCACTTCATTGATCGATTAGCTAGATATAATATAGTAGGAAAGGTCTTGTTCGTTCAACTGGCCGAATTTGGGACTCACTGGCAGAAGCTACCTAACTATATAGAGTAGAGTACTTGGCAACTAGATAGCTCGATCTCTGGGTACAATGCTACAGTGAATGATCCGATACTTAAGGACAGATTCTTCTTTCTTGGTGAAAGGATCACTACCACCTCTACTGCCTATATTATACCGCCTATGATGATACGACCTCTAATTCCTATATTATACCTATAAAGGACCAGTTCATGGTTGCTTATCTTTGTACTATTTTAATAATGATTATTCTACTCTAATAGTACTGTCAACTCTCATCGATTTCCACTATCTATATTATAATGACTTGATGACATAGTGACTTCAAGGGTGAGTGAAACGATTGAAAAATTATGGGATGGGTTCTTCACATTCTCTGAAACCCCATGCCCAATGGGGAGGGAATACAAAGGTGATACTTTAGTACTCTAATATAATATTTTGGTGGTATGATAATATTAGAGTAGATTAATTACAGGGTGTGATGGATGTGATTGATGGTAACTGGTGAGGAACACTTGAGGGTGATTAGACCAAAAAATGATCACTGAATGAGTTGAAACAGAGAGAAAAACCATGGGTCTTTCAAGGTTTTAATCCCTTATATATAAGTATAACCTTTGGGTAAGGTTTTAAAATATATAATAATCATATCTAATGGTTTAGATCCTAAACCCTTACTTGATACTTTCATCATAAAAGATAATTTCTCAGTATCTCCGAAAAAAAAACAAAGACACTATTGGAGATACTGATTGAACTTCATGCTCACTTCCAAAATGAAGCTAATAATGCCTAAAGTTAAGAAACAAGTCCATGGGCATGAGAATCAAGATAAGTATAGAATCACTGCTCTTCTAATAGTGTTGATCCATTGATCTAATGATTTTTAACGAAAACATCCATTCTAGGAGGAAATAAATAGATGAAAGAAATCCCTTGCTCTGGCCATTAGAATACCATAAATATTGACCCTAGTGAAGGTTGTTTCTGTGAAGAATAGTTTGTTTCCGAAGGATAGATTCATTGTATATGATGATCTATCTGTATTGTATGGATGCCTAATTTGTGGATAATTTCTTTGTATATGATGCTCTATCTGTCTATTAGAATAGAAGAGTACCTGTATTTGATCACCTAAGTCCATGACTTGAACACTTCACTAAAATCATATAGAACCTTAATGGACTGATTCAATGTTGTAGCATATATTGAATCCCACATTCATGCCTTCCTTCAAGACTTATTCTTTTGGATATCCTTGTTCCCCTCTTTCCTTGAACAACCTTTTATTATAATTGATGGGACTAATTTCTGTAATCCCTGGACCCCTTTCCATAGCCAAGTCTTCCCCAACCTCTCCTGATATTCATGGTGAGCTAGCCTGTCATCCACCACCCCAACTATGATGGTCCCCTTCTACTATTTCTTTCACAAGTGACCCATCTGCTTCTTCCTCTAAATGGTTTTGTACCCTCAAGTACTCTACTCTATATAGAAGTGATTATGTCTTTATTTTAGTAGGTAATCTAGAGGACTTCAGCCCCATGTTCCATAGATGGAAAACCAACAATATATATAAGTATCATAACATGATTCTACATTAATTTGGTTGATCCCTTGTCTTCTATGTAATGCTGGATCTTCTTGATCTTGAGGTTATGGGCTAACTCGGCTGTAAGGAGAGGGGATCAATATTCCCTCGTCTAAGACTATCTATTTCATTATTTTCTTTAGGATATCGTATGTCTCAAGTGTTGTTTTCCAACTCTACTGGCGGACTTTACATGTCACTATGGTCTCAAAGAGGGAGGTGAAAAGAAGAAGTTGAGTATATCAAGCTGACCGCTGGTTGGAGAATCTATGCATGCCCTGTTTAAACCTCAACCTATATTAGTATTTCTCATCGAATACATATAAATGAACCTTTTTAGATATAGGTTAAGGTTAAAAAATGAACAACCACATAGTTGGACCTAGTTTTTTTTGGAATATGTACGTCAGCCCTATATCATGAACATACTAAGGATACGACATCGAGTCAAATAGGAATAATTCTCCAAACACTAAAATGGATGAAAAAATGAAGGTGAAAGCCAATCAATAACTAGGTACCAACAAAAAATCAACTATAGGCCAACTATTGATTCTGGTAGTTAAAATTCAGTACTTAAACCTCATGATACCTAACTCACTATGTTTACTTCTTGTCATAGATCTCAGTATAATATTGGTAGTAGCTATTTGATAGATATTCGAACCTCGCTACCACCTTCCTTCTGAGATTGGAATATTTTACACTTTTGTTATCATTATTTTGTTGATCCATTCTATACACATTACATATTGCTTCATGTGGCTTACTATACCTCTCAGTACTCTTCTAATAGTGATGAATCCTATTTAAGAATCTAGAAGCCTGAAGGAGAGTCAAGAAGGAATAGAGAGTTTACAATTCACAACCACACAGAAGACGATTTTTATTTGATAGTAGACATTCTTTTATTCCAAAGGGATTTATATTGTGCATTGGTTCAAAGGTGGTATATCCCTATATAGATATATATAGGCTCTTTAGTTGGGCTTAATCTAGTTTCACTAAGGGTATAAGAAGTGATTAGGTATGATAAATTGTCTGATTAGGATTATACTAGAACAATTATCTCTATTAAGAGAATAAAATACTGATCCATAAAGATATAAAATGTTATGTAGTTCCTTTATTCCTAGAGGACTTGAAAGAGATTCATTAGGATTATACCTCAATTCATAGTCACAAGTCTTTTGCTTTCTTAAAATAAAGTTAAGGGCATTTTTGGTCTTGGTTTTTATTCCAGAGATCGATATTTGAATTAGCTTTTTTTGAACTAAAATGAATGTGAGGTGAGTGAGAAAGCAACTATATCAAAAATGGAAATAAAATTTCTTTCACATCCAGGAATTTAGTAGAGGATCCCAGCATCCCAATTTGATGATTAGGATGATGCCTAAACTAGAACTGATCCCTACTAGTCACCGATGTTGGCGCCTTTTATAATTTTGTTGGAGTAGCGACTCTGGGTGCTTTTGGATTAAGAAAATTGGGTACTTTTCCTATATAGTTTAGAGTAGAGTACAGACTATCAGAGTAGAGTACATAAGTAAAAGACTATGCGCTACTAATGTCTGCATTCGGTCGGTCTTCAAGTGAGTGAGTGAGATGAGGAGTGAAGATATTCATGTCATCCAAGTACCATCCATTTAGCTATCGAATGATGTGAACATCCACCCATTATTTATTCTTCACCTCACTTCTAGTCTTCCCACATGAAACTGGTATGTGTTAAGACAAGTCTTCATTCTACGTGGGTTAGAACCTTATGTTATATAGAAGGATTTGGAAGATCAAAAAGTCAGTAATATACCATACAGGTACTCTTATATATTGTTATAGAAGAGTACCTATTGAAAGTAAATCATATCATAATCCAAGTACTCTTCTATAACCATATATAATAGTACCATATAATTAGAATAGTATAGTAAGAAAAAATAATCTAAAACCATTAATTTACAAGCATAGAATAGTCCTTATCCAGTGGGATCTCTTGGTCATTCCATCCAAGTACTAAAGAACCGGTGGTTATTCAGTTTTTTCAAGAGAGTGAGTGGAATTCAGAAGACCAAAAGGTTTATAATCCTATTTTTACAATACCTATTGTTTCTGGAATATTTGTTTCTTTTGTTTCTGGTATTCTACTTTGGCTAACTATTTCAGTAATTACTTCTTATTTTCTGTGAGAGTTTCCACTTTTGGCATAGAGTCTCTTACTATGATCATTGACGCTCCTATTGAATCAGCTTCACATTCATCTCTAGAAGAGATTGTTCTCGAATACCCTCTTGCTGCAAGAAAAGAAGGGGTTGTTGTTTAATTGTATTTGAAAGAATTTGCTGCTGGAAGGGCCCCATCAAAGGAAACTACCAATATGTATAAGTACCAGTGTCTAGATCATTTCCTCATGAAATTGACCCAGCTTATCCCTTCCTCACTGGCTTAGTATTCTACTCTAATAGTGGCATATTTATGCATAGTGTTTAAAAAGTTCTCCTATTGACTCACATGGAACTCGCAGGGACCCCATTCGACCATATCGCATATTACATCTTATCAAGAGAAGGATACAACTACTATATTCTAATAGTGACCACCAAGACTAGTATAAATCTATGAATAGTAGTTTTGCGAGGCATGATTCATTACTCTCCTTAGCTAGGTTCGTTTGGTAGTGGGTACAAGAGTTAGATCTGTGTGAACCAAAAAAGGGAATGTCTATTAGAGTAGAGTCAGGTACTCTATCTATATATTTGAGTAAGAAGATTCATTTATAGGCTGGAAACCTAAATTTCCTTGAGAGAGAAATGAACCAATTTCACATTAATTAGTTAATTATTAACACTACATCTAAGGGGTTGATCCATACACTTAAAAAGGAGGTGAATATTCTCAACATATATTTTTTAATAACAGACTGCTAGATTTCAAGATTCTAGTTTTTAAACTTACCCAACCTCTCTATAGAATTATGTCTATCTTGCTGCTCTATCTCTAGATTTCTTATTTTCTTGCTCTAAAGCCCGTATGTTTTAAAATGAGAACTTCCTTCCCCTCAAATAGAAATGAGATTGGCCTATAATTAAAATGAAATTTTATAGCATAACAACAAGACTTACAAATACACTCCAACAACTCCTAATAACGTTAAGTCATTATAATCTAGATAATAGGCTACTTATCCATAAAAACAAGCACTGAATAAATACAGTTCATTATCCTTATCAATCTATTTAATATTTGGCTGATTAATCTTATTGTTATCCTATAACACTATCTACCCTTAAGATTCACTTAAGGGATGTAACAGAAGTCTCAAGAGAACTAATAATCAGTAGACTAGAAGGGAGAGAGAAAGAAGAGAAAAGATAACTCCATCTAAAATTTCCACTCCTTTTACCCAGTAAAACATTAGAGATTGAAGAGAATATTTAGGATGGATGGAACTACCTCGAATTGGCTCAAAAAATTATAGTAGATTAGCTAGGTTATATTCTTTTTTCTGAAAATTGAGGCTGTTAAAAAGATTTTTGGCTATATTTCGACACCGTGGACTTCAACATATTTACATAGGGATTACCTGGATAAATAATCAAATATATATAAGTACCATCCCTGCGAGAGCATCTCTTCTTCATCCAGCTATGTGTATCAATTTTTAATTCGGGTTCCCACTATATTAATGAGTGGTGTGTCTTTTATGTCCTCATCAACCCTGGTCTTACTTGAATATAAAATGTATCTAACCTGTTGATAGCATTAAACATCAATCAAAGGCTTTTAGCAGCATTTATACGAGACTTATTCTTACTTCTACATGTTTTTCATGGTTTTCGGGTAAGTCGTTGGTTTCCTTGGGGCTGATTTTCTGGTTGGTAATTCCACTCACGACACACTTGAAATATATATATGTGTAATGACACAAGTACGTTTTCTTAATAAATAAGACTGAATAGGGAACATATAAAGGATCCTTAAAAAGGATAATGACATAGGGAACATAGAAAAGTGAGCGTCGATGTATACTGGATTCCCCTTATTTATTAGGGTGCAGATGTTGCTTTTAGTTGTTTTCTTTGTTGCTGCCAGAGTATTCACTATTAGAAGACTATGCTACATTTGATCCATCTGTACCATCACCAAAGGTGGATATGTTCCCAGGCATCATACGCCACACAAACCTGTAAGGGAAATCAGTCATAGGTAGGCCCCTGATACAGATAACAATCAGTCTCAATTCATCAGAAACTATCAATTATGAGTCTGGGGTAGGCTTACCACCAACATCTTATCTCTTTTCATCTTTTTCAGTGGCACTAATAAAAATGAAGTACTTTACAATTAACCTTGATTCTCTACTCTCTCCTAGCGAATCAAGAAATCAAGAAATTTGGTAGATGAAGGTTTAGGTCAGTACTATTTTAATAGTGTGCTTCCCATTACTTTACCAATCATGAAGAATCTCAAGTTGATGAGACCAACAGGAGAGGAACTTTTTCATCCATGTCGATTAAACATGTACTCTTATATATAGACTCATAGAAGGTGAGAGGATCAAGGTAAGGTTCTAAACCCTTATATATAAATATAAACCCTTTCTATAGAAAGGGTTAGGTTCTAATCCCATGTATATTAAGTAGCACAGAATAGGGTTCTATTCTAAAACCTTATATATAATATTATATATAGGTTTATAATAATTATATCCATGGGTTATAAACTTAATAGGGTGAATTAGCCGAGTTCTAAAACCTTATATATTAAGTATCACCGAATAGGGTAAGGTTATAAAAGATCTGTCCCTCCATAGGATTAGGAAATAGTGAAGGTTTCTAAGAGAATAGAGCTAAGTCGTATAGCTTCACATAGATATGGTGAAAAATGATCCAATCAAAAAATGGGTATGGCTATTCCATTCCCACATACCTCCAAACAAAGTAGGAAACTACAATGCACGCTTAGGTACACTCCTTCTCTTACTGCTGCTTCATATGCTTTCTTCTTCTGACTACTTGCCTTTCCAACTACAACTTTCGACCAGACTACTAGCACCAATGATCTGAGTTCTAACCTGACTTCCCTTTCTGACTAATGCTTTTGGACGACTGGTATTAAATCCCTTCAAGATCAAGCTGGTACTCATATATATTGTCCTAGGAAGGTATGCATAAGAAATAGAGATATTTTAAATAGGAAAGAAAGAGGAAAGAATTCATGATTTAGGTCATAGGTATGCATGTTCTCAGTTCTGTAGCATCGAGTTCCCCTTTGAGAACAAGAAAGCAACATAGGCCAACTCTATAATTGTTCTCTATGCATAAGAAACTGGATCCTAAATAAGGAACGAGATACTAGTTTCAAATTCATGTGTTAATCATTTATCCTTAGTAATGAACTGGACAATCAACTACACCCACCCTTAAAAAAGTTTGGAATCCTAAATTGGCATGCTATGACCTACTTCTGTATCGTACTCTCTCAAACCGATGCATTCCCACTTGGATATCTGACAGTTATTCTTGGAGCTTTGATATCTTCCATTAACTAGAGATGTAACTACTACCTTTCCAAGGATTTCCATATGCAATCTCTTAATCTTACTTGGAATGAAATATATACTTTCATAGGTAGCACAATTAACTAGAATGTTATAATAGAATTCCTCCCATACAAGAAAGTAAGGGAAGTTATCTCACGTTGTCAAGAGAAGAACCCTCTTGTTACATTGTGGAAAAGTAATAACTGAAAATGGAGGAACCAAGAAAAAATTGACACCCTGACCCAAGTGCTCAACTTTGAAGTTTAAGTCTCGAAAGGTCACTAACAGGTACTACATTTAGGAAGGGAGACTAAAGGATTGTCCCTGATAAAGTAGTTACAGTCCTTCATTCAAGAAAGAATATCAAGAGAATCTGTTTCATTTCATGTATTCACTCATGGTAGGAACTACTTAAAGAACTATGCGATTTGAAATTTAATTCTCATAGTCGTCCTTGCTACACCTCTGATACTGCCCAAATTGTTGTTAGAAAATCGGTTTAGGGTCGAACTAGCTCAGACTAACATGAGCTATTATCTTTTCTTCCCGATTGGTGGTACAGAGTCCGATGATGGATTGAATGAAGTCGATTTACCTCTGAACTGTAATTATTTGATCAAAATTTATACTGGAATCTATAAATGACAAGTATCTGACTCTACTCAAATAGTATTGATTAAGGAATAGATATTGAGTTGTTGAGGGGCCAACCAGTTTAGTAAATTTGATTGTTCTAGATAGGGGTTGATCTTTGACCATATTCAAAAGTTCGAAATAATCAACTAATAGAAGTGATTGAGTGACCCAATGCCGCAGTAGAAAGAAGTTTTTTCATGTTGTAGCTAACAATGTTTCATTAGACAACATGTAATGTAACAATCCATAAGTGAGCATGCTTTCTGTACTGTTTTAATAACTAATAGGGATAAAAAAATGAAGAGTACTGCCATTGATCAACTTCAAGGCAAGTGAATTAGTGAGCTAAGACCTACCAAGATAGGTGTATTGATGAGAAAATTGAATTTGAGGATACTGAATTCTAACTACCTATTGAGGATCACTTCATCACCATGTTTGTTAGAGTCTGAATTATTTCTGATGAACTCATTTGCATCCTTGGTCTTTCATTTTGTCCAGAGAGTACTTTCTACTCTGAAAGATTCAACCTTGTTTCCATTTTTCTCACGATATGTCTCGGATACTTTATTATTTTTGGTTTAGAACCCTTATATATAAGTAGTAGATACTTATATAATATATAAGGGTTTAGAACCTGACCCTTTCTAACTAAATGTGGTACTTATATATCAATGGTTTAGAACCTAGTTTCGTTTTAAAAAAGTGTATTTTATATAGCCGAATAGAATACTTTTTTCTCTTTTACTTGTGGATAGTTTAAGTATTCTCTACGCTTAATGGTACTTGCTTCATTTTGACTATATATATTACTCACCTCCAGCTGCATGGGAAAAACCAAAGTACAAGACCTTCTAGTGTACTTATGTGAAGAATTAAATATATGATTCTTTCTTTTTTCCTTAATATAGATATAGTTTCAGTCCCATTATCACTATATACAGGGTTTCTAAGATCTATTTCAGGCTTTCATGAATTGAAAAAAAACCTGTCATGTGTGTGTTCAGATTTTTTGAATGGGTTAATGAGAGAGTACTCAGGTTTGTTTGGTTTGGATCACACATACCTAGAGTGGTTGTCACCCAATGACCATAATAGTCAAATATTATTAATGTTAGGGAAAAATCCGAAAGAATTCCCCCCCTTACTAGCCAAGGTATCTAATCCCTAAGCGGATGGGAAATAGATTCTTTTCTCCATTCTTTGAATCTCACCTACACCTTCTATTGTATCTACTATTCCAGGCCGGTTATAAGTATGTTGTTATTGACCAAATCCTTTATTTTGTGTTGCTGATACATGCACCTAATCTTTTTCTGTCTCAGTTCTTGGAGGGGCACAAGTTTTTTATGAGGAGGGGGAGGATCGAAATCCGCTTTACCATAGGTGAAGGAGTGAAATCAAATTAGGTTTTATTCCAACCTGTTAAAAATATTGTTCCTTATATAGAGTGATTCCCTTCACAACTGGACAAGGATCCTTTCTGTATCTTGCATACATCTTAATCATGTCCCTAGTAGGTTAAGTAAGTGCATCATCATGCCACAAAAAAATAACCAAGATAAGCACAAAACAAATCATAGGCTAAGAAACTCACCTAAGAAAGGTGAAAAATAAGCTAAGGGTATTTCTCGAAATTGATTAAGTTTTTCTATTTTTTTATTATCTAGTCAAAGAAACAAATTCACCAGTCACAGTTCTTGATTTTTACCCTAGTGAAGTAATTTTAGTTGCACATCAGTATTTGAGTTTGTTGTTCCACCAGTATCTAAGAAAGAGGTATAGTTAGAAGCAGTGAGCAAAAGAGGATTGGGAAAATAAAATACTAAGAAATGTTTTGATATTGGTCTAATTTTCGTATACTTGCCTTCTCTATGTGATGAATTGAAGTTCATTGGATTATGGAAGAACCAGGCATGGAAATATTTTCCCTTTAAGGCTATAAGGTAGGACTGAATGAAAAGGTTGGGAGATCGGTCCAAACAAGGTGAGGGACCTGTAGAGAGTCACATGGATTGATTCTGTAAGTAAAAAGGTTGAATTAGGATCGTTTCTATGTGTATTGTTGAAAATAACTGAGCAAAGTTTCGGGTTGGGTTAACCTAAATATGCCCCAACATTGTACCTTTTGAATAATGGGTCAGTGAGTAAGTAAATAGGAAGATCATCTTATTAGTTTACTAGCTTTCCAGGCTCGCAGACAGTTGAAGAGAGCTCCAAGAGGCCAAGAGTCCAAGGAAATAAAAAACCCGTCATGGATGACTTTGGGATAAATATCCAACGAAGATCGCATATGTCCTATTTTGATAAAGATTATTTTCTTTCAGTAGAGGATGTGTAAAGATCGTACGTATAACACGGCTCGAGATAGATCAATGGTACTAAAAATGGTTCGTTATAGAAATGATTTACTGAAGCTTAGAGTGAAGCATTAGGCGGGAGGTGAGGAATGATCAGAATCTGTTATACTCATAGTATCCCGGATATGGATGCAGAGTGAATTTTAATTCTATGGGTGTTTACTTTATTTCCAAAACCCCTCAATAAAATGGAAAAGGTATCACCTTAAACTAAATAGACCCCCCATCTATGCCGAACAACTACCAAAGAGGAGGATGCCTTGTTTATTCTGCTTATGGACCTTGCATCCCTTTCTCTTCAACTAGGGCTCTTACCTATCAGAAGATCAAAAGTGTAATTTTTTGATATAATAGAAAAATGAATGAACATGATTTTCCCTTATAAGTGGTCAATCCCACAAATCAAATTTCTTCACACCTAGCAGTAAAATGACTGATTTTTGGGGAGTTCATGTCATCTCCTATGAGTGGAATTAGTCTTTAATCAATATTCAAAGGGTTGAAAAACTATGTTATGGAAAATTAGGCTCTTTTCAGGGGAATAGAGGGTGTGATCCAAAAACTTATGACAGCTATGATCATAAAAAATGGTCTATTTGAGGAGCGTAAAGGCCGTATAGCTGAAGCACATCGGTTTCATTGCTAGGATGTTCTATTTATTTGCTAAAACGAGCCCCATTTTGTTCAAAGATACATTATTATTCACTAGTTTCCATGTACCCTGAAGAAAGAAGAAGGTAGATGATGTAGGAAGAATATCTAACTTATTCCCCGTAACCATACAAAATGTATCAAGGTCTTCTAGGAAGCCAGGTATTCTTCGAATAATAGCCCCCATTATTGTAAGAGTACCTGAAGTTCTATTTAATATACAAAATAGTTATCTGGGAACTAGTTTTTTTGTTATAAATAAGAAAGGAGGGAAGGTATGAACTATTTTTAGGCAGTTTTTGTCGCTAAATCCAATTCCATCTATTTCGGTATCTACTTGAACTAAGAATATGATTCAAGCGTGAAATATTTTTAAAGATGACCTACTTCACAAGCCTGTAGCTATCCCTACTTCTATTCAACTTACTCATCAAAAACCGAAGATCATAGTAGGAGATCGGTCAACATCTGGGTGATTCCTGGTAAAGATTTCCATTTTTTCATCATGGGAAACCTATGAGAGATAATTAGTAAGCCATTCCATAACCGAAAGTGGAAATCGCAGGTGAAAAAAAGTTGTGTTTGCTGAAAAATCCAATGGTGTTTTTCATATTAGTATAAGGGTACCACTATAGGTAAAGAACCATTTTGGACACACTTCATTTGATTTTCTTATTTAAACACATTTGTAATAGTCTTGTTTAGAGATGTTTTTTATGGTAGTGACTGATGCTCAAGTAGAATTTATTTAAAATGATTGAAAGGATTCAAAGAGTCCTGTAGAGAAAAAAACATTTATCAAAAACATTTATTCATTACTACTACATAAATCACTAAATTATATAAACAACCTTTACTAGAGCTGTTAGAAAATTATGTTGACTATATGATTTTCAAAAATGGAAAAAATCAACTGATAGGGATAAAGAACCAGAGCCTGAAATTGGAAAAACTAGTAGATGAAAGAGATTGTAACTAATTTATTATTTCTTATAGTCACTAAAGGATGGTTTCCCACACAATGAGTGATTTCTATTCATTTTGCAACACTTTTAGCCTCTTCTTGAGTCCCCTTATTCTCTGGCCCATCACGTGTATGTCGTATCCTATGACTGCAGGGTTCGTCGGGTGAAGGTGTCTCCAAAAGTCTTTTAAGAGTCTCTGTTGTTCATGCAGGCTGTTCTCTACATGATGTATTTCCTCTCCAAATTGAGTGATCCTTTCTGTAATAACCATAGTTCATCAACTCAGAGACTGGAGGAAATCTGTCAAAAAATGATTTTCTTTTAGAGCACTAAGTCTTATCAAGCCTCTATTTATATAGTGTAGAGTAATCTCTCCATGCGGCACAAATTTGATGGCAGGAACAATCCTTACTATTTTTTCACAGTTGAGGACTATCATGCCTCTATAATGAACAAACAGACTACCTTGTGAAGCAACACCCCCTGCCCATGTGAACAAACAAACTTTACACAACCAGCTTAAATAGTTTCAGCACTGTGAAGTAAGTAGTTCCACTGGAAGACCGTTTTGTGTTTGTTTTATAATCGGAGTAGGGGGATACTTTATTATCATAATAGCACAGGACAAGAGAAATAGATGGCACATGATAGTAGCTATTTTAGATAATGTGATATCATCTTGATTGATCGACAAGGCGAAGGTTAGCATGATTGAGAACACTTATTCCAGCTAACGACTATAAAATAAAATAGTCATAGTAGTTGGAACAGTCTACCTCTCCCTCAGTAGCTTGGAATATTCTAAATAGGCATATCTATAATAGGCCTTCTTCTCTTCTAGAAATTTAAACATGGAATCTCAAGAAGGCTTTCACTCCTTTCAGATGCAAGATGAGATAAAGGGATGTTTGGTAAATCAATGATGAGGGATAGAATGATTTAGAGTTAAATATCCACAATTAGAGTCTAGGACCTTTAATTTAAGAGATAGGGGTGGATAGGACGATGTTGGACTATCAAGGAAGGGGCTTAACATAGGATTATAGAGTATGCACCCAACCATTAGTTCAGATATATTTATTTCCTCCCATGCCGAGATACCTAGGATTCTAGGCCTATGAAATTATGTTGACTATCCATGGATATGTATGATTCCCCCACCATATCTAAAATGGGGGAGACTGAGATAGTCTCATCCGACCTTGCTCTATATTTAACAGCTCAAGCAACTCTAGAAGCTTCAGAAAGAGTATCTATTTTGGAATAGGATATTGGAACCCGAACAGGGATTGATTTTAGTTCCTATTATTCCATGTAAGTGGTTAAGAGATTTGAGTTTTGAAGAGAGAAATAACTATTATTTACATATATACATAGTTTTCAGTCTAGTTTTCCCCAAGGCATACAAGTGCCTAGTCAAGCTACACCCAATCAACAAAAAACAGATAAAAACTAATCACGAAAGACACACTAAAACATATCACATTATTTTTTAGTATTTGAATTGATCCTAGAGGTTTTGGGGAATCTTAGCTAAGATAGTCAGATGAATCACAAAAAAAACATGCGCAACCATCACTTAAGATAATATAATATAGATAAGTGGCACTCAAAATCACAATTTGAGTTACTAATTCTATTTCTCTAAATGGGAAAGATAATTCAAAGAATTATAAATACCTTCTTTAGAAAGGGAATAAATGAGTATAGTGCAATAGTGATTCAGAAAAACTGGAGCTTTAAGCATGAATTTGTTAAGAGAGAAAGAGAGGGATACATATGAAAAGAAGGAAATGAAGCTACTGAAGAAAAATCCATGCGAAAATGCCTAAATGGAGAGATAGGCTCAATAAAATTATAATAGCGAGAAACCAAGTGACATAGTATTCCTCACTCAATCTGTTTGATAGAAGATGCTACGGTCATACAGAGCTAAGAAACAGATGTACTAGTTAGCATGTTTTCAGCCTTCTAAGCTCATGCATTATGAACTATGATCTCCTTGAACCAATAGATCTTTGCATATCCTCCAAGTGAGATCTTAGAGCTATAAAGCACTATGAATAGGAAGTCATATTACAGAAGGACTTTCTTATCCACACTCTAGAAAAGTTCGCTAAGACAAGGAGTGAGTAACCTTTTCATTTGATTTTGGCACTCACAAAATACTAGTAGAATCTGGATCACCCCAAAAGACCAGAATCAACACATAAATGAATGGATGTTCATATGATCACTACCAGATCCCAATCCATAAGGGATTTCCCACAAAGTCATACCATGTATGTGCAGTTCATTCCATATCATTCCTATGTTCGACCTCTATAGAAAGTTCCAAAGCAGAATTATGCAGTAGTTCCACCTCTAGGTTATCTTTTTTTCCCATACTTCCAGAAATACAACCCTACAGTTAGAGAGAATGCACAAGCCAACCATCTTACTTCCACTAATACACCCATAAAATTAATTACCTTGTCAATGTTAGTGTCTTAGTTTCTCCCCCAACTATTAGCAGCTAAGTTTGTTACACCCATACTGCCATTAACCACTTATAGACCCTCATCCAAGATACTATAATCCAAAATCCAGATGCGAGTATCACATGGGAGCCCCTGGGCACTGGACCGACTGATTAATCAATTTAAAACATAAGTTCCTTGATAAAGATTTTTTGACGTTTGTGACCTCAGAAGAAAATCCAAACGTGATACAGAATCCACTTCCTCCTCATGGAAGTAGTTCCGGTGGTCCTTGTAATGAAATCGGTAACAAGGAAAGAGATTTCAATCCCTCTCAACTCATCAAAGCTCTAGGTACCAAAGTTCATTTATGACAGGAAGATGATGAATTATTTCCTGAAGTATCCATGATATCCTTCGGTAAGCATTGGGTATAAAATGGAAAAGGACAGGCCTCTGGAAATACCAAAAAATATTAGAGTTTGTCTAGAGATAAGAGGACAGTCAAAAGTAGGGAAAGTCAACTTTTTTCATCCTCAGTAAAGTAATAATCTAAATCTATCTATTCAGATGATTCTGAAGCAACCCACATCCAGTGGGATGTTTGTAACTACCAGAACTGTTGTTAATTCACACAAGATGCAGAGTTTGAATTTGAAGAGAAACATAAACTCAGGTACAGAAAAAAAGAAACCAGTAACCCTGAAGTTACCCTTTCAAGAGGACCTCCAATCAAAGATGAATACTACATACTATATTCCAAAGAAGAATACCTCGCCTCCAACTAATCTTTCTGACATACCTAATCCGAGTTGGTTGACTCCTGAAGAGTAGTATCTTAATATAGCATAAACCAATCAGAACACAAATGAGGATTTTGGATCTTCCAATTCAATTTTGGAGGCTATGGAAAACCTACAATTATAAAATGGATATGTCACTGGAGTACAATAGAGTTTACCAAATCTCTCTAAGCTCACCCCATACATCGAAAACGGATTCTTGTTTCCTACAACATGCTTTGAATTCCCTATGTGTCTTTCCTTATCCTTTAGTAGGTATCATCCCACTTATAGTTTAATGCATGATACACAATTAAAGGTACTTAGTTAGTTTCACTTCCTTAACTTAGTCACTATAGGATGAAGACCTTAACTTGTCTGTTATCTCTTTAAGGATTGTAAGCTTCATTACTGGTGAGTTATTTCATACTCCTTTAGGGTCTGAAGGAGATAGGATGAAAGGGAACCCATTATATCTAGCTATCTATTTTCCTGTATCTAGTGAAACATAGGATATGAAGTCTCTTTATTAATTGGAAAAAGAACCTTGTTTCCCTTCTTTTACCCTACTATTGTGATTGCGAGTACTATATCTTTTGGGCAAGATGGGGCCATGATCATTCTACCAGATGCTGACTTTCCTCACTCGTTTCCTCACCAGTGCAAGGCTGCATGTCGTACTTGCTCCACCCACATTGTCCATTCTCCAGAAACCTTTTCTATTGTTCTTTTTTTGTCACCAGCTTTGTTTTATTAGAAACTTCATAAGAGTGTTCGGTTCCTATCTACCATTGGTGTTATAATTGATAATTTTTTGTTCTCTTTCTGTATGATTCTAATTTTGATATAAATATATGATGATCCCATATAACTAAATTGAATGCTCTAACTTGATATAAACCTACTAAGTGAGAACTTTCAAATTTTAGAGAGTGAGGAATTGACCTTCTTTATCTTATTCTATATGTTGGTAACCTAACTCATTTTTCATATCCCTTTCATTATCTTCCTTTTGCACAATTTTCACTGGGAGGTCATAGTGGGACTATCTTTGATTTGGAATTTGCTAAGTTAACACTTTTATTTATTTTGATATTAATTTTTCAGAGGCACCGACTAAACCTTTTCCCTATGGTTGGAAAGGTCGTGTCTCATATTGTATTAGACATCGACTATGTACCTCTTGCATTTTATCCAAGCCAAGTTGAGTCATGGTAGCTCTTCTTGAATGCCTATATTCTGTTCTAAGACAACATAATTACTTACTTCTAGGTTGTGGTTCTAAACCCTTATATATAAGTATTTGCTACTTATATCTAAGGGTTCTAAAGGGTTAGGCATGACTCTTTAAATTTCTACGCTGGTCTAACTGTACAACTTGGTGGAATTCTAGCAATATCTTCCTATATTTCTATATATTCCAGTGATGGTATTTTTCTCCACCAGCACAAATACTGCTCTACCTGACCCTCCCCAATGTTTTGTTCCCAATGAATTCATCTTGTGAACTCCTTCTCAATCTATCATCTTCCTATTCTATAGGAGATTTACTCAATCCAAAAGTTCTGGATTACTTTCTTCAAAAGAAGCTAACCTATTACGTTTTTCAGATCAAATCCACTTTTGTGTCTCGATCACGAAGGCAATACGCAATTAAACTATTACAGGTATCCTTTATATCTCTTCCATTCTCATTTGGACCCTTAATATTTATGGTAATCTTCCCTACTCTAACCTCTAACTGAATTTGGACTAAGAGATTACACTCACTCAGCTAGCTCTTAAGAAAGTCTTAAGTTATTTTAGTCACCTTTAGTCAGTAAGAAAGGAAGATCATTAGTTCTTGTCCAAATAGTCATACAAAGATGTAGACAAGTAGGTAAATAAGCTTAAACATGATTTCAGTCTAATAGAGAAAGTAATAATAGCAGGTAAAGACAATTAAAGAGGATGGTCATAGATCAGGAGGTCTTTATCAACTAAGAGTCAAAAGCAAGGCTAGGTAGTCATAGATTACCAGTAGTTCCCTATAGATTTGTAATGGTAAGGTAGATCATTAGTACCAAAAGATGAAATCCAGGCATTAGTGTTAGTATCATTATAGTTAAAATCAAGGACATGCACCAATGCCAACAGCTGAAATCCATGACTAACAGCTAAAAGTTGAAAGCCATGCTACTAAGGCAGATAAGACTAGGAAGGCAAGCTACTAAGATCATTAAAGCAGTCATGCTATCTTACAAATAACAATAAAGGGAAAGAAAGGGTCCAAAGGAGAGCTACGACTAGTCTATTGAGGTCAAACATGCTAGTATTAGCTGAAAAAAGAAAGGGATCTATAACCACACTATTAGAGTATAGTACTGATAAGAATAAGAGAGGTATTTATCTATCACATGAGAATCAATTAAGGTAGCTTCTTTACTCCCCTTAATATAAATCCCCTTAAAAACACCACATCCCTTTCCCTTATAGGTAATAAAGCTTAAATATAAATAAGGAAGCATTAGTCCATGGTATTAAGGTTCATTTAGATCTGACCCTTTCTAAACCGAATAGTGTGAAGTAACCAAGTTCTAAACCATTGATATATAAGAAGCACCTTTATGGTGAGGTTCTAAACACTTATATATAAGTATATGCTACTTATATCCAAGGGTTCGAAAGGGTAAGGAAAATAACATGTTTTTATTCTAGCTATAGCCAATTACTGACCCCCTAGTCCCCTTTCCTTTGGGGAAGTAATGAAATGAAACAACACTATTCCCCTGACTCGTATTCCCCTTTAGGATTACTAAGGATAATTTCATTAACTATATCAAAACAAAGGCTAAGGGAGGGTCAGAGATTACCATTAATCTTTTTAGAAAGAAATGACTGACTTCTGAGCTTAGCTAGGATCGGGAATGAAACCGCTTGGAATGGGGAATCTCAAAGCAGTAAAGAATAAATGTGGATATAGAATTGAAACATAATTGCCTTCACTATTTATAAACCTGGTCAAATTCAATGATTGAAATTTTTCCCAAGAAACTAAGCGATATGATGGATCAGCAGCCTTAGAGCAGATTGAAGACTATCAATTTGATGGCCTGTTCAGTGTAATAATAGAGAGCCTTGAAGCATCTCACATGAGGGACCCTAATGTTTCTCAAATTGACTAGATAGAGGCTCGATAATGGGGTCTAGGAAGACAGGTACCCAATCTATATAGTAAATTACACTATATTGAAGAGTACATGAGACTTGCCTGAGGTCAGGCTAACGAATTGAGAAATCTACCTTAAGATGATTAGAATGGTGGACTTTGACTGGGATTTGTTTTGGCCATTTGATTGGATAGTCTGGCATTCCCCATTTCTATTAGTTTGTGTGTTGACATCCCTTTGATTCCCCTAATTGATAATTGGGGTGGCCCACTAGATAAATCATGTGTGTGTATTTACATAGCTTCTCATGCCCCCAGTTCGTGATTTTGGAATCAATGAAGACTCAAACCATGAAGATGGAATAAATATCCCCACTATTAGAAAATAATAGTGTCATTTCATTTCTTTGTATCAAAAGAGAGACTTTGGGGCACCAAACTAATTCCTTTTTAGGGGTTTTATAAAAGGGCTGAAAATGGGTACAACAACCACCTTCAATCCCCAGCGAATCCAGATGAATGAAAACTCTAAGTCCGCCCTCGTTTTCTTTCTGGGTTCCCCTTCCCTGTGTTGGTTGGTTGTGAGCTTGATTTCTTGATCAAATCTACATTACTATATATAACATAGGAGAATAATTTTAATATTTTCTACTTGTGTGATGTATATATTGTTATAGTTAGAACAATCGAATTCACTAACAAAGCACCTGTCAGCGCTAGTGACAAAAAAGTAATTTCTTTCTGATCAGGATTCAGTACTCTTTTAATAGTGTCTATTAGAAAATAATAGGCAAATATCTCTTTGTTCATTCAACCATACATAGCTAGATATTGAGTTTTAATCCCTCTCATGTGGGTTAAGGAACTCCCCCCTATGGAATCTAAAGCCCTATCTTATTCTTGAAGGGATGAGGGAGCATCCGTTCTACTCATATCTCACCCCCTATTCTTTATTAATACCTTCCAAACAGGGTCGTTCTACTCACAAAAACAAGTTTCATCTCTCCCGGGGGTAAGATTGTTCAACAGTAAGGGAGGGTGACTTCTAGTGAAAATTCATTTTTATTATATAAATCAGATGATGATGATAAACCATTATTCTCCTACAATTTTTGTTGAAAGGGAGTTGGGAGAAATTCTCACTACCTTAGGTAATCACTCAATCCATCAGTCTTTCTAGATATGGTATTTTCCTAAGTCAACTATAGAAACACTTGTCGGTCGAAAGATAGAAAGACTGCAAAAAGAATAAGAACAAAGGAGGAAGAATAACCATATAGGGTCGAGTACCATATATCAGACCCTTTCTAAAAGGGTGAGGAAGAGGTATGTATAAACTAAGATCCAAAAGAAAGGTAGAAGGGATACCATTTGAAGACTGAGAGTGAGTAGTGATTCTCCACTATTAATTAATATTTTTATAAAGATAGTCTGCTTCTAAGGGAGAAGTTCCCCCAATATTGCGACAACTAACAGAAAATATGTTGTTGTTATAGAATCATATATTGTAGAAGATGGGGTGGGAGCTAAATGAAAGAATATAATCAGAACAAGAATCCAAAGTAAAATGGCACTAGCTAACCATATTTCATTCTACCTACCTACCTCTGGGTCTAAACATCTCCAATGGTTCCCGAACCTCTTATCAATAAGGAGAAAGTGCCCTTTCTATTCATGTTCTACCATACTGAATCTTTCCTCGGTGTTGACTCCATTTATTTATGAATTTATCTAGTAATATAAGATGGTGTCTTTCTTGGATTCCCTTCCATTGATAATAAAAACACTTTTATTTGTAGAATATGTGACTTCTATATAAGGTTAACTAGAGGATAGTTATTCAAAAGTGATAGGTATGTGACTATGGTCCTAACATATATTTGAAAGTGGGGATTTTTGGGGCTCAAAATCCTATGAATATTTAATTAAAAAGTATGAGTCATATGATGGGAGTTGTCGGTGTATTGGGTGCGACATTTCTTTGTACACAAACTAATGGTTCACTTCATTGGGAACGAATGTTTGAAATTCATATATGACTAACGGAATAATATGCTCAATTTCATGATAGCATACATATCTCAAATGGTGGACATGCCATGTACTCTGCGGCATTTGTTGAGAGATTAGGTTGGGATGCGAATAGTAGCATAGTAACTACCGCAGACTTATTCCACTCCCATGTGCTTCTACTACACAATTAGGGGAGAGTATAGATGAAATAAGGAAGGCGGCCCTCACTGAAGTGAATCCCTCGATTCAACTCGAGTCTCCTTCGGACCCACATTATGTCGATCTCTTGATTGACTGAAATTCAATCATTCCACTTTATACTCATATCTGATAGTTAAGAAGAAATGTGCCCTAACCAAAGATATCTTTCTAAGGAGGTCACACCATACATCACTCTGATAAGCAGTTCCCCAAGACATATGGTCATGTTGTGAAATTCTCAAATACTCAAAGATGCGATATTTCATTATTTACTTGAACCATGGGAATGAATCTACAGGGAAAGGGTCCAAAGGAGTGAATTGGTCATCTCCTTTAATACTTTACTAACCTTAGTTGGGTACTATAAGAAGATACAATATAATCTAGTCAACTCTTGCCTTCTATGGACATATATCGGCTAGAGTTATTCGACATCAAGTGCTCGACAACAACAATATAGGAAACCATAAAATCCAAGGCTAGTAGATAGGGATTACTAAAGTATGTTATGTGCGAAGATGTAGTGTTGGTGAGGGAGTTAGTGGATAGGGGATTATCTATAGTAAGGGGTATTTTCTTGCAAGGTGACATTGGGATGATGAAGAGTTTCAATGAAACTATGCTCGGGCCTCGAAATGCTTCTCGGGTGGTCCAAACATAGATACCAATAGGGGATCAACTATTAGAATATAATAGGAGCTTCTCCCAGTGGATGATTGGAAATGATGATAAGCGCAGAAAGATAGTGATCTGGGAGAGACAGTTGGATCCTTTGTTGAGACTCAGTGATGAAATATAAAGAAAAAAATCCAAATAAAGTAATCTAAAGAGCGATATAGAAGCAGATCGCTAAAGATAAAATTTTAATGGTGGAGCATACACAACTAATAGAAATAAAACTAATAGACTATTAGTTGATTGCCCCATTAATCTGGACCACTGTTACTCTAACTGGAAAAAATTAGTCTCTGCAGCAATCTCGATGAAAGAGATTTACAAGCAGCATTGATGCAGTTATTGAACTGATTCACTGAGTTTTTTACCTTTTTATCATACATGGAAGCTCATTCTATTTTATTTCGCTTCGTTCGCTTTGTCCAATAAATGATTACTAGCATGTGTACTAGAGTATGTTAGTCTTGGGGATAAGGAGTTATATTATTAGAGGTATTTACTATGATATCTATATATTGGGACAGTGCATCTCTCGACGGGTCTCTAAAAATAAGAACTAAAGGAATGTAAGGAGGACTCTGCACCTAAAGGTGCAACAGAGAAGATGTTGAGCGGCTAAGGAAAGAGTTAGTGATTGATTGCCTTAGGAAGTAGGTATGTCTTATGAGGGATCAGTATTTGAAATAGATTGGAGGTATTACATAAGGGGAAATCCATTAAGGCAGAAGGAGATGACCCTTTCTTATTCAAATAAAGTATTCCTTTTCTTCTATAAGACACATGGTTCCGAGCACTAGTAACCTATTTCTCTGACGAAAGAACCGCTATAACCACCACCTGAATAGATTCATTGCTTACTTGATCTTCCCCGGCCATAAACCCTATTTAAAACAATGCTTTCTTGAAACAAATTCTTCCTATGTGAAATATTATTATTTCATTTCCCTCTCCTCCATCATTCAAATCCATTCCTTTTTGAAGGCTTTGTTGTTTCGGCTGACCGATGTGTATGCATATTTAGCTTCATCTATAAATGATACTAGAGTGGAGGGTCCAAATGAGATGGATCAGATTTACATCCATCTCCTTTGGAACCTCTCTTCCTCGATTAGGAACATCCCGCATTCAGATCAGTCTCTGGTTCAAGTTCAACTTTTTAAGCTGGGGTAGGGGCACCGTGGGAGGGACTTTCCTGATTGATGTAATTTATCATTAAAACACTATATCCGAAATGAATGAATTAGAAACTCTACCAGATTTCATATTTGAACTGTATAATAATAAGCATTTTGTCCGTACATTTATGTCTAGATTCCACATACCATCGCAATGGTAATAGAGTCCCTTGGCTCTTCTTTCTTCAAGAATTATACAAACCTTGATTTCCATGGAATCCATTGCACATATATTTCTGTATGGTCGAGTGGTCTTTAAGCCTAATTGATTCATCACTTTCAGGAACATAACATTGGTAGAAGCTCCTGAATCAAGCATGAAATTATACAAAAACATATGATTTCTCATCTGGGTGATTTAGAAAGGGGAGAATCTAACTAAATCTACGTTTCTTTCTGTCCCAATTCATTTCCTGGAACACTAATGATCAATATTAATTCGTATAATTCACTTCTTACATAAGACCAAAAATGTTTCTTACCTGTAAAGGGATCTTATCCAATTCTGACAGAACTATATAGCTTCAAGTACCGTAGATCTGACCCTTTCAAAGGGTTAAGAAAGAAAGAACCAGATAAGTATAATTCCTAGAGACAATCATTGGATTTAATCCCATCAATCCTTCCTCCAGGAGTGATGTTGTTTTCTTACTTTATTTCTATTGTTAGAATATAGCATCGCGCCCTCTTTTTCCAAGAATTCATGCACATCCCTTTACACCATAGGGCCTTCTCTAATAGGGGGAAAGCCTTCTATTTACTTCAAATGACCCGGACTCCTCAGGCTCTTCCACCGTCCGGGTGGGAATCCTTTCCTCCCCATGCTATGCTCCCCCGATGCAGGCCTACCATGATTCCCACCAGCGGCCTTTTTTCCATATGGCCTTTGCCAGTAGTTCCATCTGGCTGTATGGGCGGGTTGTCCCTCGCTACTGTGTTCTTTTAGTCTATGGATTTACGAAGAAAATGTATTTGAATAAGACAGTAGGCGGGTTACACGATGTACGGTGCAGGTGGTGATGATCACTCGGGGTATGTGCTAGCGCCCTTGATGGGCACTCCACGACCCGCCAATGCTCGTGAAACTTCAGAGTTTATCCTTAAGGGGCTGGAACCTACACCCTTTAATAGTAGGTGCATCTAGAGCCCCTATAGAGATAGTAGGCATCTAGACCTACAATGCCCGAGCCGCATCCCCGACACACTTTCTATATCCACCAATGCTTCATCATACCAACTATACCTGGAATAAATCCATTCTACAACATCAAAAAGAAATCAAGAAATAACGATCGGTTTGGGAGCATCCCCTATAATTTAAAGGGAGGAAGAAAGGTTACCTATGACCCTTACTCAAATAGGGTGAGTTACGTGTTTTCTCCCGCCCCAGATTCATAGATGGTAAGAGGGAGAGATCTAAGCCCGCACGCTCTATTTTCCCTCCTTCCAATAAAATATTGGATTATACCCCCTGTGTCTAGGGATTCCTGGGGCATGAATGAATCATATAGTTAAATGCTCTTTCTTTTGATTGAGCATCGATACTTTCGGAGTCTCTCTCTATAGGCGTGCAAAACAACAGGGCCACTGCAACTAACTCAATAGTGGGTGGGGGGTAGTGGACAATCAATTTCTCCAGCATTAGACGATCATATTTGCATGAATCAATAATATCTCCCCCTTTACTAATAAGGCAGTTGACCTCCGATTTCAGATATTAGAGTAGAATAATTCTGTAACGGCAGAGACATCAAATCTTCTCATTTTTCTTCTCTTAAGATATTTCTAGTTAGGACTTTCCCTTACTCAAATAGGGGCATCAATTGACTCCGGAACATAAACTAACAAGACCAGAACCCCCTAATAAACCAACAAAAATAAGAATGTGATGAGTTCATATTGCCCAGATTCGACTATAAACTAGGTTTTGTTAACCTAATCGAACTTAAAGTCACCCAGTCAAAGATAGCTGGTGAGTCCTACTTCTACTCTCTAACTTGTTTGGGGGGATAACCATTTGCAGATATCCCAGTAGAAACACGCATGCATGAATGAGACATCTAGATTTTTTTTTTTAATTTATAGGGATAGAGGGGTTACATATGCATTCAACATGCCCTATTGAGTGCGTAAAGGGAGCCAGAAAAAGAGAAATAAATCCAATGCTAGGATCAGTCCTCTCCTTCAACTAGTGGGGACAGATGCTCCAGTATTCAATCTAAATTAGGTAGCACTTGCAGTATTGACTAAGAAGGGGGTGGGAGTAGACCAGGTGAGAATTAGCGCTTTACTAATACTAATAAATGGAGTAAATCACCACATACAAAGACTAAAGGATTTAAAGCTTGTGTTAATGATTACAAATTGACTTAGTATAATACTTATTATGAAACCAATGATACTGATATCTTGGCAGCATTCCAAGAAACTCCTCAACCTGGAGTTCCACCAAAGGAGTTAGGGGCCGCAATAGTTGAAGAATCTTCTACTGGTACATGGAAAACTATGTGGACCAATGAACTTTCCAACATTGATTGTTACAAGGGACGATGCAACCAAATTTATCATATAGGGGCCTGTTGTTGGAGAAGAAAATCAATACATTGATTATTTAGATAATCCCTTATACCTTTTTGAAGAATATTCTCTTACTAACATGTTGACTTGCATTGTGGGTAGTATATTTGGATTCAAATCCTTGTACGCTCTATGTCTAGAGGATCTATGAATCCCTACTTCGGATTTTATTCTAAAACTTTCTCTGGATTGAGAGAGATAAATTGAACAAGTATGGCCAGATGCACTATTAAACCAAAATTGGGGAAATCCTCCAAGAACTATGGTAGAGAGGTTTATGAATGTCTCTATAGTGGACTTGAATTTACCAAAGATGTTGAGAATGTAAAATCCCAAGAGATCGTTTCTGATTTTTTGTTGAAGCTGTTTATAATTCACAAGCCAAAACATGTGAAATCAAAGGGCATTACTTGAATTCTATTGCATGAACGTGCGTTGAAATGATCAAAAGGGGTATATTTTCCAAAGAATTGGGAGTTACTATCATATTTCATGACTACATAGTAGGGGGATTCACTACAAATACAAGCTTGGCTCATTATTGTCGACCTGCTTCTTCACATCCATCATGCAATGAATGTGGTTATTGAGAGATAGAAGAATCATGGTATACACTTTTGTGTTCTAGCTAAATCATTACGTATGTCTGGTGGAGATCATATTCACTCACGTACCATAGTAGGTCAACCTGAAGGGGAAGTAGACATTACATTGGAATTTTTTGATTTACTATGTGATGATTTATTGAAAAAGACTAAAGTCACGGTATTTGTTTCACGGTCTTGCTACCCGGTGTTTGGCCTATACCATTAGGAGGTATTCATGCTTGGAATATACCTACTCTGATTGAGATCTTTGGGGATGATTCGGCACTACAGTTTGGTGGTGGAACTTTAGGACACCTTTGGAGAAATGTTCCGGGTGTCGTAGCTAATCAAGTCACTCTAGAATAATGTGTACAAGCTCGTAATGAGGAACACAATCTTTCTCGTGAGGGTAATGAAATTATTTGTGAGGCCAGGAAATGGAGTCCTGAACTAGCTACTGCTTGTATGGTATGGAATGTTTGAATTTGAAGCAATGGATACTTTGTAATCTAGTAATTACCGTTCATTCCATTAATTGAATTTCAATTCAACTCGGTCCAATATTTTACTAAATGAAATATAAAGATCCTATTTTATTTTGGATAGATACATACTCATCTAGATATAAAAGAGTAGGCTTTTTATATGGCTTTATTGGAAGTTGCTTCACTCCTTTCCATAAGTGATCTGACTTCAGATGTGTCATATCTTTTAGTTGGTGCATCCGCCTGGTTCCTTTTGTAAGTCAGTTGTGGCTATCGTAACCTTCCTTTGTGGTTTGACCAAGCCTAAGCTCTATCAATGACCACAATAGCCGCATCCACTCACTTCTCCGTTGTATTCAATGTTTCCATAACAATATGGAATTGAATGCTCTTAAGTGCAAGGTGCTGGTTCTGTTTTCTATTCCCCTCAAACAAAAAGTGAAGTGCTCTAAATGAATAACTGCAGGAAAAAGATAAACTGCAAGACCCACTAAGATAGCATGTAATGTTTTCATTGGGGCTGAAGAATGAAAGACGCTCACTAACTATTATTGAAGACGTTGAACTCGGGTCAGGCTTCATTTTTTGTATTAATTTATATCTATACCTATTTCTGATCAACTCTCCCTTCAAATCTATCCTTTCCTGAAAGAAGAAAATAGGTTATTAACAAATTGGATCAAGTAGTCTTGTCCAAAAGCCTCATGTGAAGAGAAGTGAACTTTTAATAATCAATATTAGAGATATGCACTGACGAAGATATTGTACTGAATGACTTGATCGATCATACTAGATAAATAGTCTCATATCGACCATAATAAACCATTCATATGCAATTCATTAATCTATTCATTAATGCACAAAGAGAAAGCAATCTAGAGGGATGTTCATTTTTTTATTTAACTGAAGACTTACCATATTCAAGTAAGTGACCGAGTGAATTAGTGAATCTTGATCTGTATTCAAGGTATTCCTTTTCCATTATGTTGTAATAGATACTTCGATTAAGATGATAAGGACTGGTTAGATAAGTCAATCCTTTGCTTGGTTCCTAGGAGGTCGGAGATCAGAGGGAACTCACATCCCTTACAGTCACTGATCTTTGACCACCCTAAATTTTCTTTTTCTTACATAGAGATGAAAATTGAAATGTGAATTAGTCAACAAATGGAGTTAGGAGTTGTGATAATCCAATCATATATTGGTTTTGAATTGAAATATGTATGGTATGATCCTTTTTCTTTAGACCCTATTTGTTGACCCCTACTCTTAGATAGGGTTATTGCTTAATTTCATGAGGTTCCCCCTCTCCCTTCTTTCAAAAGACATTGTGTCTCCTATGCCCCACTTCAATCACTTTCTTGCTTTGGTACCTGGTCCAAGGAAAGGAGTCCAAGCTTGAACTTTCCACACCAACCCTTCTAATGATCGATAAAAAAGGATAGATATAATATCTTACGTAGGCATAGGCTCAGCCATTGTTTTTGATCTTCTATCTCAAGAATTTGATAGAGAATTAGTAGTGGCATAGGTTTATCTAGTAAGCTAGCTCATATGGATGGCTTTCCTATATATTAAAGTTCACTAAGGCTGCTGATTCATTTTCACTAGGATCCCTTCTGAGGTTGTGAGGTTATAGTAATTGTTGTCGATGGGTAGATCATCCCTTTCTTGGTAGTTCAATATGTGGGTGCTTTTGACTTTTGTGAGTATAGGTGTGTGGTATGGTATAAGTTCCTATCTAGAGAATGAACAATTTGTCTTAGGTTGATTGGGGGATCTATTCATTTTTCAAGTACATGAGCAGTGTCGGCCCAAGCAGTAAGTATGTGGAGATCTTAGTGCTTATCCCCTTCCTTGATTGGCTACCTCAGTAGGTTCTTGTTTGACATGAGTTGTAGAGTAGGCACAAGAAGTAAGGGAATCCAGAGACGTAGGAGCAAGGTGAAGGAAAGTCATGTGTGGTGATCTTTGATTGTTCTCGACTTTACCATATCATGAAGGGAAATTGTTATACTTGAGCAGTAGGTTTTGTCCTCCAGTAAGGTAGCTGTCTAGATGGAGATTGACTTCATCCAAAGAGAATGAATTGACTTTGGTCCCCTTTATAACCTTGTCACTTAAAAGTGATCGATTTGATCAACTAAAATCAATCCTAAAATCACATAGATAATGATACTAATCTAAATCGTTCATTACACTAATCTTGACAGTTTCCATTTTTGATTGAGAAAGCAGTGGGCCCAGTGAGCTCTCCAAAAGTGCACCAAAATGGGGCCAGAGAGCCTGAACTAACTAAGTGAAAATACTAAGATCTAATTGAATTTTCTTTTCCTTATTTGTAAAGGGAAACTCCTACCCAACTATTAGATGAGTAAATGTTCTGTCCCTTACTCAAATGAGGGGATCAATTGACTTTTATGAGTATCTGTCATTGTAACGTGTCTCTTTATATAATATAGAGTCATTCCTTCTAGAGGCTTTATGTTAGTGAAGTGAATCCATGGCCCTATATGTTTAAGGGAAGAAGCTGTCAATACTGTATATTTTTAGTCATTCATTTAATGGTATGTACAGTACTAGTTCAGTTATAATGCTGGAAAAGTTAGATGCTAAACAATTGACTCACATAGAGTAGTTGGAAAGTCTCTACTTTATGTTCTTTACATTACAATTGCTTTGAGATAAGGAGCTCAATATTTTCTCTCAAAAAATTTCCCTACATATCCGACCTGTGAAGATGGAGCTACTTTACTAGTAGGGGGATCATATTATGATACCCGAAACAACTCTGCACTCACATCGGTGAAATAAGGTGCAATAGATAGACCTGGAAATCTATGCTTTCTGGCTCCTCACTTCTGGCACATCTTTGTACTGGGTTCCTCCCCTTTGTGTTTTCTTTGAAAAATAAGATGGAGGGTTTATTTCCTTAAACCTATAGAGAAATTCCCTTTATTTGAGATTTCACAGCAAAAATTAGGTGGGCCCCATAGTAAGAGTTAGCGCTCACTATTTCTCTATAGGGAGAACCACATATATTCAAAGGAATCCTGCAAGAGAGGCATCTGAATTTCTTACTGAATGAATCACTTTTTTCAGTTGAATAATGTTTCTACAGGAGTTGCGACCCAGCATCGGGGCGGGTGGGGGTTCATGACGAGTAGGCAAGAACTGTGACCAAACAAAAGTTATCCAACCACAAATTCCTGAAATGTAAAGGGAACCACCCTATAAATTAAAAAGCCTTTCCTAAAGGACCAAACCTAGAGTCAAGAACAAGATAGAAAGATAAACTTCTCATTCGAAGCATGAAAGTGGTCATGTCACATAGAGCCAAAAGAGATAAGAGTGCCCCTGGTGCGAGGAGAAGAAAGCCTGCAAAGCCACTAATAAAGTAATATAGTGACTCATTTAGTCCAATGGTATATTCTATATTAAGAAATGTTTAGGGAACTATTAGAGTAGAGTACTAAGAGAGAGACTTGAACTCAATAGTAGAACAATGAAAGAAGTAGTGGAGCTCCCCATATTTAGATAGTCCCGGCCAGACAATCCATATGTGTATGGGTTTTGATATTGATCTGAGCACTCATGCAACTACTAATAAATCTCAAGGGACATATCTTTATGAGTTATTGGCTACCAGTGTGATTTTTATTGGACGGGTCTAAATAACTAAGGGGAATCACTTTTCTTACTCTTAAACTCATGTTCTCCCTTTTTCTATCAAAAGAGAGTGAGTGCAAACCATAAGGGGTTGTGAGTAATCAATGAATCAGGCATCAGTCATTCTAGAAGTAGAGTACTTTGGATGTTGAATGGTCTGGTCAACTCATTATGTTACTATGTAGAAAGGATTTAACACATGGGTATCTTCTATTGATTAATGAACTGGGAATTAGAGACCTCTCTTCCTTTTCTTTGGATCTTCGGTACCTAGAGAATCTATAAAAAGCAAGGTCTCTTTTATAGCTTTGAATTTTTTACCACATACTAAGGGCCCCTGTGTTTTTCCTTTTCGCCTTAGTATACATAGGAAAATATTCATTTTGAAAACAATTAATAAAAGAAAGTACTCATAATATTTAGGTTCTAAAAGATATTATCCTTTGGAAAGGGTAAGCCGTGAAGATTAAGGGAAAATGTTCTCTTTCCTAACCCTTTTGAAAGGGTGAGGTTCTAAAAGATATGACCCAAATAGGGTGAACTATATAGGGTCAAGTGCCATATATTTATCCCTTTCTTAATTGAATAGGGTGAATTAGAAAAGTTCTATACCATTTTATATAAGTAGAACCTTTTGGTGATGTCCTAAACCCTTATATATTAAGTAACACCAAATAGGGTCAGGTTCTAAACCATTGATATATAAGTAGAACCTTTAGAAAGGGTGAGGAAGTGTTAATTTTCTTTTTCCAATTCACTCCCCAGATCTATATTTAATTCAACATAAATAATAGGAGATACAACTTCAGCAAAAGCTACTTTGGTGGTTCCAACTGTGGGATTATAATGTTCTTTCCCCAGTGACCTATTAAACACCTATTTGTTTTTCCACTATCTTGCTACTTCCCCAACATCCTAAGTTCATACACTGCTAGAGAGAAAGATTCGGCTTTTTCTAAAATCTTTGTAAGTGGAGTTTCCAACCTAAAGAAATCAGAAATTCTAACTCAACCAGTCAAAATCGGTACTATTAGTAGTCGCAATGAGAATAAATTGATCTTATAGGTGATTAAATTAATTAAACATGCTTCCAGAATTTGTAAAAGTGTCTTACTCTACATTCAGGAGAGTCAACTGGGAATAATAGATCGAGAGTGGAAGGATAAATTAAAGCGAAAGGTTTCTGTTAACGGTTGTGTTAGTTGAATGTAATGAAAATCCAGAGAGAGATAGGCCTCAAAATTGTTTTCTTGGGACTTCTCTTAAGCTAGGGTAAAGTAGGAAAGGGAGAAACAGTATTTGAAAGGCAATTGTAGGGGGTGATAGGTAGAAAAATAGAATATTTAGTGTCTACACTGAACAACTTTCCAAATTAATTTTCCCTTTCTAACATCACTATTATATTCTAATAGTTGACTCTAGTCACTAGATTCTATCAATATATATAAGTACTAACTGGAGATTCCATCTTCTACTTTAATCACTGCTCATTAGATCTTAGGTCACCATCCCTTCTCGTACTTGCTTCTACTCATATTAAGAGTTTTTACTTCTTGTATTAGGAATTAGAACAGGCACAAAAAGTAAAGAGTCACACACACCAGGTGATATTTTTGTCTTGTCTTTAGGTCATATTTCCTCTTCACTGGTGCGTAACTTAAAGATTTCAATCAAGTCTTCATGATAGTATCTTTCTTTTGGTATAGATCAGAAGTCATCAAGATGCTCTAAAATCCATACCTAAATAAATTTGGCACATCCAAAGAAAGTTCCATGCTTCTGGGTTGAGCAATAAGACAAAGAAAGGATAGTCTCGACAAGTATCATGTGCACCAATGACACTTCCTCATTCATTTTATCCACCAAATAAGTGAGCTGAAAGTCAAGAATTATGGTCACGCTAGGAAAGAAAACACTCCCAAAGATGGAAATGGCCAAGGAATTGATTTCCCAAACTAAACTAAATAGAAAGACTTGGTTGTGTTTTCCCCTCGCCTACAGGAGTTATGGATTGATAGACTCTTCCTGCATCCAGGAATAAATTCCAAAGTGAGGACACCATCTCTCTTATCTGGATTTTTCTTTGCTCGATCTCTCACTATATAGGAAGTGTACCTATCTCAGGTATCATACAATTCTTCCATACGTTTCTCTTTATTTTTTATTGGTGGAACATCTTATACTCTTTCAAACTTTAAAATTCCTTTCCCTTACATTATTAAGTACTGGGCCAAGGAAGTCGCTCCTAGTAGTAGGTTGACTATGTCCACAACTGATTCTTTCTGGTAAGAGGATAATAGTTGATAGTGGGTGGGAATAAATTCATATAAAAGTCCACTCTAACTCTGAACATTATAGAGTAAGTACTTGCCTATGAAATCTGTAAATAGGCACTGATTCCCAGTACTTTCCACAACTTATATTTATATCAACCTATTTTTAAAGAATCTTTTATTGAATAATATCGGGTGAGAATCCTTCTCGTAGTGCTCAATAACTGTATTTTATATAATAAGTTAGACGATGCAGACAAAACACTATACCTAGAGTCTGATTTGTTTTCATAGTCTGAATCTTAGATTGAAATCCTACACATATCCTCCATAGGGAAGGGCATCTAGCCAGATTGAGAAGAACATTAAAATGATATAACTATAGTTGGGATCCATATAGATAGGCACTATATTAGGAAAAAAGGTCTTCCTTCCAGGACCTATGTCTCATACCCTTTCCCTTTGGGTAGAGAATCCATAGGAAGAAGCAGGAAATCACCTGAGGAATGCCTTTGTTTTTGCCTAGATGCAGTAGGAGCCAACTTCTTTCTTTTACCCCTTATAGGAAAGTGGCACTTATTCCACTAGGACCAGTCCTCTATTTAGTAACAATTCCAACATACTATGTTAGCAATTAGCAAGATAAAACAAAAAAGATGTTATTGACTCGGTTCGGAATTCTAGTGATATTTATCTCAGTTTTTTTATAAATTAAGAGTTCACCAAGAAGCGACAACTCAAGCAGCAGCGAATAGTCTTATAGAACTTATGATAGTATCCTATTAAGATAATAGTGGGAGATGTAAGAGAGCATGATGATGATGCAAAGGGTTCCATATGACTTCCAAGGCCCCCTCTATTTTACTGAAAAAAAACATAGCGATAACCTACTATATATATTATAATTGTTGAACTTAGATAAAAGGAAGAGATGGATAGTTCACGAGTGACTATTCAGGGATTATAAAGGAGTATAGAAAGCCTCAATTTGATATGAAAGGATTTTATCATTGGGGTGAGAGGGGTTAATGTCAGTTTTTTGGGTTAATTCCCTATTTTTAAAGGGTTCCAGGCACAAGAAAGATATGGGTGATAGCACAAGGTATATGAGTGTCAGTTCTTGATTTAGTAGATGACTGTTGGTGCCAAAATGAGGGTAGAAAAAGAAGAGATGAGACCCCACGAACTACCTCATGAAGCCCTTCCACGGAGCCCCTTGGGCCCCATGAGCCCTCCGCGAAGCAAGGAGGCGGACCCCTCCGCGAAGGCATTTGAAGTTCGTGAGCATGCTGTGAAGCAAGGAGGCAGACCCCTCCATGAAGTCATTTGATGTTCGTGAGCCTGCCACGAAGCAAGGAGGCAGACCCCTCTGCGAATGCATTTAACATTCGCGACCCGCCACGAAGCAACCAAATACCTATTCGCGCCACATAAGCTCTTCTTCGTGGCACCTCTTGCCTATAAATACCGGGCTCCCCCTGAGCCCAAAGGATGGACAATCAAACCTTTAAACTTCCTAGCTCCCAAATTGTGAAGCACCCTTTGCTCTACGAATCATGAGCTACGCGAGGTACTTTTGCTCTGCGAAGTGCCCCCCTTTCCTCGTTTTAATCCCCTCTTCTGAGAGGGATTCCTTTCATGAATCCCAAGGGCCTTCGCGGAGGAAGTGGATCCCCAAGGGGATTTGGGTTGTCACAGAGCATTTATGATTCGTGAAACACCCTTCATGTACACGTGATCCACATGCCAAGGTAGGGTCACTATACTTCGCGAAGCACATCGCTTCACGACACTTTTCTTCGCGAGGCGCCTGTGCTTCGTGAGGCAGTGCTCCACGAAATGCCTTTCCACTTCGTGAAGAACCTCTCATATACACCATTTCCGCATGCTAAGGCTGATGAACCCCACTTCGTGAAGCACACCCCTTCGCAAATTCTTTCCGCCATGCGGAGTGGTAGATATTCACAATGCCCCTGCCTGTGAACCCCTTTGCTTTACAATTCCTCTTCCCAGGAGACCCTCCAAGTTTTCACAATGTGACTTCAAATCCCCCAGACGATACCTCCCATAGCGTTGCTTTGTCTAATTCTTCTTTGCATAGGCATGCCAACAACTATTGCCTCTTCGCATAGCCATGCTAACATGGACCCCTCGATGCTTCACTCTATAACACCCCCCAGTCATGGCCTTGCCGATTACTTCCCTTATACAAGGGGCAGAGGGTACTGGTTATGTAAGTCCTAAGGGTGCGGAGCCAACCCACCTCATCCGAGCTGCAGGACGTTAAACTGCCAAGCACCTCGTCCTCAACACATGACGTTAAACTGTGACCTGGCCCCGTGCCCCGCACGCAAGGTCCCCCCGCCTTGGAAATTCTCCATGCCAACTCATCTCCAAGGGGATGGGATTACCCCTCATAGGGGATGATATCCTCCTTACAGGGGTGGCGTTCGTCCACGGGGAAGGGTAGCCACCCTGGCGCAAGCTCCTAACTATTCTTGCTGGAGGCAGCGCCCCTGTTCCTCCTCACTCCCTCGGTGCCAAGGCCAGCCAAGGGCGTGGTGGGGAACGGTTCTCCCTCCTTTCATATTCAGTCCCCAAGGCCAGCAGAGGAAATGATAGGGAACGGGGACCCTCCTCTCTTCTTGGGTTCCAAATCCCTCTCCCGCTGCGCTTTGTCTCCCTCGGGCCTCCATCCTGGAGTAAGTCCCAGCATCGTGGTCCGCTCAACGTGTAAGCCCCTCTTCACTTCCCACAGACACACTTTTCACGACGTGGTCGTCAGGCCTTTGTTGCCTCTTGTTTCTCACACCGAGCATGACTCACATGGGCTTAGAATAAGCATCGACCATGACCCCATCCCCGTCCTGCATAACATTAAACTGTACCCCTGAACTACATGGACTTTGATCCAGGTCAAGGCATGGTACGTAGGAAGCCTCCACGAGGTTGAAGCCCACCACCCACCTGGACTAAAGTCCTTATTCACGTCCATTCTACAACACACCACTTGAACTATGTGGTCTTTGATCCATGTCAAGGAATGGTATGTAAGAAGCCTCCCTGAGGGTCAAGCCCAACATCCATCAGACCAAGGTCCTCATTCACGTCGGTTCACCGACACAGACCAACCTGAACTATGAATATTTTGATCCATGTCAAGGCATGGTACGTAGGAATCCTCCATAATGTTAAATCCCAACATCCATCGAACCAAGGTCCTCATTCACATCGGTTCGCTGACACACACCAACCTGAACTACAGGGACTTTGATCCATGCAAAGGCATGGTACGTAGGAAGCCTCCACGAGGTTCAAGCCCACCACCCACATGGACTAAGGTCCTTATTCACGTCGGTTCTCCAACACGCCACCTGAAAGACGTGTTCTTTGATCCATATCAAGTCATGTTATGTAGGAAGCCTCACGAGGTTCATGCCCAGTACCCATCGGACCCCCGGTCTATCTTCACAATGGTTCACCGACACACCCCATCCTGAACTACAATGACTTTGATCCCTGTCAAGGAATGGTACGTAGGAAGCCTCCAAGAGGTTCAATCCCACCACCCGGTCATTCCAACCCCCTTCATGTTGGTTCACCCCCATCCCGCATGACATTAAACTATGGACCTCTGTTCAGCGGTAAATCATTGTCATCCCATCCAGCCGTAAGACGTTGCGACCCCATCCCATGGTAAGTCGTTGTGACCTCATTTGGTGGTAAGCCTTCATAAGATGAACTATGTGGACTTTGATTCCCTGCCACAGGGATACATAAGAAGCCTCTTTGAGGCTCAAGCCCATCACTCATGTCTCATCCTGATCTCTCCCTCGAGCCTATGTGTCTTGGGAAGGTCATGCCCCAACCTGGAGGTTCCACTTCTTCTGGGTCCCATATATCATCCATTCTCATGGGCCACATCCTCAGGTGTCCCATCGTCCCATATCATCCCCCCTCCACTTATTCAACCCTGCATCATCCATCCTGATTCTTACCCGGGCCACCACATCCCGTTAGGTTCATGCCACTTAACTCCTCATTCCCCTCCACAGCATTCAGAAAACTTACCATGTGCTGGCCCCAACATCGGTGTTCCCTCCACGGGATTCTTCAATATGATCCACTCCAGTCAGTGTTCTGATCAGCCTGATCCATCCCCGCTGAACATTAAACTCGCGACACAGCCTGTGTTAAACTGGGGAAGCTGAGGAAAACCTCAGAGACATGCCTATGGCATATGATTCCCCACATTCGACGTGGGATGCCTCAGGATTATACGCCCTTGAGAAGCCCTATATTAAGGGGAAGAAAATCGGACACGCCAGTGTTCCAGCACCCAGACACGCCAACGATGCATCAATGTGACTACTCCCCAAACTAAAGGTTGCTACCCTGAATGGACCCCTTGAAATGTCCTGACAGAAGCAGTGTAATTAACCGGAGTCCATGAAAACATGGCACTGGGAAGAGTTTCACAAACTACGTCTTAATCTATAAGGGAGACCCAGACTAGGTGATGAATTTCGAGGAGGAATCCACAGAAGGAAGAACCGACATCCCATTATCCCATTCTGATCAAGGAGAAAACATCCCACAACAGGGAGCATATTCCGCCCACCATTGGAAAGCGGGAATGTGGGGCAACAGAACAGCGCTGACGTCCCCCGAATGTGACGGACGTGCGCGCCCCAACGAAAGCATTAGACACAAAAATGGTGAACCAGATGTGAAGTTCTTCTCCTTAATGTGGATATTAGTAGCACTCAAGAAATCAGTAGAGTGACATGTAACCTAATCCAGATATCCAGCGCTGGGCCCCGCCAAGAAAATAAAGGGCCTAGCGTGATACTCACCAGATGTTGGGGCAGTCAAAACATTAGGCATCTCGGTCTGCGATGTTGTCAGTTTGGATTCCTCTTACCAATCATGGAAGACAGAATGGCGCTGAGGCACAAGGCATTGATTTCTTTTTCTGTCAGTACTAATGAGCTGATATCCTTGCTTTCAGGAACCCAGTTACTACATCTGGAACCCGATCACCTCCTGCCCACTGATGCAGGGGCAGGGGAAATATCAACGAGGCTACCCTGCACAGTTCTACCTCTTCTACGATGGCCTCGACTGCTGCGACTACTGGGTGACCACACCCCCTCTCCCCATCGAAAATTATCTACCTTTTACTTAAGTATGAGGAGGAGGGGGTCTTCCCTATGAGGGACATGGCCCGCTGGATTTAGAGGAATCTATGCCTCGTCGTCAATGCCACCCCCAAGTGCATCACATGGAGCTGCTTCTCCCCACTCCAACCTTCAATCGTTTTAGGAACCACTCCCCGGAATTCCTCGATGACTCCATGCCCTACGCCGATGAGGTAGAAGATGTTCGGTCCAGCCCGACCAGAGTTCTGTCCAAGGGATTCCCAATGAGGGCCCCCACCAGGCTGTGCTAGCTCCACCACCCGGTTCCCCGAGTTGAAGAGCAGGTAGAATACATACCTACACCACCAGTACCAGCCTAGTTGACCCGATGCCAGCATCAGACATAGGTCGAGTAGGGCTCCCATCAAAGGGTGTCAACGTTAGCAGCTACTATGGCCCGAGCCACCGCCGACGTGCATCATCAACCCCCTGCATATGCCGAGAAGGGGAAGCTATACACCAGACTTGGATCGAGGCCCCAACCACCCCACAAGCAGGCTGGGTCGACTCTCCTGGTTGCAGGCACATGCAATGGCCATCGCGGACTAACTCGCAGCAATGCCACCCAGTACGGGGGCCCTTCCCGTGTAACTACCATGGAGGATGCAGGCCTTTCTCGCTTCCAGGCCCAGCTCAGAGGTGTGACCCATGCCACCTTCTACCCGAATGAGGGCCTTCCCCATGGTAGCAACACCCCATATGGGAGCCTCTTCCGTGCTCATTACATTGGGTATAGAGCCATCCCTTTTGCCACAGACCGCCGGGTTGGGGACGTTGCACATCCAATCACTCTATGATGTGAGGACCTTCCTCACATCATCATAGCAGCCGAAAAAGGTCCTCCTCATCCTAGAAACCAGATGGGTGGAGACCAACTTCACTTCACCAGCACCCAGCACAGAGGTTCTACCCATGTTCAGTCCAATCAGTATGGGGGCCTCCCTCACACTGACGTCATGAAGGTAACTAGGCATGGAGGTCCTACCCATGCTCCCGTCAGTTCTAGTGGGAGTCCTACCCGCACCAGCACCCAGCACGGAGGTCCTCCCCATATCCCCTTTGACATATGCCCCGGTGATCCTCGCACCCCGGCCCACTCAGGCAGAAGTACTCCCCGTCCGAACACCAGTACGGCTGAAGGACCTCCTCATTCTGGGAATTTTTCCTCCCCCGAAGAGCCATTCCGGGGCAGGAAGGTGGGCCGTCGCTACCGTAAGAAGAACACCACAATGCATTAGACTAAGATCAAACCGGTCTGTTTCTCGGATTCTAAAGCAGAGTATGACTCAGTGGTGGAACCCTCCCCTCGATCCTCTGTGTCAAGGACTGGGGTAGGAATAAGTCGTGTCAATATCATCCTTTTGGAGTGTGAAGTCCATAGGATTCTCACCTCTCTTTGCAGGTACATCCAAGAGGAGGAAATTTTGGGAATCCCACAGGTTCCGACCATGCAGTCACCACCATCATCACTAGAAGCGCCCTCTACTTCGACCAGAGACAATGGAGAGCTATTTTGGGGACCGATGGAGGTTGAGAAATAGTGTGACCCATCACTGGAAACCGAAATCCCTACACCAAAAACTATGGCTGTCAACCCGTCGTATCGTGACATTGTGGCCAAGTCACCACACTCCTTGGAGGATGGCCCAGAATTCGGTGGCCAGTCAGCTCATTCGCCATATTCTCCGCCGCCCAATCTACTCTCTCAGCGGTCCGCCTCAGTACCGCTACCGGTTCCTCAACCGACTCCACTTGACGAGTGGGGAAACACGGGGCCAGACCCTGAATCTGAGCCCAGGATCCTATGAGACATTCTTGCGGCGGATCATTTCCCGGAGAAGTTCTGGCTGGTGGCAGCATCGATCTTCTGTGCGCCAGAATCCCTCACCCCAGAGGAAGTCGAGTGCTTCTGTCAAACCCTATGGGCGACACACTTCTGTATTCATTATCACCAGGTGGTGTACCCCAGGAGCCAAGTTCACTTTTAGGAAATCAGTGAGCAATGCCATCTGGTCAATTTGGCCGCACTCCCCGTGGCCCAACGCCCTGAGTCATCGGGTCTCCAAAGGGACCTCCAACAAACATGAATTCATAGTTTCAAGATACTCCGAAAAATTATCAGGGAGGCTAGCCCCCACATGCAAGTCTATGGATGGGGGGAGTATGCTACCCTCCCTTTCAGCCCTATTCGATGGCAGCCTGACTCACTATGCGATATTGAGGACATGACCCTGGGAAGGGTCACAATCCATATGGTCGACTTCGTGGAAAAGGAGGACTAGTTGGAATTTCTTGATGGAGACTTACCCCCCGAGGGTGTGCCACCACTATTGGACCCACTGTGACGGAGTACTCGTCAGCAGAGGAACCTATTAGATCTCCTTAGGCCCACTGAGACATTGTTACTCAGCCGGAATGTTGGTAAGGGTAAAGAGAATGTCATATCTTTCAAGCACTCTGACCCGTTTGCCTCAATGCAGAAGACGGAGGAAGACCCTGAGAAGGTCGTGTTTTAGCATCAACTTGCTGAGCAGAAGAAGTAGGTTGATGAACTCCTAGACGAACGCGTTGTAGAGCAACGACCCGACAATGGTGATCCTATGCCGGAGTAGTAGGGACAGGAACAACTTCCCCCTGGCAATACGCCTTTGGGAAACCCTGATCATACCACTCCCGCGGATAGGGTTTTAACCGGAACTCACGGAAAGAGAGTGCAATACGTCTCACAAAACCCTTCCAAATGGCGCAACAATTCGAGAGATCTGGCCCGGGTTCCCCCAGCTACCCCGCAGGTCGCTCCACCAGTCGCTCCATGAGCCGTTGAACCCATATACCATGTAGAAGAGCCTGGAAAAACACTCATGGTTAGGGATACCCGTCAAGACAGGGACCCCCACCCGGACGATCCAATGGCGGTACTCATCACCCACCTCGAGGCATTGGAAACGCGACAGTTGACAGTCCCACCAGATGACAAGCCATATCTAGCATGGGTGGATGATATGCCTACACCCCCGGGTTTTGAGAATCCCAATTTCTCTCCCTTTAGCAGGACAGGGGACCTGCCGCAGCACCTGTCCCACTTTTTATCAAGGTGTGGCCCCATGTTGGGGACTTCGGCACAACAAGAAGCCACCAAGCTCCGATGTTTTGTGCAGACATTGGAAGGCCCTGCGTTTGTCTGGTACAACCATCTCCCCATTGGATCGGTGACTGGCTGGGAGGATCATCGTCGAAAATTCCTATACCAGTTCAGATCCACCACATGGAAGACCATCATCACAGACCTCTTCAAGTGAAAACAAAGGCTGGATGAGAGAGTCGCGGGCTTTATCTCCCGGTGGAAGGGGATCACATACTCCCTCGACATGCCACTGAATCATGAGAAATTACTGACGATGTGCGTATGGAATGTCAAGATAGAACTGGTTCCTTCCCTGATCACTCAAAACTACCTCGGAGGGTTCCGAGACTTCTAAGATAAGGCCCAAAACCTCGAGGAAGCTCTACAATAGGATAGTCAGGCACGTCCGCTGACCCCTGTGATCCCATAAAAGATGGATGCTAGATTCAATCCCACCATGGTGGCCCAAATAGAAGCCCCTGGGCAGCTAGAGTTTCTACCAGTAGCACTGGCTCCACAGCCTCGCAGAGGCCCTCCACCTCAGGCATAACCTCCGACTCCGCAGCATCCTCAGAATCGGCAGGCGCCTCCACGCAACGTGCCACCGCCGCCCAGGCGGGACAATCAGGGTCCAGCTCCTCGACAGGACCCTCAGGCTCCTCGTTAGGGCCAGGCTCCCAGGGCACCCTATCCAGAAAGAAGACACCAGACCTACTAATTCAGTGAGAATCAGGTCCCCGGTTACTTCTATAGTTCTCTAGAGTAGGGGATTGTACGCTTACCTGAGTGCAAAAGGCCGGCAGAGGCGAATCTCACCGATCACCCCAACTACTACCCCTATCATTAGATTCTAGGGCACACCCTCAAGCAGTTCTTTGTGTTTAAAGACTGGCTCTAAGACCAGGTCGATAACAACATATTCAGGTTGGGCCTGACCCTGACACAAGTGGCAGGTGTCTTTGTAGGATTAGGCAGTGGTAACGACAGCAAAGCCGAGTGGAAGCAGGTTCCCAGCCGCAGATCTCAGAAGTACGATGACTGGATGGCTCGTAAAATAGTGTCTCGTGCCCATGGCATCATTCGGGCATGCCTGAATCAGCAAAAGCATTCAGAAGTTTCAGCCAACACTTCTGCGTCATCGTCTCAGTCAGCCTCTTCCCAGAAGAGAAAGCATCAGTGGCGCAAGAAGAAGAAACACGCCCCGCCAATGCCATCGTCATCCCGCACTCTCGGCGATTTCATGCCCCCGAAGATGGGAATCCCTCCCAAAATCCACCCAATGGCGGATGATTCGTCAAGTGATAGTTTGGTGTATGCTTCGGTTAATACCATGGAGTTGGTAAATCCCTATATGTCTCCCAACGAAGGGTAACGCTAGGAGAACCTCCCTAACATCCCCAGCCGACGCCAACGTCAGTGGAGCCGCGACCATATGGGTCGTAAAGGCACTTCAGCTGTCACTTTCAGCCAAGATAGGCATGCCACTGAGACCAGACAGTAATCCCAGCTCAGAGATCAGCACGTGCAACCTCCTTATCTGGTGTCCCCAGATCTACCTCCACCGCCGTTTGTTCTACTAGATCAGGAAGAGCTGCCTCGTCCATACCGCGACCAGTCTCGCCCTACTATAAGCCAATCTAATTTGTCCAGTCCTCATCTGGAAGTTACTCTTCAGGACTCGACTTGTGAGAAACGGGACATACCTAGCACTAGCCAGCCATCGGTCTAGCCGGCATGGCCCTCCATGCCTCCAATCACAGAGCGACCTCCTGTAAATAGAAATTCGAACCTGGAACGGAAGCATAATGTCCTCAAGCACCTTGCCAGCATTCCAGCGAGGGTCTCTATCCTTGAGGCTCTCTTCCTATCATCAGACATGCATGAGGCACTCGCTGAGGCTTTAAGGACCCCCTCTAGTTTGAGACGGAGGTAGAAACTACAGAAACCTTCCACACTGAGGCAATTGAGAACGCCAAATGCCAGGCGGTTATCTCATTCTCTGGTGAAGACGAAAACCCTCCCATACAGGGGTAAATTCATCCATTGTACATCATTGGTCAGTTTAATAGCGTGGAAGTCTGCCGCTGTCTTGTTGACACGGGTTCTGGGATTAACCTAATCCCAACTCGGACACTGCGGAAGCTAGGATTGTCTGAGGATGATCTAACTCCCTCCAACCTAAGAATCCAGGGATACGACAGGACCGAGTAGACCCCGATCAGCAAGATCTATTTGAAGACCCAGTTCATGGTCCTAGTTTCCAGTACCGAATTCATGGTTGTCTCCCAGGACACCGCATACAACGCATTGATGGGCATGCCATGGCTTCATCTTTATGCAGCGGTCCCTTCATCATATCACCAATGCCTCAAATACTCCCTCAATGGTTGAGTAGGTGTACTCCAAGGTGATGCATCTCCTTTAGCCTCTTTCTAAGCCTGTTATCTAGATGTTGACTATTACAAGAGAAAGGATAAGTAGATTCTGGAAAATGAGGTTGAACCTGCCCCGGTCACAAGTGATCCCTGGACAGGTCTGGATGACGCCTACATCTTCTTAATCCATCAGTTGGAGGCCATGACCCCCGACATGGGGAAATTTTTTGTTGTATCTGGCATAAGAGGAAGGAATATACCCAAGTCCATGCGATGGCAGAAAATCACCTCGTACTCCTACACAAACCAGGCCCAGGTGATCCCGGAACCTCCTACCCCCGTACGGTATCGGGATGTCCGCCCCATGGCGACGGTAGTACGTCATACATGTCAGTTCCACTGGGATGGAGTTAATCTAATCAAGCCAACACACTACTATTGCTTTGATATAATCAAGCGTGGACCCTTAGGATGAAGGCTGGATGGGATTGGATCGACTACTTTCATCGCCATGGTCTCAACGGCGCGTGAATCTCCCGATGCACTGTCTACTGCTGTCCAGGATGGTACAAGCCTCCTGTCAGGTTCCTCTGATCAAGGGGAAGCCTCACCCACTGGGAATCCCTCCTTTGCAAGCGAAGAAGATGATTTGGAGGATACTCCCCCATCCATTAAAGAAGGCGTCTCCACCAGGGTCAATGAACTGGTACAGGTGAACCTTGGTACCGTGGAAGATCCGAGACCCACATTGATCAGTGCCATCATGCCCCTCGAGGAGTAGCAGCAGTACATAGAATTCTTGAAACAGCACCGTGACATGTTTTCCTAGAGTTAAGACAAAATTCTAGGACTAGATCCTCAGGTGGTCGTCCACCGCCTTGGTCTCCCAGTATATCATCATGGGTTCAAGAAGCCTACCAGAATGATGCACCCTTCTCACAGTGCCATGGTTGAGGCTGAAGTTGACAAACTCATCAGAACCAAATTCATCAAGGAGGTCCAGTGCCCCAAGTCACTAGCCAACATTATGCTAGTCAGAAAGAAGAATGGACAAATCAGGGTCTGTATCGACTTCCGCGATCTCAACTGCCACTTTCCAAAGGACAATTTTCTGCTTCCAGTGATAGAATTGGTTATTGATACTACGGCCGGGTTCCAAGACCTCTCCTTCATGGATGGGTATTCTTGATAAAACCAGATCTAGATGGACCTTGAAGACTAAAAGTCCACCACTTTCAGGTCCCCCAAGGTACTTTATATTACCAGGTTATGCCCTTCGGCCTGAAGAATGCTGGTGCCACCTATCAGTGGGCCATGCACTGCATATTCAAGCCAATTATCGAAACATTAGCGTAATGAAATGTGGAAAATCTGGTGTTCAAATCTCACCAGTTCCAGGACCATCTCAAGGACCTTGAGAAAGTGTTCGGTTTCCTCTATTCCCACCACCTGAAGATGAAACCACTTAAATGTGCCTTCGGGGACACCTCCAGCAAGTTTCTCAACTTCATCGTCAGATACCGGGGCATCGAGATCGACCCAGAGAAGATTAAGGCCATCAGCCAGATGTCCCCCTGAGCAATATTTGGGATCTTCGAGGATTTCAAGGCCACTTAGCCTACATACGCTGATTCATCACAAACCTGGCTAGCAAGTGTAAGCTCTTTTCTCGGCTCATGAAGAAGGGAATCACCTATGAATGTGATGAAGAGTGCCAAAACGCGTTCGAGGTAGTCATGTGGTATCTGTTCCATCCTCCGGTCTTGATGCCACCTGTCACCGGAAAGATGCTAGTCCTTTATGTGTCTTCCCTGGAACGGTCTCTTAGCACCCTGCTCGCCCAGAAGAATAATGAAGGGACAGAGAACAGTCTCTACTACGACAGCCACATGCTCCTTGATATGGAGACAAGATACTTTCCCATCGAAAAGAGATTCCTTGTGATTTTATTTGATGTGCAGAAGCTGTGACATTACCTGTAGCACCACGAGGTATAGCTGGTATCACAGGTAGATCCGCTGAAGTACATCCTGAACCGCCCCATTTTGACTGCCTGACTAGCGTGGTGGGCATTGATCCTCCAGCAATTTGACATAAGGTTTGTCCCCCAGAAGGCTATTAAAGGAAAAGAATTGGCATACTTCCTCGCTACCCATCCATATCCTTCCAACCAGTCCTTGGACCTCAATTTCCCCGATTAGGCAATCCTCTCGATGGATCAAGCCACGCCGTGTTGGAAGATGTATTTTGATGGTGCTGCCCGAAGCCCCACCGGCTGAAGGCTAAATAATCCCAAGATCAACAAGGTAGGCCTGAGTATTGTCTTCATCACTCCAGCAAAGGCCATTCTGTCGTACTCATTCCTATTGTCGGAAGACTGCACCAATAATGAGGAAGAGTATCAAGACCTCATTACTGGCCTTGAGCTAGCCCTCGAGATCGACGTGCACCATTTGCATGTGAAAGCGGATTCTGAGCTAGTCATTAAGCAGGTCAACGAAGACTATGTTGTTAGGAAGCTAGAACTTGTACCATTGTTGGAGCGCACTCTCCAGCTAATGGCCCAGTTCTCTTATCGGCCAGAAGTGGCTCACGTCCCCCAATCTCAGAATGGTCAAGCTGACGCCCTGGATGACCTGGCTGCATCACTTGTAGATCCTGAGTAGGATGACCTGATTATCCACGTGTCACATTGAAGGGCGGTTTCTCCTGTCTCTCCGAGTAATGGCGACGACCCACAGGTAGGTCACCTAATCGCAGGCGCCTCCACGTCAGGAACCCCAGGTCCCCAAGATGCAGTGGTAGAAGTGATTCCCGACTGGGGGGGGGGGGGGGCTTTTGTCGAGTACCTCCAAAATGGTTACCTCCTAGCCGATCGGGATGAGTGCGAGTGAATCCTAAACCGTGTGTCACAGTTTACCCTCCAGGATGGTCCCAATATTGAGCGAATCCTCTACAAGCGCGGGTTTGATGGTATTATCCTCCGTTGCATTCAAGGAGTCGATATTCCACAGGTCATGCAGAAGGATCATGGTTGTTCATGCAGTGCCCACTAGGCGGGGCTGAAACTGTCTCACTAGATCCGGAGATTGGGGTATTTTTGGCCCTCCATGATCCATGACTGCATCGAGTTTTCTAAAAAGTGTCATGCATGTCAAGTTCATACCAAATTCATACATCGACCACCAAAGCCCCTTCACACTACCAAGTACTCTTGGCCCTTTGCGGTGTGGGGACTCGATGTCATGGGACCGTATCCACCGGCGACAGCTCACCAGTACCGGTTCATCCTGACTGCTACGCATTTCTTCTCCAAGTGGGCAGAGGTAGTTCCACTCAAGGAAGTCATGGATCAATCCATTTTTGATTTTGTGAGCTCCAATATCTTCTACTAATTTGGAGTCCCTCACGATGTGCTCACCGATAACGTCACAAACTTCCGAGCAGCTAAGTTGAAGAAATTGTACGCAAAGTACAATATTCATTCTAACCACACCTCCCGCTATCATGCGCATGAAAATGGACAGATCAAGGAATTTAACAAGACCCTCTCTAACATTTTGCAGAAAATGGTTGGTCAGAACAAGAATAGTAGGCCGGACAAGCTCCCCAATGCCCTATGGGATTATCGGACAACGACTCGTAATTCTACCCAGGTTACCCCATATTACCTAGTGTACGGAAATGAGGTCATCCTGCCCATTGAGATTCAACTTCCCTCATTGCGCACGACAGTGTATGATCAGCAGGAATCAGATAAGGTAGCTGGAATCCGTCTGGATAAATTGGAAGCACTTGACGAGAATAGGCTTCGCGCCCTGCATAATCTGGAGAGGCACTAGAAGAAGTTCGCCAGAGCCTTCAACAAGAAAGTTCACCTCCTATCCTTCTTACAAGGTGACCTGGTATTGTCCCTCAGGATGCCAATGATACTCGGTAGGAATCCAAACAAGTTGGAGCCCAAATGGGAAGGACCTTACATCATTCAAAAGGTTTACTCCAATGGCGCGTACTCCCTGGTTACTGTGGATGGTGAGTGTATAAATCCTCCCACCAATGCCAAGTTCCTCAAGAAATTTTTTTCTTGAGCCTCATGGTCCTGCACGACCTTAAACTGGACAGTCCTGCATGACCCTAAACTGCACGACTATCCTGCATGACCCTAAACTACACGACGATCCCACATGACCTTAAACCATCTGGTCCTACACGACTTTAAACTGTGCATCGTCCTGCATGACGTTAAACTGTATCTTCAGAACTACGTGTGGCTTGATTTCCATCCTCATGGGATACGTAGGAACGCTCAGACACCTCGTCTTGAGCACAACCCCAAACTCTTCTCTTTGACTATCCCCCCTGGGTATAGTTCTCTCAGAGGATCCTTGTATGATATGGTGTAGGCTTCCTTAGCCCCACTCATACCAGGATTATAATGGTCACACCATCTTCCCACTCTCGTTCTTCTATTCCCCCATGTCCCCAACACAAGGCATTAAACTGCATGGCCTTCAAAAACTACGTACGGCTTGATTCCCATACTTATGGGATACATAGGAATGCCTGAACATTTCATCTGTTGGCCTGGACCAAATGCCAGAATCTTCCCCTCGAGTCAAGTCATATGGAAGGGGTGAAAACTTTTTCCCCAATTCACGTCGAGATAACCTCGATCCGGCCATACTTCCCGCTCCATGGAGACGTTCGCCTCTTTCATAGATGGGTACATCTATGCTTCACCCACTCCTTTGATTGGGATTCCATCATCTCCCCCATTTAGAAGGGCCCCCGAATGGTATGGATGCTAGGCCTAAGGGCTCTCTTACCACTTTAGGCCAATGCTCTCAAGGATGTTGAGCAACAAGCCGATACAAGTCTCACGTTGCGAATATGGTCAGCGTTCGATGCTCATTTGTTACTCCCATTTCCTTTCACTATAGGAATGATGTGTTTCGAACAATGGTCAACAATTGTCCTGCGACATTGGAACCACCCCAAGATGTCCCAAACATTGAGTTTAGTGGCTCATTCTTCCCTGTTTTATCTCCAAGCAATGAACTCCCTTCGGGCAAAGCCAGGTTTTTGTTCCCCATATGACGTGGAGACCCGAGAACGACTCCTTGTTTCCCACACCGAACATTGCTCACATGGTCTCAGGAGCTGTGGTGAGTCGGTAACCATACAAGAGGGTGTATGGCCTTCCATCCAAGGCCCAGCCTCAGGCCCCTTGTCCTTCTCGGTCCCTAGCCTAAGTTCTTACCCGGAGTGTACGGTGTGGTGTGGGATTATGTACTCATTCACGTTGGGTTATTCTCCATGTCGTACACCTCCCTTGTCTAGGGTATCTTCCTCCTCTCTTTCATCCTCACTTCAAGATGTTAAACTGCAAATTGGTCGGGCCTTCCTAACCAAGGCCCAGCCTCGGGCCCTTTTTCCTTCTTGGGCCCTAGCCCAAGTCCATACCTAGAGTGTACGGCGTGATGGGGGATTATGTCCTCATTCACGACGGGTTACTTTCCATGCCATACACCCCCCTAGTTAAGGTATATTACCCCTATGCACCATCAAGAACTACATGTGGCTTGATTCCCATCCAAATGGGATATGTAGGACCACTCAAATGTCTAGACTTCGGGTCCAGCCCCATCCCTCAGAAATCTCCCTTTCACCTTGGCCCCGTGGCCTACCCTTTTCCTGGGAGGGGAGTATATGGTGTGGTATGAGATTATTTCTTCATTCACGTTGGGTTTGTAACGATCACGCCACGTACATCTCCCTATTGGGAGCTCTCTATCTCTTATTCTATACTCATCCCTTCAAATCAGTTACTCTCAAGTTGAGCACCCTTGTCGACCCTCTTCGGTGATTCACCAATGTGCCTAAGGGTACTATGGTTTAGTTCCTGGAATGTCGGATTCTACTCGGACATGCTTCCACCCGTTCCCCAGGTTTCGTGTTCCCATTCATTAAGGATTCCATCACCTTTCACATCTAAAGGGACCCCCGAATGGCATGGATACTCAGCCCAAGGGCCCTCCTACCATCACAGAACAACGTCCTTGAGTGTTTTGAACAACGAACTGATACAAGTCTCGCATTGTGAAAATGCTCATTCGTTGATGCTCATTTATTGTTCCCATTTCGGGTAACATGATAGGGATACTGCGTTTCCGCCATGATCAACAGTTATCCTTTATCATCACACCAACCTCATTAAGCCCAAGATATCAGTTACTTGATTCAAATCCTTTTCCACCTCATCATGTCCAAGTAAACCACCAACACTATAATGAACCATACTTTACATACATTGTTATTACTTTAGAATTGAAGCATACTTATTACAACATATAACAAAATCCTGATAGACTCGTATAGGTATAGTGTCCTTAGAAACTGGGAAACATAAACAACTGGTTCATAAATCATCTACATTGTCTTCCGTTTATTTCATCATATCTAGAGTCCCTTTTGGAATATCCTACTTAATAACCTTCTTCCTGACCTAGGGAAAAGAAAACCTACAAAAAGGGGTGAGATAAAATGCTCAGTAAGGGTAAACAAAGGAAATATCAATCATATCATACTCATAAGAACATAACATTTTGAAAATCTAAACCTGCAAAAGAGATCATAATATCATAACATGAGATAAATCATAGTAGTGAAATGTAATCCTAATGATCATAACATATAACATGAAACTTTGTGGCATACACACATAATCATAGAAAATCATTCTTATCAGTCAAGACTCATTTCCAAGACTATATTAGTGGAAAAATTCCATTTCTGAACCGAGTTCACTCCTCGTTTCAGTCCTGTATCACTGAATCAGATTAACTTGTCGTTCCAGACATGTCTATCTCATGAGATATAAATCTTTACCCAATGAATTTGAGGGAGATATAAGTCCCACCCATATAATAATAAAACCATTCTTATGTGTGCCACAAAATCATAAATCATACATCATATCATAAACCATGTAATAAAAATGGGATTCTTAAATATCGTGACATCATAAAAAATTCATATAAGATAAAGGAATTAATAAAAATAATTCCATCACAACATAATCAAATCAATGAAATAATAGAGATAGAAACAGAACCCTATATTATCTTATATGGAAAATAATTTTGATAAAACACTTGAACTCCATTCTTGAGGAAAATATCATTTCTACTTCAAAAACATTTCTCCTTTCTTAACATGTCACACAATTTTAAACTAAAAGAAGTTAATTAAAAATGAACTTGAAAACTTGTAAAGGAAGCTTCATGGAAATAATGTTTTATGGAATCATAAAAATCCATTCATGCCGTATAAGTTAAAAAACATTCTTCTCGTACTTTGGCTGAAAAAGTCAAAAAGTATCTCGTACTGAAAACGACAAAAGATTCCTTTCATATCTTTTAATAAAAATTCACCAATAGGTAAAATTGGATTTAAAAAATTGTAGGAGGATAGAAATAATATTACATATTGAGGAAACATGGATGTGGATGATAAATATTCCCCAGTAAATTCTGAAGTATAAACAATCTATGATAAAAATGAGATTGTGATATTTTCCCTTACCTTAGGTCAGATATGCTTCGTACGTATCAAAAACTCATGCATAATGATTTAAATATTGTGATTGAATTATTAAAGAATCAAATTAATTGTTATGATATCATACATGGTCATATTCTTATCTTCTTATTAGTAATATTTCATTGCTATTTGTTATTCAGGTGTTCATTGCTTTATGATCTTATGGATGTCTTGTCGAATAAATTATTATTCCTATTTTTAGGTTATAGATACCTTATTTAAAGAATTGTATTAGTGTAATATATATCATATTTATTCATTAAATTCATTTATATAATCATTATTCAATGAAGATCATATAGAATGAGTCACATCACATCGTGGAGACGGTAGGCCGTACGTACGCACGAGTGATGATATCATTCCCATAACTATTGAATGGTATTGGAGTGGAAGATGGAATGTCTCAGAATTAGTATCATGTTATAATAATCATATATAGTTATTATTTACACCATTATACCCATCCAAGTAAGGTGGTGTTGGAAAACAGATTACACCACGGCGTGGAGACGGTATTCCGTACGTACGCACGCGCGGTGATTTCATTTTCCGTAGGATGGATATAAAGTGAAATAGGATTGTTTCACATTTAGAATAAAATATCAGTATATGAGTGATACTGATGTCATTAATTTATGATGAAACAAATAAATAAGAAGAAGTAGAAGAAGAAATAAATTGGAATGTATCGGTAAAGGATATTACCTCTTCTTTGACGCGTCTCTTCTTAACCTCCACTTAGGGCACTAAAGTTGGTCTTTGAAGAAAACCAGGAAATATAATAGGTTTCTAGGGAAGTGGAGAAGAGAAATGTTAAGGGGTTGTACGAGCATCAAGGCTAAATGTGGTGTGAGGAGGAGAGGGAGGAGGTGCCCTTTTATAAGGGAGGAGAGGGGCACCTTTGGAACTTTAAGAAATATTAATTTATAATAAATTCCAATCCTACTTAAAAACCTCAACAAATGACTCAAATACAAATATTATATGAGATAGGGTTGTAAAATAATCAACCAATAAAATTTAGACATGTTGAGAATTTATTTTAAATATTATCAACTTGATTTATCCTTATTTAATCCATTTAATTTTATTTGTGGTAATAAGATTCTATATTTTAAATTGTTATAAATAATTACTTATGTGTTGTGAATTGTCCATAATTGGATAATTTATTATATTTTAGACCATAAAAATTGTAATTTATAATTGTTAAATATTTTTTTGATTTTTAAACAATTTTATATTATGTTATTTTTATAAAATAACAATAGTGTCAATTATGACACTATTCATTTATTTGAATTTAAATAAAATCCTCATAGAAGATATGTTAGAAATAAAAGATTTAATAGATTAAAAACATTTCATATTTATCTATAAAATTAGTGGATCACATTAAATAGTTCATATAATATTTATTTTAATATTTTTAAAACCTTTTATTTTATATTTCAATCAATTAAATAATTTCAGTATCATTATTGCGTCACATTTAATGATAATTATTTAATCCCTAAAAATTCTAAATAAATTCACATGATGTGGATAATTTTATTATATTTATGTATACTATTCATGTTATAAGTTTCATGAAGTTTATCACTAAATTAAAATTATTATACTTATAAGATTTAAGAGAGTGACATGTTGTCACTTTCTTTGGTTTTAATAATAATTAAATTATTTTAATGGTCAAAAGTCCATAAAATGAATTTATTCCGACCCTTAGGTGATAAGGGTCGAATTTTAGTCATCCAATATAATTTTGGCAGGTGTTAGGGTAATTTTATAATCTTATTTTTACCCTTAATTACCTGATTTACCTTTAACTACAGTAAATAAAAATTACCGTAGTTACTATTCATAATATCAAAAAAATAAAAGTAACATATTAACATAATTTGTACCCACTGAATTCAAATATGGAATCAAATTTTCAAAATTCAAAATACAAAAGTTGCAGTAATTAATTTAAAATTAATCTCGTTGTTAAGAAAACGGGTTCTAAAAGTTAAAACATTGCTAGAGATTGAAATGTTTTTATCTATGAATTCAATGTAAAATTAATGGTAATGACATACATTATATTAAATGGTAAAAATATATTCTATTTATACTTTAAAACCATTCAATATTAAAATTTAACCATATAAATTATTGTGATGAAAAAAAATTGTTTTTAATTAAAATATAGCGTGTTTTTACTATTCATTCAAATATGAAAGTTATCAGAATAATATGAAAAATTTATCCAAAGAAAATTTTTTATCTTGATTACAAAGAAGAATTTTATTTTTTCAAATTTAACTTATAAACCTTTCAAAAACTTTATTTAACGTGGGTGTGCCATCAAAAGGCGGCAAAACTGCATTTTTTGAAAAATACTTATTTTACCCGAAAAAATTATTTTGTTCACATACCATGTTTTAGAAAATGTGTAAGATGAATAATAATGTTATAAAATTAAAAATTTAGTTAATAATATTCATAATGTCTAGTCCATAATAATATTATAACAATATATCGTTGTTTAGTGAAACCCAGTATTACGTACTACACACGCTATCAAGGAAGGTCGCGATTACGTGTAACACAAGGCAAGCTAGTGTCGTGTGTAGTGAATGATTCCTTTGCGTGTAACATAAGAAATTAAATAAAATAGTTCTCATAAAATATCAGGGTGTTACATTCTACCCCCTTAAAAATAATTACTCCCTCAAAATTCATCACTTCGTAACAAACAGACGAGAATACCTCTCCCTCATCATATCCTCAAGTTCTCATATAGCTTCTTCTAATTGGTGGTTCCTACATAAAACATTAATCAAGTGAGTGGTCTTGTTTCGAAAAACTTTTTCGCTACGATCCAGAATCTCTCTCGGCTATTCTTCATAAGAAAGATCTTGCTCTAGCGGTACAACTTCTGAGCTTAGTAAATGTAAAGGATTAGGTATGTACTTTCTCAGGAGAGATGCATGGAATACATTATGAATTTGAGAGAGATTTATTGGAAGTTCCAATCGGTAAGATACCTTCCCTACATGATCCAGTATCTCAAAAGGACCAATATACCTAGGTATCAGCCTGCCCTTCTTTCCAAATCTCATTACTCTCTTCCAAGGAGATATTCATAAGAACACTTTATCACCCACATCAAACTCTAGGTATTTTCTTCGGTTGTCGGCATAACTTTTTTGTTGACTATGATCTGCTCTTATGTGTTGTTGAAGAGATCTTACCTTTTCTTCCCTCTCATTAACAAGATTAGGTCCTAATAGCTTTCTTTCCCCAACTTCATCCCAACAAGTTGGAGTTCTGCATTTCTTTCCATAGAGAGCTTCATAAGGATCCATATGAATACTGGAGTGAAAGTTATTATTATAAGAAAATTCCACCAAAGGTAAGTGTTGATCCCAACCACATTTTAAATCCATAGATAAAGCTCTCAACATGTCTTCTAGAGTTTGAATTGTCCTCTCAGACTGACCGTCTGTCTGAGGATGATAAGCAGTGCTGAAACTCAACTCTGTATCTAGAGTATGCTGAAGACTTTGACAAAACTTTGAGGTAAACCTTGGATCCCGATCAAATATAATGGAAAGTGGTACTCCATGAAATCATACCACTTCCTTCACATATATCCTGTCAAGCTGATCAAGAGAGAAATCTTCTCTAATAGAAATTAAGTGTGCCGACTTCATAAGACGATCAACTATAACCCAGATAGCGTTATTGCTTTTAGATGTTTTAGGAAGTCCAGTGACAAAGTCCATAGTGATATTCTCCCATTTCCATTCTGGTATGGGTAATGGTTGTAACATCCCCTTAGACTTCTATCTCTCAGCTTTAACTTGCTGACAAACCAAGCATCGAGAGACATATTCAACAACATCTCTTTTCATGCCATCCCACCAGAAGGACTCTTTCAGGTCCCTATACATCTTCGTGCTTCCAAGGTGAATAGAGAATGAAGAAATATGAGCTTCATACAATATTTCCTTCTTTAATTATGGTATGGGAGGAACACAAACCAGATTCCTAAACCTTATTATTTCATGATAATCAATGTGAAATTTTGGAACATTTCCCACCTTCTTTTGTAACTCTACATCTTCTTTCTGTGCCTCTTTAATCTTCATATATATAGATGGTTGAACATTCATTTGAGAAAGACAATATTTTTCCCCTTCCATTATAATTCCAAGATCCATCCTTTGTAAATACATAAATATTGGATCTTTTGTGATCCTCATCATAGATAATCTAGCATGGTCTTGTCGACTTAATGCATCTGCCACCTTGTTTGCTTTCCCAGGGTGGTAATGAATTGAGCAGTTGTAATCCTTAATCTGCTCCAACCATATTCTTTGGTGCATATTCAGCTCCTTTTTTGTGAAAATATACTTTAAACTTTTATGATCAGTACAAATATCACACCTTTCACCATAAAGATAATGCCTCCAAATCTTTAATGCAAAGATTATCGTAGCTAATTCCAAATCATGAGTTGGGTAATTTTGTTCATGGATTTTCAACTGTCGTGAGACATAAGATATCACCATATCATTTTGCATGAGAAAACACCCCAATCCCTTATTGGACGCATCACTGTAGATCACGAACCTTTCTTCACTACAAGGCAGTGTGAGCACAGGTGCACTGGATAACCTTCTTTTCAACTCCTTGAAATTCTCTTCACACTCCTCCGTCCACACAAACTTAACTCCTTTTTTAGTCAACTTGGTGAGTGTATTAGATAATCGTGAAAAATATTTCACAAAACGTCGATAATATCCAGCCAAACCAAGAAAACTTCATATCTCAATTACTGTTGTTGGTATCGACCATCTTTAGATAACCTCTGTTTTTGCTGGATCCATAGATATCCCCTCTTTTGAGATTATGTGACCCAAAAATGAAACTTTTTGAAGCCAAAATTCACACTTGGTAAATTTGGTATAAAGCTTCTCCTTTCTCAGGGTCTGAAATAAAATTCTCAAGTGATCTTCATGTTCTTCCTTGCTCTTTGAATAGACAATAATATCATCTATAAATAATACCACAAACTGATCAAGATAGTCTCTAAAGACTCTATTCATCAGATCCATGAAGATAACAGGGGCATTAGTAAGACCAAATGGCATCACTATAAATTCGTAGTGTCCATACCTTGCACGAAAAGACGTCTTTGGTATATCCTCTTTTTTGACCCTTAATTGATGTTACCCTGAACAGAGATCAATCTTGGAAAAGTATTGAGCTCTACGTAGTTGGTCAAATAAGTCATCAATGTGCGGGAGATGATATTTTTTCTTGATAGTGATCTTGTTAAGTTCTTGATAGTCAATGCAGAGTCTCATTGATCCATCTTTCTTCTTAAAAAACAGAACATGTGCTCCCCAAGGTGACGCACTAGGGCATATGAATCCCTTATCAAGATTCTCTTGGAGTTGTTTCTTCAATTCTTGCAACTCAATTGGGGCCATTATATAAGGTGTCTTTGAAATGGGCATAACACCCGATATAAGTTCTATTGAAAACTCAAATTCACGATTTGGTGGAAGACCAGGAAATTCCTCTGGAAAGACATCATAAAAATCCCGTACAATTGGAATATTATTAATCGTGAGTTTCTCTCCAACAATTTGAGATAAATAACCTTCATTTATTAGAATCAAGACCCATAAGATGGAATAAATTTTCACTGGAAGGTTATATTCATCCTTTCATCAATAGATGATCATAGATTGATCAGGAATATGAAATGTGACTTCCCTTCTTTGGAAATCGATATGATATCCTTATAAGGAAAGACAACCCATGCCAAGAATCACATCAAATTCCACTATAGGAAGGATCACAAGATTTGCCGGAAGCACTTTCCCACAAACGTCAATTGGAGAAGAATTATAAACTTCTGATGCAACTGTTGTTCCATTAGGAGTTGTCACAGCTAACTCAACAGCTAATTGTTGAGGTAGTATAACAATACACTTGGAAAATTCTTCAGAAATAAAAGAGTGGGTGGATCCAGAATCAAATAAAACATTTTCTACTTTAGATTGGATGGTAAGTGTACCTTTCACCACTTCGTTATCATACTCTACATCACCGATATAAATTGCATGTGACTTTACTTTGTCTTTGTCCTTAAGAGTTTGTTGAAATATATCATCATCAACAACCCTTGGATTAGGTCATTTATTAGCATAATTCCCCATTTCCTTGAACTTGTAACATTGAAGTGTATGAGGTGCATTCTATGTAGCCTTTTCTTTGTTCGAATCACTAGACATATTTTTCCCATCATTACGACATTCAAATTCTTGATGACCTTCTTTTCCACATTTTAAACATTTACTTGTCCCTTTAAGACAATTCCCTCCATGTTTCTTTCCACACTTTGAGCATAAGGGAAAACTCATCTTATTTTCAGTGTGGTCTTTATATTTCCCTTTCAATTCCATTTTCCTCTTCTTATCAAACCCATATGACTGATGGATTACTCCGATCTTCATATAAACCTTGAGAGCATATCGAACAATTTCGTCGTAGCTATTGAAGTCCTTTATGGATAACGCCCTTCAAAGACTTGGTTTTAAGCCACTAAAGATTCGATCGATCATACTCTTAGGTTGGATAATAATTCCGGAAGTGTACCTTGCAAGTTCTGTAAAATTTTCTTCGTAGGTACCAACCGATTCATCATCCTTTTGCTTCAGTTCAAGAAACTCCTTCTCCATATTTTTTCGAAGAATACGAGGGAAGTACTTATTAAAAAATAAGTTCTTGAACTCATCCCATTCCATGGACTCAATTTTGTCTCTTTGCCTTGTATTCTTGATAAGATTCCACCATTGATCAACTTAACCTTCCAAACGATATACCGCTAAGATGGCTTTATCATGTTCAGAACATTGCAGTACTAATAATATCTTTTCAGTGGTACTAATCCATTGTTCAGCCACTAAAGGATCAGAAGACCCACTGAATGAAGGTGGATGATGCCTCATGAAGGATTCAACAAAATTTTGCTCCTTCCTTTTCTCGTTTGGAAGTCCTGCATGATACATATATTGAGAAATTTGTGTGATCATGGCTACAAGATTTTGCATTCCAGCTCCCATAATATTTGGTTGCTCAGGGGGACAATCACTGCATTGCCCGTCGCATTCAGTATTAACACGATTCCTTCTGGTTCTATCCATTGACTAAAACCAATAAGCAAAGTGTGAGAAACACTAATCATAATAGGAAAAAAACATAATCAAGAATAAAATTTTACACTTAAGGTCTTATCATAGGTTATTCATGGCCATTTCTAAAACACTAATATTGTGTTCTATGCTTAGACATATCCTTAGGGTTTTTACTAAGACTTTCACATCCTAGTTTCCAAAGGATGACTATACCTTTACTCTGATACCAACTATAACGAAACACACTTTACATACATTATTATTACTTTAGAATTGAAGCATACTTATTACAACATATAACAAAATCCTGATAGGACTGTATAGGTATAATGTCTTTAGAAACTGGGAAACATAAACAACTGATTCATAAAGAATCTACATTGTCTCCCGTTTATTTCATCATATCTAGAGTCCCTTTTGGCATATCCTACTTAATACCCTTATTCCTGACCTGGGGAAAAGAAAACATACAAAAAGGGGTGAGCTTAAATTCTCAGTAAGGGTAAACAAAGGAAATATAAATCATATCATATTCATAAGAACATAACATTTTGAAAATCTAAACCTGCAAAAGAGATCATAATATCATAATATGGGATAAATCATAGTAGTGAAATGTAATCCTAATGATCATAACATATAACATGAAACTTTGTGTCATACACACATAATCATATAAAATCATTTCTTATTAGTAAAGACTCATTTCCAAGACTATCTTAGTGGACAAAGTCCATTTCTGACCCGAGTTCACTCCTCGTTTCAGTCCTGTATCACTGAACCAGATTAACTTGCCGTTCCAGCCATGTCTATCTCATGATATATAAATCTTTAACCAATGAATTGGAGGAATATATAGGTCCCACCCATCTCATAATGAAACCATTCTTATGTGTGCCACAAAATCATCAATCATACATCATAGCATAACCCATGTAATAAAAATGGGATTCTTAAACATTGTGACATCATAAAACAATTCATATAAGATAAAGGACTTAATAAAAATAATTCCATCACAACATAATCAAATCAATGTAATAATAGGGATAGAAACAGAACCCTATATTATCTTAGATGGAAAATAATTTTTATAAAACACTTAAACTCCATTCTTGAGGAAAATATCCTTTCTACTTCAAAAACATTTCTCCTTTCTTAACATGTCATACAATTTTAAACTAAAAGAAGTTAATTAAAAATAAACTTGAAAACTTGTAAAGGAAGCTTCATGGAAATAAATTTCTATGTAATCATAAAAATCCATTCATGCCGTATAAGTTAAAAAAACATTCTTCTCGTACTTTGGATGAAAAAGTCAAAAATTATCTCGTACTGAAAACGAAAAAAGATTCCTTTCATATCTTTTACTAAAAATTCACCAATAGGTAAAATTGGATTTAAAAAAATTTAGGAGGATAAAAATAATATTACATATTGAGAAAACATGGATGTGGATGATAAATATTCCCACAATAAATTCTGAAGTATAAACAATCTCTGATAAAAATGAGATTGTGAGATTTTCCCTTACCTTTGGTCCGATATGCTTCGTACGTATCCGAACCTCATGTATAATGATTTAAATAATGTAATTGAATTTTTAAATAATCATATTAATTGTTATTATATCATAAATGGTCATATTATTATCTCATTATTAGTAATATTTCATTGCTATTTGTTATTCGGGTGTTCATTGCATTATGATCTTATGCATGTCTTGTAGAACAAATTCTTATTCCTCTTTTAGGTTATACATAACTTATTTACATAATGGTATTTGTGTAATATATATCATATTTATTCATTCAATTCATTTATATAATCATTATTCAATGAATATCATGTATAACGAGTCGCATCACATCGTGGAGACGGTAGGCCGTATGTACGCACGAGCGATGATATCATTCTCATAAATATTGAATGGTATTGGAGTGAGAGATGGAATGTATCAGAATTAGTATCATGTTATAATAATCATATATAGTTATTCTTTACACCATTATACCCATCCAAGTAATGTGGTGGTGGAAAACAGATTACACCACGGCGTGGAGACGTTATTCCGTACATACGCACGCGCGGTGATTTCATTTTCCGTAGGATGGATATAAGGTGAAATAGGGTTGTTTAATATTTATAATAACATATAATTATATGAGTGATACTGATGTTATTAATTTATGATGAAACAAATGAATAATAATAAGTTGAAGAAGAAATAAATTGGAACGAATCGGTAAAGGATATTACCTCTTCTTTGACGTGCCTCTTCTTAACCTCCTCTTAGGGCACTAAAGTTGGTCTTTGAAGAAGACCGGGACCTCTAATATGTTTATAGGGAAGTGGAGAAGAGAAATGGGTAGGGTTTGGCCGAGATTGAAGGCTCAATGTGTTGTGAGGAGGAGAGGGATGAGGTGCCCTTTTATAAGGGAGGATAGGGGCACCTTTGGAATTATAAGAAATATTAATTTATAATAAATTCCAACCCCTCTTAAAAACCTCCAAAAATGACTCAAATACTAATATTAGTTGAGATAGGGTTTTAATATCATCAACCAATAAAATTTAGACATGTAGGGAATTTATTTTAAACATTATCAACTTGATTTATCCTTATTTAATCCATTTAATTTTATTTGTGGTAATAAGATTCTAAATTTTAAATTGTTATAAATAATTACTTATGTGTTGTGAATTGTCCATAATTGGATAATTTATGATATTTTCGACCATATAAATTTTAATTTATAATTGTTAAATATTGTTATGATTTTTAAACAATTTTATATTATGTTATTTTTATAAAATAACTATAGTGACAGTTTTGACACTATTAATTTATTTGAATTTAAATAAAATCATCATAGAAGATATGTTAGAAATAAAAGATTTAATATATTCATAACATTTCATATTTATCTATAAAATTAGTGTATCACATTAAATAGTTCATATAATATTTATTTTAATATTTTTAAAACCATTTATTTGATATTTCAATCAATAAAATAATTTCAACATCACTATTGTGTCACCTTTAATGATAATTATTTAATCCCTAAAAATTCTAAATAAATTAAAATGAAGTAGATAATTTTATTATATTTCTGTAGACTATTCATGTTAGAAGTTTCATGAAGTTTATCACTATATTAAAATTATTATACTTATAATATTTAAGAGAGTGACATGTTGTCACTTTCTTTGGTTTTAAAAACAATTAAATTATTTTAATGGTCAAAATTCCATAAAATGAATTTATTCCGACCCTTAGGTGATAAGGGTCGACTTTTAGTCATCCAATAATATTTTTTTAGGTGTTAGGGTAATTTTATAATCTTATTTTTACCCTTAATTACACGATTTACCTTTAACTGCAGTAAATAAAAATTACCGTAGTTACTATTCATAATATCAAAAAAATAAAAGTAACATGTAAACATAATTTTTACCCACTGAATTAAAATATAGAATCCATTTTTCAAAATTTAAAACACAAAAGTTACAGTAATTAATTTAAAATTAATCTTGTTGTTAAGAAAATGAGTTTTAAAAGTTAAAACATTGCCAAAGATTGAAATATTTTTACCTATGAATTCAATGTAAAATTAATGGTAATGACATAAATTATATTAAATGGTAAAAATAGATTCTATTTATATTTTAAAACCATTAAATATTATAATTTAACCATATAAATTATTGCGATGAAAAAAATTGTTTTTAATTAAAATATAGAGTGTTTTTACTATTCATTAAAATATGAAAGTTATCAGAATAATATGAAAAATTTATCCAACGTAAATTTTTTTATCCTGATTCCAAAGAAGAATTTTATTTTTTCAAATTGAACTTATAAACATGTCAAATACTAGATTTAAACTGGGTGCGCCATCAAAAGGCGGCAAAATTGCATTTTTTGAAACATACTTATTTTACCTGAAAATTTTATTTTTTTTCAGATACCATGTTTTAGAAAATGTGTAAGATTAATAATAATTTTATAAAATTCAAAATTTAGTTAATACTATTCATAATGGCTAGTCCATAATAATATTATAACAATATATCGTTGTTTAGTGAAACCCGGTATTGCGTACTACGCACACTATCGAGGAAGGTCGTGATTGCGTGTAATGCAAGACAAGATAGTGTTGTGTACAATGAAAGATTCCTTTGCGTATAACATAAGAAATTAAAAAAAAATTCTCATAAAATCTCAGGGTGTTACAAACACTCATGACACTATTCCTTAGTGCGCATCTGCACGCTAGGAGAACAAAGCTGCGGTAAGGGCGTCATTCGGGGCTCTGCACCGATTTCCCTTTGATGAGCATTATAGGCATTGCAATAAAGATCTTCCTCCCTTGTTTCCCAAACTGAGTTTGAATCATGTGGGCTTAGGGATCGGGTTGAGGTCTGTGCTTACTTGGAAGGTTTCCACCCCTCCATGGTCTGAGCTCTAAGACCATAAACTAAGATCCCCTCAGAACTATGTGTAGCTTGATTCCCATCCTCATGAGATACGTAGGAACGCCCAGACCTCTTGTCTTTGGGTCTAGCTTGAGTTATGTTAATTTTTATTTTCTATCCCGCCTTCTGGAATTTGACTATAGGACCATGTGGCATGGTATGGGATTACCTCCTCATTCACATCAGGTTTGCAATAGCTGCATCACGTGCACCCCGTGCTAAGAATTAGCCTTCCAGTTTCCTATCCCACATGACATTAAACTGTATGTTGTCCCACATGACATTAAAAGGCACCCTCTATAACTACGTGTGGCTTGATTCCCATCCTTATGGGAAACATAGGACCACCCGAACGTCTCGTTTTTGGGTCCAACTCAGCTGGGAGCTAGTTTCTCTAGCCCCTTTCACTCTGACCCCTATTTGGGCCCCTTGTCCCGAGGTTCCCCTCCTAGAATTGCATACAGTGTGATGTGAGATCATTTCCCCATTCACGTCGGGTATGTTTTATTTCACCGTACACATTCCCCACCTAGCATCGTCTCTACCACGACTGTGCTGCATGACGTTAAAATGCATGCTTGGTCCTATCACATGACCCTAAACTGTGACATTATCATCCTGGCCACATGATGAAAAATAGCACTGCATTGTGAGGACCTCATCGTGGAGGATGTCACGTTGGGTATCGGTCATTTACCATACCATTTTTCAACACCTGTATATGGCTGGATTCTTGTGGCGACGCCAAGGCCTGATACCCTAGGCCTATCGCTTCACAAAAAAAACCACCCACCTTAAAGGAAAAAAACAAGATTTATCAAATACCACTTCTCTTTGTGCGAGGGACACGCCCACAAGCCCCTTTTTCCCTGGCACTAGTACCCTTACTGTGCCACCTCAAGAACTATGTGTAGCTTGATCCCCATCCTCATATGGTACGTAGGAATTCCTGTGCACTTTTCCTCATGCTCAGATCGACTCTCGTTTTCTGTCCCTCGACCTAAAACCTCTCCGAGGAACACGTGGTGATCGGAACCCCCGATTCCCATTCACGTTGGGTATTTTTAGTTACCCCACCATGTGCCCCCTGTGTTTGCTACCATCTATGGTCTGAGTTTTACAACCCTAAACTATGATCTCCCCATGGGCAGGGACTCGATTCCCTATAATATAATACGTCTCGTTGTCGTATTTAGATGTGTTTGACAAAGAGCCTAAAGTGTGGAATTTTCATGGGGACATTCCCCTTGTTCCATGACCAAGATTCATGATCTCTCTATTTGGATCCTCATCTTCTTCCACATCCAAAAGGACCCTCAGACGACATGAAAGCTAGGATTAAGGGCTCTCTATGGATGCTGTGCCTAAGGGCTCTCCTGTCATTTCGGGCCAACATCCCTAAGGTTCTCGGACGACATTTGCAACAGGTCCCATGTTTCGAACATGGTCATCGGTCGACCCTCATTTGTCTATCCCCATTCTAGGATAATGCTATGTGGATGATGCGTTTCCGCCACGGTCAATAGATATCCTCCATCATCACGCTATCATCATTGTGGTCTAGATTTTGAGCTTCATGATTCACACATTTCCACTTCATCATGTTCAAGTGGAATTCTGACATACTCGGCTTTATCTCTTCGCATTTCTAGGTGTGCTACATAGACGTGTTAGCATAATTGGGTCAGTATTCACCGAGTGTCCCTTCAACCTAACATATTCCTTCCTGTGTCGGGAATGTCCCCCATTACATCTTGTTTCCCACATCGAGCATGACTCACTTGGGCTTAGTAGTTTTGGTAGGATGTGCACTGGCGCAGCCATGCTCCTCATCGTCCTGCAAGACGTTAAACTGTGCTTCTAGAACTATGTATGGCTTGATTCCCATCCTTATGGGATACGTAGAGATAGCCCGGTATTTCACCCAGGGTCCAGCCCCAGGAATCATAAATCCTGTTCTTCCTCATTTTCAGCCCCCTGGCCTGACCCCTTGTGGGGAATCGTACAACTGTAACTCTGCCCTGAACAAGTTCAGGATGCCCTAAGATGACATTGGGAAGTGACAACTCCCTCGCCGTAGAGGACCTGTCTGAAGGAAGGAATGATCCATGATCAAACTGATGCACCATCTAGTGTGCTTCCACCACGATGGTGTAATTTTAAGAGTGTTGGATTCTATTCGAACAAACCATCCCTCCACCCTTCACGCCTTGAGATCCCTTTATTCAGACCCTCGTCCTTTTTCATGTCTAAAGGAACCCCCTAACAGTATGGATTCTCGACCTATGGCTCACCTACTATCCTGGGCCAACGTTTTGGAAGACAAATGGGTGGAATTTTGAGTCAGGCCCTGTGTTTCGAACATGGTAAGCGTTCGGCCTTCATGATTCATCCCCATTTCAGGCTAACACGACAAGGATACTATGTTTCGAACATGGTCAATAGTTATCCTTCATCGTCACACTGCCACCATAGTGTTCCAGATTTTTGGTATCGTGATTCATACCGTCCACTTCCCTATGTTTGGACTAATCTTAATGCCCCTGGAATTACCATGTTTGTGCACTAGAGCACACCAGAAGAATGGATCGTCAATTATTATGAGGTCATAATCCTTTGATCGGGCCTCTCCCATGTCTTTATGGAAGATCCGAATTGGGTACCTAAACCCCGGATGCCTGAAGCTTGGTCGAAGCATTATTTTTAGATGTAATAACATGATGAACACCCCTTGTTTCTCACATTGGGCTCGAACTGTGTGAGCTTAGGGACTGACCACTGTACATTTCACGAATATAAAAGATGTGTATAAAGCCAAACTTGATAATAAAACTCATATATGCTATGGTGTCAAATAAATCAAAACATGAAAGTACTTTTGAAAATTTGTCATCCTTACAACACTCGGGGGTTTATCCCTCCCATGGACAGGTTGACCCCGTCAAAAGAGAGTTGCAGTTCCTCCACCCTCTGACTTGTGGCATCTAGCAGTTTCTGCCGCTGGCTCAACTCCTGCTCCTCCTCAGCAGTGATGGGTTGCAATTCATTAGCCTCGGTTTGGGCCCTCTCTACGTCAGCCTGAATGACGACCATTTCTTCAGCAGCTTGCCTCATACGCTCTTCTGCCTCTGCCAGCTGGGCCTTTAATCGCAAGATCAGCTCTAATTATGCATTAAGAGAGGCTGAGTGCTCATATGCCCAGATCTATAGCCGTTGGATCTCATTTTCAGCCTCCTAAAGCATCTTGATGTTCATCGCCTTCCTCCACTGCCAGCCCACGCTGAGGTTGTGATCATACTTCCCGATCTTCTCCGCCATAAGATCTCAGATGAGCAGTTGAGGGCGCTGAGCATCCACTCCCCCATCATAGTTCCCGCAGCCAAGAGAGAAGCATGTCCAACTCATCCAGCCATAATGCATGGGGGGTCTTTTTGATAAATCACACGATCATCTTCCATGATCGGTGACAGACTATCTCGATGTCCTCTTCATCAGAGGCTGTCTTGTCCTAGTCCGCGCGGTAGGCAGACTCTTTGCGGGGTATGCCCTCAAGAAATATTTAGCGGGATCTGCATCTGGCGTTGGATCAGGTGCGACATCTGGCATCAGATCAGGCATGGAGGGACTTGGGTTGACCGGTCGATCCTCATCATCGGACCCCACCTCAATAACCTCAGGCACGACCCCGCTGGCAGTCCCACCAATGATAGGGAGCGCTGTAGCTCGAGTGGGCTGGGTATCTATCTCCACGATTACTGGCATGCCCCTAGAAGGGGCACCGCCAGAAATCCTGATCAACCTCGCCGCAGAAGACCATGCCGGCCAAAGAATTTTACGTAATAGATAAGGGCATGGACGTCAGTCGACACGATCAACATGTGGCAGTAATGAGATTAGTAGAGAGGACTTACAGAGATTGAACTTCTAGGTCCGCTCCTGAGTTGATGTTGATGGGGCCCCAACGCGTGGCCCTCCGTATATTGTTGGAAGGTCAGAGTTTTTGGAGGATCCACCTCAGGTGTCCTAGCCCCTCTAGATACATAATTGGAAGTGGCCACAGGTGCGGGTCCCGAGGGTCCTGCATCATCACCCACCGAGGGGTGAGAATGAGGTCTATGAACAAGTTCCTCCTACACAGTTCAGATGTTGTTAAGAATTCCATAATGACCTGAGAGCAGACCCTAAGGACAAAAACTTGGAATGTTACCTCGAGAGCCTCCGCGAAATCGTCGAGACCCGAGTCTTGATCATCAACTTCGCCTTCCTCCAAAGAGATCCCTCCACTGGCCTCGTCCCCCGAAGAGGATTCGTCTGATTCTTCTGGTAGGGGGAAGCGCTCTCTCAGCTTAGTGGCCGAAAACTGTAGGAAAACCGTCTGATCCAGCAGTACCCTCACTCGGTCTTTCATTGGATGCAGGGCACCCCTGGAATGCATGAAGTCCTCCAGATCAGCCAAATATTGCTCCACCTCTGCCGAGGATACTGCGAAACCGTCCTGGATGGGGCCTATACCTGGTAAATCCATCCTGAGATGGTTTAGGTGTTTCCACATCTCGGACAGGCCGAGGAATTGCCAGTTGACATCCCGAATGTCCCAGGCCTCCAGGAAACCAGCATTCTCTAGCATGTCGATATGGTGCAACCGTTTCCCCAGGGCCTGAGTAGATATCCTGTGGAATCCCCTCGGTGGCCACCCCTCCGGATGGCTCTACTCTCCTGGGACCAGCGAATCCACTGCCACTATTGGATCCACCGTCGCAGCCCCACCACCACGAGAGGCCCATGCTGCATTCTGACCCTGAGCTCGAGATTGGGAAGGCCCGCTATCACTAGCTCGAATAGTTGGCTGCTTCAGCATTTCCCCCGGATAAGCTTCCTCCCAGCTTATGGCATACTCCTTCACTAGTCGGAAGGCAGCAGTAGGCGGAGCCAATGCATTCTGAATTTTCCCATATTCCCGTGTGAACATGAGACATAATTTCCTCATCACACACAGGTGATCCTCATGGCGCACCTCCCAGTAGACTCACAGAGTCAGTCGCTGCACGCACCGGAATTGCCTTGCAACCCGGTGTGGGGTGTACGACTCACAGAGAGGCTCACGATCCACCCTTTCTGCCAAGAATCCACCTCTAATGTCCAAGAGATAGGCCCGGTGATCTTCCATCCCAATACCATCATCGGTGAATGCCCCCGTCGGCAATGTAAATGGGTAAAAATTAAACTCGCCCATCTTCTAAACTCAGTTCAGCACCAACGGTATGGTCAATTTGGCTAGAAAGCTCCCAGTAGCATTCAGGATGGATGGGATGAAGTTTGACCCTAGAGGCGAGATGGGGTTTGGATACTCATAAATCCCCCTGATGTGCGCCACGATCCACCCATACAGAAGATGGAAGGGCCCTCATATCCTCGGTGGCCTCTTCCCCTCGCTATCATGCCACAACATCTTGTATAATTTGGCGACCATCGGAATCCCTAGATTGAACCGCCCTCTTGTGGCCAGCATGGATGCCATAATAAATTTTCTAGGCCACACCCACATGTTGGTATCCCTCACTGTTAGGATCCAACCATAGATAAGGGCCGCGATAAATGCCGCCAGTCTGAATATCGGCTATTGTTCAGTATTGACATTGAAAATCTAGGTCTTCCACTGTCTATCCTCCAAGAGCCGCCAATACAAGTGCTCTTTGCCCTGTTGATCCCCCTTCGGGCATGTCCGAGGCCTCGTGAGAAACTGTCGATCCACTGGGAAGTTCAGGAACTGCTTGAACCACCGCCTAAAGTGGATGTCTCTCACTACTTCTTTGTCTTCCCCGGACACCATCCCCATCAGTGCCATCGCCATCCACGACATCTGCTCTGGATCCTCCCACACACTCATGACGGGGAGGAACTCATCGTATATAGCCCACAATATCGGGACCCCTGAAATCTGATAGACATCCCACGGACTGATACTGACCTCCCCATGATGCAGGTGAAACATGTTGGTCCTAAACGACTATCTGCTCAACAGCTCCGACATCAGCTATTTTGGTTGATATATGTGTAATTGGGAGGCCTAGGCCACCTCATACAAACCCACTCTCCTTAGCTCGGCTCCAAACTCCTCACACGAGGCACCTACCCATTAGGCCCATGCCCAATCGTCTGTGAAGTTTCTGCCCTGGCATAGGTCCCACTCCTTATACCACCCATTCTTTAGATTCCCTAAGGCTGCCTTCAGTATTGTATGGTACAGAGCAGGAGACGTCTCCGGCTGCAATGCCTACCCATCGATGTTATTCAGGTGGTTGTACAAGCAGTCAACAACGATGGGTGTAAATTCCTCCTGTGCATGACAATCAGCCGCCTTGAACCTTTGGCGCTGGCACGACGTGCTATTGAACCAGTGAGCTGGTTCATCCCTACTGGCCTCAGGAATGAAGACGTCATCCCTCATCCTGAATCCATACAAGGGTAGCCTCCTGCACAACAAATATTTCTTCTGGCTCTCCGATAGTAGCTCCATCAATGAATTATGGTCCGAGTGGCTACATACCAACTCTTCTAGACCCAGACGATTTGCCATATCATCCCTCCAGGCGGCGTCTGCAAGCACCCCCTGGGCAGCTTCTTGATGGGCCATTTGGTTTTAAGACTGAGGAAATATTCAGGTCGTGTCGCGAAGCCTGTTCACGAAGCTCATTCGCAAAGCCAATTCATGAAGCCTTGCCTCGGCCTGCAAGCGCACACTCGTGTAGCGCTGTCGCGGAGTCAAAGACTCGTGGTTCGATGTGAAGCCCGATTCGCAGAGAGCAGTTGTGGAGTACGCGGAGCTTCGCGAATCTAGAGCGCAAAAGGACAAATTTGCGGAGAAGGTAAAGGAAAAATGGGAGGCAAGCCTCCCCTATTTATAGGAAGCGGCCTCCAGAGCTTCACGGCATGTCCGAAACATGGGGAGCTTCACGGTGCGCTTGGCCCGTGCGTTGGCGGTCCACCTCACGAGCCTTCTTCATGATCCATCCCCATGAACGGCTGAAGATTTTGGCGATTAACCCTCAAACTTCGACCCTTGATTTCTCCACGGATCCAAGTCTCGGGGGGGGGGGTGCATTTGTTGGCACAAAAATGTTGGAATAAAAAGAAGAGATGAGGCCCCATGAACTACCTCGTGAAGCCCTTCCACGGACCCACTCGGGCCCCATGAGCCTTCCACAAAGTAAGGAGGTAGACCCCTCCGCGAAGGCATTTGATGTTCGCGAGCACTCTGCGAAGCAAGGAGGAAGACCCCTTAGCGAAGGCATTTGATATCCACTAGCCCACCATGAAGCAAGGAGGTGGACCCCTCTGTGAAGGCATTTGATGTTCGCGAGCCTTCCACGAAGCAAGGAGGCGGACAACTCCACAAACGCATTTGACATTCGCGACCTGCCGCGAAGCAACCAAAGACCTCTTAACTCCGTGTAAGCTCTACTTCACGGTGCCTATTGCCTATAAATACTGGGCTCCCCCCGAGACCAACTGACAGACAATCCGACCTTTCGACTTCCTATGTCCCAAATCGCAAAGCACCATTTTCTCTGCAAATCATGAGCTATGCGAGGTACTTTTTCTCTGTGAAGTGCCTCCCCCTTGCCTCGATTTAATGCCCTCTTCTAAGAGGGATGCCTTTTGTGAAGCCCAAGGGCCTTCGCGGAGGAAGGGGTTCCCCAAGGGGACCCAGGATGTCGCAGAGAATTTATGCTTCTCGAAACACCCTTTATGTACACGTGATCCACATGCCAAGGCAGGTTCACTGTACCTCACGAAGCACATCTTTTCATGACACTTTTCTTCGCAAGGTGCCTGTGCTCCGTGAGGTAGTGCTCCACGAACGGCTTTCCACTTCGCAAAGCACCTCCCATATACACCATTTCCCCATGATAAGGCTGAGGCACACCACTTCGCGAAGCACACCCCTTCGCAAATTCTTTCCGCCATATAGAGTGACAGAGCTTCACAAGGCCCCTGCCCGTGAACCCATTTTCTTTGCAATTCCTCTTCATGTGAGACCCTCCAGGTTTTCACGATGTGACTTCAAATTCCCTCAGAAGGTACTGCCCGTAGTGTTGCTTCCTCTAATGCTTCTTCGCATATGCACACTAATGGCTATTGCTTCTTCGCATAACCATACTAATGTGGACCCCTCGATGGTTCGCTTCATAACACCCCCCAGTCATGGCCTTGCCGACGCCTTCCCTTCCACAAGGGGTAGAGGGTACCGGTTATGTAAGTCCTAGGGGTGCGGAGCCAACCCACCTTGTCCGAGCTGCAGGATGTTAAATTGCCAAGGACCTCGTCCTCAAAACATGACGTTAAACTATGACCTCACCCCGTGACCCACACACAGGGTCCCCCACCTTGGACATTCTCCATGCCCACTCGTCTCCACGGGGATGGGATCACCCCTCTCAGGGGATGATATCCTCCTTACAGGGGTGGTGTTCGTCCGCAGGGAAGGGCATCCACCCTGGTGAAATCCCCTAACTGTTCTTGCAGGAGGCAGCACCCCTATTTCTCCTCACTCCCTTGAAACCAAGACCAACCAAGGGCATGGTGGGGAACAGTGCTCCCTCCTTTCATCTTCGGTACCCAAGGCCAGCGGAGGATGTGATAGGGAAAGGGGCCCCTCCTCTCTTCCTGGGTGCCAAATTCCTCTCCCACTGCACTTTATCACCCTCAAGACTCCATCCTGGATTAAGTCCCGGCACCATGGGCTGCTCAACGCGTAAGCCCCTCTTCACTTCCCACGGACTCACTTTTCACGATGTGGTCATCAGGCCTTTACTACCTCTTGTTTCTCACACCGAGAATGACTCTCGTGGGCTTAGAGTAAGCATCGACCATGACACTATCCCTGTACCGCATGACGTTAAACTGTACCCCTGAACTATGTGGACTTTGATCCATGTCAAATCATGGTACATAGGAAGTCTCTAAGATGTTCAATCCCACTACACACCTGGACTAAGGTCCTTATTCACGTCGGTTCTCCAAAACGCCACCTGAACTATGTGGTCTTTGATCCATGTCAAGGCATGGTACGTAGGAAGCCTCCCTAAGGTTCAATCCCAACATCCATTGGACCAAGGTCCTCATTCACATTGGTTCACCGACACACACCAACCTGAACTACGAGGACTTTGATCCATGTCAAGGCATGGTACATAGGAAGCCTCCCTGATGTTCAAGACCAAAATCAATCGGACCAAGGTCCTCATTCACATCGTTTCACCGACCCACACCAACCTGAACTATGAGGAATTTGATCCATGTCAAGGCATGGTACCTAGGAAGCCTCCACGAGGATCAAGCCCACCACCCACCTGGACTAATGTCCTTATTCACATCGTTTCTCTGACACGCCACCTGAACTATGTGGTATTTGATCCATGTCAAGGAATGGTATGTAGGAAGCTTTACAAGGTTCAAGCCCAGTACCCATCGGACCCCCGGTCCATCTTCACGTCAGTTTTCCGACACGCCCCATCCCGAACTATGAGGACTTTGATCCCTGTCAAGGCATGGTACGTAGGAAGCCTCCAAGAGGTTCAAGCCCACCACCCGGTCGTTCCAACCCCCCTTCATGTCAGTTCACCCCCGGTCCCGCATGACTTTAAACTGTGGACCTTCGTTCAGTGGTAAGCCGTTGTCATCACATCCAGCGGTAAGCCGTTGAGACCCCATCCTACGGTAAGCCGTTGTGACCTCATTAGGTGGTAAGCCGTCATCAGATGAATTATGTGGAATTTGATTCCTTGCCACGAGGATACGTAGGAAGCCTCCCTGAGGCTCATCCCATCACTCATGTATCATCCTGATCTCTCCCTCGAGCCTGTGTGTCTCAGGAAGGTCATTCCCCAAGCCGGTGGTTCCACTTCCTTTGGGTCCCATCTATCGTCCATTCTCATGGGCCACCTCCTCAGGTGTCCCATCGTCCCATCTCATCCCCCCTCCACTTCATTCAACCCTCCATCATCCATCTTGATTATTACCTGGGCCGCCACATCCTGGTGGGATCATGCCACATCACTCCTCATTCCCCTCCACATCATTCAGAAAGCCGCCCATGTGCGGGTCCCAACATCGGTGTTCCCTCCTGGGGATTCTTCAATCTGATCCACTCCAATCAGTGTTCCGATAAGTCCTATCCATCCCCGGTGGATTTTAAACTCGCAGCACACCCTGTGTTAAATAGGGGAAGCTGAGGAAAACCTCAGAGACATGCCTATGGCATAAGATTCCCCACATTCGACGTGGGATTCCTCAGGCTTCCACGCCCTCGAGAAGCCCTATAATAAGGGGAAGAAAATCAGACGTGCTAATGTTCCAGTGCCCAGACATGCCAGCGATGCCTCAACATGACTACTCCCCCAACTGAAGGTTACTGCCCTGATCAGACCCCTTGGAATGTCCTGACAGAAGAAGTGTAATTAATCAGCATCCATGAAAACATGGCACTGTGAAGAGTTTCACGAACTACATCTTAATATATAAGGGATAACCAAACTAGGTGATGAATTTTGAGAAGGAATCCACAGAAGGAAGAACCGACATCCCATTATCCTGTTTTGATCAAGGAGAAAACGTCCCTGAACAGGGAGAGGATGCCGTCAGCCCTTGGAAAGCGGGAATTTGGGGAAACAGAACAGCGCCGACGTCCCTCGAACATGACGGACGCACGCGCCCCGGTGAAATCATCAGAAACAATAACATTGTGAACATCACTATCAGTTATTTATCTTGTCTGTCTAGTTAACTATTAGGATATAATAGCTATACTTTTACTTCCTTCTTTTTTGTGATTTTAGGAAACTAATATTTTAAGAGATATATTTCTCGATCCTGCTGATTCTGATAGGGAATATTAGTTCTTTATTCTTATCAATGTATAATATAGGTTGTAGCTAAGGAAAAGGAAAAGGTTGATGTTAAAAATTAAAATCTTATAGATTTACTTGAAGTTACAGATTGAGGTTTTTTGATGCTCCTTTCTATCACAGAGTCTAAAGAATGAAAAAAGGGAATACCTTAAGCACAAAGAGATTCATCCTTGGAAGAATATCAAAAAATTGACAAAGTCGTGAACAAGGACTTCTTTAAGCATGGGTCGCGCAAGTTTCACTATGGTCGGGCAAGTATACTTTTGTGCCACATATTGGTCATCCAGGTGACTTGCGCACCCTATTTTATTTTCACCCAAGGTCCTCAATGGCCTATAAATACCCCTTGTGGGCCCCCCATTTTGGGGACGAAAAATCCAAAAATTAGATTTAAGCTCTCGGCGCCCTAGTCTCTACTTGAAGTCTTCCGAACACTTATAAGGAAATTTCTTACCTATAATGGAAGATCTAAAGAGGAGGAATAAAGCCTAAGCTTTGGAATTCATCAACACTTTCGCGACTAAATGTACAAACCTTAAGGGAAATGGACACACTTGCCCGCCACCTTATCCATTCAATAGAACTTATACGCCACCCTTTTGGAAGCCTTTAGGGATAATACTAAGGGCTTGAGCCAAGCCTCGCCCATGTATTACCTTATGGGTTAACCGTCTCCCAAGTACACCCATGTCGCGCAAGTATACTTGCACGACCAAGACTTGCGCGCCCTAATAGGACTTGCACTCCTTCCTCTTTTGGGGTTCCCCTCCTACCTATTCGACTCTTTTCTTCAAATCCACCTCTCCTCTTCAAGATTTATCCTTCAAAACCCTCTTCAAATCCATTTTTGGCATGGTTCCTTTGTTGGATTACTAATTTGAAAGGAATTCTATGGAACATATCTCAAAACCTCATGATTTACATATCTTTATGTCACTAAGGTTAGAGATTTCATTCATTAAAACTCATAATTTAAGATGAAAAGATCCTTAATCTGGGAATCCTCCTTAGGAGTAAGCCCCAAGTTCCTTAACCTGGGCCTCCTTTTCAGGAATAAACCCCAGTCATAATTCCCCTTAAGCTGGGCCTCCTTTTCAGGAATAAACACGAGTCATAATTCCCCTTACCCTGGGCCTCCTTTTTAGGAATAAAACCCAGTCATAATTCCCCTTAACCTGTGCTTCCTTTTTAGGAGTAAGACCCAATCTCAAATCCTCTTAACTTGGGACTCCTTCTCAGGATTAATCCCCAAGTATCAAGTCCCTTTAACCTAAGCCTCCTTCTCAGGAATAATCCCCAGTCATAATTTCTTTTAACCAGTCATAATTTCTTTTAATCTAGGCATCCTCCTTAGGATTAAGCCCCAAGTTCCCTGTTCATGGGAATCCTTCTTTAGAGTAAGCCCCAGTCTTAATTTCTTTTGATTTGGGCTTCCTTCTAAAGAATAAAACTCAATCATAAGTCCCCTCTAATTTGGGAATCCTTCTCAGGATTAAGTCCTAAGTTAAGTATCCAAATCTCCATAAAGCACATATACCTTTATGGACCTTATTCCTGGGTTTCTTCTCTGAAGTAAATCTTAATCCTCATCTATCTTGGGCAGTCATACATACATAATCCCCACATAATTTCTTATGATTGAATCTTTCGTGGCACAATCATCAGGTTTTACTGATACCTCTCATTTCTCACACTGAGCATGACTCACGTGATCTTAGAGCGTAAAATTAATTATGAAATCTTTCTTTGGGCCATCAATCAAGAATAAACTCTATACTTCTTCACTCGAACTATGTGGATTCTAATTTCTTTTCTAAACAAGGATATGTAGGTAGCCCATCTACGGGTACGATCCCAACTCTAAAATAATCTATGTCCTTCTGAACGACAATAAAATTCAAGTTCCCCACTGAGTGGCTTTAAAACTAGTATGGTTTTCATAATGACCAAGAGATTTCTATATAATGTGTTGAAGGATACCACTGACTAAGAATCTCTAATAAATATGGATGATTATCTATCGATGAAGAACCTCAAATACATATAAAAGATTCTCTAAATATCATACATATCAATCATTGATCGTTAGGTATAAAGAAATGCTCATTTTTATACTTGGTAAATTCATAAGGATTCACGAACATTACTCAAATCTATAAATAGAGTCCCAGAGTAGAAAATTATTCCCCCCAAAAAGGTGTGATGAGTCCAACCTCCCATCCTCTCAACCAATGGAAATTATTAAGCCTCATAGGTCCACAACTAATGAGCACCCACCTTTGGAAAGTAGGTCCAAATGGATATAGAATCATTGGATGTTTCCGGTTCTATGAATAAACCTTTTAGAAACCGATTGGAATGTTTGAACCTTAAACAAACAAGTTCATCCCCATTTCTATAGGAAACAAAAATGGTGAACCCGACGTGAATCCTTAACCAAGTTAAATGATGTTTTACTTATTTGTTAGGCCCCTATTTAACTCAATGTGAGGGACAAAAAAGCAATCAATAACATATGTGATTATACAAAAGATGTAGTGGCCGAACTTATCTTGATTATTTCTGTTATATAAAACAGGCACTCATTTTTAATATCTCCCTACATTACAGAAATGGCTTCTCTAAAGTTCACACCTGTGAATACCTATGCCGCTACTTCTGCTCGATCCTTGTCCGCTCTGAGGACGACATAACCTACTCAGTGTCTTCAACACTGGGTCTTAAATGCACTGGTTAAGGAATACAGTCAACATGGTACCATTACGACTCTGTAGGCTGCTCGAAAATCCCTCCAAGTCAATAATTCACCCCGGTTTTCTGGACAACGATGACCAGTGATCAAGAAGTAGGTGGTGCCAACCACCGTATCTAACTGTTTCAGGTCATTATCCCCGGAATGCAATCACCAGTCCCTCCCATATTATGGGGAGGTGAATGATAAGGTCACTCAAGGCCCTAATTCAAAGATATAGGAGTCCTTCCTGAGGGCTCCCATCAATAATCGCTGCCAGAATCCTGCGGAAGTGCACCCTCAACATGATGAGGGTATCACCTTTAGGGGTTCGGCTCAGGTTCCTCAGACCTGAGCACGAAAGATGAACCACCAAAGGAGAAATATGATCAATATGGAGTAGGTTATTACTTCTTTCCCCTCTGTAGAAGTCCATCAAGCCAACTTGATAGCAAATAACGAGCGGGCATATACACCCATCCGTCCTGATGTTACTGCCCATCAGACTCATCTGGCAGTAACACGCCAATACTGCTAGGCAATTCTGGCGAAGTATTATAGGCAGGAATATACACCTATTTATAACTCATCAGCTAATCATAAAGCTCTTCTTACTACAACCAAAGATGCTCGCTAATCTAATATGGTGGCAACTGATAAGCAGGGACATAAACCTGTTTACAATCAACAATTCGGTCAGCAGTCTCATCTGCCAGTATTGAAGGAAATTAGTCAACCATACTTGATGAATAATACACAGTAGGAATATATACCTTCCAATGTTCATCAATCCTACCAACAGTCTCGTTTGGTGGCAACCAGAGAAGTCAGTCGGAAAGCTCCAACGACAAATTTGGAGCAGACTCAACTCTCTTCCCCCACACATGAGTACTTTTAGAATTCACTGACAGGAAAAGGAGGACAGGAGCACGAATATACACCTACTCCAAGCATGGAATGGATGTATATTCCCGTTCCAGCAGCTGAAGTCACCAAGCACATTTTGACAATGCTCAAAGAGTAGAAGCAAATCCCTGGTCATATTCTGGATGCCTGTCAGAATATAATAACAGCTTCAGCAGCATCATAGGGAAAGAAATACAAATATGTCCCTACCAGCGGAGTGACTCATCAACATATCACTCTGGAATAGATGCACACATCTGTTTCAGTCCAAGAGGGTTGTGGGGCATACTCCCCCATGTCATACAGAAAATCAAGTCAGGCACATACACCTGATTTGAATGGAGATAATCAGACTATCCTGACTATTTATCCTGAGAAAGCACATACAACTACCCATAATAACCACTTTCATCAACAAGGGGTTCTTAAAGTGAGTAAGAAGGCGTCTAAGAAAAAGACCTTTCCAGCACAGTCAAGAAATCAAGAGCCAATTTTTAATAAGGCCTTTCTCGATGTTGGAGTTCTTGATGCACTCAGACAATTATCTGTTGCAACTCAAGATTCTACTCTCTCAATTCCCAATAGTGAGAAAAATAATTCCGAAGGTCTTCATCAAACACTTCCTCATGAAGGCTAGCTTCATGACAGCTTAGTCGATCTCAAAGTGTCATCTTTAGATGAGAGCCACGATAACCCTCTGTATGGCCAGAAGATCAAGGAGAAAAAGGTTTCATCTTTTATTGTAACCCACCATGGTGGTCCTCCCCATGATGGTGAATTTATCTGTGAAATTACTCTCCGTAGTAGTAATTCGCATTACCTGGAAAATTTTTCAAAGGACAATACAGTGACGAGAAAGCCCTCTTATCTTGAGGAACTTGAAAATGTGAAGCCAGTCATGTCTGATGCTTTACTACTAGCAGGTGAAATACTTTCTCAACCAAAATATATCCCAGGATGTAGGTCATTCTCTGAACCACCCCTAGTTCATTCATCTTCTAGTTTGATAAATGAATTCTCTACCAATCTTGTTTAATCTGATAAAACAACAAAGAAGCACCGACTTTGGTCTAATCAGGTAGAAGAATATTCATCAAATGATAAGTAGGAATTGATGAATATGAGAAAACAACTGGAAAAAGGTGAAGTACCAATCATGTTTTGGCCTTTGGCTGACTCTCAGTATGATATTCTAGAAATGTTGATAGAAGATTGTATTCATGATATTCATCTCAACATATGAAAAACTCTTTGTCACTTGAAAAAGAAAATATTATCTTATGATGAATATGAAAATCATTTTATGATAATAAAAGGGTTACAATGCCAAATTTATTTGGTATCTCTCTTAGTTTCCCAATATCCAAAGGTTGAAAATCAATAGAGACCCCTTCAACGTTCATGACTTGGCTCACTAAAAAGATTGCGATAGTTAATTGCCAATGCCCCATCTAATATTCATATCAGGGGATGGGTTGTTCATAGAGAACTACATTTCACTGTACTCTCTAGTCAACAAAGCCCGCCAATGGTGGTATCATGCAATGTTATTTCCCAGGGCTAGTCACATCTAGATGGGTTTGTACATAATCAAAGGCTTGCTTAGGAACATGCCTCAACTAGTTCTTCCCAAAGTCAGGAATACAAAGAACAAGTTTTCGAATTACTCTTGCATCAGGAAAATAAGAATATAGAATAGGTTCTCATTTAGAGGGTGCACATCATCAGGTGACAGAAGTGTCAGAAATCATCCAACAATCATTTGAACAAGGTGATTTGAGTGGATGTAGGTTAATGCATCCATCCAATTTCCAGACTAAAGTCTGCAAAATCAGGAGATCTTTTAAGAAAGTCTCAGATGTAGCATCTCAAGAGCCACCTTAGCTTTCCAGACTAGGGACTCTTTTAAAACAACCCTCGGAATCAACAAATAAGATTCGAAGAGTTGAGTAGGAAAATTAGGAACAACCCCAGTCCACCGGACTGGGGACTTTTTCAAATCCTCAATATCTTCCTCAGTGAAAGTCAGTCTTCTCTTAATTAGGGAAGAAGCCACAAGAGGAATATAGAGATGAATTATCAGGAGATTCCCTCCAAATTATGGTTCATCATGAAATTCCTGAGTAGTCAACTCAACAAAAGGAAATGTCTCATCAAGGATATGGAAGAAGACAGTATCGCAGAAATGCCGATAGAAGGGATGCAATGCATTATGCATCAATAAATGTCATTAATTCCGTTGTCACTAATCCCCCAGAACATGAGGATCACTCAGAGGGATCAAATGAAGAAGTTCCTACTCAAGAGGCTATGCACATAGAAATAAATGAAGAAGGTGTGCGTACATGAAATCAAAGGCTTACCCAAAATATAGGTATTCCTTCAAATAACCAACTTACCCCTCTCTAAAAGGCATCCAACAAGGGGAAAGGAAAAATTCAGGTTACATTCCACCCTTCCTCTGGAGAAGGAAAATCACTCTAACTAGAGCAAAGATTCACATAGCAGGAAGAAGAAATGAAGGAGTTAAGGAGGTTGAATGCAGAACTACTTCAAGGTAGTCTTCCTCCTAAGTGTGTTGGAGTCAGTTATTCAAGGGAATTTTTTGCAGATACTAAGATGGATCAAGAATATCATCCTTTTCTAGTACACCCTCATAGGTCTAATCCTATGGGTCATGCACAAAAACAATCATTAGTGATACCATCAGTTGCAATACCAGTCACCACACCTATCTAAGCTCCAGTTATTGCACCTGCTCAGGTCCAAGATCAACCATATGTTTCTCAAAAGGTAATGACTACCAAATTTGTTAAGTGTTGTTCTATCAAATTTTTCAAGTACATCATTCCCAATTTTTAATGGTTCGGGAGATAAAGAACAACACCTAACACATTTGGTTACTTGTTGTGATACTATGATGGGAAATCATCAACAACAAGAAGTAGTTAAGATCAGGTGTTTTGTATAGTCATTACAAGGTCCTGCTTTTGTATGGTATATATTCTTGCAATCCCGGTCAATTTATGGGTGGGAGGATCTCCGTCAACGATTCCTTCTTCAATTTAGCTCAACTTTGCCAAAGACAACAGTTTTTTATCTTAAAAATTGTAAGAAAAGTGAGAATGAAAGAGTTTCATATTTCATTTCTTGTTGGAAGGGATTAACATATTCCTTAATCTTAGCAATCCTTCAAGAAGAATTGTTTCCAATCTGTGTGGAAAATTTGTGTGATGAATTACGCACACCATTGATCCCTGTGAAATACACAGGAGGGTTTCGAGACCTTACTTAGATCGCTCAGTAGATTGAAGACTCTCTTAAAAAGACTAATGATAAAACTCGTGTAATTACATCAGTTCCAGGAAATAAAATGGGTAGAGAAAAGACAACTACAATTACACTTAAACAAGCACTTGTACCTACTTCTACTTAAAAACCTTCATCTTACAGAAGGGATCCACCTCCTGAGTGTCAACAATAGAGTCCTTTTCATCAATATTATCAAAGAGATCAAAGATGGAAACAATTTGAGGATCTGAAGAAAAAAATTTATTCTTTCTGAAATGAACAAGTTCCTGGTTACTTCATTTCAGCTCTGGAAAATAATTGGGTTCAGTTGCCAAGGCCTAAAAGGCCGAACAAGGAAGGAGATGAAGACCTTCCCAACTATTTCCCATTTCATCAGATGTTGGGGCATTCCATTCAGGAGTGTTTTTTCTTCAAAGACCTCCTTCAGAAAATGGTGGACTCAGGACATGTCAAACTAAAAGGTTCTTCAGCCCATGTAGCATGTGTAACTACTACAGATCCAGAGGGAGAAAGTGAGTGGCATGAAGTCAAAAGAAAAAATGCGCAGAAATATGATGATTGGATGGTCAGGAAAATGATTAACCAAACTCATGCCATTTTATAGACACAATTTATGAAACCAATTGTGTCTTCTACTATGAATGCCACAGCAAAACCCCCTTCGTGAGAAGGAAAATCCTCAAAGAAGCGACATAATTCAAAGAAAGAAGAGAAATCAGAAGAAGATGAGCTCGTGTCAAATCCCAAATTGTCTTTGACTCTAGTAGATTGTATGCCATCTACTTCTAATCCATGGGAACTGCCCCACCAAATGGCACAACCTAAACTGGCTAATCAGGAAGAATCTTCATTAGATGAAGAGTTAATCATTGGTTCTGTTAACATGATTCACTAAACAGATACTTATGCCAGTCACAATTTTGATCTTGATGAGCCTGAGTTCCCTGTGTCAAATAGAGGAAATTGACGGAGTTCCAGAAGCCACTGTTTCAATCCTACCCCCTCTAGAACTGTCTATGCAGCAGAAACTCATGGCAGAGCCCTTCAGCGGGCTCAACAAGTATAAGAAATTTCTTCCACACATAGAAGATTCAGTCTTGGAACAATTATTTTGGAAGATCAGTTAGAGGTTACACCTTCTTCCTCTCAGTAAATGAATAGACCTAATCAGTCTAATCTGCCAAATCCATGAGTATTTCCAACTCCAACCCCAATACAAGATGCATCTACTTCCAAAGCATAAACTTCTAAGGCACCTGTGAAAACACATGTTCCTGTTGAGAAACGCAGACCTTTGGACCAAATGTATGATTTCTTGAAACATTTAGCCCAGGTATCGGCCAAGTTATCAATTCTGGATGCCTTGAAGCTATCAAAGGATCTTCGTGATGCACTCATTGAGGCTTTGTCAAGTCCTTAGGAATTCAAAACTGAAATTGTTGTGGCTGAAGTCTACCATGTAGAGAATGATCCTGCAGAATACCATGCGGTGATATCTTTCAAAGATGAAGATGAAGATGATGTTGTGCATGGACATATTAGACATTTGTATTTATCTAGAAAGGTCAATGATGTAGACATCCGATGAGATTTTTTTGATAATGGTTCAGGAGTTAATCTCATCCCCATTCATACGCTTCATCAATTGGGCCTCACTAAATCTGATTTATCTCCTTCTACTTTGATGTTGCAAGGATTTGATAAATTGAACAAGAACCTATAGGTGTGATTACACTCAGAACTCAGTTTGGGGATCTTATATCCAATTCATATTTCATGGTTGTTCATCATGACACAGCCTTCAACATTTTTCTTGGAAGATCTTGGCTACATCAACTTGTAGCTATACCTTCATCATACCATCAATGTCTCAAATATTGTTTCAATGGTCAAATTGGGGCATTGTATGGTGATAAAGCCTCATTCAAAACATGTGAATCTCAATACATTGAGGCGAAATTCTATCACATGGAGGGAAAGGAGAAATCCACAATAAGGGAGGTTACCAAAAATTAATGCTCCATATGGTTTGGAAAAGATTGTAGTAAACTCATTCATACATGTGAGTACAGATTATGTGTTGCCTATTAATCAAATTGACAGGATAGACCTAAATCCAAATACTCTTATGGAAACTTCCATAATGTCAATTACGGCAATCAAGCCAGACAGCATGTGAGTAATTGGTGATTAAACAAGAAATGATGAAAGATCAAATGAAGATGTCTTCATTTCATCCGCTGAAATCCAACAATTCTATACTTCATCAACCAGGCCAGAAGAAGTTATAGCAATGTCAGAGATGAACGATTATGTCGATTCTCAATCCATCATCTCCTCTTTATTACCCAAGGAAGACCCTTCATCATCAATAGGGTCAGAAATGGTGGACTCTTCTTCAAGATCTTCAAATTTTAACATCTCTCTTGATCATGGAAATTCTGCTTTATCATCTACTATGCAAGTAGAAACTGGAGAAATAACACATGTTGAAGAAGAAGAGGAAGATATCAGGGATGATCCTCCAGCATTTGAAGAGGGTATCTCTACCACTGTGGATGAACTCATAGAAATAAATCCGGGTACAAAAGAAGATCTGTGCCCCACTTTAATTAGTGCAGTCATGAATCTTGAAGAGCAAGAAATGTATATTTCATTTCTAAAGAAAAATCAAGATATATTTTCTTGGAACTATACAAAAATTCCAGGGCTTGATCCTAATGTTTCTACCCATCATTTGGTTTTTCCAGAAGAACATCAAGGATTCAAGCAAGCTGCAAGAAGAACACACCCAACTTATGCTTCCAAAATTGAAGCTAAAGTGGATAAGCTTATCAAATCTAACTTCATTAGAGATGTTCAATATCCCAAATGGTTGGCCAATATTGTCCCTGTGAAAAAGAATAATGGACAAATTAGAGTTTGCATTGATTTTAGAGATCTTAATCGGCATTGTCCCAAGGATGATTTTCCAGTTCTGATTATAGAACTCTTAATTGATGCAACATCTGGCTATGAATCACTTTCATTCATGGATGGATATTTCAGGTATAATCAAATCTGAATGGCTCTAGAAGATGAAGAATCTATAGCCTTTAGATCCCCTCAGGGTGTGTTTTGCTATCGGGTAATGCCCTTTGGCCTAAATAATGCAGGTGCAACATATCAATGTGCCATGCACCGTATCTTCAAACCCTTTTTAGGGAATTTTGTTGAATGTTATGTGGAAGATTTTTTGGTTAAATCCATACAACTTTTTAATAACTTGGATGATTTGGAAATCATATTCCCCAAACTTCGACAACACAATTTGAAGATGAACCCCTTAAAATGTGCTTTTGGGGTAACCTCAGGAAAAAATTTCACCTTTTTTGTACGCCATCATGGTATCAAAATCGATCCTGAGAAGACAAAATCAATCCTTGGTATGTCACCACCTTGATATTTGAAGGAATTGAGAGGACTTTAAGGACACTTGTCCTATATTCGACATTTCATTGCAAATCTAGCAGGAAAAAGTTTACCCTTCACCAAATTGATGAAGAAGGGAGTTACTTACCAGTGGACTTAAGAATGTCAAGAAGTATTCAATATTTTCAAGAAATATCTCTTGAGTCCATCAGTATTAATTCTATCTGTTGAAGGAAGACCACTTATTCTTTATGTGATAGCTTTAGAGAAATCATTGGGTGCCTTCCTTGCCCAGAAGAATGATGCTGGGAATGAAAACATCCCATACTATCTCAGTTGGACTATGCTTGAAGCAGAAACCCGATATTCAAGTATTGAAAAGTGCTGCCTTGCATTAATCTTTGCAGTTCAGAAATTGAGACACTACCTGCAACATCATGAGGTCCAATTGGTATCTCGCAATAACCCTCTCAAATTCATCCTTAGTTGTCCAATGCTTACAGGATGTCTGGCAAGGTGGGAAGTTATTTTGCAGTAATTTGATATCCAGTATGTGTCTCAAAAGGAAATAAAGGGCCATGCTCTAGCTGATTTCCTTGTTGAACACCCTTCAATATAATATACATCTTTAGATATTGAACTTTCTAACGAGGAAGTCTTCTCTATTCAAGATAGTCTTCAAACATGGGAAATGTACTTTGATGGTGCTTCCAGAAGTCCAATAGGGAATAAAATGGAAGATCCTAAATTCAAAAAAATTGGGTTGGGAATTGTGCTCATTTCTCTAGAAAAGGCAGTGTTACCCTATTCATTCTTATTTTTGGAAGGTGTTACAAATAATGAAGCAGATTATCAATCTCTCATTGCAGGATTGGAGTTGGCGCTTCAGGCACAAGTGAATTACTTAAAGGTGAAAGGTGATTCAGACCTAGTAATCAAACAAGTCAATAGGGATTATGCCATCAGAAAAGAAGAGTTAATACCTTTGTATGATTATGTCAGAGAGTTAATGGTGGAATTTCCTTCAGAACCAACAGTTTCTTATGTCCCGAGATCACAAAATGCCCAAGCTGATGCATTGGCTAATGTAGCCACAGCTCTGGCAGATCCAAATTGGGATGAGACAATCATTAGTATTGCCCACCGTCGTACAATTTCACTTTATGTTCGAATCATAATAGAGGAAATCAATGAAATTAGTCCCATTTCTGAACTATATGGTCATACTACATGATGGATGACACCTATCAGGGAATATCTTCAAAATGGAACACTCCCACCTGATAGAGCCGGGAAAGAACAATTCCAGAAATGTGTGGTGAATTTTACTCTTTATGATAGCCTAGATCACCTAGAAAAAGTTCTCAACAAAAGGGGTTTTGATGGAATTATCTTTAGATATATTGATGGTGAAGAGACAATGGTTGTCATGATAGAAGTACATGCAGGAGTCTGTGGTGCCCACCAGTATGAACATAGACTGTCTGATCAAATTCGATGGCTTGGATACTTTTGGCCTTAAATGATACAATATTGTGTTGATTTCACTAAGAAGTTTCATTCTTTCCATGTATATGCCAATTTCATTCATCAACCCCCAGATTTGCTTCATACAACTAAATACTCATGGCCATTTTCCACATGGGGAATGGATGTAGTAGGACCTTACCCTTCAGCTAAATCCAACTAGTTTAAGTATATTATTACTACTACTGACTTCTTTTACAAATGGGCAGAGTCAATACCTCTCAAAGAAGTTAGTTCAAAAATTATTGTCAGCTTCATCAAGTCTAACATCATTACCAAATTTGGTGTACCTCATATCATATTGACGGATAATGGAACCAACTTCTGTTCTTCTGAGGTAAGGAAGTTGTATCAGGAATACAACATCAAATCCAACCATTCATCTTGGTATCATGCAGTGGAAAATGGCCAAATTGAATCCTTCAATAAGACACTTTCAAAAATACTACAAAATATGGTGTATAAAGATAATAAATCATGGCCTGATAAACTTTTTCATGCTTTATGGGCTTATCGGACCACCACCCGCACTGTTATGCGGTCAACTCCATATTCATTGGTATATGGAATAGAAGAAGTCTTTCCCATTGAGGTTCAATTACCCTTGATCAGAGTAGCCATTTGTGATCAGTCATCTACAAATGAACAATCTCAAAAGTGACTGGATGAATTGGAATGATTAGATGAAAAAAGATTGTGCACTCTGCACCACTTGGAAGTTTATCAGAATCGAATAACACAAGCTTTCAACAAAAGAGTTCATCTTCGTTCATTCATTCAAGGAGAATTGTTATTGGTCCTCAGAACTCCAATGATACCAGGAAAGAAACCTCCCAAGCTTGAGCCAAAGTGGGAAGGACTTTACTCAATATATAACTCTAATAGAGCTTATTCTTTAATCTCAATGGATGCAGAACTCATCACGACTCCAACCAATGGCAGATTTCTGAAGAAATATTTTGTGTAACACAAATACCCTTCCACATCTAACATGACGTTAAACTATGTCGTCATCCAACATGACATTAAACTGTGTTGTCCTTACTGCATGACATTAAACTGCATAGTCCCCCCCTAAGTCCTTACTGCATGACATTAAACTGCACAGTCTCTCCATTGTCCAACATGACTGTTTCCGATGCTTTCACCGGGGTGCGCGCATCCGTCTATGGGGAGGACGCGCTGCTTGTTGCCCCACATTCCCACTTTCCAAAGGCGGGCGACATCCATTCCTTATTTAGGGACGTCTTCTCCTAGATCGAAACCGGGATGATGGGATGTCAGTTCTTCCTTCCGTGGATTCCTCCTCAGAACTCGTTACCTAGTCCGGGTCTCCCTCATAGATTTAAGACGGGTTCGTGAAGCTCATTCCCGGCGCCATATCTACATGGATGCCAGTTAATTACGTTGCTTCCTTCGAGATGCTCCAAGGGGTCTTGTTGGGGCAGCAACCTTCGGTGAGGAGAATGGTCACGTTGGGGTGTCGTTGGCATGTCTGTCATCTGTCCCTTATCACAGGGCTTCTCGAGGGCGCGGAATCCTGAGGCATCCCACATCGAACGCAGGGACTGTGTACCATCTGAGGTTTTCCTCAGCTTCCCATATTTAACACAGGGTATGCCACGAGTTTAACATCTTGAGGAGACGGATCGGGCTAAAGGACCCCCTAGGGGGAACACCGATGTTGGGGCCAGCACGTGGGCGGCTTCCCAGATGTCATGGAGTGGGATGGGGTGGCATGATCTCACTGAGATGTGGCGGCCCGGGTAAGGATCAGGATGGATGGTGGAGTGACGGGCTTGAACCTTGTGGAGGCTTCCTACGTATCCCCATGGCAGGGAATCAAAGTCCACATAGTTCGGTGGTACGGTGGGACACCTGGAGAGGAGGCTCGTGAGAATGAATGCATGGATTGGATCCTGGAGGAAGTAAGATCTCCGGGCTAGGGCATGAGCTTACCAAGGCACTTGGGATCAGGGGGGAATTCAGGATGAGACGTGGGTGTGAGACATGGGGCTTACGCTCTGAGTCAGCCCAAGAGGGGGAATACAGTTTAACATCATGCGGGACGAGATATAGTTTAACGTCATGTGGGACGAGGGCATACAGTTTAATGTCATGCGGGACGAGACATAGTTTAACGTCATGCAGGACAAGGGATTTGGGGCTTACGCTCTGAGGCATCCTAGAGTGGGCATGGGTCTTATGCTCTGAGGAAGCCCATGTTGGTCAGGGAGCCGACGTGGAGAGGTCGGAATGACCAGGTGGTGGGATTGAACCTCGTGGAGGATTCCTATGTACTGTGCGTTAGCACGGATCAAAGTCCACGTAGTTCGCTGGTATGGGGATTATGCTCTGAGTCAGCCCATAGTGGGCATGGGGCCTATGCTCTGAGGGGGCCCATGGTGGTCGGAGAACCGACGTGGAGAGGTTGGAATGACCGGGTGGTGGGCTTGAACCTCATGGAGGCTTCCTACGTACCTTGCGTTAGCACAGATCAAAGTCCACGTAGTTCACTGGGATGGGGATTACGCTCTGAGGAAGCCCATAGAGGATGTCATGGTCGATGTGTGCTCTAAGCCCATGTGAGTCATGCTCAGTGTGAGAAATAAGAGGTAGCAGGGACCAGATGATCACGTCACAAAGGGTACGCCCGTGAGAAGCAGAAAGGGGCTTACGCGTTGAGCGGCCCAAAGAGGAAACAGGGGCTTACGCGTGGTTAGCGGCCCTTGGTGCTGGGGATTACTCCAGGGTAGAGGCCCGTGGTGCAACAAAGCGCAGTGGGAAAGGGACTCCACTGGCCTTGGCAGGGGGATGTACGGAGAAGCATGGGTGCAATCTTCTGCAAGAGAGGCTAGGGGCTTACGCTCTGAGGTAGCCCTTCCACCATGGACAAATGCCACTCCGACAAGGAGGATCTCATTCCATGTGAGGAAGAGTCCATTCCTGTGGAGAGGAGAGGCATAAAAATGTCTGAGATGGGGGGACCCTGCGTGCGAAGCACGAGGGCGGACCACAGTTTAACGTCATGTGTTAAGGATGAGGTGCTTAGCAGTTTAATGTCTTGTAACTTGGACGAGGTGGGTTCACTCCACACCCCTAGGGCTTACATTCCCAATTCCCTCTACCCCTTGTGGGAGGGAAGGCATTGGCAAGGCCGTAGTGAAGGGGGGCTACAGGGCGAACCATCAAGGGGTCCACGTTAGCATGGCTATGCGAAGAAGAAGCAATAACTGTTAGCGTGCCTATGCAGAGAAGAATAAGGCAAAGCAACGCAACGGGAAACACCGCCCAAGGAACCTTGAGGTTACTTCGCACGAGCTTGGAAGGCCGTACGAGAAAACAACACATGGCGCGCATGCCCGGCAGGGGAGACATCAGGTGCCGGCACAGAGAGGCAGTCAAGGGGCGTCAAGGTGAAGGGTCCTGGGCTTTGCGCGCAAAGAGAAGGTTTGCGCGCAAAACACCGGGATGGTGTGCAATTGGAGCAAGGGGATTGCGCGCAGATGGGGAATTGCACGCATGGTATTGCGCACACGAAAGGGGATTGCGTGCATGGGACACGGATTGCGCGCAAGTAAGGAACCTGGAGGAGGAGGCAAATTCACTTAAACTAGTGGAGTTGCGTGCAAAGGCAAACCCCGGGGCAAGGTTGCGTGAAAAGGGGAATTACCTGGAAGTCATATTGCGCGCGGGGGGAGTTGAATTGTGCGCATGGGAGCCAATCCAAATTCCACAACCCCCAAACCGTTTGAGGTCGCCTTCTATTTATAGGCATCGGTCGGCGTGGAATCCAGGTGGCGCGCGTAATCTTTCGCACCGGGAGCCGTCGGCGCGCAAAACCTCGCCGCGAGGAACTGGGGCGCGCAAAAATTGTGCGCCTCACCGGTTCGATTATGCGCATCCTGGGGATACTTCGCGCAAAAAATTTTATTTCTCACAAGTCCTCCTTTATTTCGCGCACCACTTCCTGGGCCTCCAGACCGTGCCTCTGATTCCGAATATGACTTTGCTTTTCCATTTCGAAACTTCCTCTAGGAGTTACGGACTTTTTCGGCATCTACAAATTCCCCCCTCGGAATTGGATCGACGAGAGGTCACAACAATTGGATTCAGAGGGAAACACTGAAACACCGTAGTGCTGGGTCTCCTGGGCTCTTTGCGCGCAAAATCCCAACAGAGCGCGCAAAACGACGGACTCGCGCGGAATTATCTTTCTGTGCGGCGCAGAACCCTGGCCTCACCTATAAAAAGGGGCGCTGGGTCCCAAATCCGTAATTCAGATTTTTCTGCGCGATAGGCTTATCGATCTCGTGCATGAAATTGCTTCCGCGGCTGTGTGTAAAAACGCTCTAGCAGCGCGGAATTCCTTCCGAATTTTGGCCGTCTTTGCGCGCCTGCTCAGGATATTCCGCGCTTAGTGTGCTGATTACACACCCATCTTCTAGATTTTGCACCACCACTCCAGATTTCGCGTGGAATTCTCTGATTCTGCGCAATGCATCCTGATTTCGTGCAACTCTTGAGATATTCGAGATGGCCGCAAACCGATTTGATGAGGGGGAAGCCGCCGCTCATAGGACAGAAATGGCGGCGAATGAGGAGGTTTATGGCGCTAAGGTGATTGTCTCCAACAACCTGACCTTGTTCAATCTGGTGACTCCATCCCAGAAGACGTATCCCCTGTCTGACAACCTCCCGCTCTGGAACTTTGGCATCCTGGAGGAGGTGCCTCTGCCAGGCATCGAGGTGGACACGCCGCGGTCATGGGTGACCCGGGAGGACAAGCATACTCACTACAACATCACAAACAACGACCATACTGCCAGGGAAACCAGACATATGGACGTATATATCCTGAACCCGAGGACCAGGACCATTACTGGGGATGAGCCTGTCGTAGAGAATTCTCCATCCCTCTACGTGAGTACATTCCGTCAGAGCGTCACTAATGACACGAAGGGCTGGCTGAAGGATTCGGACCTGCGGTCTGGGGGAAACTTCACCAGTGAGTAGGCTTAGGCGTTTTGGGTTCGCCATACCTGCGACCAGTGCAGGGATGAACTGCGGTATATCGGCCTGTTCGAGGCGGTATGGAAATCGTAGTTCCACTTCCACCGTCAACCCGAGCTCGGGCCGAAGCTATTCACCCGGTGGTCTCCTGACACCAATACATTTCACCTTCATCATGTGGAAGTTGACATCAGTCTCTGGGACGTTCACTGCATCAGAGGTATCCCACTGGAGGGTTACCAGTACCACGAGTTCGTTCCTCTAAAGAACACCTGGGAAGACAGGTCACAGACGCCTATGCTGATGTGGCACCTGCTGAAGCTAGCCAAAGAGAGGCTGGGGGTCAAGGAATTCCTAAAGGACATTGCCTACAAGGGCTGGTTCAGCCTGTTCCTTGAGAAGGATCCATCCGTCAAGATGCCGAGACGAGGTAAACGGTGCCCAACTGCAGCTCAAAGGAGCAGAGACAGGTCATACTGGAGGACCCTGGAGGCGGGGAAATACCAATCATGGGGCTATCGCGTCATCGAGGCCCGGGAACCGAAAATCCGGTATGCCGGGTTCCTTGCCGCCTTCCTGAGTGGGTGGCTCCTGCCAGTGCGAGACGCAAGGATGGGCGTCCGTCCAGCAACACTGGTGATGGTGGGTACCATGGCCACCAAAAAATGGTTCAACTTGGGTGTCCCCGTACTAGCCAAGTTGTACGCCATCCTGGGACGCATCTCATGAGGGGGGTCACCTCGGAGAGTATGTGGTCCCTTCCAGATCTTCCATGGCTGGGTGGCGGCTCATCACGGTGGGTACACCTTCCCAAACGCCATCCGTCCTCCGGGCAATGGCCTGCGACTGTCCTTGCTGAACATCGCAGGGATGGCGCCGATGACGGTCAATGAGGAGGGCATGAGAATCCGCATTGGCAACCACAACTACTTCCACTTCATCCCATTCACCACCTCGGTCGTCCATATGGTGGAAAACAGGTGAGGCTCTCTGGAACAGCAGGAGTATTTCCAGAGCATTCGAGGTGGGTTGCTCGTGGCTTGGATCGACGGGAAGGTGATCTGCGAGCCTTACGTGCCATCCCGATTTTCTAGGCAGTTCGGGTGCCTCCAACGAATGCCGAAGAAGGTATTCACGGCTATCTGGTAGGAGAAGAATACCTATGTCCTGTGCCAGATGTGGTTGATGTTTACCACCTTCGGCTCTGGCAATGTCGTTACTCTTCCTCTCACCGGGGTCGATGCTGGCCTAGAAACCGAGTATGCCAAACATTGGACCATCGCGTACCATGTGGGGCTCTTATGCAATCCAGTCCGGCAACTCGAGGTTACTCGCGCGGAAATCGGGTGACGGGAAAGAAGGAAAGGTGCTGTCGGAAGGGGGGAACCAAGGGTGTGTCAGGTAGTGAGGCCTGCGCAGGTCGGGACTTCAGCAGCGGGAACATCACATAGCACCGCCACGACCTCGTTGCCCGTGGGGGGTCACATGAGGTGGCCAGGGAATTGCCCGGGAAGCATATAAGATACCTGCTCGAACCTTCCCAAGATGCAATTTTCCTAGCACTGTGGTCAGCCTGGATGACCCTGTGGAAATCACTGAGCATTGAAGCCATCTGGAAAAAGATCATGCAAAACGGGATCCAACTGCCAGAGGTCGGGCTCGTTCGAATTTCTGACCGGGTGAACTTCCATCGGTGTCATGCTTATCTAACATCCATGGACACATACGCACGCCAAAGGGGTTAGTGTGCGGAGCCACCTTTCCTAGTGAAAGTGATGCTCGACCAGGAACATGATTCGGAAGCGATTCCACCGGGAGAAGGCGACAATGACGAGGATTCGGAGGGGGAGGAGGAGACCGGAGAAGATGAAGGCAAAGGAAAAGATGAAGAAGGAGAAGCCGAAGGTGAGGGGACGCAAGGGATGACCTACCAAGGGAGTCTCCAAGAGAGTGGTGAGATTGTCGGCTCTGATCTTGACATAACCGAGATACTCGAGATCTGTCTCTATCTTCATTCATTTTCCTTCTTCATCCATTCTCCTTTCCAATTTCCCAACCATCTCTCTGCCTCACTCAAGAGCGGATGAGTGTTGGACGGGTGTCCCCACCAGAGGAGGGAGGAGAGGAACCGGTGGGACATCATAGGGATCTGACACCCATAATTGAATTAACAAGCGCAGAGGGGTCTCCCATTACGGCGGCTCCTGTAGTGGCCGGAACACTGCAGACTGATGATTTGGACTCCTGTAAGTCTCACGCTTCACTACTGGCGCTTGGTGTCAAAAGATACCAACTAATAAGCGTACTCCTTGCGCAGTGATCTCAACATTGGAGGCTCGTCAGGCTGCAGAGCCCGGGCCATCCGTGAGTGGATCAGTGGCGGACATACCACCTCATCCAGAACATGCTCCCTACACTGAGTCGGCCCCGTCAATTGGTGAGAAGGGGGCAATAGACATCAGCGGCGCTGTTCTTGAGGAAAGGTCAGAAGCTGATGGACGCATCGTACCTGCTGGGGCGAGAGAAGAAGGTTTCCCGGACATCGAGGATACTATTCCTCACGAAGGCGTCCCTAGGGCGGATCCTACTGCCGATCTGCTGGCTGCCTTCCCTATGTACCGACCCGCTGACCCTGAAGAGATAGATGAATCAGACTCAGAGGCAGCCGAGGAGAGCTGGATGACACGGCGCAGAGGGTGGAAGTGTATCCAGCGCTTTCTCAGACAACCCCAGTCGGATTGCCTGAGGCGGATGGGATCACTCCAGACCTGACTATGCTTCCTGTGCGTTGGAGGGGCTGACGCTCAGCGCCTTCATCTAACGGTCCGTGATTACATGGCCGAGAAGATACGCGAGATCAGCCAGCGCACTGACGTTGCCCAGTGCCGGGAAAGATCGGAGAGCGCCCAAGCATTGCTGAGGGCAGAATGGGAAGTCCAACACCTCAAAGGGCAGGTTGCAGATAAGGAGGCCTTCATTGCAACATGATCTGAGCTTGTGGAGCAACTGACGTCCCAGCTGGCTGACACGCAGGAACAACTGATGGAGGCGAATCACCAGATGACCATAATTCGAACCGAGCAGGCGCAGGCACAAGCTAGGGTTGGCGAGCTGTGCTCTGCGGCGGTTGATGAGGAGAGAGTCTTCAAGGAGTGAGAAGTGGTCCTGGAGGCTACCAGCCAAAGGGTAGCAGCGCTGGAAAGATCGATTCAGCACGCTGATCCCTAAGGGATTTGTTTTGGCCATCTCATGAACTTCTTTCTTGTACTGCTCATCATCTCAATCCAATACATGGCCAAATCCATTCATTTGTACCCTTGGTTTAATATGCTCAACCATAATTCCGAAACGAATAACAACTCATCCCTAAGCTCCTGTGGGTCGCGCCCAACGTGATAAGCAAAGGATGCTTGTGCTATCATTTCGTCCAACTGTGGGGCATTGACCAAGCTTCAGGCATCCGAAATTGGGCCTGGATTTCTGAGGAGACCTTAGAATGATTGATATATCACCTTATCAATGTGATCTAACACAAGAGTGGGGCAATTCCGGGGAATTGAAATCCATCCGAACATAGGGAGATAGAGAGGAAGGGTGAATCGCGCTGCCCAAATTTGGAACACTATAGGGAGCGACGATGGAGGATAATTGTCAACCATGGTGGAAACACAACATCCATATCGTGTTGGCCTGGAATGGGGACAATAAATGAGGGCTGACCGCTGACCATGTTCGCAACACGGGGCCTAACTCAAATATCGTCGGTCAGTTTTCCGGAACGTTGGCCCAGGACAGCAGGCAGACCATAGGTCTATCATCCATATTGTTACAATAGGAGGACCAAAGGTCTATCATCCATATTGTGGTAGTAGGAGGACCAAAGTCTATCATCCATACTGTTAGGGGGTCCCGTCAAACATGACCAGTCCTCCGGAACGTTGGCCCAGGACAGTAGGCAGACCATAGGTCTATCATCCATACTGTTAGGGGGTCCCGTCAAACATGAAAAGAAATGAGGATCCGAATAAAGGGGAATGAAAAGCGTGGAAGGGGGAGTGGTGGTTTGTTCGAACAGAGTCCAACACTCCCGAAATTGCACCACCGTGGCGGAGGCGCATTAGGCGGACATACCAACCTGATCACGGGTCATCCCGATTTCCAGGCAGGACCTCTTTGGCGAGAGAACTGTCGCTTCCCATTATTACCATGGGGAATCCCAAACTTATTCAGGGTAGATGTCCCAATTACACCACTTCCCAAGAAGTCAGACCGCGAGGCCGACAATAAGGAGGGATGAGGTTTGGTAATCCCTAGGGCTGGACCCAAAACGAAATGTTTGGGCGTTCCTACGTATCTCATTAGGATGAGAATGAAGCCACACGTAGTTCTAGAATCACAATTTAATGTCATGCAGGACGAAATACAGTTTAACGTCATGCAGGACGAGGGACACATCTCATCTGGGGATAGGCACGTCATGGAGAGTAACCTAACGTGAATGAGGAAATAATCCCGCACCACACCGTACAATCCCATAAGAGAGAGCGAGTCATAGAAAGCCAAATAAAGGATCTTAGTTTTAGGTCTTAGAACTCGGAACAAAGGAGAAGGGGAATGGGAGACACATGGTAAAGAGATTGAAAAACCCAACGTGATTGGGGAAAAACCCTGCTTACTATGTGCTCCCAGGGACGCGTTTAGGCCGAGAGACCATGCATGAAAAGTTAGGCTGGGCCTGTGGGGAAGTTCTCAGGCACTCCTACGTATCTCATAAGGATGAGAATCAAGCCATACATAGTTCTTGAAGGGCATCATGGCGCGATGTGGTGCCTACGCAAAGGACGAAGGAGTCGTGCGGGTCTATCCCTCACACCCAAAAGAAGCGACATTTGATATATCTTGTTTGTTCTTGAAGGTAAATGCTTTTTCTTTTATGGGGTGACTGGCCTAGGTTAGAAGTTCCTAGAATCTCCACAATAATCAATCCATGACAGGCATTGACAAGCGGCATGGTAATCGAACAATACCTGGCGTGATGTACCCCATGGGGAGGTCATCACAATGCAGTGCCATTTTTCGTCGTGCAGCCAGGACGATATCATCACAGTTTAAGGTCGTATGGTTTGGACCAACAACATAGTTTAAGGTCATATGGTTTGGACCGACATCACAGTTTAAGGTCGTATGGCTTGGACCGACAGCACAATTTAAGGTCATATGGTTTGGACCGACAGCACAGTTTAAGGTCGTATGTCTTGGACCGAAAACACAATTTAAGGTCGTATGGCTTGGACCGACATCACAGTTTAAGGTCGTATGGATTGGACCGACAGCACAGTTTAAGGTCGTATGGCTTGGACCGACAGCACAGTTTAAGGTCTTATGGCTTGGACTGACAACATGGTTTAAGGTCGTATGGCTTGGACCGGGGGGAACACGCATGCTGCGATACCATCACTGCACGCGATTCCGAGAGAGGAGCCTCGGGCCAAGGGGTCGGCGAGGGTCCAACCATCAAGAGGGGGATAATAGATGCTAGCTCCTAGCTGTGCTGGACCCGAAACGCAATGTCTGGGAGACTCCTAGTTTCCCATGGGGATGAGGGTCAAGCTGCACACAACCTGTAAAGAAGAAACCCAAGCACATACTCTAGTGCTTAGATTTCGGGAGCCCCTAGAGACACCATTACACAGCTTGGTCTGTCTAACATGTGGGGGTGTACTGAGGGTTAGTACAAGGAGTGTAGAAATTCCACCTTGACACGGTGGGGAAGAACATAATGTGAATCATGCAACCAACATTCAGGGATCGGGAAAGCCAGCGTGACGACTGAGGATTACTGCTGACCACGTTCGCAACACAACATCCTATCACATTAGCCATGGGGACAAACATATGAGCATCAGTCGCTGACCATATTCGTAACGTGGGATTTGAATCAATTTTCTATATGAAATCCTTGGGGGCGTTGGCCCGTGACGGTAGGAGAGCCCTTGGGCGTTGTATCCAGGTCGTTCTTGGGGGTCCCTCTGGGTGTGAAGGATGATGGGGGCCCGAATGAAGGGGAACATGAAGCTTGGCAAGTGGATGGAACTTGCCTAAGTCAAATCTGACACTCCAGGTCCTAGACCAGAGTACTCTGAACACATTAGCAGACCACTGGAAAGGGTCAAAGGGCTCAGTCTGAGAGCGGCTAAAAGATGGAGGATCCCTGGGAAAAGGGGGGCGTAATGCCAAACACCCTTAACACTAGGAGATCGTGGGATCTCCTAAGAGATGGGGATGGACCTGACATCTAGGTGTTAAGGCGGTCCTACGTATCTCAAAGGATGAGAATCAAGCCATATGTAGTTCTTGACGGTGCTTTTTAATGTCATGGGGAACATGACATAGGAGGGATAATCCTGAGGACAGGGTGCACGTGGTGCAGCTATTGCAAACCTGATGTGAATGAGGACATAATCCCATACCAAGCAACACGATCCTGTGGTAAAGGTCCCAAAGGCGAGACAGACACGATAGCGGACCTCAAGCTGGACCCAAAGACGAAAGGTATGGGTGTTCCTACGTATCCCATTAAGATGGGAATCAAGCTAGACGTAGTTCTAGAAACATAGTTTAACGTCATGTAGGGCGAAATACGGATCTTAGTTTTAGGTCTTAGAACTCGGACCAAGGTGCAGTTTAGGGTCGTGTGGGACCGTACAATTTAAGGTCATGCAGGACCAAGTGCAGGCTTAGGCAAAGTACTACTTGAGGAACCTGGCATTGGTGGGAGGAGTTATGCGCTCACCATCCATAGTTACCAGGGAATACACGCCATTGGGATAGACCTTATGGACAATAAAAGGCCTCTCCCACTTGGGCTCCAACTCGGGTGGTTTCCTGCCGGGAATCATTGGTGCTCTGAGAGCTAGCACTAGGTCACCTTGCCGGAAGGAGTGAAGGAAAACCTTCTTATTGAAAGCTCGAGCCATCCTGCTCTGATACCTTTCCAATTTATGTAAAGCGTGAAGCCTACTTCCGTCCAGTGCTTACAATTCGGATAGAAGAATCTCGGAAACTCTATCCGGTGCTTTCTAGTCGTAGACCGCCGTGCGCATTGAGGAAAACTAGATCTTGATGGGTAGGATGGCCTCAGCCCCATACACCAGGGAATACGGAGTCACCTGGGTGGAGTTACGGGTCGTCATCCTATAAGCCCAGAGGGCGTTGGAGAGTTTGTCTGGCCAACTTTTCTTGTTCTGACCAACCATCTTTTGCAAAATGTTAGAGAGGGTTTTTTTAAATGCCTCAATCTGTCCATTCGCCTACGCATGATATCGGGAGGTGTGGTTAGAGAGAATATTGTACTTAGCGTACAATTTCTTCAGCTCGGCCGTCCGGAAGTTGGTTCCGTTATCCACGAGGATAGCGTGAGGTACTCCAAACCGATATATGATATTGGAGCTCACGAAGTCAGTGATAGAACCGGCCTTGACTTCCCTGAGTAGGATTGCATCTGCCCACTTCGAGAAGAAATCCGTAGCGGTTAAGATGAATCGGCACTGGCGGGTCGTCGCCAGCTGGTAAGGCCCTACGACATCCAACCCCCAGACTGCAAAGGGCCAAGAATACTTGGTAGTATGGAGAGGCTCCGGTGGCCGATGCACAAAGTTAGCATGAACATGGAACGCATGACACCTCTTGGCATACTCGATGTAGTCGTAGATCATGGAGGGCCAGAAGTATCCCAGCCTCCGGATCTGGTGAGACAACTGCGACCCGGCCTGGTGGGCACCACAGGAACCAGCGTGCACTTCTTGCATGACCTGTGGAATCTCGACTCCTTGAAGACAAAAGAGGATAACACCATCAAACCCGCGCCTGTAAAGGATCTGCTCAAGGCTGGGACCACTTTGAAGGGTGAACTACGGCGGGCGATGTTAGATTCGTTCTCGCTCGGCTTGGTCCAACGGAAGATTTATGTGCTGGAGATATTCGACCAAGGGAATCCTCCAGTCAGGAACTGTCTCGATCACCATGCCTGAAGCCCCCGAGGATCCTGACGTAGGGGCGCCAGTGGTGAGATGGTTCACTCGCGGGCCACGATCGCCCTCCGGAATAACAGAAGCAATGACTCTCCGGTGCGCCACGTGGATGATTAGGTCATCCTGTTCGAGCTCCGCAAGTGATGCGGCCGGGATGGCCAAAGAATCTGCTCGACTGTTCTGCGACTGGGGAATGTGAACGACATCTGGCTGGGAGGGGAACTTAGCCATTAGATAGAGGGTGCACTCCAGCAATGGCATGAGTTATGGATTTCTGACATCATAGTCACCATTGAACTGCTTGATGACTAGATCAGAGTCCCCTTTTACATACAGATGGGGTACGTCAACCTCAAGAGGCAACTCGAGGCCAGTGATGAGGTCATGATATTCTACCTCATTGTCGGTGCAGCCTTCTGACAACAAGAATGAATATGGTAGAACGACTTGCTCCGGGGTGATGAAGACGATACCCATGCCCACTCTGTTAAGCCTAGGATCATTGAGCCTTCTACCGGTGGGGATCTGGGAGGCATCGTCAAAGTGAATCTGCCAGCATGAGATGGCGTGATCGACTGAGAGGATTGCCTCATCAGGATAGCCTAGATCCAGTGGCTGGTCCTCGAAGATTGGGTGGGTAGCTAAGAAGTCTGCCAACACCTATCCTTTGACAGCCTTCTGAGGTACGAACCTGATGTCGAACTGCTGGAGGATCACCACCCAGCGCGCCAATCGGCCGGTCAACATAGGTCAGTTCAGGATGTATTTCAATGGGTGTACCCGAGAGACCATCTGTACCTCATGGTGCTGCAAGTAGTGCCGCAATTTCTGCACAACAAATACGAGCACCAGGTATCTCTTCTCGATTGGAGAATATCTAATTTCCACATTGAGGTGCATGCAGCTGAGGTAGTAGAGGCTATTCTCTGTTCCCTCATTGTTCTTCTGGGCGAGAAGCACGCCAAGGGATCGCTCTAGAGCATTCACGTAAAGGACCAGTGGCTTTCCGGGGACAGGTGGCATTGGGACCGGAGGTTGAAGCAGATACTTCTTTATTTCCTCAAAATTTATCTGACACTCTTCGTTCCATTTGTAGGTGGCGCCTTTCTTCATGAGCCGAGAAAAGGGCTTACACTTGCCGGCCATATTCGCAATGAATCGGAGTATATAGTCTAAGTGTCCTTGGAGGCCTCGAAGCTCCCAAATATTACTCGGGGGAGGCATCTGACTGATGGCCTTGATCTTCTCTGGGTCGATCTCGATGCCTCTATACCTAAAAATAAAGCCAAGAAACTTTCCGGAGGTGACCCCGAAGACACACTTCAATGGGTTCATCTTCAAGTAGCGAGAATGGAGGAAGCCTAACACTTTCTCAAGGTATTTGAGATGGTCCTGGTGTTGACAAGATTTAACCACCAGGTTGTCTACATAACACTCCACCAGCATCCTGAGGATCGGATTGAATATGCGGTGCATAGCCCGTTGATAGGTGGAACCCGCATTCTTCAGGCTGAAGGGCATAACCCGGTAGAAGAAAGTACCGTGGGGTGCCCTGAAGGCAGTGAACTCTTCATCCTCGGGGGCCATCCATATCTGGTTGTACCCGGAGTACCCATCCATGAAGGAGAGGGCTTGGAACCCGGCCATGGAATCGATCAACAACTCTGTCACGGTAAGGGGAAAATCATCCTTCGGACAGTGGCGATTGAGATCACAGAAGTTGATGTAGACCCTGATCTGCCCATTCTTCTTCCTGACTGGCACAATGTTAGCTAGACACTTGGGGTACTAGAATTCCTTAACGAAGTTGGCCCTGATGAGCTTATCAACTTCGGCCTCAACCATGGCACCATGGGAGGGGTGCATCTTTCTGGGAGGCTGCTTGAACCCACGATGGTTCGCTGGAAGGACAAGGCGGTGGACGAATACCTAGGGATCTAGTCCCGACATCTCATCATAACTCCAGAAAAACACATCACGGTGTTGTCTGAGGAAGTCTATGTACTGTTTCCGTTCCTCGGGGGGTATAGTGGTGCAGAACAATGTGGGTCTCGGGTCCGCCTCGCTACCGAGGTTCACCTGCACTAACTCGTCGACCGTTGTGGAGACGCCCTCCTCAAAGGCAGGAGGAGAATCTTCCATGTCCTCCTCCCCGCTTGGGGAAGGATCGTCCATGGGGGGAGTCGTTTCGGGGATGCCAGACCCTGATGGGAAGCTGGTGCCAGCTTGGGCGGCAGAGGTTGTCACGTCAGGAGACTCATGCACCGTGGAGACCATGGCGACGAAGGTGGTTGATCCAATCCCATCTGGCCTTCGGCCCAGGGGGGCACACTTTATGAAATCAAAGCAGTAATGGCGCGTTGGCTTGAGCCGGTCGATTCTGGCCCAGCGAAACAGACACGTATGATGTAATGTCGTTGCCATGAGCCCAATGTCCCAATATCATACAGGGGTAGGAGGCTCGGGGATCACCTGAGCCTGGTTGGTGTAAGAGTACGAGGTGATTTCCTGTCGTCACTTAGACCCGGAAATATGCCTTCCTCTGGTACCTGAGACAACAAAGCACTCCCCCATATCGGGGGTCATGGCCTCCAACCGATGGATTGGGAAGACATATGCATCATCCAAACCTGCCCAGGGATCACTTGTGACAGTGGCGGGCTCAACCTCACCTGCCAGGATCTGCTTGTCTTTTCTCTTGTAGTAGTTAGCGTCCAGGTAACAGGCTTCACAAGAGGCAAACAGAGATGCATCTCCTTGGAGCACGCCCACTTGACCCTTAAGGGAGTATTTGAGGCACTGGTAATATGATGAGGGGACCGTTGCAAGAAGGTGGAGCCACAGCCTACCCATCAACGCGTTGTAGGCGGTGTCCTGAGAGACAACCATGAATTCAGTATTGGAAATTAGGCTGCCAAACTGGGTCTTCAGACGAATCTTGCCGAGTGGAGTTTGCCCGGTCCTGTCATACCCCTGGATCCTGAGGTCAGAGGGAGTTAAATCATCCTTAGACAACCCCAGTTTCCGCAGTGTCCGAGTTGGGATTAGGTTAATCTCGGAACCCATTTCAACAAGACAGCGGTGAACTTCCACGCCATTGAACTGGCCGGTGATGTACAGTGGGAGAATGTGCCCTTGTATAGGAAGGTCTTCATCTTCACTGGAAAACGATATAACCGCCTGACATTCGGCGTCCTCAATCACCTCGGTGTGGAAGGCTTCTGCGGCCGCTACCTCCGTTTCAAACGGGAGGGGGATCCTTAAAGCCTCGGCGAGTGGCTCATGCATTTTAGATGATAGATGAAGGGCCTCAAGGATAGAATACCTTGTCGGAATGCCATCCAGGTGCTTCAGAACATCATACTTTCGGGCCAAACACGAGCTTCTGCTTACAGGAGGTCGCTCTGCGATTGGAGGCATGATGGGCCCTGCTGGCGGGATCGGTGACTGACTGGTACTAGGCATGTCCTGCTGTTCACTAGTCGAAGCCCAGAAGGTGGTTGTCGTGCTAGGACCAGAAGGCTGCAGTCGACCGGTGGCAGGGTAGGGCTGGTTGCGACACAGACGAGGTGGTTCCGCCTGATCCAGCAACACAAACGATGGTGGAGGAGAACCTGTTGACACCGAGTGAGGGAGCCGCGTGTGCTACTCTCTGTACCGGGCTTGCTGCCTGGTCTCGGTAGCGTGCATGGCCTGACTGGAGGTGACGACTGCCGTGCCCCGGCGATTCACGTAGCCACGGCTCCGCCGACGTTGGCGACGACCGGGGACATTGGGGAGGTCCAGCTGGCGTTCCTCATCATCGGGAGTAAAAAAGGGATTTACCAACTCTACGGTGTTAACCGAAGCGTACCCCAGGCTTTCGCTCGAGGAGTCATCCACTACCGGATGGAGTCTCGGAGGGATCCCCATCTCTGGGGGCATAAAATCGCCAAGCGTGCGGGAAGATGACGACACTAGCAGGGCGCGTTCTTTCTTCTTACGCTGCCGCTTGCTCTTCTGGGAAGAGGAAAGCTGGGACGACGATGCCAAAGCGGCGCTCGCAGACTCTGAGGGCTCTGGCTAACTCAGGCGGGCACGAATGATGCCATGGGAACAGGTGAACGTCCTTTGGGCCATCCAGTCATTATACTTCCGGGACCCACGGTCGGAAACCTGTTCCCACTCATCCTCGTTGTCACCGCTGCCATCTGATCTCACGAAGACACCTGCCACCTGTGTCGGGGCTGGTCCCAACCTGACTATGTTGTTGTCAATCTGGTCTTGGAGCCAGTCCTTGAACACATAGCATCGCTGGATGGTGTGTCCTAGGATCTAGTGATAAGGGAAGTAGTTAGGGTTACCAGTGAGACACGCCTCTTCTGGCTTCCGGCACTCAGGCATCCGCACGATCCTCTGCTCTAAGGTGCTACGGAAATAACTGGGGACTTGGGCCTCGCCAAACGAGTAAGTCTTATTCCTTCTGTCCGGAAAGGGGGCTCTTGGAGGCTGACCATGACCAGAGGCTGGAGGAGAAGGCCGAGAAGGCGGAGCCTGATTATCTCGCCTAGGTGGTGGCGGTGTGTTACGCAGAGCCGCCTGCCGATTTTGAGGCGGTTGCTGCTGGGCCGGAGGCTGTGCCCGTGGGGGTGGACCCCTATGGGGCTGCTGAGTAGGCCTTACTGGTAGCAACTCTAGCTATCTCGGGTCCTCTATCTGGGCTATAGAAGCGGGCTTGGCTCTGGCGGCTCTCCTTGCAGAGATTACAGGAGGCAGCGGGCGTGCCTGACTGGCCTGTTGCAGGGCTTCTTCGAGGCATTGAGCCTTGTCTGAGAAGTCCCGGAACCCTCCAGGGTAATTCTGAGTGATCAGATAAGGAACTAGATCTTCCTTGATGTTCCATACACACATTGTCAGTAATTTATCCTGAGTTAGTGGCATGTCAAGGGAGTACGTGATCCCCTTCCACCGGGCGACGAAGTCCACGACTTGCTCGTCGGGCCTTTGTTTGCACCTGAAGAGGTCTGCAATGTTCATCTTACAGGTTGTGGAACTAAACTGGTAGAGGAATTTCTGGCGAAGGTCCTCCCAGCTAGTCACAGATCCAACAGGGAGCTGGCTGTACCAGATGAATGTTGGTCCTTCCAGTGTCTGAACGAAGAAACGGAGCTTGGCAGCCTCCTACTGCGCCGGAGTCCCTAACATAGGCCCAAACCTCGAGTTGAAGTGGGCCAGGTGTTTTGGAGGGTCTCTGGTCCCATTAAAGGGGGCGAAAGTGGGGTTCCCAAATCCCGGCGGGGCCGGAATATCATCCACCCATGCTGGGTATGGCTTGCCGTCCGGTGGGATTGCCACCTGCCGAGTTTCCAGGGCCTCCAAGCAGGCAATGAGTACTTCCATCAGATCGTCCGGATGCGGATTCCTATCCCGACAGGGATCTCTAACCACAAGCGCATTTCTAGGATCTTCGATACGGTAGTCAAGCTCAGCAGATCACGGGGCGGCTAGCGGAGCGACTCTCAGGGCGGCGGGAGGAAACCGAGCAGGGTCCCCCAGGTGGTCCCACCGCTCGGGAGGGTTTGACGAAACATATCCCACCCTCTTTCCATGGGTTCCAGCCTCTCCCCTGTTGGCGAACGCAACATGGTCGCGGTTTCCTGGGGGAATCTCAGCAAGGGGTAGATGCTCCTACCCCTACTGTCCTGGTTTAGGGTTACCGTAGTCAGGCCACCGCTCTGCAATGCGTTCGGCCAAGAGATTATCAACCAGCCTCTTTTCCTCAGCAAGATGTTAGTATAGCGTGGCCTTCTCGGGATCTTCTTCTACCTTCTGCACCGAGGCAAATGGGTCAGTGAGTTTGATAGACCCGACGGGCTCTTTACCCTTTCCGATGTTTCGGCTCAGTTTCAGTGCCTCCGTGGGTACAGGGAGACCTAGGAGGCTCCTCTGTTGGCGAGTAATCCTCCCAGATGGGTCCAGTAGCGGCTTTTCCTCAGTGGGTGAGTCCCCATCGAGGGGCTCTACACCATTTCCCTCATCTGAAAGGTCAGCCATGTTGACTACCACTTCCCTTGGCGACGTTCCCTCAGGGCCGCCCAGTGAATCGGGTTGTTGGTGGATCACACAGAAAATAAGGGCAGCGTACCGCCCCCATCCGCGAACGTGCGCGTGGGGGGTGGATTCCTCAATAACTTTGCAGAGTACTTGAAAACTCTAGATGCATTGTTGCTGGAGGGCCCCGTGGTGGCCTAGTGACTCGGGGTGCCGAACCACAGGGAGCACTGCCAGGTTGACCCGACGACACTGCTCACCGATATCCTCGAGATGTGCTTGGCTCCCGGGATAAGGCACTAGCTGATGGCGAAGATGGGAGTGAGTCACCCGAAGAGTCTGGCAGAATCATTCAAACTCTCCCGGGGTGAGTGACTCTGGCACATCAAAATCTGATCCTGCGACCGGCCAAAACTTCTCGGGGAAGTGGCCCGCTGCGAGGACAGTCCAGAAGCTCCATGACTCTGATTCGAGGTCCGAACCTTGCTGCCCCTGATCGTCAACCGAGAATAGTCGGGGAACTGGCAATGGTGCTGAGGCAGGCCACCAGGCCGGTGGGCTGGCCGGTGGGGAATATGACGAACAGGCCGATTGGCCGCCGATCCCTAAGTCATCCTCCAAGGGTTGGAGTGACCTGGATGCCACGTCGCGATAGGATGGGCCGGTGAATGGGCCTCCTGTCACAACATCGGTGCTTTCCGAGGGTTTTTCACCTCGCGTATCTTCCGTTGGTCCCCAAAAAAGTTCCCCACCCTCCCTGACAGGGGAGGAAGGTTCTTCCATGGAGGCCAGTGGCAACTGCGGGTTTGACCCCTGGGGGTACGCCAAGTCCTCGTCCTACTGGATATACCTTCATAGGGAGGAGGGAATAATACGGATCTCGCATTCGGGGAGTACGAGACTGGCGCGCTGTGTCCTAATCCCTGCCCTCGACTCAGAGGGTCAGGGGGAAGGTTCCATCGTTGAGTCACACTCCGCCTCAGAGTCCAAGAAACAGACCAGTCTAATTTCCGTCCGGACTCCCCTAACATTCCTCCTACGACGACGACGACCGGCCTTCCAGCCCCTGTGTTGCTCCTCAGGGTAAGGATGGTTTCCGTCAAGGAGTCCCCTAGCTGCAATAGAGCTGAGTCAGAGGGGACTGAAGGTTGGGGTGCGAGAAGCATCGGGACAGATGTCTAAAGGGAAATGGGGAGAACCTCCATGTGAGTGAGAGACTGGATACGCAATGGCTCCATACTCTTGGCCAGCAGTAGGGGGAGTGACCTCATACCCATTGCAGTGGGCGCTAGAAAGAGTCATACCCAGAGCGTAGCCGTTGCAAAGAAGCCTTCGGCTTTCCAGATCAGTGGCATGGAATGAGCCTTCATGGTGGGTGGCACTACAATGGATTGGTCCGTGGTGGCCATTGCCAGTGCCTGCGACCGGGAGATTCGACCTAACTTGCCTGCAGGGTGGTTGGGGTTTCGATCCTAGTCGGGCATGTGGATTCCCCTACTCAACGTGTGTGGGGGTCTGGTAACAGGAGTCTGCAGTGGCTCGGTCCACAATGGTTGCTGATGTTGGTGCCCCAGGATGGGCATTCTCTTCCACTCCCGCCCGACGCTGGCGTCGGGTCAGATGGGTCGGAGCCGATGGTGCGGGAACGAAGATTGCCTGCTCCTCGGCCCGGGGAGTCGGGTGGTGATGTCGATGCAACCTGGCAGGGGTTCTTGCCGTTAACCCTTGGGATGGGTCTCCGATCGAGCGGACCCGGACATCCCCCGCCTCATTGTCATAGGGGGGGATGTGTCAAGGCGCTCCGAGGATAGACTCCCGAAGCGGTTGAACGTTGGAGTGGGGAGTGGCGACTCCCTACGCAGCCCTCAGGGGCGGCGATGGTGGTGAGGCGTAGCCGCCTCTAGATCCAAACGGTCCATGCCCCTGGTGGGGATGATCCCTTCCTCGTCGTACCTACAAACCAAGTCGTTGATCACCCTCCGCTGGATGATTTCTAACAGGGAGAGGGGGAGTGAGCGCCCGACATCTATGGCGGTCGAAGTCGGAGCGACTATGGAAAAGGAGGGACCGTGCGGGGTGGCTGCATCGGTACTGCCCCTACCTCTATGCCGGTGGGCAGGTGGCGATCGAGCTCTAGATGCAGTGATTCGATTCCTGGAAGCAGGGAGATGAACCCATTAGTACTAACAAGAAAAGGAACCAACAACCAATAGCCTAGCGTCATTCTGTATTCCGTGGCTGGCGTGAGGGATCCACGCTGACGACATCGCAGAACAGAGTGGTCAACGTCCTGATGGCCTCGACCCCTGGCGGGTTTCACGTCCCAATGATAGGTACCCAGACCTGGTGACATGCTAATCTTACGATACCCTGAACGCTAACATTCTCCGTATTGAGGAGAAGAGCTTCACGTCGGGTTCACCATTTTATGTTTCCGACGCTTTCGCCGGGGCGCGCGCATCCATCTGTGGGGAGGACGCGCTGCTTGTTGCCACACATTACTGCTTTCCAAAGGCGGGAAACATCCATTCCTTATTCAGGGACGTCTGCTCCTTGATCGAAACCGTGATGATGGGATGTCGATTCTTCCTTCAGTGGATTCCTCCTCGGAACTCGTTACCTAGTCCGGGTCTCCCTCATAGATTTAAGACGGGTTCGTGAAGCTCATTCCCAGTGCCATATCTACATGGATTCCAGTTAATTACATTGCTTCCGTCGAGACGCTCCAAGGGGTCTTGTCGGGGTAGCAACCTTCGGTGAGGAGAATGGTTACGTTGGGGTTTCGTTGGCATGTCTGTCTTCTATCCCTTATCACAGGGCTTCTCGAGGGTGCGGAAGCCCGAGGCATCCCACATCGAACGCAGGGAATGTTTACCATCTGAGGTTTTCCTCAGCTTCCCATGTTTAAAAAGGGGTATGCCGCGTGTTTAATGTCTTGCGGAGACAGATTGGGATGAAGGACCCCCTAGGGGGAACACCGATGTTGGGGCCAGCACGTGGGCGGCTTCCCATATGTCATGGAGTGGGATGAGGTGGCATGATCTCACCGGGATGTGGTGGCCCGGGTAAGGATTAGGATGGATGGTGGAGTGACGGGCTTGAACCTTATGGAGGCTTACTATGTATCCCCATGGAAGGGAATCAAAGTCCGCGTAGTTCAGTGGTACGGTGGGACACCTGGAGAGGCGACCTGTGAGAATGAACGCATTGATTGGAGCCTAGAGGAAGTAAGATCTCTGGGCTAGGGCATGAGCTTCCCAAGGCACGTGGGCTCAGGGGGGAAGTCAGGATGAGACGTGGGTGTGAGAAATGGGGCTTACGCTCTGAGTCGGCCCAAGAGGGGGAATACAGTTTAACGTCATGCATGACGAGATATAGTTTAACGTCATGTGGGATGAGAGAATACAGTTTAACGTCATGCGGGATGAGACACAGTTTAACGTCCTGTGGGATGAGGGATTTGGGGCTTACACTCTGAGGTGGCCCAGATTGGGCATGGGGCTTACGCTCTGAGGTGGCCCATGGTGGTCAGGGAACCAACGTGGAGAGGTCGGAATGACTGGGTGGTGGGATTGAACCTCGTGGAGGCTTCCTATGTACCGTGCGTTAGCACGGATCAAAGTCCATGTAGTTCACTGGGATGGGGATTACGCTCTGAGGCGGCCCATAGTGGGCATGGGGCTTACGCTCTGAGGTGGCCCATGGTGGTTGGGGAACCGACGTGGAGAGGTCGGAACGACCGGGTGGTGGGCTTGAACCTCATGGAGGCTTCCTACGTACCGTGCGTTAGCACGGATCAAAGTTCACGTAGTTCGCTGGGATGGGGCTTACGCTATGAGGCGGCCCATAGAGGATGTCATGGTTGATGCGCGCTCTAAGCCCACATGAGTCATGCTCAGTGTGAGAAACAAGAGGCAGTAGGGACCAGATGATCACGTCGCAAAGGGTGCGCCCATGAGAAACAGAAAGGGGCTTACGCGTTGAGCGGCTCAAAGAGGAAACAGGGGCTTACACGTGGTTAGCGGCCCTTGGTGCCGGGGCTTAGTCCAGGGTGGAGGCCCGTGGTGAAACAAAGCGCAGTGGGAAAGGGACTCCACTGGCCTTGGTAGGGGGAAGTACGGAGATGCACGGGTGCAATCTTCCGCAAGAGAGGCTAGGGGCTTACACTCTGAGGCAACCCTTCCCCCGTGGACAAACGCCACTCCGACAAGGAGGATCTCATTCCATGCGAGGAGGAGTCCATTCCCATGGAGACGAGAGGCGTAAAAAATTTCCGAGTTGGGGGGGACCCTGCGTGCGAAGCACGGGGTCAGACCACAGTTTAACGTCATGTGTTAAGGACGAGGTGCTTAGCAGTGTAACATCCTGCAGCTTGGATGAGGTGGGTTCACTCCACACCCCTAGGGCTTACATGCCCAATTCCCTCTACCCCTTGTGGGAGGGAAGGCATCGGCAAGGCCGTAGTGAAGGGGGGCCGCAGGGCGAACCATCGAGGGGTCCACGTTAGAGTGGATATGCGAAGAAGCAATAGCTATTAGCGTGGCTATGTGGAGAAGCATAAGGCAAAGAAACACAACGGGAAACACCGCCCAAGGAACCTTGAGGTTACTTCACACGAGCCTGGAAGGCCGTATGGGAAAACAACGCATGACACGCATGCCCGGCAAGGGAGACATCAGGTGCCGGTGCAGAGAGGCAGCCAAGGGGCATCAAGGTGAATGGTCCTGGGATTTGTGCGCAAAGAGAAGGTTTGCGAGCAAAACACCGAGATGGCGCGCAATTGGAGCCAGGGGATTGCGCGCGGATAGGGAATTGCGTGCAAGGTATTCCGCACATGGAAGGGGATTGCGCGCACGGGACACAGATTGCGCGTAAGGAACTCGTAGGAGGAGGCAAATTCACTTAAACCAGTGGAGTTGCGTGCAAAGGAGAACCCTGGGGCAAGGTTGCGTGAAAAGGGGAATTACCTGGAAGTCATATTGTGCATGGGGGGAGTCGAATTGCGCGCACGGGAGCCGATCCAAATTCCACAACCCCTAAACCGTTTGGGGTCGCCTTCTATTTATAGGCATTGGCCAGCGTGGAATCTAGGCGGTGCGCGTAATCTTCCACACCGGGAGCCGTCGGCGCGCAAAACCTCACCGCGAGGAACCAGGGCGTGCAAAAATTGCGCGCCTCACCAGTTCAATTACGCGCATCCCGGGGATACTTCGTGCGAGCGATTTTATTTCGTGCAAGTCCTAATTTATTTCGCGCACCACTTCCCAGGCCTCCGGACCGGGCCTCTGATTCCGAATATGACTTCTCTTTGCTATTTCAAAACTTCCTCTAGGAGTTACGAACTTTTTCGGCGTCTACAATGACGTTAAAATATGTCCCCTTCATCGTCCTTTCTATATGACATTAAACTATAATCCCTCATCATTTCTATATGACGTTAAACTATACAGTATTTGTCCTAGATGCATGACGCTAAACTATGCAGAATTGGTCCATACATATGACCTTAAACTATTTTAGTCCTTACTGTAAGACTTTAAACTGCATAGTCCCCATATTCCTTACTGCAAGACTTTAAACTACACATTACCTCTTCGTCCAACATGACATTAAATTGTGTCTTCCTAGCTATATGAAATTAAACTATACAACCCCTCTTTTGTCCTTACTGCATGATATTAAACTCCACAGTCCCTCTTACGTCCAACATGACGTTAAACTGCATTGACGTCCAACATGACGTTAAACTGTGTTGTCATCCAAAATGACGTTAAACTATGTTTTCCTAACTAAATGACACTAAACTGTGCATTATTTCTCCATACATATGACCTTAAACTATTATAGTCCTTACTGCAAGACTTTAAACTATACAGTTCCCATAGTTCTTACTGCAAGACTTTAAACTGAACAATCCCTCTTTCATTCAACATGACGTTAAACTATGTCTTGTCCCTTATGTCCTACATGAAATTAAAATGTGCATCATTAGGGTTGTTTCTACATCTTTTTTCTCACACCGAGTATGACTCACATGATCTTAGATTAAACTTCAACCATAACAACCTCTATGGGCCACTAAAGATGCGTAAGTCCCAACACCATTTTTTAGGTCATTGTCCTCAAGAACAACTTGATTACCAATTCATTCTTTTATTGAACTACGCGGACTTTGATCCTTGCCTTCTAGGCTGGGTACGTAGCCAACCTCCTAAGGTTTAATCCCAAAACCAATATCTTCACATCAGTTTACCCCCATATCATACGATTTTGATTCGTGAATCCGCCCACAGAACCAATATTTTTACATTGGTTCATCATCGTCCTTGCTATATGACGTTAAACTATTCACACTTTTGTCCTGTACAACAATAAATGACAACATTCTTTTAAACCCTCACCTGAGAGGAAATCATTATTTACATTGATCTCCAATCATGTTATATTCCAAAGACTATGTGCATAAATGGAAATACCCGAACCTTTTATCTTGGGTCAAACCATCATTGCACTAAAGTCCCCTTTCACCCTTCACTTGTACGAACTAAATTTGTATAAGAGGGTATTTCCAGAACTATGTATGGCTTGATTCCCATCCTTATGGGATACTTAGGAATGTTCGAGAGTCCCTCGAATCCAGCCCCATGTCTTTGGGCCTAACCCCAAATTCCACTTTTAGTACCTTGGCTGAAAAGTCCCCCTGTGAAAACATGAATGTGGTATGAAAACCCTAGTATTCATTCACATCATGTTTATAAAATAGACACTATGTATTCCTTATTATGGTCTGATATCTATGACACTAAAATAAGATCTCCTACACTCTCATCCCACATGATGTTAAACTATATTTTAAGAACTACGTATATCTTGATTCCCATCCTTATGAGATACGTAGTGAAGTCCAGTACCTCAATTCAGGACCCAGCCACAACATGATTATGGTTAGAATTGGTCTATGTATCTCCTTCATGCATTGGAAAATACTCATTTTCACGTGTCATACTCCTAAACTTAAATACTTCCAGATCTCCATAACCCTTTTCTTGACTTCTAGTCACAAAATTTCTAACACCTTAGAGTTATTTTTCTTGACTATACAGCATGTTCCCTTAGGCGGCCTTGCATAAGTAGTCTACATAACAGACCTGTCAGCCAAAAGATGCTATTATTTGACTATGAATCCAATGCCCTTAAGTGGCCCTACATAATTCAACCCCCTAACGGGTTTGTAAAATAGTGGTAATTTCATTCATGGGAGGAAAACCTCTGTTTTCCTTATTTTTCTTAACGAAAATATGTTGGGATCCGTGAAAAAAATAACCATCCTTAACATATTTGTCCCAGACTCTTTTTCATGATCTGAAAGTATTCAAGTATATGATTTATATTTCCCTTCCCTACATTTGGTTCAGACCTACGTAGGAGTGACATTCATCCAATACTTTGACAATCTTGATTGGAAATATCCCCTCTATATTCAAGTACCTCACTCCATACAGCAGACTCTATGGTTTGGAAAATTTGAACCTCCATAAACTTTCACCGGCTTTTTAGCAATAGAAAAGTAAAATTTCTGAGAGTTCTTTTGCCTCACTATGCATCAAGTTCTCCTAGTTGGCCATGAATAAGTATTCTAAATAACAGACCTGTCAGCCAAAAGATGCTATTATTTGACTATGAAGCCAATGACCTTAAGCGGCCTTATATAATTCAACCCCCTAACAGGTTTGTTAAATAATGGTAACTTTACTCTTAGGAAATACTTCTTCTAATGACTTTTATCCCTTTTTTTCAAATCATTCTTCAGATTCAAAATTTCTTAAGTTGTAGTTTACATGTCTTTCCCCAAACTTGAATATGATAATGTGTTTTCAGATAAATTATCAAGGAATTGAGTCAATTTTAATCCATTCGGTCAAAGCTATTCGACCTTAAACATTAGCCTTTTTATGTCCGACGTGCATGACTTTAAACTGCCCACAAAAGACAAGGGGAATCTAAACAAAAGTCAAGTCCCAGCTCACTAAACATACATTTTGTATGATTTAGGTAATATTGAGAAATAAAAAGATTCAAAGTCTGTAGGGTTATATTTATAATCCTAGCAAAAATCAAACTATGCTTACTAGTCCCATTGGCTTAGGTAAAAATTTATAACATGGAGCAAAATAATGCATGCACCAAATGATTGAAGATGAAAGTGTTTTTCATTGATTCAAAAAGAGTTATAAGGACATCCACATATTGGATTCTCTTCTCTTTTCCAAGAATTACAAGAGGCTTTCAACATAACTCTTCATTTGATTTACAGAATCCTGAGCTTCATCAGCAGCCACTTGAAGTTCATGCACTCAACCAGCTTCACCCTTTTCATCTTGATGGAGTGCTTTATTGGCATCTGTTATGGCTTTCATACCATTAGTCTGAACTCATTCCAGTGAATTGTTAAGCTGGTCAAGTTCCCCATTAACAACATCTAACTATTGCTGAAGGTGCATCTACAGGACAAATTTCTCCTTGATCGTATACTTAAGCTCCTTCAACTTGGCAGCATGATCAGCCTCAACTCGGGACACTGGAGCCTCAAATTTGTTGATATTGGTCAATAACCTCACCCTGGTCAAGTCTTGACGGTACCTTTTCTCCTGCTCCCTCCTTAAAGTGACTTGTTTCACCGTGACATGGATCTCTTGATATCAAAAACCGCCAAGTCCCAACATGATGAATAGGGATGACAGTCGCAGAATCTTCAAAGATATCTCTTCAATAGGCACTTTAGATATGATCTTCCATATGTCATGTCATGCCTTGCGACATGAAAATTAGAGCGCCTTTTGTACCTCTAGGTCTGATTCAGCATCACTGTCATAGGGGGGAATATAGTCCGGGATTAATGCACTTAGAGAAGTGACCTGTTCTAATCTTTCCCCCCTGACCCTTGTTACTTCACTTTCTATTCCCGTTGGGGCAGAGGCTGAGGATTCACCTCCATATCTAGCCACTGAAATTTACTGCTCTTTATAGTCAATTTAAAGTTTTGGTTAGTTTCAAATGATAAAAAAAGTTGATTAAGTTGTATTAAAAATTAAGTGCAACCACAAATATTATTTTCTCTTACCCAACAGTAGATCAACAACATGAGAAGGCTCCTCCCCATCTTTCCTAACTTCAACAATATTTTCAGGATGGGTTTCAGGATGCTCTACCGGGATAAGCTCCACTTGAGATAGTGTCTCTACAATAATAGGGATGTCTATACCCCCTTCAGGCATTGGCAGTTCAGTAGCTTGCTCAGATGGAACTTCACATTTCAACCAATCATAGTTAGAGATGTTGTAAGAAATATTTTTAATAGGATGAAGGATAACACTCACGTCCAAAATCTTCTAAATTATATGGTAATTTAACATGATCTAAAATTTCTTCACAAGATGCACCAGGTTTCATCATTTCATATAGTGATATCTCAAGTTCATAGTTAGTCTCACCAGTGGAAGAATTCGATGTGTCTTCTTGGTGACCCTCATCCTGCGACCTCTGACCCCGGACAATTTCTTCATATAAAATTACAGCATCAGTTGCAGTGGCCACCAAATGTTTTGGTGCAGGGGTTGAACCTAAAGTATCACAGAATGAATGTCAGTTGATTTTTTTATTCAACATTTTATGAAGAATTGTTAATTTACCAGAAGCAGGCTCTTCTCTCCTTGCAGTAGCAGCAAGAGCAGTATTGGGAATAGATGCTGGCTCTTCTTTAGGAGAAACCAAGTCAGCATGAATCTGTGAATGTTCACCATCACCCTCCATCGTCATCATAGGAGGGTCAATCCTCTCCCTCAAAGGGTAATTTGAAGAAGCCCCTGCAATCCCAAGAAGTATGAGCAATCTTTTCATGAGTTAAGGTTCATGACTATCTAAAGGACTTACCACTACTGATGAAGCATTTAACTGTGGAATTCTTCCTTAAATGTCTTTGCTTATTTGTATTTTTGGGAGTGTTGGCATAATCATCTCCAAATACAGGTATTGGTGAGTGAAAAGCCCTGTCCAACTCCTCCTCCATGTCTTTCCGGCCTGGAGATACCTTGCCCAGATCGCGAGGAGATTCAGTAACTCCGATAGCAGTGCCACTAGGGCTATACTGTGGTGAAGGAACCTCAGCAGTTCCTTTCTTTGCAAGCTTCAGGATGAAGAAAGTAATTTCTTTAAGTAACAAAGCTTTAACTAAATTCAAGTTGCTGAGAAAATAAGGAAAGATACTTACATCTTCAAGATCCACATAATCGTGCCACTCCTCATCTCTGGAAGCACCAGTCCCATCAGTGGTGCCACGATCCATTATTTCCTTCACCCTCTTGGTGATAGGAATGGAATCATCAGTGGCATATATGAGTTTCTCCAGCTCTCTGATGTAAGCCCACACTTCATTAGGGTTATCCTAGAAACGAATATCGGTAGAAGCCCAAAGATTCCCTACTATAGGGATGTGTATCCCTTCGCATAGGTCCATCCAGGCAGTTTCAACATCACAATATAAACTCCTCCATGTCTGGATAGCCTCTGGTCATAGATATTGAGTATGTGTACCAGAAGGCTGTGAGGATGGTCCTACAATCTTGGACTTCAACTTCTTCCTAGCTCCTGCAATCACAGATATAGAATAAGAAAATAAAACTTGTTGCTCTATAAAGTAATGGCGATTAAATTGCCCCAATGAAGTAACTCACCAGGAGTCGATGGAGTGGGTATCTTGATTCTGGAAGGAGGATTATATATGGCACGAGGCCGCTTTGACACATGTCGTGCCTCATCATCCCCATTCTGGGAATCCAGTGAGTCAGCCCTGGGTGAGGAACCCAGTGAATCAGCTTCGGGTGTGGAAGAGTCACTATCCAGGTGAAGGGTTTCTTTCTCGATAGTTCTCTTCCTTTTTCCCTCCTGAAAAACTGGATTATTCAGTACCCCTTCAGGGTATGATGCTACCCAGTTCTCAGCATACCATGTAGTCAAGTTACTCGCCGCTCCAACAACTGGTAGATCAAACATTGCCCCGATATTTTCCATATCTTTCAGCAACCATAGATTTTGGGAAACCATCGGATTCTGCTCTGAACTTACATGAACATGAGGGGATACAACAGTCTGCTGCAGAAACTTGAATTGGCATGCAAATCTGTATGGAGCATAGGCCTCACATATAATCTCTCTGTCAATCCTGGTGGCCAATACACCATCTCTGCAAGCCAGCATGTATGACCTCAATTCTAGGCTAGTTGTTCCATAATCAACAAACTGCCCAGTTGGCGGATTTCCATAAGAAAAGAAATGGAATTTCTTGAACATGCTTAGCATCACCTTCATATCATAGAAGTTGAGGGATAACAGAAAAATTATAGAAAATTCCTGCACTGACGGGCTGAAAGAACTCCTAGGAACTTGTACTCCACTCTATACTACATATGTCCTGAAATGAGTGGCGATCCATCCCCCCAAAACTTAGAATGGTCCCACCATTCTCAAATGAGACTTACCCATTAATACATGGAGTAAGATTCTGTGAATCTTCACCAAAATGGGGGTGGCCAACCGACCCATTTTCCTCTCAGGCAACTTGGCTACAACAATAAAGGTCCCTGGCCTGACGCCTCCCTTCGAATCCCTAACTGGTAGAAGATAAATACTGAGCCAAAAGTCTAAGAAGCCTGCCAGACGGGTCTTTTCTGGGATTCTATGATCCACTTCGTACCCCCACTTTTCAAATTCTCCTGCTTCCAAGGTCGGACAGAATGTACCAAAAGCACCCATCTTCTCTGTTCTAGGGCAGGTAGTAGGACGAGTACAGGTGGGCCCCTTCTCCTTCATCTTGGTAAGAAACATATCCATCCACTCCTCTGGATGAATATCCTTTCTTGAATGGTTTTTGTAGGTCTTTTAATTCTTGAGCTTGTAGAAAATTTTCAATAATTCTCTAGCCAAAGCTAGAGTCTTCTCTTAATCATTCCAAGTCACCTTAGGGGGGTGAATTCATCATACATATGGCCTAAAATTGGAGCCCCTGAGATCTTGTAGACATCCGACAAACTTATTCCTACTTCTCCACGAGTCATATGGAAAGAATTGGTTTCTGGGATTCAGAGACTGATTAGCTTTGACACAAAGTCATCATTCTTGTAGACATATGTCTGCCCAGCCCAGACGACTTCATATATTGCACCTCCCTTCAGATCTTCAAAAAACTCTGCATAGGTTTGTCTCACCCAATATGCCCACATCCAAGTTGGCTTCACACCTCCTCCAGGACGGAAGTCACAACTCTTCTTCCAACCTTTGGATTGATCCATCTGAGATTTTCATAAGATTGAGGGATAACAATGTAGTTGCAGCTCAGGCTTGTGAGGTTTCAGATCTGGAGCACATGGGCTATGATGCATTATTTAGGCCTTCTCCACTATTCCAGCATTAACAAATGATCCTCCAACTGAGACATTTGCTGAAGAAAAATTGGTGTATGTCTGAAACCAAGAATGCGGGAGATAGTTCTTTGGCTCTGGAATGTTGACTCCTTGCAGATGACCATGGCCATACAGAGGCAGGTAGATGCTCTATGGGAAATTAAGATGATACTTCTTCATGTACTTGGCCAAATATGGGAGAGTGTTGTGCAGATATTATAGTAATCATGGCCAACGACGTTCATCATGTCATCAATCTGCTTGCTAGCAAGCTCATCAGTCGTTCCAATTCTTCTGGGATCCATTGAATCCGCACAAATATCGAATAATTAACTCTAAAGTAAGTTGATTTTTCATAAAATTTGTGAAGAAATTCGAAAAAATGGCTAAGGAATTAAGGCACGCAAGTCCCATGTTGGCGTGAAAGTCTAATACGGTCGCACAATTATGGGCGCACAGGTATCACCGTGTAAGTCCAAATAACTCTGCAGAAGTGCGACACAAAGAAACAATGAACCGTGACAACATCACCTACGCGAACGAGCGTAATCCAAGCTAATTGCGCGCCGAGAGATTAGAAGTGTTCAAAGAAAGGTGCTTTGTGCGAAGTGGTGCTTCATATTTATAGGCGAAGTAGTTTACCTACACGTCGTACCCTGCACACTCGCACCTACACGCCACTACTTGCGCACTCAAACCTGCGTTCCCAAATTCCTTGGTTTTCTCCTTTACCATAGAGTCAAATCCTCCTTCCTTTTTTCGGATCCAACTCTGAGGTCGGACTTTTTTTGATGCTCCTTTCCATCACAGAGTCTAAATACTAAAAAAAGGGAATAACTTAAGCATAATGAGATCCATCCTTTAAATAATATCAAAAATTGAAAAAGGCATGTACAAGGATTTCTTTAAGCATGGGTCACACAAGTTTCACTATGGTCACACAAGTATACTTGTAAACCACATATTGGTCATGCAGGTGACTTGTGTGCCCTATTTTATTTTAGCCCAAGGTCCTCAATGGCTGATAAATACCCCTTGTGGGCCCCCCATTTCAGGGATGAAAAATCCAAAACTCAGATTTATGCTCTCGGCGCCCTAATCTCTACTTGAAGTCTTCCGAACACTTCTAAGGTAATTTCATACCTAGAATAAAAGATCTAAAGAGGAGGAATAAGGCCTAAGTGTTGGAATTCATCAACACTTGTGTGTCTAAATGTCTAGACCTTTAGGGAAATGGCCACACTTACGCGCCACCTTATCCCTTCAACAGAACTTGTGCACCACCCTTTTGGAAGCCTTTAGGGATGATACTAAGGACTTGAGCCAAGCCTCACCCAAGTATTACCTTATGGGTTAACCATCTCCCAATTACACCAGTGTCGCGCAAGTATACTTGCACGACCAAGACCTATGTGCCTGCCTCTTTTTGGGTGCCCCTCCTACCTATTCAACTCTTTTCTTCAAATCCACCTATCCTCTTCAAGATTTATCCTTCAAAACCATGTTCAAATCCATTTTTGGCATGATCCCTTTTTTGGATTCCTTATCTGAAAGGAATTATGTGGAACATCTCTCAAAACCTAGTTATTTACATATCTTTATGTCACTAAGGTTATATATTTCATTCATTCAACATCATCCTTTAAGATGAGAATATCCTTAATATGGGCATCCTCCTTAGGAGTAAGACCCTAGTTCCTTAACCTGGGCCTCCTTTTTAGGAATAAACCCCAGTCATAATTCCCTTTAATCTAGGCCTCCTTTTCAGGAATAAACCCCAATCATAATTCCCATTAACCTGGGCCTCCTTTTCAGTAATAAACCCTAGTCATAATTCCCCATAACCTGGGCTTCCTTTTTAGGAGTAAGCCCAAATCTCAAATCCCCTTAACTTGGGCCTCCTTCTCAGGAGTAATCCCTAAGTCTGAAGTCCCTTTAACTTGGGCCTCCTTCTCAGGAATAATCCCCAGTCATACTTTCTTTTAAGTAGTCATAATTTATTTTAATCTGGGCATCCTCCTTTGGAGTAAGCCCCAGTATTAATTTCTTTTGATTTGGTCTTCCTTCTCAGGAATAAAACCCAATCATAAGTCCCCTATAATTTGGGCGTCCTTCTCAGGAATAAGTCCTATGTTAAGTATCCAAATATCCATAAAGAACATATAGCTTTATGGACCTTATTCTCGAGTTTATTATCTTAATTAAATCCCAATCCCCATCTATCTTGGGTAGTCAAACATATGTAATCCCCACGTCATTTCTTATTATTTCATCTTTCGTGGCACAATCTTCAGGTTTTACTGATACCTCTTGTTTCTCACACCGAGCATGAATCACGTGAGCATAGAGCGTAAAAGTAATTATGACATCTTTCTTTGGGCCATAAATCATGCATAAACTCCATACTTATTTACTCTAACTACATGGGTTCTGATTCCTTTTCTAAATAAGGATACATAGGTAGCCCATATGCGGGTATGATCCCAACTCTAAAATAATCCATGTCCTTCTGAACGACAATAAACTTCAAGTGCCCCACTGAGTGGGTTTAAAACTAGTATGGTTATCATAATGACCAGGAGATTTATATATAATGTGTTGAAGGATACCATTGACTAAGAATCTATAATAAATATAGACGATTCTCTATTGATGAAGAGCCTCAAATACATATAAAAGATTCTCTAAATCTCATACATATCAATCATTTATTGTTAGGTCTAAAGGAAAGCTCATATTCATAATTGGTAAATTAATAAGGATTCATGAACATAACTCAAATATATAAAGAGAGTCCTAGATTAGACAATAATTCCCCCAAAAAGGTGCGATGAGTCTGACCTACCATCCTCTTGACCAATGAAAATTCTTAAGCCTCATCAGTCCACAAATAATGGGCACCTACCTTTAGAAAGTAGTTCCAAATGGATATAGAATCATTGGATGTTTCTGGTTCTATGAATAAACCCATTAGAAGCCGATTGGAATGTTTGGGCTTTAAAAAAACATGGTCATCCCCATTTCCAGAGGAAACAAGGTGATTTGGGTTAGAATCAGATTCTAGTTCCTCTATTGGGTTTAGTGTGAGTCTACGTCTTTGTCTCTGTCAAACAGAGAATATGGATTTCTGATCTCAGACAGAGTGACTATTGGTTCTTCGAATTAGTTCATGGTCGAAGAGACCATATTAGTGATTGACTTACTTTTGCTTATTTCGGTTCCTTGATTGTAAACCGAGGTTTCTGCTCTTTTTGTTCCTGATATAGGTTCTTCCAATATGGACTGTGGTAATGCTAAGCTAAGCCAACAAATAGATTTCCAGAGCTAACCAACAAAGAGATATACCCTAGATTCATTACTTGTATTGGATAGTATGAGGTGATTTCAACATATTAATAATAGGGGGTGTAACCCTCTGATATAATAAAGGATCTGGGATAGGCAGAAGCAACTAAGGGATAGAAGATTCTATTCACTACCCAATGAATCTCTAGGGGGAGGATAAGAAGATTCGTTCCCCCGAATGCCTCTATTATCCACCCAATTCGTCCAATTTTAGTCTTTTATGAACCCTATGAAGAATGAATTTTTCAAGCTATCCTTTGAGAAAATTATAATCTTGTTCGTTTTTCTTTTATCATGGAGAAATGTAATGGGATGTATTCGCTGCATCTTTACCTTGTTCCAGATATCAAATAATTGGGGATTGGGAAACTAAAGTATGGTCATCATGAGTTAGTTTTCATAGATAAGGAAAGGTTTATATATTGGTCAAATCCTGAGGGTTTCAAAACTATGGTTGGAAACCCCTACCTAAAGGAATCATCCCCTGATGTGCCTATACACGAGGTCCCTTCATCCATGGTTCCAATACCGAAGTGAAGGAACTGGGGATCCATTAGCTAGAAAGGCATAAGAATTACTAGTGAAGTGAAAGGAAGGTGAAAAAGAAGTGTACGATCCTTCCATGTGATTAGTGGCACCAGAATCCATAATCCATGGTAGAGTAGATTGAATTTGGAACTTGTTAAAAGAAATACCTGTAACATTCGAAGTAAGAGCTAAAATATTACCGGAATTTTATTCTTCAGTCTTAATGCTCAAGGTCTACTATATGACATCAAGAGGTACATTGAATTATGGTGTGAAAGTAGGTTAAGTCCTATACTATATACTGATTGACTAAGTAGCAGAAAGATTCACATCTTCAGAATGAGATACTGCATTGGATGATGTAGATGAAGACTCATTCGGATGATGAATAATCAAGCATCTATCTACATATCGACCTCTTTTCAACAACCCTTATTACCCCATATTCTTCATCATCCCTCATATTTAATTTGGGAAGTTTTGTGGGTAAACCCCCTCGAGATGATACATTGAGATCAGTATGATCTGATGAACTATTTACCAGATTGCTCATAGATTTATGTCCATTGAGAAGGATGGGGCGTACTTTCTTGATCGATTATAGAGAATCATTCCCCATTTGATTATATTCAAACTCATGTTGAGACCAGCAAGTAAATGAAACACTTTATCCTTCTCTATTTCTACAAGAAAAGAAAAAAAATTGAAATAAAGTCAACATCCTCTAAAAAGAGAGGAACATTCCCCCACATGAACAAGTCGAAAGAGGTTGATAGAATGAAACTTCTTCCCACAATGTTTGTAAAGTGGTTTAGAAATAAGTGAAACTACTATCTCCCTGCTTCATGGTATAAATATGTTGATTATGTTGGTAAATACGTGAATCATGAACTTTTCCTTTCTACGACTTGATGAGAAAGAGAGTTAACATTAATTTCAATGATAAGTGATAATAGGAAAGGCTTGAAGGCAAATAAAAAATCACTAGTGGTCTAAAGGATTCGACAAAAGAATCAAAACCATAGCTCTAAGGCTTAATATACAAAGAAAACGAGATCCCACTGATAATACTGATCACCCTCCAAACAAAACAACCTGAACTATATGTTACAGGGTAGGCCAGAAGCTCACAAAAAAGGTGTTACATATTTTTTATTTATTTTCCCTTTATGTGATAGGGGTTCTTGTTGGAAAATAAATCCAGATGAAGGTGTTCAACACTATAAGGCCAAAATTCACCTTATCGATTCTAAAGGTGACTCAATGGGAGGGTTCACAAACACTGAATTCATTTCCCTTGGGGTTATGTAGGTCCTTGGTTTGCAAGTGGAAGGATGTGACTCAACCAGGTGCGAAGAATAGAAAGTAAAGGAAGAAAGGAAAACCCTATGGAAGAAGAGGGAGGGAAAATGATATTTTGAAAATGAGAAATACCCTCTATTCTCATCGAAAATACTAGTAAGTGTATGTGATGCCTCCATTCAACCACCTTTCATTTAAGGAGAGGAAAAAGTTTTTGAATGAACGAAAACTAAACCTTGGGACTGACCTCTTGGTGAATTTTGTTTTCTAGTTTAGTGATTTGTATTCAGTGAGATAACTGGTGTAATTGTTTTGTAAATAGGTGATTTATCTACACTGGTGGCCCTCTGCACTTGATTAGCTCTTCACTTAGTAATCCTCCTTCATTTATTCTCACAATAAAGTGGTTTTCAATAGATTCTATGATCAAGATGATTTTGGAACCTTTCTCTGAAGGGGTCCTGCAGTGCAGTTGTGATCCTCCTTTCCCAATTTCTCCAGATCCCGCTCCTGTCCAGGAAGAGATTCATGTTCTAGAGAATGGTTCATTCCAGTCAGACTATCGAGAGGGTTTTTCCTCTATCTCTGGTAAAAACTTATGTAAATCCATAGTTGATGAGAAAGATCTGGAGATTTTTCCAGGGCTAGAAAGTTAGTCCATTGGACACAAGACTATTTGGCACATAACCATCGAGTTCTGGAACATCATTCATACCATGAGGTTTCCCCTATCTTTTAAAGACATCTCAGAAACCTTATTTTTTATTGATTAGTATTCAGGGGGAAGATCTATCTCAACAATTTGATATAGATGGATATACCTATCACATTTAAAGTGATAAGTGTCACTCCAACGCAATTACATGATTTTATAGTTGAGATATAAGAATTGGATAAGCTTCTAACTTCCCCCTTTTCAGTTCATAGGTAGTAAGAGAGTACCATCCAGACTCCAGTTTTAGATTTAATCCCTGAATTTTCTACCGAACCAATGAAATCGGTGCTTCTAATCAGTCTTTGTCTTTGGCTTCATCGCCCATCCCCCTTTCCTTATAAAGTTCAGGTTAACCTGGTCCATGCTCCCCTAACTGAAGCCCTCTCTGGGGAACTTACTAGAAAGTCAACCATATTCTTCTTGAATATAAATTCCTATTAATATAGTCTTTGCTGTGGGATATGGTCTACTACCTATATTATACTAATTCATGTCAACTACATAGTGACATGATAAGCCTAAAGTTGGGGGGTGCTGATCATAGAACCACACACAATGACAGGGGAGAGACTCTATGAGTGGGTTTTGGATCCCCAAAATCATTGAAACTTTTCTTAGAAAAAGGGGGATAGAAACTTGGAAGGAGTTTCATGATTTTGAGATTCAATCACATTTTTATTATTGATGAAAAAAAGACCACTCTTTTGGATGAGAGAAGAGTGAAATATTTTGTAGTATACTTAATTAATTATAGTTTTTTGTGATCCTTTATATAGAGGAGTCATTTGTCAGTACTCCTCTATAGGTAACCTTATATATATTTATAGTTATGATACCAGTTTAGTGGTGTTTTGTTATGAATGGGAGGCTTCTATCAGAACTGACCCCATGGAGGCGATCCAAAAAATAATACCTAGACCAAGATTGGTCAAAATCATTCAATATATATAAGTATCATCCCTTTATTCAGTATATTCCCCAGTCCTAGAAACCTACTCAAAATCTTGAGGGGGTAGCAACCAAGAATAATGAAATCCAAAATGGGTCCAACCTTTCAAGTCATACATGGATGAACGGATACTCTAACTCCAAAGGTAGGATCAAGAATCTAAATGAGGAGAAGGTGGAAGGTTTGATGTGAGTTGAAGATCTGAACCTGGTGTTATGGATCCACTCTATGGAGAGTCACCTATAATTCACTCACTTGGGAAAGTTTGACTATTATATCACCTTCCATCCATTATTGGGATAGCTATTTCATACACGCCTAGCCTCTATTGGGCATTGGAATGAGTGATTTAGCCTCCTGGATGAAAGGAATTGATATGAGATGGGTTTGGTCAGCAATTTTCAAACTCCAAAGATCATGTAGAGTTAGTTATGGAAGGGATGAGGAATATTGGGATAAGCATTGTTAAGAGTGAAATTAGGGGAAACAAGAATGTAGAGGTATATTCTTTCATATAAGTCTCATCAACATGAATATAAGTAGTGTATGTTTTTCCAAAAGTGTCTTTTAGTGTTGGGCTAATGACCCAGTCAACTATTAGAATATAATAGTGTGACCAAGGGGATATTTTGAAAAAAGATATGGTAGGCTTATGTTCTCCCCGAACTCAACCACAAGCCTCTGTTATGTGCACAAAGAGAACCAAGACATGGAGAAGAATACAATAGGGTTTTGGATAATGGTAAGAGAAAACAGATCTGGTATGATGTTAAGGTCATAGATTCTGAGGAATGACACCCAGAAAAGCAAATGAGGGTGTCTAAGTACTTTCCTATACTGTAATGATCAGCAAAGGCTGCTAAGAAACCCCACAAGAATCCATGACAGTAGTCTGTATAACTGATGTGGGCTTGGGAACCCACATGTATTTACCCAACTAAATATGCTCTTACAGCTCAAAGTTCCCAGTCAATTTGAAACTTGGCTAAAGTCTAATGATATGGATAGATTCAAGAGTAGTTTCAATTTCAATATTGGTTTCTCAGTTGACTGTAGAGACAATAAAAGATATAGGGCGGGGTCTCGCTATACTGTGGGATGACTCTTTGAATTTATCACTACTATCCTTTTCAGCAAAACAGTATAGGATACAGGTAGCAGCAGATGGAACTTTTCATTTATATTAAATAATAGAGAACTTCCTTACGCGATAGGGCTTGAATGGTATAGAATGATGCTTTCTGTAGATCCAAATGAGATGATGTCTGAATTCATCCTTGTTGGCTTGATGAATGGAATTACTCACTTCATTACGGTCTTTGGTGAGCTTGACCAAATCAATCAGAAGGCAGTGTCATCAAATAAATTTTTTGTTCGATGTTGAATATATCTTTTCTCATGGGAATCAATTTAATTATCTATTCTTCACATATATAAGGGCTTGAAACCTCACTATCGGAATAGGGAGGGTGAGAACATAGAATACTGATATGAATTTTCAATCATTTTTGATACAGCTTCATTCCTAGGATGGATGCAAGGAGAATGGATAGCGATCAATATATGCGAAGGGGAGGGCTGGATATAGAATGGAACTAGTTGTGGTAGTCATCTCATGGTATCCTTCTTTCTTTTATAGCTTCAACTTTAATGAAAAACTCCAAATAGGTGCTGCTACTTATATATATTGTGGCTTTCTAGACTGAACTTTACTCCTCACAAGAAATCTTTCAAATTATCTTACCCTTTATAAAGGGTAAGATATAAAATAACCTTTACCATAAAGGTTCTACTTAATATTGTAGGGTTTAAAAATTTGTTTAGAGGGATAGAGTGACTCAAAAAAATCAAAGTGAATAGGTTATTTAGCGCAGACTTTTCATTTTACTTGGGGTACAATTCCTGCTACCCTGTAAGTTTTAGTTGATCTAATTGCAGTTTGTTTTCCCTTTCTAGGGGTTTGACATATTGGAGGCCTAATATAATCTCTTAAATCCCTTAATTTCTTAAAATCAAAGCCAAAAGATCCAATTAAATATCCATATTCACCCTTCACTTTGTCCGAAAAAACATTATTCGATTCCTCGCCCTTTCTAAAGGTGATAATTATATATCAAGGTTTTAGAACCTAACCCTATTCAGTTCTACTTAATATTATTTATAAGGTTTTATAACTCGGCTACATGACCCTATTCGGTTTAGAACAATTAGATATAAATAGTAGATACTTATATATAAGGGTTTAGAATCTAATCTTATGAATGTGAAGATGCTTCTTCAGAAATAATGTTGATGTATGCTGCTGTGATCGTGGTATAGGTCCCACTTTGTGAATGAATAAATATATAATAATATTTATTCATGTCCAATTGGACACCTTCGAGTTAACACCTTCCTATGATATCTAATCAATATACTGCAATGGGCCATGGTGTGGTTTGTTTATGAAGCTTCTCATTTCCTCATCAATACAGAAAGGTATCAAATTCACATGCACTTAGAACTTGTTTCATCTCTAAAGAAAATGGATGCAATCCCTCCTGTCATGAAAAAAAACTTGGAAGGGGACATCTTTCACCTACACTTAGAACTGAAAAAAAGCACGGAACATACTGGAATTATTTCTCTTCTAGGTCCCCGCGATTGATATCTGTTTCATTTACTAATTAGTACTAGTACATTACATGAACCAATTTAAAAAACTATTTACCTTGGTATATTTAAATTACCAACTAGAGAAAGGAAGGGAAGCATCTCTCCAGCCCCACTTGAGTCATTATCCCTTCTTGATGTCACTTCCTTTGATTTGAATTAATGAAGAGAAAAGGCGCATGGAAGAGACAAGTACTCTTCTAATAGCATCCCCAATTTGGGTATGATCCCTAGTACATTGACCTCTCTCAGACCTGAAACTTCAGTTTTTGGCTTCAATTCTCTTTTAATAGTGGGTATATTGCTTTTCAGGTTCATAGAAACAAACAAATCCATATAGATTCTCAATAAGGGAGGAACTTGACCTCTTATTTGGAATAACTTGTACAACTAAATAAAATGGGATATGGAGATGAATTCCCATATCATAAATCAAGGATAAGCTAGTGGCCAATGAGATTTTATAACCATGATTGTGAAAGTGAGGAAAAATTACCAGACAGTGGTGGGAGTCTATTTTCACGTCCTTCTGATAGGGGATAATGGAGGGGAAGGGAAATATTCTTGGTCGTATAGTGGGACCCCATTCTCGACCAATTGATTAGAAAGACATGTTTCATCACCCAACAAATTTTTTCCCCATTGAAGCATCCCAATTTTTGTCTTATCCAAACCTCATTTTCATTTTACCACTATGATCTTTCATGACTTGACCTTTTTAAGAAATCATTTATTTTCAATGTAACAGTGAAACCAATTTGTTTCTTTTATAACTTATTCAAACCAGTCAACCTCCATGCTCAGCAATCATAACCAAATTGTAAATGATAATCCTCCCTATCCTTCATTACATCCAACCAGATTTCTATTTATCTTCCCCCTATATCTCGATTTATAGGGTTTTAACCAGTCAGATTATGAGTTTGGTTGGGGATTTAGAAAGCAATTTGAATTCATACTCCACAATTACAAGTAGTTTTTCCACCGTGGAACACATATATATGATAAAAGATTATGATGGGACCAACCCTTAATCATCACATGGCCACACTATTAGAAGATTATTGAAGACCTTGAAATTCCCATTGATGATTATATTAGTGATTTGATGTAAGAATCTCTTAGTTACTTCTTTTGGGAAAAGAACTTATAGAGATGAAACATGTGGTGGGCTCTCATAAAGATAAGACAAAGATTGTTGTAAATATCAGAAATGACCACTTTGAGATGGGATGTGTTGGAGTCACCTTGTCTGATAAGGATATTGATTTGGATAGGCCGAGAAAAAGGAAGGTGGCGGGGTAGGAACCAAACCCTTATAAACTATGTAGAAAATTTGTCACGAGAGTATCATTTAAAATGAGAATAAGCACACTGCATGAGTTCCTCCAGTGATTAATTGATGTATCAAAGATTCCCTCTAGCTATCACATCTCTTTAGATTATTAATCTTGGATGCTTTGGACCTAAAATCTTCTTATATATTTTGACACACAGAAGCCTGATCAGCAGAGACACTTCCCTCATCAACCAATAGAGACTCCGCCTCTAGAGCCGACATCCTGTCATGAATCACCTTTATAGAGTCAACAACCAGTTTTACTAGGTGATGAATCATCTCTTTGTCGATATCCTTAATATGAAAATCCTCGTGCTTTGTGAGAGACATAACGGTCGTGGTAAGCTCTGCTGAAACTACCACCCTCTCTGTAATTTAGGCATTGAGTTATATGTTATTTACCTCTTCGAACATAGAGCTCTGGTTTTCCTCTAATTTAGTTTGAGATATTCTTCCTATAGAAGAAGTATCAATGTATGTTTTGGAATGTGTACCAACTCTACTAAGGGATTAAAGAATTATGGTAGGAAAGACAACATGATCAAGTTAGCCAGTTATTCATACAATCTAAGGGCCAGGTGCCTGTAATTCGGATGTCATATGCTGATATTAATCTCCTTGAAGAGAAGAGTACCTTTTTATGATATATAATGCCAAGGCTTTAGTCCATTTATATTTTTGGGCTTTATTGATCATAGAGAGTCCAGACTTAGTAATGTTCATTTGTTTTCCTGTGGCAATCTCATTCTGCTCTGGCCAAGTATGACAACTGAGGGGAAATTCCAGATTATTGTAGATAATTAGAAAATGATTTTGATTCTCTAGATGTTCATTCAAGTTATAATTGGATATCCTGGTTCCTATAGGGCATGAATTGACTAACATATAACATTATTTACTTTTGGAAAATGAAAAATATTTAGAATAAAATTTGTTATCTTATAGGCAAGAAGAAGGGGAAGGAACTTGACTTGACTAATATAAGAATCCTTCATCCTTGAGAATTACATGGATTTTAAAGAATTATCTCATTGAGACAGAGAAATCAATGGTTGATCTACGGCCTATATTATACCGATTCTACTAGCTTTCCCATAAATATGAGAAAGAAGGATTATTTAGAGGCTTTAGGGCTGAGTTATCTTTCTTCGAAATCTTTTTGTGGGATAGGATTGGTATAATGTAGATTGACTATATACAAGAGTACCTGGATATAATATACCAAAGGTTTGGTCCTTATTATGTAGAGTATGGAAGGATACATTAACCAAGAAAGACATATAATTCTATTGAAATCACTTAAGAAATACTCTCCCCTATATTTTTCCATCCAGGACCGGAAGTCACTCATTTTTTTCCCTTTTTCATTCCTTGAAGCTCTTTTATCCTTGTAGATATCTAGAAAAAGCAGTTCCTTCATTCAGTTCAGGTATTTCTGAACTAAGAAAATCATTCTTAGTACTCTTATTATAGTGTTTTTCTCATGCTACTAAAAGGAAAGTCACTTCATAGCTATTCGAATACATGTCATGGGAACCTTCCAAGCACTTTTTCCTTCCGCTACATTCCTCAAACTTTAGAACCCTTAGATATAAGTAGGAGATACTTATATTTAAGGTTTTAGAACCATTCATTCACTCTTGGATCAACCAAGTGAGAAGTTCCTTAACCCTTCTTTTTTACAATTATGTTCTCCCCTGAAGTCATTTCCCTTTCTACAACTCCCATAGATGAAATACCTCATTTATCCAAAATAAATGGATATGCGAAATAAGAAAGTAAACTGATCTATATCTCTACTTCCTAAGTACATATGATTTCATACCATTAGGCTTCCTTCTAGTGGTTTCTCCACTTCCTTCCCCTTGCAATGAGGCAGATTGCTGAGGATTCTATTTCAAAACCAGAAAACAAAAAGGGACCCGACTGGAAGAAGTAGTGAGAAACCCCCATTTATTTAGTAAAGAATGAACAATATTGAGCGTCATACATGATTGTATATTTTAGGGAAACTTTGAATGCTATATTCTTTTCATAATAATCAAGTAATCATTCTCACCTATTATTGTCAGGCTAACCCATTTAATTTCAGTATAATCTTGAGTTGTTAGTTTTCTAGAGAAAAACTTTTTTAATAGGTTTTAAACACTTATATATAATTAAAACCTTTAGGGTGAGGTCCTCCATCTGTATAATCTAGATAGTAAGATACTTCATGTATCCTAGGTCTTTATACTTAATATATAAAGTGATATATGAATAGCTTCCCTATCTGACCCTCCCTAAAGGGTCATATCTTTTAGAACATTTTAGGGAGGGGCAGGAAAGCCGATCCATTTCTCAAAAGTGATAGAGAGTCTGTCAGAGAAGAGTATGTGACCTCCTAAATGGGGACTAATACTTATACTTTTTCCCATGTAGGCTGATTGAGGATGTCTAGAGGATAATTTTCCGCTTCTCTTTCTTAGTACTCTACTCTAATAGTGTTGGACAGATTGGAAGACCGAATCACCACCATAGGATGAAGTACCGAGAAGAACCATAGGTTGAAGTAATCAAAGGCCCATGAAGTCAATGAAGTCATGGGGTCAGCACCATAGGTTAAATTATTGAGAGGTATATGGATTTTCTAGGACATAACATGCATTTTTTCAGGTTCAACGATTGAGGTTTTCAGGATGAATGATTTTTTAGGTCTTCTTGTAATACCCTTTTTTAACCCCCCAAAAGGCCATGGGGCCAAGGTAGATGAAAAGTGGGTCTTGGGGAATGGGAAAGAATGGATAACTTTTGTGAAACTCTCAAGAAAAATATAAAGTATAATGCAACCATAAACTCCAATAGCCTTCCTAGTACTCTATTGGTGACTTAGGACCACACTAAACTACATAGTCAAATCCTGAGGGTGATCATGTCTCAAAAGAAACTATAGAGATATTATTAACACATGAAAATAAAAAATTATTTGAACCCATAGCTTATTCATACTAATAAGAGGTATTTATAGACCATAAGAATCACCAAGTCCTCACTAGGATACATGAAGTATCCCAGGGAGTGCCTGGGAGAATGGGGACAGAAGGAAGAACATGACCTAGAACACATTGGGAGAATGGGTGCGTAACGCATAGGCTTGAGTCCATATTCCGTACAGTGCAAGAGATAGAAAAAAAATCAATAAATAAGTTTTCACTGTTTGAGGAGCATGTGTTGTATTATCTAGTTGGTCAATGAATAGTGGGACAAGCCATTGATGCATTGCTGGTATTTCTGAATGTGCAGCCGCAATGGGAATGAGAAGGATGAACTCCAGTTTGGGGAGGAGGCAGTGAGGAATCTTTGACTGGGGTTCAATGACTGATCCAGAAATATAGCGTGAGTGAACCGACAAGAGATATATGCTTGTAAAGTTTGTTCAATTGACTAGGCCAATAATGATCATGAAGGGAAAGGGTTTGAAGCCCTGACCAACTTTGTGCCAACAGTTGTGGTAAGATGGGGGGGGGTAAGTGTTCCTCAGAATAACTAGGATTCAATAGCAAGTGGGCGGTGGTCAAGTGGTGGGATTTTATAACACCAGACCATATATCCTAGGTTCAACACCAATGAAAATAGAGTCACCCGAGTAGAGTGGAATGTATCATTGGGTAGGGGTCAAATCTATAGATCGAAGGTGGAACACCTATGAAGTGAAGGTAGATCTATTGGCTAGAACAGATGTTGATTGGTTGCGAAAACATAAGGAACGAATAGGATTAGATATCCCATTAATACTAGTAGTAAACGATGAGTGTCATCCCTCCTGGTAGGTCTTGAGCATGCTTGGAACACTCTACCTAGGATATACGGTTAGGCCAAAACTCAATGGAATTAATGGGGTCCAGATCAAGAGGTGGAGCATGTGGTTTAATTTGATACAATGTGCATCACCTTACCCTCCTGAGTAGGAATGATCATCTCGTGGAAGAAATGGAAACAATGGGGCATATGGTGTACTGGCTTCTTCGGACTCATGTTTACACCGGTGCTGCATGGATGTCATCAGCACATCTCATGAGATAGCAATGGGTCATCCAATAACGAGCTCAATCCAACCAAGTACAGTGTTGTTGAGACATGTCAATCGTTCCAATTTCTCTATACACTGGTACTTATATATATTGTTCAATGTCTAAAACCAGTACTTATATATACTATTAGGTCCCTCCACTCTTTCATGGTGTATGGGTGCCATGGTCCTCGCCAAGTACACCTTGGAAGGTTTGCACTCAATAGTCTACTCTAATGGTCTCTTCAGTGTCATTACTCTACTCTAATATTGTTGGTATGATATAGAATCAATTGACTAGAAGTGGAGTTGGTGGAATTTATATTCTAAATAATAATTCCTTTCAAGAAATAGTGGAATGCCATGAAAGAGAAAGCCTATTCATGGAGTTTTGGTTGAGTTGATTTGGCTATTCGGTGGGGGGGGGGCTAATTCATGGGCTGGCGTGCTAATCAATATAGAATGCCACTCAAAAAAATGGAGGTGGTGGGATAAAGTCAAGTCTACATGGACTTATGGTCGGGGTAAAAAATGTGCTACTAGTATTGGTCTATGATAATGGAAAGCATGGCTGAATGGCTGAGCCAACCCGGTTTGAAGGCAAAGAGGATACCGCAATCAATCATTCAGATTGTTCTCTACAATTGGTAACATTAAGTTGGAATCTCTAATGACCATAGATTAACATTCCATGGTGAATCTGTACCCTAGCCCTGTACACACTTCCTGTCACACCCCTTTGTTAGTCATATCCCGACGCATCGATTCGCACCTCCGTCTGGTAGCTAGATTCATGTTGCAATTAGTTTTATATCTCTATTAGTGACTCCCAAAGGATATCAGTTGTTTGACCAATGTGTGTACATTATGGTTCTCATGGTCTGGTTTGATTCATGCTATTTTTAGGACCTTTTTCCCGTGAGGTGAAGTTGTAACAAGGTAGTCATAGGGAAACCTATGGATGGATTGGGTTGACTATACTACTACGATGCCACCGATCGACGTTATATGGGGCGTCCATGCATCCGTATATTCGACATATCAGTTCAAACATTGTGGTGTGTGAAAAGCACGGCTGATTATCCTTTTATCAACCGGTCAAATTTCTGATGCTCTGCTAATGTGTATAGCAGCACTCGGGTCGAATCCTCAGTGATGATAATTTTTAATAGTCATTTGTTTTTAGTTGATTGTATTCTGATTGGTGGGGGGGTTTGTTTACAGAGCTTATGAAATGATTGATTTATTGAGATTTATTTAACAAATTTATAATGATTGGGGTGAGTTCATTTTTAGGGAGTTAATCATTTGATATCCTTGAGCTTTGCTTTATATTTCATTTAAATTAACACTCACTTCACAAGATAACATTGATTGGAATTCCTAAGTGTTAAGGCTTTAATCCATGTCATAACTTAACTTAGGGTTCTAATCTCAATTAGAGCTTGTTGATGGTAGTGTATTTATGGTTCTAATAATCCATGGAAACCACACGTTAAAAAAACAAGTCATTAATCCATGACATGTTAATTCCAACATAAACAATGTTAATTTGACGAATATTCATCGAGAAAATACTCTCAATCACTTAAAACCCCAAAATTTTGACTCACCCCAATAATAGACATACTCATCCATTAATATAGTTATTAATCTAGTAATATATGTTAATGGTGATGAATTATAAATAGAAAAAAATAACTGGATAAGAAAATATTTGTGCGTTGAACTCATACACACACAAATGATAATTAGAATTAAAAATATAATTTTGATTGAATGAGGAAGAGAAAGAAGGAAAGGGGATTAAAATATATTTAAAATATTTTAAAAACATTAATATGAAACTATAGAAGTTTGATGAGAATAAGAGATATTGAAGAAAAAACATTCATTAAAATAGAATTACAAAAAAAAAGACTTACAATATTACAAACTAAGAACAACACAAAAGTAAATGAAAGGAAGAAAGGAGGAATGATTTCTCAAGTAAAAACTTGTCACAAACCAACCCGGGTCGACCCTGAAACGGTTACCTGAGTCGGCCCACGACATGGCCCGAGGGGCGTTCCCGATCCCCACGAGCTGGAAACTAGTGTCGGGCATCAAAATTAAATAGGTGGGAACGATATGGCCCAAAATAAAAAAAAACAAAGCAGCTGAAAAATAAATAGAACAAAAGAAAATAAATAAAGAACAACAAAAAACACTACTAACTTGACCACGACCAAAACTCCATGTGACCCCGTGGGTCACTCTCCAATACCACAACCAACGTTGCTCAAGGCGAACAACTGAAGCTGGAACCTGCAACAGAACTAAAAACAAGAAAACACTATAGGAGTGAGTCTTAAAACTCAGTAGGTAGGCCCGACTAATTCTATTCCCAAAGCACATAACATTAAACAAAGAATTTATCAATTCCAGGTTTGCACTAAGTTATATAAAATATGGTTTCCACAAACACTCTCATTTTTTAAAAAAAAAGTAACAGTCCATTGCCCTTTTTCATTTAGAACAAGTTTAATGTTGAAAGAAACAGGTGCATTGCATTTTAAAACATTTTGAGAACAATTTATAAATCCAAACTTTAGTTGTTATTCAAAAGGAAAATCACACCCAACACACAACACACACTAAGGGCAATGGAAAAGGTGGCACACAGGGCCAGTAAATGAACTAGACCTCTCAATCGTCCACCACGTACAAATAAACACAAAAAGAAACATGGTTCGAACCTAGGAGATCGTGAACAATCCATAACATATTATATATCTGACTCATCCTGAAGGCATGCCCTAACTCGATGACGTCATAACACCCATACTACTACCCGGTATAGCCTTGCATGGCCTAACTGAGGGGTCCAATCCCCATAGCATCAATAACTCAATATTCCCCTGCTATGGGGCCACTAGCCAGTGCATATTATAAACTAGTGCAGCAATCGTTCTCAGAAGATTCACTCAATATGCCAGGTTCCCATGTCAACAATTACAATAAAAAGGGGTGCTTCCACAATGTAAATCAATCAGTCATGATACACAAATATCACACACAACTCACGCAATCAACGCACACAAAAGATCACCCCTGACTGGGTTTTCCAAAATAATTTATTTTATTAAAGTGCCAAACAGGCCTTCATCAATTTTAAAGAAAAACCTCATTTCTCGAGAAAACCCAAAACCCTTGTTCAGAAGAAATCATATATCTTTAAAACTAGAAGTAAATTTTAAATTCCATGAATTATGTTTAAAATCCAAACGGGTATTCTTTCAATACAGGGTGTCCGCTCGTCAAGAAAATGTTTCAAGTGTTCGGTATAAAATAAACGAATCTTTTCACACCAAATAATCATATAAAAATTAATTATATTATATTATTTCCAATTTATTAAAATTAATAAAACATCAAGAAATTAAAAAATTCTAAATCTAAAGGTAAGTGCAGTGGGGGACCTACCTCGGCTCGCTGTCCAAACATAACGGTGCGTCACGCATCGCACAGCCGCACAAGCAAGCGCAAACTGGTGACCGCAATATCGCAGGGTAACCTTGAAAACACGCTGTAACAAACACACAATAACTAAAATTACACAAACACAGACCAAAAACAATTCAAACGAACAAAAAACGTAAAATAACCACCTCGAAACATTTTCAAAACACAACTTGCATCATCTGTACCATTTAAACACTATGGGAAAAAACGATTATTGCGACGGGGTATTTGCGATGGGACTTATTCCCGTTGCAACAACTCCGATGAAAAGGGTTTTTGTGATGAGAATATTTTCCCATCGCAAATGGGTAGTTATTTGCAATGGAAATACAGGTCCCGTTGCAATTGCAATGGCGCGGTTTGCGCGCCAAAACGCGGGAAGGATATTTGCGACGGGTAGAAGGCTACTCGTCGCAACTACCCGGCGGTGGTAAATAGTATTTATGACGGGGAAATTTCCCCGTCTCAAACAAATATTCACCCGGTATTATTTGCGACGGGCCCTGTCGCCAATACTGGCCGCTATAAATCCTATTTTCGATAGTCACCTACAGCCCGTCGCAAATACCCCGCGGTAGTAAATACGGTTTTGCGACGGGACTATGTACCCGTCGCAACAGATAATCCAACCAGAGTTATTTGCGACGGATCCCGTAGCAAATACCGGCGGCGGTAAATATGGATTTGTGATGGGGATATCCTCCCGTCGCAAATACCGGCGGCGGTAAATAGTAATTTGCGACGGGGATGTCCGCCCGTCGCTAATAGTGTGGCATTAGCGACGGGCCCGTCGTAACAACTCTTTTACCCGCCACCTGTAATTAATGCGGGCGAAGGTATTTGCGACGGGCCCCTTCGTGAATACCGGTGGCGGTAAATAGAAATTTTCGACGGGGAAAGCCGCCAGTCGCTAATGGTGGCTATTTGCGACAGGCCCATCACAAAAAGCCTTTTACCCGCCACCTGTATTTAATGCGGGCGAAGGCATTTGCGACGGTATCCCGTCGCAATACCTAGTATTTGCGACAGTCTCCCATCACAAATACGACCGTCGCAAATAATCTAACCTATATATACACCCCATCTGTTTTCCCCATAACATTCAGTTCTCCATTCTTCTCTCTCTCTCATTTTCATATCTGAGCAGATTTTTTTTTGTTTTAATTTTTTCTTTCGAGAAGAGGAAGGAAGGAGTTAGAAGGTGCATATTATTAAAGGTATTTATATTTTTTTTAATTGTTAAATTATTTTTAATTGCTAATTTTATTTTTAATTGTTAATTTTATTTTTTTAATTGTTTAGCTATATAGTATAATTTGTTTATGTGCTTGTACCAAATAATCCTTGTCTGGATACGAACAAGTAGAGGCGGCTCTGGCACAGATGTACCTAGGAGTGAAAACTCTGACAAGGTGTTTCAAGCTTGACTTGGGGTAACCTGGTACATGACAACATGCCTTGCTGCACTCTTGGTTCGACACTCCCGGGGGATGTTTTGGTAATAATTAGAAATAAATATATAATTATCAAATAATTAAGAAATAATTAGATTTAATTATAATAATTATCAAATAATTAGAAAATAATTAGATTTAATTGATTAGAAATAATTAGGAAACAATTAAAATAATTAGGAAACAATTAGATTTAATTAGGAAACAATTAAAATAATTAGGAAACAATTAGATTTAATTAGGAAACAGTTTGTATAATTAGGAAATAATTAGTATAATTAGGAAACAATTAGTATAATTAGTAAACAATTAGATTTAATTAGGAAACAATTAGATTTAATTAGGAAACAATTAGATTTAATTAGGAAATAATTAGATTTAATTAGGAAACAATTAGTATAATTAGGAAACGTGATTGACCGCTCATCTACCTCAATTTTCTTTTCATTTTTGTGTTGAGGATTGAGAGGAAAATTTTGCCTCCACATGTAATATTTTCTTTTACTATCAAAATTATCAACCTCCTCGCCAATATAGAGGTGAGGAGGTTTATAATTTTGACAGTAAAATCACATATTATATGTGGAGGCAGAAGTTTCCTATCAACCTCAACACACAAATGAAAAGAAAATTGAGGTAGATGAGCGGTCAATTACGTTTGTTTTTCTATTCATTGATTGATTAACCAACTAACGTATATGCATATCTTCACATTTCTAATTAGTAACATAATTAGTAACATAATTAGTAAAATAATTAGTAACATAATTAGTAACATAATTAGTAATATAATTAGTAACATAAATAGTAACATAATATAAAATATTATATTACTCTAATATTAATAGTTAAATAATACTTATAATATAATTATTTTATTATTATATGTTTAATATTTATAAAAAAATATTAATATTATTAAAATTATAAAAAATTTATAAAATATTACAATTATCAATATTTTCAACAAGTTTTTCTTTATTCTTAACAGTTCAAATCTTAAAGGTTCGCCAATTTTCAGGTCATTCCCAATAAAAAGTTTGCGTCAACCGTGTCCAATGTAAACTCTATAATTGTTCTTGCTTGGTTGATCACCTCGCAAGTAGCGTTGTAATAGGACAACCCAAGTCAAGTCTTTCTCATTACTTGTGTCGTCCTATTGCAACACTACTTGCGAGATGATCAACCATGTAAGGACAATTATAGAGTTTAAATTGGACAAGGTTGACCCAAAATTTTTATTGGGCATGACTTGAAAATTGGCGACCCTTTAAGATTTTAACATGTTAAGAATAAAGAAAAATCTGTTGGAAATATTGAGATTTGTAATAATTAGTAATAATTATTAATAAAATTAATCAAAAATAAAATAAATTCAAGTACATGGTTATAAATTGGCACAATTTCCAGTGGATTAATGGCTACCTTTTGTTCAATGTCTCATATCTTTGTTACTTTCTCCTACTGAAATCAGTATGAAAATTGTGCTCTAACGTATGTCAGAGCAATTTTTTCATACTGATTTCAGTCAGGAGAAAGTTAAAAAGAGATGAGCCATCGGAAAAATCAGAATAATTAGTAATATAATCTTCACAACGATGATTACAAAATTTAATTTCATTATTCAAGCATATTTCATTTTGCCAAGTATTGCTAAGTATTACTAAATTAATAATAATTAGTGGGGATGATTATAAACTAATTGTGTCACCTATAATTATTGGTAATTATTAATAAATAACTGTAATTATGTATCTTCTTTTTTTAGGATATTGTTTCTTATATCAAAATTATTTAACAATAGTAATGGTTTTAAATTTTGTAGAAACATATATATGAATATGGAACAAGGAAATCGACATCAATCATTATTAGATGACCGTGCTTGGATAAATCAGCGTAGAAATCCAAAAGGTTCTAGTTTAAATCCTGTATATGTGGATGGTGTTGAAGCTTTCTTATCATTTGCATCATCAAACCCGGAATTTGTTTCAAAAGGGACAATTAAGTGTCCTTGTAAAAAATGTGATCTGAGAACGTTTGAGACATTTGAAATCATTGGGAAACATCTCTTGCGTTATGGTTTTCAATCAGATTATATTTTTTGGTATCAACACGGTGAACATAGTTCCAGAGAAGATACTAATAATTTGATTTTGAATCCATCACAGTTTCATAATTTAGTACATGATGTTGTAGGGTCATCTGTTCAACAAACAGAAATTGAGGATGATGTTGATTTACCTCCTGAGTTGGCACCATCTGAATTTGCTGAGTTGTTCAGGTCTGCTGAGGATGCATTATATCCTGGTTGCAAGATAAGAAAATTAAAAGTAGTTGCAAAATTTATGGCTATTAAATCAGATAATGTAATGTAAAATAACTGTTTTGATCAGATATTTTCTTTTGTTAAAGCATTGTTACCTAAAGGAAATGTGCTATATGCTAATTATTATGAGAGCAAAAGACTCGTTCGTAATCTAGGCCTTAGTTATCAAAAGATCCATGCATGTTCAAACGATTGCATCTTATATTCTGGTGAAAATGAGTCATTGGATAGTTGTCCCACATGTGGACAATCGAGGTATAAAGAAGCTCAATCAAGGAAGTCTGGATTGATTCTTGTAAAACATTTGAGATATTTCCCGCTTACACCCAGGTTGCAGCGTTTATTTATGTCTCAGAACACAGCGAAAATGATGTCATGGAACAAAACCAATATTTCAAATGGTAAAATCTTGGTTCATCCATATGATGGAGATTCATGGAAACATTTTGATCAAGTGCATCCGTCTTTTGCTTTAGAATCCCAGAACGTGTGATTGGGTCTTTCTACTAACGGTTTTTGTCCATTTGGATCTTTTGGTAGTCAGTATTCCTGTTGGCCAATCTTTATAACTCCGTACAATTTGCCTCCATGGATGTTGATGAAAGAGCCTTATATCTTTTTGACATTATTAATCCCAGGACATTCGAAAAAGAATATTGATGTTTATTTGAAACCACTGATTGATGAGTTAAATTTATTGTGGAGTCATGGTGTTGGTACATATGATGCTACTGCGAAACAGAATTTTGTAATGAAAGCTGCTTTGATGTGGACAATTAGTGACTTCCCGGAATATGGAATGTTATCTGGCTAGAGTACACATGGTCCAAAATCATGTCCTTACTGTATGGGAGACAACAAAGCATTTATTCTCGTGAATGGAAAAAAACCTTTCTATTTTGACTGTCATCGCAGATTTCTTCCAATCGATCATCCTTTTCAGAGGAATAAATCTCATTTCAGAAAAGGAAGAATTGAAAGAGATGGACCTCCAAAAATGATCTCAGGTACAGAGTTACAATCAGTTGTATTTTCATTACCTTCCATCACTTTTGGACCGACAATAAACAAACAGAAAATTCATGGTTTTGGGAAAGAACACAATTGGACAAAATGGAGCATTTTTTGGAATCTTCCATATTGGTCTGATTTGTTGGTCCGACACATGTTGGATGTCATGCATATTGAGAAGAACTGTTTTGATAATTTATTTCATATAGTTTTGGATACACCGGGTAAAACCAAAGATAATGTAAAGGAACGATTAGATCTTGCCCAAATTTGCAGGCGACCAGAACTTGAATTGTTTGAAAATGTCATATCACAGAGATTAATGAAGCCAAAAGCAGCTTATACACTAACCAAAGAGAGTTGCTTATTATTTTGTCAGCGGATTGCAGATTTGAGACTTCCAGATGGCTATGCTTCCAACTTGGGCAGATGTGTTAAAAATGGTCATATTACCGGATTAAAAAGTCATGACTGTCATGTTATAATGGAAAGGATTTTGCCTATTGGATTAAGAGGTTTGTTGAATTCTAAGATTTTGGATTCGATAACAGATATATCATATTTTTTCCGAGACATGTGTGCGGCGACAACAGACTACGATACACTAAGCAAACTGGAAGAAGCTGTTGTTGTAATTATATACAAATTGGAAAAAATCTTTCCACCGACTTTCTTTGACTCGATGGAACATTTGATATTAAATTTTCCACATGAAGCAAAATGTGGAGGTCCGGTTTAGTTTCAATGTATGTACCCATTTGAGAGATGCATGTAGAAATTGAAGAAAAAAGTCCGTAAAAAAGCATCAGTTGAAGGCTCAATTGCTGAAGCTTATTTGCAAGAAGAAATTGATTTATTATGCTCTCATTATTTTGAATATGAATATCCCTCAAAATTTAACCGCATGGGCCGGAACGAGGGGAATGTTGATGATGATATGAACAATCAATTATCAGTTTTCAATCAGCCCGAACTTGGCTTTGGTAGAGTTCATGATAGATGACTTTCAGATGATTAACATCATAGAGCTCATACATATGTTCTAATCAACTGTGACGAAATGTCACAAATTGTACAATGAGTGCTCTTATCCCTTATTCTATAGATTCTGTTACAGTAAATTAATCATATTGTATTTGTAGGTTATATGATGATCATATCAAGAAACAATTTCCACAAATTACAGCAGCTAGCTTAGAAGAACGTCGGAAAAAAAAATTTCCCTACTGGTTTCAAAAACTGGTAACATACATTCTTTTTTGGTTTTACATATAAAATCAATTTATTACTTTTAATAGTGATAAATGTTTTACAAATTTTCAGGTATCTCTACATGCTGATAAGATTGATAGTCGATTGCGTATTTTGAGTAGCCCACCATCCAAAATGGTTAAATCTTATAATGCATATGTGGTGAATGGTTATCGCTTTCATACACGTGCATATGGGGAATAAAAGAAAACAATGAATAATGGTGTTTATTTGAAGGGAACACATCATAGAGATATTGAAGTTGACTTTTACGACATGCTTGAAGAAATTATTGAACTGTGTTATTTGGGACAGAATTATGTAACAATATTTAAATATCGATGGCTGGATACTGAGAGAGGCCTGCGTATTCATCAGACTCATGGAATTGTTGATATTAAACATAAAAGTCTTCTTGCAGTAAATGAACCATTTTTATTGGCTCATCAGGCATTTCAAATTTATTATGCAAAATACTGTGCTACTGCAAAAGAGTTGGATTATTGCTGGAGTATAATAAAAGTTAAATCTCGAGAAAATCAGTTTACTCAAACTGAATGTGGTCCACTGAAGTGAAAGGAAATGAAATTATTCCGGGAACTCCTCAAAACACATCTTTTTCACAAAGAGACATGAATATTGAGGATGACACCCCACAGTTAAGGGTCGATGGCGACGATGTTGTCAATGATGTTACAACTGAACTTGAAATGACAAGAGATGATGACAGTGAAACTAATATGGAAATTGATGATGTTGATGAGGAAGATGAAGACATTGACATTGAAATTGACAACTATGAATATGATTATGATGATGAACATTGACACAGTAAAATGCTGGTTTGAATCATAACAAATATATATCTATACATAATAGTTATTTTCAAATGTTTTCTAATAACAATCATTTCATGTTTCAGATGGACTTGGAAACGTTTCGTCAATTGCTGGAGGCTGATCTACCTATGGATGATGAGGTTCTTGAGTCATCTGACCCTTAGGTTGTTGGCACTACAGGGAGTACTCGGAGGGGGCGTGGTCTTGCCAGACTGATGATTCCAGATCCTATCTCGGAGCGACGTCCACCTCTTGGATTCGATGCGCACACGTGGTGGTATGGTAACCTGTGTATTTTAGTTATCTCTCATTATAATTTATTAATATTCTAATTGTTTGATTATTTGTTCTTTTTCCACAGTTTTACACATATAGCTATTGGACAGGGGAGCGCTATCTTGCACAATTATTTTTCTCAGCCCTGGCTCACATGGGATCAGATTCCCACTGATGTGCAGGCCGCCATGTTCGATCATTGGCTGGTGCGTAATTAAATATTATTTATTTTGAAATTTAATTCATTAATAAATTTATATTAGGGTTTATGGTATCCCATAGACGAGAGCATGCATGCCACTATCCACGCGGCATGGGTGGTGTCTATGCGTGACCGTTTCCATCAGTTTTTGCATAATTTGAGAAAGACAGCTGTGAAGAAAGCCGGAGTGACAGAATTTGACGAGTCCTGTAGAGTCCACTGACCAGAGTACATTTCATCTCACGTTTGGGATGGATTATGTACACACTGGTTGGGTGGTGGGTTTCAGAGGAGATCTACATTGGGTCGACAGAATCGGGGGAGACAAGAGGTGATGCATCGAGCCGGTAGTCGTACATTCAGTGCGCATAGAGAGCGTCTGGTAAGTTCTTTTTCTTAATATTTTATACAACTTTAAATATAAACAGTTTATTTTATATTCATATAGGAAGCCGAGCAGCCCGGTATTTTGGCGTATGGCGTTTATCGGAGGATGTACACTGACCCGACTACTGGAGAGATTAGAGGTGACCGCCATCGTCAGATTGTGGTCAATATTATTTTCTTTTCAGTTTGAAAATTAAATGCATATAATCTTTTCATTATTTTAATTTCTAATTGAAACTTAAGGAGTCATATGAGGCCGCGACCTCTCAGACACAGGCTGAGAGTCAGGATGAGACGGGTGATCAGACTAGTGCCCACCATTTTGATGAGACGACATGGATGCAGGTGACCCAATATGGATTCGAAAAGGGCCGAGTAGTTGGTATCGACTCTCATTTGACTCCTGCAGCGTATTATGGTACTGCTGCGATGTCGGAGTCCAGCTCGAGAGGAGCTCGTGGAGAGACATCATCTTCTACCTCACAGTATCAGGAGCAACTGCGTGCTCAGATTCAGCTTATAGAGGATTTGCGTCAGGGGCAGGAGCAGATGCATCAGCAGCACGATGAGGAGATGCGTTGATGGCAGGAGCAGTTGCGTCAGCAGCAGGATGAGGAGAGACGTCGATATGAGGAGCAACATCAGGAGTATATGGAGTATATGCGTCGTCTGACTCATAGTTTAGGGATGGAGTTTCCTCCACCACCTCATCCAGGTCCTCCAGGTCCTCTAGATTATCCACCCCCAGTGATTTTTTTAGATGTAATAAACATTTGAGTTCGTAGTTTATTGTCATATTAACTATTTACAATTCCTCTTTCATATTGGTACGAATATTACGTGATTTAATTTGTTTTTATTTTTTTAATATATTATTACTTATTAGTATTATTTTTAATGTCTGCTTATTTTAGTAATATTACTTTTAATATTTTATATTTATTTTTAATATTGAGAAGTTTATAATTTTATAATTTTATTAATATTAATAATATTAATATTATTTTTTCATAAATATGTATGTTTATTTTAATAATAATAATATTATATTAATTTTTTATATTAATAATATTAGTACTATTATTATTATTTTTTGATATTAATATTTCATAATATATAATATAATATTATTTATATTCATATTATTATTATTTTTTGATATTAATATTTCATAATTATATTATATATATTTTTTATTATTAATATTATAATAATATAATTTATTTATATTATTAATATTATTATTATTATATAGATAGTTTAATAATAATAATATTATATTAATTTTTTATATTATTAATATTAGTATTATTATATTATATTATATTATTTATATTCATATTATTATTATTTTATATTAATATTTCATAATTATATTTTAGATATTTTTTTATTTATATTATAATAATATAATTTTTTTATATTATTAATATTATTATTATTTTTGTATAATATTATAAGATTTTTATTAATTATTTTATTTTTTTTATTTTTTTTAATATTTGCGACGGGTACATTTGCGACGGGAATTCCCGTCGTAAATGTTTTTTACAGTACCATTTGCGACAGGACGAATACCCGTCGGGAAAACCATTCTGTGACGGTCCGTCGCAAATACTTTCGTCGCAAGTATTTTTCAAAATTTCGCATTTGTGACGGGATTCCGACCCGTCACAACTAATATATCTGCGACGGCCCGTCGCAAATACCTTTTTTATATATAAACGAAAAATTATTTGCGACGGGGGACAAATACCGTCGCAAATAATTTTGTTGCGACAAGACCGCCGTAAAAACACATATTTGCGACGCCGTTTTCGGCAACAGGCGATTTGCGACGGGATCCCGTCGCAAGTATTCAGTTTTCCTGTAGTGAAAAAAACCATTTTAAATTTTATAAAACAAATTCCAAATAGTAACCCACGGCTTATGCACCCAATAACATGATAAAATAGAGTTTACAGCCCTTGCGTGACATAATAAACCAACAACAAAGTTTATAAAACACAACGAAAGGCTCAACATGGGTTTTCACAAAATCAAAACATTCATATCAAATAAAAACGCTACTAAACACATCGAAATAATATTAAACCTCAAGTAAAAATATACTCTCACCAATAAAACTAATCAATAAGTAAGATAAATTAATTAAATAAGAAAATTAATTCATCAAACAAAACTTATATGCGGAAACCCCTATCTTCAGTGTCAAAACACCGCAAACGCAGTGCGCAAACTCCGCCGCACCTCAAACGCACTGCAGGGGACCTAAAACAAACAACGAAAAAAGGAAATTACCATGAATTTATACCAAAATTAATATCGAAACCAAAACCCCAAATAAAAAAGAACCAAAACCCTAACTCAGAGGAAAAGGGGCTACCATAGGGAATAAGAGGGTTCAGCCAGAGGGAGGTCGCTCGCTGGAGGAAGCGTCGCTCGCCAAATGAAGAGGGGGCGCGACGGCGAGAAGAGAGGAGGCACGGTGGGAGGCCTCAGCCGGTGTGGGTAGCGCGACAATAAGGGAGAGGGAGATCACGTCCTGGAGCTGGTCGGGGTCAGGGCGGAGTCCTGTAGCAAGGGCGGCTGGTGCGACAGGAGGCAGGGTGCGGGTCTCCGGCAAGCGCACGGCGCGCAGCGAGGTTGGAAGGAGGCGGCGAGGCTAAGGACTGGGCAAGGACAGCGTAGGGCGAGGCGGTTGAGGGTAAAAGGGGAAGTCTGAGCTGGAGTCGTCGGCGGAGGGTAGGGGGGTGCGCGGAGCGGCGAGTGCTGGAGGTGGAACGGGGAGCAGCAGGGTGCGGGGCAGTGCGGCACCGGTGAGGACGCGGGGGCCGGTGAGGTGCGACCTGGTGCTGGGGAGCGCGACAGCGGTGAGGGCGCAAGGGCCGGCAAAGTGCCGCGCGGGATGGGCGAAGGGAGCGACATGGGTAGAAGGGGGCTGGTTCACGTAAGGGAGGAAGAAGGGGGGGTTGTGGGCGGCAGCAGATGGAACAGGAGAAGGGGGGAATGAGGGGCCGGGTAGCTAGGGTTTGATTAGGGTTTTTTTTCTCTTGTTTAATAATAATACAATAATTATAATAACAATATTCTTATAAAAAAACATATTATTATTGTTGTAATTATAAAACCCTTTATAAACTCTGTATAATTTAATTTGACATACTCTATTTTATTTATTTATATATATATATTTTCCCATTTACCATTTAAATCAATTCATTTCTTTACTTCGAAAATCGGAGAAGTTACACTGCTCGCCTGCAGTCCGACACACTGCTGAACAAATTGTGCTCGAACCGTGCCGCCCGGTACTACTCGCTTGCAGGGTCAAGTCACGTGCTCACCGTGCGGTTCTATAAATTGCACGTGAGTCGTGCGCCATAACTCTGACATGTCCGGGAGTCCGTGCAGGCACCACACTGTTAATCCTAACCACGCGGGATGATAGTGCAATATTGGAAAATTGTCTAAAATCCAAAGTAATAAATAAATTAATTAATAATAACAAATATGTGAGGTCGGGGTGTGACAATTGTCCCCACCACAGACACTTTCTGCCCCCAGAAAGTCACCCAGCCGAATGATGGACTAAACAAGAATCAATGCCCAAATAAAACTAGAAGAAACTACAACATAAGAGAATGAGAGAACATGAGAGGGTTCTCCCCACCACAAGAAATCAACTAGTGCGGAAATTCAACACCCAAACATACCATCCCGGGAAGGGAGGGGGGGGGGGGCGACACGGGAACTCCCAACCGATCCAGACTAACCTCTATAGCATGAGCGAAACAACACCTCCGCCAAAACTTGGAACTCTCGAATCAGACCAAAGAAAGACCGAACACTAGAGAAAAACCTTCGAGCAGGACTTAACTCTAGCAGTAAACCCGAGCATAACTGCAAGCCTGGACTTCTCTGTAGGCACTCACATCTCCAAACGAACACCACCAAACCAATACCCACATATACAAGGGTCAAACACACTTCTATGAAGAAGAAAAATGCACAATTCATAAAACCATAATCCGACAAACAAAACTATTGGACTACAACAAAACATGTATATTATAACTCCATGACGGAGCAATGTAATTAAAACGACGTCAATACTTTAACTGTGGAAGGACAAAAATGGAAGGACTTTAAATGTTTTGTTGCCAACACGGAACACAAAACCCGAACTGAGGCATCACACCCCCGACAACTCCTGACTGCGTGCGAGCTTCACCCCAAGACTTGTGGTTGGGCCTCTGATGGTTGAAGCATCTCCTACCTCACAGTTAGGCACTAGAATCTTCTGGTTATAGTATCTTCTTCAGGCGGCGCTTCCTGCAAAGCTTCTCTAGATGATCTAGACACCTGTAATGATGGCACGTCTTCGAAGGGGTGTGACATGACGTCTTGTATGCCCTAACCATCCATACTGACGGTACACCATTAGACGGTCCGATGAACTGGAATTTAGAGCCACTGAAAAGAACTATTTAGAAACAAATTTACCTGACACACTCTGCTCGTCATATGAGGGATCTTCACGAGCAACTAGGTACGGTAGATTACCAACCGTTTGCGCTCTGGAAACCAACTCAACTAAGAACACCTCATGCACCAACTTATCAAAAGTGATGCTCCCAAAAAGGGAGGACTCGCTCCTTGATCTCTAGACAAAGACCCCTGATGAAGGGAGAAGTCTTCATTCAGTCTTGCAACACTACCCCCGAAAAAAGAGACACAAGATCCTTGAAATGGCCAACATACGCTTTCACCATCTGTTGTCCATGTTGAGAACGCATGAGCTCTTCCACTTTCTTCGTCTTCACCTCCAAAAGTGTAAACCATTGAATGAAGACGACTTTAAAGACATACCACATCATCCCAACTTGCAGTAATGGCGGGGCGAACAACTCCTACTCGTCCAGAGCTGGACCTTCGAACAGACCCAGAACAGCATGCACTCCAACAGCTTCGGGAGTTCCCAATATCCTGAAGATATGATCGACCTCTTTAAGTCACTCCACTGCCTCTAACAGACTCCAATCACCATGAAGGACAGACAACGTCTGAGAAAGACCAAAAACTGGGCATGACTCATCAAAACTCTAGGGACCTTTCTGGGCGGCATTTCTGAACAACATATTTAACACCAACCCGAAACCGATATCAATCGAAGAAACATAAATAAAGCACCCTCATCCAAAAACAACCATCTCAGAAAAAAAACCAAACAACCATAAACACAACCCAAAATTCCCTGTCCAAAATTCTCGTTCCATTTTAGATTCCAAAACCACCCTTTTTTTATTTCAAAATCGCTTTCTTTCAAGACCACTCTCCAAATACCAAATCCACTTTTCAAACCAAAAACACTTTCCAAAACCATTTCCCTCTTTAAAAGATAATTTAGAAAACAAGGTCAATCCTTTAATTTCAAACACACCCAGGTAATCCCATGAACCGCTGCACATGTCTTCATCCACTTTCATTCATACACATCAACACGCACTTTCCACGCATCCTCTCACATGTGAAAATGTTCATAATGAGTACCTGAGGTTTCACCCCAATCCATTCTCGACCAATTTCCAAGCAAACACCAGTTTCCCAAACCAAAAGCTTTCAGTTTTAAAACCCATTTCATACATTTAAAGTCATTTAAAAGAAATCAGTCCCATTTTCAAAAACCCGTTTTCATTTCCAAAAACACACTTACACCAACCGGAATGAAAATGAAACTCAACTTGAATCAAACCACCAGAGTGAGGGATTATCGGTCACACTTAACCTAGCGACATGGTAGTGGACCATGCACCAAGTAAGCGTCAACAAATAGAAGGGATTCGAACCGTGTACCCAGACTCCACATGGGTCACTACTCCATGTGAGATCACGATGTAACATCGGTTTACCTCCATTGTCATCCCTCAATCCAAAACAAACTAGAAAGAAACAAAGACTCAATTCCCAGACTACCCCTGGCGACTCGAGGTGCGGAACAGGTGAGGGTTCATGACGTCCTCCCCATACCTACCTCTCAATTCCCGACACACCTAATATACATCTACCAGACATCCCAAATAACAAGGGCCTCCTTTTATACCATTTTGTCACGAACCAACCCGGGTCGACCCTGAACCGGTCACCCGAGTCGGCCCACGACATGGCCCGAGGGGCGTTCCCAATCCCCACGGGCTGACAACTAGTGTCGGGCATCAAAATTAAATAGGTGGGAACGATTTGGCCCAAAAGAAAAAACAAAGAAGCAGAAAAATAAATAGAACAAAAGAAAATAAATAAAGAACAACCAAAAACGCTACTAACCTGACCACGACCAAAACTCCATGTGACCCCGTGGGTCACTCTCCAATACCACAACCAACGTTTCTCAAGGTGAACAACTGAAGCTAGAACCTGCAACAGAATTAAAAACAAGAAAACACTATAGGCGTGAGTATTAAAACCCAGTAGGTAGGCCTGACTAATTCTATTCCCAAATCACAAACCATTAAACAAAGAATTTATCAATTCTAGGTTTGCACTAAATTATATAAAATATAGTTTCCACAAACACTCTCATTTTTTTAAAAACAAGTAATAGTCCATTTCTTTTTTTAATTTAGAACAAGTTTAATGTTGAAAGAAACAGGTGCATTGCATTTTAAAACATTTTGCGAACAATTTAGAAATCCAAACTTTAGTTGTTAGTCAAAAGGAAAATCACACACAACACGCAACACACACTAAGGGCAATGGAAAAGGTGGCACATAGGTCCAGAAACCGAACTATACCTCTCAGTCATCTGCCACGTTCAAATAAACACAAAAATAAACATGGGTCAAACCTAGGAGATCGTGAACAATACAGAACATACTACACATATAACTCATCCTAAAGGAATGCCCTAACTCGATAACGTCATAACGCCCATACTACTACCCGGTATAGCTCTAAATGGCCTAACCGAGGGGCCCAATCCCCATAGCAGCAATAACTCAGTATTCCCCTGCTATGAGGCCACTAGTTTGTGCGTATTCTAAACTAGTGCAACAATTGTTCTCAGAATATTCACTCAATATGCCAGGTTCTCATGTCAACACTTACAATAAAAAAGGGTGTGTCCACAATGTAAATCAATTAGTCATGATACACAAATGTCACACACAACTCATGCAATCAACACACTCCAAAGATCACCCCTGAGTGGGTTTTCTAAAATAATTTATTTTATTAAAGTGCCAAACGGGCCTTCATCAATTTTAAAGCAAAACCTCATTTCTCGAGAAAACCCAAAACCCTTGTTCACAAGAAATCATATATCTTTAAAACTAGAAGTACATTTGAAATTCTGTGAATTATGTTTAAAGGCCAAATGAGCATTCTTTCAATACTGGGTGTCCGCTCGTCAAGAAAAGGTTTAAAGTGTTCGGTATAAAATAAACGTCTCTTTTCACACCAAATAATCATATAAAAATTAATTATATTATATTATTTCCAATTAAATAAAATTAATAAAACATCAAGAAATTAAAAAATTCTAAATCTAAAGGTAAGTGCAGTGGGGGACCTACCTCAGCTCATTGTCCAAACATAACGGCGCGTCACGCCTCGCACAACCGCACGAGAAAGCGCAAACTGGTGACCACAATATCACAGGGTAACCTTTCAAATGCGCTGTAACAAACACACAATAACTAAAATTACACAAACACGGACCAAAAACAATTCAAATGAACAAAAAACGCAAAACAACCACCTCGAAACATTTTCAAAACAGAACTCACATCATCTGTACCGTTTAAAAAAAACCATTTTAAATTTTATAAAACAAATTCCAAATAGTAACCCACGACTTATGTGCCCAATAACATGATAAAACAGAGTTTTTAGCCCTTGCGTGACATAATAAACCAACAACAAAGTTTATAAAACACAACGAAAGACTCAACATGGGTTTTCACAAAATCAAAACATTCATATCAAATAAAAACACTACTAAACACATATAAATAATATTAAACCTCAAGTAAAAATATACTCGCACCAATAAAACTAATCAATGAGTAAGATAAATTAATTAAATAAGAAAATTTATTCATCAAAGAAAACTTATATGTGGAAACCCCTACCTTCGGTGTCAAAACACCGCAAACGCAGTGCGCCAACTCCGCCGCACCTCAAACGCACTGCAGGGGACCTAAGACAAACAACGGAAAAAGGAAATTACCAAGAATTTATACCAAAACTAATATCGTATGTTCTTGAAACCAAAACCCCAAATAAAAAAAAACCAAAACCCTAACTAAGAGGAAAAGGGGCTACCAGAGGGAATAAGAGGGTTCATCCAGAGGGAGGCCACTCGCTGGAGGAAACACCGCTGTAACACCCCAAGCTTCCACGATACGTTTTCCTTTGAATAATGCAATGACATGCATTGTACGCAACTTCGAGATTCTAACACACCACAACCAATCAAACTAGCCGTTATGAATAGTAATAACTACTTTTTGAAATTTTATAAATTTTATCTTTCGAAATGGACTTCATTTTTGGATTCGTAATATCAAAATTATCTTAGGTTGAAATTTTGATACTTTTCGGATAACTTTCATATTTTGATGAATAGTGAAAATTACTAAATTTTAATTAAAAACAACTTTTTTAATCACAATAATTAATAGTGATAAATTATTAATTTGAGTGGTTTTAAAGTATATTTATAATATATTTTTACCATTTAATACAATGTTCGTCATTGGATTTAATTTCACATTTGAACCAGACATAAACAAGTGTCAATCTTTTGATAGTTATTATCTCTTAAAAACACGCTATTTGTTTTGACGACGAGAATTAATTTTTAAATTAATTAATTCAAATGATATGTTTCGAATTTGGTAAAATAGACATCATTTTTGAATTCATAATATCAAATATATCTTAGGCCTATTTTTTGGTATTTTTCTGGAAAATTTCATTTTTTGATGAATAGTGAAACCACTAAGTGATAGTTAAATAACTGAATTTTTCATAAAACTTGATTTTACTGCTTCTGTGAGTGGAATTTTGAAAATCCTAGAGACACGGTTAATATTAAGGAGTAAAATGTGGTTCAATGAGATGAAAATAATTTTTGGTGAATAGTAACGTTTTACTTTTATTTACCACGGTTAAAAGTAAATAGGTTAATTAAGGGTAAAAACGATATTAATATTACCCTAACACATGTCCTAATTCTATTGGACAAGTGTATCTCGACCAAAAACAACCTTAGGAGTAAAATATTATCATTTAGGTCCACTTGTATTAGATTAGGACATTTATTATTATTTAATTCAAAGAAGAGTTAAAAGAGTTAAAATCAAACTTTATTTACTAAACAATTTTTAATATAGGGTAATACATAATATAAATTCGATTGTAAATATTCATTAGAAAGATAAAAATATTTCCTAAATAATTATAGTTTATTTATAATTTTTATACACTAAATAATTTAATTTATTTATGACACAATGGTGATGTAGTAATTACCTAATTAATGAAATATTAAAAGAATTGATATTATAAATATCAAAATAAATGTAATTTGAGACTTTTTAGGAATTCCACTAATTTTCATGGTTAATATGACATATTATTATTTATTATATAAATTTTGTTCGAAGTAATAATGCTGTTATGAATTTATCAAAAAACAAAATACCCAATAGTGTCAAAATTGACATATAAGAGTTTTTAAAACAAATATTATATTATTAATTTATATTCAATTCCTAAAAATATAAGGTTAGTCCAAGAGACTTATATAATGATAGGTGTATCATTAATGGACCACTTGGGGGTCTCTTGGATGTATATAGTAAGTTTATTAACCATATAATATAAAAATACAAAGAGACATTGTAAAAGTGAAACTAATTAAATAAAAGTTAATACTTAAAGATAAGGTTAATATAATGAACCAAACCTATCTAAATTATATTGGTTGAGTGTTTTTCAACCTATCCCCACCTTAACATTTAAATAATCCACTTTGAAGTCATTAGAAACTGAATATGAATTTATTATAAAATAATATTTTTAGCTTTTCCAAAGGTTCCCCTCACACCTCTTATAAAAGGGCACTCCCCCTTCACACTAATTCACACATTTAAAGCCTTTAGTCTCGGCCAAAACCTGACCAAATACTATATAAACTTCCCTCAATACAACCTAGAGGCCTTATATTGATCAGAAAACCATCTTAAGGAGCCCATTTGATCAAATCAAAAGGAAGAACCCGAAGAAGAGGTAATGTTTTCACTACCCTCTTTCAAGTTCCTTTCTTCTTCAACTTCTTCTTTCTTTGTTATTTATATTCAAAAATTATAACTCCATTATCTTATATATACTTTGATTTTATTATAAATATGGTACAACCATATTCAGTATTCTATCCATCCTTTTAATGGCATGCCACCATACGTGCGTACGTACGGCTTACCGTCTCCACGTCGTGGTGTAATTTGTCATTCAATAAATTATTATTTGGATGGTTATAATAACGATGTTTAATTCATTTAAATAATAAATATAACATGATAATTATTCTGTCTATATGATATACCATAAAAATTATATATTATTTTAACATCAAAAGAATGATATTGTCGCTCGTGCGTACGTACGAACAACCGTCTCCACGAACGCGATGAGATTCATTTTTCATCGTACCCATTCAAGTATAATTATCATTTGATGATTAAAAATAATGTTTAAGGACTTGATATAATTATTTATATGAATAAAACACAACCTATCCATAAAAAACACGGCTTACGTAACAAAGAATATAAATGAAAATGAGTAAGTTAACACCTGAAATGATGATACGATAATACTAAGATATTATTAAAAAATCAATGTTAAAAGATCATATATGATATCATATTAATGTAAATGATTATGGTATAATTCAATAACAATTATTTCACCATTATACAAGAGGTTAACCAACCGTCGACCATGGAAAAAGTACAAAGTAAGGGGTTTCTTATCTCACTCTTAATTTCGTGAGAATTCCATTGTTCACCACTTATTTATTGCATGTGGTGTATGTGTACTGCCCATGTCTGTATTAATTGTGTAATATAATTTAATTTATGGGTATTTACATCATCATTTTATGATCCTTCTTTCGTGGTTGTATGTTTCTTAAGTTACCTAATCGATAAGGGAATTTGAAATTTCAATTTCCACTCATTTGGATTTACGTATATTTCATTGATTATTTTAATCCAAGATTATGTGTGGAATAACTATTCATTTGATTATGTCATAATTTCCACTCCCATTTCTGTGGATATAATTTTGATACACGTAATCACTCCATTGATAAATTCTCAAGTCATCGATTTGAACTTGATAAGTGTAATTTTAATTCAATCTCCATTTGTTGAGTTAAATATCCAATTTATTGGTGATGTTTTTACAAGAATATGTGTGAATTTCCGCTGATTGATTTACACTGAATATCCAATCATATTGAGTGTATTTAAATTTTTCACACATAATTATGTCGTTGATTTATCCTTAACCGAAGGATATGGTCTTTATAAGAGAATTCATCTCAATTTACATTCCATTGAGACTTCTTTGTTGTTATACACCAAATCACTTTTATATGGTGTATATAATGTAATTTGACATAGTATATCATGAATACCTTTATTCTCATGATATTACAATGTTTTATTACCTCAATTATTTGTATTCAAGTTTCTCTCTTTTGGTTAGTAACTCTAACTAAAATATCATTTTAAAATGTTTTAAAGATTTATCATTCTAAATATTTCTTATTAATGTCCATGTTTTAAAAAATGGTTTAAGGATTTATCTATATGGACATTAAAGTTTTCAAATCAAAATTCCTTTTAAAAGTTTCAAAGTGGTATGGGACACTTTGATTCAAAAATCTATTTTTAAATGGCTTCTTGACAAATAGTGTGGATTTTAAATGATTTCAAGAAAAAGGGGATGTTTCTCTCTAATAGTTTTGATGATTATTTCCATCTATGTTGATATCCTTCATTATTCTCGATTGAGGGTAATCTGATAAAATACAATCTTCCATATTGTATCGAATGAGTTATGTTTTACTGTGGATGTGCTATTTTTATACCATTCATGGTTTGTGGTTAAAGTATTGACATTTCGTATGCTAGTTTTAATATGAATGTTTATGTTATGATTAAACCTTTTCATATGGGAATGAATTGGACTTAGTAAGTGACGGGTGGAGCCCGCTATAGCTCCTCGATGCATCGGTAGGTCTCATGAGACAAACTAGTGTCTTGGCACGAGGCCTTGACAAAATCTTATTTGTAGTCTTGGCACGAGGCCTTGAATATGTGGTTATGATTGTCTGACATTATGCATTCCATCATCATGAAAGTGGTTATTGATGTTGCATGTGATTATTTGACTAGTAGAATATCCATGTGAATAAGTAAGTGGCATTATTTCATTTTATATCTGCTATATTATACTGAAGTTCAAGTTTAAAAGGCTTTTGTTTTAGTTATACATTGCCTTAAGTGTTTATGCTTATCTATGAAAGCTTCTGCTATATTGTTTTCCTTACTAAGCATCTGAGATCACCCCTTTCAATGTTTTATTTTTCCCAGGATGACAAGAAGTAATTTTTGAATGACCTGCAGGGATAGTATGAGGGGATATAAAGACAAGATGTTGTTGTAGTTTTTTTACCTTATGATGTAATGTAAACCTTATGAATGTATCTAGTGTTTCCAAGGCTACTAAACTAATCAGTCTTTCGAGACTTGATCTTTTGTGATCATGCCAATGATATGTACTAATGCACCGACTCTGGGAAACTGGGGTCGGGGCGTTATAGTTGGTATTAGAGGATGTTTAGTACAAACCTTGGAAGCTAGATTTAGATAAACTCTGATTAGATCACATATCCCTAAGAGATAATTTGAGGATTAGTATAGAAGAACATACTAGAATTTTGGTATTGTAGATATTTTGTGAGTTTTCCGAGCAATACATCCCTATCTGGATACGAACAGATAGAGGCGGCTCTGGCACAGATGTACCTAGGGGTAAAACCCGAAAACACCACTTTGAGCTAGACTCGAACGGGAACTGGTGAACGACAATGGGCCTTGCTGCACTCTTGGTTACGACACTCCCGGGGGATATGCTTTGGTAAATTCACAAGATTAGTATGAACCATTATTAAGGGAATACAAAAAAATGACCCTAAGAATATATGTCGGCAAATAGATAGTGGATAACCTAGATTTTAACATAGGGTACACCAAGTTAGGATATATTATCCAATTAAAAGATTATCCTATTATGTCTATTTCTTTTACATTCTTAGTAGATAAGTATTCAAAAACCCTAATTGTATTTTCCTTTTGTTAGTTGAAACATGGAGGGAGCAAGATCACGAACAACTCTTCTCTCTCTTCCTGAAGAACTACTTACAATTATTATCCAGAAGTCATGCGCAGATGATGTTGAAACTTTTTCAAATGTCCAAGTTACATGCAAACAACTTTATGAGACATCCAATACCTCTAGCATTGCATGATTCTTTCAAGGATCAAGTACTGACTATGGGATAATTTGCGCTCTCAACTTTCTTACCACGCTAAGTGTGGGAAGTACCATCAGGGTCTTTTCAAATTATTCACTTTATCTCAAAATTACGATGCACTAAATGCTTTTCTAGATGCTGCAGAAGAGAGAGACCTTCGAGCATCCTATATGTATCAAATAATATATTTATGTCTTTTGGGATATACGGAAACTGATTTACCAAAACCTTATTTTGAAATATTTGAAGATGAATCAGTGATAATTTTTCTAAAAAAAATGTTAAAGATGATGTCTCAAAATTATATATAAAAAATACCTATTTTTTTATGATGCATCGATGCTTGCATCGATATAATCCAAGATGGATGAGGAGTTTTTGGGTAAATGAAGTAGATGATTTTGAAAAATGTCTGAGGTACCATTGTGACACATGAACGCATTCTACCAAAAGGAAATTCCGCCTAGTCTCTCCAGAGTTCATGTTGTGTTCCACATATCTCTAGTGACAAAATACATGCCTGACCCAACACATGTACTCACCTATGAAGAATTAGAACTAGAACCCGATCTATCTTATTGTGGAGAGCCTATCATAATTCTCCATACCAAAGATCAAGTGTTGAGAAACCAGATGACTCGTTTGGTAAAAGTTCTATGGAGAAATCATAAGATGGAAGAAACAATGTGGGAACCCGAGGAACATATGATGAAGAACCTATGTGGAAATAAATGGATGGTGAAATGTTTAAAAGTGTTAGTGCTCTTTATTGATGGGATTACTTTGGAATAATTTTCTCTTGTATGTGTAAACCTGCAATTTATCATGTGAAAATGATATTTGAGGAAGAATTATCTTTTCTGTTGCGAATATAGTTATAAATAACCATTTGGTCTTATATGATCATTGGGTTTGAGGCAATTACAAGTTATTATAATTTGGGATGAAAATGCAAGGTATGAGATAAGATTTGTGGTTAATTTATGTTATGGTTATTTTGAGGAATTTATCTCATTTTGGTAATGTTATAAAATATAGTTTTTGAAAAAGGACAACATGTAGACCGTGTAACAACCCGTCGCGTCGGACAAAGTTGTGGGAATCGAACCCACAACCAAAGTGCGATTGTGATTTATCGCCTACCACTGGACTACGTGAAGTCTCTGGTTAGTGTGAATATTATTTTTTGTTAAATGATTTTATTGATCAATAATAATTTGATTTGGGATCTTATGTCTTATCAAATGAATACCCTTAGTATAGGAAAATGATTTGGTGATTAAGTGATAAATGTTATTTTGGAAGTTGTTTGCTTTGTTGTGAACACTATATGCCCAAGGAAAATAGAATAGTATGGGATTTAATTTGAGGAGAAATGGTGGATTTTTATGTATTTTTTTATTGTGGATTCATAGTGATTTGGGTTATTTATGGAAATGATTAGGTTAATTACTTTTAAGTATGTGACTTTAAGTGTAATTAATGTCATTTGGAGATAAAATTTAATGTGGAAGACTACATTCTTATAAGTTTTGGTTTTCAATATTAGTTTAGATTATATTGAAGGATTTTAAGGACAATTTATTATTGAATGGTATTTATTTAACTTTGGGTTATTGATGGTTTAATTTTAGAAATTAAGATTAGTGTATTTTTTCTCTAATGGAATATCCTTTTGGGGGATCATCAGATATTATACTAACCATTTGGGTTTTTATTAATCTCTAAAGACAAGGTAAATATATAGTTTATCCTACGTGGATCATGTATTTCTATAGATGTTTATTCTAGCTCTTCCATTGTGACCAAGTCTTCTTGAATACTCGTTGTTCAAAAAAAAGAGTTAGTGGTAAAAATTTATTAAAGAATTAAACTCTACTTAAAAAGTAAGTATATCTCTTTATGTTCTTAGTCAATATCATAAATGAATTCCTCGTCCTTATGTAATGTAACTTAAAACAAATAATGTTGTCTGTTTACTTTTCCTATTGGGAGACTAATGACCGTTTGTCCCAACACAAGTTTGTGATTTTCTTATTATTAACTTTCTCCTGATCATGTTTTCTATCCCTCTCCATCAGAACTTAACACTTATTTTATCGTCCATATCCATGATTTCCTACACGGAATCCTAGTATGGGTTATCTTGGGTGACCTTTATACCTCTCTTCCTTTATTTTAAGGTGATAGTTTTATTGACTCTTTTTCTGATGTGGGACTTTCCATTATATTCTCAAGCCCAATTTTAAAAAAAAATCGAGGATGCAATTTATTGAAGGATAGGAGAATGTAACACCCCAAGCTTCCACGATACGTTTCCCTTTGAATAATGCAATGACATGCATTGTACGCAACTTCGAGATTCTAACACACCACAACCAATCAAACTAGCCGTTATGAATAGTAATACCTACTTTTTGAAATTTTATAAATTTTATCTTTCGAAATGGACTTCATTTTTGGATTCTTAATATTGAAATTAGCTTAGGGTGAAATTTTGGTACTTTTCGGATAACTTTCATATTTTGATGAATAGTGAAAATTACTAAATTTTAATTAAAAACAACTTTTTTAATCAAAATAATTAATAGTGATAAATTATTAATTTGAGTGGTTTTAAAGTATATTTAGAATATATTTTTACCATTTAATACAATGTTGGTCATTGGATTTAATTTCACATTTAAACCAGACATAAACAAGTGTCAATCTTTTGATAGTTATTATCTTTTAAAAACACGCTATTTGTTTTGACAACGAGAATTAATTTTTAAATTAATTAATGCAAATGATATGTTTTGAATTTGGTAAAATAGACATCATTTTTTAATTCATAATATCAAATATAGCTTAGGCCTATTTTTTGGTATTTTTCTGGAAACTTTCATTTTTTGATGAATAGTGAAACCACTAAGTGGTAGTTAAATAACTGAATTTTTCATAAAACATAATTTTACCGCTTCTGTAAGTGGAATTTTGAAAATCTGAGAGACACAGTTAATATTAAGTAGTAAAATGTGGTTCAATGAGATGAAAATAATTTTTGGTGAATAGTAACTTTTTACTTTTATTTACCACGGTTAAAAGTAAATAGGATAATTAAGGGTAAAAACGATATTAACATTATCCTAACACATGTCCTAATTCTATTGGACAAGTGTATCTCGACCAAAAACAACCTTAGGAGTAAAATATTATCATTTAGGTCCACTTGTATTAGATTAGGAAATTTATTATTATTTAATAAAAGAAGAGTTAAAAGAGTTAAAATCAAACTTTATTTACTAAAACATTTTTAATATAGGGTTATACATAATATAAATTCGATTGTAAATATTCATTAGAAAGATAAAAATATTTCCTAAATAATGGTAGTTTATTTATAATTTTTAGACATTAAATAATTTAATTTATTTATGACACAATGGTGATGAAGTAATTACCTAATTAATGAAATATTAAAATAATTGATTTTATAAATATCAAAATAAATGTAATTTGAGACTTTTTATGAATTACACTAATTTTAATTGTTAATAAAACAAATTAGGATTGATTATATAAATTGTGTTCGAAGTAATAATGCTGTTATGAATTTATCAAAAAAAAAATACCCAATAGTGTCAAAATTGACGTATAAGAGTTTTTAAAACAAATATTATATTATTAATTTATATTCAATTCCTAAAAATCTAAGGTTCAGCCAAGAGACTTATATCATGATATGTGTATCATTAAAGGACCACTTGGGGGTATCTTGGATGTATATAGTAAGTATATTAACCATATAATATAAAAATACAAAGAGACATTGTAAAAGTGAAACTAATTAACTAAGAGTTAATACTTAAAGATAAGGTTAATATAATGACCCAAACCTGTCTAAAATCTATTGTTTGAGTGGTTTTTGACCTATACCTACCTTAACATTTAAATAATCCACTTTGGAGCCATTATAAACCGAATATGAATTTATTATAAAATAATATTTTTAGCTTTTCCAAAGGTGCCCCTCACACCTCTTATAAAAGGGCACTCCCCCTTCTCACTAATTCACACATTCAAAGCCTTTTGGATCGGCCAAACCCTACCCAAATACTCTCTAAACATCCCTCAATACAACCTAGAAGCCTTAGTTTGATCAGAAAGCCAACCTAAGGATCCCTTTTGATCAAATCAAAAGGAAGAACCCGAAGAAGAGGTAATGTTTTCACTACCCTCTTTCAAGTTCCTTTCTTCTTCAACTTCTTCTTTCTTTGTTATTTCTATTCAAAAATAATAACTCCAGTATCTTCTATATACTGTGATGTTATTATAAATATGGTACAACCATTTTCAGTATTCTATCCATCATTTGAATGACATGTCACCATACGTGCGTACGTACGACTTACCGTCTCCACGTCGTGGTGTAATTTTTCATTCAATAAATTATTATTTGGATGGGTATAATAACAATGTTTAATTCATTTAAATAATAAATATAACATGATAATTATTCTTTCTATATTATATACCATCCAATTATATATTATTTTAACATCAAAAGAATGATATTGTCCCTCATGCATACGTACGAACTACCGTCTCCATGAATGCGATGAGATTCATTTTCCATCATACCCATTCAAGTGTAATTCTCATTTGATGATTAAAAATAATTTTTAAGGACTTGATATAATTATGGATATGAATAAAATACAACCTATCCATAACAAACACGGCTTACGTAACAAATAATATAAAGGAAAATGAGTAAGTTAACACCCGAAATTACGATACGATAATACTATGATATTATTAACAAATCAATGTTAAAAGATCATATATGATATCATATTAATGTAAATTATTCTGGTATAATTAAATAACAATTATTTCACCATTATACAGGAGGTTAACCTACCGTCGACCAAGGAAAAAGTACAAAGTAAGGGGTTTCTTATCTCACTCTTAATTTCGTGAGAATTCCATTGTTCACCACTTATTTATTGCATGTGGTGTATGTGTACTACCCATGACTGTATTAATTGTGTAATATACTTTAATTTATGGGTACTTACATCATCATTGTATGATCCTTATTTCATGGTTGTATGTTTCTTAATTTACCTAATCGATAAGGGAATTTGAAATTTCAATTTCCACTCATTTGGCTTTACACATATTTCATTGATTATTTTACTCCATGATTATGTGTGCAATCAATATTCATTTGATTATGTCATAATTTCCACTCCCCTTTAAGTGGATATAATTTTGGTACACATAATCACTCCATTGATAAATTCTCAAGTCATCGATTTGAACTTGATAAGTGTAATTTTAATTCAATCTCCATTTGTTGAGTTAAATATCCAATTCATTGGTGTTGTTTTTACAAGAATATGTGCGAATTTCCTCTGATTGATTTACACTGAATATCCAATCATATTGAGTTTATTTAAATTTTTCACACATAATTATGTCGTTGATTTATACTTAACCTAAGGATATAGTCTTTATAAGAGAATTCATCTCAATTTACATTCCATTGAGACTTCTTTGTTGTTATACACCAAATCACTTTTATATGGTGTATATAATGTACTTTGACATAGTATATCATGAATCCCTTTATTCTCATGATATTACAAAGTTTGATTACCTCAATTATTTGTATTCAAGTTTCTCTCTTTTGGTTAGTAACTCTAACTAAAATATCATTTTAAAATGTTTTAAAGATTTATCATTATAAATCTTTCTTATTAATGTCCATGTTTTAAAAAATGATTTAAGTATTTATCTATATGGACATTAAAGTTTTCAAATCAAAATTCCTTTTAAAAGTTTCAAAGTGGTATGGGACACTTTGATTCAAAAATCTATTTTTAAATGGCTTCTTGACAAATAGTGTGGATTTTAAATGATTTCAAGAAAAAAGGGGATGTTTCTCTCTAATATTTTTTATGATTATTTACATCTATGTTGATATCATTCATTATTCTTGATTGAGGGTAATCTGATACAATACAATCTTCCATATTGTATCAAATGAGTTATGTTTGACTGTGGATGTGCTATTTTTATACCATTCATGGTTTGTGGTTAAAGTATTGACATTTCGAATGCTAGTTTTAATATGAATGTTTTTGTTATGTTTAAACCTTTTCATATGGGAATTCATTGGAATTATTAAGTGACGGGTGGAGCCCGCTATAGCTCCTCGATGCATCGGTAGGTCTCATGAGACAAACTGGTGTCTTGGCATGAGGCCTTGACAAAATCTTATTTGTAGTCTTGGCACGAGGCCTTGACTATGTGGTTATGATAGTCTGGAGTTATGCATTCCATCATCATGAAAGTGGTTATTGATATTGAATGTGATTATTCGACTAGTAGAATATCCATGTGAATAAGTAAGTGGCATTATTTCATTTTATATTTTCCATATTATGCTGAAGTTCAAGTTTAAAAGGATTTTGTTTTAGTTATACATTGCCTTAAGTGTTTATGCTTATCTATGAAAGCTTCTGCTATATTTTTATCCTTAATGAGCATCTGAGCTCACCCCTTTCAATGTTTTATTTTTCCCAGGATGAGAAGAAGTAATTTGTGAATGACCTTCAGGGATAGTATGAGGGGATATAAAGACAAGATGTTGTTGTAGTTTTTTTACCTTATGATGTAATGTAAACCTTATGAATGTATCTAGTGTTTCCAAAGCTACTAAACTAATCGGTCTTTCGAGACTTGATCTTTTTTTATCATGCCAATGATATGTACTAATGCACCGACTCTGGGAAACTGGGGTCGGGGCATTACAACCGCTCGCCAAATGAAGAGGGGGTGCGACATCGAGAAGAGAGGAGGCGCGGTGGGAGGCCTCGACCGGTGTGGGTCGCGCGTCAATAAGGGGAGAGGGAGAGTGCATCCTGGAGCTGGTCGGGGTCAGGGCAGAGTCCTGTAGCAAGGGAGTCTGGTGCGACGGGAGGCAGGGTGCAGGTCTCCGGTGAGCGTGCGGCACACAACGAGGTTGGCAGGAGGCGGCGAGGCTGAGGACTGGGCAATGACAGCGGAGGGCGAGGCGGTTGAGGGAAAAAGGGGAAGTCTGAGCTGGAGCCGTCGGCGGAGGGCAGGGGGTGCATGGAGCGGCGAGCACCAGAGGCGGCACGGGGAGCGGCGGGGTGTGGGGCAGTGCGGAACCGGAGAGGACGCGGGGGCCGACGAGGTGCGACCCGGTGCTGGGGAGCGCAGAAGCGGCGAGGGCGCAGGGGTCGGCGAAGTGTCGCGCGGGATGGGCGAAGGGAGAAACGGGGGTAGAAGGGGGATGGTTCGCGTAAGGGAGGAAGAAGGGTGGGTTGCGGGCGGCGGCAGCTGGAATAGGAGAAGGGGGGGGGGGGACGGGGGGCTGGGTAGCTAGGGTTTGATTATGGGTTTTTTCTCTTGTTTAATAATAATACAATATTTATAATAACAATATTATTATAAAAAACAAATTATTATTGTTGTAATTATAAAACCCTTTATAAACTCAGTATAATTTAATTTGACATACTCTATTTTATTTATTTTTATATATATATTTTTCCCATTTACCATTTAAATCAATTCATTTATTTACTTCAAAAATTGGGGAAGTTACATTGCTCGCCTACAGTCTGACACACTGCTGAACAAATTGTGCTCGAACCGTGCTGCCCGGTACTACTCGCTTGTAGGGTCAAGTCACATGCTCACCGCGTGGTTCTATAAATTGCACGTGAGTCACGCGCCATAACTCTGACATGCCTGGGAGTCCGTGCAGGCACCGCACTGTTACTCCTAACCACGCGGGATGATCGTGCAACAGTGGAAAATTGTCTAAAACCCAAAGTAATAAATAAAGTAATTAATAATAACAAATCTGTGAGGTTGGGGTGTGACAAAACTTGAGTATGGAAGATCCTCCCAAGCCTTTGGCAGAGCCTTGGTCATGCCAACCTATCCTCCTTTTCTCTTAAATACCAACTCTTTGCAATGAGAGGTGGGGGATGTATTTATAGCCCAATGTTGTGGACTATTGGCATTCCCAATATGTCCTTCCACTTGGATCGAAAATTTGGACATCTAGAAAGCCGAATCTCGAGATATCTCCTTCTTCAAAGATGTGTATAAATATCTTCTCTATCTACTCCGAAATTTTGGTGGCCATTGGACTTAAGGATCCAAAGTTATGATCGGTTCATTAAACCAAGTTAATCTGTCCATTTAAATCCATTCTTTTTGAAGTCCAAAATGTGAATGAGTTTTTGAATAGGAAGATGCCTTAAAATCCCAATTATTTCTTCAACAAAGTCGGATTACTATATCTCCTCTTTCACACTAAAACATTTAAGCATGATTTGATGATTACATCATAAAATGTGTCATGAATAGTTTCCAGATTTTAATTACAATCCAGAATGGTGGGATGGACTTCAAAGAATTAGTTGGCCCATTTTTTTGGAGTTGGGGCCTAAATTTTTTATCAATTACTCCTTGAATTGTTATCTGAATTTTGGAAGAGAATAAATGATTTTTCACTTCTAGATTGAGCCCAGTAATTCAATATTCTTGGATGGTCTAGTTTCCTCACAGATTCTGTGGGCCTTCTTGTGTGGTACATATGAGCTTTCAAAAGGCAAAATTGGTCGATTGCGCATATCGACCGGTCAAATTTCTGATTCTCTGCTAATTTTTATAGCATCACTCGGGTCGAATCCTCGATTATGATACCTTTTAATAGTCTTTTGTTTTTAGTTGATTGTATTCTGATTGGGGGGGTTTATTTGCAGATCTTATGAAATGATTGATTGATTGAGATTGATTTATCAAATTTATAAATATTGGGTTGAGTTTATTTTTAGGGACTTAAGCTTTTGATATCCTTCATCTTTGCTTTATATTGCATTTAAATTAACACCCACTTCACAAGATAACATTGATTGGAATTCCTAAGTGTTAAGGCTTTAATACAAGCCATAACATAACTTAGGGTTCTAATCTAAATTAGATCTTATTGATGATTGTGTATTTATAGTTCCAATAATCCATGGAAATCACACATTAAACAAAACAATTCATTAATATATGACATGTTAAGTCCAAAATACACAATGTTAATTTGAATAATATTCATCGAGCAAGGACTTTCAATCACTTAACATCCCAAAATTTTGACTCACCCCAATAATAAACTTAATCAACCATTAATATAGTTATTAATCTGGTAATATATGTTAATGGTAATGAATTATAAATAGAGCAAAAATAACAGGATAAGAAAAGATTTGTGTGTCTAACACACACACACACAAACGATAATTAGAATTAAAAATATAATTTCGATTGAATGAGGAAGCGAAAGATGGTAAGGAGATTCAACTGAATTTAAAATATTTTAAGAACATTAATATGAAACTACATAATGTGGATGAGAATAAGAGATATTGAAGATGAAACTTTTAGTAAAATATAATTACAATAAAAAAAGACTTACAATATTACAAACGAAGAACAACACAAAAGTAAATGAAAAAAATCAATGAGGAATGGTTTCTAAAGTAAAACATTGAGTATGGAAGATCCTCCCAAGCCTTTGGGAGAGCCTTGGTCATGCCAACCTATCCTCCTTTACTATGAAATGACAACTCTTTACAAGGAGAGGAGGGTGATGTATTTATAGCCCAATGTTGTGGACTCTTGGCATTCCCAATATGTCCCTCCACTTGGCTCAACAATTTGGACATCCAGACAGCGGAATCTGAAAATATCTCCTTCTTCAAAGTTGTAGATAAATATCTCCTCTGTCTACTTTGAATATTCGGAGTCCATTGGACGTAAAGAGCCAAAGTTATTGTCCGTTTATTAAACAAAGTTAATATTCCCATTTGAATCCATACCTTTTGAAGTCCAAAATTTTAATGGGTTTTTGAAAAGAAATGTACCTTAAAATCCAAATGATTTCTTCAACAAATTCGGCCTACTATATCTCCTATTTCACAATGAAAAATATCACCTTGATTTGATTATGATATCATTAGATATGTCATTAATAGTGTCCACATTTTAATTTCCATCTAGAATGGTGGGATGGACTTCAAAGCATTACTTGGGCCCCTTGTTCTTGGAGTTGGGCCCTAAAATTTTTATCCATTACTCCTTGAATTGTTATACAAATGTGGGAGGAGAATTAATGATTTTTCACTTCTGGATTGTGCCCAGTAATTCAATCTTCATGGATGGTCCAATTTCCACACAGATTCTATGGGCCTTCTTGTGTAGTACATATGTGCCTTCAAATAGAAGAATTGGCCGATTGTCACCTATAGACCGGTCAAATTTCTAATTCTCTTCTAATGTGTATAGTAGCACTTGGGTCAAATCCTCGGTGATGATAATTTTTAATAGTCGTTTGTTTTTAGTTTATTGTATTCTGATTGGGGGGGGGGGGTTGTTTGCAGTGCTTATGAAATGATTGATTGATTGAGATTGATTTAAAAAATTTATAAATATTTCCCGGGGTTCTTTTTTAGGGATTTAAGCTTTTTATACCCTTGAGAATTGCTTTATATTGCATTTAAATTAACACTCACTTCACAAGACAACGTTGATTGGAATTACTAAGTGTTAAGGATTTAATCCAAGCCATAACTTAACTTAGGGCTCTAATCTCAATTAGATCTTGTTGATGGTAGTGTATTTATGGTTCCAATAATCCATGGAAACCACACATTAAACAAAACAAGTCATTAATCTATGACATGCTAAGTCCAACATACAAAATGTTAATTTGAAGAATATTCATCAAGCAAATACTCTAAATCACTTAACATCCCTAAATTTTGACTCACCCCAATAATAGACATAATCAACCATTAATATAGTTATTAATTTGGTAATATATGTTAATGGTGATGAATTATAAATATAAAAAAAGAATGGGATAAGAAAAGATTTGTGCATCGAACACACACACACGAACAATAATTAAATTAAAAATAGAATATCGGTTGAATGAGGAAGCGAAAGAAAGGATGAGGCTTAAATTGTATTTAAAATATTTTAATAACATTAATATGAAACTACATAAGGTGGATGATAATAAGAAATATTTAAGAAGAAACTATCATTAAAATAGAATTACAAAAAAATACTTACAATATTACAAATGAAGAACAACACAAAAGTAAATGAAAGGAAACAAGGAGGAATGGTTTCTCAAGTAAAAAATTGAGTATGGAAGATCCTCCCAAGCCTTTGGAAGAGCCTTGGTCGTTCCAACCTATCCTTCTTTTCTCTGAAATTCCCACTCTTTGCATGGAGATGAGGGGGATGTATTTATAGCCCAATGTTGTGGACTGTTGGCATTCCCAATCTGTCCCTCCAATTCGCTCGACACTTTCAACATCCAGAAATCCAAATTTCGAGATATCTTCTTCTTAAAAGTTGTAGATAAATATCTCCTCTATCTACTTTTAATCTTTGGAGGCCATTGTACGTAAATATCCCAAGTTATGGTTAGTTGATTAAATAAAGATAATATGTCCATTTCTATCCATACTTTTTGAAGTAAAAAATGTGAATGAGTTTTTGAATAGGAAGAAACCATCAAATCCAAATGATTTATTCAAAAATGTTGGCCTCATATATCTTCTCTTTCACAATGAAAAGTATCAGCTTGATTTTATGATTACATCATGATATATGTCATGAATAGTGTCTTGATTTTAATTTCCGGCAAGAATGGTGGGCTGGACTTCAAAGCATTAGTTGGCCACCTTGTTCTTAGAGTTGGGCCCAGAAATTTTTATCCTTACTCCTTGAATTGTTAACAAAATGTTGAAGGAGAATTAATGATTTTTCACTTTTGGATTGAGCCCAGTAATTCAATCTTCATGGATGGTCCAATTTCCTCACAGATTTTGTGGGCCTTCTTTTGTGGTACATATGAGCCTTAAAATGACAGAAATGGCCCACAATCCCTTCTAATTAAATGTTGTATATTGAAGTAGAAATCTTGCAAAACAAGAACCACACAATTTTGATTAGTAGGGGAGAGTTATAAATAAAATAGTAAACTGGCTCAATTGGACTACTTCTAAAAATGCTCAAAAATTATACTTAGTGTTAAAACATTAATATTTCACACAAATTATGCACATTTCATATAAAATTAGTAAAGAGAGTATATAATAAGTCATTAAAATATTTATAACATCAACTCCCCCACACTTAGTCTTGTGCATGTCCTCTTGTGTAACAAATATAAAAACCTGACAAAATCATTTTCACTCACCAACAAATATTAAAATTTTGTTTTCTCTAATAATTTGAGGTTTAGACTATTTCACTCATCCATATTTAATTACACTACAAATTTTTATAGAAAAAATGTTCCAAAAAAAAAATCTTTTTTTCATGCTCAGTTTTAGAAATGGAAAATGTGGACACTAAAAACTCACAACTCTCAAGATGACAAAATTCATTTATGGAGGTTCACTCTTTCACCAACCAAAAGTGAAAATCTTAGAGGTTGAAAGAGCTCTCAGCTTCCAATACCTATCAAAAGTGCACAAGAATCAAGAGGCCTTTTGAAGGAGATTTTCTGTGGCTATGGGACGGTAAGAAAATAATGTCCAAGAGAGAGAAGAAGAGGGGTAAAACACCGACATGGAAAAAGATGTGCACAATTTTTTTGAAATGAGACATGAAAATAAATGGAAACACATACTTATGAGGGAATGAAAATGTGAAATAAGACACAAAAGTGGAAGGAAATATGAAGGGAATGAGAAGATGGAATATTTACAAAACAGAAAACTTCTCCCAATGACATAAGTGTTCATAATTTTTTTCATTTTTCGAAAGTTGAACTGGAAATAGATCTCACACTCATCTCCCAAACCATGATTGATCTCCTCAAAAAACTAATTGTAATAGTTATAACAAGATCAAAAGTTGAGGAAGAGTGATTTTTGACCCACCAAAGACTCAACCCATTCTTATTTTCATTATTTTTTTGATTTTTTTTGATTTTTTTGAACACTTGTCAATAACATTTATAAAATTACATAAATGAAAGTACATTACATTTCCCAAAACACACTGAATGAGAACCTCTCCCCCACACTGAAATGGATACTTTCCCTCAAGCATATGATAACATGGTGAAATCAACAAAGGGTACCCAAAATGAAATCCACCCCCACACTTAAATTTAAAGAAAAAATATGCAATGAAAAATCCATGTAGATAATGGGTGGTGTAATGACCCGAATCTAGAGCCCCTCCACTGGTGCCCCATACCTGGTTCTCTACATGACCTCAAGCACGTTTCCCCAAACACCAGAGGCTACCGAATAACAGCGAGGGACTTGGTGAGTCGGTGGGGAAACTCTGCCCTCATTCGGTAAAGTATACAACGGAAGAACAACTAGACACAATAGCGGAAACAATAATAGCATACAACAACTAAACTGAACAGCAGAAGCAATGTATAAAATAATAATGATGCAACATGGTACATATGTCTATGTAAAAGAGTAAACAAACCAACGTGCTGAATTAAAACTGAAAAAAAAACAAAGATCAAAATAAAAACAAAGTAAACTCCTCAGCATCGCAGGCCATGGCTCGGTCCCATGCTCTCCAAATCTAGTGCAATCAAGAACCTGAAGTAGAAGGGTGCTTGCCCTTATCTATACCTGCAAAAAAATAATCTGCTTGGGCCCAAAACATGGCCCAGACAGGGTGTGAGACAATGTCCCAGTAGGCAACCACCCAAAGATATGTGCCTAACAGTCAATGAATACATGGCAAGTAAAGTATAGAAACAATAAATAGGAAATACACAGCAGCTACAATTCAAAATTCTAACATATAAGGTACACAAGTAAACAACCAACAAAAGTATAAAATAGGTAACCCTCTGGGTAGCTCTCACTGCCTAACCCCTATGGTTCAACCTACAAGTACTAGCAACCCTCTAAGAGGCACACACAGTCTCACCCCTCTAGTTCAGCTAAGAATAGACTCTCTGAGGAAGCACTCGTCGTTAATTCCCCCTATAGTCTCGTATCGTGCTAAAGGATCTCTGGGGAAGAAATCAATGTCTCATTCCCCTTGTGGCCCACGTCGAGGAACTACAGACTCTCCGAGGAAGCACTCATCATCAATTCCCCATGTGGTCTCGCATCGTATTAAAAGAGACTCTGGAGAAGCCCTTACATCCATTCTCCCTATGGTCTACTACATTAGGTTCTCACAGTCCTGTGTGAAAATAAACATGCTCAGCATACGTGTATCATCCAAGTAAACCTCAAGAACTACTTGGCTATCAATCTAAGGTTCAATAGCATAACAAAGCAACAGTTCCACTATCCTACAACTAGGCATGGCAACTGGAAAAATTCCAAATAGGTAGAACAAGCATGGAAAACATCCAGCGTACAGTAAAAACTACCATAATCACAGGAAAAACATCTACCATAGCAATAAAGCAAAGAAGGCAATAAAAAAAGGGAAAAACAAGAACACGCAATACCCCGTTCAAGGGTATTAGTGGAATTTACACAAAATACTCATCAACTTCCTACAGAAAGGCACAAACCACCTACCTCGATCCTAGAAGATCGTTATTCTTGAACCACGATGACTGATTCTCCTTAGAATGTCGTAGATATGAGAAAATGTCTGAAACACGTAAACCATGATAACATGAGAAAGAGGAGGAATTGGAAAACAAGGCTCAAGCCAAAGGAAAAACTCACCGCTGCGCTTCCAACACAATCGACCGTGATCGAATCGGAGAATGGACGGAGAGGTGGGATCTCGTCAAAGATTCGTGGATCCTCGGCACTCTCAGATGAACGGAACCTATAAGAAGACATTTTTTTTTGCATCAGGCGCGACCCCAGTCTGTTTAGTGAAAAAAAGGAAGTACACAGCGTGTACTTTTAGTATACATGGTGTGTACTAGGTTTTTCCGTAATTCGCCAAAATCAGCCTCTACGTCACCCCTACACACCGTGTGTGTGGCTCAGACATGGAAAACACATGGCTTCGAGCCGGAGAAGAGTACACGGCATGTACTTCGAAATTTTCCAGAAACTCCATTTTTCTTAAAAACTCCAGAAAAAGGAAAGGCGTACCTAAAATGAAGATCCGGGTTCTTACAAACTTCCCCCCTTAAAGAAATTCCTCTCTGAATTTTCCTAGCAAGGCATAGAAGAATAATCCCCGAACAGCTCCGGCCACTGCGATCGTACATCGACCTCCCTCTCCCAAGTCGCGTCCTGTACTCGCCCATGCTGCCATAGCACCCATACAAGGGGGACAGACCACCCACGGAAAAACTTCATACTACGATCGACAATCCGGATATGATTCTCTTAAAACGATGCATATGCTTCGAGCTCAACTTCCTCAGGCAGAATGACATGAGATGGGTCTGAAAAGTAATGCGGAAGCTGAGAGATGTGGAAGACGTCATGCATGGCCCAGTACCTCTGGGGTAGCTACAACTGATAGGTGACCGGTCCAACTCTCTCCAAAACCTCAAACGGCCCGACGTACCGTGGTGAAAGCTTACCCTGCCTCTGAATCCTCTTGTGACCCAACCTCGGTGCGACACGCAGGAAAACCTGATCCCCGAACTCGAACTCTAGAGGTCGTCTCCGCTGATCAGCATAAGACTTCTGTCGAGACTGTGCTGTAGCCATCCTCTTCCAAATCAGCTCTATTTGCTCTGAAGTCTCCTGAACAAGACGAGGTTCCAGCAAAGCTGCCTCTCCTGCCTTCATCTAGGATAAGTGTGATCAACATGGCCTACCGTACAAAGCCTCGTAAGGGACCATCTAAATAGTTTCCTGAAAACGATTTTTTTTAGGATAACTCCACCAGAGGGATATGATTCTACCAAGAACCACCAAAGTCTAGAATGCAAGCTCAGAGCATATCCTCAAGCACCTGGATCGTACGCTCGGACTTTCCATCTGGCTGGGGATGGTATGCTATACTCAAAAGTACCTGTATACCCAACACCTTCTGAAGTCTCTGCCAGAAACGAGAGGTAAAGTGCGCATCCCTATCTGAAACAATGGAGTGTGGAACTCCATGTAGATGAACAATCTCTCTGATGTAAAGTCATCCCAGATCATCGAAACTGAAGGTCTCCTTGAATGGAAAGAAGTGAGAAAACTTCATGAGCCGGTTGATGACAACCCAAACAACATCATTCTCCCGAGGTGACCTCGGAAACCCGGTCATGAAGTCCATCACAACATCATTCCACTTCCACTCCGGAATGGGTAATTGCTGCAAAATCCCCACTGGTCACTGATGCTCTGCGTTCACCTGCTGACAGGTAGAACATCTCATGACAAAACCAGCAACATACTTCTTCATACCTGGCCACCAGTACTGGAGATGAAGATCTCGATACATCTTGGTGATGCTCGGATGAACTGCCCAGACTGAGGAATGAGAATCCCGCATCATCTCCTCGCGTATGTCTGCTGGCACCCATACGTGTTCCTGGAAATGCAAGATCTCATCCTCACCCACTGTCCTTCTAGGAAGAGGGTCCTCTCTTGACACACTCTCCCGTAGGACTAAGCCTTCTGAGTCTGATAGCTGCCTCATCCGTACCCGATCAAGTAGTGTATAGGTAAAAGCTACAGAAGATAGGAAGGTCTATCCCTGTCTATCGTGCACCTCCAGATGCATCTTAGAGAACAGAGTCATAAGTTTCCACTCACTACTGGCCTCCTGAACTGCCTAAATCTGAGTTCGCTTTCTCAACGCATTTTCCACCACATTTCCCTTTCCCAGAGTATAGGCAAGCTTGAAATCAAAAGACTGAAGATACTTGACCCACCTGCGCTGCCGAAGATTCAGATCATGCTGAGTGAAGATATAATTAATACTCTTGTGGTCGGTGAAGACCACAAAGTTCTCTCCCAGAAGATAGTGTCTCCAAAAACGTAAGGCATGAACAATAGCTACCAACTCCAGATCGTGCGTAGGGTAGTTCCTCTCATGTGGCCTCAACTGTTGAGACCCATACGCAACGACTCCATCTCCCTGCATAAGCACAGCTTCTAGTCTGATACCTGAAGCATCACAATAGACAGTATAACTCTTGCCTGGCTCTGGAAAGGCTAGTATCGGCGCCGACGTCAACCTTCCCTTCAGCTCCTGAAAGGCTGACTCACAAGGGTATGACCATAAGAACTTCACCCCCTTCTGGGTCTGACCTATCAATGGTGCTTCTAGGTGTGAGAAGTCTTGAATGAAGTGTATGTAGTATCCATCCAACCCTAGGAAACTTCGTACCTCAAAAACATTCTTTGGCTACTCCCAGGAGACTACAGCTCTCACCTTCTCTAGGTCCACAGATAGTCCTGCCTATGAGATGACATGAACCAAGAAGTGAATCTGATCCATCCAAAAGTGTCACTTCGAGAGTTTCGCATAGATATGATGCTCTCTCAGTTTACTCAGAATGATCTCAATATGTGTGGAATGGTCGTGTCGAGTGTGAGATTACACCAAGATATTGTCCATTAAGACAATGATGAAGGAATCCAAGTAATGATGGAACACTCGGTTCATCAGTGCCATGAAAACTGCAGGCGTGTTCGTGAGACCGAACGGCATGACTATATAATCGTATAGACCATACCTGCTCCTGAAGGCGGTTAGAGGTATATCTGATGGTATAACGCGCAAATGATGATAACCAGACCTCAAGTCGACCTTCGGGAACACCCAGGCTCCTTGAAGCTAATCAAAGAGGTCATCGATCCTTAGTAAGATATATCAGTTCCCGACCGTTAACTGGTTCAACTTCCGATAATCCACACAAAGCTGAAGGGTACCATCTACATTCTTCGCAAATAGGACAGGTGAACCCCAAGGAGAAGTACTGGGTTGGATGAAACCATTTGCCTGCAACTCCTCCAACTGCTTCTTGAGCTCCTGCAACTCAGATGTAACCATAATATAAGGAGGAATGGACACCGGTGCTGCTCCTGGCACGAGATCAATAGAAAAGTCTACCTCACGCTTCAGAGGAAAACTCAAAAAGTCCTCTGGAAAGACGTCCCTAAAATGATCCATCACTGGAGGAAAGTCCAACTGTGAAGTCCCATGGTCATCCAGATAATGACTAGAAATATGGGTTTTCACCCTTCCTAGCCCATGATGCTCGAGTCCTGCTCAACTCGCCTGAACATCCCATTCACCTCTATGAAGAAAAGATTCACCCTCTTGTGAAATGAAACTCACCCTGCGGCAATAACAGTCAATGACTGCCTGGAAGGGAACCAACTAGTCCATCCTGAGAATGACATCATAGCCTATCATCTCTAGTACGTAGAGATTCCATAAGAAACGATACCCTGCAACCTCGAGAGGGAACTCTCTACACTGACGTACACTAGATGTCTTTGTCCCCAAAGGTGTGTCTAGTGTCAACGAGTCAGCAGAAGAAAAGACACAGATCCCAAGGCTCTCCACAATAGCAACAGAGATAAATCTATTCATAGCACCAGTATCGAAAAGAGATGAAGATAAAACTGAGGATAATAAAATCGTACCTCAAACTGTAGAAGGGTCTGGATCCTGCTTCTGATAGGTCTACTCCACTACAAAGGTCTGGCCTGCCCCGCAACCCCGTGACCCTGCGTGACCACCCTGAGCTGAACCTCCCTGTTGGCACTGAAGGACTAGTGACTGACTGCCACGGCCTCGACCTCCACCTCGGCCCGAACGGCCGGAAGAACTCCAGTTCCCCGACTGGTGAGAAACTGGTGGTGCTTCTTTTGAACGAGGAGTCATGGAAGAACCCCGGTCACCCACTACTGGTGAGAAAACCTGGCAGAAATGCTAAAGGTGACCCATCTTGCCGCATGATTGGCACTCCATGGGGTCCCTATGGCACTGCGGCCTTGTGTGCCCTGATCGGCCATACTGGTAGCATATCACCTGGCTGCCTGAAGATGCATGTCGCTTCCTCGGATCACCACGTGTAGACTCTCTACAGCGCTACCTGCTGTCATCAGGAGGAAATCTAGATCTGGAAGCCAAACCGCCCTGGCTCGCATCTTCAGAGTCTCTCAGATTGCACTCCGCAATTAGTGCCTGATTGACGATGGAAGTGATGGAAGTCAACTGGAAGATGTTCACCTCTGAGCAGATATCCCGCTTGAGACCATCCTCGAACTTCCTTGATAATAACACCCCACTCCCATCCTAGAGGGGTGTGAAATGCTACAGCTAGGTGAAACGAGAGGAATACTCCATGACAGAAAGAGTACCCTGCTCTAAGCTCATGAACTCCCGGGCTCGATCGGCCCTCAGGGTCTCTGGGTAAAAGTAGTCATAAAAGACGTGTTGAAACTCCTCCCAAGACATAACCTACTGATGACCCGCCTATGAGATCATATCCCACCACCTCTTGGAGAGGTCTCGGAGCATGTAGGTGGCGAGCTTGACCCACCTCTCTGGAGGTGTCTCCAGATGCTTAAAGATAGTCACCATGGCTTCCAGCCATGACTCTGCAGCCTGAGGTCCTCCTTCCCCTGAGAAAGTAGGAGGATTCTGCTGCTGGGAAACCCACATCAAGTCTGCCATAGTCATGGCAGGGGGCAGTGCTCCCTGAAAGGTCTGCATCATCCTCATAAAACCTTCCCTGAACTGCGCATTAGCGCCTGCAACTGGTATGACAGCCTGTGCCAAGGCTGGCTCGACTAGAGGGTCGGTAGGAAGTCCTTGATCAACCATATATGGCATCTAATCACTGCTTGAAAACAGATGTACAACCGGAGGATGTCTCAGAGGCATATATCTGAAAGATCAAAAGAACACCTTAGATTATAAAACAAGTACATGAAACACAAGAGTACAAAATGAGAACAAGGGAAAGAAAACACACAAGTTTACAAAACACGGCTACACGACGTGTATAAAAACTGCATGGCGTGTCTTCTTAATCCACTGATATGGGCGTATACCCCTGCCCTACAGGTCATGTAACACCTAAACTACACGGTGTGTTGACCCAACACACGGCATGTACTTGAAAACTATTCCCCTTCACGAGTCTCTTTACATGACTAACCCACACGGTCCGACTTAACCCGAGACTACACGACATGCTCTGAACAAACACGGCATGTACTAGACAAGGCTTCGGTGGTCTGTGTTATTAAATACACATCCTTTTACACATCTAGACCTTACACGGCGTGTTACGAACAAACACGATGTGTATAGGTGAAGGTGACATCGTCCCGTGTTTTTTGTGACACGGTCGGGTACCTGAACAAGACTACACGTCGTGTTCCTAAAATAATACGGTGTGTCTAATAGAAGGCAATGATGACCCGTGTTGTTTGTGACACAGCCGGGTACCTGGACAGGACTACATGGCATGTTTCTTTACAACACAGCGTGTTCCACTTGAGCTCCCCCGACCCGTGTTGTTAGTGACACGGCCAGGTACACAGTGTGTACTAACCGTACACGGCGTGTTCCTGAAGTTATTTATACAACAACGTGTCCCTGCTCACACGGTCAGTGACATGGTCTAAAAACTACACGGCATGTAGTCAAAAAGTACATGCCGTGTATTCTGGTTTTTTCTGGGTAGTAACTCAGAAACTGCATAGAAGCCCAGAAAACACAGAAAACAAGTCAAAATGTGCCAAATTCCGATTCGGGAGGGCCCATACTCCCCGCGAATCAAAACTTGACATTCATTTAAACAAAGTAGAATAAAAACAATCCTCTATCAAGGTAGCAGAGATTCTATCAAACATCTATCACGACAGTATGCATAATCTACACAAGGTCTATCACAACAGCATGCAATCGCTAATGAACCCAAGATGGCATGGCAAGAGTGTATGGCATGTGATTTCTACAAGTTCCTATACGATGTATGAGATGGCATACCCTCATCTCATCATGTTTCGACAGAAATAGAACCACAATCATCAGTAAAATATCAACACAAGCATGTGAATCACTCTAGGTGAAATCATATCAACCATAAAACCTCAAAACCAGCAAACTACAATTAACGAGGTAGTATGGATTTTCCCTATACACGGGTTAGCTAATCCTGAGAACAGCTTAATACCAAGTACCAAATCCATCCTACCCATGGTTGAAGGATCCAAACAATAAATCAAGAGAAAAGAAACTCCTCTGACACCACTTTGTAACGACCTGAATCAGGAGCCCCTCCACTGGTTCCCCGTACCCAGTTCGCCACATGACCTCAAGCACATTTCCCCAAATTCCAGAGGCTTCCAACTAGCAGCGAGGGCCTTGGTGAGTCGATGGGGAAACTATGCCCTCATTCAGTAAAGTATACAACGGAAGAACAACGAGACACAATAGAAGAAACAATAACAACATATAACAACTGAACTGAACAGCGGAAGCAATGTATAAAATAATAATGATGCAACATGGTACATATGTCTATGGAAAACAGTAAACAAACCAACGTGCTGAATTACAACTGAAAAAAAAAACAAATTGCAAAAAAAAACAAATTAAACTCCTCAGCTTCTCAAGACATGGCTCGGTCCCATGCTATCCAACTCCAGTGCAATCAAGAACCTAAAGTAGAAGGGCGCTTGCCCTTTTCTATACCTGTAACAACATAATCTTCTTGGGCCCAAAACATGGGCCAAACAAGGTGTGAGACAAATTCCCAGTAGGCAACCACCCAAAGATCTGTGCCTAACAGTCAATGAATACATGGCAAGTAAAGTACAGGAATAATAAACAGGAAATACACAATAGCTACAATTCACAATTCTAACATATAAAGTACACAAGTAAACAACCAACAAAAGTAGAAAACATGTAAACCTCTGGGTAGCTCTCATAGCCTAACCCCTATGGTTCAACCTACAAGTACTAGCAACCCTCTAGGAGGCACACACAGTCTCACCCCTCTGGTTCAGCTAAGAATAGACTCTCTGAGAAAGCACTCACCGTCAATTCCCCCTATAGTCTCGTATCGTGCTAAAGGCTCTCTGGGAAAGCACTCAATGTCTCATTCCCCCTGTGGCTCGCGTTGAGGAACTACAGAATATCTGAGGAAGCACTCATCATCAATTCCCCCTGTGGTCTCACATCGTATTAAAAGACACTCTTGAGAAGCCCTTATGTCCATTATCCCTATGTTCTACTACACTAGGTTCTCACAGTCCTGTATGGAAATAAACATGCTCAGCGCATGTGCATCATCCAAGTAAACCTCAAGAACTACTTGGCTATCAATATAAGGTTTAACAGCATAACAAAGAAACAGTTCCACTATCCTACAACTAGGCATGGCAATTGGAAAAATTCCAAACTGGCAGAACAAGTAAGGAAGACATCCAACATACAGTAAAAACTACCATAATCACAGGCAAAACATCTAATCTAGAAATCAAGAAAATAAGGCAATACAACAAGGGAAAAATAGGAACACACAATACCCCGTTCAAGGGTATTGGTGGAATTTGCACAAAATACTCATCGACTTCCTACAGAAAGGCACAAACCACCTACCTCGATCCTAGGAGATCGTTATACTTGAACCATGATGACTGATTCTCCTTAGAACGTCGTAGATCTGAGAAAATGTCTGAAACAAGTAAACCACGATAACATGAGAAAGAGTAGTAATTGGAAAATATGGCTCAAGAATAAGGAAGCACTCACCGCTGTGATTCCAACGCAATCGACCGTGCTCGAATCAGAGAACGTACGAAGAGGCGAGATCTCGTCGAAGATTCACGGATCCTCAGTGCTCTCGGATGAACGAAACCTAGAAGAATATGTTTCTGTGCATCAGGTGCGACCCCAGTCCGTTTAGTGAAAAAAAAGTACACGACGTGCACTTTTAGAGTACACGGCGTGTACTAGGTTTTTCTGTACTCCGCCAAAATCGGCCTCCACGTCACCCCTACACACCGTGTGTGTGGCCCGGACACGGCCAGCACACAGCTTTGAGCTGGAGAAGAGTACACGACGTGTACATTGAAATTTTCCAGAAACTCCATTTTTCTTAAAAACTCCAGAAAAAGGAAAGGCGTACCTGAAACGAAGATCCGGATTCTTACAGGTGGGATAAGGTATTAGGATTGTAATGTGGATATCAAAGAAAAGGTTTTCATAGGATTGAAGGGGCTTTTAAAAGGAGGATTAATGTAAGGGAAATGGGAGGCTATTTGGCTATTGTGATTCTCATGTGGTTCAAAAAATTCCTCTATCATTTAATGTATACTAAAGTAATAAATTCAGCTCGAAGGTCCACAAACCCAAGACTCACAAATGGGGGTGAAAACACACATTTTGAAAAGATGGCCATAGGTGGCCTTGGCATGAAAGTAATGTTGTTTCTCACAGGTGGGGAAAAGCATTTTCCAAATCAATAACTGAGCATTCAAAATGTATTATTCTTGACAAAAAATTCTTTATCCAAATATATGATGAAAACACAATTTTTTTGAGATGAAACCATGTCTTTTGACTCCCCAAAATGTTTGGAAAAAATTTGAAAATTGAAGGGGAGTAAATATGACTCTTTTGGTTTTTTTACATTTTTTCTATTTTTTAGTTTTTTTAGTGTACTTTAAAATAAACACCCACACAAAAGAGAAAGAGAAAAAGAAAGGGTTTGATGAAGAAAGTGGTAAAAAAAATTAAAGAGAGAGGAAGAATAAGAAAGAGTGAGAGATAGGAAGAGATCGAGAGAGAGTTAAAGGGAAAGAGGTGCCCCCTGGTTTGGATTTGGTGGGTCACCGTCTCCATCTAGTGGTGGGTCAATTACAGAAGTTGAGGATCTAGTGGAATTAAATGTTGTTCTAGGATTGTGTGTCCACTCATTATGATGCTTTAACCGATGTCCATTAACCATGAATGTCCTTTTGGAAGAGGGGTCTTGGACTTTCACTACACCAAATGGGTAAACATTTGTAATAACAAAAGGACCTTCCCAACGAGAATTAAGCTTACCTGGGTGAAGCCAAAATTGATAACTAAAGAGAATTACCTTTTCAACTTCATGAAATACCTTTCTCAGGATGTGTTTGTCATAAAGTACCTTAGCCTTTTCTTTGTACAGATTGAAATTCTCATTGGATACAAGTAGAAGCTCCTCCAGTTCATCCAATTGCAACAATATTTCTTCACCAGATTTTTCAAAATCAAAATTTCAGGTTTTAATATCCCAAAAATACTTATGTTTGATTTCAACTGGTAGATAACATGATTTACCAAAAACTAGCCTAAAAGGATACATCACAATGGGTGTTTTATAGGTAGTTCTATATGCCCAAAGTGCTTCACCAATTCTTTCAGGCCAGTCTTTTCTGGTAGGTTTTACAATTATCTCAAGCACTCTTTTCACTTCTCTATTTGACAGTTCAGCCATGCCATTTTTTTGGGGGGTGATATGAATTTGAAGTTTTATGTACAACCCCATTCTTTTTCAAAAGATATTCCATGGTTTTATTACAAAAATGGGTTCCTAAGTCATTGATCAAGGCATGTGGTGTGCCAAATAAATGGAAGATATGCATCTTTAAGAACTCACTAATAGTATGTTAATCATCCTTTCTAGTGGGTTTGGCCTCAACCCACCTAAAAACATAATCAACTGTGAGAAGAATTAATTAGAATCCATTGGAAGGGGGAAGGGTCCCATGAAATTGACACCCCAAACATCGAAGATCTCTCAAAAAATTAAAGGATTTTGGGGCATTTCATTTCTCTTTGAAATTGTGCCAAACTTTTGGCAAGTGGGACATGATTGAAATAACTCATGTGAGTCCTTGAAGAGTGAAGGCTAGAAGAATCCAGAGTCTATGAACTTTCTGAAGGACCTTTGCTGTCCAAAGTGGCCACCACCATGCATTGAGTGACATAATTCTAAGATGGAAGAATGTTCATTTTCATCAACACATCTCCTTATTACCATGTCAGCCCCAGTTTTCCAAAGTTTATTTTCTTCCCAAAAATAGTATTTTGAATCACTTTTCAACTTCATTTTTTGTTCTTTTAAATTTTTTTTAGGAAAAACACTAGAAACCAAGTAATTTAAAATTGGGGAATACTATGGTATTTTTGGAGTGACATATAAAAGGTGCTTGGTGGGGAATTTAGGATTGATGATTTCATAATGATAAGAATTAGAAATTATACTCAAGAGATCATCCACATGGTTTTGTTTTCTTGGTCTGTCTTTGATTTCAAGGTCAAAATCTTGAAGCATTAGGATCCACCTTATTATACTTGGTTTGGAATCACTTTTCTTGAGTAAGAACTTTATAGAAGAATGGTATGTTAAGATAATGATTTTGGAACCTAAGAGATAGGGATGGAATTTATCTAAGGAAAAAACAACTGCTAAAAGTTCTTTTTCAGTGACATTGTATTGAGATTGAGTTTCATCCAATGTTTTTTAGGAATAATAGATGACATGAAAAAAATTTCTCTTATTTGACCAAGAACAGCCCTAACATCTCTATCAGAAGCATCACACATCAACTCAAAGGGTATGGACCAATCTGGGGGTTGGATTATTAGGGCAGATGTAAGAGCAGTTTTGAGTTCAACAAAGGCTCTCTTTAAAACCTCATCTAAATGGAAAGTGACATCATTTTGGAGCAATAGAGTGAGTGGGAAGGAAATTTTATTGAATTTATGGATGAATCGATGATAGAAACACACATGAACAAGGAATGAACATATGTCTCAAATAGATATGGGTTCAGGAAGTGATTGGATCACTTTAATTTTGGTAGGATCAACTTCAATACCCTCTTTCGAAACTATGTGCCCTAGAAAAATCCCATTTATAACCATGAAGTGACATTTTTCAAAATTTAACACAAGGTTACACTTGACACATTTTTGAAGGACTAGAGAGAGTAAATTCAAGAAAGATACAAATGACTCACCATAAATGGTAAATTCATCCATGAATACTTCCATGCAGTGTTCAATGAATTCAGAAAATACACTCATCATACACCTCTATAATGTTGCAGGAGCATTACAAAGGCCAAATGACATTCTCCTATATGCATATGTTCCAAAGGTGCATGTGAAAGTAGTCTTTTCTTGGTCCTGAGGTGCGATTGGGATTTTTAAGTAGTAGGTATATCCATCAAGAAAGAAATAGTATGACTTTATGGCTAATCGTTCTTGCATTTGATCAAGGAATGGAATAGGGTAGTGATCTTTTTGTGTTTCAACATTTAATTTTCTATAGTCGATGCACACACGCCATTTGTTCTTCACTCTATTTGTGACTACCTCACCATGTTCATTTGTGACAATAGTTATCCCACCCTTATTAGGTACAAATTGAATTGGAATAACCCATTCACTATCAGAAATTAGGTAGATAATACCATCTTGAAGAAGCTTGGTGATCTCTTCCCAAACTACCTCATGGATGCGTGGATTGAGTCTTCTTTGTGGTTGTCTAATTGGTTTGGATGATTCCTCAAGATGGATTTGATGCATGAAAAGGGCAGGGTTTATTCTTGTAATGTCATCTCGGGTCCACCCTAAGGCCTTTTTGTTTTCCTCTAACACTTGAACAAGTTTGGACTCCTCAATTTTGATAAGTGAGGTAGATATAATGTCAGGATAAGAGTGATCATGGAAAAGGAATGCATATTTCAGGTGTTCAAGAAGAGGTTTCAGATCAATCTCATCTTTCATTTGTGGGTTAGAAAACTTAGGAATGGAGGAAGGGACTTCATCTTCTTTAGATTCATTTTCCTTAATATTGTCCAAGGTGGAGAAGTAGAGATCAGAGTTGATGTGGGATTCAAGAGAGTTTTCAAGTTCCTCTAGATTTATGGAGTCTATGAATGAGAGGTCCACATCAACTTCACCATTTATAACTTGGTTAATCATGGTACATATTTTCCAAGATCCTTTATCATCAGAACATGAAGAACATGATGGAATGGGGTTCAATTGACTCTAAGAAGTGTCCTCAGAAGCATGGATTGAGAATGCAGATTGATCCTCAGATGGGTATCACATGGATTGGAAAATGTTGAATTTGACTAGTTAGTCACCAAATTCCATGGATAAGATGACTGAATGGACATCAATTTTGGTTCTCATTGTCATTAGAAATGGTCTTCCTAGAATTAAGGGAGATCAAGAAGAGTTTATCTCACCTTCCATGTCAAGGACATAGAAATCGGCTGGGAAGATAAGATCATTGACACGAACAAGGACACCCTCTATTATTCCCTCAGGACTGGCTGTGCTTCGATTGGAAAACTGAATGGTAACACCTGTTGGATGTAAGGGACCTAGACCAAGGTATGAGGACATGGATTTAGGTATGAAATTAATTGAAGCTCCTTGGTCTATGAGTGCATCATCGAAGTTATAACTTCCAATTTGGAATGGAACCGTAATGGTCCTTGGATATTTTCACTTTATGGGAATAGAATATTGGGTGGAAACATTTTCAAAGGTCTTAAGTTGCCTCTTGTGGGTGCAAAACTCCTTAAGAAACTTGGAATACTTAGGAAATTTTTTAATGGCATCTAAGAGGGGAATATTGACTTCAAAACATCTAAACATGTCGAGCATTTTAGGATCAGGTTCAAAGGACTTCTTTGGATTAGAAACAGCTTAAGGAAAATGAATTGGTTTCCTAAGTGGAATGGAAGTTGGTGAGGGAATGGTTTCAGATTCCTTTTCAAGTTTCTTTTTTATTTTCATTTTCTTGGTCAACATTTAAAGGGGGCTTGGAGGACTTATCTTGAGGCATAGAAATTTTCTTTCTCGATCTAAGTGCAATTGCACTTACATTACCCTTGGGTTTGGGTAATGGTTGAGCTAGAAGTTGGAAAGAATTGTACTGTTGCTGCTGACTAAGGTGGGATGCAAGTTTACCAATTTGGGTTTCAATGTTCTTGAGGCTAGAATGGGTAAAGGTAGAACGATCTTAAACTGTAATTTCCCATGGTTGATTGGAAGAAGAGGCTTGTCCTGGATTGGGATTGCCTTGATTTTGGTTCTTGGGAAAGTGATTGTATTGGTTTGGGAATTGGGAAGGCTCACTATGATAGTGGAAGCCTAGAGGAGGATTGTTCCTTTGAGGATGAGGAATAAAAGTATAAGGTTGTTGAAAGTTACCAACACCTTGACCATATTGGGAATGGTTTGGGTTTTGATGAGGGAATTGAGGGGGATGAGAGACGGGATTACCATACCTCAGGCATTGGTTATCGGAAGAATATAAGAGCTTAGAGTGATGTTGGTTGATGTTTCTAATGAACTGACCTGATTGATGAGGGTTGGTGTTCCTCTGAGAATACGTTACATTGATCACCATTGATCCTGATGAATCAGATTGATCCTCTTTAAGTTGTGGACATGTGTTAGTTGTATGACATGGAGAGTTATAGATTCCACAGTTTTTTTATAGGTCCATGAAACATTGATTGTGGAGAATATGACATTGGGGCTTTGGTAGCCACATCTAGTTGTCTCACAAGACCTGTAAGTTCACTCATCCACTTTGTCATCTTGTTCGTCTCTATGGACTGATTATCTTGGGCTTTTTTTAATTGAGCATGTGCTCAAGTATGAAATTGTTGTGTGTTTTTAGCCATATTGCTTTGAGATCTCTTGCACCTGCAGGAATTTTATCAATAAGAGCACTACCACTTGCGGCATCAATGAGGGTTTTCTGCATAGCCAATAACCCCTCATATAAATATTGGATCAAGGTTTGGTCAGAGATTTGGTGGTGTGGGTAGGTTGAAACAAGCTTTTTGAACCTCTCCCAATACTCATGGAGCGATTCACTTGGGAATTGACGAATACCACTTATTTCCTTTCAGATAGAACCAGTACAAGAAGTAGGAATGAATTTCTCTAAGAAGAGTCGCTTCATGTCATTCCATGTGGTTATGGAACAAGGAGGGAGGTAGTAAAGCCATGAAATGGTAGTGTCAGATAGGGAGAAAGTGAATTCTTGGAGTTTTATTTTTTCCTCAGAAACCCCTTGAGGTTTCATGGTAGAGCACACCACTTGGAACTCTTTAAGGTGGAGATGTGGATCCTCACCGGCTAGCCCATAGAAATGAGGAAGAAGATGAATCAAACCTGATTTGAGTTCGAAGTCAGCTTCTATGTTTGGATATTGAATACCAAGAGGTTGGAAATTCATATCAGGGGCAGGAAGTTCTTTAAGTGTTTGTTCCCTAGGATTATCCATATCTAATTCAACTGGTTGGACAAGGACTGATTCTTGAATTAGTTGATTATCTCTTAAGTTCCTCCTAAGTTGGAGAATATTTCTCTCAATTTCAGGGTCAAAAAAATCTGATGGATTATTTGGGAGGCTACAGGGAATTCATAATGATGTTGGAAGAAAGATAAAGATGGGTTTTTCTTTTTGTTTTTTTTTCAATTTGTGATTTTTATGAGAAGGAGGGTTTTTCTTTGTGTTTTTTTAAAAAAAATTCAATTTTGTTTTTTGGGGTTTTTTTAGAATAACCAGAAACTAATGAATATATAAAGCACCATTCCCGAAAATGGTTCCATTTAAAAAGCATGGCCGATTGTCGCCTATTGACCGGTCAAAGTTCTGATGCTCTGCTAATGTGTATAGAAGCACTTGGGTTGAATCCTCGGCGATGATACTTTTTAATAGTCATTTTTAGTTGATTGTATTATGATTGGGGGGGGGGGTTTGTTTGTAGAGCTTATTAAATGATTGATTTATTGAGATTGATTTAAAAAATTTATAAAGATTTGGGTGAGTTCATTTTTAGGGAGTTAAGCTTTTGATATCCTTGAGCTTTGCTTTATATTGCATTTAAATTAACAACCACTTCACAAGATAACATTGATTGGAATTTCTATGTGTTAAGGATTTAATTAAAGCCTTAACATAACTTGGGGTTCTAATCTCAATTATAGATTGTTGATGGTAGTGTATTTATGGTTCCAGTAATCCATGAAAACCACATGTTAAACAAAATAATTCATTAATCCATGACATGTTAAGTCCAACATACACAATGTTAATTTGAAGAATATTCATCGAGCGAATACTCTCAATCACTTAACATCCCTAAATTTTGACTCACAATAATAATATACTTACTCATCCATTAATATATTTATTAATCTGGTAATATATTTTAATGGTAATGAATTATAAATATAACAAAAATAACGGGATAAGAAAAGATTTGTGCGTCGAACACACACTCACACGAACGATAATTAGAATTAAAAATAGAATTTCGTTTGAATGAGGAAGCGAAAGAAGGGAAGGGGATTCAACTATATTTAAAATATTTTAAGAACATTAATATTAAACTATAGAATATGGATGATAATAAGGGATACTAAATAAGAAACTTTTATCAAAATAGAATTACAAAAAAATACTTACAATATTACAAACGAAGAACAACACAAAAGTAAATAAAAGGAAGCAAGGAGGAATGTATTATCAAGAAAAAAACATGAGTATGGAAGTTACTCCCAAGCCTTTGGAAGAGCCTTGGTCATGCCAACCTATCCTCCTTTTCTCTGAAATGCCAACTCTTTGTAAGGAGAAGAGGGGGATGTATGTATATCCCAATGTTGTGGACTGTTGGCATTCCCAATCTGTCCCTCCACTTGGCTCGACTATTTGGACATACAGATAAATGGATCTCAAGATATATCCTTCTTAAAATTTTTAGATAATATATTCTCTTTCAACTCTGAAAATTTTGAGTCCATTGGACTTAAGGAGCCAAAGTTATAGTCGGTTGACTAAACAATGTTAATCTATCTATTTCAATCCAAACCTTTTGAATTCCAAAAATTTCATGGGTTTTTGAATTGGAATATTCCTTAAAATCAGAATTATTTCTTCAAAAAAGTTTGCCAACTATATCTCCGCTTTCACACCGCAAGATCTCAGCTTTATTTGATGAGTACATCATGAGATATGTCATGAATAGTGTCCAGATTTTAATTTCGAGACAGAATGGTGGGCTGAAATTAAAAGCATTAGTTGGGCCCCTCGTTATTAGATTTGGGCCCTGAAATTTTTATCCATTACTCCTTGAATCTTTATCGGAATTTTGGAGGAGAATTAATGATTTTTCACTTCTCGATTGAGCCCAGTAATTCAATCTTCATGGATGGTCTAGTTTCCTCACATATTTTGTGGGCCTTCTTGTGTAGTACATATGTGCCTTCAAATGGAAGAATTGGATCATAATCCCTTCTAATTAAATGTTTGATATTGAATTAGGGATCCTAGAAAACAAGAACCACACAATTTGGATTCGTAGGGTGAGATTTATAAATAAAATAGTAAACTGACTCAATTGGACTACTTCTAAAAATGCTCAAAAATTATACATAGTATTAAAACATTAATATTTCATACAAATTATGCACATTTCATATAAAATCAGTAAATAGAGTATATATTAAGTCATTAAAATATTAATAACATCAGTGTGGCATCCTGACCCTCCCTAAAGGGCTTCTACTAATATATTAATATTATATATTAGGGTTTAGAACCTGACCCTATTTTGCGACACTTAATATATAAGGGTTTATAAACTTAAACTATTCAGTTTAGATATTTTAGAACCTTGTACTTATATATATTGGCGGTTCAACCATGTGTAGCTTGATGTCACATCATGGAACCTCTATGATGGCATGTGGCATTGGCACCACTTGGACCTCCACAGACTGCAACATAAGGTTTAAGTACTGAGAGGCCCATGGCATTCCATGATCGATGCGTTCTAGCCACCTCAAAGTCCACTACATCAAAAGGGTATGAACCAAATTTTTAACTAACCTTGAATTGAAGCTATCTAGATGGGCACATCCCACAAACAAGTGCAAGGTATTGATGGTTTGGCATGATTGATCTAACTACCCCGATCCCACATGGAACACTACTCAATTCTTGGTGGTTCAAGTAAAACGATATAATTGAGGCCATTATGTACTAATATTTTCGAGAGACATGGTGTTAGATCCAATCACGTCGAAAAAATTCATATGGGGTTCGATCAATGTATTCATTTGGGTGCATGGAAACAGGTTGAATCAGACTTCTGATAAACCATTCACTATCCTTCTAAACATGATTGATTTTTGGCCTTTAGATCTTATACATATCAATACCATGTGACCCATATCAATACAAAGGGTGGCATTTTGTCCATGAGTGGCTCAATATTGAGGTATTCCACCACCAATACCACCAATTACTACCCTATTATTATTCTACAGTACACTTATATATATAGTTATAGAAGAGTACCTTAGGAATGACAAATCAATCACAAGAGATGAAATGGAAATGGTCACACAGATGACCAATGGGGATACTAGTGCACCAGGGCATATACTGGAGTTGAGAGGGTCAGGATGGTCTTGGGGGTTGAAGTGTAAGACTTTATATGTGGAATTTATATCATAAATACCAATAAAATCATGTCAAGGATGTCAAATTAGTGACATTGGTAGGGTGATGTCAATGGTGCACATACTTGTGAAGCTTCTCAATTTGATGTCCTTTCAGTGTTCCGACCATGAGACAACATTCAACTCAACCTCAACTCGTACTATGATCAGGGATATGAGGTATTTCAACTACTCTGATCTCTCTTTCCAAGATGCACCCATGACGACCATATCAATGGAAATGGGCAGACATCCCCTTGGCTACTAGGTGCTCGACCAGTCCCCGCTTGAGTTCGGTGTGGAACAGGTGTAAAACAAAGAGGTAGCTCAACGCCAACTCAACTGCTCATACGATTATGTCTACTACCTATATTATACAGTGTTCAGCAAGATAGTATAATAATAATATAGGTAGTAGAGAGAGTATAATAATAATATAGTGGGCTCAACAGTAGTATACTCTTCATGATGGTGGGTCATATGGCTCGGGAAAGCGTAAAATGGTTGAGAGAGTTGATGGATTGGTTGGTGACCTTGTGCGTGGGTCTGTGTGACTTCTATTGCACCTACGGGCCTTCGGAATTGATGGGGTCATACCAGTGGGAAAGAGATAGTTTGGGACATACACTTCATTCCCAATCAAAATTCCAACATTTGAATGGATTTTAACATCGGATCACTGTTCTACGACTGGATTGGAACCTTGCCTACTGAGATGGTACCACTACTATGATTGGCTTGGTATTTAGCATATAAAGTTGATTGCACTGACATGGTTGAATGGGGTTCGATAGGTTCTAGGTTGTGTGATAGAGGATGATCTTGGTACTCTTCTAAGAGTGAGTACTCTACTCTATAGAGTCTTGAATTGGAAGGGGTTCTCTTGGAAAATGGATCCACCTACCCCATCAATTCCAAAGGGGGCGGAAACAGAGATGGTTCAAGTACAAGGATGAGTAGCTATGGTATTTTATATTGAAATGGTGGGCGTATTTAGGTTGGTACTTTAATGGATTCATTGAAATGACTAATCTCAATTACCTAGGATTTAGTACTATTCAAATTGTTCAAAGATGGGGGAGTGGGCATTGGAGAGGTCTGAATTCCCAAGCACCTGAGATGACCACTGAACTCAATAATTAAAGGATAGTCCTTAATAAATATAATTACCACCCTAATACATTGGAACACACCATGGGGAAAACCCTCGAGGCTGGGTTTAATTGCCAAAAATATCTATCCCTAATTCCAATACCAATACCAAAGGGGCAGGTAGGCCATATGCCTATTATTTTCTACTAGCCACTATTAAAAGAGTACTAAATTCCAGAAGGCACAAATTGTGAAACTTGATACGACTTTATCTATGTTCGTGGATATGTGAACGCACTCGATACTGGTCAAATGGTTGGTTTGATGATTGGATATCCACTATTGGAACTGCACCTCCAATGTCTTCGACTCGACAGTATGGGGGCTGGTACATATATGTATTATCAGGACACTTGAATCGGAGTAGCACTGGACCTGGTACTTATATATATTGCAGGTGTAATACGTTATTCAGAAACCAAATATCCACGAACATTACCTGCATTCAAATAGAGCCACCACTCACCCCCTTTGACCCTACCCCAGGCTGTTTGGTATGCTGGTAATTATATATATTGAATACCAAGGAGCTCTCAAAGCGGAAGGATGATGAAATAGGCACATGAAGAGTATGTCCAACTCTGATGACCGCATGGTCATTCCTAGAAAAAAATTTCACATTGTGCTCTAGGATACTATCTAGATTATACGTCAGTATAATCTAGTTATGTTATATAGTAGGATACCTGTATTATACCAAGGATAAATGATGTATCCCTCAGTATAATCTATCCAGGCACTCTTCTATATAGTCTATAAGGACCACTATAGGCACCAAAAAGGACCCTATAGTGGTACCTATAGTGGGCCGACTATATTATACCTTTTACTACCAATATTATACTGAACTAGGGATTGAGCATTAGTCTGGAGGTTCAGAATAAAGAGAACGCGTTCCTGAATCTATCAAACCATCCAATGTAATTGAGTTTCAATTAATCAACCAAGAGAACATCCCACTTCTGATTTGGGATTATTGATGTTATAGATATAGATATATAGTCTGAAAAGCATTTCACAGATATCCCAACTCAATATATATATGTACCATGGGATGGATCCATCAATTCTACTAATTATATTATATTTTTTGTTAGGAGGCTCAGAAAATTCATTGGTGTCGAAAGAGATAAGGTGGTAGTAGACATTCCGAAAGAACTTAGTCGATTTGTTAAGATAAAGTATTATGACCCTATTCAGTGCTACTTAATATATAAGGGTTTAGAACCTAAACCTTTCTAAACTTCCTACTTATATATCCAGGGTTTAGAGCCTTTCTAATTCACATTATGTTTCAAAAAATTAATAATTTCACCTTCTAAGGTGACCCCATTTTCAAGAGCCCTAATCGAGGAATGGTAATATTGTTTCATCTTGGCCTTTTCTCTTATTTCTGTTAGTATAATATAGATATTAGACTATTCATATTCAAATTCATAGATAGATTCTATCTTTCAGTTTATATTGTTGGTTTTGAGGTTCTCATGTATATATCTAGATTGTATTTCACCCTCACGGTAATAGCTATATGGGTTAATTACTTGACGATCTATCCAAAAGGAGCAATGTCCAAGCAATTTTACTCTCTCACATAGATCCAACCTTACTCTATCTGCTTTCCTGGGTGGGATACCATCCTTTTTACATTCCACTACATTACATGTTAGCTTTTCTATATCTTCGTATTTTTGTATTCCATAATATATATATGTACCAGTGATGCTACTTGTTCTCTTGATGTGGATCCCTATTCTTATTCATAGTTCCACCTTCTTAGTATAGTTTATGTCTCTTGAATACCAAATTTATTAAGGGTTGGATTGACCGGTGGCAATGTATGAAATTTATGATTTAGTAGTAGACCCTTCCATGTTTTAAATGGCTTAAGAGGTGAGAAGAAACCTGATACTTATATATATTGTGAAAGAAGGTATGAAATATTTAGATCCACCACATGTTAAACATACGAGAATTGAGACTAATACCATCCTCGGGAATTCCATAGCGTTTAGCTCTAACCCCAAAACATCCAAGGTACCTTGAAATGTCTAGGATCTCACAGGAACCTATATCTAGCCTCAAGAGAACCAGAACTAGATAGAATAGAAAAAGAAGTAGACCTTTTAGAATTAGATGGAGGGGGACTAAGAGAGAGTTTAAAAGGTTTTAAACCCTTATATTTATATTATATAAGTAGAAACCCTATCTAAATCTCCCTAAAGGATTAGATATTTTAGAACCTTTTAGTGAGGGTCAGGAAGAGGGACCTATTGTAGATTTTCTTCATCAAGATATGAAAATGGCAGCTAACTAGACAACATATAACCATAGATGCTCAATTAATTTCCTATATGAACTTCCATTCCATCCGACTACACGGATAAAAAATCCACCCACCCTTTTCCCATGAGTCCTCTCACTTCCTCAGGAATTAAAGGCCATGTCTCACTCTATCAAGAATATGAATGAGATCCATAATTCCATCATTTTATGGCCGATAGTTGTACTCCACACTACACTAGAACATTTTTAATCTTTCCTATCTTTCACTTTCTCGAATCCCTGATCCCACCACTTCTATAATTAGGTCATGCTCTTGGAAAGTTCTACAACTATGAGATATCACTCACTCCCCAATGGAGTCTATCATTGGTTGACTAGAATTTGTCAATTATCATGGGTGAATATTTCTCCCAGGATCATTCCTTGTGTCATTTTTTGAGACCGAGGCTGGATTACCCTTTATAAAGGGTCATATCTTTCAGAACGTCACCCTAAAAGTGCTACATAAAAACTGTACAAGGGTTTAGAACCTACTCTCGTAAAACATTTGTCAAATCATTAGCCGAAGGTCCATCCGCTTCAGTCGGGTGGCCAAAGGAGCGGAAACTGATATGGATAAGGAATTGGGTCAACGACTGAGGCCTGAAGGTATGTGGAAGTAGAATCTAGGGATAAAGAGATAATAGGAGAGGAATGTTAGTACTCTAATCTAATAGTAATGCCATTTCATATTGATAGGAATGGGGGTGATCCCTGTATATTAGATTTCTCTTATTTTTCAGTACTATACTCTACGGTACTCTTATATATAGTTATAAAGATGATACCAGGCCATGAAATGATCTAGTAGGTCAATCCATGAGAGGATAATTCATGGTGAAGAACCCAACATGATTTAATTGGTCAAGTATGATTCAAGAACTCCAACCGCTATGGGTACTACAACAAAAGTGGAAGTATATCACTTCATTTCGGTCGGGATACAATTCTCTTATAGAATAAATGGATTGATATTGGTTTTTTACCATACACATTCTCTTCATCTCACTTCCTATTCATGGAATAAAAGGAGAAGTCACTTGACTCAGTGTACGAGGAGGGATACTACTGATACTTATATATATTTTTATTACTATACTCTAATATTCCCGCCACTATAGAATATATAGATAGAGTACCTGAATCTACTCTATTTAACTATACTCTACTCTATTTTATGATACCAGCAAGTCAGCTAATGTGATAGCTGAATGGATTGATGATTTGAGCATCAACAAGAATCTTAGAATTAGAAGTTGGTGAATGTCTCTTGACCATTTAGAAAGGGTCATATCTCTTAGAACCTATGCATATAGATGAATTTTTTCACTCTGTATAATATAGGTAATAAAACCTAGACCAAAACAATCAGACAAAAAGGACATCATGAGAACATAGTCTTAAATCCGTATAATCTAGATAGTAACATACTTCACATATCCCAGGTCCTCCAAGTTCTGGTCAGACAAGGAATGCTAGTTTAGATTATAAGAGGTCCTCCATCCGTGTGATCTAGATAGTAAGATACTTCTAGTATCCAATGTCCTCCAATTTATGGTCATAAAAGTCCTTAATAGTAAGTAAAGTCTTCAAACAAACCATATGATGACCTCAGATATAAGATTATAGGTTCTCAAGTTTTTTCAGTTCCCTTTTTGGAGGTTCAAAAAAAGGGAACTAGAAAAATACATGTATGTGTTCTTCCCCATTGAAAGGGAAATGAACACACTTAGGGGTTGGAGTTCAAGTTTTAGTTTCATTCCATGCATAGGATGTGATAGGTGACAAGTTCAATATCTTTCCAGTGATGAGTTCAGTACTCTACTCTAATAGTCCAGTGTCTGGATCTCCTAAAAGAAATCTCTCATATGAAGTCGATATTGGTAAAAGAGAATGGAATGAATTTAGGATAGGGTTGATCTAACTGGACATTCTTTCCTTGTTCCTTATATACCAGACTAGATTTGGTATAATATAGGTAGTCGACCTGGGATACCTAAATCAGGTATCCCAGTGAAGACCTGGGAGGACCAGGACATGTCAGACCGTGCTACTATCTAGATTATACCGAGGATCAGGGGTCTTTCAGTCTGGTCTGTTTCCAACCCAGAATGATTCTTTATTTTTTATAATTCATTGGTATAATATAGGTATTATAGATATTCTCTACAAGAAGTAGCGGCTATTTTAGGAGCTTAAAATAATACCGTTTATGCAAGCGGGTTGTCATCATAGGATTGAAGGGTTCAACAAATTGTCCAATTTGGTTTATTTGTCTTCCTAGTCTATCTCTAACCACCATCCATACTCGTTCTAGTCCCAGACTCTATAATCTATATTATACTGACACATGAACTCGAGACAAGAAGGTTGTCCTAAAAATGAGGGATTTGAAAACCAGAACTGTTTGAAGCATGTGACTTGTATTAGACGATCCTGCTTCATTCAATGTACGAGGATTTATTCAAAGATAGAATGAAGCCTAGGGAATTGAACATTTTTTCTATAGACTCACTCATTACTGAACCGTTTTTTCATAATGATACTTATATATATTGAGGACATAAAAACATAAAATGGTGAATAGCTGGAGAAAGGTGATGGTTTTCAGAAAGGGGAAGAATCTTACACCGGTTGAGGTTTTCTCGTATGAAAACGAAATTTAATTTATACAGATATAAAGGAAATGTGAAAAGAAGGATTTTAGGATAGACAGTGAAAAGGGGAGATCGAGTCTCAGTCCTAGGTGGGTAGTTTTCCAACCTAGGAAATGACTGATATACAAAGACCTTTGACTATCAACATGAGGGTCCCATAAGGTGCTCTACTAAGAAATAATGATCATTGAAATTGAGCGCGACTACTTATATATATTGAGGTCACCCAGATTCATACTTTTTGTGAAAGGGGTGAGAAGAAAGGCCTACTCTATGAAAAATGGAGAGAGAACCAATGATTCAATATAGAATCAAAGGAACTTGACTCAACCAATTCTCTATCCTTATTAGTGTATAATATAGGTAGTAAACATTTCAGTCCTTGAGGATACATGGTGGATCATTGAATCATTCCATTTTTTTGATGGGGACAGGGAGGGTGTAGATGGACAGACAACAAGAAGCACGAAAGAAAGTTAGTCTATCATTATATATCAGTACTAGCATTAGATAGGGGCTGTCCTGGGAAATTAAAAAGACCCGCAACAAATCTATTAGAAAGTAGAGATCAGGAAACATAAACAAAAGGGAATCTCTGACAATGGTGCCATCATCTATGGTTCTGAAAATTTAGAAAGAATGTATGTCTTTCTTCCGATCTATATACAGATTCATCTGGAGTGGGGAATGAATGTCCTAAAATCCTTTACCTTTTCATTTCCCTATTTGAGTTAGGGGAGAACCACAAGCATCCAGGTGTTCTCAAAATAATAACTAGACTAGTACTTATATATATTGAATTTCCTAAGTTTTTTTCTACTATTTTCTCATTCATATATTCTTTGAAGCGGTTTGCGATTTTCTTATTCATATAGTAAGGAAACTTGATGTGCTATCTCGACCAGGGTCACATCATGCTTGTGTGATTGTGTATTGCACTCTATCTTAACATATCCTATATGCAAGTGAACTAATAAGGATAAATAACTCAGATCCTATTGACACAGAGTCAATATACTTCTTGAATTGATGTCCCCATTGGAATGATAACACTTAAGGTCTTTACTTAGGTTTTGATAGTCTTATGATAACCAAAACGACTTCTAATACTATGAACTGTCTTATTGCTTTCACAAAGTTTCAGGAGGGATAGATCCTCTCTTATCTATGGGTGCACACAACTCGTGGTATATGATCACATGAGTTTAGATGGATCAGTTGCTCTTTCTAGATGCTGAGATGAAGAGGAATTGGAATTATCTCTCCGAAAAGGCCTTTCTGTCACTTGAAAGAGTATTGAGTGATGTACCTTAGCTTATATGTGTAGAATAGTTGGCTTATATCAAGGTCAAACCCCTAATAGGTTATTCAGAAAATATTTTTTCTTTAGGGACTATTGAATGAAAATTGATAATTATATATATTGTCTGACTGGTCCCACTTCTTAAATTGGTTAAGGTTCTCTCTCTCGACAATATATATAAGTACCAGCTCATTTTATTATTTCTTATCTCTCGTGTACATCTTCTTCTTTTTTCACAGCCTCTGCACATCTATAAAAATACTCTTAACTCATTCAAGTGCCTCATTACCTATATTATATGAAGTCATAGAGGGATCGAAACTGGTACTTATATATATCATTGGGTAGTTATTTATCCTTATTAGTGTATAATATAGGTAGTAGTGTCTTTAACTTTTGACCTGGAAGCGGATCATGATGCAGTGTTTCCATGTGATAGAAGAACTGTGGTCTCAGGACTATTAGAGTAGAGTCAGGTAATCTATCTATATAGTGTGGGTCAGCCTTGAACCCATTGAATTCCCAAAGGTTGGAAATGTAGGAATCTCTCTGTACTCACTATTAAAAGAGTACTGTCTCTACTCACTTCTAATCTATACATCCCTTTATTTTACTTCCCCCCAGAGATGATATGCCTATCCACTATGAATCCCAATCATCTAAATGATTTCTATCACTCCTCTACTGTAACAGGGGCATCATTCCTGATAAATGAAGGATGGATAGTATATGGATCTAGGGAAATAATAGAAATACGCCCTAACTTATCTATAGGAATTGAAGACCCCTAGAAAGAGTTCATGGGAGAACAGCTACCAGAGGAAATCAGACTTTTGAACTGGAAAATCCCCTAAATCAACCATTGAGAACCATTTCAATGAAAGTATCACTATGCTTGAGAATTTAGAAATTGTTTGGAAACTCAACACAAATAGGTTAAAATAGATAGACAATTATAGTTGACCTATCTGTATTGACCTATCTGTTTGGTACTTAAACAACTACTTAGTGGAATATTCAACATTATGTTCTATCCATCAACCTTTATCGGGTGCCCTTTGGCTTAAGCATAAATGGATATCCCCTCAATACTCTTCTAATATTGTTTTACTCATCTATGGTTGGGTGTGTCATGCCAATATCAGATGTCTCTATGTATGTCTGTTTTTTTATAAGTTTCCCAACTCTAGGAATTTATTGGTATTTATCATATAAATTCCATATATAAAGTTCCATGACTTTCATTATAGCCACAACATATACCGCTGAGGGTCCTATAATTTCATAACTGTATCATTGGAATCTCATAACTGAAGGCTTCAGATGAGGTTTTTGGGTACTTGTGTGTGCGGTTTCCAAACCCAGTCATATCTTTCTTATGCCTTTTGTCAAAATTAAATGGGCACATGTTTTTTTTTTATGTCTGGTCATCCTTTGGGGTACTTCTCTTATTGGTTTTCCATGGTATTAATTCTCTCACCCAATATATATAAGTACCAGTGTGTGGAATTTATTTTCTAAATACTAAGAGGGTGTCCATTATCTGATGCATGTGGTACTGGTCGATGATGTCCTAATTGTGGACATCATCATCTATACTAGATCATCTCACTTAGTGTTTCAATATTGTCATCAAAATCATTGATTTCCAGTATTGGTTGTATAGAGTTATCCTAGAAGTTCTTGGTTAACAATTTGAAATGAGACTCAAGTCCAATATCAGTTTGTTGCCTTATATTAATATGTTCATGCCATGAGTTAAAATATTAGGTACAAAGGTTAAGTACCTTTTTTTGAGTTGCTGGTATTGGTTGTAGAGTGATTTGCCATCTCACCTCTCAAAAAAAGTCTCATTCATGATGAAGATGACGGTTGATTTGGTGATGGCTGACCCTACAAAGATATTTGTGGCTCGATCAAGGACAATCTCTCAATCCTTCAAGTAATCTATTCTATATAGTGGTAAATTTATACACATTCATCAGACCTCATGACCCCCTTTTTGAAAAATCTCCTTTACTGGTCACTGTAACATAGATGGATGGAAGAAGGGCTACATTATGTACATTCGTACTGTGGTATAACTATGAACCCTTGGGACACATTGGAGGACCTATTGGAAGGCTTGTGGTGGCAACGTTCTACTAGGAGAGATATCAGGTGGAAACATATATAAGTACCAGTGTGGAAGTTTTATTGGTTTTTCATCATGGATGAGACTACTAACCATGTGTGGTATTGCCATGAGGTGGTACTGAATGGTACCACATTGATATACAATGCATTTACACAATGATATTATTATAATATCTAGTGATATTGACGTAGTGAAGACTCATAATAGTTTAGTCCCTAGAAGAATAAGGTTCTAAACCCTTATAGATTAAGTAGACCTTAAGGCAAGGATCGAAGATATTACCCTTTCTAATGGGTAAGGAATATTTACTATTCCTATTTCTTATTCTAAGGAATCATTCTTCTATGGACTAAATGAACTATTCCAAGTGTGGAACTGGATTCACTATTCTATGTTATGTGACTATTAGGTATCAATTGAGTATAAATAACCATGATCATTGTAAACCCATATCTAAAATCATGCTCTTTATCTTCTTCCATTCCCGCTTGAAAACAATAAAGTAACGAAGGTGAACAGAAACAGAATGAATAAATAATCAAAAGAAGAATATTTTTTATGTGGGGGGATTGGTTTACATAGCTATGTTACATACCCTTACAATTCTACTTTACTTCTATGATGGAGACAATTCATTGGTATAGAATCTATCAACAATCCCAAACATTTATAAAGGGTCGGATCTATAGTACTTGACCCTGTATAGTTCATCCTAAAGGTGCTACTTATATATCAAGGATTTATAACCTAATCTCTAGGAAAGATCTTTGAGTCATTCTAGGCTACTCTTCACTGAATAAGTAATTGATAGATTCGATCAAAAACTATAACATTAAAACCTATAGGTCCCATTAGACTGATCCTGACCCCCAAACTTATGAGACTATAGAAAGAGGATATGATGATGCGAGACTGGGAGGTTTTTATGAAATGTAAGGACTTGATCTGATACCATGAGAGGAACCACCGATGTCCAACTAGGTGAATGGAAGCAATAGCCTGAGCCCACCTGCCACCCCTGACCAACTATCCTACTATAATATAATATATGACATGATAGTGTTTCAGTTTCAAGAAACCAATGCAGCTATTGGCATTGAAATTTCCCATTGAATAGAAGGGCTATCAGACATGATTAGATTAGATACGCTTGCTTTCACCGTATTGGCATGGGGGTTTGATCGACCGATTTGTTTGAATCGGTGACCCCTTGCCCGAACTAGATCGTGTAGACCTGATCCCTTCAGCCATGAAGCATCATGCTAGTATTTAGCATATAATTTCCACTGCTTTGACCATCTCCTGATATTGGACCTATTGATTGACGAATGCATATGAGTCCTCTTGACCCTGTGACAAATCACCCATGAGTACAACTACTTAATTGATTCTTTCCTCCTGACCCATTTCATTACTTCTAGGCATCAACTCTCTATTATATCATTTTTGACTTGAGTACAACCACCTAGAAGGAACACACCTGTTCTTCATGCATCAAAGCACTGTACAAGTTCATTAGGAAACCTTGCGCGTATAGCCACTATGGGAATCCGGAGGAAGGGCCAATTTCCACGGGGCTAATACCTTCCTCTAGTACTATATAGATAGAGTACCCAACTCTACTCTAATATTTTGGGCCAGGGTGGATGAATTATCCATGGGAATCAAAGAAGGCCCACTATCTATATTATATCGACGCCAATTGTGCTCTCTTTCTACTGCTATGACACGTTCCTTCTTTCTTCCTATAAGATTATCCACTACTCATAATATAGGTGTTTCTAACCTCACTACATTGATCCAAGTTGAAATTATATCGAACACATCCCACGATAAGAGTGAGGGTTGTGAGGTGTTTTATAATAACTGGTGAAATGGCTTCCTATTCCTTCAGCTCATGGTCAAGTGAAATGCAACCACCACTACCTGTGAGGAAATGGGGAAAGGTTTTTTGCCAAGACAGAGTGCAGAGTTTGGATGTGTTCTAATATATTAACCAAATTCAACCCATCATGATATCTCCACTCAGCCAATAGAGTCAACATGACACCCTTAGGGGAAGGATGAGATCCCCACTACCATTTTAAATAAGGGAATATACCCATCATCAATTTTTCCCAACCACTGATTCTTTATATACATATCGTACCATCTCTGACCCAAGGCATTTCTTTTTTTCCTTTTCCTTGAGTTGGACACCGGAAATATCAACCTTGTTGGTATTGGAAGCTCAACCCACAGCTATATGAGATTCGTTAGTACTCTTGTAATAATGAGTACTCTACTATAATATTATGGACCGATCAACGATGTGGCCAAAAAATTGGAAGGTAGCCACTCGGGTTGATATAATATAGGTAGTAGGCCTTTGAGGATATTCGGTATCAATAGAGTGACTACTCATGTTGATTCCATCCATTCCACTCAGAAAATGGCCACATCCATTCAACACGACACCCATTTCCATGAATTTCCTTCGGTGGTGTACAATTTGAGTATGATGATCCCAGTGGGTGAGACCTTCAGTTCCTGGATAGAAACCCATCACCTCATGTGGAATGCTAGTTTGATCTATAGTGGGAGGTGTAAAGATTGGTGTAGGCGGAGAACCGATTTACCACATGGATAGTTCATCAAAAAGCACCAATGGATAGTCAGGATCCATGGTACTTAAATATATTTATAGCGATTCACATTTCACCTCCTTCAGTTCCTTATCCCTATCAGTATCTTTCTTTCCCCCCAAAAAGTTGAACCTCACTATGGTGATGTATTCATGAGCTGTTTTTGTATACTGATAAGGATAGAGAACTGACTAGCAGAACCGCTACTTATATGGAGTTAAATAGGTATAATATTGTCAAACCACAATAGGCACCACTATACGCACAAAAAAGGTGCCTATAGTGGACCACCTATAGACTATATAAGAGAGTACATATCTAGATTATAGTGAGTTATCACTCTATCGTCAAGACAAGCTTACCACATGCCCTATTTTCTTAGCTTGTCATGATACCTTCTAATAGAAATGGTTATGTTGTTTACATATTGTCTAGGAGATTCTAATTTTTGGTTTCTAAACCATGCCCTTACACAATGAAATACCTCACGGAAAGAAATTCCATTCTATAAAATGAGAAGGTTGACTACCATTCGACTCAGACACATTCTTCCCTTGAATCATGGTATCATCTCTATAACTATATATAACCTTACCCATCTACAATTGCATTATGTTCATCAAGAGGCTTGGCATGAAAGAGTTGAGGGATAGACCTTGAACACAGAGACCTGTACACTACTAATAGTGTGGAAGGAAAATGGGTACTCTTATATATATTTATAGAGATGATAACATTATTTGTAGAATATTAGAGTAGATTACAGAATGGCCAATACTCTTCTAATAGTGTGAAAGTTCACTTATGGAGAAGAGGATTATGCTTGATTCTTCCTTCTTCCATCCTAGAAAATTCAGAAACCACATAGTCTTTTATACTTCTTTAACCACCAAAGAGCAACTAGATAGATATTAGAAAGTCAAATCTACCCTGTAGTTTCCCACTTGAACTTTTTGGGTGAGCTACTACATGGTATCTTTACTTGTTACTTCCAAAATCACTCTCTTCATGTTGTGGGATTATAATAAGAAAGGAGTTAGATGACCTAATTGAGACATAAAAGTAAATATTGATTGTAGTTTTTAGGAGGAGGGGTCAAATTGGTTGATGATGGGGATAGATTGATCTAGTTTTTCCACCTTACTTATCCTTTTAATGAGGGATACCATATGCATGGATTTTGGAAGGATTTTTTCATGCATTTCCTTATTTCTACTAAGCCAAAATGGGAAATGATGTAGTACAAGCCCTTAAAAACTAGAGAAAATAGTTGGAAGTGCTGTATTTCGAGCTATGAGATTTAAAGGGAGACCCTCAAGTATATTATGTTCATGATCCATTAAGGGCTTGGAAGCTAAAACTAGAGAGTATAGTGGCCATGGGTGGAGGATTCATGCCAAATAATTATAGCCACATGACATCTTAAAAAATATGCTCAAGTCTTTCAAGAAGATTGGATAGTGAATAATTTCATCCCCCAACCGAATAATTGGTGCTAATATACTTCTCACAGGTAATATATTTAATGAACCTTTAGTTTCCACAATTATTTCTGGGTTAGATTTTCTGGAAGAATTTTAGGATCATTGGAGGGAAGTAGATAGGGGGAATAACACCATGGATCCCTGACTTGTTTGGAGTCTATATCGTAGTTTTATTGGTAGTAGTTTGAGGTGTTTAGAATAACATGTATGATGGTAGGTTAAAATTGATTGGAAAGAAGTTGAAAATTCCATATTCTAGGTTTTTTCAAGATGATGCTATCCACTGTTTGATGTTGTGTAGTTATGAAGTAGTTTGGCTTGGCCATGGGTGTGATGTTTGGGAACAAATAGAGATAAACATGGTCTTCCCACACACTAATAGAGGATCCTGAGTTCAAATGAAATCAGATCCCTTTTTGGATAATATCTCTTAATCACCCCTTTCCAGAGCCATGAAACTATAGTACATGTGGGAGAAGAAAGAAAATAAGATTTTCTCAATAACATTGATTTGATAGCTTGGAGCTGGTGATAATTCTCCATCCCAGATTGGAAATCAATGAGATAACTGGGTGCCAGTAGCTTCTTCGATATGTGAGTTGAGTTCCTAGTAGAATCTTTTCAGACTCGTCTATTAGATTTTAACTTTGGATTCCACAATTGGATATATTCTATTTAGCCTTCAAAAAATCTCATCAAACTCATTGAAGATATCTTTCATAAAGGGGTATGTTATGGATACTGATTCACAATATTTCTTCTCTAGTGGGAAGAGGAGTGCATAGATGGTAGGAAGCAAGGGAGAATATATAGGTGAATAACATTATCTTTTGGGGAATTTACTTTGTGACTATATATGAAGAGTACATGTTCTCTAGCTTTAGACATCGATTGAGAGGAGGGCTCTCGAGTGGTAAGTAGATATCTTAGATAGTTTAATAGCTAGGAGCTTCTTCTATTGTCCCTATATAACTCCCCAAGAGAAAATACAGTTTTTTGGGATGGATTACCAGTCATCACCATGATTCTTACAGTCATTTCCATCTTTGATTGATAGAGGAATTCTTCTTAGTAAGAAAGATGGATCATATAGTGATATGTGTGGGCAGTTGTTTGTAGCTTCTATAGTTTTCGTAGTCTGGTCATCCAATATTTCTATTTTTAGTAGAATTGAACCCAGTTTTATTCCAATTTATTGGAAGGAATTAATAAACAAATTTCTATGATATATCTGTTCAGGAAGGTGTTGGGAACCTTTAGCAATAGCTATTAGTAAAATACACCGCAATAGCAATTTCTGTGATGTTGATGGGTAGTTCTATCTGATCTGTATAGATGGGACTCCGAGGGCATATCCTACTGATAGTAATATGGTTTAATTTGATATTTGTAAGAACAAAATAACATTGAGTTTCCTTCTTAATATATATTTAGGGATGAATCTTCGATTATCAAATTTGAATGTTCACAACTATAGATTTATTTCCTCAAGGTGCAAATGTGTGAATAGAGGAGATCATAAAAGACAAAAAAGGATAAAATTCCTCTATTTTCACTATTAGGGTAGAGTATTGTCTTATATGTATTTGAATTAGTATTAAATCCTATTCAGTATCGATAATCAAGGATTTGGAGAGTCTAATTCCCATGCTTCTCACTAATAGAATTCCAGTGGACGGGCTTTCTACCATGTTTTTGCTGAACACTTTCACACTTAAAATGATGTAATGATGACTACTCTACTACATTATATCTTTATCAGTCTCATTTCTTGACCCTTTCTAAAGGTGTTACATATATATTATATCAAGGGTTTAGAACCTGACCCTATTCAGTTCTACATAATATATAAGTGTTTATAACCTGAACCTTTCTAAAGGATTAGGTTCTAAACCCTAATATATAAGTATCTGCTAATTATATCTAAGGGTTATAAAGGGTTAGGACCAAGACCTCCCTTTCTTCCAAAACTGATGTGGAGGATTTTTATACACTTGACTATGAATAACATCTCACTTATGCCCTGATTTTCAGTCAAACAGCTATATCCTTCAGTCTTCTATGTCTTTCTAAGAACCTCAAATAAGATCAGAAGGACTTAAGGGTGGCTTCTTTTATCATCATACTATCTGTTGGATATTTTATTCTATATATTTCGAATATATTTTGGATTCTTTATTCTTATAATGGAACTTTTTGAGTCCACAAAGATGGAAAAGGTCACATCCCTCCTGCTTATCAGTGAGTACAATGTTGGAATTGAGATATACTATCTATCCTTCTTATGCAACTATGGGAGATATTCCTCTTTCCCCAGCAAGAAAGACTCTCTCTTAATCCTCCAGTTCCATATCCCTATCAGTGGAAGCATTATTCTAACTGATAGAGCAGTGTTATTGTATTTTGGAAAGGTAATATAGGCCTTTCATCTATCAGTATAATATAGGTAGTAGGTGACAAAGTCGTATCTCCGACTATTCTATCTATTCTGATCCTATGTTTTTACTATCTGCTTAGATATATTGTATCCCAATTGGAGATACATTGATACTTGAATTGAATAAATGAGCTAGAATATTAGAGTAGAGTTTTGAGAAATAGAAGAGTGCAGGGTGGAAAATTTTTGAGTGAAAGAAAGTGATTGATTTGCAGCTGAGGCCTTACCGATCAGATAGATGCAAAGAAAATAGGATCAAGTTCATACCCCTAGAACACTCAAGAGATTATAATTGGGAGTGGTACTTGGTATCATATCTATAACTATATATATGTGTACCATTGAATTGTACTGATTCATTTCCCATTGGATAACAAAAGACTCTACAACCTATATTATACTGAAGAAGACTGAATGAAAGAAGAAATTATGACTACTATAGGAAGCCAGAGATATCAAAGAGACAGTTGGTTTAATATAGGTACTAGAGAACCTGACCAACCCAAGGACATTTCATGGAAAAATAAGAATTAATTCAGACATATCGGATATTGATTGACTATATATATAGAATATATATTCTATCTATGTTCGAGAAGATGGAGCAAGAGGATGAACAAAGGGTTGAAGAACAGTATGGGGGTCGGTACTTATATATATTGTCGAGAGGAATGGAAAGAGTCTAGTTCCAATGCTCTACTTATTTGAACCCTCTATCAGTACTCTTCTAATAGTGTCCTTTGAAACATACACCACAATCCAAGTACTCTACTTTATATGGTTCTGATTGATTCACCTAGAACTCATATGCCTAGAGTCAGCAGCACCTTTGGTAGGGATGGAAGATAGAGATGACCTATTATCAAAACAACTTAGATAGACTAGTAATGTGCCTGAGGATGAACCATATCCCACGATTAAAGAGATTAAACTAGATGAGAGAGTCTCAAATCATAGGGGTAGGAGAAATACATATCTTTTAGAACCATGAACAAAATATTCTCATTAGCAGAAGGAGGTGAGAAAAGAGATGAGCACTCTTTAAGCTTCACGAAGCCATCTATGTGACTGATGCATGCTTCAATGAAATCAAGGTTTAAAGACCACGTCTCAATATAAGAGAAGAATGTGTATGTGGAAAAAGAAGGTCTCAAAAGGCACATGTACAATTCTATATTTTCATTTGAAGGTCACCAACCACTACTGTTCTTATTCATAGTGGGGGTTTTGAAATAGTGAACAAACCCTTGTGTCTTGTTTGTAGTGCATGTTCTGCTCGATATCATTGTACTAGAGGTAGGTCTAATCCCATTAGTGAAGCTACCTGTGACTATATATGATGAGTGCCTCAAACCATCATTAATCTACTATTTTTATTTAGTGCACATGCAGAATCAATTGAGTAGTGGGGTTGGCCATTCACAAACAACCAAATCTTGTATCTTGGCATTGTCTTTAGGAGTTGCATGATCAAATGCTGGGAAGTTGGGATGGTTAGAGTTGCTAGGTAGTTTTAAAGACCTAGAATATGTGTTTGTCTCATTCCCAGTAGTCGACCAGGACACCTACGACTTGACACTCTACTATGATATGAGAGATTAGTACTCTTCTAATAGTCTGATGCTATGCAAGAATGGTGACACTGGAACAACCAAAAACACCCATCCTTCCAATCCCACCACTATATCCCAATGGTTGAACTAAGGTCCTAGTCGTTTTTTCCATCCAAACAAATGAGTACACTTGTTTCCACCAATATATATTACAGGGTCTTAGTGTCCAATGACTATATCATATATATGATACCCTTGGATCCCATAGACCAGGTCAGTACCGTTTAAAATATTGGATGGTTGAAGTGTGAATATGTTTAGTTCAGTTCTGAGGATATCTTGTTTGGACATGGTTCACATGTTACTAGCATCGAGAAGAGTTCATATCTCCAATAGCCAAACAGATGTATAATCATGCATAAATCTTCTTTTTTGTTCATTCAAAATCATCTGATGGTCTCCCAATTTCTATTTAAATGTCTCCCTATACTATAGTCTACTTTTTTATTTCCTTTATTGGTGCATAAAATGTGGTGCTTCATTGTTCCACTTTGCTTCTTTGGGTGTATAGAGAGATCCCGTCACTTACTCCATTTGAGTGTTGTTCGCTGATGGTGTTCTAGTTCCTAACTCCAACCCTGCTCATTCCATCTTGTTGGCGTGTTCCTTCCCTGCAGGCCAACTACTTCACCACTCACTCGCTCCAATTCATGATGCTAGCTAGATAATTAGTCCATCTGCACTTGGCCTTTTGATTTTCATTACTTCATTCAGCCGTCTCCCATGTAGTCCCAAGCATTTCCATTTGTGTTTCATGGCCAATCATATTCACTATCGATTTACACACTCAGAGTTCCCAGCATTGGGTCACCTTCATCATTTTGTCTTGGTCTTACCACTTATCCCAACCACTATAATGACACCTCCTGAGCTAGTCTTCCAAATCGTACCAAGTTGCACCTCGTATTCGATCATTGAGTTGGCTATCTATATAGAATCTACTGCTAAATAAGTAGTATGGATGGTATGAAAATGAGGTTCAGCCTGAAGGACACTATTGATGATGGATGGTTGGGTGATGCACTTACTAGAATTTCTGAGCCCCAATATCCCAACTCAACACTATTTGATGGCTTCCAGTTGATATGCCTATGTTTCCCTAATACTAAACCTTGTGAAACGACCTTCCCAAACAAAGGAGATATGGTGGTGACTGAGAAGGTTCAATTGAAACATAGTCATTGGTGTTTTCATTCTAGTAGAGGAAATTCATATAGTATAGTCAGTGATTCACCCTTGCTGGCTATAGTTTTCATAGAGAGATGGATTGAAAAGGAAGAGGTACCTGGGTGGTTGTTGTTTGGAGTTTAGGTTGAGCATTGGTAGTGGTGGATCAATTGGAATCAGAAACATGGATAACAGTTGGACTATCACTGTATAGAGTAGAGTACTGAGTCATTGAGATATGGGGAATTGGGGTGTTTGAGCCTTATATTTAATAATAACTGAGTCGACACACTACCTATATTATACCTAATTTGGAGAACCATGAGCGGAAATATGTTGAAATGGGATTGAGTTTCATCTCTATGAGACCTCCTCCATGAGCTGGGGGTGGAATGCCTTCTTTGAGGGCATATGACTGGCGTGCTCATAACCTCTCACATAGGTCAAAAACCAATGATCACACTAGAAGAACCATAGTCACCCCTTTCCATAATCCATCAATTACTTGGTGGGGATGGAATAGATGGATGTTCAATGGGGGATCATCAACTGGTGGAGTTTGAGGTGCATGGATGGAGTGTTCGACCATGATACTGAGGAGGGGATACGAGGGTGGAAAAGAGAAATCTGTATACCTTTCGAGTTTGGTATATTATAGGTAGTAGACCCTATATAGAATATATAGAAAGGGTAGGTCAATGATCAATATATATAAGTACATGACATTCAAATGGTTTACCTCACTATTAGAAGAGTATTGAGTCAAACTCATCCTGTTGTGTGGATGAACGCTTTGAGTGTTAATCATGTATCTTTCATTCCCATTGTGCACCAGTACTTCGGCTCGGTTAATTACCTTATATCTATTCATCTCACTATGGTGGTGGCAAATCACGCACTAGTCCACAATTGGCTCGAGGAGTTTCGGTTGGACCCCCTAGTATACACTTCTAGTGAGGTGTCCCTAAAGGATCCCATTCAACTCGTGATCCACAATTGGCCATAACCGCCCCTACTTTCCTACTTATTCTGTGAATGGGGAATAGTTATGGGTGATAGTCGGCCTAGTAGAGTGAAATACAGTTCTGTTCTCACCCCCCCCCCCCTTCGGCCCCCAAGGGTTTGTGCTCCAGTTCCACCAGTCAAAACAACTGCTTGGCAGTAAGTTTCAAAACCCTTATATATTAAGTAGAACCAAATAGGGTCAGGTTCTAAACCCTTATATATAATATAACATACAAGTATCTTCTACTTATATCTAAGGGTTCAAATGGTCCAGGAAGGATGGAAATTCAGTTTTTACCATATTCTAGCATATAGAGATGAATTTATTGGTATTTATCAAATAAATATCACATATAAAGATTCCTATTTTATTATAAATATATATATATAGAGAGAGAGAGATAAGGTCATGGTATTTTTACTGCAATCCATTCGACAGTCACAAGTTGGAGGTTCCATGAATGCCGAAAAGGGGCAGGTGGTCGTGGGATATCTTCAGAAGTGGTAATACTCGTGGATGGATGAACCCAATGGTTTGAGGTCGGATATTTGGACTATATAGAGTTAGTACTGAAGGGAACCTATTTTCATGTACCACTAAATGAATTTCTTTGTTCTCCCTCACTATATAGAGTAGAGTACTAATGGTGGGACACCCGGGGGTATAGGAGGAAGCCAGGTGAAAAGGTTTTAAACCCTGATATATTAAGTATCAGACCTTTAGGGAGGGTCATAAATGAGGACATTAAACTCCATGGGTACTCTATTAAAATAATGTATTGGGACCATGGTTCTAGAGAATTGGGGCGACATTATTCTCATCAACTACTGACTGACCGATGGGACAAACTGATAGGGATAAGGAATAAATTTCAATTCAACTTCTTAGACTCCTTGAAACCTCATTATTCTATGCTCCAAAAAGCTCATACTCATTCCAAAGGGTGGAGAGCTCAGGGGGTTTACTACTAGAATATTAAATTCACGATAAGATATAGTTATTATAGTATATAAAGACTGGGGGTGTCGAGATTGAGGTATTCTTCCAACGGTGCAAGTATGATTAGAGAATGGATGGTGGCTCTCTAGAATGGATTTTTAATCCTCTAGGATGAGATAATAAAGAGGTTTCATAGGCGGTATCTCCAATGGTAGGTCATCCAATGTCATGACTCACCCGCTTGAAGGTGCAAGGGGAGTGGCTGAAAAGGCTACTCGGTGCCAGATTACTCTACTATATAGACTTATAAGGATAAATAACTACGGTATTTAGCATGTAAAATGTTCTGGATGGTTAAAGGTGTAGAGGTTGGACCATCCACTATACTCACTCAGTTGGCTCACTCACTTGAGAAGCATGGGGATGATGGTGCCTTCTTGTATGCATCAAACACTAGGATGAACCATGGGACCATGCATGAATACTTGACATTGTTCTCACCCTTGAACACCCAACACCTTGCCTTGGCCCAAGATACACATTCAGGGTTCTCTAGTTTCAACCACTCATTTGGCTTTGGCTCCACTGGTTACCTAGGCGTGGAGGGTTCCTAACCCTATTTGGGTCAAGTCTTTTATAACCTGACCCAATTCGGTGCTACTTAATATATAAGGGTTTAGAACTTGACCCTTTATAAACCTTAAATATATGTTGCAGATACTTATATATAAGGGTTTAGAACCTGGATTTCCTTTACTGGTTGGGACATCGGGGGTGATGGGGGCCTTCTACACCTGCGACAGTTGGTGGGGTGGTGGACATTATAGGTGGAATTTATACGATAAATACCAATAAATCCCTCTTTAATCTTTAACCTTATAGATTATTTACACCTGAAAATGGTTCATTTTTTGATATACGAGTGGATTCTTCAACATAGGACTCAAACCAAATGAGTTCCATGAGGTCATTAAGAAGACAAAATGCAGAATGGGGCATGCACTATTGGTGTGGGTGAGCAAGATCGGAGCAAAATGTCCAACCACCACATCATCCACCTATAGGAAATGGGAGGCATAATCCAATCACATCTAGTGGTGATTGGGTGTGATGTATTGGGATGGAGGTGATGGGTTGATTCGTCTACCATGAAACAAGACGTCCAAGGGTCAATTAAATGGGTATGGGGGTCATTAGCGATGGAAATGGGGGCACAGATTGGAGCGAACAGAAACATATGACTAGCTCCATCCACTCAATCAACTGGGATCATGTGGTTGGTAGGCATCCATCAGTCCATGGGAACCTACTGTCCTAAGGGTCCAGCATTTGGCAGCTCAAATTGCATGACCATATGGGTGAAGTACCGGGATACTGGAATTGCAAAAAATGTTCTTAGAAGGAATGCGATTGTCCCCCCTATTATATTGGAGTACTTACGACTATTAGAGTAGAGTACTTAGGGGTGATGATTTCAGTGCGGATTGAATGGTTTGGAATAATCATCCCACGAAGTTGAAATACCTAACATTCATCCTAACCATTGAGAGTGGAACCACAATAAGTAGTACGTGTCGTGTTAAAATTCTGTATTGTCCGCAACAACTTGCAGCAACACAGGTAACCACCCTCTACAATGGTTGACTTATTAGATTCTTCCATGGCACCGCTAGCCCAATGAGTACCATGAGGGGAATTTTAAATAGCACCAACCACATTCCGAAGGGAGTGAAATAGGACCCAAATTCCAATGTTTTTCAGACAGTCAGAGAAGTGAGTAGCATAGCAGTGAAATGTACTTCAACCATATGGTCTGTCTTAAATGGAGTGGTTGGTCACTCATTAAATTCCAAATGGCGTAACTTTTTTCATGATGGTTTGGTGAGTCAATGGGTAGTGTGGCTAGAGCTACTAGGTAATGTTGCTACTCTCCATTGGGACATGATACCTTGGAATCCAAAATGATTGAGCTAGCCATAGGTAGGTGGTCACTTGATAGTTGGCATGGGGGATTGAGCCCATGTATATGGAAAATACTGGGATGAATGGAGGTTAGGGGTGACAGGCCAAATGAGATTGGGGATAGCTAGTTTTCCGCAAAATCTATTTTAGCAGTGTGTACCTACAATCGAAATGGATTGAGGTAGAGTGTGATGGTACATTGGCACTAGCAATGGATATATGAATATTGGAGGTGTTTGACTCTATGGGTACTCTATTTGAATACTATTCTGGTATCAGTGGTATAAGATAGATGGTGTGGTGCCAAGATCCACTATCGAGAGGGGAAGATCCCAAATCATCAGCTAAGGTCCCCAAGCAACTATTTAGTGCGCAAGGAAGTGGGCATATCAGAGTTGGTTCAATAGGTTGTCTTGGAAGCAGCCATATGAATAATTAAAAACATCATAGTTCACTAGTCAAGGGTGAGTTTGAACCGACAATGTCATGGGTCTATAAGTGGTGAACCGAATTTATGAGACGATTCCATCATGGTCCCCCCTCCATATAATCTATATAGTAAGATACTTCATGTAATCTAGATACGAAAGTGATGGAGATGTCAGTAGTGGTATGTTCTGTTTATATATGGTATGGCCTTTTCTACTATGCCTAGGGTTTTCTCAAAAAAGAGAATTCTGACATGAGTATATTATTTCAATCCCATTTCCAAGGGGAGCTCTAGCAGTAGATCAGGGTTTCAACCGGTGGTCATAAGTGTTTAGTGAATTGGTCCCTTATCTCTCCTTTTGTTGATGGGGGTACTCGAGAGTGACAGTTCTATTTGACTAATAGTGAAATTCCTATGAACTTGACCATAAGGTTTAAGTACTGGTTGGTGTTGGACTTCATATGTGGACTTTATATGATACATACCAATAATGTCCTAACCCTTCCATGGTTGTTCACTATTAGAAGAGTATTGACCATGTGATTCAATGTCACATGATAGAGGTCATCAGTACTCTTCTAATAGTGTTGATAGAATATTAAAAGAGTACTGAGGATTACCTATGAAATTGTTGGATGCCTAGATGGATCAGGTACTCTTTTATAGTTCACTATTAGAAGAGTACCTAAGTTGTTTAGTGTTGCTGGAATTGGGCATATCACACATATGAATCGCATATACATATGTATATACATATACATATACATATACATATACATATACATATACATATACATATACATATACATATATATATACATATAGTAGATGGGGGTTGAGTTGTGAAATGGGAAATGAAAGGTTAGAATCAACACCAAGATGTTGAAGTACCGGGTAAATGGTCATCGGTTTCATGCCTCATTCACTGACCCCACCTCACGAATATAAGGGGAGTGGACACTATATAGAAATAATACCTGACTCTTTTAATAGTGATTCTACCTTCAATTTGGTAGTGCCGAAGGTGGGGGGGGGGCAGTTTCAACCACTCTATCTAATAGTCATGTGATATTTTTGGGGGAAATTGGTATAATATAGGTAGTAGATCTAGAAAGACTAGTCCAAATCCACTCCAACCATTCCTTCAGTGTTGATGGTGGTAGTGGTTGGGATATGGAAAGTATAAATAGGAAACAACTATGAGTGGATGAGTTGAATCAATCTAGAAAACAGATGACCATACCAACAACCAACACAGGAGCACCATTAGAGTATACTATTTGAATTGTGAGCAACCCTTTTGGAATGAACTCAACAAGAGCTTGAACCACCAGTTGTTTCACTATTAGAGTAGAGTACTGAGGACAGACCTATCTCATTGGATCACCTCCATTCCTTGCATCCAATAGGTGGGGAGCAAGGTAACAATTGTTTATTAAAAAAATAATACTCTACTAAGAGTTCGACATATGTATAGAGTCTGAAACCTGCCCATTGCTGCAAGGCCTATGCAGTTGGGTGCTGAGTAGAGGGAAGCCATCCATATCTACCTAGTGGAAAATGGTGATAGTGACCCTAACTGTCCGAAGGTAGAAAAACGTGTTGTCACATACGTAAAAAACTTCATGAATGGTGTCATGACTGCCCAACTATCTTTGAAATGGAATTCGGTGAAAATGAACTCTTGAATCAGATGTTGAGCTCCCCATGACTAGATGGTAAGACCCCATGCACCATGACTATTCACTTTATAGTGAGAAAGATAGTGGAATACCTCATAAGATGGCAGTAGTGATCTGGTCTCCTACCGCCACTGCTCCACCGAGCCACTCATTCAGTCATTTCCCAATGCTCTAACCTCATGAGTGACTAATATATTCTAATAGCTGAGACTCATTAGTTACACTATAGGCACAACCCGGTACATATATATATATATTAAGTATTGAATCCATATCCAAAGAATACTTGAGACGATTCATGGATTGGTGCGAAAAGTGGTTCGGCCATTCATCCCCCTTTTTTCAAGGATGCCCACTACTCTGATACTGTCACGAGGCAACCCAATTAAGTGAAATAGAGAGTATCATCTCTCTATGGGGGTGGTCTTGGTGGACTCTATATGTGGGTATTATATCTTTATGGTCATGATAGTTGTCATTGTGATCGATATAGGATGATACCCTGGTTCATCAGCTTATTCATTAAATTCAAGTTCAAGTCTTGGAAATAGAGCGAGTTAGGTAGTTTATATGGAGAGGATTCCTCCTAAAGAGTAATGAGTGGTGCGCAATGACCAAAGACACTCAACTCTACTAGGAATTTATTGGTGTCTAACTCATGACTACAAGATGGAACAACTTGAGCAGGGTCAGACAATTCAAAAGGTAATCTGAGCTGTCGGCCATAGTGAATCGGGTTGTTCCATGTGAATGGGAACTTGTGAAACGGATCACATGTACACTGAGGATAACAGTCTGATAAAACCCAAGAGATCAGATCGAATATTTCGTTTGGAACCTCGATTTTTATTCATCACCCCCTGGGGAGGAAGCTGGCACCAAGGGTTTGGTTGTTCACTAATTGAAAATAGTGGTACATGAGTTGGGTTTAGAACATCATGAGATAGTTTGGTTACTATATACTGTGGGGTAATGAGAATGGAAAGCTACAAACCCTTGTATGAGAAGACTAGAATTGATCTTAGGGCCAACCCATTGTGAGCCGGAACCTAGGTGGCGGTATATAGTGCATCTACATTGTTGGTATCATCTCTATTGGTGGTGGTCACTAGTGGATGGATCATGGAATGCCACTTTGACTCATTATCAGACTCGGTAGAATAACAGTACCTGAGAGGATAGGTGAGATGTGAACCATCCCTTTTGGCACCCGATCTTTCTCACCAATGGTGGAGATTATGGAGTTATCATGGAGAAAGCATATTCATACCAATCAGACAACTAGCTAATAGGTAGTTCAGAGCTCATGGTCCACCACCCCAATTAGGTACTCAAATTGAACCACCATGTATACCTCCATATTCCACCATATCCAATACAAACAACATGAAAAAAATAGATGATTCGGATGGAAAACCACATTGTAACCATGGGAACTGGTCGAGAATGAATCAGGGTCATAGTCAAGTCGAACATGGGGCCAATGCATCTGCCAAACCGAAGGTAGTAGTTTGTTTCAGGTTCATTGGTATAATCTATCAAGGTACTCTTCTATATAGTCTATAGGAAGAACACTATAGACACCACTATAGGCACAATTTTTTGTGCCTATAGTGGTTCCTATAGTGGTCCGAATATATTATACCGACACCTCATTTGATAGTTTATGGTTCAGGGGTTTGATGGTGGATATGGTGGTGCTGGAATTGGATTTGGAGGTACTATACTAGACTACTAGTACTAGTATTATGACTATGATTGTATGGGGGAATGTAATTGTCATGGTTGGGTTGAGGTTGGTTGGTTTGGAAGATCATGGTGGTCAGATACTATATATAAGAGTACCCATGGTGCGGTCGAATGTCAAGAAACGTCAAATATCAAGGTAGTTGAGATGTCAAAAATGATATAATAGACAATATGGGAGTCATTCCAAGTACTCTTATATAACTATATATAATATTACCATAGAATAATAATAGGTTGTGTGGAGGTGGTGCTCGGGGAGAACTTGGATTACAGGAACTCATCTCTGGAATTCGACCGAGTGGAAAGGGAAAGCCACACTTTGACGACCAAAACAGTCATGATACCCCCTAACCAACATGTTCCACCTTCACCACTAATTCCATTTGAGTGATTATACTCAAGTCCAATCATCAAATCTCTGGTATACTACTACTAGTCTAGTATAGTGACGCATGCGTGTTTTCTGAAAGGTTTTTGATGGAAACATCCCCAGTCGATGTTACTATATATACAAGAGTACCTAAGCGTTTCTCAAGTGGTTCATGGGAATGGTGTTGCTGGTTTTGATTGAGGAGATCTGGTCCTCTTGATATCCCACCCTCTTGAACGCCACCACCAAATCAAAAGGGTCATAGTCATATAACATGATTCAGACTATATAGAGTAAGTACTTATGACCAAGAATGAAAATACCCAGGGTACCTTACCATAAGGTTTAAATACCGAGATAGGTGGTATGGTAAGGTGCTCGAGGCCAATCACCAATGGACAAATGGCCTTCCAACTGTTGAAACACAATCACTTGATTCTAGACTCCACATGGTACTTATATATATCAAGGCCTTTGCCTAATATATCACAAATAAATAATCTCAAAGAGATATTATTGATGCCTTCTCATGACAATATATATAAGTATCAGGGAATTCAGAAATGGGAATAGCCAAACAACTTTATTTTGGTACTTGAATGATGACTTGCATCCTACTATGTAGAGTAAGGAGTGGTTTGATAAACATGTGGACTATGCCTCATTAGTCTACTCTAATATTGGTGAATCACATTCTATATAGAAGATCTCTCGTGAGGAGTGTGGGTTTGGATGTCGGTATAATATATGTAGTAGACTTGAATGTCTGGACAATGGTTGTGGTATTGGGAATGAATGGAATGGGGCTAGTGCTACCTAAGCTGGGTGGACACCCTGATTATGTGTTCCAAGCATGTGTGATGCCACCATGTATCCATTATCTCCTTTTGGAAGGTGGTGTAGTAGAAAAGAAGTAGGTAGTGGTGTTGTGATTGGGATGGTAGTTGGGGGTTGTGGTTTGGAGTGGGTGGATCCTCGGTACTCTTCTAATAGTGTGAAGGCCCTCAAATTCTAGGGTCATGACATCCACCACATTGGGGTGTGGTCAGACCCGGTAATGGATAAATAGTATTTCGAGAGTACTTGGAATAACTAGATGAATTGTGTCCAATAGGCGAAGGGATGAGGATCTTAAACCAATTAGTTTCCTTCATACCTATCCTTTCAAGGCCAGGCATTGAGTTTTTCCTAGAATGGTCTTAGTTATCACTAGTTTAAATATCGTAATCCTTGAGAAATATTATATCAAGTAGAGGATATTCCCTAGTAAATTAACGGGACCTATCAATAGAGGTAAGAGAAAGTTCTCTTTGTCCAAGACTAATTTAGTACAGAAATTATTGTGTACTAAAATAGGTGGTTCTTATATTAGTACAACAATGGATTCTCTCCCCGAGTTAATTAACAAGAGAATGAGCAGCTTCACATCTTAGTCCACACCTAATTGTGTAGGAAATGTTTTTATTCCTCCCTTAATAGGGATAAAAACCTCTGCTTGTGCGATTGGTAGTTGAAAATGGAATAATGGGTATTTCTCTTTCCATTTTTGAAAGACTATACCTCTCCTTACAGTTTGACCTAGTAGTCTTAGAGATTAGATTCATGCTTATAACTTCAATGAAATATAGCCACGATATACTTATTTAAGAATAATAATTTCAATTCACACTAGCATCTTTACTTGGATATGACACATAGATCCCAGAAAGAAAGACCTAATCTTATTTACTAAGAAACATAGACCATGTATGATTTTCAGTATAAATGGGTGCTTCTAATCCCTATCCCTTTGAATCCTCTCATATCTCTTCCCGGAGTCCACTATTACATAATGGCCTTCCCAAAAAACTGTTTAGAAAGGGACTTCATGAACGAGATATTCCCACACTTTCGAAAGACCTTATTAGGACCAAACCAACCAACTGAATGGGAAAGACTATAAGGCTTAGATCCCTTTATATAAGAAAGATATTTTTCCCTATACACTCTTATCTCTCCCTATTATACCTGCACTCTCAAACCAAAAATAGAAAAAAAATCCTTTCCTTATCTAGTTCATGCCCGTTCGAGCCATTTGATAGATTCACTTTGCTCTCCTCTTTCTTTCATTATTCTGGAGGCTTACCCAACCTTCTATATTCCTTCCTTTAATCAGTAATAAATTTTCCCAATCACTCGAAGCTGACCTTTTCTAGCCCCTGTGAAATGGTATTCTACCTCTTGTATATTTTCTTTCCAACATTCCTTGCTTTCAAGTTGGTGGGTAAGGATCTGATCGACTATGATCTCTATTCCCTAAGTGTTTAGATGGAGTAACTAAAATGAACTTCATTTCAATTTCATCACCCTTTATAAAGGGTAAGGTCTACATTATATGACCCTATATAGTTCTCTTTATCTCTTGAACTTAAAGGTGGGATTATACCCCCCTCATATTGTAATACTATTCGCTTCACTACTCTATCCTGACATTCAGTTTCATGAGAAGTATTTGAGGCAATAATTCATGGAAAAAATTGAATCTTTGAATTGGAAGAATTTAAACAAAATAAGGAAAGTCTGAAGTTAGTGGAGTTTTACACACTAATTCTACATTGATGTTAGTACTCATCTAATATTGATCTATCTTATCCTATCACTATCTTTAGTCACTCAATTGAGTAAGAATTAAGGTTTTAAAAGATATAACCTGAAAGAAAGTGTCAGGTTCTAAACCCTTATATATTAAGTAGCACTGATTAGATTCAAGTTATAAAATATATAACCTGAATAGGGTCAGGTTATAAACCCTTATATATTATGTAGCACCAAATAGGGTAAGGTTATAAAAGATATGACCCTCCCTAGGGTTAGGAAAAATAGTCCATTTTGAACCATTTTGAGGTCTCATAATCAAGGTAAAATAAAAAATTCTATTTATGAAGAATTGATAAAGAAAAATTATGTCCCTTCACTAGAGTAATATCTTTATTCATAAGTTATAAATGTTCTTATCCTACCCTTTAAAAAATCACCTTTTTCCTTCTTAATAAAAGTTGGTTTATTGATCAACTATCTTACTTGAATGAATAAAGATACAACTCTTCTTGAAATTCCATGTTATATATTCAATATTTATCTAGACGCGATAGAGTACTCTCTCAATTTCAAGCTAAAAAACCTCTTGCAAGCAACATATCCATCCCTACCTCTCCACTATCTGATCTGGAAACATTCCTTCATTTGGAAGATGTGGACTAGTAACTAACATAGGAGAATCTTCATACCAACCAATGTTTGAGATCGATAGCAACAACCTCTTAGTCTGATCGATCTTCTCTTATTCTTATATAGGAATTTAGAACAAGGATTCTCACAAGTATATAATGGAATGCCTCTATTTGGTCTCTTAATTGACACTATCATTTCAATCTAGGATCAATGTGGAGGGGTAAGTATATTTACTTTCTCATTATTAGGATTTCCTCACTCACAAGGTCTTGAAGGAAAGATAAGAATGGTATTGTAAGACCCCCTCTTAATTATGAAAAAAATTCAAAGAATGCCTTCCTTTAGCATACACCCTAAGTAACAAAACCTCAACCCACTGGGTCCCTAATTCCTTACCTATCATTAAGAAGATAACAGGATCCAGGCATCACAACTAACTGAAAGAAATATAACAACGATACACATTAACTAACAGATACTTATATGGACAAATTTCCATTTTTTTAAGATTACCATATTTTGGTTGTCATTCACCTAAAAATAATAGTTGTAGACCTTTTCACTTATAAATAAGATGGATGGATTCTTTGTTCTTCACTTTGGGTTCAATGCAACTGAAGTCTTCTTTACTCTTTGTCTTTATCTATTTTAACCAGGACAAATTATATCTCTCCACTCTAACCAAAAGAGGAATGAACCATTAGTTCGATCTATCTATCTAATTTAATGGGTATGGCCCACAAAACCTATTTTCCACATGATGGGTTCCAATCAATACCAATAAAACTAAATGAATTACAAGCTATTCCCATTCTCATTATATTCATTCTGGATGAAGCTACCACTGAAAGGAAAAAAACCTAAAATGGTCAAGAATCCTTTCCCCAACCTTCACTATATAGGTATACTACTATCTCTCTTTCCTTTTGGGTGAAATTTTCCTTTTTCCCTTCTTACCATGCTTATGAATAGGAGGAATCCCATTGCATTACAGGTATCTTGAATTGTGGTTACCGTGAAAGAAATAATAGAATGAAAATATGAATGAGTTAATTAGGATCTAAACACTTATATATAAGTATTTTCTACTTATATATAAGAGTTCTAAAGGGCCAGGCATGTTTTTTTGTGTGGAATATCATCTTGTTAAGCTCTTCGATGTAGTCAAACTACCTTCGTACTGGTTCTCCAGACATGGGACTGGAATGTATATATATTTAAAGACTATAATATTTAACTAAGTAGGTAGTTGTAGGGGATTAAAAGGTCTCAGTTTCTTTCTCATCAAGCGAGTGAGTGGATCTTACAACAACTGCCAGTGACCGACGATCAACAGCAACACACATTGGCCCTATTTATGTTGGACAAGGAATGGAAAGACTAAAACCCTTAGTCAAAACTATTTAGTTTCCTATTACTTACTGAAATTGTGAGGTCTTGTTTCTATATAATCTTGATAGTAAGATACTTCATGTATCCTAGGTTTTTCTACTTAATATATAAGGTGATATATAAATAGCAACCCTATCTAACCCAACATAAAAGGTTCTAAAAGATCTGACCCTTTAGAGAGGGTTAGGGAGGGTTGGGAAGATGGAAATTCAAGTCGAGTTTACCAATCTCATCGACTGAAAGACTAATGGAATATCAAGTACTCGTCCAAGATCACTTCGTTTGACTTGCATGTGTTAACCATATATCTAGCATTTTGGATCAAAGCATTGCAATGAATTGAGACCTGAAGGGGTAGAAATTAGTGTACAATTTTAATTTCCTATCTCTTTTATCTCATAAGATATTTCTAGTTCTGGAGACAAATCACTCCTTAATGCAACCTTTCTCTCGATGCCTCTATTCCTTGGGATCAGAAGGGTCAACTATTAGGCTACTATTCTAATAATAGGGTGACTTTTCCATGTTACTTCCCTAAAGAAAATATTAATAGAGTACTGATATGGCATGATTTCGACGTGATGTGATGAGAGGTTCCTTATCATGACTTATTAACATCCCACCCTTTTGAGTTGTAATCATTGTTCCTTTTCTTTGTGAAAGTTATTTGACTTTGATAATGGTAGGGTCTCAAATATTCTAGTTTATGGGAGAGGGAGAGTGCATAATTCTTAACCTGGATTAAATGACTAAATGAGAGGTACACTTCAATATAGTCCTCATTCAATCATTTTCCTATAAACCACATATCTTCCAAGATGCCAATAACACATACTGAGATGAGAGTTGTTGGCCTAGTAGGATCCTTAATTGGTCCAAGATGGTTTTTTACCTGTAATCACAAAAACCAATTGAAAGAGTGTAGATATACCAAATCCTCACTATTAGAGTATATTCAGGTACTCTATCTATATAGATCCAATCTGAGTGGCAGGCTGAGTCGAAGAACCTTTTTTTCTTCTTCGGCCTTTGTATCTCCACACAAAGGGAAATCATCTATCAGGGATAGGAATTTAGGTGATGTTGGCTATTCTGGTAGGTGATTAGTCTGTTATGGACCCCCTTACCCCACTTTTTTGTTCTTGACCCTTTCAGTTGTGTGCCCTTAATCTATCTTAGCTAGGACTTCCTGAATTTCCTTACCAAATCCCCTTTTCAAATCTTTTCCCCACTAGCCCATGAATATCACCATTTTCTTTACCCCTGGTCCTTATTCTTCCCAATGGAACCCTTTCAAACCTACTGGTAAAGTTAAATGGTGCTAACAATCTATAATAAAATTATATTTACATACCGAATGCCTAATATGACTTAGGGATCAATCATCAGCAGAGAAATACATGTGGTTAGAAGAGCCTTTCACCCATAGGCATTCATTCAGACTAAGATCTTCATAGTACCCTCACCTCAAGGAATGCTCCTGAAGTAGAAGTGTGATTCTTGGAAGTAAAATATTAATATAGTTCTGAGAAAAGAGTTGTTGAGGGAATAATAATGCACCAAGAATACTTTTGAGGGGATCATCAAAAAAGAAAGACTCCAAATGGGTGAAGCTACACAAGTTGATGTTAATGAAGCCTAGGATATATGAAGAATCATATGGTATCATGTGTCTTTTGACTGTAAAACTAGAGTTAACCTATAGAGAGTGGCTCAGTAATCTTCTCCATTAGGTTAGGGTGGTCTACTACCTATATTATATCGATGATGATGATGCATGGAGTTAGAGATGCAGCAAGGCTTCATATAGGTGTGATCTAGTATTGTTGTTCAAATCCATGATAAATGTAACTTTTTAAATAAAGTACCAGCCCTACCTCAACTATTCGAATATAATGGCTAATCTATACAAGACTCCCAATATAGTAGGGTCACCTATTTTCAGAAGTGGGTATGTTTATTCAAAGTTAGCTAGATAAAGTTATACTGTAAATCTACAACCTATATTATACCGACTATGAGTAGGATTAGTCAATACTATAACTATATAGTCTAGGTGGGGACTAGTGTGGGTTTTGAAAACTATGTGTCTAGTGTATCAGTCAGGATATGGGTTTGGAGGCCATGCATGTGAGTGATTGGTACTTATAAATATTGACCTAGAGGTTTCAATGATAGTTCAACAGTTAGATGTGTCTACCATTGCAAAATAGAATTATTTATTCGATATATACCTTGCATCTAGAAGTACATGTTTATCAGTGATCTCTTGGAAAACAACATAGTATAATGTAATAAATAGTGGTCAGATCCTAGATTTAAAAGAGTTATTCTACCAGGAGTAAGAAGAAGGAGCACTTTCATCTTCTGGGCTTACAAGATGAGACCTATATGGTACGTTATATGATATTTGAAAAAATTCAATTAGGAAAAAATGACTGACTATAGAGGTATAGTACGGTAATGAAATAATAATTCAAACAAAAGACTCTAAGGAACATCCATAGAGCCGCGTGATCAACTATAACTCACACAAAGACTAGGTTCGACATCTAAAAAGAAAGGGTGGGGGAGAAAAAAGGATAGGGGCGCTCCCCACTAACCAAAGTTGTGGATTTTTTTTCAAAGGATAGTAATCTTCTAAATTAGGCGCAGTGTTTTCCATGTTATCTTCAATTACTTAGTAAGATCTTACAAATTGATTTAAGGTAGGGATACAATGTAGGAGGCTTAATCAAACAACTTAACTCACTAGAGCAGTCATGGACATTACTTTGAAACATCGGTGACTACCCTGTAGGTAGAGAGGATAAATCCTAGAGTGTATAGACCATCTGAAGTTCGACCCCATGAAAGATACTTTAGATTAGAGTACTGAAGGTACTCTCTTTCAATTCATTCTTACAGTCAAGTGAGCGACCATTCCCTCCTATCATTAGAGATACTTCCTTAACCTCCCCTCTTTTTATATTTCATAAAAGCCTTATTTTATGAAATATGAGCTTTTCAATTTTCACAATATTATCAGATGTACCCCTTCCTTACAAATAACATCAAAAAATGGAAATCCTCTCTTATCAAATGTCACATCAGCCGCAAGACCCGACCCATGTGGATAACAAACCTGTGTGATTGGGGAATTCTATAATTTAAGGTCCAGTTTATTCTTATCATTTATGACTGGGATTTGTTGAATCCCTAACTTAATATGAATACCTAGCTAAGTACTCTAATCTAATACTGGGACATGTATTATTATAATATATGTCTTATTATTCTTATTGTATGACCATGTTGATTTAAGAGAAAGAACCTTCTCTATTTATGTAGTGTCTACTGCTTTTTTGAATACTTAATATATTGTTGGATGATTGACTATGGATTGACCAGGTGTAAATAACTTTTCTCTAAGACTTTTCTTCCATGATATAGAGTTGATTACAAGATGTGAGAAGTGTGGATTCCACGAGATGTTTAGTCAAAGTATGTTGTGTCACTTCAAAGATGATTGATGGGGATGAATTCAATGATTTTATTTCTTCTGGTCCTATTCTAGTTCATTATCCTTATAAGTGTATAATATAAGAAGCGGGGTCATACTAGTAATTTTTTCATGTTACTTATATATATTGCATGTTCCAACCATGATGGTTTGGCATGAGAGGTATGAGTACCTATATATATTGAATGGAATGATATCCTTGTTTGTCATTATCTCTTTAAAATGTCTGTTCATTCATGTATTAGACAAGGTGGGTTCACCACTTTGAGTTCTGGTTGGTCCTTAATTTAATAATATAAATAAATAATAATTGGGTGTCAAATTGCTTTTTACAAGGATCAAATAAATAGGAAAATCTAAAATCTATATTATACCGATGAATGTCATGATTCCTATATTTCTCAATTGGGAAAGATGAATTGGTCAACCTATAGGAAACAGACTAGTCATTAGTAATATACTCTAACACCACTATTAATTGAGTACAGGATTACTGCATCACTCATCTTTGATTCCTGCATCGTTTTCATATATTTTCTATTTAGGAAAAGGGGTTTAAGGCGGAAAAGGAATATATAATAGTAACGGCTGAACAGAATCAATGTATCCTTAGAAAATGATAATTAAATATATTTCTAGTGGTTTGATTCCACTTCTAAAAGATGGTGAAGGTGGGGACCTACGTATATTATACAGATTCAACTCGAGATGAGAAGGGGAACCTAAATCTTTTAATTTTTTTGACATAACTCACTTAAATTGTTTTCATTCATGGATGTATTTTCAGGATATATTCCTCTAGATTGGTACTTATATATATTGAAGGATAGAACCAATTCATCTGGTCGAAGCAGCTGCCCTTAAATCAATATAATTGTCTCTAGCAGGCCAAAGTAGACCTCCTCCATTAGTTCCAAACCTTGACGGTTCCTATCCCAGTGAGAACCCGGGTATAGGTCAAGCAGTTAAAGAAAGAAGGAGTCAGAGCAGATTTAGTACTTAAACCTTATGGAAAATATTTATGTTTCTTAATTGCACCCATGCCATAACAGCACTTAGAGATTGAGAAACACTAGGGATGGATAGGAAAGTTAAAGAGTAAGGTTTATTGATATGGAAGAGAAGTTTATCTTGCACCAAAATAATATATTCTAATAGTTGACATAGATTCAAAACCAACGATGACACTTGAAGAAGTGCAGTTTTCTTTTCCAGGAAGGGGTATAACTTCTCCAAAATTTATGTGAAAAATAAAGCAAGATGTTTGATTCCGCCTTTGAAAACTTATTTGTGATAGGTACTCTTCCGTATAGTCCTATTTTTCTGGTCTCTAGTAGAATTTTTTTTGATTAACTAGAGCCAAGTGTGACCGATGGAGCGACAAGGTAATCAGGTAGGAGCTGTGGGATTATTAGAAGAGTGCTGAAGCCATGTGGGAAGAAAAACTAAACAGGGGAAACTAAATTTTCATAAATGAAGATATTTTGCTGATGTAAACTATTATAATATAATAGGACTCTAATCTACTGATTTGAGACCAAGAATTATGACTCAAAGAGGGTTGAAAAGGACCTTTTCAACTATATAGGGTCATGTACCATAGATCTGGCCCTTTCTAACCCTTATATATAAAGTAGCTGTGAAATGAATTACATTATTCCTTCCATATTCTTTTTCCTGCTCAATTCGAGTGCTCCCCCTTCGGGTTGTTCTTGATCCCCCATATCCGGGTAAGGTTTCCATACACACTGGTTGCTGTTGGCTTGCGCCAAAAGGTCAACTGATAGAATCAAGTCATATGTGACTAGAAAACCTCCCTAGAGCATCGATGGTGTTCCCCAAGTTGAAAGACCAATCTTTTCAACTCTATTATAGAACGACCAAAAAACCACCAATATGAAAGGGGGCACAGGGAACAAAAAGGAAATGGCGCGGCTCATCGTACATTTGCATGGATGTTTCACGCACTTGTGGGGTTGAGATGTGGAAATGTTTAGTTGTTTTAGGTGGTGGAGTTCATGTACTACTTCACTAGGGTTCAGTCTAATATAGATGTTAGAGCAGTTGATATGGCATTGGTTCATCCCGAGCTTCCTCGTTTTTGACCATTTCCTTTGTATCCTCCTATATCAGTCTCGAGCACCACAAACTGTGCAAGTGGGGATGGTAGAAACAAGAAAACAAGTTATTTGTGTTTTATTAGATTTGACATCAGCTACACCTATTCCCCCATGTACTCAAACATGGTTTTTGGGGGTGGAGCTGTCACTATTAAAAGAGTACTGGTGCTTTCTAACTCGATGGTGGAAATCCAATGCATTAAGTATCCTCCTATATCAGTATTTCAATATCCACACACAGGGTTGGCATTGTTGAACTGGACTCGTATGGTTAGGACGTGACCATACCGCTTTAAAAGACACCTCAGATACCACCTATGATATAATCAACACCTTCACGGGTTTAGAATGGATAGAAACTACTACATCATCATTTCCAATTGTAGTACCCTACTATAATAGTCTGGTAATCCTACCTATATTATATCGATTATATCGGTGGAGTCAGATGTTCTCCCCTTTAGCTCTGAGCGGCTGGCTAGGGGCATGGGAGGTCTAATAGATATATTGGTTGGCAATGTTATGACTGGCCTAGGGGAAAGTGGGAATCGAGGTGTTTCTCCTCTCTATATGGGGTTGGATAAGAAATAAAATGCCCATGAAACTTCGATAGAAGGCTACTGGCACAACGAGATAGGCCCATGTTCCACTCAAATACTACTTGGATAGTTTTGTGTCTTATTATTGAGTTAGCTAGAAGAGAGACTGATATAGTTAGTATAATATAGGTAGTGTGCCAAATTTACTACTTGTTTGAACTATATAGGAAGAGTACATGACTCTACTCTAATAGTAACACCATGAATATTAGACTAGAGTACTAACAGATATGCTCGATGTTCTAAGAAATTTGAGGAGACTCAAAAAACCCAGGTTCAACAGTCAATGCAGGGTGATGCCCTAGTTCCAATGAGTGCAATACACTTCTCAAGCTATGGGGTGGGAAATGATCTTTGATCTGAGCTGCTCATGCCATCCCATTCATGGTACTCATTATCAATGGGCATCTCTTTGACCAAAAGGTGTACCAGTGGTGCGGCTCATTCCATACTGAATGACCTCCCCCATCAAACTGAAAGCATGGGTCAAAGGCAGATGTTAGCTAATGGATTTGGCATCTCACAACATGGAGTATCATATGATATCCATTCCAAGAAAAGGATGTTCAAACCATACTCAATTTTATGGGACCACTGGGCAAGAATACAGAGACCCATTAATGACTCATGCGTATTGTCAGACCACCAATCTGTTTACACTGAAGGGGTGTTCAGAGGACCACTACTGAACTACTAGCCACATGTGTGGTTTGGTCATGCATGGTTTGAATCATGGGGGAAAATTTCAATCAATGAAATTGAAGTATCATTGTGGTTTTTGTGGTAGGGGGTATGAGATGGCTCACTTTCCCTATTAGAGTAGAGTTAGGTACTCTATCTATATATTCCATTAGAGTAGAGTAATTCTCATCAATGGGTGCTTGAGAAAGGGGTTGGGAGCCTGTCTTCCAATAGACACCATTTCAATTGTGGTGGTTGCCAAAGTTGTATGATGGAATTGAGAACATGGGGTTGGGTACATTGTGGAATTTATATGCTAGAATAATTGTATGTTGTCATTGGGACTAGTATAGGATGATACTGAGGTCAAAAGTTCACGAACGGGTTCTATCCCAGTGAGTACCTAAGTTTAGATGGCTATTAGAACCAATATAGTAGGATACCGAACACTTGGAGGATCGTGGTTGTGGGGGTACCTCAGGACATTCTAAAGTGACCACTCCTGACCCTTTCTAAAGAAAGGTTCTACTTATATATCAAGGGTTTAGAACCTGACCTTTTAGGTTCTACTTATATATGAAGGGTTTAGAACCTTAACCCCAAAACATGATGGCCCTATGTGAATGGGTCTGCAATGTCCATGCTCTATTCCAAGTAGCTACAGCAGGTACAATGGCCATATCCACTGGTGGAATCAAATGACACCTGACATGGGCTGTTCACTTCCAGACTGGTCATTAGGGAAGATGCACTGAGTTGGTGGGTTCCCAATAGGGGTTGACAGTATCCCCTTATATCAGTGTTGATACTATTAGAGTAGAGTTAGGTACTCTTCAATATAGTCTATACACTGCGTTCCTGGGCTCCTTGCGGTGTTGTGGACATGATAGAAATCTTCTATACTATATAGATAGATTACTTGGGCCAACATCATCAAGAGAGAGCTATGGTTGGGTTCAAAAAGGTCTTTATCTTCATTTTAATATATGGTGTGGTACCATTTATTGTCATATAGATGTTGGTGGTCGATAGAAGATATAAAGAAAGAAGAATATTGGTATAATAAAGTCATCCCACTATAGGTACCACTATAAGGACCTCTATAGGCACCACTATAGAAACCTTTTTTGGTGCCTATTGTGGTTCCTATAGTGGTTTATATAGACTATATAGAAGTTTAACTAGCTATATTACCCAAGAGATACATGAAGTGTCCCAAAGAATGACTAGGAACCACTCTGGTACTAGTCAAGAGGGAGAAAAAAGCATGATCAAATATGTAGTACTCTACTCTAATAGTCTCGGAACTGCACTCCTATTCATTCGGGGATATTGTGCTCAAATCAGTACTCTACTATAATAGCGAGGATGGGAAATCATGGGTTTATTATTGGAATCCACTAACACTCGAGTCAGTATAATATAGGTAGTATAGTAGCTGCCATGGGAATTACTGGGATATTGAGGGGAAAAATAACACTTGGAATCAGGAGTATATAGACAGAGTACCTATCAGGGGCGATTGGTGTTTCTGGTGGTAGGGAAAAGTATTATTATAATATATGTCTATACCATATTAGTAGTAAACGGTTGGAAGCAAGTTTTAATTGGTCATAATATGTGTCTCTTTTGAGGGTGAGGTGGTAGGAACAACTAGAGAGAAGTTAGTTGGGAATAGGTTTTCTAGATCGAATTCCAATTCCAAAAATTGATGCATTAACCTATTGGAAAAAATTCATCTAGTTATTCCTAGTACTCTCAAAATACTATATATATATGAGCCTGGTTGGAGTTCATGGGTTGAGTTTCATTCAGAAAGTACATTTTTTCCTATGAATGTCGGGAAGGACTTAACTATTTAAAGAGATAGACATGGTGTTCCGCTTTCAAGATGAATTCAGCCATGGGTTTTAGACCGGGAAGATTATCTTTTCAAATATTGATGCCATATATCCAATTGGTGTGCAGGAATGGGATGGTACAGGGGTCATCGGATCAAATGACTTGGGCTATTAGGCATCGAAGAAATCACTTGGCAGTTCGGCGTAGAAGGCCATATCAGTAGGCTATCGAGGCCTGATCTCACTGAGAGGGGGTTGCCATATCATACGGTGGTTTCATTAGTCCATGTTCTACTAAGCAAGAATAGTCTATTTTACTACCACACAGACACTCGGTCAAAGGCATACATTATATGTAGTAATTCTAGAATATAAAGTGTGTCTCAATAATCTACTCTAATAGGTGGACCTTGGGTTCCGAGGTTGGTCATCTACTAATATTGGCATAACAATACAGAACATAGGGAAGAGATCAGATCAGCCGGAGGTCGATATTGGTGTTGGGGGGTTGGCCATCTTAAGGGTGGTCATGATGCTATTTTTATGGGACTCATGGAATCTTGTATGGGGCATTTAATCTCCAATCTTGATATGGGACACATTGCGATGCGCACTCACACAAGTTTGAATGGGGACTACCTCAAAATGGAATCTCTACTACCTATATTATACCGATTACTCTTATATTTTTATATATATAGATTCATCATCATTACTATACTATAAGAGTAATCTTGAAACATTTAAAGGTCACTACTATATAGGAAAAGTAACCATTTGATGCAGCACTCTTGGACAAAGACACTCAGAAATGGGTACTCTCTTTGCGTTCCATTTATATCTCTAAGTGGGTGAAGGAAGATGGAAGGAAGAATGGAAGGATTAATGGATGTCAGTTATTGGATACATTATATCTAAGGGTTAGAAAGGTGCTACTTATATATCAAGGGTTTATAACCTGACCCTATTCGGTGCTACTTAGTATATAAGGGTGTCAAACTCAGCTACTTCACCCTATTCAGTTTAGAAAAGTGCTAGTTATATATCAAGGGTTTAGAACCTGATCCTATTCAGTGTTACTTAATATATAAGGGTTTAGAACTCGGATACTTTACCCTATTTGATTTAGAAAGGGTCATATATATGGTATTTGACCCTATATAGTTCATCCCTATGAGTTACTTCCAATTCTCTATTCTTATTGGCATCAATTCCTTATCCCTATTAGTATTGGACCAGTTCCATATCCTTATTAGTGGTGGATGTGGTTGTGTTGTGGTGGGGGTATGTAGTGGAAGGCACTCGAGGTACTAGACAAGAATCATACATCAGGTTGTTGAGGTATATTGACATTGAAACAACATGGGATGGCGTGGAAAGAAAGGATCAGTTCAGTGGAGAAGTTGGTTCGACCTCAGAGGTTCTCTATCACTGCATGAGGTTTTTTGGGGTGATATAAGAGTAAGATATTGAGGTGATACAACTCTACTAGGCTTTTGGAGTACCATTTCCAGCAGCATATCAATCTGTATGATGACTCCAGACTATATATGATGAGAGAGATTAGGTATTCATGGGGGATCAGATGAAGTGACCGAAGGGGGGGAGGTAGGGGGGATTAAGAAATGATAATTAGTACATTTATGGGTACTATTCCTTTATAGTTTAGAGTAGAGTACTTAGGGCATGTGTGGAAGGAAAACCAATAGCTAGTGACAAGGCATGATCAGATCGAACACTACATATACCACTACTGACCTACTAGCTTAGAGTGAATGGGGAGGAATGTATGGTTCATGAAACCTCTCAGGATAGTAAGGAATTCTTGATTCACCGAGGAATTTCTATCATTTGGTGGATCCATGTCCATGTACATTGTTAGGAGATATTGGTGCTGGGCCAGTACAATTGGTGGTGTTTTGTATATGCATCCAAGTTGAGGGTGTCCCACAATTAGTATGATGGGGCCATTGGTGATCCTATAAACCTTGAACCTTTGGTGGTGCAGTGTGCTATGTAAATATAAGGAAGGTCCACCTACTCGATTAGTACAAAATAGATTGTGATATGGCTCTTTTCTATTCATCATCTCAGAGGTTATGTTCCGTATTTCTCTCTTTTGGGTGTCTTATCATTCTACTTTGGCACTAGTGGTATAGGTTGTATTGATCTTTAAACCCTCAATGAATCTTACATTTTGATCCTTGGGAGATTCCAATGATGAATACCCTGATTCCCCCAACGTCTGAAGCATCAATCACTTGGGATCATCATGATCTACTGAACGACATGTACCATCAATTTGTTTTCTTTTTACTCGCTACCATTGCACTGGATCTTGTTTTCACTAGGTTGCAAGGGTTGGAATATGAACACAACTACTTCATATTGTTAGATATTATATATGGTTCAATTTTATCCTTACCAAACAGGTTTCATGGGTTGAATGTGATCATCGGTACACTATACTTGAGCATCTTTTGTTATTTCTAATTGATAGGGTAGTTTGGAAGGGCACATCACATTGGATTTGAAATGGAAGCATGGTACTGTCATTTTTTAGACATTGTTTGGGTCATCCTTTTTGTATTAGTATATTGTTGGGGAGGTCAGGTGTAATCGGAACTACTAAAATACACTACTCAGACACTATAGCAGTAGAGTACCATCCATAGCTGGTTTCTGGAATTGTAGCATTGAGGTGATCTGCTCAAATACACTAGGTCAATAGAGAAAATTGGGGTGATGGTTTTCCAAAACATGGTTGATTCAATGGTTCTAAGACTCAAACATTCATTTTTCACTATTGGTTGGGGCTGTCAGAGATGTTGTAAGATCATTTCCTAGCCTCGTTTCACCACATGTTTCTCTTGGGTTATTTGTGATTGTTAAATGGTGCTCCACCTCAAAGATGTTTTTTAGCTGATTATTCTTAGTGCATTTCCATTGGAATTTATTTGAGATTCAAATCAAATGGAAGGTGGCATCGATGAATGGATATTTCATTGAAGTGGTTGGTTTCCAGGACTCTTGACTCGGTGCAGAAACCCATATAGTATAGTACCATCACGAGTATCCCAAGTTCTTGAGAGATGAAAGAGCATCAGTGAATTAGCAGATAAGTGGAATTGACTGTTCAAGTGATTCAAAAACTAATGGAATGAATAACCCAGATAAGAAAGAATCAGGATCCCAAAATATAGGTGTTTTCAAACACATCGCTTCGATTAGTTAGGAATGAAATTGGGAAAAACAAAAAATGAAACTATTTCATCCTTGGAGCACCATAAATGCATATGGGATTGTTTACAGAAGGGTAGTTGAATGGAAACATCCAACCAAATGGTAATTATATATATTGACCTTTCCCCTCAATACTCTACTCAAATAGTCTCAACCTGTTCCCCCATGATAGTTGTGCAGTCCATTGACCATGATCGATCTCACTATTGCGGAACCACTCACATCCATTCCTCGATTTGCTTTCCCCTTCCTTTCCCATGCTTTGATCCGATTGAAGGATGATTCTAGTGGATATGGTCATCATCTTCCGGTACTGTAGCAGTCAATGTAGCAGTACTGTAGAAGTAACTATAGCAGCACTGTAGTAGTTACAATATGGTGTTGTAGCAGCCGGAACTATTCACCCGATTTGGGCCTTCGGGCCACCAGTTTGGGCCTATGGGTCTCCAGGGCCTTCGGGTCATCAAAGGCCTTCGGGCCTCAGGGTCTTCGGGTCATGTAGACCATGGAGTAGCCCATTTCAAATAGAGCATACCCTAGAAGTGGATCAGAGAAACATGAGTAGCAGCCACCGGATGCAGAGCTAACCGGATTGGAAGAATGAGAGGGTATGGCAGCCACCATCCGGACCAAGCACCATGCAACTTTATACGGGGAAATGCTATCTGATCATAAATTCAAGGTGGGGAGCTAGGTGATCAATGATGCAGAAAGCTGGGGAGGGGCAGTTCAAGTGGACTGGGCCTACGAGTCATGTATTGGGCATGGTATGCCTCTAGGCCTTCGGGTCATGTATTGCGGGTTTGTCGGGCCTTGTGCCTTGGGCCTACGGGTCATGTACGGGTTCCCATTTGACCCTTAAAATGGGGATTATCCATAATAAAATAAAAAAGAAGGCCTTCGGGCCATTTGTGTAATGGTTATCTAACTCAGTCAAGTCATATGAATGAGACTAATATATTTTAATAGTTGACCTATCCAATTCCAAAGGGGAACTAGTGGAATGGTTACCATACCCTCTAGTACTTATATATGTTGTCAGTACTCTACTCTAATAGTCATGTTGGGCCATGAACTACCAAACCAAAGATATCCCACCAAATCCCCCGCTACTCATGTGATTCTATCATCCAAGGAAATCAGTAGTCGAGTCATGCCATAATCAATGACATCAAACTGGCATCCCCCCATGCTCAAACTCATATTACAATAAAATTCTTCCTAGATTCTCTCCGACCATCAGTAAACTTAAATTCCTTATCCCTATTAGTTATTAAAAGAGTACTAAAACTTGATTCTATCTTACCCCACTACAATGCCACTCCAATACCCACAATATTCTTTATTTCCAGTAGGTACCCATACGAACTGTCCACCACTCATACAACTAGAAAGCTATTTCACCCTGACCCTTTAGAAAGGGTCAGATCTACATTACTTGACCCTATTATGATATTACACTACTTTACATGTTAGCTTGTATTTGTCTTCATATTTGTTTCTTCCACAATATATATAAGTATCAGTGATGTTTCTCATCTACTCGATGTGGATCCCTATTCTTATTCCTAGTTCCACCTTCTTGACATAGTTTCTGTCTCTTGAATACCAATTTTTTACAGGGGTGGATTGAGAGGTGGAAACGTCTGAAAGGAATGATTTAGTAGTAGACGCTTCCTTATTTGAAATGGATTAAGAGGAGAGAATAAACCAGATATCTATATATTGGTATGGTGCAGCTCTCAATAGGTCACTAAAAAGAAGAACTAATGGAATGAAAATGGAACTATATGTGCTCAATGTCATGACCCAAGGGTTTGTGTCGTACTCTACACTAATAGATGGAAAATTTTCCTTTGTTGGCATTTTATGAACTTGGAACTTATGTAATTTTTTCATTAAATCAAATTCCATCTATTTAGGTATTTTCTTGAATAAGAATATATTGAAAGTGTGAAATATGTTTAAAAATGACCTAGTTCACAAGCCTGTAGCTAGCGCTAGTTTTATTCAGTTTAATATTCAAAAAACCAAAGATCAGAGTAGGATATTATTGAAAATCTGGGCGTCTCCTAGTAGATCTTTCCATTTTTCCATCACAAGAAACTTGTGAGAGTGAATTAGTGACCCATTCCATAACCGAAAGTAGAAATCACAGGAAAAAAAGTGGTGTATGTTAGATAATATGATGGTGTTTTTCAAAGCAGTCTAAGAGGTATAACTATAGGTAAATAACCATTTTGGACACACTTCATTTTATTTTCTTATTTGGACACATTTGGCATGGTCTTGTTCAGAGATGTTTTTGCTGGTAGTGACTGATACTCAAGTAGAATTTATTTAAAAATATTGAAAGGATTCAAAGAGGTCCGTAGGGAAAAAACATTTATCCAGAATATTTATTCATTGCTACTACATAAATAACTACATTACATAAACAACCTTTACTACATATTTCAAAGCATTATTCTAACTACATGATTTTCAAAACTAGAAAAAGGCAACTTATAGGGATAAGAAACCTGAGCCTAAAATTGGAAAATCCAGTAGACAAAAGATCCTATAACTTCTTTATTCTTTCATCTACTCTCTCTAGGATGTTCATCCTTACAATGAGTGATTTCTATCATTTCACATCATTTTTAGCCTCCTCTTGAGGCCCCATATTCTCTAGTCTATCACGTGCATGAAGTCTCCTACAATGGTAGGGTTTGCCCGACGCAGGTGTCTCCAAAAGACTATTAAGAGTCTCTGGTGTTCGTGCAATTCATTCCCTACTAGCTCTATTTCCTCTCCAACATGAGCGAGCTATTCTGCTATAGCCATAGTTCATCAACTCATAGAGAGAAGGAATACTATCAAAAAATTATTTTCTTTTAGAGCACGAAGGCTTATCGATCCATTATTTATAGAGTGTAGTGTAGTCTTGTCATGCGAAACAAATTTGATGGAAGGAACAATCTATACTAGTTTTATGAACTTGAGTACTATAATTCCTGTGTGGTGAACAAAAAAACTACCTTGTGAAGAAACAAACCCCCTCCTGTGTGAACAAGAAATCTTTGCACAACCAGTTGAAGAAGTTCTGCCGCTGTGAAGTTAGTAGTTCTGCTGGCAGACCATTTTTTGTTTGCTGTATAAATGGAGTAGGGGAGATATTTATTATCATAATAGCATGGGACAGGATAAACAGATGGAATGGGATAATATTTCTTTCACATAATATGATAGATCCTTGATTGAGCCACAAGGCGAAGGTTAGGACATTTTAGTACACTTATTCCTACTAACGGCTAAATCATAGAATAGTTATACTAGTTAGAACAGTCTAAATCTCCCTCGGTAGCTAGGAATAGTTCAAATGGGCATATCTAATATAGTAATTCTTCTCTTCTAGCAATATAAACATGGAATCTCATGTAGACAGTCACTCCTTTCAGATGTAAGATGAGATAGAAGGTTGTTTGGTAAATCAATGATGAGGGATAGCATGATTGATATTGAAATAAACATAATTAGAGGATAGGTCCTTTAATTTATGAGATAGGGGTGGGTAGGACAATGTTGGACTATTGGGGAAGTGGTATAACTTAGGATTATAGAGTAAGTGTCTGACCATTAGGTCAGATATATTACTTTCCTCCCATGCGGAGCTACTTGGGATTCTGGGACTATGCAATTATGTTGACTAACCATAGATAAGTCTAATTCCTAAATGGGGGAGATTGAGATAGTCTCATCTAGTCTAGCTCTATCTTTAGTATCTTAAGAAACTCTAGCATATTTATAGAGTAGCTATTTCAGAATAGGATATTGGAACCCGAATGGAGATTGAGTTTACTTCCACTTGTTACATATAAGCAGTTAAGAGATCTTATTTTTGAAGAAAGACAGAACTCTAATTTATATATATACATAGTATTCTATCTAGTTCCCCATAATTCATGCGAGCACCTAGTCAAGATGCACCCAATCAACAAACAATAGATAACAACCAATCACAAAACACACACTAAATCCTAGTACATTATTTTTAGGTAATTGAATTGAGCCTAGAGGTTTAGGGGAATCTAAGCTAAGCTAGTTAGATGAATCACAAAAAACGTGTTCATCCATCACTTAAGATACTATAATAAAGATAAGAGGCACTCAAAAGCACAGTTTGAGTTACTACTTCTATTGCTCTAAATGGGATTACTAATTCAAAGAATTATAAATACCTTCTTTAGAAAGGGAATAAAATAGTATAGTGAAATAGTTCTTTAGAAAAATTGGAGCATTAAGCATGAATTTGGTATGAGATAAATGGAGAGCTACATACAAATAGAAATAAATGAATCTACTAAAGAAAAATCAATGCGAAAATTACTAAAGGGAAATACATGCTCAATACTCTTATAATAGTGAGAGACCAAGTCATAGAGTATTCCTAACTAAATATTTCTGAAAGAAGACGTTGCGGTCATCCAGATCTAAGAAACAGATGTACTAGTTATCATGCTTTCATCCTTCCAAGCTCAGTCATTAAGTGCTAGGAGAACTTTGAACCAAATGAGGTTTTTGAATCTTCCATGTGAGATCTTAGATCTATAAAGAACTATGAATAGAATTTCATATTAAGGAAGGAATTTCATACCCACACTCTAGAAATGTTCACAAAGACAAGGCCTGATCAACCCTTTCATTTGATTTTGGAACTCTCTAAACACTAGGGGAATTTGGATCACCCCAAAAGACTAGAATAAAAATAGAAAAGAATAGATGATCTGATGATCACTACTGAATCCCAATCCATAAGGTATTTATAGAAAATCCAGTACATGTATGTGTAGTCTGTTCTATCTCCGTCCTATGTTCGACCTCTGTAACAAGTTCCACAGTAGAATTATGAAGCAGTTCCACATTTGGGTTATCTATTTTTTCATAGTTCCAAAAATATAACCCCACAGTCAGAGAGAATGCACAAGTCAACCCTCTTCATTACACTAATCCAACAATAAAATTTAGTACCTTGATAATGTATCTTTTGTAGTTTCTCCCCCATATATTAACAACTATGTTGGTCACACCCATACATATGTTGACCACTGACAGTCCCTCCTCAAAGATACTATAATCTAAATTCCGAATGTGAGTATCACATGGGAGCCCCTGGGAACTGGACTAAAAAATTCCTCAATTTAAAACATTGGGTCCTTGATAAAGAGTTGTTGAAGTTTGAGACCTCAGAAGAAAATTGAACCGTGATATAGATTCTACTTCCTCTTCATGGAAGTAGTGTTTTTGGTCCTTTTAGTAATGTAATTGGTAACAAGGAAAGATAATTTGATCCCTATGAACTCATCACAACTCCTAGGACCAAAGTTCGTTTATGGCTGGAAGATGATGAACGGTTTACATAAGTAGCGATGATAACCTCTAGTAAGCATTGGGTAGCAGTGTGAAAAGGACAATCCTCCATGAATATAAAAAAAATCTTAGAGTTTATCTTCTTCTAGGAGGACTGTCAAAAGTAGGGAAAGTCTACATTTTTCATCTTCGGAAAAGGAAGAATATAAATCTATCTATTCAGAGGATGCTGAAGAAACCCACATCCATTGGGATGTCTGTAACTACTAGAAATATTTCCAATCCACAGAAGATGCAGAGTTTGAATTTGAAGAGGAACAGATACACAAGTACAAAAAGAATGAAACCAGTGACCCTGACGTCATCCTTTTAGGAGGACCTCCAAGAAAAGATTAATACTACATATTTTATTACAAATAAGAATCCTTCTCCTCCATCTTATTTTTCTAACATACCTAATCCGAATTGGCTGAATCCCGAAGAGTAGCATCTTAATAAAGTAGAATCCAATCAGAACACGAATAAAGATTTTGGCTCTTTTCAGTCAATTTTGAAGGCTATAGAAAACCTGCAATTATAAAATGGAGATGTCACTAGGGTTCAATGGAGTCAACCAACTCTCTCCAAGCTCACCCCATACATCGCTTTTGGAAAGTTTCATGTCTCGTATTGTATCGGACATCAACTTTATACTTCTTGCGTCCTATCCAAGTTGAGTTGTGTCATGGTAGCTCTTCATGAATGTCAATATTCTATTCTAGGATAGCTTAATTGCTTACTACTAGGATGAGTTTCTAAAACCTTTTATAATAGTATCTTCTACTTATATCTAAGGGTTCTAAAGGGTTAGGCATGACTCTTTCAATTTCTATATTGGGCTAACTATACTACTTGGTGTAATGCTACCAACATCTTCTTATAATTATATCTATTCTAGTGAAGGAATTAGTATTCACTAGCTCAAATACAGCTCTACCCGAACCTCCCTGATGTTACATTACTAATTAATTCATCTTTTCAACTACTTCTCAAGATCTCTTATTTCTATTCTATATGATAAATCCCAAAAAAAGGTATGGTTTTCCTGTTTTGGAAGAATCTAGGCTATTACATTTTCTAGATCAAATCCACTTTCGTGTCTCGATCATGAAGGAAATACCCAATTAAACTATTACAGGCATCCATTCTAACTATTTAATTCTCTTTAGGACCCTTAATATTTATATTACTCTCACCTACTATAACCTCTAACTAAATTGGGACTAAGAGATTACACTCACTCAGCAAGCTCTTAAGAAATTATGTAAGTTTAGTCACCTTTAGTTGGTAATAATGGAAGACCATTAGTCCTAGTATTAATAGTTTGAAAAAGAAGCAGAAAGGTTGGGAAATAAGCTCAAACATGATATTAGTCTAACTGAGAAAGTAATAAGAGCAGGTAAAGCCAAGAAAATAGGATGGTTGTAGATCAGGATGTCTTTATCAACTAAGAGCTGAAAGCAAGGCAGAGTAGTCGTAGATTACCAGTAGTGCCCATTAAATCAGTATGGGTAAGCTAGCTCATTACTAAAAAAATATGAAAGCTCGTAATTAGTTTCAATAGAATTATAGTTAGAAGAATGGACATGGACTAATTCCAAAAGCTGAAATCCAAGACTAACAACTAAAAGAAGACAACCAAGATTCTAAGGCAGAGAAGACTAAGAAGGCTAGCTACTAAGCTCATTAAAGCATTCATGATGACTTAATAATAATAATAAAGGTAAGTAAAGGGTCTTAAGGAGAGCTATGACTAGTCTAGTATGGTCAGACATTCCAGTATTATCTGTCAAATGAAAGGGATCTATAACATCCCTATTACAGTAGTGTACTGATAAGAAGAAGAGAGGTATTTATCTATTACTTTAGAATTTATTAAGGTATCTTTATAAATCCCCTGACTCTAAATATCCTTACTAAACTCCACTTCTCTTTCCCTTCTAGTTAATAAATCATAAAGATAAATAATAAATAATTATTCCACAGTCTTTAGGTTCTTTTGGATCTGACCCTTTCTAAACCGAATAGGGTAAAGTAACCGAGTTATAAACCCTTGATATATATAGAAACTTTATGGTGAGATTATAAACACTTATATATAAGTATCTACTACTTATATCAAAGGGATCTAAAGGTTTAGGAGAAGAACATATTTTTATTCTAGCTATAGCCAATTAGTGACCCCCCCTAAGCCCATTTCCTTTGGGTAACTGATGAAACAAAATAGTGCTCCTCCCCTGACTTGTATTCCCCTTGAGGTTTATAAAGGATAATTTCATTACCTATATAAATCCAGAGGCTAATGGTGGGTCGTAGATTACCAATACTTTTTTTAGAAAGCAACGAACGACATCAAAGCTTAGCTAGGATCGGGAATGAACTCGCTAGGAATGGGGATGCTTGAAGGAGAACTAAAGAAATATGGATATAGAATTGACACAGAATTTTCGTCAACAGTTATAAACTTGGTCGAATTCAATGAAGGAAACATTTCCCCAGAAACTAAGTGAGAATATGAATCAACAACCTTGGATTAAATCAAAGGCTATCAATTTGATGTCCAGTTCAGTGTAATAATAGAGAGCCTTGAAATCATCTCTTGTTAGGTACCATAATGTTTCTCAAATCAATTAGCTGGAGGCTCAAGAATGGTGTACCATAAGACAAGTACTCTGTTTATATAGTAAATTGAACCATATATAAGGGTACAAAATACTTTCCTAAGGTCATGCTAAAAAATCGATCAAGCTACCCTGAGCTAATTGGAATGGTGGACATCGACCAGGCGTTGTTTTTCCCATTATATTGGCTAGTCTGGCATTCCACTTTCTCTTAGTTTGTGTTTTGACCACCCTTCGATTCCCCTAACTCATAGTAGGGGTTTCCCACTAGATAAATCAAGTGTGTGTATTTCCTTGGCTTCCCCTACCCTCAGTTCATGGTTTGGGAGTCAATGAAGACTCAGACCAAGAATATGGAATGAATATCCCTACTATTAGAAAAATAATAGTGTCATTTAATTTCTCCATATAAAAATAGAGACTTTGGCACACCAAAATAATCCCTCCTTTGGGGTTCGATAAAAGAGCTGAAAAAGGGTACAACAACCACCTTCAATCCCTAGCAAATCCGGATGAATGAAAACTCTGAGTCTGCATTCATTTGCTTTCTAGGTTCCCCATCCCCTTATTGGTTGGATGTGATCTGAATTTCCTGATCGAATAGAAATTCCTATATTCTACATAGGAGAACTAGTTGGATATTTTATTCTTTCATGACATATATATTTTTATAGTTAGAACACTCAAATTCACTAACAAAGCATCTGTCAACACCGGTGAGAAAAAACAAATTTCTTTCTGATAAGGTTTCTAGTAATCTTTTAACTATTATAAAATAATAGTCTAATATCGCTTTGTTTATTAAATTATATGTATGTTGAGATTGAGTGTGAATCCCTCTCATGATGGTTCAGGAACTCCCCCCCATATACTCTAAAGACCTACCCTATTCTCAAAGGTTTAAGGGATCATCTGTTCTACTCCCAGCTCACCCCATATTATTCATTATTACCTTCCAAATGGGTTCGTTCTACTCACAAAAACAAGTTTCATATATTTCAGGGGTAAGAGTGTTCAACATGATGGGAGGGTGACTTATATTATAAATTCATTTTTATTATATTCAAGTAATGGTGATGATTGACTATTCTTCTCCTACAATTTTCTTTTAAAGGGAGTAGGGAGTAATGCTTACTACCTTAGGTAATCACTCAATCCATCAGTCATTCTAGCGATTGTATTTTCCTAAGTCGACTTTGGAAACGCTTGTACGTTGAATGAAAGAAATACTGCAAAAAGAATAAGAATAAAGGGGGAAGAATAACTATATAGGGTCAGGTACCATAGATCTGACCCTTTCTAATGGGCGAGGAAGAGGTATTTATAAAATAAGAGACAAAAGCAAGGAAGAAGGGATAACATTTTAATATTGAGAGATAGTAGTGATTCTACACTATTAAATAATATTGGTATAAAGATAGTATCCTTAAAAGGGATAAGAGCCCCCAATATTACAACAACTAACAGAAAACATGATTTTGTTATAGGAAAATATTCGGCAGAAGACGGGGAAGGAGCTTAAAGAAAGAATAGAATAAGAATAAAAAGTCAAAGGAAAATGAATCTAGCTAACCATATGCCATTCTACCTTCCAACCTCTAGGTATGAACATCTCCAATGGTACATGAACCTATTATCACTAAGGATAAATTTCCCTTTCTATTCATGTTCCACCTTACCAAACCCATCATTGGTGTTGACTCCATTTATTTATGCATTTATCTGGTAATAGAAGAGGGCGTCCTGCTTGGCTACCCTTCCCTTGATAATCATAACACTTCTATTCATATAATAGGTGACTTATAGATAAGGTTCACCATAGGATTGAGATTCAAAAGTGATAGGTATGTGATGAAGGTCCCTACATATGTTTGAAAGTGGGGCTTCTGGGGCTCAAAATCCCAAGAATATTTAATGAAAAACTATGATTCATATGATGGGAGTTGCTGATGTATTGGGAACCAATTTTCTATGTACAGAAACTAATGGTTCACTTCTTTGGGAACAAAAGTTTGAAAGTCATCTATGATCGGAGGAATAATATGATCAAATTCGTGATATCATACTTATCTCGAATGGTGGACAGGACAAGTACTATGCAGCATTGGTTGAGAGATTAGGTATAACACCCCAAGTTTTTCTAAAAATAAATAGAAATTCATGAAACTTTTTTTTAAGTATATATTTATAAATAGCCTTTAAACATACTTTTTTCCACTTCTATGTTTTGAATTTCATGAAATTTTCATCTACAATTGTGTTCGGTATGTTATTTGGAGTCTAATGAAACCGACTTGTATTTTTTTTGTGAATAGTAATATACCCTTATGAATAGTGATATGAATAGTAATATGACCCTAATGAATAATAAATTTTATTATTATTTTATTTTATTAAGGCTTTAATATAATATCATCTAGGTTAATTTTTCATTGTGATATAGAAGTAGTTACAAAATTAGTATTGTTAATTTTTGAATTAAGTATGCTTTTATTTAAAAATTAAATTAATAATATTTAGAAAATTATTTTCAAAAAATGGACTTCATTTTTGAAATCTACACATTGATAAATGGTTAGGGTGAATTTTGGGAATTTTTCTGAAATAGTATATTTTTTGGTGAATAGTAAAAAATTCAGTTTTTAGTTTCGGTGTGTTAATGACATCATTAATGATATAATAATGATGTCATAAATCTGGTATAATTTTTTATAGTTAAATAATATGTGAGGTGTCCCAAGTGTCTTAAAACATGGGAAAATACCATGGGAAAGCCCATGGTTTTGTAAATACCACTCATGAGGTGTCCCTTGAAAATTATAAAAATAATCCCTCACTTTTCCAATAAATACCAACTCTTCCCTTCATTGAATTCATTCCCAATTATACCTCAATGAAGCTCTGGCCTCCATACCTTCATAGTAGTCATCACAAGGTTTACTCAAGCCCCCAAGGTCCCAACCGTCATGTTCTAAGGGTTACTCTACAAGGAGGTTTAAACAAGTTGGAAGTAAGACAAACCCGAGGTAAGGGAATTCTTAACCTGATTTAAATTCTTTGGGTTAACCTTCTACTTCATTATTTATGTGCTATTTAAATTGTTTGTGTGATTATTTATGTTTATATTATGTTTTATTATGTATATTTACAGTATATATACAAACTCCATCCACTCTATTAAGTCTTTCTTTAATTGTATGATATTTATAAGGAGACTTTCCTTAAAAATCCTCTTTTTAAATTCAGTTTTAAGAAATTCAAAATCAATGTTTTTATGGAATTATTCATGTTGTATGATTATATTTTGGTTCTTGGGAATTATTTATGATGATGGGTGGGACCTATATTTCCCTCCAATGCATTGTGTATGAGTAAGTTGGAGGTCATCCATATGGTTACTGCATGTGTAACTACGATGGTTACACAAAGTAAGGTAGCCGTGAGGGTTAGAAATTATAAGGTAGCCAATAATGGTTATAAGATTTGGTAAGTAATGCCCCAAGATAACTTTATGATTATATTTATTTTCTCATTTTTTGTGTATATCTTTTGTAAATCTCATGTTACAAAAAGTAAGTATATATGGGTGACAAGAATGTATTTTGAAAATGCTTTCATATGTTATGAGTATTCATGGAATAATGTGATCTTTCTTTATTTTCTATCCATTACTGAGCTTTTGTGATCATCCCAAGTTTTTAAATGATTTTTCACAGGTTAATGGATGTTTAATACAAGGAAGGAAGCCATGTAAAATGTTGAAGAATTGTCAAGGAGTCTTGTTTTATGTTTTAATGTTTTATATTTTGAAAAAAATGGAAACTTTTTTTATGGTATCCACTAAGTAATAATGTGTAATGTCATGAATTTATTGTCCCAATTCTCTAAATCTATAAACTTGAAAATATCCTCAATGTAAAAGGAAGTTTTTTCTTGACTAAATTCAATATTATATATGTAATAAGGTCTGGTCCTTATAGTTGGTATCAGAGAATGGTTTAGATAACTTTAGTGGTTAGGGTGATGTTAATAGAATACCATAAATGATTTTCACTCTATGTTTAATTTGAAATGTTGTAGAATTTGAAGATTACCATGTTGCTTCATCTAAGACATGTTTGTTCAAAATGATTGTTCGTAAAAGAAATAGGGATGCTGAAGAGGAGAGGCACGGCAGAATGACATCCTTCTGAAACTACAGCCCGAAATGGTAGGGATTGGAACTGAGTAGTTTGTGACAGTAATGGATCAACTAACGTAGGAAATAAATGGTGGTGGAATCCATGAAAGAGAACCAATATAGTTACCATAATGGAACATGACAGTAGTGGAACATTTTATGAGACAACATCCTCTTGCATTCAATGGATATTCTGACCTAGTAGCAGCTGAAGGATGGATCAAATCCCTTGAAAAGATATTCGATGTTATGGGATGTTCAAACAATAAAAAGGTAAGTCTAGACATTTATCATTTTGAAGGGGAAGCTGATCAGTGGTGTTCAATGGTAAGGAATTTTAGGGGTAGAGAAGATTTTGATTCCTTAGAGTGGGATGAATTTAAAAGTCTTTTATTTGAAAAATATTTAACTAAGGTGGTGCGACTAAGAATGGAGAATAAATTCATTGAATTGAAACAGAATGAGGAAGATTCAGTGGCTGTGTATGAAGTGAACTTCACCCAACTGGCGAGGTATGATCCAAATCTTATTCTGGATCTTGATAGCAAAATCAACTGCTTTTACTCAGGGTTGAAGCCAAGGTATCGAAGGGCGTTGGCTTCTTGTGAATTCAAAAGTTATGAGAATTTTTTTTGATGTACTGAGAGGGTAGAGATGGAGTTTACTGATGATCACGTGCATTTTGGAAACAAAGATAAGAGGAGGTCCAGTTGGAAAACAATGGGTAATAATCAACCAAAAAATCTGATGGTAAGAAAATCTAATTTCTAGTTTGTGAAAAGTGTGGAAAGAAACACCGTGGGGAATGTCTTAGAAAAAATAGGAAGTGTTTTAAATGTAGTAAGTTTGGACATATGGCCCAAGATTTTAATGAAAATGATCCAAAGACTAATCCTGATAAGCAGACTATAAAGTGTTTAAAATGTGGTGAAATGGGTCATTATGCAAATGCCTTCCCAAAGAGTGATCCCAATGATGCAAAGAAGCCAGACTACAAGCAGAAAGGTGTAGTGAGATCCTTTGTGACTACGTCAATAGATGTCGGGTCATCCAATGAAGTTGTATCAGGTACTTTGTTTGTTCACTCAGATTTTTCTAAAGTTTTGTTTGATACGGGGTCTACACATTCCTTCATCTTTGAGAAATTTTCTGGTAAATTGGAAATATCACCTCAAAAAATGGGACCCGAACTTATTGTCAAAACACGAGGGGGAAATGTTATAGAAAAGAGGAATTATAAGAATATTTATATTATGGTCTATGGAAATAATTTACCTGCAAACCCTGTTGATTTACCCTTAGTCAAGTTAGATGTTATTCTGGGAATGGAAGGGCTTTCAGATTATCATGCTAAGATTGATTGTAGAGCTAAAGAAGTTGTTTTTTAGAAAGAGTTTAAGTTTTTATAAAAGAATGAACCCATGCAATTGATAACATATCAGGAAGCTAAGAAACTATTGAAAGATGGAAATGAATGTTATCTTGATCATATTGTTGAAAACAAGGGAACTATTCCAATTAATTATGTTCTGGTGGTAAATGAATACCTTGATGTTTTTCCTGATGAGTTACTCAGTGACATACCTGATCGAGAAGTTGAATTCACAATTTACTTAGTTCCTAATGCTAAGCCAATTTCAAAACCCCCATATCTAATGGCTCCAATAAGATGTCTTGAATTGAAAAATCAGTTACAATATTTTCTTGACAAAGTCTTCATTCGTCCTATAATTTCACCATGGGGATCCCCTGTTTTGTTTGTTAAAAAGAAATATGGTTCCATGAGACTTTTCATTGATTATAGAGCTTTGAATAACATCACTGTTAAAAACAAGTATCCTTTGCCTCATATTGATGACTTGTTTGATCAGCTCCAGGGAGCTCCGTACTTTTCCAAGATTGACTTGATATCCAGATACCATCTGCTAAAGGTGAAGGAGGATGACATCCCGAAACTAGCCTTTCGTACTAGATATGGGCATTATGAATTTGTTGTTATGCCATTTGGATTAACTAATGCACCTTCTGTAATCATGAATATTATGAATAAATTATTTCACAAGTTCTTGGATATGTTTGTGGTTGTATTTCTTGATGACATTCTGGTATTTTCTAAAAATAAAGAGGAGCGTGAAAAACATCTAAGGTTTGTTTTGAAAAATTTAAAAGAAAAGAAACTATATGAAAAATTCAGAAAGTGTGATTTTTTTGTTGCAATAGGTTTCTTTTCTTAGGAACATTATAAATAAGGATTGAATAACAATTGATCCTACCAAAATCTAAGTAGTTGATGAATGGAAAAGACCCACAAATGTTACAGATATTCGTATTTTTCTGGGCCTAGCAGGTTTTTACTGATGGTTTGTTAAGAACTTTGCATGGTTATCTAGCCCGATAACTAAGTTAACACAGAATGGGGTTAAATTTGTTTAGACAGAGGAATGTGATGTTTGTTTTTAGGAACTAAAAAAGAGATTGGTGAATGCCCCGGTTTTGGCCTTACCTTCTTGAAATGGTGAGTTTGTTATCTACAGTGATTCTTCTTTGAAGGGAATTGGTTGTGTTTTGATGCAGAATGATCAGGTAATTGCCTATGTTTTGAGACAACATAAAAATCATGAGCTAAATTATCCCACTAATGATTTGGAATTGGAATCTGTGTTTTTTGATTTGAAAATATAGAGGCATCATTTATACGGAACCAAATTTCAAATATATACTGACCATAAAATTCTAAAGTATATATTCACTCAGAAGGAATTAAACATGAGGTAGAGAAGATGGCTAGAACTGATAAAGGATTATGACTACACGATCAATTAACATACCAGAAAATCAAACAAAGTGGTAGATTCCTTGATTCGGAAACATCATGCATCATTAACCATGTTACATTTGAAACATGATCCCTTGATTAATTATTTGATGAATTTTGGCTTAGAGGTTATTGGTGTAGGGAATACATCTTTTTTGTTTCAGGTTTCAGTGCAGTCTTTGTTGACAGACAGAATTAAGCGAGCGTAGAAGGAAGACTATGAGCTAAAAAAAGGTAGAATTGGTTAAAATGGTTAAGTTTCTAGAATTTAACCTCAATAAATATTATGTTTTAAGATTTGGAAAAAGGTTGGGTCTGCCTAGTGATTCTCAGTTGAAGAAAGATTTGTTGTGCGAACCTCATAGTTCTTCATTTTCTGTTCGTCTTGGCAGTACTAAGATGTACATAGACTTTCGATAGTATTATTGGTGGGATAGAATGAAAAGAGATATTTCTAATTTTACCATAAAATGTTTAACGTGTCAGTAGGTTAAAGCAGAGCAGAAGTTATCGAAGGGGATGCTTCAGCCTTTTCCAGTGCCAGAGTGGAAATGGGAGAATGTATCCATGGACATTGTGGTGGGACTACCAAGGACTTCTCGAGGTAATAATGTGATTTGGGTTATTGTTGATCGGCTAACAAAGTCTTCACATTTTCGTTCTATTCAAGATATAATGACTTTGGATCAGCTTTCTCAATTTTACCTCAAAGATATTTTCAAGTTACATGGAGTTCCTATTTCCATTGTATATGAACGAGATCCCAGGTTCACTTCTATCTTTTGGAAGGGACTTCAGAAGTCGTTGGGAATATAGTTAAATTTCAGTACAGCTTTTCATATTCAATCAGATGGGCAGTTAGAATAAATTATTCAAACTTTGGAGGATATGTTTTGAGATTGTTCAATGGACTATCAGGGAAGTTGGGATCAACATCTTTCTTTAGTTGAGTTTTCTTATAATAACAGTTTTCATTCCATTATTCAGATGGCACATTTTGAGGCCTTGTATGGGAAGTGGTGTCGGACTCCATCGTTTTGGGATGAAGTCAGTGAAAGAAAGTTGATGGGGCTAGAATTAGTAGAAGAAGTGGCTGAGAAAGTAAGGATGATTCAACAGCACATGAGGACAACTCAGAGCAGGCAGAAAAGTTATGCAGATAACAGAAGGAATGACTTCTCTTTTGAGGTAGGTGACCATGTTTTCCTTAAAATATCTCCTTGGAAAAGTGTGATGTGTTTCGGTAAGAAAGGGAAGTTAAGTCCATGGTTTATTGGTCCTTTTGAAATCTTGGAGAAATTTGGAACAGTTTCATACCGCGTAGCATTGCCTTCATGCTTGTTTTAGGTACACAATGTTTTTCATGTTTAGATGTTGAGAAAGTATGTTCCAGATTCATCACATGTCTTGAGTTCAAAAGCAGTTCAGTTGGAAGAGAACCTTTCTTATGAAGAGAAACCAGTTCATATTTTTGATCGAAGAGAACATGTATTGCGGAATAAGGTAATCAAATAGGTAAATTTTTTGTGGAGAAACCACATGGTTGAAAAAGCAACATGGGAGTCTAAAAATACTATAAGGGAAAAGTACCCTCATTCTTTTAATAAGTAAATAAAATTGCGTGGTTGCAATTTTCAGAAGATGGGGATAATGTAACACCCCAAGTTTTTCTAAAAATAAATAGAAATGTATGAAACTTTGTTTCAAGTAGATCTTTATAACTAGCCTTTAAGCATACTTTTTTCCACGTATATGTTTTGAATTTCAAGAAATTGTCATCTACAATTGTGTTTAGTATGTTATTTTGAGTCTAATGAAACTGACTTGTTTTTCTATGAATAGTAACATACCCTTATGAATAGTGATATGAATACTAATTTGACCCTAATGAATAGTAATTTTTTTTATTATTTTATTTTATTAAGGATTTAAGATAATAACATCTAGGTTAATTTTTCATTGTAATATAGAAGTAATTACATAATTAGAATTGTTAATTTTTGAATTAAATATGCTTTTATTTAAAAATTAAATTAATAATATTTAGAAAAATATTTTCAAAAAATGGACTTCATTTTTGAAATCTACACATTGATAAATGGTTATGGTGAATTTTGGGAATTTTTCTAAAATAGTAGATTTTTCAGTGAATAGTAAAAAATACAGTTTTTAGTTTTGGTGTGTTAATGACATCATTAATGATATAATAATGATGTCATAAATCTGGTCTACTTGTGTATAGTTAAATAATATGTGAGGTGTTCCAAGTTACCTATACCATGGGAAAATACTATGGGCAAGACCATGGTTTTGTAAATACCACTCATGAGGTGTCCCTTGAAAATTATTAAAATAATCCCTCACTTTTCCTATAAATACCAACTCTTCCCTTCATTGAATTCATTCCCAATTCTCCCTCAACAAAGATCTGGCCTCCTTACCTTCATAGTATTCCTCCCAAGTTTTCCTCAATCCCCCAAGGTCCCAACCTTCAATTTCTAAGGGTTACTCTACAAGGAGGTTTAAACAAGTTGGAAGTAAGACATACCCTAGGTAAGGGAATTCTTAACCCGATTTCCATTTTTAGGGTTAACCATCTAATTCATTATTTATGTTCTATTTAAATTTTTTTGTGATGGTTTATGTTTATATTATGTTTTATTATGTATATTTACAGAATATATACAAACTCCATCCACTCTATTAAGTCTCTCTTCAATTGTATGATATTTATAAGGGACTTTTCTTTAAAAATCATGTTTTTAAATTCGGTTTTAAGAAATTACAAAGCAATATTTTTATGGAATTATTCATGTTGTATGATTATGTTTTGGTTCTTGGAAATTTTTTATGATGAAGGGTGGGACCTATATTTCCCTCCAATGCATTGGGTATGAGTAAGTTGGAGGTCAGTCGTATGGTTACTCCAAGTGTAACTGCGATGGTTACAAAATGTAAGGTAGCCGCGAGGGTTACAAATTATAAGGTAGCCAATAATGGTTACAAGATTTTGTAAGTAATGACCCAAGATACCTTTATGATTATATTTATGTTATCATGTTTTGTGTAGATCTTGTGCAAATCTCGTTTTACACAAAGTAAGTATATATGCGTGACAAGAATTTCTTTTGAAAATTCTTTCATATGTTATGAGTATTCATTGAATAATGTGATCTTTCCTTCTTTTCCATCCCTTACTGAGCTTTTGTGCTCATCCCAAGTTTTTAAATGATTTTTCACGGGTTAATGGATGTGTAATACAAGGAAAGAAACCTTGTTAAATGTTGAAGAATTGTCAAGGAGTCTTGTTTTATGTTTAAATATTTTATATTTTCAAAAAAATGGAAACTGTTTTTATGGTATCCACTCTGTAATAATGTGTAATGTCATGAATGTATTGTCCCAATTCTCTAAAACTCTAAAATTGAAAAGATCCTCAATCTAAAAGGAAGTTTTTTCTTGACTAAATTCAAGATTATGTATGTAATACGGCCAGTTCCTTATAATAGGTTGGGATGTGAATAGTATCATAGTAACTACCATAGAATTGTTCAACTCTTATGTGACTCTATTACACAATTAGGGGAGAGTGTAGATGAAAGAAGGATGGTATCCCTTGCTAAAGAGAATACCTCAGTTCAACTCATGTCTCCTTCAGACCCACATTATGTCGATATCTTGATTGACTGACATTCAATATATCCACTTTATACTAATATATAACAGTTAAGAAGAAAAGTTCCCTGACCTAAGATATCTTTCTAAGGAGGCCACACTAGACATCACTTGGAGAAATAGTTCCCCTAGACCTATGGTCATGCTGTGAAATCCTAAAATCCTCAAAGATGAGATATTACATTATTTAATCGACCCATGGGAAAGAATCTATAGGGCAAGGGTCCTCATGACTGAGTGGATCATCTCTTTTAATACTCTACTAGCCTTATTTGTGTACTGTAAGAAGAGACAATCTAATCTAGTCAACTATTGACTTATATGGACATATATCGGCTAGAGTTCTCTAACGTCAAGTGATCGAAAACAGCAATACAGGAAACCATACAATAGAAGGATAGAAGATAGGGCTTACTGATGTATGTTATGTGTACATATGTATCATCAGTGAGGTAGTTAGTGGATGGGGGACTATCTATAATATGGGTTATTTCTTTTAGGGTGACTTTGGGATGATGAAGAGTTTCTATGAGACCATGTTCGGGCTGAGAATTGCTTCTCAGGTGGTCCAAATGAAGAGACCAATAGGGTTTCAACTATTAGAATATAATAGGAGCTTCTGCTGGTGGATAATTGGAAACGATGATAGGTCCAGCAAGGCAGTGATTTGGGGGAGACAGTTAGATCCCTTATCGAGACTTAGTGATAAAATAGAAGAAAAAACAGCCAAATAAATTCATCTAAGAAGCGAGATAGAAGCATATCACTAAAGATAAAATTTTAATAGGGAGCATACACAACTAATATAAAAAACAACTACTAGAACAGTAGTTGAGTTCCCCTTTAACTTGGACCACTGTCACATTAACTGGAAAAAAGTATTCCACAAAACAGTCTCGATGAAAGGGCTTTTCAGGCGGCATTGATGCAGTTATTGAACTGATTCACTACGTTTTTCACCTTTTGATCATACATGGAAGCTCATTCTATTTTTTATTCAATTATTTTCTCTCTCCAAGAAATGATTACTAGCTTGTGTACTAGAGAGGCTAGATCTTGGGAATAAAGAGTCCAATTCTTTGAGGTATTTATTATGATATCTATATATTGGGACAATGTAGATCTTAATAGGGTTCTAAGAAGAAGAAATAAAGGAATGTAAAGAGGATTGTGCATCTAAGGGGACAACATAGCAAATGATGAGAAACTAAAGATAGAGTTGGTGATTGATTGACTTAGGAAGTAGGTATATCTTATGAAGGATTAGTATTTGATATATATATAAGAGGTATTACATGAGGAGAAATCCATTATGGAAGAATGAGATGAACCTTTATTATTAAAAGAAAGGTATCCTTTGATTCCATAAGACACATGGTTCAAAGAACTAGTAACTAATTAATCTGATGGAAAAACTGTTGCAACCACCACCTAAATAGATTCATCACTTACTTGAGCTTCCCCACCCATCCACCCTATTTAGTGCACCTCTTTCTCAAAGCCATATCTTCCTATGGGAAATATTATTCTTTAATTACCCTCCCCTCCATCATTCAAACCCATTCCTTTTTTAAGCCTCTATTGTTTCGGTTGGCAGATGTTTCTACATCTTTGGCTTCATCCGTAAATGATGCTGGAGAGGAGGGTCTGAAGAAGAAGGATCTGATTTCTATCTAACTCCTCTAGACCCTCTCTTCCTTGATCGAAAACATCCCTCATTTAGAGATGTCTATGGTTCATGGTCAACTGCTTATGTGGGGGAAAGGGAACAACAAGAGGGAATTTTATGATTGATGCAATTTCTTATTAAAACCCTAGATCCAAAATGAACGAATTAAAAATGCTATTGGATTTTAGATTTGAACTGTATAATAAGGAGCTTCTTGTCAGTACATTTATGTCCTGGATTCCAATTACCATCGCAATGGTAGTAGAATACCTTGGCTCTTATTTCTTCAATAAGGCCACAAAACTTGATTTCCCTGGAATCTATTGCACATACATTTCTGTACGGTTGAGTGGTCTTTTGGCCTATTTGATTCATCACTTTCAGAAACATAACATTGGTTGATGCTTGGGAATCAAGCATGAAATTGTACAAAAACATATCATTTCTCCTCAAAGTGATGTAGAAATGGGAGAAGCTAGCTAAAGATATCTTTCTTTCTGTCCTAATTCATTTCATGGAAGACTACCAGATAGTATTAATTCATATACTTCAATTCTTATGTAATCCCTAAAAGGATTCTTACCTGTGAAGGGATCTTATCCAATTCTAACAGAACTATATAGGTTCAAGTACCATATATCAAACACTTTCTAATGGTTTAGGAAAGAGAGAACCATATAAGTATAAGTCCCAATTACTATCACTGTATTTAATTCCATCAAACCTTGTGATCGTACCACGATTCACTGTTTTATTTCACCCTTATACCATTGTATTAAACTGGTTTTGTGTTGAAAATTAGAAGTATAATAAAAATTTTCAATCCATCATTCATTAAATTATTTTGTGTTTAACACTGTTAAAAAAAATAAATTTTACTTGTTTTGATAATTATATAGTAGGTGGAGGTGACTTGAATGACCCATGATTAAGTCCAAGAGAAATGGGACAATCTGCACATGATCCAATCACACCAGTGGACTCAAACTCATACTTATAATACACCGTTCTTCCAAATGGGTTGAAACTTTGTAAGATGGTACAAAAATTAAATAGAGACATTTCATCGGAAGGCACAAAAGCCCAGTTCGTCCATTAAGAGGCCCGTACAGATTGATCTGTCCAACAAAACGAACCTGCATGGGGTCAAAACGTTTCCTCTGTATTTTGGCAGTAGATCCTTTTATATACCAGATCTGGCTGCAAAATTTGACATGGAGGTAGAGAAGGTGTACAGAAAAACCTTTTTAGTTTTAGAGAAATCTATTTATGACTTTATAACCAGCCAAAACTAGGGACCAAGCGGATTATCGAAATCAAGGTGCCCAAAACCACTTCCCACTTTTCCTCTAAATTGGCATAATGGGAACCCTATTTTGGAGTTCGAAAAGGAGGAAAGGTGCTAAAATTTTGGAGTCATAAAGGTGTATTACCATCATACCTAGAAGTTATGTATTCAATGGAAATTTCTACTTCAACATCTTCTTCTTCCTCCCCTCCCATGGATTTGTAAAGCCCTTGTGATAACTTCGGAAGGAACGTGATGTAATCTCATGCTTCATGTTTGTATTATATTGAAAGATCATTTTAATTACAGGTTGTATGTTGTTTTTATTTATCCTCTCTTACTATTCAATTGATATATATACTTTTATGTTATACTAAAACTCAAATGATCATGTTTGGGGGTACCCTTTCATGTGATGTTTCACACACCGTTCATCCCTTTTTCTTCCCTCATTCAATTGCGGTGTTTGTGTGGTTTATATTAGTCAATTGAACTCACATAAGTACCATCAAGGTTATGTAAATTTATGCCATGGTATCACAAAGAAATAACATACAAACCTAGATAGCACATCGAGTTCTTCGTGTGTTTCATTAGTGAGTTTTGGTTATGGTATTGAACACAAATCACCCAATCATCGGCAGTGTTCAGTGAATCATTGTGTTTTTTCAACTGAACCCTAGGAGATATCCTAGAATAAACTCAGTAACATTATTTTAATTCATGTTACTAACTCGGGATTAAAATATCTATACCCTTTCTCTTGAAGTGATTAAGGATGAGAATCATGAGACTTCCCTAGGTTGATCACGTTTAATGAATCTTGTTTATTTTTTCATTGTTTTACCGCTTTCATTTTCTATTGTCATATTTAATCATAAAAAAAGTATTATTAAACCTTATTCCCATTTTTTCTTTTATAATTATAACCAAATTTTTTAATTAATGATGTAAGGCTCCATCGAGATATGACCTAGGGTTGCTGATATACTCCAGAAATTCTAGTCAAAATTAAACAAATAATTTTACGTGCTCGACAACGTGATCAAATTTTGGAACCTTTGACAGGGATACAAGATCATTTTATTCAATTTTATTTATTTTTATTTATTTATTTTAATTATTAATTATAACTCGTTTCAATACCCCCCCCATTTGATTTTTTTTGTTTTGGTTTTTTTTTGTTTCTATTTTTTTGTGTTATTTTTATCTCTCTCTCTCTCTCTCCATTCTTATATATATATCTCTATATAATTATGTAGTATAACATGATATTATCCTTTCATCCTTATTATGTTATTTTATACATATTAAATTTTAAAAAAACCACACACAATCAATCAATCCAATTGGAAATCATTGTTGCATGACAAGACCTATAAAAGAAAAACTGCTTGAATTTGATATTGAAATTGAAAAGACAATTCACTAAAAATCATGGAATATAGAGTAGGTCAATAAAGTAACATTGAGGAACCCCTTGTGGAACCTCAAGTGGTCTAAACCACTCAAAAATTGAACCCAATCAAAACTAAGGAAACATGACTTCAAATAATCGAACCTTAAAAGAACTGACCACCCCGGATGTGGAGTACCAACCTGCGTACATCCAATATCCTGATTAAGTATCCAAATCTAAGATAAGATTAGGAATCATCCAACTACTGCCTAAATTCCATAGTCTTCCTAGTGAGGACCCCCAGAAACATCTCAAATAGTTTCACATTGTGTGATCCACCATGAAACCACAAAATGTGTCTGAGGACCTAATTATGTTTAGGGTCTTTTTTTTCTCCCTTGATGTTGTAACCAAAGACTAGCTATACTATCTACCTACTAAAATCGGGGGCTGAAATGACTGTAAATGATTCTTTCTATAGAAGTTCTTCCCTACCTCCTGAACTACATCAATTTGAAAATAAATCTATTGAATTAGGCAAACACAAGGAGAGACCCTTCATGAATATTGGGAGATATTCAAAAATAAATTCCTCAAGTTTCCACCACCACCAAATTAGTGAATAATTTCTAATTCAATAATTCTATAAGGCACTTTTCTCCATTGATCGTGGAATGATAGATGTTGTAGTTGGTTGTTTCCTTGTTTATAAACTAATTCCACCACTCGTGTCTTAATAGAAAACATGGCTCAAAATGCACAACAATTTGGTACACAAGCAATTGCACCAACCCGAGGAGTTCATGAGGTATGTCATTTAGCCCTAAAACAAAAGGCAGATAATAAAATTGATAAGATGCATACCCTTCTAAGGCAATTATCTCATGCACAAGGTAACTCACACTATACTTTTATGTTGTTACATTGTGGTATTTGTTCTAATAATACTCATTTCTCTGACTAGTTCCCACAATTTCAGAATTCATCTGAGTCTTGTGCAGTAATATTCACAGGGAGTCATTTTCATCAAGAACCATCCTTCAATCAAGAACCATTTAGGCCAAATCCAAACCCTGGGTGAAAATCACAACCACAATACTAATAAGCAGGCAACCCGAGATACCCCAAAAAAATTAGTGTCAACCAGGCCAATGTATGCAATACTATTATCCCTCAACTTCTCAGAATACCTTCTCATCCTCCCAAATTTGAACCAAGCCTTGAGAACATGGTGAAGAAAATGGCATCCCAAAACCTCCAGTTCCAACAGACCACACAATCAACTATTCAAGACCTACGAACTCAAGTGGGACAATTGGAAAACACTATAGGTGAGATAAAGATGCAAGGTTATAGACAACTACCATCCCAACCCATTTCTAATTCGAATGATAAAGGTAATTTTTGTGCAATTACAATTCATACCTCTTGAAAAAAACTATTTCTATACGAATAAAAAATTCTAATGAAGGAAAGAAGAATAAAAAGGTAATCAAATTATAATTGATGATTCAAATGAACAATCCATTCCTCTTACTTTCCCCCACACACTCTCTAAATCTAAGAAGAAATTTGATAATTATGTTGATAAAGAAATAATGGATACATTGAAAGAGGTTCAAGCTAACATTCCTTAATTGTATGTCGTTAAAAAAATCCCTCGATATTCCAAAATTCTTAAAGCGATTTTCACCCATAGAAGGAGGCTGAAGTGGATGAGAGAGTCAACATGGGGCGTAATGTCTCATCCTTGATTCAACTAGCAATTCCATCCAAATTAAAGGATCTGAGAACATTCACAATACCCTAACCCAAGGAAATTCTCCTCTTATACATTGGAGTCCATTCCTAAAAACAACAAAGACGGTCATCCATGTTCACAATGGTATATTGTCCATGCAGTTCGGAGGAGAAAAGGTAAGTTTTAACATCTTTGAGGCTACAAAACACCCCTTTGAAGTGCACTCTACTCTTCCTATCTATTCGATGGATGTGCTCACAAATGATTCACTCACACACAACTCCTCAATCCATACTCTGATTCATTTTCTTATTCTTCACCCATGGATGATTTGATTTTTTATTCCTGTTTTTGATGTTGTGTGGGTTCTAAAAAGTGTAAATTTTGTGCATTAATTGATTAGTGTGTTCATTATGAGGTACCAATGTCCATTGATGATTCTTGAAATCACGTTTTAATATATTCTCTAGCATTAGAGAATAAACATGAGTAGATAAACAGTTTCATGGACCTCACTCCCCATAAATCTCCTCCCTCAATAAAAAAACCCATGGTGTTGGAATTAAAACCACTTCCTTCTAATTTTAAATATTCATATCTTAAGGATACTGACCAAATTCCCGTTATTATTGCCAATAAACTCTCTTCACATCAAGAATCAAAACTGCTCAACCTTTTGAGAGAGTGTAAAGAGGAAATAGGATGGACATTGGATGATATTTCCAGGATTATCCCATCTATTTGTATGAACCATTTACTTTAGGATGATGTGGCTAAACTCATAATACAATCTCAACGTCAGTTGAATCCTACTCTCCTTGAAGTGGTAAAATTGGAAGTCAGTAAATTACTTGTTGTGGGGATCATTTATCCTATATCTAATTGTAAATGGTTTAGCCTAGTGCAAATTGTTCCTAAAAAAGGAATAACAGTTATGTAAAATGAAAAGAATGAATTGGTTCCAAAACGTGTGTAAAACAGTTAGCGAGTCTGTATTGACTACCGTCGATTGAATCAAGCCATGCGGAAAGACCACATTCCTCTACCTTTCATTGAAAAAATTCTAGAATGATTGAATGGTAAGTCCCATTATTATTTCCTTAATTTCTATTTGGGTTATTTTCAAATCCGTATAGCCCTTGAGCATCAAGAAAAAACAACATTTACCAATCCATTTAGAAAATTTTCATACAGAAGGATTCCTTTTAGTCTTTGTAATCTTCTTGGTACTTTTTATTGATGTACGTTGACTATTTTTTCTGAGTACCTAGATAATTTCATTGAAGTTTTTATGGATGATTTCAATATTTATGGAACATCCTTTGATGATTGTTTGGATCACCTAGGTTCTATACTCTATCGTTGAATAGAAAAAGGACATGTATTAAATTACGAGAAATGTCATTTCATGGTTGAACGTGGGATAATTCTTCGGCATGTTATTTTAAAAAAGGAAATTCAAGTGGATAAATAAAAAATTGAATTAATTTCAACCCTTCCATATCCAAAATGTGTTCATGAGGTGTGATATTTATTGATTTATGATGGTTTCTACCACTGATTCATTAAAGACTTCAGTAATATCACACTTCCCTTTTCCTCATTATTACAAAAAGATTCTGAGTTTGTTTTTGATAAAAATTGTGAGGATGCTTTCAATTCACTAAAAAGGAGCCTCACATAACCTCCCTTCATCCAACCACCAAGGTGGGATCTCCCCTTTGAGCTTATGTGTGATTCCTCTAACTTTTCAGTTGGGGAAATTTTATCACAAAGGGTTGAGAAGGCTCATCATGTCATTGTGTATGCCTCACATACCCCTGAACCTACCAAAGAAAACCACACAACCACTAAAAAAGAACTTCTTTCTATTGTGTTTTCCTTGGAAATATTCTCTTCATATCTTATCTAGTCAAAAATCATTGTCTTTTCTGATCATGTTGTGCTTCATTTCCTCCTAAAGAAACTTGAAGCTATGCCCCACCTCATTAGGTGGATACTCCTCCTCCAGAAGTTTGACCTAGAGATAAGAGATAGGAGAGGAGTGTAAAATGTGATAGTTGACCGCATTATTAGGATTTACCAACTAGTGGAACATTATGTTGACTCAACCTTCCCCATTAGAGAATTATTCCCCCATGAGAACCTTTGTGATGTTATGGACCTTACCCCCGAGTATGTAGACATTGTGAATTTTCTAGAAACATCTAGGCTCCCCACTAATTTCAGCACAATACCAGATACTTAAGCATGATTCTCAGTGGTACAATTGGGATGAACCATATTTGTGGAGAATTTTTGGTGACCAAGTAGTTCATCGGTGTGTCCCTGACCATGAGTTCACCTCTCTTTTTGACCTTCTTCCACACCTTGTCCTGTGAAGGACACTTTGTCTCTCAACATACATCTCAAAAGGTCCATGACTCAGTACTTTATTGGCCAACATTATATAGGGATTCCCATATATTTTTCAAGTCATGTAGTCATTTTCAATTAACAGGGAATATCTCCAAGAGGAATGAAATTCCCCAATAGCCCATGTTATTTTATGAAATTATTTATGCATGGGGCATTGACTTCATGGGTCCTTTTCCAAATTCATTTGGCTTTTTGTACATCTTATTGGATATTGACTATGTATCTAAATGGGTGGAAGTAAAGGCCACCACAGCCGATGACTCTCGAGTGGTTGTTGATTTTGTGTGGTCTCAAATCTTTAGTAGGTTTGGTTATCCAAGATTCATCATTAGTGGTTAGAGTTCACATTTTTTCAATCGCAAAATGAAAAATCGTCTTCGTATGTATGGGGTTGATCATAAATCATGATGTTGAACAAATCTTGGAAAAAATGGTACAACCCAATAGGAAATATAGGACTTTAAACTTAGATGATGCACTTTGGGTGTACCATACAACTTTTAAAACCCTAATTAGAATGTCTCCATATTGGATTATATTTGGAAAGTCTTGTCATATACCAGTGGAGGTAAAACACCATGCATATTGGGTTGTTAAACAATGTACTATGAATCTTTCAGATGCAGGTGAGCATAAGAAGTTGTAGATTCAAGAGATGGAATAAATTCAATGTGATGCATATGAAAACTCCCGAATCTATAAAGATAAGACAAAGGATATCCATGATAGCATGATAATTAGTAGAAGTTTCATATTGGTGAGAAGGTTCTTGTGTATAATTCCAGGCTAAAGCCCCACCAGGTAAGATTTGTTCCCAATGGCTCTATGATAAAACCCATTTTCATAAAATATTTTATAGATATTAAATGATAATAATGTCTCACATTATATTAAATATTTTTATTTATAAAATATTTGGGATTAGATCATTCATTTGTAAATTTTATGGAAATTCCAGTTTTACCCTTTATAGTGAACTATAGTATTTCGAAGATAAATATTTTAATATTTATTATCTGAACATGAAATTTTGTAACTATGTTCCTGGATTAATGGGATAAAACTTTTGTTCAGGACATTGGATCTAAATCATGAATTTAGTTGGACTCAATAGACCATGAAGTCAAAGGTGGGATGGGCCCACCAGATTAGACATTGGTTTTGTATTTGGCCCATAACATCTTCATACGAGGTTGGATTGGACAAAAATTTTGACAGGAGCTCTCCATCCTAATTTTTCACAAATCATTCTTCTGGATGAATAGCTGGTTCATGCGTTTTGGAGGTCAAATGAGTGGTGCAATTTGGCTTAAAATATTTGGCCGAGATTCCCCATTCACACTTGAAACCAATTTAAGCCTAGCCTCCCCTACACTCTATTAATTAATATTTTTAACATTTGAAGGGGTTGGGACGTGAATTAAGAGATTGGGAGTAGAGGATAATTGGTTCTACACCATTTAAATTCACAATTGGAGCAGGGAAGCTACCAATCTAGGATCTCCTCCAAAATGCTCTTCTTTTCCTCTTCTTTGTTGTAATGTTTTGTGATTTCAATAAACTATTAGTTTATCTTACACTTAATATATTATTTTCAATTTTCATATTATCTTAATCTTCATCTTTGTGCTGGAATCAAATATCGGAGATGATATTGGGTTCTACCCTTTCAATACTTTTCTCATGCAAAACGCCTCCACGATGACCACACCGCCCAAGGAAGAGTAGTTTTCTTAGTGATCGATATATCTTCTACCCTATTCATTTAATTATTTTGAATAATTGATATACTATATTTCATGTAATATGATCCATAAATTGAGTCTTTAAATTAAAATAAACTAAGAAAACAGTTTAACAATTAACACAAAAAAACGTGAGGTCGAGTATTGTGTGAATTGTGAGAGAGTGATCTTAATTTGTAATACAAGACCACATGGGATAAGTTTATAGAGTTAAAATATAATCCCTAAACTCAATTAATCCTAATTTACAGAATGGATATTTTCTCTATTTATCCACTGGCCATAATCTAACCTTAGAACATCAATCAAAGTAGGGTGATGCGATTGTGTGTTCCGAAGCTAGCCTAGGGTTTAAGTAATTTCATCCTTGTGGTTAAGTTAACTCTCATAGAGTTCGAGGGTTAACCAATTAGGGGATAATAATTAAGTTGGTATTAATTTAAATTATAATTATTAATAATTGAATTAAGAGGTAGAGTTAGATCGATTACGCCTTTTAATATTTTCTAAAAAATATCTTCTTGTTGTGTCATTTTAATTGAACTTCATTTCAAAAAAAAACAAAAAAAATAAAATCTTCTTCCAGTAAACTTATTATAGATTTATAAATGATAAAAAACCCCCATAATTTTAATTATAGTTCTTATTTTTTTTATTTTTTTTCAAAAATTCCTTTAATATGCTGTTAATTTTACTTCCTCCTTTGAGAGACGACCTTGGTCAGCCACTCTGCTGCACTTAAGTACCCAAAAACCACTAATAATTTGAGGGTTCCCATGATAGTGCCTTTCAAATTGGAATCTTTTCTGGGGAGGAAAGTAATTATTTCAACCATTTAGAGTTATTTATTTTATTTTACATTTTATTCTCTTTTCTCTTCTTTCTCCCTTCTTTACCCAATCTGAATTTTTCTTCCTGTTTGGTTTTATTTTTATTCTTAATTTATGACCATCAACTCAAAATTCTCATTTTTATTATGGTCTAATTTCCTTATTTTTATTTTTATATGACTTATGACACGAACTAATCCTGAATATCTCTTAGATATTGATCCTGAGATTGAACGTAGCCTTCGGGCTCAAATCAGACATTCTCAGTCTATGGTAAGTTTCAACATTCAACCAGTTGGAGAATTCATCCACTCCCAAAACATTGAAATTTAAAGGAATTCAAATTCAAAAATAAAACAATAATCAATGTATGAAAATAATGGAAATGAACTTAATAGAACCATTCAAGAATTGGATGCACCTGATATTAATTATCAACCAAATTGCATTGCATACCCAAATCTCGAATCAGACTTTGAACTGAAATCTGGGTTAAGTCACCTGCTTCCAAAATCTCATGGCCTCACTAGTGAGGATCCCACTAAACACCTTAATGAATTTAATGTGGTTTTCTCAAACCTAAAACCATGTAATGTATCTGAAGAACAAATCAAAATAAGAGCATTCCCATTATCACTTGATGGAGCTGTGAAAGATAAAATGTATTATCTACAACCCAAATATGTAACTTGTTGGAACAATTTGAAACGTCTTTTCATGCAGAGATTTTTTCCCGAATCGAGAACCAAATCCATTCTTAATGATATCTATGGGATAAACAAAGGCCAAGGGGAGTCAATGTATGAGTACTGGGAGCGATTCAAAAAGTTTTGTGCAAGCTGCCCACATCACCAAATATGTGAGAAACTTCACATCCAGTACTTATATAAAGGACTCACACCTGTGGAGAGAAACATGGTGGATGTTGTGGCTAGAGGAGCATTGGCGGACAAGACACCAGTAGCTGAACGTGCATTAATCAACAAGATGGAAAAAAACTTTCAACAATTTGGCGATCGAGGTACACCACATGTTGGAGGAGTACATCAGGTAAGTCCTTCTCTTGAAATTAATTTGATTGACACCAAGTTGGAAGAATTGAAAACTATGGTGAGATAGGTTGAATTGGATAAAAAGACATCCCAACCCCCTTCTTCAAAGCCATGTGTCATTTTCACTAAAACAGACCACCCAACTGACTGTTTCCCCCAGTTACAAGAGTTAGAGGATTGTGCAGCGGTATTCCCTGGGAAACCATATCAGAAATAATAATAAAAGTATCCCCAAAAGAAGTTTGATTCCATTTCACCAGCATAAAACCAAGGTTGGAAGGATCAATCAGACATGAGGTATGGCTCAGGACAATAACAAATACCCCCTTTTCAACAAAACATCCAGAAATTTTTGCCTTACCCAAAGGGTTTCCAAAACCCCAAAGGAGATTTGAAACCCAAGAATAAACAAGAAAAAAAAATGGAATCCCCCACCCCAGGTAGATTCTAACTTTTATGACCTGTTGAATAAAATGTTTCTTAATCAAAATAATGATCTGAAGAGTCGTTTTTTGGAGATGAGGGAGTTGAAGACACAAATGAGCCAGATTTCCACTTCCCTCCATGAACTGGTAAGTAAGAACTCCAGAAATCTTTCTACCCAACCAACTCCATATCCAAAGTGGAATCTTAATTCCATCACATTGGGATGTGTGATGCAAACTACTGATACTTCTTCACCTATTGTTCCACCAAGATTCACCTCAACTCCATAAAATCCTCATTCCACACCAACTGTTGATCAACCCAAGGAGAAAGATAAAGGTAAGAAAAAGATTGATGATATTCCTCCTAAACCCCTTCCATTTCCAAATATAGTTGTACAAACCAAAGATGGCTGAAGAGGGAATTAAAAAGGATGTTTTGGACACATTCAAGTGTGTTTAGATCAACATCCCTTTACATGAAGCCATTAATAAAATCCCAAGGTATACCAAATTTTTAAAATAACTTTGTACCAATCGAATAAGTCTCAAGGGAAATGAGAGGATCATCTTGGAAGAAATGTGTCAGCACTAATTAAACAAACTCTAGAAATTCCAAAAAATTGAAAGGATTTAGGTACATTCACTATCCCATGCACCATAGGGGAGTTTCACTTTTCTGATGCTCTTTGTGATTTGGGAGCATCCATAAATGTGATGCCTCACTCTGTATTCTCTTCTTTGTAGGTTGGTGAGTTGAATCCGATAAGAGTAGTGGTGCAGTTGGAAAATAGAGATATGTCATATCCAGTGGGATTCCTTGAGGATGTACTTGTCCAGGTAAGAGACATGATATTCCTAGTAAATTTCTATGTGCTTAACATGGAGGATGATTAGGTAAGTACACATGATCCCATTATCTCAGGTAGGCCCTTACTCAAAACTATAAAAACTATCATAAATTTCCACAAGGTTACACTTTCCATGGAATTTGGAGATGATGTTCTGATATTTAAAGTAATGGAATCCATGAAGTACCCCTTAGAGGACCATTTTTCTTTTTTTTATCTCCCATTTTGAACCCCCAAGTAAAAACCCCATGGATTTTTATTGTCCTATGATTAGGGAGATTATGAGCATTGGTTCTAGTTTGATGTCTAAGAGTACTTCCACACCTATTTATAATGCACAAAACACTCTTAGATTTGATTTTGAAATGGATTCATATTTTGATTTTGATCATGTTCAATATGATTATGACCAGGATGTGGAGTATGCTGATGGATTTGATGATTTATTCTCTAATTTTGATGATGTATATTCTGATACTGATATTCATTGTGCACATATTTTAATTCCTCCAATTTCTCCATCCATACATCACCCCCTAAATTGTAACTCAAGTCATTACCACCAAATCTAAAATACTCATACTTGTTAAGTGGTGAGAAATTACCTGTTATCATTGCTAACAATATCCCTTTTGAATATGAAGAAAAACTTTTGAATCTTTTTCTGGAGAACATTAAGGCAATCCGGTGGAACTTGGATAACATATCAGGTATTTCCCATCCATTTTCATGCATAGTATTCTTTTGGAGTATGGGAATAAACTGGTTAGGTATCCACAAAGGAGACTCAATCCAACACTTTTAGAGTTTGTTAAAAAAGACGTTGAAAAATTGCTTGAGTCAGGTATAATCTATCCCATTTCAAATTCCCAATGCGTGTGTCCTATTCAGGTTTTTCCTAAGAAATGTGGTGTTACTATTGTTAAAAATGAGAAAGATGAGTTAGTTCCAAAGAGGGTTCAAAACAGTTGGCGTGTGTGTATTGATTATAGGAAGCTAAATCAGTCTGCTCACAAGGACCATTTCCCCCTCCAATTTATTGATCAAATTCTTGAGATACTAGCTGGGAAGACACATTATTGTTTCTTGTATGGATTTTCTGGATATTTTTAGGTTACTATATCTTCATAGGATCAGGAGAAGACTAAATTCACCTGTCCCTTCACCACATTTTCCTATCAGAGGATGCCAATTGGACTTTTCAATTCCCCAAGTCCCTTTTAGAGATGCATGGTGAGTATTTTTTCTGATTTTATTGATACATGCATAGAGATATTTATGGATGATTTTACAATGTATGGATGCTCATTTTATTAATTTATAAGTACTTTGGTAAAGGTTTTGAATTGTTGTATTGAGAAGAATCTGGTCTTGAACTTTGAAAAGTTCCATTTCAGGGTAAATCATGGCATTGTCTTAGGGAAGGTAGTGTCAAAACATGGGATAGAGGTTTATAGATCTAAGATAGTCATTATTTCATCCTTACCATATCCTTCATGTGTGCGTGATATTAGATCTTTCCTAGGGCATGCGGGCTTTTACCGACGCTTCATTAAAGATTTTAGTAAGATTTCTCTTCGTTTATTGTGATTACTTCAAAAAGATTCTAATTTTGTGTTTGATGATTTGTGAAGGGTAGAATTTGATGAGCTAAAGAAGTTTCTAACCACTCCACTGATCATACATCCCCCACAATGGGTCATTTCTTTTTGAGCTTATGTGTGATGCCTCCAAATTCATGGTTGGAGATGTCTTATCTCAGAGGGTGGAGGGACGTTCACATGTGACTTTCTATGCATCAAGGACACTAGATTAAGCCCAATCAAACTACACAATGATAGATAAGAAGTTTTTTTCTGTCATATTTTCTTTAGATAAATTTCTTTCAAATTTATTGGGCTCTAAACTAGTTTTTTTCTGACTATGCAGCTCTGAGGTACCTCTTGAATAACCCAAATGCAATGCCTGGACTTATCCGATGGATGGTCCTTCTTTAGGAATTTTATATTGAGATAAAGGACAAGAAGGGGCCAAAATTCTTGGTGGTGGACCACATGCGTAAGCTTATTCACACACTAGACGATGAAACCTTGGACCATGTACCACTTCAAGACACTTTACTTAATGAGCATCTTTATTCCATATCAGGTACGCATCCTTGGTATACTAATTTAGTTAACCACCTTTTTGCCTCTAAAATCCCTATAAATTTAAAGAAACATCAAGTCCAAAAGTTAAATAGTGAGTCAAGATTTTATGTCTGGGATGATCCATACCTATGGTGCATGTGTAGTGACCAAGTTATTAGGAGGTGTGTTCCTGATCATGATTTGGAGTCTGCTTTACATTTTTTTCATAAACTTTCTTGTGGTGGAAACTTTGTACCCCAATGGATAGCTAAAAATGATTTGGATAATGGATTATATTGTCTTAGCTTATTCCATGATTCCCATGTGTTATTTATGTCATGCTTTCGTTGCAAGCACACTGGGAACATTTCTAGGAGACATGAGATTCCCCAACAACCCATATTATTTTGTGAGATATTTGATGTATGAGGAATATATTTTATGGGTCCTTTTACTATTTCTTTTGGGTTTTTGTGTATTTTGTTTTCTATTGATTATATGAGTAACTGAGTGAAGGATAAGGCCACCAGGACTGATGATTCTCATGTTATAATGGACTTTGTCAAAAAAAATTTTTTTTACAGGTTTGGAATACCGAAGGCCTTCATTAGAGACCAAGGGACACACCTTTTCAATCAGAATTTTTCTTCCCTCCTTCGTAAGTGTGGGGTGACACACAAAACATCAACACCATACCACCATCAAACAAATGTCAAGGCTAAGGTTTCAAATAGGGAGTTGAAACAAATTTTGGAGAAAATTGTGCAGCTAAATAGGAAAGATTGGAGCAAACGCTTGGATGATGTGATTTGGGATTATAGGAAAACATACAAGACACCCATTGATATGTCCCCATTTTGGATTGTTTTTGGGATAGTGTTCTCATCTCCCCGTGTAAGTTGAGCATCAAGCTTATTGGGCTATAAATAAATGCAACATGGATTTGGCACAAGCTGGAATCCAAAGGAAGTTTCAAATTCAAGAGGTTGAGGAGATTCCAATGTCTTCATATGAAAACTCAAATCTCTATAAGGAAATATAAAAATCATCTCATGATATAATGGTCCAACAAAGGGAGTTTCATTTTGGAGATAAAGTCCTTCTCTACAGTTCACAACTAAATCTGATGCCTAGTAAGTTGTGTTCCAGATGGTTAGGTCCATATGTTGTGACTAATGTTTTTCCTTATGGTGCAGTGGAGATCACACAAGAGGAAACAGGAAGGATCTTTACAGTCAATGGGAAATGTTTGAAGAAATACATGGAGGGACTTCCTACTGATGCAATGGATTTCATCACACTGCATGACTGCATCATCACTTGAGCATATCAGGCTGTTCCTAACCATTTCACTTCTTTATTCTTTTTCATATTTAAAATCATACATTTAATGTGAATATATCATCTCCTGGCTTCACATTGAGTACAATTCAATATTTTAAGTGTGGGGGAGAAAACCTTTTATTTTAATAATTTCAATTTTTTCTTGTTTTTCAATGATTTTCAAAAAAAATTGTGTGTTTTTCAAATTTTGTGTGTTTATTTTTCAATTTTTTGTGTGTTTTTAAAACTTTTGAGATGGAATTATTCTCATCACCATTTTTAAATTCATATCAATAAGTGAAACAATTTATCCCATGAAACCGAACTTAAATGAATGCTGAAAATAACTTTTTTTCAAGTTCAAATCTTTAGTAATTTCTTGAAAAGTACTCTGATTTTAGAATCCCATGACACATCTCACTATCTTTATATTTGAAATCACATTACTATGAGTCTTCTCAACTATTGTTTTCATATTCTTTACATTTACCTCATTTCTTTAGAGAACCAAACCACGCTTGATTTAACAAGAATTTGATTTGTTCCTATCAAAACTTGAGGGTTTGAGGTACTTATGTTTAAATGATTGAGACATTTTTTTGGTATTAAAGACCCTATTTTAAAGAATCCTTTTTTTATAATATCATAACTTGAACATTTAATCCTTTTAGCCCTTATAATCCATGAACAACCTGTTAGGATAACCACATTACAAGCCAATTTTCCATATCCAACCAACTCTTGAAGTGAAATTGCATAATCTAGTTGAACTTAAGTGTGGGGGAATCTATCTTGTGTTGTGATACCACATTTTGTGACACTTTGGGTGGAAAATTAAATTCTAAATATATGTTTTTTCTACAGAAAAAAATCATTATATTGAAAGTTGTGCCTTTTTTGGAGCTTTAATGATAAGTGAAGTTATGCCTATTAAGAGCTTTCAAGAAAATCATGTTTGAGAAGATTGAAATTTTTACCATTGAAATGTTGAATGGTGTGAACATTACATTATTTTTCATGATGAGGAATATGAATTGAATCTATAGGTATTGAGGATAAGACCATATTTAAGTGGAAATTATATTAATACAATTTTTCTTCAAAAAGAGTCATGCCCCCCTCATTCAGCCTCATAATTTTTCACATCTAAATCCTACAAACTAAAATCCATAGAACAACCCAGTAAATTCCATGTGATAAAAATATGTCTTTGACTTACATCGGGTGGCGATGTAAAAATTTATCAAGCATATGGTGACCCTTGTATGAGTTTGGATGAGAAAGACGTTGCTGAAAAATTGACATTTGTGTGATAAGAGAAAATTCATGTGAGGTAAGTGTTTTGTGCATGAGAGGATAAATGAAGTGGAAATATATTGAATGGTATAAATTAGGAACTTGAAATAATGGTTTTTATGAGGCATGATACCTTTTTTTTCTTGGTGAGGCATTTTTAGATCTCAAGGTTATGTGTTTTTTTTTGGATTTGATATTGATGTTTACATGTCACAATTTTTCAGAATACGTGATATGATTTTTTTCCCTGGAGTGAAAAAGGGTAAGTGTGGGGGAGTTGATAAAACACATTTATATAGAATATTTTATTGATATCACACGGTAAAATATCCTCACATTGTGTTAAATATGTTTATTTATAAAATATTTGGGATTAGATCATTCATTTTTAAATTTGATGGAAATTATAGTTTTACCCTTTATAGTGAACTGTAGTATTTTGAATATAAATATTTTAATATTTATTATTTGAACTTTAAATTTTGTAACTGTGTTCCTGAATTAATCGGCTAAAACTTTGGTTCAGGACATTGGAGCTAAATTGTGAATTTGGTTGGACTAAATAGACCATGCAGTCAAAGTTGGGCTGGGCCTGCCAGATTGAACATTATTTTTGTATTTTGACAATAACTTCTTCATATGAGCTTGGATAGGGCCCAAATCTTTAGAGGATCTCTCCAACCCAATTATTAACAAATAATTCTTCTGGAAGAACAATTTTTTCACGCGTTTTGGAAGTCAAATGGTCGGTTCAATTTGAATTAAAATATTTGGGTGAGATTCCTCATTCACACTTGAATCCTCTTTAAACCTATCCTCCCCTCCACTTTATAAATTAGTTTTTTTCATTTGGAGGTCTTGGAACGTATATTAAGAGATTGTGAGAAGAGTATAAGTGGTTCTACAGAATTTCAATTCACAATTGGAGGAGGGAAGCTACCAAGCGATGATCTCCTCCAAAATGATCTTTTTTCCTCTTCTTTGTTGTAATGTTGTTGTGCTTTCAATAAACTCTTAGTTTATCTTACACTTCTTCTGTTATTTTCAATTTTATTCTTCTCTTAATCTTCCTCTTTGGGCTGGAATTCAATAGTGGAGACTATATTGGGTTCTACCCTTTCAATCCTTTGCTCATGCAAAACGTCTCCATGATGACCACACCACCCATAGAAGAGTAGTTTTTTAGTGATGGATCTATCCTATACCCTCTTCATTTAATTATTTAGAATAATTGAGATACTATAATTAACTTAATATGATTCATAAATTGATATTTTAAATTAAAATAAACTAAGAAAGAAATTGAATGATTAACATAAAAACACGCGAGGTCAAGTATTGTGTGAATTGTGTGAGTGCGATCTTAATTTGTAATACAAGACCACATGAGATAAGTTTTTAGAGTTAAAATATAATCCTAAAACTCAGTTAATCCTCATTTCTAGAATGTATATGTGCTCTAATTAACCACTGACCATAATCTAACCTTATAAAATCAGTCAAAGCTGGGTGCTGGGATTGTGTGTTCCGAAGCTAGCCTAGGGTTTAAATAAATTCATCTTTGTGGTTAAGTTAACTCCCTTAGGGTTTGAGGGTTAAAAAATTATGGGATAATAATTAATTGGGTATTAATAAAAATTATAATTATTAATAAGTAAATGAATAGGTAGAGTTAGATTGATTATTCCTTTTAATATTTTCTAAAAAACATCTTCTTGTTGTGTCATTTTAATCGAACTTCATTTCAAAAATAAAAACCAAAAAATACAATATTCTTTTAGAAAACATCTTATAGATTTATAAACAATAAAAAAACTCCATCCTTTTAATTAGTGTTCTTATTTCCTTTAATTTTTTTAAAAAAATTTCTTTAAAATGTTGTTAAATTTACCTCCTCCTTTGAGAGACGACCTTGGTCAGCCACTCTGCTGCACCTAAGTACCCAAAAACCACTAATACTTTGTGGTCACCCACAACAGTTACTGTAACTCAGTCCTTATACCATTACTGATTTTACTATTTTGGTACTATACAGGTTTTTCAGGAGAAGAGTGGACATATTATTATTATCAATGGGCAGAGGATCAAACACTTCTATGAGAATTTTCCAAAGCATCTCGTAGAGGAAATACAACTGATAGATGCCACATATGACATCACTTAGCAGACTGTCCCTTCTCTATACCTTTATTTACTTGTAAATTTATTTAAAATACATTCATTGAGGACAATGTAACTTTTAGGTGTGGGGGAGGGTGAAATTTCATAGTTTGGATTAAACAAAACAAAAAAACAAAAAAATTAATAAAAAATTTTGTTTAAATTTTTTATTTATTTTTCATTGTTTTGTGTTTTTAGATAAAAATAGATCTTAAAAATAATATCCAAAATCATTTTTCATGCTTGAGTCTATTTTGTGAAAAATTCCATTGTTTTTGGATTTTTTTTCAAATGAAATTTGATATGGATTCTTTTTCTACAATTTGTATTTTTAAATCATTCTTAGGTGTTTAATAGATTTTTGAATCCCATGCCTCATTATCATTGACCAATATTTTAATCCCTTACCTGAGAGACATTCTAAGCCCTTTATTGCATATTCTTCCTTTTAATCACTTGCTTGAGAGTCTCAAGTCTTGTAGAGAAACTAGAACATGCCTTAATTCTGTTTTAATCCATACGATTCAAGTATACTACATTCATGATAGAGGCAGTCATTCATTGAAAATCCCCTTGTACAATTAACCTCTATTTTTGGCCACCTTGACATTTTATCCTTCTTTATCCTTATAGACCATGAAATGCCTGTTAGGTATCCACATTACAAGCTAATATATCCCTACCTACCCATATATTATGTATATTCTTGTTTTATTTTTAGCAAGAGTGGGAGAGAGGGTGTTTATATGGGAATTTTGGGGAGAGAATCATTGTTATGGGTTATATATAAAGGGTGTCTACATTTTCCTTGGCTAATAGGTTCCCATTCCATATTACTTCATTGTTTTACACAAGTTTCCCACTTTATCTAAAAAAACTATAAAAAAAATAGTTTTGTACATTGGAAAAAATAGAACAAAATAACAAAATGGAGAAAAGAGGGTGTTTACTCATTATTATTCACTGCTTGGATGTGACCCTCAAAAATGGACAATGGAGACAGTGAGTTGGAGGTGATACACTTTGTCAGGGGTTGAGTGGGTACGTTTATTGTGAACACTTGCTAAATTTTGACATTTTTTTACATAAGATATTAAAAACTCCTCTTCTACCTCATATTTTTAAACATTAAATCCTACCAACCCTTTAACCTAAGAACAACTTGTTGGAAGTCCTCTTGAGTAGCACAGTAGTTTCTACCGGTAGAGAAATGCGAATCTTGGAAAGAATATGGTAAGATCACATGAAATCTGGGAAAATAGAATAAATCATCTTTCATATGTTCCCTGAGTGAAGAGGGAAAATTTTTAGGTGAGGTAGGTTGCAACATGTTTCTTGGGTGAACAAATGAAGTTGAACAAATTTGAATGTGAGAAAAGAAAAATGATAGGAAAAATGATTCCATAAATAGGACATGATGAAATTCATTTAAAAACAATCTTGGATGTTTTTACACCTTTTATTTTGGAATTATACATGATTATGATATTATAATTTTCCCAGGAGTGCAAATTTTTAGGTGTGGGGGTGTGATCTTACCACAATTCATGATTTTATTTCACCCATACACCAATGTATTAAACTGGTTTTGTATTGAAAATTACAAATATAATAACAAATTTCACTCCATGATTGATTTAATTAATTTTTTTTAACATTGTTAAAATGTAAAATTTACTTGTTTTGATAATTATATTGTAGGTGGAGGTGATTTGGAGGAACCATGATGAAGTCCAAGATAAATGGGTCAATCTGCACATGATCCAATCACACTAGTGGACTCAAACGTATACTGATACTAAAATGTGCATCCAAATGTGATGAAACATTATTTATGGTTCTAAAATTTAATGATATACATTTCATCTAAAGTCACCAAAGCCCAATTCATCCATTAAGAGGCCTGTACGAACTAATATGTCCAAAAAAAATGAATCTGCACGGGGTCAAAACTTTGCCTTTATATTTTGGCAATAGCTCTTATTATATACAAGATATGGACTCCAAATTTGAAATTGATGTAGAAAATGTGTTGTGAAACAACTTTTTAGTTTTTTCCAATGTTATTAATGACTCTATGACTAGACAAAACTAGGGACCAAGAATATTCTCGAAATCAAGGTGCCCAAAACCACTTCCCACTTTTCCTATAAATTGGCACCTTGGGCACCCTATTTTTGAGTTTGGACAGGAGGCAAGGTGATACCATTTTGGAGTCCCAATGTTGTATTCTCATCATACCTAGAAGTTCTGGAGGATATGGGAATTTCTGCTTCAACATCTTATTCTTCCTCCCCAACCATAGATTTCTAAACCCCTTGTGATCACCCAAGGAGGAATGTGATGTAATCCCGAGATACATGTTTGTATTATGTTGAAAGATATTTTTAATTATAGGTTTTATGTTGTTTTTATTAATCCTATATTCTTATTTAATTGAGTTATATATTGGTATTTTATACTCAAGCTCATATTATCATGTTTGGGGGTACCCTTTCATGTGATGTTTTACACACTGATCATCCCATTTTCTTCCCTCATTAAATTGCAGTGTTTGTGTGGTTCATATTGGTCAATTGACCACATATAAGTACTATAAAGGCCATGTACATTTATTACATGGTATCACAAAGAAATAATATACAAACCTGGAAATCACATCAAGTTCTTCTTGTGTTGCCTTGGTGAGTTTCAATTATGATGTCGAACACAATCACCAAATCATCGGTGGTGTCTGGTGAATCATTGTGTGTTTTCGACCGAACCCTAGGATGTATCCTCGAATAAACTCAGTAAAATTATGGTAATTGGTGTTACAAACTAGGGATTAAAATATCTATACCCATTCTATTGAAGCGATGAAGGATGAGCATCATGAGACTTCCCTAGGTTGATCACGTTTAATTAATCTTGTTTATTTCTACATTGTTTTAACACTTTCATTTTCTACTGTCATATTTAATCATCAAACCCAAGTATTATAAAACCACATTCCCCTTTCTACTTTAATAATCAGAATCTAAATTTTTAATTAATGATCTAAGGCTCTATTGAGAGATGACCTAGGTTTTCTGCTATACTGTAGAAATTCAAGTCAAAATTAAACAACTAATTTGACTTGCTCGACAATGCGATCACCTTCCTCCAGAAGTGATGTCGTTTTCTTATTTTATATCTATTATTAGAATATAGACTCACTCCCTATTTTTTCAAGAATTCATGAACTTCCCTTTACTCCATAGGGCCTTCTATAATAGGGTAAAATCCTTCCATTTCCATCAAATGACCCAATCTGGATCTTCCACTATCCGGGCGGGCTTCCTTTCTTCCCTAAGCTATGCTCCCCCAGCGCAGGCCTACCACGCTTCGCACCTATGGCCTTTTCACCAGACGGTCTTTTCTAGTAGTGGCATTTGGTTGTATGGTCGGTTTTTCCCTCACTTCTATGTTCGTTTAGTCTATGGATTTCTATTGGTGTACCAATGACTAGTTTTTTTCCTATAGGTTAACTGATTCAACTCAACCAATTGAGATAGATAGGGAGCATACCATTCATCGGTATAATATATAGAGTAGATTTTACAATTTATTTGAACATTGTAAAATGATAATGTGACACCCAATTCTTATTTATTTATATTAATAAATTAAGGACCAACTAGAACACAAAGGGGTGAACTCACCTTATCTAAGACGCAAATGAATGAACATTTGAATGAGATGGTGACAGACTAAGAAATCAGATCATTCAATATATAAAAGTACCCAAACCTATCAGGACAAACCATAATGGTTGGAACTTGCAATATAAATAATTACCAAGATAAAAATGTCCATAATGACCATACTACGTATATTATACACTGATAAGAATAAATAATTAGAATAGTCCTAGAGGAAATAGAATCATTGAGGTCGTCCCAGACAATCATCCTTGAAGTGACACAATAGACTATAACTAGAAATCTTGAGGAATCCACGCATCTCACATCTTGTAAACAACTCTACACCTTAGAAGAAAAGGCCTGAAGCAAAGGTATTTACCCCTATTAAATCAACAATCAATCATATAGAAACATATTAAGTAGTCGAAAAAGTAATAGACATTATAGAAATTGAGAAGGTTCTTTCTCTTAACTTAGTATGGTCATACAATAAGAATAAGATGAAATATATTATAATAATAATTGTCTCACTATTAGAGTAGAGTACTTATCTAGGTATCCATATTTGGTTTTTGATTCAATAAATCCCTTTCATCAAGGACAAGAATAAATCAGACCTTCAAGTATAGAATTCCCAAATTACAGAAGTTCGTTATCCACATGAGTCAGGTCTTGCGGGTGATGTTCCATTTTATAGGATAGTATATCCTTTTTTAAGGTAAGAGAACCTCTGATAATATTGTGAAAAGGTATACGATTATATTTCAGAAAGTAAGGCTTTTATGAAATATAAAAAGAGGGGACATGGAAGAAGTAGCTCTAACGATAGGAGGGAAAGATCAGTCACTTACTGTAAGAACAATTAGAAGGATAAGACTTTCAGTACTCAAATATATTGTTTGTTTCATGAGGTTGATCATAGAATGAGCTATACACTCTAAGAGAAAGTCTCTCTACCTACAGGGTAGTCACCGACGTTTCAATGTAACGACCAAGCTCACTTTAGCAAGTTAAGGTGTATGATCATGCCTCCTACATGGTATCCCTACCTTAAGTCAATTTGATAAGATCTCACTATGTAATTGAGGATAATTGGGAAACCACTACACCTAATGGATAAGATTACAAGAATTTGAAAGGAAAATCCAAGACTTCAGTTAGTGGGGAGTGCTGCTGTCATCTTTTCTCTCCCACCTTTCTTTTTAGATTCAGATTCTAGTCTTTGTGTTAGTTATAGCAGATCACGTGGCATGATAGTGGTTCCTCACAGTCTTTTGTTTGAATTACTACTGTGTGCCCATACTATATCTATATAGTCAATCATTTTTCCTACATTCATTTTTTCGAATATCATATAACAGACCATCTAGGTATTGTCTTGCAAGCCTAGATGATGAAAGTGATCCATCTTCTTCTTACTCCTGGGAGAATGATTCTTTTAAATATATGATCCAACAACTATTTTTTACACTAGACTATGTTGGTTTCCAAGAGATCTCTAATAAAAAGGTACTCCTAAATGGAAGGTACATATCGGAGAAAGAAATCTAATTCACAATGGTAGATGCATCTAACCACTGAATTGACATTGGAATTGCTGGGTAAATATATATAAGTACTAGTCACTCCCCCACGCGGCCTCCAAACCCTTATCCTGCCTGATACAATAGACACATGGTCTGCAAAAACAACACTAGTCACTACATAGACTATATATGTAGAGTACTAACTACTCCTACTCATACTTGGTAAAATATAGGTAATAGATTTACATTATAGATTTATCTACCTGACATTGAATAAACTTACCCCACTTCCGCAAAAGTGTAACCCTACTATCTTGGGAGGCTTGTATAGATTAGCCATTATATTCTAATAGTTGAGGTAGGTATGTTACTTCATTTAAATAGTGATATTGCTCATGGATTTGAACAGCCATCCCAGATCACACCTATATGAAGCCTTACTGATCTCTAATATCCTTCCTCATCATCCTCGGTATAATATAGGTCGTAGACCACCCTAACCTAATAGAGAATATTATGAGGACACTCTATATAGGTTAACTCTAGTTTTCCAGTAAAAAGACACATACTATCATATGATACTTTATATACACCAGGCATCATTAACATCAACTTGTGTAGTTTCACCCATTAGAGTCTTTATTTTTTGATGATCCCCTTCGAAGTATTTTGCGTGCATTATTCTTTCCTCAAAAACTATTTTCTCAATACTCTATTAATATTTTCCTTCCAATACTCACACTTATACTTCAGGATCTTTCCTTGAGGTGAGGGTACTATGAAGATCTTTGTCCGAATGAATTCATAAGGGTGAAAGGCTCTTTTGACCACTTATCAGTCTCTAGTGACAATCAATCCATAAGTAATATTAGGTATTAGGTATGTAAAGAAATTTTTAATATATATTGTTGGTGAAATTTCCCTTTACCAGTAGGTTTGATATGGTTCATTCAGAAAGAATAAGGATCTCAGGTAAAGAAAATGGGGATATTATTGGGCATTTGGGGAAAATATTTGAAAGGGGGATTTGGTAAGGAATATCGGGAAGGCCCAGCTATGATAGATTAAGGGAACACAACTGGAAAGGGTCAAGAACAAAAAAAATGGGGTATGGGGGGTGTAACAGCCAAATATTTTTCAATTGAAATTACCTTCTTATTAATATGTCATAAAATCACATGAAAACCAAACATAATGAACTACTAAGTGCTAAGTGACCTTTAAACATAATTTTTTCACTTCTGTGTTTGGAATTTTGAAAATCTGACATACACAGTTGCAATCAGTAAGTTATTTGGAGTCTGATGAGAACAAAAAAATTGTTGGTGAATAGTAACATACCCTTATGAAGAGTAACATACCCATATAAAAAGTGATATACCCTAATGAATAGTAACCTTACCTATGATAATATATAAATAATATTCAAGTTAAAAGTATGATATACCTATATTTTAGAATAAGTAAATGAATGTTTTAAAATTGGTTTTTCATAATAAATTATGATTTTAATTAAATATTAAAATAATAACATTTAGAAAATTATTTTTGAAAAAAAAGATTTCATTTTTGGATTCTACTGGTTGAAAAATGGTTAGGTTGAATTTTTGAGATTTGTCCGAAATACTTGAATTTTTGATGAATAGTAAAATACAATAATTTACGATAAATGCTAAATAATGGATTTAACGAGTCATTGATGATGATTTGATAATGTAAGTCCAATTGGTTAGAAGTCACATGCATTTATAACATTTTTTGGTCATGGAATCACCACTATTTCTGGTCTTGTGGGAAAATAATAAACTAATGATTATAATATTATGAAAACCCTCCTCTCCTCCATTATAACCCCCTCACTCCCTCCTCTCTTAATTACTCTCAAGCCTTGTGCCATTCCAATATTCTGCCCAAATATCTCCCCAAGATTCCCCCCATGTCTAAAATCCCCTAGACTCTTCAAAATATCAAAAAATATCATCCTAAGAGGTCCTCAAAGGTGGAATTCTCAAGAGGTAAATTCCTCTTTCCAATTCCTTCATTTCTTTTAAGTTCTTTACTTTTTGTTTATTTACTAACCTTTTTTCAACCAAATAGTATGATAAATACAATAAAATAAATGTAATGGAATTTTTTTATGCTAATGGGATATTTCATTATCTTATCTCCTTTCCCCACCTTTTATTTGAAAGAAATGAAACCACCGTTTGAGATGTGCTAATTTAGCACATTCAAGAACAATGGTTTATCAATGTCTATTATCATCTGTAATTTTGGTCATGAAACCATTGGTGTTATGGTAGAGACATATTATTATATTTAATATATCCTATTTTTTGGTTCTATAATCCTTTTTTAAAAATGGTATTAAGTTATAAATCAAAACATGTTCTTTGTAATCAAACCCACCGTTTGACAAAAACGGTTATCACTGTGGTTTTATATAATAATTTGACTTCACTGTAAGTAAAAAAATTAAATTTAAAACCTTGTAATATCATATATGTTCACTAACATAAAAAAACATCAATTATGGACAACCAATTTCATCTTACATGTTTACCCAAACATGAATATAAGCGAACCAGTCATTTAAACCAAGTAAACAAATGAGCCCAAACAATGAAATTGAACCTCATAACCAATAAAAACAGTTAAAAATGAACATAAAATGATTATAATAAACCAAATACATATATAATAGGTTCTATAATTATTAATTAATAATCCTAATTTTTTAATTCAAGACTTTAATAACAAGTGGATAACACCAACGGATTTAATGTAAGGGATCCTCTTTATTTCTCTCTTAATCAAGATTGTCCTCTATGCTATTCCTTTTTATGTGTAATCACAAATGATGGGGTATATTTTATCACCTCCCCCATACTTCCCTAATGTTGTATAAATTATAATAAACTAATTTTATCTCTCATTAATCCTTCTTAGGTACACCCGACACCATGCCAATAAAACGTAATGAATTCTACCCAAACCTTCTTCTCTCTATCAAGTTGCCTTATCTTTATTTATATCAAAAATGATTTATCTTATATGTTTATTTAAATACACTAAATTATTTTTATTTGTACAAAATTCATTAATCAATACCCTTTCATCACTCTCTTTTGGGGGTATACATGTTTTTAAAAGATTCCCTCCTTAGAACATTTCGATAAGCGAACCTGTTTTAAGGGAACTTTCTTGATTTTACCCAATTTCAAGTGCCCTCAATCCTTTGTTTTAAGACACCATTGTCTTTATAAAATCATTATTTTATTATTAAAACCTTCTCACTTAAAGTTTTGTTTTATATAAATGATTTTCATCATTTATATTTTAAAAGCTCTATAGTGTTTTCCTTAAAACCGCACAAAAATGTTTTAATGCTAATGTTTATCAAATACATTTCTTATATATGGTCACTTCTGTTTGACAAAAATTACCGTGTTATATGTCTATTTTACCTTATGAACATCCATGTATGTTCTAAATACTTTCTTTCATGGACAATTTCATGATATTCCCATTGGTTATTCTTTATGTCAAGATTGTGGTACCCAATTATTTCCTTGGATACCCTTATGTTTATGTATGGTTGATTATGTATTATTATTTATGTGGAAATAGTATTCATGAATATGTTGAGATGGGTGCACCCAGATAGTGATTCAATTCATTGGGTAAAGTAAATTCTCATGAGATGTGACGTGAAATGGGATTGGTGGTTATCCTTGACCCGTACTAAAATGGGAATTGGGATTGGCGGTTAGCCTTGACCCGTAATAAAATGGGAAACTAGATTGGAGGTTAGACTTGAACCATACTAAAGACATGTTTTATGATTCTTCCACATTTATCTGATTCCATGTTTATATGATCCCATGCTTATATGATAGTATTTTATATGTTCCATACTTTGGATGTCATTAAGTCATGTCTCCTAACTCATGTGATTAAGATGTATCCTTATGTTCATTCCCTTACTGGGCTTTTCAACTCATCTCATTGTTCACGTGTTCCCCAGGTTACCCTATGCAGATGTAAGGGCTCAAAGGAAGTTAGGAACTATTTATGAAGATTAAATAAAGAAGTGTTTATTGAGCCCCATGTTTTATGTTTAATGTAGCTAGTCTTCTAAGAAACTTGACATAACAATCCTTGGCTTGTCCTATGATGTATAATTATGCTTAATATCATGTAATGTTCTATGAAAAAGTCTTGGGTCACTATATATATTTGGTATCAGAGGATGGTCTAGTTGTTTTTGGAGATTATGAATAGATCACCGTAGTGAAAACCTTAAGGATGAGAATAAGTATAAAAACCATTAATAAATTTTGGTGATTATTGAGTAAGTTGTGTATCAAGAAAATACATCCCTATCTAGATAAGAGTAGGTAGAGGTGGCTCTAGGATAGATGTATATAGGGGTAACACCAAAAAACACCGCTTTGAGCTAAACTCGAATGGTAACTAGTGCACGACAATGTGCCTTACCGCACTCTTGGTTATGACACTCTCGGGGGATATGATTTGGTAGATTCATGAGCTTAGTACAAACCATTATTAAGGGACAAAAAATCCCACAAGAATATAAGTTAAGAAATAGATCGAGCATAACATAGATATAAACCTAAGGAATCACAAGTTGGGATATACTTCTTCTTTATAACTTTATCCTTTTATGTTCAAAGTTTCCTTTTTTATTCTCAATAGCTAAGTATTCAAGACCTCTAATTGTATTGTCTTTTTCTTAGTTAATGGTGGAAAATAGAAGAACATGTTACAACAACCAATGTGATAGGAAATGTGAAGATTTACCTAAGGATATGCCTTATATGATAGGAGAGGGTTCTCAAAACTTCATGATAGTACTTTCTCATCTAGCTCGAGTTATGAATAATAACATGAATAATGTGGAACGTCCTCCTCCTCCAAGGAAGGACCAAGTTGACGTAGAATCCTTCATGCAACAAAGTCCTCCCATTTTCAGAAGATCTTCTGATCTCCTCCTCGTGGAACAATGGATTACTTCCATTTAAAAGATATTCTCCATCCTCTAGTGCTCAGAAAAAGGGAAGGTTGTGTCGATGGTCTATCATTTTGATGGGGAAGATGATCAGTGGTGGAAAATGATCAAGAATACAAAGTCCGAAGTGGAAATTGATTTCATTGATTGGGAGGAATTCAAGAGGATGTTTTTCAATAAATATTCTCCTCTAACCCTCTGTCTCAAGATAGAAAGAGAGTTCCTTGGACTCAAGAAGAAGGAAGATGATTCCATTGGGGTGTATGAAGAAAACTTTACATGGATTTCAAGGTATTCCTCTAGCTTTGTCATGAACACCGAAGGAAAGGTGGATCACTTCTTTAGCGGACTAAAGTTGAGTTGACGAAATGTGTTGGTGATTCAAGACTTTCACAGATATGAAGATATTTTCCGTTGTGCCCTAAAGGTTGAAATGAAGATTGGAGACTCTCAGTGGTCTTGTGGGCCCAGTGAAAGAAGTGGAAAATGGAGAACAACATGGGTGGTTCATCAAACAAATCCCATGATGGAAGGAATCCTACCTTTTACCCTTGTCAAAATTATGGGAAGAAGCATCCTGGGAACTATCTAAAGGGAACCAAGAATTGCTTCAAATGAGTAATGTTTGGTCATCTGGACAAGAACTGTCGAAGGGATATAAAAACCCCCGCTAATGTTGAAGAATAAAGGAAGGTTCATACCAAAACTCAGCCTGCAGTGAAATGTTACAACTAGAAGGAGTGTGGGAATTTTGAGAACAATTTCCCTAAGCCAAGGGTTGTTGGAGGCAATCAACAACAACCTCCAAGTCAACAAGGAAGGTATTTTTCTATCACTACAGCTAAGGTGGAGCCAAAAAATTATGTGGTGAGAGGTAATATAGTTATTCATTCAAGAATAGAAAACGTACTATTTTATTTTGGTTCTACGCATTCTTTAATATCTTGAAAGTTTAGTATAACTATTCAAACACCACCTCAAAATTTGGAGGAAAATTTATATGTGAGAACATCGAATGGGGAAATAATTACATCCCTAGTTTAAAACTCCCCCCGGTTAATGTTTGTGGACTGATCCTCCTCAAAAATCTCATCATACTTCCTTTAGTGTAGTTCGATTCTATCTTGGGCATGGATTGGCTATCTTTATACAAATCCAACATCAACTGTCAGGAAAGGGAGATTAATCTTCACATCCCAAAGAATCCTCCAATTATTTAAAAGTGTAAGGAGGAAGATGAGTCTACTTTAGAGTATTTATCTATGGTGTGGATATTTCTACCTTGTGACCAAGAATATCTAGCACAAATGATTTAGAAAAAAGGAGAGAATCGGGCTTGAATACATGCCAATCGTGAGGGATTACACAGATGTATTCTCTAAAGAGTTTCCTGGCCTTCCTCCTAACTGAGAGGTTGAGTTCTCAATTGAACTTATTCTTGGATCTTTGCCTATATCAAAGACACCTTACATAATGACCACCATAGTGTTGGAAGAGTTGAAGAAGAAGTTACATGAGAGTATGGAGAAGGGTTTTATACATCCGAGTGATTCACTGTGGGGTTCTTTAGTCCTATTAATCAAGAAGGATGGATCAATGTGCCTCTTCCTTGATTATTGTGAGCTCAATAAAATCAGTATAAAGAACAATTATTCCCTACCATAGATAGATGACTTGTTCGATCAGATTTTTTGGGCCAATTATTTCTCTAAGGTGGACCTTTGGTCGGGATTTCACCAATTAAATGTGAGGATGGAAGATATTCCCATGAATTCCTTTTGAACGAGGTATGGACACTATGAGTTTGTAGTGATGTCCTTTGGAATCACTAATGCTCAAGAAATTTTCATGGATTTGATGAATAGAGCCTTTAAATATTACCTTGAAAAATTTGTGGTAGTTTTTATTGATGATATTCTCAAATACTCTAAGAGCAAGGAGGAAAATGAGAAGCATTTGAATACTCGGTTAAAGACTTTGTAGAGAGAGAATTTGTATGCATTGTACAGTAAATGTGAGTTCTAGATGGAGGAAGTATCATTCTTGGGGAATGTTATCACCAATAAAGGGATATCTATGGACCTTCCAAGATGATGACAACTGAATAGTGGGCCAGGCCAACTTCTGTAATGAAGATCTGCAATATTTTGGGTCTATGTGGGTATTATCAATGATTTGTGAAGAACTTTTCATGATTGTCAAAACCAATGTCCAAGCTGACATGAAAGGGAGTAAATTCTTTCTGGACACAAGAATGTGAATATTTCTTTAAGGAGTTGAAAAAAGGCTTATCACTGCGCCAGTACTCACACTCCCTACAAGTGGAGAAATATTTGTGGTGTATAGTGATGCTTCTAAGAAGGGATTAGGTTGTATGCTATTGAAAAATGAAAAAGTCATAGCCTATGCCTAAAGTTATCTAAAAATACATGGGAAAAACTATGACACACATGATCTAGAGTTAGCAACAATGATCTTTGCATTGAAAATCTGGCGACATTATCTTTATGGGGAGAAGTGTGAGATATATACTGACCACACGAGTCTCAAATATATATTCACACAAAAAGATCTTAATATTCCCCCAGCGAATATGGATAGAGCTCGTCAAAGATTATGACTACTCAATCCACTACCATCCTGGTAAGGCAAATAAGGTGGCAGATGCTCTAAGTAGAAAGGATCTTACATCATTATCAATGATGAGAATTTAAAAGGATCTGATCTTCTTAGATTTTCAAAGGATGGGCATGGGAATAATTAAGGGAGGAACATCATGAATCCTCTCTCAAATGATTTCTCAACCATCCCTCTTCGAGAAAATAAAGGATTCTCAAACAAAGATGTGGAAATTTAGAAAAGGGTGGAAGCTATTAGAAATGGGAGATCCTCCAATTTCAAAATTGATGAGGAAGGAGTTGTGATATTTGGGTCACAATTATGTGTACCATCTGATCCAGAGATAAAGAAGGAGATATTGAATGATGCACAGAGCTCGACCTTCTCTATCCACACAGGGAGCACAAAGATGTATTGAAATCTCTGAGAAAAGTTTTGGTGGTATAATATGAAATGGGAGATTACTGAATATATATAAAAGTGACTGGTATGTCAGCAAGTGAAGGATGAGAGAAAAAATTCTACGGGAATGATGCAACCACTACCCATACCAGCATGGAAGTGGGAGAACATTACCACAGACATTGTCACTGTACTTCCAAGTACATCCATAGGAAACAATGGTATATGGGTTTTTGTGGAACATCTTACAAAGACAACTCTTTTTATCACTATTTGAGAGGAATTATCATTGGATGAACTTGAATGAATTTACATCAGAGAAGTGGTAAGTCTGCATGGATTACCACTCTCTATTGTATCTAATCGTGATCCAAGATTCACCTCAATGTTCTAGAAAAGTCTCCAACATGCTCTAAGCACTGAACTAAACTTCAGTACAACCTATCATCCTCAAACTAAGGGCCAATATGAGTGAACTATTCAGACAGATGAAGACATGTTGAGAGTGTGTTCTATGTAATTCAAAGGAGGATGGGACCAACATCTTCCATTGGTTGAATTCTCCTATAAAAACAGTATCCAATCGAGCATCCGAATGAAACCATATGAAGTCCTTTATAGGAAAAGGTGCAGAACATCAGTGTACTAGTATGAAATCAGTGAGCATAAGCTTCTAGGACCTGAAATGGTCAAAGAAATGGTGGAGAAGGTGAAAACCATTCAGCAGCATATCAAGGTATCCTAAAGTCAACAAAAAAGTTGTGCATAGAATCGTCGACAGTACCTTGAGTTTAAAGTTTGAGACATTGTATTTCTACGCATTTTCTCATGGAAGAAGTCCATGAGGTTTGGAAAGAAAGGGAAGTTAATTCAAAGGTATATCGATTCCTTCGAGATCTTTGATCGAGTCAGAGTTGTGGCCTATCGACTAGCACTTCTTAGTACCATGTCAAAATTACAAGATGTATTTTAGGTATCCCTCTTAAGGAAGTACATACAAGACCATTCACATGTACTCTCTTCAGAGGTGCTATAGTTAGAGGATGATCTTTCCAATGAGGATAATCCAGTGAAGATCTTGGATCATAGAGACAAAGTTCTACGCAACAAGACTACTCATCTGGTTAAGGTACTATGGAAAAACCATAAGCACAAATAGGAAACATGGGAACTAGGGGAAGAAATGAAGGAAAAGTACCCCCACCTGTTTGTGACCTATAATGTAAAATGAAATTTTGAGGGAGAAATTTTCTAACGGGGGGAGAATATAACGACCCAATGTTTTTCAATGAAAATTCCTTGATTATAAATATGTTATAAAAACACATGAAAACACAACATAATGAACAACTAAGTGCTATGTGACCTTTAAACATAATTTTGTCAATTTTGTGTTTGGAATTTCAAAAATCTAACATACACGGTTGCAATCAGTATGTTATTTGGAGTCCGATAAGAAAAACATATTTTTTGTGAATAGTATCATACCCTTATAAATAGTTATATACCCTAATTAATAGTAACCTTACCTATGATGATATATAATTAATATTATAATTTAAAGTAAGATATACCTATATTTTAAAATAAGTAAATGAATGTTTTAAAACTGGTTTTTTATAATAAATTATGATTTCAATTAAATATTAAAATAATCATATTTAGAAAATTATTTTTGAAAAATGGATTTCATTTTTGGATTCTACATGTCGAAAAATGGTTAGGGTGAATTTTTGAGATTTTTCTGAAATACATGAATTTTTGATGAATAGTAAAATATGAAAATTTACGATAAATGCTAAATAATGGATTTATTGAGTCATTGATGATGATATGCTGATGTAATACCAATTGGTTCAAAGTCACATGAATTTATTAAAAAAAAATTTCATTTAATCATCACTATTTCACGTATTGTGGGAAAATAATAAACTAATGATTATAATATTATGAAAACCCTCCTCTCCTCCACTATAACCCCCCTCCTCACTCCCTCTTCTCTTCACTACTCTCAAGCCTTGTAACTTTACAATATTCTACCCAAATATCTCCCCAAGATCCTCCCCCACGTTTAAAATCCTGTAGACTCTTCAAAATACCAAAATCTCTCTCCTTAAGAGGTTCTCAATGGGGGAAGTCTCATGAGGTAAATTCATCTTTCCAATTCCTTAATTTCTTTTATGTTCATTACTTTTTGTTTCTTTCCTCACCTCCCTTAACCCAAATAGTATGATAACTCTAGTAATATACATGTACTATAAGTTTTTTATGCTAATGGGATATTTCATTATCTTCTCTCCTTTCCCCACCTTTTATTTGAAAGAAATGAAAGCACTGTTTGAGATGTGCTAATTTAGTACATTCAAGGACAATGATTTATCAATTTATATTATCATATTTAATTATGGTCATGAAACCGTTTGTGTAATGGTTTAAAAATATTATTATATTTAATATATACTATTTTTTGTTCTATATTACTTTTTTAAAAATGGTATTAAGTTATAAATTAAAACATCTTCTTTGTAATCAAACCCACTGATTGACAAAAACGGTTGTCTCTATGGTTTTATATAATAATTCAACTTCACTATAGGTATCAAAATTAAATTTAAAACCATATAATATTTTTTATGTTAAATAATAGAATATAACTTCAATTATTGACAACCAATTTCATCTTATATGTTTATCTAAACATGAATATAAGCGAACCGGTCAATAAAACCAAGTAAGAAAACGAGCCCAAACAATGAAATTGAACCCCATAGCCAATCAAAACAGTTATAAATGAACATAGAATTATTATACTAAACCAAATACATATATAATAGGTTCGTTAAATATTAATTAATAAACCTAATTTTTAAATTCAGGTCTTTAATAACAAGTGGTGAACACCAACAGATTTAATGTAAGGAATCCTCTATTTATCTCTTAATCAAGATTGTCCTCTATGATATTCCTTTTTATGTGTAATCCCAAATAATTGGGTATGTTTTCTCACCTCCCCCATACTTTCCTCATGATTTATAAGAGATAAGAAACTCATTTTATCTCTCATCAAGCCCACTTAGGTACACCCGACACCATGCTAATAAACTGTAACGAATTCTACCCAAACCTTCTTCGTTCTTTTAGGCTGCCTTATATTTCTTTATATAAAAAAGAATTTATCTTATAAGTTTTTTAAAATATTATAAATTCTGTTTATTTGTACAAAATTCATTAATTAAGACCCTTTCATCACTCTCTTTTGGGGATATACATGTTTTTAAAATATTCCCTCCTTAGAACATTCCGATAAGCAAACTGTTTTAAGGGAACTTTCTAGATTTTTACAAAATTTCAAGTGCACTCAATCCTCCGTTCTAAGCCACCATTGTCTTTATAAAATCATTATTTTATTATTAAAACCTTCTTGGTTAAATTTTGGTTTTATATAAAACATTTTCATCATTTCTATTTTAAAATCTCTATAGTATTTTCCTTAAAACCACACAGAAATGTTTTAATGCTAAGGTTTCTCAAATAAATTTCGTATATGTGGTCACTTATGTTTGACACAACTTTGAATGTTATATATCTATTTTACCTTATAAACTTCAATGTATGTTCTAAATCATTTCTTTCATGGACACTTTCATGATATTCCCATTGGTTATGCTTTATGTCATGATTGTGCTGCCCAATTCTTTCCTTGGGTACCCTTATGTTTATGTATGGTTGATTATGTATTATGATTTATGATGCATGAATATTCATGAAAATGTTGAGATGGGTGAACCCAGATAGAGCTTTAATGCATTGGGTAAAGTAAATTCTCATGAGATCCGATGTGAAACAGGATTGGCGGTGAGGCTTGACCCGTACTAAAATGGGAATTGGGATTGGTGGTTAGCCTTGAACCGTACTAAAATGGGAAGCAGGATTGGTGATTAGATTTGAACCATACTAAAGATAGGTTTCATGATTCTTCCACATTTATCTGATTCCATGTTTATATTATCCCATGCTTATATGGTAGTATTTTATATGTTCCATGATTTGGATGTCATTATGTCATGTCTCCTAACTCATATGCTTAAGACGTATGCTTATGTTCATTTCCTTACTGGGATTTTTAGATCATCCCTTTGTTCATGTGTTCCCCAGGGTACCCTATGCAGATGTAAGGGCTCAAAGGAAGTTAGTATCTATTTCTGAAGATTAAATAAATAAGTTTTTTTATCCTCATGTTTTATGTTTTAGGTGCCTAGTCTTCCAAGACACTTGAAATAACGATCCATGTCTTGTACTATGATGTATAATTATGCTTAAAATCATGTAATGTTCTATGAAAAAGGAATGGGTCACTATAGGGGGTCCATAATGGACTACTCACATACCAGAATAGCTGGATTCCGATAAATGCTTATCCCTGACAGACGACTTCCCTTTGTACAGAGATACAGAGGCTGAAGAAGAAGAAAATGTTCGTCGACTCCACCTACCACTCAACTTGGAAATATAGATACGTAGTACCTGACTCTACTCTAATAGTGAGGATTTGGTAGAGATCCACTCTTATAATTGGGTTGTTGCGATTATAGGTAAAAAATTCATCCCTGACCAAGTGAGGTTCCTTCTAGGCCAACAACTCACATCTCAGTAGTTGTTATCGACATCTCAATAGATTTGATGGTTGTAGAAAAATAATTGAATAAGGAATATATAGATGAGAACCTGTCATTTAGTAATTTATTCTAGGCTAATAATTCCACACTCTCCCTCTCCCCTAAACTACAAGCTTTGACACCCTACCATTATCAAAGTCAAATCACTTTCAAAAAGTGAGGGAAAATTTCTTAAAACTCAAAAGGACAGGATCTTAATATGTTAGGCTAAGGAACCTCTCATCACAGCACGTTGAAATCATGCCATATCAGTACTCTATTAAAATTTTACTTAGAGAATTAGCATGCACAAGGAACCCTATAATTAGAATAGTAGTCTAATAGTTTACCCTTTTGATCCCAAGGAACTATGGTATCGAGAGAAAGGTTTAATTTCAGAGTGATTTCTCTCCAGAACTAGAAATTTCATAAGTGAATAAAGTTATATTAAAGTCAAATAGGATTCTAGGTTCTACCACTTCAGATCCCAATCCATAGCAAGGATTTTATATTAAATGATAGCAATATGGTTAACACATGCAAGTCGAACGTAGTGATCTTGAAAGAGTATTTGATATTCATTAATTCAGTTAGTCAGTGATTTTGGTAAACCCATCTCAAATTTATATCTTCCTGACCCACCCTAACCCTCCCTAAAGGTTCAGATTTTTTATATTCTTTTAGGGAGGGTCAAATATGGATTATATTTATATGTCACACTATATATTATGTAGAAGAACCTAGGATACATGAAGTATATTATTATCTATATTATATGGACGGAGGACCTCACCCTTTTAGTATGAAATAGGAAATGAAATAGTTTTGAGTAAGGGTTTTAGGATTTCCCTTCCTTGTCCAATATAGATAGGACCAATGTGTGTTGTTGTTGATATCTAGTAACCGGTAGTTGTTATAAGATCCACTCACTCACTTTTTGGGAAAGAAACTAAGACCCCTTCTCCCCTACTACTACCTAATTAGTTAAGTATTATATTCTTTTAATATATATAAGTACCAACCCCATGTCTGGAGAACTAGTATGAAGGTAGATTGGCTACATCGAATTTTTTACCAAGAAGATATTCTGCTCAAAAAAACATCATGCCTGACCCTTTAGAACCCTTATATATTAACAGATACTTAAATATAAGTGTTTAGAATCTAATTAACTAATTTATATTTTCATTATATTATTTATTTAGTAGTAACTACAATTCAAGATACCCACAATTCAATTTGATTCATCATATTTTTAAGCATGGTAGGAAGGGAAAAAGGAAAATTTCACTCAAAAGGAAAGCGAGAGAGTAGTATACCTACATAGGGGAGGTTTGGGGAAAGGATGATTGACTCTTTCTGGTTTTCTGAGTTTCGTTATAGCTTCATCTAGAAGTAATAGAATGAGAATGGGAACAGATCATTGTTTGGTTAGTTTGATTGGTATTGATTAGAACCCTTCATGAGGAAAATATGCTTCATGGTCCATACTCATTAAAGAAAATAGATAGATAGATATATTGGATCATTCCTCCATTGGTTAGAGGGGACATATAGAATTTTTCAAAGTTGAAATAAATAAAAAGAGTAAAGTAGACTTCAATCGCACTAAACCTGGAGTAAAGAAGGGAGAATCCATCCCTCATATGCGTAAGTGAAAAGATATAAAACTATTTTTTAGGTGCACGGTGAAAAAAATATGAGAATCAAAAAAATGGAAATTTGTCCATAGAAAGATCTGTTAGTTGATGTTATTATATTTATTTCGGTTAGTTGTGATGCTAGGGTCCTGTTATCTTCTTAATGATACATAGGTAAGGAATCGTGGACCCAGTGGGTTGAGGATTTGTTATGTAGGAATTACACTAAATTAAGGCCTTCATTTAATTTTTTTCTTAAGAAAGAGGGGATCTTACAATACCATTCTTATCATGCCTTCCAGTCCTTATGAGTGAGAAAATCCTAACACCGAGTAAGGAAATAAACATACCCCACCATATTGATCATGGATTGAAATGAGAGTGGAAAGGAAGAGACCAATAAGAGGCATTCCATTCTATACTTATGAGAATCCTTATTCCACATTCTTCTATATGAACAAGAGAAGATCAAGCTGACAAAGATGTTGTTTCTATCGATCTCAAACTTTGGTCGGGATGGAGATTCTCCTATGTTAGTTAATAGTCCGCATCTACCAAAAAAAGGAAAGTTTCCAGATTATATAGTGGAGAAGTAGGGATGGATACATTGCTTGTAATAGGTTTCTTAGATTTTAATTGAGAGAGTACTCTATCACATACATAGAAATATTGTATATATAACTCAGAATTAAAAGAAGAGTTGTGTCTTTATTCATTAAAGTAAGATAGATGGTCGATAAACCATTAATTAATAATAAGGAAAAATGTGATTTTTGAAAGGGTAGGCTAAAAACCTTTCTGAATTAGGAATAAGACTACCACTCTAGTGAGGGGAGATAAATTTTCTTTTTAAATGCTTCATAAATAGAATTTTATATTTCACTTTGATTATAAAGCCTCAAAATGGATCAAAATGGACTATTTTTTTAACCCTAGGGAGGGACAGATCTTTTAGAACCTTAACCTATTCAGTGATACTTAATATATAAGGGTTTAGAACCTTACCCTATTCAGTGCTACTTAATAGATAATGATTTAGAACCTAACCATTTTTTTCGGGTTAGATCTTTTAGAACCCGACTTCTTACTAAATTGAGTGACTAAATATAGAGATTGGAAAAGATAGATCTCTATTAGAAGAGTACTGAATTCAAAGTAGAACTAGTGTGTATAACTCCACTCACATCAGACTTTTCGTATTCTGTCCAAATCCTTCCAAGTAAAAGATTCCATTTTTGCATTGAATTCTTATCTTCACTACTTCTCAAGAAAGTTAATGTTGGGATAGATCAGCAAAGAAAATAGGATTACTATATTAGGGGACCAATTCCCACCTTCAAGTTTAATGGATAATGATAAGTATATAAGGTCAAGTACTATAGATCTTACCCTTTATAAAGGGTGAGGAAATTGAAATGAAATTTATTTTAGTAAGGCCATCTAAATTCTTAGGGCATAGAGATCATAGTTGAGCATATCCTTACCCCCCAGCTTGAAAGCAAGGAATGGTTGAAAGAAAGGATATGAGAGGAAGAGTACTGCTTACTGGGGGCTAGAAAATGTGAGATTCGAGCGATTGAAAAAATTTATTATAGATTGGAGGAAGGCTTATAGAAGGCTGGGCAAGAAACAATAATAAAGAAAGAAAGGGGAGAGTGAAGAGAAGATATATAATGTCTTGAATGGGCATGAATTAGATAGGAAAGATACATTATTTTATAATTCTAGTTTGAGAGGGAAGGTGTAATTGGGAGAGATGAGAGTGGTTAGGAAAAATCTCTTTCTTAAACAAAGGGATATATGCCTTATAGTCTGTCTCCTTCAGTTGGTTGGTCCAATCCCAATAAGGCCTTCTGGAAGCCCGAGAAGAGCTCGTTCGCCATGTCCCTATCTAAATAGGTTTAGGGAAGGCCATTACAAAATAGGGGACTCCTGGAAGTGAGATGAGAGGAGTAAAAGGGATAGGGATCAGAGGAAGAAAGAACCCTTTTTGTGCCCAATATCAGACAAGGTCTGTGTTTTATAACTAATAACATTTGGTCTTTGTTTCCAGGATTGATGTGTCATTGCTGAGGAAATATGCTGATGTGAACGGAATGTATTATTCTTAAGTAAGTGAATCATGTCTATATTTCATTGAAGTTATAGATGAGAATCTAATCCATGATACTTCTGGTTCAAAGTGGAAGGAGAATTATAGGCTTTCCGAAACAGAAATCGAAATACCCAATATTCCATTTTCAACTACCAACCACACAAGAAAAGGTTTTTATCCCTGTTGAGGGAGGAATAAAAAAAATTCTTACACAATTAGGTGTGGATTGAGATGTGAAACTACTCCTTATCTTATTAATGAACTCTGGGAGAGAATCCATTATTTTACTAATACAAGAACAACCTTTTTTCTTACATAATCATTTATATACTAAAGCGGTCGTGAACAAAGAGTGCTTGCTCTTACTTATATTTAGAGGTCCCATTATTCGACAATGGAATCCCCTATTCTTGATCTAATATTTATCAAGGAATATGACATTTAAACCAGTCAGACCTTATCCATTGATAAGAAAAACTCAATACTTTTCCTCAAAATGATAGGTAGGAAGGAATCTAATTGGTTTAAGCTCCTCAACTCTTTTCTTATTGGACACAACTCATCTGGTTATTCCTAGTACTCTCAAAATACTATATAACCATTCTTGGGTATGACCACACTCCAAAGGGGTGGATTTCACAACCCTGGTAGTTGAAGGCACTCACACTATTTGAAGAGTACTAAGGATCCACCCACTCTAAACTACAACCCCCAACTACCATCTCAATCACAACACCACTTCCTACTACTTTTCTACTGAACCACCTTACAAAAGGCAACAATGGATACATTGTGGAATCACACTTTCTTAGAATGTATAAGTGGGGAGTCTTATTAGCTAAGGTAGCACCAACCCCATTCAATTCGTTCCCAATACAACAACCAGTATCCAATCATTCAAGTATACTACCTATATTATACTGACTTAAAAACCCCAATCCTCACCAGATATCTTCTATCTGGTATTTGATTTTCCACCGTTATAGTAGAGTAATGAGGCATGGTCCACATGTTTATTGAACTACTCCATACTCTATATAGTAGGGTAAAGATCGTCATTCAAGTGATGAAGTAGAGCTGTTTGGATATTCCCATCGATGAATGCTCTGATACTTATACATATTTTCATGAGATGGAATCAATAATACTGCTTTGTGATTTGTGATTTGTGATATAGTAAGAAAATTCCTTAATATATATAAGTACTAGGTGGGGTTCTGAATCAAGTGTTTGGGTTTCACCAGTTGGAAGGACATTTGTCCACTGGTGGTTGGCCTCGAGCACCTCAATGTACCCCCTATCTCGGTACTTAAACCTTATGGTAAGGTAACCTGGGTATTTTCGTTCATGTTCACAAGTACTTACTCTACATAGTCCGGCTCATGCTATATGACCATGAAACTTGTGATATGGTGGTGGTGTTTGAGAGGGTGGGATCTCATGAGTTCCCAATCCACTCAATCACAATTAGCAATACCATTCCACTGAACCACCTGAGAAATGATCAGGTATTCTTATATATATAGTACCTATGAGTGGGTAAGCATCCAACAGAAACCTTTCAGAAAGAATGCACGCACCACTATACTAGACTAGTTGTAGTATTCCAGAGATGTGTCAATTTTCCATGAGTATACTCACTCAAATGGAATTGGTGGTGAGGGTGGAACATTTTTTGAAGGGGGGTAGCATGAATATTTTTTCCGTCGAAGCACTGCTTTCCATTTCCGCTCGGTCCAATTCCAAAGATGAGTTCCTATAAGCCAAGGTCTCTCCGAGCACCACCTCTACCTGACCTATTCTTATTCAATGGTAATATTATATATAGTTATAGAAGAGTACCAGGATCCACTCCCAAACTATCTATTATATCATTTCTAACATCTCAACTATCCTGATATTCAACCTTTCTTGACATTTGATCTCACCATGGGTACTCTTATATATAGTTTCCAACCACCATGATCTTCCAAACCGACCACCCTAAACCCAACCATGACAATGTCATTCCACCATCCAATCATAGTCGTACTAATACTACTAGTAGTCTAGTCTAGTACATACTATTCTAATTCCAGCACCACTATATCCACCATCGAACCCCCGAACCATCGACTATCATATGAGGCGTCGGTATAATATAGTCAGACAACTATAATAACCTATATAAGAACAAAAAAAGGTGCCTATAGTTGTGTCTATAGTGGTCCGTCTATAGACTGTATAGAAGAGTACCTAGCTAGATTATATTGATGAACCCAAAACAACTTGCTACCTTCGGTTTGGCAGATGCATTGGCCCCAAGGTCGATCAGACCATGACTCTGATGTGTTCTTGACCAGTTCCAATGGTTCCAGTTTCATTGTCCATCTGACTCATCTATGTTGGTCATGTCAGTTTTACTAGACATAGAGGAATATGGCAGTGTATGTGGTGGTTCGACTCGAGTTCCTAAGTGGGGAGGTGGCCCATGAGCTCTGAGCTACCTATTAGCTAGCTGTTCGATTATTATGAATAAACTTTCTCCATGATAGCTCCCTGATCTATGCTGTAGGTGATTAAGATCAAGTGCCCAAAGGGATGGTTCACATATCTCCTATTCGCTCAGGGACTGTTATTCTACTGAGTTCGAGAACGAGTCTATGGGGTGTTCCAAGATCCATCCACCAGTGACCACCACCAATAGATATGATACCAACAACATAGCTACACCGTATACTGCCACCCAGGTTCTGGCATGCAATGGGTTGTCCCCATGCTCGACTCGAGTCTTCTCATACTAGGGTGTGTAACTTTCCATTATCATGACCTCATGATATATAGGAACTAAACTATCTCACGATGTTATAAAACCAACTCACATACCACTGTTTTCAATTGGCGAAAAACCAAACCCTTGGGACCAGCTTCCACCCCAAGAGGTGATGAGTCAACATCAAGGTGAAAAAAAACCATCAATCCAAGATCTTAGGTTTCATCATCCTGTTATCCCCGACATAGCTGTGATCTGTTTCATGAGCGCCCAACCACACGAAACTACCTAGTTCACTTTGGCCAACAACTCAGATTTCCTTTTGAATTGTATGTACCTACTTGAGATGTGGCATCATGTAGTTAGGAATTGAACACCAATACATTCCTGGTATATTTGGGTGTCTTTGGTGGTTTTGTACCACCCGTTACACTTTAGGAGGAATCTTCCCCATATAAACTACCAAACTCACTCTGTTCCCAAGACATGAACTTAAATTTAATGAATAAGATGATAAACCATGGTATCATCCTATATCAGTCATAATGAAAACTATCATGGCCATATAGAGATAATACCCACATGTATAGTCCACCAAGACCAACACCATATAGAGATGATACTCTCTATTTCACCTAATTGGGTTGCCCAGTGACTGTATCGAAGGTGTGGGAAACCATGAAACAAGGGGGATGAATGGACGAACCGCTTTCTGCACCTATCCATGATTCTTCTGAAGCATTCTGCTGATATGACCTTAATAATTAATATATATAATTACCAGGTTTTTCCTATAGTGGAACTTGTTAATCTCAACTATTATAATATATTAGTCACTCATGATGTTAAATCATTCGGCATTGACCGAATGATCATCCCATTAGAGCTGTGTCAGTAGGAGACCATATCACTACTACCATCCTACAAGGCATTAAAATATCTTGGTAACAGATAAGAAAATATTCAAGGTGAATGGGTTCATAGCATCTAGCTGTGGGGAACTCTTCATCTAAACCGAGAGTTCATTTTCATCGGATTCCATTTTGGAGAAAGTTGGTCAGTCGTGACACCAATCATGCAGGTCTCTACTTATGGGACAAGGCATTTTTCTACCTTTATAGGGTTAGGGTTGCTTCTACCATTTACCTCTAGGTTGATATGGCTGGGAACTCTCCACTGGGTACCCAACTACATCGGCCTTGTAGCACTGATTAGGTTTCAAACTATATACGTAGGTCGACCTCTTAGTAGAGTCCTGTGTTTTTAATAAATAGTCGCTACCTTTCTCCCCACCTGTTGGATGCATATACAGGAGGTGATCCAATGAGATAGGTCTATCCTCAGTACTCTACTATAATAGTGACAAAACTGATAGTTCAAGCACTTTCCTAGTTTCTTCCAAATGGGTTGCTCACATGCCAAATAGTATACTCTTCTGGTGAACCTGTGTCAGTTGTTGGTATAGTCATCTATTTTCCAACTTGATTCAACACGTACATTCCATTTGCTTCTAGTTTATGCTTGCCATAGCCCAACCATTTCCACCATAAACACTGATAGAATGGTTGGAGTGGATTTTTACTACTCTCACTACCTCTACTACCTATATTATACCAATTCTCCCAAAAAGTATCATAAGACTATTAGATAGAGTAGTTGAAACTTCCCCTTCCTTTGCCACTGCCATATTGAAGGTGGAAGCACTATTAGAATAGTCAGGCATTCTATCAATATAGTATCCACTACCCCTATAGTCATAAGGTGGTGTTAGTGACTGATCCATAAAACTGATAACCAGTCACCCGGTACATCAACCTTGTGGTGGTGATTTAAACCTTTCGGTTCCTGATCGTACCATGATTCACTGTCTCATTTTCACCCTTACACCATTGTATTAAACTGTATTTGTATTGTAAATTCCAAAAATAATAACAAATTGGTTTCCATGTTTGAATCATTTATTTTGTGTTTATCACTATTAAAAAGGACAATCTTACTTGTCTTGGAAATTTCATTGAAGGTGAAGGTGATTTGGAGGGCCCACGATGATGTCCAAGAAAAATGGGCCAAACTGCGTAGGATCCAAGCACACCAGTGGATTAATCCAAAAAATTCTACTATATTGTGATTTCAATTGGGCTGAACATTGGTGGTCTGGTCCAGAATTATTTGGGCTACATTTCATATGAAGAAACCCAAGACTCATTCGGCCATCTGATGGCCTTGCTGGCCTGATCTGTCCAGCACACCAAATCTGCACGGAGTCAAAAGTGGTGTGTTGTGATCTGTCCATATCTCGAGATATATGCGTCCAAATTGTTCCAAACCTTCACTGGAGATATCCAAGAGGTGGGGATACAACTTTTTTATTTTCTCCAAATCGAGATAAGGCTGTCTGGAGGTCAAAACACCTGTGACAATTGGTTTTAATAATTCTATGTGCTCAAACCACCTTCCCATTTTCTTATAAAATGGAACCTTGGGATCCTCATTTTCAAGTTTTACCAGGAGGAAAATCTCTGGTATTTTGGAGACCCAAAGAAGTTCTCTCATCATACTTGAAGTTTTAGAGGCCCCTATCATTATAGGGGGATCAACAATGAAGAAGGAGTTCTACCTGAGCCTTCTCCTCCTCTCGATGGCGAGCTAAACAATGGACGATCGTTTCGAGGGAGCTACACATACATGGGAGGGAGTTACAATACTTGATAATATACTGGTTTTGTGTAATTTTTGTGTGTATCATTTTACTTATGTTTCTTATAATCGGGTTTCTCCTCTGAGTTCATTTCTTGGGTTTAATTTAGTGAACCTCTTTTCATTTCAACACCGATTGGGTTGAAATTTCAAGTGGGAAACCTGAGTTGTTCCAATTGGGAAACAAAAGTATAATCTTTCTCTCACACATAAAAAAGATATTATTATGCTTTGGTATCCTTTAATATGTTCTTGAAGTCCAAACCTTGACAACACGATTGTTGTGTCAACGGTTGGTACTTTGTGCAACGTTTAGAGAGGCAAGAGGGGAATCAAAATCTTGACAACCCTAAACCAAAGAATTAAACAAAACCATGTGAAATTTTCAGAACAATGAACTATCCAAGATGTGTAGTGAACTTGTAGTGATCTCCTTATCTCATAATTCTTAAACCTCCACCTTATTCTACCAACTATTTAACTCTTTATGTTAAGTTATTTTCTTAAAACTATTTTGAAAATCACCCCCTCTTTTAGTAATATTTATTAAAAATACACACTATAAGCCACCAACGCTCCTTGAGAGATGACCTAGGGCCTTCCCTAGACTATAAATAAATATTAAAATCATAATCAATTTGACTTTTCATGACAGATCAGTCAAATTTTGGCACCGTTTCTAGGGAGGGATTTGGTTTTTAGTGCGTGTTTTTATAAGGTTTTTGTAATTTTTGTGAATATTTATTTGTTTTCTCTTATATATTTTCAATCCCTTTTTGTTATGATCTATTTCTTGTGTAGGTTTGGTGCATGACATGTTCTACTTCTGGATATTTTTCACCTTTTGAACCCGAACCGGAGAGGACCCTACGTCAACGACACCAAGACACACAAGAAAACATTTTGAAGGAGGACACACCACATATTGAAACTCTTCTTCACCCTTCATCTTCTTCTGGAACTAACATCAAAACTAAAATTAATGTGAATAACATGGCTGAAAACAATTGAAAACTAAATGATATAACCTCACATGATGTTGATATTCATCCCACATACATTCAATTACAAGTTGAGGCACCCAATTTTGAACTAAAATCTGGTTTAATTCATCTATTACCAAGATTCCATGGTCTTCCTGGAGAAGATCCACACAAGAACTTAAAAGAATTTCATAATTTTTGTTCAAAATTAAAACCTAATAATGTGGATGAGGAATAGTTAAATCTTATATCATTCCCATTTTCTTTGGAAGACACTGAAAAAGATTGGTTATATTATGTTAATTCCCCAGTAAGAGGCTAGGCGGACATGAAATGACTTTTTCTTGAAAAATATTTCTCAGCCTCTCGAACTACAACAATAAGGAAAGAAATTTCTGGGATAAGACAATCTCAAGGGGAAACATTACATGAATATTAGGAACATTTTAAAAGGTTATGTTCAAGTTTCCCACACCACCAAATTAGTGATTAACTTTTAATTCAATATTTTTATGAAGGTTTAATCCCTATTGATCGAAATATGATCGATGATTCTGTAGGTGGTGCACTAGTTGATATGACCCCAATTTCTGCGAGAACCCTAATTGATAACATGGCACAAAACACACAACAATTTGGTTGAAGGGCCAATGTACCGATTCGAGGTGTCCATGAGGTTCAAAGTACTGAATTCGAGAAGAAGGTGGGCACAAAGTTCAAAGAGGTAAGTACCCTTCTTCGAAAACTTGATATTTCCCAAGGGAAATATCAATCTCCTCCTCCTATCCATTATGGTATATGTTCTTCTAACACCCACTACTCTGACCAATGTCCTCAATTGAGGGAAACATCTGAGAGTTGTGAGGAAATATTTTCAGGCCACCCCTATAACCAATCATTTAGGAAAAACCTTACTATCCATCCAACCCTAGGTGGAAAGAGAACCAAGCTTATAGGAATGGGGTGTATTCAAACCAACCTCAATAGAAATGGAACCTACCAGGGCATAGTAGTCATCAACCACCACCACCTAGAAACCCTCAACCACCCCAAAGGCCTTTCCAATAAACCCCTCAAAAACCTGAGCCTATCCTAGAAGATATGATGAAACAAATGGCTGCCAACAATATCCAATTCCCAAAAACCACTCAGGCAGCTATACAAGACCTCAAAACCCAATTAGGATAACTAACTAACTCAGTGGGTGAAATTCAAAGTCATGGGTCAGGTAAAATTCCCTCTCAACCAGTAGTTAACCCTAAGGATAAAGTAAATGTTAGTTCCATCACCCTTAGGAGTGGAAAAAAACTAGAAAGTAAAATGAATCCTCCATTAGAGTCATCCCCTCCTAAGGAAACCTCCATCCCGACCATTAATAATGTTCCAAATGTTGAATAACCTTGTCCTAAGAGAATCCCTTCCAAAGGAAAGAGTGTGAATATTGATGAGTCACTTATCCCAACCATTCCTCTTCCATTTCCTTAAAGGGCCACCCAACCAAGAAAACAAAAGGAAACTGAACTTGATAAGGTAATATTGGATATTTTCAAGAAAGTGCAGGTTAACATCCCATTGATTGATGATGTGAAGCAAATTCCACGGTACGCCAAGTTTCTAAAGGATATGTGTACACACTAAAGGCGACTTCATGGAGATGAGAATGTGAGTTTGGGGAGGAATGTATCAACATTGACAGAGCCATCACTTCCAACCAAGTTCAATGATCCTGAAACATTCTAAATTCCTTGCACCATAGGTGAGTATTATTTTTCTAATTCTATGCTTGATTTAGGTGCCTCTATTAATGTGATGCCTCACTCCATTTACTCTACATTGCATGTCGGGGAACTGAAGCCTACTGGAATTATTGTTCAACTGGATAACCGGAGTACCGTACACCCCTATGGTGTGTTAGAGGATGTCCTTGTGAGGGTCCAAAATTTAATTTTTCTTGCTAACTTTTATGTGATTAAAATGGAGGATGATAGGATGAATGGACATGCCCCGATTATATTGCAGAGACCTTTCTTGAAAACTACCAAAACCATAATTAATGTCCACAATGGTACATTATCTATGGAATTTGGTGGTGACATAGTTCATTTAAACATCCTTGATTCCATGAATCACCCCTCAGAAGAACATTCCCCTCTCTCTGTTAATTAAATTGATGTACTCCCTTCCCCTGAAAAAACAACTTTTCTTTCCCCCAATCCCCTTTCTGAGTTCTCTTCATTGATAGAAATGATAGGAAATGATTTATTCATTTATTGTTGTAGTGGTATATAAAAGTGTCGTGCATGTTTATTAATTTATGATTTCATGAAAACTGATGATCCACTGACCATCGATGATACTGCTAAGCTTGTAAAAGATCATTCCTCATCAGAGGTTGATACCATTGAGCAGTTAGATGAGATTACTGACCTCTCACTTTCACACACACTCCCATCAATCCAAAATCCACCTGAATTGGAACTAAAACAGATACCTCAAGATTTAAAATATTCATATCTTGATAATGGAAACAAGTTTCCCGTCATCATTTCTACTTCACTCCCTCCTGAGCATGAATTGCGACTGCTTGAACTTTTGAGGGAGTATAAACAAGCTTTGGGGTGGACACTTGCTGAAATTCATGGTATTATCCCATCAATTTTTACACATCATATTTTGTTAAATGATGAGGCTAAACCAGTGAGGCATCCACAACGTCGATTGAACCCAAACCTCTTAGAAGTTGTGAAAAATGAGGTAAAAAAATTATTGGCTGCTGGAATCATTTACCCCATCTCTGATAGCCAATGGGTCAGTACCGTTCAAGTAGTTCCTAAAAATACTGGCCTTATAGTAATGAAAAATGAAAACAATGAATTGGTTCCAACTTGTGTGCAGAATAGTTGGCATGTCTGTATAGACTATCGTCGACTAAACCAACACACGAGGAAGGACCATTTCCCCTTTCCATTCATTGACCAAATGCTAGAGAGGCTAGAGGGTAAGTCCCACTACTGTTTCCTTTATGGGTATTATGGATACATTCAGATCCAAATTTCCCCTGAGGATCAGGAAAATACAACCTTCACTTACCTCTTTGGCACATTTTAATATATAAGGATGCCATTTGGTCTTTGCAATGCTCTGGGTACTTTCTAAAAATTCATGGTTAGTATTTTTTTGGATTACCTAGAGAATTGAAAGGAAGTATTCAGGGATGATTTCACTATTTATGGCACTTCTTTTGATAAATGTTTAAGTAGTATTGGTTCAGTCCTACATCGCTGTATTGAAAAGAATATTGTATTAAATTATGAGAAATGCCATTTCATGGTGCGACAAGGTATAATTATGGGGCATGTCATATCTGGGGATGGTGTCCAAGTAGATAAATCAAAAGTTGATGTCATTTATTCCCTTATATTCCCCAAAAATATCTAGTATGTGTGATCTTTCCTAGGTCATGCTGGATTTTACCGTCGTTTCATTCATGACTTTAGTAAAATTTCAATCCCCATCTCTTGATTATGCCAAAAAGAAAAAGAATTTGTTTTTGATAAAGAATGTGAGGATGCTTTTACTAAGTTAAAATGGTTTCTCACCTCACCCCCGATACTCCAACCACCTTGGTGGGATTTACCATTTGAGCTCATGTGTGATTCCTCTAACTATGCAGTTGGGACCGTTTTGTCACAAAGGGTCGACCGAGCTCCACATGTCATAGCCTATGCCTCATGTACTTTGGACCCTACCTATGAAAACTACAACACAACTGAAAAAAAATTCCTTGCCATTTTTTTTCCTTGGAAAAATTCAGGTCATATATTTTGGGGTCCAAAGTAATTGTGTTCTCAGACCATACAGCCCTCCGATACCTCCTTAAGAAACCGGAAGCCAAACCACGTCTCATTCGCTGGATGCTCCTCCTTCAGGAATTTAATCTAGAAATTAGAGATAAAAAAGGAGAAGAGAATGTGGTGGCTAACCATATCAGTAGGATTCCCCCATCCTAGGTAATTGACTAATCCCCCTGTATTCCCATTAATGACATGTTTCCTAATGAGAAATTGTACCGAGTGCAAGAAGTTATTCCTTGGTATGTCGAAATTGTAAATTATTTGGCAGCATCTTTCATTCCAACTGATTTCAATAAAAACCAAGCCAGCCATCTTAAACATGAATCTAGTTGGTACATTTGGGATGACCCCTATCTCTAGAGCACATGTAGAGATCATGCCCTTAGGCGTTGTGTTCCCGATAGAGAGTTTTGGTTTGTCCTTAGATTATTTCACACTCTTGCTTGTGGGGGGAACTTTGGTCCCCAACGGACTGATCACAAGGTCCTTGATTCTGGTCTCTTTTGGCCAACACTCTTTTGGGATGCCCATGATTTTTGAAAATCTTGTCCTCATTGTCAAATAATGGGGAATTTATCTAAAAGAAATGAAATTCCACAACAACTGTTGCTCTTTCCTGACATTTTTGTTGTTTGGGGTATTGACTTTATGGGGCCATTTCCAAATTCCTTTGGAAACTTGTACATTCTTCTGGCAGTTGATTATGTGTCAAAATGGGTAGAGGCACGAGCTACAAGGACTGATGATTCTAAGGTAGTTGTAGAATTTTTGAGAACCCAAATATTTTATAGGTTTGGCTTACCTAGGTTCATCATCGGTGACCAGGGTTCTCATTTCTGCAACTGAACAATGCAATCACTTTTGTATAGGTATGGGTTCGGTCATCGAGTTTCTACTGCATATCACCCACAAACCAATGGTCAAGCTAAGATGTCAAATGGAGTGGTAAAACAAATTATTGAAAAAATGGTTCAACCCAATAGAAAAGATTAGAGTCTTCGACTTGATGATTCATTATGGGCCTACTGTACTGCTTTCAAAACTCCCATTGGAATGTCACCTTACCATCTTGTGATTGGAAAGAGTTGTCACCTACCTGTTGAGATTGAGCACCGAGCCTACTGGGCCATCAAACAATGAAATTCTAATATTTCTGGTGTGGGTTCCCAAAGGAAGATACATATTCAGGAGTTGGAGGAAATGAGAATAGATGCATATGAAGACTCCATGATTTATAAGGAGAGAACCAAGGCTTCCCACGACTGTGTTATACTTCATTGTCAATTCTACATTGGGAAAAAGGTCCTCCATTATATTTCAAGTCTGAAGTTTCATCCAGGTAAGCTTCGTTCCCTCTGGTTTGTCCCATACACTGTTATTAATGTATCCCCATTTGGTGTTGTCCAGGTTCAAAATGAAGAAACCAAGAAAATCATCACTGTCAATGGGTAGTGGCTGAAGCACTTCCATGAAGCCCTTTTATAATTCCCAATGGAGGAACACCATGTTCAAGAAGAAAGATACCAGTGAAACTCACCAGTTTTTATCCTTCCTTCTCACCTTTTAAAATATTATAGTGAGGAAACTGCACATTCTAGGTGTGGGGGGATGGGTACATTCCTGGGTTTGATAGGAATTTTCATCATTTTTTTTTTCTTTCTTTCTTTTCACCTTATTTATGGTATTTTAACTTTTCCCTATCTTTTTGATTTCATTAGGCTTTCCATTTTATTTCTTCTTTCTTCTCTTTTTCACCTTCTTTATAGTATTTTCATTTTTTCCCCATCAAAAATTTCAAAGTTCCATGATTCAGTGACCCTAAAGGGGGGAAAGTAAAAATACCATAAAGAATGGTGAAAAAAGGGTTTTGTATGATGTTAACTTTAGGGAGTGATTTTTTGTGAATTGGTTTTCTGTCAATGATATAAATGGTTGTATCACTATGAAACATTTGATATGATTGATTCCTTTTGTGAGAGTAGTTTTGGGAAAATATGTCACTAATATCTCCATACATTTTTGCACCAAACCACGAAGTATTAATATTTATAACTTAATATAAAGTAAATATATGTTAGGTTAATATTTTTCTAGCTTTAAATGATATTTTCAAATGTTCGTTGCTTATCCGATCTGTTTCATTATTGTACCAGATTAACCTATGTGTGTGAACCTAATGTCCTACTGTTGTACGCCCTGAAAAAAAAAATTGTGTCTTGGGAAGGTCAAAAACCACTCCTCCTCAACCTTTTCTCTTGTTATAACTATTTCAATTATTCTCGTGAGGAGATCAAACAAGGGTTGAGAGATGAGTGTGATATTTGTTCCAAATGCAACTTCAAAAAAATATATAATAAATGAGGGGTGTGATGAAATGTGAAACATATGTGGATATCTAGGTCAGGAGCTTATTGTTTGACTTATAGGAATGCTTAAGTGAGTGGGTCTTGAAATATGATTGCAAAGAATGTAGGATGAGTTTGGGGAAAAATCATTTAAAGCTGAATAATGTTAAAATAACCTATATTTATTTGATAGAAAGTGGAAATAATAGCATGGAATGGTTTTTAGACACACACATGGAGAGTTAGTTGAATGGTTGAATTTTTAATTCCTTTCTCATGTTTGTGTCATGAATCTCTTTGAATTTTATTATGATATGATTTATGAGACATCTTTTTCCATTTTCACTAGGAAGAACTCCTTGGTGTGGTTCTTTCACTGATCACATTACTTTAGTGAATTAAAATTTCCTCAAATGTTAAATATTCATGATGTTGGGAATATATATATATATGGATCATATTATTTGGATATGTGACTTTTCCTAGGAGTTAAAATGTTTAGGTGCGGGGGTGTGATCGTACCACGATTCACTGTGTCATTTTTACCCTTACACCATTGTATTAAACTGAATTTGTATTGTAAATTACAAAAATAATAAAAAATTGAATTCCATGTTTGAATCATTTATTTTTTTATCTCTATTAAAAAGGCCAATGTTACTTTTCTAGAAAACTTCATTGAAGGTGAAGGTGATTTGGAGGGCCCACGATGATGTCCAAGAAAAATGGGTCAAACAGCGCCGGATCCAAGCACACCAGTGGATTAATCCGCACACTTCTAATAGACCATGAATCCAATTGGGCTGAATTTTTTTGGCCCAGTCCAAATTTATTTGGGCTACATTTCATATGAACAAACCCAAGACTCATTCGACAATCCGATGGCCTTTCAGACCTGATATGTCCAGCACACCAAATCTGCATGGAGTCAAAAGTGGTGTGTTTTGATCTGTCCATATCTCGGGCTATATGTGTCCAAATTTTGCCAAACATTATATGGAGACAGAAAAGAAGTGGGGATACAACTTTATTATTTTCTCCAAATCGATATAAGGATGTCTGGAGGTCGAAACACCTGTGACAAGTAGTTTTAATAATTTTGTGTGCTCAAAAGGACCTTCCCATTTTCCTATAAAATGGCACCTTGGGATCCTCATTTGCAAGTTCGAAAAAGAGGCGAGTATCTTGTATTTTGGAGACCCATAGAATTTATCTCCTCATAATTGAATTTCTGGAGGCCCCTATATTCATAGGGGGATCAACAATGAAGAAAGAGTTCTACCCGATCCTTCTCCTCCTCTCGATGGTGAGCTAAATGGTGGAAGATCATTTCGAGGAAGCTACACATACATGGGAGGGAGTTCTGGTACTTGATACTCTACAGGTTTTCTGTAATTTATGTGTTGATTATTTTACTTATGTTTCTTATAATCATGTTTCTCCTCTGAGTTCATTTCTTGGGTTTAATTTAGTTAATCTCTTTTAATTTCAACACCGATTGGGTTGAAATTTCAAGTGGGAAACTTGAGTTGTTCCGATTAGGAAACACAAGGATCCTATTTCTCTCACACATACAAAAGATATTAATATGATTTCGTATCCTTTAATCTATTATTAAAGTCCAAACCTTGACAACATGATTTTTGTGTCAAGGGTTGGTACTTTGTGCGAAGTTTAGAGAGGCAAGAGGGGAATAAAGATCTTGACAACCCTCAACCAAAGAATTAAACAAAACCATGTGAAATTTTCAGAATAATGAACTATCCAAGATGTGTTGTGAACATGAAGTGATCTAATTATCTCATAATTCTTAAACCTCCACCTTATTCTATCAACTATAAAACTCTTTAAGTTAAGTTATTTTCTTAAAACTGTTTTCAAAATCACCCCCTCTTTTAGTAATATTTTTTAAAAATACACACTATAAGCCACCACTGCTCCTTGAGAGACGACCTAGCGTCTCCCCTAGACTATGAATCAATATTAAAATCATAATCAATTTGACGTGTCATGATAGCTCGGTCAGTTCCCATTGCGCAACTCAACCCCCAGCTACTATATGCATATGTATATGTATTTGCGATTTAGATATGTGATATGCCCAATTCCAGAAATGCTGAACAACTTAGGTACACTTATAATAGTGTACTATAGATGTGTACCTGATCAATCCAATCACCCAACCATTTCATGGGGAATACTCAGTAATGTTTTAATAGTCTATCAACACTATTAGAAGAGTTCTGATGACCTTCACCATGTGTCATTGCAGCACTTGATCAGTAATCTTCTAATAGTGAACTACCACGGAAGAGTCAATAATTTGTTGGTATTTAGCATATAAAGTTCACATATAAACTCCACCACCAAATGGTACTTAAATGTTGTGGTACTATTCATCGGAATTTAACTATCAGTCAAATAGACCTCTCACTCTTGAGTAACCCCATCGAAAAAAGGAGAGAGAAGGGTCCAATTCACTCAACACTTCTGACCACCCATTGAAACCCTGATCTGCTGCTAGTTCTCCCCATTGAAGCATGATTTAAATAGTATACTCATGTTAGCATTCTATCTTCTGAGAAAACCCCAAGAGTAGGAGCCAAGGCCCTATCATATATCAATATAACATCCTGTTATGGACAGCACCATCTTTGTTGTATCCTTGAATACATGAAGTATCTTACTATCTAGATTATATAGAGGGAGGACCATGATGGAATGGTCTCGCTGCTTTGGTGACCATTTATAGACCCATGACATTGTTGGTTCAAACTCTCCCTTAACCAGTTATCTATAACTCTATAGATCATCTGTAGGGCTGCTTCCAAGCCATCCTCCTGAACCTACTCTGATACCCCAACTTCCTTGCATACTAAGATAGTTTCTTAGAGACCTTAGCTGACGATCTGGGTTATTTCCATCTCGACAGTGTATCTTAGAACTGCACCGTCTGTGTTGTACCACTGATACCAAGCCATTATTTTAATAGAGTACCCAGAGAGTCAAACACATCCTAGCATCACATATCCATTTCCAATTCCAACGTACCAACACCCTATAAATCATTCCATTTCAATTGTTGGTACGCACCACTAAAAAGGATTACATAGAAAACTAGCTATCCCTTATCTCGGTTGGCCTATCAGCCCTAGCCACCAGTCGTCCCATTATTTTGCCACAAACTTGGGCTCAGCCCACCACTACCAACTAGAAAGTGACCACCTACCTATGGCTAGATTGATTGGTTTTGGGTCCAAAGGAAGCACGTTCAAATAGAGAGTAGCTCTATTACCTAGTATCTCTAGCCACATTTCCCATTGACTCACTAACCCACCATGAAAATGGTACACCATTTGGAATCGAGTGAGTGAAGAACCACTATAATTTATCTAGACCATAAGGTTGATGTGTCGGTTGCTGCTATGATACTCGCTTCTCCTACTGTGCAAACAACATCAGAATTGGGATTCTATTTCACTCCCTTTGGAATGTGGTGGGTGATCTTTCAAATTCCCCTAAAAGTACTCATTATTATATTAGTTTCATGGAAGAATCTGATACATCAACCATTATAGAGGGTGGTCCCCATTCTGCTTCGGGTTGTCGCGGAAAATATAGAATTCAAACACACCACATACTACTTATTGAGGCTCCACTCTCAATGGTCAGGATGAATGTTAGTGCTTTAACCTTCATGAGAAGATCATTTCAAACCATTAAAACCGTACTCGAATCATCGCCACATAGTAATCTATTATAATAGTTTTCAGTACTGTATTCTAATAGGGGAGGATGTCATATTCCTTCCAAGAACAGGCACTACAATTCCAGTAGCCTGGTACTTCACCCTTATGGTCTTTCAATTTGAGCTGCCAAATGTCGGACCCATAGGCCAATAGGTGCCCACAGACTTGTGGATGCATATATTCCACATGAGCCAACTCAAACCATGGTGCTCTCTCACCACTACTGTCATATTCTTGGTTGATTAAGTGGATGGAGCTAGTCAGATGTTTCTTTTCACTCCAATCTGTTCCCCCTTTTCCATCACCAATGACTCCTGCACCAATCAGATTGAACCATGGACATCCTGTTTCATGGTAGCTTGATCAAACCATCACCGCCATCACAATCCATGCCACCCAGTCACCACTAGTTGTGCTTGGCATCCACCCCCATGGCCTATAGGTGGATGATGTGGTGGTTGGATGTTTCGCTCTGATCTTGCTCACCCATGCCAGTAGTGCATGCCCCCTTCCCCATTCCGTCTTTCTGATGACCTCATGGAACCCATTTGGTTTGATTCCTATATTGAACCATCCACTCATATGCCAACCAATGAAAAATTTTCATTTGTACTTAATCTATAAGGGTAAAGATTAAAGAGGGCATTATTGGTCTTTATCATATAAAGTCCACATATAAAGTCCACCATCCCACCAACTGTCATAGGCATAGAAGGTCCCCCATCGCCCTCCATGTCCCGAACAGTGAAGGGAATCCAGGTTATAAACCCTTATATATGAGTATCTGCTACTTATATCTATGGGTTATATAGGGTCAGGTTATAAACCCTTATATATTAAGTTGCACCAAATAGGGTCTGGTTCTGAAATATTTGATCTGAATAGGGTTAGGAACCCTCCATGCCCAAGATGCTAGTAGAGCCAAAGTCAGACGAGTGGTGGAAACCAGAGAACCCTGAAGTCATAGCATGGTCCAAGGAATGGTGTTGGGTGTTTGGGGGTGAGCACAATGTCAACGAGGCATTAATGGTCCCATGGTTCATTTGAGTGTTTAATTCATACGATAAGGCACCATTATCCCCCATGATTCCCGAGCGAGTGAGACAACCGAGTGAGTATATTGGATGGTCCAACCTATGCACCTTGAACCATAAAGAAAACTTTATATGAAAAAATACAATAGTTATTTATCCTTATATGTCTATAGAGTAGAGTACTCAGGTGCCCAGTAGCCTTTTTGGTTATTCCCCTTGCACCTTAAGGCTGGAGAGTCGTGTCATTGGATGACCTACCACTGGAGATACTTCCAATGAAACCTCTTACTTGTCTCATCCTAGAGGATGACCAAGCCATTCCAGATATCCACAATCCATTCCCCAATAATACCTTCATCATTAGAAGAAGACCTCACTCCTGATACCCCTAAATATTATATGCTAGAATATTTGTATATAGTTATCACCCCTTGTGAAAAACCATACCCCAAGTCAAGTAATCTACTATATATAGTTTAGAATTTCATCTTCTATTAGTAAACCCCCTAAGCTCTCTGCACTTTGGAATGTGTCTGAGCTTTTCAGTGCTCAGAACAACGAGGTTTCAAGGCATCTGAGCAGTTGAATTGACATTAGTTCCTTATCCATATCAGTCTGTCCCATTGGACAGTTGGAAGTTGATGAGCACGATGTCGCCCAAATTCTCAAGAGCCATGGTCTCAATCCAGTATTTTAATATAGTTCCCATGGAGTTGAATGGCCTCATTACTAAACCTCCATAATGGGCTGATGCTTAATATATAAGGGTTTAGAATCTTTGGACCTATCTTTCTGACATACCCCCAGGTTCCCCACCTTCAGTACTCTATACTCTATATAGTGCAGGATCACCTAGACATTCATTCAGTGGTATGGGCTAGTATGTTCCCTGTATTACTCACTCTATATAGTCCAGTGATCAGACCTTGAACCATTATGTTCATCCATCCATGAGTAGTACCACTTCTGAAGACAACTCACGTCCACCTACCCCTTTCCAGTGTTCATGGCACCTCTGACTAGCGACTGTCAAATGGATTGCTATCAAAATAACATGACCTTATCTCTCTATATATATACAATAAAATAGGATTTTTTTATATGTGGACTTTATATGATAAATACAAATAATTCCATCTTTATATGGTAGAATATGGTAAAGACCACTTTTCTAGCCTTCCTGGCCCTTTAGAACCCTTAAATATATGTAGAAGATACTTATATATCATATTATATATAAGGGTTTAGAACCTGAACCTATTCGTTTCTACTTAATATATAAGGGTTTAGAACCTTACCGCCAAGCAGTTGTTTTGACTGGTGGAACTGGAGCACAAACCCTTGGGGGCCAGGGGGTTGAGAACGGGAACCGTATTGCACTCCACTAGGCCCACTATCACAAATACCTATTCCCCTTCACCAAATAAATAGGTATGTAGTGGCGAGAATGGATAGCTATGGATCACGAATTGAATGGGATCCTTTGGTGACATCCCACTGGAAGTGTATACTAGGGGGTCCAACCGGAATGCCTCACACCAATGGTGGAATAGTGTGTGGTTTTCCATCACCATGGTGAGATGAATAGATGTGGGGGAAGCAACTAAGATGGAATAATGGAATGCAAAAAGAATATATAATACACAGAGAACACTCAAGGCATTCAACCACTCATCAAGATGAGTTTGATTGAATACTCTTCTAATAGTGAGGCAATCCATTGGAATTTCTGGTACTTATATATATTGATCATTGAACCCCTTTCTATATAGTATATAAGGGTCCTATTACATATAATATACCATGATCTAAAGGTCTAGCAGTTTCTCTTTTCCACCCACGTATCCCCTTCCTGGATATCATGGTCACACACTCCATTCGTGCACCACAAACTCCACTAGCCGATGAGACCCCACTGAACATCCATCAGTTCCATCGCCACTCAAGAATTTATGGATGATGGAAAGAGGTCACCTTTGTTCTTCTAGTGCGATCATTAGTGTTTGACCTGTGTGATAGGTTCTGATCGCATCGGCCATATGCCCTCAAATAATTCATTCCACCCCCTATCTCATGGCAGAGGTCCAATTGAGATGAAACACAATCCCATTTCAATGACTTTCATCTTGTGGTTCACCAAATTCTGTATAATATATGTAGTGTTTCAACTCAGGTATTCTTATAATATAAGGCTCACCCCCCCCCCCCCATTCCTTCTCTCTCATTGACTTAGTACTCTGCTATATATAGTGATAGGCCAACAGTTATCCATGTTTTGGATTCCAATTGATCCAACAGTACCAATGACCAACCTCAAATCCAAACAAAAAACACCCAAGTACATATTACTTTTTGCTCCATATCTCTATGACAACTATAGCTAGGAAGGGTGACTCGCTGATGCTACCGTATGAATTGCCTCTACTGAAATGGGAACACCAAATACTATGTTGTACATGAACCTTCTCCGTCACCACCATCTCTCATTTATCTAGTAAGGTTATTTCATAAGGTGCAGTAGTGGGGAAACATAAGCATATCAACTGGAATCCATTGAATACTATTGATTTGGGGTATTGATTCTCCGGAATTCAGGGAAGTGCATCACTAAACCATCCATCATCAACAGTGTCCTTCAGGCCGAACCTCATTTCCATATCATCCATAACACTGGTTGAGAAATACATTCCATATATATAGCCAACTAGAAGATTGAAAACGAGGTGTAACTTGCTACGATTTGGAACACCAGCTCAGAAGGTGTCACGATAGAGGCTGGGATAAGTGGAAAGACCAAGCTAAAATGACAAAAGTGACCCAATTCTATCAGTTACCATAGGAACTTTGGTGCACCAGTAGCCCGAGTTCCAGAATCGATAGTGAATAAGATGGGATATAAAACACAGATGAAAATATCTAGGACTACCTAGGAGATGACTGAATGAAGGAACAAAAATCGAATAACTAAGTGCAGATGGTATGATAGGCTAGGTAGCATCATGCAATGGAGTGAGTGAGTGGTGATGTGGTTGTCCCACATGAAAGTAACATGCCATAAGATGGCACGAGCGAGGTTGGAGTTAGGAACTGGAACACCATAAAGCAACCAACACTCAAATGGAGTAACCAGTGGTATCTTTCCCTACACCTAGAGAATCCAAGAAGAACCATGAAGCACCACATTTTATGCACCAATAGAGGAAATACAATGTAGAATATAGCATAGGGATACATTTTAACTGCATTTGGGAGACCATCAGTTTATTTTGAAAGAACAAAATAGTAGAATGTCATAATACTATATACCGGTTTGTCTATTGGAGATATGAACTCTTCCCGGTGCCAGTAACGCATCAACCATGAACAAAAAAGATAGCCCTGGATTTGAACTTAACGTATTCAGACATCAACCATCCAATATTTTGAAGGATACTGACATGGTCTTTGGGAGCCAAGGATATCATCCAGACAATATAGTCATTGGACACTAGCACCTTACAATATATATTGGTGGAAATGAGTGTACTCGTGTGTATGGATGGAAAAAATGACTAGGACCTCAGTTCAACCATTGGGATAAGGTGGTGGGGTTGTAAGGATGAGTGTTTTTGGTTGTTCTGGTGTCACCATCCCCACACAGTAGTAGACAATTAGAAGATTACTGAGCTCTCATATCATAATAGGGGGTCAATCCGTACATGTCCTGGTCGACTACTGGGAACGGGCCAAACATATACATTAGTTCTTTCAAACTATAGAGAAAATAAACCATCCCAACTACCCAACCTTAGATCACATGACTTCTAGAACCAATGCCATGATACGAGCTACAGTTGTTTGTGAATGGCCAACCCTTCCACTCAATTGATTCTATAGGTGAACTATATAGAAATATAAGAGTATGGATGGTCCCAGGTACTCTTCATATATAGTCATAGGTAGCTTCACCAATGAGATCAGACCTACCTTCAGTACACTATTATCGAGTAGAACACACACAAAAAACAAGAAACAGGGTTTCATTCACTCTTTCAAAATCCCCACTATGAATAAGAACAGTAGTGGGTGGTGACCTTAAAATAACTATATAAAAGAGTACATGTTACTTTTGAGACCTTCTTTGTCAACATCCACTTTCTTCACTTATATTGAGACTTAGTCTTCAAACCTTTATTTCTTTGAAGAGTGTATTTGTCACATAGATGACATAATGAAGCTTGACGTGTGCTCATCACTTCACTCTACTCTCTCTGATCATGTGAATATCCTATTCTTGGTTTGGATATATATATATGTGTGTGTGTGTGTGTGTGTGTTTGTATGTGTGTCTTATTCCCCTATGATGTGAGCCTCTCTTATCTGGTTGAAGATCTTTCATCATGGGATATGGTTCATCCTGAGGCATGTGAGTAGTCAATCTAAGTCATTTTAATAATAGGTCATCTCCATCTTCCATCCCTACCAAAGGTGTTGCTGACTCCAGGCATATGAGGTCTAGGTGAATCAATTGGTACTATATAGAGTATACTAATTGGATGGTGGAAGATTTTTCAAAGAAAACTATTAGAAGAGTACTGATGGAGGTTACAAAGTAGTAGAGCATAAAAACCAGACTCTTTCCAAACCTCTCGGAAATATGTATAAGTACCAACCCCCATACTTTTCTTCGACCCTTTGTTCATCTGCTTTCCCCTTCTTCTCAGACATAGATAGACTATATAGTCTATCTATATAGTATATATATATATATCCAATATATCCGACTGACCTCTTCATCTTTCATGAACGGTCCTTGGGCTATTCACGTTCTCTACCACCTATATTATACTGACTGTCTCTTTTCCTTCTCTAGATTCCTATAGTAGTCAGAATATATTCTTTCGATTAGTCTAGTTTGGTATAATATAGGTAGAAGAGTCTTTTGGTCTCCAATGGGATATTATTTATTACTCTTATACGGTACTATTATATATATATCTATAGAGATGATACCTAGTCCTGATCTCGATTAGACTCTCTCTAGTGTTCTAGGGGTCTGAGCTTGAACCACTTTTCTATGTGCCTATCTGACCGGTAAGGCCTCGACTGCAAATCAATCCCTTTCTTTCTCTTAAGAATTCATCACCATTGACTCTTCTCTTTCTCTGTAATCTATTCTAATATTCTATATTATTCATTCAATTTATGGATCCATATATCATCAATTGGGATACAATTGAGCTAAGTAGGTAGGGAAAACCTAGGATTGGAATAGATAGAATAGATAAAGAGATGGAATTCGTGCATATTACCTATATTATACTGATATTTGAAAGGACTATATTGCCTTTCCAAAATGCTATCACACTGCTCAACTGGCTAGCTGAATTCTTCCACTGATAGGGATAAGGAACTTGAGGACAAAGAGAGAGTCTTTCTTACCGGAAAAGGGGAAGAGAACCCATAGTTTCATAAGAAGTATAAATTGTGTATCTCGGTTTGAAAACTGTACTAGCTGACTAGCAATAGGTATGTTACATTTTCCATCTTCTTGTACTCAATAAATTCCATTATAATAATAAATAATCTGAACTATATTCAAAATATATAGAATAGAAGATCCAATAGATAGTATTATGATAAGGGAAACCACCCTTAAGAACTTCTGATCTTAGTTGTGGTTCTTCAAAAGACATATAAGATTGAAGGATATAGCCTCTTGATTGAAAAAAATATCTTACATGAGATGTTAGTCTTAATAAAGTGTAGAAAAATCATCCACATCAATTTAGGAAGAATGGGAGGTCTTTGTCCAAACCCTTTAGAACCCTTAGATATAAGTAATAGATACTTATATATAAGGGTTTAGAACCTAACCATTTAGAAAGGGTCAGGCTCTAAACCCTTGATATAATATATAAGTATCACCATTAGAAAGGGTCAGGAAATGATACCAATAAATATTTAATGTAGTATAGTAGTTAGTATTACATCATTTGAAGTGGGTAAGTGTTGAGAAAAAACAAGGTAGAAAGCCCATCCATTGGAACGCTATTAGTGAGAAGCATAGGAATTAGACTCTCCAAAGCCTCCATTTCCAAAACTGAATAGGTTTTACTACTAATTCGAAGAAATAAGAGACAATTATCTACTCTAATAGTGATAGAAAAGAGGACCTTTTCCCTCTTTTTTGTCATTTATGTTCTCCTTTGTTCACTCGTTCACGCCAGGAGGAAATAAATCCATAGGTGAGAACTTACAAAGCTGGGAATCAAAGATTCATCAGTAAAACCAGACTAAGAAGAAAGCTCAATATCATTGTGTCCTTAAGACTATCGTATTTTACCGTTTTACTGTTAGTAGGAGATTCCCTCAGAGTCACATCTGTACAGATAAGAGAGAGCTGCCCAACAATGTCCCATAAATTGTTATCATAATGTATTTGCCTCGTCGCAATTTCTCAAGGTCCCGTACACCTGTATGAATAGAAAAATCATAGAAAGATGTCTTTTAATTCCTTCCAAGAAATTAAAAAAAACCCGGTTTGAGTCTAATAAAAAAATATTGGATGACTAGGCTATGAAAATAGAGAAGCTACGAACAACTGCCCACACATATAACTATATGAACCAGATTTCCTACTAAGAAGAAGTCCAATATATATCAAAGGTAGTAATGCCTATAAGAATCATGGTGATGACTGATAATAAATCTCAAAAAATTGGATTTTCTCTTAGAGAGTCAGTTAGGGAAAATAATGTAAGCTTCTAGCTAATGAACTATCTGTAAATTATGCTTACCACTCGAGAGCCCTCCTCTCAATCGATATCTAAAAGTCGGTGAACAATCAATCTTCATATATAATCACAAAGTTTATTCACCAATATATAATTCTATTTGACTATATCTTCACTCTATCTTTCTACCATCCCTGCGCCCCTCTTCCCACTAGAGGAGAAAGACTGAGAATCAGTAGCAGAAACATACCCCATTACAAAATCAATATTCAAATCTCTTGATGAGAGTTTATAAAGGATAACTAGAATCCATCCAATCATGTAATTCATAGTCAAAATCAAGTTTATAAGTCTTAAATGATTATACTCAGAACTTAACTAATGGTGAATGAAATAATAATGGTGAATGAAATAGATTACCTACGAGTAGCAGATTAGCATCAATTATCCAGATGGGGGATGAAATTCTTCACTATCCAATATTCCTAAAGGACTTGATCATGTTTTTCTAGGATTTCATATGGATATAATTATTTGGAATGAATCCTCCTCCCTTGGCCATTACACTCTCTTGTTTTATCTTCCAAGCCCCTGCTGGATCAAGAACATGAAATACCCAGGGGTCTCCCTTAAAACATGAGAGCCTGAAATAAGTCAATTCCAACTATTAGCTCTAGTTTTCATGGGATATTACTACACCATTTCATTATTTTGATAAGTATAAAAAATTCAATTCATGATATAATCCTTCCAAACCCCATACAGATAGCATTCCACATTAAAAGTATTAGTAAGGTTGGAAAACTGGATCTATCGCTCCACAACTTTATCCTCTTTGACCCCTCCTCTTGAAAACTGTAATCAAGATTCACTTTTATGTAGAAATCAGGTCATCAAAATCCATTCTCAGTATAGTCCCACAACATGAAGAGAGTGGTTTTTAAAGTCACAAGTAAACTTACTATTTAGAATATCACCTAGAATGTTCAATTGGGAAACTATAGGGTAGGTTTTCATTCCTAATATCTATCTAGTTGCTCTTGGGTGGTTAAGGAAGTATAATAGACTTTGTGGTTGTTAAAATTTCTAGGATGGAATTGGGGTGAAGCAAGCATAATCCCCTTATCCATCAGTAAACTATTATACTATTAAAAGAGTACTGGCCATTTTTTACACTACTCTAATAGTCTCTAAAGACTGCTATCATCTCTATAACTATATATAAGATTACCTATTTTCCTAGAACACTATTAGAAGTGTACCGGTCTCTGATTTCAAGTTTTATCTCTCAACTCTTTCTTGTGAAGCCTCATGATGAATTTAATGCAATTTTAGATGGGTACTCTTATATATAGTTATAGAGATGGTACCAAGTTTCAAGGGTAGAATGCATCTCAGTCGAATGGGAGTCAACATTTTTATTTCATAGAACATAACATATCTCCGTGAGATATTTCATTGTGTAAGGGAATGGTTTAGAAACCAAAAATTAGAAGCTCCTAAATAGTATGTAAACAATATAACCATTTCTATTAGAAGGAAGTGTGAGATGCTAAGAAAATAGGCCATGTGATAAGATTGTCTTAATGATAGAGTGATATCTTGGTATAATCTAGTCATGTAATCTTCTATATGGTATTTAGGTGGAAAACTATATTAACCACTATAAGCACCTTTTTTTGATTCCTATAGTGGTGCCTATAGTGGTCCAACTATATTATTCCGATTGGACTCCATCCGAGCAGCGGTTCCACCAGTCATTTCTTTATCCTTATTAGTATATAGAAACAACTCATGAATACATCACGATTGTGATGTTCAGCTTTTTGTGGGGAAAGAAAGAGACTGATATGGATAAGGAACTGAAGGAGGTGAAACAACAAACTCTTCCAATATATATAAGTTCCAAGTATCCTGAAAGTCCAATGGTTCATTATAATGAACTATCCATACGATCAATCAGTTCTCCACCTACCCCAATATTTGAACCTCCCAATACATATCAACCAATAATTCCGCATGGGGTGATGGGTTTCTATCCATGAACCGAAGGTCTCATCCGCTGGGATCATCGTACTCAAATCGTACACCACCAAAGGAATTGCTTGGCAATGGGTGTCGTGCTGAATGGATATGGACATGTCCTGAGTGGAATGAATGGAATCAACTCGAGCAGTCAAACTATTGATACTGAAGAACCCCAAAGGCCTACTACCTATATTATATTGACCCGAGTGTCTTCCATCTATTTCATTGTCCATCTCTTTGATCGGTCAGGACTATTAGAGTAGAGTACTCACTATTAGAAGATTACTGAAGAATCACATATAGATAAGGGTTGAGCATTTAATATCAACAAGTTTGATATTTCTAGTTTCCAACTCAAGGACAAGAAAAAAAGGCAATGACATGGGTTAGATATGGTACGATATGTCGATGAAGAAGTAGCGGTTGGGAAAAAACTGGTGATGGGTATATTACATGATTTCAAATGGAACTGGGGATATCCTCCTCCCCCCAAGGTTGTCTTGTTGACTCGATTGGATGAGTGGTAGTATCGTGTTGGGTTTCCTTTGGTTATGATAGTAGAACCACTATAAACTCAACACTCTTTTCATACCTAAAACCTTGCCCCATTGCCTCATGGGTTGTGGTGGTTTCATTTCACTCGACCATGAGTTAAAGGAATATGCAGTCATTTCACCAGGAATTCTGGAGCACCTAACAACCCTCACTCATCCCATGGGTTGTGTTTAATATCATTTCAACTTGGTTCAAAGTAGTGAGTTCAGAAACACATGTATTCGGAGTAGTGGATAAGCCTATAGGGAAAAGGAATGAACTTATCATAACAGTACAAAGAGAGAACATGTGGCATCGGTATAATCTAGATAATAGGATTTCTTCAAGTCCCATGTCCATTTCATCCACCCTGACCAATAATAATATAGTAGAGTCAGGTACTCTGTCTATATAGTACTAGATCAAGGTATCATCCCCCTGGTAATTGACCCTTCCTCCGGCTTCACATTGTGGCTTTATGTGCGAGGTTTTCTAAGGACCTTGTCCATCGCTTTGTTGCCTGACGAAGGGGTGAATGCCTTCTAGTTTGTTCCAATCGAGTTAGAAATGATATAATGTAGAGTGGATGCCTAGCAGCGGTGAAACAGGTTTGGAGGACAGAATCAATTGAGTGGTTGTACTCATGGGTGAGTTGTCATTAGGGCAAGAGGACTCAAAGGCATTAGAAAAGTCATAGGAACAATATCATGAGATGGACAAAGTGTTGAAATTTATTTGTTAAATACCAGCATGATACTTCATGGACGAAGGGATTAGGTCTACAGTATCTAGTTTGAGTAAGGTGTCACCATGTCAAACAAACTAGTCAATCAAACCCCCATGTCAATATGATGAAAGCAAGCGTATCTAATCTACACTCATCCAATAGTACTTCGGTGCAATGAGAAAAGTCGATGCCAATAGATTCTCTGGTGTCTTGAAACTAGAACACTATCATTTTTTATATTATATTATAGTAGGATAGTCAGTCAGGGGAAGTAGGTGGGCTTAGGCTATCGCTTCCATTCACCTGGTAGGACATCGGCGATTTATCTCGCAGTGTCAATTTATGTCCTACCATTTCATAAAAACATCCTAGTCTTTCATATTCATATCATATTTCCATAGTCTCATAAGGGAGGTGGGAATTATTATTCTAATGGTACCTATAGGTTTTTAAGCCTTAGTTTTTTCCCGACTCTATCAATTCCTTATTCAGTGAAGAGTAGCATAGAAAGACTCGAAGATCTCACCTAGTGGTTAGGTTCTAAACCCTTGATATATAAGTAGAACCTTTAGGGTGAACTATATAGGGTCCAGTACCATAGATATAACCCTTTATAAAGGGTTAGGATTTCTTCTAGATTCTATACCAACAAATTCTTTCCATAAAATATGGAAAGTAGAATCGCAAGGGTTCAAAACATAGCTTTGAAAAGCAATTCCCCCACATCAAAAGTATTCTACTTTTTATTCTTTATTATTTATATTTATTTTCACCTTATTTACTTTATTTTTTTCTATAAGGAATTGAATAACAACAAGAGAATGTGTTTAGAGATGGTTTCACAAGGCTCATGTTTCTATCCACCTGATTGATACCTGAGAGCCACTAAACATATAATAGTGAATCCAGTTTCACATACAGAATATTTCATTCATTCCATATAAGAATGAATCCTTAGAATATTAAATAGGAATAGTGAGGCTTCCTTTCCCTTTATAATGGGTAAGATATTTTAATCTCACCCTAAGGTCTACTTAATAAATAAGGTTTTAGAACCTTATTCTTATAAGAACTGAACAATTCTAATAATTCACTTCATCAAACTTACTAGCTATTTTATTAATCTCATAGTGTACAGGCACCACATATCAACATGGTACATTTCAGTGACACCTCTTAGAGGAACCACACGTGGTTGGTAGTATCATCCAAGATGAAAACCAGTCAATAGCACTTCCAAACTTGTACATATATATATTACCACCTAACATCTTTCCTAGTAGAACATTGGCACCACCGAACTTCCAATAGGTCGTCCAATGTGACCCAAGGGTTCATAGTTGAATCACAGTACCAGTGTACAAAATTTAGCTCTTATTCCATCCATCTCCATCATAGTGACCATTCAAGGAGATTGTTTAAAAAGGGGGTTACGAGGTATGAATAATGTGAAACAAGTCACCACTATATAGAGTAGAGTACTTGATGGATTGAGAGGTTGTCCTAGACCAATCCACCAATATCTTGGTAGGGTCAGTCATCACCACATTAACCATCATCTTCATCATGAATGAGAATATGGTTGAGAGGTGAGGCAGCCAATCACTCAATAACCAATACCACTAACCCGGAAAAAGGTACTCAACCTTTGTACCTGATATTTTAACCTTATGGAATGAACACGGTCATATAAGGAAAATAACTGATACTAGACTGGAGTCTAATGTCAAATCATTAACCAAGAACCTCTTGGTGAACTTTTCATAACCAATACTAGAAATCAAGGATTTTTATGATGATATTGAAAAACTAAGCGAGATGATCTAGTACGAACGATGATGTCCACAATTAGGACATCATTGCCCAGTACCACATACTTCCAAAAGTGGACACCCTCTTGGTATTTAGTATATAAATTCCTCACAATAGTACTTATATATATTGGGTGAGATATTTTGAACCATGGACAACCAAGAGGAGTATTACCCCAAAGGTGTAACAACCACAAAAAAGAATTGTGACCATTTTCTTTTGACTAAAGGTGCAAGAATGATATGACAAGGTTCAGAAACCGCACACACAAGTACCCAAAAATCTCATCTGAAGACTTCAGTTAGGAGATTCCAATGATGCAGTTATGAAATTATGGGTCCCTCAGTGGTATGCATTGTGGAAATGATGTGAGGTATGACACATTATATATGGACTTTATATAATAAATACCAATAAAGTTCTTGGGTTGGGAACCACATAAAAAAAATAGACATACATAAATAGATATGATATTGGCCTGAAACACCCAACCATCGATGAGTAAAACAATATTAGATGAGTAATGAGGGAATATCCATTTATTATTAAGCCAAAGGGCACCAGAATAGCGAGTTGATGGATAAAATTGCACATTGAATAGTCCAATTATTAGTCGTTCAAGTACTAAACATATAGTTCAACATAGAAAGGGAAACTATGCTTTCCTATCTTTGTTGACCTATATGTTTTCAATTTCTAAACCATTTACAATTTCTCAAGAATAGTGATATTGTCATTGAAATGGTTTTAGGTGGTTCATTGAGTGGATCTAGTAGTTTAAAAAGTATGAGTTCCTCTAGTATATGTTCTCCTAGGAACTCTTTCTAGGGGTCTTCACTTCCTCTAGATAGGTCAAGGGGGTATTTACTTCCTTACCCTCAGAGTAATATCCTATCCATATTTACTTTCTCATGATTGATTCCCCTATTCTAGTAGATGAGTGACAAAAATTGTTTATCCGGTTGGGCTTCATAGTGGATAAGTATATCATTTCCAGGGTAAATTCAATGAAAGGGATACAGAGATCTGAAGCGAGTATAAAAGGAAATCTTCTGATAGTGAGTATAAAGAGATTCCCTCATTTCCAGCCTTAGGGAAGTCAATGGAGTCATGGATGACCCACATTATATAGACAGAGTAACAAACTCTACTCTAAAAGTCCTAAGACCACAGTTCTCTTGCCGCATGGACAAACTGCGTCATGAGCCACTACCAAGTCAAAAGGGAAAGGAACTACATCATATATTATATAATGATAAATATAAATAACTACCTAGTGAAAATATATATATGTAAGAGTTTCAATACCTCTGATTCTATATAATATAGGTAGTGAGGCACTTGACTGCAGTCAAGAGTCTTCTTCTAGATGAAGAGAGGCCGTGAAAAGAAGAAGACGTAAACTAGAGACAAGAAAGCATTAAATGAGTTGTTACTTATATATATTTCTAGAAGAGTGAACCTTTACCAATATAAGAATAGGTACTGATCAGAAAATATTTATAAGTATCAGTTTTCATTCAATAGTAAATAGAGAAAACATATTTTCTTAAAATCCACGTTGGGGTTCGACCTTGATCCAAGACAAATATTATACACATATAAGATAAGGTACCTGACGCACAACTCTTTCAAGTGAAAAAAAGGTCTTTACAGAGGTATATGTCCAATGCCTCTTCATCTCAACATCTATAAAGAGCAACTGATCCATCTAAATTCATGCGCTCATCTACCCCGATTTGTGTGTACCCATAGATACGAGAGGCTCTATCAAATGTACTAGATAAAATTTCTGCTCCATCCAAAACTAATCACACCACCTAACTATTGGATTAGAGTACTAGATCACTTGTCTACCCACCATACCTGATATTTCACCCTATTTGGATACTATTGCAAACCACCTAGTTGTAGCCTTGAACCGAAGGGAGGAGAAATAACCCGAAAGCTAATAAACTACCTATATTATTTATACTAAAAGGATTCATAGGAGGTTCTTAGGTACTTGTGTATGTGATTGCGATACTATATAGGAAGATTAATGATGGAACTTATATATATTGAGTGAGTGGATTTGGCCCCAACTTGAATCACAAGTCCTAGTAACCAGCCACTTCAAAGACCTGTCCATTTGTCAATGCCTCCTTCTATTTGATTCACATCTCAAATTAATTCAAATGGAAACACACTACAGAGAATCAAACAAAAAAATCATTGAGGTGGATCACCATGAACAATCACAAATAGCCCAAGAGAAACATGAAGTGAAGCAAGGAAAGGAAATGATCTTCTAACAACCCTGATAGCCCCAACAAATATTGAAAAAGAGAGAGTTTTAGTCCTAGAACTGTTGAATAGAAATTGTATCTAAAAACCACCACTGCCATTTTCTCTATTGACCCAGTGCATTTGAGTAGATCACCTAAATAATCCAATTACAAAAACAAACTATGGATAGTACTATACTATTATAGTGTCTGAAGTGTATTTTAGTAGTTCTGATCCCCCCCAACTGCCCCACCAATATATTGAGACAAATAGGATGACCCAAAAAATCTACAAAATGCCAGTAACAGGCTTCCATTTCAAAATCCAATGTTTGCACCCTGCCTAACATCCCTATCAATTGGTGATAACAACAGATTCTTGAGTATAGTGTACAAATGATCACATGCAACCCATGACACCCAGTTGCTAAGGAAAGCGTTGAACCATATATACTATCTGACAACGAGAAGTAGATGTGTTCATATTACAACCCAAGAAACACAGTGAAAACAAGATCTAGTGCAACAGTAGTGTGTAATGAAAATACATATCGGTGGTACCTATCATTTAGTAGATCATGATGAGAACAAGTGATTTATTCTCTATACATTGGGGTAATTAGGTTATTTAGCATTGGAATCTCTAGAGGATCGAAATGAAAGATTCCTTGGGGTGGCATGATCAATCCGACCTCTACCACTAGAGCCAAAGTAGAATGATAAGATTGCCAAAAAAGAGAAATAAAGAACATAACCTTTGAGATGATGAACAATAAAGAGCCATATCTCGGTCTATTTTGTACTACTGGGGTATGTTGCCCTACCATCGCTTCATGCAGAACATCATGCTACCAAATGAACAAGGTGTATAGGATCACCGCTATCCCTATAATAACAACTATGGAACACCTGTGTCTTGGATTCATGTACAAAATACCGCCAACTGTACTGGCCCTGGCGCTAATAGCTCCCAACATTGTCCATGGACTTGGTTCCACCAAATGATTGTAATACTTCATTGAATAAAGCATACCCTACCAACCTAAGAGGTTTTATGAACCACCCATGCCTCCCCATCCATTCCAAGATAGTAGGTAATTAGTGGTATACATAGTGTTCAATCTGATCATGCCCCGTTACCAGCTATCTGTTTTCTTTCCACACCTTCCCTAAGTACACTACTCTAAACTATATAGGAAGATTACCCATGAATGTACTCACGAACATTCCTTAACACCCCTCATCAGTTTCTTCATTTGATCCCACATGAATACCTCATATCTCTATTCATATATAGTCTATAGTCATCATAAGTCTTGATATGCTACTGGAAATGGCACTCCAATAGCCCAGTTAAGTTGCAGCGCCTTAGTATTTTGCTCTTCCATCACCCCAAAAAACCTCATGTGATGATAAAGAACCACCGAGGTTGACCCACCTTCTCCAATAGGACAATCATTTCATTCCACCCCGCCCCATGTTTTTCCAATGTCAATATACCTCAAAAAAATGATGCATGATGCCAGTCTGGTGCCTCGAATGCCTTCTGCTACATACCTCCACCACAACACCACCTCAACCACCACTATTAGGGATAAGGAACTGGTCCAATACTGATATGGAGAAGGAAATGAAGCCAGTAGGAATAGGGAAGTAGGAGTAGCTGATAGGGATAAACTATATATGGTCAGGTACTATAGATCTAGACATTTCTAGACTAAATAGGGTGATGTAGTCGAGTTCAAAACCCTTATATATTTTTTTAGTACCGAATAGGTTTAGGTTCTAAACTCTTGATATAGAAGTATCATCTTTCTAAACCAAATAGGGTGAATTAGTGATGTTCTAAACCCTGATATATTAAGTAGCACCGAATAGGGTCAGGTTCTAAACCCTTGATATATAAGAATCACCTTTATAACCCTTAGATATTAAGTGGTAGATAAATGACTTCCATTCTTCCTTCCATTCTTCCTTCTATCTTCCTTCACCTTCTTGGAGCTATAAATGTAATGGAAAGTGAGTACCTGTTTCTGAGTGTATTTGTCCATGAGTGCCACATCAAATGGGTAATTTTCCTATATAGTAGTGACCTTACAATTTTTCAATAGTACTTTTAGAGTAGAGTACTAATGATGAATCTATATATATAAATACAAGAGTACTCTGTATAATATAGGCAATAGAGCTTCCATTTTTAGGTAGTACCCGTTCAACCTTGTGTGAGTCGTGCATCGCAATGTGTACCATCACAATATTAGAGTTTGGAATACCCATTCCATATTCCAGTAGTCCCATATGAATAGATTCATGACCACCCTTGATATGGAAAAACCCCTAACACCAACATCAACCATCAGATGATCCAATCTCTTCCCACCGCTTTGTATCATGATGTCAATATCAGTGGATTCCCAACCCTAGAACCCAAGGTCCACCTATTAGAGTAGATTACTGAGAAACAATTTATATGATACAATACCTTCATATAACGTCTTACTTTCACTGAGTGTCATCATGGTAGTAAAATACACAATTCTTGCTGAGTAGAACATAGACTAACGAAACCTCCATGCGACACAGAGACCCCCTCTCAGTGAGATCTGACCTCGATAGCCAACAGATATGGACTTCCACGCCTAGCTGACCAATGATATCTAAAATGTCCAGGATCTCGAGTCATTTGATTCAGTCACCCCAGTACAATCCCATGACCTTACAACAGTTGGATGCATGACATTGATATTTGGACATATAGTCCACACTAGAGAGAAACCCTTGGTTGACTTCATCTTGAAAGAGGAACACCATGTCTATATCATTTAATAGTAAGGTCCTTCCCAATGTTTGTAGGAGAAATAATACTTTTCAAATAAATCTTAACCCACAAACTCCAACCGGGCTCATATATATAAATTATGTCAAGATTACTAGGCATAACAAGATGAATTGTGTCCAGTAGGTAAATGCATCCAATTACGGCATTAGAATTCAATCTAGAAAACATATGCCCATTTCCCTTCCCTCTAGTTGTTCCTACCACGTCACCCTCAAAAAAGACTCCTCTTCCACATAATTTGAAATTGCTTCCATATGTCTACTACTAGTCTGTTATACACCCATATTATAAGAATACCCATCCCTACTACTAGAAACACCAATTTCCCCCAACATGCACTCTATCTAAATAGTACGGATTCTGACTGTCGTTTGTCCCCAAAACCTCCTAGATGATCCCATGGAAGATTCTATACTACCTATATTATACCAAATCAAGTGGGTGGGTGTTCCAATTCCTTACACGCAATTTCTCCGCCTCACTATTAGAGTAGAGTTTTGACCTGAGCACACTATCCTCGAATGAATAGGAGTGCAGTTCTGAGACTACTAGAGTAGAGTACTAATTTATTGATCTTGCTTTTTTCTACCACTTGACCTGTACTAGAGTGGGACCTGGTCATTTTCAGGGATACTTCATGTATCCCTTGTGTAATATAGCTTGGTTACCTTCTATATATTCTATTGGCACCACTATAGGAACCAAAATAGGTTCCTATAGTGGTGCTTATAGTGGTCCCTATAGTGGTACCTATAGTGGGCCGACTATATTATATCGAGATTCTTCTTTATTTTTCTCTTTCGCCAACCACCAACATATCTATGAAAATAAAATGAACTACACCCTCTATTAAAATGAAAATAAATACCTTTTTGAGCCCAAAATTAACTCTCTCTTGAGAACCCGACCCATATACTTTTTTTATATTGTATAGAAGATGTCCATCATGTCCACACTACCACAACAAGCCTATGAACCCAGTGAAAGAACTATATAGAAGAGTACCTGAATCTACTCTAATAGTAGTGACACTGATATAAGCATATACCTTCCACCCTTATTGGGAACCCACCCACTCGCTGCATCTTCCCCAGTGACCAGTCTGGAAGTGAACAACCCATGTCAGCTACCATTCAATTTTGCAGTGGATATGGCCATCATACCCGCCGTAGCTATTTTTAATAACACATGGATGTTGAAAAACCAATCACATAGGGCCATTGTGTTTGGTGGTAAAGGTTCTAAACCCTTGATATATAAGTATCACCTAAAGGGCTAGGTTCTAAACCCTTGATATATAAGTAGAACCTTTCTTTAGAAAGGGATAGGAGTGGTCTATTTGGAATGTCATGAGGTACCAACACCAAAACAATCCTCCAAACATCCAGTATCCTTCTATATTGATTATGATAGCCATCTCAACCAAGTTACTCACTGGGATAGGAAATTTTCATGAACTATTGACCTCAGTATCATCTTATTTCAGTCCCAATAACAAGACACATGTATTCTAGCATATAAAGTTCATCGTGCCCCCAACCCCATATTCTTAATGTCACCATTCAAACATGGAAAACACCACAATAGAAACAGTGGATATTGGAATATAGGCTCCCAAACCCTTTCCCAAGATCCCATTGACGAGTAGTAATCTACTCTAATGGACTATATAGACAGAGTACCTGACTCTACTTCAATAGGGAAAGTGAGCCATCTCATGCCCCCAACTAGAAAAACCCCCATGCTACTCAAATTTTATTGATTGACATTCTCAACCATGCCTCAAACCATGCATGAACAAACCATCCATGTGACTAGTAGGTCAATAGTGGTCCTCCGAACACCCATTTGGTGTAAACGGATTAGTGTTATAACATTGCGGATGAGTCGCTCATGGGTCTTTGTCTTCTTTCTCGGTAGTCCTAGTAGATCGAGTAGGGTTTGGATGTCCAATATTTGGAATGGATATCATATGATATTCCATGTTTTGTGATGCTAACTCCATTGTCTAGAATCTACCTTTGACCCATGGCTTGATTTTAAAGGGGGGGGGGTCATTGCGTCTGGATGAGTGGCACCATCGTTACCCTTTCGGCCAAGGGGACACCCATTGATAATAAGTACCATGGATGAGATGGCATGAGTAGCTCAATGAAAAGTTTGTTTCCCACCACAAAGATCAAGAAGCGTATTGCCCTTGTTGGAAGTAGAGAATCACCCTACGTTGATTGTTGAACCCGAGTTTTTTGAGTCGCTGCTCAAACTTCTCAGCACATCAAGCATATCTGTCAGTAAACTAATCTAATTGTCATGGTGTCACTATTATAGTAGAGTTAGGTACTATTCCTATATAGTTCAAAAGATTAGTAAATTTGGCATACTATTAATATTATATCGACTATATCGACCTCTCTTGCACCTAACTCAACAATCGAACATGAAATCGTCCTGGTAGAATTTGAGTGGAATATGGGTCTATCATGCTATGCTAGTAGCCCGCCATCTAAGTCGTATGGGAATACCATTGGATTTCCAACCCCATTAAGAGAGAAGAAACACCTCGATTCCTACTTTCCCCTAGGCCAGTTAGAACATTGACAACCCATATATCTATTTGACCTCCCATGCCATTGACTAGCCACTCGGAGCCAATGGGGGGAATGTCTGACTCCACCGATATAATTGATATAATATTGGTAGGATGATCATACTATTAGATCAGAGTACTAAAATTGGAAACGATGATGTAGTAGTTTCTATCTGTTCTCTACCCAGCTAGGTGTCGAGTGTATCATAGGTGATCTTCGAGGTGAATTTTGAAGTGGTGTGGTTTCATCCTGACCATTGGATTCCCGTTAAACAAATCCAACCCAATGTGTGGATATGGTCATATTGATATATGAGGATATCGAACGCACTGGAGTTCCCCCACCTATTTCGAAAGCACAAGTACTCTTCTAATAGTGAAAACTCCACCACAAACACATAGTTGGAGTATACATGGGAATAGGTGAAACTGATTTCAAATCCAATGCATCACAACTTACTCGTTTTCTTGTTTCTACCTTCCCCACTTGCACAGTTGGTGGTACTCGAGACAGATATAGAAGGATACTGAGGAAATGATCAAAAGGAAAAATCTTTGGATGAACCAATGCCATATCAAATTCTCTACTATCTATATTATACTCAGACCCATGGAAATAGTACATGAACTCCACCACCTCCAACAATTGAACATCGCCACATCTCAACCCCTCAAGTGCGTGAAACATCCATGCGACTGTACGATGAGACACTCCATTGCACTTGGGTTCCCCATGCCCCCTTTCATATTGATGTTTGTTTGGACGTTCTATGCTGGTGTTGAAAAGATTGGTCTTTCAACCCGGGGAATTCCATCGATGCTTTGGGTAGGTTTTCTAATCACAGATGACTTGATGCTAGCATTTGGCCATTTGGCGTGAGCCAACACCAACCAGTGTGCATGGAATCCTGACCAGGATATGGGGAGCAAGAACAACCCAAAAGGGGAGTACTTGAATCAGGCATGAAATGGAAGATGGAAGAAAAAATATAAGGAAGAATGGAAGTTATTTCTCCGATACTTTATATCTAAGGTTTATAAAGGGTCAGATCTATGGTACTTGACCCTATATAGTTGAAAAGGGCCTTTTCAAACCTCTTTGAGTCCTCATTCCAAGTCTCAAATCAGTAGCAAAGAGTCCTATTATATTATAATAGTTTACATCTATGAAATTTCTTCATTTATGATAATTCAGGTGCCCTTGTTTAATTTTTCCTTCCACATGGCCGCAGTACTCTTCTAATAGTCTCGTAGCTCCTACCTGATTACCTTGTTGCTCCCTCGGGAACACCTGACTCTAATTAATCAAAAATAATTCTACAAGAGACTAGACAAAAAGGACTATATAGAAGAGTACCTTTAATAAATAAAATTTCAAAGGTGGAATCGAACATCTTTCTTTACATTACAAACAAATATTTGAGAAGTTATACCCCTTCCTGGACAAGGAAACTATGCTTCTTGAAGTATCATCAGTGGTTTTGAATCTATGTCAAATATTAGAATATATTATGTTGGTGCAAGATCGTATACTCTTCAATACCAAGAAACCTTACTCATGAAATTTCCAATCCATTATCGGTGCTTCCCGATCTATATGTGTTGTTATGACATATGTGATATTTAGAAACATAAATATTTTCTATAAGGTTTAAGTAATGAATCTGTTACAACCCCTTATTTCTTTAACAACTTTACCTATACCTAGGTACTCACTTGGATAGGAACCATCATGGTTTGGAACTAATTGAGGAGGTCTACCTAGGCCCACTAGATCCAATTCTGTTGATGGAAGGGTAGATGCTTAAACTAGATGAATTGGTTTTATCTCTAAATATATATAATTACTAGTCTAGTAGATTGTATCCTAAAAATACATCCATAAATGAAAACAATGTAGGTGAGTTATGTCAAAACATTAGAGGATGTAGGTGCCACTTCTCCTCTCGAGTTGAGTCCATATAATATAGTTAGGTCCCCACCTTTACCTTCTTTTAGAAGTAGATTAAAACCTCTGGAAATATATATAAGTATTATTTTATTAGGATACATTTATTATGTTCAGTCGTTACCATTCTATATGCATTTTTCGCATTAAACCCTTATTCCGGATAGAAAATGTATAAAAACAATGCAGGAATAGAAGTTGAGTGATTAAGTAAGTGAGTACTCTATTAATAGTTGTGTTAGAGTGGATTATTGATTACTAGTTTGTTTCCTATAGGTTGATCGATTCAGATCGGCAAATTGAGATAAATAGGGAGCATGCCATTCATCGGTATAATATAGATAGTAGATTTTTTAATTTATTTGAAACAAGTATAAATATAATGGGACACCCAAATCGTATTTATTTATATTAATAAATTATGTACCAACCGGCACATAAATTGGTGAACCCACCTTGTCTAATATGCAAATGAAAAAACATTTGAATGAGATGGTGACAAACAAGGAAATCGACGCATTTAATATATATAAGAACCTGAACCTATCACTCCAAACCGTCATGGTTAGAACTTGAAATATATATAATTACTAGTAAATAAATGACCAGAATGACCCAACTACCTATATTATAGACTAATAAAGATAATGAACTGGAACAATCCAAGAAGAAATATAATCATTGATGTTGTCCCAGAGAATCATCTTTGACGTGACACAATAGACTATGAATAGACAACTCGAGGAATCCAAAATTCTCACATATCATAAAAAACTCTACATATTGGAATCAAAGGCCTAAAGAAAAGTTATTAAACCCTATTCAATACACATTCAACCATCCAACAATATATTATGTAGTAAAAAAAGTAGTAGACATTACAAAAATTGAGAAGGTGCTTTATCTTAACTCAGCATGGTCATACAATAAGAATAAGAATCATTATATTATAAGAATACTTGTCTCACTATTAGAGTAGATTACTTAGCTGGGAATTCATATTAGGTTAGGGAGTCAAAAAATCACATTCCTAAAGGGAAATAATAAATCAAACCTTAAATTGTATAATTCCCCAATCACACAGGTTTGTTATCCACACGAGTCGGGTATTGAAGTTGATGTTCCATTTGATAAAGTGGATTGCCTTTTTTTGATTTTATTTTAAGGTAGGGGAACGTCTAATAATATTTTGAAAAGGGAAAAACTAATATTTCATAAAATAATGCATTTATGAATTATAAAAAGATGGGAGGCGGAGGAAGTAGCTCTAACAATAGGAGGGAAATGTCATTCACTTGACTGTAAGAATGACTGGAAGGAGATTACTTTCAGTACTCTAATCTAATGTATGTTTCATGTGGTCAAACATAAAATTAGTTTTACACTCTAAGGGAAATATTATCTACCTATAGGGTAGTCACCGATGTTTCAAAGTAATTTACACACTTGCTCTAGTGGGTTAAGGTGTATAATCAAGCCTCCTACATGGTATCCCTGCCACACATCAATTTGATAAGATCTCACTATGTAATTAAAGATAATTAGGAAACCACATCAAATAATGGAGAAGATTATTGGCCTTTGAAAGTAAAGTCCAAGACGTCAGTTAGCGGGGAATTCCCATGTTCTCTTTTCTCCACCCTTTCTTTTTTGAAGCTGAACCTAGTCTTTGTGTGAGTTGCAGCGAATCCGGCGGATCGTTGGAGGTTCCTCAGTGAATTTTGATTGAATTAATACCATGTTCCTATACTATATCTATATAGTCAGTCATTTTTTCTTACTTGAATTTTTCTGAATATCCTATAACGTACCATCTAAGTCTTGTATTGTAAGCCTGGAAGATGAAAGTGTTTGTTCTTCTTCTTACTCCCAGGAGAATGACTCTTTTAAATATAGGATCCGAACATTATTTGGTACACTTGAAAATGTTGGTTTCGAAGAGATCACTGATAAATAGGTACTCCCGGATGGAAGGTATATATCCGAGAAAGAATTCTATTGCGCTGAGGCAGACACATCTAATCGTTGAACTAACCTTGGAACCGCTATATCAATATATATAAGTACCAATCACTCACACAAGCAGCCTCTAGACCCTTATCCTACCTAATACACTAGATGAATTGTCTACAAAAATAATAGTAGTCACTACCTAGAATATATAGTTTTAGTACTGAATACTCCTACTCATAGTTGGTATGATATAGGTAGTATATTTACAGGATAGATTTATCTTGCTGACATTAAATAAACTTACCCCAATTCTAAAAAAGGGTGACCCTTCTATCTTGGGAGGCTTGAATGAATTATTCATTATATTCTAATAGTTGAGGTAGGGATGGTACTTCATTTAAATAGTGACATTGCTCATGGATTTTAACATCAGTCCTATATCAAACCTATACGAAGCCTTGCTGCATCTCTAACTTTGGGCCTCATCATCCTTAGTATAATATAGGTAGTAGACCACCCTAAACTAATGGATAATATTATCGGGCCACTCTCTTCAGGTTCACTCTGGTTTTCCAGTCAAAATACACACGCTACCATGTGATACTTGATATATCCCAGGCTTCACTACAATCAACTTGGGCAGCTTCACCCATTGGAGTCTTTCTTTTTTGATGACCTCCCTCGAAGTCTTCTATGTGCATTATTCTTCCCACAAGAACTCTTTTCTTAGTGATTTATTAATATTTTCCTTCCAAGACTCATTCTTCAACTTTAGGATCTTTCCTTGAGGTGAGGTTATTATAGCGATCTTAGTCTAAATGAATGCCTAAGGGTGAATGACTCTTCTAAACACATGTCTGTGTCTGGTGACAATCGATCCCTTAGGAATATTAGGTATTAGTGTATAAATAAAATTTCATTGTAGAGTTTTATCACCATTTCCGTATACTAATATGTTTGATATGGTTCCATTGGAAAGAATAAGGATCTGACGTAATGCAAATGGGGATATTCTCCGGCTAGTGGGGAAATGTTTTGAAAAGTGGATTTGGTAAGGAAATTAGGGAAGTCCCAACTAATATAGATTAAGGGAACATATCCCGAAAGGGTCTTGAAAAGAAAAGTGGGGTCAGGGGGTACATAATGGACTACTCACTTACCAGAATACCTGACTTACCCTAAACTCTTATCCCTGAAGGACGACTTCCCTTTGCACAAAGATAGAGAGGCTGAACAAGAAAAAAAGTTTTGTCGACTCTATGTGCCACTCATCTTGGAACTATATAGACAGAGTGCCTGAATCTACTCTAATATCGAGGAGTTCGTAAAACTCCACTCTTGAAATTGGGTTGTTGTGATTATGGGTAAAAAACTCTATCATATACCAAGAAAGGATCCTTCTAGTCCAATAACTATTGTCTCAGTAGGTCTTATCGACATCTCAGTAGATCAGATGGTTCTAGTAAAATCATTGAATATAGACTATATATAAGAGTATATGTTATTCATTCATTTAATCCAGGCTAAGAATTTGGCACTCTCCCTCCCCCCTAAACTACAATATTTTAATCCCTGCCATTATCAATGTCAAATCACTTTCACAAAGTGAAGAAACATTGCTTAAAACTCAAAAGGACATGATGCTAATATATTAGGTTAAGGAAGCTATTTTCACAGCACATCGAAGGCATTCCATATCAGTACACCATTAATGTTGTGCTTAGAGAAGTAGCATGCACAAGGCACCCTATTATTAGAATTGTATTCTAATATTTGAACCTTTTGATCCCAAGGAATGGTGGTATCAATATAATGGTTGTATTTAGGAGTGATTTCTCTCTAGATCTAGAAACATCATAAGAGAAGAAAGTGCTAGTAAATTAAAATAGTAGACCAGGTTATACCACTTCAGGTCCCAATCCATAGTAAGGCGTTGATCAGAAACGCTAGATATATGGTTAACACATGCAAGTCGAACGATGTAATCTTGTACGAGTATTTTACATTTTGGAAGTCAGTAAGTCAGTGAGGTTGGTAAAACAAACTAAAATTTACATCTTCCTGACCCTCCCTAGCCCTCTCTAAAGGGTCAGATCTTTTATAACCTTTTAGAGAGGTTTAGATAGGGATTCTTTTTATATATCACCTTATATATTAATTATCAAAACTTGGGATACAAAATGTATCTTACTATCAATATTATGTAGATGGAGGGGCTCAACCTTTTAGTAAGAAATAGGCAATGAAACAGTTTTGAGCAAGGGGTTTAGGATTTCCATGCCTTGTCCAATATAGACAAGGACAATGAACATTGTGGTTGATTTCCAATCATTGTTAGTCTTTGTAAGATCCACTCAATCGATTGATGAGCAAGAAACCGAGAACCATTCCTACCCTTCTACTACCTACTTAGTTAATTATTCTAGTCTTTCAATATATATATATGTACCAATCCCATTTCTGGAGAACCAATATGAAGGTAGCTTGGCTACATCAAAGCACTTCACAAGAATAAATTCTACACACAAAAATCCTTCTTGACCCTTAAAAAACATAGATATAAGAATAATATACTTATATGTAAGGGTTTAGAACCAAATTAACTAAATCGTATTCTCATTCTCTTCATTATTTCATAGTAACCACAATTCACTATACCCACAATGTAATGGGATTCATCATATTATTATGCATGGTAAGAATGGAAAAAAAGAAAATTTCAGCCGAAAGGAAAGAGAGATAGTAAAATACCTATATAGTGGAGGCTGGGGGAAAGGATGCTTGACCCTTTTAGGTTTTTTGCATTCAGTGGTTTCTTCTGCTAGAAAAAATAGAATGAGAATGAGAACAACTCATTGTTTTGTTAGTTTGATTGGTATTTATTGGAACCATTCATGTAGAAAATAGTTCGTGGGGGCCATACCTGTTAAATAAGATAGATATATTTAACTAACTGTCCATTCCTCCATTGGTTAGAGGGGAGAGAAAGAATCATTCCTAGTTAAAACAGATAAAAACAAAGTGTAAGGAAGACTTCAATCGTGCTAAACCCGAAGTGAAGAAGAGAGAAACCATCCATATTATGTGTAATTGAAAAAGTATATAGGTATTCTATTTAGGTTCATGATGATAGAAAGATGGGAATCTTAAAAAAATTGAAATTTTGTTGTAGAAGGATCTGTTAGTTGATGCGTATCATTGTTATATTTCATTCGGTTAGGTGTGATGTCAGGGTCCCGTTATCTCCTTAATGATAGATAGGTAAGGAATCAGGGACCCAGTGGGTTGAGGTTTTGTTACTTAGGGATTATTCTAAGGGAAGGAATTCTTAGCATTTTTTCTTAAGTATGAGGGCGTCTAACAATACCATTCTTATCCAGCCTTCTAGCCCTTGTGAGTGAGAAAATCCTGATATCGAGCAAGGAAATAAACATACCCCACCACATTCATTATGGATTCAAATGCAAGTGTCAAGGAAGAAACTAAGTAGAGCCATTCCATTCTATACATGTGATAATCCTTGCTCCACATTTCATTATAGGAACAAGAGAGGATCGAGCTAACAAAGATGATGTTGTTATTGAGCTCAAACTTTGGTCAATATAGGGATGATCCTGTTGAGTCAATAAGGTTTCCATATGACTTTTACATTCCTCTATTTTTTCAAATCACAAATAATTTATCTTAAGGAAAATTATTTTTCCCTAATTATTATTTTCATAAGGAAATTTTCCCTTCTCTAACGAAATTTTTATCCTTACCGTTGTTTTCATTGTTCATTTTATAGTCTCTCTAAATCTAACTCATTTTATTACTAAGAAAAAATTAGGTTTCATATCTTAAAACAACAGAATATTATAATTCCTTGGATACAGAGTATTATATTCTCAGGTTCCAAATTCTCTAAAATTCATATTCTGAATTCTCTGTAATTCAGGATCCGAATTCTTTGAAATTCAGGTTCTGAATTCTCCGAAATCCAGGTTCTGAATTCTATGAAATTCAGGTTTCAAATTCTCTGAAATTCAGGTTTCTAATTCTCTGAAATTAAGGTTACAAATTCTCTAAAATTCAGACTCCAAATTCCTCATAATTCTGACTCCGAATTCCTCATAAATTCAGACTCTGAATTCCTCAAAATTCAGACTCTGGATTTTTCATAATTCAGACTCCCAATTCCTCTTAATTCAGAATCCAAATTCTTTATAATTCAGATACATAATTCATCATTATTTAGACTCTGAATTACTTATAATTTAGACAACAAATTATTCAGAATTCAGATTCTAAATTCATTGAAATTCCGATTCCAGAATCTGTAGAATTCAGATTCCGAATTCGTTATACAGAATCTGAATATCCATGATTTATAAAATATGAATTCTTATATGGTTAGACACCGAACTCTAGTTTTTTCTTAGACACTGAAAAATATATTGGGTTAATCATATTCATTTTACTTACAATTTTTATGAAACGATGTCGTAAAATCTGTTTCTAACTAACCATTGTTTGAGTGACACGTGTATAGGTCCCTTCGAGATTCAAGGAAAAATATGACCATTGGAGGAGGGAGCCGACCATTGGAGAAGTTTTTATAAATAAGATCTCATTTGAACAAGCTAATTAGCAGTTGATCATTCTAGATATTTCATACAGTTGAAGTGATTTATAGAGAGAGAGACCCTCATGCTTTGTGCAGTTATGAACATCTAGTTCAGATAGCTTTGTGCAACTCCGATTTTTGCGGAGTATAATCGAGGGCTACTGAGGATAGGAAGAAAGAGGTGTCGACTATCTTAAATATTAAAGACTTTCTGGGGTAGAAAGACAGATTATGATATTCCTATCAAGGGCTTACCCAAGTGTGGGTAAGACAGAATTTCTTTAATGTATAAATCAAGGGATATTTATCCAAGGATGTTGGATACCCTACTCTTTGGGTTAAAAGATTTAATACTTGTTACTTGTTTTTTTCAAGTTTATTACCACTGTATTTTGATAAATAAAGAATGTATGACCTTATTATAATTTCATGTACTTTTTTATACTCTAATAAGTAAGATTCTATAAAATTTAAGGTAAAATATTTTCCTTGTAAACTCTCCTTAAGTTTCATTCCAGGAATCATATTTCCAGAACCTAGAAAGTTTGTTTAGTAGAACTAAAATAGGTTTTGTGAATTTACCATGTTTATCTTTGTTAAACATTGTTTTTATTAAGGTTAAAAATGAATGTTTTTAAAATTACAATTCACCCCATCTTGTAATTGAGAATCTATATTCATTTTTCGATACTGCAATTGGTATCAGAGGAGGTATCTGATATACTTATATTTACGTACTTGTTTTCTTTCTCATGTTTTCCTTGTTCTAATTTTTTCTTGCATAACTTTTATTTATTAAGTTTTACTTAATTATTTTTATCTTAGTTTACAATATTTTTCTATTAACATATTTTTATAGAAAGATATTTTCTTTTAGAATGGATGGAATAAATGTTGGTTCCATTGACAATCTAAATCCTACTAGACCACATATATTTGATGGGAATGATTATGAGTATTGGATAGATCGTATGAATACTTTTGTTATTAATACTGGAGTGGAAAACTTTTTCATGCTGACTGGGGATTAAAAAATTCCTAATAAGAAAGTCAAAACCTTTACCAACCAAGAAAAGTCAGAAATTAAACTAAACTAGAAGGTATGTAATACTTTGTTGTGTTCCATGACCATGAATATATATAGTCTAATTTCATCCTGTGAAGTCACAAATTGTATCTCGAAGAAATTGGAAGTTACAAATTTTGGTATATCCAATATGATTGAGACTAGAAGAGTTATTCTTAGAGAAGAATATCATGGATTTCTATTTCTTTATGGAGAACTGGTATGTAAGGTGCAAAAAAGATTTTTGAATATTGTCAACAGTTTAAAATCTATAGGAGAGAAAGTTCTAGAGGATGAAGCTCTTGTGGAAAAGATATATAGATATCATGCCTAATGAGTGGGAATCTAAGAGAAAAACTATTGATGAGAATAGAAAAGTGTCTCAAATTACTCTTGATGAGATTTTTGGAACTCTTATTCAACAAGAGACAAGAATGAAAAGGGATGATGATATGAATAAGAAGAAGAATGGAACTGGAACTTTATCCTTTACTAATTCTAATGTCAAGACTCCTGAAAGGGTTACAAGATCCAAGTCTAATAAAGTCATTTTTTTATCTGAATCTAGTAAAAGATAACATTCTGAGAAAAATCTAGCTAATCTTTCTCGAAGGATGAACAATATAGTTGAAAAGAAAGACTTTCAGTATAGATATAAGAAGAAATAAAGAAAAGACAATAAATATTGATAAGTCACATGATATGATTGAAAAAGGGATGGGCATATAAGGCCAGATTGTACTATGCTTAAAAAATGTATAGAAAGGAAAAGCATTCTGAGAGGAATAAGATGAAATACTACAAGGATAAATCTAAAAAAGTCTTGAAAGACAATGAAACCTGAAGTGCTAGTGGAGGTGAATATTCTGATGAATTCTCAGAGTATGAATCATGTGGTTAGAAGAATCTTGGTCTACTAGCTAGAATTACAATTGAAAATAATTTTATAATGTCTAAGGTACACAACGCTGAATATATTACAAATGTATCTTTAAATTCAAATTATACTGATGATAAATATTATGAATCATCAGATGATGAATCTTCCTCATCAGAAGATAATACTTTACCTTCTTATGAAGAAGTTTCTAGGTTTTCTAAACTTCTTGAGAATGAAAACTCTAAACTCAAGAAAAAGTTTGATAAGATAAATTTTAGATTATCTATTTTAACAAAAGAAGTATCAAATATTTCTAAAGATCTTGATAATAAAATGTTTGATTTTAAAAGTATTTCCAAAAATAATTAGGAAGTTAATTCTGATAAGGGTAAACTTTATAAGGATTTTGAAATTTTAATTTCTAAGAAAAATATTTTAGAGACTAACTCTAGTTCTAAAACTAACGTTTTTTAGGATAAAAACTTGGTTATAAAACTAATGTTAGAAATATTATCCTTGAGTAAGTTTTGGTTAAATTTTACCCTATGTAAGGAAAATTTTGACAAGATGCATTCCCAAATTCAATCATTAAGAAATATTTCTGGATTTGGTTATACTTATTCTAAACTAGTTTGTAGTAATAACTATTTTGCTCCCCAAATTTCTCCATTTTCAACTAAATTTTAGTGTGGTGGACATTCAAAGAAATTTTTTTCTTTAAAAAAAACTCAAACTTTAGGTTTTCATAAAGCTTATTTTTATAAGAAAACGTGGATAACTAAAATTTTTCTTTCTAAAATTTCCAAATCCAAGAATGTTTGGATTTCTAAATTCTAACTTTTTCATTTTTAGGAAACTAAGTAAAGTACCAATAGAAATACATGGTACATAGATAGTGGATGTTCTCGGCATATTATTGGTAACAAGAACCTCTTTGAAAATATTATCAAGACAAATGGAGGAAAAGTAACTTTCAGAGATAATGCTCAGGGAGAAATTGTTGGTATATGTAACATTGTTCTTCTTGAAAAAACATTAATTTCAAATGTTTTATTTGTTAATTTTCTTAAGAACAACCTCATTAGCATAATCCAATTATGTTATGAAGTTTACCTTGTGAATTTTAGGAATGAAAAATGCTTAGTAAAAAATTCAAAGGAAGAGTTTATTCTTTCTGATCATAGGAAAGAGAATGTATACACACTAAACTTATAAGACATTAGGAACCAAGATCTACCTTGTCTTAGTGAAATTAAAGATCAACCATGGTTATAGAATATAAGTTTATGACCCTGTAATCTTAGGAACCTATGCAAACTCTCAAAGAAAAGACTAGTTTAGAATCTGCCTGAGATTAGATTTTATTGTTCAAAATTTTGTGATCCTTATCAATATGGAAAGAAGCATAAATAAAGTTTTAAATCAATTGATGAAGTCTCAACTTATGATTCATTATAGTTGGTGCATATGGATCTTTTCGGTCCAACACAAACTGGATGTATTGGAGGCAAATATTTTGTATTTGTCTTAGTTGATGATTACACTCGATTTACATGAGTCTATTTTCTAGAAAAGAAATCTTAATATTTTTATTACTTCAAAAATTTTAGATCCCAAGTTAAAAATGAGAAAAACTTTCCATTGATAACTGTTCATAGGGATCATGGAGGAGAATTTCAAAATTCTGATTTTGAAACTTTTTGTAGTAAAAAAGCCACTACTCATAACTTCTCACCACCAAGAAGTCCTCAATATAATGGTTTTGTTGAAAGAAGAAATTGAATTCTTCATGAGATTACTGGAACCGTGTTGATTGAATATTTTATAGAAAAAAAAATTGGGATGAATTTGTAAGTACTTCTTTATATACTATAAATCGAGTTTTGATTAGACCTTTTCTTAACAAAACCCCATACAAATTGTAGAATGGTAGAAACCCATACATTAATACTTTAAGGTATTTGGTTTCAAAGTATTCATTCTGAATACTAATGATAATTTACATAAATTTGCACCCAAATCTGATTAAGGAATTTTCCTAGGCTACTCTAAAACTTTTAAGGCTTATAGAGTTATCAATAAAAACATGCATACTATTGAAGAAATAGTGCATGTTAAATTTTATAAAACTGATCCTTTTGTTTTTAAACAACCCCAACTTACATCTTTGGTTGTGTTTTCAAAAACTAATTATCAACCCTTGATAGAAGATTCTTATGATAAGGAAAATGTTCAAGAAAATATTTCTGAAGCATTTACCTGAGAAGATTTCCTACCATATGTTGATGCACATGTTTTAAAAAACCCAAATCAGTTGTTTCTTAAGAATAATCCTAGTGATATTATCATTGGTGATGTAAATCAACCTATAAGGACTAGAAGTTCCTTAAAAAATGAAGTAGAACATCTAGCATTTCTTTCCCAATTAGAACCAAAAATCATTGATGAAGATTTAGGTGATGATGATTGGATAAAATCCATGCAGGATCAGCTAAATGAATCCAAAAGGAACAAATTCTAGACCTTGTTTGAAAAACCTAAGGAAACATATGTTATTGGAGAAAAATAGGTCTTTATAAATAAGTGTGCTGAAAATGGAATCATTTCGAGAAATAAATCTAGATTATTTTCTAAAGGAAATAATCAACAAGAATAAATATACTATGAATAAATCTATGCTTCAGTAGCTAGACTCGAATCTATTCATATTTTACTTTTCTTTGCAGCATTCATTAATTTCATACTTTTTAAAATTGATGTAAAATATGATTTATTTAATGGATATGTTCAAGAGGAATTTTATGTAAAAAAACCTCCTGGTTTTGAAAACACAAAACATCCTAAACACGTTTTCAAACTTACCAAAGCTTTATATGGTCTTAAACAATCCCCTAAGTCCTGGTATGATAGACTTATAGGATTTTTGTTATAAAACAATTATGTTAAGGGAACTACTGATCCAACCCTTTTTATGAATAAAGATAAGAAATTTTTTATTATTATTTAAATTTATGTTAATGACATTTTATTTTATTCAACTCAGCAATTTTTGACTGATTCGTTTTCAAATCTAATAAAATATGAGTTTTAAATGAGTATAATGGGTGAGTTAAAATTTTTCCTAGGTTTTCAAATTTTTCAAAAACCAGAAGAAACTTATATATTTCAACATAAGTATATTAAATATATTCTTAAAAAATATGGATATGACAACACTAATAGTATAAGTACTCTAATTAGTACCTCAAATTATCTTGATCTTGATGAAGTTGGGAAACCAGTAGATCAAACATCATTTAGAGGTATGATAAGAAGTTTACTATACTTGAAATCTAGTAGTCCAGATTTAATGTTTTCAGTATTCTTATGTGAAAGATATCAATCCAATCATAAGGAATCTCATTTAAAAACTGTGAAAATAATTTTTATCTATTTAAAGGGAACCATGGATTTAGAACTCTTTTATAATTCTGGGAATTATTTTGTTTTAAAAACTTTTACAGATACTGATTTTGGTGGATCTAGACTGGATAGGAAAAGTACATCTGAAAATTTTAATTTCTTAAGAGATTCATTACTTTCTTGGTCATGAAAAAAGAAACACTCAGTAGCACTTTCCATGGCTAAATCTAAATATGTAGCAGCTTGAAGTTGTTGTGCCCAAGTATTGTGGATGCAACACACACTCACTAACTATGACATGAGTCTTACCAAAACATAGATATTGTGTGATAACACTAGTTCCATTGCCCTAAGAAAAAACCATGCACATCACTATCTTGCAAAACACATAAATATTAGGCATCACTTTCTTAGGGATCACACACAAAAAAGAGATATCATTTTTCAATTGATTGGAATGCAAGATCAACTTGCTGATATTTTAACAAAATCATTACCCTCTGATAGATTTGAATACATTAAACAGAATTTAGGAATGATAACCGTAAGTTAATATTCAATATTAACTTTTTTTTGAAACCTATATCCTACAGTAAGAAACTTTTTTTCATTGGGGTACATTTTCTTGTTAAATCAAAATTTTTCATAATCAGAATTTTTCAAAATCAAAATTTTTCCTAATCAAATTTTTTCTTAATCAAAAATTTATTTAATCAAAAATTTTCAAAATCAATTTTTTTTTCTATTTTAAGCAAATTTTTTCAGAACTCAAAAATCAAGGAATTTTTTTCTTGCTAAATTGTTTGGTTTCAACTTTTTTTTCCAGTATTCAAAATTTTCCTTACTTAATGGAATTTTCTAGAATCTAAAGTTCATCAAAAAAAATTTCCTTATTAATGATAATTTTTCCTATAAATACGGAAGGTATGTTTCCTTTCTTAAAATTTGTAATAAAATTTTTACTTGTTGGTATTTTCATATTGTTTAAGAAAATTTTTTAGATTCACTTTCCTTAAATCTAATTTTTATCTTAAATACCTCAAAAGATTAGAACCTATCAAAATCCTTCTTAAGATTTTATCTCAACTATCAGATTAGATCAAGATTAGTTTAACTATTGGATCTTTTGGGAATATGAACCATAGCTTCAAAAATCTATATAAAGGTCCCCCCCCCGATTGTTGTCCCACATTAGATATCAAGATTTAGTGTGTTGAAACACTACTTCTTTACTTAAGGATCGTTCTGAATTTTCTTGATTGCCCAAATCCAAATGTCTTTGGAACCATCCCCATAGAAGAAAATGTAATTGGTAAATGAAATATGTTAATGGAATATCTACAAGGAAAGGTTAGTAGATCTAAATATATTTTCCAAGTATGATTCTCTTATTTCAAAGAATATCAAGTATAATGGCTGGGAGAGTCTGTGTGTATCAAAACTAAAGGGAATGGATCTGGTGTATCTGCAGTTGTGGGTAGAATTTTATGGGACCGTAAGTTTTTTTGTTAAAGATGGGAAGATATTTTTTCTTTTCAGAGTTATGGGAAAAATATTCTCTTTCTTTTAGTATGGCAGCTAATATCATTGGAATTCCTAATGAGGGAGAAGATGAATTTTTTACCCACAAGCTACCAGATGTTTTAGGATATTCTGATAAGGAGAAGGCCATAGAGTGCCTTGGTTTTTTAGGGGTGAAGACACCAAATATCAACCATATTTCTTCAAATTTGTGGATTCTGGAGTTATGGTTTCAAGGATTTATCATTTCGTGAAAAGGGGATAAGGACACCTTGAATAAAAGTGACATTTATATTCTGAATTTTTTGGTAAACATCAAGAAGATTAACCTTTTGTAGTATATCTAGCATACAGTTTCAAATATCAACAATGGAATTATAAAGTCTCAGATTATTATGTATTTAGCTATTCTTTCCAAGCTTATAGTTCTCTATATTGATTCATTCAAAATTCCTTGTAGCTCTAAGCCAAGAAATTTCAAGGTTATGTTGTTTAGTGATGATTCCTTGAGAAGGATGAAGGTTGGATTCAATAGTGAATCCAAAAAATTATTTGATTTATCTGTATCAGAAATCGAATCTTTATCAAAGAAACCAGAAGTGGCTGGAACTTCCAAGAGGGGAGTGAAAAAGAGAAAGGTGAAGGAATTGGAAGTGAAAGTAAAAACTCTTTCAGTTCAAGAAACCCAATATGACCCCCAAAAATATATGAAGAAAAAGACCTTTCCAGATGAATTGGTTTCCACGTGGAGTGAAGATAAGAAGAATAGGAAGAAAGTAGATCCTAGTTGTGGATTGGACCCTGCTGAAGAAATACCATTAATGATTAGGTCTGCTGAGGAGCTTGAGAAGTAGGAAACGCTAAAGAAGCAGAAGAGGAAGATGTCTAAGGCTGAAATAATTCAAGATCTTATCAAAGAAACTGAGAAAGACTCTAAACAAATCCAGGTACCAGAATCGTTTTTTCAAGAATCACTTCTAGTGACTCGAGGATAGAAAATGGTAACTCCAAAAATAGAAGAAGATGAAGAAATTGTGCAGGAAGAGGAAGTGGAAGAAGAAGAATAAGAAGAGGAATAAGGGGATGACATCGATGATGTCATAAGAAAGGTTGATTAATATCATGAGAAGGAGAGTCCATCTGAGAAATTTTTGATTCAGACTTCTCAAGAAGAATATTCAAAACATTCTACCCCATGAAATAATGATCAAGATCAGGAATAAGTAAACAAGCCAACTAAATAAGAGTGTAGCAATCATGAATTGGTTCAACAAGATGACCTTGTGGAAGATGCTGAGAAATAGAATATTGAGGAAGAAAAAATAGTTCAACTATCAGATAGTGAACATGAATCGTCAAAAGTAGCAGAGATAATTTCAAGAACTGATAAGGGAAAATAGTTATTGGTTGATACACCAAGGAAAGCTGTGGTAGCAAAGAAAGATGCTTTTGGTTCATCAAAGAGAAAAGATGAAGAGATAGAGAAAGAATCCTCACCAACCAAAGAATCTAAATCATAATTATCCTCTATAGGACATGATTTTGTGTTCCAATCTTTGAAGAAGTTGGTTTATACCATTCCTTTGTTTCCGAGTATAAACTCAATGTTCCAGGTGCTTCAATACTCATTTAATCAAAAATTGGATTATGTTTCCATGATTATGGATAAGTTCATTAGGCTTGATCCTAATTTCAAATCTATCTTCATCATGAATGATGCTCACAAGAGGTCATGCAAGGAAATTAGAAAGTCGAAAATGAATACAATTGAAGATCTAAGAATAGTTGATGATTTTCAAGACAATGTGAAGGATTCTTTTGATACCGAAGATGACAAGTTCAAAGAGCTTACTATAATTTTCATAGAAAAGATGAATCTTGAACAAACATCTCAGAAGCAATAAGACAAAGACCTGAATGTGAATCTTAATTCCGTGGAATTGAATACGAAAAGGGAAAGAGATCTTAGAATTGATTTAGTAAAAAAAATTAGTAAGCAAGAAGAAATTTTGAAGACTCGGGCAAAAATTCTCAAGGATCGAGAATAAAAGATAAATCTCTAGAGAAGAAAAATGAAGATCAGGATCAGCTACTCAAACGTTATGTAGAGGATCATAATGATCTTAAAAAGATGAATACCATTGTCAAGAAGTTTATGCTGAAGGAAAAAAGAAGGATGATCTTGTCCTTAACTTCGATATTTTGTTGTATTTTCTTCCTTGTACAAATTTTTTTCCTTTCATAATGAAATTTTGGTTGTTCATCCTGAGTTTTTTTATATAGTACAAATATTTCAGGTAGCATATTTTTTTTTAAATTCTCATTATTCCTTTTTGAAAATCATAAAGGGGAAGAAAAAAATGATAAAAATAATACTAAGTAAAGAAGAGAATTTCTTATGTAAGGGGGAGTCTATCTAAGGATGAGTTTTATCAAAGAATATTTCCTTATGAAAGAAAAAGAAAAATATCTTCAAGGAATTCAAGAATAAGATCCTTAAGGATTTAAAAACTAAATAGGTAGTTAGACATATTTAACATGATCCTTAAGTAAAGAGAGATAAGTTTTCTTTTTTAAGTTAATAAATCAAAATTCCATGTCATTATATTCTTTTTCATAAGGATGTTTGTGCTTTCCAAAAAGAGTGATATTGTTGAGTCAATAAGGTTTCTTTATGAATTTTCCATTCCTCTATGTTTTGAAAATCACAAACACTTTATCTTAAAGAAAATTTCTTTTCACTAAGGATTATTTTCATAAGAAAAGTTTCCCTTATCTAAAGAAATTTTTATCCTTACCTTTATTCTCATTGTTCATTTTATAGTCTCTCTAAATCTAACTCATTTTATTATTAAGGAAAAATTTGTTTTCATATCATAATACCTCAGAATATTATAATTCCTTGGATATAGAGTATTCTATTCTCATGTTCCGAATTCTCAGAATTTCAGATTACGAATTCTCTAAAATTCTGGTTCCAAATTCAATGAAATTAAAGATCTATGTTTTCAGAAATTCTGGTTCTGAATTCTCTGAAATAAAGGTTCTGAATTCTCTGAAACATGGGTTCAAAATTCTCTAAAATTCAGGTTCTCAATTATTTGAAATTCAGGTTCTGAATTCTCTAATATTTCGACTCTGAATTCCTTAGAATTTTGACTCTAAATTCCTCAGAATTCTAACTCTGAATTCATCCAAATTCCGACTCTAAATTCCTCAGAATTCAAACTCCAATGTCCTTATAATTTAGACACTGAATTCTTCAGAATTCATTCTCCGAAATCCATAGAATTCAGACACCAAATTCTTCATAATTCAGATTTTGAATTCATTGATATTCAGACTCCAGAATCTATAGAATTCCAATTCTGAATTCCTTGTAAAAAAGTATCCGAATATCCATGATTTATTGACTCCAAATGTTTATTTGGTTAGATTATGAACTCTATTTTTTCCTTAGACTCCGAAAAATAGATTTGGTTAAGCTTATTCAAATTCCTTACACTTTTTATGAAACAATTTCATACAATCTGTTTCTAACTAACTGTTGTTTGAGTGACACATGTATAGTTCCCTCCAATATTCACGGAAAAATATGACTGTTGGAAGAGGGAGACAACCGTTAGAGAAGTGCCTATAAATAGGATCTCATTTGAATGAGCTCATTGCAGGTTGATCACTCTAAAGATTTCATGTTACAGAAGTGATTTATAGGGATAGATTCTCATGATTTGTGTGGTTCTGAACATCTTGTTCAGATAGATTCTTGTGACTCTGATTATTACTGAGTACAATCGATGGCTTCTAGGGATAGGAACACAGAGGTTTTAACAACCTTAAAGATCAAGGATGTGTAGGGATAGCAAGACAAATTCTGATATTCCTATTGAGGGATTACCCTGGTGTGGGTAAGACATACTTTTTTGAAATTATAAATTAAGGTACCTTTATCCAAGGTTGTTGGATACCCTACACTTTGGGTTAAAATAGTCCAAACTTGTTACTTGTTTTGATTCAAGTTTATTTATATTGTATTTTGATAAAGAAAGAAAGAATAACTTTTTTATACTTTCTTGTACTTTTTTATACTCTAATAAGTAAGATTATATACGCTTTAAGGAAGAATATGTTCCTTGTAAACTTTCTTATATTTCATTTCTAGAATCATATTTCTAGAACCTGGTAAGTTTTTTTGAAGAACTAAAAGAGAAATTGTGAATTTACATTGTTTAACTTGGTTAAAAAAAGTGTTTATTAAGGTTAAAAATGAATGTTTTTAAACTTATAATTCACCCCCTCTAGTAATTGAGCATCTACATTCATATTTCAATCCTATAGATTCTGTGTTAGTTACTAGTCCAAATCTACCAAAAAAAGGAATGTTTTCACATCAGATAGTGGAGAGGTAGAGGTAGATATGTTTCTTATAAGAGGTTGCTTAACTTTCAATTGAGAGATTCCTCTATCACGTCCAGATAAATATTGTATATATACCATATAATTTCAAGAAGAGTTGTGTCTTTCTTCATTCAAGTAATATAGTTGATTGAGTAACCAACCCTTAATAAGAAGGAAAAGGTGCTTCTTTAAAGGGTAGTTTAAGAACCTTTATGACTTATAAAGAAAGATAATACTCTAGTGAGGGGAGATAAAGTTTCTTTGTAAATGATTCATAAATATAATTTTTTGTTTCACCTTGATTATGAGACCTCAAAATAGAATATTTTTACTAAACCTATGGAGGTACATGTCTTTTATAACCTTACTCTATTCATTGATACTTAATATATAAGGGTTTAGAAATTGACCTTATTTGGGTCAGATCCTGTAGAACCTGCACCTATTCGGTGCTACTTAATAAATAAGGGTTTAGAACATGACCCTTTGTTTCAGGTCAGATCTTTTATAACCTGACTTCTTACTCAATTGAGTGATTGTTTCTTAGTTCCTTGAAATGTGTGTTCTAGTTTTAAGAATCACAATTTACAGGTGGTTTCCATTGGATTAATTCATGGAACCAGAAACATACAAAAGTTCTTTATCCAAAGGGGACCTACTTTCCAAAGGAAGGTGTTCAATAAGTTTGAACTTTACGATACTTAAGAATGTGCATTGGTCGAGAGGATAGAAGGCTGGACTCATCACACCCTTTTGGGGGGAATTATTGTCTACTCTAGGACTCTCTTTGTAAATTTAATATATTTTCATGAATCCTTATTAATTCACCAAGCATATCCTAAGTATCCCTTGGAATTTACAATCACTTATTAACATGTATAAAATTTAGAATCATCAGTATGCATTTCAGGTTATCCATTTAATTAAAATATCTATATGTATTCGAGGTTTTACATCAACGGTATCCTCTAATATAATACTTAGAGATTATTTTAATCATCATTGTGATGACACTCATTTTTAAGCCACTCAGTGGGGCACTCTGGAATTTTATTGTCATCTAGGGAGACGAAGGTTTGGTTTGATTTTGGGACCATGCCCATAAGATGGGCTACCTATGTATCCTTGTGAAATGAATCAGAATCCTCGTAGTTCGGTGCCACTGAATGGGACACATCATACCTTTTAAGTTCATGTGATAAGGTCCTAGCCATACAGTTTAATGTCATGTGGTATGGACATCTAAATGGAAGGTGATTAGTCAAAACATAGTGTGGGACTTATACTAAAGTAGCCTGAGGATCTTGGAAAGGATATGGGTTTCCAAGTAGGATAAGACCCTATTGGTAATATGGATCAAGGGGAAACATGGTTGATTTGAAGTGCTGGTATTGAACCTCAAGGAGGCTTCCTACATATCCCATATGGACGGGAATCAAATACCATGTAGTTCGATAAGTCTCATAGGAGATTATGGTCCTTTGAGAGAAATCAGTTTGGGCTTACTTCCAGAAAAGGGTTCCTTGATGACTTGGGGGGTTTAATTTGGGGTTTATTCCTAAGGAGGATGCCCAAATTAGGGGAATTATGGTTGGATTCCTAAAGAGGGCATCGAGTGAGGTTGGTCCTTGGGAAGGCTTCCTACGTATCTCGGTTATGGTGGGAAACAGAGTTCTCATAGTTCCTTCCAATGAGTGTTTGTGCACATGTTGTAACCATCACATATCTCTAAGCCCATGTGAGTCATGCTCGGTGTGAGAAACAAGAGGATGTGAAAGATTCAACAATGAAACTTCACACTTTTCCTCCTCTGCTTATGGAAGAGGGCACGTCGACCATGGAAGAGGGCGAGGCGACGAGCTTTCCCTCTGTTCACTTCACATTGGAAAAAGGTCCAATGGAATGAAGAAGGGGTGAAGGTGAGGGGCTTATACCAGGATGGTTTCCCTACAGTTGATCTTGGAAGGGGAGGGATACTTATCCTATGCTTGTGTGGAAAAGTAAGTGTTAATTGTACCTTCCCCTACTAGAGACCTGAGATTATGGGTCATCTCTTCTAGAAGGGAGAGTCAAAACCCAACCCTCCTCCAAACTAGGAACTTCCTAACATTGTTCCCCATAGAAATTTCCATGTTACGATAGATATACAAACCCATAAACATTCCATGAATCCTAACCCCATTGTGAAAAAATTTGGGAAACCTCTGACTGCGAATATACAAACCCAAATAGGAGACACGCTGATGGTCCTTTCCCAAAGGTTTGATAAGTTAGGAGGTTTTAGTGGAGGTCTCAACAGAATAACTTTTAGACAAGGGAGACAATGAAGAAAAATCCTTTCCATTAACGGCTTTGAGGAAGGCCTGCTGGCTTGTATACTGAAGAGAGTGAAGATAGTAAGTGAATCAAAGAGGGTGCCCAAGTAGAGTAGGGCGCACAAGTATGGGCACACAAGTACACTTGGGAGACCTGATCTTCACTTAAGTGACAAACAACCTGTATGATAATACTTGGGTGAGACCTTGCTCAAGCCTTCAAGAATATGCACAAGTGATCCATGAAGTGGGGTGCTCAAGTTCCTGTGAGAGGAGTGGGCGGCACACAAGTATTCCTGATTAGGGGAGGTTGAGCGCTTTTGGAATGAGTGTTATGATTTTCAAACTCTAAAAGGACTTAAGACCCTTTATCCTCCCTTAAATACTACTCTCAATGTATTGAATAACTACCTTGAATGTTTTGGAAGACTAGGCTGAAGTACTAGGGTGACGAGAGCATCAATTGGGCTTCAAAGAAATTCTTCTATACAAATGAGGGCCCCAAGTGTCTATTTATAGGAAAAAAAAGTAACCTTGAGATTAATGATTTTAGGCATGAAAGTGACTAGTGTGCCAAATTGGGGGGGGGGGGAGTGGACTACAGGACATATGGGGGCACACATGTAGGATGCGCATCGCCGGCATTTTGGCTTGACTAAGGCGATTCAAAAGTAATGCCTTTGAAAATCTTTATTTTCTTCATGTATTTTCCCATTCTCTTTCTAAAGGGATTCCCTTTTTCATTTTTAGAATATTTGACAGAATGGAGTGTCAACAAAATCCCCCCCCCCTCAGAATTGGACCCAAAATGAAAATAGGATCCTATATTGAGTTAAAATAATGGAGGAGAAAGACAAGGGCACTAGGGCGTGCAAGTATTGGTGCTCAAGTAGACTGAGGCGCTCATGTTTGAAATGCGTAATATTTCTGGCACGTAGGGTGAGATCCATTTATTATATATAATGACCTCACTTTCATGAAAAGTCTCCCAAATTCCAAATTCTAAGCTCTCAGCGCACAAGTCTTCTTCTATTCAGACGCTTCTGTTTCACCGCAATTCTTCTATACGTTTTTTAGTTGTGCGCTATAAGTAGGGAACCATACTTTCACACCAACTTATACTTGCGTTCCAAGTTTATACATGTGAGCCTTAATACCTTTTCCCTTTTTTTGTAAAACACAAAAAAAAATGAACTTACATTTAAAAGATGATTTCTATCTTTTTTGCAGGTTCAATGGCTCCCAAAAGAATTGGAACTACTGATGAACTCACTAGCAAGAGGATTGATGACATGATGAATGTCATTGGTCATGATTAATTTGATTTTTTCGAAACCACCCTTCCAAACATAGCAAATTTTTTAATGAAGAATCATTTAAACTTTCCTCAGAGCACCTGTCTGCCTTTGTATAGTTATGGCCATTTGCAGGATGCTAACATTCCTGATCCAAATAACTATGTCCCACATTCTTGGTTTCATTGTTATTCCAACTTCTCGTCATCCAATGTTTTTGTTGGGGGCTAATTTTCTAGTGCTAGGACTGTATAGAAAGCTCATATTATGTATCATAGCCCGTGTACTCCATATTTGAAGGCACACACACCCGATTTGCAGCCAAACTTCTAATCATCCATCTTTTGAGATTCTCAGACAGATCAGTCCAAGGGTTGGAAGAAAAGTTGGTATTTTTGTCCAGTATGAGGTATAAAACCTGCATGGATGTCGGAATACTGGGTGTGAAAGACATGTGTAGAATTTGAATATGATTTGAGAATCGTCGTGATTTATGAAGCTGTCTGGGTTGGGAAAACCTATGTGTATAGTAATGATGATTTCGTGCCTTAGTTATTATTTCGGTGGATCCCAGAGGACAATAGCTTCCATTATACACATGGAGAGGTAGGTATCATTTTATGGGATGTTTATAATATTTCTGGAGCTCGAATCCTTGGAGACATGTATGATTAGTTTATTCCTCCCAAGGTGACATGGGCTGACCCAGAGAAGACACCATATTTTGTTCATGAGTTGATGAAAATATTTACCAAACTCAAGAATGAAAGCACCTCAAAACTCACACCAGGAGGGATATTCATCCAGCAGAATGGATGGAAGTATTTTTTATAAATAATAAGGAAAAGGGGACCACTTACACCCGTCCAACTAGTTGTCTAAGGGAAGATAAGAGAGGCACTCCTGACACCTTCTGGCCAACATTAGAGAAGGGATAATTTGAAAGATGAGGATATGATATCAACCCAAGAATTCCTACAAAGATACGTTTAGATTTTTTCTTAGACATATGGTCCAGCGTGTATTTATTACCAATCCGAGACTCCAAAGGAGGTGTGAGGCTGGGAACCTTTGTTATTGCAGCTAAGTTGGTGGAGAAAAGGATGGTAGGATTGGCTACTATTATTTTTGCCAAGATTCATAGGAGTGTGATGAATATTTACAAAGGTAAATATCTTTTTAGAATAGAGGGACAATTCCATGTGTTGTGTGGATTTATTGCCACTCATTTTAGAAGTTATATTTTGCAAAGTGTAGTATAGGTTTTTGGAAGTTCTTTCTGACCGCCTGTTCTTGACTTTTCTGGTATTTCTCCCTTGTATTTGAATGCTTATGAAAACAAGGCTATATTGAGCATGAATAATGAATTCCATTTCTTTCCTTATGGGAATCTACCTACAGGGTGATTTTTTGATGATGGCACTTCCATTTTGGAATTGAGGGAATATATGATAGCTTGTAGAGATGGCATGTTGGCCACCATAACCAACAGAAAAATCATATGTGAGGCCTATGCTCCTTATATATTTGTGTGTCAATTAAAATTTATACAATAGAATATTATATCCCCTTCCGTGCATGTCAGATTAGAGTAACACCCAATGGTTGCTCGACAACTATGGTTGTTGACATCTGCTGAGAAGACTAGGGCGGTTTTTAATTTACCCGTTGTTGATGCAATAATGATATTGACCATATGGTATGATGAAAACTAGGTTGAATCATACCCTGAAGGGGTATTAAATCATGTCATCCCTTGAGTGGGGATAAAGAGATGTAGTAGGAAGGAATTTCATCACTTGGAAGATAATTCTTCATCATCAAGGGCCAACTTTCCAGAATCAGAGAGTGGAGTTGATGATGATCCAAATTCACTAAATATACCTTGTTCCAGATATATTCGTCCTACAAGAAAAAAATAGCCACTCCATCAATTCCTACTAAAGTCGTATCAAGGCAATCTAGTTGCTATCATTCTGAAGAGAGACAAGTTCCTTTTTCCAATCCTTCGTCCCTGACTGCAGGTGTTGGGAAGAAACTCATGTACAAGGTTATAGGATCCTCCTCACAACCCTCAGACATACATTCTGAATATATATGACTAGAGGCTGTTTGAACATGGTAGAGTCTGTACTGCGATGTCGAGACCATGTGGATGGATCTGTACGAAGGACTACATATTCTATGAGTATGGGATTTGCGGGCTTATTCCGACATTCATTTTAAAGATAATCCCAATGAGGTAAGGACCTACATTTAATAGATAGAAATGCTCATATATGCCATTGATGACTCAATTCATACCACAAAGTGGGTGAAGTAAATGATAGATCATGGTACCACCGAAGGGATTAATCCTTTATTAGAGAAGAGTGGTGTGACTTTGTAGATCCTAAAGATGTAAGTTCCCTTTATTTTGTATCTTCCTCCATTTTGAGACTTGAATTTTAATCAAAACATTGTTACTTAGGATAAATATTGTCTTAACATACAGTTGGGTATGGGAATGGCAAATGAAATTCCTTCACTACAAGATAGTCTTGGAGGCACTTCTCTTAGAGCTACCAGATCACCCCGTGAATCGGGAGAAATATCTCCAGGACAATAGGCCATGGAGGAGGAAATAGAAAAGGTACTAGGATATTCAATAACTTTCTTTATAAATGAATATGCAAGCCCTCCTAAAAATATAAAGAATAAAAAACATTGAAGATATAAAACTATGGTTAAGAACATTCTTAGCAGTGGTAAGTCTCTCTGATAATCAGGAATTTTAGTCTTTATTTATGAAAAAAGTGTTTAAACTTTCTAAGATTACATGGTGTTTTTCTATTTCTTCTTTCAAAGAAACCACTAATAAGATTCAAGGAGCCGTAGAAGGTGCTTCTAAGAAAACACAAATTATTGCAAGTTCAGTGGTTCTTTAAGAGGCATTGAATCCAAAAGAACCAATATCTATTCCCAGTGAGGCTTCGATTCCTACTATCATAGGAGATGAAGCTTCTGGTAAATCAATAATATTTCATAAATCATCAAATGAAAAAATAGTTGAATTCCATTCTATGATAAATTTAGGTTCATCATATGCACCTAAAATTCTGGCAACAACTGACGTTAATCCCACAATTATTTCTAAAGAAGCTATGCGGGGTCATAGGTTTTCGGAGGAAGGTTGTAAAGAAAACATGCCTTGTGTTCCCATTGGTGAGACTAACCTGGGATTTGAGATATCATTGGAAGAAATGATGAACCTTGTAATTTATTTTGAAGAAATATTAGAACATGTTAAAATATAAAATGCTTTAGAAGATTTTGTAGTTCCTTATATAGAATCAACTAGATGAGAGTTCTCATTATTCGTCCTGTTAAGCTTCTTATGATTAACCTGCTAAACATGGTTGATTTTAAATCTACAGTTCCATCTAAAGAAACTGATTCCACAATGGTACTTAAAAGAAGTGTTTATATTAACATCAACCCCACCATTATGGAGACATTGGCTCAGTTGAATCTTGAGATAGAAATTCTTCTTGAGATTCACTATGAAAATCCCGAGCATATTAAATATAGCACTCCTCAACCAGAGACATCAAATAAAATTGTTGAAACTAAGAACATTGGGAAGGATTATTCTCAAGTTGATGACCTACTTATAGGTAAGAGATACTGAAATTTTGATTACATTCCCTTTTATTATCTCTTGAATATAACCATTATTCTTTACTTGTCATACATGGCTATCAACTTCAATGGCTAGGTCTGAAGGTGAAGCCTCTGCATATGACCAAACAACATTTCAAGGTGGAGAAACCATTATCCCAGAAAAAACAGAGCAGGGAACTTATTTAAGTGCATTAATCCCATAATATATCCCTCCTTATGATAGTGATTCTGAATTGGACCCAGAACTGCAGAAGGCTCTTCGTCTTTCTCATCGAAAATCATGGAATAATATCTAGAAGATAATATCTGAGATGCCCCTTAAGGAACTACCTTCAAGAATTCCACAACTTTCATCTCTATTTATCACGCTATGATTTATCAGTTTTTAATACCATGAAATTCATTCTGTGGTGAAAGATATTATCTGGAGGAGGGGGCAAGAGAAAAAGCTTCAAAAGGAATTGATAAAAGCCAAACTGTCTATAAATATTGAAGAGTTACAAGCAGAACTATCCCAGCTGAGGATAATCATAATGCAAAGTTGAAGGGACTGACACAAACAATTAAAGAAAAGAATTTTTAGCAACTGCGCCTTCAACCGGAGTTATATATAATTACAGGGGAGTTGGACCAGCTGCATAGCTCATTAGGAGAAGTCCAGAAGGAAGGTGCAAAAGTCATCGTAGATACTAGAGAAGCACTTCATCATGCTTAAGAGAGAGAAGCTAGTCAAATAGACAAACTCCAACAAGTAGTTGAGGGGGCTCAGGAAGCTGTTAAACAAATGAGGAATTACATATATAGCCTTTTGTAAATTTTGAAGAGAGAGATTCCAATTTTTGGATGCTTCTATGTAAAAATTTTCATAAATGAAAAATATTTTTTCTCTAATCATTTATGTTTTCACATTAGTTAATTTATTTTGTTTTACCCATGCCATTGGGCCTAGTATTCATTTTAGGATGATTTTTTTCTAGGGTTATATGGAAAACCCCATAAACTTTATATTTCTTGACTTTTTATTGATCAATATTACCTAAACTATAAAAATGCACGTTTAGTGAGCTGGGACTTGACTTTTGTTCAGAGTGCCCTTTGTGGTTTTTCAATCTAATGAGTACCAAGTCTTTTGTTGTTTGACATTTTAGAGCCATGCATGTTGGACTAAAATGAGCTAATATTTAGGGTTGAAAAGATTTGACCATAAACTTTGAATTAGATCCCAAACAAAACATTGTGGCTAAGAACTGATTTAATACACTTTAAATATTTCCAAGGGTAATCTTGAGCCATGATTTTTATGGTCACCAAATTTAAAAATTTTATCAACATAAGGGGTTTCTATTCCAGGAACGAAGTTACCATTATTTGAAAAACCCGTTATGGAAGATGCATTATATAGGGCCAACTGGGGCATATGATTCATAGCCAAATAGTGGCATATTTTGACTGACAATCCTTTTATGTGGGAAAATTATGTAAGGCCGACTAAGGGAACGTGCTGAATAGTTAGGCAAAATAGTTCTTTGAAGTTTAACATTTTTTTGTTGATAGATAGGGTAAAATAAAATTTGGGTAACTCAAGACCATTGTAGGTGGTTTTTCCAAGGAAATGAATTTTAAGAATGAAAAAAAACTATTTTAGACCCACATAAGTCATGAATAAGAAAACCATTTCTATACAATTTTGGTGTATGAGTAATGATTAAAATTTATCAGAAAGGGGAATTTCTGATATCATATTGTGCAGTTTTAAGTCTTTCAATGAGGACATTGTACTATGCAGTTTTATGTATTGCAGTGAGGATGTTGTGTGGATTTAATTTAAGGTCTTTAGCTCTGACCAAATGTATGATAAAACTCCTCAAATTTCTTGATAATTTATTTGTAAACATACTATCATATTCAGGTATGTAAGTAAAATTTGTAAACTATGATTTGGGAATTTCTGGAACCGAGGAATGATATGGGAAAAAGAGATAAAATAATTAGAAGAAGTCTTTTCCAAGAACAAAGTTACCATTATTTGAAAAACCCATTATGGATGTTGTATTATGCAGGGACAACTGGGGAATATGTTGCATTTCCAAATAGTGGCATCTTTTGACTGATAGGCCTGTTATGTGGGAAACTTATGCAAGGCCACCTAAGGGCATGTGCTTCATAGTCCAGCAAAAGAGCTCTTAGAAGGTTGACGTTATATTGCCAAAAGTCGAAGAATGTTTATGGAGATTCATATTTTCTGAAGCATATAGTTTGGTTTATGGAGAAAGGTACTTGAATATAGAAAGGGTATTTCCAACCAATATTTCCAAAGAAACGGAGGTATAATACTTTTACGAAGGTCTGACCCAAACGTAAGAGATATGGTGTATGCATTTTTAGGTCATACAACTAGGACTAGAAATGGAAACAATATATAATATGTGGCTAAGTGATTTCAAGTTTACTTCATCGTGAATTAAACACATGGTGAGGGAAATGTGTAAACCATGGTCTTGAAGGCTTTTAGATTGTGAGAACGATGATGGGGCAAGTATACATGAATGGTTGTTTTAATGTAAAAATTCTTGTATATTTTCATCAATGATTTAAGGGGAAAAAGATACTATAACCAGGAACAAAGTTACCATTATTTGAAAAAACCGTTGTGGAGGCTGTATTATGAAGAGACAACTAGGGCATATGATGCATAGCCAAATAGTGGCATCTTTTGACTGACATGCCTATTATCTAGGAAACTTATGAAAGGCTGCCTAAGGGAACATGCTGCATTGTCAGGCAAAAGAGCTCTCAGATATTAGAAACCCTGTTACCAGAAACTATAAGAAAGATTATAAAGATCTAAAAATATTCAAGATTCAGAGTATGAAATATGGAAAGGGTTTTTATTCAATGCTTATGGTAAATATTTGAACCAGTATGGGCCATGAGTTTGACGTTTTTTACATAGATCTGACTCATATATAAAATGGATACTCTCTTTGTTTCCTCTGAATTAATATTATGATGTGAAATTTTAAGTCATGCATTAAGGAAATTCACACCCCCATAAGGAATTAAAACACCTTACTTATATAAAGAGTCCTTTTACCCAATTCCTAAGCTCACAAGAGCTATGGTCGGTGTGAGAAAAAAGGTGTAGTAAGGGTCTCTTCTATAATACAAAGGTGATACAGATGAAGAATGAGGGTTTTAGATTTCCATGTAGTTTAATGTAATGCAGTAAGGATGACAATGAATCGATATAAAAAAGACATATTGGAACTGGATTAAGGGGTAAAACCCAAGTGTCACTATATGTATTGTTGGGGAAAGAATCAAGTCAGACATAGTTCTTAAAACATTTCCTCTACAAATTTCATTCTTATACAAGAAATAATGGTTTTTTTTCATCGTGGGGCCCAAGATTGGAGATCTAGGAATCTCTACATATCTCATAATAGATGAGAATCAAGCCGTACGTAGTTCATTAAACAATAATTCCTCACACTAATTGATCTTGACATGAAGAATGGGGTCTTTTGACACATTCTGAGAAAAAAGTAAATCTTAAGACATAAAATGGTATAAGGACCAAATAATATATCTAAAGTGAACACTCTGTATAGATCTAATTCATATACAGGAGGGGAAAAGAAAATAAGAAGATTTTTTTTATTGTGGCTGGGCCCAAAATTGGATATTTAGGAGTCTCTACGTATCTCATTGAAAATGAGAATCAAGCCATACGTAGTTCTTGAAACATGGTTTTTATATATATCTGGCTCAAGCATAAGGAAAAGAGGGACTCATGTGACACTAAGAAGTAGCGATGATTTCAATGATGTATTCTTATAGAAGCTTCTAAAGTCAAATATAGAATATGTTAGTTATACAAATGATGTCATGTAGTTTAACATCATGAGACATGGATGAAGATGCTATGCAGTTTAACATTATGCAGCATGGACGCTTATGGTTGTTATGCAGTTTAATTTCATACAACTAGGACATGGGGGCTATGCAGTTTAAAGTCTTGTAGAAAGGACATTATACTAAGTAGTTTAACATCTTACAGTGAGGACAATGTTGTATAATTAAAAAAAGTATTTCTTCATGAATCTCGCATTGGTTTGAGTTGTAATGAGCTCTCCATCCATTGAGATTAAGGCATAGGATCCATTTGAATATACCTTATGTATGGAATAAGGTACTTCCCACTTTGGTTCAAGTTTTGGAGGTTTCTTTCCTTTTTTCATTGGAGTCCTAAGGACCAATACCAATTCTCCTTGAAGGAATGGACAAAAACAAACTTTCTTATTAAAAGATCACTCTATTTTGTTCTGGTAGACTTATAGATGATGAAAAGTATGAAATCTCTTCTCTTCTAATCATTCCAGTTCATTGAACCATTTATGATACCTCTCATATTTATAAAATTGATCACAGATTGCAATTTTAAGTGAAGTAAATTGTATTCCAATCGGAAAAACTTCTTCAGTCCCATATAAAAATGAATAAGGGTTTGCTTGGTTTGTAGTACGGGTAGTTGTCCGATAATCCTATAAAGAATTCAAAAGTTTATAAGGCCATTATTTCTTATCTTTATCCACCATCTTCTAGAGTATATTTGATAGGGTCTTATTGAAGGCCTTTATCTATCCATTGGTTGCCGCATGATAGCGAGATAAATGGTTGGACTTAATATTAGGTTCCTGATATTACATTTTTTACTTCAGTAGACCAACATTTGGTGCCATTGTCCATCAAAATAATATGAGGGACACCAAATCTGGCGATGATATTAGTTTTGACAAAACTGACAATTTTTTTGGATCCGACTTCTTTGAGAGGTATTCCCTCAGCACATTTTGAGAAAAAGTCAGTAGCAGTGAGAATATACTTGAACTGCTTAGCCGTGACTGGAGGATAAGGCCCTACAACATCCATTCCCCATGTGAAAAATGGACGAGAGTATTTAGCTGTATGTAGAAACTCTGGGGGTTGATGAATGAAGTTGGCATGTACTTGGCAGGGATGGCATTTTTTAGTGAAATCTGTACAATCTTGCATTATTAAAGGCCAAAAGTATCCAAGCCTTCGGATCTGAACACAGAGTCTATGCCAAGATTGGTGGGAACCACAATCTTCTGAATGTACTTCTTTCATGATAGTTGTGGTCTCTTCTCCATCAATACATCTGAAGATAATTCCCTCAAATCCTCTCTTTTAGATGATCTTTTGGTGGTATGGACTATCATAAAGAGTAAAATTGGCCTCTCAGCACCGGATCTATTCCTTCTCATCCCTATCTGGTGGAAGTACCCCATTTTTAAGATATTCCCTGATGGATGATCTTTATCCCGTGGTATGACCATATGGTTCAGAAATAGGGAAAATTTCATTAATTTCCTTCATTCTTATTTGAAAAAAAGGTGATACCACACAACAATGGGATATTCTAATGACTGTATCATCCTGATTTGGATCTACCAAGGCTGTAGCTGCATTATCCAATGTATCTTCTTGGGAATTTTGTGATCGCGGGACATAAGACAATGTTGGCTCTGAGGGAAATTCATCCATTAATCCTCTGACATAATCACACAGATGAATTAATTCTTATTTTCTGATAGAATATTCCCCATTGATTTGTTTGATTACAAATTCTGAATCACCTTTCACTTTTAAATGATCCATTTTCACCTGAAGGGAAAATTCCAAACCTGCGATGTGATCTTGATATTCTACCTCATTGTTGGTACCACCTTCTGATAATAGGAAAGAATAAGGCAATACTTCTTTTTCTGGGGAAATAAGGAAAATTCCCAACCCAACCTTGTTGACATTAGGGTTTTCCATTCTATTTCCTATTGGAATTCTAGAATCACCATCAAAATAAATTTCCCATGTTTTGAAATTATCTTGAATAGAGAATACATCTTCATCAGGATGTTTGGTATTAAATGATGTATCTTCCACAGATAGATGCTCAGTAAAGAAGTCAGCCAGATCATGGCCTTTTATTTTCTTTTGAGGCACAAACTGTATATCAAAATATTGAAAAATAACTACCCATTGTGCTATACACCTTGTAAGAATAGGACAACTGAGGATAAATAATGGTTTTTTTCATTCCCAACAACATTCTTTTGGGTGAGGAAGGCACCTAGTGATCACTATAAAGGTGCCACATAAGGAATAAGTGGTCTTCGTTCAGCAGGTGGCATCAATACTGATGGACTCATGAAATTTTTCTTGAGGGTATCAAACGCTTATTGGCAATCATCAATCCATTGGTAGGTAACTCCCTTCTTCATTAATCTGGTGAAGGGAAAACACTTGCCTTCCAAATTGGCGATGATGTTCTGAATATAGGCAAAGTGTCCTTGGAGTCCTCTTAATTCATTCAAATTTTGAGGAGGTGACATACCAAGGATTGATTTTATTTTCTCAGGATCAACTTTGATACCATGATGGCGTACAACGAAGCTAAGGAATTTTCCTTGGGTTACCTCGAAAGAACATTTCAAGGGGTTCATCTTCAAACTATGTTACTGAAGTTTATTGAATATAGTCTCCAAATCAGCCAAGTGATTAGAACATTTCCTGAATTTGAGCACCAAATCATCTACATAAAATTCAACAAATTTACCTAAGAAGGGTTTAAATATATGGTGCATGACATGTTGGTATGTTGCACCAATATTCTTTAAACCAAAGGGAATTACCTGATAGAAAAACACACCTTGAGGGGATATGAAGGTGGTATATTCTTTATTCTCTAGGGACATTCGTATTTGATTATACTCAAAGTATCCATCCATGAAGGAAAGAGCTTCATAGACAGAAGTTGCATCAATTAGAAGTTTTGTAATCGTAACTGGAAAATCATCTTTAGGAAAATTTCAGTTAAGATCTACAAAATCAATGCAGTCTCTAATTTTCCCATTATTCATTTTCACTAGGACAATATTGTCCAACCATTTAGGATGCAAAACTTCCCTGAAAAATTTATCCTTTATAAGCTTACCAACTTCAGCTTCAATTTTGGAGGCATGAGTTGGGTGTGTTCCTCTTGCTTCTCGCTTGAATCCATGACGTTCTTCTGAAAAACCAAAATTATGGGAGGGTACATTAGGATTAAGACATGAAATTTCAATATAATTTCAATAAAATATATCTCTATGTTGATTTAGAAAGGAAATATACACCTCCATCTCTTTAGATGTCATGGACGCACTAATTAGAGTAGAGAGTGGATCTTCTTCTGTACCCAGATTTATTTTATGAGCTCATCCACAGTGGTAGAGACACCTTCTTCAAATGTTGGAGGATCATCTATGAGATATTATTCTTCTTCTTCATTATTTGTTACCTATTTTGTTCCCACTTTCATAGTAGATGACGAGGAAAAACTCCCAGATTTTGGGGAGGAATCAATATTTGAACATCCCGAAGAAAAGGCCACCATATCTGACCCTACTGATGAAGAAGGGTCTTATTGTGGTAAAAAGAAAGACTAATGGATTGAGAATAAACATATTTTTCTTCCTTTAGCATTGCTACAATTTCTTATACTCTAATTGAAGAAGTTAAGGATTTTTGTAGTTCAATGGATGAAATGAAATCATCTCTATTTAAACTTTCATCATTGCTTGATGGATCAATAGTTTCTTCCATGTTATCAGGCTCAGTTTCCGTAATTGACATTATGGAAATTACTGGACAAGTATTTGGATTTAGTTTTACCCTTTCAATTTGATTAATAGGTAACACATAATATGTAATCAAATGTATGAATGGATTTATTGGGATCTTTTCCAGTCCATTTGGAGAATTAACTCTGGTTATCTCCATTATTATGGGCTTCGTTACTTTTGTGTAATAAAACTTTTCCTCAATGTATTGAGATTCACATGTTTTGAGAAGAGCCTTGTCACCATAAAATATCCCAATTTGACCATTGAAACAGTACTTCAGACAATGGTGGTTTGACAAAGTTATGGAAACATGTTGATGAAATCTAGTCCTTGCAAACAGAATATTGAAGGTTGTGTCTTGACGAACAACCATGAAATCTAAATTAGACACAAGATCTCCAAACTGAGTTTTGAGTGTAATTTTGCCCAAATTTTCTTGTTCATTATTGTCATATCCTTGCAAAATTAAATTCAAAGGAGATATGTCAAATTCAATCGTGCCCAATCAATGAAGTGTACGAAAATGAATGAGGTTGACTCCGGATCCATTATTAATGAAGATTCGTCAGATATCTACGTCATTGGCCTCACCAAAAAAATACAAAGGTATGATATGCTCATGCACCACATGGTCTTCATCTTCATCTGTAAAATATATGACTGCATGATATTCTACAGGATTATTCTCTATACAGTAAACCTCAGCAGCATCAACATCGGTTTCAAACTCTTGAGGAATTGACAAAGCCTCAATGAGTGCCTCTCAAAGATCTTTTGACAGATTCAAAGCATCCAAAATTGATAACTTGTTCAGTACATGGGCCAATTGTTTCAAGACATCATACTTTTGGTCTAAAGGTATGTGCTTCCCAGCATGGGGATGTGGTTTTTCAAGTGCTTTGGAAGTTGATTCTTTTGATGTAGACATTCTTTGTGTTGGAGTAGAAGCTAAAAATACTCCTGGATTTGATAAATTATACTAACTAGGTATATTCATTTTTTGAGAAGAAGACGATGTGGATTCTAATAGGTCTTCCAAAATAATTGTGTCAGAACCGAGCCTGTCTTTCATAGAATAAACCCCTTGTTCCTATTGAGCCCACTAAAGGGACCTTCCATAAGTTTCTTCCACATATATTGTTCGAGCAGGGATAGAGTTAAAATGGTAGTTTCTAGAATTCCCACGTCTTCCTCTGTATCCTCAACCTTGGCCTCTTCCTCTTTTTTCCCAATTAGATACCAAGAATTTTGGATCATTATAATCAGAATCTTCAATGGAATAAGGATCTGTTAAATGGATAACATTAACAGAACCAAAGATTAGTTCTTCATCTGAAGAAGATTATTCCTGACAGGTTAATTCTGGTTGTTCCATTTGGTGCGGTGGTGCCCGTGTTTTGAAAGAGATGGCATAAAATCAGCTAGGGTCAATGAAAAAATTTTCTTTAACATGAGATCATATTCTTCTGACTTCTCTTTGTCTTTATGATCACTTGGCTTCTTTGAGGAATAACCTTTTGATGAAGATGGTTTTGTTATGGAAGGAGTGGTAGAAGACACAATTGGTTGTTTCAACTGTGTTTATAAAATATCATTAGTCCTATTGATAATTTTCTGGATCATCCAATCATCATATTTCTAAACATTTTTACTTTTGACTTCTTTCCATTTTCCCTCTTCAGCTTGATCAGTAGCATTAAAACATGCTACGTGAGCTAATGAAATTTTTAATTTTACTTATCTAGAGTATACCATATTTTTTAAAAGGTCTTTGAAAACAAAACACTCTTGAATGGGGTTTCCCAATATCTGGTGAACGGAATAATAATTCATAAGATCTTCATCTCCGTCTCTATTTGGCTTCTTCGGCCTTGGTAACTAAACCAAATTGTTTTCTAAGGCTAAGATGAAGTAACTAGGAACATGTTCATTCCTTAAATATAATCTTTATTCTTTAATTCCTCGAACTATTTCTTCCTTTGATCTCTTTGATCATCATGACAAGACAATCATTGCTACTGATGCTCAGGAGGTGGACCCCTTTGGTATGATGAGGGTCTTGAAGTAGAAGCAAGTACATGTGCTTGTTTGAGTGTGACTATAGCAGCTTCTTCTTTTCCTATCCTCCTCCCCAGAGCTGATGGAATTACATGAGTTTTAGCCTTAGTTTCTATATTTGAGTCTTCTATCTATTGAGAAATATAGGTAAGGTCTCGAAACCCTCCTGTGTATTTCACAGGGATCAATGGTGTGTGTAATTTATCATGCAGATTTTTCCACAAAAATTAGTAGAAACTCTTATTGAGGGAGTGATAGACTTAAGGAATATGTTAATACTTTCCATCATGCAGTGAAATATGAAACTATTTCATTCTCCCTTTGTTTAAAATTGTTAATATCAAAAAATATCATCTTTGGTAGCATTGAGATAAATTGAATAAGGTATTTCTGATGGAGAACTTCCCATCTAGTAATTGATCAAGATTGTAAACTTGTATACCAGACAAAATCTGGTCCTTGTAATGACTGAACAAAACACCTAATCTTAACTGCTTCTTGTTGTTGAGAAGTTACCATCATGGGATCACAACGAGAGTGAAAAATGTGTTAAGTGTTGTTTTGGATCTCCCAAACCATTAATGATCGGGAATGTGGTATTCACAAAATTTGGTGGTGGAGGAATTGCATCCACCCATTCAGGGTAAGCTCTCTTTTTTGGATGAAATAGTTCACGTCATTCCTCCATAGCTTCCAATCGAGTTGTTAATGCCTCAATTGTGTTCATAATCATTTTTGGAATATTCAGATGAGCTGAATTCTGTGATGGTATAGAAACTAAAGCTTGAGTTGGTGGAACGACTGGAAAAACCACTAATGGTGGGGCTGATATCTGCCTTAGATAACCCACGGGAACAAGCCTATTAGGATGTACATGGTCCTACCTTGATTGTATAACCAATGGAGGGAATTCATTATCCACATTTGTTTTCACTAAAAATCCTTTTTGCTGAGGAGCTCCTACAGGATTCGCATGTTGTTGACTTCTCTGGTAAGTACGTCTAGTAGAAATGTTGTTTCGAAGTAACTCTATATTGATTCTTTTCAACTCCTTTGTTTCCTCTTCTTGCTGTGAAAATATATCTTTAAGTGAAAGATATTTACCTTCTCTAGTGGAAAAGTGAGATTCAATATGACTTTTTTCCTTTCCCCTTGTTAGATGTATTTCGGAGAGGGGGGAGTTGGTTATTTGAAGTCATACCTAAATTCTGGGTAAGCCTCTAATTTCAGGTACACACACCTTCTTTATTTTCCTAGGTGTGTACCATATTATGGACAATAACTTCATCTTCTGATTCACCTGAACTGGAATTATTTTCGGTAGGATCTTCTAAAATGGTATTAATAACATTCACTAATGCATAACACCTTGACTATATTCTGTCAGTGTTTCTACTAGATCTTATTCCATTGTGTCTTCGATGATACTATGTTCACCTATATGAAGAATTTACAGGTACTATTTGGTGGACAGTAAACTGAAGGGAATCCTTGGATTGTTCAGTTGTACGCTTTCCTTATGGCTTCTTCCCTAATCGAGAGAAAACTGACTTCCGTTGAGGAGGGGATTGCATATGTGAAAAAGCCCCTAGCCGTGTAGGCTGGGGCTGTTTCTGTTCTTCTTCCTCAAATCATCGAACATTGTTTAATGAATTTGAAGGTTGAATCAAATGATCCCTCAACATGGAAAGTTGGGGTGATTATGGAACGGCTATGGCTGAAATTCGTGCAACCGCTCTTCTGATTTTGCAGATTTCGGTTCGGACATTAGCTGGGTGCATTATCCAACAACTACTCAAACTAACTGTTTCGGAAGATCGATATGATATTTCAGACATTTGTATCCTCTGACTCCTGACATCCTCTAAACAGGATGCCTGCTCAAGATTCTCCTATGCTTGGTGTATAAGTAACTCAACAAATTCTTTTCTATGGGCCTGATTCTGATGAGAACTGGTTGAGGCCTGCTCTTGAGCATACATTTGATTATATACAAAACCTATTGATTATGGACGACCGTGGGAAATAAAATTGAATGAGACCACTTTTGGCAGACTTTGCTGATTTTGGTGTGCAGTAAAATGAAATGCTCCATATGCACCACATTCTCTGATATGAACACTACATGGGGAATCAGAAATTAATTGGTGTAGTCTCCATAGATCATTGAGACATGCACACTGAAGGGTTCTCTATTGTTTTTTAACCTTTTGATGTTGGAAAACTGAGAGAGATGCCGTGTCAATTTGGCACTGCAACCTTCCTATTACCTTTACATGATTTTGATATTCATAATATGGTAATACTCTGGTTTTCAAATGATGAAGAGTTTTCCATAAGTTGAGACAAATTTCATGAATTCAATCTTCTGTCATCAATTCTAGAATTTTATTTTAAGAATTTTTCAAAGGCCAAAACATGATTAGTATTTTTCCTTTATATAATTGTTTCCTCAAGTTTAACACATCTTCATAATCTTTCACTAAAGGTTTCTCCACTTTTTCTGACTAGAGTGGATGCTCTGTATTAGAATAAAAATGACCCAAGGGAGGTTTGGAGAATAACTATTCCCTTAAAATGTCTTCTGGTTGAGAAATTGTTTCACCCATAAATGACAAGGCATCTGACATGGCTGGCCTTGTATTTTCAAGTGCCTCAAAATAGGAGGGCTTTCTCATCGCTACATTTTCAATTATGGAATTGTCTTGAAAATGTGAAATACTACTATAGAGAGGACTTTCGCAGTGAATTCCATCATGGGGAGGATCACAATGATAGATTATAGAAAGGTATAAATCTTCTTGCTCCTTGGTCTTCTGGCCACACTGAGGGTTTCTGTGGCTCTCATCCGGAGATATGCACTCTAGATTGACCAAATTTTCATGAATCAAACCTTCATGATGAAGTGTTCGATGAGGAACTTCATAATTATAGCTACCACTCCCAAAATTTGGTAATGATAGGGTAGGATCTTGAGCAGAAATAGATAAATTTCTAAGGGATTCAAGAACTCCATCAATAAAGAAGATCCACATCGCAGCTTAACTCTTGATTTTCCAAAAATGATTGGTGATAATTCTTCTTGGATGTTCTCTTATACTTAGTTGGGGCCACTTGCTGGAAAAAGTGGCTATCATGGGTAGGTATATGTTCCTACCTTGGATTGGTTACCGGAACATACCAATTACCTCTAATTGGAAAGGGTGTATGTTCCCAATCTTGTTGTTTGTATAATATGGGGGAGTATGCCCCATGACCCTCCTAGACTAGAACAAAGGTGTGTATCTACTCTGTGATGGCATGTCGAAGTGTCATCCCATGTGTGGGGACATATTTATGTGTCTGTTCCCCTGATACTACTGAAGTAGTTAAAATATCCTAGCATGCTTCCAGAATATGGGCAGAGATTTTTGTCTTCCCTTTCACCATTGATAGAATATGTTTGGTGACTTTAGTGGTCGGAACGGGAATATATGTCCATTCCATATCAGGAGTAGGTGTATGTGTCTGCTCCTTCCCTCCTTTTCATGTCAATGGATATTGATAGTACTCATGCATGGAGGAAGAGAGTTGGTTCTGCCCCAAATTTGTCGTCGGAGCCTTCCAACTGTCTTTTATGGGTGTTATCAAATGAGATTTTCGGTATGCTTGATGAACATGGGTAGGTGTATGTACCTTCTGGATGTTTCCCATCAAGTGTGGTTTATGGACTTCCATCAATACTAGTAGATGATACTGCTGACAGTATTGGTGATTGTAAATAGGTGTATATTCATGTTTACCAATTTCCACCACATTAGATCGGTGAGCTTCTTTAAATGTAGTCAGATCAGCCTGCTGACAAGCTGATAACCTGTAAGAAGGTGTGTGTACCTGTTCACAATAATCCATTGGGTTTATCTAGTGGGATTTCTGGTTTGATTTCAGATGAGCATACTATGCATCAAAATTAGGATGTACGGGTGTATGTGCCCGCTCATTGTTTCCAATCAAGTTAAATTTATAGGCTTTTTCGGCAAAGGCAGAGGTGAGAACCTACTCCCTGTAAACCAGACGTTGTCCCTTCCAGTTCGTCTTGTATGCCCAGGTCTGAGAGACCTGGGCCAAACGTCTAGAGGAAACACCCCCATCATCTTGGGGGTACACTACCGCATGATTCTAGCGGCGATTGCTGGTGGGAGTCCTCAAGAAAGACTCTTTTATTCTTGAATTGAGGCCTTGAGTGACCTCTTGATCCACCTCCCTGTAGTACGGAAGGGATTTATTATTGAGTTCTGGGGATAAAGACCTGAAACATTTGAAGATGGTGGTTGGCACCATTTTATTCTTGATCATTGGTCATCGTTGGAAAAATGATCAAGGATTTTTGTTGACCTAGAGGGCCTGTGTAGCAGCCTTTAAAGTCAAGATTGTATCGTGATGGTGATATTCCTTTACCATCACATTAGAGACACAATTTTGAAGATGCTGGGTTGGTGATAACATCCTTCCCGTGGACGAATATCCATCTTGATCAGTGGTAGGGAAGTTCACATATGTTGTATTGGAGAAATCCATTCTTTGGATTGAAGGGAATTCTGTGGAAAACTTGAAACAACAACAATCTCTATTAAAGCAACATCTTTTTGGATGGATACATGCGTGATTGACTCATTTGTTTGGACTTCGTTTATCAATTTATAGGTACCTAAAAAGTGGGTAACATTATTAACTTGGTTAAGTATTCACGTCGGGTTCACCATTTTTTTCGTAGTTCCATGAAATGTGTTTTCGAGTTTTAAGAATCACAGTTTCCAGGCGGTTTCCATTGGATTAATTCATGACCCCAAAAACCTATAACAGTTATTTATCCAAAGGGGACCTACTTTCCAAAGGTAGGCATTCGTTATGTTTGGACTTTATGATACTTAAGAACATGCATTGGTCGAGAGGATGGGTGGTCGGACTCATCACACCCTTTTGGGGGGAATTATTGTCTACACCAAGACACTCTTTGTAAATTTAATATATTTTCATGAATCCTTATTAATTCACCAAGTATATCATAAGAATCCGTTGTAATTTACAATCACTTATTAACATGTGTAAAATGTAGAATCATCAGTTTGCATTCAAGGTTCTTCATTTGATGTAAATATATTTATGTATTCAAGGTTTTCCATCAATGGTATCCTCTAATATACTGCTTAGAGATTCATTTAATCCTCATTGTGATGATACTAGTTTTTAAGCCACTCAGTGGTGCACTCTGGAATTTTTATTGTCATCCAGGGAGATGAAGGTTTGGTTTGATTTTGGGATCATGCCCATAAGATGAGCTACCTACGTATCCTAGTGAAACAAATCAGAACCCACTTAGTTCAGTGCCATAAAATGGGACACATCATACCTTTTAAGGTCATGTGATAAGAACCTACCCGTGTGGTTTAATGTCATGTGGTATGGACATCTAAGAAGAAGGTGATTTGTCAAAAGATAGTGTGGGACTTATGATGAAGCATCCTGAGGAACTTGGATAGGATATGAGTTTCCAAGTAGGATCAGAACCTATTGGGAATATGGCCCATGGAGAACATGGTTGATTTTAAGTGTTGGTTTTGAACCTCAAGGAGGCTTCATACGTATACCATATGAATGGGAATCAAAGCCCACGTAGTTCGATAAGTCTCATAGGTGAGTATGGCCCTTTGAGAGAAATCAGTTTGGGCTTACTTCTAGAAAAGGATGCCTTGATGACTTGGGGGGTTTAATTTTGGGTTTATTCCTAAGGAGGATGCCCAAATTAGTAGAAATTTGGTTGGATTTCTAAAGAGGACATCCAGTGAGCTCGGGCCTTGAGAAGGCTTCCTACGTATCACGTTTATGGTGAGAATCTGAGTTATTGCAGTTCCTTCCAATGAGTGTTTGTTCACATGTTATAACCATCACATATCTCTAAGCCCAGGTGAGTCATGCTTGGTGTGAGAAATAAGAGGATGTGAAAGATTCAACAATGAAACATCACACTTTTCCTCCTCCACTGATGGAAGAGGGCACGTCAACCATGGAAGAGGGTGAGGTGATGAGATATCCCTTTGTTCTCTTCACATTGGACAAGGGTCCAATGGAAGGAACAAGGGGTGAAGGTGAGGGGCTTATACCAGGATTGATTCCCTACAATTGATCTTGGTGGGGGAGGGAGACTTCTCCTATGTTTGCACGGAAAATTAAGTGTGAACTATACCTTCCCCTACCAGAGACCTGAGGTTCCATGTCATCTCTTCGAGAAGGGAGAGGTCAAAACCAAACCCTCATCCAAACCGGGAACATCCCAACACTTTTCCTAGTAAAAAGGTACATGTGACTTTAGATATATAAACCCACAAACATCCCATGAATCCTAACCCCATTGTGAAAAAATGTGAGAAATCTCTGACTGCAGATATACAAACCCAAATAGAAGACATGTTGATGTGCCTTTCCCAATGATTTGATAAGTCAGGAGGTTTTGGTGGAGGTCTCACCAGAATCCCATTCAGACAAGGGAGCCAATGAAAAATAATCCTTTCCATGAATGGCTTTGAGGAAGGCTTGATGGCTTGTAGACTGAAGAGAGTAAAGAGATTATGTGAATCAAAGAGGGGAACCCAAGTAGAGAAGGGCTCACAAGTATGGGTGTAAAAGTACACTTGGGCGACCTGATGTTCACTTAAGCGAAGAACAACTTGTATGATAATACTTGGGTGAGACCTTGCTCAAGCCTTCTAGAATATGAAAATGTGATCCAATAAGTGGGGCGCTCAAGTTCTTATGAGAGGATTGGGAGGCCCGCAAGTATTCCTGATTATGGGTGGTTGGGTGCTTTAGGTGCACAAGTGTTATGGTTTTCAAACACTAAAAGGACTTAAGTCCAATGATACTCCCTTAAATCCTCTACTCAAGGTGTTTAAGAACTACCTTTAATGTTTCAGAAGTCTTGGGTGAAGTACTAGGGGGCGATATTAGTAACTAGGCTTCAAGGAAATTCACCCGTACAAAATGAGGGCCCCAAGGGTCTATTTATAGGCAAAAAAGTGACCCCAGGATAAATGATTTCATGCATGCAAGTGACTTGCACACCAAATTTGGGTGCGCAAGTAGACTACACGACATATGGGGGCGTGCAGATAGGCTGCGCACCGCCTGTAATTTGGCATGACTAAGGTGATTCAAAATTAATGCCTTTGAAAATCTTGATTTTCTTCATGTATTTTCCTATTCTATTTCTAAGGGGACTAACTTTTTCATTTTTAGACTCTTTGATGGAATGGAGTGTCAACAGTGACTAAAGATAGCAATAGGAAAAGATAGCTCACTATTAGAAGATTACTGACTTCAGAGCAGAACTAGTGCGTATAACCCCACTCACATCAAACTTTACTTATTTTTTCCAAATCATTCCAATTCAAATAGGCCATTTTTTCCTTGATTTCATGTCTCAACTACTTCTCAAGAAAGTTAATGTCAGTATAGAACAACGAAGTGAATAGGCTTACTATATAAGGGGGCCTAATGCCACCTTCGTGTTCAAGAGATAAAGTGAACTATATAGGGTCAAGTACCGTAGATCTTACCCATTATAAAGAGTGAAGAAATTGAAATGAAATTAATTTTAGTAAGTCCATCTAAACAATTAGGGAATATAGATCATAGTTGAATAGATCCTTACCCCTATCTGGAAAGAAAGGAAAGTTAGAAATTAAGGATATGAGAGGAAGAGTACCATTTTATGGGGGATAGAAAAGGTCAGCTTCAAGCGATTGAAAAAATTTATTACTAATTAAAGTAAGGTGTATAGAAGGTCATGCAAGAATCCAGAACAAATAATGAAAGAGGATAGCAAAGTTATACTATCGAATGGCTTGAACTGACACAAACTAGATAGGAAAGATACATTTTTTCTGTTTTTGGTTTGAGAGAGAAGGTGTAATAGTGTGAGATGAGAGCATATAGGAAAAATATCTTTCTTAAACAAAGGTATATTAACCGTATAGTCAGTCTCCTTCAATTGGTTGGTTCGGTCCCAATAAGGTCTTCCGAAAGCGCGGGAAGAGCTTGTTCTCCAAGTCCCTTTATAAACAAGTTTATGGAAGGAAATTACATAATAGGGGACATATGGAAGTGAGGCGATAGGAGTCAAAGGGATAGGGATCAGAGGAAGAAAGCACCCTTTTATTCCCAAAATAAGACAAGGTCTGTGTTTCATAGTTAATAATATTATGTAATTATTTTCAGGATCAATGTGTCATAGAAGAGGAAAGATGCTGATGTGAACTGAACTTCTTATTCTTAAGTAAGTGAATCATGGCTAGATTTCATTGAAATTATATGCTCAAATATAATCCCTGAGACTGTTGGGTCATAGTGGAAGGAGAAGTATATGATTTCTTAAACAAAAATAGAAATGACCATTATTCCATTTTCAACATCCAACCGCATAAGAAGATGTTTTTATCCATGTTGAGGGAGGAATAAAAACCTTTCTTACACAATTAGGTGTGGAATAAGATGTTCATCTTCTCCTTCTCTTGTTAATTCACTCAGGTAGAGAATCCATTGTTATAAAAATACAAGAACCACCTATTTTCTTACACAAGTATTTATATACTAAAGCAGTCATAGAATAATATCGATTTCTCTTACTTATATTAAGAGGTCCCATTATTTGACTAGGGAAGCCCCTATTCTTGATCTGACCTTTCTCAAGGAATAAGACATTTAAACCAACAAGACCTTATCCCTGGCCAGGAACAAACTCAATAAATGGCCTCAAATGGATAGGTAAGATGAAAGATAATTAGTTTAATCTTCTCAACTCTTTATCTATTGGAAAAAATTCATATGGTTATGCCTTGTACTCTCTACATACTATATATCCATTCCGGGTTTGACCACACTCCAATGGGGTGGATGTCATGATCCTGGCAGTTGAAGGCCTTCACACAATTAGAAGAGTACCGAGGATCAACCCACTACAAACCACAACCCCCAACTAAAAACTCAATAAAAACACCACTAACTACTACTTCTCTACTAGACCACATTCCAAAAGGTGGAAATGGATACATGGTGGCATCACACTTGCTTCGAACGAATAAGAAGAGAGACTTCCCAGCTAATGTAGCATGAGACCCATTCCATTCATCCCAAATACCACAACCAGTGTCCAAGCATTCAAGTCTACTAACTATATTATACCGAAATCCAAACCCCCACTCTTCACCAGATATTTGGTATCTTGTATTTGATTCACCACTATTAGAGTAGAGTACAGAGGCATGGTCCACATGTTTATCGAACTGCTCCTTACTCTATGTAGTAGTGTGCATGTGGTCGTTCATGTACCGAAGTCAATTTGTTTGGATATTCCCATCACCAAATTCCCTAATACATATATATATTGTCATGATATGTCATCAATCGTACCACTTTGTGATTTTTGAATTGTAAAATATTTGGAAAAGGCCATAATATATATAATAACCAGGTGGGTTCTGAAATCAAGTGTTTTGGTTTCACCAATTGTAAGGCCATTTTTTCATTGGTGGTTGGCCTCGAGCACCTCTTTGTACCCCCAATCTCTGTACATAAACCTTATGGTAAGGTACCCTAGGTATTTTCATTCTTGGTCACAAGTACTTACTGTATATAGTCCAGTTCATGCTATATGACCATGACAATTGTGATTTGGTGGTGGAATTTGAGAGGGTTGGATCTCATGAGTGCCAGATCCACTCAATCACAATCAGAAACACCATTACACTAAACCACCTGATAAATGTTCAGGTATTCATATATATATTATATTAGCAATTGGGGAAGTGTCCATAAAAAACCTTTCAGAAAGCACGCACACGCCACTATATTGGACTATTAGCAGTATGCTAGAGATGTGAAAATTGACCTCATGTATACTCACTCAAACGAAATTTGTGGGGAAGGTGGAACATGTTGGGAGGGGGTATATTGTTGTTTTTGGCCGTCGAAGGGCTGCTTTCCCCTTCTGATCGGTCCAATGCCAGAGATTAGTTCCTGTAGGCATGGTCTCCCTGAGCACCACTTCCACCAAAAATATTAGTATTCTACAGTTATCTAATATGTAGTTATATAATATTACATGGATCCACTCCCATACTGATATGTATATCCTAGATTACTAAACGATCATTGAGTTTCTACCTTAGAAGACTAGAGGGGTTGAAGCTGGGGAATCAAAGGTTGTTGATTAATGTTGGCTTCGTAGCTTGTGCCTGACAATGACTCAGATGAAGGATCATGCAGTTCGGAATGAGCTTATGTGTCTGAAAAGGAAGCATATAATTAGTTAAGTGAGTCTTCTAGGAGGTCTTTCATAGTTTCCAAGGCTAGAGTTCTTGAACACCTCATATTGATGAGAAGGAAAGAAATGGCTCATGCGCTGAGTACTCTATTCTAATAGTCAAGTCACTATTAGAAGAGTACCAATCATACTGAGACTCTAAAATCCAAACCCCACTAATGAACAAGTTCCTTATCCCTATTATTGAAGAACCATATAAGCAGAAAGGCACAACCTTTGTTACAAATAAGAGTCTTGCTTAATATGAAAACTTTATTCATCCTTATTAAACTAATGGGCTAGTGCTTGGAATTGACTCTATCTAATATTTATAGGATATACCTATTTATTTAGTCAATATATATAAGTACCAGCCCCTTAACTTATCAATTTAAGGCCTAACCCTTGGAGTTTCTGACCATGATTCCATAATTTGGAGGGGGCTGATCAGTGGGTTGGAAATAAAGAGTTGTAGAAAGTGAGGAATTGAGATAAAGTGAAATTTCCATTTATTTTAGTCCATTACAACAACCATATAACAATAAATAATTTTTTATGAGCCTTGTCCCTATGCCTTTTGGACCTCTCGTTTGGTCTCGGCTTTGACCAGTCTCCCCCCCCCCTCTTACAAGGATTCGGTGCCTCAACTTGATGTTTTACACCCACACTTCTTTCAGGTAGTGCTACTCGTATATGTCTTGCCAATCACCAAATAAGTTCTACTTATATGAGGACAAGATCAAGAACCTTACCTTTAGTGAAAGGATATATCCAGCGAAAAAGAGGGGGTGATATCTATCTGACCTGCTTCCCCCTTATGACTTATTCCTATGGAGTGAACCGATTTGCTTCACACTTGATAAAAGAACTAGTCTCGCACAACTACATGTCTGCTTGTTTGCGTTCTATACTATGCTCTTATCTTATTTATACTGATGAAGGGAACTCCATTAGGTCTATCCCCTCCCCCCAAATTTATGGTCGAGTATATTTCAACACATTTCTCTCGCCCACTCAAGTTTATTACCAACCCTATTCCCCATATCTGATTGATTGAGTTGACTCCTCACATCTGATCTCACTTCCAATTAAATGATTAGAAAAAATGATTTTATATGTCTTGTCCACTCCTTGAGGCTTCCATGATTACACAATTAACTTGGTGTCCCAATTTCAACCTCATGGTACTAAGCCTGATCCCCTTCTGTTCCAATTAGCAGAAATACCAGTGCAAAAAAGGATTCTGATCATAGTCCTTCAGTGTGTCATGTTGACACTATAGCTATATGATGGAGGTCATTATTTCTCATTCAATTGACTCACCATTATCATTCCCAAATCCGACATCCAGTATTTCACATGCAGGCTATACTATCAAGTATGAATGCGACCTCATGGCTGCTAATTCGCGTAAAGAAAACCTAGATTTTATTCTCTTTCTAGTTTCATCAGATCATTTATAGATGACATGCTCAACTGTGTATTACTGAAAAAAACGCAAGGTTGTATACTGAAAAGCTTCCACATGCCTGAATTTGATGGACTCCATGATGATAGCTATAAAATTCCCCAAGGCTATGTTCTTTCAGGATAGTTTAGAGCATACTGACCTGGTTCTTCCCAAATATTTTTAGACATGGTCAAAGTTAATCTATTTCAAAAATTCCAATGTTGGTTTTCCAAACCACACAAGCACTCGACTCAACGAGAATATGGAATCATAGTTGGAACAATGAATCGTATCATCCACAATCATTATTTCACCTCGGACACCCAATCAATCATTCTCTGAACCATCGACTATCATAATTATACTGAGAGTTCTTCCTAGATATAGATGCATCACACAAGTCACTCTATCCCAATACACCCCATTCTCGAGTAGCTACCCTCCTCTCCTTGATCAAATTAGGTATATTAAAAAGCACCAACAATATATATATAAGTACCAGTCACTAAAACCATAGTGAAACAGATGCATTTTGTAAGGGATTTCATTCGCGAATGAACTGTACCCACCAACTAATCCAAGGTTATAGGATGACAAACTGTCCTTTTTTATTTGAGACCACACAGATTTCAACTCTAATACTTATATATATTGAAGGTCTAGGACCCTCCTTTATTTTTTTTAAAATCCCATTAGAACACTTTTTAAAACCCTCTCCCGAAGACTCTCCAGGTCATTCCATTAAAGAAGTTTTAAAGATACGATAATTCCTCTAAGGATGCTATTCCTGACAAGGAATAAAGTCAGGCCTTTTACAATTCTATATCTATATGGAATTTTTAATTTTATTTTATTGTTGATTTTCTATTTATTATATTTATTATGGGTCTAAAACTATTCATTTCAATTCAAAATCAAGGGATAATTTAGTACTGTTCTAATAATGTCCATGAGACCCCTATTTGATCCATCCTTAAAGGGATCGGGCCTATGTTCAAGGAGAGACTTTATTGATCTCTTTTAGTGTCAGTACTTACTCTATATAGATCCTATTTACATATAAATACATTCCATTCAGACGATTTAGTGGCCGAGTTGGTCTAACTCAGGAAGCTCCCTCCAGAGACTAGTACTTATATATATTGGGCATAAGTCAGTTTCAAGTCTACCACTCTACTAGAAATCTCACTATATGCTTTTGAATTTTGGAAGAAAGACAAGATACAAACCCCCTATCTAAGTACAGGTAAATTCTCTCCTTCATCTACTCAGTTAGAATGTAAGTATGAAATAATACATATATATATTGGAATTAGAAAAGGGTCAAATGCGGTAGTATTTTCTTTATCCTATGAAGTAATTCTACTATCTAGATTATACTGACATATACAAGAAAGTGGGAGTCCAAAATTGGAGAACAAGATCTTGTCACGGGAGAGGAATGCAGGGCGGGAAAAATCACCATTCCAATGGTTGATAGTGGTGAAAAGGCTAGATGAAACATGGGTAGGAATTCCTTATCATCCAAAAGGATGTAGAAATAGAAAGGGATCGCAAGTTCAATCTCACATCTCATAGAGAGGAGGAATACTAGGGATGATAAGGGATAACTAACTTTATAGCTCACATGAATGGGTTCCACATTACTCAAGTTTTATCATAGCTTTATTTAAGAGAGAATAGGGATATGGAGTAAGGTGGAAAGCTTCCAAATTATTTTTGAAATCTAGTATTTATATATATTGTAAGGGTGACCTTATAATATGAAAGAATATGACCCTATTCACAATGAGTTCCTAGAAAGATATTTTTTCTCCGATTTCCTATAATACAAAGAAATAGGGGATTCGGGGGGATAAAGGGCACTATTAGATTAGAGTACTAAGGATGGTATATATATATATATATATATATATATATATATATATATTTCATGATTTCTCTATGAAACATCCATTCTTGCATTATTTAAATAGGAAATCCAGCTTTAGACACCGTATTGACCTTTCTATGAGCGTTGGAACTTGAGTACGGAAATTGAACTACTGTATTTCTTCAAAGGACAGTCAGAATGGATCTTAGTTGACCAGTGACCAGCTTTCATAAAATGAAGGATGTTTCTCAATACAGTATCTAACTTTATGAAAAAATACACAACTCATCATATACAATTAGGAGTAATAGATCGAGGTCCTCCCTCCATATAATCTAGATAGTATGATACTTCATGTATTCTAGGGAGGTTCGAACATCCATTGACAGCTTTTCAGGCCCATCCTCTTGTTTGACAGTTTATATACATAATTAGTTTAACCTTCTAAATATCCCAAAAAGTGACATCCATCAAAATAATTCTACTCAATTGATTTTGTTATCCTATACAAATGATGTTCAGAAGTATCTACCTGTGGCCCATGATCCAAATGACCTGCAACCAGTCAATTTGGTATAATATAGGTAGTAGACTTACCTTCCAACCAATCAGCCAATCATGGTATCCTTACCTTTTAACCAACCCCTTTGATTTCGCTTCTGCATTAGTATATAATTTTGATCCTTTACATTGATGCCTAAAGCTCAATTTGTTTTCCATTGATGTCATGAATCTGCGTAATAATTCTTTTTATTTTTCTTCTTCTTGTGTTGTTTCTGAATGGAATCATAGCTACATGTGGGAAAGCGATGCTTCCCAATATTATCAGCCACAAAAGGGGTTTCTTTCTTCCCCCCTGTTCCACCATCTTCGTACATCAACCTATGGAGAAAGCAAAATAATTATGTTCTGAGATTGTGTTTCATTATAGTAGCATATGGTTCAAAACACCTTGTTCCATCCTCCCCTATATAACTAGTATAGAGGAGGGTTTATTTTTGTTGCAACTATGAATAAATGTACAAACTCAAATAATGAGAAGACCTACCACTTTTATATGTGGATTGATTTAATAATGTATTTTTGTTCTGATTAAAGAAGCACACTACTGTTATTGTAAGGTATGTTTCTTTCTCGGTTGATGGATGGGCTAAATGCCTATAAAAATTTGTAATGTTATTGTCATGTTGATGTTATATTAAATTATCCAATCTAAAAAAGTATCTAAAGACTTTGTATCATTCTTTAAAATTGTCTTTCTCATACTATTTAAACAAACTTCAAGTCTGAATTGTGGACTCAACAGGAAACATCGCATCCTAGTATTGGGCCACCTCTGATGTCGATATACAGTAATAGTTTTCAAAAGTTGTTTTCTGTGGTTTTAACCTAGACCAATTTGCTTGATTCTTTCACTAATTGGGATAAAGAAGTGGTTTACCTATATCATGAAAATGTCCAACACTTATGTGATTTATATGATCATCCTATAAGAAAGATATATGATATGTTTAGAAAATGAAAAAGACTGATAGGGATAAGGAACTGGTTGAACGTCCATAGAATTCAAAAGGTAAGACTTAATAAGAGAAATGATCTTAGCACAATACAATATGGGATGACACTTATATATATTAAGGCTAATCCTAAATGACTATATAGACAGAGTACCTGACTCTACACTAATAGAATCATAGGAATAAAAGAAATAGGTTCAGACCAAGTGACAGAAATCACTATGATTTGGTCCACATAAAAGATCATATTCTAAAATGGATGTAGGATTAACATTAGGTACTATACTCTAATATAATGTAGGTTGAACTCTATGGAATCTAAGCCTCACTACCCTCTTAGAGAATTACAATGGCCCAATGACAATAGTTTAAAGTATGGGTTAAACCATAGGTGAAAGTCACCTATTATACCTTACAGACACAAGCTAGGCCTGACACAAGACCCATATAGATTCAGTGTAGGGGTATATGAGAGATTGATTGATGGAACTAAGCTAATCTTATAAGATTAAACCAAAACCAAAGCCTATAGACTGAATTTAGAGAGTATATGTTTAATTAAAGACTAAGAAAGAAAGATAAATCTCAAGTACACTACTCTAATAGAATGCCAAGCTCAGTACTCTTAGTATACTAAATGTAAAGAAATTAGGTTCAACTCTGCAATTTTTATCCTAAAGGTAACCCAATTTGAGGTGGAGCCATAACCCAAAATAATATCGGACCCTATTAGTCATCCCACTATATAGAAAACTTTATGTACCACTATAGGCACCACACTAGGAACCCTTTTCAGTGCATATAGTGGTGCCTATAGACTATATTGAAGAGTACCTGGCTATATTATACCGAGTAAGCAGTTTTCAACCAAAAAGGAGAAGTTCCCATGATTTACGGTTTATGGATATCCTACCCTAAGATGAGAATGACTGGCCTATGTCCTATACAGAAGAACTTCTAGTGGGAATCATTCTCATTAGATCTACGGTGAGATATGGGAAGTTTGACACCGCCCTTTACATGGGGAGTTTTGGCCTTCTTCTTTGGAATCCCCTCTATTGACTCAAAGTTCTCTTTGATTTCTCCCCAAAAGATCATCAAATGCCTAGCGTGGGTATTGAGGTATTGGACGAAAAAGAGAGGATCAGACGAGAGATAATATTTATGTATCACCTTACAAAACAAGAAATATAATAGCATATAATGAGGAAATATAATTACTTAACTCTTAATTAAGACATCTAGGGATAACACTACCCTCAGACTAAGAAAGTACATGATTATCATGCTGATTGTGAATAATTGAAGAATAATGATGAGTCTAGTGGATTGGTCAGGACTTCTCCTACTAGTTCCATTTATAGTAACATTTCCCTCTTTCTAGTGATTTGAGTGAAGCTTATGAAAAATAGACATATCTTCAGTATCTAATCTAATAGTGATGGTCCCTGGTCAGAGAAGGCATAGCCATAAAGTCTTATTATACCAGTAGAAGGATGAAATCAAGTGTCTTAGAATATTTAATGGCTTTCATTTCAAATAGGATACTGATTTCTGTTGATCAGAAAAGTACTGTAAAGCGAGAAATGAAACCAGCTGATGAATAAAGAAGGTATCTGTATCAATGCTCTCAAGAAAGTGTGGGTATCACAATGCATCCTAAGAGATGAATTATCTTATTAGATATTTATAAATAATACTACACTAAATTATTATAATATTTGTCTAATAAAGATTACAATAAGAAGAAACTAGGTTAGATCAGCTAACTAGCTTACGAAAGACTCGGGAGATTCTAAAGAAGGTTCTAAAAGATCTAACCCAAAAGAAAGGGTGAGGTCCTCCATCCATATAATATATATAGTAAGATACATAATGTATCTCAGTTTATGATACTTAATATATAAGGTGATATACAAATAGCATCCCTATCTGACCCTCCCTAAAAGGTTCTAAAATATTTGACCCTTTAAGGAGGGTCAGAGAGGGTCCTGATTGATTTTCTCATAGAAGAAAGAGGGTTAAGCTATCATAATGTGTTCCTTTTTTCTTATTTCTTATCTCCATTATTTTATAATATGGTATGTGAGGCAGTTCTCCCCATGGGAGTGAGTTTTTTGGATTTGAATAAGTGTGATCTATTAAGACTAGTAGAGTAGAGTACCGATATCTCTTGAAGTGAGACTATTAGAGTATATTATTGAGGCATCCTTCATTCCCTCTTTTGTTTATGGATAATGAAACCCATTAATTTCTCCTGATTTAGGGTAAAATAGAATAACTAGATATGATAATATATCCTATGACTAACCTCTTCTGGATATCTTTGTCAAAGGAGGAATGTTCTATCTTGTTGAAGTTCTCTCTCAGAGTGTCCTTGCGTGTCTAGTAGTTGAATGGAGAGTGAGAGAGAGATAAAGAATTCCCCCTCAGACTAGTATTCTATTGAGCATAAAAGAAATATTTTCACCATATCTAAGTTAATAATCTTTTGTGTACAAGTTCAGACTATTTTAGGAGAATACATTCCTATAGAATATATAGAAGAGTACCTGGGTAGATTATACCGAACTAAATGGGGTTGATCAGCTTCCCTTTTCATATAGTGTTCCGTCCTGAGCTAAGTTCCACCCTATCTAGCGGGTAGCTTCCCTTCCATGTCAAGGATTTTATCCTCTAGAACGGATAGGCATAAGTGTTCAGAATGCTGAAAAATTCAAGAAGTAAATAAAGGGTGCATTAATAATGTAGCCCGCACAGGTCCATATCCCTCTTGCTAAGAGTCCAAGAGAATGGAATGCAAATAGGGATCAAAAAATACCTAAGAAGAGGTATTCCTTTATAAGTGGGCCTACTTTCCTTTCTGAGTATCTGAAAGTTACAATACTTGTAAATTACAAAAAGAATAAAGGGTTCATTCCTAACCCTAGGAGGTGCTAAATAATATATAAGGGTTTTGAACTCAGCTACTTCACCCTATTTGGTTTATAACCCTTAGATATATGTAGAAGATACTTATATATGAGGATTTAGAACCTATCATTCCATCAATAAGAGGAATGTGAGGCTATCAGTCCACTTCCGGCCAAGCTTGCAACTGAGAAAGCAACATATCTTGGTGCTACTATCACAAACCCACATGGTGGTAGTGATAAAGAGGGGTCATGAATTTAAAGAATTCCTCATTGGTCTAACAGCTCTACCACCGATGAAATATGACCAAAAAACACTATAAATTTCACTTAAAAGGTGGGTTACCATAAGGGATTCAGTACTCACTCTATATAGTTCATACATTTTTTGTTATCTCTACAACTACAGAATTATGTTAAAAGATAACTGTCCCAATCACCTTGATCATTCAAGTCAGATAGCATTCAATATATACAATTACTAGACAACATACATTAATGTAACGCCCCGACCCCAGTTTCCCAGAGTCGGTGCATTAGTACATATCATTGGCAAGATCACAAAAGATCAAGTCTCGAAAGACCGATTAGTTTAGTAGCCATGGAAACACTAGATACATTCATAAGGTTTACATTACATCATAAGGTAAAAAAACTACAACAACATCTTGTCTTTATATCCCCTCATACTATCCCTGCAGGTCATTCACAAATTACTTCTTATCATCCTGGGAAATGTAAAACATTGAAAGAGGTGAGCTCAGATGCTCAGTAAGTATAACAATATAGCAGAAGCTTTCATAGATAAGCATAAACACTTAAGGCAATGTATAACTAAAACAAAAGCCTTTTAAACTTGAACATCAGCATAATATGGCAGATATAAAATGAAATAATTCCACTTACTTATTCACATGGATATTCTACTAGTCGAATAATCACATGCAATATCAATAACCACTTTCATGATGATGGAATGCATAATGCCATACTATCATAACCACATAGTCAAGGACTCGTGCCAAGAATAAAAATAAGATTTTGTCAAGGCCTCATGCCAAGACACTAGTTTGTCTCATGAGACCTACCGATGAATCGAGGATCTATAGCGGGATCCACCCGTCACTTACTAAGTCCAATGCATTCTCATATGAAAAGGTTTAAACATAACATAAACATTCGTATTAAAACTAGCATACGAAATTTCAATACTTTAACCACAAACCATTAATGGTATAAAAATAGCACATCCACAGTCAAACATAACTCATTCAATACAATATGGAAGATTGTATTGTATAAGATTACCCTCAATCGAGAATAATGAAGGATATCAACATATATGGAAATACTCATCAAAACTATTTGAGAGAAACATCCCCTTTTTTCTTGAAATCATTTAAAATCCACACTATTTGTCAAGAATCCATTTAAAAATAGATTTTTGAATCAAAGTGTCTCATACCACTTTGAAAATTTTAAAAGGAATTTTGATTTGAAAACTTTAATGTCCATATAGATAAATCTTTAAACCATTTTTTAAAACATGGACATTAATAAGAAATATTTAGAATGATAAATCTTTAAAACATTTTAATATGATATTTTAGTTAGAGTTACTAACCAAAAGAGAGAAACTTGAATACAAATAAGTGAGGTAATAAAACTTTGTAATATCATGAGAATGAAGGGATTCATGATATACTATGTCAAAGTACATTATATACACCATATAAAAGTGATTTGGTGTATAACAACAAAGAAGTCTCAATGGAATGTAAATTGAGATGAATTCTATTATAAAGACCATATCCTTCGGTTAAGGATAAATCAACGACATAATTATGTGTGACAAATTTAAATACACTCAATATGATTGGATATTCAGTGTAAATCAATCAGAGGAAATTCACACATATTCTTGTAAAAACAACACCAATGAATTGGATATTTAACTCAACAAATGGAGATTGAATTAAAATTACACTTATCAAGTTCAAATTGATGACTTGAGAATTTATCAATGGAGTGATTATGTGTACCAAAATTATATCCACAGAAAGGGGAGTGGAAATTATGACATAATCAAATGAATAGTGATTCCACACATAATCTTGGAGTAAAATAATCAATGAAATATGCGTAAAGCCAAATGAGTGGAAATTGAAATTTCAAATTCCCTTATCGATTAGGTAACTTAAGAAACATACAACCATGAAAGAAGGATCATAAAATGATGATGTAAATACCCATAAATTAAAGTATATTACACAATTAATACAGTAATGGGCAGTACACATACACCACATGCAATAAATAAGTGGTGAACAATGGAATTCTCACGAAATTAAGAGTGAGATAAGAAACCCCTTACTTTGTACTTTTTCCTTGGTCGACGGTAGGTTAAACTCCTGTATAATGGTGAAATAATTGTTATTGAATTATACCAGAATCATTTACATTTGTTGGAGTATGTGTAACTTCCTGGGATCCGTGGTTGCCGGGACCGACGGGGAGGCGTCGCGGGAGCGGCGGCGCTGGGAGTCCGCAGGGGAGGGAGACCCGCTGCTGGAGAGATCCGCCGGGAGAGGAGGGATGCCGGCAGACAGGAGGACGCGTACTGTGGAGAAGCGCGCAGGGACGGTGCGAAGCCGAGCCGAGGCGGAGAGGGCCTGCGCGCAGGAGGAGCGGGCGCCTGAAGGGAAATCCGCCGGGAGGGATCGCCGACAAGGAGGGAGATCCGCCGGGAGCCGGGAGCCGCGAGTGTGCGGGAGCAGCGGGAGGCGCAGGAGGCACTGGAGCAGCGGGAGGCGCCGGAGGCGCTCGTGCAGTGGGAGGCGCCGGAGGCGCAGGAGCAGCGGGACGTGCCGGGAGCAGCGGGAGGCGCAGGAGGCCGCCGCGACAGAGTGCCGCCGGGAGTCGGGGTGAGGCGCGCCGAGGGCGAGGCGTCGGGGCGAGGGCGCTGGGGCGCGAAGGAAGGGCCGCTGTGACGGAGCCGCGCCAGGCAAAAGCGTCTCCAGACAGAGCCGGTGCGGAAGGCTGCCGCGCGGGAGGCTGCCGCCTCGGTAGGGAGAGCTGCCGGGGAGCCGCGCAGGGCAGAGGCGGGACACGAGTCGGAGGGCTGTCGGGGAGCCGTGGGAGCAGGAGAAGTGTCGGAAGGGAGGACCGGCAGGAGCGGCGTGGGGCAGAGGCGGAGGGGCGGCGGCGGTAACCCTACGGGGCTTTGAGGCCGCCGCCCCTCCACCTATGCCCCACGCCGCTCCTGCCGGTCCTCCCTTCTGGCAGCTCTCCTGCTCCCGTGGCTCCCCGGCAGCCCTCCGCCTCGTGTCTCGCCTCTGCCCTGCCGGCTCCCCGGCAGCTCTCCCTACTGACGCGGCAGCCTCCCGCGCGGCAGCCTTCGACTCCGGCTCTGTCCGGCGACGCTTCTTCCTGGCGCGGCTCCGTCACGGCGGCCCTTCCTTCGCGCCCCAGTGCCCTCGCCCCGACGCCTCTCCCTCGGCGCGCCTCACCCCGACTCCCGGCGGCACTCTGTAGCGGCGGCCTCCCGCGCCTCCCGCTGCTCTCGGCGCCTCCCGCTGCTCCAGCACGTCTGGCGCCTCCCGCTTCTCCAGCGCCTCCCGCGCCTCTCGCTGCTCCTGCACGCTCGCGGATCCCGGCTCCCGGCGGATCTCCCTCCATGTCGGCGATCCCTCCCGGCGGATTTCCCTTTAAGCGCCCGCTCCTCCTACGTGCAGGCCCTCTCCGCCTCGGCTCGGCTTCGCACCGTCCCTGCGCGCTTCTCCAGCAGCACGCGTCCTCCTGTCTGTCAGCATCCCTCCTCTCCCAGTGGATCTCTCTAGTAGCTGGCCTCCATTCCTGCCGGCTCCTCCAGCAGTCGACCAACAGCCCTGCCGGCCTCCCGTGCCACCTCTGCTCAACTTCTCCCTCCATTCCGACCTCCTCCTGCATCCTGCGGAATCCCCGCCTCTCTGCCCGGTGCCTCCTGCGGAATCCCCGCCTCTCTGCCCGGCATCTCCTGCGGAATCACCGCATCTCATCGCCGGCCTCCTCCTGCGGATTTCCCGGCGCTTCGACGACCGGCACCCGCCATTGCGGATTTTCTCGGCGCTTTGACGATCGGCCCGACATTACGGTTTACTGGCACTCTGACGACCGGCCCATTGTGCGGATTTTCCTGACGCTCTGACGACCGGCACCCGCCAGTGTGGATTTCTCGGTGCTCTGTTGTCCGGCCCCACACTTTTACAGCGATGACCTATCATTTTCAGCGGCATCACATTACAATCTTGAGGGGGAGAGGCATCATCAACGATTTTATTATTTCTGTTTCTTCTGTTTTCGTCTTGTTTTCTCATCAAGCTGGGTATGTCCAGCTTGAGGGGGAGTGTTGCGGTCTTTTTATTGATTTTTCTGTTTTTCATTACGTGTCCAAGATAGGTACACCTAGCTTGAGGGGGAGTGTTGGAGTATGTGTAACTTCCTTCCCCACTTCCTTTGTAACTTCCTGCCCCACTTACTTTGTAACTTCTCTTTGTAACTTCCCTATATTTTCTATAAATGAGGTCCCTCTCCTCACCTTGAGTAGGGTGGGGGATTTCTAATTTTACAACATTAATATGATATCATATATGATCTTTTAACATTGATTTGTTAATAATATCTTAGTATTATCGTATCGTCATTTCGGGTGTTAACTTACTCATTTTCCTTTATATTATTTGTTACGTAAGCTGTGTTTGTTATGGATAGGTTGTCTTTTATTCATATCCATAATTATATTAAGTCCTTAAACATTATTTTTAATCATCAAATGATAATTATACTTGAATGGGTATGATGGAAAATGAATCTCATCGCGTTCGTGGAGACAGTAGTCCGTACGTACGCACGAGCAACAATATCATTCTTTTGATGTTAAAATAATATATAATTGGATGGTATATCATATAGAAAGAATAATTATCATGTTATATTTATTATTTACATGAATTAAACATCATTATTATATCCATCCAAATAATAATTTATTGAATGACAAATTACACCACGACGTGGAGACGGTAAGCCGTACGTACGCGCGTATGGTGACATGTCATTCAAAGGATAGATAGAATACTGAATATGGTTGTACCATATTTATAATAACATCACATTATATAGAAGATACTGTATTTATTATTTTTGAATATAAATAAAAAAGAAAGAAGAAGTTGAAGAAGAAAGGAACTTGAAAGAGGGTAGTGAAAACATTACCTCTTCTTCGGGTTCTTCCTTTTTATTTGATCAAAAGGGCTCCTTAGGTTGGATTTCTGATCAAACTAAGGCCTCTAGGTTATAGTGAGGTACGTTTAGAGAGTATTTGGGCAGGGTTTGGCCGATCTAAAAGGCTTTGAATGTGTTAATTAGTGAGAAGGGGGAGTGCCCTTTTATAAGAGGTGTGAGGGGCACCTTTGGAAAAGCAAAAAATATTATTTTATAATAAATTCATATTCGGTTTCTAATGGCTCTAAAGTGGATTATTTAAAGGTTAAGGTGGGGATAGGTCTAAAACCACTCAACCAATAGAATTTAGACAGGTTTGGGTCATTATATTAACCTTATCTTTAAGTATTAGCTCTTAGTTAATTAGTTTCACTTTTACAATGTCTCTTTGTATTTTTATATTATATGGTTAATAAACTTACTATATACATCCAAGAGACTCCCAAGTGGTCCATTAATGATACACCTATCATGATATAAGTCTCTTGTTCGAACCTTATATTTTTAGGAATTGAATATAAATTAATAATATAATATTTTTTTTAAAAACTCTTATATGTCAATTTTGACACTATTGGGTATTTTGTTTTTTGATAAATTCATAACAGCATTATTACTTCAAAAAAAATTTATATAATCAATCCTAATATGTCATATTAACCATTAAAATTAGTGGAATTCATAAAAAGTCTCAAATTACATTTATTTTGATATTTATCATATCAATTATTTTAATATTTCATTAATTAGGTAATTACTGCATCACCATTGTGTCATAAATAAATTAAATTATTTAATGTCTAAAAATTATAAATAAACTAAAATTATGTATGAAATATTTTTATATTTCTAATGAATATTTACAATCGAATTTATATTATGTATAACCCTATATTAAAAATGTTTTAGTAAATAAAGTTTGATTTTAACTCTTTTAACTCTTCTTTGAATTAAATAATAATAAATGTCCTAATCTAATACAAGTTGACCTAAATGATAATATTTTACTCGTTAGGTTGTTTTTGGTCGAGATAAATTTGTCCAATAGAATTAGGACATGTGTTAGGGTAATATTAATATCATTTTTATCCTTAATTACCCTATTTACTTTTAACCGTGGTAAATAAAAGTAAAACGTTACTATTCACCAAAAATTATTTTCATCTCATTGAACCACATTTTACTCCTTAATATAAACCGTGTCTCTCGGATTTTCAAAATATCACTCACAGAAGTGGTAAAATTAAGTTTTATGAAAAATTCATTTATTTAACTACCACTTAGTGGTTTCACTATTCATCAAAAAATGAAAGTTTCCAGAAAAATACCAAAAAATAGGCCTAATCTATATTTGATATTATGAATTAAAAAATGATTTCTATTTTACCAAATTCAAAACATATCATTTTCATTAATTAATTTAAAAATTAATTATCGTCGTCAAAACAAATAGCGTGTTTTTAAGAGATAATAACTATCAAAAGATTGACACTTGTTTATGTCTGGTTTAAATGTTAAATTACATCCAATGACCAACATTGTATTAAATGGTAAAAATATATTCTAAATATACTTTAAAACCACTCAAAATAATAATTTATCACTATTAATTATTTTGATTAAAAAAGTTGTTTTTAATTAAAATTTAGTAATTTTCACTATTCATCAAAATATGAAAGTTATCCGAAAAGTACCAAAATTTTACCCTAAGCTAATTTCGATATTAAGAATCCAAAAATGAAGTCCATTTCAAAAGATAAAATTTATAAAATTTCAAAAAGTATGTATTACTATTCATAACGGCAAGTTTGATTGGTTGTGGTGTGTTTGAATCTCGAAGTTGCATACAATGCATGCCATTGCATTATTCAAAGGGAAACGTATCGTGAAAGCCGGGGGTGTTACAATTAACATCTTTATTATCTTCTGATATTTCTAGTTAGAATCACAATTGGTATAATATCGATAGTATATTAGAAAGTCTTGATTTACTGGGTCAACTAATGCATGAGAGGATAGATGATTTGAGGAGGGATCATATAATATAGGAAGTATAATGGATTCACAATGATATTATTCCCTTTCCATTTCTTTTTTGGGTTATTGATTTTGTTGAGGGTGGAAACTCAAATACCTATTCTTATCAAGGGTTTTCTCACTTGATCTGTTATCGGTAATTAGAAGAATGTTCTATCCTATTTTCTTAAACATCCTTTCTACTTGGTTTGAAATCCAGTGAAAAGTACCCACACATTTTGCTTCTCCGGGAAGGCGAGTGGATACAAGTCCTTTGTTCAGGGAAAGAAGATAAAAGGCAATCAAAGTACAAGTATCATGAAGTAAATCAGGTAGAAAATTTTGTCTTATTGAAGTGACTTCTATAATTATAATATGTCTACTAAAACTGAGATTGGCATATTTAATCAAAGAATCCAGGTTTGATACCCCTCTTCTTGAACCATTCCTTTGGATGTTGTCATCGGTGAGGTGATTCCCATCCATCTTTTGCATAGGAATTCTCCAAGTATGAAATTTCACTATTAGAGGAGTACCTAACTCTCGAAAGTATTTTCTTAAATCTGGCTAGTCAAATGTCTCGCAACAAAATTCCAAATCAACTAGATATTTTAGGCACAAAGAAGTTAGTAAGTGTGGAGTCATTCACTTAGGTACTCTGTCAATATAGTAAGTTGAATTTCTTCCTCAGTGGAAGAATTCAAGTCAACAGAATCAAATGTCCCTATTATCTACCCTTTCAACCCCATCCATTGGGATATGTGACAAAACATGCATGATCCAATCATGGTCAGGTCATAGTATACTACATATATTATACACTAATAAGGATAAAGAACATATAGTTTCCTATAGAAAAAACTCTAGATTTCCCTTCTCCAAAGGTATCAACCCCTTCATCACAATCAATATTCTTATCGTCACCATTCATAGATATCCAATTGTTCTCCTCATATATGGAAACCAACAAGAACCAAAGTTGTGCACATGCACAATCATCACATTTTCAGCCTGATAGTGAGATAGAGACACATAAAACAAGACCGTTTACTCTACTACTTGAGACCTGATTTATTATAGTATAGAAGAGTCCTGCTGATTTCCTTAGAACATCTATTTTGAACTGTGTCCATGATGAGTTTGGAACACTGGTACTTATATATCTTTCCTGACAAACAGTAGGACTCTATGATCCAAGGCATATCACGTTCAAAGAGTTTGAAATTGAATTGGAACATCCTATCCAATTTGAGTGAATCAAGCTTATTAGTTGTAGTGATTATAACATTAAGTTCCAAAATAGATGAACTTCGATACTTTAGGAATTCACATCATCAGTTGACTAATCTGAAAAAATGAAAGATCTACATGAACCAACCTATTATACATGGTTTCACACCGTCAAATCACCGCTCTATGAAAAGACGGTATCATCCTCGGTGGTAGTAGAGTCAGGGAAATAGAATTAAACATAGTGAGAGGATGAAATGGCTTCTATGACAATCAAACAAGGGGTACTACAACTACACTACCAACACCAGTGTATTGGCCATCATAATGACATGAGAAAGGGGGAATAATACCGAGACTGTGAGTAAACCAATGATCAAAACACTGGTCGGTGAATTAGTGGTTCCATTCCCCAGTGCCCAAGCCAGTTGAGTTCATTCCACACTAGCGATTTTTTATAGAACATCTCCCGCCAGCTGCACCATTATTATTATTATACTGGAGCACTGTCATAACCGATTGGTTGAGTTTCTCTACTGTGGTTTTCCAATGGGTCCACACTATCAATCCACTTTATTCTAGGAGTTACTGGAACAGTGCAGGTGTAGGAGAATTCTAGGGGGTATAAACACATAGATTCATTAGACATCCACTTGAGAACTCGGGAAATGCCATCTTGAACGTACCACTTGTTGAGTATGCTTGCCCAAGGAGCTTCCCAGGTCTTCACTAGGATACCTGATTCTGGTATCCTAGTGAAGACATAGGAGGACCAGGATAGGCTATTATCTATATTATATGTCGGTATCATCTATCCAGGTACTCTTCTATATAGTATATAGGCATGTATTCTCATAATATAGGCTGGTAGCCTACTATCTAGATTATACCCATAGGATATGTGATTCAAGTATCCCAGTGAGTGGCTATAATATATGAAGTATCCCTAATAATGACCAAGTGAAAGAGGGTGAACCAAGTTGAAACACATATGAGAGAAAATACACCATCATTGAGGCAAACGAGGATATTGCTTCGGTCAAAGAAAACCCCAAAATCACATTCCCAAATGATTTTTTTTTTCATAAAATGATTGTGAAACATGGATTGAATCAACGCACTGAACACGTTGTTAATTCCAACCACCGCTCTAGATAAAGCAATAGTAGCCGCACCAGCACCCATTGATTTCTCACCATCCACCATCTCATTCCTTGAAACAATCAAATCACCCTAATATCGTATCATCATATAATTGAACCTTAACATTGGATTTGTCCTATCTCACCCCACATCTACTACCTATATTAGACCAATCAGAGAAATAATTGAGTTTGGGTTGATGCCCTTCGTCCTGCTATATGGTTTTTCGTTGGGAGTGGTTGTTGATCTGCTTCTTTTTGTGCCATGGGATCACCTTCGAGTTACTATATAGGGTAGAGTAATTGATTTTGATTCTTATATTGTATTCAACCACCAAGAAAGTGACTAGAAGATCCATACTATATAGAGTAGAATACTTGAGCTAGGAATCTTCTATTACTCTTGGAAACACCACCTGGTCTAAGTACTCCAATTCACAATGTGTTCACTCACCAGGTCTAGAGGTGATAGTTAACCTGGTCCAAGCATTCCATTTAACAGTGTGATCACCCATGAGGTCCTCACCAGGATATGTGAAGTATCCCAATGAAGACCTAGGAGGACTAGGATAGGCTAATATCTAGATTATATGTCTGTATAATCTAGCCAGGTACTCTTATATATAGTCTATAGGAATGTATTCTCATAATAAAGTCTGGTATCCTAATATCTAGATTATACCCAGAGAATTCATGATTCATGTATACCTAGGGTAATCTAGAGAGACTATATAGAAAATTACATGGTTATATTGTATTGAGGGTTGCACTGTAGTGGCAATGGGGAGCTCAGGTAGGCATCTCAAAGAAAGGATCCAATGTTGATCTATTGGGCCAATGGTGCCTCATGCCCACTATTTATATTATACCGAGCAATGGGTTGACATTGGTGGTGTTAATGGGGTTAATCATTTGACCCCTAACCCCACTCCTATATAGCCAATGTTGTGTATCGTACTAGACTAGCAATATCCTGTACCTAAGTTAAACTATGTTGTTCGGTACTTGATTCACACCAGTAGCTCAAATCGATGACTTTCCCATAGCCCCAAGTTTCAAATATCATCAGAAGATTCCATACCCCCAACTTAATACCTCTAAATGGAAAAACCATCTCTTTCCACACTATTAGAGTACAATATATAGAATAAAGTACTGAACATTACTCTATATAGATTAATGCAGCTACAATCGAGCAAACATAGTCGAATGGTCTTCTAGACCTCTTTCCGAACAACCTCATCACATACGAGCATCATAGTAGGATATATCTAAGCCCCCAAACCTCATAGTAAACCTATCACTTTTCATTTTTAACTTTCTGTACAATTTCAAACAATTTACTGGAGTGTTTCTAAGCGTACCACTACTATTAGAGTAGAGTAGTGAATCGGGTTGATGGAAAAAAAGAGATGGTCATAGGTTTCCTATATCAGTAGGAGTATTGGTATTGAGATGGTGTGGTGAATTTGATCAATAATTTCACCATTATCCAGTTGTGCTCGCGAGCTCACTTCCATTCCATCTTGCTATCATCTCTATCGATCTTGCTAATTTTGGTATGCAATGGATAGTCTAATACATATATTATACTGAATTCTCAATTCAGGTTGATAAGTTGATCCTAGAGTACATCAACTATATATCATATATGACACATTCCACCCCAGTTCCACTGACCAAAAATATTTTCCTACCTCTACCACAACCCCCGATCCCATTAGCACGACTGCTGAAATACCACTGATGTGCGACTATTGGAACACCACTGTTGCAAGACTATTGCAATGAAAGCCTCCTATGTGATAGGAAACTTGTGGTCATCTCTTTGACCACCATTTCTTGGTACTTATATATATTTTTGTATAATAATAGTACCCTTGAGTTTAGTTTTTTCCTCTTCCAGTGTTACAGTGTGAGATGAGTTATTCCCATTCTCAAGACAATCATTGGCCAGCTACCTTGTTGGAGTTGAAATAGTATTGGTGGTCTTGTTTGTTCCCCTTACTCAGTGTGGTGTTGTTTGTCTCTCTCTCATCGTACTGTCTTCCAAAAAGAGTCTTCCTAGTGGAACCTGGTCTAGTGAATGACCTGGTGGCACTATTTGAGTATAGTACTGGAACAAAGCACCATTTTCTATTGGAATCATTACAGTTTGGTGTACCGAGTATCCATGCACAACTTTCCCTTATAGAAAGTTGAAAACTAGCAGGAAATATCCTTTCTGAGTGCATCCATAGGCACCTATCGGCCAATGACAATTCCTTGTGCTACATGGGCCATTGGATTAGCTGATCTCTCAAACCAATGAAAATGCTTTGTTTTGGGAACGTAATACCACCAATCACATGTGATTCATGCATGATGTCGTAGTAGTAGAAGTAGGTGCAGACCAGCCTCCCATGGCATGAACTTCTACCATTCTTCAGTACTATATAGACAGAGTACCCAACTCTACTATAATAGTTCCCCACCTTTGATATCAGACCTCATGACCTTTGGTGGGTTCATGGTCCAATAGTCCACTATCTATATTATATTGATGGTTCTGGGCATTGGGATCAGTCATGCATCTAGTACCTTGCTCTAGTTGATCATTACTCTACTATAATATCACTATAGAGACAGAGTACCTAACTCTACTCTAGTAGTCATTTCTGCCATGTATGTAGTGTTTGATGGCATCTGTGCTCTACTATGCAATCGTATTGGCCAACTCCCTAGGCTCCTACCTCGTTTCATAGGAATACATTTGCAATATAATATTCCACAATAGATAGATACGGGCATCCCCTATATCATGAATGTGGTTGTGTGGGTTCACACCATTAGTTTTTCCAAGTTCTACCAGCGCTCAGAGGACTTGATCCACCGTGTTCCATTCACTACTCTTACGGTACTCTTTTATATAGTAATAGAGATTATTCTAAGATTCTTCGGTGGTGTTTGATGGTCGGTCCCCTTCATCATATAGGCTGTCCAAGCTATGAATATATAGTGACTAGGTGAGCACTAGGAATTCAACAATCGAAATGGAAGAGCTGTCTAGGGTGAAACATGGAACCAATCAATGTCAAAGCATGCCTGGTCAATCCCCATTCACTTTCCTTTGGTTTGAGGAATGCATTGGGAGCCTACCAGCTTGCCCAAAAAATGCTCATAACAAATAAGTACTCTACTCTATATAGTGTGGTGGCCATCTCAAACACTCGAATTCCATCATCCACCAAGCATATCCACAATGTGGTGTGGGATATGAGATGGGGTTCCATCCTCGATACTCTTATGGGGACTACTGAGCTACCATGTACTCTTCTATATAGTATATTTATATTATACCGAACCACTCGAGTGTACTAGTGCACCAGAAGGAGGGAATGGACCCTATATTCATAAGACACTCATCGAATGGGGGTTGTATATAGTAGGATTTGAACCTGCGACAATTGGGTAAAAATCCCAATGCTCTACCGACTGAGCTATACACCCACCTCACATGGGGGAACCGTGCTTCTAGGTAGTATGGCTTAGTTATACTACCTATATTATTCTGAGGAACACTTATTATTATTATATGGTACTCTTATATATAGTTATAAAAGATTACCTAATCCCATATAGACCTGTGGGAGTGTAGGGGAATATATGGGATGACCTCTACTAATTGAGTAGAGTACTGATGGCACCACACGGACTATTTACAGTTCAAAACTACTTGTTGTATCAATCACTCACATCAATCGTTGTTGATCGATAGTGTGAAAACATGATGCTTCTATTGGTGATTCATTATTCCCAGATGGTATCCATGGTCCCTTCAAACGTAGTTGACTTTTTGATTAGCCCAATAGACCTCTTTCCGAACCACCTTGATCCTCAGTACATTACTATACGGTACTCTTATATATATTTCCATTCATCAATTCTCACTACGTGGTACGATGATCCGGATTCCCCATTCCCATAGCTGCACCTCACCGCCCCTAGGTCTCAATGCCATCATTTCCATTGCGTGGGCTCAAGCCAATTGGTAGGACTCCAGCCCAACCACTCCACCCATACTATAATGCCCCTATAGGCCAGTTGTTATTGAAATGGAAGTATATCATATGAAAAAACCATCGCTCGGAGCCCATTCTTGTTCTTCATTGATATAGGAGAAATGTTGACCCACTTGTTCATTTCAGTTGCCCAATCAGAGCAATTAACGGTTCAGAAACAACTTAGTACTCTACTCTAATTGTATACACTATATGGGCCAACTATTAGAATAAAAATAGTCCCAAGTGCACTACCAAATAAACCACCATAAGTACCACAGGGAAGAGGCACCCTCCGATACCACTGATGTCCAATCTCTTTGATCTCCAGGATTGGATTGACGATCTCATCCAATGAGTATATCAGATCAAAGGAAGGGATAGAAATGGACATTGGTATGATACTAGGAAATATGTTCCGAAGAATCTAGATATTAGTTCCATGAATGATCCATTTATTTGGTAGTCCCCTGGGAAAGGGGAACAACCATAATTCTCGAACCAACATCCGTGAAATGAACCCCATGATTAGAAATAAGAAGTGAAAAATATCATTATGTAACACAATGATCCCTTGCATGATTGGTGTGGCTTCCTATTGAGATTTTAATTTCCATAGAATGAGATGCATCACAACTAGTATCTAGTTTGGTGACATCACAGATCATTTCTTATTTGTATATTGTAAATAGAGAAAGGGTTTTTATCACTTCTTGCTCATTACACATAGAAATCTCAAATCATATTGTTCTGTCACTTGTATTGGGGTTGATATTTCCTCAGGTACTCTTATAATATAGTTCCCTGATTCAAGAAAATATATTATAAGAATATTTGAACTTTAGGTGTACGTAGTAGGTGGAGTCGATTCTTCCAACTTATCGTTCCATTGCCTAAAGACCAGGCCTAACCTTTCCTAGTCAGACAAGGCAGGCTACTCTAGATTATAAGAGGTGCTCCAGGATACTCTATATTTTAATAGGGAAAGGTCTACTTCCTATATTATATAGAGGAGAACATGGGATACATGAATTATCCTATCCTATTGGGTACCTGGGATACACAATTCATGTATTGTATCCCAAACACTAGACCATCTTTCTTTCAAGTAGTTGTGGTTCTTGTTGTCTCTAGAAGGTCCACTATAATAGGAAGTCAAATTCGATAGCACATCCTTCCATTTTCTCACTCAACCCTAATTTTGAATCAGATTGTTTTCTTATTTCTTCTCAAATGCAGATAGATTCATCAACACTATTAGAAGAGTACTAATGATGTGACACAATACAATGAAAAGCTCTCATCTCATGGGTAGGTACTTAACCAAACACTAGCCTATTTCGTTGGGAGAGTATACTGAAGCATATGTTTGTGTAGGATAGATTCATTTCATCATAAGTGACTTGAGGTTTCTACCCTAAACATCATCACTGCCTTGCGATTGAGACACTGATTATAGCACCTCTTAGCACTTTTCTTATTGCCGATTACCTCCACTTTTTGATGTCTAGGTCTCTGAATGCTTTCCTCTTAGAGCTAGATTAAGGTAATTTGAGACGCTTGAGGAATTTCACATAATCGGTGACATGATGATTGTGTCAAAGTCTCTAAAAGGATATGATGGGAACATATCTATATAGGATATTCAGTAACCTAATGTGTGTGTGGTACATGAAGAGACCTAACATTGACCTTCCTTATGGAATGGGCTCATCTATCAGATAGGATTCCAGTAAACTGAGTTCCCAAAGCTATTTCTCAAGAAAGCACATGATTTTCTACTACCTATATTATACTAGGATAGTCTAATTCCAATATTGTACCGATTATCATCCCCCCCCCAAAGTCAGTACTATACTCTAATAGACCACTATAGGTAATGAACCGCACTGGAAAGGGCACTCAATGGACCTCATACCTAATTTAAATCACTTCGCCTCAACTCTCTTCTAGCATGATCATCAATAACAAGACCTCCACATGTCATTTCCTACACTTGAGTCAATTTTTCAAAGGTTTCTCTTGATGGAATATGAAATGGATGGATTATGAAGCAAAATAGTCTGTTGAGCAGTTTATGAGCCAATGAAAATATATATAAGTACCACCTTATTTCTATTTCCCATGAACCATTCCTTCGTCCTCAAGTACTCTAATCTAATAGAACTATATAGATAGAGTACCTGACCCATTTCCCAATGCTCTATACTCAGGGATGCATGGCCAGAATGTGATGCATCATAACCATTAAAGAGGAAATGCCTATATTATGCCTTATCACTCTATTTAATCCAACCAAAACCTATCTCGATATAATATATCTAGTGTAGTATACCAACTCAAATGGAACTCAATAGGTAAACTATATAGGGTCAGGTACCATATATTTGACCCTTTTTAACCCTTAGATATAAATTATCCGAGGAAGAATGTGAACCACCTTGTAGGTTAAGTTATCCTACGCGCTACTTTTCTCAGTTGCGGCATCACCCAAAATTCGAGAGTTAGGATACATTATCACCCCTAGTGTTGGTGAACGATTCTATCCCTCTATCCTCGTTGTAGTACGAGAACCAGTCCAATCTCTACCCCTCATCTAACATTGTGAATATCCCTCTAACCCTTCGACTATACCACTACCTCTATTATACCGAGTGTTTTTATCTCGCTTTCAAGGCTCATATCCTCAACTATTAGAATATAATGGCTCATCCATATAAGTTTCCCAAGATAGAAGGTCACCCGGGTGATTCAAATTCAGCTAGAGAAATCTATCATGTAAGTCCACTACCTATATTATAACGAGTATGAGTAGGATTCGGAGTCATCCAGTGAGTCTCCCCCTGGTTCTAGAGTGAGAAAGGTTCTAAATTCATTCACTAATAGGGATATGGAACAGAAGAAATTCAGGAAGAATGAAGAGCTATATTCCATAAATCCTGATATTTTAAGTAAGTGGTTGTATGTTATAGTTTTATTTGATAGTCCCTCCCCTAAACACCTTAGGTGTGTTTATTCAAGCCCTTTTGTAGTCATTGAATGATATGATAATTCCTACTACCTATGTTATACTGAAACTCCATTTGGAAAAGGAGAAACGAAGGTATATGCTCGCTTATTCCAAGGAACTCTTGTGTTATAGATGACTATGATCAATCTTTTCCTCATAGGTTATACTAACAATATTATAATGATTGACCATATGATGTTATTGGGGAACTCGGTCCATGGGTTGAGTTGTCTGGAGTAGCTCTCGAGTGGAACCCCTACCTATACTACCTATATTATACTGAGTTCCCCCAACACTAGATGAAATGCTAATGACTATCCACTATGTATATTATACATACATACCACCATATCCAATTTGAACGAGTTGTCATAGTGGACAATAGGATGAAGGGGTGATCTACTTGCTGATTGCATTCCAACAAGATGTCACCCCCGAATGGAAAATCATCCATGTAGAACCTTTAAAGGAGAGTAACTAATAATATATATAATTACCAATCCTATGTCATGATGGGAAAGTCTCGGACATCAAGCTCGATATGCCCCCAAGGGCGGTAAGGAAGCACCCCCAGGTGCGAGTGGAGATGGTCAGAAGAGAGATGTTAAACACCCACCTTCACAAGGCTAGAGGCACTCCATTAGAGTTGAGTGAAGGTGGATTCAGGGAACCCTCAATCCCATTCACTAGTAGGTGTATTTGGGGATGAAATGGTAGTCAGATAAGTGGTTCAACTATACTCAAATGCATGGATCTCAATAGAGTTGGAAGTCCAATCATAGCACCTTGAATTGTTGATTATTATATTAGAGTACTGGATCACATGTATACTCCATCTAGAACTGCTCATGCCACTTGACTATTAGATTATAGTACTGGATCACATGTCTTCCCTCCAAACCTAATACTTCAGCCTATTCAGTTTCTATTCTAGACCACCAGGTTGTATCCTTGAACCAAAGGTGAGATAATGAACCTGGAGTCTAATTAACTACCTGTATTATTTATACATAAAGTCTTTAGATGAAGTTCCTAGGTACTTGTGTGTGCGGTTGTGATACAATATAGGAAGAGTACCACTGATACTTATATATATTGAGCGATTGGATTTGGCCCAATCCTTAGTCACAATTCCTAGAAGCCATCCCCTTAAACGACCTATCCATTTTTTTGATGCCACCTTCCATTTGGTTCTAATATTAAATCAATTCCAATGACAACACACTAAGAAGAATCAACCAAAAAACATCTTTGAGATGGAGCACCAGGAACAGTCGACTGTAGTCCAAGAGAAACATGTGGTGAAATGAGGATGGTAAATGATCTCCCAAAATCTCTGACATCCCTATCCAATAGTGAAAAAGTGAGATTTTGATTCCTAAAACCGTTGAATCAACCTTTTTTCTAATAACCACAACTGCAATTTTCTATATTGACCCATTGTATTTGAGAATATCACCTCAATTCTCTAATTCCAGAAAAAACTATGGATTGGCCTCTACTACTATAGTGTCTGAGCGGTGTATTTTAGTAGTTCTGATTACCCCTGACTTCCCAACCAATATACTGAGACAAAGAGGATGGCCCAAAAAATGTCTACAAAATGCCAGTACCATGATGCCATTTCGAATCCAATGTGATGCACCCTGTCGAATTTCCCTATTGATTAGAGATAACAAAATATGCTCAAGTATAGTGTAATAATGATCACATCCATCACATGACACCCGATTTCTAAGGGAAACATTGAACCATATATATTATCCGACAATGAGAACTAGTTGTGTTCATATTTTAACACATAAAACCCAGTGAAAAAGAGAGCCATTGAAACAGTACCGAGTAAAGAAAAAACAGATCGATGGTACCTGTCGTTCAGTAAATCATGATGAGCCCAAGTGATTAATGCTTCAAATGTTGGGGGAATTAGGGTATTCAGCATTGTAAGCACCTGATGATCGAAATGAAAGAATACTTGGGGAGGCCAAATCAATCAAACCTCTACCATTAGCACCAAAGTAGAATGATATGACACCCAAAAGAGAGAAAGAGGGAACATAACCTCCGAGATGATGAAAAACAAAGAGCCATATCTTTTTCCATTTTATACTACTGGGGAATGTTTCCCTACCTTCACTTCACGCATCACATCGTGTCAACAAAGGAACAAGGTTTATAGGATCACCACTAGCCCCATCATACCAACTATAGAACACCCACATCTTGGATGAATGTACAAAACACCACCAATTGTACTGGCCCCATTGCTGATAGCTCCAGACATTGGCCATGGACTTTGCTCCACCAAATTATAGGGATGCCTCAGTGAATCAAGCATGCCTTACTAGCCTGAGATGTTTCATTACCCATCCATGCCACCCCATCCACTCTAAGCTAGTAGGTATGTAGTGGTATGCGTAGTGTTTGATCTGATCATGCCTGGTCTCCATTTGTTGGTTTTCCTTCCACACCTACCCTAAGTACTCTACTATAAACTATATAGGAAGAGTACCCATGAATGTACTCATGACCATTTCTTAACACACCCCATGTCAGTCACTTCATGTGATCGCCCATGACTACCTCATATCTCTCATCGTATATAGTCAATAGTCGTCATACGACTTGATATGCTACTGGTAATGGTACTCCAATATCCCAGTTGAGTTGCCTCACCTCAGAATCTTACTCTACCATCGCCTAGAAAAACATCATGAAATGATAGAGAACTGCTGAGGTCGAACCACCATCTACACTCATCCAATCCTTGATTTCCACCCCACCCCATGTTGTTAAAATGCCAATATACCTTGAAAACCTAATGTAAGATGCCAGTTTGGTTCCTTGAGTGCCTTCTACTACATACCCCCACCACAACACCACTTCAACCACCACTTATAGGGATAAGGAACTAGTCCAATACTGATAGGGATAAGGAACTGAAACCAGTAGGAATAGAGAAGTGGAACTAACTGATAGGGATAAACTATATAGGGTCAAGTACCTTAGATCTGACCCTTTAGAAATAGAATAGGGTGAATTATCTGATTTCTAAACCCATATATATTAAGAAGCACCGAATAGGGTCAGGTTCTACACCATTGATATATAAGTAGCACCTTTCTAAACCAAATAATGTGAAGTAGACGAGTTCTAAACCCTTGTATATTAAGTAGTACCAAATAGGGTCAGGTTCTAAACCCTTTATATATATGTATCACCTTTATAACCCTTAGATATAAATTATCCTAGAACTGACTTCCATTATTCCATCCATTCTTCCTTACATCTTCCTTCTCCCACTCAGAGTTGTAAATAGAACACAATGTGAGTACCCGTTTCGGAGTGTATTTGTCCAAGAGTTCCGCAACAAACAGGTACTTTACCTATGTAGTAGTCACCTGCCAATGATTTAAGAGTACTTTTAGAGTAAATTACTGATGATGACTCTATATATATAAATATAAGAGAACTCGATATAATATAGGTAGTAGAGCTTCCATTTTGAGGTAGACTCTATTCAACCTTGTGTAAGCTACACATCACAATCTATCACCTCTCATGATGTGAGTTAAGAAGCTCCATAATAGATTCCAGTAGTCCCATACGAATAGCTTCACAACCACCCTTGAGATGGAAAAAACCCCCAACACCAACATCAACCTATGGCTGATCTGATCTCTTCCAACCGCTCTGTATCGTGATGCTAGTATCAGTGGATTACCAACAATGAAACCCAAGGCCCACCTATTAGAGTAAAGTATTGAGACACACTTTATATACTTGAATACATTCATATAAAGTATGACTTTCACCGAGTGTTTGTGTGGTAGTAAACTAGACTATTCTGGCTAAGTATAACATGGACTAACAAAACCTCCATAAAACATAGAGACCTCCTCTTAGTGAGATCTAAACTTGATATCCAACTGATATGGCCTTCCACGCCTAACTGCCAAGTGATTTCTCTAATGCCCAAGATCCCGAGTCATTTGATTTGATGACCCCAGTACTAGAAAATTCTCGTACACCAATTGAATATGTGGCATCAATATTCGGAAAGATAGTATACACCAGTGCAAAACCCATGGCTGAATTCATCTTGAAATAGGAACAACATGTCTATCTCTTTTAACAGTATGGTCCTTCCCAGTGTTCGTAGGAAAAACCATACTTTTGGAATGCATCTCAACCCCCGAAATCCAAGAAGGATCATATATTTATAGTATTTCAAGAGTACTAGTCATAATCAGATGAATTGTGTCTAATAGGTAAATCCATCCAATTGAAGAATTGGAATTTGATCTAGAAATCTTGTTCCTATCTCACTTCCTTCCAGTTGTTCCTACCACCTTACCCTCAAAAGAAACACCTCTTCCACCTGATTCGACCTTGATTCCATCTATCTACTACTAGTCTGGTATAGACATATAAAATAAGAATACCTGTACCTACCAGCAAAAACACTAATCACCCCCGACAGTTACTATGTTTATATAGTCTTGATTCCAAGCGTCGTTTGTCCCCACAACCTCCCAAATGATCCCATGGAAGCTGCTCTACTACCTATATTATACCAACTCGAGTGGTCAGGTGTTCCAATGCTAAACATGCAATTTACCAACCTCGCTATTAGAGTAGATTACTGATATGAACACACCATCCCTATGACAACCCTGATCTTTTTATTACACAATTAAACATAATTTATTACATAAAATTCACTTGATACAACATAGAAGATCGAGAGGTCTAGTGTATTTGGGGATTATGATCATTACATAACAACTTAAAACATGAAATACAACATCTTTATAGAAAACTTCCTTTACATGACCACTACATTCCCTCATACATAGAATTGCATGGGATAACCTGAGGACATGTATAAGAAAAGGGTGAGCTATAAAGCCTAGAAAGGGAATAATCATGGAATAACATGAGGAATACAATAAATTTTAGAAAATATTAATATCAATAGATCACAAGAAAATCATAAACATAAAGTCATGATAAATCATGATAATCATAACATGGAAATGTGGCAACAACACTATACATGGAATTAGCATGAGCTGAGGCTCATTTCACATGGAGCATTAGTAAACCCTAGTTGAACATGAAGCATGAGTAAACCCTAGTTGCACTTGAATTAGCATGAGTAAACACCCATTTCACATGAATTATCATGATACAACACTTTACCCAATGCATTGGAGTGCTATCAGGTCACACCCTTCTTAAACATTTCACTTCATGCATAAGTGTGCCACATGAATCATAAAACATTGAATCATTCAACACAATCATTTATTCTAAGATAAATGAACGTGGAATACATAATTGAACTATTTAAACAATAATTAAATGTTCATAAATGTGAATACCCTTGATAGAGAAATGGGCATGGTATTCACTACATAATGACTTTGGCTAGGAAAAACGTGGTGTAATTTCGGCAGCATAACGACGTGAAATAAGAACTCATAAAAATGGTTTATGAGAGAGAAAGGGATGTCTCATAATATTTACATGACATGGGAAGTAATGGGGTCATATAAATACATGTCCCAACAAATTTAGTGGAATTTAGATTCATGATACAAAATAATTGCTTGAATGTAAATGAGGAGAGAGAAATTCTTTTCGGAATTTCGGCATAGTAACAGGTGTACATGGGAGGAATTTAGTGAGAGAGAAATGGGTCTCCCATATTTCAAAAATAAATAGGGTAGTATGGGGGAGTTGGAAAACCATACCCCAAAATTTATAATTGAAATAAAAATGGCATAACAACTTAAAGAATATTGGACAAAAACAAGAAAGGAAGAAAACCCTTACTTGGAAGTGTGCTTCCAATGGATTGAGAGAGGCTTGAGAGAGGATTATTGGGAGCTTGGAGAACTTTGGGAGGATTATAGAGAGATGAGGGAAGAGTTTGGATAAATTCAAAAGGCTTTGAGTGAGGATGAAGTTGGAGCTTGGGTGGGTTTATATAAGAAAGAGAGGGAATTGTTTATTATTTAGGTTTGGGACACCTCACATTAAACTAATCAAAACCACAAACCAGCCCATGGTTTTTTCCCACTGTTTTTGAAAAAGGGGAGTGTAAAAAAATATTTTATAAGTCCAAAGTCCTAACTTCTTAAAATAATGGGGTTGATTATGTGGAGGTGAGTCACACTACCAAGGAAAACAATTTAAAAAGACAAAAAGTTTAACAAGTTTTGAAGGGTCCACTAAAGTTTTGTAAATTAAATAAAACAAAACCAAAATCACGTTATTTTAATGGTAAAACATATATTTTTCGAACATAATGTTTATAGTATTTTATTACATCACTATTGTGTCATTATGAGGTCATAAAACACATTATATATTTAAACGGTATTTAATTTTTACCCAAAATTTTGACTGTCTCAAAAAATTATGAAAAATTCTCCATTGGATAATTTCAAAATCCTGATTCTAGTAATAATATTAATTTTATCCAAATAATTTTCTAAATATGTAAATTTTCACTTTTAAAATAAAAACTGACATTTATCGAAAATTCATGGGTTTTGAAAAAAATGGATTTCAAACCTTAATAAAAATTACAATTGCATTCATAAAATTATAAGATCATTTATATTTAATAAAAATTAATTTAATAACAATAATAATATTTTATTAAAATATTATTTAATTCAAAAATCCATTTATTCATCAAAATAGATTTCTTAGATGAACATTAACTAAAAATACTATTTGTGCTTTAAAAAACTTTTTACAAGGTAACAATAATAAAATGGAAGTATATTTATTAATATGTACAAAAATAATATACATAACCATAGTGCTAAGGTCTTACTACATAACCCCCTATAACACCTGCATAAGACCGAAGAGTAAGGTGTGCGATGGTGATAGACTCTTGGGGTGGCTCGGATAACATTGCTCAGGTGGTAATCTCTATCAAATTCCACTTCTCTCGTAGGTGGTCCCGCTCAAGCTTAAAATATTCAAGCTTGGATTGGGATTGATCAAGAGAGAATACCAAACATGAAACCTCCTTTCTGAGCTCTGAAAAATGGGCTTCGAATGGGGCACGTCTATTGGATGAGGCCATCGCTTCCTTTGTCTGAGTAAATTGGATTTGTTAAAGCCCTATATTTATAATAATAATGTGATCACTGTTCAATGACAATATTATCAACGGTCACAATTCTTAAAAGTATTTTAAAATCCAAAAACATAAAACCAATGAAGTTTTCATTTTATATAAACATTTTACATAAAGAGACATTTAATTAGATCAAGAGGGATTTCATAGAAACTCATTTTCTCTAAACCTAAAGGTTCTAAAAGATCTGGCCCAAAAGAAAGGGTCAGGTTCTAAACCATTATATATAATATATAAATGACAAATATTTATTTAGAAAGGGTGAGGTTCTAAAAGATCTGACCCTAATAGGTTCTGGTTATAAACCCTTATATATTATGTATCACCGAATAGGGTGAGGTTCTAAACCCTTATATATAATATATAAGTAGAATCCCTTTAGGGATGGTCAAGAAGGATAATACTTATATATATTTATGGATTATATAAGTATAATCTTGAATATGGGTTTGACTTAAATAATCGATCGACTATTAGAGAAGAGTACTAACGATGAATCTAGTTCAGCAGCAGAGACATAACTAATTACTACCAAACCTACAACACAATGAAGAAGACCCACCAAAAAACTAATTAATTTTGAACCATATTCATTGAAGTAATATTTGAGATAGACCTCCAATATATATAAGTGACATTTTTTGAGAGCTTATTTAGCTTCATCGAAATAGGAGGTGAAAACTGGTATGGTATGCTGCTGTAATGGGTAGTAATGTGGGAAATATGGAATAGTTCAAGGGGATTTAAGGGGCATGAGGTGGTTTGGATTTTACCATGGTATTGGAAGAAGTAGGTCAATGGGTAGGAAATCACAACAAAACCAAATAAACTACAATAGAAATATGGATTTTCTTGACAAAACACAAGGATATTGGAACTATGTATTTCCTCTTCGGTGTGCTTTCAAGACTGATTGGAACATGATTTTCAGTTTTGATTCATATGGAATTATCAACCCCAGACAATCAACTGCTTGGTGAGAACCATCAACTATATAATGTTTTTCTTATAGCACATGATATCGTCATGATCTTTTTTTATGGTAATGTCAGATATGATAGGTTGTTTTGGAGATTGGCTTATTTCAATTCTTATTGGGTCCCCCAAAATTTCCTTTCCACGCTTAAATAATATATTGTTTTGGTTTTTTCCTCTGAGTATGTTCCTCCTATTGTTCCCAACAGTAGTGGAAATAGGTAGCTGCACTGGTTGGATGGTCTATCTGTCCCTATGTGGGATCACTATACATTCAATAGGCCTGGTCAATTTAGAAATTTCTAGTCTGCATCTTAGCGGGTTATCTTCCATTTTAGGTGCGATCAATTTTATTTCAACGATATCAAACATGCGTGGACCTGGAATGATGATTCATAAATCTCCCCTCTTTGTGTGGTATGTTCCTATGATTGAATTCCACATAGTGTTGGGTCTTCCCATACTGGTTGGGGGGATCACAATGTTATTAATGGATTGAAACACCAATACTACATTTTTTGATCCAGCTGGTGGTGGAGACCCCATTTTATACTGGCATCTTTTTTGGTTCATCGGTTTTAAATGTCCCTTTTCAAATTCAAATCTGAATACACATTACATTATATGTTGGGATTTTCTACTTCATGGTACTCCTACTATTTTCATAAGTTTATTTCTAGTAAAAACCAAATCTAGTCAAAATGGAGTATCTAAGACACAATTATCAGATAACCAAAGAAATAAAAGTTGTATAGTAGGAACCTTAGAGACTACATGTGAAACAACTAATCCTAATTCCTTCTATTAGTGGCTAGCTGGAATTATCAATGGTGATGGAAGTATTAAAGTGTGTAAACCAGTTTCTAAAATATCTGACCCTCTATGGAGGGAAGGATATACTTCTCTTGAAATTATAATGGGACTAGATGATATACGACTACTGTGATATATCCAACATATTCTTGGAGGAAGTATTAAAATGCGATCAGGTGCAAAAGCTTATCGTTATCGACTACATCATCGACTTAGTATGATGAAACTCATGAATTGTATTAATGGTCATATTAGACATTCAGCATGACTAATTCAACTACATCATGTCTGTCATGTACTGGATATTCATGTCTTTCTACCTATTACCCTAGATGATCAATCCAATTGGTTAGTAGGATTCTTTGATGCTGAGGGTACCATTAGTATCTCTATGAAGCATCAACTACCTCAACTCAGTATTCGAGTAAATAGTAAACTTCAACAGGATGTAGAGTATTATAAGGTAGTATTTGGAGAAAATATCTACTGTTATAGTAGTCAAAATGGTTACTATAAATGATCTATAAAAATTCTAAAATATGTGATTATGATGATAGATTACTTTCAATAAATTACTTTCTGAAGTCACCAATCATGAAGATTATTCCTTATTGAGGAATATTACAGTCATTATGATCTCAAATCATTTAAACCTAACAATATTCACCATAAAGAATGGCTTGATTTCCCAGAAAAATGGACCCAGTTAATGATATATTCCACCTTTCAACACTTATATTGATGAGTAGAAGAGAGAAGCACCCTGAAGATTACATCCTCATTCTTCCTAGATCAAAAATCACCATTCATATCTTTTCAAAGTATTCCAACAAATTGGTATTCTCCTATCTCTGAATGGTATATGACATGATTAGTAGTGGGGTTCTTGGCTCTCTGGTTCAGGGGAATCATATGTTTACTATTGGGTTAAACGTCGATACTCATTCATACTTCACTACTACTACCATGATAATATATGTTCCTATTGGTATTAAAAATATTTAGTTGTCTTGCAACCCGGTGGGGCGGTTCGATCATGTACATCAAAACAACCATGTTGTTTGTTGTGGGGTTCATCTTTTTGTTCGTGATTAGTGTACACACTGGAATAGTACCAGATAATTATGGACTTGAAATTGCACATCATGATACCTATTATGAAATGGAAAATTTCCATTATGTACATTATTTGGGTGCCTTTTTTCTTTATTTACTAGATTTCACTATTGGGTTAGTAAATTCATAGGGGCTGGTATACCTAGAACGATTAGGGAAGGTCTATTTTTGGATCACTTTTTTCGGGGTGAACCCTATCCTATTTACAATGCATTTCTTAGGCCTAGAAGGCATGTGATGTTGTATTATATATTTTCTAGATGCTTTTGAGGGTTGGAAAGAATTGATATCCTATGGTTCAAATCTATTGTTTATTTGGATTTTTTATTTTGTAATGGTAGTGACGATTACATCTGCCAAGGCACCTACTCGATTTTCGCATCTGACTATAAAAATTTTATAGAATCCAACCACAATATAATGGCTTCTTCCAAGTCCCCCATCCTTTCATTCATTCAGTTAACTACCAGTTATTAAGGAGACAAGATGCATTGGATCAGTATGATTTCCTACATTAAAAAAACAGCAACTCGAGAATGCGGACGAGAAGGGGGTATTTTTCTAATGTGATTGGTTCATTCATGGGGTTGTTGAGATGATGATATTGAACCAATATGAATGTTATTTTCATACCCAACCATGGATTACCCGATATCTAAAATAGTATACTGGTTGTTCCATTGTTTCCTTGCTCAATTGAATCTTATCTTTCATCTTCTATGATGATTCCAATGACTTCCCAAACACTTTCACATCCACTTCCAAGAGTGATATATTTTAGTATGGGACCTCAGTACTCTACTCTAATAGTTTCAAAAAATCCCCCTGAACCCCCCAAAACTCATATATTTCTACCATTCTACTGCTCTGATATCCATATCAAGATAATGCATCGACTGATATGACCATTTTATATACATTCCAGGGTTCGATGAACCACAATATATGCTTTTGAGAATCAAGAGTACAGTCAGAGCAATGGGATCCTTGCAGTAACCAACCGAGCGACCGTTCGACAATGATAGGGATACATAATTGATGTTCATTATCCCTATCAATCCATATTCAATCCAATCAAGCTATCAACTGATCACACTATTGTAAGAGTACTAAGTCCATGGATAATGATCTGTGGATTTCCAAACATGCACACACATGTTCTAAAAGACATGCCCCTTTAGTTAGAAAGGGTTAGGAGGGAGAGGGAGAACTGGTATATATATATATATATATTGATCTGTGGGGGCCAATCTCAGTATTGATTCAAGTGGTCATTAATCAGTACTGATATCAGGCCTGGTCACTCCCCTACTTGCTTATCAATAGTTTAGTTTATAGTTTGATTACGCATCTAGCTCAAGAAAAATCACTGCTACTCACCAACCAGGAAGTCACCTTCAGTTGGTAATTAAGGGAAATGATCTGAATGAAATCAACATAAGCCTCGTCACTCGATGTCGGTCTTTTCCTTGCCTTCTCCTTTTGCCAAAATTCTTGGAAGCTTGAATGGTAGGGTCCGAAGTAAAGTGAGAGAGGTCCTCTCAAAGCTCAACCATATATTTTAGGCTTTATTGAGGGGGGGAAGTGGGAGGTTTCTTTATGGAATTGCACATACCAGCTCAATCTTATCAATTTCAGAAGTCTCCATCGCTCCCTTTAGCTGGCTATTATGGTGAATGGATTGGTGATAAAAGGAAAATGCACCCTTTAGAGGTGAGGAATAAACAAAACAAATTGATTTCCCCTCCTACCATGGTAGAACGCACAAGAATCCCAAATATTGAGTGGGAGGACCATAGATGCAATGAGGAAATCTGGATTTTTTCTTGAAGGCTTTCGATACAGGCGACTACAAAAATCCCCAGTTTTGATTGAGTAGGAGGTCATGACGAAGCTTTAAAACTATGGATCGGTGGGGAAAATATAATTATAGGTCTTTGAGCTTCTTTCTATCGACTTGGATTAATAGTAGGTGGTGGAGATCCAGGCGCATAGCCAACCTGCAACATGGGTTCTTAGGGAGGGAGGTAGTTTCATAGGTGAGAGGACCAGTTTGGGATATACCTAACATTGAGAGGGGGGTGAATCGGTGTTGAGGACTTTTTAAAGAAATTATTAATTTTTATCCCTTTACCTCTTAACCTGTTAGGATCTTGATTCTCTTATTCTCTTTTACCTGTTTCATGCAATAATTGAAAGCAGTAAAAATATGCACATGATATTTTTAAAAGGTTCACCACTCAATAAGAGTAGCTACGTCCTTGCCATGAAAGGGTATGACCAGTTCATGGATTCTCCACTATAATATGATATTCTCTTACAATGGACTAGCTAATAAAACAATCCACTAGCCAGTTTGTGTCTCTACACTTTGAAGGGGGGTGGGAAACAATCATTTTCCCTGGACTGGTGATAGCCTAGTCCAACTTACAACCTCTAGCTGGTACTTTATACTGTCTATGGAGACATTCTTCTTCCTTATTCAAAAGGTAGGTTATTCTCTTGATCTATTTCAATGCTCTTCACTTGATTACTTGGAAAGCAGTAGGCAAAAAATTCTTTTTTTTTCTTTCTCTTCTTCTCTAATGCAAAAACCAACTTCACTAGTTATTCTTCTTTCTTCCTCTTAGTGAAACAACTGACTACACAAATATTCTTATGTCTTTAGCTAGAATCCCATACACCAATGTGATTATTAAAACACTAAGGATATGATCACATAACATCATCTAAATTTAATGGCCCTAAATAATTTTCAGCCTTCAGTTGGGAATACTCTGTTCTTCTTTTTCTTTTCTTCTTTCTCTTTGACAAAGTATAATAAGGAATAGTACTATAGTTTCTTAATCTCTTTCTTCAATTATCAATACCAACATAGGATTTTATCAATATACTACCTTCATTATTCATGTAGATATGAATTTATTTGCACGTCTAGTTCTTATTCACATTACAAAGCACAACGAGGGTGTTAAACACCAGTCATGTGCATGCAATTCTACTTCTATTCATGATATCAAATGTTTCATGGTACTTCTTTCTTCACAAAGTCACTTCGAGAGTGCTATGAACCTGTCGAAGGCCTGTGGGACCCCAATCTTTTGCGCACCCCATTTTGGGAAACTTGCACGCAACATTAATGAATTTCTCACAACATTCAACTTTTTTCACAAAAGTCCTCTTGCGTGTAGCTTCTCTCTTGCGCACAACTCTCTTATTGTGCGCAACTATCCTTTCTTGCACGCAACTCTTAATTCATTCACGCAAATCTCTTTAGGTATATTTTTTATGTGCTTCAGAGCTCCGATTTATTCTAATTGTTGAGAATTAAAAATGTAAGGGGTCACCTCTTATTTATAGACCTCTTCGACCCCTGCACAAAAAATCCCAATGTGTCACGCAAGATCATGACGTGTCGTGAAAAACCCCATTTGACGTCGCCTTGGGCGCATAAGTCTCTTTCACACCAACCTTATCTTTCGTGAACTTCTTTGAATCTTTCGTACACTTCATACCTTTTCCATTTTCTAAGTTTGGAACTTAAATCATGCCTTGCGTGCAAGATTCCAAACTCCCTTCAATCTTGTGTGCAAAAACCAATATTGCGCGCAAAACTCAATCTTTCGTGAAAACCTCTACTTTGATAGATTTTGATGTTTGAATCATATAACTCCACTTGTGCACAAAATATAAATCCATCTTCAAACTTGCGTGCAACATCATTTTCCAAAAACACCTTTCTTCATCTACTGATTTCTAGGCCCCAAAATTTGGAAAACATTGGAAAATGGCACAACTTTAAACTGTTCATTTGTGCCGCCTCCAGATTATTCATTCCTTTTTCATTGATATCTTTACTTGTTCCCATAACCATTCTTCATCTTTCATCACAAACTCCACTATCTTTAATATATCCTTTGAGAGACTAGCCTTAGCATCATCAGATTTACAATGGGAAGTATTGGAACTTCCCTATCTTCCAACATCATCATTCCTTCCCATAAAAACTGTATATGACTGGAATCATCATTTCTCCTCCATTCCTTCATAAGGCTCACATCACAAGTTATACTAACTTATGATATTTTTGAAATACATTTATGCAAAGCATCGTCTAATTCAGAGACAATGTGATATACATGGATACCTCAGAATGTCAATCCCTTCCACATTCTCTCTTCTTCTTCAACCATCATTCTACACTTCATGAAAATAATATTATTCTATTCTTAAAGTAATATCTTTCATGGTTTGTTATCATGAAGAATTGCATGGTCTTCTTCTTATCATCATTATTCTTCATTCATCCTCAGATGGATGATACCTCGCAATTCATCATTGTTATAAACAATGTGTCACCTTTGACACAAGTTCTTTGAACTTAGGTTCTGTTTAACAATCGTCTGAATTAACTTCATGGAGAATAATACAAGAATGAAATCCAATGCTATGATTTCATAACAATTATGTAGGAATCCTCTCTTCAATCTATCTCCATTAACGTTGAAGTCCTTCTTCATCTCCTTCTTCATTTTGACCAGAATTGAAAATTGTTGACAACAATTACAATCTTCATACACAAAGTGGTCCCAAAAATCTCCCCTTTGTATTTTGTATTAAATACATTAATGTATCCTCAAATGAATGTGTCAATGTTAAAATGAGAAACTTTATCTCCCCCTTTACTTCTTTCTCTCCCCCTTACTTTTCAAACATTCATTTCACTTTATCTCCCCTTATTGACAAGAAATTAAAAGTTCATGGTAGAGATGGTATTAATCCTTACTTAAGAAGTGTTCCATCAATCATTTCACTCTATGTCTACTTGAGAAAATCTTGATGTAGAAAACAAGAGTATTTGATTTAGACAACAAAGATGTCCATTTCCCACTGAATATGACACCTCATGAGATGAGAACTCATAAACTTGTCTTCAAGGGTTTTTCACTTTCATTCTAGGCTTAGAATATTGAATGTAATATAATATTATCAACCTAAAACTCCTATACTCACTTCAACAAACATATAAAAAAATTCAAGTGCAATAGGATGGATAAGTGTCCTTGGGGCACTTCTATTCTTCTTATTTCACTAATTAATTTAGTTACTCCACCTTTGTAAAATGATCTTTATTTGTAGTAACCAAGTATGAGAGATTAAGAAGATACATACCTTTTCCAGTGACATGATCTTCCTAAAATCTTCAGATTAATTGAATTTTATACCTGCTAGAGTTGATACGGATTGAAATAATAACTCTGATAGCTTCTTCCTATGTCTCCCTCTTAAGGGAACACTAATCATCATATTCGTAAATGGAGATCCGTTATCCTATTAATTTTTTAATATCAATTGATGAATCTTTAATGGATGACAACTTCTTCAACTTTTCTATCAAGAGTTGATAGATATCACTTCTTTTTAGGTTCTCTTCCTAAGTGCTTGCTTCACCATAAATTCCCTATATTATCAGAAGAAAATACAATACATAAACATTTAAGGGAATAAGGTGGATCATCCTTGATCCATCAATGTGAAAAACAAGGTTGAGATGATTTTATCAACCATTATGCTCCATTCTTCACACTTTCACAACTGTTCTTCAATGCTGACTGTGATTGTGTGGAACTCTCTATTTATTCCATCTCTTTGTGTGTGAATCTTATTTCTTCAAGGACTTTTATAGCACTAGAATATCCTAGTGCAATATTCATCTTCATGATAAATTCTTGTTGGGCAGGAGTAAATTCAATTCATCTTCTAACAGTATGACCTACCTTGTTCCACCTCACACATAGAACTTCTTTATCTTCATGTAGAATCTCTTTTTTGTTTTAAGGACAAGTCTTATCATGGTCATCGTTCATCTTTACCAATCATTCCAAATCTTCTGGACAAACCACCAATATATCATTTGGTACTGAAAGATTGGATCTTCAACATGACTTCTTCTAAATGGAATCTTTCTTATTAGTTCTTTTGGATGCCCCGACCTTCACATTCTTGGATTTAGAAACCAAGGACTTCTCATATTTACTTCTTGGAATCTTCCTGGGAGAATTGTTTTTCACATTATTCATATGATTTCTTCCCAAGGATGCTTCTTCATTCTTATCCAGCTTCTGTGGTCTTCTTTTCTTATATGAACATCCACCATTCATATGACCACTCCTATTTCATACATCACAGATGTAATCTAACATTCCATATCTGTTTGCGGTATACAGATGCTTTTGGATCTGTGGATGTTTCTTCTTCTTCTCTGGATTTCTCCCCCTTGATATGGGATTTCTCTGTGCTTTTATATTTAAGGGGTTGTACCAGCAATCCAGTGCACAATGCCCAAATTTGTTGCAACACCAGTATTGACCCACAAATCTTGACATCTTAATATGTTGTGCTCTATCTGGGGAACTATCTTCCATATTCTTCTTCTTATCCACCATATCCATGGTGGTAGGAATCTAGTCCCCTTTCCTCATCCATACTTGTTTAGATTTTTTATTCCAACCTATAATTTTTATAGAAATAGTTTTAGAAACATTGGTACGAGTTAGCATGGATGGTACCTTCACTTTCTCATCTTCTATTGATAGATCAATGAGTGAAGCCATGATATTCTTATCACATTTTGGAGTTATTTTGATAGAAGAATCCTCCCATGAGCATTGAGTACTAGTAGAAATTTTTTCCTTCTTTTGTGGACACTCAATATGTGTCTTCTCTATATTGGTCAACTCAGCTTCCAATTCTAGACATCTCATATTGAGGATGACTTCCTGGTCTTCAATCATAGTCATCTTCTCTTCACAAGGCTTCTTTAATATTTCAAATTCATCTTCAAGTGCATGGATATTCTCTTCCAGAGTCTTGTTGACTCCCTCTTTTTCTTCAACATCTTTGAGCCACTTTGAAGAACTTACTTCAAATCCCCTATTTTTTTCTTCAAAGGCTCCAACCTGTTTGGAGAGATTTAGACATTCAACAATTTTTTCTTATAAGTATTTCTCTAAAACATCAGTATCATCTTCCAACTGAGTGATATGTTTCTTCATGCATTGAAATACTCTACAAACCAGGGATGTACTTTCTTCAGGAATACCATGTAGAATCATTCTTAATCTATCAAATGATATTTCCTGAGAGTGGTAGATTTATCATCACCACTTGTGCTAGAATTTTCATCATGAGAGTAATTTCTAAATGTACTAACACATACCTCTTGATCAGTGGAGGTGGGTGGGTTTACCATATTCTTTATGGGGACTTGATCCACCTTCTCTTTACTTTCCAAGTCTGGTGTGTCTTCAATGTCAGCTAGATATGGAGAACCATATACTTCCTCTTCTTTAAATAAGAGGGAATTCTTCTTCAACTTTCTTTTATCTTTCTTTTTTCTGTTCATCATGGTCTTGGTAGATATAGCCTTCTGATCTGAGGTAACTAAATCTTCACCAACACTACTCTTCATTTTTAAATTAGGAAAGGAACTCAAATATTCATAAGAGAATAACTTCACTATAGAAAATCCAACAGAGGTCAACCTTCATCTGATACCAATTGAGAGGACCAGTTTGTGATATACCTGACACTGAGGGGGGGTGAATCAATGTTGAGGAATTTTTAAACTAATTCTTACTTTTTATCCATGTACCTCTTGACCTATTAGGATATTGATTATCTTATTCTCTTTTACCTCTTGCATGCAAAAATAGAAAGCAATAAAAATATGCACATGATATTTTTACAAGGTTCACCACTCAATAAGAGTAGATACATCCTTTCCATGCATTGGTATGACTAGTGCATGGATTATAAACTATAATGTGATATTATATTACAATGGAGTGTCTAGAAAAACAATCCTTTAGCCAGTGTGAGTCCCTACACTTTGAAGGGGGGTGGGAAACAATCCTCTTCCCTAGACTGGTGATAGCCTAGTCTAACTTGAATCTTCTATATGGTTCTTTATACTGTCTATGGAGACAGTCTTCTTCCTTCTTCAAAAGGTTGCTTTTTCTATTGATATATTTCAGTGCTCTTAACTTGATTAATTTCAATGCAGTAGGCAAGAAATTCTCTTCTTTCTTTCTCTTCTTCTCTAGTGAAAAAACCAACTTCACTAGTTCTTATTCTTTATTCCTCTTAGTGCAACAATGCACTGCACTAATATTCTTCTTTAATTAGCTAGAATCACATACACCAATATGATTATTCAGACATTGAGGATCTGAACACATAGCATCATCTAAATTTAATCTCCCTGAATAATTGTCAGCCTTCAGTTGGGCATACTCTGTTCTTCTTCTTCATCCCTTCTTTCTCTTTGACAAAGTATAATAAGGAATAGTACTGCAGTGTCTTAATCTCTTTCTTCAATTCTCAATAACAAAATAGGAGTGTATCATTATACTACCTTCTTCCTTCATGCAGATATGAATGTAGTTTCATGTCTAGTTCTTCACTTCACAAAGCACAACGAGAGTGTTAAACACCAGTTGTGTGAGTGTGGTTCTACTTCCCTTTGTGATACCAAATGTTTCACGGTACTTCCATCTTCTAAAAGTCACATAGAGAGTGCTATGAACCTATCTAAGGCCTACGGGGCCCCAATATTTTGCGCACCCCCTTTTGGGCAACTTGCGTGCAACATTAATGACTTGTACACAACATTCAACTTTTTTCATGGAAGACCTCTTGTGTGCAACTTCTATCTTGCTCACAACTATTTTATTGCACACAACTATCATTTCTTGCATGCAACACTTAATTCTTTAGCGAAAATACCTTTAGGTATATTATGTTATGTGCTTCACAGATCTGATTTCTTCTATTTTTGAGCATTAAAAATGTGAGGGGGTCACCTCTTATTTATAGACCTCTTCGACCCCTGCATGCAAAAATCCCAATGTGTTGCACAAGATCCTGATGCATCATGCAAAACCCCATTTGACATCGCCTTGGGAACGTAAGTCTCATTCGCGCCAACCTCATCTTTCGTGCACTTCTTTGAATATTTCGTAAACTTCATTCCTTTTCCATTTTTCAAAGTTCAAACCTCAAATCATGCCTTGCACGCAAGATTCCAAACTCCCTTCAATCTTGCGTGCAAAAACCAATCTTGCACATAAAACTCAATCTTTCATGCAAACCACTCCTTTGATAGATTTTGATGTTTGGATCATCGAACTCCACTTGTGTGAAATATATAAAGCCATATTCAAACTTTCACACAACATCCTTTGCCAAAAACACCTTTCTTTATCTCCCAATTTTTAGGCCCTAAAATTTGTAAAACACTGGAAAATAGTGCCACCTTAAACTATTCTTTTGTGCCACCTCCAGATTGTTCATTCATTTTTCATTGCTCTCTTCACTGCTTCCCATAACCATTATTCAGCTTTCATCACGAACTCCACTATCGTGATATATATCATTTGAGAGACTAGCTTTAGTATCATAATATTTACAATGGGAAGTACTGAAACTTCCCTATCTTCTAACAACATCATTACTTCCCATCAAAACTATAGATGACTAGCATCATCATTTCTCCCCCTTTACTTCATGAGGCTCACATCATAAGTTATACTAACTTGTGAAAAATCATATGATTATATTCTTCAAGTAGTATCTTTCATGGTTTTTTATCATGAAGAATTTCATAGGCTTCTTCAAATCCTCGTTCTTCTTCAATAATCCTCAGATGGATGATACCTCAAAATTCTTCATTTTTTAAAACAATGTGTCACATTTGAGACAAGTTCTTTGAAATTAGGATCAGTTCAAAAATCGTCTGAATTTACTTCATGGAGAATTATCCAAGCATTAAATCCAACGCTATGATTTCATAACAATTCTCCAGGAATCCTCTCTTCATCTGATCTCCATTAACTTTGGAGTCCTTCATCTCTTTCTTCATTTTGACTAGCATTGACAATTGTTGACAACAATTACAATCTTCATACACAAAGAGGTCCCAACAATGGGAACCATTAGTTGCATTAGTAGCATAATATGGGTATTGAAATGGATATATAGACATATAGTATCTACTTCCCCGACTTTTAATTTTTTCTTGGCATCATAAAAAAGACTGAGCATGTACAAGGATGACTAATCACAACTAGTCATGTGTTGAGATGGGACATGGATAGTTTTTCAATCAACCACCTCTCCACCCCTAACTAGAAAGAGGATCTGATCTCAAAATCCAGAAAGTCATTGTCTCTATCTCCACAACCGACAACCTCTCTCTTCTCTATCCTCAAGAACCACCTTCCCTAAAGTTGCCGCCACTCTAAGCTCTCCCATAATAAAATCAAAAACCCAAATCATTCTATTTAGTCTTAGACCCATAGAACAGAAACTATGATAGATACATTCCTAACTATCTCTTAAAAAACAAGCAATGACCTGACTTCATTCTTTTATTTTGGGTGGTATTTCACTATTATAAGAGAACTGAGCTAAAAGCAGCGATCTCTCTTTTCTGATCTTTCTGATGAATGTGTTTCTGATGCGTTTAGAGTTCTGAATTATGATAAAAAATGGATTTTTTCTAGTCTATTCTCATCTACTCAATGAAATATCCCACTCACTAGATAAAGATGATATAGAAACAGATACCGCTAGGCTAATATAAAGAATGGAACCTAATATATATAATTACTGCCTACCTCGAGTACCGAGCATACCAAAAATGAAGAGATATTTTTAACATCACTTAAACCTGAATCAGGAGCTAACTGATCCAAGAGGGGGAAATGGAAATAAATTATAGGCTACTACATATATTATAAATACTTTACTTCTGATAAAGGATCTAAAATATTTGATCCTTTCTAATGGGTGAGGTTCTTTTAGAACCTTTGAAGGTGAAACCCATTTTAAGGTAGGTCATGGTATCCAGGAGAAAGGTAAAGCTATGTTTTAATGTCTATTTGGGAAGCGGTATTGATACCAAGATGAAGGATACCGTTTTCTTTTGGAATGGTCTTTAGAAGAAAAGTACCCAAGGAGATCAATTCAACTTGTCACTTTTCCATCAAGAGATAGTTTTACTTGAGTTAGGATACAGAGTTAGATAGTAATCTACTCTAATAGTCTAGAATATTAATCCATCTTTATCAAAGGCTTAGGGGTGCTCAATCGAAAAGAAAAAAACTTCTGCTGTTGAATTATTTAGTCAGTTGAGATCCAAAAATGAAGGGATTTTTTCCTACACTCGAACTATATAGATTAATGTTAAGTACATTATTCTATATAGTATACTCTAATAGTGTGGATTAACCTATATTTTATAGGATATTGATTGAAGTTTCTAGAAAAGGAAAACATGAAAGAGACTAATAGAAGAGTACATGCGACTAGACTTGATTGTGAGAAAGTGGTTCCCATGATTCAGCTTAGACTAGCTAGCCACATTCATTAGTGAAAACAAGGACTAGACTACTCTAGAGAAAGGCCATAGTTCACAAGTTGGGAGGAAAATACTCTTCTATGGTCCTCTTATATATAGTTATAGAGATGATACCAACTGAATTCTGGTACTTATATATTTTGTCATTACTCTACTCTAGTAGTGTCCCTGTTTAAGCTTTGATCTCAGTACTCTACTCTAATAGTCGGGTATGGTGGTTGTTCACCTTGAAAGGATAAGGAAATGAGTGAACCTAATGGAACTCAGGCTTCTTCATATCAGAAGAAAGTAGTCTCATAGGTAAACAGTTTCACCTGATATTCTTATCATATAATTCTCAACTACCATTCGATTACCAGGAGCCAAAACATTTTTCCAGGGCCAGTTGGCACAAATAGAAAGAGACTCAGTATAATATAGGTAGTATACACTCTGGTAACCCTTTTCTAAGCATAGAAAGAGAGAGAATGGGTGAGGGTGGTCGAAGATCAAGCTTCAAGGGACATATAAATATTTGAAGTAGTAGATTTTACACTCTCTACGCAACTATTAGAGTAGAGTACTGAAAGAATGAAGATAAATATAAACTTTTATAAGAAAAAAACCTTGTACTCTCGGTATAATATAGGTATTCTACTATCTAGATTATACCTATGATTTGTGTAAAAAATACCTTTTAAGGAATCGTAATCAGTAAAAAGTGTTTCTACATTTCTTTGGGATTGTGAAAGCTTCAATTTTTTAGTGTATAGAAACTTCATAATCACTATAGTCATGGCCAACACCATTACAAGAGTACTAAGGATGTCGTACAAAAGAAGGCGTAGGGGGATAACAGACTCACCTTCTAACGTAGCCCTGCAAGGTGGTAATGAGTCTTCCCTCTTATAGATTCATTATTTGGGAGGAGAATTGCAGCCGTACAATCACTGGATTTTAGCAGACTAGTTCGATACTTCAGATAACGAATAAGAAGAAACGGGGAACCCCGATGAGTCTTCCCCCCCCCCTTACTAATAAGGGCTGGTGAGGTGATTGATTCTTTATTTTTGGCTATAGGAGTGCTCTTTCTTTGATTAATCAGGACCAATTGTACTAGAGACATAAACTATGAATCTTAGCTACTTTCTTCTGGTAGTAATACCAAATAAATAGGGAAGGGTTTTGGGAGAGAATGACTAAGAATTTGAATTTCATCGGGCTTTGAAGAATCTCCTTGGTCTCTTCTCCCATGAATGGGTGGAGAATGATACTCGCACTCTAGGGTAGGAAGTGATCCATGGAGGGATGGACCAAGACAATATTCCTACTTTCTTTCTTGGGATTGGGATATTTGTAGAAAGGAAGACTATCACATCAGTACTCTAATCTAATAGTGTAGAGTAGAGTGGGTCGCTTACTTAGTGTACCCACAGTGAGCCGTGATCAATCTCTCCTTTTGGGCAAGCACTCTGATAGTTATCTGATCCTCTAAGTATAGGAATATGACCCTCTTATATTTTCTCATTCATATAGTTATAAACTAAATAAATTCCATCATTTTGATACCATATCCTAAAGGGTTAGGATTGGATTAAGAAAGAACTGGTAGTAAGGACTATAGAGAATAAAGTACTGAAATTCCGTTAATTGATTTCGTTGCATGTACTAGGAATGTTGTATTTAGTCGGTTACCGTCTTTCCCTTTCCTTTATTAAAGAATTTACAGTCAGTTATTATCTATCTATAAAGGAATCGGTGCCTCCCCCTAGGCTTGAAACTGCTTTTCCTCCTCTCGGGCGATCTTTTTATTTTTATTAACAACATAGTTGTCCTCTCTTTGGATGTCTAATTAGTGAAATCATGAACAAAACTATTAGAGTAGACTATATAGAATAAAGTACATAACTTTACTCTATATAGTTCGAGGAAAGGACTTGACGCTAGTATATAATTCTTACTTTTCAAGACTATTAGAGTAGAGTACTGACTAAAACCAAGTACCAATGTGGTGAGTAGATGTGGGTAGGCTCGGGTCATGGTCAATCCAGTCTCCGTCTGGAAGTAGGTAGCCAAAGAAGTTAGTGTATGATACTTATATATATTGTGAAATATGGAGATGTTGTTTGGATTTCATCTTATTCCTGCAATCAAGTTTTAGTAAGTATATTAGTCATTGTTCGATCCTAGCAAGCGAGATGAGAGGCCATGATATGGTCAGTTTCGGTCAATATATATAAGTAAAAGTTTTTTTTTGTTGTAATACCAAGGGATTCAAACCCAGAATTCAACCTAGCCAACATGCTTTTGGTGTTGACCCCAATCATCTTTCTCTTATGATTGATTAATAGAGATGGGGTTAAGGAAAGATGAGAGGTGCATACGCCTTTGATAGTCTATTCAAGAAGATAAGCTTTCCTTCCATAAAAGGATTTTGGGACCTAAGCGAGAGTGGGAATTTCACTTACTTAAGATCCACTTTCCTCTCCTAATAGGGGAAAGAGCAACCTAAATGATTGATTAAAGTGGAGGATAATGAAGGATGAGCCTCCCAAAATCTCAATCGCCACCTCTAGTAAAGTCAATACCTTTCTAATAATGGGGCGCAAAAGCAACCCCCACTACTGAAACAGAACCAAATGTCACCTTTGATGATGCTGGAAATATCATCTGAATGATAGACAAGAGGACTACCTCAACTCCAAAACAACATTACGAGTAAGGGATCGTAACATGACTCAACTCACTCTATCTAGTTTTTTAATCACTCTTTCTTGGTCATCTAACATATGGTTCTAAATGATCTGAACCGTTAGGGTCAGATTCTAAACCCTTATATATAAGTATCTTGTACTTATATCCAAGGGTTATAAAGGGTACAGTTCTAAACCCTTATTTATTAAGTAGCACTGAATAGGATCAGGTTATAAACCATTATATATAATTTATAAATATTATCCCTATCATACCCTCCCTAACCCTCCCTAAAGGGTCAGATCTTTTATAACATTTTAGGGAGGGTCAAGATATACTCAATTAAATTATGAATATTCAATTATGAATGAAAATCGTAACTACTGATCTCCCATACCTCCATGATATAGTTTCTTTGAATTTGACAAAAATCAAACTACAGTGCCGACACACAGTAGGACCCCCATTTCAACTGCATATGGGGATTACCAGTCCAAGAAGAAGAGAATGATGCTATGATGATATTGACGCTACTACCTCACATGGATCTATTGGACTTCCAACCACAACCCATATGAATATTTTTTTATGAATCATCGATATAATATATGTATTAGAATTCCCTTTGAACTTGAAATCATGCTGGGAGTTGAGTGTTATACCATACCGCCACTTCAATGACTATGATCTTTGTCTCTGAACCTCATGTCCCAATACTCCAAACCAACCACTCATGCACCCCAAAATTCAATTCTAGAAATACCCTTTTCAATACACTGGCAAGAAGCGTGTACCCCTCGATGATATTGCCCCCCTCCTCACCCTTCTGTCACTTTTCAGGTTAACCCCAATAGGTGAAATAGATATTGTAGTAGGTGTACCATCATTTCACAATAAACATTAGAACCTAAAATAGAGACATGTCATTCCTTGATTTTATCACTCTTTTCATTGATATTGAGGAAGCAGCAGGCACCATCACTATCTCATCATAGTCTAGAGATCAACCCCATGCGATAAACACTTGAGTTTCACCCCAAAATCCCCATTTCAACCACAAACCCTTAGTCAAAAACATCAAGAACATACACAACATGAAGTATTCTAGGTCCTCCTTAGTCGGCCCAAAACCCAGCAGTCGTATGGAGTCAACAGTGTTCTGAATTGACCAAAACCACCTATATCCCATGTTGTTCAATGGCCACGGAATATTCTCAACTAGCGGCCCATGAACCCCAACTCTATTCCTTCCCGAAATTGTCAATCACAACCTTCTTGCTTTGGCCTATCGGTTCCGCCCCTATTTCTAATGTCATTATAGCCCCCAACTATGCTTATCTCATGATACATATCTGAATCAATACAAATACTATTTAAAATTCCCTATTCCTTAATGAATTCACCCCCAGAACTATCTATCTCTATTCCCCCTCAGATCACTTCAACTCTCTTTATCTCGATATCTAAACCCTTGAACCAAAATGAAATGCTTCCATTCATCCGATATCTTGTCATTACCTATTCAAGATATGGAGTCAGTACTCTACTCTAATAGTGTAAGCCTGTAAGGTTATTCTCTAGGACTAGTTAAATATTTTATTTTATAGATAGAGGAAGTGAGCAAGATTGACCCAATTTAAGGACCTGAAAGCTTCGACACAGAAGTTTAGGAAAAATAAGTTAGCAGTAGGGGCCGTTACCTGTTTGGGTCAACCAATTGCATTAATTCTGTTTTTTGGATCTAAAAAAAAATTCTAGTAGTGTTTTAATTTTATTCTCTCTCCCTGACTATGCCATACCGGTGATCCGTTCCTTATCCATATTAGTCGATTTAATTCTATTCATTCTAATATAATTCTAAACTAACATCGCCCATGGTGATTGTCCAATTCAAACAATATGTATAAGTACTGGATCAATGAAGAAAAGATAATGATAATGAAATAGGGGTGTAGAAACCTCATAAATGAAATAATATAGAGTCCCTCTCAATTGGTAAATCAGGGTAGACCAACACTTGATCGCGTTGTCGAGCGCGTCAAATTAGTTGTTTAATTTTGACTAGAATTTATGCAGTGTAGCAGCAACCCTAGGTCGTCTCTCGACGGAGCCTTAGATCATTAATTTAAAAAGAGGGATTTGATTATGAAAGTAGAAAGGTACATGGGGTTTACTAATACTTGGGTTTGATGATAAAATATGACAAAAGTAAATGAAAGCTATAAAACAAAGTAGGAGTAAACAAGATTGATTAAACGTGATCAACCCAGGTTACGCTCATGATGTTCATCATTCATTGCTTCATGGTATAGGGTTATGATCTTTTAATACCTAGTTTATAACACCTATAACCAGAATGTTACTGAGTTTATACTAGGATACCTCATAGGGTTCATCCAAAAACGCACAATGATTCACTGGACACTGCCGATGATTGGGTGATTTCTGTTCGACATCATAACTGAAACTCACCAAGGAAACACATGAAGAACTCGATGTGATATCCAGGTTTGTATGTTATTTTATTGTGATACCATGACATAAATTTACATGACCTTGATATTTTTTTTTGTGAGTTCAATTGACCAATATGAACCACATAAACATTGCAATTGAAAGGGGGAAAGGAAGTGGTGAACGGTGTGTGAAACATCACATGAATGGGTACCCCCAAACAAGATCATATGAGTTGAGCATGACATACCAGTACGTAACTCAATAAAATAAGAATATAGGATGATGAAAAACAATATAACAAACCTAAATTAAAAAGATCATTCAAATATTACAAACATGAATCTTGGGATTACATCAAGTTCCTCCTCGGGTTATCACAAGGGGTTTAGAAATCCATGAGAGGGGAGGAAGAAGAAGATGTTGAAGTAGAACTTCCCATATCCTCCATAACTTCTAGTGATGATGAAAAGGCCTCTTTGGGACTCCAAAATGGAAAAAACTTTCCTCTGATTCGAACTACTAAATGGGGTGCCCAAGGTGCCAATTTATAGGCAAAGTGGGAAGATGGTGTAAGGCACACAGATTTCTTCAACCCACTTGTACCACTTGTTTCGGCCTCCAGACAGCATTGTATCCCTTTGGAGAAAATAAAAAAGTTGTAGCGCCACATCTTGACTGTCTCCACTGAATGTTTGGCACCTTTTGGACACATAAAGTGTGAGATATTTATAAAATATAGAACATCGCATATGACTTTGTGCATATTTGATTCCTTGGAAAGATCAGTTTGTATTGTCATCGTAGAGGCCGAATGAGGATTTGGTTCCTTAATATGAAATGTAGAACATTAAATTTTGGACCTTCCAAAAAAATATAATCTCATTTGGATGCACGAAATGTTCTATATAGGAACAACAGTGGATAGTTCTTCATGGATCCATGCAATTTTGGCCCATTTTATTCCACTTCATCAAGGGCCCTTCAAATCATCTCCTCCTACATTGAAATAATAAAAACAAGTAACATTGACCATTTTAATAGTGATTTAAATTAATTCATTGATAAAACATAATGTGTAATTTATTATTATATTTGGAATATTCATTACAAAACCAGTTTAAAATAGCAGTGTAAGGGTGGATTTGAATAGTGAATCCCTGTGTGATCACACCCCCACACCTAAACATTTTCACTCCTAGGAAAAGACACATATAAAAACACAAATAAAAATAAAATGATTCATATATAAATTAATGTAATGTGATCAATGCACAAACCATACCAAGGAGTTCTTCCTAGTGAAAATGGAAAAAAAATGTCTTATAAATCATATCACAATGAAATTCAAAGAGATTAATGATACCAAATTGAGCAAGGAATCCAAGAGTTAACCATGGAACTAACTATACATGTGTGTGTGAAAACCATTACATGCTATTATTTCCACTTCTATCCAATAAATATAAGTTATTTTAACATTATTCCGCTTAAAATATTATGTCCACCGAAACCTACCCTACATCCTTTGCAATCATATTTCAAGACCCACTCACTTAAGCATTCCCAAAAGTTCAACCATAAGCTCCCGACCTAGATATCCCCATATGTTTTACATTTCATCACTCCCCTCATTTAATATTTTTTTTAGAAGTTTCATTTGAGAAAATCTCACACTCATTTCTCAACCCTTGTTTGATCCCCTCATGACACTAATTGTAATAGTTATAACAACATCAAAGTTTGAGGAGTAGTGGTTTTTGACCTTCCCAAGATACAACCCAAAATTGTTTTTTAGGGTGTGCAAGAGTCGGATATCAGGTACACACGCATAGGTCAATCTGGTATAGTAATGAAACAAATCGGATAAGAAATGAACGTATATAAATATGATTTTAAGATGAAAATATTAACCTAACTTATATTTACCTTATATTAAGTAAGAAACATTCACATTTTGTGGTTTGGTGCAAAAATGTGTGGAGATATTAGTGACACTGTTTTTCTAAAAATTACTCACACAAGGGGCATCAATCATCTCAAAGGATTCACATAGATACAACCATTTATATCATTGATAGAAAAACTATTCACTAAAAATAACCCCCTGATATTCTTTTTTGCCTTCCTTATAGTATTTTTACTTTCCCCCCTTATGGTCCCCAAATCATGGAACTTTGGAATTTTTGATGGGGAAAAATGAAAATACCATAAAGAAGGTGAGAAATAGAAGAAGGAAGAAAGAAAATGGAAATCCTAATGAACCCAGGAATGTATCCACCCCCCACACATAGAATGTGCAATGTCCTCACTGAAATAATTGAGAATGTGAGAAGGAAGGATAAAACCTGGTGTGTTTTACTAGTATGTTGCATCTAGAAGGTGGATTTACTCTACCAGATTCTTTGGAAAATCCTCATAGAAGTGTTTAAGTCTTTTCCCATTGACAATAAGACTTCGTCCACTCTGCTCATGAAAAATTTGTATTGCACCAAAAGGGTAAACATTAGTAATAGTATAAGGCCCGAGCCATTGGGAACGAAGATTGCCTGGGTGGAGCTTTAGCCTGTAATTGTACATGAGGACCTTCTCACCAATATGGAACTTCCACTAATGAATTAGGCTATCATGTATAGCCTTTGTTTTCTCTTTATATATCTAGGAGTTCTTATATGCATCACGTCTAATTTCTTCCAATTCTTTAATCTGTCGCTTCCTATGCTCACCTGTATCTGAAAGATTCATATTACATTGTTTAACAACCCAATATGCACAGTGTTATACCTCCACCGGGAGGTGAAATCCTTTCCGAACACAATCCTATATGGTGACATTACAATTGGGGTTTTAAAATCTGTACAGTATGCCCAAAGTGTATCATCCAAGCACAAACTCCAATCTTTCCTATTGGGTTGTATCGTTTTTTCCAAGATTTGTTTAACTTTATGATTTGAGATTTCTGGTTGTCCATTAGTTTGGGGGTGATATGCAGTGGATACTTTATGATCAACCCCATACTTATGAATCAAAATTTTCATGTTGTGATTGAAAAAAATGTGAACCCTGATCACTAATGATGAATCTCGGTAAACCAAACCTACTAAAAATATGAGACCTCACAAAATCAAAAACCACACAAGAGTCATCGGTCCTAGTGGCCATTGCTTCCACCCATTTAGATACATAGTAAACATCCAATAAAATGTATAAAAATCCAAATGAATTTGAAAAAGTCCCCATGAAGTCAATGCCCCATGCATCAAAAATTTCATAGAATAACATAGGTTGTTGGGGAATTTCATTCCTCTTGGAGATATTACCTATGAATTGACAATGACTACATGACTTTCAAAATCTATGGGAATCCCTATACAATGTTGGCCAATAAATTCCTCATTCAAGAACCTTTCGAGCTATACGTTGAGATCCAAAGTGGCCCCCACAAGCCGAGGTGTGGTAGAAGGTCAAAACAGAGGTGAACTCATGGTCATGGACACACCAACGAACTACTTGGTCACTAAAAATTCTCCAAAAGTATGGGTCATCCCAAATGTACCACTGATAATCATGCTTAAGTCTCTGGGATTGTGAAGTTATGAATTCAGTGGGGACCCTAGATGTTTCTAGAAAATTTACAATGTCTGCATACCAAGGGGTAAGGTCCACAACATCACAAAGGTTCTCATGAGGAAAGAATTATCCAATGGGGAGGGATTAGTCAGCATGGTGATCCATGGGTGGAGAAATCCTACTAATGTGGTCATCTACAACATTTTATACTCCCCTCTTATCTCTAATCTCAAGGTCAAACTCTTGGAGGAGGAGCATCCACTACATGAGGCATGGTTTAGCTTCAGGTTTCATTATGAGGGATCGAAGGGCAACATGGTCAGAAAACACAATCACTTTTGACCGAAGAAGATATGAACAAAATCTCTCCAAAGAAAACAAAATAGAAAGGATTCTTTTTCAGTGGTTTTTTAGTTTACCTGGGCATGGTCAAGGGTATGTGAGGCATACGCAATGACATGAGGAGCCTTCTCAACCCTTTTTGATAAAATTGTCTCAACTGCAAAGTTAGAGGCGTCACACATAAGTTCGAAGGGGAGATCCCACCTTGGTGGTTGGATGATGGGAGGTGATGTGAGATTATTTTTAAGTGAATTGAATGCATCCTCACAATTTTTATCAAACACAAAATCAGATTCTTTTTTTAATAACCAGGATAATGGAAGTGTGATCTTACTAAAGTCTTTAATGAATCGGCGGTAAAAACCAGCATGACCCAAGAAATATCGCACCTCAAGAACAAATTTTGGATTTGGAAGGGATGAAATTAATTCAATTTTAGATTTATCAACTTTAATTACTTTATTTGAAATGACATTCCCAAGAACTATCCCTCACTCAACCATGAAATGACATTTCTCATAATTTAAAACAAGATCTTTTTCAATGCAGCGGCGGAGGACAGAACCTAGGTGTTCCAAAAAATCATTAAAAGAAGAACCATATAACTTGAAATCATCCATAAAGTATTCGATACAACTCTCAAGGTACTCAGAAAAAATACTCAACATACATTGCTGAAAAGTACCAAGAGCATTACATAGACCGAATGACATCCTTCTGTATGAAAATGTGCCGAATGGACAAGAAAATGTTTTCTTTTTCTTGATGCTTGGGGGATATATGGATTTGGAAATAACCTAAATATCCATCAAGGAAACAGTAATGGGACTTACCAGCCAATCGTTCTAACATTTGGTCAGTAAAAGGTAAAGGAAAGTGGTCCTTATGCGTGGCTTGATTCAATCGACAGTAGTCAATACATACTCGCCAACTATTTTGTACATGTGTTGGAACCAATTCATTCCTTTAATTTAATAGAACTATTATTTTTGTTTTTAGGCACAATTTTCAATGGGCTAACCCATTTATGATCAAACGTAGGATAAATGATCCCCGCAGTAAGTAATTTACTGACTTCTAATTTTACCACTTCAAGGAGAGTGGGATTCAACCGACATTGATATTGTATTACAGGCTTAGCCTCATCATCCAACAATATAAGGTGCATACAAATAGATGAGATAATCTCGGGAATATCAACCAATGTCCATCCTATTGCCTTTTTACACTCTCTCAAAAGGTTGAGCAGTTTCGATTCTTGTTGTGGAGATAGGTTATTGGAAATAATGATGGGGAATTGGTCAATACCCTCAATATATTCATATTTTAAATTAGAAGAAAGTTTTTTATGTTCCAACACCAGTGTTTTTTGGAGTGAGGGAGGGAATTTAGGGGGAGTGAGGTCCATTAAACTATCTATCTTCTCATGTTTGTTATTTAAAGATAGATAATCTATTGAAATGAAACTTACAGAATCATCAACGATCATGGGTACCTTAGAATGAACACACTCATCAATTAAAGCACAAAATTTACACTTTTCAGAACCCAAACAACACTCAAAACATGAATCAAAATTCAACTCATCCAATGTTGAAGAAAAAGAAAAATAATCAGAATTTGGGTTAAGGAGAGAATTTTGTGTGTGTTCATCGTTTGAGAGAGCTTCCATTGAATAAACAGAAAGAGTGGAGTGCTCTTCAATGGGGTGTTTCATAGCCTCAAGGATGTTAAAACTGACCTTTTCTCCTCCGAATTTCATGGATAGTGTACCATTGTAAATGTTGATGATTGTATTTGCTGTTTTGAGGAATGTCCTACCAAGTATAAGGGGAGCATGTATTTGGGTTTAGGTATCTTCCATCTAAATAATGTAGAAATCAGCAGGAAAGATGAGATTCTTCACTCTTTCAAGGACATCCTCAATCACTCCTGTTGGATGCGTAGTACTTCGGTTGGAAAGTTTTATTAAAATTCTCATTGGTTGAAGCTCTCCAACCTGCAGAGAAGTGTACATGGAGTGAGGCATTACATTAATGGAAGAACCTAAATCTAGCATAGCATCAGAAAAGAAAGTCTCCCCTATGGTACACAGTATTGTGAATGTGCTCGGATCCTTGCATTTGGTTGGCATTTCTGGTTGAATCAAGGCCGAGACATTCCTCCCCAAGTTGAATATCTCATTCCCCTTTAGCCTTCATCTATGTGTGCAAATTTCTTTAAGAAATTTTTCATAACGGGGAATTTTCTTAACTGCATCCAACAATGGAATATTTACTTGAAATTTTTTAAATGTATCCATTATTTCATTATCAATCTCATTATCAAAGTTTTTTTTTCGATTTAGAGAGTATTTGAGGGAAATGAAGAAGAATGGATTGTTCATGGTAATCCTTAATGATAATTTTATTGCCCTTTTTATTTTGTTTTTCTCCATTGAAATCTTTTATGGGTGTAGAATGAGTGTTTTCAAGAGGGGTACATACCTATTGCATAGAATCAGTAGAAGGAGAATCTTCTTTACCACTACGATGTGTAACTGCACATAGATTACCTTTATCCTTCGGATTTTCAATGGTTTGGGATGGTAGTTGTCAAGAACATTTCATCTTAAGCTCACTGATGGTGTTCTCCAATTTCCCTACTTGAGTTCCTAGGTCTTGAATTGCCGATTGTGTGTTCTGTTAGAACCGGAGGTTTTGGGTTACCATTTTCTTCACCATATCCTCGAGTCTTGGTTCAGATTTGGGAGGAGGAGGATGATTGTTTTGAGAAGCTTAAGGATAAGACGGTTGCATACCTTGGCCTTGTTGATACCAATTCTGCTTGGGGTAGCTTGAGTTTCCTCCTTGTCGGTACTGGGGTTGCGCTTGCCACCCTGGATTTGGATTTTGCATGAATTTTTCATGCTTTAAGGGAGGTTCTTGTTGGAATGGACGCCTTGGAAACATGACTGCACCAGATTCTGGTGAATCCTGAAGTTGTTGTCACTGGTCAGGAAAATGATATTTTTTTAGAAAAAATACCACAGTGTAATGGAACAGGAGGATATTGTGAGTTACATTGTGCTTGAGATAGTTGCCTTAGAAGGGTATGCATATCATCAAGCTTGTTATCTACCTTTTGGTCTAGATATGAATGACTTACCTCATGAACTCCTTGAGTTGGTGCAATAGATCGTGTACCAAATTGTTGTGCATTTTGAGCCATGTTGTATATTAAGTCACGAGCAGACGAATGAGTTTTATTAACCAAGGAACCACTAGCTGCTGCATCAATCATTCCATTATCCATGGGGATAAGTCCCTCATAGAAGTATTGGATTAATAGTTGTTCACTAATCTGGTGGTGGGGGCAGCTTGAGCAGAGTCGTTTGAATCTCTCCCAGTATTCATGAAGGGTCTCTCCTTGTGATTGCCTAATGCCATAGATTTCTTTCCTAATAGATGTAGTTCAAAAGTCAGGGAATAACTTCTTTAGAAAGAGTCTTTTTAGGTCATTCCAGCCCCCAATTGTGGTAGGCAAATATTATATCCAATCTTTGGCTACACCATCAAGGTATAAAGGGAAGGGCCTAAACTTAATTAAGTCATCAGACACATTTTGGGGTTTCATGGTGGAGCATACTATGTGAAATTCCTTAAGGTGTTTATGAGGGTCCTCACCAAGAAGAAAATGGAATTTAGGAAGAAGGTGGATGAGGCCTGATCTCAGCTCGAAGTTGGATGCTTCCTCGGGATATTGGATGTACGCAGGTTGGTACTCCACATCCGGGGTAGTCAGTTCTTTTAAGGTTCTATTATTTGCAGCCATGTTTTCTTGGATAAGATTGGGTTAAATTTTTTATTGGTTTATGAACAATTGTGGTTCCATAAGGGGTTCCTTAGTGTTACTTGATTTACCTTCTCTAGATTCCTTGATTTGTGTGTGAAGTGTCTTTTCAATTTCTGGGTCAAATTCAAGCAGTTTTTTCTTTTTCTGATTGGGTCATGCAAATAAGTTGTGAAGTTTGTTAGTTTTTAATATGGATAAAATAAATTAATAAGGGTGAAAATAGAATAGAAATTTATAATACATAATTATATAGAGGGAGATGGAGAAGAAGAAGAATAGGAGAGAGAGAGAGAGAGGAAGAACACACAAAAAATCAACAAAAATAAAGACATAAATTCAAAAAAAAAACAATCAAATGGAGGGTGGGGTATTGAAAGGAGTGATAATTAAGAAGTAAAAAATATAAATAAAAGGAAATAAAAAAAATAAATGATCTTGACTCCCCAGAAACGGTGCCAAAATTTGATCGCATTGTCAAGCGCGTCAAATTAGTTGTTTAATTTTGACTAGAATTTCTGTTGTACAACAGCAACCCAAGGTCGTCTCTTGATGGAGCCTTAGATCATTAATTTAAAAATAAGGTTTTGATTATGAAAGTATAAATGTACATGGGGTTTACTAATACTTGGGTTTGATGACAAAAGATGAAAATAGAAAATGAAATTGATAAAACAAAGTAGGAGTAAACAAGATTGATTAGACGTGATCAACCTGAGGTACTCTCATGATGTTCATCCTTCATTGTTTCATGATATAGGGTTATGATCTTTTAATAACTGGTTTGTAACACCTAGAACCAGAATTTTACAAAGTTTATACTAGGATACCTCCTAGGGTTCAGTCGAAAACACACAATGATTCACCAGACACTGCCGATGATTGGGTGATTTGTGTTCGACATCATAACCAAAACTCACCAAGGAAACACATGAAGAACTCGATGTGTTGTCCAGGTTTGTATGTTATTTCATTGTGATACCATGGAATAAATGTACATGACCTTGACAGTGTTTATGTGAGTTCAATTGACCAATAAGAACCACACAAACACTACAATTGAAAGGGGGGATAGGAAGTGGTGAACGGTGTGTGAAACATCACGTGTATGGGTACCCCCAAACATGATCATATGAGTTGAGCATGACATACCAGTGCATAAATCAATAAAATAAGAATATAGAATGATGAAAAACAACATAACAACTTGTAATTAAAAATATCATTCAAATTTTACAAACATGAAGCTTGGGATTACATCACGTTCCTCCCGGGGTGATCACAAGGGGTTTAGAAATCCATGGGATGGGAGGAAGAAGAAGATGTTGAAGTAGCAATTCTTATAGCCTCCATAAATTCTAGTGATGATGAGAATTAATCTTTGGGACTCCAAAATGGAATCACCTAGACTCTAATTTGAACTACCAAATAGGGTGACCAAGGTGCCAATTTATAGGCAAAGTGGGATGGTGGTTTAAGGCACATAGATTTCGTCAACCCACTTGTACCACATGTTTTGGCCTCCAGACAGAATCATCTCACTTTGGAGAAAATAAAAAAGTTGTTTCCCCATATATTTAATGTCTACAAAGAATGTTTGGTACCATTTGGACACAAACAGCTTGAGATATTGATAAAATATAGAACACTGCATCTGACTTTGTGCAGATTTGATTCCTTGGATAGATTAGTTCGGATGGGCATTGCAGAGGATGAATGAGGCTATAGTTCCTTAATATGGAATGTATCCCATTAACCTTTGGACCAGCCCTCAAAATATGATCCCATTTGGATGGACGGAATTTTCTAAACAGGAACAACAATGGACGTGTTTTCATGGATCCATGCAATTTTTTCACATTTTTCTTCCACTTCATCAAGGGCCCTTCAAATCATCTCATCCTACATTGAAATAATAAAAACAAGTAAAATTGACCATTTTAATAGTGATTAAAATTAATTCATTGATTAAAAAAAAGTGAAATTTATTATTATATTTGGAATATTCATTACAAAACCAGTTTAAAACAGCAGTGTAAGGGTGGATTTGAATAGTGAATCGTTGTGTGATCAGTGCTGTGAAAGGCTAGTCCCAACTGCTAGGTTTCAAGTATACGGAGTAGCATCAGGTACTTTTTCTATATAGTACTATTAGATTATAGTACTAAGAACCAACCAAATCTTGTAAGTACAATACTTTAAGATTACTCTTCCCATGATTTTCTACGAGATTGATGGAATTCCCCGAAGTCATTTACTTAAAGGCTCCAAGAGAATCCTTATATTATAAGAATATACTAGATAATTGGGAGACGATAGACGAAACTATGGATCCTGCCAAAGTCAAGAGCCTCTATTTCAAGCTCTCACCAAGCTAGTCTATACATTGTCTACCCAAATCATGATAGTTGGTACATTATTGAAACCCTTACCTATTCGTTTTATATATTTAGATTTAATTAAAATAACATGATCTAAGTTCCTTACTTTTATAAGGTGAATGAGGAATGATTGATTTTGTGCATCACTCGAACATTTTATAATAGTTGAGCCTGCCAATATGGAAGTGATAATATAATTCTATGGGGATCGGATCCAACATTGGCACTAGATAGTTTCCCCAATGAACTGTGGGAACTAGTGAACCATCCTCGTGAGATTTGATCCTTTACTAACCGAAAGTGTTGTGTCTTATTTGTTTGTTATTGGGTTGGTGGTGACATCATCCAATAACACAGCTCTAGAGGAAACTGAAACAGGTTAAATAATGGTTACCAGATCACTACTTATAGGAGATTGAGGATCCAACCCGCTCCCAGTGAAAGTTGGGCAGTATTCATGAGGTCCCAAACCCACTGTGACACAGAGAGGAAGTGATGACTTAAATAATAGACAGTGCCAGACTATATTGAGTAGAGTTCATTACATTATTCTATATAGTCTACTCTAATATTCTGGTTTTCCAGCCCATGATAATGAAAATCTGCTGGGTATTTGGGGTCGATGTTCCTAGGTGTAGTTTACAAAGACGAATATGGAGAACTTGGGATTCTAGATGAATCTTTTCCATTAACTCGTTGGATCTACATTTTCTCATTGAACACACTATTAGAGTAGAGCACTAAGATACCTCTGTTCAAAGTGGTATTGGTCCACCTCGAACCTTCCCGTATCGATTTATAGAAAACACCTAACTCTAGACACTATTAGAGTAGAGTCGGGTACTCTGTTTATATAGTTGTTATGTTGGAGATGGAGATATTATATGCTTTCACTTCCTAAAAATGTGTTCCCTTATCACTATTGAATAATGCCATTAGCTTGATAAATTTTATGCACTCTTGTCATCGTCTGAGGGATCACCCATGACCATGGAATGATTGTGAGAGTTGTGAAAGTCCAAGTATGACGTCTTTCTAGGGTTAACGGGGTTGATTAGAAATTTTGAACCTGGTACTTATACATATTTCCACTTCACATCTAGATTTTTGACCCTACTACCTATATTATACTGAATACCAAGCAATCAAACTCCATCAATAATGTTATAGTCTTGAACGCTAGCACACGAAGGGAGTGAATTATTTTAGTATCTTCTAAGAAAATTTGATATTATTCTTAGTAAAATGTCCCAAACTATAATATCTTCTCATAAGATATCAAAGAATCCTACAAGACTAAACTAGATAAATTACCCTATGAATGTCAGTATAATATAGATAATAGAATTTCTTTGATGCACATGAAGAACAACAAAGGAACTTGTTCACTCGCTCTAACCCATATTCCATAGAGTACTTCACTTCCTCTCTCCCTTACACCCTAAAACTAGGGTTGTAACGTACTCATACCTTCAAAAGGCGGAAAATAAATCATAAGGACTCAAATAGGGTTGAAAAGGCCAATTTAAACTATATAGGGTCAATTATCGTAGATCTGACCCATTATAACCCTTAGATATAAAGTAGTTGAGACTTGAAGAGAGCTATTTTCTATAAAATGAGGTACGGTTCTAAATCCTTATATATAAGTAGCACCTTTAGGGTATGGATAGGTATGTAAAATACCTCTTACATCCATGGAACCTTTTACTCACTAGGTGTAACTCCATTCCCAACTATGGAAAAGAAAGTCTTACTGACTACGTATAGAAATTTTGTCTCTCAAGGAAATTGGCATCTATCTAGCTATTATCAGCTATATAAATTTAATGGTTGTAATTCTTATAAGCAGTATAGATAATTATATAGCTATATATAGAGAAGAAAGAGTCATGTATTCAAGCATATAAATAATCCCAACTATTTAATGAAAATACATGAAAATTTCTTAGCAGAACATCCAGATAGACACTATTAGAAGAGTAATGACTAGTTTAGTTGATCTGTTACAACATCATGGTCTTAGTGTGAAGAAAAAAAAATTATGGATGAATCTAGATATGTTATCATGAATAGATACTATAATGATCTAATATCTCACTCTCCCTATCCATTTTGAGTATTCCTTTTTCAATGAGACACACTCTTAAAAGAGTATAAATGTTTATCTTGAATATATGTTATTTTATTAGACTATTCTCCCTATCCATTTAGGGTTCAGTTACTTTCTGTTCATTCAATATCTGTCTATCTTTTGAAAAAGAGAGGAAATTTGGTAGTTGTTTTTGCAGCTCCTGGCCTCTTTGCAGTCTATTTGCATTGCTAAGATTACACAGGGCTATCAGTGTACTTGAGCGAGGAGATCCCATGAGACCTCATCTAAATAAGCCTCACTCTGTCCTGTTGATTTTACTTGGTATGGGACTGGCTAACCCATGATCTCATGTTTGAACTCATTATCATAGCATTGTGGAACTATGAATCTATCAATATAATAGAACAACTCTGATCCTCAGTTTTTGACTGACTCTCCCATTAATACCTAAACTTATTAGATTTACTAAGATTCGAGATTTTCATATAGTCATGTAGAATAGACAGATGAGAATGGAAGACAAAGAAGCAGCACAACGAAAGTAGAACAAAAAACAAAGGGAGATAGAGATTTTGAACTATTTAGAAGACTACTTGTCCCAATACCTCTAAGATCACCTGACTTAATGAACCCTGGTATTCCAAAACCCCCTATATGTGTAAAATAGAATGATCAAATTAATATGGAAATTGATGTTCTCCCTCAACCCTTGTTGGATTCATCCTTTTTCTCCTCCTTGATTATTCCTTTTTGATTGGATCCATACCTCTGATGAACAACTTAAGCGAAGGGAAGGAATTTCACTAACTATATCTTCACACTTCTCCTAAGTCATCCCATTAAAGTACTCTTATAATAGTGGGTATAAAAGAAAAGAAAAACAAAACAAAAAACTCCATTAGTGTAGATGTTATAAAATCATTTCTTGTTGAGTATTATCATTTATCTTTTTGTATTCTTTACCCTAGATAATTTGTATAATAAATATTAGATATATTTGTGGTGGTTTGTTGACCAAAAAATAGATGGTGGGACCCTTTGAACATAGATATTATAGCATATAAAGTCTCTTGTACTAAAAAAATGTAGACTTTAGACCAACCCAATCTCAATGAATATGGGAAGCTCCTGTAAACTCTAATAGCCTTGTGGCCAGGTACTCTGTCTATATAGTTTAGAGTAGAGTAATGACTATTAATTCCACTCTAATATTATTTCTTTATTATCTTATGAAATTGATATTTTTATCGATTCAGTACTCTTTTAATAATGGCTATTAGAAGAGTACCACTTAGTGCTTGCACTGAAGCTGCTAACTTGATAGATTTCAATATAATTTAGGTAGTAGACCTAATAGTTAGATTACTACAGACTTGATTCTTCCTTTTTTAAAGGATAAGATACTAGCCTAATATTGAGAGAATAATTGAACTATATTAATGAAGATAAACTAGATTCCTCGTCAATACTCTACTCTGATAGTCGATCGATTATTTAAGTAAGTGCTCCCTACGTCTACGTTCAAGCTTATGCTTATATAATCCATCAATATATATAAGTATCATTATCATCCTTACTGACCCTCCCTAAATTTTATTTTTGATCTGGCCCTTTCTAAAGGGTAAGGGAGGGTTAGATCTTTTTGAACTAGGCCCTATTCAGGTCTAATGTTTTAGAACCTGACCCTATTCTTTGTTACTTAATATATACGGGTTTAGAAACTGACCCTTTCTAAAAGAAAGGGTCAAATATTTTAGATCCTCAACATTTATAAACTTATATATAAATAAGTACTCAAATAATATATAACCTTATATATAAATAAGTAGTAGAACCTTTGCTTTCTCTTTCTTTCATTCTATTTGAGTGGGAGAAATCTTAGCTATAGTGAAAGTGGTAAGCTATGTCCTATGTTATACTAAGTTTATAGATGTTTTAAATCCCTTTCCAGTCGGTCTTGTGGAAGTTTCCTTAGATGGGTTTCATACAAGTGGTCTAGGACAATTTACTTTGGTGGTGTTTTAGTTGAAGTTCTTGCAATTGGGATTTCTTTCACGAACAAAAAGGGCTTTCATAACATAAGGGTTTTCTAGTCTCTGGGTAAGATGTTTTCCACCGAAATAGTGGGATTTATTATCCAATGTTCATTGTATCACTCCTGGGAGAAATATAAGGATATTTGGGAAACAAGTCCAACCTGAGTACTTAATAAGGTCTTCACCTAGAGTTCCCCTTTGGTAATCCCTGCAAATGTTGGGCCAATTTCATATAAATCAATGGAAAATATAGTTCCTATTGCAGAAAAATACTTCCTCCTACCATCCCACATGTACTCTTATATATAGTTTAAGTTCTAGTCTTCTTTTAGTCAAGATTGGTAATCCCTAGTAGCAGTCTCAGGGTAAGCACCATAAGTTACAGAAATCAAGTCAAATGGAAAAGCAATAAAGACGACAATTGGGTGTCTAAGAGTAAAATTACTAGGGCTTAATATTCAAAATTTTCTTACTGTGTCTAAGATGCCTCCTTATAATACCATCCATAGTGGATATTTACAAATGAAATAGCTTACATTATTTCCAAATTTATCGACTCATGCTACCTTTTCTAGTGAATCGCCTATAGTTGCAGCTCTTATCTTATCTGATATTGGTTTTGGAAGGGTTTAGAAAGGACTCCGATTGAATAAAATGGCAATGTCCGAATGTCAAAATAAACACTCCTTTCTATTTCTACTTTTAATTAACCATCTCGGAAAGAATATACCATCTATCGGGTGCAAACAAATAGGAGGATAATTCATCACAAATTGACTAAGAGGTAACATAGCCAATGTAGTCTTAATTCCTAGTCAAGGGCCCTACTATATTCAAGAACCTGAAAATATATGATCTAAAAATATCCAATTCCAACTATGCTATAATAGAGGATGGAGAAAAGTGGACTTCCTTTTCAATGCCCATATAATGATGAATTTTTGGCATAACATTAGCCTATATTCCATGGGTTAGAAGCCCTAATCAGTGCGTTGATACTTCTATAGTAGGAAAAATAGATAATAAGGGAATGAATATTTCCATGCATTCTAATTGGAAACTAGAATCCATGTATACCTACTCTAACAAGATAGAAAACTACCAATGAATCCTTCCACTTCTGTAACAGAGGCTAAAAGGTGAGAACAAAGAAAGATTGTTTGGGATTTTAATGGCTTCACACCTACTTGTTGTGTCTCCCATTATAATACATCTGACTGATATGAGGGATTGACTTAGGTTCAATATTTTTTTTAATTGGATCATAAATGAAACTTCTCTATCGCTACACCTGATCTATTTACTTACTATCACATAGCTAAAGTTACCTTTTTCAAATAGGAAACTTACGATGGTTACTCGCTTCCTCTTCCAAATACCTAAGAAACAGGTCCCATACAGTCTTGTCCTGAACTAGAATAGCTAACTCAGACTCACGGGACACTTCTGACTTGTTATATGCTGGTAAAAACATAGAGAGTTTGTTAGGTCCCATCCGGTCTACAAAAAGAGAACTAGAATCCAAAATCATCTTGAATTTTTTGTTACAGGGACAGTTTCACTGACCTAAGAACCAAGTTAGTCAGGAACATCCCATTGATTGAATGTCTATTTCATATTTCTGTCATGTAGGTAATAGATCTAGAACAATTGTAAGGCCTCTATTTGGTCGTTATGCCGACAATTCAGGTTCTAAACCCTTATATATAAGTAGCACCTTTAGAGTGAACTATATAGGTTTGCGTACTGTAGATCTGACTGTTTCTAAAGGTTAATAAAGGAAATAGTCAAAACAATGTGCCCTAAGGACTTTAGTAGCATCTATAGCAATAGGACAAGGCACACCAAGTAGGATGTGGGGCCTCTTTCATTTGTTGAACTGATGAGGTTTTGAAGGAAATAGAAGGAAAATAATTTAACTAAATAAAGTATAATACCCTAGTTCCATTCTTATCTTAATTCCCTATGATTGGTAATAACTATCATATATAAGATTGATCTTCCTTCTAAGACACTTTCAAAAGGACTAGGCTTCTTCTCAAACAAGTATCCCCTTAGTGGTATAATTGAGTAAGCCAAGTAAAGCTTCCACTTGTACAAAGTCATTTTAGGGAGTCAAAATACAATAAGGGAATTATATTAGATTAGAAGAGTAATGATTATAGACATACTGACTGAATATTTATATTATAATAAATGAACTCTCTGAAACAAGTCATTCAATCCCTCTGGGTGTCTCTCTTCCTGTTGGTTGAGATAGTATTGAAGGGGGAACCCAATACTCTCCTAAAATTCTAAGTGTAATTGAAACACTATTCTTGTTTAAGGTCTTAATTAATGTTTCAAGTAGCTCTTTTTATCTACCTCTACGATTGAATACACAACTACCAATAAGCACACTTATAACCCAGATACTATGCAAGTGAAACCTGGAATATGTTTTCACATGGTCACAGTTATTCTATATTCAATTATAGTGACTGGCCAAGACCATGTGAAAAAATATACCATAATCCTACCAGCGAAAGTAGCTAGATCAGGAAAGTCAACCCCTTGTCCAACCATGCGTAAGGATTTTATCGAATGATGTTAGTAGCAAAGAATCCACATCGATCATTTCTAGGAAGAGGACAAATACATAACATATATCTTTCTGAAACCTAGGAGGTGCTACTTAATATATAAGGGTTTAGAACCTGAATCATTCTAAAGGGAAGTGCCTGATCTTTTAGAACCTCACCCTTTAGAAATTCATATTTAAATAAGTAGCAGACTTATATATAACCTTATATATTATTTAGCAGAACCTCAAACTTCTTTTACTTTCACCCCTGCGTAACGCTTCAACACAGGAATGAAAGTAACATCTAAGACGTTAGATCTCATGCTTATTTATTTGTTCTGAATTAAGGATTTCTACCATTTAGTAAAATATGTTCCTTTTGATGTTAGAATGTTGTTAGCCAATATAATATACCTTCACCCTGATACAAATAAGTAACCATTCTAAATCAAGACTCTCGGATTTAACCTATATCCAAACTAATGGGAGATGACTAAACCAACGAACTAAAATCATAAGGCTAATATCTATTTATTGGGATGATGAAACTCTCGACAGTTCGCTAAAAATAATAACTAAAGGAATGGAAAGTGGACGGTACACTGAAGGGGACAACATATCAGATGGTGAGTGGCTAAGGAAAGAGTAGGTGATTGATTTCCTTAGGAAGTAGGTTTTTCCTATGAGGGATCAAAATCTATATAGATATGAAGTATTACATGAGGGGAAATACATTAAGGAATAATGATACGACCCTTTATGATTCAAATAAGGGCTTCATTTTATTCTATAAGACACAAGGTTCCAAGCACTAGTAACCTATTTCTCTGACGGGAAAACTACTGTAACCACTACCTGAACAAATTCATCACTTACTTGAGCTCCCCTACCCATCAAAGTTATTTATTGCACTGCATTATTGAATATGGTTCTTCCTATGTGAAATATTTTTCTTTCATTCCCCTCCCCTCCATCGTTCAAATCCATTCCTTTCTGAAGCCTTGGTCATTTCGGTTGAAGGATGCGTCTGGGTATTTTCCTTCATCCGTAAATGATGCTAGAGCGAAGGGTCTGAAGAAGATGGATCTAATTTTCTTCACACTCCTTTGGAACCTCTCTTCCTTGATTGTGAACATCCCTCATTTAGAGTAGTCTCTGGTTTAAGGTCAACTACTTAAGCAGGGGCATGGGCACCATAGGATGGACTTTCATGATTGATGCAATTTCTCAATAAAACCATAGATCTGAAATGAACGAATTAGAAAAGTTATCATATTTCATATTTTAACTGTATAATAAGGATCTTCTTTTCCATTAATTTATGTCCTTGATTCCACTTACCATCATAGTGGTAGCAGAGTCCATTGGCCCTTCTTTCTTCAATAAGGACATCGACCTCTATTTCCCTAGAATCGATTGCACATATATTTCTGTATGGTCGAGTGGTCTTTAGGCCAAATTGATTCATCACTTTCAGGAACATAACATAGTTAGAATCTCCTAAATCATGCATAAAATTGTACAACAACATATAATTTCTCCTCAAAGTGATATAGAAAGGGGAGAAACTAGCTAAATAAACCTTTCTTTTAGTCCTAATTCATTGCATGGAACACTACCGAACACTATTAATTCATATCCTTCACTTCTTATGTAAGCCCAGAAATGTTTATTACTTGTCAAGGGTTCTTCTACAATTCTAACAGAACTATATCCGGTCAAGTACCATAGACATGACCCTTTCTAAAGGGTTAGGGAAGGGAGCACCATATAAGTATAAGTCCCAAAGACTTTCACTAGATTTAATTCCATCAAACCATCATCCAGAAGTGAATTTGTTTTCTTAAATTATTTCTATTATTAGAATATAGCCACACTCCCTCTTTTACCATGAATTCATGCACATCCCTTTACTCTATAGGGACTTATCTAACACTTTGTTTGGTTATATTTTATTAAAATAAATGAAATGATTTTATAGTTTATAAATAAATGAAATGATTGTGATTTCTCTCCTTGTGTTTGGATCCATAACTTAATAAAAGAAAAGAAATGATTTGTATTTTTCTCCATCATGTTTGGTGACAATTTTTAAAAGAAAATAAAAGAAACTGTTTTGGTGAAAATGACAAAAATAACCTTTTTTTAAAAATAACACATACACATGGGATTAAAGGGCATATTTGCTCAATATAAAAAACCAATATCGATTAGATCCACACTGACACCACACCTACCACCATATATTAATACAAATTATAAAATTTAAAAACATTAACTAAAGATAATCAAAATTATTTATATAATTTATTAATTCAAAATTATTAATTCAATTTAATCAAAATTATGCATTGAAAATTATTAATTAAAAAATTATTAATTAAAAAAATTATTAATTAAAAATAATTATTTATTAAAAATAATTACTAATTTAAAATAGTTATTAATTCAAAATTATTAATTCAAAGATATTTATTAATTCAAAATTAGTTATAAATTATTTATATAAACTATAAAATCAAGATAATCATAATTATTTATATTCAAAATTTTCTATAATCAGAATTATTTATAAATTATTTATGATTATTTATATACGCATAATTAGTTATAATCAAAATTATTTATATACACATTATCAAAATTATTTATATTTGATTATTATTATTATTTATAAATTATGTTGAACTTAGAAAAATCTTTATTTATAAATTACATCGAACAAAATATTTTGATACCCATGAAAATATTGTTTTTTTATTAATAATAATAATAATAATAATATGTTCATTTATATAAATATTAATTCAAGAAAATTATATATCCATGAATAAATCAAAAATTTATCTTTTTTTATGAAATTAAATGCACCATGACTTTGAATTTATCAAAAAAAAAAATTTATTGGTAAGAACCCGGTTATTATTCTTGAGGTACGGGTTTCTTATTTTCCTTTTCCTTAAGTGTTTTTGAGAAAACAAGGGAAATGTGGGGAAAATCCCAAATTTATGGGTACACCCCATGTACTTTTGTACACACACCGAGTACATTGGTTGTGTGGGATGAAAATATAGGGCGTGTAGGCTTGTTGGTGATTAAGGGTGTGAAAAAAAACTACACACTACATACTTAGTAACACGTGTTGTGTAATCAGTCGACAGATGAATAGTGAGGCGGTGGAAAGTAACCGCCAGAGGAATAGTTAAAAAGGATAGTACACATCGTGTAATTGAGAGTACATGCCATGTAGTTATGTTTTTTTCGTTAACAATAGGCAGTAGCCTCCTCATTCAACAGAGGAGGCAGAGGGCTCACCAGGAGCAGTGGGAGAGGAGGACAAGAACTGGAGGAGCTCCCGATCGCTCACTGGGACTCCGATTCTTCTACCATCGATTTTGTTTGAACCGCACAGGTAAGGTCTTCCCTCTTCTTGAATCTTTCCTTCCAATTTTTTCCTTATGGGAAGTTTTTTAGGTTTGAACTAGTAATCTTTTATCTCAGATCTACATTGTTCTTGGTTGTTTTGGGAGGCACCTTTCACATATATCGATCAGAGGAGATCGAGGTAGGTGTTCTTGTGTTTAATTCCTATCGTCGAGTTGATTTTGTGCACCATTACGCCACACGCCCATGTTCGGGGTGTCGTATGCCCGAGACTTAGAATATTGAGATACCTATAATTGAATGGGTAATCTAATGAATAAGTGTAAACTACTGTTTGAGATCGTTACTTTGATCTAGAGCCACCCCAAGGGCGTGTTTCCCTTGTTTAGCTGTTTGGCCAGGATTCCTATGGGTATGCCGTGATTATAGCATGTTTTGAGTTTTCTTTAGAGGAAACATATATATATTGCTTGCTTATGCATTGGGCTCAGCTTGGTTACTTGCTTTTCCTATGGAATGCATGAGGGAAGTGTTTTTGTATCCTGAGGGCAATGTTTTGTTTAGCCTGAGGGAAATTTTTTGTTTAGCCTGAGGGAAACATTTCTTATTCCTGTGGGTAGTATCTTATGTTCCTAAGAGCAATATCTCGTATGTCTGAGGGAAATATTCATTATGCCTGAGGGCAGTCACCTGAGGGTTTCGTTTCTGTTTGCCTGAGGGTAAGGACTTACATGTCTGAGGACAATATTTTCTTTGAATATTCACTGTGGTGATTTCTTATGTTGTACCTTCCAAGATAAATCACATGGTTGGTATTATTATTATCTTTTACTTGTTAGATATACTGTTGTGGTTTCTATTGTGGCATTGGTATAGGAGATTGTCGGTCGAGGCCAAGTCTCGGAAAACTCATAATTTAATTATATTGAATTGTTAAATAATTATTAAAATTGAAATGTAACTGGTATGAATGGTTAATTTTGAGTACTTCCTAATTTACTGCAATTCATTATTGCACACTGTTGTTGCACATTTTCTCTGATAGTTGGGCACGAGCCTTGGGTGGTTGCCTATTGGGATTTATTTCTCACACCCAGTTTGGGTCATGTCATGGGCCCAAGAAGATTATATTATTGTAGGTGTCAATAAGGTCAAGGGTCCCTACACAGGTACATGATTGTTGCAGAGTATTAGTAGAGTATAGTACTGAGCTTAGGCTTGCGATGTTGCTGCATTCCTATTGCACTACTTTGGTTTTTTTGCTATACTTTGTACCTTGTGCTGTATTATACAGATTGCAGTATATCCTGTTTTGGATTCTTTCTTGGAATGAGAGACATATTGAATCATCATATATATGAATTTTGGTTATCTTTTAATTCAGTTCTATTGTCCATTTTAGGTCTCTACTATTTTCTACTTCCGCTTTTGTATGTTTATATTTTTTTCCACTGTGCTACACTTTGACAAATGAGGGCATAATTTCCCCTCTATTAGTCTTAAGCCCTCGCTGCTATTCGGAAGCCTCTGGAATTTGGGGAAATGCGCTTGAGATCATGTGACCAACCGGGTTCGGGGAACCCGTTCTGTGGCACCCTAATCTGGGACGTTGCATTATTTCTCATTACATTGAGCGTGTATAAATTATCAAGTAAAATATTATAACCATGCATACACTCCACAAGATATTTCAGAAATACCTCAAACATTTTTAAAAAGTAAACATGAATAAAGAAACAATTCAACGAGGTCGTATATCATTCAAACCAAAAACATAAAATAATCACAACACAACAAATTAAATGATAAAAGATGACAACATAAAAGTATCTAATCAAATGATAACATTTTACGACGGTTTCAAAAATAATAATAACCAAAACATCTTTCATTGTAAAAAAAATATTTCATAACTCAAATAAATGACATTGTTTGAAACTAACAGTTACCAATGATTTTGAGGATCATGCATCATAGCATGTAAAGTCACCTTCCTAAACTCCATTGGGAAATTTAAGAATTGACTTGTTTTCTCTGGATTCTTAGTAAGAAAAAAATAATCCTCGGTAATAAATTATAGAGCAATTCCGATTTATGTTAGTGCTTGATGCACCTATCCACCTGGTAACCATCCGTGAGGTCTCGCCAAATATGAATTTCCCTCCCTTATGATAGTTACAACTTCATGCAATGACATATTTAGTATTTAAATGTATTTTTCATTACCATCTGAGCTCTTTCGTTTCCTTTTTCCATAATATTTTCACCTGGAGAAGGCACTGCTTTTGAATCTACATCTGGTGAGTTGAAATTTTGCAAGTTTGCTGCATTTTGAAACATAATTTCATCAATCTCTTCAATTGTATCTTCATTGGTGTTATTGGATGAGTAGTTCCACTATTGCACTTTCTCTTTAGTAGTTTGAGTGTCTGCACATGTCGCTCTGTCTTTTCCAAAAAATTTAGTAAGTTTCTCATAATTACCAATGTGAGTATTCTTCCATTTCTCATCATAAGGCTTTACCTTTTATGGGAATATATATACAGACATGCAAGAAAAAAATGTTATAATTGTGCATAGTTATAATTTTCAAGAAAAAAAACATAAATTAAATTAAATTACAATGCATACCTCAATCAATGTCTTACATACTTCAGGTTCAGCAGTAAAAATTTGCGATATTGGACTCCATGAAAAACCACTAGCATGCTTAAATAAATCATAACATTCTGCAAAATGTTCTTTAACTATCTTCAGTCGATTATTTATCTTATCCTTATCCAAAGATAAGTTAAACTTCTCTCATAGTTCTTTAACAATATTATCATATGCCAAAGTAGTAAAAGTACCATTGAACCTATTCCCTTCAACATGTTGATGATATAAAGATTCAATCAATCCATCATCCATCTGATATGTCCATGACAACTTTTCTCTTTTACAATCCTCTCACTTTTGCATTTTCTTTTACTCATTGCAATAACCTAAATTAAAAGTAATTAATACAAAAGTAGAAATAACCAAGAAAAATTGAAAAATATTTGATATCTCTAACAATATATCAAGATGAAATAAAATCATAAAGAATAAAAATTAAAAATAAGGAATATCATACTTGAATAATGAAACCTTGTAGGTAAAATAAGTACATAACATGAGACAAAAATGGCTCATCTTTAATTATTAACATAATAAAACCACATATGAGTTGTAATTTCATCTCTAATTTTCTCCTCTTTTTTTCATCTTCATTGGTGTCTATTCGCTCGCTAGCTGCTTGTTCAACTTCATAGTGATTTTCAAGGTCATTATCCACCTCGATAAGAAGATTTTCATCTGGATCTACACCCATTAAAAAGTTGTGTAGTTTGCAGCAAACTAATATGAGATTTGATTGTGTCTTTACCGAGTACATAGAGTCTGTTGTAGTTGATATAATTGGAAATCGTTTCTTTAAAACTCCAAAATCTCTCTCAATAGAATTGCGCAAAGAAGAATGTCAATTACTAAATAACTCTCGAGCATTTTCTGGAGGATGATTGGAGTTATCTTTCAAATAATAACGTATACCTCTATAAGGTGGTATAAGGCCACTCCATAACATATTTCCCGCATCAACAAGATACAATTTTCCAATTTCAAATAAAAAATGTCATTGCACAAAATAATTCAATTTTCATATTTTATTAACGGAAATTATGTTCAGTAGAAATTATCAATCAGTAGTCTCAATTTGTCTTCTCTAGATAATGCATTTTTAATAATTCTCAAGTCTAATGTGGTTCCCTCCCATCCATGAAATACATAGGTAAACATTAGATCAAATTTACATGAACATAGTACGTTAAGTATGAGATCACCTTTTCTACCACGATATCTTGGTGCTTCATTATTAGAAAATTTCACAAGAACATGTGTTCTATCTAATGCTCCAATACAATCCTATCAGTTAATATATTTTCTGATAATTTTTTAAAATATAAAGATAAAAAGATTTTTAAATTGAATGAATAATTGTATTATATAAAATGTACCTTAAAATATGGGTGAAATCTTCCATTATTGAGTATCATAGGAGAAACTTTAGATCCATCAGGTTGATCCTGTAAGACTTTGAAATTTTCTTGATGTTATTCCAGAGAAGGGTGTTCAGACGGTGTGTGATTCCGCACCCCGGTGTGGATAGAATTAAATTTTAGGTGTGTTCACACTAGACACGCCAAATAAACAGAATAACTTCTAAACGGTTGCTACGATGGGAAAACTGAGGGCACCATTGAGTCTGGAGCATTCCATTTACCCTAGAAGGGGTGTAACTTTCGCGGGCGCGACCCTTTTGTGGAAAATGCCAATAGGGGTGTTTTCGTAATTTAGCATCCCTGGGTGTGAACTTTATAACTTCTAAACAGAGGCTCAGATTAAAATTTTGAGACCAATTTTGCACTCAGAATGTGGTTTTTACCCTAGGGGCGTCTTAACCTCTACCCCGTCGAGATTTCGGGTACGGGCCTACTGTTGGGGGGTTAAAAAAATTAATTAATTAAATTCTTTCTACTTAAACACATCCACCCCCACCCTTCTACTACCCTTTCATTTTCTCCATAGAATAATCCCTCTCAACAAACTTCAATATTCCCCTCCTCTCAGGTTAGGCGGTGGCATTTACGGCGGACCGTTCTTGAAGCAACGGGCTACGCCCAACGAGGTAGGAGTTTGCATTTTCATTTTTAATTTCTGCATCATCCTTGAATTAAATTCATTGCATAAAAATGTTTTACAATCGTCGAGCAAAGACAACAGTTGTGTAGGATTAAATATGAGCTTTCTAACGCTCTTCTCGGAGAGAAAATCCGAGTCACGGGGCGCTCGGGGTGGCCTTGTAAAGTTTTCCGGCCAAACTCGGTTTTCCGGCGGGCTCCCAGGCTATGGCGGTGTGGTCCCAGGTAGCGGCAGCGGGCTCCCAGGTCATCGAGGCGGGGTGCGATGAGGGTCGTGGCGCGTGCTGTTGCGCGGGAGACCGAGACCCGCCGAAGGTGGGTCTTCACTTGGGACAGCGACCAACCATGAGGGCCGATCAGCCGGGTGGACTGTAGGTTAGTGGCTGGGATGCGCCGAAGGGTTGCGGGCCGGCCCGCGCGGGTTGGCCCATGCTGGGTGGACCGGCTGGACTGGGCCGGCCCATCCCAATGGGGTTCTCCCCCTTGTCTACGGACACCCATAACTTCCACTACGGGCGTCTGTTTTGCATGCCGTCTACAGCAGTGCAATCCTCAGCTCGAGACGAAGATTTTTTATTGGTCTCAGGGATTTCTAATTCCCAAGACAGGGGCTCGATGGCGTGACATGCTCATTAAGTACCTCACCAGGTTTCTTCTTTCGGATGGCGCGGACACATTCAGAGTCCATTTAAGGCATCGTCAGCGGCGTTGTGACCCTGGCATTGAGACGAAATTGTCCAGGGTGGTTTCAGGCGTTGAAGACGGAGTTGAGGCATTGGCCCCACAAGCCGTCTTTTAAGCTGTGAGTAGCATTTTGTGACTTTTTCATCAGACATCCATTCGGGGCGATGAGTAGTCGTTTTGGCGTGTTTTTTCAAGAGAATCACAATGGCGCAGTTCACCCGACCTCTTTTTTGACCAATGTGTGGGAACCATGAGACGCCGTATGGCCATAAAGCGGTGTTGAATAACTTTTCATCAGGAGTCCTTTTCCAGCGAGTAAGTAGTCTATCTCACGTGTTTTTCTGCGAGGATTACAACGATGTTATCTGTTTGGGCGTGTGAGGCCTCTTTAGAGATCTCATTAAATGTGGAAACATGAAAGGGAGTTTTTCGGAGGTTCCTTTGACACACTTCAAACCAACACACTGTAGCGATGTTAGTGACACCCAGTGATGGAACGAGCAGGGTGGAGTTATCAGACCAGTTTTGGGTTTACCCTCCAGCGGGGCTGGGCAGTGGGTTACCCACTAGCGTATTAGGGTTTACCCTCCAGCGAGGCTGGGCAGTGGGATACCCGTTGAACTTAGGGTTTACCCTCTAGTGGGGATGGGTAGTGGGTTACCCATTAATTTTAGGGTTTACCCACCAGCAGGGCTGGGCAGTGGGTCACCCGATGACCTTTTAGTGTTTACCCTCCAGTAGGGCTGGGCAGTGGGTCACCCAACGACCTTTTAGGGTTTACCCTCCAATTGGAATGGGCAGTGGGTTATCTGATGAATTATTTCAGACTCATCCCTTTTCTATGAGGCTAGTCATGTACTTTTCTCTGTGATTACTGGAGTGAGACTCTTGGTTGTACAGTTTAGTGATGAGACAACTTTGGCGTGTAGGACTTTTGGGAATCAGTGATGGATATCCTTAGAACTATTGGAAAATTTTCTTGGGTTGAGCTTGGAGATCGATATCCCCTTACACACTCGTTTGGGTTTCTTGTTGAGCATATATATATACACCCTACTTTTTTCCCACTTCTTGGGTTCAATTACTCTCCTTCTAGGAGGGGTGAAGACACGCGGGGTATGCCACATGCTTTTTGTGTCTAGCTCTTCTTGGTTGGGACGATTCTACTTCCTTTATTTTGTTGGGTTGAGATGCACTATCTCTATTGTACTCTTACACTGTTCTTTGTTCTGTCTAATTCTCACCATTTTAGTACCTCCTTTGTTGCTCCCTCGAGCATTCAGAGCATCCTACTGAGTATCTTTATATTCACCCATGCTTGGGATTTTCCCACACTTGGTGTGCGCTTACAGACAACAGATAGGTCGATCGAGACTACAGAGGAGCGTAGAGGACACAAGATCTTGGGTTGCGTTCAGTGGTCATAGTAGTACTTTCAGGTGTGAGACTTACCATCTGTTTAATTTGTTTACCTATTGCCGGGTTGTGGCATCTTTCGGGTTGGGCACGTGTTTTTTCCTTTTTCTGTTCAGTACCTTATCAATAATTTTTATCACTTTACTTTTTTTCTATTTAGAGGTTGATACATGACTGTGGTTGGGTTATAGTTTTTTTTCCTTTGGTTTTCTTTATACTTTTCACTTCTGCATTGAGTGGGTTGTGTGTGTGTATAGGTACTTAGGAAAAGGCCTCCCCAATATTGTTATACCTTCAGTGCTTATCGCCAACCCCTGTCCTATGGAGGCAGGCTTGGGGTAGTTGTAGCTCGAGACCCATAGGTTCAGGTCTTGAAAAAGTAGTATCAGAGGTGGTTCGTTCCTTGGGGAATTTTTCGGACGTCCCTAAAAAGGAATTGGTTGGGATTTAGGGCAATAGTGTCGACATGCCCCGAGAGGGGCTCTCAGGCCAGGGAGTCCAGTGATGGTATGGGCGGCCGACGTATCCATTCACTAAGACCCTAATAACCCGCTTATTGACTCGGCACACAGAGACATTTGTTATACGGAACTTTAGAACATGCATCCGGTAGGATTGAGTATTTGACTATACTTGTTGAGTCAACTCCCATTTATTATTACTGATATATATATATTTTCTCATCTGATCATGATAATCCTTGATAATTTTCAGGATTCCCCCACGACAGTAGCCAACCAGGTTACCCTCTCCAGTTCGTGATGATGACCTGGCGAGCAACGATGCGTCAGTTCAGGGACCCTCACGTGATCCCCTTCTACCTAGTGCTTCAGCAGTAGCCCCTCCACCTAGAGAGTAGCAGTTAGTACTGGCAGCACAGGTTGAGGTTGAGCGCAGGCTGAGTGCGCTCTGAGACATCCAGCATCAGTGGCCGTGAAAGTTCCTTGAGGACCCGAATCCCCAGGCAGCGGAAGACTGGATAGAGTCTATGGACTGACGTTTCAGGCTGGTATGGACACCAATGGACCAGATGGTAGCCCTAGCTGCCAGTCTTTTCCTTGGGATGGTCGGGCATTGGTGGGTGTTGGTTACGTAGACCCATGACGAGTCGTCTCTCACGTGGGATAGTTTCCAGCAACTCTTCCTGGAGGGGTACTCCCCCTCTTATTTACGCTCCATTCGGATTAAGGATCTTCTGGATATGAAGTAGGTGGGATGACTGTGGTGCAGTACTCAGAAAAGGTTTACTGATCTGACACGCTACTCACAGGATATGGTCCTTGATAGTTACTTTCGGGCACGGAAGTCTGTGTGGGGTCTTCGTAGGGAGATCTGTGATAGTGTAGTGCCCCTGTGCATCCCTACTTATGTCGGGGTGCTAGAGTAGGCGCTCATGACAAAGAGCTTCTTGGTTGAGGGACGCCAGCTTGCAGGGCCTACCAGTGGCCGCTTCAGAGCAGAGTCTTCAGTATGAGGTATGCGGTAGAGAGTAGAGCCTCAGTCGAGGAGACCCTTCTGTGATCAGACTCAGGGGAAGGGTCGTACACCACAATGGCACCGTAGACCACCGGGGCAGTCAGGAGAGAGTCGGTGCTATGCGTGTGATGAACTGGGTCACCCAGGATGGGACTGCCTGACCAGGCGTACCGAGTAGCCGTGGCAGGTAGTGGGCGCACCGTAGCGGGAGAGGCAGTGCCATGACCAGGGATCCCCTAGGCGAGGACAGGGTGGCCCTTAGGGAGGCAGTGCAGGCAGAGCAGTAGGACCTAGAGGTGGGGGATGACGTTTTAAGGTCCTTCCACCACCACCACCGAGCGACCCACGTCAGGCTCAGGGAGATGGTGGTAGGGGCTGCGGGCAGCTTCAGGCTATGGGTATTCATGACCCTCCAGCACATGAGATGGTCTGAGGTATGCTTTGTGTTTACTCTATGAATTCTATGGTACTAGTAGACACCAGTGTCGACCACTCCTTTATATCACTGCTTTTGATATGGTAGTTGGAGCTTCCAGTAGAGGAGCTGATACCTACACTAAGCCTCGAGGTTCCTACGGGAAGTGCCTCGTTGGTGACCTTTTTTTGCAGACAGTGTGAACTATCATTCAGAGGAGGGAGTTTCACGTGGGACCTAATCATCATCATGATGAAACCTTACAACATCATCTTGTGCATGGATTGTATTTCTATGTTTTATCCCCAGATCGAATGTCATCACAGATGAGTTAGAGACGTATTTTCTGATGGGACGAGGTTCACCATCATTGGTGAACGAGACATCATGGTAGAGCAGATGGGTACTCTGAGCAAGAGACCACAACCTTTTTCTCACTAGTTGGAGAGCATGGCTCTTGGTGCAGTAGATGCTATAGGCATCTGGATCCCTACTGTTGTAGAGGACTACATGGATGTCTTTCCCGAGGATGTCTCGGGACTACCTCTAAGGCGAGAGATGGAGTTCTGCATTGACTTGTAGCCGGGGACTTCCCCGATATCGTGTGTGGCTTATCAGATGGAACCCATAGAGATTCGGGGGCTACGACTTTAGTTGGAAGACCTTCGCGAGAAGGGAGTCATCAGGCCCAGTGTGTCCCCCTGGGCAGCTCTGGTTTTGTTCGTGAAAAAGGCATATGGGAGTCTGCGACTTTGTGTGGATTATCATCGCCTGAATCAGGCCATGATAAAGAACAAGTACCCTTTTACGAGGATCGAATACCTCTTAAAACAGTTGAAATATGCGAAGTGGTTCTCCAAGATTGATCTTCAATCTAGTTAACACCAGTTGCAGGTTCGTGAGGCTGACATCCCGAAGTTGAATTTCCATTGTCGATATGGGCATTACGAGTTTCTGGTGATTCCCTTTAGCACAATGAATGCCCCCGCTGTTTTCATGGCTTTGATGAACTAGATCTTCCAGCCATACTTGGACCGGTTTGTGGTTGTCTTTATTGAAAACATACTCATCTACTCTGCAACGGAAGAGGAGCACACAGAGCATTTGAGGATGGTCCTAGACATACTCCAAGAGCACCAGCTACATGGGAAGATCTCGAAGTGTCAGTTCTGGATTCATGAGGTTCACTTTCTAGGGCATGTCATTATGGAGTAGGGATTGGCCATAGATCCTGCAAAGATAGAGGTAGTGTTTTCTTGGGAACCACCCAAGAATGCGTTAGAGGTGCAGATATTCCTTGGTTTGGCATGGTACTACAGGAGGTTTTTAGAATATTTCTCCAGGATTGTTGCCCCTTTGACCGCATTGACGCAGAAGGGATGACCGTTCACCTGGACCGATCAGTGCCAGAAGGCCTTCGAGGAGTTGAGACAAAGGCTGACTAGTGCTCCAGTGTTGAGGCTCCCAGAGGAGGGTGTTGAGTTTGTGGGGTACTACGACGCTTCAGGAGATGGGCTCGGGTGCGTGATGATGCAGCAACGGGAAGTGATTGCATATGGGTCGAGGCAGTTGAGGCCCCATGAGGAGAATTATGTGATTCACGATTTGGAGCTGGAAGTGGTGGTCTTCGCCTTGAAGTTATAGAGACACCACCTTCTGGGTGAGCATTTTGTGTTCTACTCAGACCACCAGAGCCTCAAATACATCTTCACTCAGAGGGATTTGAATCTGAGGCAGAGGTGCTAGCTGGAGTTTCTACAGGACTATGATTTCGAGATAGTCTACTCTCCAAGGAAGGGAAACATAGTAGTAGATTCCCTTAGCAGGAAGTCTCAAGTTCGTTTAGTACGGGAAGCTTCAGAGCAGTTGGATTCCCTATAGCTGACCTTGGTGGAGTAGGAGGGTACGACTTTTCTACAGTAGATGGTGTTGACTCTTTTGCTCCTTCAGTGTGTGAGAGAGTCATAGTTGGGGGATGTCGACAACGAGGTACTGTGTGATTAGATATCCACGAGTGGCACACCTGATGGGTATTCTGAAGGAGATAATCACGAGATCCTTTTCTAGGGGCAAGCTGTAGTACTAGTGGAGATGTGGGAGGAGGTGATGCGGGAGTTCCACACTTCTCCCTTGGCTGTACATACCGGTGTGGGGAAAATGTACAGAGAACTTCGGTGGTAGTTTTTGTGGTCTGGCATGAAGCAGAGCGTAGTTGAGTTTGTTTCTTGGTGTCTTACCTGTCAGCAGGTGAAGGCAGAGCATCAGGTCCCGATAAGGTTGTTGCATCCCCATGATATCCCAGAGTGGAAGTGGGATGGCATATCTATGGAATTATTCACAGGGCTTCCAGGCAGAGTGAAGGGCCATGATTCTATTTGGGTGATAGTGGACCAACTCACAAAGTTGGTGCACTTCCTTGCCATTAGGGAGTAGAGCTCGGTGGAGATTCTAGGGCATCTGCCTGTACGGGATATCTTCCGCCTTCATGGAGTACCCTTAACGATTGTCTCCGACCGCGACACATGGTTTACATCGCTTTGTGGAAAGGCCTATAGGAGGAATTCAGGACTCAGCTGCAGATGAGTACATATTTTCACCCCCAGACGGACGGGCAGACCGAGCACACTATCCAGGTGTGGGAGGATATGATAAGGGCGTGCGTGTGAGACTTTGTACAGAGCTGGGAGGATCACCTGCCCTTGGTGGAGTTCGCGTACAACAATAGTTACCACTCTACTATCGGCATGGAACCTTTTGAGGCCTTCTACGGGAGACACTGCAGGTCACCGTTGTGCTAGATGAAGGTTGGGGAGACCTCCCTCATGGGAATGGAGTTGGGGCTGGCGACGACAGAGAAGGTGCAGGACATTCGTGAGTGGATGACGAATCAGAGCAGGTAGAAGTCCTACGCAAACCGTCATCACAGGCCTTTGGAGTTTGAGTGGGGGGACTATGTCTTTTTTAGACTCTCTCCGCAGTACGGTACACGGAGGTTCGACAGGGGTGGAAATCTATCCCCAAGGTTCATTGGGCCCTTTGAGATCATACGCAGGGTTGGTGAGGTTGCCTACCGTCTTGCTCTACCCCCACAACTGGAGAGGGTGCATGACGTCTTCCATGTGTCGCAGATGAGGAAATATGTGCATGACCCCACGCACGTTATAGACTGGGGAGAGATGGACATCGAGGAGGGAGCCCCCTTTGTGAATCACCCGGTGGCGATTGAGGATCGGTGGGAGCAGACACTGCGTAGACAGACCATTCCTTCAGTTTGTGTGATGTGGTAGCATAGGAGGGTGCAGGAGAGCACCTGGGAATGGGAGTGTCAGATGCAGGCTCAATATCTCGAGTTGTTTTTGTAGTTTTTTGGGGGGGATGAAGAACTTGAAGGGGGTAATGATGTAAGAACCTGGGTTTTGATCCAGTAAGTATTTGAAATTTTCTTGATGTTATTCCAGAGTAGGGCGTTTAGACGATGTGTGATTCCAAGCCCCAGTGTGGTCGGAATTAAATTTTAAGTGCATTCACACTAGACAAGCCAAATAAATATAATAACTTCTAAATGTTTGCTCGGATGGAAAATCCGAGGGCACTTTTGAGTCTGGAGTGTGCCATTTACCCTAGGAGGGGTGCAACTTTCGCAGGCACGACCCTTCTGTGGAAAATGCCACCAGGGCCGTTTTCATAATTTAGCTACCCCGGGCGTGAACTTTATAACTTCTGAATGGAGGCTCAGATTAAAATTTCGTGACCATTGTTGCACCCAGAAAGTGGTTTTTACCCTAGGGGAAACTTAGCCTCGACCCAATCGAGAGTTCGGGTACGGGGCCTACTGGTGGGGGGTTAAAAATAATTAATTAATTTAATTCTTTCTACTTAAACACATCCACCCCCACCCTTCTCCTCACCTTTCATTTTCTCCCTGGAGGAATCCCTCTCAACAAGTTTCAAGCTTCCCCTCCTCTCCGGCAAGGCGGTGGTGTTTCCGACGGACCGTTCGTGAAGCTACGGGCTATGCCCAGTGAGGTAGGAGTTTGCGTTTTCATTTTTAATTTTCACATATTCCTTGAATTAAATTCGTTGCATGGAAATTTTGTCTAGCCGTCGAGAAAAGACCATAGTTGCACAGGATTCGATCCGAGCTTTCTAACGCTCTTCTTGTATCGAAAATCCTAGTCTCAGGGCGCCCAAGGTGGCCTCAGGAAGTTTTCCTGCCAAACATGGTTTTCCAGCGGGCTCCTAGGCAGTGGTGGCATGGTCCTAGGCGGCGGCGCGGTCCCAGGCAGCGGTGGTGGTCCCAGGCGGTGACGGCGTGCTCCCAGGTGGCGGCGGCGGGCTCCCAGGTCGCCGGTGCGGGGCGCGACGAGGGTTGCGGCACGCGCCCCCGCACAGGACAACGACCAGCCCCGAGGGCCGGTCGGCTGGGTGGACCGCGGGTCAGCGGCTGGGCCATGCAGAAGGGCCCCAAACCGGCGATGTGGGTCGGGCCGGCCAGCGCGGGCCGGCCTAGGCTGGGTGGACTGGCTGGACCGGGCCGGTCCAACCCAAAGGGGTTCACCCCAAGTCTTCGGACACCCGTAACTTCCACTAAGGTTGTCCATTTTTTGTGCAGTATGCATCAGTGCAATCCTCAGATCGAGATAGAGATTTTGAGATGGTCTTGAGGATTTTTAATTCCCAATATGGGGGCTCAGTGGCGCGACACGCTCATTAAGTACCTCTCCAGGTTTCTTCTTTCAGATGGCGCGAACACATCCGGAGTCCTTTTAAGGCGCCGTCAGTGGCATTGTGACCTTGACATTGAGACGAAGTTGTCCAGGGTGGTTTTACGCATTGAAACCAAAGTTGAGACTTGGGCCCCACATGCCGTCTTTTAAGCTGTGAGCATCATTTTGCGACTTTTTAATCAGATGTCCGTTCGGGGAGAATGAGTAGTCTTTTGGAGTGTTTTTCCGAGAGCATCACGATGGTGCAGCTCGCCTGAGCTCTTTTGGGATCAAGGTGTGGGCCCCACAAGATGTCGTATGGGCATAAATCGGTGTTGAATAACTTTTTCGTCAGGAGTCCGTTTCCAGTGAGTAAGTAGTCTATCTTACGTGTTTTTCCATGAGTATTACAACGGTGTAATATATTTGGGGGTGCTATGCCTCTTTTGAGATCTCATTAAATGTGGAAACATGAAAGGAAATTTGTTGGAGGCTTCTTTGACGCACTCCGAACCAACGAACATTAGCGATTTTAGTGACACCCAGTGATGGCATGGGCAACGCGGAGTTATCGGACCAGTTCCGGGTTTACCCTCCACCAGGGTTGGGCAGTGGGTTACCCACCGACGTATCAGGGTTTACCCTCCAGGAAGGCTAGGTAGTGGGTTACCCATTGACCTTAGGGTTAACCCTCCAGTGGGGTTGGGCAGTGGGTTACCCATTGAATTTAGGGTTTACCATCTAGTAGTGCTGGGCAGTGGGTCACCCGACGACCTTTTAGGGTTTACCCTCCAGTTGGGTTGGGCAGTGGGTTATCCGATGACTTCTTTCAGACTCAGCCCCTTTCTATGAGGCTAGTCAGGGACTTTTCTTCGTGATTACCCGAGTGAGACTCTTGGTCGTACGGTTCATTGATGAGACATCTTTGGCATGCGAGACTTTTGGGAATTAGTGATGGATATCCTTATAACTATTGGTGACTTTTCCTGGGTTGACCTTGGAGATCGAGATCTCCTTACACACTCGTTCAGGTTTCTTGTTGAGCATATATACATATACACCCTACTTTTGTTCCTACTCCTTGGGTTCAATTACTCTCCTTCTAGGAGGGTAAAAGACACGCGGGGTATGTCACGTGCTTTCCGTGTCTAGCACTTCTTGGTTGGGACGAGTCTACTTCCTTTCTTTTTTTGGGTTGAGCTGCACTTTCTCTATTGTACTCTTACACTGTTCTTTGTTCAGTCTACTGCTCACCGTTTTAGTACCTCCTTTCATACTCCCTCGAGTTTTTGAGGCATCCTACTGATTATCTTTATACTCACCCCTTCTTGAGCTTTTCCCACACTTGGTGTGCCCTTGCAGACGACGGATAGGTCGATCAAGACTTCAGAGGAGCGTAGAGGACACAGGAGCTTGGGCTACGTTTAGTGGTTATAGTAGGGATTTCAGGTGTGAGACTCACCATTTTTTTACTTTTTTTACCTGTTTTCAGGTTGTGTCACCTTTCGGGTTGGGCGCGTGTTTTTCCCTTTTTTTGTTCAGTATCTTGTCAGTAGTTTTTAGTACTTTACTTTTTTTTTCAATTTAGAGGTTGATGCATGATTGTGGTTGGGTTATAGTTGTTTGTTCTTTGGTTTTCTTTTTAATCTGCACTTCTGCATTGATTGGGCTGTGTGTGTGTGTACATGTACTTAGGCAAATGCCTCCCCATGATTGTTACGCCTTTGGTGCTTGTCGTCAGCCCCTAGCATATGGAGGTGGGCTTGGGGTAGTTGCGGCTTGAGACTGGTAGGGTCGGGTCGTGACAAGATTGGCATAGAAATTTATCTTCTAATAAAATCATTGCTCTCAAAAAAGCATGAAAATTTCTACTTGTTGTTTCACCGGATCGACGAAAAAAAAAGAAAACATTTCTATTTTTTACATTATGTGACAGGATATAAAGACATTTTGCAACTTGTTCTTCAATTGTTGAAAACATTGTTGGTTTCATACCACCATGCATTTCGACCACAGAACGCAAATTTGAAAAGGCATGTGGCCCCATACGAATTATGTTACGACAATTATTGTCACATTTAAGTTTATCCATGAGTTCAATGCAAACTTTTTGACGTTTACCATAATCAGTGGATATGTTTATCTGTTTTTTACAATGATAGATTTTACGAGAATACCAAAAGACCACTACACAACATATAAGTTCAACAACTGCTATCTTCTTACTTACATCCCATTTAATCAATGATTATTCAATGATTTATCTTGTTGATCCATAAGGCCTACAATTTTTTTTTAAAATGATTCAATAAAATTTATTTAATGAAACCATATAAATAGAGATATATGTAATTGACAATTAATATATAATTGAATGTGATAAGTAGAAAATAAAAAATTAATATTTCATATAAAAAATTAACATTTATATTTTTTTAATATAATTTATAAAAGTATCTTTATAGCATTAATAGTCTATATTAAATAAAAATATATTTATTTATAGATAATGCATTAATAATATTTATAATTTTACTTATTTGTATAAATAATAAATTTTATAATACAACCTTATAATAAACCAGTATAATACATTATAAACTATATAAATCATAAATTTTTTAATATATAAAAATAATAAATCTATGATAAACCTGTGATAAACCTATAACACCAATATGATAAACATGTAGAACAAATATGAAATATAATTGACAAAAAATTTATGATAAACCATAAATTTTGTAATATAAAAAAAAATTGTAATATAGAAAAATAAAATTCATAATAATTAATAAAAATAATGTAACAAAATAAATTTTGTAACAAAATAAAATTTTGTAACAAAATAAAACAATGTAACAAAATATAACAATGTAACAAAAAAAAAGTTTAAATCCTAAACTCTATAATATAACAAAATAATAAATCTATGATAACACAAATATGAAATATAATTGATAATAATTAATAAAAATTTGATCGTGTGCAATTTTCAATATTATATAAATTAATATGTCCCATATATCAATAAATAAACACAAGTTGTTGATTGCACTGTACTATTTTTTCTTATACTCATTTCAATATGCATGAATATTTGTATTTTCATTAAATAAATATGTAAATAAATAATATATTCATAATTTAAAAAGTAATCGTATACTATAACCGAAAAAAAGTTGCAAGTATAAATCATTAATTTAAAAAACAACTAATTGTAAATCAATATATCATTAAAAAACAAACTATAAGAATGACGACAAATAAATTACTTACAACAATATAGAAGACGAAAGCTGTGAATGGGTGAAGTTGAAGTGCACTAGTTGAAAACTGGATGCCGAAAAATAGTAGCCGGATGATGGAAAAAAATTAATTTCAAAGTAATAACAATAGACTTGAAGGAGAAAATAGGGTATGCTACACCAGCAGTTGAACGGGACGATGGAGATGAAGTAGCAGTGTGAGATGGGGCGGTAGTGTGAGGTCTGGTTTTTTATATAGAGATCTAAGGTCAATATGGGGAATATATAAAATATGTGAACGAGATTGAGTATTTTCCTCAGAATCGTCCCGATTTTGAGACGATTCGAAATCCACTGAAATCGCATGCGGGAGAGAAATCGATTTCTCTCCCTTCCGACCCCTCGTTGGATAACCGAACCACATATACATATTTCTCTCCTTCCATATCTTCTTTTTTCCGTCCATTTCTCCCCTGCCAAACCAGCTCTAATAGGGTAAAATCCTTCCATTTCTTTCAAATGACCGGGCCTACCCTAGCTCTTCCACTATCTGAGCGGTCTTCCTTTCCTCCCTATGCTATGCTCCCCTGGCGCAGGCCTACCACGCTTCACACCTGCGACCTTTTCACCAGATGGTTTTTGCCAGTGGTCCCATCTAGAGATTTGGGTTCAAAGCCCTGCACGCTCTACATCTGGAGGATCTGCGAATCCCTACTTATTTTATTCTAAAACATTCCACGGTTTGATAGAGAAAAATTGAAAAAGTATGGATAAATGCACTATTAAACCAAAATTGGGGATATCTTCCAAGAACTATGGTAGAGAGGTTTATGAATGTCTCCATGGTGGACATGATTTTACCAAAGATGATGAGAATGTAAACTAAAAAGAGATCGTTACTAATTTTGGGCCAAAGCTCTATATAAAGCTGAAGCCGAAATAGGTGAAATCAAAGGGAATTACTTGAATACTACTACTGGAACTTGTGAAGAAATGATCAAAAGGGCTGTATTTTCCATTAAATTGGGAGTTCCTATAGTAACGCATGACTACATAACAAGGGGATTCACTAAAAATACTAGCTTGGATCATTATTGTCAGCCTTCTTCTTCACATATATCGTGTAATGCATGTTGTTATTGATAGAAAAATGAATCATGTTATACACTTTCGTGTACTATCTAAAGCCTTACGTATGTATGGTGGAGATCATATTCACACTAGTACCATAGTAGGTCAACTTGGAGGGTAAAGACACATTACATTGGGATTTGATGATTTACTACATGATGATTTTAGTGAAAAAGGCCGAAGTCACGGTACTTTTTTCACGGTCTCGCTACCTGGTGTCTTGCCTATAGCTTTGGGAGGTATTCACATTTGGAATATGCCTGCTATGACCAAGATCTTTGGGGAAAATTTGGTACTACTGTTCGGTGGGGGAACTTTAAGACACCCTTGGGGAAATGCGCTGGGTATCATAGCTAATCGAGTCGCTCTAGAAGTATGTGTACAAGCTCATAATGAGGCATCTAATCTTGCTCGTGAGGGTAATGAAATTATTCGTGAGGATAAAAATGGAGTCGTGAAATAACTACTGTTTGTGAGGTATGGAAGGTTTGAATTCGAAGCAATGGATACTTTGCAATTCAATAATTACCATTCGTTCCCTTAATTGAATTGCAATTCAACTCGGCCCGATATTTTACTAAATGAAATATAAATATCCTATGGAATTTTGGATAGATACATACTTATCTAGATATAAAAGAGTAGAATTTTTAGCTAGCTTTATTGGCAGTTGCATCATTCCTTTTCATAAGCAATTTGACTTCAGTTGTGACATATCTTTCAATTGGTGCATCCTCCTGGCTCCTTCTGTATGTTAGTTGTAGCCATCACAACCTTCCTTTTTGTCTTGACCAAACCTAAGCTCAATCTATGACTACAATAGGCACAACCGCTCACTTCTCTGCTGTATTGAATGTTGCTGCAACAATATGGAATTGGATGCGCTTAAGTGCCAGGTGCTAGTTCTGTTTTCCTTTCCCCCCAAACAAAAAGAGAAGCTCTCCGAATGAATGACTGCATGAAAAGATAAATCGTAGGACCCACTAAGATGGCATGTAATGTTTTCGGTGGTCTTGAAGAATGAAAGATGCTCACTAACTTCTATTAAAGACGTTGAACTTGGGTCGGGATTCTTAATTTGTAATAATTTATATCTATACCTGGTTTTTCTCTACTCTGCCTTAAAATATACCCTTGTCTGAAAGAGTAAAGGATGTTATTAACAAACTGGATCAAGTAGTCTTGTCCGAAAGCCCACTACCACAAAACAGGGCAAGGGAAGTGCTGCCCTTTACCAGCACTAAACAGAAAGAACTGATAAAGGGCTATGCCTTTATCAGCGCTAGTTAAAAGCGCTGATAAAAGGGCACATTTATCAGCGCTTATTTTAGTGCTGATAAAACTTTTTATTCTTAATTTATATAAAATTATAATATTTATCAGCGCTAAAAGAAAAGCGCTGATAAAACATATATTTATCAGCACTGATAAAACATACCTTTATCATCATATTTAACGAGCGATGATAAAGGTTCCATTGGTTTCTATTTAATAACCCTAACAGGCCCTCCTCTCTCGCACACGGTAAAACTTTCACGGAAGCAGAACCAGGAACCTCTTCTGCCGCGACTTCTTCTCCTCTTCCACGCCACATCCTCATCTCCCTCCTCCTCCTTGTCCTACTCCTCCTCTTCCTCCTCCTCTTCCGCCGCTGCCATTGGGTTTTTCTCCTCCGTGCCGTTGGTTTTGCCCCTCTGCCGCGACCGCTGCTGTCTCCGCCGCCGTGACCGCCGCGACCGCCCCTGCCTCCGTCGTCGCGACCGCCGCTCCCTCCGGTGCTGCCTCTGCCGCCGCCGCCGCCGCCGGTCAGTGTAGGAGTATATATAATCATTAATTATAGATAATATTTATTCAATTTGAGGATTATACTATTACAAACATAAGATTGTTTTCTATAGTTGGATTTTGATGATGAACCTCTTAGGGATGAGGATTCGGTGTAGGGTGTAAAGACCCGTAAAATTCAAGGGAATTTTTTTCTTAATTTTCTTTGGGATTTTACTAGAACTCAGTTTCTGACGGCACCTGATTCCGAGGCCCGGTGTTCCCAGAATCATTTTCCGAAGTTTAGCTCGGGTACGTTCAGTGGACGAACGAGCGGGTTTTTCTAACTTTTGAACCGGTGCTCGGAATTGAATTCCGAGGGCACTGATGGAATCGCAGCGCCGATAATTGCTTAGAAACACCTTTTTCCGATGTTTTGTTTGCTCGGGTGTGGTTTTTAAATTTTGGGGTTAAGTAAAGGAATAAAATAAAAATTGGACGCACAATTTTTATTTTACTTCAAGTTGTTTAGCCTAAGCTAAGTGTTGGGAGTGGGACCCACAATATCCTACCCACTTGGTAGGATATTTGTGAGGTGGGGCCCACACGAGCCCCATCGTTTCTTTTCTTCCTAAACCTCCTCCTTTAATTAAGTAATGCACCCGCACCCCCTATTAATGAAGTCAACCCTTGCGTTTATTCTGGTTAATAAACGCCTCATTAATTGGGCGGTTAAAAACTCCTCAATTAATTATTTTAATTGATTGTTTCTTTTTGGAATTCAAACGTTGGCTTGTGTTAATAAAATAAGACAACTCTTATTTTATTATGGGTTGGTTGTGCAAGAGGGTTTGGGGAGAATTCTCTCAAGCCGTGAAGTTCTTCCTCCTCAACGAAGAACGCGAAGAACGCGAGGAACGCCGACCTCCGACGAAGGTCGACAAGAACGTCGGATCCTCGGAGATCGATGATGCGACACCGACGAATCCTTTCTCCACGACACGACGATCCTTCTTCCGCGACGCCTTCTTCCGCGACGGTTAATTCCACGACGAATCCTCGCTCATCGAATTCGGTGAGATAGGAATTTATTTTAATTGTTGTTCATGAATTCTTTCATTGCCTTTCTTCATTTCTGTTGGAGTCGTCTGATACCGCAATAACGGGAGGGGGTCGGACCGCACGAACACCGCCGACCATCCTCTCCCCTTTGGTTGTTTGATGTTGTTTGCGGCACGAACAAGGCAACGCGATGCCGAAGTACCGCGCAGAAATATTAAAAAAAGGGGGAGAAGCTGCGCCGTTGAAGACGAACCAAAGATGCGGCACTGTCGTGCCACGCTGGAGAACTACAAAAGCGCCGCGGCCGGAGCGGGGCCGTGGAGGAGGGGCGCGGCGTCGTCGCGCCGCACCGGACGGACCAAGGCCACGACGGAGCGGGGAGACCGGCGACCGGTTCCGGGCCGCCGGCGTCAGAGCAGGGGGACCGGCCAGCGCCGGTCCCGTGGCGGCAGCAGCCGGTCGGCCAGAGCGGGCCAGCTGGTCCGGGGAAAACTGGGGGTTCGTAACCCCCGGTCGGCCTGCAGGTGTGCCCCCCCCCCCATGGGGGCCGTGGGTTCTCTACGCGGGGGGCAGCACCCCCCCCCTCTTCGGTCGGCCGTAACGGCCGAGCCGCCTAGCCGCCTGGCCACCTGGCCAGCGCCAGCGCGCCGGGCCGAGCCGCCCAGCCGGGCCGCACCCAGACCCGGGTCGGTTCGACCCGGTTCGGGCCGACCCAGGGGGTACCGGGTCGGGTCGGACCGGTCCCGAACCCCCTAATATCGGACCTCTCACGGTCTTTTTCCCATAACATGGGCTGGGGACCTCCGATCGATGCACCGTCAGTGGCGATGCGATCCTTAGATTGAGACGGTAGTTTCGGTATACTACACTCAAGGTTTCGGAGTACTTTGGGTTCGGCCGGGTTGGTTCGTACACGAAACCAACCGGGCCCTCGGAGCGAAAACGCTTATAACTTGAGTTCCGGACGTCCGATTGACGTGACGTCAACTTTGTTGGATTTCGATTGATGAGAGAAAACTTTTGGCATGCTTCGCCTGAATTTTGGATGCAGTTGGATAATGTCCGGGTTGGATTGAACCCGAAATCCAACCGGACCCTTGGAACGGAAAAGCTGATAGCTTTCAGACCGGACGTCCGTTTGACGAACCGTCAGCAGCGTTGGTGATCACGTTGAGAAATGGTCCCTATGAGCATTCCCTATGAGAGTTTGGGGTACAATCGAGATACGGCCGGGTTGGTTCGCACACGAAACCAACCGGGCCCCGAGGACGAAAAGACTAGTAACTCACAGACCGGGCGTCCGACTGACGCGCCGTCTGTTGCATTGAGACCCCTATGACGAGGCAGTCCTTTGATATAATTCTTAGTGGAACTTCGTGATACTTGGAGTATCGACCGGTAGCTCGTGGTGCGGACCCTCCCGGTGACGAGCTAGCAGAGTGCAGAGACCTAGTAGCTGGATGAGACTTGACGACTGTTGATCTATTGACTCCGTGTATTTCGGTTAGCCCAGTGGGGAGCGCTTGGTTGTAGCGGCAGACCCACGATGGAGGAGCGCTTGGTAGTAGCAGCAGACCTGCGGTACTCAACAGAAGGAGTACCTCTGGAGGCTATGAGGGGGAGCGCTTGGTTGTAGTGGCAGACCCACGGCGGAGGAGTGCTTGGTAGTAGCGGTAGACCCGCAGGTACTCAACAGAAGGAGTACCTCTGGAGGCTATGAGGGGGAGCGCTTGGTTGGAGCGGCAGACCCACGACAGAGGAGCGCTTGGTTGTAGCGGCAGACCCACGGTACTCAACAGAAGAAGTACATCTGGAGCCTATGTGGGGGAGCGCTTGGTTGTAGCGGCAGACCCATGGAGGGAAGCGCTTGGTTGTAGCAGCAGACCCACAGTTCTTGACAGAGGAGGAGTTCAGCGCGTTTGGTTGTAGCGGCAGGCCGACTGTACTCGACAGAGGAGGAGTTCTCCAGCAGCCGTGGTTTTGACATCATGAAGAAGTATACCTGTGTGAGCTGAGTCTTGATTTTCAATCCTTATCTTCGATAAGTTTGACTTGATATCCTGTGTGGATTACGTTATGCTTTCTGGTGTGGATTTGGTTGTATTTTTCTGTGTGGACTGGGTTGTACTTGGGCTCGGATGTTGGAGCCGAATGAGAATTGATGAATTAGGTATATGTATGGGCATATACCTAAGTAGTGTTGGATGTTACTTCGTTATTGTATCTTTCCTTTGTGGATTATCCTTTGTGGATTCTGGGAGACCTTCGGGGGTATCAGGGTCCCTACTGAGTAGCTTATACTCACCCCTGCACGGGCTATGCCCGCACTACATTATGTTGGTTGCAGACGATGGACAACGCTAATCGTGGTTGGGGCATGAGGAGCAGGTCGGTACCCGGAGGTGGATCACTGGGCGGGGCGTACTCGGAGCAGACGGCTGGACCCGAGGAGCTGTGGAGGCTATCTATACCCACCCTTCAGGTGGGACTTCCAGTAAACGGCTCGAGGCCATAGCTTTACTTTCAGTTGCTGTTTTACCTTTCCAGTTGTACTTTACTTTCAGTTTCGGTTTGTATTCTGGCCCACTTACTTTTCCGCACTTAGTGTTGTACCCAGTTTTTACTTAGTGTTTGCTTCTGATTGCTTGCTTTGTGGTGTTTGTTTACTTTACAAAGGAAATGACTTCCCTTTTTACCGGGAATTACGCCTTAGTGCTAGTCTCCAGCCCCTGGCCTATGGAAGGCGAGCTTGGGGCAGTCACGGCACGGGCCCCGTGGACGGGTCGTGACAAATTGGTATCAGAGAAGTTCGGTTCTACCGCAGAACTCACGACTCTGATCTTTTTCTATGTGAAGCAATAGTGTTAAGAGTATTGAGTGTGGCTATTAGTCCAGGGAGTCCAGTGTTGGTGCGGTGGCCGACATATCCTTACACCAGGACCCTGACTTCTGATTTCTGACTTAATGCACAAAAACATTGATTGCATGTGTGTTTCAAGTTTTCTTTGTGATTACTTTGTGTCAGCTCACCAGGTATACTATTTAACTGTGGCGCACCTATTTCTTTTCAGGATGGCCCCACGATGGTAGACAGCTAGGGTTCCGAGAGTTGTGCGTGACGACAGCCCACCGAGCGACGAGGCCTCGGTACAGGGCCCTTTGACAGCAGAGGCACCGGTGGTACCTCTACCCGCCGAGCCACCGATGCTACCAGCCCCAGCCGCTGACGGTGCACGTCGCCTTAGTGCACTGCACGAGTTTCAGCATCAGCGACCGCCTAGGTTCCGTGGGGAGACGGGCCCTCAGGCAGCCGAGGATTGGCTGGAGGTAGTTGTACGAGTTTTCCATTGGGTAGGGACACTAGCTGACCTTATGGCGGTCCTTGCAGTGAGCCTCCTGCACGCGGCAACAAGCAGATGGTGGAGCTTGATGCTCCAGGTGCACGACGAGGCATCTCTCCTTTGGACGGACTTTGAGAGCCTTTTCCGCTCAGAGTTCGTCCCAGCCACCCTCCGTGCGGTGTGCATCCAGGAGCTACTACAGCTGCGGCAGGGCAGCATGACAGTAGCCCAGTACGCGGCGAGTTTTACCGATCTCTCGCGCTATTCGACGGACATGGTACGAGACCCATTATTCAGGGCCCGAACCTTCGAGCAGGGGCTCAGGCGAGAGATCAGAGCTTCAGTTGTTTCTCACTGCATTTTGACACAGACAGGGGTGTTGGAACGAGCCCTCTTAGTGGAGAGTTTCCTTGCTGAGCTGTCTCCAGTAGCAGGACCCACCACTAGCCGACATGCGGCAGAGTCTTCTGCAGCGGGCAGTAGACAGATGACGCAGGGGTCTAAGAGGACTAGACCTACAGGTGGTCGACCGCATGACACAGGATCGTTTGTGGGAGGCACCCGACACTACTAGAAAAACAGGTATTTGCGACGAGATCCCGTCACAAATGGCCTTTTGCGACGGAGGCCCGTCGCAAATCGCCCGTTGCGGAAAACGCCATCGCAACAACAACTATTTGCGACAGGCCCGTCGCTAAAGCTAGTAGTTGCGACGGGGATCCTTCCCGTCGCAAATATTACTCCGTATTTTTTGTAAAAACTTTTAAAATAGTAGTTGCGACGGGGCCCGTCGCAAATAATATTTTTTAGAGAAAAATAAAAAACTATTATTAAATTATTTTAATGAATATAATAATAATAATATTTGCGACGGGCATAGTATCTCGTCGCAAATACTATAAAAAAAATAAAAAATAAATAAATTATTTTAATTAATATAATAATAATCCAATTATAATTCAAAAATAAAAAATAATAAAATATTAATAAATGATTTTAATTAATATAATAATAGAATTATAATTCACAAATAAAAATAATAAATTATTAATAAATTATTTTAATTAATATAACAATAATAGAATTATAATTCAAAAATAAAAAATAATAGAATATTAATAAATGATTTGATTAATATAATAATATTAGAATTATAATTCATAAATAAAAAAATATTAATAAGTTATTTTAATTAATATAAAAATAATAGAATTATTTTACATTCAAATATTAAAATAATTCAAATATTACAAAAAAAATATAATTAAATTATAATATTATTAAATTTTAATATATATATAAAATTTAATATTATAAAATATAAATAATATTATTATTCATATTAATATTGTTATTTCAAAATATAATATTATTAATATTTTATAATGAGACAGAAACTACGAATAGAAAAAAATTCATATTTTGATTTAACAAACTTTATAACATAAAAACAAACTCTAACCTGAAGGAGGGGGGGAGGGGGGATCTGCAGATGCTGGTGGAGGAAACTTCATCTCTAAAGCATGAGTGAGTCGGCGCATGTACTCCATCTGATCCTGGTGCTGCAGCTGCCACCGACTCATCTGCTCCTCGTACAGCTGCTGTTGGCGTCGACGCTCCTCCTCATGCTGCTGCTGCTGCTGACGCATCTGCTCCTGCTCCTGTCGGAGACTCTCTATCAGTGCAGTCTGAGATCGCAACTGATCCTCATACTATGTAGCAGAAGAAGATGCACGAGATCCTCTCAAGATGGACGCCGACATCGCAACACTACCATAATAATCTCTGGGAGTCAGTCGAGAGCTAATACCAACTACCCGGCCCTTCTCGAAGGCATACTGGGTAGCCTGCATCCATGTCGCCTCATCAAACTGACGACCAATGGTCTGATCTGATGACTCGGCCTAACTCTCAGGCCGGGTTTGTGACGTTGCGGCCTCATATGACTCCTGTAGTTGCAATTTAAAATTAAAATTGTGAATATATTATATGCAATTAATTTTTAAACTTGAAAACAAATAATACTTACCACGATGTGATGCTGATGATCACCTCTGAGCTCCCCAGTAGCAGGATCACTATACATCCTCTGATATACGTCGTACTCCGTAATATTGGGGTGCTCGACAGCCTATAAGAATAAAAAATAAACTGTTAATATTTATAGTTATATAAAATATTTATAAATAATGTACGTACCAGATGCTGTCTATGAGTACTGAAAGAACGACTCCCAGCTCGATGAGTCACCTCCTATCTCCCCCGATTCTGCCTCCCCACCGATGATCTCCTCTGAAAGGTACCACTCAACCAGTGTGCACATAATCCATCTCATACATGGGATGAAATGTACTCTGGTCGGTGTGCTCTACATGACTCGTCAAAATCTGACACTCCTGCTTTCTTCGTGGCAGCTTTTCTTAAATTGTGCAAAAACTGACGAAAGCGATCACGCATGGCCACCTCCCATGCCTTGTGGATGGCGTCCCGCATGGTATCCTTGATCGGATACCATAAACCCTACAAATAAATCAAAATATCAAGTTAGAAATGAAATAATTTTCAAAATAAAAATTATTTATTTACGTACATACCAACCAATGGTCGAACATGGCCTGCTTCACATCAATGGGAATCTGATCCCATGTGATCCACGGCTGAGAGAAATAGTTGCGCAAAATAGTGCTGCCCTGTCCGACTGATATATGCGGAAAACTGTAAAAATAATAAATATTTATTATGTGAATAGATTAATGAAATCTTAGTCAAATCCACAGATTATCACACAGGTTATCACACCTCCGTGTGCGTGGATCAAACCCAAGACGTGGACGTCGCTCGGGGATGAGGGCAGGAATCATCAATCGTGCAAGACCACGCCCCCTCCGCGTACTCCCTGAAGCACCTGCAGGCTGAGGGTCATCTGCCAGCAACTCATCCGCATCGAAAGTCAGGTCAATATCTGCCAACTCACGAAATGTGTCTTCATCCATCTGAAACAGAAAATGTTAATGTTGTTAGAAAATAATTGATAATTACTATTATATATACATATATATATATATTATGATTTTATATAACTACCATGGAATTCTATCAGTGTTCATCTCCATCATCATCTTCATATATGTCAATGTCATCTTCATATTCCCCCTCAACATCATCGATATCCATTCGAGTTCCAGTTGCTTCATCTCTTACCATTTCAAATTTATATGTGACATCATTAACATCATCATCATCACCGACTCTTAAATGTGGGGTGTTGTCATCGATACTCATGTCTCTTTGTAAAAAAGATTGATTTTGAGTACTCTCTTGAAAAACTTCAATTCTTTGCACATCCGTGAAAGAACATTCACTTTGCCTAAACTGATTGTCTCGAATTTTGATTTTTATTACACTCCACCAATCATTCAAGTCTCTTGATGTAGCACAGTACTTTGCATAATAAACTTTATGTGCCTGTTGAGCCAATAAGAATGGTTCATTTACTGCGAGAACACTTTTACATTTAATATCGATGATTCCATGAGTCGGATGAACATGCACGCCTCTCTCTGTATCCAACCACCGACATTTGAACATGGTTATGTAATGTTGTCCAAGATAACAGAGTTCAATGATTTCATCAAGTATGCCATAAAAGTCAACTTCATTTTATCAATGATGAGATCCTCTCAAGCTAACTCCACTATTCATTGTTTTTTTCGATTCCCATATGCATGTGTGTGAAATCGAAATCCATTCACCACATATGCATTATAAGTTTTAACAAGTTTGGAAGGTGGGTTACTCAATATACACAGCCGTTTGTCAATTTTATCAGCATGTCGAGACACCTGAAAATTTGTGAAATAATTATCAATATAGTAAACTATACATTGAATGAGTTGCTAAAAGATAAAGAATTTATGTTACCAGTTTTTGAAACCACTGAGAGAAATTTTTCAGTCGGCATTTTTCGAGAGCAGCTGCTGTAATTTGTGGAATTTGTTTCTTGATATGATTATCATACAACCTATAAAAACCAAAGTTATTTACTGTAACATAAATGATATAATAAGTGATATAAACACTTACAGTACAACTGATGTCATCTCTTCACAGTTGTGCAAAACATACGTATGAGATCTGTGATGTTCATCATCCGAAAGCCAGCGTTCATAAACTCCACCAAAACCGAGCTCTGGCTGGTTGAAAACAGATAATTGATTGTCGATTTCATCAATATTCCTCTTGTTCTGTCCTATTCGGTTGTGTTTTGAAGGATACTCAGATTCGAAATAATGGGAGCAGAAAAAAGATATTTCCTCTTGCAAATAAGCTTCTGCAATAGATCCTTCAACAGATGCTTTGTTACGTACTTTTCTTTTCAATTTTTGCATGCATATTTCAAATGGGTACATCCATCGAAATTGTACTGGACCTCCACATTTGGCTTCATATAAAAAATGTAACATCAAATGTTCCATTGAGTCGAAGAAAGACGACGGAAATATTTTTTCCAGTTTACATATAATTACAATAACATCTTTTTCAAGTTTTCCTAGAGCATCATAATCTGTTGTAGCCGCACAAATTTCCCGAAAAAAATGGGACATGTCTGTTATGGAATCCCAAATCACAAAATTCAACAGACCTCTTAATCCAATGGGTAGAAGTCTTTCCATTATAACATGACAATCATGACTTTTTAATCCAGTAATATGACCATTCTTTACACATATACCCAAATTGGAAGCACAACCATCTGGAAGTCTCAAATCTGCAATCCACTGACAAAATAATAAATGGTTTTCTTTAGACAGTGTATAATCTGCTTTTGGTTTCAGTAACCTTTCTGTTCTAACATTCTCAAACAGTTCCAGTTCTGGACGCCTGCAAATTTGGGCAAGATCTAAACGTGCATTTACATTGTCTTTGCTCTTTCCTGGCGTATCCAAAACAGTATGAAACAAATTATAAAAACAGTTCTTCTCAATATGCATGACATCTAACATGTGTCGGACCAACAAATCAGACCAATATGGCAAATCCCAAAATATGCTACGTTTAATCCAATTGTGTTCTTTCCCAAAACCAGAAATTTTTTGTTGGTTTATTGTGGGACCAAAAGTGATGGGAGGTAATGAAAATACAACTGATTTTAACTCCGAACCTGATAGAATTTTTGGAGGTCCATCCCTTTCAACTATTCCTTTTCTGAAATGAGATCTGTTTCTGCGAAAAGGATGGTCAGCTGGAAGAAATCTGCAATGACAGTCAAAATAACAAGGTTTCTTTCCATGAATGAGCATAAATGCTTTGTTCTCTCCCATACAGTAAGGACATGATTTCTGACCATGTGTACTCCAGCCAGATAACATCCCATAAGCCGGGAAGTCACTAATTGTCCACATCAATGCTGCTCTCAGTATGAAATTCTGTTTCGTTGCAACATCATATGTACTGACACCAGTACTCCACAATAAACTTAATTCATCAATAAATGGTTTCAAATAAACATCAATATTTTTCTTTATATGTCCTGGAATTAGTAAAGTCAAAAAGATATATGGCTCCTTCATCAACATCCATGGAGGTAAATTGTACGGAGTTAAAAAACAGGCCAACATGAATATTGACTACCATAAGATCCGAACAGACAGAAACCATCAGTGGAAAGGCCCAGTCGAACATTTCTAGCTTCTAAAGAAAATGATGGATGCACTCTATCAAAATGTTTCCATGAATCACCATCAGCTGGATGATTCAAGCTTTTATCGGTTGAAATATTCTCTTTATGCCATGACATCATTGTCGGTGTATTCTTAGACATGAATAAACGCTGAAGTCTAGATGTAAGTGGAAAATATCTCAACTGTTTTACAGGAATCAAAGCAGACTTCCCATGTTGTCCTTCTTTATATCTCAGTTGCCCACATGTGGGACAACTATCCAACAACTCATTTTCCCCAGAATATAAAATGCAGTCATTTGAACATGCATGAATCTTCTGACAAGTAAGTCCCAAATTTCGAACCATCCTCTTACTCTCATAGTAATTTGTAGGCAAAACATTTCCTTCGGGTAACAGTGTTTTAAGCAAAGAAAATATCTGGTCAGAACAGGTGTTTGACATTCCGTTATCTGATTTAATAGCCATAAATTTTGAAACTACTTCTAATTTGCTCATCTTGCAGCCAGGATATAATGCATCCTCATCAAACCTCAACAACTCATAAAATTCAGACGGTGCCAACTCAGGATTTGAAGCTATATCAACTGGAGTTTCTGTATGTTGAACAGATGAACCTGCAACATCATGTACTAAATCTTGAAACCGGGATGGATCCGGAATCAAGTTGGTATCACCTACTCTGGAACTGCGTTCACCGTGTTGATACCAAAAAACATAATCTGGTTGAAAACCAAAACGTAAGAGATGTCCCCCCACTTTGTCAAACGTGTCAAACATTCTCAATGCACATTTTCTACAAGGGCATTTTATTTTGCCTTATGAAACAAATTCTGTATTTGATGCTGCAAATGATAAAAAAGTCTCCACATCCTCTACATAAACTGGATTTAAACCAGAACCATTTGGATTTCTACGTTGATTTATCCATATGCGGTCACCTAATAATGATTAATGACGACCTCATTGTTCTATATTTTTCTATAAAATATAAAAGCATTACTGGTTTTGAATAATTTGTTAGAAAAAACACTCAAGCAAGGATAATTATAGAGTTTACATCATACACGACTGACGAAAGGAGAATTGTATATAATATAAAAAATTATATTATTTTAATATTAATAATAAAATATACTAATAATGTAATAATGTTATTCTTCCTAATTATTGGTAATTATTGGTAATTATTGGTAATTATTCCTAATTATTGGTAATTATATGAATAATTACCAATAATTAGGAATAATTACCAATAATAAGGAATAATAACATTATTAGTATATTTTATTATTAATATTAAAATAATATAATTTTTTATATTATATACAATTCTTCTTTCATCTGTATGTTTTCTGTCTCCACATACAAATATTACATGTGGAGACAGAAAACACACAGATGAAAGGAGAATTGTATATAATATAAAAAATTATATTATTTTAATATTAATAATAAAATATACTAATAATGTATTATTGGTAATTATTCCTAATTATTGGTAATTATTCCCAATTAGTGGTAATTATTGGTAATTATTCCTAATTATTGGTAATTATTGATAATTATTCCTAATTAATAGTAATTATTCATAATTATCGGTAATTATTGGTAACTATTGGTAATTATTGGTAATTATTGGTAATTATTCCTAATTATTGATAATTATTCCTAATTATTGGTAATTATTACTAATTATTGGTAATTATTACTAATTATTGGTAATTATTACTAATTATTACTAATTATTACTAATTATTGGTAATTATTACTAATTATTTGTAATTATTGCTAATTATTACTAATTATTACTAATTATTGGTAATTATTACTAATTATTACTAATTATTGGTAATTATTATTAATTATTACTAATTATTGGTAATTATTATTAATTATTACTAATTAGTGGTAATTATTGGTAATTATTACTAATTATTACGAATTATTGGTAATTATTCCAAATTATTACTAATTATTACTAATTATTACTAATTATTACTAATTAGTTGTAATTATTGGTAATTTTTAATAATTATTACTAATTATTACTAATTATAACTAATTATTGGTAATTATTCCTAATTATTGGTAATTATTCTTAATTATTGGTAATTATTCCTAATTATTGGTAATTATTCATAATTATTGGTAATTATTGGTAATTATTCCTAATTATTGGTAATTATTCCTAATTATTGGTAATTATTGGTAATTATCGGTAATTATTGGTAATTATTGGTAATTATTACTAATTATTGGTAATTATTACTAACTATTTGTAATTATTACTAATTATTACTAATTATTACTAATTATTGGTAATTATTACTAATTATTGGTAATTATTACTAATTATTACTAATTATTGGTAATTATTACTAATTGTTACTAATTATTACTAATTATTGGTAATTATTACTAATTAATACTAATTATTGGTAATTATTCATAATTATTACTAATTATTACTAATTATTACTAATTATTACTAATTAGTGGTAATTATTGGTAATTATTCCTAATTATTACTAATTATTACTAATTATTGGTAATTATTCCTAATTATTCCTAATTATTACTAATTATTACTAATTAGTGGTAATTATTAGTAATTATTACTAATTACTACTAATTATTACTAATTATTACTAATTATTACTAATTATTACTAATTATTGGTAATTATTACTAATTATTACTAATTATTGGTAATTATTACTAATTATTGGCAATTATTACTAATTATTGGAAATTATTACTAATTATTGGTAATTATTACTAATTATTGGTAATTATTAATAATTATTACTAATTATTCCTAATTATTACTAATTATTAGTATATTTTATTATTAATATTAAAATAATATAATTTTCTATATTGTATACAATTCTCCTTTCATCTGTGTGTTTTCTGTCTCCACATACAAATATTACATGTGGAGACAGAAAACACACAGATGAAAGGAGAATTGTATATAATATAAAAAATTATATTATTTTAATATTAATAATAAAATATACTAATAATGTAATAATGTTTTTATTCCTAATTATTGGTAATTATTACTAATTATTACTAATTATTACTAATTATGACTAATTATTACTAATTATGGATAATTATTGGTAATTAGTAAATTATGACTAATTATTCGTAATTATCGGTAATTATTACTAATTACGGATAATTATCGGTAATTAGTAAATTATTACTAATTATTGGTAATTCTTGGTAATTATTGGTAATTATTACTAATTATGGATAATTATTGGTAATTATTACTAATTATGGATAATTATTGGTAATTATTACTAATTATGGATAATTATTTGTAATTATTACTAATTATTGGTAATTATTACTAATTATTGCTAATTATTGCTAATTATTATTAATTATTACTAATTATTGGTAATTATTACTAATTATTCCTAATTATTGGTAATTATTACTAATTATTAATATTTAGTACTAAATATTGGTAATTATTGATAATTATTACCAATTATTAGTAATTATTACTAATTATTGCTAATTATTGGTAATTATTACTAATTATTAGTAATTATTACTAATTATTGTTAATTATTAGTAATTATTACTAATTATTACTAATTATTGGTAATTATTAAAAATTATTGGTAATTATTGGAAATTATTACTAATTATTGGTAATTATTGGAAATTATTACTAATTATTGGTAATTATTACTAATTATTAGTAATTATTACGAATTATTACCAATTATTGGTAATTGTTGGTAATTATTACTAATTATTCCTAATTTTTGGTATTTATTACTAATTATTAGCATTTATTCTTAATTATTGGAAATTATTACTAATAATTTCTAATTACCATTGACTATGAACAAAACTAATAATTTAAATTTATTAAGTAACAAAACAATGTAAACATAATTAAATTACAACTAATTAAGAATAATTGAAACTAATAAAAAATTTAAAATAAATATTAAATTAAAATGAACATAAATACCTTTAAAATTGATCTGAGGTTGATCTCTGATCGTTCTTGAAAACTTCAATATCAACTCCGAAAAAAAAAATTAAACTTAAGAAACGCTAAACTCTAGAAATAGAATTTTGAGAGAAGGAGAAGATCGAGTATGAAAATGAATGGAAAAAAACGGATGGGGGGTATTTATAGGTTAGATTATTTGCGACGGGTATCCCGTCGCAAATAGTATTATTTGCGACGGTACCCGTCGCAAATACCTTAGCCATCATTTATTACGGTCAACGGTTAAATAGTTATTTGCGACGGGTCCCGTCGCAAATACTACCCTGCCGACATACTATTTGCGATGGGGAAAGCTAACCCGTCGCAAAAGACTAGTTATTTGCGACGGACAAATTCCCCCGTCGCAAATACCCATTTTTCCCGTAGTGCGGGGTGGACAACGACTTACCATGAGCGGACAGTGTTACTCCTGCGGCGGGGTTGGTCACATGGCTCGTGACTGTCCGACCCTCCATACGGATGACCAGAAGATGAACGAGGGACCTCCTAGGCAGAGGCAGAGGTTCGATCAAGGCGGACCGCATGGAGCAGGAGACCGTGGCAGGGGAGCTGGCCGTGCAGCTGGAGGTGGACGACGCTTCGAGGTGTTGCCACCACCACCACCAGGATGTCCACCCCGACCGCAGGGAACTGGTGGACATGGGAGAGCTCAGCTTCAGGCAGCTGAGGCCTACGATCATGGAGCTCCGGGAGCAGATGGACAGGAGTGGGACTAGCTCCAGACCTGGAGACTTTTGTTTATGCTGCTTCTAGCTTTGTTGATGTTTTTTTGTAGATGCATTGTGTCTTTGTACTTTGAGCTGCAGTAATAAAAGACACCTTTCTTGTGGTGTTTACCTTCCTGTCCTCTCTTTATGTTGTTACTAAGAGGTTCCAGTTTAAAAACCGTTGACTTGACCCTCACTTTGAGATACCTACTGTAGGAGACCCAGTGACCACACATTGATGCCGATAGTGTGACTCAACCCTTGGAGGCGAGAGTAACGGTTGGATCTTTTGGTAGTAGCGTCGAGGCCTTACGACGTCATCCTTGGTATGGGTTAGTATCATCCATGTCGGGATTGAATGTATTAGGAAAAGAACGTGGTTCATCCAAGGGATGAGACCAGATTTCTCTTATCGGCAAAGAAGAAATCACAACAACTCTTGTAGGACCATAAAGTTCCAAGTCATCCAAGAGTGGATGAGGACAGCTCAGAGCCGGCAAAAGTCTAGTGCTGACAGGAGGCGGAGACCACTAGAGTTCGAGGATGGTGACCACGTTTCCCTACGGGTCTCACCTCGACGTGAGTTACGGAGATGTGGCCGAGGTGAAAAGTTATCTCCGAGGTTTAGTGGAGCTTTTCAGGTCCTTAGCAGGGTAGGCGAGGTGGTTTACCACTTGACCCATCCACCTCAGTTACACCAGGTGCACGTCGACTTCCACGCAACACAACTGAGGAGATACGTGTTCAACCCTTTGCATATCATCGACCATGAGGAGTTGGACGTTGGCGATGGGGTGGCTTTTGTGGAGGTCCCGGTGGAGATTGAGGATCGACAGGAGTGGGTCCTATTTGGATGGTCGATTCCTCTAGTGCGAATCAGATGGTAGCACGGGGACCTCCAGGTGAGCAAATGGGAGCGGAAGGCTCATATGCGTGCTCAGTACCGCTTTTGTAACCCTAGTTTGTGTTAAAGCTTTATGAGGACGTAAAGCCCTGAGGTGGGAGTAATGTAAAGACCCGTAAAATTCAAGGGATTTTTTTCTCTTAATTTTCTTTGCAATTTTACAAGAACGCAATTTCTGACGGCACCTGATTCCGAGGCCCGGTGTGCCCGGAATCATTTTCTGAAGTTTAGCTCGGGTACGTTCAGTGAACGAACGAGTGGGTTTTTCTAACTTTTGAACCGGTGCTCGGAAGCGAATTCCGAGGGCACCGATGGAATCGCAGCGCCGATAATTGCTTAGAAACACCTTTTTCGAAGTTTCGTTTTCTCGGGTGTGGTTTTTAAATTTTGGGGTTAAGTAAAGGAATAAAATAAAAATTGGACGCACAATTTTTATTTTACTTCAAGTTGTTTAACCTAAGCTAAGTGTTGGGAGTGGGACCCACAATATCCTACCCACTTGGTAGGATATTTGTGAGGTGGGGCCCACACGATCCCCATCGTTTCTTTTCTTCCTAAAACTCCTCCTTTAATTAAGTAACGCACCCGCACCCCTATTAATGAAGTCAACACTTGCGTTTATTCTGGTTAATAAACGCCTCATTAATTGGGCAGTTAAAAACTCCTCAATTAATTCTTTTAATTGATTGTTTATTTTTGGAATTCAAACGTTTTATTGTGTTAATAAAATAATAAAACTCTTATTTTATTAGGGGTTGGTTGTGCAAGAGGGTTTTGGGAGAATTCTCTCAAGCCGTGAAGTTCTTCCTCCTCGACGAAGAACGCGAAGAATGCGAAGAACGCGAGGAACGCCGACCTCCGACGAAGGTCGACAAGAATGTCGGATCCTCAGAGATCGACGACGTGACGTCGACGAATCCTTTCTCCGTGACGCGACGATCCTCCTTCCACGATGCCTTCTTCCACGACGGTTAATTCCACGACGAATCCTCGTTCATCAAATTCGGCGAGGTAGGGATTTATTTTAATTGTTGTTCGTGAATTCTTCCGTTGCCTTTCTTCATTTCTGTTGGAGCCTCCTGATACCGCAATAACGGGAGGGGGTCGGACCGCATGAACACGACCGACCCTCCTCTCCCCTTTGGTTGTTTGATGTTGTTTGCGGAACGAACAAGGTAACGCGGTGACGAAGCACAGCGCAGAAATATTAAAGAAAGGGGGAGAAGCGGCGCCGTTGAAGACAAACCAAAGACGCAGCACTGTCGCGCCACGTTAGAGAACTACAAAAGCGCTGCGGCCGGAGCGGGGCCGCAAAGGAGGGGCGTGGCGCCGTCGCGCTACACCAGACGGACCAAGGCCACGGCTCAGGCCGCGACGGAGTGGGGAGACCGACGGCTGGTTCCGGGCCGCCGGTGTCGGAGCAGGGGCACCGGCCAGTGCCGGTCCCATGGCGGCAGCAGCCGGCCGGCTAGAGCGGGCCGACCGGTCATGGGAAAACCAGAGGTTTGTAAACCCTGGTCATCCAGTAGGTGTGGCCCCCCACATGGGGGGTCGTGGGTTCTCTACGCGGGGGGCAGCACGCCCCCCCTCTTCGCTCGGCCGTAACGGCCGAGCCACCTGGCCGCCTGGCCACCTGGCCAGCGCCAGCGCGCCGGGCCGAGCCGCCCGGCCGGACCGCCAGGCCGGGCCGAGCCGCCCGGCCGGACCGCCAGGCCGGGCCGAGCCGCCCGACCGGACCGCCAGGCCGGGCCGCGCCAGCCGGGCTAGGCCGTGCCCAAGCGGGATGGACCCAGACCTGAGTCGGGTCGATCCGGTTCGGGTCGACCCAGGGGGTACCGGGCCGGGTCGGACCGGGCCCGAAACCCCTAATACCGGACCTCTCATGGTCATTTGACCATAACTTGGGATGAGGACCTCCGATAGATGCACTGTCAGTGGCGATGCGATCCTTGGATTGAGACGGTCGTTTCGGTATACTACACTCAAGGTTTCGGAGTACTTTGAGTTCGGCCGGGTTGGTTCGTACACGAAACCAACCGGGCCCTCGGAGCAGAAACACTTATAACTTGAGCTCCGGACATCCGATTGATGTGCCGTCGACTTTGTTGGATTCCTCTTGATGAGACAAAACTTTTAGAATGCTTCGCCTGAATTTTGGATGTAGTTGGATAATATCCAGGTTGGATTGAACCCGAAATCCAATCGGGCCCCTGGAACGGAAAAGCTGATAGCTTTCAGACCGGACGTCTGTTTGATGAACCGTCAGCGGCGTTGGTGATCACGTTGAGAAATGGTCCCTATGAGCACGTCCTATGAGAGTTCGGGGTACAGTCGAGATACAGCCGGGTTGGTTTGCACACGAAACCAACCGGTCCCATGGGACGAAAAGGCTAGTAACTCACAGACTGGGCGTCCGACTGACGCACCGTCTGTTGCGTTGAAACCCCTATGAAGAGGCGGTCCTTTGATATACTTCTTCGTGGAACTTTGTGATACTTGGAGTATCGACCGGTAGCTCGTGGAGCGGACCCTCCCGGTGACGAGCTAGTAGAGTGCAGAGACCTAGTAGCTGGCTGAGACTTGACGACTGCTGATCTATCGACTTAGTGTATTTAGGTTAGCCTAGTGGGGAGTGCTTGGTTGTAGCGGCAGACCCACGACAGAGGAGCACTTTGTAGTAGCATCAGACCCACGGTACTTAACAGAAGGAGTACCTCTGGAGGCTATGCGGGGGAGCGCTTGGTTGTAGCGGTAGACCCACGGCGGAGGAGCGCTTGGTAGTAGCGGCAGACCCGCAGGTACTCAACAGAAGGAGTACCTCTGGAGTCTATGAGGGGGATTGCTTGGTTGTAGTGTAAAACCCACGACAGAGGAGCGCTTGGTTTTAGCGGCAGACCCGCGGTACTCAACAGAAGGAGTACCTCTGGAGCCTATGTGGGGGAGCGCTTGGTTGTAGCAGTAGACCCATGGAGGGAAGGGCTTGGTTGTAGCAGCAGACCCACAGTTCTCGACAGAGGAGGAGTTCGGCATGCTTGGTTGTAGCGGCAGGCCCACTGTACTCGACAGAGGAGGAGTTCTCCAGCAGCCGTGGTTTTGACATCATGAAGAAGTATACCTGTGTGAGATGAGTCTTGATTTTCAATCCTTATCTTCGATAAGTTTGACTTGATATCCTGTGTGGATTACATTATGATTTCCGGTGTGGATTTGGTTGTGTTTTCCTGTGTGGAATGGGTTGTACTTGGGCTCGGATGTTGGAGCCTAATGAGAATTGATGACTTAGGTATATGTATGGGCATATACCTAAATAGTGTTGGATGTTACTTCCTGATTGTATCTTTTCTTTTTGGATTATCATTTGTGGATTCTGGGAGACCTTTGGGGGTCTCGGGGTCCCTACTGAGTAGCGTATACTCACCACTGCACGGGCTATGCCCGCACTACGTTGTGTTGGTTGCAGACGACGGACAACGCTGATCGTGGTTGGGGCACGAGGATCAGGTCGGTACCTGGAGGTGGATCACTGGGCGGGGCGTACTCGGAGCGGATGGCTGGACCCAAGGAGCTGTGGAGGCTATCTGTACCCACCCTTCAGGTGGGACTTCTAGTGGACGGGTCAAGACTGTGGCTTTACTTTCAGTTGTTGTTTTCCCTTTCCAGTTGTACTTTAATTTCAGTTTGGGTTTGTATTCTGGCCCACTTACTTTTCCGCACTTACTGTTGTACCCAGTTTTTACTTAGTGTTTTCTTCTTCTTTCTTGCTCTGTGGTGTTTGTTTACTTTACAAAGGCAATGCCTTCCCTTTTTACCGGGAATTATGCCTTGGTGCTAGTCGCCATCCCCTGGCCTATGGAAGGCGGGCTTGGGGCAGTCACGACACGGGCCCCGAGGATGGGTCGTGACATAGGGAATTGGTCTTGGGGTGGTACCTCTCAATAAAATGGTGGTCTTAACGATAATTTTTTTCTGGTATTATCTAGTCGATGGTTATTTCTGGTGATGAATAACCACAATTAGATGATACTCACTTGGATGAATATTAAGTTATTTTTTGGGTAAATTCTTATCTAGACATGTAGTGCTCAGTCTGTTTCTAAGAGATTTTGCACCTTCAGAATAATATCATGACCTTCATAGATATTTCTATGAGGTTAAAAAATCTTTCATAGTATAACATGGATATAGTTTGATAGTGAAGTAATGGTCATGCCTGAGAAGCACTCTCTATTCTTGAGTTTTGGTGTTCTGACTGGGTTGAGGGACATGATCATTTGGATTCCTAACCTTATTGATTTATAGAATGGTTTTAATGTGACCATCACTATTGAACCTAGATGGATGGGTTTAGGGTAATGAAGCATGGGTATATTCCTTTGGTTTTGGAATAATGTTGGGTAACTGGTGATCATGTGGTGAGTTTTGGAATGGTGTGATGTTAAATTGGAAAAGAGTACCAGGGGTGTCCCATTGGAAATATGTGCGTTCCCCCTAATTTTTTTCAAGATGTATGGGTAGGATCATTGAGTTTGAATAGGGATATGATCCTACTCACTAGATACCACGGGTTTTTTTGAAAAGATTGTACCATGAAGTTTAAAGTCATGCGATTAGGATGTATGTGTCGTGAAAGGTGTGATAACAGAGGATTGATCAGGGCTTACTCATTTGGGATATGCTATCTAGAATAAACTTGGGGATTATACCTAGTAAAGAGGACCTATTGGTCAGGTCTTACCCATTTTATGTTCATCTTCTATATTTTAAAAAGTCTGTTGAACTCATTCTATCAAAGGTGGGTTCTAAAATTTCTTGTTATCTTAAGGTGTGTTTAACCATGGTGTGGGTTGATTTCAGTTTTAGTGGGTTCTTGGGGTTTGTGGGATATGGTAAATGGTGTACTCGGTTTTACATTATTTTATTCTCATGAGTTTCCCCTATTTTATTTTTTATTTTCAGTTGGAAATCTCCTCTGTTGTGCACCTCTCCTCTACGACGAACGCATCTCTGCCGTGTGCTTAATGACACCTTCACAGTGAGTTTTCTCTTGTTACTCATTGATTTCCTCTTGTTCTCATGTTATTACTATTTGATATTGATGGTTAAATGTGAAATGTATGGGCTAAACACCCCACTGAAAATTGTGGCTGTTGGTGGTCCTTGTTTGCGCACTAAATGAATTGCATGTTGGTTGGTTCTTGTTGAACATTTGTATATAAAAATTGGTAATTTACGTATACTTGAATCATCAATGAACGCACCAGGATGATACAACTTCTATGATAACCCCTGAATTAATAAATAAAAATGAATAAGGGATGCTTTGTAAAATCTAAAATTGTGATTGTTTGGTTTGTATCTAAATTACACGCCTTTAGCTCAAGTTGTTCTATATGTCATGTATTTTCAAAGGTATCATGTAGTCTTTGTAAGACTAACTTGGAATTAATTTGATATATTTCAGATTAAATCATCTATCTTATCCATAGACGATGTTCACCCTACTAGACACACCACGTATATGGATTTCACATCAGTTTAGAAATGGTAGTATACAACCAACCTTGACTGAGAACCCTACACATTGTGTATCCATTGAAAAAAATTGTGTGCTATGTTAATTTCATTATTATTATTTATTTTTCACTTAGATGATAATATTTCATGTATGAGTATCCCATTATAAATATCTTCTCATGTAGATCACAATATTACAATTCCCTCATTCATTGGAAATTGCACACGATGTGGTTTGGATATTTTAATTATCTTCAATCTACTTGAGAGTTGACAAGTGACAAGAGAGATGTTTGGAGAAAATATGGAGTATGGTACTCCCCCATGTTTCGGTGAATAGTTCTCCATGTATAGGTTTTAGGTACTCTATGGAGATATACAAAAGACAGGGCACAATCCCCCGTATATAGATAGAGTCCAAGTACTTTCACATGTTTTGGGGTAGGTTCCTCTATTTCATTGTAGAGACATTTGTATCGTAATCTTTTTTATAAAACCCAAACAATGCTACTTGATTAATTAAAACATAATATTAGGCAAGTTCGAGATCGAACCCATAAAGACGATGAATATGAATAAAGAATTGATGAATGCCAATCAGATGACAAAAGAGTATGAAGATGGCGTGAACGAGTTTATCAAGTTTGCAGTAGATCATGCATGTGAACCTTCTCAAATCCTTTGTCCGTGTTTACGCTATTGTTATTCAAGACAAATTAGTCCAGAGGAGTTGGAAGAACACCTGATTTGTCACGGAATAGATCTAAGTTATACATGTTAGAATAACATGGGGAAAAAACTAATGTAGGTAGTGGCTCGGATAACACAAAATTTTATGGAAGATCTGAAATGATTATAAGCGTGAACAGTGAAGACGATCGTATGGAGGGTGTGATTACAGATGTGAATGATGATGAAGATCGTATTGATGAAATGACAAGGACAGTTGAATATGAACTTTGTGATTACCCAAAATTGTTTGAGAAGTTAAAGAGTTGTGAAAAAACGCCATTGTATGCTGGTTGCACTAAATATACAGCATTGTCAGCCATACTGAAGCTGTATAATTTGAAAGCAGGCAACGGGTGGAGTGACTCCAGTTTTACGGAACTAATTTCTCTCCTGAATGACATGCTCCCAGAAGATAATGAACTCCCAATCCGAACATATGATGCCAAACGAATGCTACGATCGATGGGTATGATCTCTGAAAGAATACACACCTGCCCGAATGACTGTATATTGTTTCTCAAGGACTACAAATCACTTAAAGAATGCCCAAAGTGTGGTGATTCTTGATACAAGAAAGATGATTCTAGTCCTACGAAAGTTGTTTGGTACTTTCCAATCATTCCAAGGTTTAGGCGCCTATATGGAAGTGAGGAGACTGCAGGACAATTGACATGGCATGCAGATACAATTATTAAAGATGGGAAACTACATCACCTGGAAGACTCTCCTCAGTGGAAGAGAATTGATCACAAGTATCCTGAATTTGGAAATGAGCTGAGAAACCATCATCTGGCGTTATATACAGATGGGGTGAATCCTTTTGGTTTTCAAAGCAGCAGTCACAGTACATGGCTGGTTATGTTGGTAAATTATAACTTACCAATGTGGTTATGCATGAAACGAAAATACATCATGTTATATATTCTTATATCAGGACCAAAAAAACCAGGTAATGATATTGATGTTTATTTGGCTCCATTAATCGAGGATTTAAAAATATTGTGGGATTAAGGTGTTACGTTGTATGATGCTTACAAAAAAGAAGATTTCACTTTGAAATCCATGTTATACGGGATGATAAATGAATTTCCTGCTTATGGAAATTTTTCGGGATATAGCATTAAAGGAACTCAAGGGTGTCTTGTTTGCGAACAAGGTACACAATCAATTAGGTTGAAACATTCATCGAAAACCGTGTTTTTAGGACATCATAGATTTATACCCCGATGGCATAAGTACTGATCTTGGACGACATCATTCGACGAAAGTTCATAAGAATGTACAACACCGTCTCCACTAACAGGTGGTCATTTTTTTGAGAAAGTAAAAGATTTGAACACTACTTTTGGTAAACCGTTTTCGAAAAACCTTACGAAAACTGGTTGGAAAAAGAGATTAGTTTTTTTTTTGAATTACCATACTGGAATTGTCTGTATGTCAGACATTTTATTGATGTTATGCATATTGAAAAAAATATATGTGATAGTGTCATCGACATGTTGCTAAATGCACCTGAAAAAATGAAGGATGGAATTAAGGCTAGATTGGACATGGTTGAGATGAGAATACGAGAAGATTTGTCACCAGTGAAGGTTAAAAAACGAACATTTCTTCCTCCTACTTCTTAAACTCTTTCCAGGCAGGAGATATATCAATTTTTCAACTTCTTGAATGATGTAAAGGTTCCAAAGGGGTATTCATCAAATATCAAGAACATCGTGTCAATGAACGATTTAAAATTAAAGGGGCTGAAATCACATGACTGCCATGTTTTGATGCAAGATCTAATTCTTATAGCTTTACGTTGCATTTTTCCCAAGAATGTCCACCATAAATTAGCAAAACTATGTTTCTTCTTCAAAGCTATATGCAGAAAAGTTATAGACCCGACGAAATTGCCAACTATGGAAATAGAAATTGCCGTCATATTATGTGAATTGGAAATGTTCTTCCCACCGACATTTTTTGATATGATGGTTCATTTGATGGTTCATTTGGTGAGAGAGATTCGACTATGTGGTCCTGTACATTATAGATGGATGTACCCCATTGAACGGTATATGAAAATTTTGAAAGGGTATGTCAAAAATCGAAGTCGGCCAGAGGGTTGTATTGCGGAGCAATATATTGTTGAGGAAGCCATTGAATTTTATACTGAATACATGTCTGGTGTGGAAAGCGTTGGCCTACCGAAATCTCGTTACACTGAGCAACTTGAGGGTGAAGGAATTTCTAGAATAGAGGTTGTCACAATCAATATTACAGATCGGGAGCAGGCTCACCTTTACGTTTTGCATAACATTTTCAACATTGAACCATATGTTAAAACCCACAAAGAAATTCTTAGGCGTTTGAATCCATCTAGGTATGAAAAATGGATATCAGATACATATAATCAACAGTTTATAGGATGGTTTCAGGACCATATTTTGAAGAATTTAGATGAAAATACAGAATCAATTTCAGAACGACTTTGATGGCTAGCCAGAGGAGAAAGTGTGTATGTATTATCTTACAATGCTTATGCAGTTAATAGTTATACATTCTATACTAATGAATATGATAAAGACAGTACCATGTAGAATAGTGGGGTTACACTTGTGGCTGAGGCGATGCATGTTTCCGGTGCTAAGGAAAAAAATACAATTTATGCGAATATGTCATAATTTGGCATCATAAAACGAATATGGGAGTTGGATTATATGAAATTCAAAGTGCCAATTTTTCAATGCAAGTGGGTTGACAATAGGAGTGATGTTAAAATAGATGAATTAGGATTCGTGAAAGTTGATTTCAGTAAGGAAGGAGAGAAAGACGAACCATTTATAATGGCATCACAGGTAGTACATGTATTTTATGTTCCAGACCCCGCAAACCGAAATTGGTCAATTGTTCTGTTATCGACCAAAACAACTGAAGGGTCAGATGAAAGTTCAACGGAGGATGACCCTTTTATAAGGAATTCACAATCATTTCACAGCGGTCCAAATGTAGATGAAATTTTGTATGTCAGAGGAGACCACAATGAAGGGATTTACATAGTTGATAGAGGAGTAAAATCTCTTCAGCCTTTAAAGAAAAAAAGAGAGTACAATAATCAAGTTATTTGTTTATTGTAATATAAATTGTGTTACGTTATGTTATTATCTGTCCGCTGCTACTTTTATGTAATCTAAATTAAATGTTAAACCACTTCTGTAGATAATGACTTCTGCACCTACTGATGCGCCTAATCCCGAGGCACAAAAGGTCTCTCAACCACCTGCTGGTGGTCCCAGTGCAGAGAAACAACAGGTTTCTCAACCAGCTGCTGCTGGTCCCAGTGCAGAGCAACAACAGGTTTCTCAACCAGCTGCTACTAGTCCCAGTGCAGAGTAGCAACAGGTTTCTCAACCTATTGCTGCTAGTCCCAGTGCTGATGCTAGTGCTCTAGAGAAAGATATTGATGATACTTCTGAGGAAATGGTAGGAAATGAATCTATGAAAGCACAAAACAAACAATAGCACCGTAGTTTGACAATGTTAGCCAAAATCCTTAAGGAAAAAGAAAAAGGCATCAAATTTGAGGTGAGATGGAATAAGCGAGGCCAACATGTTAACCCCAACAAAGCCATCTTTAGTAGCTATATTGGAATCGTCACTCAGCAACACGTGCCAATTTATGTACAGTCGTGGAACCATGTTGTCATCGGTCTTAAGACACTAATGTGGGAAGAGATTACGGTAAAATTATGACATCTTTTTTTTAATTTATTAAAATAAAATACCAAAACATTGAATTACTCTTCATCATCCATTGCAGAGTGCATTTAAAGTAGATGCCTCACACAAGGATTATTTATTAAGAGTTGCAGGAAGGATTTATAGAGGTTTCTACACAATTTTAATGAAATATCATCTTAAAGATGCTGAAGGGAAAATAAAGACACACCCACATCCTCTTTATGCACACTTGATATCCCAAGGAGTGTGGGATGCGTTTATCAACCGTCGTGGGGAGCATACTTTTTAGGTACATTGTGTGGGGTAATACGTTGTTTGAAGTTGCGTGTATTCATCACTTTGATTGATAGTTTTTTATTTATGAAACAACAACTAAGTGCTGAAAATAAAAAATGCATAGCAGAACCAGCGTACCCTTACCATAAAGCAAGGTTGGGGTACACTTCACTTGAGAAAAAATTGGTACATATTTTAAATCTACCGTACTACTTATATGTAACATAAAACAACACCATAACCATGTTTCTCTATTTATATGCAGATTGATGAATCAAAATCGAAATCCAAATCCATCCCACGCTATGTGCTATGGAAGGAGGCTTGTGTAAATAAAGATGGGATACTAATAGATGAAAACACACAAAAAGTGTGGTAAACATGTGTAAGTATGACATAATATAAATTTTATTTGTTTTAAATTGATATTACATTACAATGACTACTTATTTTTCTATATTTTATATCTGACATAGTAACAGGAATCAACAATACCTGCACTATATGAAGACATACTTTCAGCAGCCTTGAAGCGTCCAGACCAGTATGGTCGCGTCAGAGGTGCGGGTTTTGTGGTGACACCCCGAACATATTTTCAAAAACAAAAACAAGCAGACGATGGGAATGAAAAAATGGAAAAGATGAAAGAAAAATTAGCTATTTTTCAAGAAGAATTAAAATACCAGAAAGAGATGATAGCAACATTGATGGGGGAGAGGTAAAGAGAAGAAACAACTCAACAACAACCCGTGCGTGGAGATCCCGCCCCACCCCCACTAGCTTTGAGGCAAGCCATTCTCCTAAAAAATTGGACTTTGCTGAGGTAATCAATGTTTTAATAATTGTTTCTGTGAAATGTGATTCACATAGACACTGATACCTTTCCTGTACAAATATTCTACAGGGTGAAAATGACTGTGATTTATATCTAGAAACTCCCACATATCGCCTTGTAGCGAGGGCTACGATGTTCAATATGCAGAACGACATGCTACACAATAGAAAACTTCCAACATATCATTTAAAAGTGTCAATTAATGTATCTAATGTGACGAGTGCCGAGATACTAGTTCCAAATGACGATGACGACATTAATACGGTTGAAAAATCTGTTGAAACATTCATCGCATGGCCGTCAGTTCTTGTAAAAAAACATGTCGACAAGGAGGTATCCATTTCCAAGTTATTTTTGAAGCTGTAACTTTAATATTTAATGAAAAAAGGTCTGAACCAATGAATGTTATTACATAATGACAAAGAGAAGGGGGTGAAATGAAATATCATCTCAAAACTATCTCAATGATCAACCAACTGATTGAAACGGTCTACTGAGAGCACCTTCACCTCGCCTGTTCTATATCCACAATTAATATCATTGCAGGCTCATGTGGATACAAAGTTGATAGACAACAATTCTCACACAGTTGTTTTAAAAAAAAATATGTACGAAGAGGAAACATCAGATTTCATTAGTGCTGAAAAGGTAAATGAAATCCTCAAGTATGAATGGATAGGTGCCTTAGTAGTAAATGTATACATGAGGTATGTTTTCATGATTTGATTTTACAAAAGCTGATATACTCTAATAATAATGACTAAATACATATAATATTTTTCACATGCGTATATATGAAAAACAATTGAAGGGATTTACCCATGAAAAAAAATTTGGACTCGTTAGTCCTCACACCACCTCTTAAAAATAAGAAATAGATTCTGATAAAGAGGTTGCAATAATGTCATCCCTGCTCAAATTGTTTGAAAACAAAATTATGGATGAGAAACTCTTTTTAATACCAATGATGTAGGGGTAAAACTCTACAATTTAATCATATCAACTATATTTTCATTTCTTTCTTTACTTATTCCTTTTTGTATTTTTAGGGAGTATTGGATGCTGATTGCAGCCAATTTGGATACTCCAAATATTTATTTTCTAGATTCAACGCATGGATATCCAACAAACCGACCATGAATGATGGTGTTTGTTAATTTGTAATACACTATATCCAGCATTTTAAAACTAACAATCTAGTTATATAAATTATGTTATCTTTTAATGAGGATTCTTTTATGATAGGGAGGTGCATCAATATCATCTAATGCATGGAATGAATCTAGGGCATAAGGATGAGCAAGCCTACAAGATCTAAAACTGGAAAAGTATCTGGGTATATATGATAACATTGCACTATCCAACCACACATCAAAACAAATTACTTATTGTTGTCGATGTTTTTGCAGTGTCCAAAACAGACAAATGGAAAGGTCTATGGTTATTATGTTTGTAAATTTATGAAAGAGATCATATTTCATCAACCAACTAGAATCCCTGACGAGGTATTTTTGAAAATAATTACGAGTTCATTTAAAATATTTATTAATCCTTTGTGTATTTATATTTATTCAGTACTACCATGATTGTCACAAAAACTCATATTAAGAAGATGATATAGATGTGTTTAGAAATGAATTGGAAATATACCTGATGGAAGATTGTACACAAATAGGATGAATGTGAATTCCTACTAATGTTATCCATAAATGATCATTGATATCTCCCTTGTTTACAAATACTGAGCATATATGATCACCCTTTATTATGTTTTATATCCTTAGGTTTTGAAGAATGGTTTTAGATATGATTTTTCTTTCTAGTAAAGCATAACTCATTGGATAAAAGTGTCTGATACCAGTTTTAAATTGAAATTAACTTTAGAAAACAACACTACTGACATATGGAAAATGGAGAAAATGAATTCAGATTGTTTTGATACTTTAGGACAACGATCCATGAGTCATTTGTGAGGTGTAAAAATCGACCGAACCTCAACCTGATGCACAGTGTGACCGACATGGATAAAAGTGTATGATACCAGTTTCAAATTGACATTAACTTTAGAAAACAACACTACTGACATACAAAAAACAAAGAAAATGCATTCGGATTGTTTTGATACTTTAGAAAAATGATCCATGAGTCATTTTGAGGTGTACGAATCGACCACACCTCAATCCAATGCACGTTGTGACCATCATGGCTAAAAGTGTCTGATACCAGTTTCAAATTGACATTAACTTTAGAAAAAAACACTATTAACGTACAGAAAACTGAGAAAACACATTAGTATTGTTTTGATACTTTATTAAAACAATCCAGGAGTCATTTGTGAGGTGTAAAAATCAACTGCACCTCAATCCGATGCACGGTGTGATCGGTATGGTTAAAAGTGTCTGATAATAGTTTCAAATTGACATTAACATTAGAAAATAACACAAATTTCATATGGAAATCCGGGAAAATACATTTGGATTGTTTTGATACTTAAGGAAAACAATCCATGAGTCATTTTTGAGGTTTAAGAATCGACCACACCTCAATACGACACACGGTGTGACTGGTATGGATAAAAGTGTCTGATAAGAGTTTCAAATTGACATTAATTTTAGAAAACAACACTACTGACATACGGAAAACTGAGAAAAAGCATTCTTATTGTTTTGATACTTTAGGAAAATGATCCATGAGTCATTTGTGACATGTACGAATTGACCGCACCTCAATCCGACGCATGGTGTGACCGGTATGGCTAAAAGTGTCTGATACCAGTTTCAAATTGACATTAACTTTAGAAAAAAAACACTACTGACATACGGAAAACCAAGAAAATGCGTTCAGATTGTTCGGATACTTTAGAAAAAGGATCCATGATTCATTTGTGATGTGTATGAATTGACCACACCTCAATCTAATGCACGTTGTGACTATCATGGCTAAAAGTGTCTGATACCAGTTTCAACTTGACATTAACTTTAGAAAACAACACTACTGACATATGGAAAACCAAGAAAATGCATTAGGATTGTTTTGATACTCTAGGAAAACAATCCATGATACATTTTTGAGGTGCAATAATCGACCTAACCTCAATCCGACACACGGTGTGACCGGTATGGCTTAAAGTGTCTGATAATAGTTTCAAATTGACATTAACTTTAGAAAACAACACAACTGACATATGGAAAACCGAGAAAATGCATTCAGATTGTTTTGATATTTTTGGAAAATGATCCATGAGTAATTTGTGATGTGTATGAATCAACCTCACCTAAATTCGACGCACGGTGTGACTGGTATGGATAAAAGTGTCTGATAACAGTTTCAAATTGACATTAACTTTAGAAAACAACACTACTGACATATGAAATACTGATCAAACTCATTCGGATTGTTTTGATACTTTATGAAAACGATCTATGATTCATTTTTGACATTTAAGAATCAACCTCACCTCAATCCGATGCACGGTGTGACTGGTATGGCTAAAAGTGTCTGATAACAATTTGAAATTAACATTAAATTTAGAAAACAACACTAATGACATATGGAATACCAATAAAATGAGTTCGTATTGTTTTTATACTGTAGGAAAAATATCCATGATTCATTTGTGATGTTTACGAATTGATCGCACCTCAATCCGACGCACGGTGTGACCGGCATGGCTAAAAGTGTCTGATACCTGTTTCAAATTGACATTAACTTTAGAAAACAACACTACTGACATATGGAAAACTGAGAAAATGCATTTGGATTGTATTGATACTTTAGGAAAACGATCCAATATTCATTTATGAGGTGTAATAATCGACCACACCTCAATCCGACGCACTATGTGACCGGTATGGCTAAAAGTATCTGATAACAGTTTCAAATTGACATTAACTTTAGAAAAAAACACTACTGACATACGGAAAACAGAGTAAACGCATTCGGATTGTTTTGATACTTTAGGAAAACGATCCATGATTCATTTTTGAGGTGTACAAATCGACCGCACCTCAATCTGACACACAGTGTGACAGGCATGGCTAAAAGTGTCTGATACCAGTTTCAAATTGACATTAACTTTAGAAAACAACACTAATGACATACGAAAAGCCAAGAAAACACATTTTTATTGTTTTGATACTTTAGTAAAATGATCCATGAGTCATTATTGAGGTGTACGAATCGACCTCAACTCAATCCGACGCACGGTGTGACCGGTATGGCTAAAATTGTCTGATAACAGTTTCAAATTGACATTAACTTTAAAAAACAACACTACTGACATACGAAAAACTGATCAAACGCATTAGTATTGTTTTGATACTTTAGGAAAACGATCCATGAGTCATTTGTGATGTGTAAGAATCAACCACAGCTCAATCAGACGCATGGTGTGACCGGTATGGCTAAAAGTGTCTGATAAAAGTTTCAAATTGACATTAATTTTAGAAAACAACACTACTGACATACGGAATACCGAGAAAACGCATTCGGGTTGTTTTGGATACTTTAAGACAACGATCCATGATCCATTTGTGATGTGTATAAATTTACTTCACCTCAATCTGACGCACAGTGTGACCGGTATGGCTAAAAGTGTCTGATAACAGTTTGAAATTGACATTAATTTTAGAAAACAACACTACTGACATATGGAATACTGATCAAACACGTTCGGATTGTTTTGATACTTTAGAAAAAATATCCATGAGTCATTTTTGATGTGTAATAATTGACCACACCTCAATCTGACGCACGGTGTGTCCGTCATGGCTAAAAGTGTCTGATACCAGTTTCAAATTGACATTAACTTTAGAAAACAACACTACTGACATATGAAAAACCAAGAAAACACGTTCGGATTGTTTTGATACTTTAGGAAAACGATCCATGATTCATTTTTGACGTGTATGAATCGACTGCTTCTCAATCCGATGCACGGTGTGACCGGTATGGATAAAAGTGTCGATAACAGTTTCAAATTGACATTAACTTTAGAAAACAACACTACTGACATACGAAATACCAAGAAAACGTGTTCGGATTGTTTTGATACTTTAAAACAATGATCCATGATTTATTTGTGATGTGTATGAATCAAACTAACCTCAATATGATGCACGGTGTGACTAGTATGGCTAAAAGTGTCTGATAACATTTCCAAATTGACATTAACTTTAGAAAACAACATTACTGACATACAAAATACTGAGAAAATGTGTTCGGATTGTTTTGATACTTTAGGACAACGACCCATGATTCATTTTTGACGTGTAAGAATCGACCACACCTCAATCCGATGCAGGGTGTGCCCGATAAAGCTTTTCATTAGATAAAGAATCAATATTTATTAAATGAGATAAATCATCCAAAAACATATTGATTTTACATTATTCCCTTTTGTTATTATCAAAATGAAAACATTTGAGTTTATCATTTCCATATTTTAGTTTCACATTTCCATTTTAATGTATTCTTTCATATTAATGTTTTAATTTATTTCATTATTGTATTACTAACATAATATTTGTTTTCTTATATAGGTGAATTCTTTTTCTTGAGTTCAGATTCTTTGTTCGGCAACAAATACCATGGATGACAATTTTTGAGAGGATCACGGATATCAAAGGATGAAACATTAATGTTTATAACTGTTTTTGGATAATTGAAATTGTAACCATGTAAAACATTGTTTGAAATGTATATATCAGTGTGTTTTTTTGTATTCATGATGTTAAGTAAATGTATATAGGATTTTTTGTCAAAATATTGTGTGCAGGTTCTGGTTTGTATAGGTGCGGTTTCTGGTTTGTACAGGTGAAGGTGCTGGTTTGTGCAGGTGCTGGTTTGTGCAGGTACTAGTTCTGCAGGTGCAGCTGAAGGAGCCTTTATCAGTGCTATCCTAAGTGCTGATAATATAGCCCTTTATCAGCGATATCTTGAGTGCTGATAATATGGCCCTTTATCAGTGCTATCCTGAGCACTGATAATATGGCCCTTTTTTAGCGCTAGAGAAGCGCTGTAAGTGCCGGAAAAGATAAGGGGGCGGGGGGGCGATTTATTAGCGCTCTGAAAAGCGCAGATAAAGGCGGACTTTATCAGCGCCTTTCGGAGCACTGATAAAGGGGACCCCCCTTTATCTTCGCCATCATTTACAGCGCTTTTCTAGCGCAGTTAATATCGGTTTTTAGCGCTGATAAAGGACCAATTTGTAGTAGTGGCCTCAAGTGAAGAGAAACAAATTTTTATTAATCAATATGAGAGATATGCACCGACAATGATACTATACCGAATTACTTGATCAATCATACTTGATAAATAGTCTCATATAGACCATAATAAACCTTTCATATGCAATTCATCAATCTATTCATTAATGTGCAAAGAGAAAGTGATCTGAAGGGAAGTTCATTTTTTAGGTCACTGAAGACTTAGCATATTCAAGTAAGTGACTAAGTGAATGAGTGAATATTGTTCTGTATTCAAGGTATTCCCTTTAAACTTATATTATAATAGATACTTTGGTTACGCTGATATGGGATGGTTAGTGAAGTCAATCATTTTCTTGGTTCCTAGGATGTCAGAGAACAGAGCACACTCACATCCCTTGTAGTCAATGATCTTCGACAACCCTACATTTTTTTCTTTTTACTTAGAGCTGAAAACAAAAATTTGAATTAGTCAAAAAATAGAGTTAGGGGCCATGATATGATAATCGTATATAGGTTTTGAATCTCAATGGTAGTAGAGTCCCTTGGACCTTATTTCTTTAATAAGGCCACAAACCTTGATTTCCCTTAAATCCAATGCACATACATTTCTTTATGGTCGAGTGGTCTTTAGGACTAATTGATTTATCATTTTTAGGAACAAAACATCAGGGGATTCTTCTGAATCAAGAATGAAATTGTATAACAACATATCATTTCTCCATAGAGTGATGTAGAAAAAATAGAAGCTACCTAAATGTACCATTCTTTCTGTCCTGATTCATTTCCTGGAACACAACCAGGCAGTATTAATCCATATCCTTCACTTCTTATGTAATCCCAAAAACGTTTCTTACCTATGAAGGGACCATATCAAATTCTAAAATTAATACATAGGGTCATGTACCGAAGATATGACCCTTTTGAAAGGATTAAGAAAGAGAGCACCGGATTAGTATAAGTCCCGCATGTGTGAACAAACAAACTTTGCACAACCAGCATAAGTAGTTCCGTCGCTGTGAAGTAAGTAGTTCCACTAGCAGACCATTATGTGTTTTTTTATAATGGGAGTAAGGGAATTATTTATTCTCACAATATCATAGGACAAGAGAAACATATGGAATGTGATAGTATATCTTTCAGATAATGCGATAGAGCCTTGATCGAGCCACGAGGCGAAGTTTAACACGATTGAGTACACTTATTCTAGCTAATAGATAAACCATAGAATAGTCATAGTAGTTGGAACAGTCTACCTCTCCATTTTAATCTAGGAATGGTTAAAATAGGCATATCTAAGATAGGCCTTCTTCTCTTATGGTAATATAAACATGGCATCTCAGGCAGTCTGTCACTCCTTTCGGATGCAAGATGATATAGACGGCTGTTTGGAAAATCAATGAAGAGGGATAGCATGATTTAGAGTGAAATAACAAAAATTATAGGCTAGGTCCTTTAATTTAAGAGACAGGGAGTGGATAGGACGATGTTGGACTATTGGGGAAGGCTCATAACTTAAGATTATAGAGTAAGCGGCCAACCATTAGTTTAGAGATATTCCTTTCCTCCCATGCTGAGATACCGGGGATTCTGGGCCTATGAAATTTTGTCTACTAACCATGGATAAGTCCGATTCCACCACCATATCTAAAATGGGGGAGATTGAGATAGGATCACATGGTCTAGCTCTATCTTTATTAGCTCAAGAAACAATAGCATCTTCAGAAGGAGTAGAAATTTTGGAATAGGAGATTGGAAGATGAATGGGGATTGATTTTAGTTCCACTTGTTCCATGTAAGTGGTTAAGAGCTCTGATTTTTGAAGAAAGACCTAACAAATATTTATATATATACATAGTTTTAATTCTAGTTCACAACAGGGCATGCAAGCACCTAGTCAAGATGTACCCAATCATAAAACAACAGATAAAAACCAATCACAGAACACACATTGAAACCTAGAACTTTATATTTGAGTATTTTAATTGAGTCCATAAGTTTCATGGAATCTAAGCTAAGCTAGTTAGATCAATCACAACAAATGTGTTCATCCATCACTTATGATAATATAATAAATAAAATCGGCACTCCAAAGCGCAGTTTTAGTTACAACTTCTATTTCTCTAAATGGGATAACTAATTCTAAGCATTCTAAAGACCTTGTTTAGAAAGGAAAAAAAGAGTATAGAGCAATAATGATTCAAAAAAATTGGAGGTTCAAGAAGAAATTTGGTAAGAGAAAGAGAGAGATACATACAAATATAATGAAATGAAGCTACTAAAGAAAAATCAATGCGAAAATACCTAAAGGGAAAGATAGGCTCAATACTCTTCTAATAGTGAGAAACCAATTGATAGAGTATTCCTCGCTCAATCTATCTAATAGAAGATTCTACATTCATCCGAAGCTAAGAAACAGATGTACCAGTTAGCATGATTTCAACCTTCCATGCTTGGGCATTATGCTCTACGAGCACTTTGAACCAAACAAGCTTCACATATCTGACAAGTGAGATATTAGATCTATAAAAAACTTCAAATAAGAAGTCATATTATGGAAGGAAATTATTATACACTCTGAAAATTTTCACTAAGACAAGGCATGAGAAACCCTTTCATTTGATTTTGTCACTTTCTAAACACTAGTGGAATCTGGATCACCCCAAAAGAAAAAAATCAACACAGAAAGGAACAAATGTTCAGATGATCACTACCAGATCCCCATCCATAAAGGATTTCCTAAAAATCCAGACCATGTATGTGTAGTATGTGCCATCTCAGTCTGACATTCTACCTCTGAAGAAAGTTCCAAATCATAATTATGAAGCAGTCCCACCTCCAGGTTATCTATTTTTCCCGTAGTTATATCAATACAACCCCGCATTTAGAGAGAATGCACAAGCTAACCCTCTTCCTGCCACTAATACACCTATAAAATTAAAAACCTTTCCAATGTCCCTGTCGCAATTTCTCCCCCAGATATTAGCAGCTAAGTTGGTCACACACATACCTATGTTGACCACTGAAAGACCCTCCTTAAAGATACTATAATCCAAATTCCAGATGAGAGTATCACATGGGATCCCCTGGGCACTGGACCGACCGATGCCACAATTTAAAACATATGGTCCTTGATAAGGATTTGTTGATCTTTGGCACTATAGAAGAAAAGAAAAATGTGATACAGATTCTACTTCCTCCCCATGGAATTAGTTATGCTAGTCCTTCTAGTAATGAAATCGATAATAAGGAAAGAGCCTTTGATCCCTCTAAACTCATCACAACTCTAGGGACCAAAGTTTTTTTATGGATAGAAGATGATGAAATATTCCCCGAAGTAAACATGATAAACTCCAGTAAGAATTATCTAGAAAATTGAAAGGGACAGGCCTTCAGAAATGCCAAAAAATCTTAGAGTTATTCTACGGCTAAGAGGAAAATCAAAAGTAAGGAAAGTTAACCTTTTTCATCTAAATAAAGGAAGAATCTCAATATGTCTATTTGAGGGATGTAGAAGTAACCCACATCTAGTGGGATGTCTGTAACTGCTAGAACTATTGCCAATCCACCAAAGATGTAGAGTTTGAATTTGAAGATAAATATAAACTCATGTATAAAATGAAAGAAACCAATGACCCTGAAGCCATGCTTTCAGGAGGACCTCCGAACAAAGATGAATACTATGTACTATATTCCAAAGAAGATAACTTTTCATCCAACTGATCTTTCTGACACACCTAGGGTGAATTGGCTGAATCCTAAAGATCAGTATCATAATAAAGAAGAATCAAATTAGAACACGAATGAGGACTTTTTCTCTTCCTAGTAAATTGTGGATGCTATGGTAAACTTTCAATTATAAAATTGAGATGTCACTTGACATCTATGGATTTGACAAGCCCTGAAAAAACTCAACCCGTACATCGAAAAGGCTTGTTGTTTCCTACAACAAGCTTTTAATTACCTATGTGTCTTTCCGTAGTCATTTGTAGGTATCATACCTCTTACAGTTGAATATATGATACGCAGTTGAAGGTACTTAGTTATCTTCACATCCTTAACTTATTCTCTCTAAGTATTATACCTTAACTTTACTCTTAGCTCTTTAAGGATTTCAAGCTTCATTGCTAGTGTGTTATTTCCTTCTCCATTAGGGTCTCAATGAGATAGGATGAAAGGGAACCCTTTATACATAGCAATCTCTTTTCCTGTATCTAGGGGAACACATGATAGAAAGTATCTTTCTTAATTGGGCAAGGAACCTTGTCGCTATTCTTTGGCCCTACTATTGGGACTGCGAGTACTATCACATTTGGAAAAGAAGGGGCCAAGTTCGTTCTACTAGAAATAGACTTGGCTCAATATTTTCCTCTCCAGGGAAAGCCTACATACCATCCCTATCCCACCAACCTTGTCCATTCTCAGGAAACTTTTTCTATTGGTCATTATTTGGAACCTGATTTGGATTATTCGGAACGTTATGAGAGAGTTCAGTTCCTATCTACCATTGGTGTTAGAATTTTTAATTAATTTATTGTATTTATACCTGCTTACAGTTTTGATATAAATCTGTTATGATCCCATCTAACTAACTTGAACACTCTAATTGGATCTAAACCAAATAAGTGAGAACATTAAAATTTCAGAGAGCGGGGACACTACCTTCTTTATCTTATTCTATATGCTTGTAACCTAACTTGTTTTCATCTCCCTTTCATTATCATTATTTTCTATGATTATCACTGGGAGGCCATAGTGGGACTACCTTTGATTTGGAATTTTCTAAGTTAAGGATTTTTTATACTAATTTTTAGGAGGAACCAATTGAACCTTCGTCCTATGGTTGGAAAGGGACATGTCTTGTTTTTATTGAACATCAGATCTGTACTTATTGCGTCATATCTGAGCTAAGTTGCATCATGTAGCTCTTCTTGAATGTCTATACTCTGTTCTAGGACATCTTAATCTCTTACTACTAGTTTGAGGTTCTAAAACCCTATATATAAGTACCTTCTACTTATTTCTAAGGGTTATAAAGGGTTAGACATGGCTCTTTCAATTTTTGTGTTGGGCTATCTATAAAACTTGGTGGAATGATACAAACATCTTCCTATCTTTCTATATATACTAGTGAAGTAAGTAGTCTCCACTAGCACAAATACAGCTCTACTCGACCCTCCCTGATGTTCCATTCCCAATAAATTCATCTTGTCAACTCCTTCTGAAGCTCCCCTCTTCCTATTATATAAGATAGTTCACCAACACAAAAAGGTCTGGATTAGCTTCTTTAGAAGAAGCTATCCTATTATGTTAATTAGATCCAATCAACTTTGATATCTCGATCACGAAATAAATACACAATTAAACTGTTAGAGTAATCCTTTATATCTCTTCCATTCTCCCTATTACCCTTATAATTTATGGTACTCTTCCCTACTATAACCTCTAAATGAATTCAGAATAAGAGATTACACTCGCTCAAATTGCTCTTAAGAAAGTCTTAAGTTAGTTTAGTCACCTTTAGTCAGTAGGAATGGAAGCTCACTAGTCCTAGTCCTAATAGTTACAAAAATTATTATACAAGAAGGGAAATAAGCTCAAACATTCTATTAGTATAATAGAGCAAGTAATAAGAGAAGTTAAATCCAAGAAAAGAGTATGGTTGTAGATCAGGAGGTATTTATCAACCAAGAGCCTAAAGCAAGGCATGGTAGTCATAAATTACCAGTAGTTCCCTATAGATGAGTAATGGTAAGCTAGATCATTAACACCAAAATCTGAAAGTGAAGTATTAGTGTTAGAAGTGCTACAGTTAAAAGCCAGGACATGCACTAATACTAAAAGCTGAAAGCCAAGACTAACAACTAAAAGTAGAAAGCTAAGATACTAAGGCATATCAGACTATGAAGACAAGCTAATAAGCTCATTAAAGCTGTAAACATATCATACTAATAATAATAAAGGGGAAAAAGTGTATGAAGGTGAGATACAACTAGACTAGTATGGTCAAACATGCTAGTATTAGCTGATAAAAAAAGGGATATATAACAACACTATTATAGTAGAGTGATGATAAGAAAAATAGAGGTATTTATCTCTCACTTGATAATCGATTAAGGTATCTTTCTTACTCCCCTGACTATAAATCCCCTTACTAAACTCCTCTTCACGTTCCCTTATAGTTAATATATCTTAAAGAAAAGTAAGGAATCATTAGTCCACAATCTTTTGGATCTTTTAGATATGACCCTTTCAAAACCGTATAGGTTGAAGTAACCGGAATTTAAACCCTTGATATATAAGTAGAACTTTTAGGGTGAGGTTCTAAACACATAAATATAAGTATCTTCTACTTATATCTAAGGGTTGTAAAGGTTTAGGAAAGGAACACGGTTTTATTCCACCTATAGACAATTATTGAACCCCTTATTCCCCATTCCCTTGGGGAACTGATGAAACAAAATGGAGATCCTCCCCTTACTCATATGACCCTTTAGGTTTAGGAAAAATAATTTCATTACCTATATCAAGCCAGAGGCTAATGGAGGTTCATAGATTACTAGTACTTATTTTTGCAAGAAATGACCATCTTCATAGCTCATATGGGATCGGGAATGAACCTGCTCGGAATGGGGAAGCCCAAAGTAGCACAGAAGAGATATGGCTATAGAATTGACACAGAATTTTCTTCACTAGTTATGACCCTGGTAAAATTAAATGATTGAAAAGTTTCCCATGAAACTAAGTAAGAAGATGGATCAACAGCCTTAGAGCAGATCAAAGGCTATTAATTTGATGGCCAGTTCAGTGTAACAATAGAGATCCTTGAAAGCATCTCACGTGAGGGACCCTACTGTTTCTCAAATCAACTAGATAAAGGATTGAGAATGGTGTCTAGGAATATAGGTACTCTATCTATAAAGTAAAGTACACTATATAGAAGATTACCCAAGACTAGCCTGAGGTCATCCCAATGAATTGAGAAAACTACCTTGCGTTGATTAGAATGGTGGAATTAGACCGGGATTTGTTTTGTCCATTTGATTGGCTTGTCCATATTTCCCCCTTTCTCATAGTTCATGTGTTGACCACCCTTCAATTCCACCTATTCGTAATAGAGGTGACCCACTAGATAAAGAAAATGAATGTATTTCCTTGGCTTCCCCCACCCCCAGTTAATGGTTTGGGAGTCAATGAAGACTCACATTGAGATGATGGAATGAATATACCCACTATTAGAAAATAATATTATCATTTAATTTCTATGTATCAAAAGAGGTACTTTGGCACACCGAACTAATACCTCCTTAGGTTTTTAATAAAAGGGATGAAAATGGGTACAACAACCGCCTTTAATACTCAAAAAATCCAAATGAATCAAATCTCTAAGTTGGACCTCATTTTCTAACTGGGCTCCCCTTCCCCATGTTGGTTAGTTGTGAGCTCGATTTCTTAATCAAATCAACATTACTCTACACAACATAGGATAATCATTTGATGCTTTTCTGCTTGAGTGATTTATATATTGCTATAGTTAGAACAATCAAATTCACCAACAATGCTTCTATATGCACCAGTGAAAAAAAATAAATTTCATTCTGATCAGGTTTCAGTTATTTTTTAATAATGGTTATTAGAAAATAATAAGACAATAACTATTTGTTCATTTAACTAGACACAGCTAGCGATTGAGTGCGAATCCCTCTCAGGTTGGTTCAGGAACTCCTCCCCCCTATGGACTGTAAATCCCTGCCCAGTTTTTAAAGGGATGAGGGAGAATCCATTCTACTCCCATATCACCCCTATTCTTAATTTTTACCTTCCAAATAGGGTCGTTCTACTCGCAAAAACAATTTTCATATCTCCTGGGGTAAGAGTGTTCAACGTGAAGGGAGGGTGGCTTCTAGTGTAAATTAATTCTTATTATATTCATCTGATGATGATGATTGACCATTATTCTATTAAAATTTTCACCTAAAGGGAGTAGGGAGTAATGCTTACTAACTTAGGTAATCACTCAATCCATCAGTCTTTCTAGCGATGGTATTTTCATAATTCGGTATGGAAACACTTGTCGATCAAATGAAATAAATATTCCCAAAATAATAAGAACAATGGAGGAAGAATAAATATATAGGGTCATGTATTGTAGATATGACCCTTTGTAAAGGGTGAGGAATAGGTATTTATAAAATTTGATTCTAAATCAAGGAAGAAGGGATTCCATTTGATGAATAAGAGTGAGTAGTTATTGTACAATATTAATTAATATTTCTATAAAGACAGTTTTCTTCAAAGGGAGAAGATCCCCCAATCTTGTGACAAATAACATAAAATATGCTGTTGTTATAGAAACATATGTTGCAGAAGATGGGGTGGGAGCTCAAAGAAAAAATAGAATCAGAACAAGAAGCCAAAGGAAAATGAAACTAGATAATAATATTCCATTCAACCTACTTGCCTCTGGGTCTAAACATTTACAATGATACTTGAAACTCTTATCACTTAGGAGAAAGTTCCTTTTCTATTCATGTTCAACCTTAACGAATCCGGCCTCGGTTTTGAATCCATTTATTTATGCATTTATCTGGTAATATAAGAGTGAAGCTTTCTTGTATGCCCATACATTGATAATCAAAACACTTTTATTTATAGAATATGTGACTTTTGGATTGGGTTCACCAAAGGATAACGATTCAAAAGTGACGGGTATGTGACGAAGGTCCCAAAAATGTTTGAAATTAGGCATTTTGGGGCCCAGAGGCCTTTGAACATTTAATGAAAAACTATGAGTCATATTATGGGAGTTGCCCGCATATTGGGAACATCTTTTATATGCACACAATCTAATGGTTCACTTCGTTGAGAAAGAAATCTTGAAAGTCATCTACGACCGATGGAATGATATGATAAATTTCTTAATATTATACATATCTTGAATATTGGAAAGGCCATGTACTGTGCGGCATTGGTTGAGAGACTAGGTTGGGATGAGAAGAGTAAAATAGTAACAATCGCAGACTTGTTCCAATCTTATGTTATTCTGTCACACAATCAACGGAGAGTGTAAACGAAAGAAGGAAGGCTTCCCTCGCTGAAGAAAATCCCTCAGGTCAACTCGAGTCTTATTTAGACCTTCATTATGCTGAGCTCTTGGTTGAATGACATTCAATCTTTCCACTTTATACTCTTATTCGATAGTTAAAAAGAAATGTGATCCGACCAAAGATATCCTTCTAAGGAGGCCACACCATACATCACTCTGAGAAACAGTTCCCTTAGACCTATGGTCTTGTTGTGCAATCCTCAAATCCTCAATGATGAGATATTTATTTATTTACTCGAACCATGGGAATGAATCTATATGGAAAGGGTCTGATGGAGTGAATGGATTGTCTCCTTTAATACTTTTCTAACCATAGTTGGGTACTATAAGAAGAGACAATATAATCTAGTCAACTCTTGCCTTCTATGGACATATATCAGCTAGAGTGCTCTGATGTCAAGTGCTCAACAACAACGATATAGGAAACCATACAATCAAAGGCTAAAATATAGGGCTTACTGATGTATATTATGTGTGCAGATGTGACATTGGTGAGGGAGTTAGTGTATGGGGGACTATCTATAGTAAAGGGTCTTTTCTTGCAGGTTGATGTTGGGATGATGAAGAGTTGCAATAGAACCATGTTCAGGCCTTGAATTTCTTATCAGTTGGTCCAAAGGAAGAGACTAATAGGGAATCAACTATTAGAATATAATAGGTGCTTCTACTGGTGGATAATTGGAAATGATAACAAGAACAACATGGCAGTGATTCGGGGGAGACAATTGGATCACTTGTTGAGACTCAGTGATGAAATAGAAAAAAACTGCCAATTAAAGTCATCTAAAAAGAAATATAGAAGCATATTTCTAAAGGTAAAATTTTAAGAGGGAGCATAAACAATTAATAGAAAAAAATTACAAGACTACTAGTTGAGTACCCAATTAATCTGGACCACTTTCACTTTAACTGGAAAAAACTAGTCCACGAAGTGGTCTCAATGAAAGAGATTTACAAGTGTAATTAATGAAGTTATTGAACCGATTCACTAAGTTGTTTTCCTTTTGATCATACTTGGAAGATCGTTCTATTTCTATGTCATTCGTTCACTTTGTCCAAGAAATGATTACTAGCATGTGTACTAGAGCGGCTGAGTCTTGGGGATAAGGAGTCATATTCTTTGGGTTATTTACTATGATATCTATATATTGGGACAGTGTATCTCTCAACAGGTCTCTAAAAATAAGAAATAAAGGAATGAAAAGGGGACTATGAACCGAAGGGGACAACAAAGAATATGGTGAGCAGCTAAGGATAAATTTGGTGATTGATTGGATTAGGAAGTAGGTCTATCTTGTGAGGGATAAATATTTGATATAGATAGGAGGTATTACACAGTGGGGAATTCCATTAAGGTAGAACAAGATGACCCTTTCTTATTCAATGGAAGGCTTCCTTTTCTTCTATAAGGCACATGGTTCCGAGCACTAGTAACCTATTTCTATGATGGAAAAACCATTATAACCACCACTTGAACATATTCATCGCATACTTGAACTTCCCCACACATCCACCCTATTTAGTTCACCACTTTCTTGAAGCTGGTTCTTCCTATGTCAAATTTTAATCTTTCATTCCCCTCTACTTCATTGTTAAAATCCCTTCCTTTTTGAAGCCTCTGTCATTTCAGTTGACGGATGTGTCTGCGTCTTTGGCTTCATCCGTAAAGGATGCTAGAGAGGAGGGTCCAAAGGAGTTGGATATGATTTACATATAGCTCTTTCAGACCTTCTCTTCCTCAATTAGGAACATCCCTCATTCAAAGTATTCTCTGGTTCAAGTTCGACTGCTTATGTAGGGGCATGTGCACCATAGGAAGGACTTTCATGATTGATGAAATTTCTTATTAAAACCCTAGATCCGAAATAAACGAATTGGAAACGCTATCAGATTTAAAAGTTGAACTATATAATAAGGATCTTATTTTCCATAAATTTATGTACTATATTACAATTATCATCACAATGGTATCAGAGTCCCTAGGCCATTCTTTATTCAATAAGGCCGCAAACCTTGATTTCTCGGGAATCCATTGAATATACATTTATGTATGGTCAAGTGGTCTTTAGGCCTAACTGATTCATCAATTTCAGGAATATAACATTTGTGGAAGCTCGTGAATCCGGAATGAAATTATACAAAAACATATCATTTCTCTTCATATTGATGTAGAAAGGGGAGAAGCTTGCTAAAGATACATTTCTGTATGTCCTGATTCATTTCATGGAACACTATCAGACATTATTAATTCATATCATTCACTTCTTCGGTAAGCCCAAAAATTTTTCTTACATGTGAAGGGATCTTAACCAATTATGAAAGAACTATATAGGGCCATGTACCATAGATCTGACCCTTTCACAAGGTTTAGGAATGTGGGAACCAGATAAGTATAAGTCCTAAAGACTATCACTGGATTTAATTCCATGAAACCTTCATCCAAGAGTGAAGTTGTTCTCTTACATTATTTATATGATTAGAATATAACCTCTCTCCCTCTTTTTCCAAGAATTAATTCACATTCATTTACTCCACATGGACATATCTAATAGGGGAAAATCCTTCCATTTCCATCAAATGACCTAGCCTCCCCTGGATCTTCCACCATCCAGGCAGGCTTCCTTTCCTCCCCATGCCATACTCCCGTGGCGCAGGCCAACCACACTTAATGCCTACGGCCTTTTCGCCAGACGGTCTTTGCCAGCAGTTCCATGAAGTTGTATGGGCGGGTTGTCCATCGATGATGTGTTCTGTTAGGCTATGAATTGTACAAACAAATATAGTTGAATAAGACAGCAGGCGGGTTACACGTTCCACTGTGTTGAGATGTGAGGAGCAGTTGGTGATGATCACCCTAGGTAAGCGCTAGCGCCCTTTACAGGAACTACAATACCCGAAAAAGAAGGTATTGGTGATGATCACCCTAGGTAAGCGCTAGCTCCCATTAGGCAAAAATGGTTCTGACCTCTTGTGGTTAAAAAAAATTGTTGAACCATCTCAAAGAAATCCATATCATCCATCCCAAAAGCAGGTTTCTATTATAACCAACTCCCCCTATTTGAGTAAGTCTCTTTTCCTATCCAACCAAATGCTAACCAAGTGACACCCCTACAAGTAAAGGGCCATGGGTCATGAAAGTTGTAACAACCCAATATTCCTTCAAATGAAATTCCTTTATTATAGTTATGTCATGAAAACATAAATAATGAACTACTAAGTTCTAACTGGTCTTAAAACTATGTTTTTCACTTATGTGAGTGAAATTCAAAAATCTGACATACACGGTTGCGATCAGTAAGTTATTTGGAGTCCAAAAAGAAAAACATAATTTTTGATGAATAGTAACCTACCCTTATGAATAGTAACATATAATTATGAATAGTGATATACCCTAATGAATAGTAACTTTATCCATGATATTATATAAATAATATTCAAGTGAAAGTACGAGATACCTATGATTTAAAATAAGTAAATAAATGTTTTAAAACTGTTGTTTTTAGAATAAATTATGATTTTAATTAAATATTAAATTAATAATATTTAGAAAATTATTTTTAAAAATGGACTTCATTTTTGGATTCTACACGTCAAAAAATGGTTAGGGTAAATTTTTGGTATTTTTTTTAAAAACTAGAATTTTCGATGAATAGTTAAATACGGTAAAATACCGTATATACAAATTACCAGATAAATACACTATTCATAACATCACACGTTATGTAAACCCACTTGGTTCAAAATAAAATTATAGAATTACTATTTTTGGTAATGGAATACTCACTATTCCTTTCCTTGAGGAGATATAATAAATTAATTAATATAAAATTGAGAAATCCCCTCTCCCTTCCACTATAAAAACCTCCTCTCACTCCCCCTTCTCTTTACTCCTCTCAAGACTTGTGCCTTCTCCAAATTCTGTCCAAATATCCTCCCAACCTCCTCTCCCACGTCTAGAAATACTTGGTCTCATAAAAAGACCAAAACCTCTCCCTTAAAGAGGCTCTCAAGGAAGTTTGGTTCAAGAGGTAAATTCCTCTTTTCAATTCTTTGTATTTCCTTTCAAGTTCATTTGTTTTATTTTTCTATTACCTCTCCTTATCCAAATGTTGTGATGAATCCAGTACCTTACATGTACTGTAATGTTTTCATGATAGTGGAATAAGTTATCATCATCTCTTCCTTTTACCTTCTTTTATACTAGTAGCAAGAACACCACACGAGATGTTTCAATTTACCACATTCAAGGACGATGAGATTTTGATTTCTATTATCATTCTCAATTTTGGTCATGAAACCATTATTTTTATTGATGATCCAGATTATTATATATGTAATATACCCTATGTAAGGTTCTGTAATCCCTTTGTAAAAATGGTATTAATTTATAAAGAAAATGAGTTTGTTGTAATCAAAATCCTGAAATTAACCGAAACAGTTATCATTAAAGTTATATATAATAATTCATCCTCACTCCATGTAAACAAATTATATAAATGACCACTAAAACCTATGTATGATCATAAATAACATTTTAATTAAATTCTTGAGATTTACATCCATTCCACATACTTAAATACAAGTGAACCGAATATGAAAATAAAGAAAACGAACACTCCGGAACGACATAATTCAATAAAATAACTTATCAATAAATACATAAACGAACTAACCAGAATTATGATAAACTAAATACACGTCTAATAGGATTTTAAATAAGTTATTAATAAGTAAAATTTCATATTCCAGGAGCTTAAGTTCAAGAGTGGAACACGTTCGGAGTTAAGGTAAGGGTTTTCTCACCCGAACTTCCATTTTCATTCGGGTTACTTTTATTGTTTAATTACCTCAATGAAATATTTTTATATTATTATGTAATAATCATAAGCCTTTGTGAGTGTTCTATATATGTTTACCAACCATAAACCTTCCTTATTTTGTGGATAGTTACCCGTTTTAAAAGGAACTTTCAAAATTGTATACAAAATACAAGCCTGATTCAAGGGAATTTCTCAAATTCTCACCTATTTTCAAGGGAACACTAAAATCTGTTTTTGAAAACCACTATCTTTATAAAATCACTCATTTTATTATGAGAAAACTATATTACTTCACTTCTGGTTTTATACAAAGATTTTTCCAAAAGAACTATTCTTTTCAAAATAAAAGAGTATTTCTCTCAAGAATTGCTTAATGAATTTATAAGAGTATTCTCGTCTGATTCAACACTATTGGTGATTCTTATGTATTTTTGGGGTTAATAATTTATGATTTTATCTACCATATTTTATTTAATGGTTTATGGTTAACTTTATTGTGGATGATATATCCTAAATCCATTCACCATATTACTCAAAATGGTTAGAGTTTTATGTTTAATGATTGGGGAAAGTTAGTTACATTTCATATGATAGTTTCAATCTGAATTTATATGTTGTTTATGTTTATCCCCACTCATATAAGGAATGCATTGGACTTATTATGTGACGGTTGGGGCCTTCTATAGCCCCTCGATGCATTGGTAGGTCTCATGAGACAAATAAATGCGGAATTGGTCGAGGCCTTTCCCAATGTGATATATGGATTTTGGCCAAGGCCTTAATCATTAAACGTCTTAGATGAGGCCTTGAAAAATTGTTTCAGAATGTTCGGCATATGAACTTCCCTCATTATGAATCCAGTAATTGATAGTTAATGTGGTTATTCGACTAGTAGAATACCCATGATTATTTTTTATTATGGAATTATTTACTCAGCTCATATTCTTGCCATAACGTGTTCATTTTTACTATTAAAGGCATGTGTTTTCAATTAGGCACCATGTCTTATGTTTATGCTATCTTCAGCTGTTTTTCTTACTCTTACTAAGTGTTTGTGCTCACCCCTTTCTTATGATTCATTTTCTCAGGACATGAAGAAGTAAATTATGAATGACTTGAAAGAATAATATAGGAGACATGATGTTTCTTGTGGAATAAATTAGTGTTCTATTTCCCTTCATGATATAATGTTAAAATTATTTAGTTATCTTGTTTCCAAAATCTAATAAACTACTTGGTCCTTCGGGATTCATATTCCTTGTTCATATTCCAATGTAATAAAATTAAACACCGACTCTAGGAAACTAGGGTCGGTTTGTTACAGTTGGTATCAGAGATAGTTTAGTAGAAAACTTGGGAACTAGATTTAGAAAATATAGATTAGGGAAGAGTCCCTAAGTCAGTATTTGAGAATAAAAATAAAAAAATGTCCTGGTATTTTTGTAGGGAATATATTATGTGGATATTTCAAGAAATACATCTATGTATGGATACGAGCTGGTAGAGGCGGCTATAGCACAAATGTTCCTAGAAGTGAAATCTATGACAAGGAGTTTTGGGATTGACCTGGGGTATCCAGGTACATGACAACGGGCCTTGCTGCACTCTTGTTTACGAGACTCCTGAGGGATATGCTTAGGATAATTCACATTTTTTACAAGCCATTATGAAGGATTTAAATGTAGAATCTTCCTCAAAGAAACCATTCATGTGATTATGGGATTATCCATGTATAAGATTTCAATTTGTGATAATTATTTTGTTAAGAAAGATTATACATTATGATTCAAAACCAAATCTAGTGTATGCCATTATCTAGAGATGGCACATAGTGGAAGGAATCGAAACCGCATGAACACACATGTCCCCTGTAGGGATTTCCCTCTGATGCAAGATAATGATGTTGGCTCTAGTGCTATGACTGGTGTGGAGAAACTCATAACTATACTGGTAAAAATTACTCAGGTTATGAATAATAACCTTACCCATATGGAGCATCTAGATCTACCATGTGGAGGTGCTATGTTAGATCACTTTATGCGACAACAACCTCCATCATTCAACGAGACTACAAACCCGTTTGTAGAAGAGTAGTGGATATGTTCCTTTGAGAAGATATTTCTCTCTATGGGATGTAATGAAAGAGAGATGGTTGTCATAGAATTTTATCATCTAATGATAGATTTGGATTAGTGGTGGTCGTTAATCCAAAACACAAAGGAGGAGAAAGAAATAGAAGAGATGGAATGGAGGGATTTTAAGGAAATATTCTTAGAAAAATATTTCCCTCGTGAACATCAAGCAGATATGGAGAGGAAATTCTTGAATCATAGGCAGAAGGTGGATAAAAATGTTTCCAAGTATGAGGCTAACTTCACAAGGTTAGAAAGACATGCTTTGGACTACATATGAAATCCAAGGAGCAAAATTGATCGATTCTTTAATGGCCTAAAGCCATTCCTCTAGAGGGCACTAGTCTCCCAATGTTTTTCATCATATAAGGATATTGTATCATATGCTATCAAAATAGAAAAGAAATTCTCAAAGTCTTATTTCATTAAGGGAAAGCAAGAGAAGATGAGGGATGCCGAAAAATCTTGGAAATGGAACAAGGAAATAGGGAAAAATGGAAGAGTTGAATTTCCACCATGTGATAATTGTGGAAGGAAACAACCTAGTGAATGCTTAAAGGGAAAAGGAGTATGCTACAAATTTGGTCAAAAATGACATATTTCTAGTGATTGAAAGGGTAAGAAAGAATCCATTAATGTTCAATGCTATACTTTTTGGGATATGGGACACTATGATAATGATTGTCCAAAGTGTCAAGGAAATATGCAACAGAAAAGGCCAAGGGAGCAGGGACAAGTTTATGCGATCACAACTGCAGAGGTTGAAGTTCCGAATGATGAGGTGTAAGGTACATTGATCATTTCATCAAACTTATCCAATGCTTTATTTGATTCTGGATCATAGCATTGTTTCATATCTTCCCAATTTTCTAAGAAAATTAGATATTTCCAATTTGATTTAACAAGGGAGTTTTCAGTCAAAACTCCTAAGGGAAGTACCATTGAAACAATGTTTTGTGAATCAGTTCCCATTAGGGCATATAAATGTTCTTTATCTGCTGATCTCAATGTCATACGCATGATTTAATTTGATATAATCCTCGGTATGGATAGTCTTTCAGACCATTATGTGAAAATTTATTGTAAGAAGAAAGATGTTACAATTTCCAATGATGATAAGGAGTACCTTATCTTTAAAGAAAATATGTCACCACCTGATTCTTATCTAGATCCACCCTAGAAACTCAAATAAATTCAATTATCGGGGAGAAAGAGAATGAAATAAATATGGGTCAGGAAAAGAATTCACAAATAGAATATGTCACTATTGTGCAAGAATATATTGATGTCTTTCTAGAGGATTTACCTAGACATCCCCCAGACCGGGAAAATTGAGTTTTCCATTAACTCAATTCATGGTTCAAGGCCCATATCAAAAAACCCTTATAGAATTTCCACTGTGGAGTTAGTGGAGCTAAAGAAACAACTAGAGGAATTGAGTGATAAAGGATTTATTTTCCCTAGCATTTCACCATGGGGAGCCTATATTCTTTTTGTTAAGAAAAAAGATTGGTCTATGAGGTTGTGTATTGATTACATGGAAATAAATGCTGTTAAAATAAATAAAAAGTATCCTATGACACGAATTGATGATTCATTCAATAAACTTAATGGAGCCCAATATTTTTCAAAGATTGATCTCTGATCTGGATATCATCAGTTACTTGTGAGGACAGAAGACATTCAAAAAAAAACAGCATTCTAAACTAGGTACGGGCATTACAAGATTACAATAATTCCTTTTGGACTAACTAATGCACCATATGTTTTCTTGGATTTGATGAATAGAGTTTTCAAGGAATATCTTGATGAATTTTTTGTGGTGTTTATTGATGATATCCTAGTGTACTCTAAAAGATATGAAGAACATGAAAATCACTTTCACACTATTCTGAAGACTCTGAGAAGAAATGAATTATATGGGAAGTTTATTAAGCATGATTTCTGGATCTACTGAGTTTTATTTCTAGGAAAAATTGTCTCTAAGGATGGAATATCTATAGATCCAGTGAAGACAAAGGCTATGCAAGAAAGGCCTACTCCAACGAACGTAACTGAGGTATGTAGTTTTATTGGTTTAGCAGGTTATTATCAGCATTTCGTTTAGAACTTTTCCTGTTTAGCTAACCCGATGACCAAGATCAGATGAAAGAGGGTTAAGTTCGTATGGACAAAGGAATGTGAATAATATTTTGAAGAATTGAAGAGTATTTTATTGAACGCTCCGATCCTAACCCTACCATTGGGGAATGATGGGTTTTTTATCTATAGCGATGCATCAATGAAAGGACTTAGTTGTGTCCTTATGCCAAATGATCAAGTAATTTCCTATAAATCTAGGCAGCTAAAAATTCATGAACAAAACTATCTAACTCATGATATTGAGTTGGCGACGGTAATATTTTCTCTGAATATTTGGAGACATTACCTCTATGGCGAAAAATGTGAGATATATATAGATCATAAGAGTTTGAAATATATATTCTCACATAAAGAACTCAACATGAGACAAAGGAGGTGGATTGATCAATTCAAATATTATTATTACACAATACATTACCACTTGGGGAAAGAAAATAAGGTAGCGGATGCTTTGAGTAGAAAGGACCATGGAATTCTGAACAAGATGAGAGTTGAAAGGGATCCTATGTTCATGGATATAGAATTGTTGGATATGGGAATTATCAAGGAAGGTAGCACATCACTACTTTTTCAAATGGTTTCCCAACCTTCATTACTAGAGAAAATAAAAATTTCTCAAGATGATGATGAGGAGTTTCAAAAGAAAAGTAAATCTATAAATGATGGGAATTTGACTAACTTTGCATATGAAGGTGGAATTTTGAAATTTGGGAAGAGGCTTTGTGTTCCCGCTATTCCTGAGCTAAAGAGAGAACTTTTGGATGATGCTCATAGCTCTAATTTCTCTATATACCCTGGTAGCACAAAGATGTATCGAGATCTCCAAAAAACTTTATGTGGGACAATATGAAAAGGGATATTGCTGAATATACATCAAAGTGCATGGTATGTCAACAAGTGAAGGCTAAGGGGAAATTGTCTAAGGTGATAATGCAACCACTACCCATACAATCATGGAAGTGGGAGAACATTTCCATGGACTTTGTCACTGGAATTCCAAGGAAATCTAGAGGAAACAATGCTATATGAGTCATTGTGGATCGTCTTACAAAGACATCTCACTTTATCGTGATTCGAGAGGACTTCTCATTAGATCAACTTGCATGGATTTACATCAAAGAAGTGGTAAGGCTACATGGAGCACCACTCTCTATTATATCCGACCGTGATCCTAGATTCACCTCGAAGATCTGGAAAAGTCTCCAACATGCTCTAAGAACTGAACTAAACTTCAGTATGGCCTATAATCCTCAAACTGATGGCTAATATAAATAGACTATTCAGACAATGGAATACATATTGAGAGCATGTTCTATAGAATTCAAAAGAGGATGGGACGAACATCTTCTATTGGTTCAATTCTCCTACAACAACAGTTTCCACTCGAGCATTCAAATGACACCATATGAAGCCCTTTATGGGAAAAGGTGTATAACACCAGCGTGTTGGGATGAAATCGATGAGAGAAAGAAGATAGGACCTGAATTGGTTGATGAAATGGTAGAGAATGTAAAAACCATTCAGCAGCATATCAAGGCATCCCAAAGTTGACAAAAGAGTTATGCGGATAACCATCGACGAGACCTTGAGTTCAAAGTTGGAGACCTGGTATTTCTACGCATATTTCCATGGAATAAGGTCATGAGGTTTGGGAAGAAAGGAATGCTAAGTCCCAGGTATATTGGACCTTTAGAGATCCTTGATCGAGTTAGAACTATGGCCTATCGACTGACACTCGCACTTACCATGTCGAAAGTTAATTATGTATTTCATGTATCCCTCTTAAAAAAGTACATATCAGATCCTTCACATGTACTCTTTTCAGAGGTGGTATAGTTGGAGGATGATCTTTCCTATGAGGAGCAACCAATAAAAATCTTGGATCGTAGAGACAAAGTTCTACACAATAAGACTACTCATCTGGTCAAGGTACTATGGCGAAACCATAAGTACGAAGAGGCAACATGAGAACTAGAGGAAGCAATGAAGGAAAAGTACCTCCACCTATTATTGGCCTAGATTGTAAAATGAAATTTCGAGGACGAAATTTCTGAAGGGGGGAAGAATGTAACAACCCAATATTTCTTCAATGGAAATTCATTTCTTATAGTTATGTCATGAAAACACAAATAATTAACTACTAAATTCTATGTGTCCTTAAAACATAAGTTTTTCACTTCTGTGATCTGAATTTCGAAAATTCGACATACACGGTTGCGATCAGCAAGTTATTTGGAGTTCCATAAGAAAAACATAATTTTTGGTGAATAGTAACCTACCCTTATGAATAGTAACATACCCTTATGAATAGTGATATACCCTAATGAATAGAAACCTTACCCATGGTAGTATATAAATAATATTCCTGTGAATGTACGAGAGACCTATGATTTAAAATAAGTAAATACATGTCTTAAAATAGTTTTTTTTAGAATAAATTAGGATTTTAATTAAATATTAAATTAATAATATTTAAAAAATTATTTTTGAAAAATAGACTTCATTTTTGGATTCTACACATCGAAAAATGTCTAGGATAAATTTTTGGTATTGTTTTGAAAAACTCGAATTTTTGATGAATAGTGAAATACGGTAAAATACCGTATATAACAATTATCAGTTAAATACACTATTTATGACAAAAAAAAGTGATGTAATCCCACCAGGTTATAGCTCACATGATAAAATTACTATTCTTGGTTATGGAATACTCACTATTCCTTTCCTTGAAGAGATATAATAAATTAATGAATATAAAATTGAGAAATCCCCTCTCACCTCCACTATAAAAACCACCTCTCACTCCCCCTTCTCTTCAATCCTATCAAGAATTGTGAATTATCCAAATTATATAAAAATATCCTCCTAACCTACTCTCCCAAGTCCATCAAGCCTTGGTCCCATAAAAAGACAAACACCTCTCCCTTAAAGAGGCTCTCAAGGAAGTTTGGTTCAAGAGGTAAATTCCTCTCTTCAATTCTTTGTCTTTCCTTTCAAGTTCATTTGTTTTCTTTTTCAATTACCTCTCCTTATCCAAATTTTGTGATTAATCTAGTACCTTACATTTACTGTAATGTTTTCATGATAGTGGAATAATTTATCATCATCTCTTCCTTTTACCTTCTTTTATACTAGTAGCAAGAACACCACCCGAGATGTGTCAATTTACCACATTCATGGACAATGAGATTTTGATTTCTATTATCATTATTAATTATGTTCATGAAACCATTCTTGTTATTGTCGATCCAGATTATTATATATGAAATATAACCTATGTAAGGTTCTGTAATCCCTTTGTACAAATGTTATTAATTTATAAAGAAAAGGAGTTCGTTGTAATCAAAACCCTGAAATTAACCGAAACAGTTATCATTAAAGTTATATATAATAATTCATCCTCATTACATGTAAAAAAATTATATAAATGACCAATAACACCTTTGTATGATCATAAATAACATTTGAATTAAATTATGGATATTTACATCCATTCCACATACTTAAAAACAAGTAAACTGAAAATGAAAATAAAGAAAACAAACACTCCAGAACGACAGAATTCAATACAATAACATATCAATAAGGACATAAATGAACTAACTAGAATTATGATAAACTAAATAAATGTCTAGTATGTTCTTAAATAATTTATTATTAAGTAAAATTTCATATTCTAGGTGCTTATGTTCGAGAGCGGAACACGTTCGGAGTAAAGGTAAGAGTTTTCTCACCCGAACTTCCATTTTCATTCTGGTTACTTTTATTGTCTAATTACCTCAATGAAATTATTCTATATTATTATGTAATCATAATAAATCTGTGTTATTTTTCTATATATGTTTACCAACCATAAACCTTCCTTATTTTTTGGATATTTAAACATTTTAAATGGAACGTTCAAAATTGTTTCCAAAATACAAGCCCGATTAAAGGGAATTTCTCAAATTTTTACCTATTTTCAAGGGCACACTATAATCTGTTTTTGGAAACAATTATATTTATAAAATCACTGATCTTATTATGAAAAAACTATCTTACTTCACCTCTGGTTTTATATAATGATTTTTCCAAAAAAACTCTTCTTTTCAAAATAAAAGAGTATTTATCTCAAGAATTGCTTAATGATTTTATAAGAGTATTATTGTCTGATTCAACACTCTTGTTGATTCTTACATATATTTGGGTTTAATAATTTCTGATTTCATCTACCATATATGATTGAATGTTTTATAACTAACATTATTGTGAATGATCTATCCTAAAACGATTCACCATATTACTCAGAATGGTTAGAGTTTTATGTTTAATGATTAGGGAAAGTTAGTTACATTTCATATGATAGTTTCAATATGAATGTATATATTGTTCATGTTATCCCCACTCATATAATGAATGAATTGGGCATATTATGCGATGGGTGGGTCCCTCTATATCCCCTCGATTCATCGATAGGTCTCATGAGTCAAATAGACATGGAATTGGCCGAGGCCTTTCCCAATGTTATATTTGGATTTTGGTCGAGGCCTTAATCATTAGACGTATTGGCCGAGGCCTTGAGAAATTGTTTCAGAATGTCTGGAACATGCACTTATCTCATTATGAATCTAGTAATTGAAAGTTCATATGGTTATTTGACTAGTAGAATACCCATGATTATGTTTTATTATGGAATTATTTACTTAGGTCATATTCTACCATAATGTGTTCAATTTTACTATTAAAGGCATGTGTTTTCAATTGTGCACCATGTCTTATGTTTATGATATCTTCATCTATTTTGCTTACTCTTACTGAGTGTTTGAGCTCACCCCTTTATTATGTTTCATTTTCTCAGGGCATGAAGAAGTAAATTATGAATGACTTGCAAGCATAATCTAGGAGACATGATGTTTCTAATTGAATAAATTAGTGTTGTATTTCCTTTTATGATGTAATGTTAAACTTATTTATGTATCTTGTTTACAAAATCTACTAAACTACTTTGTCCTTCGGGATTCGTATACCTTGTTTATATGCCAATGTAATAAAATAAGGCACTGGCTCTAGGAAACTGGGGTTGGGTCCTTACAAAAGTGGGTGACCCCCATCCTACTTAAATATGTTTGGCCAATGAACTCCTCACTTTAGCCTATTATTTTCCTTCTTTGGGCTCTGGTTGATAGTAGCTATGGTAGTAATCCAAGCTACCAATCCCTGTTACTATTAGATTAGTAAAGGTGCCAAATGGGAAAGTCATAATGGGACTTTAAATGCAATTATATAAGGGTTTGAGTATTGGAAGTTCAAGTGAAAATATATTAGACTAGTCCCACTAAGATGGTGGTGAAATAACTTCCGAGAGTTTTTTTCGCATCAGTAATTACCTAACGAGAGAGTGATAATGCCAAATTATCCCATTACGCAAGGGAATTCTAGATAGATTGACTTCTGAAAACTATGTTTTATATGGACTGGAAGATAGAGAGATACTATACCTTACCTTAGTATAGTGCCACTACCAAAGAAGGTTGTTTCATGCTATGCATACAGACCTACAACACTCGAGCCACATCCCTGACACACTTTCTATATCCAATAATGCTTCAACCTACCAAATATATCTTGAATAAATCCATTCTATAACAACAATAAGAAATGAAGAGATAATGATTGGTTTGGGAGCATCCCCTATCAAGTAAAGGGAGGAAGAAAGGTAACCGTTGACCATTACTCAAATAGGGGGAGTTGCACATTTTCTCCCACCTCAGCTTCACAGATGGGAAGAGGGTGAGAGATGAGCCCACATGATCTATTTTCCATCCTTCTAGTAAAATATTAACTTGTACCCCCTATATATTGGGATTCATGGGGCATGAATGGAGCATATAGGTAAATGATCTTTATTTCTATTGAGCGTCGGTACTTTGGGAGTCTCTCTATGTAGGAGTACAAAACAACATGCCAATACAAATGACTCAATAGGCGTGGGGGTGGGGTGAGGTGGAAAATCCCTTAATACAATTTTAGAGGAGCATATTTTCATGAATCAACACTAACTCTCCCTTTACTAATAAGGTAGTTGACCTTCGATTTCAGAGATAGGAGCAGAATAATTCCGTAATAGCAGAGACCTCAAATCTTATCATTTTTATTCTCTTAAGATATTTCTAGTTAGGACATTCCCTTACTCCAATAGGGGGATCAATTGACTCTGAAACATAAACTGATAATACCAGAACCCCCCATCCAGACTATAAACCATCCAAAAGAAGAATGTGATGAGTTCATATTCTCCAGATTCGACTATAAACTAGGTTCCATCAACCTAATTTAATGTAAATTCACCCAAACAAAGATATCCAATGGGACCTACTCCTACTATCCAGATTGTTTTAGGGGATAAGCACTTGAAGATATCCTGACAGAAATAGACAAGAATGAATGATGCATCTAGATTTTGTTTTCTTTATTGGGATAGAGGGGATTACAGAGGCATTCAACTTGCCCTATTGAGTGAGTATAGGGATTCAGAAAAAGTGAAATAAAACCCATGATAGGATCAATCCCATCCATTGACTGGTGGGGACGGATGCTCCAGTCTTCAATCTAAATTAGGTATAGCTGGAAATATTTACCAAGAAGGGGGTGGGAGTAGACTAGGTGAGCGTTAGCGCTTTACTAATACTAATAGAGGGAATAGGTCACCACAACCAAAGACTAAATGATTTAAAGATAGTGTTAAATATTACAATTTGACTTATTTTACTCTTGACTATGAAACCAAATATATTGATATCATGGTAGCATTCCGAGTGACTCCTCAACTTGGAGTTTCCCTTGAGGAAGCAGGGGCCACAATAGCTTCAGAATTTCAACTGTTACATGGAAAACTGTGTGGACCGATGGACTTACCATCCTTGATTGTTACAAAGGATGATTCTACAACCTTTAGCATATAGGGTCCCATTAATAGAGAATAAAATCAATATATTTCTTATGTATATTATCCAATAGACCTTTTTGAAGAAGTTTATGTTACTAACATGTTGAATTCCATTGCTGGTAATGTATTTGGGTTCAAATACCTACACTCTCTACATATGAAGGATCTAAAAATACATACTTCTTATTTTATTCTAAAATTTTCCAAGGGTTGAGAGAGATAAATTGAACAAGTATGTAATAATGCACAATTAAACCAAAATTGGGGCTATCTGACAAGAACTATAGTAGAGCGGTTTATGAATGTCTCAGCAGTGGACTTGATTTTACTAAAGATAATGAGAAAGTAGACTCCCAAGAGATCATTTTGGATTTTGTGCTGAAGTTCATTATAAATAAAAAGAAAAATAGGTGAAATAAAATGGAATTAGTTGAATGATACTGCGGGCATGTGAGAAGAAATGATCAAAAGAGATGTATTTTCCAGAGAATCGGGAGTTCCTATCGTAATGCATGACTACTTAATACGGGGATTCAATGAAAATACTAGATTGGCTCATTATTTCTGGCCTACTTCTTCACATCCATCATTCAATGCATACGATTATTGATTGAAAGAGGAATCATGGTAAACACATTCTTGTACTAGCTAAATCCTTTCGTATGTCTGGTGGATATCATATTCAATCCGATACCGTTGTATGTCAACATGAAGTGGATATAGGAATTAATTCGGGATCTATTGATTTACTATGTGATGATTTTATTGAAAAATACCAAAGTCGTGGTATTTATCTCACGGTCTTTCTACCTTGTGTTTTTCCTATAGATTTGGCATATTCATGCTCTGACTGAGACATTTGGGGATGATTTAGTACTAGAGATCATTGGGGGAACTTTTGGACACCCTTGGGGAAATGTGTCGGGTGCCATAGATAATTGAGTCTCTCTAGAATCATGTGTACAAGATCATAATGAAGGACATGATATTTCTTGTGAGGGTAATAAAATTATCTGTGAGGATAGAAAATGGAGTCCTGAACTAGATGCTACTTATGAGGTAAGGAAGGATTGAAGTCTAAGCAATGGATACATTTTAATCCATTAATTACCATTCTTTCCCTTACTTTAATTTCAATTCAACTCGACCCAATATTTTACTAAATGAAATATAAAGATCCTATTTCATTTTGGATAGAAAAAAAAATATCTAGATACACAAGAGTAGGATTTTCAGCTAGATTTATTGGCAGTTTCAACAATCCTTTCTATAAGCAATTTGACTTCAGTTGTGACATATATTTCAGTTGGTGCATCTGCATGGATCCTTCTATAAGTTATATATAGCTATCACAGCCTTCCACTATGTCTTGAACAATCCTAAGATATATCTTTGACCACAATAGGTGAAACCACTCACTTCTCCACTGTATTCAATATTGTCGCAACAATATGAAATTTGATGCACATAAGTGCCAAGTGTTGGTTCTATTTTCCTTTCCCCTCAAAGAAAAATCGAATCACTATGAATGAATGACTACACGAAAAAGATAAACCGCATGACCCAAGAAGTTAGAATGTAATGTTTTCGGTGGGTCTATAGAATGAAGGTCACTCCCTAACTTCTATTGAAGATATTGAACTTGGGTTGGTCTTCTTTGTTTTTATTACTTTATATCAATACCTAGTTCTTCTCAACTATCCATTCAAAGAAACCCTTTCTTAAAAGAGGAAATGAGGTTATTAACCAACTCGATCAAGTAGTCTTGTCTGAAAGCCTCAAGTGAAGTGAAATGAATTTTTATTAATCTATATGAGCGATATGCACTGCTGAAGATACTGTACTGAATGAAATGATCGATCTTAATAGATAAATAGTCTCAAATAGACCATAATAAACCTTTCATATAAAACTAATCAATCTATTCATCAATGCGCAAAGAGAAATTGATCTAGAGGGAAGTTCATTTTTTTAGGTAACTGAAGACTTATCATATTAAAGTAAGTGACTGAGTGAATGAGTGAATCGTGATCTGTATTTAAGGTATTCCATTTTCCACATCTATTATAATAGATACTTTGGTTAAGATGATAAGGTATGGTTATCAAAGAAAATCCTTTTCTTGGTTCCTAGGAGGTCAGAGATATGAGCACACTCACATACCTTGTAGTCACTGATCTTTGACCACCCTATATTTTCTTACTCTTAGAGATAAAAACAACAATGTGAATTAGTAAAAAACTGGCGTTAGGGGCTATGATAATCCAGTAGTATATAGGGTTTTAATTGAAATATGTACGGCATGGGCCTTTGATTTTAGACCTAGTTTTTTGACCCATTCTCTTAGATAGGGTTCTTGCTTAATGGAATGAGGTTACCCCTATTACTTCTTTTGAAGTACTTCATGTATCCCATACCCCACTTCAATATCTTGCTTGCTTCGGTACCTAGTACAAGGAAAGTATTCCTGGATTGAACTTTCTAAACCAACCCTTCGAATAGGTGATCACAAAGGATGGATCTTATATCTTACATAGGAATAGACTCAACCCTTGTATTTGATCATCTATCTCTATAATTAGCTAGGAACATAGTAGTTGAGGAGGTCCAGCTGGTAAGCTAGATCATAGTGCTGGATGACCTATATAGTCATGTTCTTTAAGGTTTCTGATTCTTTCAAGCCATAATCCCTCCATAGGTAGTGAGGTGATAGTGCCTGTTGTTGATAAGTAGCTCATCCCTTGCTTGGTAGTTCAAGATTTGGGCGTTGTTGGCTTTCATGAGTGTAAGTGTGAGGTTTGCTGCATGTTCCTATCTGGTGGATGCAGAATTTGTCTTAGGTCGTTAGGGGGGATCTGTTCATATTTCAATTGTAGGAGTGGTGTCGGCCCATGCAGTAAGTAGGTGGATCTCATAGCACTTGATACCTTCCTTGATTGGATACCATAGTAGGTGCTTGTTAGGCATGAGCTATAGCGTAGGCACAAGAAGTAGGGGGATCCAGAGACGTAGGAGCAAGGTGAAGTAAAGTCAGCTGTGGTGATCATTGATTGATCACAACTTTAACAACTCATGAAGGGGATTAATCATACTTGAGAAGTATGTTTCTTCTTCTAGTAATGCAATTGTCTTGATAAATATTGACTTCATCCGAAGATAATAAATTGATTTCGGGCTGCATTCTAACCTTGTCACTTAAAGGTGCTCGATCCAATCAACAAAATTCAATCCTGAAATCACATAGATAGTGATAATAATAGAAATATTTTAGTATGGTATTCTTGATAGTTTCCGTTTTAGATTGAGAAAGTAGTGGTCCCAGTGAGCTCTCTAAAAGTGCACCGAAACGGGACCGGAGAACCTGAAGTAAATAAGAGAAACCACTATGATCGAATTGAACTCTCTTCACCTTATTAGTAAATGGATACCCCTACCTAACTATTATAATATTACATGTTCCATAAATTACTCAAATAGGGGGATCAATTGACTTTTATGAGTATCTAGAGTCGTAGTGCTTCTCTTTATATAATATTGAGTCATTCCTTCCATATGATTCCAGTTAGTGAAGGGAATCTCTGGACCTATAGGTTTAAGGGAATAAGTCGTCAATAATGGATAGTTTTAGTCATTGATTTAATGGTAAGTATGGTACTAGTTTAGTTATATTGCTGGAAAATTCAGATTCTAAACAATTGACCCACATAGAGTAGTTGGAAGGTCTCTCATTTATGTTCTTTACATGATAGTTTCATCAAGATAAGAAGATCAATCTTTTCCCTCAGAAAATTTTCCTACATATCCGACCTGAGAAGATGGATATGCTTTTCTAGTAGGGGGATCAGATTATGATACTCAATATATCTATGCACTCACATAAGTGAAATAACGTATAATAGATAAACCTAGAAATCTATGCCTTCTGGCTCCTCACTTCCAACTCATCTATGTATTGGGAACCTCCCCTCTTGTTTTCTTTGAAAAAATATGGAAGGTTTCTTTGTTTAAACCTATAATGCAGTTCTCTTTTTTTTGAGATTTCACAATAAAAATTAGGTGGGCCCCATAATAAGAGTGAGTGCTCACTCTTTCTCTATGGGGAGAACCGTATCTATTCAATGGAAACATACAGGAGAGGTATCTAAATTTATTACTGACTAAATCAATTTTTTCATTTGAAGAAGGTTTCTATAGGAAGATTTTCGATTCTGCGTTGGGGCGGGCATGGGTTCATGACGAGTAGGCATGAACTATAACCAAGAAAAAGTTATCCAACTATGAATTCCTAAACCATAAAAGGAACCACCCTATAAATTAAAGAACCTCGCCTAAAGGACCAGTCACGGAGCTAAGAAAAAGATAAAAAGCACAACTTCTCATTCAAAGCATAAAATTGGTCAGGTCACTTAGCACCAGAAGAGATCGGAGTGCCCCTAGTGCGAGGAGAAGAAAGCATGAAAAGACACTAATCAAGTAATATAGTGACTAATTCTGTCCAAGGGGATATTCTATAATAACAAAGGGATAGAGAACTATTGTAGTAGAGTATTGCGAGCAAGACTCTCACTCAATAGTAGAAAACTAAAAGCAGTAGTGGCACTCCCCATACTTAGATGGTCTGGGCCAGACACTCCATATGTTTATTTGTTTTGGTATTGATCTGAGCACTCAGGCAACTACTAATAAAGCTCATGGTACCATTTATTCTGAGTTATTGGCTACTGGTGTGAATTATCTTGTTCAGGTATAATGGTCAAAGGGGAATCCATTTTTTACTCTTCAACTCCCATCCTCACTTTTTCTATCAAAAGAGAGTGAGTGAAAACTATAAATGGTCTTGAGAGAGAAATGGATCATGCATCGGTTGTTCCAACAGTAGAGTCCATCAGATGTTGAATGGTTTGGTCAACTCATTTCATTCTTATGTAGAAAGGAAGTAACCCATGGGTATCTTCTATTGATTAATGAACTGGGAATCAGATCCTGCTCTCTCTTTTCATTGGATATTCGTTAAATGTTGAATCCATAAAAAATAGAGGTATCTCTTGTAGCTTTTCCTATTTTTACACATATTAAGGGCCCCTCTATTTTTCCTTATCACCTTAGCATAGAATGAAAAATAATCATTTCAAAAAAAAATTAATAAACTAAGGATCCCATAATATTTAGGTTCTAAAAGATTGGACCCTTTATAAAGGGTATGGCATAATGCCTAAGAAAAAATGTTCTCTTTCATAACCCTCTAGAAAGGTTGAGGTTCAAACAGATATGAACCAAATAGGGTGAACTATATAGGGTCAAGTACCATATATCTGACCCTTTCTAAATGATATAGGGTGAAGTAGCTGAGTTCTAAACCCTTATATATAAGTAACACCTTTGGGTGAGGTTCTAAACCCTTATATATTAAGTAGCACTGAATTGGGTCAGGTTCTAAACCCTTGATATATAAGTAAGATTTTTAGAAAGGTTGTGGAAGAGGTAATTTTCTTTTTTCCAATTCACTCTTCAGATCTATATTTAAGTCTGCATAAATAGCTGGAGATAAAACATAGACAAAACCTACTTTGGTGGCTCCAACTGTGGGATTATCATGTTATTGACTCAGCGGTCTCTAGAACATCAGTTTGTTTTTCAAATTATCTTTATACTTTCCCAAGATATTGCGTAAATACACCACTAGAGAGAAAGATTTGAATTTTTCCACAATCTCTAAAGGTTCAGTTTTTGAAAAAAAGCAATTAGTTAGTCTAGCCGGAAAAGTAAAAATTGGTACTATCTATAGTCACAATGGGAATCAATTGATCTTCTAGGAGATCTAATTAATTAAACATGCCTATAGAAGTAGTAAATGTGTCTTCTTCTATGTTCAAGAGAGCGAACCGAGAAGAATAATGAAATAGTGGAAGGGTAAATTAATGAGAAAGGTTTTTGTTAACAGCTGCATTAGTTGAATGAAATGAAAATCTAGAGAGAGATATGCCTCAAGATTGTTTTCATGGGAATTCCCAGAGGCTAGGGTAAAGTAAGAAAGGGAGAATTAGTATTTGGAATGAAATTGCAGGGGGTGATAGATAGAAAAATAGAATATTTAGTGGTTTCACAGAATGGCTGGCCGCATTCATTTTCCCTTTCTAACATCACTATTATATTCTAATAGTTGACCCTCGTCACTAGCTTCTATCAATATTTATAAGTACCAACTGATGATTCTATCATCTTTTTCTTTAGTCACTTATCACTAGATCGTAGGTCACTATCCCCTCTCATAATTTCTTCATCTTGTATTAAGTGTCTTTACTTCTTGTATTAGGAATCAAAACACACACAAAAGGTAATATTCACACACACCTAGTGATATTGTTCACTTGGATTTAGCTCGCCTTTCCTCTCTGTCGATGCGTGACTTAAAGCTTTCAGTCAAGTCATTATGATAGTATCCTTACATTGGTATAGCTTGGAAGTCATCATGATGCTCCAAAATCCATACCCGAACCAAAGATACACATCCAAAGAAAGTTACATGCTTCTGAGTTGAGCAATAAGACAAAGAAAGGATAGTCTCAAACGTATCATGTGAACCACCGGGACTTCCGCATTAATTTTCTCCACCAATGAAGTTACCCATCAATCAAGAATTTTGGTCTCGTCGGGAAATACAACACTCCCAAATATAGAAAAGGCCATGGAATTGATTTCCCAAGATAAACTAAATATAAGGACTCAACTGATTTTTCCCCTCGCCTATAGAATTTATGGATCGATAGACTCCTCTTATGGCCAGGTATAAATTTAAAAGTGGGGAAACCATCCCTCTTATCTAGATCTGTATTTTCTTGGTCACTGACTATATAGGAAGAGTACCTATCTCAGGTATCATACAATTCTGCCATAAAATTCTATTTTTTTTTTGGTGGAACATCTTCTACTCTTTCGGACTTTCGAATGCCTATCCCTTCTTTTTTTAAGTACTGGGTAAGGGTGTTGCTCCTAGTAGCGGATTGAATATGTCCATAACTGATTCTTTTCTATAAGAGGATAATATTTGATAGTGTACAATCCTAAAGGACATTTAAAGTCTCTGCTAACTCTAAACTATATAGAGTAAGTACTTGCCAATGAATTGGGTACATAAGAACTGATTCCCAGTCCTTTCCACAACCTATCATTGTAGTACCCTATTTTTAATGAATATTTTGTTGAATAATATTGGAGGATAATCCTTCTTGTATGGCTCAATAAATGTATTTTAGATTACAAGTCAGATGATGCAGATGCAATGCTATACCTAGAGACTGATTTGTTTTCACAGTCTGAATCTCAGATTGAAATCCTATAAAGAACCACCATAGGGAAGGGCATCTATCCAGATCTAGAAGAACCATAAAATGATAGAACTAGAGTTGGGAGCTTCATAGATAGGCATTATAGAAGAAAAAAAGTCCTTCCTTCAAGGACCTATGTCTCATACCCTTTCACTTTGGGTTGGGAATCCACAAGAAGAAGCATGAAATCACCCAAGGAATGCCTCTATTTATAACTAGATGTAGTAGGAGACAACTTATTTCCCTTACCCCTCAAAGGAAAGAGGTACTTATTCCACTAGGAACAATCCTCTATTTAGGAACAACACAAACCTACTCTGTTAGCAGTTATCAAGATAAAACAAAAAAGATGTTATTGACTAGGATTGGAATTATATTGGTAGTTATCTCAAGTTTTTTTCTTAATTAGAAGTGCACCCAGTAGCAGAAGCTCAAGTAGCAATGTCTAGGCATACAATGCTTATGAGATAAGCCTATTAAGATAAAAGGAGAAGGTATAAGAGATAATGACGATGTTGAAAAATGGCTCCATACAGCTTTCAAGGTTCTCTCTATCGTACTGCAGAAAAACCAAGAGATCACCTACTATATATATTCTAATAGTTGAACATATATAAAAGGAAGGGATTGATAGTCCACAAGTGACTATTCAGAGATTATAAAGGAGTATAGAAAGCCTAAATTTGATATGAAAGGATTTTGGATTTGGGGTGAGAGGGGTGAAAGTCAGTGTTTTAGTTTAATGCCATATTTCAAAAGGGTTCCAGACAGAAGAAAGATATGGGTGATAACACAAGGCATTGGAGTTTCAGTTCTTGATTTAGTAGATGACCATGAAAAAATCTCCATTAGTTCATTCTCCTATTTTCCTGGTCAACTATTAGAATATAATATCTATACTTTTACTTCCTTCTTTAGTGCGCTTCCAGGCCACTACTGATTAAAGGGATATATTTCAGGTTCCTACTGATTCCGATGGGGCCTATTGGTTCTTTATCCTTATCAGTGTATAATATAGGTTGCAGAAAAGGCATAGGAAAGGTTTTATGTTAAAATGTCAATGCATAGATATGTACTTGAAGTTGCAGATTGAGGTGATCTGGGATAGAATCAGATTCCGGTTCTTGTATTGGGTTTAGTGTGGGTCTACATCTTTGTCTCTGTTGAAGAGAGAATATTGATTTTCAATCTCAGAGAGAGTGAATATTGATTCTTTTCTTTAGTGTATGTTCAAAGAGACCCTATCAATGACTGAATACCTTTCACTTATTCCGGTTCCTTGATCGTAAACAGATCATTATGTTATTTCTGTTCTAGAGATAGGTGCTTCTGATAGGGATTGTGGCAATGCTATGCTAAGACAATGAATAGCTTTCCAGATATAACCAAAAAAGATAGATACCTTAGATTCATTAATTTTATTGAATATTAGGGGTTATTTAAACCTATTAATAATAGGGGTTAGAACCCTTTAAAAAAATAGGGGATTTAGGACAGGCAGAAGCAGCTAAGGGATAGAAGATCCCAATATTTAGGTAATGAATCCCCAGGGGAAGAAGAAGAAGAGTAGTTCCCCAAAATTCCTCTCTTCTCCACCCAATTCATACAATTACAATATTTTTTGAACCCTTATGAGATAGAAGTTTTCCATCTATCCTTTTAGAAAATTAGAATCTTGTTCGGTTTGACTTTATCCTGGAGAAATATAATGGGAAGGATTGGCCACCTCTTTCCCTTCTGCAAGATATCAAATAACACATGATTGGTAAATGGAAGTAAGGTCATCGTGAGTTTGGTTTCATAGATAATGAAAAGTCGATATATTGTTCAAATACCTGGGGTTTCAGAACTAAGGATGGAAACTGTTACCTAAAGGCATCATCCCCAGGACTGCCTATACAAAAGGTCCCTTCATCCATGGTTCCAATACCAAACTGAAGGAACTAGAGATATATCAATAGGAAAGGTAGAATAATTACTAGATAAGTGAAGGGAAGGTGAAAGAGAAGCGGAAAATCCCTCCATATTATGAGTGGAACCATAATCCATAATCCATGGTAGAGTAGATTTACTTTGGAGCTTGTTAAAAGAAACACCTATAGCTTTGGAAGTAGGAACAAAAATATTACCAGAAATTGAATCTATAGTCTTCATGTTGAAGGTTTGATATATGATATAAAGTGATATATTTACTAATGGAGCTATAGTATGTGAATTCCTATACTATAGACCGATTTATTAAGTAGTAGAAAGATTCCCATCTTCAGAATGAGATACCACATTGGACGATGTAGATGGAGACTTGTTCGGAGGATGAAGAATCAAGAATCTATTTCTAGAGTGATCTATTTTCAACTATCGTTATTACCTCCTATTTTCCTTCTTCCCTCGTATTCAATAAGGGTAGTATTTTGGGTAAAACCCCCTCAAGATGATACATTGAGATAAGCATGATCTGAATAACTATTCACCAGATTACTCATATATTTCATTCCATTGAGAAGGATGGGTCATACTTTGTTGATCAATCAAAGAGAATCATTCCCCATTTTAATATATTCAAATTCATGTCAAAGAAAAGCAAGTAAATGAAACTCTTTTTCCTTCTCTATTTTTGCAGAAAAATGACAAAATTTGAAATAAAGACAAATTTCTCTAAAAAGTGAGGAGCATGACCCAAAATGAACAAGTCGAAAGAGGTTAATAGAATTCATTTTATTCCCAAAATGTTCTAAAAGAGGTTTAGAAAGAAGTGGCACTACTATATCAATAGTTTATGGTGGAAATATATTGTTTAAGTTAGTAAATAAATGCATCATGACCTTTTTCTTTCTACAACATAAGTAGAGAGAGACAACCATAATGTCAGTGATAAGTGATAATAGGAAATACTTGAAGGAAGATACATAATCATAGTTGGTCTTTAGGATTAAAAATAAAAATAAAAACCATAGCTGTGAGTCTTTATAGACAAAGAAAACAAGATCCCATTGATACTACTGATCACCCTTCAAACAAAACAACCTGAACTATATGTGAAAGGGTAGGCCAAAAGACAACAAAAAAGGTATTATATAATTTTAATATTTTTAATTTCCCATTATGTGATAGGGGTTCTTGTTGGAAAAGAATGTTTCATGATGGAGTTCAACAATATAAGACTGAAATTCACCTTATCTCTTCCAAATGTGACTCAAGGGGAGGGTTGAAAAACACTAACTTAATTTCTCCTAGGATTCCGTATGTCCATGGTTGGCAAGTGGAAGGAAGTGAATCAACCAGGTGCGAAGATCAGAAAGGAAATTAATAAAGGTAACCCTAAGAAAGAAGCAGGAGTGAAATAGGAAATTTTGAAAAAGAGAAACACCCTCTATTCTTATTGAAAATACTAGTAAGTGTATGTGATTCCACCCTTGAGTCACTTTCATTTAAAAATAGGAAAGTGATTTTGAATGAATTGAAATGAAACCTTGTGACTAACCTCTTAGAGAATTTTATTTTCTAGTTTAGTTATGCATCTTTGGTAAGATGACTGGTGTACCTATTTTGTAAACAGGTGTATTATCTACACTAGTGGACCTCTTCACCTGATGAGATCTTCGCTTAGTAATACTACTTCAGCCCTTCTCATGATAAAGGGGGTTGAAACGGATTCTATAATCTGGGTGACTCTGAAGACCTTCTATAAAGGGGACCCATGGTTCCATTGTGATCATCCTCGCCCGGTTGCTCCGGCTCTGGCTCCTATCCATGAAGAGCTTCTAGTTTCGGAGCGTGGTTCCTTTTGGTCAGACTAGCGAGAGGATTTTTCTTCTATCTTTGGTAGAACCTTACATAAATATAGAGCTGATGAGAAAGATTTGGTGATTTATCTAGGGTTAGAAGGTTAGTCCATTGGATAGAAGATGATTTGGCATGGACCTTTCGAGTTCTGGAATGTCAGTATTACCATGAGGTTTACCCTATCTCTTAAATACTTATCAAAAAACTTATTCATTTTTGATTACTATTTAGGGGGATGATCTATCTCAATAATTTGATATACATTTCCAGACCTCTCGCTTTTAAAGCAATAAGTTTCACTGCAATTCCATTATGTGATCTTATAATTGAGAGATAAGAATGGGATAAGCTCATGATTTCCACTTTTTAGTTCATAGGCAGTAAGAGAGTACCCGGGAGACACCAATTTTGGTTTTAGTCCCTATAGTTTCTACTAAACTAAATAAATCCATGATTCTAATTGGTCTTTGTATTTGGATTCACCGTCCTTCCCCCCTTTCCTTATAAATTTCAGGTCGACCTAGTCTATGCTCCCCTAACCGCATCCCTCTCTGGGGCCTTTAATAGAAAGGAAACCATATTATTTCTGAATATGACTGCCTATTTAGACCGTCCTTCTTATGGGATATTGTCTACTGCCTATATTATACCAATTTTTTTCAACTTCAAAGTGACAGGATAAGCCTAGAGTTGGGGGGGTGGGGGGCTATCGGGATAACCACACCCAATGATAGTAGAGCGGCTATATGAGTGGGTTTCAGAGACTATAAATCTTTGAAACCCTTCTTGGAAAAAGGGGGACCACAAACAAGGAAGGATTTTTATGCTTCTGAGATTCAATAACATTTTTATTATTTAAAAAATAAAAGACCTCTCTTCTAGCTGATAGAAGATCACAACTTCCTGTAGTATACTAAATTCATTATAGTTTTTTGTGATCCTTTATAGGAAGGCGTCATTCATCAGTAATCTTATACAGGTACACTTATATATAGTTATAGATATTATACTGGTTTAGTGGTGCTTTTTTATGAATGATATGTTACTATTAGAAATGACATTGCAGAGGCAATCCAGAAAAGAATACCTAGACTAGGATTAGTCAAAATCATTTAATATATATAAGTACCAACTATTTCTTCAGTAGAATCCTTAGTCCCAAATGCCTTCTAAAAAAATTGAGGGGGTAGCCACCAATAATAATGAAATCCTGAAGGGTTCCAACCTTTCAAGTCATACATGGACGAACTGATACGCTAACTCCCAATGTAAGAGCATGAATCCAAATGAGGAGTAGGATTTTAAAAGGCATTGAACCTCCCAATTGTATGCTCTCGGACTATCAGGTCTCTAAGGTCTTGAGCTATGAGGTAATTAATCAGGAAGGGTCCTAGACTAGGGGTGGAAAGAAGGGACTCAGAAGCCAATGGTACCTATATATATTACCATAAAAAACAATGGAAAATTTCCTAGTTGGTTAGAGTGGTGAAAGAAGGGACTACTAGCTGACACCTAAGAGCTCACTAGAATAATAGGAATTCTTCAGAGAATAACCAAACAAGAAAGGCCGTAAATAATTACCAAACAAAAAGGGAGATATATCCATTCAATGAGGATAGATATTTGATCGAAAGGAAGTCAAAATAAGTGAACCAACTTCCTAAAAAATTCTTGGGTAGAGGCCTTACTCCATTATTGGTATGGAAGATATCCTAAACCCAACTTAGGAGAATAAAAAGGGAAACCACTTACTTCATCTCATTACTTTGGGTTCGAGTCAGTAGGACATGTGGAAGGTTTGAAATGAGTTGATGATCTAGTCCTGGTTCTATAGATCCACTCAATGGAGAGTCACATATTATTCAATAGCTTGGGAATGCCGAACTAGTGTATCTCCTTCCTTCTATTATTTTTCTAGCTAGGTCTTACCCTCTTCGCCTCTATTAGGAATTAGAATTAGTGGTTTAGATTCCTGGATGAAAGTAATGGATATGAGCTCGGGTTGGTCAATAGTTGTCAAACTCCAATGCTCATGTGGAGTCAGTTATAGAATGGATGAGGAATATCGGGATAAGCAGTTTTAATGGAGAAATTAAGGGAAACAAGGATGTAGAGGTATATTCTTTCATATAATTCTCATCAGCGAGAATCTGTGAAGTGTATGTTTTTCCAAAAGAGTCTTTTAGTGTTGGGGAAATGACCCATTCAACTATTAGAATATAATAGTGTGACCAAAGGAATAGTTTAACAAAATAGACGGTTGGCCTAAATTTTGACCGAACTCAACCACAAGCCTCTGTTAAATTCATGAAGAGAACCAATACATAGAGAATAATACATAAAAGGGAGGGGACCCATAGGGTTTTGGATAACTGTAAGAGTAAAGAGATATGGTATGATGTTCAGGTCATGGATTTTGAGTAACAACACCCAAAAGAGAGAATGAGGGAGTCTAAGTACTTACCTATACTGGAATTATTGGTGGATGCTACTAAGAAACCTCGTGGGAAGCCATGATAGTAGTCTGTAGAACTATCATGGGCTTGGGAACCCACATGCAGTTACCCAAATAAGAAAGATATTGTAGATTGAAGGTCAAATTCTATCAGAAACCAGGATAAAGTCTCATGAGATGGAGAGATTAAAGAGTAGTTTCAATGTCAATAATGGTTTCTCAGTTGACTATAGAGGTAATGGGAGAGATAGGGGTGGGGTCTCCCTATATTGTGGGACAACTCATTGAATTTATAACTGTTATCTTATTCGAAAAAATAGTAGAGGATCAAGGTAGTAGAATATAAAACTTTTCATTCATATTAAATAATAGAGGCATAACATACATGATAGGGATCGATCGATATAGAACGATGCTTTCTCCGGATCCAAACAAGATTATGTCTGAATTGACCCATGGTGGCTCGACAAATGGACGGGCTCACTTCTTTACGTGCATTGGTGATCATGACAGAATCAATCAGAAATCAGAGTCATCACAGAAAATGTTCATTCAATGTTGAATATATCTTTTCTCACGTGACTCAATCAATTGATCTATTATCCATGTACATAAGGGATTGAAACCTCACTCTCAGAACAAGGAGGGTGAGAACATAGATGACTGATATGAATTCTCAATATTTTTCGGTACAGATCTGCTCCCTGGATGGATGCAAGGAGATTGAATAATGATTAATAGATGTAAAGGGGAGGGCCAGTTATAGAATGGAACTAGTTGTGGAGGGAAGATCATGGTACCCATCTTTCTTTTTAAGCTTCTACATTAATGTAGAACTCCTAATAGGTGCTGCTACTTATATATATTTATAGATTTTTAGCTTGAACTTTACTCTTCACATGAAAATTTTCAAATTCCCTTACCCTTTAGAAAGGGTAATATCTAAAAGAACCATTACCCAAAATTTTATACTTAATATATAAGGTTTTAGAACCTTTTTTAGAGATGTGATGTGACTCGATCAAAGAAAAGTGAATAGGTTCTTTAACGTAGGCTAGTCAGTTCATTTGGAATAGATTTCATGCTGCCTAATAAGTTTCAATTGATCTAATTGTAGTTTCTTTTCCCTTTTTGGGGGTTTTAACTATTGGAGGCCTAAGATAGTCACATACATCCCTTAATTTCATGAAATAAAATCCTAAAGATCTAATTGAATGTCCGTATTGAGCCTTATCTTGGTTAAAAAAAATAATTCGATTCCCCACCCTTTCAAAAGGTGCTACTTATATATTAAGGGTTTGAACCTAACCTTATTCAGTGATACATAATATTATAAATAAGGGTTTATAACTCATATACTTCACCCTATTCGGTTTATAACCCTTATATATAAGAGGAAGATACTTATATGTAAGGGTTTAGAACCAAATCTTATGAGTGTGATGTTTCTTCTTCAAGAATAAAATGTTGATGTGTGCCACTATGATCATGTTATAGGTCCCACTATGTGAATGAATAGATATCTACTAAGGTGAATTCATGCCCAATTGGTTGCCTCTAGGTTAACACCTTCATATGATATCTAAGAAATATACTACAAAGGTCCATGGTGTGGTTTGGTTATGAATCCCCACCTTTCCTCATCAATATAGAAAGGATTCAAGTTCTCATGCACTTGGAACGTGTGGAATATATAAAGAAAATAGATTCAATCCCTCTGGTCATGAAAACATATTGGAAGGGGAGATCTTCCACCAGCTCTTAGAACTGACAAAGTATGGCTCATACTGAAATTATTTGTCTTTTGGGTCACATCGATTGATCTCCATTTAATTTACTAACCAGTACTAGTACGTTATATGCACCACTTCCAAAAAAAACTATTTTCCTTAGTATATTCAAATTACCAACTAGATAAAGGAAGGGAAGTATATCTCTATCCCCACATGAGTCCCTATCCCTTCCTGATGTCACCTCCTTTGATTTTAGTTAATGAGGAACGAAGGCGCATGCAAGAGACAAGTAATCCTCTAATAGTGTCCCCTATTTGGGCATGATCCCTAGTAAATTGACCTCTCGTAGACCTGAAACTCCTATTCTTGGATTTAGTACTTTTCTAATAGTGGGTATACTACTTTTTTATGTTCATAAAAATAAAAAATCCTTATAGATTCTCAATAAGGGAGGAACTCAACCTCTTTATTTGAAGACCATGTACTGCTAAATAAAAAGGTCTATAGAGATGAATGCTCATACCGTAGATTGAGGATGAGATAGTGGCCAATGAGATTTTCTAACCAAGATTGTGAAAGGGAGGAAAAAGAACCAGCTGATGCTGGGAGTCGATTTCCTCTTCCCTCCAAAAGGGGAGAACAGAGGGGAAGGGAAGGATTCCTGATTGTATAGTGGGAACCCAATCTCGACCAATTGATTAGCTAGACCTCTTTCTTCACCCAACAACATTCATTCCCATTGAATCACCCTAATTTTCATCTTAGGAGAAACTAATTTTCATTTTACCACTATGATCATTCACAATGTGACATCTTTAAGAAACCATTTCTTTTCAATGGACCCTATGTGACCTATTTGTTTCATTTATGACTTATTCAACCTGTTCAACCTCTGTGTTGAGCAATCTGAACCATCTGGTCAATTATAGAACTCCCTATCCTCTATTACCTCCAAAAAGATTTCTATTTATCTTCCACCTAGATCTTGATTTCTATGCTTTTAACCAGTTAAATTATGATGCTGGTTAGGGATTTAGAAAGCAAGTTGAAATCTTACTTCACAATTACAAGTAGTTTGACCATCATAGAAAATATATATATGTTAAAAGAGTATGATGGGAACAAACCTTAAGAATCATCAGGACACACTATTAGAAGAGTAAATTAATACCTTGAACTTACTATTTATGAGTATATTGATGATTTTATGGAAGAATATCTCAGTGATTTTTTTTTGGAAAAGTCCATATAGAGATGATACCTATGTTGGCTGCTCATGAAGATGAGACAAAGCTTGCTGTCAATATCAGAAATAAAATCTTTGAGATTTGAGGTTCTAGAGTCATCTTGTCTGATAAGGATATTGAGTTGGATAGATCGAGAGAAAGAAAGGGGTAAGGTTAGGAATGAAACCCTTATATGTACCAAAGTGGTAGCGAAAGTAGTGCTGTAAAAGAGAAGAAGCGCGTTGCATGAGTTCCTACAGCGATTGATTGATGTACTGAAGCCACCCACTAGCTCTCACATCTCTTTAGTTTAGTAATCTTGGCCTCTTTGGGCCTCCAATATTGTTATATATTATGAATCCTGGACCCATGCTCAGCAGAGAGCCTTTCCGCATCAGCCAATAGAGACTCCGACTATAGATCCAATATCCTATCATGAAGCACCTTTATAGAGTCCACCATTAGTTGTACTAGGAAATCACTCAGCTCTTTTTCGGTTGCCTTAATATGAAAATCCTCATACTTCGTGAGAGACATAATGGCTATGGTATGATCTGCCAGAACTACCACCCTCTCTGTAATTTTGGCCATCAGTTATATTCTATTTACTTCCTCAAGCCCATCACTCTAGTTTTCCTCAAATTCTGTTTTAGAGATTCTACCCATAAAAGAAGTCTCAACATCCATTTTGGAAGGGGTACCAACTCTGCTGATGTATTAATGAAAGTGTTCAGAAAAAAACATAATCTGCCACAGTATCCATGTATTCTTATAATATAAGGGTCAAGTACCTGTATATCGGATGTCACTTGCTGATTTTACTCTCTGAGATGAGAAGAATGTATTTTTTATGATATATACTACTAAGGCCTATGTCAATAAATATTTTTAGGAATTTCTAATCATAGAGAGTCCAGACTCAGTAATATGCCTTTGTTTTCCTTTGACAATCCCATTCTTCTCGGTCCAAGCATGACAACTAATGAGAAATTCCTGATTTCGGAAAATATTCAGAAATTGATTTTGATGCTTTGGATGTTCATTCAAATTAGCAGTGGATAACTTGGTTCCAATAGGGCATAAATTGACTAATATATAGCAGTATTTAATTTTAGAAAACAAAAAATATTCGGAATAAATTCTGTTATCTTACAGGGAAGAAGAATGGGAAGGAACTTGAATCTACTGATATAATAATCCTTCGTCCTTTATAATTACGTAGATTTTAAAGAATGATCTCATGATGACATAGAAATTAATGGCTAATCAACTACATATATTATAACTATGCTTCTAGCTTTCCCATAAATAATATAAATAAAGACTCTTTAGAGGCTTTAGGTCTGAGTCATCTATCTTCGAGATCTTGATGTGGGAGAGGACTAGTATAATCTAGGTAGACTATATAGAAGTTCACTAGATATAATAAACCAAAGGTTTGGTCCTTATTAAGGAGTGGATAGAAGAATAGAATAATTAGGAAATACATAGAAGTCTATTGAAACCACTTAAGAAAGACTCTCCACTATATTCTCCCATCCAGAACTAGAATCCACTTGTTTCTTTCCCTTTTTCAGTCCTTGAAGCTATTTTATCATTGATGATCTCTAGAAAAAACAGTTCCCTCCATCAGTTCAGGTCTTTCTAAATTAAGGATTTCATTATTAGTACTCTTCTAATAGTGATGTGCCCACGAATACTAAAGATAAAGTCAGTCTGAAGTTGTTTGAATCCACATCGTTGGAACCTTCCATGCACATTTTTTATCTATTACATTACTCATCCTTTATAACCCTTAGATATGAGTAGCAGATACTTATATATAAGGGTTTAGAACATTTTATTCACTCTTGGCTCAAGCAAGTGAGCAATGCCTCGACCCTTCCTTCTTTTTTTCAATTATTTTCTCCCCTTAATTCGTATCCCTTTCTACAATGCCCATATATGAAGTGCTTTGTTTATCCACCAAAAATTGATACGAGAAATCCGAAAGTAAAATGATCTATATCCCTACTTCCAAATAATATATGATTTCATACAAATGGCTTCCTTATAGTGGTTTCTTTGATGTCTTCCTCATGCAATGCGAAAGATTTCTGAGGAAGCTATTTCCTAACCAGAAAATGAGAAAGTGACATGAATGGAAAAAGAAGTGAGAAAACACCCATTTATTTAGCAACAAATGAACAAGATTGAGTGTCATACTTTCTTGTCTATTTGAGGGATGGTGTGAATCCTGTCTTCTTTAAACATCAATCTCACAATCATTCTCGCCTATTATTGTTGGGCTAACCCATTTCCTTTCAATATAAACTAGAGTTGTTAGTTTGATAGAACATTTATTTTTGATTAGGTTCTAAAAACTTATATATATAATTAACATGTTTAGGGTGAGGTGATCCGTCTGTATAATCTACATAATAAGATACATCATATATCCCAGGTTTTTCTACTTAATATATAAGGTGATATATAAATATAAGCCATATCTGACCCTCCTAGAACCTCCCTAAAGGGTCATATGTTTTAGACCTTTTAGGAAGGTCCAGGAAAGTCTATCCATTTCTTAGAAGTGATAGAGAGTCTATCGGAGAAGAATATGCAACCTCATAAATGGGTACTTCTACTTCTACTTCTTCCCAATGAAGAAAATTGGGGATTTCTAGATGCTAAATTCCCTCTTCTCTTTCTCAGTACTCTACTCTAATAGTGTTGGAAAGATTGGAAGACTGAATCACCACCATAGGTTTAATTACCAAGTAGAACCATAGGATGAAGTACTGAAAGGTCCGTGATTTCAATGAAGTCACTGGATCAACACCATAGGTTGATGTAATTAGAATTCTATATATATTATAGTGCATAGAAATCATTTTTAATAGGACCAATGAATGATGTTTTTAGTTTGAATGATTCTATAGTTATTCCTAGTACAACCTTTTTGAATCCCCCAAAAGGCCTTGGGGCCAATGCAGATGGACAATGGGTCTTGGGGTACGGGAAGGAATGGGGATCATATGTTCAAGTCACATGAAAAATAGAAAGGCCAATGAAACCATAAACTCTAATTGCCTGCTCAGTACTCAATTGGTGACTCGAGACCACACCGAAATACATAGTCAAATCATGATGGTGATCCTGGCTTAGAAGGAACGCTAGCAATATGCTTAACACATGAAAGTTGAAAATTATTTGAACCCATAGCTTATTAATACTAATTGGAGGTATGTACTTTCCATAAGACTCACTAGGTCCTCACTGGGATACATGAAGTATCATAGTGAGTGCATTGGACAATGGGGATGGAAGCATGAACATGACTCGGAACACGTTGGGTGAACTGGTGCATAACACGTGGGCTTGAGCACATTTTCTGAATAGTGAAAGAGATAGAAAAAAAGAAATAAATAAGTTTTCACTATTTGAGGATCTTGTGTCATATTAGGTAGTTGGTTAGTGAATAGTGGGAAAATCCATTAATGCGTTTCTCATCTTGTTGGATGAGCAGCCACACTGGAAATCAGAAAGAAGGACTCCGGTTTGGGGAGGAAGCAGTAGGGAATCTTGGACAATGGTTTGACAACCAATCAAACAATATAAAGTGAGTGAACTGATAGGAGAGATACACTTGTAAAGATTTTTCAATTGACTAGGGTGATAACGATCATGACACAACTTATTTTGATTCCTTGGCCAACTCCATGCCAGCAATCGCGATAAGGCGGGGGGGGGGGGGGGGTGTTATTCAGAATGACTGTGTATCAAGGGAAAGTGGGCTGTAGTTGAGTGGTGGGATTGTCTATTTCATGACTAGCTAGACAAGGTTCAACACTAATGCCACTAGAGTCACCTGATTAAAGTGGAATGTCTCTTTGGGGTGGGGTCAAATCTGGAGATCGAAGATGGAATGTCGATGAAGCGAAGGTAACTGTATTGGGAAGCATAGACATGGATTGGTTGCAACAATATGTAGAGAGAATAGGATTAGGTACCCCATTATTCATAGTAGTAAATGATGAGTGTCATCCCTCTTGGTGGGGCTCGAGCATGCTTGGAACACTCCACTAAGGAATTATGGTCCGAACGAAACCCAAAGGAATTGATGGGGGCCAGATAAAGTGGTGGATCATGTGGTTTAATTCGATACAATGTGAACCAACATACCCACCCGAGTAGGAACGATCTCCCCTTGATAGAAATGGAAGAAATGGGGCCTATGGGGTACTGTCTTTTTCAGACTCATGTTCACACTAGTGTTGCATGGCTGTCGTCAGCATGTATCGTAAGATAGAAATGAGTCATCTGATAACGATCTCAATCATAGCTAGTATAGTGTTGCTGAGACATTCCAATCATTCCAATATCTCTATACACTGGTACTTATATATATCATTCAGTTTCTAAAACTGGTACTTATATATATTGTCAGGTCCATCCACTATTTCATGGCATAGGGGGTTCATAGTCCTCACCATGTACACCTTGGAAGGTTTTCTCTCAGTACTATACTCTAATAGTTTCTTCAGCATTATTACTCTACTCTAATAGTGTTGTTATGATACAGAATCAATTTAGTAGCGGAGGAGTTGGTGGAATTCATATGATAAATACCAATTCCCTTCAATCAATAGTATAATGAACAGGAAGAGATGGAGTATTCATGGAGTTGTGGTTGAGTTGATTTGGCACTTTGGTGGGGGTGGGGATTAACTCATGGTATGCCATTCTAATCACTTTGGACTGCCACTCGAAAAGATAGAGGCGGTGGGATGAACTCAAGTCCGCATGGTCTAATAGTGAGGGCGACACACGTGCTATTAGTAGTGGTCTATGACAATGGGAAGAATAGTTGAACGGGTGAGCCATCTCGGTTCATAGTTAAAGGGGATAACACAATAAATTGTTCGTATTGTTCTCTGCAATTGGGAACATGAAGTTGGAATTGCTAGTGATTAATGATCAACATTCCATGGTGAATCTATAACCTATCTTGGTACATACTTCTCATCACACCCCTTTTATAGTTCTAGCCCAATGCATCGATTTTCAACTCAGTCTTGTTGCTCGATTCATGGTTCCATTAGTACCTTATCCCTACCAGTGACTCCCAAGGGATAGTGGGTGTTCAACCAATGCTTGTATGTTATGGTGATCATGGTCTGGTTCGATTCATGCTATTTAAATGACCTTTTCCCCATGGGGTGAAGCTGTAACAAGGTAGCCATAGGGAAACCTTTGGCTGGATTGGGTTGACTATACTACTACGATACCACCGATCATCACTATATAGGGAATCCATGCATCTATATATTCGACACATCAGTTCAAACATTGGGGCGTGGAATCCTACCCTATCTTCCTTGATCAGGAAAATCCTTCATTCAGAGCTGTCTCTGGTTCAAGGTCGACTTCTTATGTGGGGGAAGGGGCACCATGGGAGGGACTTTCATGATTGATGCAATTTATCATTGAAACCCTAGATCCTAAATTAAAGAATTAGAAATGCTATCAGATTTAAGATTTGAACTTTATAATAAGGATCTTCTTGTTCGTACATTTATGTACAAGATTCCACATAACATTTTGAATTTAATTTTAAAAAATTTATTTCATATTTTGAATAATTATAATTTATATTATCTGATAAGGTTAACTTAATTTCTTACCAAAATTAATAGTGAAAATTTTATAAAAAATAATTACCATGGTTAAAGTAAAAATGGGATTATTGAGGGTTAAAATAAAAAGATACTTGTTTAAAATTATCTATAACATGTATAAATATGATTTTATGTCCATATTTACATATTTTTCTTCCCAATTTAGAATATTGGGTCATTTGGAATCTTTTTTAAAGTGAATGACTTCATCAGTTTGGATTCTTATGGGAAATTTCCACGTATTTTCAAAGTGGGTTCCTTCCCCCCAACTTATAAAAGTCCACCAACACCCTTAACTTCTTCACAAATATCAAGAAATATAGTTTAGAAAATACCGAAAATAATTACTTCCCAATTTTTTCCTCTCAACCTATAATCCGTAGTTTCAGCATAAATCCATCCTAGAAGGTCTTTTGGTTTATACATAACAAGGTTTCCCTAAGAAGAGGTAACATTCTTCAACAATTGTTTTTTATTTTATTTCTTCCTCATACTAATTAAATTATCATTAAACCTTGATGTTATAATAAAAAAAGTATATTCTATAAAATTATATGTTTTTATGTTAATTTCATTGCCTATAACCATCTCTACTTCCATTAACTAGGTTATGAAACCATTAATCATGTGTGTGGAGGACTATCTCCCCACAAACTGATGTCATTAATTTTCACATTACTACATATAAATAATTTTTATATCAATCGATTAAATGTTTATATATGCTATATATGGTATTATTGTATTCCTAGAATTATAATTTCACATATACCATCATATTTTCCTTTCTATGTGATTAAGATATCATCGCTCTTGTGTATGTAGGGATACTGCCTCACAAAGTGATTTGATTCATTCACCCATTACATGGAGGGTAATAAGGAAGGTATTGATTAAAATATGTGATATATAAGACATAGAAATTTCTCTATAATTTTACTATATAATTTAAAATTCATTCATTCAATCTGTCGAGAAAATGGAAATAATATTCATGTGTATGTATGACCTACCATCTCCTGGAATGGTGTATTTCATTTTATATATATTAATCTTACAAATTACTATAAAATAATATTTTATGAATATATATTATATATATTATAATTTTTATCATTCTAGAGATTATGTAACCATGACCAATGTAAGAGGAAAAAAATTACAAATAAAAAATTACATGAAAAACAATGCAGTTATTGTCCGTAACATGACTTTAGAATGAATGTTTTAATAAACACGTAGTCAAAGGTGATAAAAAATAATATATGGTATGATATATATAATTATTGTTTGTTTATAGATGTATAATAGAAATTTATTAATTATACAGTAGGTTTGAATGTGTAAGACGTATGTTAAGACGTAAGGTAAGGGATTTCCATCTCACACGTATTTTTTGTGAGACACATGTAATATTCACAACATGTTTCTTTTATGTGGTGTATATACTACCCATGAATTAATTTTTTGATTCATAAGCTTAATATTATGGGGATTTAAATATCCATTTTATGATATCCCATTCATGGGTTTTATCATTTAAAAGATACAAAAGTGGTAATTGATTTTTGTCTCAATCTACCATCTTTGAGACATGTAATGTTATGCACCTATCATTTTTAATGAGTCGTAAATACATACCCTTTGACATGAAATATCAAGAATTTTTTTTATTTTACTGATATTTTAGGTTTCATTTAATTTTATTCTATCATGGGGCTTATAATTCAATGGTAACGAAATGTTAATGGTTTTATGGAATAATATCATCGTTTATGAAAACAGTTTAGGTTTATTCTTTCGATGATTAAATATTGTTACCCATATCTAAAAAAACTCATGATATTTCTTATACTATGTTCATGTCATGAGAATAAATCATTTATATTCGTTTTAATCTCTCTATGTACCTAAGAGTGCAACATAATGTTTTTATGAAAATTATCTTTATCTCTCTCTTCGATCAAAAACATTTTTTTTCTAAAACAATGTTTTTTAAAATATTATTTAAAAAATATCTTAACATTTTCAGAAGGATTTAGGAAAGAAATTTTTACCCATGTTTTATCTTTTTAAAAATGTATTTAATGGAATATTCTTGTCATTTTCCAAATAATTCTTGTTTGAATTTTCTAAAAAATGTAAAAGGAATCAATATTGTAATGTGTAGGAAATGAAAAAAATATCCCACCACCATTAACATTAATTTATTTTAAGATTACCTTATAATTTTTCAATTTTAATTTCAATGGAAATGATTTTCATTATGTTTTATGTTTTAAAAAGGTATTTTCAAATATGAAAGAATATTTTATTGATGAAATAATTTAACTGATTTTTAAATAATTCGTTATATGTTTTCAAGGATATTTATTAATGAAAGGAATTTCCAAAATATTTTATTAATTTTTTAAAATTTATTTTCATTGAAATTTTTTCTTCCTCATTAAAATTTTCAAATAATTTTTATTTTAAAACAATTCTCTATATAAGATGAAATCCTTCGACCTGACTTATGTTTTGCTGGGGATATAAACTAAGGGTACCATTCTTGTTCCTTCACTTAATGGTTTATTTTTATAATGTAATGATGTTTTGAAACCAATTTCTTTTCCACATGGTATAAAATGATAAAATTATTATTAAATCCACTTATTTTTCCTTGTGTTAGGCTTCGATGAAACAATTAACTAATTATGAATCCTGTTTATTTTTTACATGTAATGTTAGGATGAAATTTTTATGAAACCCATTTCATTTCTGGGGTTCTAATATGATAAATTTTTTATGATATTGTGGAAAAATATGCACTCTTTTCATTGTGTGATGGTGGTTACATTATAAGAAAGTACGATGGTTATGTTATAACCAATGAGAGTGGTTATATTATAACCAATGATAGGTGAGCCTATATTTCCCTATAATGAACTGGGTAAATATTTATATCTCATGAGGAAATTATAAGAGACAAATAAATGGAATTGATCTACTAAGTGAAATAGGCACGTCCTAATCCACAATTGGAAACCAGTGTGTCCAAATACCAAATGGGAAATAGATGATGAGTCCTAATCTTTTATATTGATTTCCTTGGTAGTTAACCATGACTTATGAAATTTTTTTCAACATTTATGATGGTTCCAAACTTTTATAACATGATCATATTGTTTTCTACTGATTTATGATGACTTATATCCATTACAGTTCAGGTTTTTAGAAGTGATAAGGTTTTATTCAATGAATCATGTTTATGATCTACGACATCTTGTATATGAACTTTATTAGTTACATTCATGATAAAATACCCTTATGCATACCTTATTCTTTCATATGATCACAGATTTATATAACTTACATTTAACCTTAATGAGAATCTATTCTCACCCTTTATTATGTTTCCATCCCTAGGTTATGATTGATGGTTTAGATAGGGTGTCCCAAATAGGAGTACTATGTGAGAAGTTCTTTGTGGGAGATGTTGAAGATCTTTCACAAAATTAGAATAGTGTGTACTTAGTCTCCAATGAAAATATAATATTTTGATCCTCTAGAATTCATTTATGTAATTTAATTAATATTCATATAAAATGATGTAATATCCATGTATGAGAATCCTGGGTCACTACATATATACTTTACTATATTTATAAAACCTATGTTTAACATTTTTGAAGTCAAGTAATATTTTATTCTAATAAAAATTATATATATATTTTACTTTAATTAATTATTCACATGGTGGATTTATGTTATGGATTTATTTTAAAAACACCTCAATCCTAATTTTTTTATTAATAAATTGATTAATGTTATGAAAATAAACAACATCGATAAATTTATCCTAAATAGAATTTTTATTCGTTAAATTATTGTTTGTTTAAAAATGGTTTTTACGCGCTATATTCACTAATAGTAAAATAAATTATTCTCACCATTTCAAAATTTATTTTATATATTTATTTTCATATTTTAAATTAGTTAATAAGGGTAATTTAATTTTTTTCATTAAAATAAAATCCTATGTAAAAAAAGAGATAGCATTGTAATAAAAAATTATGGTAAAAGTTAAAATTAAATAGAAAAATCATAAAATTATCCAAAAAAATTATCATAATACGCGGTTAAGTGTTTTAATGGGACAATAATTTAAAAACATCTATTAATTTAAAATTTGGATTCACATTTTTGGATAATTGACTTTTCATTTTATATTATTTTGAAAATGATACTCTCCTCACTTATAAAAGGATACTTCCATCACCCCTTTACATACACACTAAAATATTGAATTTATATTGAACATTTATCCATTTTACTTCATCAAGAGACCTATGTCAAATTATTTATATACTTTTTTCAATTAAAATCCCTAAATCCTCCATTTCCAATAAGTCCTCTTGGAGAAGGTTCAAATTCACAATGGGAGTACTAATCACTTCTTATCTTTTTTTTCATCAATATAAATATAATAAAAATATATTTTATATGTCATTATATAATGAAATAATAATAATTATTTTACTTAAATGTTATTATTTTGGTTTTATAACCATTATATACCCTCCCCACTTAGAAAAATTAAAATTTTATTTGTGCGTACGTACATACTAACACCTCAATTTAGCGGCATATTTAATTTTTTCATAAAAAATTTACATGGATGTATCAAAAATTTTATTTAATTAATAAATAAAATATTAATAATATTTTTAAAATTATAAAATTTTATTCAATTTCTACCTTCCAGTCAATATATAGAAAATGAAAACGTTTTCTGTATATACTTGCAGATTACCACCTCCATGGAGCAGTGTATTTCATTTTTCACTACCAAAAAACATGGATGGTTCTTATAAAATATTTAATGAATAAATTTAATATTTATGAAATAATTATTAACATAAAAAGATAAATCATAATCTACCATACATTACTCACATTAATTAAAAAATTAAAACATCTCTCTTGTGTATGTGTAAACTACGACCTATATGGATGACCTGTTTCATTTTTCATGAACATCGTATAAAGATGGTTACAAAAATGTATTTGATGAGTATATATATTAATAATGAGTAATTTTCATGAACCCACAAAGGAATTCCTTGAACAAGGCATCCAAACTAACTATTTAAATGCTTGAAGGGTGTTCCTAAAACCCATGGACTGGTGAGAAGCATCCAAGCTTCAAAAAAAATGCATTGAGAATTCTTTCACCCATAAAAATAATAAATAAGAAGAAAAAGAATGTATAAATAATATATAAACTAGATAGTAAAACATAAAAATTAATCTCACCCAGCTACATGATACTAGGATTCATGTCTAATGGATAACACAACCAGCAACAAATAAGGGAATACGATAATACAATAACACCAAGTCTCCTTGTACAAGTGAGGAAACACCACACACATCTCCATAATATAACCCAAACCAAGTGATATGGGGATATCATGTATAGAAGATCATCCTAATGAAATTGTAATATATAAATGTCTGAGCTAGAAACCATAGTAGGCCACCATCCACTGAACCATAACAGAAAACATTAAAAGAGAAAATATTTCATGCAATTTTTAAAATAAGGATATAAAAATAGTTTTTTTGGATTTCCTTCCTTAAAATGGTATCAAACGACTTCCTTGAAAACCCCCATTTAAAAAAATCCAAGGTTCTTCCAAAATTTAACCACAATTTATATAAATTTAATAAAATTATTCAATAATTTCAGTTTATATAGGTTTATGAATATCCTTGAAGGAAAACATAAGCACCATTATGTAACACATCTAGATAAATATAATTTGAAAAATAAAAAAAAATCCTCCTTATGGAATCCTAGGTACTCCAGATGAATAAACTAGTAGATATAAAACATGGTTATTAATGAAGTAATTTTCATCCATTGAAAAAAAACAACACATGAATTAACAATTCTATAAAAATCAGTCTTACCTTTCATGGCCTAACTGAGGTGAAACAGGCTATAGGGTGACGTATGTCCAACCTAGAGCCACTAGAAAGATCAGATATTTAATCCAGTGAACATGTGTATCAATAATTTTAACATGGAAAACCCGGTTATCTCATGAAATATGAAAAAGGATGTGATCATTTAAAAGTAATAAACATACCATATTATCTTAATAGAAATAATAATTTATTTATTTCTCTCACTATCACCTTTGAACATACACAAAGAAACATCCATTTTATCTATTTATAATTATGTAATATAACTATCACTATAATAGATGTTATCAATTAGTATCCAAAAAAACCCCGTGTTTCCATATAATAAAATATAAGTACCCCAATAAGGGTAGTTATCCCATATTATTCAAAGAAACTATGAGTTTAATTATATTTAACAGGGGAATGTATTCTGGGTATTCATTTCCCAATTAAACTATTAAAAGTTCTCACCGAGAATTGGGATCATACTTTAAAAATAAAGTAAATGAAAATCCCATTGGTAAACTAACCACATAATAATCATTTAATCATTTCAATAAATAAAAAAATTCACAAAAATTCACAAAAGGGAAAAACAACCAATATTTATAAAACAATAATATTCTCATTATTTTTAAAATCAGCGTCATTGAAATATTCATAAAATTATTTCATGAAGTAAGCAAGATTTAAAATTTGAAATATTAATTCTTATTCCATTAAAACATATTTTAATATTAATTCATGTAAAATATCCCCCTTTCCAAATTTTATCAAGAGCTTAATAAATTTTTTTGTTATAAATACAGGATTTAAAAGGATAAAAATAAAATAAAATTAATGTACCCTGATAAAAGAATAAGTAATTATACATTCAATTTAAAAAAACATTAATGTGAAAACCACATTAAAAACTTGTGTGTTGCAATGATTGATGGGAATCAATAGGCTAAAGATAAATAAGGATACTATCAAGGATGAATGAGTCAAAATATATGAATCCCAAATAATGAAACTCAAATTTAGTGAGCCTGATATAAAAAATAATAATGGAAATCATTTAAATTGAAACAAATTAAAGATTCATAGAAAGATAAATGTAGATCTAGGATCCTCTTTCTCTTACATCAAATAATCCATAATATATCTAATTGGATCAAGTTATAACCCATAGATCCATCCATAACAAAATATATGATTCTTTCAGAGAATAGGAAATGAGATCTAGAAGAATGATTATGAATAATAATGAATTAATACATACCCTTAATTTCCATTGTCTAAAACCTCACTATTCATTCGATTCACTCTTTAGAAGGAAGGGAATTACCAAAATCCTCAAGAGGAAGTCTCTAGGTCATGACCATAAGATATTTTGTAAACAATGAGGTTATTAGGAAGTGTATTTGTTTTTAAATTCAATTTTTAAAATAATTAAATTCCATAACATAGTTTGGCTACATGGTTTGGAAAACTATGCACCTTTAATGTGCATTTTTTTAAACCAGGTAATCATCATAGTTTGGTTGCAAGGTTTGTATAACCATTTTCAAACTATATTCTTGGTTTTTTATACAGAATTATCCACACAATTTGGTCACATAGTTTGTTTAACAATGTGGAAATCATGTGAAACACCACTATCCCAAACCACCAAAAGCTTCATGATTTTTTAATAATGTAGCACAATTTTCTATAATCATTCATGACATATACACATTTCTTTTAAAGTAAAAAAACTCCCAAAAATCACCCATAATGTCCCAAAATGTTTCAGAACAAAAGATATAATGAATAAATGAATATGTATTCATAAAAGTGACATCGAGGTGTTACAATTATCCCCTTTATATTAGTTCCTTCCACCTAAATGTTTCATGGAAAATTGTTAATGAAGAGAAAGGATAATGTTATAGCTCTAGAGGAAAAAAATACAACCATGGGTATACTCACAAACTAAAAAACGAATCCAAAACAATTCTAACATAAAAAAATGAACTATCGTAGATTAAAACTAAAATAGACAATAATTAAGTAGGACATTCTCATGAATGGTGGTATCTACACCATGTTCGAATTCCATTTAATCCCTGATCCATCCAAAATTGCTAATATTTCCAGAAAAACTGTCAAAGAAAAAACCCAACATTGGTGAAAATTATCCAAATAAAATTCACTAACTGATATTAACTCATAATATATATAACTAATCATAAAATAATAAATCAAAATGAAATCTATCATCAATATCCTGATGAACCCTCAAAATCACCACAACAAAAAAACCTTAGGCATCATATTGTAATAATAGGGCTGAAATGATTGTTGTCTTAAGAAAATTAACATAAAATGATTAAAAAGTAGAACAATAACAAAAAAATTGAAATTCCTCAAAAGGGACCATACATAAAGAATAACTAGATCGTCTAGCTTGCAGTTATGTAAGGTTAACCCTGAGATATTCTTTTAGAGCATCACCTATAAAATATTCCCAAAAAACATCATATAATAATCAACACTATCCCTTAATTTCTCCAACAACTAACCAAGAGTTACAATATATAATCATTAAAAATAAACAACCTAACACAATGTGAACATCACACCATGTGAATAGAATTTCATAAATATATATTGTATGATAATTATATATACAACCAATTTTCCATAGGGGATAGTTAAGGGTTATATAAGAAATAAAACCACATACGTGTCACTGAAAAGGTTCTAGTATCCCATGAACTCCATATCTTATTTATTCTTAAACTGGATAACAAAACAAACATCAATTCAAGAGGAGAAAACTTTAAATACAAAAAAATCACTATGGTGGTGGGGGGGGGGTCTCTCTCCCATATATTAATTTCCCTCAGATTCAAACCATTGTAAAAAAACTAATCAAAATCCTGGAATTAATGAAAATATAAAGATAATGAACAAATTAATATTAACTAAATTTTTATATCAATAATCCATAATTAAACAATAAAACTATAAATTTCATAAATTCACAAAAAAACTCCCTAATAAATAAATAAAATTTAAACATCTTATAGACAACAAGGGGAGACTGATTACATAAAACCAAAATTCAAATTGACAATACTTTGCCAATGGAATCAATGAGTTAAATAATAGGATCTTCATAAGGGTTATATTTATATTGAAATTTCTTATGATAATATCATCTATAAAATCTTAGAAAATAACCAAAATTCGCATAAGAATGATATCTCATAGGAGTTATGGGAAAAATTGTTTTCTTATATCATACCTTTCTATATAAATATAAAAAAAATGAAATGTTTCCATGAAAAGCTGGTGAGAGGAAACAATATGGAATTTTTATATCTTTATAAGAAACATTTGACTTAGTATACTTTCTTTCCCCCTTCGGTAGCTCCCTTCAACACATATAGAAATTGGGGAAACATCCAACACCACTAGTTATCCAGTAACGTGTTCCTAAACATTTATAGCTTTCGTTACCAATGCCATAGAGGATTCTAGGCCCAAAGAAGACACTTATAGTGATTTCTGAGGTTAAATAATTTCATCAAAACACTATAACATTAATGAATCATCAATAAGAAGATGAGTTAATTATGAAACCAACTCAATAAAATCACTTGAATACTCAAACAATATTTCATCACCTTGTTAGGGGTTATGAATCTCTATAGTCTTAGGTACCTTCATCGAAATAGAAAATAATTTCCGAATTAACCATACCTTGAAATAATCCCAATAATTTTCCTTTTATTGATTAGTCTGGATGACATCATTCACAACATCAAACTAGAACCCTCAAGAATTAAATTTTTAAACACCTGATTAAGCAGTTCAGAAAGATAATACTGTATGAAAATATCCTCAAACCATGGTGTATATAGTACCACTTCTGGAGAATATTATTTCCTAAATAAATGAAAAAGATTATAATTATGGAACTCTAAAATCAAATACTGATTCTAGTAAAAGGAAGAAGGAAGACTACTATTTGAGACTAGAGTAGACTGAAAAACTATTCCATGGATATCTTAATCAACCATAGAGGGAATCAAGATAGATTGAATCATATATTCTTCCCATGAGTTCATGAAATCTAAATAGGGGAACACTCTAAATATATGAAATATGACCAACATCAAGAAAATTTGCAGAACTCAAACCCCATGAGAAAAATTATATATCAATAATAAACCTCAAAACACCATTTAATAAAATTTCTAATAAAAAACATTATGAATTATAAACAAACAAACAAATTTATTTTGGAATAAATAGGAGAAATTCACCTCATCGAACCATAAAGGCTTTATAAAAACTAATTTAAAAAAAACATTAATTATTAAAGTCAACTTTTAATCCTTCTTGAAACATTTAATGAAATAATTACACAACATAGACATGTTTGAATACCTCCCATACAAAAACATTTCACACCTAAAATATTTATAAGATTCAAATTTATTTTTTAGCATCATATGAAAATGTTTAAAATAATTAACACTCTAAATTTTATTAGAGGAACCGATATATTTTATTAAAAATAGAAATCATTTTGAATCCAAAGAATCCTATCAAAATTTCCAAAATTATATATCATTTTGAATGGATTCTAATTTTTTAATAAAATGTGTTGCCTTTTATAAAAAAATAAATTTATATACATTCCCCTTTAAAATTTCAATTTCAATTATCTTCCAAAAAACATAATATCTCATAAAAAAAATCACTAGAATTCAATCTCAATGGAAAATAAAATATCTCAAATTACAAAAATTATGAAAAATTCCAAAATAACGTAATCATATGACAACAAAATGACTAACTGTAATATCTATCCAACCATATTCTAACTATAAGAAGTCTAATAGAAGTCACTTCATTCACACATTATGAAAACAATTTTTAAAACACTATAAAATACCACATACTACTGAGATCTACCCTATTTCCATTAAAAATCAGAAATCACCACAAATTAAAGATCAAAATTCTAAAAAAAAGACAGAACCATGCTTAATCATAAGACAAGAACCACCCATAAAACCTAGGAAACTTATATCTCATCATGAATGATGGTGATCAAGAACTTACTCATGATTTTACTCACCCATTATGGAAATCATAGATCCTATCCAAAAAATATCCCTATTTATGATGAAAAACATATTCTAATACCATTTTATCACAAACCAACCATGTTCATTCCTGAATAGGATATCCATGAAACCATGTTAAATACTAGAGGGAGTTCTCGATCCCTAAATACTGACTGTAAACTCCTGAACATAAAAAAACGTAATTGGTATGACTTCAATAAAAAAAATTAATAATTAGTAGAAGAACAAATCAAAAAGATCAAAACCAAGAAGTGTCATATAATAGAAAAACCATCTCAATTACATGATACCAATATACATGGTTTATGGCCAATAATATCGACAATAAGGTATAAAATACAAAAATCCATCAATACCAAGTTTCTATATGTAAGTGAGGAAGTGAAACACACACCTTTTTTATATAAAATGAACCAAGTGATATGGGGATATCTACTATAATTGAGAATCCTGATAAACCTAAAACATATAATGATGTGAGAAAAAATACCAACATGTTGCCTCCCGTTAACCAATAACATAATAATTTAAATAAAAATCTATTTCATGAATTTTTGAAAATAATGATAAAAAATATATTTTCTAGATTTCCTTTCTTAAAACTAGTATAAAAATATTTTCCTTGAAAATATCCCATTTTACGAAATTCATAGTTTATTCTAAATGAAACTATTATTTATATAATTTTCAGAACATTATTAGTAAATTTAATTTAAAATGTTTTTAAGGGAAAACATGAAGGAAGATAAAAACAACATTATATTATAAATCCAAATTACCATGATTGGGGAAATACATATATATCATCATCATAGAATCCATACTAATTAATGGGAATAATATATAATATATCTAAAATGGTCATTATTAAATCAAATACCATGCATTGGAAAATAAATACACATTAACTGACCCTGCCCTAACACCCGATCAAACCCATACCGAATTAACTAAGGGGTTACATTTCATAGGTAAACATATGTCCCACCTCTAATCACTGGGAAAATAATAATTCAAAAATAGTTCACATTTGTACCTAGAATCCACACCTATCCAACATGGTTTTCTAATGATAAATCAATTTATAGGTGAGAATTTCATTTTAATAAATCTACTATATAATCATATTATAAAAAACTATATATTTATTAACCTCACTCACACCTATAAATACCCACATAATAACATCCATTTTTTTAAGTACAATATAGTAATACAACTACCACATACCAAAACATATAAATAACCACATGTTTCCATATAAAAAAATATAACCACCCTTACAATGGTATTTATCCCATGGAACCCAAAATATATATTAGTTTCCACGAAATATTAATGGTTCTTATCTTATAGGTTTTCATTTTCCAATTAAACTATTAATAGTTCTAATTAGGCCTTGGGGTAATTATTTAAAAATGAATGATGTGGAAATATCATTGGTAAACGAACATTATATTTTGTATTTAATCACTTAAGTAAATAAAAACATTCAATATATTTGAAAAAAGGTCTAACCGAACTAATATTCAAAAAAAAAATTACCCCATAGTTTTTTAAATCAATATGGTAAAAAATGTTATGAAAAAATTATCATGATATAACTAGGTATTAAAATTTTCAAAATTACAAATTATTCTTTTAAAGTTGATTTAAAGAGAAATTCATGAAAAAACTCATTTTCATATATTTCATAATGAACTTAAGAAAACATCACTTTTTGATATAGATACTAGATATAAGAGGAAATAATAAAATAAAATCAATTTCCCATGATAAAATTAAAATCAATCATAGAATTAATTTTAAAGAGAGATGAATGGGATTCCAATATGAAATAGTTTTAATTTACAACCAAATAGGATCCACAAGACATAGAGAAATTAGACGCATATAATGAAATAAATAGCCTTTTGATAGAAACTGAAATCCTAAAACTCAAATTTAGTGAACCCTAGATCAATATAGTTTAATGTAAATCACATACCACACAAAACTAAAATCATGAACATAATAATAAGAATAAATTTTGGTTCCTCTTACTCTACTTTCAACTCATCCATAATAAATTTCACAATATAATGTTATAAAAATTGATTTATCCACAATATCATAGATATTAATTATTTTCAAGAATAAGATAGGTATTCTTGAATAATGGTCAATAACATTGATAAAAATATCTATAACATTAATTTACATGGTCAAATGAATCAAGATACATTAAAATAGATCTCTTAAAGGAATGGAATACTACAAATCAACAAAACAAGTGTCTAGTTCAATAGAATAAGATTTAGGGGAAGGAATGAAGTAAATTAGTGTAATTTCATGATTTAAAAAAATTTATATTATTTAATTTATTTCACACAGTTTTTCTACATTTTTATAGGAAAATCATGCACCTATTTTTTTTACACTGGAGAGGATTCATGGTTTATTAGCATTTATTGGCTAATCATGTGATGGTTTATATAGACTACAGTATCCATATAGTTTGGCCACAAAGTATTTCTCTTTTTGTTCTAGAAATATGAAACAACACTACCTTGAATGACTATAATATATGATATTTATTGGTAATTTTACATATTTTTGACTATTTCTTCACAAAATTTGTAAATGGATAATAAAATAAAAAATATTCAAAAATCAACTTAGAACGTCCCGAGAAAGGTTAAAAAAAGATGGAAAAAATAAATGCACACTAATACCTAAAAGTTACATCAGGGTGTGATAATAATATATTTCACGAATATGATTATATAATGATAACACAAGAATCCATGAATATTTTAAATCTATCCATTGATAATTGTAAATTATAGAAAACAAGGTCTTCATGGATTCTATTCCCATAAAACATGACCATAATTACCATTAAATAAAAATAATTCCAAATAACTAATTAAAAAATTATTTTTAAGGATTTAATAATATTGTTTTGATGATATTTTTATAAATGAATAGGTTCTAACATCACCATTATGAAACCCATATGAAACAATTGAAACTGCTAACATCTAGTGATGAAAATAAACATGAAAAAATTATGATCCTTGTAGTTACTAATTGTAATTTAAGAATATTAATTTAATTTAATTTTATTAAGGTTATGAAATAATTTATTATGATGGTTATGTTTATTATACGTTATGTTATGATATTGGATGAATTAAGGGACTAAATGGTAATGGTTTCTTGTCTCATTTTTTTATTTGGGACATGTTCCATATTCAAAACTTGTTTTATTTTGTGTCAATATATATTGACTTATGGGTTCATTTAATCATAAATCTCTGGAATTTTATGATATTTAGAAATCCATAAAAATTTATATTTTTAAAGTTATTTCTATTCTAGTGTTACTAAATCCGAAATGATTTCTATCCCAGTTTCTGTTCATTGAGTTATGATCATTTCTCTTAAACATTATTCTTAAATTTTTGGATCATTATACCATATGTTTGAATTATATTTTACATCCAATTTATTTAATTTTTATTTGAAATTTTTTCTCATAATCTCCTTTTTAAAGGGTTGTTACATCAATTTTCGTCCTTTGATGGATTTCATTATTCATAAAAAATCATATGTTGTTGAGATTAAACCCCATATTATTTAATGATTATTTCTTATACGTATCTATATTCCTTCATTCCCCAAATTTATATCTTTCCTATTTTGGAACTCTAATATGTATTATCAAATATTATATTCTTGTTTCTCTTTATCCCTTTTCAAAAGGATTCTTTATAATCCCATTATCCAAACAAACATTTTTATTGGATTTTCAAAAGAGTCACAACACGGAATGACCGCAAAACGATTATAAACAAAGAGGGTCAAGGTGGTCTGAAGTAGTGAAGGCCAAGAGCATCCGTGCAGATAAGGTTGACACCCTCCCGGGGGAAGGATCCAAGATCAGAAAAGCAAGATAGGCGAACCCCTTGAGCTGCCTTGGACGCTAAATGGTCAACCACAAAATTTCCTTTGTGCCATGTATGACATACCTCCGTGCTGCTGCTAAAAAGCCCCTTGCATCACCAAATGGTGTAGACAATAGCCCATGGGATGGGGCCGATACCACACAGATCATTGTACACTATAAGCGAGTCTGTTTCCACAGCTGTGAGACACACATTATTTTTCCTGTATAAGAGTAAACCAGTCAACATCGCCGAGGCTTCCGCTTGAAGGGAATCCCCACTGCCAAGAGTGCTGAAAAAAGCCAGAGTCACTGATCCCCTTGGGTCCCGGATCGCCCCCGCCTCGTATCATGCCCATGATGCATGAGCCGTTCATGTTCATTTTGAGGCCCTAATGATGGGGCAACCAGCGTACCCATCTTCCCTGCATGCTATAGTTTTCGTTGCTGGGAGAAAAGGTTGCAGCGAGAAGGGGTATGATGGAAGGCGCATCCTGGCATGCATGACAAAGCCGGACCAGATCATCCATCACGCACCTGGTTTTGAAGATGAGACCCGCACGAGATCTTAGGATACCCTTATAGCGGGCCTCGTTGCGTTCCTTCCAGATCCCCCAGAAACCCGCCATCAAGAGGATAGCCCTAGCAACCCTTTTCGAACCACTGTTATTCGTTCCCTTAAACCACAACTCGAGAAAGACAAAACACGATTCCCCTCGGGATCTTCTACCCACGAAGCCTTCAAACTCTTGACACACTAAATTTTCCCAGTCACTTCCAAATAAGAGATCTAATTTTTGATCCCTTATTATTTGGTTCCTTTTAAATTATTCTTCTTATAAATATGTTTCACATATATATAAACGTCATTCAATTGTATTATGTTTCATTAGGAATATTCTCTAATAATTGAATATACATTCTTTCTCTAGATGTATTAGGATCATACCATTCTATTTTTTGATTGAGGAAAGTATTGACATCCCATATGTTTTTATTTAAATATAGATATTTTTTTAACATTTAAGGAAGGTTGATTGTATATTGTATTAATTTTCATTTTATTAACATGGTTAATGTATTGTAATTAATTAAATATCACTTTGGGTCTAAATTAATATAGTCGGAATTATGAATTCCATCAATATGAATTTTTTTATTAAAATCCAAGAAATTATTTTTAGTAGTTATATGGAATTATTAAATTTATTTATTCCTACCATATAATTCATTAATTGATTATGAAATGAAATATTCATATATGTACGATAACACATAGTGATCATTTTTTCTCACCAATCATATGTTTATGTTTTTACGGGTTAAGAATATTAGTAATACACACGATATTCCATGATGAGTATCATGCGTGGGTAATTTTGGGGGAGATGTTTAATACTTTCTACAGAATAATTAATTTTCAATATAATGAGAAAAAATTCCAATTGATGTAAATTATATGGGGTTTGATTGTTAAAAATGTATCCTAACTCTCTAAAACACCAAACCTAAAATGTATTTAGTGTGTAAGAGAATCAATATTTATTGTTGAAATTTTAGTAATAAATGGTTATAGTTAGGTTTCTATATTTGAAATATTAAATATATAATAATATATTTATTCAAATTATATTGTGAGTGTTTATATATGGGTAATCTCATGTAGTATGTTAAATATGTTGGTTATATATCAGTGGTGTCTCGATTCAACATCATTATTTCAAAAAACAAATTCATTAAATTTTATAGAATATATTTGAATGCCCCATTATATATTTATATTTTTTTATTCATAGATATTATATCACAAACCCACCTGAATAGATTTGTATACTAATACCCAAGATGGAATTGACATGACCTGAATAGTGTTCCCAATCCTCATGGGATGGTGACTAATTCTTCGGCACTGAAAAAAGTTATTAGGAATAATTTCACTATAAGAATCATCAATTAATATAGAACATCAAAATATAAATAAGTGAATTTTTAGTATTCAAATCACTCAACATTGATAAAAATACCACAAGTAAACAAACAAAGTTTCCAAAATTCTACATCATCTAATAAGAGGCATGATATCTATCAAGAGAAATTCCCCTAATCCTGAAGTGACAAGTGGATCATAGCTCAATCGGTCACTAAAATCACCCATGATCATACTATTTATGCACTCCTACCACCTTTAAGTAGTTATTTCTCTTTTCATGGACATTTGAAAACATAATATATAAATTCTGAATTCCAAAGGTAGGATGTGAGAAACAATATCCCAATAGAATATCCCTAAATGTTCTTAAGTAATTCAATTTAAATAAAATAATTCATGTAAAATAATTTTATAATTTTTTGTTAAATAATATTTTAAATCATAAAGTTGGAAGATATATCAAAATCACGCTTATAAAGTTTTCCCATAAAATATATGTGCATAAATAATCATCATAATAAAAATTGTCATGTACTAATCAAAAGTAAAATAAAATAAAGAATCATGGTCATAGTTGTTGAGTTATGTTTGTTCATGGATCTTGGATACTCACAAAAATTAGTAATTCACTCATCGATAAAAGTGTACACCCATCACTAAGGCTCAAGACATCAGGATAGAATCATTCACACCCCATCGAAGGAAATCATGATTATTTTGGTTTAGTTAGATTTGTCATCATCAATCCATTTCAAGGAGGGTCAGATTCATAATGTTATTTTATTAATCACCAAGTAACAAAATAGGCTTACATGTAAATCAATCAATAAATCAATCATGGGAAAAGCTTTCCTTTCAATTTAACTAACCATTATTATTTCAAATACCCAATTTCGGTTCCCTATATGCAATTAAAATAAAAAAAATAAATGTTTTCTGTTAGGTTCATGCCATTGAAAATAATATTTTATTTGAAGGAATTTTCCCCAAGAATAAATTTTAAAGTATTTCATTAAATGAATTTTAATTCCAAGACATATTTTCTTAAAATCCACCCATAATTTTCAAGTCCATTGAAAATAGTTTTATTTTCCAATTCCATTTAATTTCAAATTGAGCTTCAAATATTCTCAATTCAAGAAACGGAAATAAATTCAAAATTCATTTTAAATAAAGAAATAAAACAAGGTTTTATGTGTATGAAAATATTGTATAAAAACACCTAAAAAAATTTAGGAATACATCACCACCCCAACTCAAGATCCACCGACAAAGAGTGGAAAGCTTGACTAGTCAATGGATAGTCCTAATTTAACAAATAAAAAAAGGTCTATATACATCAACATCATGAGGATACAAAACTACCAAAGAAGGAGAGAAATGCTGAAAGAAGAATTTTAAATCAATGATATTACACTTACTAGATGAGATCCAACAAATCCATTGACACTTTGATCTCTAATGAAAAGGGGTTAAAGGAGACAAAAATCTAATCTAGAGAGCCTCCAAAACCCAAAGAATCATATTAGGATTGAATGAGAGGTGATTAGTATTTAAATATGCATTTTATTAAATTAATTAATAATTTTATAAAATTGAATTCCTATCACTCATTTTTCTTAGTTTGGCCATATAGTTAGTACTAATAGTGCACTTAATTATGTTCCTTATTGGGATTTTGGAGAGATTTACACATTTTGACCATAGATTTTAAAATAACATTATCCTAATATATATGATCCAATATCTGACACCACATGATATGTGGGTTTGAACACATGGTTTTCACTAAACACGAACCTAACCATGTTCCATCCTCCAGAACCCAAAAAAGAATGTGATTTCTTATTTTGGGAACAAGGTTTTCATTAACCATGAAAAAAACTATGGTAAGGACCATAAAACTAAAAACACATAAATATACACCCAAAACACATTATGAATGTTTCAAATAAGAGATTTTAAAAACATGGATAAAAGTACCTAAAAGAGGGAATCATAATGTTAAAATATCTACAACAAAAATGATTTCTGCCTAATGAAATATTATCAAGAAGACTCTATATCTAATATAAGAGGCCAATGGTCTCTAATTAGCGACCCATGGTCATAATTCTTTTGTGAATTTGATCCATGATACCAATTCACTCGAACCAAGGGTATAGACATTCGAGGAAGATATTTCATCTCAAAATAATTTAATATGTACTAGATGTTTAGTCAATGATAAATCAGGTCTTATATCAAGGTCTTCCCATCTCAGATACATGATATGGGTCAGTAAGTTACATTCTAAGCTAAAACATATGAATCCTGTTATGAATCAACATCAATTTAGGTGGAAAATCCAAATGGTAAAACTCCTTACCAATCTACTCAACAACCAATAATGGACCCATTTATATCCGTTCTATATTTCCTTGATCTCTAGTCCATTCGTGATCAACCAAGGTTAAATTATACAAACAAATAGATCACCAACTAAAAAATATAAATGGAATAAATGATCATCATCATAGTATTAGTAATAGATCTAATACATCTCCACTGTAGGATGAATCAACTGATTATTTTCCATCATATATAAGAAAAAACAAGGTCCAATAGGTAAGATTCACTAATCTTTGAAAAAAAAAACAAATATTTCCATGATAATCCACAAAAGGCATCAAAGGGATCTGTATGGGTGTATGAATAGTAATAATTGTTATATGAAAAGTAAACCAGTCCTAAGAATCCATCCCAATATCTATTAAAGACAATGCCATAAGTATAAAAATTTATTGCAGGATCTGTATAGATTATTATATCTATTCATCCATTTGAGTATGATATTCCATACTCAAAATAACCTGAGGTCCCATTTCATCCTAGAGGCCTATCTAAAAACAATAATTTAATAAAGGATATCTATCAAAAATGAAAACATATGGAACTCAGTGAAATATTATGATATCTTATATATAAAAACTTCCCAGGTTATCAACTTTTTCTGTATCATGAATGGGAATAATGTGGTGTGATTTAGTCCACTCATTGATCACCAACCATATTATATTCTTCCATTTAGGTATACATGGAAACCCACCAAAATAGTCTATCAAAATGTAATCCCACATCCAAGTAGGTATAGGAAGGTGTCAAATAAATCCTTGATGTTTCTAGTGCTTTAACTTAACCTACTGACATGTATAACAACTAGAAACAAAAATAGTAATATCCCATCTCATACTTCACCACTATAATTGTCACTTTATATCATAGAACATATTAATTTTTCTAGGGTGTACCACCCACTAGAAATTATGGACATCCACCATAATTAATTTTATCAATGAAAATTTTATGAAGGACATGATATAGATTTATATGATACCATTATAAGAGAATAACCACTCTTCAATGGTATCCCCAACATAAAGAGATTTCCTAATTCCAATGAAATCATCATTGATCTATTTTTACTAAAGAATCATATTGATAATAGATTAGGTAAACTGAAAAATTATTAATATATTTTTGGTCTCATCCTCCCATAATATGAAATGAATGTGATATAGTAGAGCCATTAATTTCCTCTCATATGATGATTCGTACCTATAATGGGTTATAATTTTCCTACTCAAAGAATTAGTAATGACATTCCCCTTACCTTGGGTGTAGAAAATTTTGACATATAAATATTCTAGGTACTCAACCCATAAAATTTGTTTTAGATTCAAATATTTTTGTGGGAAGATATAAGTCAGTATTTTTTTATCAGAATAAATGGTAACCCTTTCTTAAAAAATTTAATGTATCCAACTCTTCCCAGAATGAATCAAAACTATGAGTTTAAGATTATTAGTATGATATTTATTCTCAAGTGGATTAATATATTGTGAACTATAGGCCACCATATAATCACCCTACATGAGAATGCATCCAAAACATGAACTGGGTGCATCAAAAAATACCACAAATCCCTATGTAGTCTCTTGAAGATACTACATCAGAGAAGAGGATGAAAGGTGATTTGATTCATCAAAAAATATTTCTGATAATTTTAATCCCATAATTACATTACTCATTTTTGAGAGAGATATTTCTTCGGAGAATAAAAATTTGAGAAATATTTAAAAAAATTTATAGTACCCCACTAATCCCAAGAAGATCAAAATCTCAAAAACATTGTGTGGTTTTTTCCATAGCATAAGAAACTTCACCCTCTTAGGATCAATGAAAATACCATGTTTTGAGACTATTTATCCCATGTAATTCACCTAATAAATCTATAAATTTATTTTTGACATCAGGGAATGAAATGAGTGATCTCTAAAAAATTACAAAACTACTATTGGATGATACACATGATCATTCTTATTTTTAGAGTAAATGATGATGTAATCCATAAATACTACCATGAATGAATTGAGATAATGATTTAATATATTTTCCATGATCACTATAAAAACCAAATGAGCTTTTATTAGTCTAAATGATATAACAAGGTACTCTTAAAGGTCATACATACTCTATAATGTAACCATTATGATACTAGACTCTTTGATTCTTATATGGTTCTAACCAGACCAAAGATAAATCTTTGATAAATATATTTATACATTCCACTAATAAAACAATTAATTTATTTGGTTAAGAAATTAATTGTTAATTACCCTGAATCAATTTAGTTGTCAGTTATCAATTCCGAGGAGAAGGGTTTCATTGGATTTATTTGAAAAATATAAAGTCATATCCCAAGGTAAAAAACATGGGTGAATGAAGCATTTATTTTAAAAAATAATCAAATTAGGTATTAAAATATTTCAGTTTAGTCAATGCTATCTCATAAGAGGGAATGAAGATAGGCTGGGTGCCTTGTACCCTGTCAATCAGAATCTCCACATCCCTTAATTGTGGTAATTTAGAAAATATAGGCAGAAACATGTTAGGAAACCCAATAACCATTGGAGGAATATTACCATTCAAACATTATTTCTCCATGTGAAAAGAAAACATTTATATCATCCTCAATAACACTAGAAGAGGTGGTTAATCTCAACTATACCTTGAGTACCTTTCTCCCTTGAAGACATGAATAACCCATTCAGTGAATGTAAAAGAGACCAAACTAATATAACTATAAATATATGATTTATGGGTAATAATTTAATCCATACTGAGAATAATATCCCTAAAATTCATATTAAAAAACCAAAACTCCAAGATGATCTTGATATGTGATGAAGAGAAGGCATAAGAGGGGCATTAGATACCTTTTTATCTCTTCATTCTATAGGGAATTGAAATATTCATCACTAAATACATAAGTTCTATTAGGAGATTTAAAATATTAATAATGTGATTTGAAATAATAAAATTAGATCTAATAGTATCAAATTCAGTGGTCACTAAAGATGAATCTATAGTGATGTTGCCTCTCATTTTCATTGGATCCACAGGAGGTTCTTCTAGATACTCATGCACCGCATGAAGAAGATTCATTCTAGAACCATATTGTTAGAACCCATTAGACCATGAATAATTGGACTAAAAATAGTACTTTTTGGTAATAATAATCTCATTCCATTATGTGAGGTAAAAAATACTTGATAGAAATACTGTTGGTGGCATGAGTGACTGCCTGAACCATAAATATTTGGCGACTTAGTATAATCCTTCTTTGAATGACCGATATTTCCACACTGAAATAAAGTTAGTGTGCCCTTTATAAATACTATATAAGGTCTGGAGGATTCCATATACTGAGATACACCATTAGACTCATCTCGATTCCTATTTAATTTAAGGGAAAAAACAAAAATAACATTGTGAATTGGAGGAACTCCCACTAACACTAACATTCTAGGTAGTTCAAGCTCAACCAAAAAAACTATATGCAGAAAATCTATATAAGAGGTGAGATTTAGAAATAAAATGTAATATAATATATCAAATAGAATACCCATATCAAATCTGTAATCCTTCATCTTTTCATTTGGTAATACCTGAAGAGAAAACTGAATTAGTCTTGCAAATCCATTTTCAAACTACATCACAGTTCTATCACCTAGTTGGAGGTTGATAAATTCCATATAAATTTACAAAATTATATATTCTTGATATAAATGACCCATGAAAAGATATATAGAGTCTATCAACTCTAAGAAGTTATGTTTCTTCACCTTAACAATTGAATCCCACCACCTCTTATTAGGCCCTTCAAGGTTGATGGTATCACATTAAAACATTATTGAATCTAGTTTTTCTATGAACTAAAAATTCAGCTCAATATTTTTCATCCAATACTCATCCTACCATGGTTAATTGAGGCCTCGTGAATATGGTTTTATGTTTTGAATAAACACATAACGATGATATATAGTTTCCTCCCTTTGAGGTTCCACCACTAGTTTCAATATGAGAATGAGTATGGATACCTATCCAAGAGATTGGACCACACACAACACTATCTCAACATGGTTCTGATCAAATGGTATGTTCAATTGTCATTGTTCATTATCAACTCACTCTTGGGTTCTATTAAAATAACTTCTTCAGATCATGGTTCAACACTACATCAATAGGAAACAAAAAAACCTCAATAAGGAAACTCGAATCATTAACTCAATAAAAAGATATAGGAATATATATTCCATAAGATTGAATTCAATATTTTAGGATTTAAAAATACTTAGATGAAGTTTGGGGGAAGACTAAAATGTGATCCATATATATCTCAAACTTTCTTTTCCCAAAAACTGACAGTGAATGAAGGATTTATATGACGATATATGGCCAGAAAATCACTCATAAAATATCCCTTACATCCTAAAAACTCTACCTCATATATAAAAGGACATCCCATATTGTATACAGACATCATGGATAGATTCAAAACCTCTCATTAGATACTAATTGCACATTAACCAATAAGAAAACCCTTGTACACTAGTACTCGAGCCAACACTATAATAACTTTAAGGGAACTAGCAATGCCTAGGTGTTGGCTATTAACACTTGGGCAGCAATAAAGAGTTAGAGGGAAAGATTTCTCCTTAATAACCATCAATTACTATATATTGGTAGAAGGTAAATTAGTGAACACTCAGTATTCCAAACACTTATGAAGGAGAATAATACCACAAAAAATAGATAAAGATCCCAAAATAGTATATCATCAAATAACAGACACAATATCCATCCATATAATGTCCCAGAATGTACGTGTAATGATTGGATCATAGCTCCACTAGCCATTTTCATCACCCACAATCCTGTTATTAAAGTACACCCATCTTCTCCATGTGATACATTCATTTTTTCAAGAACATCATAAGATAATATAAAAATTAACACAGAAAAATTTAATATATGGGAGAAAAATAGCATAGTGGGATATAAAAAAACGTTACATAAGAAATTCCACTACAAAAAAAAACATTTTCTATCAGTTTAAATAAGAAGTTATGGAAAATTATTTATATATTTTCAGTCAAACGAGATTTCAAAAAAAAGTAGACAGAAATTATATCAAAATTAGGTTTAAATGAAAATTTTCATAAAATATAAGGGCATGAAAAATATAGTTTAATAAAAACAAGATTGTAATAATAAAATAAAAAATCATAATAGCCACCTTCAATGAGTTTTTTTTAATTCATGGCCCTAAGATCCTCACACTTGTCAATCAATCAATCATAACAAAAAATGTGCACAAATCAATACGGATCATGCCATTGGAATGGAATCAGTCAAGATACCATTATATAAAAGCATATAGAATTTGGTTTAGTTATAATTTTCATCATCAATCCATTTCATCGGGGTCAGATTCCTAGCGTGCTTGTCTGTGTCTCTAACTAAATACTCAGTCTGACATGTTTTTTCAATCTATCAATAAACCAATCATGAGAATATAATTTTTTTTTCAATTTAGTCCACCATTCAAAGTTAAATTTCCAAATTTCATGTTTATATATTCCATTTAAACATAAAAAATGAATTTATGTTTCTTATCAAGTTCATGAATTTCAAAATAATCATTCCCTCAATGAAATTTTCATAATAAGTAATGTTAAATAATTTCATCAAATAACATTTAATTTCATGAAATATTTTCTCAAAATCCATAAAATATTTTCAAAGCCTATAAAAAAGAATTTAATTTCACATATCCATGCCTTTTGAAATCAAGAACCAAATCTTCTCAATTCATGGTTTCAAAATAAATTTTCAATTTATTTTAAATCAAGAAAGTAGTCGGTTTTTAATGTACATAGGAAAGACTTATGAAAACACCTACCAAATATGATGAAAATTTCACCACTCCAACATGGGGTCCACCAGTGAAGATTCTAAGGCTAGAATGATTTAAGGAGAGTCCTAGTTCCATAAATCAATAAAGTAATATCTATATATAGAGAAAACCTAAGGATAAATAAATCCCAAAGAAGGTGAGAAAGGCCGAAATGAGAAATCCAAATAAAGGGTATTACACATACCTAAGGAGATCTAATGCATCCACTGATACATTGATCTATGATGAAAGGGTGTTGGATGAGATAAAATTATCTCTAGAGACACTCTAAAATCCAAAGGATCATACTAGGTTCAAATGAGATGATATTAGTAATTACAATGGGGGTATTGAAACTTTAATTAATAACTTCAAATAATTAAATTCTAGTACAAATATTTATTTTGGTAGCTTACATGGTTAGTACTAATTGAGAACCTAACCATGCACCCATAATTGGATTCTGGAAGAGTTTATTATTTCCTCCACATGTTTTGACAAAATATGCGAGAATTGTGTATACTCTATTATACAAAGCCACATGGTATGAGGGTTATACCACACAATTTTCTCTAATTTTTCACCTAACCATGCACCCTCATATAGAACCCAACAATAGGAGCACATATTCCTAGGTTGGTCCATATGGTTTTCTCTAACAATGAGTAAACCATTATTATGACTAGAAATCTAAAAAACTCAAAAATACACCTAAAAATAGTCATGTAATGTTCTAAACAAGAGATGATAAAATTTATGGGATAAAATTACTTTAATGGTATATTACACATTATTTATATCATAAATGAAATTATAGAATATATGAGTCCAAAAGTAAAAATCCTTTTCCAATAGTGTGATTATATAATATTGAATGAACATTCTATGATAGTATATATTTAATTTTATATTTTTTTATAATAACATATTCATTGGAAATAATTCTCTCAACTATTTATTAGTGATGTAAAAAAATCCAAACTCTCACGTGACATGAAGGTAATAATATAATATAATGTGATCACAATTAATGTTGTACACCATTAATTTTATAATTATGTGTTGTGTAGTTGTTAATAAATATAACTTTCCTCAATTTGAACATGAAATATTAAAAATAAAAACCAAAATTTGATTACTTTATAGTTAATAAAAACTAATTAAATTAAAAATAATTATCTTGAAAAAGTTATGTATTTTATTTAAATTAGTATCCACCATAAGGAGGGTATGCAGATCTATGTATTTTCATTGTTTTCCCATTTCTTGTTATTATTATTATGTTTACCTACGAAGTAAATTTTCTAATAAATTAGTTTTTTTCAACTGTTATTTTTTTATTTAATATATTCTCCGTGGTTTTCCATTTATCCATTATTTTTATTACTTCACTATTTATATGAGACTCTATGTGTTTTTTAACAAAGTAATATCTCTATGAGACTCAAAAATATATAACAATAATGAAAAAAATATTATCAATGAATCCTCTTTTTAACATTTATTATTCCATATTAAACCTTTGAATGAAACATATTTAATATCTATGCTACATAAAAAATAATATAATGTATACTTTACTATGTTTTACTATACCAACTATTTTTTTATTAATTCATCCTTATAAATGATTCACATAATTTTTTATTGTTTTTATATACTTTTACTATAATAGGTTATTTTAAATGGATTTTCTGTCAATGGGATGATTATTTGACATTAATGTTAATTTAATTTCTATTGGAAGTCATATAAAATGCAATGAATTTTTTGGATTATATTTGGAGATCTGTTTTTATAATTATATAAATAACATAGGTCATCTCATTAAAACACATTTTTCATTATGAATGCTACTGAGGTATAGAAAAATTGAAAAGTGTAACTTTGTAGGGATACATGAATATGTCCAAAAATATATATAAACCATGATAAAAATTGTCACACCCTGAATTAGTTTCATTATATTTCATGGTAACTTAATAAGGATTCTATGCACCCTAAATTTTAACATCACACACAGAGTAGAGTTTTACAAATTTTATTTTATGAAATTCATAAGTTGTTGTTTTTAAAACAAATAATAAGTTAATATTTTAGTATTTGGATATTTATTATAAAACCATAGTCTATACACCTAGATTTAGTGCTAAAAATATATTCTTTTCATACTGTATTTGATACCAACCGAGGTGATCCAAAATGTAACAATACATAATAAAACTACCAATAACTGAAATTTAGCCACATACATAAACAATAATTTTTTAGGTACATAGTATTAATGAATTGTGAAAAAACCATTAACTTAAAAAAATCATAACATTTTCATATAGTGGAAATTTTCTTCACTATATCGAGAACTTATTGTTTCCCAATAAGTTTTCAACTTCTCCAACCAAATTTTCCATACATGATACCCTTATAGAAAAATCATACATAATACTCCTCTTCATAACCTATGGAAATGGAAACAAAATTTTACTGAGTTAAACTGCTCAATAATGCTAAATATAGACATTAATAATCTAAGTTCATAAGTGATAATAATTTTATTAGTACATAATAAAAGTGCATGGACATGACATAATATATTTATATCCCAAAACTGTGATTCATAAATGACGAGTCATTGTACAATTATTTAGAATAACATAAGATAAAAATAACATGATTCAATAATTATGATCCATGTCACATCAACCATTGAAAAAAAACCATTTAAACTAATTAGAATTATAAAAAAACTATTAAGGTATCAAAAGAAATTATATTCACCACATGTATTCACTTTTATTCAATCATAATGAAATAACATGTAATAATTTAATTCCAAAATCCTTGATCAAGAGAATAAATTTTTTTACAACAAATTAGAGAGCTATATCATGGGCGAAATCATCAATATATATAATTTATAAGAACTGTATCATGAAAAAATAAAAAAGGGAATTCATTTCTTTATAAAACTCATAAAAAATCCATATTTTTTTTCATATCATAGATAACCTATAGAAAAGAAACATTTCACAAACCTCATCCATTTGTACACCACCTAGGACCACAGTTAAGAGTATGAGTGTCCCCTAGGTCTTTTCTCCAGCATGCCTTAGGTTGGTGACTATCATCGAGCACGTATCAAATAAATTTGGGATGCATTACTCCAAATTTTCTTGGGAAAGTATAGGAAATTCCACCAACCATTCAACATGAAAGGTAAATAAACCAAAACACTCTATGAAATAAACCATATTATATAAATATAAAATATATAAAAATATCATCAAAATAAAAAAATACCAAAAAAATCCATTAGTTGTAACTATAACTAGTCCAATATAGTAATTTCCACATCGATTTCTAAAACCCTCCTTGAAAACTAAAAAATATTATATATAAATAGGGTGAGAATAACCCAGATATTCAATAAGATCATAACCATGGCCTCTTGTGTAAATATGAAAAAAGGGTATAAATATCCTAATGAATAAATAATATAACTAACCATCAACTACACAAGTTACTAGTTTATCCTCACCTCAAAAAGGTTCACTCACCAAATAACACATCCATGCATATTATTGTAATATGAGATGAATATAGATAAGGTAGCACACAACTAATTCCCCATTGGTTTTCCACTCACACTAAATGTGAATAAATCCTTTTCTGTCATCCCTTATATATCCACCAATAACGGTACTAACCATGTGTAATGTCTCATGATAAAAACCACATATCACATCTTATGATAATGATGAAATATCCCATATCACATAACCAAAGATGTATGGTATCGTGGGCATGTTGGACATCAATATTATTCCAACCTCCTTCCATAGATGACACCAACTACATATATCATCATACACCACCAGTATCACTTGAATAATCTACCAAAAAAGAGTAGGGGAGATGGGTTAGTTAGCCATCCACATCCTCATCATCTTGGATATTGGGGAAAATTCCCCCGTAGTGTCTAGAATTCAGTCAAGTTATCCGAATATGGTGGGATCGATAATAAAATAAAATATAATATAGACATATAATTGTCTCACACATGATCACACCTATGGGTTCACAAAATAATCACCCTTAGAACCATCATCAGGACACTACTGATATCATGACACTAAAAAATACCATTATTACATAATAACAAATCTACTAAAATCACAAAATGGTCCAAAACCTAGGTTCCATTTCCAATTGAATTATCTAAGAATTCTTTCACCAATAATTATCCACTAATTATTAATTTCAATTCAAACAGATGAATTATTTAACCATTACCAAATTATTACATTTGATTATATTATACCATTTCAACTTAATTTGTACCATGAAACCACCATATCTAGCCACTGCAACACAACCAAGGCCACCAAGAAATTAATAACCAATCCACCGAGGCACAAAAAACAATAACCACCAATCCACCCAAATAATTTCTACCAAACCACTCACATCACAGACACTAAGCTATAAACTTCATGAAAATCATACTACAAGTATATTCAACTTAGTATTTTCATTTATTATATTTAGGTTTTAAATAATCTAAAGGGTATACCCAAATAAATACAACACTAAAAGGTAAAATTATGTAACAAGAATAAATCATTAAATAACATAATCAATATTAATGAAATCTAGTAACCACATTCACATCACACCATTAACTTTTAATTTCATAAGTACAATTTATTATGTTAATTATTCTATTTCATACCATTCACCAAATAGAAATAGAAATCATGATAATATCATTGATGGACAAAAATAAAGAGAGAGATGTAAAATCCCCTACCTCAAAAGAATATTTTTGATTTTCTATGAAAATAAAAATAAAGAGAGGATGAACCACATGCCCATGACCACAAAAGAGATCATTGAATAAAAATAAATTCTAGTTTTGCCTCACTAAAATCATATCCCAATTAACCATAAATTCCAATTAAAACAACTCATGTAAAATCTCTAAAGAAACAAATAGGAACTCTATGCTAAAGAGAATAAAGACTTACCTAGAATCTGTGATATCAAATCTTTGAATCCTATGTATGAAAAAAAAAGAACACGGGTTGTAAGAGGCCATAAAATAACCTATGAATTTCTTGATATTTTGAAGGAACATAGGGATAAGTAGGGAGATTAAATGGAGTGTGGAATTTATACACATATTGTAAATCTTCCCATTCTAGGTGTGAATGGCAGTTCACACCATGAACCTTATACATGTCACTTTTTCTGAAAAATCGGGTTCTCACTGAAAAAACCAAAAGAGATTTATTGTCATGTGTAAAAATTTCATGATGTAAATTATTCAAATCCATAACCCCATTAATATATCTCAAAAATTTACTCTATGAACCAATGTTTCATGATGTAAATCCCTACCTATAGTTGCTGATTCAAATCCAGCTCCTTCTCTTCCTTTATTAAACTCCTCCTAAGGATTCCAACACCCAAAAATCCCAATGTAACATGTTAGAGGGATACATTCCATTACACTAGATACATCTCAAAGGTTTCTTATCATCAAGAATAAAAAACAACATGAAATTACAACACCTACCATAATAAACTATTAAACACTTCCCCAAGATAACTCTCAAACAAAGAATGAACACTTATATTATCATCTAGGGGTGGGTTGATTGACAAATCAAACTCACTCATACTAAGAAAAGAGACACCATAAACCAGAAATCTATGACATAGATCTATTATAACTTATTTTACCTGATAAATTAAATAAATCCCTGAATTATAGATAAAAAAAACCGATCAAGGTAAATATCCATTCCACTCTAAATTTTTTTGATTCAGGGATCATATTGCATTACTAGACCACCAAATCATTGTAAAACCATATAAATCGAAACTGTGTGAGTTACCTTTCAATAGATTCTTTTTTATGGATGGATAACTGTAACAAATAATGAGAAGAAACATACTAAACACCATTATCATTATAGATAACCACATAGTTTCTCCCATATTGCCCTCCCCAACCAGCTCACCAGCACATCAGTCCCAAAACACTACCTTATACTATACAATGAACCAAACCACTGTGACAGTAAGGTTAGAGGATCCCATTCCTTCCATGAAAACCAACACCAATACCCACAACTCATCAAAAAATACTACATAAATGGAAGCATAAATTTAAATTTATGTCAATATATATATCAAAACAAGGAAACACGACCAACCATAGTAGGCTAGTAACAAAACACAACATTTGACATTTTTTCATTATTATTATTTTAATAATTATGTGTGGAAAACAATAAATAATAACCATTTTTTAGATTAAAAAATAACCATATTCTTTTTGAATTTAAAACGATTAACCTTTTTATTTTTAGTGATTTCATATTTAGATAAAAAAATAAATCATTACATCAAGGAAGTTTATAGAAAACACTAACTGCATACTAATTCTAAAATGTAAACTTATAAATATTTGGAATAAGTTTATTTTTGAAATAATTCATGTAAACTATTCTATATTATTTAAATAATATTTTTTGTGAAATAGATTTTAGATAGAACATAATAACACTTTAAGAAAACAATCATCAAGAAATATTTAATTAATAACACTATAATTCTTCGAGTAACATTTTGGAAAAATCAAACATTAATTTCACTTCAGAAATATTAAATATATTTTAGTTCAATACAAAATTGAAAATATAGAAATTTAGTTTTTCACTGCATTATGTTTGAAAGGATCATGTAATGGATTCTATAGTTATTAAAACATTCTTTCATTTTTTGAGAAGGTGGCATGCTTTCACTATATTATTTAAGTATAACATGCTCGACAAACAAAATTATTTAGAAAACCTATTATAATTCTTTTAAAGAAATTGAAATAACCATTATAAGACATTATGAATTCTCCCACATTGAAAATTTTATTAATTAACCTTACACATGCTCATCTAAATTTCATTAATTTCACATGGAATTAAAATAATCTTTCATGAAATAATTGAAATTAAAAAAACATTATTATTATTTTAAATGAAATAGTTCTATTAATTTAAATATTCGTATGTCCTCAATAGATCAATACTAATAATTATTATCTATATCCTAAAATTACTAAATACTGAACTAAAATGTATCCTTATAATTTGTTCTAAATAAATTCATGTAATATTACATAGACTAAATGTAACATATTTTATAAAAAATTTCATTGAAATTAATGTACTCCTATGATTGGACCCCAAGGCAATTCATTTTATTATATTAATAAGTAATTTTTCTAAATAAAATAATTTCCTGAAGGATACAAAATTAACACAACATGGATAATTTAATCATACATTACTACCATAATAGTATTTCAATAGGTTTTGAATTTACAAAAAAAAATACAATTTATGAGGAAACATGTAATTGGAAGCATGGTATCATCAACTGATACAAGTAATTATAGATATATCTTATGGGAGGGGCTATTATCGTGTTCCATTTCTATTTCCTATATAATTAGTACAATATTATAATGCTAAATTTATAAAATTTTCATTGTAAAAATTTGTTTATTATTGTCTTATCATGCTATTACTTTATCTCATAATTCCTATATGTTCCTCCTCTATTATATAAGCATAATAAAAAAAACATCATAATTAATCTTGTAAAAAATATATGTTATAACATTCAAAACTTATCATGATTAACATTTCATGAAAAATATGTCTTATAAGATAACATTCTTCTATAATATATTTATTATGGTACTTATTAATAATATTAAGTACACCATTCATTAGTTTTAATAAACTGTAAATAAATACCCTTTTTAATAAAATATTCATGAAAAATTGATCACACAACCCAATCAATAAGAAATGAAAACTCTGATCATGTCCTTTAATTATTGAATCATTATAATGACATACGGTTTATTTTTAGTCAGATCATCTCGGCACAAAGAATAAATTTTATTTTTAAGGAATACCAAATTCTAAATCATGTTTCATGAATATTAATTTCAAGATCATAATTCCACATCAAGATATATTCAATCAAGAAAATGTAGTGGCCCGATCCCAGAGGTCCCAAATCTAGTGTTTTTTACTAATTACATTAGCATGTTAACACATTATCAAAACTCAAAGGACCAATCAGTTTAGTAGTCTTGGTAAACCAAATACATAAATGAGTTTTGTATTACAAATGAGTACACTGATTACAAAATATTTTTTTTTCTTATTTCTAAATAAATAACATCGAGGATAACTCAAAACTATATAGTAAATTCTTGTATATCTTTCATAGTATCCTCCTTGGATTCTTGAGGAATGAAATATAATAAGGGTGATATCAAATGATTCATAAGGAAAATTATTGTGGAAGAAATATATAATTAATGAGTGCAATAATTATATCATGTTAAATAACTAAACACACATACCATGAAATCACCAAATAGAGAAGGAAGTGCATAAACAATACAACAAGGAAATTACAAGAAACAAATGCCATTCAAACAAATATATAAAGAAGAATAAATATGGAAAGGTATGAAATTGAAACAAATACCATTTAATCAATGAACTAAAAATGAAATGCATCGATAGATATGTCGACACAAAATCTCATGGATGAATAATAACTATAACTAAATGAAGTAAATACTTTCCTAATGGACATCAGGTATAAGGCATTTGAAAAATTATACTTCCAAAACTATTCAAAATACTATTTAAAACCACTAATATTAACCTATTTGATTTGCACAATAAGTTTGTCTCATTAGAACCTATCGATGCATCAATGATTTATATAATATTAAGTCTCAAATAGGTATTACCAGTCCAAATTATTCCTCATATCGAATAATAAAAATAAATAATATTCTTATCAAATACCTGTATTGAATAAAGAATATGGAATTATTAAATATTTCCCAAAATAATAAAAACATAATCAAAGTGGACATCGTATGTAAAATGGTATATAGTTTAGGAAATAGTAATATCCATAATAAATTAGATGGATAATTAGAGGGAAATTAAAAGTTCAATGGTCATATGAGATTGAATATTTCAAGGGGAATAAAAAATTATTCAATGAAGTGAATTTGAATAATATACTTGTACAAATAAATAATAAAACATCTAGGGTAAGAATAAGTATTGAATCATTACAAAAAATCCCAAGTAAAGTAAATATAAATGGGTTGTTGATGTGGAAGACTATAAATACCATCAAAATATCTTTTAAAATATTTATTGAAGAAAAAATCCTTTTTTTGTAACAAATTTTGAAAAAAAAAATATTTGAAAATTAAATTAGAAAACATTTCATTTAAAAAATAAAAAATTTAGACATGAGAATTAATCTTAAAATAAATGATGGCGGTTAAATCTGTACAAGCCGTATGAGGTAAAACAAACAATCCTTTTTCACGGTTAATGGTTAGAAAAATTCATTGTTCTAAAATAAACAAGATGATTCTTTTGAAATAATTGGTAAAATAAAAAATGGTGAATATTTATTTACCAAATCAGTTAAAAATCATTTCTGAAAACCTTTTAATAAAACATGGTTTTTAGAAGAAAATATGTTCTCCTATTAAAGAGAAATAAAGTCGGGGTTTCTGAAAAAAAACATTCTACAATAATTTGAGTAATAAAAAGTGGAAGAATGGTACTAACACATGAAAATGATCATTAATAACCAAATGAGAGAAAATTAATAGTTTAAGTATAAAATAGTCATATAATTTCCTCTATTGGAAATACCATTGAATGATAATTAATGTTATTGTTGACAAAAATAATCTTTAATCATTTTAAAGTGTCCCCTACCACTTTGAAAAATTTTAAATCAAAAAAATCGTGAAGGAATAATATTAAATGGATGTTTTAAAAGGAACATAAATAAAGGAATTAATGATATAATATATAAAAGTGGGAATTAGATACACCACACTAAAGAAGTAAGTGGTGAATAATACATTTGTCTCACCAGAGTAAAAAGTGAGATGAAAATCTATTACCTTGTGTTTCCTTTCGAGTGAACATAATTTAACATCCTATATAAAGGGTTTAACCATGTTGATAAATTATAATAGATCCATGAAAATAATTATTATATCATCTGTGTTGTAACACCCCAAACTTCTACGGTACGCTTCTCTTTGAATAATGCAATAGCGTGTGTTGTACGCAACATCGAGTTCTAACATACCACAACCAATCAAACTAGCTGTTATGAATAGTAATAACCACTTTTTGAAATTTTATAAATTTTATCTCTCAAAATAGAAATCATTTTTGGATTCGGAATATCTAATTTAGCCTAGGGTGAAATTTTGGAACTTTTCGGATAACATTTATATTTTGATGAATAGTGAAAATTACTAAATTTTAATTAAAAACAACTTTTTTAATCGAAATAATTTATATTGATAAATTATGAATTTGAGTGGTTTTTAAGTATATTTAGAATATAGTTTTACCATTTAATACAATTTTGGTCATTGTACATAATTTCACAATTAAACCGGACATAAACAAGTATCAATCTTTTGATAGTTATTATATCTTAAAAACACGTTTTTTGTTTTGACAGCGGGAATTAATTTTAAATTAATTTCTGCCACTTCTGTGTTATGAATTTGGAAAAATGTATTCCATATTTGGAATAATGATGTCCAAATTGTAAAAATAGGTAACCTTTAATTTTAGACATTTTGAATAATTACTTCGGTAAATATTTTATTTACCATGGTTAAAGGGTAAATTCGGTAAATAAGGGTTAAAAAATAATATTATAGTAATACTAAATTACCCTAAAACGTGTCCTAATCTTATTGGTGGATACATGTCCGACCATGGACATATTTGGGTCGATTTTGGGACCCCATGGAGCCACTTGCAGATGATAGGGACACTTTATTTTAATTAAGTTAAAATAAATACAAAACTGACATAAGCATATATCTTTTAGTAAAACAATTTTTACATAAGGTTATATATGTTTTCGTTTCGACTATAAATTTTAATTATAAATATAAAAATATTTCCTACATAAAGATATTTTATTTATAATTTTTAGACATTAAATAATTTAATTTATTTATGACAATGATAATGCAGTACTTACCATAATAGTGAAAAATAAAAATAATTGATATTATAAATACCCAAATTAATATAATATGAGACTTTTTATGAATTAAACTAATTTTATAGGTTAATATTACATGTTAGGAATGATTTAATTAACTTTTTTCGAAGTAATCATTCTGTTATGATTTTCACAAAAATCAATTTTCCAAATAGTGTCAAAAATTGACAAAAAAGTGTTTTTAAAACAAATATTATATTATTAATTGATATTCAATTCCTAAAAATCAAATGTTCGGCCAAGAGACTTATATCATGATAGGTGTATCATTAATGGACCACTTGGGGGTCTCGTGGATGTATATAGTATGTTTATTAACCATATAATATCAAAATACAAAGAGACATTGTAAAAGTGAAACTAATTAACTAAAAGTTAATACTTAAAGATAAGGTCAATATAATGACCCAAACCTGTCTAAATTCTATTGGTTGAGTTTTTCTCTACCCATAACTACCTTAACCATTAAATAATCCACTTTGGAGCCATTATAAACTGAATATGAGTTTATTATAAATAATATTTCTAGCTTTTCCAAAGGTGCCCCTCCTCCCCCTTATAAAAGGACACCACTTCTAACCAATTCTTCGCACCTTTAAAGCCCTTTGGTTAGGCCAAACACTGCCCAAATACTCTCTCAACTTCCCTCACTACAATATAGAGGCCTTAGTTTGATCATAAATCCATCCTAAGGAGCCCTTTTGATCAAATCAAAAGGAAGAACCCAAAGAAGAGGTAATGTTTTCACCACCTTTTTTCAAATTCATTTCGTCTTCAACTTATTATTTCTTTGTTATTCCTATTATAAAATAATAACTTCAGTATCTGCTATATACTGTGATTTTATTATAAATATGATAAAACTATATTCAATATTCTATCCATCCTTTGAATGACATGTCACCATACGTGCGTACGTACGACTTACCGTCTCCACGTCGTGGTGTAATTGTTATTCAATATATTATTATTTGGATGGGTATAATAATGATTTTTAATTCATTTAAATAATAAATATAACATGATAATGATTATTTATTTATGATATACCATCCAATGATATATTATTTTAATATCAAAAGAATGATATTGTCGCTCGTGCGTACGTACGGACTACCGTCTCCACAAACGCGATGAGATTCATTCTCCATCGTATCCATTCAAGTATAATTATCATTTGATGATTTAAAAATAATGTTTAAGTACTTTATATAATTCTGGATATGAATAAGATACAACCTATCCATGAGAAACATGGCATACATAATAAAACATATAAAAGAAAACGAGTTAGTTAACACCCGAAACGACGATAATACTAAGATATTATTAACAAAGCAATGTTAAAAGATCATATATGATAACATAATAATGTATATGATTATTGTATAATTTAATAACAATTATTTCACCATTATACAGGAGGTTAACCTACCCCAACCAATGAAAAGTACATGGTAAGGTTTTATTTCACAATCTCTTCATTACCTGAGGTTGTTTATACGTAATAATCTACTGAGATTTCTTTATCATCTACATCCATGTTTTTTAAAAATGTATTTAAATTTTTTTTACTATTTACTAGAATATGGGTTAAATTCATTTATACCCTTTTTGAATTTTATAAGTGGTTTATAAAGGAATCTTTCTGTCGTTTTCCAAACAAGGTCCTTTTTAACCTTTTCGACAGAATTAAAGTAAGAATGTTTTTTTAACTTATACGACAGGTGTAGCTATTTTCCACCATTATAAAATCGTAGAAGCTTCCCTTACAATCTTATAAGAATATTTTCAATGAAAATGTTTTATTTTATAGATATATTACTCTTAAATGATTTCAAAATAGAAAGAGATATTTCTCTAAAAAGAGTTTTGATTTCATCTATGTCAACATCCTTTGATGGATTTTAAGCTTATTTGAAGTTGTTTTATTATGATATAAAACTTCTATATTGTATTGAAGGTTTTGTGATATGTTTGACTATGGATGTGTGATTTTTATACCATTCGTGGTTTATGGATGAAGTATTTACATTTCGTATGCTAGTTTTAATACGAATGTTTATGTTATGTTTAAACCTTTTCATATGGGAATGCATTGGACTTAATATGTGACGGGTGGAGCCCGCTATAGCTCCTCGATGCATCAGTAGGTATCATGAGACAAACTAGTGTCTTGGCATAAGGACTTGGAAAATTATTATTTTTAGTCTTGGCACGAGGCCTTGGCTATGTGGTTATGATAGTCTGGCATTATGCATTCCACCATTATGAAAGTGGTTATTGATATTGCATGTGATTATTTGATTAGTAGAATATCCATGTGAATAAGTAAATGGAATTATTTCATTTTATTTTTTCCATACTATGTTGAAGTTAAATTTTAAAAGGCTTTTGTTTTAGTTATACATTTCCTTAAATGTTTATTCTTATTTATGAATGTTTCCACTATATTGTTATCCTTAATGGGCATTTGAGCTCACCCCTTTTCTATGTTTTATTTTTCCCAGGATGTGAAGAAGTAAATTATGAATGAACTTTAGGGATAGTATGAGGGGATAAGAGTGTGTACTATGGAGACTATGTTTTTTTAGTTTTCATTTTTATGATGTAATGTAAAACTTTATGAATATATCTAGTGTTTCCAAGGCTACTAAACTAATCAGTCTTTCGAGATTTGATCTTTCTTGTGATCATGCCAATGTTATGTAATAATGCACCGACTCTGGGTAACTGGGGTCGGGGAGTTACAGTTGTTATCAGAGGAAATTTAGTACAAACCTTGAAATCTAGACTTAGATAAACTCTGATTAGAGCACGTAGACCTAAGATGAACTTTGAGGATTAGTTTATAAGAACTTCCTAGAATTTTGGTATTCTAGAGATTTTATTAGTTTTCCGAGCAATACATCCCTTTCTAGATATGAGTAGGTAGAGGCGGCTCTGGCATAGATGTACCTAGGGGTAAAACCCAAAAACACCGCTTTGAGCTAGACTCGAACGGGAACTGGTGCACGACAATGGGCCTTACTACACTCTTGGTTACGACACTCCCGGGGGATATGATTAGGATAACTCACATTTTTTTACAAATCATTATGAAGGGTTTATGAGTATATACTTCCTCAAAGAAAACATTTTTATGATTATGGATTATATCTATAAATAGTTCAATTTATGTTAAGTGTTTTATAAGTATGGAATTATGTATTTTGATTCATAAACTGATCTAGTTTATGCCATTGTTTAGAAATGGCGCCTAGTGGAAGAAATGGAAACTGTATCAATGCACGCACTCCATGTAGGTATTTCCCTCCTGCTCAAGATAATTATAGTCGAGCTGGTGATGCAACTGGTGCTGATCAGATAATCACCATAATAACCTTACCCATATGGAGCACCCTGATCCGCAGAGTGGAGGATCAATATTAGATCTCTTCATGAGGAAACAACCACCAACGTTCAATGGGAGTACAAATCCCTTAGTATCTGAGCAATGGATAAATTCCCTAGAAAAAATATTTCAGGCTTTGGGGAGTAGTGAAAGGGAAAAAGTTATCATGGCAGTTTACCACCTCACTGGAGATGCTGATCAATGGTGGTCATTGATTCAAAACACGAAGGAAGATGATGAAGTATCAAATATGGAACGGAGGGAGTTCAAATATCTATTTTTAGAAAAATACTTTCCTCGTGACCATCGAGCAGATATGGAAAGACAATTTATGAGTCTGAGACAAAAGGAGGATGAGAATGTCACAAAGTATGAGGCTAAATTTACAAGGTTAGAAATATATTCTAGAGATTATATAAGTAACCCAAGAAGTAAGATTGATCATTTTTTTGATGGGTTAAAACCATTTCTCCGTCGAGCATTAGTCTCACAATCCTTCTCGTCGTATGAAGACATTGTCTCATGTGCTATCAAGACTGAAAAAGAATTCTCTAAGTCTTATGACTTTAAAGAAAAGCAAGAGAGGAAGAGATATGCTGATCAATCTGGGAATGGAAATAAAGTGAAGAAGGGAAAAGTTGAATATCCATCCTACAGTAAATGTAGGAAGAAACACCCTAGTACTTTCTTAAAAGGAACGAGAGTCTGTTACAAGTATGGTGAAAAAGGACACCAAGATCGTGATTGCAAGGGGAAGAAGGAAGCTACCAATGTCCAATGCTACAAATGCAGGGAGATGGGAAATTATGAAAATGAATGTCCTAACCATCAGGGGAACCTACCTCAGAAAAAACCGAGGGATCAAGGCCAAGATTATGCTATCACTACTACTGAGGTAGAAGCTCTTAAAGACGTGGTGGAAGGTAATTTAATGGTTTCCTCAAGTTTAGAAAATGCATTATTTGATTCTAGATCATCGCATTGTTTCATATCTTCCCAGTTTTCTAAGAAAATTAGATATTTCCAATTTGATTTAACAAGGGAGTTTTCAGTTAAAACTCCTAAGGGAAGTATCATTACAACAAATTTTGGTGAATTAGTCCCCATTAGAGCACATAAATGTTCTTTATTTGCTGATCTCATCGTCATACATATGATTGAGTTTGATATAATCCTTGGTATGGGCTGGATTTTGGACCATGATGCGAAGATTTATTGTAAGAAGAAGGAGGTTATGATTTTTGATGATGATGATAAGGAACACCTTATCTTTAGAGCATAATCATCACCACCTAATTCTTATTTAGATCCACCCATAGTAGCTCAACTAAATTCAATTATTGAGGAGGAAGAGAATGAAATGACTGTGGGTGAGGAAAGGAATGTTCAAATAGAGGATGTACTTGTTGTGAAAGAATATGTAGATGTGTTTCCGGAAGATTTACCTGGACATCCTGTAGAATGAGAAGTTGAGTTTTCCATTGATTTAATTCCTGGATCAAGGCCTATATCGAAGACCCCTTATAGAATGGGCACTATAGAATTAGTTGAACTAAATAAACAACTATAGGAATTGAGTAATAAGGGATTTATTCGCCCTAGTGTTTCTCTATGGGGATCCCCTTTTCTTTTTGTTAAAAAGAAAGATGGATCTATGAGGTTATGTATCGACTACAGGGAGATCAATGCTTTAACAATAAAGAACAAGTATCCCCTACCTCGCATTGATGATTTATTTTACCAACTACATGGAGCTCAATACTTTTCAAAGATTGACCTTCGATCTGGATACCATCAGTTGTGTGTGAAGAAGGAAGACATTACGAGGACAACATTTCGAACCAGGTACGGGTATTACGAGTTTACAGTAATGCCTTTTGGATTGACTAATGCACCCTATGTATTCATGGATATGATGAATAGAGTTTTCAAGGAATATCTTGATGAATTTGTGGTGGTATTTATTGATGATATCTTGGTATACTACAAATTCTGCGAAGATCATGAAAATCACTTGCGCATTATTCTGAAGACTCTGAGAAGACATGAATTATATGGGAATTTTAGCAAGTGTGAATTCTGTATTCAGGAGATTTCTTTTCTTGTCCATATTGTCTCTAAAGATGGAATCTCTGTTGATCCTTCTAAGACCAAGGCAATCCAAGAATGGCCCGCACCAATGAGTATAACTGAGGTACGCAGTTTTATTGGTTTGGCAGGTTATTATCAACGTTTCATCCAGAATTTTGCCCGGTTGGATAATCCATTAACAAAGCTCACACGTAAAGGGGTTAAATTTGTTTGGAAAAATAGTGTGAAGAATGTTTCGAAGAACTGAAGAGAAGATTAGTCAATGCTCCTATATTGACTCTACCATCGGGGAATGATGGGTTCGTTATTTATAGTGATGCATCAAAAACAGGACTTGGTTGTGTCCTTATGCAGAATGATAGGGTTATTTCCTATGCATCACGACAGTTGAAAATTCATGAACAAAACTATCCTAATCATGATCTCGAGTTAGCAGCTGTGATATTTGATTTAAATATATAGAGGCACTACCTCTATGGTGAAAAATGTGAGATTTATACTGATCACAAGAGTTTGAATTATATTTTCTCACAAAAGAACTCAACATGAGGCAAAGGAGATGGCTTGAATTACTCAAGGATAATGATTGTACGATACACTACCACCCGGGGAAGGCAAACAATGTGGCATATTGTTTGAGCAGAAAAGATCATGGAGTTTTGAACAATATGAGAATTTAAAGGGATCCATTTTTCATGGATCTAGTGAAGATGGACATGGGAATAACGAGGGAGGGTGAAACACCAATGCTTTTTCAAATGGTTGCCAAACCATCTTTACTAGAAAGGATTAAGAGTTCTCTGACCGATGATGAAGAATTTCAAAAGAAGATTAAAGCTGTGAATGATGGGAGATTGAGAGACTTTGTGTATGAAGAAGGAATTTTGAAATTTGGGAAGAGACTTTGTGTTCCCGATATACCTTATCTAAAAAGGAAATTTCTGGATGATGCTCATAGTTCCAATTTCTCTATACACCCTGGGAGCACCAAAATTTATAGAGATTTGAAGGAACATTTTTGGTGGGACAACATGAAGAGGGAGATTGCTGATTTTGTGTCAAGATGTATGGTTTGTCAACAAGTGAAAGTTGGAAGGAAACGGCCTGATGGAGTATTGCAACCACTTCCCATACCTGAGTGGAAATGAGATAATATCACAATGGACTTTTTCATGGGACTACCAAAGACTCCTAGAAGGAATGATGCAATATGGGTTATTGTTGATCGTCTTACCAAGTCAGCACATTTTCTTTCTATAAGAGAAGATCTACCACTGGAACGTCTAGCAAGACTATATATTGATGAAGTTGTGAGACTTCATGGAGTACCCCTATCGATTGTTTCTGATCGTGATCCCCGTTTTACGTCAAGATTCTGGAAAAGTCTTTAGAAATCCTTGGATACTGAAATTCATTTGAGCACTGCCTACCACCCTCAAATAGATGGACAATCATAATGAACTATTAAAACCTTAGAAGACATTTTGAGATCCTTATCACTTGACTTTCAGGGTATGTGGGATCAATATTTACCTCTGGTAGAATTTTCTTATAACAATATCTTCCATTCGAGTATTCAGATGGAACCATATGAAGCGTTATACGGAAAGAGATGTCGCACACCAACCTATTGGGATGAAGTTGGTGAAAGAAAATTTGTAGGCCCAAAAATGGTGGAGGAAACGATGGAAAAGGTGAAGGTAATCCAAAACCATATCAAAACAGCTCAAAGTAGGTAGAAGAGCTATGCTGATAATCGAAGGAAGGATTTAGAATTTCAAGTCGGTGATCATGTTTTCCTGAAGGTATCGCCATGGAATAAAGTCATAAATTTTGGTAAGAAAGGTAAATTGAGTCCCAGGTACATCAGACCTTTCGAAATTCTAGAACGAATTGGGGTTGTAGCTTACTGATTGGCAATGCCACCAAGTCTCTCCAAAGTTCACGATGTGTTCCACGTATCTCTGTTGAGGAAATACATGCCTGACCCAACGCATGTACTCAACTATGAGGAATTTGAACTAGAACCCGATCTATCTTATTGCGAAGAGCCCGTTAGGATTCTTGATATGAGAGAACAAGTACTGAGAAACCGGACAACGCGTCTGGTAAAAGTTTTGTGGAGAAACCATAAGATGGAAGAGGCAACGTGGGAACCCGAGGAACTTATGATGAAGAACCACCCGAGTCTTTTCATGCGGTAGTATTATAGAAATTTCGAGGATGAAATTATTTGAAGGAGGGGAGAATGTAGCACCCCAAGCTTCTACGGTACGCTTCTCTTTGAATAATGCAATAGCGTGTGTTGTACGCAACATTGAGTTCCAACACACCACAACCAATAAAACTAGCCGTTATGAATAGTAATACCCACTTTTTGAAATTTTAAAAATTTTATCTCTCAAAATGGACATCATTTTTGGATTCGGAATATCGAATTTAGCCTAGGGTGAAATTTTGGAACTTTTCAGATAACATTTATATTTTGATGAATAGTGAAAATTACTAAATTTTAATTAAAAACAACTTTTTAAATCGAAATAATTTATATTGATAAATTATGAATTTGAGTGGTTTTAAAGTATGTTTAGAATATATTTTTACCATTTAATACAATGTTGGTCATTGTACATTATTTCAGAATTAAACTGGACATAAACAAGTATCAATCTTTTGATAGTTATTATATCTTAAAAACACGCTTTTTGTTTTGACAGCGAGAATTAATTTTAAATTAATTTCTACCACTTCTGTGTTTTGAATTTAGAAAAATGGATTCCATATTTGGAATCAGGATTTCCAAATTGTGAAAATAGGTAATTTTTATTTTTAGACATTTTGAATAATTACTTCGGTAAATATTTTATTTACCATGGTTAAAGGGTAAATTCGGTAAATAAGGGTAAAACAAATAATATTATAGTAATACTAAATTACCCTAAAACATGTTCTAACCTTATTGGTGAATACATATCCGACCATGGGAATCTTTGGGTCGATTTTGGGACCCCATTAAGCCAATTTTAGGTGATAGGGACACTTTATTTTAATTAAGTTAAAATAAATACAAAAATGACATAAGCATATATCTTTTAGCAAAAAAAATTTGACATAGGGTTATATATGTTGGAGTTTCAACTATAAATATTCATTATAAATATAAAAATATTTACTACATAATTATATTTTATTTATAATTTTTAGACATTAAATAATTTAATTTATTTATGACACAATGATGATGCAGTAATAACCATAATAGTAAAAAATAAAAATAACTGATATTATAAATACCCAAATAAATATAATATGAGACTTTTTATGAATTAAACTAATTTTATAGGTTAATATGACATGTTAGGAATGATTTAATTAACTTATTTCGAAGTAATCATTCTGTTATGGTTTTCAAAAAAATAAATTTTCCAAATAGTGTCAAAAATTGACATAAAAAAGTTTTTAAAACAAATATTATATTATTAATTGATATTCAATTCCTAAAAATATACGGTTCGGCCAAGAGAATTATATAATTATAGGTGTATCAATAATGGACCACTTGTGGGTCTCTTGGATGTATATAGTAAGTTTATTAACCATATAATATTAAAATGCAAAGAGACATTGTAAAAGTGAAACTAATTAACTAAGAGTTAATACTTAAAGATAAGGTTAATATAATGACTTAATCCTGTCTAAATTATATTGGTTGAGTGGTTTTCGATCCATCCCACCTTAAAATTTAAATAATACAATTTTTATCCATTAGAAACCGAATATGAATTTATTATAAAATAATATTTCTAGCTTTTCCAAAGGTTCCCCTCCTCCCCCTAATAAAAGGACACCACTTCTAACCAATTATTTGCACATTTAAAGCCTTTTAGTTCGGCCAAACCCTGCCCAAATACTCTCTCAACTTCCCTCAATACAACCTAGAGGCCTTAGTTTGATCAGAAAGCCAACCAAAGGAGCCCTTTTGATCAAATCAAAAGGAAGAACCCAAAGAAGAGGTAATGTTTTCACCACCTTTTTTCAAATTCATTTCTTCTTCAACATCTTATTTCTTTGTTATTCCCATTATAAAATAATAACTCCAGTATCTCCAATATAATTTGATTTTATTATAAATATGATAAAACCATATTCAATATTCTATCCATCCTCTTAATGACATGTCACCATACGTGCGTACGTACGGCTTACCGTCTCCACGTAGTGGTGTAATTGTTATTCAATATATTATTATTTGGATGGGTATAATAATGATTTGTAATTCATGTAAATAATAAATATAACATGGTAATGATTATGTAAATATATGATATACCATCCAATTATATATTATTTTAATATCAAAAGAATGATATTGTCGCTCGTGCATACGTACGGACTACCGTCTGCACGAACGCGATGAGATTCATTCTCCATCATATCCATTCAAGTATAATTATCATTTTATGATTTAAAAATAATGTTTAAGGACTTGATATAATTCTGGATATGAATAAGATACAACCTATCCATTAAAACCATGTCTTACATAACAAAACATATAAAAGAAAACAAGTAAGTTAACACCCGAAACGACGATAATACTAAGATATTATTAACAAAGCAATGTTAAAAGATCATATATGATAACATAATAATGTATATGATTCTTGTATAACTTAATAAAAATTATTTCACCATTATACAAGAGGTTAACCTACCCCAACCAAGGAAAAGTACAAGGTAAGGGTTTATTTCACAATCTCTTCATTATCCGAGGTTGTTTATACGTAATAATCTACTGGGATTTCTTTATCATCCACATCCATGTTTCTTAAAAATGTATTTCAAAAACCTTTTTTAACTATTTACTAGAACATGGGTTAAAGTCATTTATACCCTTGTTGAATTTTATAAGTGGTTTATAAAGGAATCTTTCCGTCGTTTTCCAAACAAGGTCCTTTTTAACCTTTTCGACAGAATTAAGGTAAGAATGTTTTTTTAACTTATACGGCAGGTGCGGCTATTTTCTACCATTATAAAATCGTCTAAGATTAACTTACAAGATTATAAGAATATTTTCAAAGAAAATGTTTTATTATATATATATATAACTCTTAAATGATTTCAAAATAGAAATAGATATTTCTCTAAAAAGAGTTTTGATTCCATCTATGTCAACATCCTTTGATGGATTTTAAGCTTATTTGAAGTTGATTTAATATGATACAAAACTTATATATTGTATTGAAGGTTTTGTGATATGTTTGACTATGGATGTGTTATTTTTATACCATCCGTGGTTTATAGATGAAGTATTGACATTTCGTATGCTAGTTTTAATACGAATGTTTATATTATGTTTAAACCTTTTCATATGGGAATGCATTGGACTTAATATGTGACGGGTGGAGCCCGCTATAGCTCCTCGATGCATCGGTAGGTCTCATGAGACAAACTAGTGTCTTGGAACAAGGCCTTGGCAAAATATTATTTGTAGTCTTGGCACGAGGCCTTGGCTATGTGGTTATGATAGTCTGGCATTATGCATTCCACCATTATGAAAGTGGTTATTGATATTGCATGTGATTATTCGATTAGTAGAATATCCATGTGAATAAGTAAATGGCATTATTTCATTTCATTTTTTCCATACTATGTTGAATTTAAATTTTAAAAGGCTTTTTTTAGTTATATATTGCCTTAAATGTTTATTTTTATTTATGAAAGTTTCCTCTATATTGTTATCCTTACTGGGCATTTGAGCTCACCCCTTTTCTATGTTTTATTTTTCCCAGGATGTGAAGAAGTAAATTATGAATGACCTGCAGGGATAGTATGGGGGGATAAGAGTGTGGACTATGGAGACTATGTTGTTGTAGTTTTCATTTTTATGATGTAATGTAAAACTTTATGAATATATCTAGTGGTTCCAAGGATACTAAACTAATCGGTCTTTTGAGATTTGATCTTTCTTGTGATCATGCCAATGTTAAGTAATAATGCACCGACTCTGGGTAACTGGGGTTGGGGAGTTACATGTGTTCCTCTTATAATATATAATTACTCATTTTTTAATAACCTTTCACTATTTTAACTATTTCAGATATGAATTTCCTTATTTGTAAAGTATGTTTTAACGTGTTATTTTTTGTTATTATTAAACATATCCTGGATTAATAATCTACAGAATTTAATTTTTTTAATATCTTATATATCTAGTATATATTTATATCAAATAAAACATTCTATTTGAAGAAAATAAATGGAATTCACCATTCATGGTGACAGTAAGACGTACGTACACATCAATCCTACTTCTAATTTTTTGTAATTTTTTAAAATAATGAAAATTAAATGATATAGATGTACACATATTTTATAATTACAATAACTATTTTATTTAATATATTTCATATATGTTTATTAAAATTATCCTTAATATGTTCCAGGTTTAGTGTTAACGAATCACATCGCTTTGAGGGAGCGGTAGTCCAGACATCCTCAAACGATGTTATCATATTATTTTTAGATGGAAGGTATTAAATATATTTCTTTTAAAAGGATTATATAATTATAAATTGATAATAAATATCATATATAACAAATATAAACATAGTGACCATCATAATGTGCTACCATGAATGTTGCTAAATGAAAAATGAACAATAATCATTCTAGTAGGCGATAGTTCTCCGTACAAAGAAACAATATGTTCGATACCCATTAGATGGAAGGGTGTGTTAGTGTAGGATTAAACCTTATTAAAAAAATAGAATAGTATATTTAGGATACAAGTGTTAGAATATGAACATGTATGAAGATTATTTTAGGAGGTGGAGAAGTAAATGAAAGAAAAGTGATCGTTGGAAAGCATTACCTTAATATTAGGTAACTCCTTTTAGTGTATACTAAAGGGCTAGCATGGAAATATTTCTTCCAAAAAAGAGTAATAAAGGTCTAAGGGAGGGATTTTGTTAATCTATTTAGTCATATATTGTCTAAAACTAAGTTGTTTGAGATTTGTGATGAATGGTGAGAACTAGTGGCCTTTTATAGTGGAGGAGGAGTGTCTCTGTTATAATATTATGAAAAAGGAATTCTTCACATGTTTTGTGTGTGGAAATATTATCCAATAATGGAACAAATTAGATAAAAAATAGTATAGGGTATATATATGTCCATCCAATATATCTTGAACATCTTTATAGCTCACTTTGGGTCTTAAGGTTAATGTTTAGCCCCTTATTAAGCTTAATTTAAATTTAGTCGTTGTAATGAATTTTATTCACTTTCAGTAATATTTTTGGTCAATTTTTTTTGAATTATTATAAAATATAAATTATTATGATTAAAAATACATAATACACGTATCCAAATTAAAATAATATAAGTGTCAGATATTAATTTAAAATTCATTGTGTGGGTGGGACAATAATGAAGGTTTTTAATGTAAAAAGGTTTGAAAGATTGCTAAGTTTTTATAATAAATTTCAAAGTGAAATTGATTCCAATGAAATAAATTGTAATAAATTATAAAAATGTTATATAATTAAACTTTAAAACCAATTATAATTATAATTTATCTTTATACATAAATTAGATGAAAAGGTAGTTTTGAAATAAAATTTTGTATTTTTAACTATTCATTAAAAATGAAATGTTATAGAAAAATATAAAAAATTAGACATAAACTAATCTTTATGTTTTGTTTTCAATGATTAAGTATATTTTTAAATATTAAATCAATTAATGTTTCAAAATTATGATTTATAATGGGTTCCCCATTAAAAGGTGGTAAAATCGCCTTTAAAAAAATATAAGTTTTTATGTGTAAAATAGAGTTTGTTCTTCTCTTATACCTATCAATCCTGATGGATGAATATAAAAAATATTTTATTGAATAAATAATATATATAATTCATTTTAATCACTCAATTATTGTAATTAATTATTTATTTAGATAAAACTCAATTAGAATCATAATAATAATAATAATTCTTTCTATATCAAATTGGTTCATATTTTTGTTTCTCACTAATTAGTAACAAATGAATTCATTTTATATTTATAGAATCCAAATATTTTCATAAGTTATTTAATAATATTCATATATATTAGTTCATATCTTATTATATTAAATAATAATATTTTAATAATATACTATTGTTCAGTAAAACTCGGTCTTGCGTGTAACACAACCTATCAAAGATGGTCTCTCTTGCATGTAATGCATGCTAACTCAGTGTTTCATGCATTGAAATATATAGAATATATTTTAAATATTAAATATATTGTAAATTATTTAGACATTATATCCCCTTAAATTATTGGTGTCACATGTTATACACGCTATCGAATATTAGGTTCTTACATTTGAATTTTGGGGTGTTACATTCTCCCACCATAATTAAATTTCATCCCATCAATTTAAACACAACCTTGGTGATAGATTATTTTATTTCTCATATATTAAAATCCCACATTATGATAATGGTTCATAAAAAATCCTCTAGAAAAGAGATAATGGGAAGTGCAAGGGGCACATGGAATAACATACAACTAGGTCTCTAAGTAAGAGAAAATTAGTTGAAAGTAGAGATACACACATAGAGTAAAATCATAAATTTTTATAGAGAGTGATTGAGATCATAAATCACAAATAATTGAATGATACATAGAAAGATGAGGGACTCAAATAAATACATCATAGATGATTTAGAAGACCATTGGATCAATATAAATTATGTTATTAAGAATTTTTTTATATTTTAATGTCATTTTCTTAATTTTGGGTAATTGTTTCACCAATAATAAAACTAAATATTCTTAATTTATATGTTTCAATTTCATCTGAAAAATACTAATTTTTTTTGTGATTTGATAAAATTATAATTCATCTATTTACTACTAGAAATTAATTACCAATAGTGGTTTTTTATTCCTGAAGCACTGAAAGAAACTTTTAGAGGATCGTAAGGCCTATATAAGAGTTAAAAGTTATTCTATTTGTCCATAACTATATTGTAAAACCAATATGGATAATATATTAATCTCTAATCCTCAAAATTGATACTAATAGTTCACCATTAGCATATATTCGTAGCATTTTTAACTAAGAATAATGAAAAATTAAAGATGACATTGCCTAGGTCAGTGGTGGGTGTGAAACCCTTATCTTTATTTACTCATTGGTTCAATACCAGTGGAAATCGTAGATTTTATTGGTTGTCACATGACATAAAGGTTTTCCTTTTATAAAAACACAATAATATAATTTAAAAAATAAATATGATAGAATCCATTAAATAGTTTTAATCACTAAATAGAATTTTAAAAAAGGTTTTAAATACAACCGTAATAAAAAAAATACTTCATCCACTTATTTATACGTTGATCCTTCTTTATTTTTGAGTTTATCCTCTAGAAGAGGGAGCTGATTTGGATAATGTCCAGGTTCCCCACACTTACAATAATGAACTATAAAGGATTTCATAGGATGAGATTCATTTCTTTCCATCATACTCTTCATTTTTCCTCAACAATCCTTTACATTATGTCATTATTTCCCAAAAAGAAATAATTTTATTTTTCCAATGAGACACTTTCCCAGGTTTCTCATTCTACACTTCTCACATGTCAAAAAAGGATCCTTATTTTCTTTATAGTCACCACCACTCTATCTCATAGAAAACTCTATCCTTATCTTCATTAGTGTGTTCAGGAGTTGGTAAAGGTATATATTATTAATAATATTTCGGGAGAAATTATTTTTGATAAACCCAATATTCTTCTCTCCTATTAATATATCATTTGGTTTCACATTTCCCCACCTTTTCATTCATGATCGATGTTAAATTTTATCCTTCAGTTTCTATCCATTGACTGAAACCAAAAAGAATAGCGTAAGCAACAATAGTCATAGTAAGAAAAGCTTATAATTATCTATAAGATATCTAAATCATGAACCATTATTTTTAAATATAAAATATATTAGTTTTAAACTTTATTATTCATTATCATTATCCATTCAAATTTTTCATAATGGGTTTTAAATAAAAAGTGTATTATCCTAAGCATATCCCCCAGGAGTGTCAAATAAGGTACCCAGTAAGTCCCATTGTCATGTACTAGCTTACCTTATGTTAGGCTCGGAACTCTTTTTTAGAGTTATTACTACAAGGTACATCTGTTCCAAAACCAAGTCCACTTATAGTATCCATACATGGATTTATAGCTAGTAAGACTCACATAAACACTACCTTAAAAAATTTATATGATATTCTTCTATAATTATCCTCAAATTATATATATCATACGATTATGTTATATATTCTATGATTTCCTAAATATAACTCCCATGGTTGCTACTAAACATCCTTTGATATCAAATATATCAACCTGACCGAAGATAACCCAATGATGGTGTCTTCTACTAATTTCATTGCCATAATTACATGGAATCAATCCCTAAAAGACAGATTAGTTCTATAGTCTTGGTAAACCAGATACAAAAATGATACTTTTATTATAAATGACTACACTAATTACAAAATTTTATTTTCCTTATCTATAAATAAAAAACTTATAGGATAACTCTAATTCATCTAGTAAATATCTTTATATCCTTCAAAGTACGCTTATTGGATTCCTAGAGAAAGAAACATAATAAGGGTGAGATCAAATGCTCAGTATGGAAAAATATAGCAGAAGAAATGATGAATCAATGAGAGAAATAATTATATCATGGTAAATAGGTGAACATACATACCATATAATCAAAAAATTGAGAAGGAACTTTATAAAAAAATATTATAAGGTAACAACAAGAAAAAACTGCCATTCAAATAACTATAAAAGAAAAAATAGACTTGGAAAGGTAAGAAACTGAAGCACATGACATTTAATCAATTAATTGAAAATGAAATGTATCCATAGACATGTCAATGAAAACTCTCATGGATGAATAATAAGTCAAAATAAATGAAGGAAATTATTTCTTAATGTATGTCATATGGATGCACATGAAAAAATATACCATCAAGACATTTCACAAGATGGTTTAAAACCATAGATATAAACATTTTTAATTTTCACAACTAGTTTGTATCATGTGAACTTATTGATTCATAGAGGAGATATATAGAGTTCAGGATCTTCCCTTCATTACCCATCCAAATCATTCCTTATATTGAATAATAGAAAACATTAATATGGATTATCAAATACCCATATTGAATAAAGAATAAAAAATTATCAATACTTACCTAAATAATTAAATTACTATCAAAGTAGACAACTAATGTAAAATGGTATATGGTTTAGGCAATAATAATATCCATGATAAATGAAATGGATAAATAGGCCAAAATTCATTATTCAATGATCATAAGAGATTTAATATTTCCGGGGGAATAAAAAATTATTTAAGGAATAAAATGAGAATAATTTCTTTCTCCAAGTCAATAATAAACCATCCAAAGGAAGTATAAGGATTTTATCAAAAGAAAAAATATCATGTAGATTAAAAATAAAGGGTTTTTTTGTTAATGAATAGAAATACCATAAAATTATATAATAAAAGTATTCTTGAGTAAAACATCCATTGGTTTTATAAAACTATTTGAAAACATTTTATTTGAAAATTTAAAAACATGCCCTTTAAAAAGAATCTTTTTATACATAGAATGAAAGATTCAATGAAATGACAGTGGGTAAATATGTGAAAGTCTTACTAGTTAAAAATAACATTACTTTTGCATAGTTAAATGTTAGAAAATTTCTATGTTCAAAAATATATAATAAGATTCATTTATAAAATTTTTTTAAAAAATGGGTAAAAATTTCATTAAAAAATATTTTTAAAATAATTTTTGAAAACATTTTAACAAAACATGGTTTTTATAAGAAAATTTTTTCTCTAATTAATGGGAAACAATGTCGGTTTTTCTATAGAAAAAAAAATTATAAAACATTTTTAGTAACAAAGAGTGGGAAAATGGTAATAATAAATGAAAATTTTCATGAATAACCATATTAGTGAAAATAAAATGTTATATTGAAAAAATGGTCATATAATTTTATCAAATTGAAATACAATTGAAATATCATTAATGTTATTTATGAGGAAAAGAATCCTTAAACAGTTAAAATTATCCCATACAACTTTGAAAAATTTTAAATAAAAAACCTCATGAAGGAATAATATTAAAAGAAATATTAAAATACTATGAAAATAACTGAATTCATGATATAATATAAAAAATGGGTTGTAAATAAACCAAAAAAAATAATTAAGTGGTAAACATGACATTTATCTCAATGAAGTAAAAAGTGAGATGAAAATCTCTTACCATATGCCTCTTTTCAGGTGAAGTTCCATTAAAATAACGTATAAGAGGGATAATAATGTTAATAACTTATAATAGATACATATTAGTATTTATGATATCATATATGTTCCTATTATAAATCTTATTAGTCATTTTTTAATAATATTTCAATATTTTATATTTTCGGGTGTTAATTTCCTAGTTTGTCGAGTATGATTTAGATTGTTATTTGTTGTTCTTATAAAATATATCAGGGTTTCATAATATCTAGAATGTAAAAAATTATGTTATTAACATATATATCTAGTATATATACATCTATAATAAACTATAGTATTTGAAGATAACTAATGGAATGCACTGTTCCTGGAGACGGTAAGTCGTACGAACACATGAATGCTACATCCATTTCATGATCGTATTTAAAAGAATGAAAACTAAATTGTATTCATATATATTTATTTTATAATTAAATTAACTTATTTATGTAATATATTTCAGATATTTTAATTAATATTTTCTTTAATATGTTCCACGTTTAGTATGAACGAATCACATTGCTTTGAGGGGGTGGTAGTCCACACTTAAACGATGTTATCATATTATTGTAATATGAAACTTATTACATTTATTTGTTATTAAAGGACTAAAGGATTATAAATACGTAATAAATATCATATATAACATATATAAATTGTGTGTCCATCATAATGGCCATCCATGAACATTGGTAAGGGAAAAAATTAACAATTATCGATCCGTGATGCTGTAGTTTTCTATAGACAGAAACAATATGTTCATTACAAATTATATGTAAGTTTATATTATTATAGGTATAATACTTAATAAAAAAACATCACAATATATTTATGTTACTGGTGTTATTATATAAATACATAATAATAATATTTGAGGTGGTGGAGAAGTAAATAAAAGAAAAGTGATCATTGGAAAGCAGTACCTTAATAATCGGGTAACTCTTTTTGGTGTATACCAAATGGATTCATTGGAAGGATTACTACCAAATGTTCAGATTCAGGTTATAGGGGAGGGATTTTGGGAAGTTATTTTGGAAAATATTGACTGAACTTATGTGTTTTTATAGGTCTGAGTAAAGGTGAGATGTGGTGGCCTTTTATAATGTATAAGGAGTGGCACACTTGTAATATTTTGAATATGGAAGTTATATACACCTTTTTAATGAAGAAATTGGATACAATAATGGATATAATTAGATCAGATAGAGTATAGGGTCTTTATATGGCTATAAAATAGCTCCTGGAAAATTTTACAGGCCGTTTAGGGCCTTAAGGTTAAGGTGTAGTCCCGTATTAAGATTCATTTAACCATACTCGTTGTAATTCATTTTAATCACTTCCACTAATATTTATGGTAAAAAAATGTTGTTATTATTAGACATTATAAATTATGATAATTCAAACTATGAAATCCATTTTTCTAAATTCTAATAATAGATGTGGCAGAAATTAATTAGAAATTCATCCTGCAGGCGGGTCGACAATGTGGATTTTAAAGTACAAATGTCTGAAAGATTGCTATGTTTTTGTAACAAATTTCAAAGTAAAATTGATTGAAATTTAATAATTTGTATTAATTGATAAAAATATTATATAATAAAATTGAAATATAATAAGAAATATAATTTATACTAATAAATAAATTATATGAAAATGATTTTTTGAACAAAAAATCAGTATTTTTATCTATTCATTAAAAAATAAAAAGTTTCAAAACAAAAATCTAAGTAACCTAATAATTATTTTATATTTTAATTTTTTTGTTTATTTTGATATATTAAACCAATTAATGTGTAAAAATTCAGATTTAAAATGGGTTCACCATTAAAAAGTAGTAACATTCCCTTTATAAATTTTTTTTACGCATATAATAGAGTTTGTTCTTATCTTATGCATATCAAACATAATGGATGAATTTAAAAAATATTTTATTGAATATATAAAATATATATCTCATTAAAATATTTAAATAATTATAATTAATTATGTTTATTAAGATAACATTCCATCAAAAGCATAATGACAATAATATGTCTTTTTACATGAAATTGGTTCTTATTTTCATTTCTCATTAATTAGTAACCCATGAATGCATTTAATATTAATATAAACCATATATTTTCCTAAGTTAGTTAATATTATTCATAATTTCTAGTTTATAACTTATTATATTAAATAATAATATTTTAATAATATATTATTGTTCGGTAAAACTTGATCTTGCATGTATCGTAAAACATTGAAGATGGTTTCTCTTGTGTGTAACACACACTAACTCAGCATTACATGAATTAAAATATATAGAATATATTTTAAAAAATAGATATATTATAATGTATCTAGATATTGTATTCCCTTAATCACTTGGTGTTTTTTTCTTACATGCTATCAAATTCAAGGTTATTTCTTTAGAATTTCTTGGTGTTACAAAAAAGGATCCAAATAATGTTTTTCAATGGAAATTATGATCTTTGGGGAAAAGATTATTAATTAATGAAAACACATTAAAATACCACATATATCAATTCATATGTTTTTAACATTCATTCACATGTCTATTACATAAAGCTATGCATCCCATTATTTCATGATTTGTAATAGACTAACCTGAGTCTACTCGACAAGACACCCAAAATGGCCTGTCACATTTTAAGGTATAAAAATGAGTGAAATAGAAAAGGATAAAATAACTATTGATTATATTCAAAATATTATGTATAAATATTTTATAAAATGAAATAAAGGAAGCAACTATATCCATGCAATCCAACCCCAACTAGCTATGTTGCATTGTGTGAGCAAACCAAGACCAATAAATATCCCTATGACCAATTGCCACCTCAAAAAAAAACATGAATATAAGGAATTGACCATATGGTAAGACAATATGATACAAGATACCCATCCCTTTACCTATATCCTACAATAAAAAAAGTACAACCTCCCAAAGAAAAAAATATAGTGTCAGCACAAATCCAAGTAAGAAACCACCACAGAGTCTATACAAGGTGTAATATCAAGATGAAATAGATATTTCTTTTAAAACAAAATTAATTTTAATTTTTTTTTTCATAAATCCAAAAAAAAATTAAATCATCTTTCCTTGGATTTTCAAAGATGTCTTTTAAATTCTCAAAGAAAATAATATGACAAGTATATGTGATAAAAAAATGAATATCCATACATTAAGAGGTAAAAAGAGAAAAAATATCCATGAAATAACATATCAGGGGAATCTATGTGATATAAACTCATATAAAAACCTATGAGCAACAATCCATTTTAAAAGCCACAATATAATAAAAATATATATATAAAAAATCACATCATATTTGGACTTATACTATAAGAATGCCTACTAGACTTAAAAGATTCTTAATATGCATAACGTTGGTACTAACCAATATCGATTCATACAATTTCCATCAATATCCCAAAGGTTACCTCCTAGTGTTTCCACACTCCCTTTGGATTCCCATATCTATATACCGATGCACCGAAGGATTATAATGTTCCCATTGTCAAAAAAAAATTTCAAAACAATTCTCACATTTTTATAAAACACTTTCATATCTAAACGAATCCACATTGTTGTTTCAAACCAATTTCCAAATCAATGAAATCAATTTTTAAAGTAAATTCCCTTTTAAAATAGTTTCTTTTCCAAGAAATACTTTTTAACCATATATAACTTCAAAAACATTATAAACCCAAGGGAAATTTAGAATAATGATATGATATTCATACAATTAATCCATTGTATAGAAACCCCTACCTAAAGAATGGTATAAACATAGCCACTTTTGACAATGGTGATTTTAAACCAAGAGATCAGCCTTAAAAAAGAAATGAACTACAAGAAACATCAAAGTATTGATATAAAACATCAATCAATCATGAATCTAGAACATAATCATGAACAACATTGATGTTGTGACCAACGAAATCGATAGAAATAAGGAACACTTACCCAGAGAGGCACCCCAAAACAACCCTAAAGATCAATTTTATAAAAAATGATTCGAATGTTTCTATGATCTCCAAAAACATATAGGGTTAGATCTAGTAAGAGAGGGGGAGGCTGCATAATTGAATGAAAGGAAAGTGACATGTATGATGACCTAAAAACTATAACTTGTGATATTTACAAAACATGTAATCATATTTCATGTAATTTAATCCAAAGAACCCAAAAACTCCCAAAAACACATTGCCTTTTGTTAAAATATGATTTTATACAATTACATGATGTGATACATTTACATGAAATATAAAACTCTCACACCCTAAACCAGATTCATAGTATCTTCTTGATGACTATTACAAGGAATGTAACCAGTTTACATGACATGTAACCTCCCAAAAGACCAAAAGTAAACCAACATCTATAGAAAAAAATCAAAAGAAAACTAATTTATTACATAAAAAGAGTAAGGAGGTGTTTCAATATCCCCACCATAAATTTTTTATACCTCTAAAAGTCTATAAGATTTAGGATCCACAAAAGGAGAAGGTAACTATTTCCTTATCAATAGTCCCCACTCCCACCTCTCATGGATATATTATATTTATTTCCACTATACTAGAATAATATGAATCAATATATAATAAATTACCCTATACCATCTATACATAATATGAATTGTTTATTCTACCAAAGTGGTGTTATGATCATGATCAACATCTTCAAATTCCATCACATGGGAGTGATCTGATATATACATACTCGACTAGGAAACATGATAAATTTCATGGATGGAATTCAATCTTGAAGGTATGTCCAACTAATTATCCACCTTTCTTATTCATCCAATGATAAAAAAGGGGACCTCAAATTAAAATTATAACATACCATTCTTACCAAAATGATTAAGTACAATGTGAGGTGAAACTATGAGAAAGACTAAATCAGCATCCTCAAACTCTAGGGGTTGTCATCGATGGTCCACATAACATTTTTGATGACTTTGAGCCATAATCAATCTCTTTTGGATAAAATTCACTATATCTATATTCTTCCAAAAATGACTTAGCCCAACAAAGGAAAAATATATATACTATTTCCAACACAAGGGAGATATAAATAGATACCCATATAAAAACTCAAAGGGAACCATTTAATCGCGACATGATAAATATTGTTATATAAAAACATGATGAGATGAAAATGATTTTCCCAAGGTCCACCAAAATCATGGACACATGCCAAAATAATGTCCTTAAGAACTTGAATAATCCTATTTTTATATCTATCCAACTGTGGATGATAAGCTATGATCTATTTAAAATGGTAACCCCTCACCTCATATAAACCTTTCAAAAATATAAATGTCATACTTGGGACCATATTAGATACAAACATAGCGGGAACCCCATTATGTATCACAATATCTCAGACATACAAGTCACTAAGTTACATTTCCCTTTTCGTCTTCCTTGTAGGGAGGTATTGTTCCAATTTCATTAGTTGACCAATGATCACCCGAATCACATCCTTCCCATAGGAGTCTATAGAATATAAAATATTAAATCCTTGTAAATATCATCCCACATCTATATGAGAGTGGTAAAAGTATACAAAAACAATAGGTCTTTGGTGTTTTATATTAATTCATTGAAAAGTGAGACACAATGATACAAAATATGAAATTATTCACTTCATCCCTAGACACCAATATCAATCTATCAAATCATTATAAATATTGGTAGCCCCATGGTTAACATACTAACATGACTGGGGTCCACTATCCATAAACTCTCACCTTAGATAAAATGGAACAACCAAACTAATATGAAAGAAAAATTTTCCACTGGGATTCCAAGACCATTCACCAAAAGTCTCCCCACTATAAATGCATTCCCAAAATTTATGGCACTCATTGTCAGTAACCTTCTCGTTTTGAACCTTGTATGAAAAAGTTGAGTCAGATTTTATTGAATCTATGTACACCTTTACACTAATCTCTTCCATTCCCAAGTTCATCATAGAAAAATAACTCACTACAAACCACTCCACAAACAACTCATTCATAGATTGTGTCATTAATTTCTTCATAATACATCAACTACCAAATTTCCATTCGCAGGGGTGCACCCAATATCGAAATCAAAATTCTAAAGGTACTCAACCAAGAATCTCTATGGAATGTTTAGATCCCCCAGATTAAAATATATTTTAGGATATTATGATTAGAATACACTATAAACTATTCCCCAAAGAGATAGTGATTCCGTATTATGACCACATTTATAACATCTTTCACATCAAGATCATGGGTAGTGTAGTTATTCTAATAAGGAAATTACTAGCATGAGCGATAGGCCACCACTAGTTTCACATATATTAAGGCACATCCCAAACCCATAACAGAACCATTATAGAAGACTTCATAACCCAAACATAGTCCATAAAGAATAAAAATGGTTCTAAATTAAACCTCACCATCAACTCCTCAAAATATTTATGATATTTTTCATTCAGTTCACAATTCACAGCCTTACGAGTAAAAACTATCATAGAAGATGCATTTTTTGAGAAATCCTTAATAAACCACCAAATGTAACCATCAAGCACAAAGAACCTGGGGATATTAAATAGATTTTTTCTCTGATCTCAGGGCATAATAAGTTATACCTTTTTAGAATCCACTAAGACAGTCCTCTCTAATATTAAATTCCTTATAAAATTCAATTCCCAGATTCAAAACTCACATTTGAAAAGATTACCAATGAGCTTTCATGGTTTGAAGAAGTATCCAAATTGTCACTATGATTCCCCTCTAACTTGGATTATGCCAAAATAAAATCCTCAAACATAGAAAAAAAGTATAAGAACTAATGAAATATATATTTCATAAACTACATAAAAACTATTTTAGCATTAGTCAGACTGAATGGAATAACCATAAAATTGAAATGCCCTTATCGACTCCTAAAAATTTTCTTAAGTATATGATCGAATCAAACAATAAAATGGCCTTACCCCAACCAAATGAAACTTTTTAAAAACCATAATTCCCCTTGAAGCTGGTACAAAATGTCATCAATAATAGAAAAATGATATTTGTTATTAACAATCACCTAATTCAACTTCCAATAGTCAATGAAATGTATAACACTTCCCACTTCCCTCTTAGAAAATCATAAGGTAAACCCCATGGGGACACACAAGGGAAAATAAATCCATTATCCTCTAGGTCCTCAAACTGGACCATAAGTTCCACCAACTCATTATGTTCCATTTGATAAGATGAAATTGAAATATAAATCATACTAGGGATAAGGTAAACAATAAATTTAAGCTCTATAAGTGTCGGTAAACCATAAAAATAATCAATAAATACCTTAGGGTACAAACACACCACTTTAGATAGATTAATTCTCTAATAAGGGTCAACTACATCAAGAAACATCTCTAAAAATTGGCATTATATTATCCCAGCATGAGGAAAAACATTCCCCTCCCTTCACGATATAGAGGCCCACTCCCCCAATAAAACATATGGGACCCCATAAAAAGATAATAATTTTACATAATCATAATAAAATCATACATAATAATTTTCACTAATCATACAGTGTATTCCAATAATCAAGTTGAATATGTTAATATGAAGAAATGAAAAGTACCACTCTACAATAAAGTTGGCTATCATTAACCGACACACAAGACCCATGAAACCACATTTATAACACTTTACCAAAATATAGGAAAGACTTAACATGTAAAACATAAACTCCTAAAAACCCAAAATTTCAACTAACTTTGATGATATAAAATAATAAGTATCACATGTATCAAACAGTTCTAGAACTATAGAAGATGACATAAACACTGTACCTATAATAGTAGTTGTCCCTACATAAGATTCTACTAGTGCATAATACATTGTATAAAGACGTCATATCTTATCTCCTCCCTAACCTTTCATAGCCACATGAACATCCACATTAGTATGAGAATAAGACCAACCACACATGGAATCATCAACATGAACCTGATAACCCTTGGTGAATAGGGAATATATCTTAATACCCAAAGATATCCTATTATAATGAAATTTCAAAGTTCCACATCATCTCCAAAGATGAAAAGAATTCTAATCCTCAACATAGTTAGGATTGGTATGAACTCAAATTACACAATGATAATAGAAAATTGAATTTTTACCCAAATAAACCCATATAATTAGTCTTGTAGAGAATTGAACACACTTTCATTTCCTTTTCTAGCCAAAATATACACCATGGATAACAACAACACCAACTAAAGATCCAACCAAACTAGTCTCTCTAGATATTTCATCTTGAACCAATGTTTCCTTATAAACTAAAACTATATATTTTAGAAGGAATATTAGAATCAAAATCTACCAAATTTCATGCCTCGATTCCAACTCATTACTCTGGGCCTTTAGGTACTCCTTAGTTACAAGCACGGGTGTCAGATGCACCGACTCAGTAAAACATATTGAATACTCTATAAGGTTATGCTTCACATACTCTATGGTCAGAAACACCTGGGTCATCATTACATGTAATAGCTCTAGGTAAAAATGAAGATTAAATATTTTCTTTAACTAACCATAGATAAGATCCTCCTGTAACTTAAATTACACAAAAGATTCCCGCCATATCATTCCCAGTCCCTCAAGAATGGACATGAAAAAACACACATTAGAGTATTTGGTAGTCTTCATGATGTTGAATATCCTCTCAATCCACTCAAGCCACACATTATTTTCCTAGGGTTCCCGATCAACATGGAAGATTAGTGTATAATGCTTTGTAAATTCTAAGCCATGATCCTTCACACAAACTAGGATCCCATCACCCACTTAACCTAGAGTATGAATAGTGAAGATAACAACTTTAACCAGGGAAGGATACATTGAAGGATTTTATTTTGGAACCTATCTTATAAAATCCTCTCTCATATTTATAACTGATATTATCGAAGTAATTGTCTAATAAATATAACTCAACAACAAATTATACCATGAGAACATTCCAAAATCATTAGACCAAATTCATAATTCAATCTAATGATTTAAAATAATAATAATTTAATGAAATTATGAATTATATCAATGAATGAAATTACATAAACAGAGTAGCTAAATTTATGTATACCTTCCTTATAATTAATTCGAATGACCACAAACTCCATGTCTCAAACCTAGTAAAAGTCTCTTACAACCCTTTATATCTTAGGCTCAGTCACAGAAGTGAGATGACCATGTCCAATTTCAACCATTACTATACAAATTCTGAAAATCCTCTCTTGTGTATATCAAAGACATAAAGCCAAAATCCAGAAGATTTAACACACATCAGACTGAGAATCCCATTAATACCAAATTTTAATAGACCAATATGATTCGAATTAACAAGAAAACCAGCCCACACCAATACATAGTAATTTATAACAAATAAGGAAACCTGAAAAAAAATTCTTTAATATAACCAAAAGAAAAAATACAACTACAGTATAATAATGAAGAAAAGAAACAAAAATATCAATACAATCCAAGCCCCACCAACTAAAGCAAAAAATGTGAACAAAATAATAACAATTACTCCTTATGACCAATAGTCCCATCCAAACCAACCAGAACAAATTCAAGAACCTCAAGAGAATCCATCATACTATAGGAATCCATTACCTTTACCTAGATCCTAAAATAAAACATCAAAATCCACCCAAACTAAAAAAGTATTGTGAGATCACAAATCTGAGTAGGATACCACCATAGAGTCTATACAAGGTCTAATGTCAAGAATACAACATTTCTAACTTTAAAAACAAAAAAAATTCTAAAAAAAATTTCATAAATCCAAAACATAATGTAAAACATTTTCCATTTTTTTTCATAATATTCTTTAACATTATCAAAGGAATATATATTACAAGTACAACTGACAAATAGTAAAGTATATCCGTACATCAAGAGGTAATGAAGTAGAAACATGTCAATGAAATAACATATCATGAAAATATATGTGATACAACCTAATATAACAAAATATTAGAAATAATACATAATTAAAACCATCATGTGATAAAAATACATAAATGAAAAAGAACCTCGGGTTGGGCCCTAGCTTATGGGAATGTATACGAGAAAAGGGAGCATAAAAGGCATAATGCTAGTACCATCCAATATCGAGTCTTCCCCTAGTCCATTGATATACCGAAGGATACCTCATAGTGGTGAAAAACTCACTAAGGTTACCCATGTCTATTTCTTGATTCATCAGTGGTTCCAAATGTTCCAACTATCAAAAATCATTCCAAAACAATGATTATAATTTTATAAAAAATTTCCAATGCAAAGAAAATACACTTTGGTTTTGAAAACCCATTGCCAAATCATTAAAATCCATTTTCAAAGAGAACCCCATTTAAAAATATTTTCCTTCCCTAAAAATCCATTTTAACAAAATATTACTTCAATTTAATGATCAACCCATAAAAAAATTTACAATAACGATAAGAGATTCATTAAATTAACCCATTGTATGGAAATACATACCACATGAAAGATATAAACCTACGCTCCTTCGACAAAGTGGATTTAGAACAAAGGTACCTGCCTTCAAAATATAATGCACAAAAAGAAAGTACAACACATTGATAGATAATATAAATCAATAATGAAAATGGAACATAAACACGACCAACTCCACTTCCACCTTAAATAGACTTAAATGAAATAATGAATAGTTATTCAGAGAGGCACGCCATGATAACCCTGATGATCTATTACCAAATGACATATCCAGAATGAGTGGAGATCTCTAAAATCATCAATGGTGGGATCTAGCCTAAGAGAGGGAGGATATAGGGTCGAATGAAATTAAAGTCACTTGTATGAAGCTATAAAAATGGAAACATTTTATATTTACATGGTGTGTAGTCGCATTGCATGTTATGTAATCAAAGAAACCCATAAACACTATAAAATTTGATTCTTTTAATTAAAATCCAATTTTAAATAGTTAAAATAATTAAAAAATTTACATGGAATGTGAACCTCTCACACCCTTACCCATATTAACAGCATCTGTTTGATGATAATTACATGACATGTAACAAGTTTTCATGATATTTAAACTTTTAGAAGACAAAGTACAACCTAATTTTTGTAGAAAAATAAAAAAATGAAAGGGATTACCTGAAAAGAATAATGGGATTTTATGTGACTTCTAACGAAGCCCGTTTTTACTTGTGTAAATATATTTAAGTTAATGTATGAAAATTAAAGGTTCTTCACAATATTAATACATTTTTAACATGAATAAGCATAGTAAATAAATTACAAAGTAAGAACTTAATTTCAATATTAGTAATGATCCATATACTCTTTAGGTAAACTAAGATGTACTTAATTTAATTTTAATCACATAATGCGTGCTTTAAAATTCTTTAAAACAAAACACTAGTTTTAAAACATGAGTGTTTTTTCCTTGAAACAAATGCATTAAAAAATTTTATAAATAAAAAGGTTATTTAAAATAGTTTTTTTCAAATAAATCTCTATGGAATCTTTAGTAGACATTATTAAATATTCCATTATTTTAAGAGGAAAAGAACCTTTACAAACCACCTTAAATCCATTACATGTCAAATTTTAGAATCATCACAATCAATATTAAACTAAAATATTTTAACCATATAAAATTATCAGGAATTGAATGGTAACAACAATTTAGTCATCATTATGAGAAGAAATTTATCATGATTTAAAATATGGAGTTCAAACAATACAATTTATAAGGATTAAATATCCTTTAGGTTATTAACATATAAAATTACCATAAACAAATCCAAATAAAACACTAAAAACTAAATACTTCCATTTATAATTTATTATAGGTTAGTATAATTACATCCCAGAGTTTCAAGTAACCATAAATTATATTCATTATAAAATAAAAGAAAAAAAATCTGTATAAACAATGCTACAGAATATAAACAAATCAAAGGGATCTAGCTATTGTATCATGATATTATCCTCTTTGAGTGGAAATTACTCACTGCAACTACTTTAAAGAATATAATGATAGAGGATGTACCCCCTCTTGAAATTCATGAATCTATAACATAAATTACTAATACAAGATAGACCCCTATGTTTGGTGGAAAAAGATTTATTTAGATTGAATTAATTAATTAACTCTCAGAGCCATCCCATTCAAAGAAAACCACAATAAATTATGATTGATGAGCCTCACCTAGTTCTATACCCTACAAACTACATCACCTTTATTAATACATTCAGAGAGATTATGGTCATTATTTTGGATCATAGGGGAGCCTAAAATCCATTTTCCTATCACATATCCCTTTCTATCATCATAAACTATGTTTCACTAACACTGTTTCTTTAACAACCCTTTTATCCCTCACTAGTTCCTTACTCCAAAATGCACCCCATCTCTTAACTAACAACTTTAATACCTCTATTTCCTGACCCCTTCCATCGGTACCCCTTCTAGGCTAACAATGAAGAGATAAAATAGCCTTATTTTTCTTACCGCTAGTAGGTCCTCGGTCATTAAAGATCACTAAGGGTGTATCAAATAAATATTGGAGGAATTAACCACAATTTTCTAAGGAGAAAATAGAAATTATGAATAACCAATCACAATATAAGGTAAATAAACCAAAATAACAAACAAGAGACCCAAAAAATGTATGAATATAGAACATATATAACCACATCAGAAATAAAAAAATCCCAAAAGAATCTTATGGATGAAATCATAACAACCCCAAGCTAGTAATTTCTTCATTGGTCTCTGAACCCCTTTTAGAAACTTGAAAAATAGTTTATTTATACATAGGGTGCGCATAATATGTATACTTAGTAGGATTAACCAATGTTATCATGTGTAAATGTAAAAAGGAATACTAATTCCCTAGTGAAAAAAATAATAGAACTAGTACATGTATAGGTTAACTAGTTCACCCTTACACTCATAAAGTATCTCTCACCAAATAATTAATCCAATTATGTTATAGTAATATTTGAGGAATTTAGATAAATCATCGCACAATCACTTCCTAAATAGTTTTTCCTCCCACACAATATAAAGACATCCTTTCCTATTATCCATTGCACCTCCCCCAATGATGACACCAACCATATGTCTTGTATCACAACACTACACACATATAACATCTTGCAACACAAAAAATATATATCACATCACATGACCGTGGAAGTCGGGTTTCATGAACACATAATAGATGAAATTCATATCTTCTTACAACCACACAAAACCCCACCACATATTTCATTATCCACTAAAAATTATCACAAAAAGATGATACTGAAGGGAGAATGAGTGACAAGGGGTAGTCATCCATATATATCCACCAATATTGGTTGGTAGGGAAAACATACCTAGGAATCTAGGTTATTGTTAGTTTATTTGAAATGGGAGGGATTCATAAAAAACACAAGAGAATATATGTATGTAATAGTCTCACAAAATCCCACACCCATATGTTAACACAAGGAACAATTCCACAACTAATGTCGGGACACTATTGATATCCTAACACAAAGCAATACCTCTAATGCAGAAAAACTCTCCCACAAGCATCACACAATGGGTAAAAACTCAAGCTCTATTTAACATTTTTTTTTATTTCAAAATTTAACCACCATGATTTATCCATTTTCTATAAATTTAAATTCACACTAATGAATTATTCAACTGTTACACCATTATTATATATGCCAATATTAGTCTTGATTGGAAGACATAAATGTGTAATGATGAGAGTTGAACGGACTATGAAGAACGCGCCGCACGCTCCGCCCTCTTTTCAAAAAATTTCGACCGTTGGGGATTCCTCCTCCGAGCCGGCGCCGTCATCCTCGGCTCCTCCTGCCGACCCCGGCTCCTGCGGCCCCTCCTTGCCAGCTCCTCCTGGCTTCCCTGTGCCCCCTGTCCCTCCCGTCTTCAGCCATGGTTCCCGACCCTCGTTTCGTGATGTTCTCCGTGGCCCCTCCTCTTCCGCGGTCCCTCCTTGTTTCCCGGCGGTCTCACTGGGGGCGTCCCAATCTTCTCGCGACAGCTCCCAGATCTGCCTGGATATCCCCTCTCTAGCGTTCTTGGAAGCATCGACTTGCATACACCTCACCCTTATTGGTATTTTTGGTGCTGCTAAACCCTCTGTTGAGGGCTTTCAGCGCTTCGTGGACTCCTGGGGTCTGCGTCATCCGATGCGGATCTCTGCCATTCATCGCCATTCCTTCTGCATCGTCCTTACATCGCAGGAGGACTTCATTCAAGCGTGGTGTAGGGATCCTCGCTCCTAGGGCCGCTGGACCTTCAGCCTTTCCAAATGGTCTATGGATGCCCATCTTGGGAAAGAGAGTCCTCTTGCTCGTCTAACGACGTCTTTCCTGAGGTGATTTCTCTAGAGGATCATGCCCCTGGCATTCCGGTGGCGACTCCCCCGACGGTCTTGGACCCCAGGCACTCCATGTCCTTGGCGGGCGCCAATGAGTCCTGTTGGAACTTAGTGACTTATGTTCCGTGATGCTCGATCCATGTTCAGGTTTGCGCTCCTCTTCCTTCTCATGTTCGCCTTTTGGGCTGGAAAATATCCCCCTGGAGGAGTCTGCTCTGGTTAGTAGTGATCTATGCGTGGCCGAGCAGCCCCTGGCAATAGTACCGTTGGGTTACCATGAAGACCCACTGGCCCTCTCTGATGGTGTCTCCTACCTGGGGCATGTTTCGGCAGCCCCGCAAAGGAAGGCCAACGGTTTGAAGTGGGAATCCAAGTCTCCTACAGACAGCAGGGGGAGTGATCGAAGGCCTTGTCAAGGTCTTGAACCTTCCTCTAAAGGTATCTCACCCTTTGGCATTGGGGTACCTACAAGATCTCAATCTAAGAAACTCAAAGGATGGGCGCCCTCTCTCTTTGAAAAGGCCGTTCAATCTGGGGCCAGTCCCAGATCCCTGTTTACCCAATGACTCCTATGATCATATGGAATGGCCGAGGTATTGGAGCTCATGTTAAAACGGATTTCTTGGCTTCGGAGGTTCCCAAACACAAGGCCTCGGTGGTGGCCATCCTTGAGAACAAGCAACAATCATGCATGATATTTGAGTTCTTCAGAAGGCTCAAATTGCATGGCTACATGCATGCTGAACCGACGAATAAACACATCTGGATTTTCTGGAACCGTCATGTTTCGGTGGTCCTTACCCAGGCGGGAGAACAATTCATCACGGTTAAGGTTTCCCATGGTTCACTCTCTTTCTTCGTCTCCTTCATATATGGTAGCTGCGACCACCAACAGCGGGATGCCCTTTGGAATGCTCTCAATGCTTTCGATCTTGGAAATACCCCGTGGTTCGTCGGGGGGGACTTTAATGTTGTTGCGGTTCCGGAGGAAAGAAGGGGTATAGGTCCTTTCAGTTGGAAGGTTAGCCTGGCTTTCTCTAAATTTATGGCTTACAAAGGTCTCGTGGACCATGGCTCCACTGGCGATAGTGTCACTTGGTGCAATAATCGGCGGGGTTCCCAGAGGTCGTGGAGCCGCCTCGATAGATGTTTGGCCAACTTGAACGCCATCTCTGCCTTCGGCAACACCCAGGTGACCCACTTGGCGCGCAGCTTATCTGACCACTCTCCCCTGCTTCTCTCTCCAGTCTCTGGCCAGGTGCACCATACCCGTTTCCGTTTCTATCTTCACTGGGCTAGTCTTCCAGGCTATAATGATATGGTTAGGGACTCCTGGGGTGCTCCCGTGCAGGGTCATTTTTGGACTGCTTTCCACAATAAATTACGACAACTCAAGTAGAGGCTGCAAGAGTGAACAAAGGATTCCCAGATGTCAAACAGAGAACTGGATGAGGCTATGCAGGAGGTTGATCGCGTTGAGTAGAGCCTCGAAGAAGAATGGTCCGACCAGGCCTTTGAGGAGCTTGTCAACAGGAAGGAGCTCATGTCAGACTTACTCCTGAAGCAAGAGAGGCAGGCTAGAGAGGTGGCCCGAATCCAGTGGCTTAAAGAGGGTGATAAGAACACGGCATTTTTACATGCTTGCATTAAGGAAAGGGAAATATGGAGCAAGCCAAACATTGACATGGGGGATGGTTCTTTCTCTGATGATTGTGAGGTGGTAGGGGAGCTAGAAAGCTCTCATTTTCGCAGCTTGCTCACTGGTCCCAACCCAAACTTTACCAATGGATATACAGGGACAGACATGAGGTTCTTTGACAGAATCCAACCTACCTTCTCTACCCAAGATAATGAACCCCTGGGTGCCATTCCACAAGAGGAAGAAATCCATGACGCCATGATGAAAATTAATCCGGACAGTGCAGTGGGACCAGATGGCTTCCCTATTACTTTTTATAGAGCTTCATGGGACATCATGAAGGGGGACCTAATCTTAGCCATTCAAGATTTCTTCAAGGGGGGTCCTCTGCCCCGAGTTGCTTATGCTACTACGAGCATCCTCATTCCCAAATTTAAATCCCCATCCTCCATTGAGCACTATCATTCGATCAGTATGTGCAATGTGGCTTATAAGATTTTAGCCAACATCATCAATTCCAGGCTATCCGTTCACCTCCCTACATGCATCTCCAAGGAACAACATGGCTTTGTAAGAGGTCGATCCATACAGGGGGTGATCGGCCTGGCCCAGGAAATGATGAAAGATCTTAATATGAAAACCTGTGGCTCAAACATGGCGCGTAAACTCGATATGAGCAAAGCGTACAACCGGGTGGAATGGAACTTCATCAACAGGGTATTTGCAGGTATGGGCCTCTCCCCCTCGAACATTGATATCATCTTCCGCTGTTTTAGTTCAGCTTGGTTGTCGATCTCCTTCTTGGGAAAAAACTTTGGTTTCTTTAAATCTACACGCGGCCTCCGGCAAGGTTATCCCCTCTCCCCGAGCATTTTCATCATTATCCAGGACGTCCTCAACTGCCTCATTCTTCATAGTATCAGTACGGGTGAGATTCTTCCCTTCCGCTGACGGTCGAGGCTGCCCTCTATTTCTCACCTTATGTTTGCGGACTATACCATCCTCTTCACCAACTCATCTAGCAGTTCAGTGCGAGGCATCAACAAAGCTTTGGAGGCCTATTGTTTTGGGAGTGGTCAGATTATTAATAAGCACAAGAGCACTCTCTTCATCTCTCGTAACTACGCTGTGAGCCGAGATCTTAAATTGAGTCTCTCTCTAGGAGTGCAACGTGGTAACCTCCCCATGCAGTACCTGGGAGACCCCATTTCCCCGAAGGCCCTGCGCATTCCTAATTTCGATCACATTACCTATAGAATCTCGGAAAGGGTGCTGAACTAGAAGAACCACTTTCTATCCTTTGGTGGTAGAATATCTCTGATTAATAGTGTTCTCTTGGCTACTCTGATCCACGCTCTTTCTGCTGTCAGAGTTCCCAAAGGGGTTATCCATAATATGGACAAGATTTTTGCTACTTTCATCTGGGACCCAAACTCTGCGGGAAGGCGACATTGAGTTTCTTGGCACAATATGGCTCGCCCATATAGTGAAGGTGGCATCAACGTCCGAAGTCTCGATGATGCCCTCTCCTGCATGCATGCGAAAATGGCATGGGAGGTGCTGGAGAAGCGCACTCTGTGGGGAATCCCCAAGCACGCCAGCTCTACCGGGGACGAAGGTGCGGGAGGCAGACACCCCCTATGGAGGGAGATTCGTCCCCATGTGGAATCTCTTAGGCCTCATACCCAATGGATCGTTGGATCAGGGGATATCTCATTTTGGCACGATAACTGGTGCGGGGAGATCATTTGTTTACCGAGTTGCCTTGTCAAAAATATTTCTTTCAGGGAGGCCAACAACTACCCATCTCTTACCAATATTGTCCTCACCAAGGAGCAGATGGAAGTGTTTCAACTCATTGATATCACCCCGAAGCCGGACCGGTGTGTGTTCACTCCGTCTGCCTCGAGCTCCTTTTCTTCCAAGGATTTTCGATGGGTCTAGACCATTTAGGTCGCAGCAGATGAATGGGGCGAGGATCTCTGGGATAAATCCATTCCTGAAAAATTCAACTTCCTATCTTGGAGGATCCGAAACAGGGCAATGCCCATGGAGGAGAACATCAAATGTTGTGGTGTAAGCATGGCTTCCCAGTGTGTTTGCTGCAAGAGGCACCCGGAGGAAAGCTCTAACCATCTTTTCTTTGAGAGCTATTGGGCACGATAGATTTGGGAGTGCTTTGGCGCCTTCATCGGCTTCTCTGTTTCTTCTATGGTGGATCAGCCCTTCCTCCTACGCTAGTTCCATGGCTCTAGAAATCAAGGCCCGGAGAAAAGAGCACGTACCCTGGTTTTGCTCGCAGGCTGCTGGAGCATGTGGCATGCACGGAATAGATATATGCATGAGGGGGTGTCTTTTCCGGTGCACGCGATCATTTTTCGCACGAAAACTCTCCTTATTGATATGGTCAGGGTGCTCAATGCCTGGAAGGAGGCTCCCACACTTCAATTTCTTCTTCCCTCCCACCTCAATTCCCCCTTGGCCATCAACACACATTCTAGTAACTGGGTGAAATGGAATCCTCCAGCGTGGGGCTTTAAACTCAATACTGACAGGTCCTGTGTCTCGAGCACTATGCACGGTGGGGGGATCATCCGTGACTCTGCTGGTTTGGCCATCTTGGCCTTCTCTTCTTGGTTGGTTCTTGACACTTTTCTCCTAGCTGAGGCTAAGGCCATGCTGGTGGGCCTCACTGTGTGCCGGCAAAGGGGGCTGATCCTTTCGAAGGCTGAGACAGATTTCAGGATTGTGGCGAAAGCTCTTCAAGGTCTTGGTGTTGTGCCCTGGTCCATTGAATATGTTATCTGCAAATGCCTCTCAGTTATTGACAACAACACTAAGGTTTCACACACATGGCGAGAAGGCAACAGGGCAGCAGACTACCTAGCTGCATGCGACTCACCCAATTTGAAGGGCACCTTTTATCATGACTTGCACAACCTACCTCGTTCTGGTAGAATTATTTTTAAGGAAGACGACCTCGGTCTTCATCACTTTAGACCCCTTTAAGCTTATGTGTGTATTTCTTTCTCCATGAATAAAAATTTGCATGATAATGATGATATGCCAATATTATAACATTTCTGTTTAACTACTTATAGGAAACCATATCATAATGCCAATGTATCTCATCCAAGGACACTAAGATATAAAAAACTAATTCCATAAAGTAAAAAAAACCAAATCCAATAAACTACACACATCAAGTCCACCAAACGTCATGCATCAATTCCACCAAGTCACACACGTCATGGAAAGCCTATAATAATCATATTCAACATAGTATTTTTCATTTAACAGTTTTAAGTATTATACCATTTAAATGGTATTATCAAATTAATCTAATAGGACTTGGAATAATTACATAAAATATCAAAATAAAAAAAAATATATCAAACATATTGAGGAAAACCAATAACACATGTGCATCATGCCATTCCCGTTCCAATGTTTTACTCTAGTTTTTTGTATTCACTTCGAAAATGCATAAAATTAACCCAAATTAAAAGACAGATAATGGTAATATCATAGATTAAAACAAATATATAGGGTGAAATAGAATCCCCCAAATTAAAATAATAATTTTGATTTGTTGTACAAATCTAATGTAAGAGTGGAGGAACTCTGAGGCCACAACATGAAGGATCATAAAATAAAATTGAAACACAATGATCCATCATCAAAATAACATAAAAAAACATCCATGTAAAATTAAATATATTTCCATAAAAATACATAATAAATAATGAATAAATCAGATAGAAATAAATGAAGGAATCACATGGAATCACTAAAATTTAACTATTGAGGTGAAAGTAAAACAACACTGATCAGGGTATGTCAGAGATACTAAAATTGCTTGAATTTTTAGAGAAAAAATAAGAATAATGAAGATCAGAGGGAGTCTTGAATTCATAGATAACATATAAATCACTCCATATATGGAATGGAAGGCTAGTTCACACCATGATCCTTAAACTATTCAAATACACTTAAAAAATTTTCTTGATCTAGAAATCTAGGGAGGGGTTTTACATCATGAAGAAATATTTTGAGTCAGGTATTATTTGAAGCTCAAACCCAATGAAAACTACATCATGAACATTTAAAAAATAAAATAATTCTTGAAAACATTATTCAAAACCTAAATTTTTATATTCAACTATAACTCCCCCCCTTCAAACCTAAAACTCATCTCAAGGCCTCCAACTCAAAAAACCAAAAAAGAAATAGGCTTCATGGGTTTGTGCCATCACAAATGGGTCTTTTAATAATTTCTATAAAACATCATCTTATGTTATCCTTATAAAAATGGTTAATGGTTTAATTAGAAAACATTCCTAGCGATATGAAAAAACAAAGGATGTTGATATAGATGAAAAAATACATTATAAAATCATTAGAATTATACTTTGAAAAAATACGAAATATGATTTTCTTTTGGTAAAATTTAGAAATGAAAAAATTGCAAGGAAATTGAAAAAATATATTAATTAAAAACCCAAGTAAAATTATAAAATAATATTAATAATTAATAATATATATTACTATAGGATAATGAAATTAATTTGTAAATATAAGAGAAATCAATCTTTTCACACAACTATAAGAATGTCAAATGTGAACTGTATTGAAAAATTAAAAAATATTCTAGTTTAAATAGTGGAAAAAAGTTATATATATTTTATAATGAATTTCATAAATAATTTAATTAAAGGGAATAAAATTATTTGAACAAAATAATAAATATTAATATAGAGAAAAAGGAGTTTGGTAGATGAATTTAAAACCAATATTGTAATATTTTTAAAGTAAACCATCAATAGATTTTCAAAAAAGGAATCTATTTAAATATATAAAAAGAAAATTAACAAGAAAAATTATTAATAATATATACACATGATATAATATTTAAAATAGGTATTATTTATATCATATAAATTAATTCTAGTGTATAATATGAAACATGTCTGAATTATGGAAAATTTGGACAAAGAACCTTTATAGTTTTGTAAACCATTAAATCAAAATCTCTTAAAGAAGAGAAACTAAAATAAAAAAAATTAAATACATTTAATAAATATATTATACTTATATATAATTTTATTGAGGTAGTATATACACCATATAAAAGAAAACATGTGTATAACATGAAATATGTATCTTGGCAATATGATTTAGATAAAAAATGCTTACAGTTTTAATGACACTCTAATACAAATACATTGGAATAAAGAACACTATTTTCATATGAAAATTACATGAATTTCCTGAAAAATATATTTTAAGGGATTCATTGGGACATTAGTCAAAATAACACCTTATAAAACTGATGACGAAGCACAAAATGAAACATTTCTGAAGGAATTGAAAAATACCTCAAGAAAACATTATAAGCATTATAAAATTTGGAGTAAGAATAAATTACAGATATAAATAATTGAAAGAATTTATATACTATTAAAATAAGGGGAAAAATCATAATGTAATTAGAGGTAATACCACACAAAATCTTGTTAGAACAATGTCAATGAATAAGTGATATGATGCAATGAAAGAAAAATGAGTTTGAAATCCCCTTACCTAAAAATTCCACTTAGTAAAACGTTCTTTTAAATCCTTGTATAATTAAATTATATTTATTTTTCATATGAATATGAAAATTATTCACAATAATTTTACTTTATAAAATCCATTCATATTTCAATATTACCCATATATTAATTATTTATTGATAAAATTAAATTTGGAATTAACTATTCTATTTCCCTTACATACTTCAATTTAGACGTCTTAGTCCTTGAGTCTTGTCATTGAGTTGACTAACCCAAAAATTAAAATTTTAATTTAATTTATGGGTTTGATGTAGTTTTTTGTCACATAACAATTTCATGAGAATTATGTTGGTGGATTTCATGGAATGCATAAAAATTACCATTTTCATTGACTATTGAATAAAAGAAGCAATTGAATATATATTTGAATATAATTTTGAATATTAACACCAATGAATTAATAAAACATATTAAATTAATAATTATTACATTTTATTACCATAATTAATGTTATATTTTTCATTTATGAGATAAAACATACAATAATGTTCATATAGATGGTAAAACCTACTATGAAAATAACATATTATAATGATTAAATGAGTAACAAAATGTTATTGTATAGTGATAATATTACATTTAAAGAATATCAATCTTTTCAAATTTTTTTATTAAAGTGAAAAATCAGATTCAATAAGTGTTATATGAATATGATAAATTCAATATAATTTTAATAAGTTATTACATATGAAGTGTCTCATTAAGCTCATTTTATGTGGTTTTATGATGATAGTTTATTGTTAATAGTGTTAATAGAATCTAAAAAGTAACATTATAAAACCTTAATAATGAAATAAATATCATATTTATTCATAAAATTTATTTATATAACCAACCATTTAATTTGGTCATGAAAATAATATATATCATTCATGGTGGTGGTAGATCACATATAACATGTGTGATGTTTTCATTTTTTCTAATAAATGGGATGAAAGTAGTTAATGGTTGTTCCATAAATGTAATAAAATTATATTATAATAATGATACTAATTTAATTATATTTGTATGATTATAATATATTTGGATGAAATGGATGAAGAAATTAACTTGAAAGAACTCTATTAATACAACTTCAACATCCTTTAATATCCACCTTTTGATTTAGCTTAAAGATTTTGGAAGAGATTTTTATGGTGATAAAAAAATCCCATGGTTGTTGAGAGGAATGTTTGTAGATTCATTTGAGAATAAATATTTAGATAAAAACCAACTCATATTCATCATTGTATAGGTTATATTTATTCCCATTTTTAGGTAAAAACAATGGAGTTTTCACATGTAATCAATCATTGAGTGTAAATAATGTAATACAAAAAATCTAAAGTGGATCATAAATGGAATATGTATGATATCATATACCATTTATCAATACTTTATCTAAATGTACATTTTAATGATTTTTAAATCAATTAATGAAATATTATTTAACTTTAAATACTATTTAAATTCATTTTAAAGTCTATTCAAACACTTTATCTTCAAGGATATCTAAATAACCATGGAATTTTAATGTAATAATTAAATATACTTATTTAATATCATTTTTATCCTTGAATTCTATTAATTTATCTTTTTAACACATATATCATCACATTTAATATTTTTAAAACAACTTACTTTGACTTTCCTACAATTTTCAGAAGTGATTTATCGGTGTCGCGTAAGAATTATAGATAATTTGAGTATTATATAAAAAAAATAATATAAATATATAATTTACTCTTAATATAATATTGAACAATTTTAATGAATTTTTATTCATATCATTGTAGTAAAAACATATTAAAGATAATAAGTGAGAGGAGTTACTTTTTTGTAAAACTTAATTTATTATTATTAAAGAAATGTTTTATTCAAGAAAATTGGATTCAAACTTGATTAAATTGACAAGGGATAGGTTTTATTTCTTTGAAAATATAACTAATCATTATAGGATATCATTATATTGTATTTTTGGATTCATTAAACCTTATTTGACCACATTTACCTTATTTTAGGTTTTCATATAGTGAGTAAATTTTACTATGGTAACTTATTTATATTTCTAAAAATGAAATGGAATTTATTGTATAATTTAAACCTTATGATTTCAAATATTAAAAAAATTTAAATGAATAAATTTCTAGAGGTGGTATAAAATAATTTAAATAAAACAACATTCCACGCTACCAAAAAAATATTTATAAAAATCCCATTTTTACAAATAAAATTAATCTATAGAAAAACATATATAATATTGATTCCCCTAAAATTTATTAGTTTTTTAAAAAACCAAAGAGATTTTTGGATGTTTAAAATTTTATCCAAAATCCAATGGAACTTTATGAATACTGAATTAAAAAAACCTCAAATGTCATTTTTATTAAAAACAAATACAACATATATTCCAAAATTGCAAGCATAGGTTAATAAATTCAAAATATTTTTGTAAGATGAATTATTTTTCTTATTGAATTATTTTTGGGACAAATAAATAGTTTCATAATCTTTTCTGTCATGTTTATATAATGATCAAGTCATAAAAGTTACGGTTATATGTAAAAAAATAACTATTCATCATAACTCCACATTTTAAAAAAAATCCCATAAATTGGATTTAATATAATAGTAATATAACAAATCCAAAAATGAATTTTATTTTATCAAATAAAAATTATAAAAATTATAAACTTCCCTTTTAAATAAAATCATATAATTCGTGGAAACACTACAAAATATTTCACCTTTTCCAACAGGGGAATATCTGTTGGTAAAAGTGTATTTTATGTTGGTAAAATGTTTTGCCAATATATATGTCTATGTCACTAAACTGTTGGTAAAAAATCTGTCGCTAAATGTTTTTGTGACAGATAAAATAGTTCTGTTACAATTATAATAATTCTAACAGATAATATATATGTTGGTAAAGTGTTTAACAACAAGTTATAATGACAAATTTTTCTGTTGGTAATAATATTATCAATATATAATATTTGTTTATAAATTAAATTTGCATAAAAATTTTAAATTTTTTATTTCTAATAAGATTTTATATTATATTTATTAATTTACCATATTATTAAATAGAATACGATTTTCGCACATGTTAAAAAATTAATTTTATTAATAATGAAATTTAATACAAAAACACATTTCCTCAACAAGATGTACCCCCCAACAAGATCCACCCCCACATACATGTCATGCCAGCGAGCTAGCTCCAACACCAGGGACTTGCCAGCGAGTCAGCTCCATCACTCCGGGCCAGAGACCAGCTAGTGAGTTATCTCCACCACTCCAGGTCAGGGACCAGCCAGCGAGTCAGCTCCAACACTCCATGCTAGGGACCAACACTGGGGACCGACCAACAAGTCAGCTTCATCCAACACTCCATGCCAACTCCAACACTCTATGCCAACTCCAACACTAGGGACCAGCCAACAAGTTAGCTCTGAAACATCATCCACAATCTATTTCTATTACATATCAGTTGTCGTTGTTGTCCAGGTTCACACCAGTGGTTGGAAGCAGCTAATCATCTCCACTCATGCACAGGTCTCCTTTCTTGAAGTTGTGGATGAAAATAGTTCATCTCCAATCTAATACTTACATTAAGAATATCCAAATGGTTAAAAATGTTTAAAAATAAAATTGCAGAAAAAATAAGGAAATTAAATATTTGAGTCAAACATAATTAATAATCTCATTTGTTTTTTACCTATTCCATAAAACTTCCTACCTACCAAAAACATACCCAAAAACATATGTTAAATAGTTTTACAAGCAATATATCTATGAAAAAGATAACTAAAAAGAATATTCCTCATATTAAAAAAGAGATCAAAAGCCATGAATTAAGCAGATGGAGAAAAAAATGCGGCCTGCATTAGATAAAAAACTCAGTTCGGGCCTTACAACACAAACCACAACTAAGAATAATTTAGTTGGAGTACATAATGCAACATTAAGTATATAAGAACCTCAGATAGTGACTAAAGCAGACGTGCAGTGAGGCCTTGTATGAGATTACTGCATACTGAATGGGCTTCTAAAAATATGGAGCTCATGACTTACAAAGAAAAACGTATACAGCCTATAGTACATAAAAACTAAGGCCTTAAAATTTCTAGATATTAAAGAAAACTCAAACACATACAAAGTATCACAAACAGAAACATGTTGTAAGTATAAATATTGCATGAAAAACTGAATCCACAACTCAAGAAGATGGAGTTTGATGATACCAGAAAACTGAAGTGGCGATACAATTCCACGATTCAAATATTATGATCTCTGAAAGAATTCATGCTGTACAGTTCTACATTTCAACTAGGATAACTTCAAAATGGTGTTACTAACTGGAGGTGGGGGAGATTAAAGAAAACGTTCCCCGAGTTTCATGTTTTCCAAGCTGGATGGAGATAACAAGACATGGCCGCTGCATGAATTCAACTATGAATATTGGGATTTTGGGCATATAGATTTTTGTAATATGATTTATATGAACATAATAATTTTTTTGGAAAAAAGACTAAGTTAAATCATAGTAATAATTGAAATTATTTATGGTATTGATTCATTCTAGTATGAAAGGTGGAAGATTTTATTTTCACTGCATGTAAGTTTTAAATATTTTGAAAAAGAAATCTAAAGAGATGAATATTAAACTCAAATTAGATATCTCCATTGTGCTTATAGGGGTGAGAAAATGGTCGGTTTAGTTAAAACTATTTAGAATTTTCAAAAAAAAAAACCAACCAATGATTTTTTTAATAACCGACCCAACTACTTTGGAAACCAAAACCAAAATAACCAAAAACCATATGAACTGACTAAATTTAATTGTTTTGAAATAACCAAAATAACCATTATTAAAATAGTATTTCATTTTGTAAAAAAAATGAAAATTACCAGTGTCCAGTATTGCAGGACTCATCTCCAAATTCCTATCACCACCTGTATTCCAAATGCCCAACTAATAGCATTCCAAATGACTGGTAACAGTAGAACAACAACCTCAAATGTCTAGTATCATGGCTAATATGGATTAAAACTCCAAAGAATAAATTCCAAATGAAAAATCATGACTAATAAATAGTGTATTTACATAACTACAAATACTATAAATACGCACTTGCCTACGATTTATAATGACCAGACTCCAAATAAGAAATTATAAATGAACAAACATGACTAATAAATAACGAAGTTACAAAACTACATATACCATAAATATGTTCTTCAAAGCATTTGATAAATTATGTTTCAATGTTATATTTTTCCCATATGATAAGTTAGTGAAACACTTCTTTTTTTCTATAAACCAAAATAAAAAATCCACACGTCCTAAAAATAAAAACCACCTTAATTAACATGAATCGCATAAGAAATTCCCATCGAACTGGAGGAGAAGATCCCAAAGACTAACCTATGGTGAGCCTGTGTAACTGCAATATATCCATTACACCAATAATGTCCAGAGCACTCCCATATATGCATAAAAATAAATGGAATTTTAAATCTATACATTCCTACTTTTAAGAGATACATGTAAAATATGACAGGATATCATACCACAAATATGAACATAGAAATTTAAAAAGTTTCGATCATTCTTTAATAAAATTCCAAGTCACATCCGATGTGTTTGTCTTTCATGTAATATTACAAAGGAGATCCATCAATGAAAAATTTCCTAACAAGATGGGGAAAACATAAAAAATACATTCATCTTGGAAATAAAGTAATGTGGGAGAAATCTACAAAAAATTACATTATGATACTGTACACATATGAAATAATTGAAACCGTATGCAAATGAAATATATGATTTTTTTTATTTATTCATGACAATTTATGAATAAAATAAATCAATAATTTAAAGTATACAATAGTATGTTTCAATAATTGAAACCATACACAAATTAAATATCAAAATGAATCTTTTTGAAAATAAAACTTTTCAAAAATGAAACTACATGCATAACGATTTATTCATTTGGAAAACACTATATGTAAATGATATATGTGTAAAGTTTTCAAATGAATTATAGAACAAAATTATTCATACAGTTTAAAAATGAATTAATGCAACCATTTAAGATTAAGGATTAATATGATATATGAAGACAATTTACTCATATATACATAGTTAACTCATATATATACAGTTTGAAATGATCCACATCATTCCTATACAGTATATGCAATTAACTCATACACAGTTTCGTTTTTTAAAGGTTTACCCAATTCCTTATATGAAATTGGGTATAACTTCTCATCTGATATATGAGATTGCTTTGTGAGATTACCTAGTACAGTATCATGAGATCCACATCATTCCTGTAAAGTTTCATTCCACATTTTTCATGTACAGTATATGAATAAATTTTACATATATATGCAAACAGTTTATTCTTATGAGTTACGCATTTTGTTTCCTAAAGAATTATAATAGAATTTACCAAAATATTTATGAAAATGAATTATGAAATTGAAACCATATGCAGATACATTATAGACTGTTCAAACAGTTTCCCTCTAATAGAATACAAACACATGGATATATACTACAAAAATCTGCAATTAAAATATGGATGACAGTTGACTAATTAGATATAACCATGTAACAGTACTGTACAATTACAAATATGGGATGTACTTCACTGAGTTCACATTGAAAAACATATGCTACTTTTTTGATCTCGTATTACTCTATGACCTTTTATTAACATGCTACAAACAAATTCCTTGCAGAGACAGAACATGATTTTGATTAAAAGATCTTTGATGAAAGAGAGCATGTCCAAACTGATTTCACCAGAGATACTTCAACATCATAGGACATTAAAAAGAAATTCAGTATAGATCAGTGCAAGATGAAAAGGAAAATTGAATAGACAACTATTTTCTTGAAATGTATTGGTTCCCTAATTAGCAATATCTTTTGATGGTTGACTGAAACTCAATTCTTTTTGTTTCATTTTCTGTATTACCTATTAATTACACTTCCATTGTTTTTCTTTTAATATTTTGTTTGTCTATAATTTTTGATTTATCTTGTCACATGCTAATGCATGGTTGGGGGTTTTATTAGTTAGATCTAATTTTTCATTGATTTACTTGCTATGTTGTCCTGGGCAATTGCATAGGTGGGGTATTAGTGTTAACTTAAGTTTTGATTGCAAATTTTATATAAATTTTGGACAGAACATATGTTTTTTTTTATTATAATTAATTTAATTTATTAATTTCAATTAAAAGTCATTGTTATTGCTCATTTATTAATTTTTATGACATTAAAATGATGTGATAAAAATTTAAAATCTCATTTTAATTTAAATAAATGATGTTTAATAATTTTTATAATTAAAAGGTATATGAATTAGAAAAAAGTTTTAAATTTATTTTCTTAGCTCTTCCTGGAGTGGTGGAGTGGAAAGGATTGTGATACCATATTTACAAAAATATTCTATGACTTCCATTAGTTGTTCCAAATTAGAGTTTATGTGATGCATTTAGAACATGATAGGATAAATTTGGTATCTCCTATAATCTAACATAGAAGGTGAATATGGATTTAGAAACAACGTTTTATAAATTATCATTTTAAATGTTTTGATTGCACGGATAATGGTTAAGATTGATTTTACAACAATAAAATTCATGATGAATTTACGAGTCCAACAGTTTGTCATCTAGAAATAATGAAGTTTCTACCAGAAAACAAATGGAAGGTTTTAGTATTATTACATTTGCATTTAGATATAGTTAACTGTAAAACTTTCTCTTATGTTCATGTGTAAAACCATATTATTTTTGTAATAATGTGGATTCCACTACACAGTGGGTATGGAAAAAATACTAGACTATGTTACCTAGGTAAAAGAGAAATATAAAATCACATTTTTCAAGTAGATCAACCATATAAAATAGCGGAAATTAAAAATTAAACCATCATCGCTTTCCAGTGGTACTCGCTAGTTCATCTTAGTATGTAACAAAATTAAGAATCATGACTTGTAAGTGTTCAGGAAACAAAAAAGATAATATTTAAAGTTTCTTTTGACAAAATGCTTCCATGTAAAAGTTTTCAAAAAATTTGTTGAAGCATAAATCATTATGGGGAAGTTGTAATTATTTGGCAAGTCAAAGATTCTCACAAGGACCAAATTTTGTCATAACCAACAACTCAATTGTTAAGGACAAGTATATAAGAGAGCTGACATAAAAGAGTACCCAATTATTGAAGTCTTTCCAAAGCCACAAGGATCTCTACAGGGAAAGAATCTTTGACCAATAAGTATATAATAGTAAGTGTAGATAACCACAAGTTTTTATTCATTCCCTTTAATGTAAACCTGCAAGGAGAAATATATGGTTAAGCATTTCCATAGTACTATTTAACTTGAAAAATTGGTTATTAATAATTTCACAAAATATTCAACACTTGATAGAATGTAGAGATAAAGAAAAAAACACAAAAAGAATATTCAAAATAATTTTTGTAAACATATGTGCTAAACTCAACCACCATGCCATCCAAATCATGACCCTTGAGAGAATGAAGAGGGGCTTCAATGTAGATGGTGAAACCCATGCAGTAGTGGTCATGTATTTCAATTGATGAGAACCATCAGCGACTCCTCCTCACTAGATTTATATAATGTGAATTATAGTAATATGGTAGAGTATTCGTTCGTTGAGACACCCAATTGATGTCATCAAAATGTAGAAATGGAGTAACTAGGTTGAAGATGATCCAAACATGTGGAGGTGATAAAATCACAAAAAAAAAAACTAGAGTATGCAATTAGCATACTGAAATCATAAAAAAAAATTAAACAAGAAAACTCATTTAATCTTAATTTCAAAGAAACCCTAACTGGAATTCAATTCAAACATTAGATTCCCATGATTCCAAGTGCTTAAAACTTGAAGAGAATAAATACTTGCCTGTAGCCTCAAACATGGACCAACTGAATGAGAAATGGGTTTTAGTCCATGCTCTTCCCAAAATCTCAGCATTATAGTTGAAACATGAAAAAATCCATCGAACATCGGTGGATGGAGTGGTATAGGAAGTGGTGGAGAATCGAGGGTGCAGATGTATATGCGGGAAACTATGAGGAAACAAGAATGTGTGTGTAGCCGGTGCTGGTAGAGGTGGCCCGTGTGGAGACACGGTTGATGAAGAATCCAGGATAGGGGAGGCACAGCCGTGTGGGAAAACAAGAATGAGGGGATTGTGTTTTTGCTTATTATTTTTATTTTATTTTTCATTTTAATTTTTTGTTCATGTTTTTTAAAACTAATCCTGGTAAAATATATCTACGATATAATTTTAATTTGTTTCATGAAAAATATATCTTAAATGAAAATTTCAATTTATGTAAATATTAATTAAGATCATATTGTTAATGTGTACATAATATTTAGTGATTAAATTAAAAATTTGTCTTATAATCATTTTATTTTTTTATATCAAAATAATTGTTTTAATAAAAACCTGATTGGTGTTAAAAAAGATTTTTCTTTTTAAATTATTTATTTGTAGTGAATAAATAATAACATGTTTATATGTTGAAAAAAACTGTTCGTAATAGTAATTATTAATAATAATAATATTTGTTTGTAAAAAAAATTGTCAGTGTTACTATGATAAAGTGACAAATTAAATTTTTGGAAAAATATTTGTTGGTATTAAAAAATTAATAAAAATAAATATATTTTTTGGTAAAGCTAAATGTTGGTATTTAAATTTATTATCAACAAAACTCAGTATCTGTTGAAATTGATCATTTTTCCATCATATATATTATCCTTCACTGAATTTATGTTGGTATAAGTCATTTTTTTTGTAGTGAAAATAATTTATGTTGAACAAAAACTATTTATTTTCAAATAAAATATCAAATTATTTCCTCATACCATGATATAAATATTTCTAAAACTATAATAATAATAAATATCAATATTAATTTATATAAATAACATATATATCCATATATAAAATAACTGATAAAAAAATTATTTTAAGAAAATGTATTTGTCCTTTAAATAAAATGTCATTTCTATCACAAGGTAGTTAAAATATTTTTAAATGTAAAATTGGTATATAAATGACTGAATAACTTCTTATATATGATATAAAAATATATAAGTGTTATATATATATATATAAATTCCAAATCATTTATATTAGTAAACCATAAAATTGGTATTTAATTAAAAATACCTAGGTTGTCACATCCCCCCTAATAAATTACGACCTAAAATTTCTTTCGTGAATCCAAATAGAAGTGGTTCATGAAGTTAATAATTATGTAATTTTTAAAATCCAATTTGGAAGGTAAAATAGGACTTTAAGAAATATAATTTTTAATTTAAACCCCAATTGTGGAACCTTAAAAGGAAATAAATTTTGAGCGGAAAATAAATATATAGATGTAGAAGGAAATTAATTGTTGGTTTTAAAATCATGTTAGTACTTTTATAAGACCAATAATTGTGAATGAGTTTTTATTGTGTAATATGTTTATTATATAATGTTTTCCACATAAAAATCTATTGATTTATAATAACCTTCTTAAGTTTGAGGAATTATTCCACCATTGACATTGAGAATATTAGAAAATATAATAAATTGATTTTACTAAAAGACTATTATCATCCATTAGTTATGTGTTTAGATAATTTACCTCCCCTATATCATATCGTACTCCAAATGATAAACATACATGATTAATTTTTCATTTTTAAAGCACAACAATCTACTATTAAAAAATCATAAGACACATTAAATGATAATGTTATTCATTTTGTGAAGGATTATCTTATAAAAAGTTATTCCTTTTATTTCTATCCAATTTTAAAAAAACCCAAAATGGTTAGAAATAGGGATGATAATACCCAATTCAATATGAATAACCCATCCGATGAAGTTGTAATAATTTAATCACTAAAACCTCAATAAATACAAAAAAACCCACGTTTAACTTTAATCATTATATAAATAATTAAACCCCAAAACTATTTATTACTTGATTGAAAAATCAAGAACAACAAAAATATGTAAAATATGAATAAAAATCTTCCAAAATAATCTTAATGTTTATAAAAAAAAATAACATAAAGTCACCCATGATGTTAGATTGAAAACATGAATATATTTAAATATCCTAATGATATATTCTCCCAAAATATGAAAAAAGTTTCACAAATAAATTATCCCATTTTCCCAATTAACCATTTTTACTTAAAAATAATTTCACATACCCAACCAATGGGTTACCTAAATCTAAATCTTGTATTATTCTTAATAAACAAAATAATCTCCCAAAATATTTGAATTAACTAAAAATATGATCACATAATACCTCAAAAGGGATATCTCTTCCCTTGAAAATGTGATCAACCATAAAATGATCAACCAAAATGTCACTATCCATTTCTGAGGGGCCTGCACTGTGACTACCCCAAGCTCTCCACCAATAGGCCATGGCATGGTGACTATAATTGAGTAGGAATATCCCACAAATGAGAGGCATGGGCCTAATGTACTTATACACATGTACACATCTCCATGGCACAAAAAAATGAAATGTAAAAAAACTGAAAGAATTCATGAATACAACTAAGATCACACAACCAGAGTATGAACAGAAGTAATAGAAATGTAAATAGGTCCAAATACAAGTCCACCACAAAGAGTCTATAACACATGTCTAAATGAAACTATATAAGTACAATTTTCTACAAGGTTGAGAAATAATTCAATGGATCAAACTTGGTAAACACCTCATTCTCTAGCTATGCCACTCCCACCCCTAGTACTCCTCGGGCACCTCAAAAGGACCACCATCTGCACAAGACATGAAATGTTTGGGAAATGCCTGTGCATGTGTAAGTATAAAAATACATTGTAAGATAAACTAGAAACAGAAATCACTAAGCACCAATTAAAGTCAAATCGATGTAAGAAATAAAAATCTATGTGAAATAGATACCAAGGGAGAAAAAGAACCCATATATACTCATGAGAGACACCACACCATCAGGAGATCGTAACCAACTACTAGGCACATGATTCTACTCGATGAAACACTTGTTCTAGGAGAATATACTCCTCGAGCCATGATATCATCTGATACACTTGACGAAGAGGCATATCTCAATTGGGTCCTACCCAAGTAGAACACATTGGTCAAGGAAGACTATGATACACATAGAGGGGTGACACCCCGAACCCCCGAACCACTAGGGGACACCATAAACCCAATATAGATCTACCTTCTATATAGGGGATCATATGGCAATGATTCCACAAACCCTATCGATTCATCCCATTAGATGGAAGGTCAATGCCTTGTTCAGGGCGGTCATGCAAATTCCACAAAATCCACTTGGGATGATAGAGAATTGCACTCGAGTCTTGTGGAGGGACATTAAAACTCTATATGGGACTTGGCCTCTAGAAGGATTACAATATAGTTATGGGGATGTAATCCTACACTGTAAACTCGAGGAAAGGACTATGGGATAACAATCAATATATATTGGTCCAAACTAGAAAAATAAAGGCCATCAAACACTGTTGATGGGTGTACATGACGTGTCTAGATATCCCAAGTCTTGGCCATATGGAAGAGCCTCACACGACATGTATTCTCCAAATAAAAATCATGTAGAATGATGTACACTATGTGTAGAGACATGTTATTCCTTGACCATGTAACCAGGCTGTGTATGTGTATCGAATCCCTAACCATGTATATGTTTGGGTAAGCCAAGCCATGTTTGAGTGGAAGTACATGGTGTGTCGGTGCCTGTATGCTCCAACTCCTATCTTTGTACTTCCAAACAATATGCCGAGTTATTCAAGGAGGTTCACACATCATGTAATGGGGGTCATAAGATGTGTCATACTTAACTACAACCAAAACCATAGTTCCACAGTCGGGGGGGGGGGGGGGGGCACACGTTGTGTAATCTGGGATTACACGCTGTGTTCATTTGGGTTTTCCAGAATCTGAGATTCTTCCTCTTTATTTGATCCAGCACCACAAGAATTTTATCTAGTGATTGACTCTCCACTTAAATGAAGATCCAAGATTTTCTAAGCCTCTTTTTCTTCAAAAAATGCTTCATGTCACTATATCTTCTCAGAAAAATTAATTTTAATCATCGTTTTTCGGTGTGCAGCGAAAAATTATGAAGAATGTGAATTATTGAATTATCCATCATCTGAATCACTCATTCTCATTCTTCACATCTCCTTTATGTTGTGATGACCCGAATAGATGATATCATATTGTTGTTCTAAGAAACTAGTGTTCTATTATCAGTTGTTAAAGAATAGTCAAGTCAGTGGCCAAACAAAGAACATTCATGATGAATGATGTATTGAGGTAGAAAAGAAACAAATCATACTAGAGGAAAAAAGCTATATGGATGATTGTGTAGATATCAATTCCTTTCCATAAGATAAAAATGAATTGATTCATATAAATTCTCCCAAATAAACCCTAAAAAATAAATCCAATCCTGCAAGGTGATCGATATGAAAATCCATCTGTTCATCGATTTATTTCAATTCATCATAGAATTTAATATTGGGGAAGAATCCACAAAATAAAAAACCCTATATGTAGTTTAGATTGATCATTGATAATAATAGTTATGTTGTGGTCATTTATGAGATCCTCATACTCCATTGGCGTGATGATCCATGATCTGATCATACTCCATTATCATCCACCAAAAATATTATCCTCAAATAGAGCCTAGATATCTTGGGTTTAGTGGACAAGACAATGACAAGGTCCCATGATTTCAACTTATAAGGGATCAATTCGATGTGTCAAAAAAAATAAAATAAATTTTTATTTCACTTTATTTTAATTTTATTCCCTCGAAAAAATATTCACAGACGACCCACACCGACCAATGTTAGTTTTTTCCTAGGGTAATTTCATTATTATAAATCCAATTTTACACTGTGATTTATGATATGGGAATCTATTTAGGAGTTATTCAAATTTTTCAGGAAAACTGTGCTCAGGTGATATTAAATAATTTAATATTTATCAAAAATTTATTACGGGCACCCCAAGCCTCGAAATGGCACACCGTCTTAGCACCTAGTCTCTAAAACAATCCATATAATATATAAAAATAATAAACAGAAAATCTGATTGGTTACATTCTCCTCACCTTGTGGGTTTACATCCCCGAAATGCAAAAAATGGATACTCAAAGAGACGAGGGTACTAAATATGAATATGTTCCTCTTTCTCCCATGTGATATCCTAGAGACACCTGTGCTACCAACAGATATGAACCAAAGGAATCAATTTCCCATTAAGGATCCTCTATTGTTGATCCTTTATCTCCATTGGGTACTCAATAAAAATCACTAAATACTCGATGTCTAGCTTTCCCCAGTGGATGACTTTAATAGGTCTAGCAAGTACCTCCTCATATGTAACACGTGGAAGATGGTTTGTGACAAATCTAACTATAATAGTAGAGCCATGTTATATTCCACCTTACCAACTCTATGAAGTATCTAGAAAGGTACAATGAATAACATAGATAGTTTTCTACCCCAGCCAAATCTTTGTAATTCCCATCTACATAAAACCCAAAGGAACACATGGTCTCTTTCCTTGATCTTAAAAGGGCTCCATCACATGTCTGCATAAGATGTATGATGGTGTTGTGCAGTCTTCATCTACTCTTGGATGATATTCACCTTCTCTATAGTAGCTCTCACCAACTCCGATCGCATGAGTGCTTACTCTCATGGGTTAGTCTAGCAATGTGGTGACTTGTGGTGCTGCTCATAAAAGGCCTTGAACTATTCCATAACAATGGTGTAAGGGTAGATGTTATTGTACACAAACTCTACCAGTGGTAGGTGATACTCCCACCTATGACCAATGTCTAACATGCCATCTCATAGCATGTCCTACAGAACTAGAATAGTCTTCTTAGTCTGATGATCCTTCTATGAGTGAACCGCTGTGCTAAAGCATTCCTAGGTTCTAAATTCCAAATGTAATCCATTAAAAAAAATGATTTAAAAATAAAATCATGATCATAAAAACATCATCGATGGACCTCTGTGGTGTCAAACTATATCAACACATAGAGGCATCAAATGCTCTCTACTGGACTCTACTATCAAATATCATAGAAGGGGGCCGACATGGTGAGTCAGTCAATGATCACCAAAATGAAATCATTTCCCATGGATGTACATGTTAAGATAATAAAAATTTTAATAGATTTCCCATACTTCATCCATTATAGAACCTCAAGGACTTGAGCTGAACTCGCTGAAACATGGTGCTTAGCCTTCACCTGCTAACAAGTAAGGAATCAAGTAACAAACTCTACAACTCTTTTCTTCATCCTTGGAAACCAAAAATAAAATCAGATGTCTAGGTACATATTTTCCACACCTATATGTACCTCCAAATTTGACATATGAAACTCCCTCAAAACCTTATCCCATAATTCCATGGGTCCTACTTTATGTCCATATAAAATAAAAATGTGTTCCACACCCTTTGAATATCCATTAAGAACATTCCCTATGGACATATGAGCACATAGGGTCTCGCTGTCAGTATCCCCAAGCTATGACTCCCTAAAAAACTGTAAGAGTGGAGGGGTGACAACCATTAACTTGAGGTATGTTTCTAAATCTCCTAACAAAATGTATAAATGCAACGAGACTAACTACTCTGACACCTCATTTAGAAAATGTGAACTAGATCTCATGCTGAGTGTATCTGCCACCCTATTCCCATTCCCAATAGTATAAAATATCTAAATGGAATATTTATAGAGGAACTCTATCTCTAAACTCTGTCTCAAGTTCATATCATTCGGAAAAAAGATACATTTTAGACTCTTGTGGTCAGACTAGACAAAAAACCACTCACCCATCATGTAGTGTCAACCCATATTCAAAGATAATACTACCAATGCTAACTCAAGATCATGAGTCACATAATTCTTCTCATGTGTCCTAAAATAGAGTGAAACATAGGTAATCACCACTTTCCTCTACAATAGGAGACAAAACAATCCCAATTACTAATAAATTATAGAATACCATATATTCGGAACCTTACTTTGGGAACCTCGAGATTGAATCACTCGTCAACCTATGCCTCAGTTCCTAAAAGCACTACTAGCACTTTTACATCCACATGAATGGATTATAATTTCATTTCAAAACTATCAAGGGTGATACCACTAGAGATAATTTGGGTAATAACCTCTGATAGTGCCCTACCAATCAAAGTAATCTCCACACCTTGGTAACACTTCTGGGTGGATCCCAAGATAGAACTGCCTCAAACTTTTCTAGATCTACTACTAATCGATCATATGGGAGGATTTTTCCTAGAAAATGGGCCTCTTGAATCCAAAAATACCACTTTGAGGGATTCTTGTAAAGTTAGTGAACTCAATGTGTGTCCAGGACAATGCACATGTGTCTTTCATGCTCGTCCTCAGATGTCAAATACACTAGGATTTCATTAATGATGACTACCATGAACTAGTCTAAGAAAGAATAAAAGATCTGGTTCTAGAGACCCATGATCACTTCTGGGGAATTTGTTACCCCAAACAAGGTCATTAAGTAATCATAGTGATTGTAATGACATCTGAAGTCCATATTCAGTATATCCTCATTCCGTACACACAACTGGTGATAGCCTGATATGAGATCAATCTTTGAGAACCATTTCTCCCCTTTCAATTGATCAAATAGGTCATAAATAATTGATATAAGATAATTGTTCTTCATGATAACCTGATATAAGTTACGATACTCCACACATAACCTCAATTAATGTATTTCTTCTTGGAAAATAATATTGGATCTACCCAGGGCGAAACACTGGCTCTCATAAATCCCTTCCCCTACAATTCCTCCAATTGTACCCTCATCTCTATAATATCTACATGATACATCTATTAATCAGGTGTAGAAATTGGTGCCATTCTGGGATATAGATCAAAAAATAAGTATATCTCTTGATAGGGAGGTAAACATTGATCATCATTAGGCCAGAAATCCTTATACTTTGAAACCATTGTAGAAAACTAAGGACTCATTACATTCACTACACCGAGGGTCAGGCTAACAAACTAAGGAGTAATGAGCCCGTCCTGAAATTCTTGGTTTTCTCTTAAAACAAAAAAGAAAAACATAGTCCCATCATTGTGGACACACCACACTCTTCACAAAAAAAATCAACATGAGCATGAACGGTGGATAACCAATCCATACTATGAATGATGTTGTAATGCCTCAACACTACAACCAAGAGAAACTAATAAAAACTCTAACCTCCATGATTAGGGCCACACTATCTTCACCAGTTTGTGATCATTGTGTCTTCTCCATTAGGAGTCTCCAAGAGTTAGGGTCGAGGAAATGGTTCAATCAGAATCTCCATGTTTTAAAAAATATTCATGGTAAGAAAAGAATGATTAACAACTATGTTTATTAAAACTAAAATTAAGGTGTTGAAGAAATATATCATACCATATATCATCCCTTGACACTCATAGTCATAGACCTCTATATCTTGAATCTAGCCTCATCCCTAGCCACTAGCTCTCTTATCTTGACACATAGCACCTGGTGGTGGTGGTGGTAATATCTCGAATAAACAACCACCTCCCCCTTCCCTACCTACCCTCTTCCACATCTACTTCCATACGATCCAACCTAATATAGTATCTATCTCTATATCATTGGTCCCTAATCTGTATTCTGAAAATCTATGCGAGGGGTTGGTATATCTCATACCATATGTCCCTTCCCATTGTAAGAGAAACACCACCCGTCCCATGGCTGATTCGTGCTTCCCTATGAACCCTGCACCACTGACCCTATGTCCGGGGATTTCCATCTAAATAACCTGACCTACAGTGACGCCTGTGACTATTTTATCATACTATATGACTAGGTCTCAGCTACCGGGTTTCCATTTCTAGTTCCCATGACTGGTGTTAACTCTTCGCGAAAATTGTATATGAATAGGTCCCTCTCAAGTAACCAAGCATTGGTAGGAATTCTGAGTGATAAAATTGATTCCCTGATGTCCCATCACAAGACATGCTTGATGGTCTGAGCCATTAATAACTTATCCTTAACCATATCTATGTAATAGTGCTAGAGATATGTAAACTTCCTTGAATACTCCACCATGGTCATACTAACCTACTGTAGATATAGAAGGTTCTCTATGTGTACCCATAACAACATGTCTGGATATAACTCCCTTATAAAGAGACACTCGATGTCTATTCAGGTGATAGCTGTCTCATGACGTGACTGAGTCACCATGATCCACCATCGCCTCATATATCCCTAATGGAGACTCACGTAAAGTATTACCATCTGGACATAAGATGTCCTCACAAAGAAGAAAACTCAGGTGACTGCCTCCATCCAATCCTTAGCCATCTGGGGGTCTGGCTCACATTGAAACATGGGAGTTCGCTACCTCTAAAACTAATGTAATGAACTCCTCCTATTTTCATCCTTATATGGTAGTACTTGAAGTAACTACTACTCTATGGGTGGTGGTATAACTGGTAATACACCTACAAGTTCTATCTCTAGTACAAGCCCCTGTATCGATGCTTCATCTTTAGGAGGATCATCCTTGTGATCATATGGTAGAATCATGGATGGCTTCCTATATGGAGGAATCCTAAAATAAAACAATATGTACCATGGTCAATAGAGTATATCTGGAGATCTTACATAAGATTAAATCGAAATCACAACCATTCTTATATGATGCATGTACCATATTTTTCCCTAAAACTACTTTCCACATGTAATAAGTCAAAAAGTAGGTGATCAGAGTCCTCATGTATGGATATGTGGGGCACCACATAAATACTTGGGTCCCAAGCCTAATAGATGAACTCAATACACTTCACATTTTTTCCCCAATCCAACCTCATATACTCCTGTTCCTAAAGTAGAACCTAACTTTCTATAATACCACCTTTTCATGACACATCCCAAAGGGTCCCATTCCCCGACTACCCCAAGAATGCCTCCAAAAGGCCAGGCTCTATTAAGTAGCACCAAGAAGGCATATCTAACAAATGGAAATAATTAGCCTTAATTAGCTATACACAAACAAACATATCTCCATTCCACACAAAGATGAAATGTAAAACAAATAAAATAATGAATTCATACAACTAATATATCACAACTTAATTACGATATAATATTAATAAAAAGTAAACAGGGCCAAATACAATACCCACAAAATGATTCTCTAACACAAGTCTAACTAAAATTGTATAATTCCAACCTACTCCAAGGATGAGGACTATGAAAAATGTACACTCTCAGTAAACACCTTAGACTACATAGCTTGAACTATGCTCCACCCACTTCTGGTCCTCTTAGGACACTGTCCAAAGCGATGAAATCTTCACAAGACATGATACTATTGGGGAAATCCCATGCATGGGTGAGTATAAAAATACATAGAAGGATAACCCAATGGATCTAAACCCAAAGAACCAAGTATAGTCATCGCAATAAAATATATAACAAAATATGTATAATAGATACTAAGGTAGAAAAATAACCCAGATATACTCAGGAGAGACACCACACCATCTGGCAGTCATAACCAAGTTCCATCCAAATGATTTTTCATGAAGAACCACTCAAATTTGGAGAACTCACTCTTTGAGACATGATATCATTGGAGACACTTGATGAAGAGGTCTAACTCATTTGGGTCTCACCTAGGGATAACACATTGTTCAAGGAAGACTATGATACATAGAGAATAGGTCACACCTAGAAACATTGTGGAACACCACAAATATTATCTAGATCAACCCTCTACATAGGGGATCATATGAAAAATGACTCCAAAATCCCTAGAGATATGGATTGCTAGATAGAGGATCAAAATATTGATCTGTGAGGTCACACTGATTCCAAACACTCCACTATAAATGATAGAGGATCACACTTCAGTCTCACAGAAGGACACCAAAACTCTATATGAGAATTGACCTCTAGAAGGGATTACAATCAAGTGATGTGGATGTAATGCCACATTGTACCCAAGAGGAAAAGACCAAGGGATATTACTCAACCTCTACTAGTCTGAAATATTAATACATAGAGCCACAAGAAATATTAATGAGAGTACACAACATATCCTAAGTGGTACAGAGTGTGTCCTACAATCCCATGTACTGAACCTATGGAAGCCATCATAGGACATGTAGTCTCCCTATACACAACCTGTAGAATGATGTACATGGAATGTAGAGAAACATGGTTCCCTCCCCATGTCACCTGGCCACGTCGGTGTACCAAAACCATGTCCATGTATTGGTCTATGTAGGCCAATCCGTGTTCATATGGGAATACATGGTGTGCCCATTCTCATGTTCTCCAACCCATGTCTATGTACATCTATAGTACAAACCGAGTCATCTGGGGAGGTTCACACACTATGTGATAGGGTTCACATGCTATGTGATCCTTAACTCTGACCAAAACCCTAGCACCACAGTCATGTGTCCCCACACACTGTGTCATCATTGATTGCACACCATGTTCTTTGGGATTTTCCAAAAATCATAGATTAATCCTATAAATTCGATCCAGCACCTCTGGACCTTGATCTAGTAATTGATACTCCAAGAAAACAAAGATCCAAGATTTTCCAAGCCTCTCTGTCATCTAAAAACACGTCACATCATCAGATCTGCTCACAGAAATAAATTTAAATCGTCGTTACTCATTATGTGATGAAGAATGATGAAGAAAAAGAATTTAGGAATCATTCATTGTACGAATCTCTCCATCTACATTATCTCACCTCCATCATGTCGTGCTGATACTAGATTTAAGAAATTAGATCCTTTGCTGTGAAACAGGTGTGAAACGATCGATTGTTCTGGAATAGTTGAGTCTCAAGCCCAATGTAAAATGCTCATGATTAATGATGAATCAGGGGAGAAAATCACAAAAACAAAGATTGGAATGAACCTTAATCGATGTTAATGTCAATATCGATTATTTTATTAAAGATAAACAATTAATAGATTCATATAAATTCTCCCAAATAGTTCATTCAAAATAAATCCCACCCCACAAGATGATCGATCATCAAATCAATTTCTCATTTAAATGGTTTTTTCTGGTCCAAAAATTTTGGAATGAGGAAGAATAAAAATTAACAAATACCCTAACAAGAGATTAGATATTTCATTGATGAAGAACAAATGCATTGCCTCTATTTATGAGATCCTACAACTCCTTTGGCATGATAATCAAAGATATGATCCTTCTACATTATTGTCCACCAATAACGGTCCCCTTGAATGGTGTCTAGGTATTAGTGTTTTGGTGGGCAACCATAAGACAAGTTATCTATTTGTGAACTTATAGGGGATCATGTCATTGCATCAAAGAAAAATAAAATAAATTTTTCTTTGAATTTATTTTATTAATTTCATTCCCCGAAAATGTTTTCACAAAAGATCTATGCCAACCTTTGTTAGGTCACACATTGGGTAAAGAAACTATTCTAAATCCAATCGAGCACTCAGATTCTTGCTCCGAGAACCCATTTATTAGTCATTCCAATTTTTTAGGAAAGCTATGCGTGCATGCTGTTAAATAATTTAATATTTTTCAAACATTTATTTCAGGCACACATGGCATCATAATCGCACACAATCTCAAAACATCGTATTGAAAATAATCCATATAATATATAAAAAAAAGAAAGAAAATTTTAGATGTTACAGATAATATTTTCCACCGTAATTAAATTATCCATGTATAATTAATTCCTAACCTAGAATTTTTTCTCAACACCACTTTGATACCGACTGTAATACCCCAAACTCATACAACCAAATATGGTTTCAAAAAATGTAATATGTTTCAAACTAGTTTTGGTTTTAAATTAAGTGTTTGAGAATAAAAGCATCCATAATTATGCAATAAATAAATAACATTGAGTCATTTTCATTCACACATATTTTTAGGTTTAGAGTTTTTATACAGGAAAAAACTCTTAACAAAAACTATACATATCTTTCTCATCCAATGGTATTTTTTTCCACTATACCACGAACATATTATTTCATAATAAGAATTTAATATCTTCAAAAAAAATTATAAATTCTTGATACCCTTATATAAAAATCATATACAATAATTCTTTACATAATGGAATCATAAGAAGGGTGATCTAAAATCCATTATAAGGGTAAACATAGAAATAAATGATGAAAATACCTAATTAGGAATTATATGATCTTGAGGGTATGAGAACATTATCAAGGAATGTGATTATAATAAAAAAATTCATAACCAATAATTCATTGATAATTAATCATGAGTTTTAGCGTGAGGCATGTCATATGACATGTGAAAAGGGAGTGTGAAATCACGAATCAATCCCTGAAAAAGTAACACATTTATATTTAAACTCCTTCACTCAATATTTCACTAAAAAACTTCACAAGAAATAATTATTGAAAATAATATTCATGAAGGTTACGTGGAACATGATAATAATATCGCCCTTGAAATATAATAATTTAACCAGCTAATTACAACATAATTTATAGTGGAATTACATAACCAGTTAATTGTATCATCATACACCCATTATTTAATAACATATATGGTAATTCCAACATCATATATATATAGAATAAATCATTACACAATTCATTTTTGGGCTGTAACAGACCCACCCATTATTATAAAAAATATAAAAAAACATTAAGAGGAAAAAAACATGTAGGGAATTAATTCTATCATAAAAATCATAAAAACATTCATCCATCATTAATATATTTATTAACATGTAGAGAAGAATTTAGTTTCATCAATGTTTCTTTAAAATTCCATTGTAAAGCATCTAAATAATGTAGGTGTATGGTTTCAGTATAAAAATGACTTACTGAATCATAAAAACATTAAAATATGTTGATATTTAGGAATAATACTTTTACTAATTTATTAGAATTATAATTTGAAAAACATGAAGACACAAACATTAATTTTTATAATTTTTAACAATGAAAAAATCATAGAAAAATGAAAATTTTATTTTCATATCATATGGAATACATGAAAAAAGAGATCCTTAGGAAGGATTAATTTTACTTTCATTCTTCACATGTTTAAATCATTGTTTTAGTGTATAATGCCAACCTCTATTTTTTATGATTATTCTATACATGATATACCTATTCTTAGAAGGCTATATATTTTTTGGAATCTTCATCAAAATTATAAAACCCACGAAATTTTTGGGAACACTCCTTTTGTTGGATGGATCAAATAAAATTTAGATGATGATTCCATAGCAAACCATGGTCTGTTAGGATTGGGTGTAGTCTTTAGAGATTACAATAGTGATATTATGGGATATCTTTATGTCCCATGTGGTTTTGCATCTTCCATGTGATCTAAGATATTGGGTATGAATAATGATGTTCATATGGAAAATAATAGTGGATGGGAAAAATTCTATCTTGAGTTTGACATAACTACTATTCTGTAGGCTATTAGAACTCGTCAATTACATATTTCATGGAATCACTCTACTAAATAGAGTAAAGTTTTAGATATTATATCATTAATGAACCACTTCATTACACATTTTTACTAATAAGTCAATCCCGTATATGGTGAGATTGCTAAAAAATGTCTAAAAAGTTAAACACTCACAAACTCTAAAAACTTTCATGAGGATATCATGCCTCTTTTTCAAAGGTATTTCTATAAATTACTATATTTCAAACTATTGTAGTTTCCATTAACTAATAAAGAAAAGTTGTCCATTTGAAAATTTTATCACCTTATTCCTAAAATTTGAATATTATTTTCATTTAAAACCCTTGGAATCATTAAATATTATTATTAATAACACATAAAATTTATGATAGTAGGATAATACTATCAGGTCATAAACATAAAAAACATTATGTTATGATAATTAGAAAAAAAATTAAAAATAACTAGTATGAAAACTATTAAAAATATTTTTTTTAGAAACATTATAAAAAATAAAATATAATTGAAAATAAATTTATGAAATAATTGAACTATATAGAAAGAAATTATTGGAAAAATATTAAAATTATGGATATAGAGGGAAAATATTTAAGTAAAACACATCAAAACCATTAATGATTTTTAAAGAATAACCTTTATGAATTTTATAAAATAAGAAATACATGAATGTAAAAAAATTATGGGGTTCTTTAAATACCATATATATAATAAAATATGATTTAATAATTGAATGAAAATTTATATACACCATTTTAATGAATGTAGTTCCATTATATGAAACTTGTATTAAAGAATGAAAATTGATATGAAAAAGCATTTTATATTTGGAAACCTTTGAATAAGAATATACAGAAGGAGAGATATTGAAATAAAACATTGAATAGATTTAATAAATAGATAATCATGATATATAATTTCAAATATATAGTAGATAGTCTATATGAAGGAAAATATTTTCATATTGAAAAAAATGTCTCATAGAATTAAATTTTTGGATGAGAAACCCATAAAGATTACATAAATCCAAATCCATTTAAATAAATAAATTGATTTGGTTATTTAAATACCATGAATTACATAAAAAATAGTATAATATAGTAATGAGATAGTGACTCAATAGAACAACATACAAAATGAAACATGGTGAATAATATAAAACATTTCTCAAGGAATTAAAATTGAGACCTGAAAAACATCATTGCCTTACTTTTGAATCAAAATAATTGAAGAGTATTCTATATGGGTTTCTATATACATTAATATTAATGGAATTAATTTTAAGGTACATTCATGGGATGCATATAGACCACATAATATTAAAAAAGTGGTGCATGATAATCATATCTTAATAAAGGGAAATTAAGAAAATAAACCATTAAACAATTATAAAATTTTAGGAAAGAATCAATCAATGATGTTATTTTGAGAGACAAAGGTAAATCGGCATAAAAAATTTTAAATATTAAATAAAAAAACAGATTTCAAAACCGATATAATATTTTTATACTATAATCAATGAAGAAGTGATATAACATAACAAAAGGGAATTGAGTTATGAATCCCCTTACCTCTACATTTCCCTTGGTCAAAATCATCTAACATCCAAGTACAATATAGGTTTATAATTCATATGAAAATTATAATATTCATATTTAATTGACTTTATAACATGCATTAATTGTTTTCTATTAACAATATATTAATTTTTTATTTTTATAATTATAATTCATGTATTAACTATTCCATTTCCCTTACATGTTTTGGTTTGTAGGTTCATGTACTTGAGTATTGTTTATGAATTCATCAAGAAAAAATTTTCTTGTTAAGGGTATTCATTTTATATAGTTATATAATCCCATGTGAATATCCCACCTTACTTATGAGTTGTATTAGTTGTCAATTATTGTCATTGGTATTCAATGGTGATAAATGAGATTGTAATATATCATTGATACCAATATGATGATTTATTTCCAATGTAAATGTATCTTGGATTAATTGATCGAGTCTTATAATTTTAAGAAACATATAAACTATATGAATACATTGAGTTTTAAAGGTGATTCTTAGAGAATTGTTATGAATTTAGTGAATGAAATTGGATGTCATGAAAAAAATAATTATCCTAGTATCAAAGAATATTGGTGAGATGATCTTAATGTCAAATATTTGTATCAAAAGTGATAAATTTTCTACAACAAAGAATAAATTGGTTTTTAAATAGAATAATTTATTCAGAGTTTATATTACAAAAATAATAGAGGACGAGAAATTGAAGTAGGTCATGCAATATTTCTCTTTTCATTATAATAATGAAAGTTCTCACTTGAAGAAAAATTGAAATTTGATTTACATGAAGATGTATTTTAAAATGAGAGGAGAATCCATGAAATTTGAAGTTGGATTCCTTTCTCCACTTATATGTTCTCTATGTATTTACATTGGAGGCTTGTATTAAAAAATATATATATCCACACTTTTTAGCTATGCCCACAAAAATTTAGGATTATGTGGGACCCAAGGAACAACCATGCCCATGGGATGTGAGATCATGTCCCCATTCATGGATACATAAGAGAAGATGTCCATGTTGACATCAGTTGCCCCATGTATAATGCCCACAATGCACACACTCATAGGTGCACATGGGTTGGCCTAAAATCCCACAAGAAGCCTATAGACTTTGTGTGTCGTGGCCCATGTGGGAAAAATATGAATATTTATCCATATGTAAACCACTTGTTTTGGATTTATATGTTTCTATCAATATTTAGCTAATAAAGTAGAGCTGAAAATGGTGGGATTTATGATATAGGAAAAAAATGAAACCGCTATTCATCCATTTTAAAAAAGAACTTATATAACGACAGCTACAAGATCAAATTTACTACATCATCCCGTCCTCTTTCACTCATGGATTTCAATAAGCCACAAATTTTTGAAATGAACCATCTTCCTCCTCCTACCACCACTCAATGGTTCCACTATAGTTCTCCAGAGATGTTTTGTGAACTACCATTGATCGAACCTGAGGCCACCATGATAAATATTATGTTGAAATAATTAGACAAATAGGATCGAAGAATCATACAACATAATTTTCATTATTAATATATAAATTATTTGTATTAACTTTAAAAATAGTTGTAGGAGTCTATTTAGTAATTCAATATCCCCATCTGTAATTATAGATTTCAAGAAAAAGAGTTTTATGTGTCCATGATTTCATTCACATGATTTATTCACCAAAAAAGAAATGCAGATCACAAAAGAGAAATTCCATATTTTTCAGCATATATAAAATCACGATTGAAGTATTTTAATGACAATATCAATTTATATATTAATATCTATCATCACATGGAATATTTCATAGAGATTCAAGCTAGGGGATACACAAAGGAGATGTGGCGATCCATGCCTATAAAAGGGGAGGCAACGAGTTGAAACAAACTTCTATTGTTATCATATTTCAACTACTATAATTTATCATGAAAAATAGAATATTTGTTTATCTATATCAAGAAACTATATAGCCCCATGATCGTTCAAGGGTTTGTAATGAAGCAGATTCTCACATAACTTCTTGGTTCTATGAAAGATATCTATGATCATCCTATTTAATGGAGTACCATCGACACAAGACTGATGTTCATACCCTATTCACGCTTTAGAAAAGAGTTTTACACCCCACACGAATGTTTGAGTTTTTTACTCCTAATACTCTTAATGAATAACTAGTTCCGTGAATCTTTTCATGATCTCAAGAAAAAGTAAAAAAGCATACCATTTATGATTCTATAATTGTAATACAGACAACATTGTTTCACACTGTTACACATGCTTGAGAATAAGGTATTCTGGATTCATGAATGATAGTGTATATTACCGTTATAATGTTTTCAAAATAAATATTATCATGCTTGAGAAAGGAATAAGAAGAACTCATAATCATATTCATGATTTCTTGGGAGAGTTAGTGTGTGAATGCACATATGATCGATAAATATAGTTTGATACAAAAACCCAGTTTTTGTGATGAGGATGTGAAAAATATGAGTATAATGTACATTTATACATGAATTGGTAAAGGATTAAGCACTAATGAAAAGTTACCCAAGACAATTGGTGATGAAAATATATATATACTTTCTAATGGTGTGTAGGAAACCTAAAGAAACAAACATGCATAAATTAAACCTTAATTCAAATAGAATACATAAAATGATAACGAAAAAATGGAGATGGGAAGTGCACATGCACCATGAATGTATTGAGTTAAGAATTCATGAAGAGAAGAATATGAGTTTTTGATTGATTATTATTTCCGTAAATAACATTAAAGGTACAATGAAATTCAATTGAACAAATATCTTATGCACCAAGAATATGATATAAGAATATAAAAAACATAAATATTGATATTGTGTATCGAAGAAGATGAATTTAATTATAATGATAATAATATGAGATGATCTTTTAGTGATTCAAAAATCACAAAGGAGTTTATTGATTATAGAAATAAGAATGATAAGAAGATTCAGTGTAGTATAATTTTTCCAAAAGAGATCCGGAAAATACTATAAAATATCACATATATTCATCTTTTACATTTCAATGGGAGAAGAGGAAGTGATTAAACAAATTGATATCAGTTGATTTTCATTTGGATCTGGGAGAATTCATTTCATTACTACACAACACATTCATATTATTATTCCTGAAATAATAAGAAGAAAAAGTTTAACTTCTTATTTGATGTTATAATGAAAAAGTAGAAGTGTTACTTTATTTCTTCTATGAATTTAACCATGCAAACATGAAGGTATTGGAAGAACTCATAAGTAATATGATACCTAAAAAAAGTTTCAATAGTTGGGGGAATTTAATGATTTTATAGAGAACCTTAACATGGAGGTGACTATCATTAGAGGAAATATAAATATCCATCCAAGTGATGTAAAAAATTCACTTTTAGTGGACTATTGTGAATTCCAAGTTAAATTGATTATCCCACATGATGTAACAACATTTAAAGGATTGTTTTATATGTTTTTATGTGGCCCGTATTATTTGCAGACCATTCCAAGGACTAGCTACTCTTATTGAACAGTGAACCCTGTTAAAATAATGAGTACCATTATTTTTTTCTTTAATATTCTTGCATGAAATAGGGAAAATAGAATGATAGAATCAAGATCATAGTAAGTAAAGACGTTAAGAGATAAAAATTTGAATTGGATTGAAATTTCCCAAAACCTGATTCAGCCCCCTCTTAATGTCAAGAATATTCTAATCTAGTCCTATCCCTTGGGTTATTTCATGGTACTTATATTGATTATTTGGATGAAACACATAAAAATGCCCATTTTCATTAATTATCAAATTACTGAAATAATTAATCTTATAAGTAAATATATTTTTAAATGTTACTACTCCAAAAACATGAAAACATCCCAAATTCATCATTACTACATATTATTATGAATATTTATATTTTTTAGTCATTCTTGAGGTAATTATTATAAAAATATTCACATAAGTGTTAGGATAGACCATAGAAATAATATGTTTTAGAAATTGGACTAGTAAAAATATGGTAATGAATGATAGTTTTCGAGAACCATTATCATTATATAAAGTTTTAGTTTTGATAGAGAGATCTCAATATTTTTACATGATGAATAACTAAGTGGGAAATAAGTATGTTGTGAAAAATAAAGGCAGGTGGTTATGATTTCATTAAAAACAATTATTTTATGTTTACAAGTGTGTATTTTAAACTAATTATATTGTCATATTCTTTTAGTATAGAAATAATATATTTTAAAAAATTATCTTTATTGTCAATTTTATGATTGAATTCAAAGAAGGTTTCTACATATCATTAGTTTATTTTCTTAAAAGTTATTACTTGACATTTTAAGTACTCATTTCTTGAAAATGATATTTCAATTGATTTATGTAATAAAAATTTCATTTTTTGAAATAATATATTATTATTAATTTATTAAAATTCCAATGTTTTGGATTTTAATGGATTTATTATTGAGTATTACAATAAAATGTGAATGATATCACATTTTTTTTTATTTTAAGATTTGATACTTGAGCATTATTGGTGAAAGAAGAGAGAGTGGAGTGAACCTAATACTATAAGTGGATTCTTCCACTATGTTATAGGTGGGTTTTTTACATGTATCTAATGAATTTGGTAACAAAGGCATAGTTTACTGGATATAGGTTACTCCTCTATAATGATAGAACAATCTAGTTTGATGATTTAATTAAGAAATGATGTTGGAAGTATCTTGTTAGGTGATTAAATTAAAATATATTGTTGGACTTATCCATTCTTCCAATTCCATTATGAATTATTATGAAATATATGGATATTAAATTTAAAGGGTGATGAATATTCTGCACTTGAATTCTTTTTTTTAATTTTTCTACACATGAAATAAATTTACTCGTTCAAGATTAATAAAGAGAAAGATGGTTTTGAGAAAATGGATGTTTCTAAATCATCTCTATATAAAGGTTTTAATTTGAATCCTTAAATATAATCATTTTAATATTAAACAATTTCATAATTCCGCATGGTATTATATATATATATATATATTATGAATCCATTTGTGAGGAATTAAAATTTAGTTTTTTAATTAAATAATTTTTTTACAAAAGTTCAATGCCATATAATTCTAGGTCAAAGTTATTCTAATAATTTTTTATGTTAATCAATTAATTATTAGGATTATATTATTTTTATTTGCATTACTAAAAGTTATGACCATCAATCATTTTAAAAATAATTTAAAATTCATTAAATTTGTATAGTAGTTACTAAGAGGTCTTGGTCTGGATTATAAAGTTTTAACTTATAATGAATAAGGGCATCATTTTATGATTTTATCAAATTGAAATTATTTATGTTTATAATATATATATATATATATAAATATATATATATATATATTAATTTATATATGTCATTTTCATCCTAGTTCTCTAAATATATAAACATAAAAAATCAAAGGTTTGTAAAAAAATTGTAATTTTTTTAAAATCATGTGATTTTAGATGGATATGTTTTAGGAATTTATAGTTATCATCAAAGATGGTATGAAAATTATATATTTTTAGCACTAGATTTGGGTGTACGGGATTGGGGAATAACATATATGGATTTTTCCAGGACATAATTGGTCATCCCATAAAAGATGTTTGAGCTGAATTTGGGTAAATATATTTATTAGAGTGTCATGTTGTGAAGTTTATGCCACGTCATGATAAATCATTGTGTAGATTAAATTATTATAGTATTTAGTGGATTCTTGAACAAATTTGTTTTGTCATAATTTCAAATATTTATTTGTTTTATATATTTTTATTAAAATGTATAATAATTTTATTTGTTTAATAATAATTATTATCATATATATTTTTTAAAGTATTATTATCCTTGATTATATCATAATATTTATTTTCTAAAAATATATTTATATTTCATATATTTATTTTTTGTAAAATGTTTTTTAAGTTTCATATTGAGTTATTACTCTACATATATCATTTAGGTATTTTAAATAATCTTTATACATGTTTTTTTATTATTCTCACACAGGAAAACTAAATATCCAAATATCCCACATAACCAAATTTAAAAATTAAACTACTTCAAATTTTGTATTGATGGATTCATCTATGTTATCAATTCACTTATAAAATAAATGTACATGAAAAATTTTCTTATATGAATTCAGTTATGTGATCAATTCACTTATATGAATTCAACCATGTGATTAATTTTCTTATATAAATTCAGCCACATAGTCAATTATCTTATGTAAATTCTACTACATGTTCAATTTTCTTACATGATTTCAGATATTATAATTGTTTGGATATTCTAATTAAAATATGTGAGATCTTTGGTTATCTAGATTCATCTATGTTAATATATTCACTTATATATTGAAATTTACATATATGGAACTCATTTATAATCATTCAGTTATGTGAAATATCATACATAATTTTTTTATGTGATACTTTCATATACGTGAAGATTGAAAAATTTCTTATGGGGATAACTCTTATGTGGTAATGTTAATTTATATAGTATTTTATGAACATGTAATTATGCTCTGTTATTTTCATCACTTCATATTTGTATTTCCATAAACATTATTATGATTATGTTTAGTGTTTTATTTCTTCAAAAATTACTCATTAGTTATCTTGAATGCATTAGAACAAGTTTTAAATTGTTTTATAATGAACTAAATGAGATACACATGGGATTAAGCATGTAAAAATACCCACACTAAAAATTTGGAACTTGAGATATTGAAATTCAATTCAATTTAAATATAAATAGTTGGTCTAGTATATTTTTGTCTGTTTTCCAATAAGTTTAACACCTATTGTCATGAAATCATTTACTATACTATTAAATGCTCCATTATGTTACAATTCATAGTTTTTATTGATTTTATAAAATTTGTAGGAGTAATCACGTGATTATTATTTTACATTTAAGAGAGATATACAGAAGAATAATATTATTGGAAATAAACAATAAATAACTCTAAATTAGTTCACTAAAGTCACATAATGAACTCTTTCTTTGAGGACAAGAAACATGTAATAATATTCTAATTTGAAAGATTATGTTCATGTAGAAACTCTATATACATAGTTGAAATAATAAGTACAATAAAACTAAATATTGAGGTTACAATACTACAATGCACTACAACTTTAATGCACTTCATGTGGAAATTGAGGTTCCTATAACTTTTCGATACTTAATTATTTTACATTCATTTATTAGAGTGATCTATACTTCATTGATATTCACAAGTGTCTTTTTTTCAATTAATATCTGTGGTTATTTATGTTTTTATTCTTTTGTTCTAATGAATGTGTGGAATATACTACCCTTTTAAAAGGAACATTTATGTGGGTTGTGATTCCACAAAAAATTAGTTTGGTTTATTTCATAATGGATAGAATATAAACTACTTCGATTTTTCCAATAGGGAAAAAATGTAGGAATATTTGGGTTTTTTCTTTTGGTAGAAAAAGGAATGTTTGCCTTTGGTTTAGGCATCTAAGTGAATAAGGGTTGTAATTGGGCTATAAAACCAGGTGTAAAGAAGATATTGCAAGACTATATAGTTACTAGGTTCTATATCTCATTACATTTTTGTGGTTTGAAGAGTATAATATTGTAAATTTTATCTAAACTAATATAAAACACTATTATAACTGTTTATTTTCTTCTCACTACATTAACATTAAAATATTGAGATAATATATAAATTTATTTTAATAGACTATTTCACCCCCTCCTGGTTTTTCAATTATCTTCCCTATGGGATAAAAATTGGTATTAATGGTTGACCCCTATCTCAAAATTATTTAATTTATATTTACCATTTTTGACATAATAATTAAGGGGAAGAGTTCTATTTATAATGGAAGGAACAAGTTTTAATAATGGATGGATACCTCAAAGACCACCTCATTTTTATGCTATTGATTAGGATTCTGGTTATATAATATTGAATGATTCATTAGAAAACATTGAATTAATCACAATAATATAAATTAAAAACTATACATACTACCCATATGCGAAACTTAATAATTAGTTGGTAATTATGCGATAATGTACGTGTAGAATTTCAAGGTGATGGATATTTTGTATTTTTAATGAATAAAATTGCATATAGTGATTTATAACATGTCAAAATTCACATAAAATTTTGAAAAACCAATAATATACACATCTTGGAAATTATATTCTCATTATAAAAAAGTTAGGCTTGTTAAGAGCTTAATATCAATAATTTAAAATGGGTAAAGAATAAACCATTAATCAAATATTACATATATTTTCTAGTGTTTTATATGTAATGAAATCTTTAGGATGAACTATAGAAAACATAATTTTTTAGAAGGAGTACTTATATCACTACCTAAGAAGTGGTATACTAAAATGGTTTCTACAAATGAATGTATAAACATCCGGGAATATAAACCTGATGTACTTACTTAATCAATTTTACAAAATGATTTAGAGTGTAAAAATATGGCAGAATAAGGTAATATAAAAAAGAATGAAATTTATTCTATGCCAAAATTTTATACCCACTATTCTAATTATTTGTCACAAATAAGTGATAGGAAAGATGTTAAATATATCACAAACATACGATATTGAATAAATAAAGGTTATTAAATAATATTGAGAAAATACTATCCTAAGTATGATTTCAAAGATAATATGAAAGGTAATTTTATTTCCAATCATTATTAAGATATAATTTGTTATGAGGTCAGAAAAGGGGGCACATAAAGCTATATTTCATAAGATTAAATAAGGGAAAAAGGGGAAACAATACAAGAATGAAAAGAAAGCAATGGAATCTAGATAGAGATGAATTGAGGATTAGAATTCTGATGAATAATCTATTTTTTCAAAGGATGTGGTGACTTTATGTTTAGTAGATTAATCAAGTCACTTTAGTGACTCTACATATTATTCTTTATATTAAATCGATTCTCAAAGAACTATTATAGCATAAATATTTAATGATGTTGAAATTATTTTTCATAAATATAAAAGGATCAATGGTTTATATAATAAAATTAATATTAAATATAATAATGTTTTAATGAAAATGGTGAACTAAATAAATCTATCTTGGATGGATTTAAAACAACATATATAGATCTAAAATCTAATCAAGAAAATCTAAAAAGGTTTTCCTATAACAAATGGAAAAATAAAGAGAGATGCTTATTTCATGTCAAAATTCATTGTAAATCTAAAGAATTTTTTTAATACATTCTTAAAAATAAGGAAAAAAAATTAAAAATCAAATTTAAATTTCAAAGTGAAAATATTCATTTTTTATCATGGAAGATAAAAAATTGGTAAAATATGAGTTTCAATAAAATGAACATAAAGAGAGTAATTAAAAATTATGTAAAAAATTTACTTAACTATATAATATTTTCTTTTGTAGGAGCACTAATGGATGTATATCTTCTGGTACTTATTTTAGATTAAAACGTAATGTTTATTATTACAATTAATGCTCCTTGATATTTCCACAATAACTTGTATAAATGAAGGAATTTATTTCTATATATTTATCTTCCAGATAACCTATAAAAAAGTGTTCTAAATCATTATGGGTTCCAAATAATTCATATTGTAATCCCATTAGACCAAAATTTTAATGTGAATAAAAATTAAATATTTTTTATGTGACGTGTCTTGGATGTTTCAAAAATGATGTTGGTATCATAGAAATTGGATACTCATGAAATATTACTAGTGATATATCAAACATTCTGTCATTCAATAAATGTGATGGATGTAATGTTTTTTAGTGATAATTCTAAAAGAAAGGTAAATGGTTTTAGTGAAGTTGGATTTTAAAATTAATGATTATTTATAATATTTTATATGTATAAGTATTGAAACATATTTTAATAATAATTTCATAGCCATGTGATAATATAATTTTTGATATATTTCAATATTTTAAAATAGTTGTATTTAATTATTAATCTATTGTTTTACAGAAACATAAAATGTATTATTAATTCAATTAATGTTTAGGAATTAACGAATCAAAATATAAAATTATTAAATTCTCAACAATATAATAAAATCTTTTTTTCAAAGGAGGTTTGAACACGATTATTTCTTGTTGATTCACATATTTTATAAGAACCAAACAGTTTTGCAGCTACATGAACTTATATACTACAACATATTTATATATTAATCATTCTTGAAAATTAAATAACCACAAAGATATTTCGATAAATTTAGTGAATTAAAAACTTTAATTCACCTTTATCTTATTTAATTGGATTTATTTTTTCCTATCATACCTTTTAGTTTGTGTAGTAAGTAATTTTTTTTCATTATAAATAATTTTACTTGATACACATGGGTTTATTTTTTTAAAATAAAATTTGAGACATTAATGAACACTATTAAGATTTTTAATTTGGTTCAAAATGAGAAAGTAAACATAATTAAATTAATTATAAATGATCCTTATGGTAATTATAGAATCTATAATTTAACCAATTTTGAGAATGAAATTGTTATTTATAACTTTTTATCTCATAAAACACCACAACAAAATGGTGTAGTAGAATGAAAAAATAGAAGTCATCAATAAATGGCTAGGACCATGTTAAATTATTTTAATATATGTAAATATTTTGTCAAATAATCTTGATAATTTCTTTTTATGTTACTAGTATAATTATCTTAATTTATTTGTTGAAAAAGACACCTTATGTTCTTTATAATTGTAGAAAACATAAAATTATCAATTTTAAAATCATTGGGAGTAAAGTATTTATTCAAAATACTATGGATTATCTAGATAAATTATATTCCAAACATAATGAAGTCATGTTATTAGGATATTAATGCAAAGATTATTAATAGAGGGTATGTAATAAAAGAAACATGATGGTTGTAAAGTGAATTCATGTTATGTTATATGAAATATTATTGAATAAATGGGTTGATGACATTGATTAACTTGGAAATTAATTTTAACATTGTAATTTTGAAAAGTGTGAACCTTAATATGAAGATTCACATATTATATGGGATAATAATTCATATAAATATAATCCTATACTTGATGATCATGGAAGAAACATAGATATCATCATTTAGAAAATGTTAATGGAAATGTCGTGTCAAATGTTCAAACTATAAAATATTTTTTGAATATTTTTTCTATAATTATTTCATTTATGATTTTTGACATCATAATATTGATGAATATTTAAATGATTATAATTGAGTCATGGGTATGTATGATGTTTTAAATGAGTTTACAAGAAATAATGTTTTATCTTTTTTTTACAGAAAATTATTTTCATGTTATTGGACAAGAGTGGATCTTTAGAAATCAAAACATGATGAATCTTGTAATATAGAAAAAAATGATAATTTATTAGTTACTAACATATATTTTAAATAAGAAAGTATTTATTTTTAAGAATATATTACACATTTTTCTAGATTATAAAGTATTTCAATATCATTATCTCCAGCTTCTTTTCAATGATTTGAATTGTTTCAAATGTATGTGAAAAAAACTCATCTAATTGGTTATATTTATGAAGTATCATATTTTATAAAGCCCTTAGTTTTAATAATGAAATTCATCTTGATCATGTTTTGAAACTATCCAATGTTTTATATAGTTTGGAATAAGATCATTAGTATTTGTATAACATGATAGCTAGTTTTCATTAGAAAAACATTTAGAAGGGAAAGGTAGATCCAATATTCTTTATTTTTAATAATTTCAATGATATATCGATTATAAAATTTATATTTAAGATAATATTTTTTAATATTTATGTGAAAATATTTTTAGTGAATTTTTAGAATTGATGACTTCTAAATTTTATATGTGTATGATGGGGGAATTAGAATACTTTTTAAATGTAAATATTTCATATAAATTATTATATTTTTTTATATCAATCCATGTATAATAAATAAATCATCAATATATTTGGTTTATACTCTTTTCAAAGTGATCATAATCCCAAGAGAACTACATGAAAAATAGGTTTGGAAAATTTTGGAAAATACATTGGTGTTAAAATTTATAGAGGAATTATTGGATGAATTTTATGCATATATGATTCCAAAAATTATTTAGTGTTTTAAGTTTTCATGTGTTTAAGATTTAAAAGTAACCATAAATAATGTTTTATCAAGTCGATTAATGGATTTTTATAAATATTAAATGATCTTTGAATATTTTACAATATTACCCTACTAAAACTATTTTTTATTTGACAAGATATTTCATTCTGATTTTGGGGGATGAAAAATATATAGAAAAATACCTTCTTTTATGTGTTATTTACATGGCAAAACATTAGTTTATTGGCATTTGAAGAAATATAATTTCTTTTCTTTAAACTGTGGAATCTGAATACTTAGATGCTATATCTCTTTATGCTCGATCATTTTAGATTAAGAAAACACTTTCTGATTTTTTTATTTTAATAATATTCCAATATTCTATGAGAATTATTATTATATTTCCATTTTTAAAAATAGACATTCAAAAATTGAGGATTAAGAACATTTATATTAAATTTCATTTTTAATGGGATATTGTTCAAAAATGAAATTTAAATTTAAATTTAAATTTATATATATATATAAAATCAACTTGCCGATATATTAACCTAGCCCTTATAATTTTCTTTGTTTGAGTAAATTATGTTTTTAAAATGTATGATAAAAATTTATATTTATTTTTGTAGGAATTTAAGGTGAGTTTGTGTTTGTTCATATACTGAAATTTTTAGATATACATAAAATCTATAGTAATCTAGAATATAATTTTCAATTCAATATGTTTAACCCCAATACACATGTGTTTATTATAATACTTTATTACATTTTCTCATACATAATAGTATATGTCTACTTACTATTTAACACTTTTAGTTTTATAAATGGTTATTTTTTTGGAAGGCTCATCATTATTTTTCACAGACATCTTTTAATTTCAAATCACCATATTATACTCAATTCTCTAACAATATAATAATTTTTAGTGACCCCATAACACTTATTTTGAACTATAAATGTTTCATAATGTTCTATATAATATTTAAATTTATTTTTTATGTAATTATTTCTTCGAAAATCAACTTAAAAAATAAAATGATTTTTCATTTTTCAATCATTATTAAATTTATGTAAGAGTTATTTTTCTAACTATCAACTAAATAGGGTGTGACACTATATTAAAAAAAAGGGGGATAAATATTATGCTTTTAAAAAGAAAATAATTCCATTGAAACCTTAAATATTTGAAAATTTTAAAATGGGGATGTGTTTTGAAATTATACTTGGTTTTTAAATTATTAAGAAGGGGGATTATGTTTACTAGATTTTTGAACAACATTATGTTTTCATAAAAATGGAACTTTTTTCCTATAAAAGAACCAATAATTTTAACTACATGATGATAATTATTATCTCATATATTGATTAATGTATGATAAGAATTTATTATTTCATAATATTTAATTCATTAAAATATCCTCATATATCTATATTTGATTGTTCATAACATTTTCTATAAATTTCATATTGAGTTATTGTAATAAATATGTCAATTAAGAGAATTAAATATTTTGTATACATGTTTTTATTAATATATCTATAGAGAAAAACCTTGTATCCAAATATCCTACATATCTAAATATATAAATTTATCTACATTGAATATTTGATATGTGAATTCAGTAACACAATCATTTCACTTACATAAATTTGGACAAATGATCAACTTAATTTTGTGACTTTGGCTACAAGATTAATTGACTTACATGAATTTGGACACATGAACAATTATATTACATGAATTATGCTACATGATTAATTTTATTATATGAATTTGGATATGTGATAAATTCAATAATGTCAATTCAGATACATGAATGGTTCAGATACATGAATTTAGCTATGTGAGAACATGGTCACATAGATTCACCTAAATAGAAAAATTCCCTTCCATGGTGAAATTCAGTTTCATAGAACTCATCTACATAGATCTAGTTATGGTGAATTAAGTTACATATACATGAAAAAAACATATATAAATTTTCCTACATGATACTTTTATATATGTGAACATTGAAAAATTACTTAAGTGGATAATTCTTATGTGGTTAAATGAATTTCTAAAAGATTTTTTAAAACTAAAATTATGCTATTTTTGAAATTATTTCATATTTATATTTTTTGAAAGATTATTTTGAACATTAACAGTGATATATTTGTTCTAAAACTAATGATTAGTTATCTATTATCTATGAGAATAGTATTAGACTATTTTATTCTGAACAAAATAAGACCTACATGGGATTATGCATGAATAGATATTCATGATATTAATCTGTAACATTATATATTCAAATTAACGCTAGTTTGAAATATGAAGTGTAATTTTAATATATTTTATAGAATTTTTTCAATAACATTAATAATAATTATTATAAAATGATTTATTAAAATATTAGATTTTTCTAACATGTTACACTATATAATATGTATCTATTTTAAAGAATATTGATAAAGAATCATATGAAAATAATTTTTAATTTATGAAAGAAATAAATTTAAATTATTTTGTGGGAAATTGATACTAAAAAATATGAATTAGTTCATTGAAGTCACATGTACAACACTTGATTTGGGAAAAATAAAGAAAAAATAGTCTTTACATTTGAAATATGGTGTACAAGAAGAAAATCTATATATTGAGTTGATAGAACTATTCCATGAAAATAAATTTTTGAGGATACATGAACTACAAAACACTTCATCATTACTAAAATTTATTGTATCATTGCATATCTGATTATTTTATTGGGATTTTTTATTCAAAATTTGTTTTCTAAAGTGATCTATACTACCTCGACATTTATAAGATTCATTTGTTCCACTATATTCTATCGTTATTTAATTATTTTAATTCTATTTTTTTAAATCATGAGTGGTTTATGCTACCCCATTGGAAGGTATGTTTTTGTAGGTTGTGATCCCCCAACAATAGTTGTCTTGGGTTCTGCCTCTAGGAAAATCAAGTTGGACTATTCAGGTTGTTCCTCTATAAAGATAATGGAAGTTTTATCTTTAGCTGAGGAATCTATGGATAAAGGAATGTAATTGTGTTACAAATCCTAGTTTGAAAAATTATATTTATGATTCTAAATTTATTGGGTTCCATCTCTATCTCTCTCTTCATTTTATTGGGGAAAAAATAGATTAAGATTAGTTTGATCCGAACTACTATAAAAACATCATTTACAAAATTATTTTATTTTAACTAAATTTACATTTAAACTATGAAATAATATATAAATTTAAATAAAAAATGCTAGTTCATCCCCCTTCAGGCTATTATTATTTTCCCTATTGGACCAATATATAGAGTTTTGATGCCTTTTTAATAGAAGTTGTACCACATAATGAAGGGATACTAGGTGAAATTAAATTAATATAGAGAGTTATTTCATACTCCATAGAAGGATTCCCATGAGGCTACGAGTATAAGAAAACTTGAAAATATCCTATCATGGATATCCTATTAGGATTTGGAAAGGAGGTTAAAAGCGTGCTACTTTTTGAAACAAGATGCATTCTATGAAAGATTTTGTCACACCAAGACCTATACAGAAGTCGAGTAAAGTTAAAAAAGAAACAAATTTGACATAAAAAAAGTTTAAGGTCTGGTCATGATTATTGTTTATAAATAATTTAAAAACAATTGATGATTTGGTATATTTTTGGTTAATAGGTAGTAATGTAAACATCTAATATCTACCCATTCAAATTTCTATAATATGGATAAATTGGTAATGAATCCAATGGAATGATTTCAAGTGTAATTTTAATTTATGTTTAAAAAATATATTTGAAATTAAAATTATTTTAGAAATTTAAAAACAATGACGATATAAAAATGTATAGACACAATTATTAAAAATAATATCTAAATATTCGGAAGATCATAGGATTAGTATTAGAAGATTAATTATTATTTAGAATTAGGAATTCAATTGTGGATGATATAATTTCGTTAGAGAGTGGTATTAGAAGAAATAATATGTTTTGAATATAATAAAATATCAATAAATATAAGAACAGAGTATTATGAAGAAAATCATTGTTATTAGGTGTTGAAACATTGATGGAATCCTTGTGAGTTTGACCTTCCAATCATATATATCAGTGTATCCTTCTTGAAAGTCTTGTGTAGAAGAGAGGAAGAGGGAATCAACTATGGATGATATGTGATCTCTTGTTAATGATAAAATATCTTAATATTTAGTGATTTATTTGAATATAAACATATCATTGATATGTTCTACATTTATATAGCCCATTTAATGTAAACCAATTAAACACGCGTGTTCATGATCTTTATTATTTTATGAATTTTGAACGAAATTATAGAAATATATTGATGGCTTCTTTTCTAATTTTATGAAATGATCTAGTTTTGTATAATGAAAATAAACATCATCACACCCTAATTGACACCCTCTTAGGTTGGTCAATGATACCTGAAGATTCAACAAGCACTTCCACGTATTGGTTATTAAATTAATCTATAAGAAGGAAGCTACTGTCATGGATAATGTCATAAATAAAATGAAGTCTGTGAACTCTATGGGTGACACTATCGTATTTATAGAACAAAATGAGATCAAATTTATAACCACATGGAATTAACGTATGCATTTAGGCTATTCATGTAATATAATTTTGTGATCTCAATGGAAGATCAATGATATATGTTGATAAAATATTACATAATAATGATGATAAAAAATGTCTTATTATGAGAATTGTATAACCAAATATATATGAAGTTGATTGATTTTTCCACATCAAAATGTGTTTTGGATTAAATTACAAACATTTAAAAATATGATACCAAAGTGAAAAAAAGATAACACAATATAACATTTTTGATGATTTGAAAATGAATTCTAGTGATAATATTGACTGTTTCTTTAACCGTTTTGTTAATGTTTTTGGTATTATATGAGGACTTGGTTAATGGGATTAAAAATTTCAATATTGTGAAAAATAATATATAGATATTTCCATGAATTTGTAATATGTGGTTGTTTACACTAAAATATATGAATATTAGCGAATTATCCCTTGAAAGATTTTATAACAAGATGTTTGAATATAAACTATGGGTGAATCTGAAGATCTCATTAGATTATTAATCTTACAAGATATTATTCAAGGATATTAAGAAGAAGGGAGTTTAGAAGGATAAAAATAAATATGATGTAAAGGACGATTTCTTGACAGTTATTATAATAATGTTTAATAGGGGAAAATGCATATTTGAAAGTAACTTAACTTTTTAAAATTTTCATTATAGGAATATTGTACACAATAATACTTGATGTATAAATTGATTTGATAAAAAGGATGCTGAGTCTGAATTCTCATAAAATTGAAGAATAACTTTCCACTTATAAGAAATTTTAATTATAAAAACTATAGTATAATTATGTTTATGAAGAATGTATTTATTCTTAAATAAAGATAGGATTCAATGGAATATCCATTACAATGTATTGAAAATGATTTTATCTATGATGTAGAAGATAAAATGATGGAATCAGTAGAGAATTCTAAAATATAAATTGAATATAATAGTCAACTAGATGAAGGTGAATACCTCAACATAAAATTGGAAGAGGCTCTTAAAGAGATTAATTTTTTATATTATAATAAAAGTAAAATTAAATGGTTATCTTGAATAAATATTTATGTTACACTGATGAAATTATGTATAATTTTATGGTATTGAAAAATATGTGGAGGTATGTGAAAAAAATAACAGGAAATTTTATTAATTCATGAATTATAGATTAAATGTTGATGATCAAACTAAGATAATTGATTACCATAACTTATCTATCAAAGGTAATTTTGGAATGATTGAAATACTTAAATATCATGCCATATCCTTGAGAAATAAATTCAATTATGAGGTAAAAAATTAACAATTAAAGAAGAATCTTCAATTTGGGAAATTCTCAAATAGTTTCTTAAAAGAAATAGAAAATTGGGGCTTATGAAGTTTTGAAGATTTTTTTTTTCTTAAAGACCATGTGGTATAGATAAATCTCATATTGTTTATTATGGTATAAAATTAAAGAAAAATTATTTATTTTTTAATAGTGCATGGTATCAGATACAAAGAAATATGTTATCACCATTAATTAATTATCAATATTCAAGATTCTTTTAAAAATTTGAAGATATTTGGAGTGGTGAAAACAAAATGTTATTTTAGTTTATGAAAAATTGTTATTTTTGGTTTTCATAGCCATATTATGTCTTATTGTGGTGAATTGAAAATTTTATGAAGAGGAGAATCCATTAATGATTAGAAATTTAAATTAGGAATGTATAATTCATTTGGGTGTAGAAATAATTTCAATGGTTATTATTTTAATCAATTAAACAATATAAATAAAATAATATATTTATAGAAAATAAAAGAAATATCTTCATATGAAAGATAGAAGAAAGTGGATGCAAGGTAATTTAATTCAATTTCATTAAAGAAAATGAATTATCCAATTGAAAAATAAGAATTTGATTAATCTTATTATACTCAAATGAATAATTTGAGATACAAAAGAATCAAATAATTTATAAATATATTATAAGTAATGGAAAAATCTTGATAGGGTGAATTTCTCTTAAACTTTCATGAATAAATCAACGAATAGTAGCATCTAGAATTACAAAAATGGGAATTATAGGTAATATAAATATGTTGAAGAATATAAATGGATGATTTCCTAGAATAGTTTTTTCTATAAATCATCAAGCTTTAAATATTAAAAGAAGCATAAATTATCATCTCACTAGCGATTAATTGAAAAATACCAATGTTTTTTATATTGATGGGATTTATTATAATTTTGTTGAACATTATTCATCCTTCTGAATCTGGTTTGGAGCTCATATTTATTTGGAAAGCCTAATAAAATAAAAAAAATCATGGGAATTATTTGATGAATGAATAAGGGAAAATAGATATCTATTTAAGGTATATAATAGATAAAATACATGTTTTTGAATTTTGAAGAAGAAAATAATGTGTTTCACTGGAGGCTATACTTGGTCAATAGAAAAGTAAGGATAAATTGTAAAAAGTAAGTGATGTAGTGGATATTACAAACATAAAGAGGGATTATGAACATTATTTTTGAATCTTTTATAAATGAAAAGATGGTTTAAAATCTATATCACCAAAAACAAATCATATTTTCTAAATCCCATTCACATTGTTGCCTGTTGTAGTATTGGTCAGAGTGTAACGTATGATAAAATATATTTCAACTCATTTTTATATATTTATATTAGAGTTATATTTTCCATGTTTATATGACCAAATTATTCAGTGATGGACAATGTAAAATTATTTTTATGAAGAGGTGAAAATTAAATTGAATGAATCTTGTAGATTATGAGATTAGACAATGTAATTATTTACACTACCTATAAGGTTGAAATTTATCTTGAACCATCCTCCGTGATCCTAAATCTAAGTCAAAAATCCCCATGGGTATCTATTAATACCTTAGTTGAAACCCTAGAAATAAAAATAATATTACCTACAGGGGTCACATATTATACTAATGAATATCCACATAGGTTAACATATGTAATTTCAATCATCATTTTCCTAACTCTTGTAGGCCTTGAGAAACATTCCAGTTTCCCACCCAATTTGAAACAACAACGGGATAATCATTCTTAACTATGTCAAATTTATTCTACCTACCCAAAAAAATGATTATATTTTTGAAAGGTGTAGTGTCATTTAGTATTTCATGTTTCATTTTTCTAGGGGTGTTACATGATCCAACACATAATGAAAAAAATACCTTGTTATGGGCCCACACCTCTAACCCAAGTAGTTCCACTACACTTTTTACAGGGTGTCAGATCTGATACCATTTTTTTATAAAACAACCTAGGTAGTTTATATAATGGATCCTTGATCTAGCTCATGATATGTATGCGGGGAATCCACAATCCCCATGGGATGATGTCAAGAATATCGGATAAAAAATGTGATCAATGGGGAGTATTTATCCCAGAAATTAGAGGTAAAAGAATATCATATTTCTACTAAAAAGTAAGCATTACCCATCCTTAATTCTTATGTTTTTGATAATAAAAATGAATGAATAATCTCAAATCCTATATATCAATTAATGTTCTAAGAGTAACCAGTAGATGGGCCAATAACCTGAATCTATGTTATGATAATAAATATGGTCGTAAACTCACCCAATAGGCCATCACATAGATTTCAACATCCCCAAACCATTAACTAAATATTCATTTAATGTAGTTTTATATATAACTATAAAGTAATTCTTTCTTAAAAATGTGATTAAAATTTGATGTCATATATAATGTCATTTAATTCTTTTATTTATTTTATTTCCAAATTAATAAATCATTACTTAAAACCATTTTAACAAGCCTGAATAAATATTAATAGAAACATAAATTTTGAATACACTTTTTAATTTACAATGTAAATACATTTTTAAAACATTTCTAAAAAAGTTTCCAAAATTCACAAACAACAATAAAATTCCACTCAGGCATCACATATAGAAGAAAAAAATGATGTATTACACACTATGTGTCAATCGAATGAGGGGACACAAAGAATAAATGTTCTCTATGAGGGTATTCATGTAAGAATAATAAATTCTTAAATATATCATGATGAAAACCGACTTGTACTTAGTTTGAAACCATCTATTTTTATATCATTTAAGTTCATAATCTATAACTAACTTGGTTGGTCTTAACCATCCTCACCAGTGGCACAACCCTCTATAGACATCAACACCATGAGGGATATAGTGAATCACATCAAGAATGAATATAATTATCTCACATCCATAAATATAATTCTTATCTCCTCTAACTATGTCAATAAAAAAGTGGTGATAAATCAAAAGTACCAATATAATGGAAATAAAAAAAACACATCTCTCCTCCAATGCCCTCATAGGAAATAACCCCATCCAAATTTCATTCATACTATATAAAAAGTCTATTAGACCAAAATATATATAATAAAATAACAAATATCTCTTTGAGGTCACATTTTAATAAGGGATACATATGGTTTCAAACACAAACACACCATTTTGGAACCATGTAAAAGTTAAAAATGTTCCACTATAGGAATGGGGCACAGATTTCCATGAATTTTTCAAAATGGTTTGAAATCCCATTTTAAATCATTCTCTAAAACACATCCTCTCATTTTAATTTTTAAAAATTTACCAAAACCACTTACCATAGATATTTTAGAATGCATCATAAGAATGAATTTAAAAGCCACACATTTCACATAAAAAATCATGAAAGAAAATACACAAATTTAAAATAGATTCATGACAAAATGAGTTAAAAATACTTATCGAACACCACAATTTACTTAATGAATACTTTAAATAATTAATCAATACTTAGAATTTCATGTACCACTTGAATTTACAATTAATATAATAGAAAACTGAAATTTTATAGCCCTAATCATTTTTTATAAGTGAATGCATTTTTTAAACAATATATAGCTTTAACAATCCATGTAATACACTAAACAAAATATGGGAAAACACAGTTAAACAATATCACATTTTCAACATGTTTCTAAATATTGAAACCATCTACAATAATGTTAAAAGAAAATATAACTTGATATTTCATTCGAATAATACTTACATATATTAAATAATTACACTAGGAAATAAAACAATAAATACCCAATCAATTCAATGGTTATAAAATTAAAAGAGGTAGATATCCAGAAAACTACATAGAAGAAACTGTTATCATTATAGAACACATAAACATTGATGGTGAAGCCACCCAAAAGTAATATAAGACCTCAACATACCCTAAAAACAAAGAACCCAAAAAATTAGGTCAAACCAAAACATCAGGGTTTGACCAAAATGTTTAAAATTATGCAGAGGATTACAACCATTGGAAAAGAAGAATGAGAACCTAGAAAAAGATTTACCACAAATAATTTTCCTAAAATAGACAAGATAGATGGTGAGAATCTATGAAAAAGATGAGGTTCTAATGGGGAATGTTCCAGTGATTGGGGATGTCATCTAGGTGTTGGAAATGATTGTGAGAGGGGGGGGGGGGGGGTGCTATGAAGCATGATCCATATGAGGGATGCTCGGACATGGACGGTTAGAGAATGGGGGTCCCATATAGGAGGGATCAACCATTGGTGGGTATTTCAACACAATGAGGAGATAGAGAGAGTATATTTAGAGTTTATAAAAAAATATAATATTAAAATCTATAATATAATAAAATAAAATAAATTACATTTTTATATTCCAGAGTAGTCTACACGATTTACCAACATGGCATAATCAATATTACAATACCCATGTGACCCAAAATCAATGGACCAAAAAAGATTATGCATAATTACTGTCATGACCAATCTCTCAAGGCCCGTGCCGTGACTACCCCTAACGTGCCTTCCATAGGCCAGAGGGTGTTGACTAGCATTGAAAGGCATATTCCTTAAAAATGGGAAGGCATTGTCTTTATAACTTTTAAACCCACACAACTAAGCGCAAAGTAGGATACAAGCATAAAGTAAAACTATATAGTAAACGGGGTGTGTACAGAATGAAAAAGGGGCCAGAATATAAGCCCAACTGTAAAGTACAAGTAAACTGAAAAGTACAAGTAAAACTGAAAATGAATCCTGTGAACACCTACCAAAAATACTACCTAAAGGGCATGTATAGCTCTCGAACGGTCGTATCTGTGGTATGCCTCATCTAATGTGCACCTCTGAGCTACCTCCAGTCCTGGTACCCTCATCCTCAGTCAGCGCTGTCTGTCGTCTGCACCAAACACAACAAGGTATGGGCATCACCCGTGATGGGTTGAGTATAACGATACTCAGTAGGGACTCTGAGACCTTTAAAGGTCTCAAAAAATCCACAAAGGATAAACCAAAAATAATGAAAACAACTGTTAACCCTATTTAGGTATATGCCTATACATTTACCTAAGTTGTCGAGTAAACCCATCTCAATCACGAGGAAACACGAGGCCTAACTCAAAAGTCCAAAGGAAAAATATTCCACGAAGGAAAGAATACCACAAATATAAAGACATAGTTCACACTAGGTATAAAACTCTGAGAAAAATAATTATGAAGCTGACCCACACAGGATCGATATGGAAGCTGATAGCCAGCCACAAGATTCTCTAGGGATAGTAACAAGTAACATTCCCAGTCAGAACGTCAAACACATCGTATAATGGATAACTCATCCTATATCGAGTACAGTGGTCCTACCGCGTCACATATAGGCACTTAACACTAACCTTGGACTGATATGGTACTCATCCTGTCGAGTACCGTGGGTCTGCCGCATCACACAGAGGCGCTCCCCACTGTGGGTCTATCATGTCACATCGAGGCGCTCCCCCTCATGGCTTGCCGAGGTACTCCTCCTGTCATGTAACATGGGTTTTCCATGTCACACAGAGGTTCTCCCCACCATAGGTCTTGTACGCCACACAAAGTCGCTCCCCACTGGGCCTGTCGAGTCACTCCGAGTTGAAACGATCATCAAACATCAAGTCTCAGCCAGTCATAGGGTTTTGTACATATCGCGCTTGGGAGAACCGCTCCCCAAGCCATAGGTCATACCCCATCCACCCTGAAGTTCCACTAAAAAGTATCCCAAAGATCCGTCATATCAAAAGGGACCTAACACAATAGACGACGCTCCAATCAGACGCCCAGTCTGTAAGTTATTAGCGTTTCTACTCCAAGGTCCCGATTGGATTCAGGGTGCGATCCAACCAAGTAATACTCCAACCTTATACAAAACTGAAGTGGAGTAAAACAAAAGGACCATCTCGATCAAAGGATTCTGGAACCATATACGGTTCGTCAAATAGATGCTCGGTTCTCATGTGATGGCCAAAAAAGTAATACTTGGTCTAGACGGGCCCGAGTCCGGTCTGACCCAGCCTGACCTAGTATGGATCGACCCGACCCAGTTCGGGTTAACCCGAACAGGTCCCGGTCCAGCCCGGATGGATTGGGCCTCGGCGGGCCTGGCTCGCTAGGCCGTGGTCTGGACCGGCCCACGAAGGGAGCATCTCGGACCATCCCACTAACGCGGCCCGATGGTGTGGCCCGTAGGGGGTGGACCGACCTGCATTGGGCATTACCCAAACTAGCCCGCTGGTGTAGCTCAGTGGCGCGGTATGCCAGGTGTGGTCCGGTGGTGGGGCCCAGTGGCGCGGCCCGCTGGACAACGCAGTCAGCTTGAGCTGGTGATGAACAGGGAGCACCCATCTTCCTGTTTCTTCCGAACAGTCCATCAGACCGTTCAGCTGGGTGGAACGTGGGCCCCACCAGGGTTCCCACCCGGTTTGGCATGGCTGGCCGGACATCCTCCCTATAGTGCAGTCACACACCTCTGTTACACCATGGCCGACCATCTTTCGCCCTCCACCGCGGCCAAGCGGCCGTGATCTCCTACTCCACCGGTGGCGCGGACGCGTGACACTGCTCTACTATGTGGCTGTCCAGTTGTCAGCCGCCTCCTTGCCCTACCACGACTGATGGGTCGTGGACTCATCATTAATCGGTGACATGGACTTGCGCCATCCTTCCTTCCTCATGGCCGGCCGGGTGCCGACCGCCGCCATCTTCTGCGTGCCACTGCGGCTTTGTTCCAAACACGAAAAATTAAACAATTGCATATTCATTATTCTTGCATTGAGGGCTCAGTGTCCATATATTGTGCTCATATGAACTCTATGTTTCCAGTGTCAAAAAATATTAGGTGTTGAAGAACACATGAATAACATACAAAGAATAAAAAGAAAGTGGAGCAAGGATTATGTGTGGGACGATGGCCATGTTCATTTGGCCATCGTCGTTGTAAATTTAGGATATGAATAATCAATAGAATAAATTCAACCTATATAAAACCACTACCTCGATTTTCCATTGGAGGTGGCGCGAGGAAGTAGATGAAGTCACTGAAGAGCCGGTGTTCTTCGCTCTCGCAAGATTCTCCAAGGTTGGCTCCTCGTTCTTCATTTTCCAAAGAGGCTCTTCATTGAAGGATTTCCTTTTTTGGAGAATGTTCTCCAAAGCTCACCACAATTCTCCCTTTTTCCAATACTTTCCCAAACACAATAAAATGAGGAACCAACTTATTAAATTATATTTATTAATATAATTATAGTTGGAAAATTAATTAATATGATCATGTCCTAATTAATTGTAAAAGAAACCAAGATTCACCTCCCTCATTAAAGAGAGAGTTCAAGGGTCATGTGGTCCCCACCACTGAATTCAAATCGAGAGTTTTCAAGATCGGTTGGTCCCCACCACAAAAAACAAATTGGGAGGATTAAACATAAAAAATAAAATAAATCTAGTATATTTTTTTTCTCCCATGAAAAGATTGAAAACCAATTTCCACCCTCGACCTACTATAGTGAATGTGAAGGTATTATTAAGTGAATATCGGCGCTTCGAGTTCAATGTTTCCTCAGTTTTCTATTCCAAGATCCGGTTCAAAAGTTAGAAAAAACTGCTAACACATTTACTGAACGTACCTAAAAATAGTTTAGAAATTCATTCCAGGAACTTTGGGACTCAGAATCACGTGCCGTCAATTTTTGCAGACTTGTAATATTTTCATATAATTAAAAAATACATGAAAAAATCCAGGTCTTTACATTCTTCCCACCTCAGGGATTTTCATCCCTAAAAGCAACAAAAAAACTATGGAAACAAGTCGGGGTACTGAGCACGTATCTGAGCCTCCCTCTCCCATGTTATCTTCTAGAGGTTCCCATGATGCTAGTGAATGCGCACTAGAGGTATCAAATGCCCACGAAGGACCCACTCTTATTGATCCTCAATCTCTACTAAAACCTCCGTAAACATCACGCCATCATCGATGTCCATCTCACCGTTGTCGATGACGTGAGATGGGCCATGTATATATCTCCTCAGCTGAGATATGTGGAAAACGCCGTGCACCTGGTGAAACTGGGGTGGAAGAGCTAATTGGTAAGCCACATAGCCAACTCTGCTGAGGACCTAAAATGGTCTGATGAACCTCAAAGATAACTTTTTACCCCATCCAAATATCTACAAAACACGTTGAGGTGAAACCTATAAAAAGACGTGGTCACCATCCTCGAACTCCAGAGGTCTCCGCCTCCTATAATCATAGGATTTATGCCTACTCTATGTAGTCTTCATCTGCTCCTGGATGATCTGCAACTTCTCAGTGGTAGCTCGCACCATCTCTGGTCCCATGAGTACCGACTCCCTTGGGTCTGTCCTGCACAAAGGTGATCTTCAAGTTCATCTATACAATTCCACAAATGGTATCATACCAATTTTGGAGTGCTAACTGATGTTGTATGAAAAATCCACTAGGGGAATGTGATCCTACCAATTGTGTCCAAATTAAAGGATGCATGCATGTATCATGTCCTCGAGGTTCTGAATTTTCTGATCTGTCTGGCCATCCATCTGAGGATGGAAGGTGGTGCTAAACCGATGCTATGTCTTGAATGCCTCCTGTAACCCCTTCCATAGCTAGGAAGTAAACCATGTATCACGATCTGAGATAATCATAGAAGGAACTCCTTGACGGTGTAAAATATTCTATATGTAGAGGTGTCCCAAGCCCTCTACTGAACCCTACTCTCTGATAATTAAGAAGTGGGCCGACATGGTGAGTCGATCTATAATCACTCAGATTGAATCATGTCCCCTGTATGTGTGTGGAAGACCCATCTCGAAGTTCATGTAAATTCCATCCCACTTTCACTCTATCACCTCTAATGGCTAGACTATGCCTGATGAGACCTAATGCTTTGCCTTCACTTGCTAACAAGTGAGGCACCAAGAGACAAACTCTACTACTGCCTTATTCATTCCCGTCCACCAGTGCTGACGTTGGTGGTCCTGGTACATCTTTTCCACTCTTGGATGTACTACTAGAGGGGATGTATGGATTTACCTCAACACTTACTCCATAAGTTCCACTGGTACCATAGTACTCCCTCTAAAGAGGATGGCGTACTCCCCACATTCAAAAAATCCATTAGGTGCCCGTCCTATGGACATCTGAGCACGTTGATTCTCATAGTCAGCATCCCCAAGATGTGCCTCCATTACTCACTGAAGGAGTGGGGGAGTGACTGTCAGTGACTGAAGATAAGCTTCTCCATCTCGATCCACATAGGATATCTGCAAAGCGGCTAGCTGCTCAGTCACCTAACTCAGAAACTATATACTAGATCTCTTACTAAGTTCATCTTCTACCACATTACCATTTCCATAAGTATAGACTATCTCGAGGTCATAGTTCCAGAGGAAATCATTCCAACACCACTGTCTCAGGATCAAGTCTTTTTGAGAGAAGATATACCTGAGACTCTTGTGATAAGAGTAAACTATAAAATGTTCACCTATAAAGTAATGTCACCACATCTTTAAGGTGAAGACCACTAGTGCTAACTCCAAGTCATGGGTAGTGTAGTTATGCTCATGATGTATCAACTGTCGAGAACCATACGTGATGAATGATCACTCCTGCATCATGAAACATCCAAGCCAAGTCCCTGATGCATCGCAGTAGACTACATACCCAACGCCTTCCTCCGGTAGCCTCAAGATGGGGGGACTCGTCAGTATCAGCCTCAACTCCTGGAAAATCTGCTAAAATCTATCCAAACACATGAAGGGATTTCCCTTCTTCGACAACCCTGATAAGGGTGCCATAACTCTAGAAAAGTCAGGCACAAAGCTCTGGTAGTAACCAGTGAAACCTAGAAAACTCCGCACCTCCATCACGCTCCTGGGTGACTCCCAAGCTAGTACAACCTCAATATTCGCTCGATCCACCGCAACACCTACCTCCGAGATGACATGTCCCAGAAAGTGGACCTCTCATATAAAAAACTATCACTTCGAGATCTTACTATAAATCTAGTGCTCTCAAAGTGTGTCCAAAACTATCGATAAATTATTGGCATGTTTCTCTTCTATCACTGAGTATATCAGGATGTCATCGATGAACACTACTAAAAAGTGATCAAGTTATGGAGGGAAGATCCTATTCATGAGTCCCATGAACACTACTGGGGATTTTTTCATGAAAAATGGCATAACCAAGAACTCATAATCACCATACCGACATCTGAAGAATGTCCTCTGCACATCCTCATCTTGTAATCTGAGCTGGTGATAGCCTGATCTGAGGTCTATCTTTGAAAACCATCATGATCCCTTCAGCTGATCAAAGATATCATTGATCCTTGGGAGTGGATACCTGTTCTCCACGGTCACTTGGTTCAGGCATCGATAGTCCACACAGAGTCTCAAACTCCCATACACATTATTGGTGAACAAAATTAGGGTTGCCTAAGGAGAAACACTGGGCTGAATTAACCCCTTGATCTGTAAGTCCTCCAGTGGTACTCGTAGCTATCGAAGCTCCACAGGAGCTATATGATATGCTAGCATAGATATAGGTGTCGTTCCAGGGTACATGTATATGTAAATGTACGCCTCTCTGCATGGAGGTAGACCCAGAACATCATCTGGAAAAACATTAGCGTACTGGTCCACCACTACAGGATAGCTCAGACTCTCTACATCAACCGCTTCGAGGGTAAGGCTTTCCAAATGATGTGTGATCTATTGCACCCTCCTCCGGGTAAGTCTATCCTATGCTGCAAAGGTTCCATTCTCACCGGTGAAGGAAAACCTAGTCCCATCCATGCAGACACACCGCACTTTTCACCTAATACATTCAATCTAAGCCTGGACTGTATATAACCAGTCCATTCCCAGGATGACGTCGTAAGGCCTCGACGCCGCTACAAGAAGATCCCAGTCGAAGATCTTGCTTCCTAGATTAATCTCGCACTATCGAAAACAATGTGTAATTGTCAAGTCTTCTCCCATAGGAGTCTCTATCCATAATGATCTACTCGACGGCTCCACCGGAATCTCCAAGATCTGAACAAGGGTTATGGAAATAAAATAATGAATTGCACCTGTGTCTATAAGTACTGCATCTAGGGCGGTGTAGACACAGATTATACCTCGTATCATTTTCAGAGAGCCATGGTTGTAGGACCTAGATACCTAGAGCTAAGATCATCCTTGTCCACCTGCTCCTAGTGGTCGGGGTGGACCTCATGGTGGTGGTGGCGGTAGAACCTCAAATAGCCGCCCACCACCTGCTGGACGACCTGATCCTCTGCCATGTCCACCTCCTGCTTGTGAACCTCCTTGATTGAACCTCTGTCTCTACCTTGGAGGTCCCTTGACCATCTTCTGGTTGTCCGTATGGTGGGTTGGGCAGTCGTGAGCCATGTGACCCTGCCTGCCACATGAGTAACACTACTTGATCCTTGCATTTCCTAATCTACCTCGAGATCCCCGCACCACCGACCCTGTATCCTGCGGTCGTCCACCTATAGGTCTGGTCCTCTTAGACCTCTGCGTCATCTATCTACTTCCAGCTGCCTATGACTCTGATACATGTCATCCGGTGGTGGGTCTCACTACCGGGGATTGCTCAGCAAGGAAGACTTCCACTAAAAGTGCTCTCTCTAACTCCCTCGCCTGCATCAGGATACTGAGAGAAACCATCAAAGCTATGATCTCCTGTCTGAGCCCCTGCTCAAAGTCTTGGGACTAGATGAAAGAGCCCCGCAATATGTTAGTGGAGTAATGTGAGAGTTCGGTGAACCTAGCTAAATACTGATCCACCGTCATGCAACCCTACTGCAAGTGGAGAAGCTCATGTATACGCACTGAGCATAGGGTCACTGGGATGAACTATGCCCTGAAAAGGATCTCAAAGTCCTCCCAGATGAGAGTGAACTTGTCATGAACTTAGATCATCATGATCCACAATCTTCACACTACTTCCTAAAGAAGGATGGCGGGACGAACCACCATGAGATCATCCGGTGTCCCTTCGAGTCGAAAGACTCTAACCATAGCCTCCAGCTAATTCTCAGCTGCTTGTGGATCTTTCTCACCCCAGAAAATTGGTGGCCTATGGCACTGGAACTCATGCAACACTCTCAAGTGGCATGCACCCTATGCAGTTGGGACTGGTGGCATTGGCATCCCAATGGGTAGTGGTGCTACTGGTACACCACCCGGTGGTACAAATGTCGTAAGGGGGCCCTGCACTGAAGCCTCATCGCTCGGTGGGCTGTCATCACATACTCTAACTGGAATCCTAGCTTGATGTCTGTGTGGAGGAATCCTGAAAAGAAACAAGTGTGCCTCATTCATTAAGTTTATACCTGGTGAGCTGAATCAAAGAGATCACAAAGAAAACATTTCAAAAATACATGCACAATCAGTATTTTCATGCATTGAGTTGGAAATCAGAACTCAGGGCCCTAATGTATGGATACGTCAGCCGCCGCACCAACACTGGACTCCCCGAACATAAAACCACACTAATAACACTTAAAACTATTAACACATAGTCAATATTATAGTTTTAGTTCATTAGTAGAACTAAACTCCTCCGATACCAATTTTTCACGACCCGTCCCTCAGGGCCCATGCCGTGGCTACCCCATGCCCGCCTTCCATAGGCTATGGGATGGAGACTGGCACCGAAAGGCGTATTCCCTAAAAACGAAAAGAAAATGCCTTTATAACCTGTAAACTCACACAACTATGCACAAAGAAGGATACAAGCACAAAGTAAAACTATATAGTAAACAGGGTGTGCATAGAATGAAAAAGGGGCCAGAATACAAGCCCAACTGTAAAGTACACGTAAACTGAAAAGTATAAGTAAAACTGAAAATAACTCATGTGAACAACCACCAAGGATCATACCTAAAGGGTAGGTATAAAAATCGAATGTTTGTATCTGTGGTACGCCTCGTCTGAAGTACTCCTACGATATATCTCTAGTCCTGGTACCATCATCATCAGTCAGTACTATCTGTCGTCTACACCAAAAACAACAATGTGCAGGAATAGCCCATGCAGTGGTGAGTATAATGATACTCAGTAGGGACCCTGATAACCTATAAGGTCTCACAAAATCCAAAAAGGATAAACCACAAAGAATGAAAACAATTGTCAACCCAAATTAGGTATACGCCCATAAATATACCTAAGTTGTGGATTAAACCCATCTCAATCATGAAGAAACATAGGGCCCAAATCAAAAGTCCAAAGCCCAAATATTCCATGAAGGAAAGAATACCAAAAAGATAAAGACTCAGATCACACAAGGTATAAAACTATATGAAACAGAATTATAAAGCTGACCCACACAGGATCGCTATAGAAGTTGATAGCTATCCACGAGATTCTCTAGGGATAGTAACAAGTAACATTCCCAGTCACAACGTCGAACACCTCGAATGCTGGAGAAATCCTCCTATATTGAGTAAAGTGGGACTACCATGTCACACAGATGCACTTACCACTAACCGTGGACTACTATGGTACTCGTGATGTTGAGTAACATGGGTCTTCCGTGCCATATAGAGGCAATCCCTACCGTGGGTCTGCTACGTCACACAGAGGCGCTCCCCCTCATGGCTTGCTGAGGCACTCCCCCTATCGAGTATCATGGGTCTACCTCCTAATATAGAGGTTCTCCCTATTGTGGGTCTACCACCTCACACATAGTCAGTCCCCATTGGGCCTGTCGAGTCACTCCGAGTCAAAACAGTCAACAGTCGTCAAGTCTTAGCTAGTCGTAGGGTTCCGTACGTATCTCACGTGGGAGAACCGCTCCCCAAGCCATAGGTCATACCTCAACCAACTTGGAGTTATACAAAAATGTATCCCAAAAGTCCTTCACATCAAAAGGGACCCAACTCAATAGACGGTGCGTCAATTAGACACCCGGTCTATATGTTATTTGTGTTTCTGTTCTGAGGGCCCGGTTGGATTCAAAGTCCGATCCAACTAGGCCATACTCCAACCTTTTCCAAAACTGAGGTGGAGTATACCAAAAGGACTATCTCTATCCAAGGATTCCCACACCTTAGATGGTTCTTCAAAATAATGCCTGAATCTTAAGTTATGGCTGAAAAAGTAATACTCGGTCCAGACGGGCCAATGTCCGGTCCGACCCGGTCGGACCAACCCGGCCTGACCCGGTCTGGACTAACCCGAATCGGTTTGGGTCGGCCAGACCCAGTACGAGTCCAGCCTAGATGGCCTAGGCCTCAGCGGGCCCAACCCACAAAGGGAGCAGCCCAGCCCAGCCTACTGGCATGGCCCGCTGGGCGTGGCCCAGTGGCGCGGCCCGCTGGGTAGTGCGGTCCGCCCGAGCTAGTACCAAAGGGGGATTGCCCCACTTCCGGTTTCTCCCAAACAGTCCATCAGACCATTTGAATGGGTTGAACGTGGGACCCACCAAAGGGGTCTCGCCTGGTCTAGCATTTCCGTGAAGAATGCTGGGTGGACTTCCTCTTTGCGGTGTGGTCAGACGCGACAACTCCACCACGATCGACCACCTTTCGGCCTCCGCCGCAGCCAAGCCGTCGTGACCTCCTACCCCACCAGCGGCATGGAGGCGTGCCACCTCTTTGCCACGCGGCCGGCCGGTTACCGACTTCTAGCCTTACCCTACGTGGCCAACGGGCCACAACCTCCTCAACAATTGGAAGCACAGATGCGTGCCACCCTTCCTTCCTCACGACCAGCTGGGTGTCGGCCGCCTCCTTCTTCTACGAGCCACTGTAGCTTCGTTCCAAGCCAGAAAAATTCAACGATCACATATTCTTGATCCTTGAATCGAGGGATTGGAGTCCATATATCACGCTCAGTGAAACTCAGTGTTTCTTTCATCAATAAATATTAGGTGTTGGAGAACGTGCGAAGAATTCCCGAAGAATAAAAAGAAAGAGGAGCAAGGTTTATGTGCGGGATGATGACCGTGTTCTTTTAACCATCATCTTCATGAATTTAGGATATGGAGAATAAATAAAATAAATTCAACATATTAAAAAACCCTAAATCGATTTTCTGTTGGAGGTGGAATATGGAAGTAGAGGAATTCACTAAAGAGTCGGTGTTCATCGCTCCTGCAATATTCTCCAAGGTCGGCTCCTCGTTATTCATTTCTGGAAGACGGTCTTCATTGGATGATTTCTTTTATTGGAGAATGTTCTCCAAAGCTCTCCCCAATTCTCAATTTTTATAACACTTTCCCAAACTATAGAAATTGAGGAGCCAACTTATTAAATTACATTTTGTAATTTAATTAGAGTTTCCACATTAATTAATTTGATGTTGGCACAATTAATTAGAAAAGAAACCAAAATTCACCTTCCTAATTAAAGAGGGAGTTCAAGGGTCGGGTAGTACCCACCACTAAATTCAAATAGGAAGTTTTGAAGCTCTGGTGGTCCCCACCACCAAAAACTAATTGGGAGGATTAAATTTCAAATATAAAATAAAGCTAGTTTATTTTATTTTCTCCCACGAAAAGTCCAAAAACAATTTCCACCCTTGACCTACTATGGTCCAAGTGAAGGTCTCCTTATGCAAATTTTGGTTGTGTGAGTTCAAAGGTTCCCTTAATTTTCAATTCTGAGCACCAGTTCAAAAGTTTCAAAAACTTACTTGTACGTTTACTAAACGTACCTATAGAAAAGTTCATAAATTCATTCCGGGCACTCTACGCCTTGGAATCACATGCCGTCAATTTTCGCAGACTTGTAGTATTCTCATATAATTAAAAAAAAATTAAATGAAAAATCCAGGTCTTTACAATCACTATTAGGATCCCACAATTTCTAACAATACATTTTCTATCCATGGAAAATGGAATTATCCATTGATTGATCCAAATTCAAGGTAGGATAATGGTTTAATAACCATAAAGGTTAATTATATTCTATCTAAAAATATTAAAATATCAGAATATTTATCCCAAAAATTACAAAAAATGAAAATAACATTAAATAATATCTAAATAAATAAAATAATAAAAGAGATAAAATATTCAGGTGTGACAAAAATCCCCACCAAAATACTTTCTACCCCTATAAATCCATTGATAAGGTATATTAGTACCAAAGATCATTCCCCATTCACACCCATTGGAGTGAGTCTGAGTTTGGACACAAAACAAGTAGGGTGGATGTGTGAAAGAAAACCTTTAAGCATGAAAATTCCTCTAAACCAAAAAATATCTAATTCTCAAAACAAAAATATGTCTCCAAGTGCAACAATAGAAGGTCATGGGGTAATGCCTTTGGGGAGAATGAGATCAAAAATAGGTCTACCCCCATTTATATGTTCCATAATGGTTCGATTTGGAGATAACACATAATTAGGCAAAGACCCCAAGAAAAATAACACATTTTCAATAACATTCAATGAATAACTGAAATCCATGAAGCATGAACAATCACTAAAGAACCCACCAAAAATAAAAGGTGAACATATTGAAAAGGAAACCCAAAATCCAGGGATAAAACATCCAGTAGTATCTAAGGTACATCTCAACCTTAAAACCCATAATAATAAAACAATAAAAATTGAAAAACAAGGGAAAATATGGTTTCTTTATCTAACTAGGACCCAAAAATAGAACACCATATACTAAAAAACCCAATTAACACAACTCCATAATAAGGAGATATTGTTGAAGGAAACAAAAATCATAGATCACTAAGTTGTTAACCTAAGGTCACCTCAGTTCGACCCATTACAAAATTGATCTAAAAAATAATGCAACTTAAAAAACATTTTATTCCATAAATGGAGGACACCACATACCCACTACACATGAAAAAGAATTAAAACTAAACCAAATACAAAAATATAAAAGGACAAAAAACTAATCCATAATATATTACAACCATAATATAATAAGCCAATTTTTCCGTTCCAGAAACTGAATGAAATACTCTAAAAGTTTAACCACTTAATTAAACACAAAAACATCCAAGTATACCACCACAATACATTCCACTAAGGTTATAAATATGACCAAAATAAATGAAATAAAAGAATAAAATTCTATAAATAATTAAAAAATCTATTATAAATAATTATTCTTACATTACCACACTTAAATTTTGAGTTATGATTTAATATATTTAAATTTAATTTAATTTTATTTTGAGTTTAAGAAATTTTTGGCTCATATTTTTTTAAAATTTTGGAATTTTATAGGGGAAAATGGTTAGCCAATATGGTTGTTAAACTATATGTAATACACTTATTTGGACCTAACCTTGTATAGTTTCCTTTTTCATGGTCACCATACAAATTATAAAACAATGCAAGATCATAAGAGTATGAATGTGTAATTTTATTAGGTCATTTAGTTTAGGCATATTTTGTACTGCACAATTTATTAAAACATTTAGGGAAACCAAGAGGGATGTTGAGGAATTATATTATTATTTAGTTTATATTTCATATTATTTATATTTAAAAAAATATATACTCTCCACCTCTCCCAAATTATCATATGACTCCCCTAGGCCAAGCCATCCTACGCTTGATCTGCCTCCTCCAATCTCCCTTATGGTCAAGCCTCCCTCATACCATTACCTATTCGGGTGCTCCACACCCACTCACATCACACACCTATACAACCTTTCTTACCATTCATTCCTTCCCCCATTTAATGTTGGGGCCAAAGACACTTTTTATGATGAAATAAAATATATCTTACTATTTGGGTAGAGGGAGACCCATTACATAGGCCATAAGTCCAAGACTATGTGGCCCATGAAGAGGGACCTAAGGCCTAGTGTAATGTTAGGATTGAATCATTATTGTATCCCTCACTACCCAAATCATTATTGCATCATCACCCATGAAATAAATTAACAAAGTGGATTTACAGGATTCAAAACCTTTTCATTTGGATATAGGATTATAGGGTTTAATAATTAGACATCACCCCTTCTACATGCAGGCCTTCCCCCTTGAGAGATCATATCAATTTTAAATTCACACCAATATTCTTAGTGAATTTTAGATGATTCATAAAATTAAAGGTTCCATTACCTTATCTTTATTCATTACCTTTGTTTTTATTCCTCCAAATCACTAAAAAATGTTTTTTGAACTCTAGAATTTATATTTGTTTTTTTTGGGTTTATTTGTTTCTAGGGTTTGTGTGGGACATTTATTTCCCATGGGAGACTTTTTCATTGAAGGTGAACATTGTTTTCTGAATCGTTTTCAATTATATATATATTTTACCATGATCGATTGATATAATTTTAGAACAATTTATTTTCTTGGGACAAAATTTTGGTTTTTTACTTACCAATGTTAATATTTAATATATTTAATTATTATTTTAAGGGAAATAAAAGTTCAATTTTTTTACTTTAGTGTTGAGAGTTTCTTTATTTTGAAAAAATTTAAAAATGTTTTATTATTTAATTATTTTTTCACATCATTTCTAAATTATCCCAATGACTTCTGTGAACAATATAGTTTTTAAAAAATTCTATTGAATTATTAAAATTGGTTTTAGTTTTCAAATTGAATTTTAAATTATTTTTATTATAATTTCACGTGGTACCTAAAATGAAAATTATAGAATAATTATCTAATGAATTTATTTATTTTAAATGGTGTGTTTGAAAATAATTTTTATATATTTTGGTTAATGAGTAAATTTTGAAAGTGGTTTTTTAGTTTTTAGTGGTTTTAATATGAAAATGATTGTTTTTTAAATTGGTTCTTTTAGTGGATTCAGAAATGTCCATGTTATGTTTTTAGACGTTTTAAATCATAAAGGGTAAATTTTATCAAATTGTTCATATTGGATTTCAATCCTTTTTGAAAATGGAATTGAATTACAAGTACCTTTTTAGAAAGACCAATTTGAAACATTTAAATGTTTTCTAAATTTTGTGTTTGTGTACGAACCATCTTGAGCCATGTATTCAATTTCGACCCCAATGGGGAATGCTGATTATTATATTAATATAGATTATATCTCACGATTTATGTTTGATACTATTAATTAAATATGATAGGTGATGTTATATGTGAGGTAATATAAGGTGAGAAGTGTTTTTTTACTATATACTACATTGTTACTTGTGGTTTCTCACATCCTTTTTATTGACATCATAACACCTTGATTTTTTTATAAATTATATTTTTAAGTAATTAAAATTTCATTGAGATCTTGATTTACATGAAATACCAAGTCAATACTGAGTTACATGAAACCCTCAGTTTACTTTCACTACATGTAAAACTCGATCAGCTTGCATGACACACGATAATGAGTTTTAACAAAACCACAACATATTATTAACATAGTCATTTAAACTCAAAAATTATAACAGATATTTTAGATGTAAAACATTAATATTAATAAATAGTTTTTAAATAATAATAATAATTATTTACTAAATATAAACCAAGGGATAATAAAATAAATAATATTTGGTAATGTATTTATAATTTTCAAACATTTTATTTAAATAAATTTACTTTTTTATTTTTGGGAATGTTTATAAAAATAATTTTTGAATATTTTTGGATATTAATTTGTAAAAAAAAAAAAAAAAATTCTTTTTTGAATTTAGATTTTCAAAATTTTCTTTGGGTGAATTTTTGATAATTTGGGGAAATGATTCATTTTGAATGAATAGTGAAAATACAGTGTTTTAATTAAAAATTTATTTTTTCTTTTACTTTATTTATAATGTTAAAACATATTTTAATTTATTTTTATATTTTAGTTAGTTTAATTTTACACATATTAATCCATTTTAGGTCATTTGAATAATTTTCACAAAGAAATTGAATATAAAAACATTGTAAACTTTTGATCATTTTTTTTTAAAAAACTAGCTTTCTCATCACATCTGTGGGATTAATTTTAAATTAATTTTTTAAAATTATGTGACTGGAATTTGGAAAAATGGATTTCATTTATGGAATGAAAATAAATTATATTGTCTAATAATCTCAACATTATTATTTACCAATGTGATCAGGAAAAAAAAAATTAAATTTAATTACAATGATTAAGGAAAAAACAAGTTCACTTATTGGTGAAACATAGAATATAAGGTGTAAAAATGTCCCAACACAATTACAAAACATATTTTGTGTCCATATATAACCCATATCATTTATATTATCGACAATTTATCATTATTCAATCCTGGTGACATGAAAACAACATGGGTGGAATTCAGTCATTCAAAACATTATAGGTGTGCCACTCTCCTCCCTTATAAAAGGACACCCCCTATCCTCCTATCTTCACATACTCAAAACCATTTGGTTAAAAATTCCCATTAAAAAATAAGTTCAATTTTTTATGATCACTATATAATCCTTACTTGGGAAAAAATCCAACCAAGTAAGGCCACTAGTGAATACAAAATGGAGATACCCAAAGAAGAGGTAACGTTCGCCAACAAACATTATCATTTAATTTCATCCAAAAAATCCTCAATTTTTTTGTATCATACATATAATATAACATCAGTATCACAAATAGAATAATATGTGATTATGATAGGGTTATTACCTATAACCACATATACTTCCATCAAATGAGTTAAGTAATAATTGTTCATGTGTATTCGGGACTACCGTCTTGCAAACCGATGTTGTTCATTTTTCAATTTCCACCTCTAATGGTTGGTAATAATGATATAAATAGTATTTATATATGATATTTTTATTTTATTATAAATTTTATATCACACATACATCTATTCCATCCATTTTGTGGGAATAAAACATCGTCGTTCATGTGTACAACGAACTGCCACCTCACGAAGTGACGTGTTTCATTCAAGATTTACAAGGAATGTGTTAAGAATGGTTAAAAAAAGAGATATATATGAAAAAAAATTATTCTAGAATGATAATATAATATTTAATTTTCTCTCTTTTAATAATACAATAAAATGGAAACAACTTTCACACCTACGTATGAACTACAGTCTCCGTAAATGATGTATTTCAATTCCTATCATCAAATTTTATGAATTAATCTATTTGTAATATTTACAGAATATATATTATATTTATTTATTTATATAAATTATATATATTATTTAATAATTATTTATGTATTATGGAAAAAAATATTACAAATTAAGAATTATAAAAAACAAAGTGGTTATTACTCAAAAAGTAATATTGACATAGAATTGTAAACAAATGAAAAATAATGGTTATAAAAAATAATAAATATTATGATATATATTATTTTTATCATTTTATAGATATATAATAATATTATATTTATTATAAATTATGTTTTAATTAGTATGTTTGAAGTAAATACTTAAGGTAAGGGGATTTCTAATATCACTTTGGTTTCTGACAGACTTATTGCATATTCACCACTCATTTTATTATTGTGGGGTATATACTACCATATGAAATGATATATCATGAATTCAAAACATTTAAAGATAATAATTTTTTTCATTAAAGTTATTATTTAATAGGAATTATGATTCAGAAGACAATCATGTAGTAAGGGGGTATTTTGTCATAAATTTTCTTCATTGATACATTGTTATGTTATGCACCTATATTCTTTATGGAGATTTATATAAAACACCATTAACATGGAATTACATGAATATATTCATCATTATTATATTTTATATATAATTTCATGTTCTACCACTATGGGGTTTATAGTTTATGTTTACCAAATAGGAACTCATTTTTTGTTACAATCTAATCATTTATCGAGAATGTTTATTATTAAGTATCCAATGATAATATCTCATGAAAAAAACATAAATAGTTGTTAATAATTTTATCCACCAATTATTATTCCATATATCATCATGAAATGTTACCATGTAACCACTATATTGTACTTATTAAAATTAATTAAATAATTTTAATAAAATCTTATGGGTTTTTTCTCTTTACATGTAAATTTGTTTTCCTTCAAACCCATGTTTTGTAAAAATGTCTAAAAAATGTTTCATTACTATTTTTTGTATTTAAAAGAAATTTTTACCCATGATTAACATTTTGATAAATATTTTTGAATGTAATATCATGTCATTTCCCAAAACAATGCCTATTTGGATTTTACCATAAATATGAAAGGAATATTTATTTTTAAATGTTCGACCTAAAAGGACTTTTTAAAAATCCTAAAAAATAATTGATCAGATGCTTCCTTTATATGTTTTAAAATATGTTTTCAAAGATTTTTTTTTCAAATTGATATATGTTTTAAAAATAACTCTTTAAATTAGAAATGATATTCTCTCCAAAAAATGTTTTAAAGGATCTTTCAAAATTAATTGCCATCTAAGATAACATCTATTGGTGGTACATATGGATTACTATGGATATTATCAAAGGATACCATTCCTATTATTTCTCTAAATAGTCTAGTTTTTATGGAATTATGTTTATTGAACCCCTTTCTCTTACATGAGTTATACCGTGATAAAACATTTATGAAATCTACTCCTTTTTATGGGTTATGATTTTATGAAATGATTAATAAACATATCTCTTTTCTATAGGTTATGATATGATGAAATGCTTATGATACCCATTTCATTTCATGGGTTATAATATGATGAATGATTATGATCTTATGATAAACATATTTATGATTTTATTATGTGATGTGTGGGAACTATATCTCCCTATAATTCATTTGGAAATGATATACATATATCATGAGATAAACCTTGATGAAATGGGGAGTGAAATTGATACAATAATACATGGTTGTAATGATGATTGAAATTGGTAAATTAAATTCCCTTTTTTGCTATGATGGCCTTGGAAGTGTTCCTTTACCAATATGGAAATGAGTTTCTATGATTATTTGTATTCCAGAAATTGCATGCCTTGTGCCAATATTATGATCTTATTGATCATGTTCCTTGATTATCTTTTGATTCTAGATTTATGTAATTTTAATCCTTATTACTTGAATCATGTAAGTGATCATTGATATGCATGGTATGGTTTTTAAAAGTTATTATCATGTTATTATACACAAATGTACACATCATGTTTATATATCTCCCTATTTTTACCATTATTGAGCATCATACCTCACCCTTTATTTTGTTTCATTTCCAAAATATATGAATATATGTACTATATTTGATATTTTTAAGAAGGGTGGTTGTTAAAAATATACCAATTTGATATGATGTAGTTTACTTATGGCCCAATGTGTTTGTTCCATGATTCCAATGTCACTATAAAATTACACTCATTAGGCGTGTGTTTATGTAATGTTCTAAATATTCCTTAAAAATTATTTTATACATATATATGAAAAGACAAGTTCACTATATTTGGTATAAATGTAATAGTTTTAGTTTCCATTAGATATTTGGATGAAAAATATTTAGTGATATCCCTAAGGACAATTGAAAGTATTAGTGTTAGGATGAGTTAATGTTTAGGGAAATGTGTTAGAACTTTGGTAAAAGATAGAGTGAGAATTTTTCAAAAAATTACCTCCCTGTCTAGATACTACAAGGGGATTTGGATCAAGAATAAATGTAATAAGGTGTGATAACACTGAAAACACCTTATAAATCTAGATATTTTTAGGAACTTGGGCATGACAATGGGCCTTTCCAGACACCTTGTTTGATTCTTCTAAGGTATATACATTGGAAGCTCACAAAATCTTTATGAACCATCATGAGTAATTTAAATATAAGGTGAGTATAAATGACCTAGTATAATTATATGATATCATATATTAAATAATGTGTCCTGACTTATATATACTATTAGAGATTTTTCATTATTATGTGTTTCCACATCTTGATTATAGTTTCATACACTATTAATTTTGGTTTTAGACAATGGATGGAACCTGAAGGATCCATGTTAATAATATGTAAAATGGGAAATGAATTTTTTTCTTCCAAATAATCCAAAATTTATGGGAGTTGCAATGATGAATATCAATACTATGCAGAAAAATATTTCTTATGATATTAATCTTGTTGAACTTTCAAATAAGAATAAGAGAGAATGACATTCTGTTGAGTTCTTGATGAGGAAACATCCAAAATATTATAGTTCAAAAACTAATACACATGTTTCTGAACACATGATCAGTACCACTAAAATGATATTTTACAATCACTAGTGTTCAGACCAAGAAAAATTTATTATGGCTATCAACCTATTGGAAGGTGATACAAATAAATGGTTCACTCTTATTAGGAATATATGGCGAGAAGTTGACATTGACTTGATGGATTGGGACAAGTTCAATAACATATTTTTAGAAAATAAGTTTTCTCATATTCTTATTATTATTATTGATAATGAGTTATTGGATTTAAAGGTAAAGGATGATTAATCCATTGGTACCTATGATGAAAATTTAAAATGACTTTCAAGGTACAATTGTTGTATTATCAGCCGACCTAAGTTTATGGTTTATCGATTATTTAGTGGCTTATAACCAAGTATTCGATGGAAATTAGCCACAAGATACTTCAATAGATATGAAGAGATTATTTGATGTAATATCAACGTGTAAATTGAGGATATATTTTCATATCAATATCATGGTTTTGATAACATATTAACGATGAAGTTCAAATGAAAATCTAAAAACCATGTATAGAAGAATATGATCTATCCTTTACAATCAAAGTGTGGGAAGTAGATTGGAGGAAATTGAATTAAAGTAACTACTATAATTTTTTATGTGTGTAAGTGAAGGAAACTAGGAAATGGATTCCTGAAGGGATAGGAAGTCGTTAGATAAAAATGAAAATAGATAAAAATCTTCACAAAATTCACCTCTATAACTTTAGTGGTTGATGTTTACGGAGAATAGAAATTATGATAACAAATTCCCAAACTTGATGTCTAATGATGATAATTGATATAAAAAATCTATTATGATAAGGGAAATAGTAAATATTATGTGTTCACTATTTTTGATAATGAGTGCAATACCAATGTAGTGAAAGGTACATTTAACATCAACTCTAGAACATATAATATATTATTTGACTCTAGATGTATGCTTTAATTAATATAAAATGAATTTTATAAGGTTATCAAGATTCCAAAAAAACAATTATATATTGAATTAGTAATGAAAACCCCTAATGGTATGATGATCCCATCTTATGTCAATGATTCGTCCATGATTGACATTGGTAGGAACGTGCTTCTAGAAAATATTTTCATTATTTATATGGTTGAATTTAATGTCATCGTCATCAAGGATTGGATTTATTTTCATATATCCTACATAAAGTATTGAGGAATGTAATTCATTTTTGATATTTCAAAACAACCTATGGTATTCTATCAATGTGGTGATATTTATGAACATCCTATGGAGATTATATCCATTTTTTAGGGTCTTAATTCCTATTTATAAGAGGTGATTACCTCAAATGGTTTGTAAAAAACATGACATCGAGGATATTTCTATTGTGTGATAATTTGGTGATAAAGTTTTGAAATAATTGACTACTATTACAAAAAAAAATGGAGATGAGTTTTCAATAGAACTCATACATGGTTCCACACCAATTTCAAAAACTCCATATATAATGAACCCTCTTGATCTATAGGAACTAACAAAACATGAGGAAAACCTTGAAAGGGGATTCTTTCAGAAAAGTGTGTCCAATTAGTGTTCACATGTTCTATTTTTTAAAAATAAGTATGGATTAATATGGCATTGTATTGATTTTTGGGAGTTGAACAATATCAAAATCCAAAACAAGTATCAAATTCCCTGTATTGATTACTTGTTTGATCAAATAAATGGAAATCTATAATTTAATAACATTAAACTTAATTTTGGATATCATTAACTGATAGTTAATAAGGATTATATACACTAAATTTAACTACATACACGGTGTGGACACTATAAATATATAGTGATGCCTTTTAGTCTTACCAAATACACAGTTATCTCAATGTATTTAATCAATATATTCTTTAGATATTTACTTGATTAGATTGTGGTATTATTTATAGATGTTATTTTGATATATTTTCAAAAAAGGAAGATAGTGAAGATCAAAAGGGAATTTTACTAAATTCCATAAGAACCGATTACTTGTTAATTTATTTTTTCCAATTATGTATTCAGGCTGCAAAAATATTCATGTTTGGGTCACATAACCTCATTAGAGGGTATATAAATAGATCCACCAAAGAAGAATGCTATTGAATATTGGACTAAACCCCAAATAGTTACTAGGATCCATACTTTTCTTGGTTTAGATGGATATTATTGATGTTTTGGGGATAAATGTTCATGATTCTCTAGTCTTATGACCATGTTAACTCATAACAGAGCCAAGTTTCTCTATACGGATGAATGTGAGGAAAACTTCACGAAACTAAATAGAAGATTAGTCAACACACCTATGCTAACATTAACCTATAGTGAATAAGAGATTATAATCCTTAGAGATGCATACATGAAAGGGTTGGGATGTGTTCTTAAGTAGAGTGAAACAGTTATAGGTTACAATTCATGAATATTTATGATTCATGATAAAATTTTTCCAAATCATGATTTGGTGTTAACAATGGTAATTTTTTAATTAAAGATATGAAAACACAATCTAGATGAAGAAAAGTGTGATATATATACTAATCATAATATTTTTAAGGAAGGGGAAAATCTTATATTTACCAATGGAATGTTCAACCATCTATCCATGTAATGATTAATGATCCATAGAGGGTGGATAAAGAACTAAAAATTATGGTTTGAAATGTTCCTATGTTTTACCATGATCATGAGGGAGTTATAAGGTTAAGGAAATGTGTATGTGTTTCATCCATATTAGACTTGAAGAAGGAGTTATTACAGGATTCTACTATTTCATCATTCTATATTCATATGGGAAGTATGATGATATATAGTGATTTTAAAGAATATTTTTTGTGGGATGGAATAAAGAGATATATCATATATTTTTTATCAATGTTCTTTTTTTGTTTGCATGTTAAAGATAAAAGAAAAAAATTCTAAGGGGATGTTTCATACATAACCCATACCATAATCGAAATGTGAAAACACAACAAATGATTTTGTTATTTGACTCCCCAAAAAATATAATCGGAATAATTATATATGGGTTGTAGTCAATCACCTTACTTACTTATCCAACTTAATCACCATGAGATAATACATCTCTATATATTATATTTCAAGAATACATATTAATGAAGTGGTAAGGATTAATAGAGTACCTCATTACATTGTATAGGATCATGATATGAGGTTCACCTCAATGGTCTAGAGAAGTCTTAAACAAGATATTGATTTGGAGTTGTGTTTCAGCACCATGTATCATCCTAAGACAGATCATTAGTATGAAATAACAATTAAAACCCTAAAAGATATGTTGAGATCCTATGAATTGGACTTGAATAGTGGTTGGGATCAGAACCTTCCACTAGTGGATTTTTCTTACAATAATAACTTTCACTCAATCATTCAAATAGAACCCTATGAAGACCTCAATGGAAATAAATTCAGATATATAATATGTTCGAATGATGTTGGAGAATAATATATATTGGGTCCTAAGATAGCTACAAAAGTACATGAGAAGGTATGATCAATTCAACAGAACATCAAAGTAGCTCAGATTTAGTAGAAATGTTATACTCATAATCATCAATGTGATTTAGAATTTGATGTTGTTGATAAGGTGTTTCTAAGAACATCTCCCTTGAATAAGATTATGATATTTGGGAATAAAGGGAAACTATACCGTAGGTATATTTTTCCCTATGAAATTATTGATCATATAGGGACCATAACATATCACATGAATCCTGCACTAAACCTATATCATGTCCACAATGTGTTGCATGTATCTATCAATGAGAAAGTACATACATGTTCCTTAACTTAAAATTATGTTTGAATTCATACCACTGGAGTAAGATCTTCTATATGAGGAACTACCAGTTGAGATTCTAGATCATAAAGAGAAAGTTCTAAAAAACAAGACAACTCACCTGGTCAAGGTTTTGAGGTGAAACAACTTGTTTGACGAAACTACATGTGCACTTGAAGATATGATGAGGTAGAATAGTCCTCATTTGATTGTATTATAGTGATGAATTTTGATTCCATAATTTATTTTAAGGGGATTGAATGTAACACCCTCAGTATTTATGAATTATTATTTTGGGAATAAATTAAATTTCATTGAGGCCTTTGATTAAATTCCATAACAATTAAAGCATATGTTACACATAGCCCTGGTTTATCTTCTAATACATGCAACACTTGGTTAGCTTATTTGATACATGTCACTGAGTTTTAACAAAACCATGACATATTATTGAAAATTTAATTTAAATTTGACCATTATAACTAAGTTTTTAGACATAAAAAAGAAAATAGTAATAGGAAAATTTTAAAAATTTATTACAATGGTTTTACAAAAAGGAAACATATTTATAATAAAATACATATTTTTTTATAATGTCTTTATTTGTTTCAAAAATAAAAGTTTCTCAAAAAATGTTATTTCTTTTTTTTTTGATCATTAATAAAACAAATTTTTTTCACTTTTGGAAAAATAATTGGATTAAATAAATTTAATTTTTGAATTCATAATGCCAAAATTATCCTAGGGATAGGTTTTTAGTTTTTACAGAGACTCATCATTTTTTATTAAGTAATGAAGAATACTGAGTTTTAATCATAAAATTCCATTTAATTTAATTTATTTATAATGAAAAATATATTTAATTATATTTAACATTTTTTTATTGAAATTATAAATATGTTATTCTAATTATGGTCATTAGAATCAATTTATTTATTAAATTTGAACATAAAAACATTGTAAACGTTTTATCATTATCTCTTCAAAAACATGCTTTCTAATCATGTCTGTGAGATTAATTTTAAATTATTTATAAGTAAATATATTATTAGAATTTATTAAAATTTATTATATATTTGGAATCATAATAATTGAAAATTCATAATAAGTTCAACATAATTTTACACTAAATTGATTAGTTAAAACAATTAAAATTAATTAAATTGATTAAGTTAAAAACATGATTACGTAAAATTCTCCCAAAACGTTTAAAAAATGTATTTTATAGAAATATTTAGATATTATCCTTTCTAATTTCTATAAAGGAACTTTATTGGATCCTGGTGGCATGAAAAAATTTGTGTGGAATTCAATGTTTCAAAAAATTAAAAGCGTTCCACTCACCTCGCTAGTAAAAGGACACTCCTCTCCACCTCTCTTCACACATTAAAATATTGTATTTGAAAATTCATACTGAAATAATTTCAACAATTCCCCCTATCTTCCTAAATCGTACATTGGGGATAAATCCAACTATGTATAGCCTTTTTTTAAAACCAAAAGAAGATATCTAAGGAGGATTTAATGGTAATAAACAAACATTTTTTTTATTTCATCATCAAACCCCTTAAAATATTTTTATATATGGATTATATAATAACCATTGTATATTAAATATAATTATATGTTTATATGTTATGATTGTCAGTAAAAACCAACCACTCTTCCATCATTTGTGTTACAAAATCTTTATTCGTGTGTAAGGCAGACAACAGCCTCACGAATAGATGTTGTTCATTTTTTCATTACCACCTCTAATGGTTAGTAATAATGATATAAATACTATATATATATATATATATATATATTATTTATCATATTATTGATATTATTATTCTAATATAATATTTATATCACAAATAACTTAATTCTTTCCATTTTGTGGGATTACGATAATAGTGATTGTGTGTATGGAGGACTACCACCACACGAAGTGATGTGATTTGTTAATTATTTTAAAAAAATTTAATCTGAAGTTTTAAAATAATATATGGGATATATGTGAAATAAAAATTATTCTATAATGATAATATATAATTTAATTATATTTCTTTAAATATGACATGAAATTGGGAACAACGTCCATGCATACGTATGACCTATCTTGTCCACGAATGATGTATTTCATTTCCTATCACAATATTTTATTAAATAATAAAAATAAAAATAAATGGAATATATATGATATTTATACCATGATATAGATTATTTAAATGATGAAATCATGATCAATGTAAGAGGACTAAAAATACAAAAAATGAAATCTTATAAAAAATAATGTGTTTATTACCCGAAAGGTAACTTTAGAAATGAAATGTTAATAAGTGGGTGATAAAATGTAATAATAAATTAATCAATGTTATTATTAATATGAATATAGTTCATTGATAGATTTATAACAATCTTATATTTTTTATAATGTAATTTTTAATGAGTATAATTGATGTCAATACATAGGGTAAGGGGATTTCTAGTGACTGATTTGTTTCTTTCAGAATTATTCCATATTCCCCACTAATTTATTTTGAGTGGTGTATATAATAACCTATTAAATTATATATCATGAATAAAACTAATTTTAATATAATTGCTTTTTCCATTTTTTTATTCTTTCATGGGGACTATGATTCAAAAGTTACTCAAGTAGTAAGGGAATTTTCCCTCAATTTTTCTTATTTAAGACATATGATATATTATGCACATATATTTTTTCATGAGGTGTATATAAATCCCCATTTAAATGGAATATCATGAATTTATTCATCCTCATGTTATTTTAGTTTCATTTTAGGTTCTTCCCTCATGGGTTTTCTGGTTTCAGGTAACCAAAGTAGTAATAATTTTATTTGTCACAATCTCATCATTTATTAGGATTGTTTATGATTAAGTCTCTAGTGTTGATATCCCAAGATATAAATCTCCATAATTATCATTAATATTATTATAATATGGCTATTAATGATATATTAATATAATAGAACTATTTTCTCAGTATTATTTACTTATTATAATTAAGATAACATTTTTAAGAAAATTCGACTATATTTCTCTCTTAGGGTGGAAATATATTTTCTTTCAAAACCATGATTTCTGAAAATGTTTTAATTATTTTTTATTAATATATTATTATTTTTAATTTTTTTTAACCATTTATGAATTTTTATAAGTTTTTTGAAATAAATGTTCAAGTCATTTTCTAAAAAAATCATTGTTGGATTTTATCGTAAATGTGAAAGGAATCATAATTTTTATGTGTACGGCCTGAATTTTTTTTTGATTTCATGAAAAATCATTTCTTTGAAGATTCATTTAAAATTTTTCAATGTTAATTTTAGAGAAAAATATTTTCAGAAGTTTTTATTTTTTTAAAAATATATTTTCCAAGTGAAAACGATATTTTAATCAGGAAATGTTTTAACAAATATTTCAAAATAATTTTCCATCTAAGAGGACGTCTGTTGGTGTTACCTATGTCGTATTGGGGATATAATCTAAGTATACCATTCATATTATTTTTTAAATGGTTTTTATTTTTTTATAGATAAATTTTTATGAAATTGTTTCCCCATCATTGGTTATACCATGATAACAAACTTATGAAATCCACTTTTTTTCCTGGGTTATGATACGATGATATGATTATAAAAGCTATCTATTTTCTATAGGTTACGATATGATGATATGATAATGATACCAATTTAATTTAATTGGGTTATTATATGATGAATGATTATGTTATTTGGGCACACATATGTATGATGTCATTTTGGGATAGTTTGGTCCTATATATCCCTCCAATGCATAGGGTAATGATTTATATATCTCATGATATTGACATGCCTAGAACGGAGAGTAACCCTTGTACAGTAAGATATGGTTGGAAAAAGGATTTAACATGGTACAATAAATGATGTTTTCCATTATAATGGTCATGGTAGTGAGCCTTTTCAATATAAAAAAAATTTCTGCTTCTTTTTATACCAAAAGTTCAATTCCATATGCCAATATTATGCTATTATGGCTAATGTTATTTGATTATATTATGATTAAAGTCTTATGAACTTCCAATATTTATTCAATGACTCTTTTATGTGATCTTTTATATGTAGGGTATGATTTTATTACATTTTTATCATGTTCTCCAACACTTATGTTCATGTTATGCTTACACGTCTCCTTCGATTAACCCTATATTGCATTTGAGATCTGTTCGGAAAATATTCCTCAGGAATTATTCTAGGTTTTTTTGGGTGTGATGGTGTTTTTTGAAAAGACAAATCACCATCAATGAGTATGCTTGGTTTTTTCTAAAGTTTGTTTTTATGGTGGTATAATTTTCCAATGTTTTCCAAATTATTGGGTTAGAAAATTGGGAATTTGGTTTTTCGAAAATGGATATATTTTCAAAGAATATAGTTTGCAGACCACAAAGGAAGTGTGCATAAAGATATTGGAAATCATCAAAGGATGTATTTCTGAATAGCCTCTCTATGTGGAATATATAGCACACTATGCGAACCATGGAGGAAAAATAGTTCACTGGAGGATCATAGTTTATAGTAGTCTTAATGTTCGTGGGAGGATTTTTATTAGTGAAAAAGGAGGTAGGTATTTGAGGATATGGAAAGGTTTTTTGGTCACAAAATGGATCAAACAAAAAAATGGATCAAAGCACTATGCATACCATATAACATTATGCGGTGAAAGTTGTACCACATCGAAACATTGGAGAAATCAGATTAGAAATTTTTTTTCAGATTTATTTTCCTATATATGGACCTTTAATTATAACATTAGGAAGATATAAAATACCATTTGAAAAGATCATTTATCTATGAAAAATTAAGTGAAGTCCTAAAGGGTTCATGAGAGATTCTATGAAGGATAAGAGTTCATGATGAAGAATTCATCAAAGGGTGATACATTTCATTGAAAATGTATATTAAAGTGTATTGTACAACTCAAAAACTTGTAAGGGAAAAGGTTATGTGGAAGAAGAAGTAATATATAGAAGGTGAGTTGGTCTTTTTAAGAAGAGGTAGTTCAATAAAAATAGGTGGTCCATGAAGCACTCACACCACATGGTGCAACACAGTTCACAAAGAATGCAATGTTGCTCATGGAGGATTAAAATAAACATTCAAAGGAACTAACAGTTTTTGAACAAAATTTATAAAAAAATAATAGTTATAATAAAAGTGGATGTTATCTATGGGTGAATACATGACTTCAATAGAGCATCTACTTACAATTGAGTATTCTTCATTTAGGAAAATGAAAGGACCTACGTGTTCATAAACTATGTGTAGATCCCTTCCAAGAGTAGTGAGAAAAGGAAGAGGAAGATAGTTATCCATTCCACCAAGAGTGATCCATAGAAGGATACATATGGAGTGACCCATGGGAAAGTATTGATCTAACCCTAAACATTGTAATGGTAGTGATCTTGGTTATCAAAGTGATCTAGATCAAACATTATAATTTAGAAGTGAGCCTTATTGGACTTGATACTTCAAAACATCACCATTTTATATTCCTTGGACATAACCTAGTGAGGGTGAACCAAGTAAAAATTATTGTTCCACATGCATTATTTAAATTATGTTCATACTTTTTGGTGGGAAAGAAAGAGAATAGTGTTTTTTGAACAAATAAACAAGATCCAAAGGGTATGGTTATTTAATCTTTCCTACCCTGATTAAGCCATCTCTCTTAGGGTATTTATCCTAATTGGGATAACAATATCACCCATTCTTATTTTTTCCATTCTCTAGGAAATGTATATATGTATTACATAAGATATATCAAAGAACGGTGCTAGTTAGAAATATCATATTGGTGATGGTATTATTTACTAATGGCCTAGTGTTTGTGGTTCCATGTTTCCAAAGGCACTAAACTATTATATCCCTCAGGTGTGTGTTTAGGTAATTTACAGAATATTAATAAATAACGAGGTAATATATATGTATGAAAAGTTATGTTTTCTATAGACATTCATGGGGGTCTTAATAATTTTAGTTTGGAATGGAAGATGTTTTAATCTAATCTAGATGAGATGGAATAGATCCCATTAAGTATATAAATTTTAGTATGGGTTGTACCCTCAGCCTGACTACTTGAAACCATCATGGTTGGTTATAGACATAGGATAATAATTGATAGGTCTGATAATGTTTTAATTCTTAGTATGTATAGCTTCACCACATGAGATGCATCATATTTTCCCATTTATAATTTATTATCCCCATTGGGAATGTTTTTTCCTTGAGTTTCCTCATTATACTGGAAATTTGGGTGTCATACCTCATTGAATACTTGTTTTGCGAATAATGGGTGATTATTTATAATTGATCATGAATTTAGCCTAATTTTCTAAATATGGGTTTAACTTTTATTTATTAGGTGATTTGAAAAATTTATTAAAAACAAATGTTTATATTAAAAAGGTTCCAAATCATGATAAAACTGTGTTAAGTAATTGTTTTCAATGTAATTGCAATGGAATAAATTTTTTAAAAGGAATTATATATGATGTTGGATTTCTAGAACTTATATAATAAAATTTATTAACAATTTTATTTCTAACAAGCCTAAAAGGAATGTTTTTTTTAAAGTTTTATCTTGTGGAATGGTGTGTGGTGGCCTACTTAGGGTGTTTATGATCATGTTAATTATCATATTTCATTTGAAGGTTCTTTTCTCAGATATATAATGCTATTTTAGTTTTTATTTAATCAAGGGATTTTAGGTACGTTATTTATTTTTATTTGATACATTCTTCCTATGGTGAATATTACTTGAATTGTCCGATCTATCATTTTATTTTCATAGAATTCCTAATCATGTATGACATTTAAATGAGTTATTTACTATTTTTAGTTACGGTTGTTGATGAATTTCATTATTAATGTGGAAAATTTGTGATTTATGAGATGAAAAATTTTGATTGATTTTATGGGTGAGAAGATGGAGAAATATAGGTGAGTGAGTTTGGAGGGTGAGATGAGGGATTTTTTTGTTTATAGTATATCAATTGTTTGTTATGTTTTATTTATATTTACCATCATGTTATGGTATGAAATATTAATTATAGATGGGTAATATAATATTTAAATTAGAAATATATTGACATGTAACTCGTATTTAGGGGAGAAATCATCCCAAATGATTGTGGTTGATACCTATGAAACTTTTTATCATTCAAGAGGGATTAGGCACAAAGGTGATGTATTGTAGAACAACTTGATCATTTAGAGGATATAAAGAATGTATATGTTCATGGAAATAAATTAACATGAAAAACTTTACAATAAACATGATATATCTTCTAAGATAACACTCTAATATAATTTTGTTTTGGAATGAAAAAATTGAATGGATAACAATATGGAAAGGACATGGTTAATAGATAGTGTCATCTAACATCCAAGCTAGAAAAAAGTTGTTTAAGAGGCCTTTTACACTCAGAAGAGAATATTACTCATATGCAGAGTAGATAAGATTCTATATGAAAAGTGGAGTTAAAGGAATCCATCTTTTAAGATTCTTAGAGTTATTTGAATAAATTGTTTCATCTGAAATAAAGATGAAAATAAATGAAAATATTTTTATGCATCAGTTAAATGTATATTGGTAAGAATCCCAACAATGATTAAGTCTTATAAGTGGTTCGATAAAAGTTACAAAAAGATTATTGAAAGTATTGATGTAAATTTTATTGAGAATAAACACAAATAAAATTACATAATTCATATTTATGAAGAAGTATTCAAAGAATATTAAGAAATAAATACTAATTTGGGAGAATTTCAAAATTTTCTTATTGATGATGATTCTTACAATGAATATGTATAAGAACAGAGTGAGCATGTGAGTAAAAATTATACTCCATCTTTGAGGAAATTAGTTTAAGTTAATTGGAGTAACATCCTTAGAGACAAATATGCTCCAACATAGAATCCATAGTTGAATATAATGGATAACATAGATATATTATCAAATATATAACCAAACTCAATTGAAGATGTGGTAAATGAGGAATCATTGGTGAAATCCATGAATAATGGGTGAGGTATAATTAAGAAAAAAATTCTTTATAAGTTATTGATATACTAATAATTCATATATTGATTAGTATAATGTGGATATTCAAGAACTATCTTGTTGAAAATGTTATGGTAATATAGAATAAAAGTAGGCTGGTATGTAAGGGATATTTTCCTATTTAAGGCATTAATATAAAAGAGACAATTGTATCATTGAGGAAAATTTAGTCTATTAAACTCTTCATAGTAGTGGTTTTTCAAGGAAACATTTGAGCATTCAAAATGAATGTGAAGAAAAAAATATTAATTTTATTCTTGAATGAAGAGGTTTATATAATCAAAATAATTTTATTTTCTATTGGATATGAGGACATAAAATTATTTATGTTTGAAAATTTATTTTTATGGCATAAATCATTAATCCCATTCTTGGTATACATGGATGGATACATTTACGAGGATATTAGAGTTTTTGGAAAATGGTTCATCTGATCCTCTATGTGATTATTTTATAAGAAGAGTATTGTAACACCCAAAACCCAGTTACCCAGAGTCGGTGCATTATTACATAACATTGGCATGATCACAAAAGATCAATTCTTGAAAGACTGATTAGTTTAATAGCCTTGGAAACACTAGGTACATTTATAAATTTTACATTACATCATAAAGTGAAAACTACATCAATATTCTGTTTCCACACTCATATCCCATTATACTATCCCTGCGGGTCATTCATAAAATACTTCTTCACATCCTGGCAAAAATAAAACATAGAAAGGGGTGAACTCAAATTTCCTCTAAGGATAACAATATAGCAGAAACATTCATAAATAAGCATAAAAATTTAAGGAAATGTATAACTAAAACAAAATCCTTTTAAACTTGAACATCAGCATAATATGGTAGAAATAAAATTAAATAATTCCATTTACTTATTCACATGGATATTCTACTAGTCAAATAATAACATGCAATATCAAGAACCACTTTCATAATGATGGAATGCATAATTCTAGACTATCATAACCATATATCCAAGGCCTCGTGCCAAGACTACAAATAAGATTTTTTTTCAAGGCCTCGTGCCAAGAAACTTGTTTGTCTCATGAGACCTACCGATGCATCGAGGAGATATAGCTGGCTCCACTCGTCACTTATTAACTCCAATTCATTTCTCATATGAACAAGTTTAAACATAACATAAACATTCGTATTAAAAATAACATATGAAATGTCAATACTTTTTCCATAAACCATGAATGGTATAAAAATAACACATCCACAGTCAAACATATCACAAAAACATCAATACAATATGTAAGTTTTATATCATAATAAATCAACATCAAAAAATCTTAAAATCCATCAAAGGATGTTGACATAGGTGAAATCAAAACTATTTGAGAGAAATATCTCTTTTATTGAAATAATTTAAAGGTCACATAATTATAAAATAAAATATTTACTTTGAAAATATCCTTATTAGCTTGTAATTAAAGATTAGAAGATTTTATAATGGTGGAAAATAGCCTCACCCACCTTATTAGTTAAAAAAATACATTCTTACCTTAATTCTGTCGAAAAGGTTAAAAATGACCTTGTTTGGAAAACGATAAAAATATTCCTTTATAAACTTCTTATAAAAAGTCAAACAGGGGTATAAATGATTTTAAACCATATTCTATAAAATATTAAGAATGTTTTGAAATAAATTTTTAAGAAACATGGATGTGGATGATAAAGAGGTCCCAGTAGGTAATCACGTATACACAACCACGGATAATGAAGAGATTGTGAAATAAGCCCTTACCATGTACTTTTCATTGATAGAGTGTAGGTTAACCTCATGTATAATAGTTAAATCATTATTATTAAATTATACAAGAATCATATACATAAATATGATACCATATATGATATTTTAATATTTATTTGTTAATAATATTTTAGTATTATCGTCGTTTCGGGTGTTAACTGATTCGTTTTCCTTTATATGCTTCATTAGGTAAGCAGTGTTTGTTATGGATAGGTTGTATCTTATTCATATCCAGAATGATATAAAGTCCTTAAACATTAATTTTAACCATAAAACTATAAATATTATTGAATGGATATGATGGGGAAATGAATCTTATCGTGTACATGGAGACGGTAATCCGTACGTATGCACGAACGCTACTTCCATTTCATTTTTCTTTTTAAAAGGAATAAAAACCAAATGATACATAGGTATATTATTATTCCTGTATAACATAATATATTATATGTGTTACTTAAGTTAATTAACACCATCCTTTATACATTCCATGTATGGTATGAACGAGTGATATCACTTTGAGGGGGCGGTAGTCCGCACTTCCTCAAATGAAATTATCATTTATATATACAACATGAAATGAATAATGGTATGCTATAAAATGGAATTATAGAAGATTATATATTAAATAAATATCATTAATATCATATTTAATTATAGTTCCATCATAATGTCTACCATGAGAGGCGGTAGGAGATAATTGATCAATCATCGTTTCGTGAGGTGTTTGGCTGTCATCCACAAAAACATTATGTTCTTCACCCATTAGATTGAGGTGTGTGTATGTTTAGTTCGAATACTTCTCATAAAAATATCCTAGTATATTTAGGATACTTTTTTTGTTACAAAAGAAAATAATAAGAAGAGTTTAGGGGTTGTAGAAGTAAAATAAAAGAAAAGAAGCTAAGAGAAATCGTTACCTTTAATTTGGGTAACTCCATTTGGTTTGAACCAAAAAGGGCTCTTTAAGTGCCTTATTCCAAAGGTACGGATTCTAGGAGGAGGATAGGGATGTAGGGAGATTAATTGGGAATAGTTTGGATGAGCCAAAAGGCTTGAGAGGTGTGAGTAATTGGTTATAAGTGGTGTCCTTTTATAAGGGGGAGGAGGGGATCTTTAGAAAAAACTTAAAGTATTATTTTATAATAAATTCATATTCTGTTTATAATGGCTCCAAACTAGATTATTTAAAGTATAAGGTGGGTATGGGTCTAAAATAACTCAAACAATAGGTTTTAGACAAGTTTTTGTCACTATTTACCCTTATCTTTTAGATTTAACTCTTAGTTAAATAGTTTGACATTTACCATGTTTCTTTGTATTTTTATATTATACAGATAATAAAATTACTATAAACTGCCAAGAGAACCCCATGTGGTCCATTAGTGACATACCTATCATCATATAAGTCCTTTGTATGATCCTTATATTTTTAAAAATATTATATCAATTAATAATATAATATTTGTTTTAAAAACTCTTTTATGTCAATTTTGACACTATTTAATAATTGATTTTTGTTAAAGTCTTAATAATTTTATTAATTCGAACCAAATTAATTTAATCAATCCTATCATTCCATATTAACCAATATAATTCTTGTAATTCTTTAAAAGTCTCAAATTATATTTATTTGGGTATTTCTAATATCAATTATTTTAATATTTCACTAATAAGGTAATTACTGTATCATCATTGTGTCATAAATAAATTAAATTATTTAATATCTAAAAATTATAAATAAAATAAAATTATATAGGAAATCTTTTTATATTTCTAATGAATATTTATAATTTAATTTATCTTATGTATAACCTTATATTAAAAATGTTTTAGTTATTAAACTTTGATTTTAACTCTTTTAACTCTTCTTTGAATTAAATAATAATAAATGTCCTAATATAATCCATGTGGACCAAAGAGGTTCATATTTTATTCCATAGGTTGTTTTTGTTCGAATTATACTTATAAAATAGAATTAGGACATGTGATAGGGTAATTATAATATCATTTTTACCCTTAATTACCCTATTTACTTTTTACCGTGGTAAATAAAAGTAAAAAGTTACTATTAAAAAAATTATTTTTATCTTATTGGACCAAATTTTACTCCTTTATATTAACTGTGTTTCTCAGATTTTCTATATTCCACTCACAAAAGCGGTAAAATTATCTTTTATGTGAATTTGCAAATTCTCTTAGGAGGTGGGTAAAAGACAGTGAAAAGTTCAATAAAATTTTTATATATTTAAAATTATTATAAACTGAATCCAATGAATTAAAATGAACTTATATAGTTATTATGTATATATTTTGACATAAAATAGATTTAAATAAAATATATAATTATTTAAATAAAAATTCAGTTTTAAACTATAACTCAGTATTTTTTTCACTATTCATCAAAAACTAAAAGTTTTCAGAAAAATACCAAAAATATACCCTAAGATAATTTTGATATTATAAATTCAATAATGAAGTATATTTTACCAAATTAAAAACATATAAGTTTCATTTATTAATTTAATATTAATTCCCACTGTCAAAACCAAAAGGCGTATTTTTAAGATATAATAACTACCAAAAGTTTGACACTTTCTTATGTCCAATTTCAAAGTGAAATTACTTACAATGACCATAATTGGACTCAAAGGTAAAAATATAATATATTTATACATCCAAACCATTAAAATTTATAATTTAACAATATAATTATTTTTATTGAAAAAGTTGTTTTCAGTTAAAATATAGTGTCTTTCATTATTCACCCAAATATGAAAGTTATCATAAAAACACCGAAACTTTATTGAAACTAAATTATTATGTCCCGATAATAAAGAAGAAGTTTATTTTGTCAAATTTAATATATAAAACTTTCAAATATTGGATTTAAAAAGGCTTCGCCATTAAAAGGCGGTAAAATTTCATTTTTTGAAAAATACTTCTTTTATCTGAAAAAAATGTTTTTGTTCTTAAATTTTGTCTAAGAAACTCATAATATGGATTCTAAAATTATAAGGAATATATAAATTTTAAAATTCAGTTAATAATATTCATAACCTCTTTTGAACGGCTTGTTTGGTAAGTCATGGTGCGCTGTGTTGCGTGTAGTGGAAGTTATTGAATTACTTTGATGAAATAACATACTATGAAATCTTGGGGTGTTACATTATCCCCTCCTTCAACAAATTGCATCCTCACAATTTTGAAATTATGTTTCGAATATAAAAGGTTAAAAATATAAAATACCTTTTGGAAGACCCACATCTGAAATTAGGTTAAAAAAATTTAGTCTTAATAAGAGGAAAAGAGAAATGAAAGGGCTGCCACCAAATTATGATCTCTATTAGGAGAACATTGGTATAAATTAGAGACATATAATTGGAGGAAAAACGTAAATATTTATTTGTAGTGATTGAGGTCATTAATCCCAAACAAGTGTAAAATTGGTGCCTTAAATTCATCAATCAATGATGATTTAAAATACCATCGGTTCAACAAAACATATGGTATTAGGATAACACATTTTTTAAGATCCCTTCCCTAAAGTATAAGAATTAATTTCTTCATTGACTAAGAGAAAAAGAAAAATATATACTTGACAAGTAGAGTCCCATCCTTTAACTAATTTCTACCATAAACACATCTTTCACTCTGAAAGATAATAGAACTTAAAAAATAATATTCTATTTATTCTATTCGTATAAGGTTAAAAAATGAATTTATAATTAATCTACCTATGTTTTTTTAAAAAGGCTTCATTATTCAATCCAGGACATCACGTGGGGAAATGGTAGGTGATACACCCTTGTCGCCCCTCGGTTGTGGGTTCAAGTCTCGCGGCCTTGCCAGATGCGATGGGTTGCCGCCCGACATCCAAGTTGTCCTTTTATGGAAATCCAAAAATAATCTCAAACTAGAATTATCCAAAATAATTATTTCCAAACCCACAGTCCAAAATTTATAAGGAAGGTAAACACAATGAATAACCTTTTTGCTGCGTAATAAAATGTGAACACCTTCATCACGCATTGTTTTAAAACAGTGCAACATCCTGAATTACCATAAAACCTTATTGGTTACATTCATGATCCCTTATTTCTTATAGAATACTGGATATACTCCTTCTATCCAAAAATGTTGTAAACTCCAACAATTATAAAATATACATATCATTAATCAGTTTCAAGGTAATCAATAATATTCAATATAATTTATCCAAATCAATCATGTATTATTCTAAAATCACTACCTCGGTACCAGAACCATATTATGGTTTATCTTTCTCTTAACCATATATTTTCCAAAAATTTAACCTGATATTGAGTCACTTTTCTTGGTTCCACACAATCTCAAGTCCTTAATGGAATAATACTGAGTACAATCCTTATATACTACATAATTATTATAACCAGTACATTGTTTATACAACACTCAAATGACATAATTCCCTAACAACAACATAAGAAATCTAATCATTCCTCCTCATATGTGGTAGTATCATAACTTGATTATTGTCCAATAAAATCATTTACAGTATACTATTATGAATGGGAAATTGATTTGCGTAGTGTCCCAACTCCTTGCAGATGAAGCATTGTACATTTGAAACCTTTTTCTTACCCTTGCAGTCACGTACATGGTGTCCTTTTTCTCTACACTTATAACAAACTCCCATTCCCTTCAGGAAAGTTTCAGGGTGTTTCTTCCCACAGTTGTCACATATTGGAAAATAATTCTTTTTCCCCCTTCCCTTTATCCATCTTTATCTTTTCTTGCTTCCCTTCAAAGACATAGGACTCGTATAATTCGTTACTTATCTTATTAACACATGATACTATTTCTTCATATGTTGTGAATACATGGGAGACTATTTCCCTTATAAATGTTGGACTAATATTTTGAAAGATATGATCCTTCTTACTCTTTGGATCATACGTATTTCTGGAGTTCACATTCCTTCTACTGGGCGCCATTTCTATACAATAGCATAAACTAGGCTAGTTTATGAAATGCAATGAATAATTACAAACTTGTAAAATACCTTACGTAAATTGAATGGTTTATGGATATAATCCATAATCATAAAGATGTTTTCATTGAGGAATTATATACTCATAAACCCTTCATAATGATTTTTAAAGAAAATGAGAATTATCCTAAGCATATCCCCCAGGAGTGTCATAACCAAGAGTGGAGCAAGGCCCATTGTCGTGCACCAGTTCCCGTTCGAGTCTAGCTCAAAGCGGGGTTTTTGGGTTTTACCCCTAGGTACATTTGTTCCAGAGCCGCCTCTACCTGCTCGTATTCAGACAAGGATGTATTTCTCAGAAAACTCACAAATTCTATACAATACCAAAATTCTAGGAAGTTCTTCTATACTAATCCTCAATGTCTATCTTAGGTCTATATGATCTAATCAGAGATGATCCAAATCTAGATTCCAAGGTTTGTACTAAACTTTCTCTGATACCAACTGTAATGCCCCAACCCCAGTTACCCAGAGTCGGTGCATTATTACATAACATTGGAAAGATCACAAAAGATCAAGTCTCAAAAATACCGATTAGTTTAGTAGCCTTGGAAACACTAGATACATTTATAAATTTTACATTACATCATAAAGTAAAAAATACATCAAAATTTTGTCTCCACACTCATATCCCATTATACTATCCCTACAAGTCATTCAAAATATACTTCTTCACATCCTGGGAAAAATAAAACATAGAAAGGGGTGAGCTCAAATGCCCAGTAAGGATAACAATATAGCGGAAACTTTCATAAATAAGCATAAAAATTTAAGGCAATGTATAACTAAACAAAAAGCCTTTTAAAATTGAACTTAAGAATTATATGGTATAAATAAAATTAAATAATTCCATTTAATTATTGACATGGATATTATACTAGTCGAATAATCACATGCAATATCAATAACCACTTTCATAATGATGGAATGCATAATTCTAGACTATCATAACCACATAACCAAGGCCTCATTCCAAGACTGCAAATATGATTTTGTCATGGACTCATGCCAAGACACTAGTTTGTCTCATGAGACCTACCGATGCATAGAGGAGCTATAGTGGGCTCCACCCATCACTTATTAAGTCCAATTCATTCCTCATATGAACAGGTTTAAACATAACATAAACCTACGTTTTAAAACTAGCATAAAAAATTTCAATAATTTCTCCATAAAACATGAATGGTATAAAAATAACACATCTAGAGTAAAAAATATCACAAAACCCACAGTAAAATATGGATGTTTTGTATCATAGTAAATCAACTTCAAATAAGCTTAAAATCCATCAAAGGATGTTGACATAGATAAAATAAAAACTATTTGAGAGAAATATGTCTTTTTTTTAAAATCATTTAAAGGTAAAATAATTATAAAATAAAACATTTACGTTGAAAATATCCTTCTTATATTGTAAGGTAAGCTTCGAAGATTTTATAAGGGTGGAAAATAGCCTCACCCGCCGTATTAGTTAAAAAAAATACATTCTTACATTAATTCTGTTGAAAAGGTTAAAAAGGGCCATGTTTGGAAAACGGCGGAAAGATTCCTTTATAAAATTCTTATAAAAAGTAAAATAAGGGTATAAATGATTTTAAACCATATTATATAAAATATAAATAATGTTTTGAAATACATTTTTAAGAAACATGGATGTGGATGATAAAGAGGTCCTAGTAGATAATCACGTATAAAGAACCTCAGACAATGAATAGATTGTGAAATAAACCCTTACCTTGTAATTTTCCTTAATAGAGTGTAGGTTATCCTCCTGTATAATAGTTAAATAATTTTTATTAAATTATTCAATAATCATATACATAAATATGATATCATATATGATCTTTTAATATTTCTTTATTTAAAATATTTTAGTATTATCATCGTTTCAGGTGTTAACTGATTCGTTTTACTTTATATGCTTCGTTATGTAAGCCTTGTTTGTTATGGATATGCTTTATCTTATTCATATCCAGAATGATGGCAATTCTTTAAACATTAATTTTAACCATCAAACTATAATTATTCTTCAATGGATATGATGAGGAAATGAATCTCATCGCGTCCGTGGAGACGGTAATCCGTACGTACGCACAAACGCTACTTCAATTTCATTTTTCATTTTAAAAGGAATAAAAACCAAATTAGGCATTGGTATATTATTATTCCAGTATAATATAATATATTATATGTGTTACTTAATTTCATTAACACCATCCTTTATATGTTCCATGTATGGTATGAACGAGTCATATCACTTTGAGGGGGCGGTAGTCCGCACTTCCTCAAATGAAATTATCGTTTATATATACAACATGAAACAAATAATGGTATGATATAAAATGGAATTATAAAAGATTATATATAAAATAAATATCATTAATATAATATTTAATTATAGTTCTATCATAATGGCCACCATGAGAGGCGGCAGGAGATAATTGAACAATAATCATTTCGTGAGGCGTTTGGTTTCCATCCACACAAACATTATGTTCTTCACCCATTATATGATGGTGTGTGTAAGTGTAGTTAGAATAATTCTCATAACAATATCCTAGAATATTTAGGATACTGTTTTTGTTACAAAAGAAATTAATAATAAGATTTTAGGGGTTGGAGAGTAAAATAAAAGAAAAGAAGTTAAGAGACATTGTTACCTTTAATTTGGGTAACTCCCTTTGGTTTGAACCAAAAAGGACTCTTGAAGTGTCTTACTCCTAAGGTAAGGATTCTAGGAAGAGGAGAGGGATGTATGAAGATTAATTTGTCATAGTTTTAATGATAAAAATGTCTTGAGAGGTGTGAGGAATTGGTTAGAAGTGGTGTCCTTTTATAAGGGGGAGGAGGGGCTCTCTAGGAAAAACTTAAAGTGTAATTTTATAATAAACTAATATTAGGTTTAAAATGGATAAAAACTAGATTATTTAATGTATAAGGTGGTGATGGGTCGAAAACCACTCAAACAATAGGTTTTATACAAGTTTGGGTCACTATTTACCCTTATCTTTTAGATTTAACTCTTAGTTAAATAGTTTGACATTTACCATGTCTCTTTGTATGTTTATATTATATGGTTAATAAACTTACTATAAACTACCAATCGAACCCCAAGTTGTCCCTTAATAACAAAACTCTCATCATATAAGTCCTTTGGCCGAACCTTAGATTTTTTGGAATGTTATATCAATTAATAATATAATATTTATTTTAAAAACTCCTTTATGTCAATTTTGACACTATTTAATAATTGATTTTTGTTAAAGTCTTAATACCTTTATTAATTCAAAAAAAAAATTCATTTAATAAATCCTAACATGTCATATTAACCAATAAAATTCGTTTAATTCATTAAAAGTATCAAATTATATTTATTTGGGTATTTATAATATCAATTATTTTAATATTTCACTAATAAGGTAATTACTGCATCATTATTGTGTCATAAATAAATTAACGTATTTAATGTCTAAAAATTATAAACAAAATACCATTATGTAGGAAATATTTTTATATTTATAATTAATATTTATAATCGAATTTATCTTATGTATAAGCTTATATTAAAAATGTTTTTGTTATTAAACTTTGATTTTAACTCTTTTAACTCTTCTTTGAATTAATAATAATAAATGTCCTAATCTAATCAATGTTGACCAAAGAGGTTAAAATTTTATTCCTAAGGTTGTTTTGGGTCTAATTATACTTATCCAATAGAATTAGAACATGTGGTAAGGTAATAATAATATCATTTTTACCCTTAATTACACTATTTACTTTTTACCGTGGTAAATAAAAGTAAAAAAGTTACTATTCACAAAAAAATATTTTTATTTTATTAAACCACATTTAAATCCTTGATATTAACTATTTCTCTTGGATTTCCGAATTTACACTCATAGAAGTGGTAAAATTAAGTTTTATATGAATTTGAAAATTCTCCTAGGAGGTGGGTAAAAGATGGTGAAAAGTTCAATAAAACTTTTATATATCTAAAATTATTATAAACTGTATCCAATGAATTAAAATTAACTTATATAGGTATTATTTATCTATTTTGACATAAAATACATTTAAATAAAATAAATAATTATTTAAAAAAAATTCGGGTTTAAACGATAACTCAATGTTTTTTTCACTATTTATCAAAAACTAATAGTTTTCAGAAAAATACCAAACATTTACCCTAATATAATCTTGATATTCCAAATTCAATAATGATGTATATTTTACCAAATTTAAAACATTGAAGTTGCATTTATTAATTTAATTTTAATTTCCGCTGTACAAACTAGAAGGCGTATTTTTAAGAATCAATAACTAACAAAAGTTTGACACTTGTTTATGTCCAATTTCAAAGTGAAATTACTTACAATGACCATCATTTGACTAAATGGTAAAAATATAATATATTTATACTTCCAAACCATTAAAATTTATAATTTAACAGTATAAATTATTTTGATTTAAAAATTTGTTTTTAGTTAAAATATAGTATTTTTCATTATTCACCCAAATATGAAAGTTATCAGAAAACACCAAAACTATATTGAAACTGAATTATTATGTCCTGATTCTAAAGAAGAATTTTATTTTGTCAAATTGAATATATAAAAGATTCAAATATTGGATTTAAAAAGGCTTTTCCATTACAAGGCGATAAAATTGCATTTTTTTGAAAAATACTTCTTTTATCTGAAAAAATGTATTTCTTCTTACATTATGTCTAAGAAACTCATAGTATGGATTCTAAAATTATAAGTATTACATAAAGTTCAAAATTCAGTTTATACTATTCATAACCGCTTTTGAACGGCTTGATTGGTAAGTCATGGTGTGCTAGAACTCGGTGATGCGTGTAGTGGAAGTTGCTGAATTACTTTGAAGAAATAACATACTATGAAATCTTGGGGTGTTACAAGTATTGTATGGTAATAGTTTATGTATAAGAATTAAATTTTTAGGCAACAATAAGAATCCATTTGATACGATTTATCAATTATAGAGTTTCAAATTCTATAATTCTTTAATTATTTAATTAAAATATTTTATATGGTTGTATATACATAAAAGATAAACTATTATATATATATATATCATAGATGAAGTATGCAATTTAAGGGTTAAAAAAATTCAGAATGGATGATTCAAGTATATTACAACTCTGGTAAGAGTAAAAACTAAATCAGGAAAGTATTAAAAAAATAATTATTATATTAGAAAATACACAAGTAAAGGATCATTTTATACTGAAAAAAATAAAGTTTGATGTTTAAGAAAGAAACCAGACTATGTTTCATTGAGAACGATATAGTATGAGTATGTTTTTGTCCTCAAATCCTACACATTGGTTATATAATAGGTGAAATAGATTGGAATCATTAGAAAAGGAGTGAAATAATAAATAATGATTATGTGAAATAAAAAAACTGTTGTTGAGTTGTCTTAAAATCTCATTAAAAAATATCAAATGAATCATATTAAAATATGACATCATTTAATGAAATACAAGATGAATAATTTTTTTTATGAAAGTATAGTATGTTAGAACTCAATATCTGGTGGTTTATAAAACCATTTTAATATCATGTATTTGAGAAGCATAGGTTGATCCTATGAGTTGAAGAAATCTCCAGAAACTAAGGAGGTATGATTTTCCACTTTGTAGAAGGAATTTACTGCATAACATGGTTATTATTTGAGTTTACATGACATCAATTGGAAGAAAAATGATTACGTGAGATACTATCCATGGGGTTTTAATAGCCAAATTGAACTAATTAGAGATGGAATAGACAAAATTATTATTTGATTTATTCTAATATTTATTACACCAACATTTGGATAATGTAGTCTTTGAGGTTAGTTGAATTTTTTTCTAATATTAGGAAGAGTGGAAACATGAAGAATTTTATAATCATTATTTAAACTCATTTTATAAAACCCTTTGAATTTTATTATCAAAGGGGGAGGAAAATATTATTGTATAATTATTGGAGTGTGATTATAGGACTATTAGAGAGTGGATAATGAGGGAAAATATCTCATGGAACTCAAGGAGAGAATAACTATAGGAAGATACTATAGAATCTGACAATGATATAGAATTTTAAATTGAAAGGGAGTATGTGATATTGATGGTTACAGTTGAAAAAAATCCTAAGTGAAATATTATTATAACAACATGTTGTTTTGGTTGTTTTTGTTTTCAATGTGATTTGTGATTGAGATTTATATTTTTTGAAGTCAATTGGATGCCACGTTATGTTCCTTGATGATTGTGGGAGATGTTTTAAGAGTTTTTCAAGAAATTATAGAAATTTCATATGACATAAAGTGAAAACTAGTGTCTCACCCAAAATGTAGATGATTTCCAAAAAAATGATAATCCCAAATTCATAAGGATACCTGGAATATTAGGATAAATATAGAATTCCACAGTAAAAATGTGAATTCTAATTAGATTAATACATTAGAAACATTATAAGTGTTAAACAAGCTATGAATTCATACATTTCATTATGAGTTGTGTTTTATGTAATAATAATTTTCCAATTCACATGATGTTTATTTAAACACATAAGATGATTTGATTTTAAATATTTAAAAATTTATGGTTTAGAACACGAGACATCATATCACATCATGATGGTTGTTTGAGAATAAATAGAATTGACAATTCTAAGGACTTAATGGTGTTTTATAGTTAGCACACAATTATTGGATACCTTGAATTTCTCCGTCAAAAATTGTGATACTTTTTTTGGATATGGGAAGTATATGGAAATAAATGAGTTTATGGTTAGAGAAAAGAATTTATATTTAGTCAAATAAAAGGTTTCAAATCATCATAAAGGTAAAATTAATGGTTATAGAATGGTTTACCAAACTCTATGGCTAAATTGTGAGGGTTCCATAAAGAGGTAGAAAGTGTCACATAGTTGGAACATAGTTTAGAAAACATTATGACCAAACTATGCATAGGGTTTTGATAAACCTAAAAATTTGATATTTAGACCAAAACAGCCTAGAAACCTATCATTTTCCCCATACACCTAGGTATGATAGACCTATGGTATCTGATAATGATTCATAGTTATTCCCCTCTATATTTACTCAAAATTTGGGGGATATTTAGTGGCGACACACGTGAATTCATGATAAGAGGTTATTTCCATCCATTATTCATGTTTATCCTAAATATCATGTTTCCCTCATTAGATGCTTCATATATCCTACATATTAAATCTAAATCTATGTCTTAAAAAATTATCTAATATAGAATTTATGTACCATTGATGAATCCAAGAAAGATCTATTCAGAATCACATTATCTATCTCTCGAACGAACAAACGAATCAAGATATACCATTAGCGGTGAATCAACCATGGTTTCTTGATCTCTATTTCATTTGTTTTCTTGATTCATTTATTTAATTTCAATCATATAGGTTCAATTTTGATGAACTGTTTCTTATTCCAGTGAACATCAGTGCTTTAGAAATATCTGATTATCATTCTTTGGAAGATCATGGGTTATAGATTAATGATGCTTTATATATGAAGTCCTTACCATCTTAGACCTTTCTATATAATTGTTTGGAATGTTTGGTTTGTGTATCTTCCTAAAATAGATCCCCTTACATGATAGGTATGATTGATTTGGATACGATCTCCCATGGGACCTTAGATTAGAATGGATTGTTTCTCTCATACTATGTTGCGTATTATTTGAGTAATAATACATAGCTGGGGAAAGTATTTTATGCCCTGATAATTTCATTATATTTTTCACCTTTCTTATATTCCATTCATATTATATATAATATTTTTTATGTGATAATTGTTTCCTTTCTATGTCATAATTTCATGTGTATTTGTGGTTTTTCAGTTTAACATTATCTTAATGTTTAAATTAACAAATTTCTTAGATAAACTTAGATGACTCCATATATGGGGAACTCAAGTGACATGAATATTTAGATTTATATTTTCATAGAGTTTTCATCATTTATAATTTCATGGCATGGGATAATAGGAGGAGATTACTATACTCATTTGTAAGAGGTTCCAAATGCAGGTGTGATGCACCATTGAGGAACATCCTAACGTATGTGTAGAGTGTTATTGTTAAGGCATGAAAATCTTGAATACCATCAGTGGAAAGTTGATGGCCATGTGACACATGTAACACATACCCCTAATTTAGGGTGTGGAGTTGATCTTTAAAGGAGTAACATGAATTTTCTCGAAAGGAAGGTAAATATACAGAGAAAGACCTAAGTCATATAATGATGAAATATTATGTTCTTCTAGCATGGAATAGAAGAAGGTAGTGTTAGGGTTCATGGTTGTTTGTGTAAGGATATAACTTTAAATTAGGGAAAAAATGTCTATATACAAGTGAACATGCGTTAATTATGTAATGGTTTTTTCCTATGGAGTTTATACTCAGACCCCACATGATAATATGGGTGTAGATATAGAATTAATGATTAGTGATTAAGAGAAGGAAAAGGATCATATTATAGGTTGCTGAGGATCTTGGTCATTAGGATATGGACATGGATTCGAGTAAGACTCCATATGGTTTCCATAACTAATTTTTTCTTCTATATATACAATTTTACTTGTTGACTTTCTTCATTGGATGTTCTTTTAATTTCACTTCTATTAAAAGGAATAACATTTTTATAATGTTAATTCAAATTTTCTCCTACTGCATCATTTATTTGGATTATATTTATATTAATTTCTTCAATTTATGTCTTTTATTACCAGTGGAATAGTCTCATCACCTTACATTAGAACCTATCTACTAGTTGGTAGCCTCTTACAAATGGGGAGGTATGAATGTCATTATGTTCACTTCAACGCAAACCTAATAATTCAGGATCAGTTTTACCAAATGGTATTAAAGGATATGGTTTTTTTTAATCTTCTTGGGGGGTTAAGGTAGAAAGGTGATATTATAACAACCCTCACATTTCATACATTATTATTACATTTGTTTTGAATAATACTTTTAACTATATAAAAAAGGATACCCAAAGACCATATTAGTATAGTGCCTTTAGAAACATGGAATAGAAATCTTATAACTCCATGAGAGATCTACAACGTGTCCCACAAAGAACTTACTCCTTATTAATTCTACTTAAACACCATTCTTTATAACATATAGAAAGTAAAAATAAGAAGGGAATGGGATCGAATGCTTAGTAAGGTTATATAAAATAAATATGTAAGCATAATATGAACATAAGGGCATGAGAACATGACTATATCATTTGAAGATCACACCATCCATATCAAAGATCATAAACATGAATCATGGAATAATGAAAATCATTTCATTAGACATGAATCCTAATATAATCAAGAAAATAAGTCATGAAATCATAAAAAATGAATGAGACATGGACTTATTGCATACATATAAATGTATTACATCTTGAAAATGTATAAGTAGAAACTAGTTCACTAATTAAGTTAGTGAAAAAAAATCAATCCCTCACATAGACTTATGGACATGAAACCAAGTCCATTCATGATTTTTTGGACAAGAAATCATGTTCATTCATAACATTGTGAAAATGTAATCAGGTTCACACATAACTTATGGACATGAAAACAGGTCCATTCTTAACATTGTGAACATGTTATATGGTTCAAATATAAAATTATGAATAGGTAATAAGGTTTATTCATAACATTTTGAACATGTAATTAGGTTCAAGAAAAAACATATATACATAAAACTAGGTCCATTCATAACATTGTGAACATGTAATAATGTTCATATAGAACATTCATAACCATGAATCATCCATTAATACCCAATGAAATAGTGTGAGATATAGGTTTCATTTGTCACATAATAAAATCATACATACATGTGCCACAAGATAAAAAAATGCATCATATCAATACCCATAAAATAGATGGGTTTCATAAACATCAAATCATAAACCATGAAAGAAAATGGTTATTATAAACATTTCATCATATCCTTACCAATGTAAAATAGATAGGTCGAATATTCATTTCATTAAAGAACAACTCATGAAAGGAAGTGGCTTTCAAACGTATATAACTTGTGGATGGGAAACTGGTGTCATAAGTATCATTCTATAAAAACATTAACCATTACAGAAATTATATGAATGGAACCACTGGGTCATTTCCAAAAAAGAGAATGTGTAAAATCAATGGATGTTTTCAGAGATGGAAAATAACATAAAATATCCTTTAAAAACATTTCTTGGGGAAAATATACTTTCTTATCTGAAAAGAGATTATTAAATAATAAAACCTTTTAAAGTCTCTTTTATTTGAAAACAAATTTTAAAAAAAATGAATTTCTAGAATATTAGTAAATCATTTTACATAAAACAGTTACTTTTTAATCTTAAAAAATAATTTTCAAGGTAATAATTATCATAATGGTGGATAAATCTGTTCATAACAAACATTCCTATTACAATTTAAAATGTTTAGAGTAGTGAATTGATTATAAAACAAATATAATATTACCCTTTAATAAAAATTAATTTTAAAATTTAAAATATGGGAAATATTTTATTTAAATATCATAATTGAATAGTTGAATATTTTTGAATGTATGTAGAGAACATTGTTTTGAAGGAACATATATTTCTGACCAAAGATAGTGGTAATGTAGGACATCCATAAAAACACTTTGTTGATCATATTATATACCAAAGTGTGAAAAAATATTACCATTACCTAGATATAACAAAAATATACATATGGGAATAAAGCTCATCATATTTCATGAGCGATGGATTATATTATTTTAACATGGGGAGTATAACCATAAACAATCTTGAAAAACTATGTTATTATAGCTAAAAACCGTTATAATTTGGTATCATTGAATAATAAAAAAGTGGAACGAATAAAATTAAATTAATCTTAAAATATCATGAAAACAAGTTGATTCATTATATAACATTTAAAAGGAAGTATATACACTTCATTGAAAAAGATAGTTCCATAACATGACATTTTTCTCAATGATGGAAAATTGAGATAAAATTACTTTATCGATTTAGAAAACATTAAAACTGAACCCCATGAAAGGAAAGTTATCAAATTTTCTTTTAAATACCCATAAATGTATGTATAATAATTAATAATATATATATGTGATGTATAAACACCACAAAAATAAATGACAGTTGAATAAGGCATGAATCTCATGAAAATAAAAAGTGAGATGAAATTCCCTTACCTTGTGTTTTGATTCTCATTGTACTCATTAAAACACCATATATAATAAATATATTTTTAATATACATATATAAAATAACTATATTATTATATATAATAGAATATATTGTTTGATTATGGATTTATATTGTCTTCTTAATAACAATTTTATGTTAGGGTTTCACTTCAGGCAATATTTTCTTTGTTCTATGTACAAGTTTTTAATTATTATTCTTGATCGTCTTACTTGGATTGTGATTTAATTACATAATGAGTGTAAAAAATTATATATATATATCATATATATTATTTATATATGTATTTATTATAATATATAAAATATAGAATGTTGAAATGGAATACACTGTTTTTGGATATGGTAGGTTGTACGTACAAATGAAAATTGTTTCCATTCTTTGTCATATTAAAAGAAAGAATGTAAATGACACACACACACACACAGATATATATATATACATAGTATAATTAAATTAAAATTAATAAGTTATATATATCATTTATATTTAATAATACTATACATAGCACATTCCATGTAATTTATGAATGAATCACATCGCTATGAGGAGGTGGTAGTCGATACATCCACAAATGATGATATCGTATTTATATAAGATTTAAAGTATAAATGTATTTGCTATAAAATAATTATAGAAGTATAAATACATAATTTATATAAATAATTTCTTATATAAACATAATTTATATCATAATTCCCAACCATGAAATGTGTTAAATGAAAAACAAACAATCATTATCACGTTATGCGGTTGTTTACCATACACATAAATAGTATGTTAATTAACCATTAGATGGAAGTGTGTGAATGTTTATGTAAAAATTATAGCATAAAAAATATAAGTATATTTATTATATTATTTTTTGAATAATCATGGACTAATAAGAGTTTAGGTGGGGGATAATTGAAATAAAACTAAAGGGATTGAGAAAGGATGTTACATATTCTTTGGGTAACTCCTTCTGGTATGCATAAAAAAGATTCCTTTCTAAAATTTAATCCCAAATTAATTATTTAGGGAAGATGGTATAGATCTTGTGATGTGTATGGGGTTGATATTTTTTGAATTTAATAGGTTTGAGAGGTGTAAAAAAGGGACATAGGTTGTGGCATATTATAGGGAAGGGAGGGGTCACAATAGGTATTTTTGAAAACCACTTAGGTATACCAAGGTTTTTAGTCATCAATAATAATCCAAAACCAACAAAACTCAATAATTGAAGGTTTATGGACTAAATAAGTCCAAAAAATGGGATTTAGAAGTGTTTAGAAGTCATTTGGATCCTTATGTTTAAGGTTTAATTCCTTGTTAAGCTTAATATTACCTTAAGTGCTCTCATTAAGTTTTACTACATTCACTGATTTTTGGTCAGAAACAAAGTAAAACTTAATAGATATTATAAATTATGATTATTAAGATAATGGAATAGATTTATCAATATTAAAATCAAATAAGTGGCATAAATTAATTTAAAATTAATCCCACAGAAAGGATGACATTGAAGGTTTTTAAAGTAAAAATGATCCAAAATTTGCTATGTTTTTATATCCAATTTCATTGTGAAATTGGTTCCAATGACCTAAATTACATTAAATTATTTATATTCAATCTAATTATAATTTAAAAATAAATTATAATATAATTTAAGTATTTAAGTAAATTAGAAGAAAAAGTAGTTTTGAATTAAAATTTGATATTTTTTACCGTTTATCCAAAAAATACGTTTCTCAGAAAAATGCCAAAAATCAACAGTAGTCTATTTTAGACATTATAAATTTTAAAATGATGTTTATTTTATCAAATTAAATTTCCAAATTTTTCTAAAATTTGTTTTATTTTTTTCATGTAAGGACATGAAAAGCTAGTCATTTTAGAAAAAAATATTTCTAAACATATGAAGATATATTAAAAAATAAAAATTTCACTATCAACATATTTTGTTTATATAAATAATTTAGAAAAAGTAATTGAAAATTATTTATTACTATTAATATTAATATTTTCAAATGATAGGTTATAACTATCTAATTTAAATACTTATAACAATAAAATGATATTTCGTAGAAAATTGGTGTTGCATGTAATGTATTCCAAGACATTGTTTCTTGTAGTTCAAGCCATGTTGGTGTTGTTTGTAGAACAGTAAATTTCAGTTCCTTGTGAAATTAATGTTTGAATAAGTGAAACTAAAGACATCTACGAAATTTCTTCATTTGAAAAAATGTTCTGTAAAAAATCAGGGTGTTACAGTTTCGCTATGTGAAACTCGAGTAAGGGAGATTCCATTTTCCCAGATAGCTCATGTGTAACAAACATTTTATTTACTAGTGACTGGATTTACTTTATAGTTTTATAGTATTTATGAGTGATCATGATTCCTTAATGGAACATAAGATCTAAAGTTAGGTATATGCTTGTTTTTTATAATTGATCTTTAATTAAATGCCTTAATTATATATATATATATATTTATATATGATGGAATTACATAGATGAAATTATGTATGTTGTTACAGTTTATATACATGATTATGACTAATGTACAGGTAATGAGGAAAAATCTTGATCCTATTATAGAATAGTGAGGGATATAACTTTTCTGTGGGTACCTTCCATGATTGGTCTTTTGATAGAAATCCAATATGTTTTCCTTATAACTACTTAATTGTTTCTCATAAAAATATTGTTATATAAATTCTAAATATTTGTTATAAATTTTAAAAAATTCCATTTTATAGATGGTAGAATGAAATTAATTAGGAGGACATTCAACTTCCACCACATTCCATGTAGTTGAATTCTCCTAAGAATGCTAATGTACCAGATCTAGTGTTTTTGGATATAATTAAACCCTAAAATAGAGTCTAAACTGTATTCAAGGGAATTTATGGGGATCAAGATGTTTCAAATTTAATTTCAATCATCAATGCATTTTTTGACCTGGTGGAGACTCATGGGATAAAAGGTTGAAGCTAGAAACCATTATGTTCCATGGACATGCCATGAGGTGGTGAGGTGTTATTTTCGATGTAGAAAATAGTGGTGGTATTAAATGGGAAGTCTTCAAAGAGTAGTTCTTCAAGAAGTTCCATCCCAAGACATTGAATGTGGACTAAGAATAAGATTTTATGGGTCTTTATAAGGGGATGATGTCATCTTTATCTACGTCTACTCATTTAATAGAGTTGTTATTCTTTTTTTCATATTTTTTATAGGATTTATGTACATACGTCTTGTTATTATCCTTTTTATAGAGCATTGATGATACGTTAGGGACTTTTACCTAATGATGACCATGGAGTTACCTAATAAGGCCTTGAAATTTGATAAGGGGATAGAGGTGGAAAAACTCATAGGTTTTCTTCCATATTACATTTATTTAATGACAAAATGTTCTAGTACTATAGATATTACCTCTAATAGAGGTTTGAAGATGAAGGATATGATGGTAAAGTAGTGCGGTAGAAAGGAGGAGCAACGTATATATTTTTAACCCCTCTATATAAATAGGATTGATCATATTATACAATTGTAGATGGAAGGGACATTTTAATATGTCATTTTTAAAGCCACCTAATAAATATCACTAATGTTGGAGGATGTGTCTTGTATAGTGATTTTTTATAATGTCTGACATCCATATTTGAGGATCAAGTCAATATGTAAGAAAGGTTTCTAAATTGTAGACCTAAGAACTATATATATCAGTTAATAATGAGATTCATTCCCCAAAAATGAAATGTTATAATGTAGATACAATAATTATTTTTGTGATTAATGAGGTTACCTCCACCAATTGTGAGGGAACTTCTATAATTAGAGGTACATTTATGATCACCTTGATGTTATATAATATTTTTTATCCAAGTATTTCACATTTTTCATATCTCCTCAAGTAGGAAATGAACTAGATTTATGGGTTAATTTTATTCTATATTACTATATAATTGAAACATATTTGGAAAGGAAAACAGACCACCTACATCGATGTATTGAGTTTCTTGTAGTTGATTTAGGATATGGACCTATGTGGGACTTTGCGATCATAGAGATACTTAGTTCTGATGTGATACTCAGAGTGGCCCATTTGACTAGATAGTGAGATCATATCGATTGCTACAAAATACATGTGTCTTTTATTAAGCCAAGGGGATGGAGGATCATGATGAATGATGAATATGATCTCAAATTAGGAATGATCTGATCAGGCCTAGGCTAAATTGGAGCTATCACGATGCAAGTAGCTAGAGTGGATCTTGCATCAGAATCCATAATACCCCCTATATCATTCATCTAGTAAGGGATCATAATTAAGACATCTTCCCATATGGTATATCATGTCTTACTCTAGATAGGGGAATTGAGTTAGAGATTATGTTTGTGCATGGGAAAAAATGATATTGATTCCTCCTTACCATATGTCACCAAGTGATTTAAGATATGTAAAAGTGTAGATATAGTATTTATAGGGTATTGGATTTATCATTATAAGATCATATACGTGGGGATATCATATATTTTTTTCCAAGAAGGTAGATGGAAGAATATGGATCTTCATGGACTAGAGGAAGATGAATCAGGTAATAGGGAGAACTCATTCCCTTTGACCATTTTTGATGATTTATTTGATAATTTATGATGAAGAATGTGGTTTTCAAAGAATGACATTTGATCAGGATACCATCAGTCATTGGTTAGATATGAGGCTATCTCCAAGATAAAATTTAGGATTTGGTATAGTTTATATTAGTATATTTTCATGCCTTTAGGGATAAAAAATTCTCTAGTAGTGTTCATGGATTTCATTAACAATATTTTACATCCATATCTTGAATGTCTAATAATTGTATTCAAGGATCATATCTTTATATACTCCAAGAGTTCATAGATTCATTCTAGGAACATTTATGTTATATTAAGTACACATTGATCCCCTAATCATTATTCCAATGTGTTAAAGAATAACTTCTAGATTTAGGAGTAGATTTTACATGGACATGTGTTTTATGAGTTATAAATTTCATTTTATTAGGAGAAGGTAGAGAGCATGATGTCTTGGTAACCTCATAATAATGTGTTTGAGATCATGAGATTACCTTGGATTATTGGGTATTATCAACACTTCAGTCAAACCTTCTATCATTTAGAAGCATCGATTCTAGAGCAAACCAAAATATGTTGAAATTTGAGTGGTTTAATTAGTGTGATGAGGCATCCTTATATATAATTAATTTATTTTCAACAAATCCAATTTTGATTCTTCTGGTTCCTGGTATTGGATACCCAATGTACTATGAGTCATCAAGTGTTGGATTTGGAATTGTTTGTGTAATGATATCAAGTGGTTTCTTAAGGTTTTATTATGTTAAAACCCCAGGACCAGAACTCCCCATCACTTGAAATTGAACTTGAGATTATGGATTATGATCTAAAATGTTTGTGATATTATTTATTTAAAATAATTTTCCCATCTACACATACCACTAGAGAAAATGATACATATTCTCTTAATAGAGTTTATCACGTTGTTGAGCACGTCAAAATAAATTTTTATTTATTACTATAACTTCCATAGTATAGTAGGAACTTAAAGTCATATCATGATAGATAATTAGATCCTTAATTTAAAATAAATGTTTTTATTAAGTTAAAGTGGAATGTGATTTTATGAAATTTGAGTTTTTTTGATTTATGATTAATGAATATAAAATAATGTGACACAAGAATGAATAATTTGACAGATTCAATACAATATGATCAACCCGAGGAAATATCATGATGATCATACTTCATATCTTTAAGAGATATGTTTTTGATATTTTAATATAAATTTTGGTAAAACGTAGAATCATTATTATACAAATTTTATACTAGGATACATCCAAGGGTTCTTTCAAAAACACACAATGATTCACCAGATACTGCTGATGATTGGGTGATTTTTGTTCGACTTCATAAGAAAAAATACCAATGGAAACAAATGAATAACTCAATGGGATAACTAGGTTTTTATGTTACAAATATTTTTTACCATTACATGAAATTATATGGACTTAGAAGTGTTTATGTGATTTAAATTGACCAATATGAACTACACGAACAACAAAATTTCTTGGGGGAAGAAGAAGCAGTGAATGGTCTTTGAAACATCACATGAATGAGTACCCCCAAACATGATCATATGAGTTGACTATGACATAATAATACATAAATAAATTATATAATAATAGAATATGAATAAAATAAACATACAAATCTATAATTAAAATGATCATTCAATTATTACAAAAATATTGCTCGAACATTACACATGTTCCTCCCGAGGTGATCATGAGGTGTTTAGAAATCCATGGTTGGGGAGGAAGAGAAAGATGTTGAATTAGAACTTCCAATTGGATCCAAAAAAACAAGGGATTATGAGAATAATATGTTAGGACTCCAAAATGGAACCACCTAGCCACCTGGGCGATCGTGTAAATGGGGATCCAAAGGTTCCAATTTTATGGAAATGTGGAAGGTGGTTTTGTGCAACCTAATTTCGAGAAACCAATTGGGACATGTTTTTAGATAGTAGATAGTATTATCTCTCTTTTTAAAAACTCCATAGTTGAATCCTCACCTCCTATATATCTTCAATTAATATTTGGCACCATTTGGAAAATCACAGTCGAGGATATGGAAGAAATACAGAACCAACCTGTTGAATTTGAGAAGATTCCATCCCATGGATAGATCAATTAACATGGGATATGTAATTGAATAACGGGGGTTGGGTGTCTTCATATGAAATTAATCCAATTTAATTATGGTCCCAATCACAAAATCGAATCCAATTTGGATGCAGAGTTTAATATCACTGTGTTGTTTAGCCCACTGGTGTGCTTCGATCTTTCGCAGTTTAGCCCATTTTTCTGAACATTGTCATATTCCCTCCAAATCACATCCACCTACAATGTAATTACAAAAACAAGTAACATTTATTTATTTATATTAATGGAAAAAATAATAGAATCAATAATTAAGTGAAATTGGTTATTAATTTTATAATTTTCAATACAAATCTGGTTTAACATAGTGGTATAAGGATGAAAACGAAATAGTGAATTGCGGTGCAATCACACTCCAACACCTGAAAATTTTCACTCCTAGGAAAAGTCACATTTCTAACATGATTCAAGTGGATATTGAATAGTTCATGAAGATTTATCATTCAATGAAATTTTAATCCATGATGGTAATGTGATCAATGGGAAATTCACACCAAAGAGTTATTCACAATGATCATGGGAAAATATGTCTCATAAATTATATCAGAATGAAATTATAAGAGATGCATGATTCCATTATAAACAAATAATTCATATGTTAATAATATTACTAATTCTCAACATGTGTGTGTGACAACCATTTCACTGTATTCTTTTCACATTCTATCCAATAAATATAGATTATTTTAATATTTTCTTATTAAATGATGTGTCCACAGAGCCTGTCCTATATCCATTGAAATAAAATTTCATGACCCACCCACTTAAGAATTATCAGAAGTAAAACATTAATATCCTGACCTAGATATCACCATATGTTCTAAATTTCATCACTCCCTACATTTATTATTAATTTTTTCAAAAGTTTAACATGGAACAAATCTCACACCCATCACTCAACCCATTGTTTTATATCCTCACAAAACTAATTGTAATACTTATATCACTATAAAAGGTTGATGAAGATTTGTTTTGACCATCCTAAGACAAAACCCATTGTTATTTTATTTTTTAGTTATGGTTTTCAGGTAGTACAACAGTTGGATAACAATTAGACACACATAGGTTAATCTATTATAGTAAGGAAATAGATCGGATAAGGAATGAACATATGATAAATTCAGTTTTGAAAACTAATAAATATTAAACTAACATATATATACCTTATATTAAGTATGATATATTCAGACTTCATGTTTTTTTGTAAAAGTGTGTGGAGATATTAACTAGCACAATTTTATCATAAACTACTTACACAAATGGTGCCATTCTTCTAAATCGTTTCAATGAGATACAACCATTAATATCATTGAAAAACCAAATATTTTAATGAAATTCATACCTAAATGTTAAATTCATACTAAAAAACACATTTCATCATTGAATCAATGTTTTTTGAAATGATAAAAATACATAAAATAGTGAAATTTTTCATGTATTTTCAATAACTTCCATGATTAATCATGTCTTATTTTCTATGATAAAGAGGGAATCACAAAATAAAATTACTGAAAAAATGTGAGGGTGGAAATTATGGTAGAGTAACAATACTATCCAACAAGAGAAAAAGAGAATAAATTTTATGAAAATCCTAATGAACTTTAAAAATACCAGATTATACCCACACCCCCACATATAGAGTGTGTTGTGTCCTCACTGTAATAAAAGAGAATATGGGAATGAAGGATAAAACCTCATGGGATTCATTGGTATATTGTTTCTTGAAGGTATATTTACTCAAATGGATTCATTGGAAAAACCCAAAAATTGTGTTTAAGTGTATTTCCATTGATGGTAACACATTTGCACTCTGATCATGTAAAATCTGTACTAAATGAAAAGCATATACATTAGTAACATTATATAGATTGATCCATCATAAATGAGGCATACATGGGTAGAACATTAGATTTTAATCATACATGAGGAAATTTTTAACAATAAGAAACTTTCGTGGATGAATCATACCATCATGGATATCCTTTTTCTTCTCATAATAGATTCAAGAGTTCAAATATACATCACACCAAATTTCATCCAACTCCTGAATATACAACATCCTAAGCTCACCTGTATATGAGAGATTCATTATAATTTATGAATATCTGTATATGTATAGTGATCAATATCCACTATGAGGTGAAAAGCCTTTCCAGATATAATAATTTATGGTGACACTCCAATCGGGGTTTTAAAAGCTATACAGTATGTCCAAAGTGCCTCATCCAAGCGTAAACTCCATTAATTTTATTAGGTTGTACCATTTCTTCCAATATTCTCCTAACTTCTCGATTCGATATTTTAACTTTTCCATCATTTTGGGGGTGATATAAAGTGGAGACTTTAAGAACTACCCCATACTTATGGAGAAATATTTTCATGATATGATAGAAAAAATATGAACTGTAATCACTAATAAAGAATCTTAGTAAACCAAACCGGATAAAAATTTGGGACCTCAAAAATCAAAAACCACTCGAGAGTCATCAGACTTTGTAGCATTTTCTTCAATCAAATTAGAGACATAGTAAATATCTATTATTATGTACATAAACACAAATGAATTTGTAAAAGGAACCATAAATTAAATTCCCCATGCATCAAATATTTAACTACATAACGTGGGTTGTTGGGGAATTTCATTCCCTTTAGATATATTCCCTATGAATTTACATTGAGTACATTACTTACAAAACCTATTGGCATCCGTATAATATGTTTTCAAATAATATCATGAGTCAATGACTTTACAAGATACATGTTGAGAATCAATGTGTCCCCCAAAAGAAAAAGTGTGGAAAAAGGTCAAAATAGTGGTGAACTCATAGTCCGGGACAAACCAATGAATGTCTTAGATACTAAAAATTCTCCACAAATATTGGTTATCTGGAATGTGCCATAAAGAATCTAGATTATGTACCTGGGATTGTGATGTGAAGAAATCAATGGGGACACTATATGTTGCTAGAAATTTCACAATGTATGCATACCAGGGGTAAGGTCCAAAACATCACAAAGTTTCTCATGAGGGAAGAATTATCCAATGGAGAGGGGTGAGAAATCATGATGGAAATGTGGTGGGGAAATCCAACTAATTTGGTCAACTATATCATTTTCCATTCCTATATTATCTCTAATATCAAGGACATATTACCAGAGGTGGAGAATCCACCTAATGAGGCTGGGCTTAGGTTCAAGTCTCATTAGGAGAAAATGAAGGGAAGCATGATTAGAAAATAAAATTATTTATGACCCAAAAAGATATGAATTGAATTTTTCCAATGAAAAAACAGAAATAAGTTCTTTTTTAGTGGTTTTGTAGTTCACTTGGGAGGTTTTAGGGGTACATTAGGCTTATGAAATGACATAAAAATAACTCTCAAGCATTTGTGATTAAAATTCCCCAAGTGAAACGTTAGAGGAATCACAGATAAGTTCGATGGGTAGATCCCACCTTGGTGGTTGGATGATGGGAGGTGATGTGAGGATCCATTTTTTTGGAATTGAAATAATTCTCACAATTTTTACCAAAATCAAATTTATAATCCTTTTTCAACAACCGAGATAAGGGAAGTAAGATCATAAAAAATTCATTAATGAATATGTGATAAAAACCCACATGAACCCAGAAAGATCACACCTCAAAAACACATTTGGGATTTGGGAGGGTTAAAATTAATTCAATTATTGACGCATCCACTTGAATTACATCATTTGAAATATCATGTGCAATAATTATTCCCATCTCAACCATGAAATGACATTTCTCAGAATTTAATATGAGATATTATTCAATTCAATGGTTGGGGACATATATGAGGTGTTCCAAATAGTCATCAAAGTAAGTTCCATAAATTTTGAAATCATCAATAAAAACATCTATGTAATTCACAAGTTACTCTAAAAATATACTAAACATACAATGCTTAAGAGTTATAGGAGAATTATAGAGACCAAAAGGCATCCATCAATATGGAAATGTATTGAATGGATAGGTAAATGTATTCTTTTCTTGATCCTTAGGGGAAATATAGATGTGGAAATAACTTGAATAGACAACAATGAAATAATAATGGGACTTACCAGCCAATATTTCTAGCATTTGATCAATGAAAGGTAATGGAATGTGACCCTTTCATGTAGATTGATCTAGTCAATGGTATTCAATACAGACTCACCAACTATTTTTTCATGTGTGTTGGAACCAGTTCATTCATTTTATTTGACACTACTATTATTCCTACTTTTTAGGCACAATTTTCACTGGGTTAACCGATTTACTATCAGATATAGGATAAATGATCCCAGTAGTAGGTAGTTTACTGAATTCCAATTTTACAACATCAAGGAGTGTGGGATTTAACTGGCATTGAGTTTTCTTTACGGGCTTATCCTAATCATCTAAAAGTATGTGGTTCATATACATAGATGGGCTAATCATGGGAATATCATACATGGTCTATACTATCACCTTTTTATACTCTCTTAAATGGTCGAGTAGTTTGGATTCTTACTTTGGAGAGAGATTATTGGAAATAATGATGTGAAACTAGTCAATATTCTCAAAATAATCATATTTTAAATAATATGAATGTTTTTCTAATTCCAACACCTATGGTTTTTGGATTAAGGAAGGGGATTTAGGGGGAGTGAGGACCATGAAACTATCTATCATCTAATTTTTATTCTATATGGAAATAGAATCTATTCAAATGATATTTTTAGAATCATTTATGGACATGGTTACCACATAATGAACACAATCATCATTTAAAGAAAAAAATTTACACATTTATAAACCCAAAAAACACTAAAAACATGAATCGAAACTCAAATAATCCAGGGTTGAAGAAAAGGAAAATTCATTAGAGTATGATTTGAGGAAAGAATTGTGTGTGTGTGTATCATTTGAGATCAACTCCATCAGATAGATAGAAAGAGTGGGTTTCTCTTCAATGAGTTATTTCATATCCTCAAGGATATTGAAAAATTCATTTTATTCACCGAATTCCATGGAAAAAATACCATTATGAACATTGATGATAGTATTTTCTGTTTTCAGAAATGACATTCCCAATTTGAGAGGGAAATTTTCTTAGATTCAGGTATCCTACATCTGAATAATTTATAAGTCAATGGGAATGATTTTTTTCTTAACTTTTACAAGGTTTTCCTCGACCACGCATGATGGGTATGTTGTGATTTGGTTGGAAAGTATCACTATGATGCCCATCAGTTGACGGTATATAACCAACATTGAAGTTTACCTAATGTAAGGAATTACAAAACATAAGAACTTAAATCTAGCATAACATTTGAAAATAATATCTACCCTATGGTACAAAGCATCATGAATGTTCTTGAATCCTTGCATTCAGTTAGAATTTATTTTTTAATCAAGGCCAAGACATTCCATCCTAATTTGACTCTCTCATTCCCCTTTAGCCTTCATCTATGGGTGTAATTTTCTTTATGAAATTTTTCATAATGGGTAATTTTATTATAAGAATCCAATAAAGGAATGTTAACTTGTTCATTTAAATATGTATCCATTATTTCCTAATATATACCATTATTGGAATTTTTCTTATGTTTATAGAATCTTTGGGGGAATGGAAGTGGAATGTATTATTCATAGGAATTCTCAATGATAATTTTTTTACAATTTTGTTCATTTTTTCTTCAATGTAATCTTTTATGGGTGGATAAAGGGTGTATTCATGTGGAGGAAATACCTGTTGTGTAAAATAATTGCGTGAAGAAAATTCATTACCACTATGATTTGTGATTAAACAAACAATAAAATTTTCTTTTAGATTAAGAATATGCTGGGAAGGTAATTTTCCAGAACCTTTCATCTTTATCTCGCCGATGATGTTTTCCAATTGTCCCACTTGAGTTTGTAGGTCCTGAATAGCCATGTGTGTGGTATGTTAGAACTAAATGTTCTAGGATTCCATTTGATTCACTATGTCCTCAAGGATTAATCTACATTTGGGATGATTTGGATTTCTCTGAGAAGTTGTAGGATAAGAAGGTTTCATACCATGGCCTTATTGATAACAGTTCTGTATGGGGTAGCTCTACTTTCCTCCTTGTCGGTACTATGGTATTGCTTACCACATGGGTCTTGGATTTTTCTTAAAAGGTTATTTCTTTATGGGAGGTGATTTTTGGAAAGGACACCCAGGTAATAATTTATCACCAGACTCAGATGAATCCTGATGTTGTGGGTACTGGTCAGAAAAATGAGTGTTATAAAAAAAATACCAAAATGTAATGGAACAAGAGGAGTGTGTGAGTTACCTTGTTCTTCAAAAAATTTCCATAGAGGTGTATGCATCTCATAATTTTTTATCTATATTTTGTTTTAGGGATGAATTATATACCTCATGAACTCGTATGGTGTGTGTAAATCCTCGTGTAACAAATATCTGTGAATTTTGAACCATTTTGGATACTAAATCATGAGTTATGGAATGAGTTTTATCTATAATGAAACCACTAGCTACAATATATATCATTCCATGATCCCTTGGGATATGTTCCTCATAAAAGTATATATTTAGTAATCTTACACTTATTTAGTGGTGGGGGATACATGAGCAATGAATTTTGTATCACTCCCAATATTCATGAAGGGTATATTCTCTTGCTTTCATAATGCCACAAAATTAATTTCTAATTGATGCAGTTATGGTGGAAGTGAAGAGAATCTCTAGAAATAGTTCTCAAGTTCACTCCATCTCCCAATTGTGGAAGGTAGGTAATATATCCAATCTTTGGATACTCCATTAAGGGAAAATGGATGGTCCTAAACTTAATGAGATCCTAAGAATAATTTTTGGGTTTTATGGGGGAGAATACATTGTGAAAATCTTTAATATGTTTATAAGGGTCCTCACAAGAAATACAATGGAATATAGGAATTAGGTTGATTTGGCCTGATATCTGCTCAATGTTGGTTTCTTCCCTAGGATATTGTATGTATGATTATTGGTACTCCACATCTGGGGTGGTTAGATTATTTAAGATTTGATTACATGTGGTAATGTTTTATGGGGAGTGATTTGGTTTATTTTTATATTGTTTTAGGGACTATTTATTATATAAATTTTGTTCCCCAATTCTACCATATTTTCTGAATTTAGATGAACTAATTTGTGAGTGTAGAGTCTTTTCCATTTTTGGGTCAAATTCAAGTAGTATTAATTTTCCTGACCGGGTCATGAAAATAAGTTTTCAAGTGTTTTTTTAATGAAAAAAGATAGATAAAATAATAATGATTAAGAATAATTAATGGGAAAAAAGAAAATAGAAAGGTATATTAAATAATTAGAGAGAGTGAGTGAGAAGTGATATGGAGAGACAGAGGAAAAAACAAACAAAAACAAGAAAAAGGAAAAACATAAACAAAAATAATAAAAAGGGATTGTGGGATATTAAAAGGAGTACTAATTAAGAAGTAAAATAAATAAATAAATTGAAATAAATAAAAATATTTCTTGAATCCCCAACAACAGTTCCAAAATTTGATATTATTGTTGAGCACATCAAATTTAATGTATAGTTTTTACTAGAATTTATAAAGTATAGAAGGGATCCTAGGTCATATCTTGATGAATATATAGATAATTAATTTTAAATTTTTTTTTTGATTATAATAATGGGGAATGTGATTTTACGAAATTTAGGTTCGTTTGATTAAATATTAATGCATATAATACAAATTGATACAAGAAAGAAAAAAATTTCAGATTCGATTAAGCGTGATAAACCTAGTGAAATATCATGATACTCATCCATCCTAATTTAAATATATAGGGTTATGATACATTAATATCTAGTTTTTAATCACATGAACAATAAATTTACTGATATCATCCAAGTATTAGTCTTAGGGTTCAGTCAGAAACACACAATTATTTACTTGATACCAATGATGGATGGGTGATTTGTGTTCAACTTCATAACCAAAACTAACCAAGGAAACACATGAAGAGTTAAATTAACACTCTATGTTAGAATGTTATGTTAATGAGTTACCATGAAATGAATTTACATGTCCATGGTAGTGTTTTTGTGATTTCAATTGACCAATATGAACCACTCATACACCTCAATTGAAAGGGGGAATATGAAAGAGAGAGCGGTCCGAAGCTTTCTTCCTCGACGGCGGCGATGCCCTAGCCCGTTGATGCCAGCGGCTCCGGCCCCCTCCTCCTCACCAGGGGGAGGGGGGTGCATCTTCTTTCCTCGTCGGCTCGTCCCTTTTCCCCTTTCACCAACCCGAAGCTCCTCCCTCCCTTCCCTCCGACCCCGCATTTCCCTAAGGTCCCAGACCTTCTCGAAGGTTCTCCTCACCTTGAGATTTCCTCCCAGGAGTTCAATGCAGCGTCTGACCTTCACAGATCGACCCTGGTCGCTCGCTTCAGGGGTCGCCGACCTTCGGTCGACGCTTTTGATCGTTTCGTCTTCGAATCATGGGGTCTTCAATCCCAGGCGGTGGAAGGGCTTCTTGATCGTCGCCGGCTGATGATCCGTTTCGACTCGGAGGATGACTTGGCTGTCGCCTGGTCCAGCGCTCCTCAGGTCTTCAACGGATGCAGTTTCTTCCTCATGCGATGGTCTTTCGATTTCAGCATGAATCGAGACCCGCCTTCAGCTGCTGTTTGGGTATGCTTTCCCGATCTTCCCCTACCCTTCCAAAACCCTTCCATTTTTTCTATGCTTGGGAACCTGGTTGGTCGCTTTCTCTGTTCGGATCAACGAACATCTACGGTCTGTCATCCGATTATGCCTCGCGCCTGTGTGGAGTTTGATGTCTCTAAACCACCAGTAGAGTGGATTTGGATTTCGGTTAAGGAGGAGTTCAGATGGAAGCAGAGAGTGGTGTTTGAGGCATGGCCTGCTTTCTGCTCGGGTTGCTTCAAATTCGGCCACTTCTCCTCTGAGTGTCGTCGTGCGATTCAGGATAGGCTTACAATAGTTCATACGGATGCATCCTGTGTCCTTCCGCTGTGGGATAGCGGAGGTTTGAATGAAGTAGTGCACATGGATGTTCCTTTAATGCATATTCCTGGGAGTAACCAGGTTTCTCCAGCAGCGGTTGACAACAATGGGGAGGCTCCATCTCAGGGAAACCCCTCTGAACCAGTGCAGAAGGGGAGGACAGAGGAGGCAGGACCACGGGTTGAGGATGTCTTCGCCCGGTTGAAGCAGGACCTGGGCATCTGTAGCGCTGAAAAGGTCCCCTTAGCAGTGCCTTCAGTGGATCCCAAGGCTGGTGAGAAGAGTTTAGTTGGGAGTGAGGCTCAAAGTTCCGGTGGATCTCAAAAAAGAGGCTGGGAGTTAAAACATTTTCAGCAGCAGTTTATGGGCCGAGGGTATGTGCAACTCCTTGAATCTGAACCAGTGCAGGAGGGGACTTTTTTGTTAGCTGAAACATCTCATGAAGACCAAAGGAGGTCTGCTGATGAGAACATTTTGAGGGAACTTGACCCTAACACCCTTTGTCCGAAGTCTGGGTTAGGGGAGAGGAGAATAGGCAAGGAGAATAAAGCAGACATAAGGAAATCTCAAACTAAGCAGATTTCCCTTACAGTTGACCCACAGCTAAAGCTTGGGAATCGCTTTGATGGATTATAAGACCAATAATCTCCATGGAATGAGGAGGATGACTCTTCATGGGAGGAAAGTAATAGTCTACCTTCAGTGGATAGTATGGACTGATGTCAAGGGAAAGGCCCTCATATCCCTCGCAGGAAGAAGGGGAAGAAAAGTATTAAAGACATAGGGAAATGTATTGTGGTTCAGGGGAAAAGGGAGAAGGGACGCAAGGATTACTCTCATCTTCCAAAACCCATGGAAACTCGATCGGCCAAGAAAGGAAGGAACAAAGGGAAGATGGGGAGTGTCTGCATCTAATCCTGCACTCCAACGAAGAAATGCTTGAGCAAGACTTACGACCCAATGTATCAGAAGAGGAACTCAAGAGGATTTATGAACGGAGGCTGCAAGTTGATGCTACAAATGAGCAAGAAGTCTGGATTGACAAGAAAGATAGAATTCTGGCCCGAGGCTTTAACCAGAAGAAAATCAACTCAGAATAATTTATTCAAACAATGGAAAGGATGATCTCTCATCTTGAAATGCTCATCAACGATGATCCAGGTATTCAGGTTAGTTCTCTGCATTGGGAGCTTTATAGAATAGCTGGGTCAAGTAATATCAGTCTCGTGTTTAATCAGTTTGTGAGCTCTTTCAGCACGTAGTGGTAACACTTTGTGTACTCTGGTTTCCCATTTTCCTAAAATGGATTTTATAAAAATTTAACTTGGAAGGAAAGGGGGAATATGAATGGGTTAATGGTGTGTGAAACATCACATGAATAAGTACCAAAAAACATGATCATATGAGTTTAATATGACATACCATTACATTAAAGAATAAAATTAGAACATAATATTAAAAGAAAAACATAATAACCTATTATTATAAGTTTCATTTAATTAATAGAAAAATAAAGCATATGATTTAGAGATGTTCCACCCCGGGTGATCACGCAGTGTTTAGAAATCCATGAAGGAGTTGGATAAAAATGATGTTAAATTAGAACTTTACATAGCCTCTAGAACATCAATGTTCATTGGTAGTCCAAAATGGTAGCACCTTTTCTTCTGGATGAATATTATAATGGGGAACATAAGGTTACAATTTATATGAAATGTGGAAGGTGGTACTGAGAACTCTAATTTTGAGAAACCATTGGATCCATGGTTCTATATGGCTAGTTAGTATTATCTCATTTTGAAAAAACCACACTGTGTTATCCACACCTCTTAAATATATTAAATAACAATTTTCCACCATTTGGACAATCACATCCGAAGATATGTGCAAAATATAGAACCCACATTTTGAATTCATGAAAATTCAATCCCCTTGATAGATTAATTTGGGTGGGTCACTTAATTTATGAATGGGGCTTGGTTATATTCATATTAAATGTACAGAATTTAATTCTGGACCTTCCAAAAAAAATATCATCCCATTTTGATGCATGGTTTAGTATCTTTGTGAATTTGAATCCATTGGTGTGCTTGGATCCTATGCAATTTGGCCAATTTTTCATGAACATCATTATGGGACTTACAAATCCCCTCCAACTACAATGTAATTTTCAAAAGAAATAAAATTTTTTAACAGTGATAAAATAAAAAAATTTTATTAAAAAATTATGTGAAATTTGTTATTATTTTATAATTTTTCAATACAAAACTAGTTTAGCACAATGGTGTATGGGTGAAAATGAAATAGTGAATCGTGGTGCGATAAAGGATATTAATCTTTGGAATATGGAATGGGTTGAGTATTTGTATATATTCAACTATGAGGTTTCCATGAATATAGGGAATGGTAATGTAATTGTAGATCATATTAGTATGAAAACTTTAGACAATTAGGAACTAGGAGAGAAGCCTTCATAGAAGGAATTAGGTATGATGAGTATTATAGAAGAGTTTCAAGTGGATGTGTTTGAGGATCATGTAATCATGAATTATATTACTTCAGTTATCACATATTCCATGTTCGACTTTGTAAATTCCATCCAATAGTTTAATATTGAGTGCATAATGATTTTAAAACACTATGCAGGGGATGATTCTATTATAGTATTGTCCATAGTTGATGATGATATGATTAATATTAATTGAAGGGTATTGGTTCCATACTAAATGATAGAGTAGTTTATGAAAGTCTCTCATACCTAGAAATAGTAATTTTGTCCAGGTTCCAAAAAGATGAACCATGATATCCAATAATAGTTTTGGGGGAAACGATTGCCGAGAGACATCACATGTTATGTATAATGATTCCTTCCTCAATAGAGGGTAAAATATGAGCATCAACATCCTTGTAGTTTTATTTAGACACTTTTGTGCCTATATGTAAGTGGGAAAGCCTAACAAAGGACATTGTGATGGGGTTACCCAGGACACCAAGGAGTCATGACATTTTTTGGATGATAGTGGATCAATCGATGAATATATCTCATTTATTGCCAACTTGAGAGACCCATTCAGTAGATGTGTTTGAAATGTTATATGTATAGAAAATCATACAATTATATAGAGATTATTTTCAGAATAATATTAGGTAGATAAATACACATTGCTTTTTAGTTTCGGAAGGGATTTTAAAAGGCCTTGTATAACTAGCCTAAACTAAGAACAATGAATCATCCCTATAATAGTGGATAGCCAGAGAGGAAAATCTAAATTTAAGAAGATTTAATTTGGGAATTTGATCTATAAATTAATGGAGATTAGGATTATCAACTATACTTAGTTTCATTTTTGTATAATAGTCCCTTCAAGGTATAAATTCCAATGGATCCTTTTGATGACTCTATGTGGTAAGCTGTGTCACTCACTATTGTGTTGGGATGAGGTGTGTGAGGAAGGTATTATTGGGAAGAGTATGATATATGAGACCTCTGCAAGAGTTTATTTTATTTGGATGTGGTTAAAAATAACTTAGTGAAAATAGTGATTATATTCCCAAAGGGGGAAATTATAATTGGATTGTATTTTGGGAGACTAATTTTTCCTGAGGGTGACTACTCATTAACAAAATCATTATTTATAGAAGGAAAGGAAAATAAAACTAATATTTACTATGCCTTTAACCATTATCAGGCATATTGGGTTAGAGACATACCATTTTGATCGAACATCATGGTATCATTTTATACATTATGTATTCCATGTATCTCATCATAAGAGGAACATGATCGAACCTAATCACGTGATCAACTATAGGGACAATGATATAGATTCTAAAACATCATTTTTTGATCCACCGATACAGATCATAGACACAAATGATAAACTATTGTGAGGAAATATGGTAACACTTGTCAGAATCTATGGAATCATGGCCATATTCGAGTGGATAATTGGAAGTGATAATCTAATATATGATCTCAAAGTCATTAGTTTTTTGAGCAAGAGAACTAGAGACACTTCTCAGGGCGAGGAAGTACTTAGAAGAGATATTATAAAGGATAGAGTATTTAGGTACATTATTAAACTCTTTTATAGGTTATTTATGTTTTTTGAGATATTATATTCTTGGGTGAAGTTTCAGGTTGATCCTGGACAATTATGGATAGTTTCAAAGGGAATTAATGGGTATAATTATTAGATCAAAATTAAGGGATACCATTCTCTTCGGTAAAACATTCATTCAGATTGTAGAAAGGTAGTATGTGGTGGAAAATTTCAACATAATTAGAGGCAACCCTAGGAAATTCCACTAAAAACCATTTAAATTTGGATAGATGTCACAACCCAACCCACAAGGACCCACTTGGATAACTGATGGATGAGTAAAAAATACACCAATTAAGCTTCCATTGTTTATGGGATGACAAAAATCCTCGAATGTCAAAACTAAAATGGGAGGCCTCTTTCAAATGTACCTTTAACAATTCACCCAACCATCTACATGAAGAAGTATATAGGAATAATTATAAAATATAGTAACCTCTAGAGTAGAAATAATACACATAATAACCTATGGATATGATTTTTTTTGGAAAAGTTATCCAAATTGAAAGGGAATGGTACATGCCCACCCAGAAAATATTACCCAACCTCCCAACAACTGGAAAATTTATGCTGATAGAGCATGACTCTATATCTCCGTGCCCTGACCACCAAATGCAGTACAACGAAATGAGGCATCCTTATGATCCCTTAAATTATCTATCAACCAGTGGGTCATCTATATTAGCAATGCCGCATGTGGGATAATCCCATGAAAGGGTTAATATATAAATACCCAGTATGATACCCTAAAAACGAAGGGGGAGAAATGAGATACATGATATAAGTAGTCATCATAACCCAAAGAATGAGGGAACAATATATATATATATATATTATCATATAAGAAAACCAGATGATATAGAAACTGGATCTCCATCTCATAGCCCATGTCAGGAAAATTTTCTTCTAACTGTTCCAAATTTAAATCATGAATGCCATGCATCTCATGTATATTTAAAAATATGTATGCATGTGAAAAAACAACACCTCGCCACACTGATACATTGTTTAGGGGTGATATATTCGTATAGAGGACATTCCCCATAGTGTGTTAGGGGGAACCACTATGTTGGAAGAAAACATGTTCTGTTATCCAGTAGGGGGTACCACTCAATACATGGAGGACACATGATCTAGTCCATCAGGGGGTACCAATAACTACTTGGAGGACCCACGAACTTTTCCATCAGGTGGTACCACATAGTAGACAGAGGACATGTACCCTAGTCCATTACAGGGTACTACATATTAGATAGAGTAACCACAACCTAGTCTATTAGTGGGGTACCACTCAACAGATAGAGGACCCACACCCTACTCCGTCGGGGGGGGGGGGGGGGTACCGCTTAGTTGATAGGGGACCCACACCCATGTCCATAAGTGGGGTACCATTTGGTAGGTAGATTTTTATGGGGTACCCATGACCTGATATGTTAGGGATATTTTCAACAAGGACCACTCTATGATGATCCTGCATGATCACTGCCGTTGAGAAGCACCGCCTAAAGAATAATCATGCTTGGAGAGTCTCAACCCTTATATATCAAGAAATTATGAAGGCCACCGTCAAGTTTTACATGGGAAAAATCTGGATGGGATACTTATGAGATGAAATAGATGTCTAAATGAAATAGATACATGAGATATATGATTGTCAAGAAGTAAATAGCGTGTAAGGTGGGTGACATAGTTTGTGACCTCACCAAGCATCCTGGTAGTGTCTTAACCAGCATATTGCTCACTAGACACATAGTAATACCTAACAAGTAAGGGTACTACATGGTGTGTATAATATACTAGGGTCCTTCCCATGTGTTCATGTCCATTCTTCTGTTTACCAGGTTGTGTCAATAGACTCCCAGAGTTCATGACATAACCTACCACATAGAGTCCTATGAATGTGACCCTTGAACTAGACCCATAATCCAAGGATATTTATGTAGATACCCGAAGCCTGGCATACATGGAAATTACATTAATTTTGCAGAATACATAGTACATAACAAAAACAGACACACAGGGACTGTAATAGTTTAGTGTCTTTGGAAACTCAGAATATAATCTTCTAATCGTGGTGAAAGATCTTCAACATCTCCCATAAATATCTTCCCCCTTTTTTTACCTAAAACCTATCTTTATATCCTGGGGAAAAGAAAACATAAAAGGGGTGAGCTCAAAGGCATAGTAAGGGTAAACATAGAGAACATAAAACAATCCATAAACATTTGAATGAAAAAACTTGAACATAAAATCTAAACATAAAAATCTTGAGCAAATACATGAATCTTGGAAGTACGTAAGGCATATTTCATAAGGGAACATCAATCATGATAAAATGTCATGGGAATAAAACATGTAATTATGGCATCCATTAAGCACATGTAATTATTTCCATAATATCCAAGGCATTGCTGCCAAGACCATCTTAGTGGACAAAGTCCCTCTCTGAATCAAGTTCACTCCTCGTTCCAGTCCTGTAATACTGAAATAGATTATCTTACCATTCCAGCCATGTCTATCTCATGAGATATAAATCTTTACCCAATGAATTGGAGGGATATATATGTCCCACCCATCTCATAATGAAATCATTCTTACTTGTTCCACAAAATAAACATAATAACCCAATAAATAAAATGGGTTTGATAAACATCATCCCATCATCACATAATCCATATAAAAGAAATGGATATCATTTCATAATAAGAAAAGTTAAACCATTTAAATCATAGAGACATGATATTTGAAACATACACATATGAAATAATGTCATCTTAGATGAAAAATGGTTTTGATAAAACACTTGAAATGAATTCTTCAGGAAAATACCCTTTCTTCTTCTTCAAAATCATTCTCTTTTCACAAAAATGTTATGCAATTTTAAAAGAAAAGGATTTTGTTGAAAAGATTCATGAAATACTTTGGTGGAAGCTTCATGAAAATAAGGCTTTATAAAACTGTAAAAATCCTTTCATGCCATAAATGTTAAAAAAACATTCTCCACGTACTTTTTTCGGAAAAGTCAAAAAGTACCTCGTAACGTAAAAAAAAAAGATTCTTTACATACCATGTAGTAAAAAGTGAAAATGGGTAAAAAGGACATTAAACATATATAAAAACACTTTTAGAAAACATGGACATGAATGATAACAATAACCCCGGTAAATACTTACGTATAAGCAATCTCGGATAAAAACGAGATTGGGAAAGTTATCCCTTACCTTAGGTTTGATATGCTTCGTACTTATCCAAACCTATTGTATAATGATTTAAATAATGTCATTGAATTATTATAGAATCATATTAATTGTTATTTTATCATATATGGTTCACTTATGACTTTATATTACCCATTTTTTTGTAAATTCATGTTAAAGTATCGTTTTGGGTAAAATCGTTTCATTTGTCGTTTGTGTTTTAACTTGTAATTATTCATATGATTACTTAGATCATGATTAATTACATCCAGAATGTAAAACATGATTTATATATAATATATATTCAGAATATACATATATATAATGGATCGGTAAATGGAAAGAAATACACCGTTCATGGAGATGGTAGGCCGTACGTACGCATGAACGCTGTTTTAGTTTCCTTATTGAATTGAATGGAATTAAGTAGATGAAATAAATATATATATACATAAATACAGTAGCATTATTATGTCATATATTTCATGATTACTTATTATATATACTTTATAATCATTATTGAATGGTTATCATGGAAAGTGAATCTCATCGCGTCGTGGAGACGGTATTCGGTACGTACGCACGAGCGATGATATCATTCCCATGATCGTGGAATTGTATTAAAGTGTATGTATAATATTACAGAATCAATATCACTTTACAATAATCATATATATTCATTACTTTCACCATTATACCCATCCAAGTAAGGTGATGGTGGAAAATAGATTACACCACGGCGCGGAGACAGTATTCCATACGTACGCACGCGCGGTGATTTTGTTTTCTGTAGGATGGATAGATGGTGAAATATGGTTGTTTAATACTTATAATAACATATCATTATATTATTGATACTGATGTTATTACTTGATAATGAAACAACTAAAGAAGAAGAAGTGGAAGAAGAAATAATGTTGAAAGAATAGGTAACATACATTACCTCTTCTTTGAAGAGCCTCTTTGAGACCTCCTTTTAGGGCACTAAAATTGGTCTTTGAAGAAGACCAGGACCTATAGGATGTTTCTAGGGAAGTTTAGAAGAGAATTTGGCAGGTTTTGGGCGAGCATGAAGGCTCAATGTGGTGTGAGGAAGAGAGGGAGGAGGTGCCCTTTTATAAGGGAGGAGAGGGGCACCTTTGGAATAACTAAAAATATTATTTTATTATAAAGTCATATTCGGTTTTTAATAGATCCAAAATGAGTTATTTGTAAGCTAAGGTAGGTATTGGTCGAAATCATCTCATCCAATAGAATTTAGACAAGTTTAGGTTTCTATTTTAACCTTATCATTTATATTTAACTTTAAGTTAAATAATTTTTCTTTTACCGTGTCTTCTTGTTTTCTTACACTATAAGGTTAATAAACATACTATAACAAGCCAAAAGAACCCCATGTTGTTTATTATTAATATATATAACCTTATCTAAGTCATTTGGCCGATACATAGATTTTTAGGAATAAAATAACAATTAATAATATAATATTTGTTTTAAAAACTATTTTATGACAATTTTGACACTATTTGATAATTTATTTTTGTGAAAATAATAACAGAATTATTAGTTCTAAAATAGTTAACTAAATTAATAATAACATGTAATATTAACCTAGAAAAGTATTATAATTCATTAAAAGTCTCAAATTACATTTATATGGGTATTTATAACATCAATTATGTCAATATTTCATTAATAAGATAATTACTTCATCATCATTGTGTCATCAATAAATTAAATTATTTAATGTGTAAAAATTATAAATAAAATACCATTATGTATGAAATAGTTTTAGCTTTCTAATGAATATTTACAGTCAAATTTATATTATGTATAACCCTATATTAAAAATTATTTAGTTATTAAACTTTGATTTTAACTATTTTAACCCTTCTTTAAATAAATTAATAATAAATGTCCTAATCTAATCAAAGTGGACCTAAATGGTCATATTTTATTTCTAAGGTTGTTTTTAGTCTAATTACACTTATCCAATAGAATTAGGATATGTGTTAGGGTAATAATAATAACATTTTTACCCTTAAATAACCTATTTACTTTTAACCGTGGTAAAAAAAGTAAAAAGTTACTATTCACCAAAAATTATTTTCATATCATTGAACCACATTTTAGTCCTTGATATTAACTGTGTCTCTCAGATTTTCGAAATTCCACTCACAGAAGCGGTAAAATTATGTTTTATATGAATTTGAAAATTCTCCTAGGAGGTAGGTAAAAGACGGTGAAAAGTTCAATAAAATTTTTATATATCTAAAATTATTATAAAATGCCTCCAATGAATTTCATTGAACATATATAGGTATTATGTATCAATTTTGACCTAAAATAAATTTAAATAAAATAAATAATTATTTAAATAAAAAGTCGTTTTTCAAATCGTAACCCAGTGTTTTCACTATTCATCAAAAATTGAAAGTTTTCAGAAAAATACCAAAAATTTCACCCTAGGCTAACTTCGATATTCCAAATCCAAAAATGAAGTCCATTTTGGAAAATAAAATTTCAAAAAGTGGGTATTACTATTCATAATGGCTAGTTCATAATAATATTATAATAATATATCGTTTAGTGAAACTTGGTATTGCGTACAACACACGCTATCGTGGAAGGTCGCGATTGCATGTAATGCTAGCCAAGTCAGGGATGCGTGTAGTGAAAGATCCTTTTGGTATAGTGTACAACACAATACAACAATAAAATTAAAAAGAATATTTTTCATAAAATCTCTGGGTGTTACAATTTACACAACATGTGGCCCAATAATGCAGAGTATAAACTCCGTATTTTCCAAACTGTAGTCATTAGAGTTTTGTAGGGATACACAGAATTTTTTCATCAGACTACACTTCATGTAGTCCAATATTTTAGAGAAATGATAGTTTCTTCATGTGTCAATAGATCTTCTTATATTTCTATAAAATATACCCATTGAACACCTAAAAAAGGTTTTTATAACCTACATCTATCATTTACATTCATTTGATTTATGAAAATCAGAATTAGGTACATCTTTATGAAGCCCCTGCACCACCTGTAATTCCACACATCACTAATTCTTGGTCCCGAACCCTAGATATACATGATTCATCACCATAATAAGAAAAATATCATGATCCATCCTTGAATCACCAATATGTTCATCATATAAGAATATTCCACAAATCCCGAGGTTCAATCATGTGTAAACCCATCCGAAAAATTCAAAGTATGACCCCATTAGCCAATTGTGAAGAAAATGAAGAATGATGAGAGAAAAACAACATAAAAAGGCCAATGTACATAGATTGACATATTTTCTTGTCAAAGGATTTCAATTCTTGGAATATAGGGTGAGATCATGGAATAAAAAATACAATAAATTTTATAAAAAATTATTCATCAATGAGGCTCATATGATGGATTTGAAAACATAGAATCAAAATTATATTATAATATATGCTTCAAATATTTAATAAAAAAGGTCAAGAAACTACATTTGATGATACATACCTTGATTTGGGTCATTCATTAGTGAATAATGTAGTTTCCAATCATTACGTGGACCTATTGCATTTACTGATCCTAGATTCATCTTTATCCTATTCCCCAACATTATCCAATCTCGATATACTAATAAAAAATGGTTGAAACCCCCTCTTAATGATCATAAAGGTATATGGATAACCATAGATATTAACCAAAAAATATATTAACAAAGGGAAAATGTTTTTTCATTAAATGAATTAATTAAACAATTATATTAATTAATTAACAATATGTACCCACTAATGGTTGTCTCATTCGAACGTCCATCTCCGACCAACTATAAGTCACGACTATGGTAAACCCCATGATCAAGATTCAAATGTGATATCATATTTTTGATATGGTCTCCATTCATGACATATTTCATTTTTTTGGAAAATATGTTATCATGATATAAAATATATTTAATAATTCTATAAATTTATTTTCAGGCTCACTAGGACTCTGAATCATGTGTTGTCTCAATGTATGGTTGCAAAAATATTTCATTATAAATTTAAAAGTTTTAAAAGTAATAAGAAATAGTGTTAAAATTATTTCCTTTTTCACCATTTTCATCCCCAATAAGAAAGAACAAATAAATCATTTAGGGATACTGAGCCCACATAATTCTCTACATAGCTTAGGATATTCCCTATATGCTACCATTCTTCTACAACACTGAATATTCCTTATAAGCTTTCCATCAATATAGGACCCTCTCCTACTAATCCTCAATTTCCACTAGGTACTATACGAAGTTGTATAAATCCTTGATACCTAACTCCCCCTATTTAATAATTTTCATAGGATCATTCATGTATTTCCTCAGTTAAAACACATGGAAGATGTCATGTACATGCACCAAATGTGGATGTAAGTTGAGGTGGTATGAAACATCACTAACAATTTCAAGATCTCTAACTACTCGATGAACCTTGAGGATATTATTCTTCTGCTTCTGAATATCAACAATCCTCATTGTGGGGATACTCTCAAGAAAACATGGTCTCCTTGATCCAACTCCAAGGGAATACGATACCGATATGCATAAGATTTTTGTCTTCTATGGGATATGATCACCAGCTCATTGATAACTTAGACCTTCTTCAATGTGGACTACACCATCTCTGGCCAGACAAGATATTCCTCATTTATCATATTCTAGTATAAGTGTGATCGATAAGGTCTCTAATACAGGGCCTTGACATTTTCCATGATGATAGGGTTGTGATATTTGTTATTATAATGAATCTATTATAATGTTAAGAGATCCTACCAACTTCAACTAAAATATAACAGACATTCTACCGACATATCCTACAAAACCTTGATTGTGCGCTTGATATTCCCTTTCGTATAGGGCTTAAAGGTTATAATCATCCTCGATTAGGTCCGGAATTCCTCATACATGCCACTCCATAATCATGACATGAACTAAACATCAAAGAAAAATACAATCATTGAGGGAACCTCATAATGTATTATGATCTACTTCATGTACAAATTCTACAAATATCCATCGAACTCTACTCTTTATTGCATGGAAGTGAATCGAGTTGGTAATGTAGTAAAATATCACCCAGATGGAATCATGGATTCTCATTGTTTGTGGAAAATCTGTAACAAATTTTTGGGATATATTGTCTCATTTTCATTGTAGGATATCAAGAGGCTCCAAAAAACCTGTTGGAACCTGGTGATCAACCATCACTTGCTAACATATGAGACATTGAGAGATGAACAAGGAAACAATAATTCTTATCCAAAAAACCAAAATAGCTATTTAATGTCTCTAAACATCCTCGCAACATTGGTATGTACAACCAAAGGATAGTTGTGAAACTCCATTAGCACCTCCTCTCATAATGTGATTGGAACCCCATTCCATCCATGGAAAAGGATGTCATGATTCTATCTATCTGAGAATCCAACATGTGAATCTACTGAGTATATTTTGTAATGTAGGACCTCATAACAAATTTCTTATAAGTAATACTCCCTCACACATTGAAAAATAAGATGATTAAACACCATTTATTGGAGGTAAGATGCATCATCCTTCTCTACTAGGTCTATCTGCAATGAACATAACTACTCAGATGCCTCCTCCACCATGTGAGACTAGAATTTCTAGCAAAGGGCACCTGTAACCATGTTTCCATCACCATATTTATATATTATATCAATGAAATGGTACTATAAGATATCTATATAGAACCTCTATATTAGGTTTAAATCTATCTACATGAAGACATAACTGAGACTCTAACGGTTTGAATAAAAAATGATGTTCTATCCTTGAAGAATGTCTCTATATATCATCAGTGGGAAGAATAATTATTCCAAATCTATGACATACATTATTTCATTGTTCTCATGGGGTATATACATCCTCGACCCATATAAAATAACTACCTTTCTCTTCATCAACTTGTAGGAAAGCCTATATTGAGAGCAATTTCAATACACTACGTTCTCCACTCACTCCTCATGTAATCTTAAAATTGGACAACTCATTAGCCTCAACTACTCAAAGGCTCTCTAATACTGTTCAATGTATGTAAATGGATACCCTTTACACATCATGGTGTTAAAAGGGGACACCATCATAGATAATTTATCCATGAACCTCTTGTTGTACCCCAAAAATCCATGTAAAATCCACACCTATTTCAAACAATAGGATGGATCCCTCGAAATAACCTCCTAAATCTTCACTAGGTGAACATATAATCCATGGTCAAAAATGACATGTCCCAAAAAGTGAATGTCATATATCTAGAAATGGTAAATAAATTTATTCCCATTATGATGGTTCTCCCATAACAAGTCTAGGACCATCATCAAGTGATCTTCATGATCCAACTATGACATAGGGTAGATGAGTATGTCATTAGTTAAGATACAAAAAATTGTTCTGAGTATGGCATGAAAATATAATTCATCTGATCCATAAACAAAATAAGGGAATTTATCCCACTAAAAGTCATCACTATGAACTCATAGTGTCCTTAGAAACGTTTAAATTCTATACTTGGAATATCATCTTGAAAAATAATCAAGAGTTGGTAATTGGTTCTGAGACCAATCATTGAGAACTATCTATTTCATCAAAACTATTCAAAGAGGTCATCAATCATTAAAAAGTGGTACTTATTCATTATTATGGCCATGTTCAGGAGATGATAATCCACATGATAATGAATGATTCTCTAATAATTTTATGAAAAATATGAGATTACTAGGTAGAAACATTGGGTCTAGTTGAAAACATCTCCCAGGGCCCCTCCAATTCCACCCTTAACTCCTAGATCCCATTAGAGGATATCAGATATGTAACAGATTCTATCAGAGTGATCATGGGGTAAAATTCAATGGAAATATCTATCTCCCACAATTGTGGGAGTCATAGAACCTTCTAAAATAGGATTTCTATATATTATTATAGGACTAATGGATCATAGATTCTTGAAGATCCCACTACACCTAGGGATAAATTCACCAACTGATGGGTGATGCATTTCATCTTCCTAGCCATAAGAACAAATTTCTTTGCAACGAGATATCTCTCTTCCACAAAGGTGATTCTGATCCCAACTTTCCCAAGTAATATGACTAATCTATGGTAATATTCAATATAGTATCAAACTGTTGATAACTTTTCTATGACCATAATGTCATTATATGTTCTCATCATGATTTCAAAGAGGACCTGTGATAAACTCTATCCACTAAGAGATAGATCTCAGTGGTAGAAGATTAGTGATTTTAGAGAACACTTTAATTTAGTAACCTAAATAAAAGAATTTTAGGATAATGTATCTAGTAATAATAATGAAATATCATAATAAAAAATGATTATACCTCTAATAATCTAGTGCATTCTCAGGTTACTAGCCTTCATAACTTGTAGTTGCCCACAACCCCAACCGATTGCTTTGTGATCTTGACATGGGACTCTTGGTGGTGGGGGTGGTGGAAAGATATAATAATTCTATAAAACACTAGTAGATCCTCCTCTAGAAGTTATAACTTCTAACATTACATCTACACCTCTCTAGTGACTGACCTATCCATGCTTGGGAGATGCATGATTAATATTTTGTCTCTGCCATGGTGGTTCATCCACTGCCAACCTACCCTACTAAACAAGTGGGGTTAGGAAATCATGTTACATGTGACCTACCCTAACACATGACTAGTATATTCCTTATATAAGATATCCTAGTAAAATATAGGTACTCTAAGCCCTGTGATCTTATTCCAGAGTCCATTTATGATGAGGTTTCCCACATCGAGACCCTGCTGACATGAGCCCTCAAGATGTTGTATATGAGTCATACCTATCACACCCACTTCCATATCATAGTGAATGAAATCCCTCTTATATGAATCTACATGAATCAGTTCCCACCCTAACACTTTATCCTACATTGGGATTCATAGGGGAACCACACTAGAACAAATGTCTTTGTGGAGACCCTTCTCAAAATTACATTCCTTGAAGTAACTATTCTAAATCACATTATGGGAGTACCATGTAATGTTAGTAGACCTCACATCATACTGATCAATTATCATTACTTCCTACTATTTTTATAAAAAAGAAACTTAATATAAATGATATGTAATCATTAGATGATTTACTCCTCATGAAAAATTAGTTAGATATCAGACCATTAGACTGCCAACTCTTCATGCATATGTGTGACAAAACTCTACCAGTGCCCATATTTGCGGTGGAAAAGGCTAGATACCAGAGACACCATGTGATCATTTGGTGCCCAGAGAATCCTAAAAACATATATCACTGACTCAATCCAATCCTTCATTTCCTGGGGATATATATCACTATGGTACCTCAATGGGAACTAGTATTGGAACTCGTGGAGTGAACAAAGCATGCATGCATCCTCAGCCTTCTCTGCTAGTATAATATTCTGCTCAATAGATTGGGGTTCTACTACCTTCCCTAAAAAGGATAGATCTCATGTGATGTACCCTTATATAAGGTATCATCAATCATTGGATGGTTGTCAAGACCATGAATCAGTGAAATTTATGGATGTCTTTTCAGAGTTATCCTAAAAATTATTTATGATATACCATGGTTATATGAGCATAAAAATAGAGTTAGATTATTTAAAAAATAATTTCAAATACTCAATTCTATACGATGCATGTAACAAAGTTACCTACAACACATATCTTAGTATTCCATGTCAAAAAGTAGTTAGTGAATGTCCTGGTGAATGGATACCTCAAAAGTCACACCAACACAGCGTTTCACGGTCTGAAAGCAACGCTTGAGACACATTTATTTTTTTTCCAAAATTTCTCAACAAATACTCTAATGGGTAAAAATATAAAAACACATTTCCACAGTGAAAACACCTATAATACTAATTTATCATAAATAGACCCATCGAGGCCTACTTGGCCAGCAAAATTAAAGGTTGTAACTACCCCAGGTCCACCTATATAGGATAAGGGATGGTGACTAGTTCCAAAAAGTCTAACTAAAATCAGAGACCTTTTTCAGATGTACCTATATGAACACACCCAACCATATCCATAATGAAGTGAATATGTATAATGGTAAAATATAGTAACCTATAGAGTAAAAAAACATGCATGTAATATAACCTAGGGAATAAAAAAGTGTGAAAAGGGAACAAAAATGAAAGGTAAAAATACACCTTCACCCAAAAATGATGTCCCATCCTATATACCACTAGAAAAGTGTTTCCAAGATATATTGACTCCAGATCTCCAACCCTCGACCACCAAATGTGGTTAAATGAACCCGAGTATCCTTATGCTCCTCTGAAATCACCCTTGACCTATGGGTTGTCTGCATAAGTCACAAAACATGAAGGAAAAGCTCATATTGGGGTTATTATATACATACTCATGAGAATTCCCTAAAAACAAAGGGGGGGGGGGGCATGACAAATAATAGAAGTTTTCAGCTGAACCCAAAGAAAAATGAAATGAAACCCAATAAAAATGATATATATATATATAGATATATATATATCAATAAAAGAAACATAGGGTAGAGAGAAATGTGATATCCATATCATAGCCTATCCTACTCTCTAGAGAGAGTACATGCTTCATAGTCTCCCAGGGGTACCACTCATTAGATAGAATATCCACACCCTAGTATACAAGGGGGTACTACCTTGTATATAGGTAACCCACACCCTATTCAATCTGGGATTACCACTCAGTAGATAGAGGACTCATTCCCTAGTCCATAAATGGTTACCAATCCATAGATAGAGGAACCATACCCTAGTCCTCCATTAGGTTACCAATCAGTAGAATATGGGTACTCTCCCTAGTCCACTAGGGATAAAGGTGTACGGGAGACCCATGCAATGGAAAGTCAGGGGATTTCTCACCACAATCTCTTTATGATTATCCTACCCATTCACTTTCATCATTGAGTGTCTCCTAAATAAGAATAATTTTCTAAATATATCACATCAAATATAAAAATTAATTATGAAGGCCACTATCATGTTCAATGGGAAAAACATTAGGATATGATACTCTTGGACTAAAATCTTAGTCAAAATTAAGGTGATGTGGGGGATAGAATATTCCCAAGAAGTAAATGATGTGTTTGGTGGGTCACATGGAATGTGAAGTCAACTGGACTCCTGTCTATGTCATCTTCATTAGGTGAGATGTTATCCATGTATAAATATAAAACATGTAAGGGTACTATACAATGTGTCTTGACCACATGGGTCCTACCCGTGTGATCCTGGTCATTCCTATGTCCTTTATATCATATCCATGTACTCATGGAGTACACAACAATTCATCCCACACTGGTTCCAAGATATGTTACCCAAAAACATTGGTTTAATTCTTTACGAGGGTTATAAGACAAGTGGTCCATCAAGAAGGTGTGTGATTATTATTGTCATGATAACCAAATCCAATGTAGCTAGGTAGGTATACATAGCACATGTTCAATAGAATACATTTCATGTTTTATATTTTTTCATAGAAACACTAGTTTATACTTTTATCGCATTATAATAATCTATCCACATAAAATCTTCTCACTAAAAACCTAAAAATAGTGGTAATAACAGATGAACCTTGATTAATGCCCTCAATTTCCTAAAAATTAGAATATGGTCCTCCCGCTTGAAGCCTGAATGCTTCCCAACATGCCACCAACCACTTTCACTTAGTCTCAGATCCTAGATCCACATGATTCATCCCCATAATCTAGTGATATCTCTTGATTCATCATCAAATCACCAATACATTTATCTCATAAGAATATTCCATGAATAAGGGGTTTTGATCATGACCAAACCCACCTAATAAATTCAAACAGTGACCCTATAGTCTAATGGTGAAGAAAAATGAGGGAAAATAACCATAAAAAAGGTAATAGACGATGTAGTCCAAATAATCATGGAAATCAATTAAAAATAGGGGAATATTGGGTGAGATCATTGAATAAGAAATGATAATAAATTTGATAATGAATTATTTACCACTGGGGGTCATGGGATGGATGAAAAAATATAGAATCAAATGATAATTACAATCTATGTTTATAATATTTTACTTGGGGGGTCTTAATTGAATAGTAATACATTTATTTGGATTGATTTTTGGTGAATAACATAGTTTACGATGTTAGAGATGATCCTTCTCATTCATTGTTCCAGGATTAGCCTTGATCAGTTTGCTGATTATCATTTATTCTTGATCACCTAATGTATAATGGTGGAAACCTCCACTCAATGATCCTAGGGTTAGGTGGATAACCCTATAGATTTTACATAATGGAATATTTATAGATGAAAACCTTGTTTTTTTCAATAAATAAATTAATAAATTAAATTATTTAATAAAATTATTTAATTAAACTAATTAATTAATTCACATAATGTTCCCACTAATGACTGTATCCTTCAAATTCTCAATTCTAGACAATATTAGGTTGCACCTAGACTAAAAAATGTACTTTAGATTCAACCGTTGTCTAGAATTTTAATTATAAAACATAATTCGTAAGATATTTCATTACTTCTAAAAACTCATGCAGTGTTTTATAAAATTTATTAAATATTTTATAAAATTAATTCTAGGCTATTCAAACCTCAGAATTTTCCACTATCTCAGTACCAAGATCTGAAAATATTTCTTGATATATTTCAATGCCTTATTTGAAAAAACTATATTCTCTATAATATATTTGAAAATAATGGTTGTTAAATAGTTTACAAAATCATACATCTAAACCGTGTTGGTGATTAGAATAGGTATAAATCCTTTCACATTTTAGAATAATATGTGACCAAACCTTTCTTGTGGGTTTTAATTATAATGGAAATTGGATTTGAAGCCATAATACTCTACAAACACTCTCATTATTCTACATACAACATGATATCATGAACATAATTAATCTTATGGTAATTATTAGTAGTTACTCACCCCCCATAATCTGAATTTTTCCAATCAAGTTCCTTAACTCACGTTAATTAACGGTAAGAGTTTTTTTCTTCTTTAAAATAACTTATATCACAAAATTTATTAAAAACATAACATTAATTCGTAATATATTCAACTAGTAAATTATATGAATTAACCATATATAGATATATCTGATTAATTATTATGTTTTTTTATTCTACAATGCGATTTTGTTTTGGTGTTCTAGGAGAATAAAAATTATGATCATTACTATTTTCTTCACAATTTTTTAAAAATTAAAAATCAACTAATTTTTCTCTACTATAAATTTTATAAGAAACAATTAAATATCCTTTTTTATTTTTTAGTAGAATATTAAATTAAATAGATGTTTTTGAAGTTTCATGTTTATGAGATATAAAATAAACCCACATAAATCTACTAAAACAATCACTATTGAAAATCATATTTATTTACACATAAACTAGGATTATTAATTAGACCAAATAATTCATGAAACAATAATTCAAGTGGTCATGAAGTAAATACAATATTGATCGACATGAAATATTCATTCTGATTCTTAAATTTTAAGAATAAACCACAATTTTTCCCTACCATTAACATGGGTAAATTTAGAACAAGTCCATGCTTGGCTCATTTATGTGTCATTTCAAATTGATAATTTTCAAGCCTTTAATTCCATAGAACACCACCTATTTATATAGCATTGTGGCAGAAAACATTTATTAGATAAATCAATGAAATTATTTCAATAAATATTATCTTTTCCATTAGTATAAGATAAAAAATTTTCATTTCTAAAAACGAATCAATTATTCAATTTATATTTAGATTTTATTTCCTTATCATATCATTTTAAAGTAAAAATTATATCAAGTATCAATATTTCACTGTATAAAAATTTATAAATTAAAATAACAATAAAAATGCACACTTCACCACATCCCTTAACATATCCCTTAGTGTTATCTTCTATATTGATAGTTCCACTATCACATTTTGTATAAGAGATGAAGTTTTATAGGTCATCTGTAATGTTATAGCAATATCCATTATCCATGAACAATAGTTTCTTGAGATTCATAATGGGGTTATCCTTAGAAAGATAGGTAGTAGAGAGAATTTTTTTTGGAACCCAAGCTATATTTATAAGGACCAAGCCTTAAACCTTACTTAATATTGAATTAAATTGAATAATTCACATTGAGGATCTTTTTAGGTTTAGAGTTTTATAGAATTAGGAAATAACTATTACATCTCAAAGATTAAAAAGTAGACACATATACTCTGTTTACATTTTTTATCACAAAATAAAATCTCTTGAACAAAAGAGTCATGTCTAGTTCCTTGTTTTAGACAGCCTGACATTTCCTTGATCCCATCCTTGACCCTATTCAACTTTATGTCCTGTGAAAAACATTTTAAAAACTTGGGATGAGAAGAAAAAGCTCAGTAAGGGTTATAAAAATACAGAAAGAAAACATCAGTCCATGTATACATAAGAATCAATGAAATCATACTTTACTGATAAAAAATAAGCACTTTAACATACCTCATGAAATCATAATATTTATGAATAACTCATAGAAATCATAAGAGATAAAGGTAACTTGAGGAATTCATAACATTCTTACGTAGGGAGTAACCCTCATGGTTACGTTTGGAATACCCATCACAGTATATTCCCTATATCTCTTCATAAAAACCTTAGAGTTTAACCCCTTCACGTTACCCAATGCATTGGAGAGCTATATCGGGCTCACCCGCCCTTAGTTTATCACGGAACCACCCATCTTCCTAAACAATGCTCAAGAACCATAACATAATCATAGCACATAAATTAAGCATAAAGGAAATATAACATTCCCACATTGCAATAAAAATATAACATTTTAAGATGTTGAAATAATGAATCCATTCTAAAAAACATTTTCAAAACCATTTAAAATATTTAATAAAGATATTTTTGAATCAAAGTGTCCCATACCACATTGAAGCTTTTAAAATTTTAAACCATTATTATTCATATAAATAAATCCTTAAAAATAATTTTGAAAACAAGGATATTAATGAGAAATATTTATAAGAATAAATCATTAAAACATTTAAAATGATATTTTAGTTAAAGGGTTTTTAAACAAAAATGAGAGACAATTGAATAAAATAATTGAGGAATAACATTTAATCAGAACTTTATAATATCATGAGAATAAAGGGATTCATGATATAATATTCCAAAGGATAGTTTATACACTATATAATTGTGAATTGGTGCATAACAACAACGAAGACTCAATAGAAATGTAAAATGAGATGAAATCCATTATAGCGAAGGTATCCTTAAATTAAGGATAAATCAATCTCATAATTATGTGTGAAAAATATAAATACACCCAATATAAGTGGATATTAAGTGTAAAAAAACCAGAGTTCATTCACACATAATCATAGGATGACATATTCAATAACTACAAGTTGAACCCAAAGAAATCAAAATTGGGTTAAGAAGTTCCCTTTGCAAAATTCGAAATCCTAATGACATCACTTTAAAATTCATAAAATTAGTTGTTGAGAGAGAAAATGGTATCTCATCACTTGGACATAACATTTACATCAATAATGATATATAAGAACATATCCCAACATAAAAAGTTTTAAATTAAAAGACATAACAAAATAAGTCTTTTAAAAAGAGGGGTTGGAAAGGTTCCCTTACCGATTTGGGCAACTTTCGAAACGTACACCCCATGAAATAAGGGTCATACAATGAAGATTTAAATACCCATAACTTAAATTATATTATAAAAATAATAAAATAATGGTCATTAAACAAACCAGAAAAAGGAAATAGTGGCAAATGTTTCATAAATCTAACAGGAATAAAAGTGAGATGAAAAATCCCTTATGAAAACTCGGCAGCCTAACGACGCCACATAAAAATTCTTCAAATGAATTAATGATAGTAAGAGGGGGTATCTAATCATATTAAAATACAAATTACATTATAGCGAATATAAAATAACAGCCTCCAACATAAGAACATGAAGCATAAAAGAAATGACATAAAAGAGAGTACTTGAAAAGAAAGAGAGAGGTCAGATCCCTTACCTCAAGTCCGACTTGTCTTGTTCGTTTCTTTATATTCTTGAATAATAAACTTTTTTCAATTTATAATATATTAAGGACCTCCTTTAAATATTATTATTCAATTCATATCACATATTATAATGTTATAATAATTAGTTAATTATGTGAGTTCATATCAGATGTTTTTGTCGATGTTTGGTACATTAGTCAAAAATGAACTTGTTTGAAAAGAATTGTCCATGTAGTTATAATTACATCATCTAAAGAATAGTATTAATGATTTAAATATCATTTATATCCAGTAAATATTCATTTTATACTATTTCATAACATTTGGATATAAAAAGAAATGAAATGCACCGTTCATGGAGACGGTAGGTTGTACGTACGTATGAACACTACTTTCATTTATTTGTCATATTAATGGAATTAAAAATAATTTATTGATATTTATATTATAATTACAGTATAATATATATTTTATATAGGTCAAATAATTTTATTAATTTCATTATTTATACATTCCATGAATTGCATGAACGAGTCACATCACTTGAGGGGGTGGTAGTCCACACTTCCTTATATGAAATTATCGCATTTGCACAACATGAAAAGAATAAAGGTATGTTTTAAATATAAAATACAGAATCATATAGAAATCATAAATACCCTATATATCATATATAAAATACAGTGACATCATATTATCCACCTTTACAGGTTTTAAAAGAATATTGAACAATCATCGTTTTGTGAGGCAATAACTCGCCATCCAAAGAAACAGTATGTTCTTTAACCATTAGACGGATGTGTGTGTAAGTGTAGCTTGAATAATTCTTATAAAAATAATCCTAGTATATTGAAGATACTGGTGTTGTTACAAAATAAAGGAATAAAAAGAGTTTAGGGGGTTGGAGAAGCAAAATAAAACAAAAGAACATAAGATAAGACATTACCTTTAAATCGGTTAACCCCATTTGGTTTGAATCAAAAGGGTTTCTTGAAGAGATTTCTGCCTACGGTGAGGATTCAATGATGAAGAGAGGGATGTGGAGAGATCAAATGGGCAGGATTTGGCCGAGCCAAAGGCTTGAGAAGTGTGGGTAAGGAGGTATAGGTGGGGGCCTTTTATAAGAGGGAGGAGGGGCACTCATGGAAAGTCATGAAATGTTACTTTATTTTAAAATGATTTTTGGAATTTAAAGGTCCCACATTGATATATTTATAGGATAAGGTGGTAAGGGTTCTATATATACTCATCAAATAAGTTTTTTCCAAGTGTATGTCTTATAGTTTACATTATCTTTTCATTTTATTTAAATCGTTCATTAATGAGGTAATCGCTGCATCATCATGGTGTCATAAATAAATTAATTTATTTTATGTATTAAAATTATAAAAAATATACTATGATGTAGGAAATAGTTTTATCTTTCTAATTAATATTTATAGTCTAAGAGATCATTTACACAGAAAAAACAAAAATTGTTTTACTTGGGTGATACATACTTTTGTTATATTTTCCTTTCTTTAAAAATAAAATGATAAAGTGTCACTATCACACAAAAGTGATTCCATGGGGTCCCAAATTTTGGCACAAGGAATCCCATGGTCGTCTATGACACAACCAGTAGCATTATCACACATGTTGGGGTCATTTGTTATTATTATGATATTATTTTATTATCCTTAACTACCAGATTACTAATTAATCACGATATTAAAGATAATTACCATCGTTACTATTCATAATGTCAAAAAAAAAAGAGTCTTAATTAAATAATTTGGACCTTTTGATTCCAAATATGTAATCCATTTAACCAAATACTAAACACAGAAATTGAAATAATTAATTTAAAAATAATTCCCGTTGTCAAAACAAATAGCGGGTTTTTTTGAAGCAATATATATGAAAAGTTTGGCACTTGTTTATGTCCATTTTCAAAGTGAATCTAATTTAATGACCAAAATTGAATTAAATGGTAAAAATATATTCTAATTACACTTTAAAACCAATTAAAAATATAATCTAGCCATATATTTAAATAAGAAGAAATAGCAGTTTTGATGTAAAATGCAGTATTCTTCACTATTCATTAAAAAATGACCATTGTCAGAAAATTACCAAAAATTTAACCAAAGTAAGTTTAAATGTCCCAATAATAAATAATAAGTTTATTTTGACATATATAGCTTATAAAATTGTCAAAAGTTATATTTTAAAAAAACTTCACTATCAAAAGGTGGTAAATCAATCTTTTAAAAACATTAGAGTATTTATTCATAAAATTGGATTCATTTGGATTTTAAGCCTCTAAAATTTATTGGATAAATTTAAAAATATTTAACAAACTTATGTAATCATTCTGTAGTTATTTCTGTTCATTCCATCCATTACAATGGCTAGGCGTTAACTATTATAATATTTTTATATTATTGGTGTGCAACGTAAGATTTCAAAGAAACTCGTTGTTGCTTATTGGGTACGCCATCGATAATAGAATTCCCTTTAAAGTAATATTAACATTTTATTCTTAAATATTGATAAACATTAAAATATGATATTATTTATTTACCTGGGATGTTACATCCTTCCCCCCTTTTGGGAATTGTGTCCTCGCAATTTCAAAATTGGGCTTGGAAACTTCATTGAAAGTCCCACATCAGAACAAGAGTCAGTAAAACTATCACTTTAATAGAAAGTGAGAGGAGTACAAAGGTCAACCAAGTTAACCCATACTAATATTCCAAGTAGGAAAATATGAATATGGAAGAGAAAAAAAGGGTAATGTTCTGATGTAGAGTGATATTAAACATGTCTAGGAGAAAGTTAACCATAGGAAAATCACAAACTTGTGATGGGTTAAACAGTATTCGATTCCCCAGTAGGAAAAGTTAATAGAAAACATTTTTATTTTAAGTTACTTTTCATTGAGGAATTTATTTTTGAGCTTAACTAAATCATAAGGAAACATACTTACTTTTCATGTAGAATTTTAACTTTTACTAGATTCCTTACTCAAACTCATTTTTTCTCCAAAAGATGAGTATTTAAGAAGACTTGTTTGCATTAAGATTACTATAATCAACTTCTTGAGAATCACCTAATCCACAAAATAGAACTATATATATACCATGTATTTAGACCTTAACCAAAACCAAACCAAAAAAGTTTAGTACGATATATTATAATACCCAAAAAGGATAATTTTTTTTACAAAAACAAAAACTACACCTAATCTCCAAAAATTTTCAAACAAAACCCAAAGTTCAACAAATACCATTCAATAAAAATCTATCCATAAAATTATTCAAAGTAAACTAAACTAAGATTGAAACCCAAATATCTGAAGGATTTAATCACATAGTCTCCTAAGATAAATCTTAACATTTTTCTCCAAAATAACATCAGTTACTCTTAATGTCTCATACTGAAAAGTAATTAACCTAATCACATATCCTCCATGATAGGATAATCATTTCCATAGATAACCCAAAATCAAATTACTATTAATTCATAAAATCATATAACTAAAAAGAATCATTCTAACTAACTAGGGACTTCACGTAGTCTAGTGGTAGGTGATATATACCAGTTGCACTTTGGTTGTGGGTTCGATTCCCACTGCTTCGTTCGACGCGACAGGTTATCACATGGTTTGCGTGTTGTCATTTTTCCAAAACTATATAATTCTTAAAAAATTCCCCAAAAAGGGATAAAATTTTAAAAAATAACCATAATATATTTTAACCACAATAGTTATCTAATAAATTTCATTTTGCAACCCAAAATGTATTAACCAGTAATTGCCTTAAATTCAAGGATCATATAAACCCAGATGGTTCTTTATAACTATATCCACAAAATAAAGGATAATTATTCCTTGAATAAAATTTTTATATATCAAACATCAGGGTTACATATACTATAAAAAGTCTTCTAATGTAACCCCATCATCAAAAGAGACTTAATACATTTAAGAATTTCACCATCAAAAATCTACCATAACTCTTGAATCCCTTATATGTTGACTTCTTACTCATTCAACATTCTTCATTATCCATTTACCATTCCTTTTAAACTTATTGTGAAATACTTCTTTCCTACAAACAAAATCATGAATCATATCCTAAGATTCCAATAAAAGGAAAACATATGTTAAGAAATAATCCATACCTTTCATTGGTTATTGTTAGTTTATTCATACACAATCGGAATGGAATTAGGTATTGGTAAATGAATATTAGTACAATCTTGGTGACCCCATTCCCGAAACATCTTCATAGGAAATGGGTTTGCATAATGACCATGCACACCACATTTAAAACATTCAATTGATCCTTCAGAAAGAGCTTCTTTCCCTTTCCTAGAGTCAACTAGATGCTTCCATTTTCCATGGCAGGTTCTTGCTTTATGACCTTCATTTCCACATCTATAACATCTTTCTGTCCCTTTAAAACATTTTCCTATGTGTTTCTTTCCACATATTTTACACATAGTTTTTTGAACATACTTACCTTTATGATTATTACCTAAACTTCCGTAGGGATTTGTTTCTCGCATATACGATGCCTTATAAAAATCACTAAGGTTCAGGTAGTCAATCATGACTCTAGATAGTTGGTTGAGGATAAACACAAGAGTTCTCATTGCAGCTCTTATATCATTCAGTTGTTCTTCCATAAAACTGTCACAGTTTTATTCAAATCCACTATGACTTTGGTGCCTGCTAGATCCATCCATTTACTAAAACCAAAAAAGTCATTGTGAGTATATAAGTAAAATCACAATATATAATAAAAAGGATGATAAACACCAAGATATACTTATCCAAGTTATCTCAAAATCATTCTAACTTTCAAAAAAAATAATTACTCCATCTAATATACTAACCATTGTGGTTATACAAAACTTTTCACTTTTTCTTAAAGAACACTCTAACCTCTAAAGTTATCCAAACCAAACCTCTGATACCAAATATAAGGACCCAACCTTAAGACTTACTTAATATTCAACTAAATAGAATAATTCACATTGAGGATCTTTTCAGGTTTAGAGTTTTAGAGAATTAGGACATAAATATTACATCTCAAAGATTAAAAAGTAGACACATCTACTCAGTTTCCAATTTTTTTCACAAAATAAAAACTCTTGAACAAAAGAGTCACGTCTAGTTCCTTGTTTTAGACAGCCTGACATTTCCTTGATCCCATCCTTGACGCTATTAAACTTTTTGTCCTGTGAAAAACATTTCAAAAACTTGGGATGAGCATAAAAATCTTAGTAAGAGTTATAACAATACGGAAAGAAAACATTAGTCCATGTATACATAAGAATCAATGAAATCAAACATTACTCATAAAACATACTCACTTTAACATACCTCTTGAAATCATAAGATTTATGAATAACTCATAGAAATCATAAGACATAAAGTTAACTTGAGGCATTCATAACATTATTACGCAGGGATTAACCCTCATGGTTTCGTTTAGAATACCCATCACAATATATTCCCTATATCTCTTCTAAGAAACCTTAGCGTTTAACCCCTTCACGTTACCCAATGCATTGGAGAGCTATATCGGGCTCACCCGCCCTTAGTTTATCACGGAACCAACCGACTTCATAAACAATGCTCCAGAGTGATAACATAATCATAGCACATAACTTAAGCGTAAAGGAAATATAACATTCCCACATTGAAATAACAATATAACATTTTAATATATTGAAATAATGAATCCATTCTAAAAACCATTTTTAAAACCATTTAAAACATTTAATAAAGATATTTTTGAATCAAAGTGTCCCATACCACTTTGAATATTTTAACATTTTAAACCATTAATATCCATATAAATAAATCCATAAAACCATTTTGAAAACACGGATATTAATGAGAAATATTTATAAGAATAAATCATTAAAACATTTAAAATGATATTTTAGTTAAATGTTTTTTAACAAAATGAGAGACACTTGAATACAATAATTGAGGAATAACATTTAATCAGAACTTTATAATATCATGAGAATAAAGGGATTCATGATATAATATTCCAAAGGACAGTATATACACCATATAAGAGTGAATTGGTTCATAACAACAATGAAGTCTCAATAGAAATGTAAAATGGGATGAAATCCCTTATAAAGAAGGTATCCTTAAATTAAGGATAAATCAATCTCATAATTATGTGTGACAAATATAAATAAACCCAATATAAGTGGATATTAAGGGTAAAAAAACCATATTCCATTCACACATATTCATAGGATTACATATTCAATAACTATAAGTTGAACCCAAAGAAATCGAAATTGGGTTAAGAAGTTCCCTTGAAAAATTTGACAGCCTAACGGCATCACTTTAAAATTCATAAAATTAGTTGATGAGAGAGAAAATGGTATCTCATCACTTGGACATAAAATTTAAATCAATAAGGATATATAAGAACATATCCCAACATAAAAAGATGTAAATTAAAAGACATAACAAAATAAGTATTTTAAAAAGATGAGTGGGAAAGGTTCCCTTACCAATTTGGGCAACTTTCGAAACGTACACCCCCTGAAATAAGGGTCACAAAATGAAGATGTAAATACCAATAAATTAAATTATATTATATAAATAATAAAATCATGGGCAGTACACACACCACAAAAAGGAAATAGTGGCAAATGTTGCACAAATCTCCTAGGAATAAAAGTTAGATGAAAAATCCCTTACGAAAACTCGGCAGCCTAACGACGCCACTTAAAAATTATTAAAATGAATTAATTATAGTAATAGGGGGTATCTCATCATATTAAAATATAAATTAAATTACGGTGAATATAAAATAACATCCTCCAACATAAGAACATAGATCATAAATGAAATGACATAAAAGAGAGTACTTGAAAGGAAAGAGAGAGGTCAGATCCCTTACCTCAGGTCCGACTTGTCGTGTTTGTTTCTTTATATTCCAAAATAATAAACTTTTTTCAACTTATAATTTCTTAAGGAACACCTTTAAAGGTTATTATTCAATTCATATAACATATTATAATGTTATAATAATTAGTTAATTATGTGAGTTCATATCAGATGTTTTTGTCGTTGTTTGGTACATGAGTAAAAAATGAACCTGTTTGAAAAGAATTGTCCATGTAGTTTTAAGTACATCATCTACCGAATAGTATTAATGATTTAAATATTATTTATATCAAGTACATATTAATTTTATAATATTTCATAACATTTGGAGATAAAAATAAATGAAATGCACCGTTCATGGAGACGGTAGGCCGTACGTACGCATGAACGCTACTTTCATTTCTTTGTCATATTAATGGAATTAAAAATAATTGAGAGAGATATATATTATAATTATAGTATAATATATATTTTATATAGGTCACATAATTTCAATAATTTCATTCTTTATAAATTCCATGTACTGCATGAACGAGTCACATCACTTGAGGGGGCGGTAGTCCACACTTCCTCATATGAAATTATCGCATTTGCACAACATGCCAAGAATAAAGGTATGTTTTAAATATAAAATAAAGAAGCATATAGAAAACATAAATACCAAATATATAATATATAAAATACAGTGACATCATAATGGCCACCTTTACAGGTGTTAAAAGAATATTGAACAATCATCGTTTCGTGAGGCAGTAATTCGCCATCCACAGAAATAGTATGTTCATTAACCATTAGATGGATGTGTGTGTAAGTGTAGATTTAATCCTTCTTATAAAAACATACTAGTTTATTGAATATACTGGTGTTGTTACAATATAAAGTAATAAAAAGAGTTTAGGGTGTTTGAGAAGCAAAATAAAACAAAAGAACATAAGAGAAGACATTACCTTTAAATCGGGTAACTCCCTTTGGTTTGAATCAAAAGGGTTTCTTGAAGAGCTTTCTGCCTAAGGTGAGGATTCAATTATGAATAGAGGGATGTGGAGAGATGAAATGGGAAGGGTTTGGCTAAGAAAAAGGCTTGAGATGTGTGGGTAAGGAGGTAGAGGTGGGGGCCTTTTATAAGAGGGAGGAGGGGCACTCATGGAAAGTCAAGAAATGTTACTTTATTTTAAAATGAGTATCGGATTTTAAAGGTACCAGATTGTTATATTTCTAGGATAAGGTGATAAGGGTTCAAAATATACTTATCCAATAGTTTTTTTCCATGTTTAAGTCTTAGATTTTACATTATTGTTTCATTTTATTTAAATCGTTCATTAAAGAGGTAATCACTGCATCATCAGGGTGTCATAAATAAATTAACATATTTAATGTCTAAAAATTATTTAAAAAATACTATGATGTAGGAAATATTTTTAGATTTCCAATTAATATTTATAGTCTGAGATATCATTTACACAGACAAAACTACAATTGTTTTACTTGGGTGATACATACTTTTGTTAGATTTTCCTTTCTTTAAAAATAAAATGATAAAGTGTCACTATCACACAAAAGTGATTCCATGTGGTCCCAAAGTTTGTCACAAGGAATCCCATGGTCATCCATGACACAACAAGTATAATTAGGACACATGTTGGGGTAATTTTTTATTATAATGATATTATTTTATTATCCTTAACAACCCGATTACTAATTAATCAAGATAATTGAAGATAATTACCATTTTTACTATTCATAATGTCCAAAAACAAGAGTCTTAATTACATAATTTGTACCTTATGATTCCAAATATGGAATTAATTTTACCAAATTCCAAATAAAAAAATTGTAATAATTAATTTAAAAATAATTCCTGTTGTCAAAACAAATAGCAGGTTTTTTGAAGCAATATCTATGAAAAGTTTGGCACTTGTTTATGTCCGTTTTCAAAGTGAAATTAATTATAATGACCACCATTGAATTAAATAGTGAAAATATATTATAATTAAACTTTAAAACCAATTAAAAAGATAATCTAACCATATACTTAAATTATAAGAAAAAACAGTTTTGATGTAAAATGCAGTATTTTTTCACTATTCATTAAAAAAATGAACATCGTCAGAAAATTACCAAAAATTTAACCAAAGTAAGTCTCAATGTACCAATCATAAAGAATTAGTTTATTTTGACAAATATATCTTATAAAATTGTCAAAAGTGATATTTAGAAAAAAGTTCGCCATCAAAAGGCGATAACACAATCTTTTAAAAATATTAGCGTATTTATTCATAAAATTGGATTCATTTGGATTTTAAGCCTCTAAAATTTATTGGATAAATGTAAAAATATTTAAAAAACATATGTAATCATTTTTTAGTAATTTTTGTTCATTCCCATTATTACAACGGTTAGGCGTTAACTATTATAATATTATTATATTATTGGTGTGCAATGTAAGATTTCAAAGGAACTCGTTGTTGCGTATTGGGTACACCATCGAGCACAACATTACCTTTAAAGTAATATTAACATTTTATTCACAAATATTGATAAACATTAGAATGTAATATTATTTATTTACCTAGTATGTTACAATTTTGGGTCTAAATAGGTTGGTAATAGAATTCCTAGGTTCAAAAATATGTTTAAAACATATATTATAAGGTAATCTCATAGATAATTATTTTGAAATATAATATATATTATAGATAAGAGGTTTGGTAGTTATAATACAAAAACCTTTATCATAGTGTCATTATATGCAACATTTAAAGCATGCAACATAAGAATCCTTTCTATAATAACTTTTAAGTAAAATAATCTCATGTTAAATAAGAATCTATGGATTATAATAGAAACCAATTTAATAATTTTTTATCATATCTACAATATTTTCATATTATTTATTTAATTGAAAAAAAGTAGATAAATAATATTTAAAGAAAAAAATTTATTTTCTAATATTATCATTCTCCTTCTGAATAGAATCATAATAATCATAGATATTACCTTTATAAATTGAATTATAATTTTATATTTCTTCTTTAATATCATTGGTATCCTAATTCACTTTGTTAATTTCCTTGATAAGCCTCTTATTTACCTTTTAAAATTCATTATACAGCTCAGTAACTCATAAATTTTCATTTTTATGTTTTTAAATTTCATCATAAAACTCATCCAAGATATAAATATCAATATTTTAGTAATATCTAATATAAAAATCATTAGACACCTCAATTGTATATGTTTAATTAAAAAATAATTTTTTGTTTCCTTCTCACATCCATATTAATCACATGAATCTATTTTTTCGGTGCAAATCCATCCATCATGATAAGATTTTTTTTAATATTTTATTTCTCACTATTTTTTATTTTTTGTTGGACAATCTAGTTTGATATGTTTGTTCTTTCAACATTCTTAACAAGTTACATCTAGTTTGTATGTAGTAACATTATTTTAAATTTGATCATTCTTTTGTTCTCAACTTGGTCTGTTCTTGAGATTCTTCATCCTCATCATCAAATTATAAATACAATTTCTTGTACTTGTAATTTAACTATTTTCACTTTCTTGTGCCTCATATTCACTAGATTTGGAAATAACATTATTATTTGATTTTAATGAAATACCTATCTTATTTGATGTTTCTTCTTCTATGATATTCTTTATTTTATGTTCATATTGAATAAGGGACCCAATGATTTCATCTAATGTATATTCATTGAAATTATTAAAATTCTCGATTATAACCTTCTATGTATACTATTTTATGGGTAATAGTATTAATAATATTTATAAAAGTATGGCATTCTCCAAATTTTCACCATGGGAAATCATTCCATTCCCAATTATTTTACATTTGTGGAACATTTTTTTGACATATTCATCATATCACCACTATAAATCTTAGTACTCTATAGGAAGCATTCATTTTTTGGTTATAATCAAAATTTCTAAGCACATGTGAGAAACATGAAAAACCTTTTTGATCTCATGAACTTTATAATATGAAAACATATGAATAAACATTATTTTTAGTTGCACATTATAAAATATTAGCACCTTCATAATTCAAAATATATCTGGTAGCATTATTTTGTGTATTAGTGTCTCAATCATATTCTTGTAATTTTAATGTTTTTACCATTATCGACCAATATTATATGTTTAATTGATTGAAGTGTGCCTTAATAATGGATTTATAGTAGAAAATAATTTCTATAAAATTATTACGGTTTCTGAGCTATCCATGCATCATTTAAGGTCATTTATGCCAACATAATGAGATTTCACATAGGATGTGAGTTCTAGGAAATTTTTATCATAATGAAAAATGAAATAATAAATTCCAATTATATCCTTAAAAATGTTGAAACTTTGATACAGAATATTGGTATCAATGAATAAGATAATATATCAAAAAAATTAATTTTTTATAGGTTATTCGTTTGATACTAATTGTTAGGTCAAATTAGAAATGGAAAAAAGGTCTAGAATTGGGAGGGGGTAGGGTGAATTGAATGGATATAAAATTTTGACCAGAAAAAATTATTATTAGAGTAAATGATGTTAGTTAATAATTAGTGGAACAAATAAAATAAATCACATAGGAAATTTTTATAGTAGATCAGACCAAATTGGACCTAATAATATCTTATACTTATCTATTCAACATGAGATATGTTGTTTATTATACTGATTTTTTATGTGTAATGATATCCCAAATAAAAACATCTTTTTTCTAGTGGAATTACAACTAGAAAAACACATGACATTGTTTTGGGGAGCTAGAAACCAATTATAAATCTAACTATAGATAGTGGGACTCACAACCCAGAGGGTCCTAACATTAGAATCTCGGATTCCCAACACATGTAAAGGAAACAATTTTTTATGTAAAAGAATAAACTAAAAGTGAGAGAACATGTGACAGATGGAAAGTAATGTAACTAACACAAGAAACTAGGATGAATTAAAAGATACAAGAAAAATTAACGCATAATAGTTCTTGAGAAATGTTTCATATTTCCTCATCAATGCAGTAGTAAAAACGATACCTATTTTATATATTCTAAGAATACTATCCAGAAGATGAAATCATGATCGCACATGAGTTGGTTTTTATAATACATCAATGTTTGAAGTAATTATTTGGATCTCAAATGATCTATGTTCAAAAAACACATATATCCAATAAAGGTGTCATGAAGCCTTTAAATTAGATATTTAAATACTTATAATTCAATTTTCAAAAGGGTACATTAATAACAATTCTAACTACATAATTATCCATGGGTAAGGCAATTACCATTCCAGAATAATCCTAAAAAACAATTTAATTCAAAACATAAAGAATAATTCTAAAAAATTTTAATTACTCATTAAATAATTCAAAAGGTATCTATGATTATATGTAAAATAATTCCTTGAATATCTTCAAATAATTTTACTGTTAAATTATCATTTTGAAAAAAAATTTAATTTAAAGCATCACATATTTATTCAAAATTTAATTATACAACATAAAATAACAAAAAAATAAGTTTGTATAGGTTTTTCATCAACAACAATTATTTAAGACTGGGAAATATAATATAAAAGTATATTATTTTTATATAAATAAACAAACAAAAAAATTTAATCAAATTTTAAAATATATTAATATATTTAAAAAACATTCACATGGATTTTATAATATATAAATATTATAAATGAATAAAATATTTTAACTAATTAAAATAATCATATAGGTTTTTAGATTGTAAAAAATAAGGAAAAATAGATCATTTTCCAAATTAAATATTTCAGTGAATATAAATAATGTATTAAACTGACCATGAGTGCCCAATGACCATGACTTATATAACTTGTGGTCGTTTTAATAATCATGTCATGAAATATGTTCAAATATTCATGTATTTAGAATACTAACCATGACAATATTATAATGGGCGGTCACTTCAGTATCTATATAGATCAAAAGCAAACAAAATTTCAACTTGTGGTGGGTATACTAACCGTGTGATGAAATTATATTGTATGATCACTTATGTTAAAATTATTTAATATTATCATGTGTTATCATTACTTTCTATTTAAAAAATTATAAAAGATACCATTGGTCAAGCTCCTTTAGAGCCACATGATACATTAAATGAGGGATTGGTGAGGGTGTGACTAATATTTAATTCTAAAAAAATGTAAGGAATGAAAAAATTGAGGGAAAAATCCAGAAGATACGCATGTGATATCTTTAATGATTTGGGTTTCAAACCGAAGAAAATTAAATATAATTTGATATTTTTCATTTACTGGAGGGGTATTTTTTAATATTGGTCATCAGAACTAAATTCCAAGGGTTGGAACACTTCAACCTATTTATTTTGGACTTGGGTGAATGCTCGAGAGATCCTGTGAAAGTCTCATTGAGTTTTCGAAGAACTGTATCCTATTTTAATTTTTGAATTAATTTAAATAAATAGAAAATAAAAAAATAATTTTTTCAAAATGTAATAATAATAATAATAATAACAATATTATTATTTATTATTGTTACATTTTTGGATTTTATTTTTGGAGATCTCAAGAGTGTATCCCATACCTCATGCGACCTGCCTCCCCCTCCTCTCCAACATGCATCACGAGCCCTCTATCAGCTCCATCATTCCACTGCTCTTTACTCTAGACATCATTGCGTTCTTATTCAAGATATTCATGGAGTGGTCAGATCATCCTTCTTCCTATATCAATTGGGAATTTTTCCTATCCCTCATCGCTCTGTGATGTGCGGCCAAAATCCCTCGAATTGGGATAATTTTGTTTTGGGTTTTTATTTGTTGTTTGGGTATTTTTAAGGTTCTCTTGGGACCCTTTCATACATATTCTGACATCTACCTCTGATGTAAAGGTATATGGGTTCATTTTAGATTTACACCAATGGTTTAAAGTAAGGGTTTCGTATGTTCATTGTTGTTTCTCCATTAATAATTTGGGGTTTTATATTTTTTGAGTTCCTAGTATTTTTATTTAAGTGAGATGAAATATTTAATGGAGATTTTGAGTCCCGTGTATATTTGAAAGCGGGTTTTGATCTTATTTTGAGGCATGAAATCACATACATAGGTATATATAAATATATCTTCCTTGAACATATTCTATCATGGCAAGGTGAATATGTACATTGGATTAAGGGGTATATATATAAAAATTTATGTGAATTCAAGTGTGGAGAGGAATGGAGTTTAAATATAAGTTGAGTTCCAATGTAGTTCATATTGTTCTAATTTTCATTTAAGGTACCATTATATTATAGTTTAAATTTATTAATGGATTAGTTAATTTACTTATCACACTATCTTTAGTTTTAAAATACTACTATATTTTTTTAGATTTAATGTTTCTTAGATTTGAATTGTGTATTCTCATGAATGAAATGTTAAATATGATAAATTATAATGTGAGAAAAGATGTCATGTTGTTTTAATAAAACCCCTCCAATTTAGGTACAATATCATCAAGACAAATAATAGTGAGTAGAATTCTATACTTACCTACCGTCTTTTCATGTTTGTTGTGTGGAAAGTTAGTATGTTTTCCCATATTTACATGAGTATTAAATGTATATTAATACACCTTATTATTTTTGGAAATCCATAAATTGGAAATTTCCCATGTAGGAATACAACATGCTTCAATGACACTTTTCCTTGTCTTTTGATCTTATGAATGTAATTTCCATAGTATATAGAATTAAATGGGTATTGACCATGTATAAAGTTTCACTTTTTCAAATTACACGTTATATGTTCTCATTGAAAATTATAAATGGATTTTCCATGTTTTAATGAAATTGACTAGGTCAAATTAAATGTAACGACCTACACATGATAGTTACCAATTTTAAATGGATGAATCAAACAGTCTTGACACATATATGATGGTTAAATAATTCCTCATAAAACTACTTCTACTATATAAAAGGCCCAATGTCAATTTAGTATTTCAAAAAAATAATTTAATATGGATAATGTTATTCATATGATTTCTTATCTTCATGTATTGAATTTAACATCTCCATGTTTTTACTTAATTCTATGCTCCGGAAATAATGTTATATATTTTTGAGATTTCATTAATTCCATATGTTTTGAGGCATGCTAATTCCATGTCCTAATGGCTTCATTCCATTGCCTAAATATTATTCTATGTAATTAATGGATCTTGCTAATGTGTTTTTTCTTAAAATTCTCAAACTATGTCATATAAATTGTTCCATTGTTTTTGGTTTGTTGGAATATATTGTATAAGTTGATATATTTTTTCATGAGGATATTTTTAAATGAATTTAAATTACAAGTTCTTTTCTTATGATATATTCTTTGATTGATATGGATTACTTAACGAGGTCCAGGAGAGAACGGGGGTTCTATATTATGGAATCAAAGATGAATTATATGTTCTTGGGATGTTATGAGTTGAGGCACTGGGGGTGATGCTTTGGTTGACATGAAAGGGATGCCCGAGCCTTTTCTATCACTAGTGAATGATACTGGTTCCTCAGGGGAGAAACTGAGGAAATAACAACTTAAAAATATGTTTATACCTTGCCTCAATTGAGACTAAGACCCCTTTGTAAGATACATGGTACAGAATTAGAGTTACCATGCCTCGTGATGATACAAGGGACTCCATTTGGACGTCCCTGGATGAAATTGACAGTATTGGATTATTGGATGTTACTATTGTGACACATGGGATTATTTTATATCTCCTTGGACAAGAATGGGAATTTTCCTTTAGTTTTAAAAATTTGTCTGATTGGAATTCTTTTTCATATTAGATACATATCCGTTATTATTATTATGAGCTTGATTATGCACGTTGGATGAATCTCTAGGATTTATCTGAAATTTTGAATGATTTAATTTTAATTAGACTAAATTCCAAAGAACAAGCTTAGGGGGTGCACCTCTTATTGGGTATCCCAGATCACTTGTCCCATTGAATACATATTATGGATTTTAGATGTACCATATTCGGACTTCCATCTTAGGATGAAGCAGGTAATAAAGGACATGTGTCCATTTGGGGACCTATACCAAGTTGTTATAATTTAATTTGTTTACTTCCCTACATTGGTTCATTTTGATACACTATTTTTTTTTTTCTGTTTCAGGTTATCGTTTTACCTAAAAATATTGGTTTCTAGCCTAATGAGATTTATATATCACACCCTTCTTGGTCATTGTTTGGAACCTGATTATGTAATAATACCCTTAGATCATATTATTCTCCTATATGATTGATATTTACCATGTTTACCCATATAGATCATCTTAGTTCACCCTTTCTTATGTTTCCATTCCACAAGTTATGAAGGAGTTTCTAACTATGATAATTATACAAGTGTTCTAAATACAACAAATTTTTATATGAGAAAATGAATATTATTAATAAATTAGATAATTATTTATATATACACAGTAAATAAACTAAAGGTTTATATTCCTTTATAAAATATTTTTGTGAGATAACTTATATATCTTCTGAATAGATGTAATTTTTATATATGTAATAAATTATTTAAATCACACACACACAATCATTTTTACTCCAAACATAGATAAAAATTTAGATAAAAATTAAAATAGTGAATTGAAATAAAGTATATAACTCAAAAGGTTTTAGGTTGTTTGGAATTTATCCCTATACCCATGGGGAGAAACATTGTAGTATTGATTCTAGAATAATTATTAAAGTTAGAAATATTTTCACTAGGAATCTATGTAGAATACTAATTCATAATAATTTAACAACACCTTAGTATGTGGACCCACCTACTTTTTTATAGAGGTTCCCACCATGTCAATCTATCACACTAATATACTATATTCATGGGATCTATCTATTGCACCGAGGAACTATCAATTCCCTATAGAGGTCCCCTTTCTGACCACAAATTAAAAGTTGGAAAATAATATTTCTAAGATTAAATATTTATCCAGTATCAATGTAGTGAGTGATTGAAATATTTTTATAGCATTCCCTTTTATTGTTGAAATATTCATTGAACTTTTTTTAGTTGAACACTATGATTTTCATTCAACTAAAAGTCACATCACTAGACCCCATCATTACCATCTCGATGAATCCTATTTCTGATACCATAGAATGGACTATGGGTTCTTCAATGTTTCTATTTTTGTTGATATAAATTAATCTCTTGAAGAGTCTTCATAATCCAAACAAATACAACTAATAAATGACATTTTCAAATAATATCTTACATTATCAAAGATATGATGTTTCCATTAGAAAAAATGTGCTTAGGGGTATGATTTAGACATGAAATTAATATTTTATTTGAGAGATATATTTTATTTGGAAATAAAATATTTTAATAGTTATAGGAATTTATCAAAATACATAAAAAACATAAGGTTAAACTATTTATGAAGTGTGACCAAATTTTATGTGGTTAGAACATGAAATAGAGATTTTATAGTTGGAGTATCATAAATAGTTTAATAATACTAATTATTTTAACAAATTAATAAAATATTTTGAAGATAAATCACAGGATTATGGGATACTTATTCAATTAATTTTTAAAAATTATTTAAAATTGTTAATGATTTAAATATTTAATTTTAATTTTTTACATTGAAACAAGTGGTTTGAAGAATATTTATATTTTCATTTAATTTTCTATTAATATGTTACTAATAATTTTACGTAATCTAAATATAATGAATATTGATAAAATATATGTAATAAAATCAGTATAACAAAACACCCTATAAAAAATAACAATGAAAAAATATATGCATGTTTATTTATGAATCTTTTAGTAATAATAAAATAACATGAATCAGCGATGAAATGATAACATTCTTCTACTCAATAAATAAATCAAAAAATTTGGAATAATGTTTCTTTTGTAAATTCATTATCTTATATAGTGATAATGATAGATTATCTTCTATAAATAGGTATATTGTTTCAATATAACTCCTTGAGTAGATGGTTTTAGAATCTCATGATTATTATGTGTTAGTGGATAGTTTTATACTATTATATATACATTACATAATACATGAAATTGTTTGAGACATAATAAATGAAGTTTTTATTAATTTATTCATATTTTTTGTAATATGATTGATCCAATTATGATTGTGGTCATGTGAGGTAAATTCATTGGAATATTTCAGTAGTTTGACTTGTTTTCGCACACTTTATCTTCCATAACATTATTCACTTATCCATTTAATTAGTAAAATGATAAAAATGTGTCGATCAATTTATTTAAGATTGATGTACTCAATTAAATTTTTTATGAAAATAGTTAAATGGATAGTGAAAACAAGAATCTAACCTAAGTAGTACGTTTTTTATAATTACAATAACAATGAAGCTCGTGAATCATGTAGTGAGTTCATACAAATTTCAATAATATTAGGGTTCCAATGTATAACTATACTATAGTGGAATGTGGTAAATGAATAATAATAAATGGGATGAAACAGATCCATAAATTTTCATTACATTTCAGAAGAGGTTTTATAATATTATATTATCACATGATAAATTGCATGAATGGGAACCTAAATATAGTTGAATGATTTATAGTAAATGAAAATAATTAAAAGTTTATTGATTACATAAAGTGGTATATAAATTAAAGTTAAACATCAATAAAAAGAGATAGTTTTCGTGTTATAAATTAGTACAAATGATTTATTACCTAAGTCATATAATTATTGAACACACATTCTCTACATTTGTTCATGTATATCAGACTAAAATACAAAATATTGGTGTGCCTCTTTTGTTTGAATTAATGTATATATCAAATTATAATGAGAAATAACCCTTATATAGAAAAATATTACACTTTAGAAAAATAATATCAAATCTATTTTCTAGGGTTTTTATATGTGAATAAATTTTAGGTGAATATGAGAACACAACATTACATATGGTCTAACCTAGTTAACAATGCCATGCTCAAAAAAACATCTAACAATATGAACTTTTACATATATTAACCAAGATAAAAAGTAGAGAAAATGATAAATTAATTGACTGTAAAACCCCTAGACACTACTATTTTATTCAAGGACCACTTCTTCCAAATATTTTATCTCACAATCCTAAAATAGGGCCACAATAAAAAGAGAATAAAAAAACTAGGATAACTGCCAAAAAAGAAGAAGGATTCATCATAGGGGTCCATTATAATTTTGGATGTAAAACTATTGGAGAAACTAAATGATAATGTATTATTTATGTAATGGAAACTCTTTACCCAAAAAACTACTCATAAATTATGTCATTGGTTAGCAACCACCATGGATAAAATAGTTGGTGACCATAGAACCTTTTATCAGGTTAATGAACCACTTAAACAACCTCTAGTTTTATTGAATCTTAGATCACTAAATTTTGAGGTTTATATTGAATAATATATAATTATAATCTTATAAAATTTTATCTAGGTAATAGTTATAGAAATCCAAACCACTTTCAATCATAGATGAAAGCTGATAACTAAGCCATGAAATTTCTCCATGTTCTTCAATTTTCATTTTATTCTCACATTTATCAACAATATATTATTTTTTATTCCCCTAATATAGTATTATACCCATGTGGGTTGAAATTAACAAGGTTATAAAAGGTATTTTGATGATTTAAAATTTTATGGTGTTTAAAATTGATTTCTGGATCCATATTTTGGATGATCTCAATATGATGATTCAAACGGTGTAAAAAACATGAAAAATGAATCTATAATGATTTATCTATATGTAGAAAATGTATAGGTAAATAATGGGTGCTAATGATTCTTTTTTTACAAAGAATACAACATTATTAGTTTAGGTGATGAACTTCTAGTGGCTTATTGGGTGGTATATTCTAGGTGCCAAGACTACACCACATCAGTAGTCAATTTCGAATGTAGATATTATTTTGACCATATTATGGTCAATTAGAGTCCCTTTTTAGTGACCTAATGTTAGATTGATACTTTTTCTACCATTCTAGGAACGTCTATATGGTTAGGTTTTTGAGATTCAAACTCCATCAGTGGATGAAAATACCAATAACATGATAAATCATACATATTTTAATTATAAAATTTGGAAACCCAAAATTGATGATATATTGTATATATTATATTTTTTATGAACATAGAATATGAAATACACTAATTTCATGGAATTAAAATGAATTATTGATAGGAAACGAATCCGGTGAGATGATTCTATTAGTACATCACATGTTGAAATATATTGGGTCATGCATAACATAAAGTGTATTAATGGAATGGGAAGTTGATGGATAACTTTATACTAGAAAAATATTCTAATTAAAATTATTCTTATATTATATAGAATAAAATATAATAATGTATGTAGGTAAAATAACACAGAACAAAGAAAACATGTCATGGTGACTTATTATCATGGAATACAATCACGAGAATTTTATATTAGATCACATAAGTGAGTTCAAAAGAATTATTGTTTTTTAAATTTCATGAATATTATAGTGGATTATGGGTTTTAGGAACTATTGGTGTTGAGACAATTTAATTATACGTGGGAAAAATTGGCAATGTTAGTTAATAATTCATTACCTGATCAAAAGGACACTATGAAAATGGTTAATTCTCAAATTTAAAATAATTAATTCCAGGATCTAGAAGGAAGTACAAGGGATTTACTTTGAAATCAAATTCTATATTCACTAAAGGAAATTTTATGAATAAATGGTAGGGAATATATAGAGGAAAATAAAACCCTAATAAAAATAAAAATAGGAGGACATGATTAAAATCTCAATCATGATTGGGAATAATATTTTACATTTTAAAAAAATACCATACACTTCATTTAGGAGTTATATAAAATTTAGCATTAGTAGAGGTATGTGTAATATAATTAAAAAAATAATAAAGTTTTAGTTTATAAAATTGGGACTGTTATTATTAAGGAATATTTTTTCAATAATGAATTCTAATACACAACATGGGTGATTGATTTAAGTCCCTCCTTCCATGTCATCGCTCAACATGACTTCTTCTCATGTTAATGTATATAGAGTTGTTCTCACCATAATATGGAATATAATTTTTCATATAAAATTATTGGCATTGGTATTATTTTTCTAAGGAATTATATGGGATCAATGTAACATGTGAATTTTATGATGTGTATTCCCAATATACCCCTTAATCTAAAATACATTGGAATGTATGATGATGATGCTTACAAGAATTCTTTTAGTGATGGGAAGTTGAATCATATCACAACTAAAACATTGATTATTTTATTTAAAAAATAATTATTTTTATCTCACATATTCAAGACAATTTAATGTAGATGTAAAGGCAATAACAATGGAGGTTTATATATATGTTTAGAATAGAAAACATAGTCACATGAATAATAAGGGAATATGAATTATCTCCAAGAATGATATATTTAAAATAATTAAAGGTCTAAATTTGGATATCTTTTTATTACATCATGGGAAAACTATACAATGTATCATTCCATGGTAATTTACCATCTATAGAATATATTTATTTAGGTTTGATACACACATATGAATTTATGTTGATAACTAGAGCATTAAAAAGTTTTATTTTAATTAATGTACAAGATGAATAATATATAAAATAGTTTTTTAATTTGTAAACTAAAGGTTGAAGTTAATATGTTTTAAAAAAGATTCATGTGAAGGTGGAATGATAAACTGGAAAAAAATTGAAGTGTGTGCATTAAAATAATGTACGAGAGTATAATGATCCATTTTAGGAATACTATAGGATTTTAAGCATTAGTATTGAAAAATTATTACAAAGGAAAGATCATTATAATGGTTTTCATGAACCATACCACAAATAATTGAGGAAATTAGGTGAATTTATTTTCTATCTTCTAGTTTTTGTGGCTAAAAATATTATTTTCTCAAATCTTATGATCAGGTATAATTTTTATTACCACTTCATTCATCTTGAAATAGGGTTTTTACCAAGGGGAAATAGTTTGATGATTTTTTGTTTGAATTTTGGAAGAATATTTAATATTTAACCAATTAAATTATAATTACTCATGAAATTTTAATTTGAGATATCATTCGAATATAGTCTAAAATTCAAATTCAAATTATATGCTTGAGTTTAGAATTTGGGGTTTTGTTTAAGATATACATTACATTGTGTTGGGAACTGAGGCCCTGATCGAGCCTCCTTTTCTTTTTCTCTTTTATTTTATATTTCTTTTTTCATTCAATTTACTTTTATTTTATCTTCATACCAATGGATTTTGTTGTATTAATGAGATAAATATCCCCTTAGTGAATTCATTTGAGAGAGATAATGAAGGAAAAAATAAGGGGTTTTTGCTAGCATGTTATTGTGAATCTATAAACAAGATCGGTGGTTCTGTGATGTAGACCCAAGATCTTTTTTGTAGAATTAGACACCTTATTGTAGGATTTTTTTAATTTACACCATTTTACATTTTTAATTATGATTTCTTGAATCTTATTTTAATGTTTTCGTGGTCCCCCAATGGGCCATTTTATAATGTTTTTTGGGATAATCAATTCTTTTAGGGCATTTGGAATTTCTTCTATTCATGAAAATTTTATCCCATAGAGAGTGTTCTTATGTTAAATTCAATGTAAAATTTATTTGGGTATAGTGTTAAAGATAAGGTATACTTGATATGTGTGTTTGGTACATTCTATGTAGGAAAAAATGTGGTCTGGAATAGGGTATAACTAGACACTCCATTTCGATGAACGTCGTCATGAATGTAACACAATTGTGAACCATGTGTAGTACACATCCATAGGCTATGTGGTTTATGTGTCCTGACCATATGTGGGGTATATAGTCAAGAACCTAGTGTAGGATACACTCTTTTACAGGGTAGAAAGTATATTTTTCATTTAAAATTTCATATCATGTCATCAATGAAAAATTCATAGAGATGATTTCATTAGATATAGATCATGAAACTTATGTGCACACAATGTGCTACATCCACGGAGGTGATTCAGTTTTTTTAACTTGGCATTAGATCTAGACTTTTGTGTAGTCTATTATGAGTTTTTTTCACATTGATCATAATGATGGTATCTATTTAAAATAGGGAGGGTTTCTAAATTATATTTTATATTGGGTGAGATTTGGTGGGGGATCATTTTTATGATTCATTTCAAAATACATTTATGGGATGGTATGTATGATTTGAGGACCATCTAAGGTTAACAAACTAGTCAGGAAATATTTATTTAGGACAAAACATTTCCTCAAATCAATTTTATTTCAAGTGGTTCATGAAAGGAGGGACCAAGTATTTTCTTCAATGAAATTTTTATATTGGTTTCTTAGGGATTAGATTTGGTCACTTTATGATTGAACAAGCTAGAACCTTTCAGGTGGGAATTCATTATGTGATGTATTGTACAACTGGGTTTCATTATGTTGTAGTTGATATGGTGTTGATGGACAAAGATAATGATTCTATTATTGGATATTATTTTTTAGGATTCCCTTTTAGTAATAGAGTTGATTTTAGTTTATCGTGCATGTTTGTTATTGGTTGAGACTTAGTGGTTAGATATTGAGGTATTCTTGGATATTTTTCTTTAATGGGAGGTATAGGAATATTTTCAACCATGTTATGGATATCTGATTAGTGCACTGTGAATACCTTTTCTTGTATAATAATCAGGTTACATGGGTTATGGGAATTTTGGTCTTGGTTTTCAATGTTATAGTGATATGTTTTAAACATGTGTATTTCACATGGGATTTAGAGATTTAGAATTTGTATTGGTTCATAGATATTTTACCTTTAACATGAGTCATATGTTCATGAATCATGCTAAAATCACTGGATCCACATGACATGATCATATTTGAGTGTTATTTCATTACTAATGGATGTTCCATTATTTAATGTCTACAAAACAACCTGTACGGGGTTGAATTATATAGTTCATTAGTGGAATTATATTAAAATGAATGAGTATTTTTTATTATAATGACTTTCCATGTTGATCTTATACAAATATGTCCAGTAGTTATAGAAATAATAACCCTTCATTAGGGGATCCATGGAAACCTATGTGGGTTATTATTTTCTCGGGATGCCATGTAGTTGGATCAATGAGGGAAATGAATCATGTTTTGGGTTTTCATCATATCTGAGTTACATTGAGAATGTGTCTTTTATAATGTACCAGGTTTGGGTTGTATGGGTGGTGATTTAAAATACATGTACTGGACGGGTTTATCTCTCTCATGTGTTGTGTAATAAGTATTGTGAGTGATTCCAAAGGTCCTACTATCATCCAGTGTACTTGGGTGTACATGGATATTTATTAAATCAGTGGGTTCTATAGAAGTATAATATAACCAGGGGTCAATGGTAATTAAGATTCTTAGTTCATGGGTTATGGAGAGTTGAGAGAGCTGTTTGTTCTGTGGATATATTGAGTGTGAAGGATCAGTTGGATACATGGAGTATTTTTTTTGGTTTTCTTCATTTGTCATAATGGAATTATTGTTAGATTCTTATATTCATTTTAATAAAACATTAAAGTAGGGAGGTCATGTGGTTGATATTTGATGATGGGAGATACCACCGTTTTTAAGAGAAGTTCCTAGGGTAATACTTCTTGTTTAAACTATCATATTTTAGAATTATGGTATGTGGGTTTAAGAACATTATCCTAGTTCCATTAGGCCATGGATAATGTGGGTGTTAGATCCTTTAAGGGGATATTTTATAATCACTCTTCCCAGAGGAGGAACGTTTTGGTAATCATGGAATTTCTAAATATGCCTTGTTATATCAAAGAATCCATATGGCGGGGAGTGTACCATAGGTCGTTGTGGGTGTGAACCTCATTTTAAATGTTTTAATGCTGAGGGATTTAATTCCTTGTGAGATAGGGACAAGAAAATGTTTTCTTTTCTTTCTTAGTTGAACACATACAGAACATTCCTTTTATTATGGATAAAGAATTAACTGTGGTTCTTAGTATGATGGATGAGGTGTGGTAATAAGTATTTTATTATGTTTGGAACTATACAATCCATAAAAGTTGAATGACTGTAGGGTAGGGAGAATTGGGTCATGTTGTGACCAATCAGTTGATGATTGAGGTTGAATTAGTTGTGTTGATGGTTAATGTTAGAGTATTGATGCTGATTGACCACCATGGATTCTCGAGGGTGAAATGAATTATGGATGGGAGGTTTTTGTGAATGGTTTTCGGACAACAAGAGAAAATTAATTTAAATTTTAACCTATTATTTTTGATATATTATGAGGGGAAAATCTACAATTTTTAATGAAATATGATATTAGATAATTTTTATGACATTTTTTATCCAAAAATAGTGTGCTTACAATTAGATAAGAGTTTTTTGTTCGGAATTATGAGTTATTCAAATTTTGATAGAATACATAATATTTAATTAATTAAATTGAATTATCTATTAGTGTTTATTTTTGTGATATCATATGAATATAGCCTCATACTTAAATTCTAACTCTATAGTTGAGTCCAAAATGAATGTTTTCCAAAGAGAGGTATAACACTTCATCAAGCATCGCAACCGAGCATGATCCCACTTTTCCTTATATTTTCATTTTCCATTTATTTTTTATGTTTTTATCAAATACCCCTCATGTATTGCTACTAAAAAATGAGGCAACTCACCCTTTTGTACATTTGATTGTGATAGAAAGGGATATATAAGAGAGGGGATCATAGATGGGGTTTTATTGTAGAGGTAGATTAGGGCTCAATTGTTTCATGATATAGATATGTGATCATTTATTTAGTGACTTATGTATATACATAATAGGTTTTAATATATTCCACCATTTTAAAATTTTAATTCACAGTTTTTTATTGTTTTTTGGTTATTTGGGGCCCTAGATTATGGATATATTGTGTTTTTTGTGATAATTAGTGTTTCATGTTCTTTACAGGGTTTTCAATTTTGTAAAACCCAATCAAAATGTATGTTTTCTTGAGACACATGTGTTTTTGGGACACACTATATATAGTGATACAGGTGTGTGTTTACCTCATGTTGGGGTACATAACCATGTGGAATATAGGGAAATCCCTATATGTAGTGCAAATCCAAAGGACATGTGTTGTATGTGGACTTAACCTATGTATGGTACATGTCTAGGTAGGTGGGCATGCACCCCATGGAGGGTAAAATCCATGTATGTGGTGGAAACACAAAATAGTTATAAAAAATTATAGGTCAGATGGGAGACAAGACCTGTCAGGGTTTCTTGAGGTACATATAATGTACCACCTTATAAGAGGTGTTTAGATAATTGGTAATCATTGTCATAGAACATGACTTGTGAGTTTTCCATTCTAAGTTTTTTCTAAAATAGATCTAAATTATGGTAAAAAATTCCATAGAGAATCTATTTTAATGTAGTTTCATATGGGGTGAGATTTGGCCTTAATATATTGTTGATATTCTTTTATATAACCATCCTTCATGGTGGGGTGTGTAATGAATGGCATAGGTGAGGGTTGTGATCAAGATATGTGAACTATATTGTAATCTAAAATTCTACTAAATTAAAAGTTCTTTTCAACTATTATAGAATGGTAAGATAGTTGATTTTATTAGATGAGATCATTATAACAGTTTCGTGAGAAATTGAAATTTTAGCATGATATTTGGATCAGTTAGATCATATCTACTGGGGAAACATTATATGATACAGAGTTTGTTAGTGTAACATTGAGTAGTGGTTGAAATTAGTATAATAGACATATTTAAGGATGCTATTGTCAACATGGAATTGATTGAGAATAAAAATATGGGTGTGGTTTAACATTTTGATTCCCTTGTAGGAATGATGTTTATCCAGGATAATTATATTTCTATTCAGATCCAAATATAGTTTCCTCATTGATTGGTTTGGTCTAAGGTGTAATTTCTAGGAGTAACATTTTTTAGGTTTTCCTATTAATATGGGATTGTATTTTCCAATGATTTTATTTTCAAATAGGATCCACTTCTAGGTTGTCTTATTCATTCATTGGTTTAGAGGATCACTGAGGTTGACTAATAAACTGTTGACTCTAGGGACCCTCATGAGTTCCCCTTAATTTGGTAGCTTATTGAAATAATTTTTTAGGGAGTACCTTTATTAGGTTTTAGATATAGGATAAATCCCTTGGGACATTATTGGACTAGGAATTTAAATTATGTTTTATTGGTTAGTCTCTTTCATTGGTTGGCTGGTGTTAGGTTGGTCATTGGAGCTAATGGATGATCTTCATGGATGAAGCATCAAACTAGTTGTATTTTCTATTCCTGGGTAGGATTATAAGCCTCGTGGATCAATAAAATAACTTATAGGTCGATATTATAACTATTAAGAATGATTAAGTGGTTTTATCATTGACCATATGGATATCATAGCTAGATCTGTTCTAAAAGACTTCAATATTTTGACAGGTGATTTGTTAAGATGGACATGAGTTATTATCACCAATTCAAATCATTCTATTAGAGGTATAGAGATAGTTATAGTTTCACTATTGTATTTTTGGATTCCTAGGATGAGATCTTAGTGTTTGAACCTTATGATTTTTTTACATGATAGATATATATAGTTATTTTTTTATTTGATGGATTCATCTGATGATATGCATTCAGGTGATCCACATGCTATAAATCCTTGGTTTTGGGAAAGGAATGAGGTATTTTTATCTCGGGTATCATACTAGAACTATAAGATCAATATTTTATTCTGTATATCCTTTTTTTAATTCCATTATTTTATTTATTTTGTTGTTTTTACTATTAGATTATGACTAGGTTGGGAATAACACATGTTTATGCATTTCTATGTGACAATAGATGATATGTTATCCATTGGGGCACCGTAATAAAACATATTTCTCCCCCATATTCATGTACCTTAGTGTGTGCATGTAAACCATTATTTCTGATTTTTGGTTGGTCAGCTGATGAAAAATTGATTGGTCAGTAGATTGGTATGTCTTGATCAAGCTGGATCACTCATGGGAAGTCTATGGATTGAGCTCATATACTTTTTCCATTTTAGAGACTGGGTATGTGGTTTTTCTCAGAGTTAGCCAAATTTACCATTTATTTTGTTTTATTTATTTATTTACTTTCTTTTATGATCATACGAGTAGTTGATCAACTTTTATTGTATTCTCTAGAGTGTTTTTGAGTATGTATGTTTCATTTAATTTATTATGGCATGGTTTTTTTTCTGTTATCTATTCATGTATACATTAATGATTTTGTATGTCATGTGTTTGGTTTATTTCTGTTGTTATTATAATCCAATATTGGGGAATATTCTCCCTATAGTATCTCTTCAGTGAATCACTAATAGCAGGAAAACTCTGGTTTATAGGGAGTCTCATTTAAGGAATTGTCACGAGGAAAATTGGGTGGCGAGTAATGTCGACATGGCCTTGTTCATGATACTAGGTTAGATTAAAGGATGAATAAAACCCTCATTGATATAGTCAGGATTATGATCATGAATATAATGTTTCTATAAAAGTTTTAAATGTTATGAAACTATTTTATATGGATATACACATGGGAATATATATCTGGATACCTAATATCATTAGGAGGGGGATTTTTCCCATAGAAATAATGAATTTTAAAGTGTGTTGCCTTATATAACATAGAAAAAAATTATATTTAAATCATGGAAGGTTCTAAGGAGATGTTGTGGATGAATAAATACATGCATGCATTTGTATAGATTTAGGTAATTTATATTTTTTACTGTTATAAACAGAGTGTAATTCATCCTAATAGGAACAAAAATTTTATTTCTAGTTCTTAACACATCGATATGAAATATCACTTAATAAATAATGTGTTGGAATAAAAAATGTTTAAAATTTAATAAATAAACACTAATGATAATGTTGTAGATACAATTAAAATGTTCTAATGGAAGAGATGATGGATGCCTGAAAGGGTACTCAATTTCTATCTTTAGAAAAAAATGATAATTAGGGGGAGATTTGTTGGGGAAAATATGAATTTAGGAGTCCAATTGAAATAGAAAGTTATGGATGAATACTTTTTTCATCATTGTCAATACCAAAACAGAAATGCAACAAGTATTGAGACTCCTATGTTTTTCACCACTATTTTCAAAAAAAAATCAATGATTACTGTTGTTTTCATTGGGGGATGGACCCCTTAAACCACCATATTCACTTCTTCATTTTGAAATAAAAATTTTGTGATCTATATCTTGTAAAATGTAATTATAATTATCTTATTTTTAATCTATATATGAGATATATAAAACCATTACCATCCTCCCATGGATTTATTCTATAAGGACCTGAAAATCCCATGGAATTTTTTTAAATACATGGGAATTTTTACGAGTCTGTGAAAATTTATTGTGCTTGATTCTGAGGCTTGGTGTGCCCATAATCAATTTTTAAAGTTTGGTTCGGGTAAGTTCAGTAAAAATTCAAGCAGGATTTCATAATTTTTGAACCGGTGCTCAGAACTGAAATCTGAGGGCACTGTTGAACTCACAGTGCCGGTATTCGCTTAAGAAGACTTTCACCTCGATGACAGATGGTCAAGAATAATAGTTAGTATTTGGATTTTTATAAAAAATAAAAAAAGTGTACAAAACATTATTTTATTTTTAAGCTTCCATGTGTGTGATTGTTGGTTAAAACCTCCACTTGGGATTTGGAGGTGAGACCACCACAACCTAACCTCCCATGATAGGTTAAGGTGGTGGGGCCCACCCGAATTTAATCTCTCACGAGAGGTTACAACATGGGCACCACTCGAGACCATAACATAGCATTTGAATAATAGGGGTAGGGACCACCCAACCCCTATTAATGGGAAGAGAGCTTAACCTCTCAACTCTCCCTCATTAATGAGGGAGAGCCTCTCCACCTCAACCTTTAATTAAATGGATCCAACCCCCTTTAATTAATGTGACAACCTCTTGAATTAAATTGGAGGAGCCTTTTTAATATATTTCTTCCTTTTTGAATTACGTGCCAACATTAAAATAGTAGACAATCTATTATTTTGTGGGAATATATTTCATTTTGTTGGAAGAGGAGGATTAAAGGATTTTTGGAGGAAGCTCCCAACAAAGAACCGTTCTTCTAACGAAGAACGTCAGTGACGATTCTTCTTCGACTACTACCTTGGTCACCTACCGACATACCCTCTGCAACATCATTAATGAGCCGACCCAGTATGGGATTTGAGACATGCGGCGTACTAAATGAACAACAAGAGATGATTCAATGGTAGGGGGCTTATTACTTGTTGAAGTTATACCTTTTCTTACCTTCTTCAAAGGATAACATGGGATTGTTGCGGACATATTATTGATCGTCTTCTACACATGATGAGCCAAATGATACCTTCCTAAATATAGAGGGTGCAGACCAACCTAGCATGGCCCAACATCCTCTGTCGATCTCCCTCATCTTGTGACGTTCGATGGCATGGAGAAATATCAATGAAGAGGTGATGGAGGAGACAATGAAAGAGGCCGTGATACCCGCGGCCTTCGCGAATCGTGCCGTTGGCCCGTGCCGGCCCCAGCTCTGCTGAACCGGCCTACCCATAGCCTCCCGACACACTGCCCGGTGCCCAGGCCACCTACCCGTGGCCCCCCGACGCCATACCCGGTGCCCAGCCGCCTGCCTGTGGCCCTCTTGGTTCCCTTCGTGGTGCCCAGGCCGCTTGCCCGTGGCCGCCCGACACCCTGCCGCATGCCTGTGGCCCTCCCCACGGAATTCCTGGTGCCCTGCCAGCGCCCCCACGGCCTCCCAGTGCACTGTCACGCCCTACCCGGCGCCCCCGTGCCCTGCCTGGTGAACTGCCGGTGGCCCTGTGGCCTACTCGACACCTTTCCATGGCCTACCTGGCCACCTCCATGCCAGCCTCCACGCTTACCACCCTGAACCGGCCACCCCCGAGCCAGCCTCCTCGCCACCCGTGCGCTCCCAGCCGAGTCGGCGTCCTAGCTCCCTCGCTCCCTCTAGACCGAGCGACGCCGGACCTCTCCCTCACAACGCTCTTGGCCAAACTAGCCCCGAGCCCGGGTTGAACTGCCCCCACTGTCTGCTGGGCCAGGCCCGATGAACCAGGCCAAACTTAGAGGGCTGACCCACCCAACAGGCCGGGTCAGACCTAGTGAGTCTGACCAGGTCTGACTGGACTCAGGCCCACTACTGACCCCAAACCTTCTTGGGCCATATCTTTGGTACTGGACGTCTGTTTGACAAACCGTCAGTGGCGCCGATATTCTTGGAGCGACTCCGTCCCTTTGAGAATACCCCACTAGAGTTTGGGGTATAGTTGAGATATAGTCAGGTTGGATCGTGCATGAATCCAACCGGGTCCCCGGGACCAAAATGCTAATAACTAACAGACCAGATTTCCGATTGACGCTCCATCTGTTGAGTTGAGTCCCCTATGATGTGGAAGACCTTTGAGATACTGATTCGTGGAACTTCGTGATAGTTGGAGTATCAACCAGTAGCTCATGGAGCAGATCCTTCTAGAGGTGAGCGGACAAAGTACATAGACCTAGTAGCTGGCTGAGACTTGACGACAGCTTGACTGATTCGGCTCAGAGTGACTCGACTAGCCCAGTGGGGAGCACCTCTATGTGATACAATAGACCCACAGTGGGGAGCACCTTTATGTGAGTGCGCCAGACCCACGGTACACTATAGGAGGAGCACCTCAGGAGGCTACGAGGGGGAGTGCCTCTGTATGAACGCGACCGACCCATGGTGGGGAGTGCCTCTGTGTGACATGGCAGACCCACAGTACTCGACAGGAGGAGTACCTCAGTAGTCCAAGGATAGTGGGAAGTGCCTCTATGTGACGTGGCAGGACCACTGTACTCGATAGAGGAGGAGTATGCCACCAACCGTGGTTTCGATAATAAAAATCATGGTTTGAGCTGAGTCAATGAATTTAGTGTTTTCCTCAGGATTGAGATGGGTTACTAGATAACTTAGGTATATGTTTGGGAATATACCTAAGTATCGTTATACTCACCCCTAGACGGGCTACGCCTGCACCTCATTGTGTTGGATGCAGATGACAGATAGCACTGACTGAGGAAGAGAGTAGTAGGAGTAGATAGTACCCAGAGGTAGACCACTCGGTGTGACGGTACTCGTAGGAGACGGACGGATGAGAGTTCTGAGGAGGCCATCTGTACCTACCCTTTAGGTGGGATCCCTGGAGGATGTCTGAGTAGCAATTTTACATTCCTTCAGTTTTAATTTCTTTCAGTTTTACTTTTACTTTCCTGTTGGGATTATATTTCCGACCCCTTTTACTTTCCATCACTTATTTTGTATACATTTTTACTTAGTATTTTTGATTCTGGCTGTGTACTCTAATGTGTTTGTTTACAGTTATAAAGAAAATTATTTCCTAGTATAGGGATTTACTCATTTGGTGCTAGTCGTCAACCCATGGCCTATGGAAGGCGGGCTTGGGGTAGTCATGATACATGTCCCAAGGGATGGTTCGTGACATATTCACACCTCTAAATCATGTAATATCTCAGTTTTATTTTTACCCTTTTTTTATTTCATTTGTTTTAATATGATTGAGGTACAATGCCCCAACACATGCTGGATTTTAATTTTTTAAAAACAATTAAATTGTTTTAGTATAAGTGTTTAAGTGGGTAAGGGTATTTTTCAAATATCATACATAAAAATGGGATTGAATGGACATGTCTTCTCACTAGTGGGAACATATAATTTCTAGAGGGTGTGAAAAGGCCTACTTATTTAATCAGTCGTGAAAAAGATAACATGATTAAATATAGAAATGAAATTCCTTTATAGGAAAGGTCTCTACAAAATTCCATGGGGTGTGATTCCTTATTAAATGGGTGCTTCCCTACCTATATAATGGAATCCCCATTAGATTGTAAAATTCATTCAAACAATTCCCAAGAACATCAATACATCCATAAAAATTATATTTCTCTAAAACAATTAAAAAAATATTAACATGAATGATGATATCATTGTCACATAATTCATAGATAACATCCCTCATTATTAGAATAATATTAATGATTCCTTAATTCTTAATAAAAAAATATATTTCCCTCAATGAGTTACAAAACTACTTATATATTTAGGAGGAATATAAAAATCATGTGGGGTGATCCTAAGGATGATAAATATAAGTTCCTAAAAGGGAGAAATCATACAAATAATCCTTTAAAAGGAAATGCGTAATTAAAATATTGATAAGGGCATGATACATATATGGCATATCAAGACACTACAAATTGCACTATTATCTTTATAAGAAGAAATATTGAAACAATTCTTCAAAAGAGAACATTGCGGTTATGACCTTAGAAGTGAATGCGATTGAGCATAACACTTCATTGTGGATCAATTCCTATGATACACAACATGTGTGAAACAAAAAAACACTATTAAATAAGAATAGTTCAATGAAATATTGGATGTCAAACTTCATGGAGAACTCTACAGCTATTAATGTATATTGAAAGGGAATGCTTGTTCTTGAGTTTTCCTCGGGAAATATTTTCACCTTAAATGAAGTATTATATATGCTCAAATTTTTTAATATCAAAGTCTCATGGATCTTATTAAAAAATAAATGGTTTAATCCTATATTTTCAATAATAATCTTTTTTGACTATAAGAGAGATCATTGATGGAAATGATTACATGTTGGATTGATTTTTCGAATTGAATACAATTATTATTTCATATTACATAGTAGAATAATTTTATTTATGTCATAATAATTTAGGACACATTAATTTTAGGAAAAATCTTCACATGTCATAAAATAGAATTATTATATATAATGGATAATAATTATTACAAATAAGAAACATTCATAGAAACTAAAATAGTTTTGAAACCATTTCCAACAATAGAATGTAATATTTACTTATTATAATTAATACATAGTTATTTATGTGTTTTTCATGAAACACCTACCACTGGAATTTAAATGTACATTGTTACTTTTATTTAACATTATTCAAGATTTTTACATATATATATCTCTCATGCTCATTATGAAATTGTTAAATAAAGTTAACATCTTGAAAGATGACGTTGAAAACAAATGTTTTCTTAAAAATAAATGAAACAAATTTGAAATGAAAGGTACTATAGTCCTTAATTATTTTAACTTTTAGGGATTATACATAAAGTGATATCTTCTTATATAGCTCAAAAAATGGTGTCAATGACATAAAAATACAACATTAATGGAAATGGGCAATTATATGATTTCAATCTCGGGACTCTAGAAATATTTTTGGGGAGAGGAATTATTAACTACATGTAATAACTAAAACTAGGTTTACCTTAAAATGGTAGTCTATGAATCCATATTAATTATGTAATCATAGAAAACTAAACCAATATTATGTAAAGGTGTGGGGTTTTAACACAATTGTAAGAGTTACTAAACCTAAAATGGAGAATTTAGGTAAAATAAGTAATGATATAATATTTATTGTATATGTGGGATATGTGAAGTATTCAATGGATTATATATTCAAAGTTTTAGAATCAAATTATTTATTCAGAGTTTATATAATTATATAAACAAGATATGATATTTTTTATGGATCTTGGTTTATGACTACTTATAAATGTACAAACAATGAAATTTCACTGAAATAAAATTTTATAACCAAAAGATATGGTCAAGTATGTTCTAAAAGTAAATGACCTCATATAATAAATATATATGGATTTATTTCTATATGTAATTTTTTTTATGGTTTTAATGGTGTATGTGCTACAAAAACTATAGTTTTTATCAATTTGGAGTCTAACCCAAAAACCATTAAAAGATACTCTATCATATTACGATGCATCTCTTATAATGTATGGGATTTATAATGAAAAGGAATATATAATCGGGAAAACTACATGGATATTAGAAGATATTTCTCATGGTTTAGAAACTATAGGTTGTCACTTGGTATTATAAAGAAAAGAAATAAATAGTAAAATTAAAAAATATAAATCCTGATTGATAGCCAGAGGGTTTACTCAGTAGAAAGGAATAAATTACTTCTATACATATTCTCATGTGGCCGAGACTAATTCAACTATAATTATTTTCACTTTAGATTCCATATATAATTTGGGCATTCACCTAATATATTTTAATAAGACATTATTAAATAGATAATTTAATGATATAATATATATAAATAAAAAATAACGATTCATAATACATTTTACTTTAAATAAAGAATTCAAATTGGTATGGTTTCTATATGATTTAAAATAAGATACAAAATAATTTCATCGCAAATTTAATGATGTAATTCTATAAAATGGTTTTGTAGAAAACCATGTTGATAATTTTATTTATATTATGTTCCATAATAACCATATTGTTTTTATTTTATTATCAATTTATGATAGGGTTATATTTGAACATGTTATGAATAAAAAAATTGAGGCTAAATCAGTTTTATTTAGAATTTTAATTTGAATTATCTTGGTGAATATAATTTTTTTGGATTCAAGATTATTAAAAATAAGATTTTTATTTTTCTTTTTAAATCTAATTATATTGAATTTTTTTAAAATATGATTCATCAATATGATTGTTCACTAGATTCTACCCCCTAAACATCAGGTAGTAGTATGCTACCAAACTATGGTTGGGGAGTTAATCAATTGCAATATACAAGGGTGATTAGGTGTCTCATGTATTCCATGACATGAACAAGATTTGACAATTCGACTTTTTATGGAATGGTGGAGAGGTATATGATTAATCCTAGTAATGGAAAATGGGATGTGCTTACAAGAGTAACAATTTATCTAATGCGAAATATGTATTATTTTATAAGTTATAGTGGAAAACCAAGAGTATTGAAGGATTTTTTTAATGAAATATGGATAAAAACTTTTGGGGATCACACTTATATGAGTAGTGGAGTTTTTACACTTGAAGGTATAGTATTATCTTTAGGGTTAATGAAATAAACTTTTATAATGGACTTCACTATATATTATGTGTTTTTTAGCAGCTATTAGAATGGAAATAGAATAGATTATATCACTTTTATCAGATCTACAATTGTGGAATATGCTAACAACTCAAGTTATTATACAATATGATTGTCATGAAAAGTTGGCTTGGACATACATTGATATATATCATAGAAAAATGAGAAACATTGGTCTTAGAAATAGCTATGTTATAATGATTATATATTTTTTTATTATAGAATTTTAATTTTTTATGTTGATCCAAAATTTGGTAGATCAAGTTACAAATGAACATTCTAGGGATTTTGAAAAAATAAATCCCTCTGGATGAGTTGACATTCATTGTAATAAATCCACCAATGGTAGGACCAAAACTTATAGAGTGATTAATTCTCATTTATATGTTCAAAAATAGTAATTTTGTTATATTATTAGAGGAAATATGAAATTTATATTACATCCTAGGATAATAATGTTTTGTTCTCCTAATGAAAAGGAGTGTGAGTTTTTCACTCTTAAATATCAATTATTTCAAACATGTTTTGAAACATTGGAATAAATTTTCAAAAGAATATGTTAAAAAAATACTGAGGATTCTCAAAATAATATATGTATTTGGATCTCAAACATTCATAAAAGGATAAGTGAAAAAATTCCATAATGGTTCCTCTGAATAAGTGATGAACTATGGAACTTTAATAGACATGTGTAGGGTGAATTCAGTTTAAAAAAAGAGTTACTTGTTCATAAAGTCTCCACCTATTTCTCTATTAGAAATTAATTTGTCTCTAATATAGTATGAGTTATGATTGTGAGATGAATTTATTTGTCTATGTTACTTAAAAGAGTGTATTACTATTTTTTCAGAATAAGTTTTAAAATATTTTTAAATTATTGGGGAATTTTCCATATTAAATTTTTTTAAAAAGATTTAATTTTTTACATTTTTGAAAGGGAAATATTATAACTACTCTACACATTATTAAAAACTTAAATATTATTTACTACATAAACTCATCAATTGATACAACATATAATATTTAGTGGTCTAGTGTCTTTGGGGATTAGGAACATTACATAAAAACAGAGAACCTGAAATACATATCTTTATTCTAAATGTCTTTTAAGCGACCACACACATTCCTTTGTTCTATGCATTTCATGGGATAACCTAAGGACATGAATAAGAAAAAGGAGAGCTATAAAGCTCAGTAAAGGATTAAACATGACATAAAATGAATACTATGATAAATTTTATTAAATAATAACATCAATGGTGTATATGAGAAACATGAACATAAATGCACGAGATAACATGATTATTATAACTAGGAAATGTGGCAACAACATTTTACAATATGTTAGCATATTTGATGCCTCATTGCACATAGAGCATGAGTAAACCCTGATTAAATATTAATTAGCATGAGTTAACCCTCATTAAACTTGAAATATCATGATACTAATCTTTACCCAATGCATTGGAGTGCTACCAGGGCACACCCTTCTTAGTCATTTCATTTCATGCATAAGCGTCCCACGTGGATGATACAACATGGAATCATTCAAAATTTTCATTTATTCCAATATAAAGGATTGTGGAATACATACATGAAACTATATAATCAATATTTAAATGTTAATAATGGTTAATACCCTTGATAGAGAAATGGGAATGGTATTCACTATTCAATGACTTTGTCTTGGAAGATCGCGCTGCAATGTCGGCAACATAACGACGTGAGATAAGAAATCATCAAAAATGGTTGACGAGATATAAAGGGGTGTATCATCACATTTTAATGAAATTAATAATAAGGGGGTCATATAGATATATTCCCCAACATATTTAGTGTAAGTTATATTAGTAATACAAAATAATTTGTTGAATGTAAATGAGAAGAGAGAAATTACTTACCGAATTTTGGCTTAGTAACAGGTGTACATGGGAAGAATTAATCAGAGAGAAATATGACTCTCATAACTAAAACATAAAAAGGGAAGTATGGGGTATTTGGGGAATCATACCCCAACATTTATAAATGAAAATACATAGGTATAGAAACATAAAACAACTTTGACAAAAATGAGAAAGGACGAAATCCCTTAAAGAATTTCAGCATGGTAACAGGTGTACATGGGGGGGATTAATGAGAGAGAAAGTGGTCTCTAATAATTCAAACATAATGAGGAAAGTATGGGGGAGGTGATAAATCATACCCCAACATTTTTAATTGAAAACAAAATGGTGTAACAATGTAATGAAATTTGGACAAAAAATGAGAAAGGAAGAAAACACTTACATGGAAGTGTGATCCCAAAGGCTTGGGAGGGGATTGATAGAGGCTTATAAGGATATTTGGGAACCTTAGATGGATTATATAGATAGGGGGTAGGTTTTGGTCGATCTATAAAGGATTTTAGTGACGTGGAAGTGGGAGATTGGGTGTGTTTATATAGGAAAAGAGAGAGAATTCTTTATAATTTAGGTTTTGGACATCACACAATTAAATAATCAAAACCCCAAACCAACCAATGGATTTTCACATGGTTTTTTCCAAAGGAGAGTTAAAAACATTATTTTATAAGGAAAATGTATAATGTTATTAAAATATAAGAATTTATTATATAGAGGTGAGTCACACTCTCTACGATATCAATTTAAAAAGCTAAAATGTTTTATAAATCATGGAGGGTCCACCATGGCACCATATAATTAATCAAACAATTATAAAATCACATTAGTTTAAAATAAAAACATATATTGTCTGAACATACCATTTATAGTATTTTATTACATCACTATTGGGTCATTATGATGTCATAAAACCCATTAAATAATTAAATAGAAGTTAATTTTTACCAAAAATTCAATTGTCTCATAATATTATGAAAAATTCACCTTTGGATAATATTAACATCCTAATTCCCAAAATAATATTAATTTTACCAAAATAATATTCTAAATATGTGAGTATTTACTTTTAAAATAAGAACCGACATTTATCGAAAATTCATGTGTTTTGACAAAAAGGGATTTCAATCCATAAATATTACAATTTTGTTCCTAAAAATTAATCTATTAATAGTATTTTATTAAAATATTCTTTAATTCAAAAATCCATTAATTCAATAAAATATATATATTAAATGAATATTAACCCAAAATACAATTTATTCTTTAAAAACCATTTACAACGTAACAATAATAAAATGAATGTATATTCATTATTATATACAAAAATAATGCACATAATAATATTTCTATAGTCTTGTTACATAACCCCTTATTACAGCCACATATGACCTAAGGGTAAGGTGTGCGATGGTGACAGACTCGTGGGGTGACTCGGATAACATCGCTCGAGTGGTAATCTCTATCACCTTACACTTCTCCCATAGGTAGATCCTTTCAAGAATAATGTGTTGAAGCTCAGCTTGGTCTTGGTCAAGAGTGAATCATTGTGAAAATAACTCCTTTCCAATCTCTGATAAATGGGCTTTGTACAAATATATTCAATTTTATGGGTCCCTCACTTCCTTTACCTATGTAAATTGGATTTGTTAAATCCCTATATTTATACTAATCTTGTGGTCACTGTTCAATGGCTAAATTAATAATGATAACAATTCTTAATGGTATTTTAAAATCTAAAATCATAAAACCAAATATGTGAAAATTTTATATAACCATTTTACATAATATGAAATTTAATTAGATCCATATGAATTTTTATTAATTAATTTTTGGCCCATTACAATCTTCCCCCTTTAGAAAAATTTCTCCCTCAAAATTTCCTTTTCCCACAATAAATCATCTGTGAGTAACTCTACTTCATAATTTCATCCTATTCCCATGTTGCTTCATCAATCTTGTTGTTTCACCATAACACCTTGATGAGGGGCATTGTCTTATTTTGTAGAACTTTTTCCTAATGATCTAATATCTTTACCGACTTATCTTCAAAGGAGAGGTCATTCTCCAATGGTACCACCTCTAGATTGAGTACAGGTGATTGGTTAGGTATGTACTTACTCAAGAGTGATACATAGAATACATCATGTACATGATATAGGTTCATTGGGAGTGTTAGTCGACATGGCAGTACTCCAATGAAAAAAGGATCTCAAAAGGGCTGACGTACCTTGAAGGTAAACAATCCCTTCTTCCCAGATATCACAGCTCTCTTCCATGGTGATATGCAGAGGAATACTATTTCTCCAACATCAAACTCTAGGCTTGGTTGATGATTATTAGCATAGATCTTTTGTTGACTCTGGGTACATTTAATGTGTTATTGGATGGTCTTGACCTTCTCCACAATTTCTTTAACCATTTCTGGACCTAGAAGTTTTTTCTCAACATCTTCATCCCAACATGTCGGTGTTCTGCACCTCTTCCCATACATGGCTTCATAAGGTTCCATTTTGATGCTTGATTGGAAACTATTGTTTTATGAGAACTCAATAACATGAATATATTTATCCCATCCTCCTTTCATGTCTATTGAGAATGATCTCAACATGTCTTCATGTGCTTGGATAGTTTTCTCAGATTAGCCATCAATTTGAGGATGATAATCCATACTGAAGTTCAGCTCAGTTTTCATAGAATGTTAAAGACTCTTCCAAAATGTTGAGTTGAATCATGGATCATGATCAGATAAAGTCAATAGTGGTACTCCATGCAGTCTTTCAACTTCTCTAGTATATATCTGTGCCAGTTGATCTGATGAGAAATCATCTCGAATTTCAATGAAGTGTCCATTTTTTTAAGATGATACACAACAACCCAAATAGAATTATTTACTTTAGATGTATTCAGATTTCCGGTGAACAAGTCTATTGTGACGTTCTCCCATTTCCATACTGGTATGGGTAATGGTTCCGTCATACCCTTAGACATTTTCCTCTCATCCTTCACCTGCTGACATACCAGGAACTTTGATGTATACTCAATGATCTATTTCTTCATGTTATCCCACAAATAATGCTCTTGGAGGTCTCCATACATCATTGTGTTTCCTGGGTTAATGGAGAAATTAGAACTATTTGGAACATCCAAATGTTCTTTATTTAATTATGGTTTTTATGGAACACATAGTCTTAAACGAAATCTCACAATTCCTTCTTTATTAATATTGAACTCTGAGTATTTACCGATTCATATAGTTTCCACTTTCTTTGGAATACCCGCATCATCATTTTGACCATCCTTTAACCCTTCCAAAATATATGATTGAGAAATCATTTGTGAAAGGATTAATGATGTTCTCCTCTTTATGATTCACATGCCCATCTTCATCAAATCTATGAATATTGGATCCTTTTTAATTATCATCTTTGAAATAATTGCTGGGTCCTTTCTACTTAGAGAATCCACCATCTTGTACTCTTTTCCAGGGTGGTAATGGATTTGGAAGTAATAGTCTTTGATCAGCTCTAACCGTCATCATTGGTGCATAATAAAATATTTCTGTGTGAATATATACTTGAGGTATTTTTGATCCGTGTACATTTCACACTTCTCCACAAAGAGGTAATATCGCCAAAATTTTAAAAAAAAATTACTATATCTAACTCCAGATCATATGTGGGATATTTTTTCTTATGAACATTCAATTTCCTTGAATAATAGGCAATAACATCATCATTTTACATCAACACACAACCTATGACCTTCTTCAATGCATCTCTAAATAATACAAAAAGTTCTCCACTTTTGGGTAATGTGAGCTCTGTCACAATGATAAGACTCCTTTTCAACTCCTTAAAGTTTTCTTCGGATTCAATACTCCAAGGAAATATGACTCCCTTCTGAGTTTTCTTTTTAAGTGGGTTTTCCAATCGTGAGAAATTTCTCACAAATCGGCGATAATGTCCAGCTGACCCTGGGATGCTACGAATATCCATTATCGATGTTTTCCTCAACCATCCCTCAATTGTAGTTGTCATGGAGGGATCCACAGATATCCCATTGCTTGTGATGATATGAACCCTGAATGTGACCTCTTTCAACGAAAAACCACACTTGATGTACTTTTCAAAGAGCTTCTTCTTTCGCAAGGTCTCTAGTACAGTTCTTAGATACTCCTCATGACCCTCCTGGGTTTTGGAGTATATTAGAATATCATCAATAAAGACTACCACAAATTTGTCAAGGTAATCTCTAAAGTCTCTATTCATCAATTCTATGAATATTTATGAAGAATTAGTGAGTCAAAAAGGCATTAATATGGATTCATACCGCTCATATCTTGTGCAAAAAGTAGTCTTGGGGATATACTCTTTCTTCACCAACACATGATAATTTCCCAACCCTAGATCCACCTTAAATAATTATTGTGATCCACATAGATAATTGAAAAAGTCATCAATTCTAGGAAGAGGATACTACTTCTTTATCCTAATTTTATTTAGCACATGATAATCAAGGAAAAGGTTCATTGACCAATCCTTCTTCTTGATAAAGAGGACTGGTGCACCCCACAGTGAAGCACTTGGTCATATAAACCCTTTATAGATATTATCCTATATTTATTTCTTCATATCCTCAAGTTTCATAATAGCCATTATATATGGAGTCTTGAATATTGGTAATTCCCTAGGTATAATATCAATATAGAATTTAACATATCTTCTTGGATATTGGAAATGCCCCAGGAAATTTCTTGGGAAAAAGATCAGCAAATTCCCTCACAATAGGCGTGTCTTCAAGGATGGTTGCATCCTTAGAATCAATAATTTTAGTATGATATGCATTCTCATAAGATTTTAATATCCATGCTTGAGATGATTGTGCTACGAAATATTCATTCTCTTCCTGGCACTTGTACAGAATCGGGGGTCGATTCACCATATAGAGAGTGATTTCCCTATCACAGTAATTAGTGTTGTCTCTATATAAGGAAATCTAATCCATTCCATGAATTGCATCAAATTACACTAGAGGAAGTATGGCAAGGTTTGATGGGAAGTTAAATCCAAAAATTATGATAGGGGATGAGTTATATTCATGGGATTCAATAATTGCTAAATTTTCATTCTCACAGACATCTTTAATTCCATGATTTATGGGTGTGTTGGGATTGTTCTACAAAACATTCGGGATATAAAATAATACGTTGAACTAGAATCAAAAAGTATGTTCGCTATTCTTGAATCAATACCTATGTAACCTGTCAACAATTTTTTCGGGGTTCACATTGGCGGTAGTGATGGAAAAATCTCACCATTGCTGCCTTGGTGGATGGTGGTTACCTCCTAAGACCCATGTCTTAGGGAACTGGTTTGCAAAGTGCCATGGTTACTTGTAGTTGAAGAAATGAACAACACATTGAGGGTCAAATGGAGCATTCATATCCTCTATTGTAGCTGTTGGATTGTCTTGTTGGTAGATAATGTCCATGTTCTCTTCTCTTTTACACCGAATTAATTTCCTTGTCCCTTTCAAGAAATTTCCAGGGTACTTCTTTCAGTAGCTTTGGCAAGTGGGGTGCTGGATTTTCTTAGCACCTTTGGATTTATCCATCAAATATCTAGAATTGATGTCCAACTTATTATTCTTATCCCAATGATGCCCATGAGATTATCTGATCTATATTTATACCTGGAGGGAACATTGGAAAGTTTCCTCATAGCTATCGAAGTCATGGATCTCTAGGGATTTCTGTAGGCTTGGTTTTATCCCACAAAAGTAGAGGTCATCCTTGAATTTGGGGGTAACGAAAAATACAGAGGCATATCATGAAAACCTTTTGATGTTTTCCTCATACTTTCTGACAGATTCATCATCCTTTTTCATAAGGTAAATGAAGTCCCTTTCCGTCTTGTGTTTGAGGGTTAGAGGAAAATACTTGTCAAAAACCATTTTTTTAATCCTAAAATTCCAACACCTCGATCTCTTCCTCAGGATTTTTATTTTTGATCAATGTCAACTAGTGATTGGCTTCAACCTCCATATGATACACATCCAAAATAAACTTCTCTTTTTCATAACATTGAAGAATAGAGAAGATGTTCTGAATGGAGTTGATCCATTTTTTTGTAATTGAGGGATCATATGATTAGTTAGATGTAGGATGGATTTGTTTCATGAAGATCTCTATTGTGACTTGTTAATTCTTAGGGGTGGTTGAATGTTCAACTTGAACAATGTTTCTATTCAAAAAATGAATTAACTGGGAGAGTATCATGATAATGTTTTTGATTCCCACTTCTATCAGATTGGGCATCTCAGTAGAATAGTCATCACATTGATCTTCGCATCGGTTGTTAGCGAGAATACTCCTATTACAGGACATTGGATGTAATAAAGGAATGTTAGAGGTATTAAATAAAGGGTCATCCAATGACAAAAATAGAAAACTTATAAATTACTTTTATTTCCATAACTTATGAATTTATAGGCTTCAATCCATGTTATTCATGATCTAGTTCTCTACATATATTCACAGGGGAATTTTTTATTCCCTTAATAAGGAGTCATAATAATCTTATGAATTTACCAAATCATATGCCCCGGGAGTGTCGTAACCAAGAGTGCAGTAAGTCCCATTGTCATGCACCAGTTCCAGTTAATGTCTAGATCACATAGGTGTTTTCTGGTTTTACCCCTAGATACATCTATGCCAGTGCTGCCTCTACCTGCTCATATCTAGACAGAGTTGTATTTTCTTCATAAACCACTTAATCAATACTCACAAAAATATAGGGATGTTTTTATTTTACATATTCTTATCCCAAAGTCTTTTATTATGGTTTTCTAATCCTAATCCAAAAATAACTAAAACTATCCTCTAATACCTACTATAACAACCCTGCTCTTTATTACACACATAAACATGATTTATCACCTAAAATATACACTTGATACAAGATAGATGATAGAGAGGTCTAGTGTCTTTTTAGCTTAGGAACATTACATAAAAACATTAAACATGAAATAAACATCTTTATTTAAAACTTCTTTTACATGACAACACACATTCTATCGTAATAAGCATTGCCTGAGATAACCTGAGGAAATGCATAAGAAAATGGTGAGCAATAAATCCCAGTAAGGGATTAAACATGGAATAACATGAAGAATACAATACATGTTAGAAATTACGAATATCAATGGAGTATAAGAGAAACATGAACATAAAAGGCTTGATATTGCATGAATATCATATCTTGGAAATGTGACAATAACATTTAACATGATATTATCATGAGCCAATGCTCATAGAACATGGAGCATGAGTAAACCCTAATCGCACTAGAATTAGAAAGAGTAAACCCTGTTTTCACTTTACGTATCATGATACTAAAATTTAACCAATACATTGGAGGGCTATCAGGGATCACCCTTCCTAATCATTTCATTTCATGTGTAAGTGTTTCAAATGGATTATACAACATAGAATCATTCAACATTGTCATTTATTCCAAGATAACGGAATGTGTAATACATAAATGTCACTATATAATAAATAATTAAATTTTCATAAAGGGGAATACCCTTGATAGAGAATTGGGCATGGTATTCACTACACAATGACTTTGTCTTGGAAAATCATGGTGCAATTTCGGCAGCATAACGGTGTGACATAAGAATTCATAAAAATGGTTGATGAGAGAAAAATGGATGTTTCATCATATATACATGAATTATAAAATATTTTGGTCATATATATACATTTAAAAACATATGTAATGGAAATTATATCCATCATACAAAAGAATTTCTTCAATGTAAATGAGAAGAGAGAAATTTCTTACGGAATTTTGGCATAGTAACGGGTGTACAAGGGAGAAATTAATGAAATAAAAAGTGGTCTATAATCATTAAAAAATAAGTAGGGATGTATGGGAGAGTTGATAAAGAAAACCCTGAATATTTTTAATTGAAAATACAAGTGTATATAAACATAAAAAAACTTGGTCAAAAATGAGATAGGAAGAAATCCCTTACGGAATTTCGGCACGGTAACAAGTGTACACAAGAGGAATTAATGTAAGAGAAAAAGGTATATAATTATTAAAACATAAGGATGGACTTATAGGGGATGTTATAAATTATACACCAACATTTTTAATAGAAAAAAATGGAATAAAAACATAATTAAATTTGGACAAAAAATGAGAAAAGAGGAAATCCCTTACTTGGAAGTGTGATCCCAAAGGCTTGGGAGGGGATTGAGAGAGGCTTATTGAGATATTGGGGAACCTTGGGAGGATTATAGAGAGTGGGGGAATGGGTTTTTTGATCTCCAAATTCTTTTAGTGAAGAGGATGTGGGAGATTGGGTGGATTTATATAGGAAAACAGATATTATTCTTTATTATTTTAGTTTTGGAAACCACTCATTAGACTAATCAAAACCACAATCCAATCCATGGTTTTTCCCATGGTTTTTTCCAAAGGGGATTTGAATACATTATTTTATATGAACAATGGAATAAATTATTAAAACATTAGTCTTTCTTATGTGGAGGTGAGTCATACTCTCAAGGAAATCAATTTAAAATGTTAAAATGTTTTATAAATCCTGGAGGGTCAACTAAGGCACCATAAAATTAGTCAAAAAAAAAAACTAAAATAACATTATCATAAAGGGAGAATATATATTAGCTGAAAATAACAATTATTGAATTTTATTACATCACTATTTAGTCATTATGATGTCATAAAATACATTATATAATTAAACGATATTTAATTTTTACCCAAAAATTGAAGTGTCTCAGAAAATTATGGAAAATTCACCATTGGATAATTTCAACAAGATGATTAAAAAAATAATTTTCATATTTTCTAAATAATTTTCAAAATATGTAAACTTTTATTTTTAAAATAAAAATGTTTATTTATCGAAAATTCATGGGTTTTCACAAAAAATGGCTTTCAAACCTTAAAAATTACAATTGTATTCATAAAACTTATACAATCATTTATATTTAACAAAAAATAATAAATTAATAATGTTTTATTAAAATGTTATTTAATTCAAAAATCCATTAATTAATCAAAATAGGTTTATTTAATTGAATATTAACTAAAAATACTATATCTTCTTTAAAAAACATTTACAAAGTAACTATAATAAAATGAATGTGTATTATTTATTATATAAAAAAATAATTCACATGATCATAGTGATAAGGACTTGTTACATAACCATTTATTGGACCCGTATATGACCTATGGGTAAGGTTTGAGATGGTGTCAAACAATTGGGGTGGCTTGGATAACATCATTTGGGTGGTAATCTCTATCAACTTCAACTTCTCCCATAGGCAGTTCCATTCAAGATTAATGTTATGAAGCTCAGCTTGGGCTTGGTCAAGAGCATAGACCAGTGACGCCGCCTCCTTTCCAACCTCTAACAAATGGGATTTGTATGGAGAAATTGTACTCGATGATTCCATTAAATCCTTTTTCTGAGTAAATTGGAAATGTTAAATCCCAATATTTATACTAATAATGTGTTCACTATTAAATGAAAATATTAGAAATTGTAACAATTCAAAACTTTATTTTAAAACCAAAAATCATAAAATCAAAGAAGTGGATATTTTATTTAATCTTTTCACCTAATAATAAATTTAATTAAATCAATACTAATTTTCATTAGTAAAATTTTTGGTCATTAGAAATGCTATTTTTAGAACCCCACATTGAAAATGGGTTTGAATAGAACTTTCCATTCACTAGAGGACAGGATAGTTTACTGTAGGTTGTGATTTGATAGAAAATATTAAATTTGGGTGTGGCATGTCTTTCCAAAAAAACATATAAACCAAAGTATATGGGTTATGATTCCTTATTTTAATGGGTACTTCAATGCATACAAATTTGAGTCCCAATTATATGATAAAGTAAATTATTATTATTCCAAATCAATCTAATCCTTCCAAAAAATTTACAATCCCATAAAATCCTTCAATAGACATAAATGGTGTTTTGCTGTTAATTAACTAAAAAACCATTTTATTAATCTCTAATTTCTATAGCTTTGTCAAGTGATTCTCCTCACATAGTAATTCTTTTGATTATTGATCCACCATTGTATTCTAAATAAGATTAATTGAAAAAATATAACCGATTTTTTGGGGGTCTACTCATAAGGTGATAGAAAATGTAATGTACATACAAGATCTTCAATTACTACCGTCCAAAGTATGTGATATACCCTCTTTCAACTGATTAAGTCCCCAATAATACATCTCAATACCAAATACCACCCAGGGGAAGCCATCATTTTAAGATAAGACAATACTAAATGAAATTTGATAACAGATATGACATTGTAGTAATAAGAAACTAATAGAGCAACTGGCTGAAACTATCATGTGAAACCATCCCAGCTTTATCCACTAATTAAGCATCATCATTATATAACCCTGTTTCCCCTAACATCAATGTAATTAATAAAAATTAAATGATGAACCACGGTTTTTTTGAGATGGAGTGATAAATAAAATGACAGTTTAGGTGGGAATAAATACCAAAAGTATAAGGGGAACCACTAGTGATGGAATCTAGGTCAACTAGTACAATGTTGTTATATTATAGGGATTGAATTTATGTCGAATTGAGTAACAAGGTATAACACATGGATGTTTTGATGAAAAATTTTCTTTCAATAATTTTAATTATCCAATAGCTTGTATTGCACAGAATAGTGAATTTAAAAGAACTGTTAGATGAACTTGATAAAAATTACAATTATAATTTAGCTGTTAAGATAGCAAAATTATATATAACTAACTTATGAAAATAACTAAGAAATTAACTACCTTCCAATTATTTATGAAAAATATAAACCAATTAAATATTTTTATTTTTGTATTTGTAAATTAATTGATTTTCAATTAGTAAATAAAATTATTGGAATATATATTTTATATATTTAATAAAATATTTTCATATCTATCCAATATATATTTAATTATAGGTTATGAATAAACCCAACATTATGTATAAAAACCAATATTTTTCAAATGGGTAATTTTAATGCCTTTTAATAGAGAACCCCTCTAAAATAAAATAAATCACCCTAATACTTTTTATATGACAACATAAACATGTTATTGGGATGTTTGATATAAAAATTTACTATGCATGACTTTTTCATAATTATATAATAAATTTCGAATATTGATGAAGAATGTAACACCCCAACCCTAGTTACCCAAAGATGGTGCTTTATTTTAATAGATTGGCTTGATTACAAGGAACCATGTCCTAAAGGACTGATTAGTTTAGCAGTATTGGAAAATAGATTACATACATTAACATTACATTACAATTTCAAACATAAAACACATTATAAATAGTTCTTTGAGAACACCATTATTCCCTTTAGCTTAACCCTAAATATCAATCATAATACACTTCTTGGAATTCTGGTAAAATAAATCATAAGAAAGGTGTGATCTCAAATGCTCAGTAAGGGTAATAATTACAGCAGAAGATGACATAAATATTAAGCATGGTGAATCATTGAAAACACATGCCTTTACAAATAATAAACATAAACACTTTTATGTCAGGAATATGAGCTGAGTAAATAATGCCATAATAAAACATAGTCATGGGTATTATACTAGTCAAATAACCACATGAACTATCAATATTATTTTCATAATGAGGGAATGTATAATGATAGACATTATGAAACATTTTTTCAAGGCCTCATCCAAGACATCTAAAAATGATTAAGCCCTCATCCAAAACCATATATCAAATTGGGAAAGGGCCTCAGACAATTCCATGTCCAATTGTCTCATGATACCTACCGATGCATCGAGGAGCTATGTCAGGATCCACCTGTCACTTACTATGTCCAATACATTCCTCATATGAAAAGGTTAAAACATAACCTAAACATTTGTATTAGAATTAGCATACGAAATTTCAATACTTTAACCATAAACCATGAATGGTATAAAAATAGAACATCCATAGTCAAACATATCATAACTCATTCAATACAACATGGATGATTGTATTCTAATAAATCAACCTCAATCAAATATAATATGCAGTAAAGGATGCTGACATAGTTAAAAATGACGAGTGAAACTTTTTGAGAGAAATAACCTTTTTGTAATATAATTTAAAATTAAAACATTTATAAAGGAAGTAATTTAAAAGAGTGTTTTGAATCAAAGTCTCCCATACCACTTTGAAACTTTTGAAAAGATTTATCATTTCAAAACATTCATGTCCACATAAATAAATACTTAAAATCATTTTGAAAGCATGGACATTAATTAAAAATATTTAAAAAGATAAATCTTTAAAACATTTTAAATTCTGATCTTGTTAAAGAGTACCTTTCACAAATCCTTAAAATATTCATTTTGAAATTATTTTTATGAAAAATGGACATGGATGATAACATATCCCAGTAAATACTTACACATAAACAATCTCAGATAATAATGAGATTGGGGAATTATCCCTTACCAATTTGGTAACTTACGAAACATACATCCCATGAAAAAGGTATCATACAATGAATATGTAAATACACATATATTGAATTTTATTACACAAATAATACAATTATGGGAAGTACATACACCACATAAAAGGTAATAGTGGCAATATGGCTTGAATCTCACAGGAATAAGGAGTGAGATGAAAATCCCTTACCTTGAACTTTACATTAGTTGAGGGTAACTTTAACCTACTATATGAAGATAATAGTATGTTATTAAAGTATACCAGAACCATATTAATATTTATGATATCATACATGATTCATTAATTATTTTTTACTACCCATTTAATAATAATTTCCATGTTAAATTAACATTTCAGGTAATAATTGCTTTCTTTATCGTACATGTTTTAATTTGTTACTCTTGATTGTATCACATAGATCAAGACTTAATTAATTCCATAATATAAAACATGATTTATATATCATATATATTTGGAATATAAATATGTATAATAGATATATATATTAAATTAAAAACACAGTTTATGGAGACGATAGTCCGTAGGTACACATAAACGTTGTTTCCGTTTTCATATCGTATTTAACAGAACTTAGTGAATAAGATATATGTAAGTACATATATATATATATATATATATATCTCCAGTAGTATTATTATGTCATATATTAAATCCTTATTAGTAATATATATTTTTATAATCATCGATGAATGGTGAACATGGAAATGAATCTCATCACGTCGTGGAGACAGTAATCCATACGTACGCATGAGCGACAATACCATTTCCATAAAGGTGTCGAATTGGATGGTATATTAATTTAACAGAGACATTATAATGTTATTTTCATTATTTATATACATATTACTCATTGTTATATCCATCCAAATAACATAGTGTTGAAACACAAATTACACCACGACGTAGCGACGGTAAGCCGTACGTACGCACGCATGGTGACATTATCATTCCTGAGATGGATAGGATAATGAATATACTTGTGCCATATTTAAAATAACATCAATGTATATAGAATATAATGGAGTAATTATTTTATAATTATAACAACAAAGAAAGATTAAGTGGAAGAATAAGAGAACTGGAAAGAGTGTGGTGAAATCATTACCTCTTTTTCGAGTTCTTCCTTTTGATTAGATCAAAAGGGATCCTTAGGTTAGATTTAGGACCAAATATAGGACTCTAGGATTATGGTAAGATAATTGGGAGTATATCTGGGTAGGGCTTTTCCAAGCCAAATGTCTTAGAAGGTGTGAATTAGAGTGAAGGGGGAGGGCCCATTTATAAGAGGGGTGAGGGGTCCCTTAGGAAAAACGTAATATATTATTTTATAATAAATTAATTTTCGCTTTATAATGGCTCATAAATGAATTATATAAAGGATAAGGTGGGTATGGGTCTAAAAAATCTCAACCAATAGGTTTTAGAGAGGTTTAGGTCACCATATAAACCTTAACTTTTAGATTTAACTCTTAGTTAAATTGTTTGACATTTACCATGTCTCTTTGTATTTTTATATTATATGGTTAATACACTTACTATAAAATTCCAATCGAACCCCAATTGGTTAATTAATTTCATATATTTTATTATATATGCCTTTTGTACGAACCTTATATTTTTAGGACTATTATATCAATTAATAATATAATATTTGTTTTAAAAATTAATTTATGTCAATTTTGACACTATTTAGTATTTTGGTTTTGTGAATGTCATAACAACCTTATCACTTAGAAAGAATTTATCTAATATACCATAACATGTCATAGTAACCTAGAAAATTAGTTTAATTCATCAAAAGTCTAAAATTACATTTATTTGGATATTTATAATATCAATTTTTTTAATCGTTCATTAATAAGGTAATTACTGCATCATCATTATGTCATAAATAAATTAAATTATTTAATTAATAAAAATTATAAATAAAATAACGTTATGTACGAAATATATTTAGATTTATAAGTAATATTTTGAGTAGAATTATTATTATATATAACCCTATATTAAAATGATTTAGTTATTAAACATTGAATTTAACACTTTTAACTCTTCATTGAATTAAATAATAATAAATGTCCTAACCTAATCCATGTGGACCTAATAAGTTCATATTTTATTCCAATGGTTTTTTGGGTCGAATTACACTTAACCAATAGAATTTGGACTTGTGTTAGGGTAAGAATAATACCATTTTTACCCTAAATTACCCTTTTTAGTTTTAACCGTGGTAAATAAAAGTCAAAAGTTACTATTCACAAAAAAATATTTTTATCTTATTAAACCACATTTTTCTTACTGATATCAACTATGTCTCTCGGAGTTTTTAAATTCCACTCACAGAAGCGGTAAAAATATGTTTTATTTGAATTTGCAAACTCTCCTAGGAGGTGGGTAAAAGACGGTGAAAAGTTCAATAAAATGTTATATATATAATATTATTACAAAATAACTCAAATGAATTTTATTGAACATATATAGGTATTATGTATCTATTTGGACCTGAAATAAATTAAAATAAATAATTATCTAAATAAAAAGTCAGTTTTAAACAATAACTTAGTGTTTTTCACTATTCATTAAAAATTGAAAGTTTTCTGAAAAATAAAAAAAATTTATCCTAGGTTAATTTTGATATTCTGAATTCACAAATGAAGTCTATTTTAAGAAATTCAAAATATTTAACTTTCATTTATTAATTTGAAATTAATTCCCGTTGTCAAAACCAAAAGACTTATTTTTAAGAAACAATAACTATCAAAATATTGACACTTGTTTATGTCCAATCTCAAGGTGAAATTAATTACAATGAATAGAATTGGATTAAATGGTAAAAATATAATATATTTATACTTAAAAACCATTAAAATGTATAATTTAACACTATAAATTATTTTGATTAAAAAAGTTGTTTTCAGTTAAAATATAGTATTTTTTACTGTTCACCCAAATAGGAAAGTTATCAGAAAAACACCAAAAATTTATTGAAACTAAATTCTTATGTATTGATTCTAAAGAATAAGTTTATTTTTTAAAATTGAATATATAAAAGTTTCAAATAATGGATTTAAAAAGGGTTCACCCTTAAAATGCGGTAAAAGTGCATTTTTTGAAAAATAAATATTTTATTTAAAAAAATGAATTAGTTATTAAATTATGTCTAAGAAACTAATAATATGGATTCTAAAATTATAAGGATTATATATAGTTCAAAATTCAGTTAATACTATTCATAACCACTTTTTAATGGCTAATTTGGTAAGTCATGGTGGGCTTGAACTCGGTGTTGCATGTAGTGCAAGTTATTGAGTTACTTTGAAGAAATAACGTACTATGAAATATTGGGGTGTTACATTCTTCCCCCCTTCAATAAATTGTGTCCTCACAATTTGAAATTGTTCTTTGAAAATAAAAGGTTGAAAGTAGAATATACTTTTCTGGAGGAATCATATCGGTAATTGGGTTAATAAAATTTAGTCTTAATTAGAGAATATATATATATATATACACTTGAAAAGTAGAGTTACATTCTTTAATTAATTCCTATCACAAACTCATCTTTCACTCCAAAAGATTTAACAAAATATTCTATTTATCCTAATCCTATAGGGTTCCCAAAAAAATGAATTTATAATTCATCTACCAGACCTTTTTAAAAAACTATATTATTCAATCCAAGACTTCATGTGGGCCAGTGGTAGGTGATACACCCTTGTCGCCCTTCAGTTGCAGGTTCAAGTATTGAAACCTTGCCGGATGCGACGGGTTGCCGCCCGACCTCCGGTTGTCCTTTTTTGGGGAAATCCAAAAATAATCTCAAACTAGAATTATCCGAAACAATTCTGTCCAAACTCACAATACTAAATTTACAAGGAAGGTAAAAACAATGAAGATCCTTTTTGTCATGTAATAACATGTGAAAAACTTCATCATGTATTCTTTTAAAACATGGTAACACCTTGAATTACCATAAAACCTTTACTGATTACATTAATGCTCCATTATCATTTATATAATACTGGATATATTCCTTATATACAAAAATTTTGACTATTCCAACAATAATGAAATAAACAAACCATTAATCATTTCCATGATAGTCAAGAATATCCAATATAATTTATCCAAATCAACCATCTCTTATTCCAAAATTACTACCTTAGTATCAGGACCATATAATCTCAAATTCCCAATGAAATAGTACTGCAGTACAATCCTTATTTATTTCCATAATTCATATAACCAGTACATCGTTGATACAACACTCAAATGAAACAATACTTTAATTACAACATAAGAACTCTTAATCATTTCTATTTATCTTTGAAAGTATCATAACATGATTCTTATCCAATAGAAGCATTTGGGGTATACTATGATGATTTAGACACTGATTCGCATAGTGTCCCAACTCCTTGTAGATGAAGCATTGTACAATTGAATATTTTTTCTCACTCTTTCAATCACGTACTTGGTGTCCTTATTTTATACACTTATAACAAACTCCCATTCACTTCAAGCATTTACCAAGGTGATTCTTTCCACAGTTATCACAAATGGTAAAATCCTTCTTTTTCCACTTCCCTTTATCCATATTTCTCTCTTCCATCCTTTTCTTCTCTTGCTCCCTTCAAAGCCATAGGACTTAGAGAATTATTTACTTATCTTATTAACTCATGATACTATTTCGTTGTATGTTGATAATACCTGGGAGACTATTTACCTTCTAAATTTTGTATTAATACCATAAAAGATATGACCATTCTTATACTTTGGATCATACATATTGCGGGAGTTCACATTCCTTCTATTGGGAGCCATTTCTATACAATGTAATACACTAGGCTAGTTTATGAATTTGAATGAATAATTCCGAAAATGTAAAATACCTAATGTAAATTGAACATTTTTTGGATATAATCAATAAAAATATTTTCTTTGAGGAGGTATATACTCATAAATCCTTCATAATTATTTTTAAAGAAAATGAGAATTGTCCTAAGTATATCCTCTGAGAGTGTCGTAACCAAGAGTGTAGCAAGTCCCGTTGTCGTGCACTAGTTCCCGTTCGAGTCTAGCTCAAAGCGGTGTTTTTGGGTTTTACAACTAGGTACATCTGTGCCATAGCCGCCTCTACATGCTCGTATCTAGACATGGATGTATTTTCTTGGAAAACTCACAAAATCTCTACATTACTAAAATTCTAGGAAGTTCTTATCTACTAATCCTCAAAGTCGATCTTAGGGTAATGTGATCTAATTAGATTTTATCTAAATATACTTTCCAAGGTTATTTCTAAACTCCCTATGATACCAACTGTAACGCCCTAACCCTAGTTACCCAGAGAAGGTGATTTTTTAATACATTAGAATGATTACAAGGAACCAAGTCCTGATGGACCGATCAGTTTTTTAGTCTTGGAATATAGATTACATACATTAACTATACATTACAATTTCAAACATAAAACACAACATAAATAGTTCCATGAGAACGCCATTATTCCTTTTTGCTTAACCCTGTATATCAATCATAATACACTTCTTGTAATCATGGGAAAATAAAACAAAAGAACGGGGTGAGATCAAACGCTCCATAAGGGTTAGCAATACAGTGGAATATAACATAAATATTAGGCATGGTGAATAATTGAAAACACATGCCTTTAAAAATAATAAAAATGAACACTTTCATGGTAGGAATATGAGATGAGTAAATAATGAAATAATAAAACATAGTCATGGGTGTTCTACTAGTCGAACAACCACATGAACCATCAAAATTATTTTCATAATGAGGGAATTTATAATGCAAGACATTCTGAAAAATTTGGTCAAGGCTCGGCCAAGATGTCTAAAAATGATGAAGGCCTCAGCCAAAACCATATATCAAATTGGGAAAGGGCCTCGGCCAATTCCACGTCTAGTTGTCTCATGAGACCTATCGATGCATAGAGGAGCTATAGCGGGCTCACCCTATCACTTACTATGTCCAATACATTCCTCATATGTAAAGGTTGAAACATAACATAAACATTCATATTAGAACTAGAATACAAAATTTCAATACTTTAACCATAATCCATGAATGGTATAAAAATAGAACATCCACAGTCAAACATATCATAATTCAATCAATACAATATGGAAGATTATATTATAATAAATGAACCTCAATCAAAAATAATATCCAGCAAAAGATGCTGACATAGTTAAAAATGAGGAGTAAAACTTTTTGAGAGAAATAATATTTTTGGTAAAATAATCTAAAAGTCACACATTTATAAAGGAAGTAATTGAAAAGAGGTTTTTGAATCAAAGTGTCCAATACCACTTTGAAACCTTTGAAAATAATTATCATTTCAAAACATTCATGTCTATATAAATAAATCCTTAAAATCATTTTGAAAACATGGACATTAATTAAAAATATTTAGAAAGATAAATCTTTAAAACAATTAAAATTATGATCTTGTTAAATAGTACCTTTAAAAAATCCATAAAATATTCATTTTTAAATCATTTTTATGAAAAATGGACATGGATGATAAAATATCCCAATAAATACTTATTCATAAACAATCTCAGATAATAATGAGATTACAGAATTAACCCTTACCAATTTGGTAACTTACGAAACATACACCTCATGAAAAACGTATCATACAATGAATATGTAAATACACATAGATTAAAGTGTATTACACAAAGAATAAAATTATGGGTAGTTCATACTCCACAAAAAAGGTAATAGTGGCAATATGGCATGAATCTCACAGGAATAAAGAGTGAGATGAAAACCCCTTACCTTGAACGTTCCTTTAGTCGAGGGTACATTTATCCTCCTGTATGAAAATATTAGAATGTTATCAAATTATAATATAACCATATTAATATTTATGATATCATACATGATTCATTAATGACTTTATACTAACCATTTATTAACAATTTCCATGTTAAATTAACATTTCAGGTAATAATTGCCTTCTTTATCGTATGTGTTTTAAGTTGTTACTCTTGATTGTATCACTTAGATCAAGATTTATATACTTACAGAATATAAAACATGATTTATATATCATATATATTTAGAATATAATATGTATAATATAAATATATATGAAATAAAAAACACCGTTTATGGAGACGGTAGTCCGTAGATAAGCATAAATGCTGTTTCCAATTTCATATCGTATTGAACGGAACTAAGTGGATAATATATATGTAAGTTAATATATATATATATATATCCATTATTATTATTATGTCATATATTACATACTTATTAGTAATATAAATTTTTATAATCATCGATGAATGGTGAACGTGGAAATGAATCTCATCGTGCCGTGGAGACGGTAATCCGTACGCACGCACGAGCGACAATATCATTTCATTAAAGATGTGGAATTGGACGGTATATTCATTTAACAGAGACATTATCATGTTATTTTAATTATTTATATACATATTACTCATTGTTATATCTATCCAAATAACATAGTGTTGAATAAAAAATTACATCACGACTTGGAAATGGTAAACCATACATACACACACAGGGTGACATTATCATTCATAAGATGGATAGGATAATGAATATAGTTGTGCAATTTTTATAATAACATCACAGTATATAGAATATACTGGAGTTATTATTTTAGATTTGAAACAACAAATAAAGAGTAAGTGGAAGAAAAAGACAACTTGAAAGATGGTTGTGAAATCATCACCTCTTCTCCGGGTTCATCCTTTTGATTTGATCAAAAGGGCTCCTTAGGTAGGCTTTTGAACCAAAAGAAAGGCCTATAGGATTAAGGTAGGATAGTTGGGAGGATATTTTGGCTGGGTTTTCTGAGACAAATGTCTTAGAAGGTGTTAATTAGAGTAAAGGGTGAGTGCCCTTTTATAAGAGGGGTTAGGGGTACCTTAGGAAAAAATTAATATATTATTTTATAATAAATTCATTTTCGGTTTCTAATGGCTCCAAAATGAATTATTTAAAGGATAAGGTGGGTATGGGTCTAAAACCTCTCAACCAATAGGTTTTATATAGGTTTAGGTCACCATATTAACCTTATCTTTTAGATTTAACTCTTAGTTAAATAGTTTGACATTTACCATGTCCCTTTGTATTTTTATTTTATATGGTTAATAAACATACTATAAAATCACATTCGAACCCCAATTGGTTCATTAATGTCATATATATTATTATATATGTTTTTTGGCCTAACCTAAGATTTTTAGGACTATTATATCAATTATTAATATAATATTTGTTTTAAAAATTAATTTATGTCAATTTTGACACTATTTGGTATTTTGTTTTTGTGAAAGTCATAACAACCTTATCCCTTTGAAAAAAATTATATAAGTAACCAAAACTTTTCATATTAACCTAGAAAATTAGTGAAATTCATCAGAAATCTCAAATTACATTTATTTGGATATTTATAATATCAATTATTTTAATCATTCATTATAAGGTAATTACTGCATCATCAATGTGTCATAAATAAATTAAATTATTTAATGTCTATTTTTTTAAATAAAATAAAATTATGTAGGAAATATTTTTATCTATCTAAGTAATATTTATAGTTGAATTTATCTATGTGTAACGTTATATAAAAAATTTTTAGTTATTAATCTTTGAATTTAAAACTATTAACTCTTCTATGAATTAAATAATAATAAATTTTCCAATCTATTCCAAGTGGACCTAAGAGGTTCATATTTTGTTAATAAGGTTGTTTTGGGTCGAATTAAACTTAACCAATAGAATTTGGATATGTGTTAGGCTATGAATAATATCATTTTTACCCAAAATTACCCTTTTTTACTTTTAACTGTGGTAAATAAAAGTAAAAAGTTACTATTCACCAAAAATTATTTTTATCTTATTGAACCACAATTTTCATACTGATATCAACTGTGTCTCTCGGATTTTTTAAATTCCACTCACAGAAGCAGTAAAATTATGTTTTATGTGAATTTGTAAATTCTTCTAGGAGGTGGGTAAAAGACGGTGAAAAGTTCAATAAAATTTTGTATATCAAATATTATTACTAAATGACTATAATGGATTATATTGATAATATATATGTATTATGTATCTATTTTTACATAAAGCAAATTAAAATAAATAATTATTTAAATAAAAAGTCAGTTTTAAACAATAACTTAGTGTTTTTCAATGTTCATCAAAAATTGAAAGTTTTCAGAAAAATACCATAAATATACCCTAATCTAATTTTGATATTCCAAATTCAAAAATGAAGTCTATTTTTCCAAATTCGAAACATATGAGTTTAATTTATTAATTTAAAATAAATTCCCATTGTCAAAACCAAAAGGCGTATTTTTAGGAAACAATAACTATCAAAAGATTGACACTTATTTATGTCCAATATCAAAGTGAAATTACTTAAAATTAATATCATTTGATTAAATGGTAAAAATATAATGTATTTATACTTCCAAATCCTTAAAATGTATAATTTAACACTATAAATTATTTTGATTAAAAAAGTTGTTTTCAGTCAAAATATAGTATTTTTTTTTCTATTCACCCAAATATGAAAGTTATCAAAAAAAAACCAAAAATTTATTGAAAGTAAATTAATATGTCCTTATTCTAAATAAGAAGTTTATTTTTTAAAATTGTATATATAACAGTTTCAAATATTTGATTTAAAAAGGGTTCACCATTAAAAAGCGGTAAAAGAGCATTTTTAAAAAAATACATCTTTTATCTGATAAAAATGAATTAGTTCTTAAATTATGTCTAAGAAACTCATAATATGGATTCTAAAATTATATGTACTATATATAGTTCAAAATTTAGTTAATACTATTTATAACTGCTTTTGAACGGATAGTTTGGTAAGTCGTGGTGCACTTGAACTCGGTGTTTCATGTAGTGAAATTTATTTAGTTACTTTGAAAAAATAATGTACTATGAAATCTTGGGGTGTTACAAATAATAAATATGAACTAGTTTTAAATGAAATCCACTTTTATCATCAAAATAATTTATATTGTCAAATTATATTATAGAATGGTTTTAAATTGTAAAGAGGACATATTTGTATTAGTTAATATAATATTGGTTGTTGAAATTACTTTTCTATTGAATTTATATGTAGAAATGTTTAAATATTTTATAATTTTTTAACTTTTAAAACTCATTCTCTCATTCAGATAATGAGATTTATTTTAAATTAATTACTGCAACTTTTGTGTATTGAATTTTGAAAAATGGATTCCATATTTTAAATTATTACATCCAAATTATGTAAATTTATTTCATTTATTTTTGGGAATTGTGAACAATAACTTTAGTAATTTTTATTAATAAGATAAATGGGTAAATTAGATAATTATGGGTAAAAATAATATTACAAAATTACCATAACCCTTTTACAAATATCATTGGATTGTTTTCTATCAACCTAAATCATCTTTGGGTTGAAATGGTATCCTTTGGAATCCACTTGGATGATATTAGGACATCTAAATTATTTTAATTAATAAAACATTAAATATGTCTTACTCAAATTTTAAAAACTATATAATTTCTAATAAAAGGTTATAACAAAGATAAATCCAACCATATGTAATAATTTTAATGATAAATTTTTTTTATTTATCTTGGTAATTTATTTTTTATTTTTAAGAATTAAATATTTAATTTAATAGCTTATACGTTAATGATGTAGAAATTATTTAATTGATAAGAAGTCAATAAAATTATTTTAATTAAAATGATAATACCCATTATAAAAAAACACTTGAAAATATATATTTTTTATTATAGCTTGACGATAGTCATCTAATGGATGAGTTATTGAACATTTAGATCTATATGTAAAGGACTATGATACTTAAAATATTTTATTTAAAGTGGTCTAAAAGTTGTCACATTCATATTTTAATAAATATAACATTTTTTATGTTGTATTTTTCAGAAGATATTTTCAAAATTAATTATTATTATGAAATATAGAAGATTTATCTTAATCATAGTTTTTGTTTCAAAATTTCTTAAAAAATATGTAGATTATTCAGTTAAACAATACAGATATTGTAATTATTTTATCAATATTGATAACAAATAAATGTCATAAAAAATATTTCAATGAATATAATTTCAGATATTTAATATATACAGTCAAATTTCCCTATTAACTTTAACTCATGGTAATATAATAAAATATTTAGTTCAAATTTAACTTATTAGCTTCATATTTTTTAAAAATTAGTTTTTAAAATATTGTCAAAATTGACAATATTGTTTGTTTATCCAAATAATGTATTAATAAATTATTTAAAATAAAAAAGCTTTTTATTAATAGAAAATTATTATAATATGGTATAAAATTCTCTAAAGTATTTATTTATGGTCTGATTGACCTCAAATAAGTAAATATTTAATCCTTTTAATGTTGTAAAATTTGTTAACCTAGTTAAAAATTAAATAGAATAACTAAGTGTTAATTAAAATTATAATGTTTAAATTGACAGAAAACATTATCTATATTTTATTGGTTTATTATGTTATGACCTTATCTCATCTCATTTTCTAAATGTGGACATTTTTTATGTTTTTTGAATTTGTTTGTTTTATTATAAATTAATATTTGTGGAGATTCCATAAGTACCCCTCACCACAATAATAAAAGGGTACCTCCTCCCTCACTTCTTAATTTCACATTGAGCAGTCATGCTTGCCATACCCTACCCATTTACCTTATGAACATCCCTTTTCACATTCTACAGGTTTTGGTCTCATCTAGAGACCATCCCTTGTGCTTTAAGAGTTGATCTCGAGGGAGCTCATCGAAGAAGAGGTAATCTCATATACCGATTCGTTCAATATTATTTCTTCTTATACATCATCTTCATGAGTATTTTAAATTATAAAATAATAAATCTAGTATCAATTATATACATAAATGCTATTATTATTATGTAACAACAATATTACACATTCTATCATTCCAAAATAAAACTAAATCTCCATGTGTGCGCATGTATGACTTATCATCTCCATGTCGTGGTGTAATCTATATCTCACCACCACCTTATATGTATGGGTATAATAATGGGGAAAATAAATAAATATGATTATTATAAATTTTTTTATATTTTATAAAAATATATATATCATCCTCATCTATAAAATTCCACAATTATGGGAATGATAACGTCGCTCATGCATACGTATGGACAACCGTCTTCACGATGCAATGAGATCCATTCTACATAATATCCATTAAAGAATGATTATATAAATGTATAGGTGGAATAAATAATTTATTATGTAAATATATTTTTTAATGATATAAATATGACCTTAGATGGATATCCAAAACTTATTCAACAAAATATACATAATAAAACAAATACATTAATCCCCAAATAATTTATAATAATGAAATTTTACTAATAAGCAGATTGTAATATGATCATATATGATATCATAAAAATTACTATGATTCTGGTATCAGTCAATGAAATTATTTAAATCACTATACATCTGGTTTGGAAATATTTAAAAGATATCAAACCTAAGGTAAGAGACAATTTTTTAATCTCATTATTGTTTGATATTTTTTATACATAAATATTTAATGGGGTATATATCTCGTCCTTTTCTATGTTTTATACATATGTATTATAAAATATTATTTATATACATCTAATATTTTTGAAATTAATTTTTATCCATTGGTGAATTTTTACAAAATAGTATGAGAGTAATATTTTTTCATTTTTGATATGAGGAATTTTTTACTTTCTGACCAAAGTTTGAGAAGAATGATTTCATTTAACATATTCTAAATTAATTAATTTTTACACTTTGATAACACCATATTTCCATGAAGTTTCATTTATAATATTTCTGGTTTATTTCCAATTAAATTATTTTCTTTGAAAATTTTCTGCCATTTTGACAAAATAAATGTTTTTGAATAAGAATTGATATTTTATCATGAAATTTTTTCAAATGTTTTATCAAAATTATTTTTAAACTAAGATGAAATTATTTAATAGGGTTATATTTCTATCCCTATTATTCATGTGGTTTGATTTTAATTATTATGGAATTCTATTTATGAAATTAATTTGTTTTATATAGATTATGTTATTATGTAATGATGTTTAAGAAAACTATTTTATTTCTTGGATTATCCTACAGTGAATGATCTATGTATTTTTCAAACAAGTAATAATGATTTCATTATGAGAAGGAGGGAACTTATATCTCCCTCCAATGCATTAGGTATAGATTAATATCTCATGAGATATGTAGGTATGGAATGTTAAATGATCTCAGTTTATTAATACTGTGCTGAGACAAGGAGTAAACTCGGTCCAGTAATTGACTTTATTTTCTCTAATGATATTGGAGATGAGCCTTAACTAATACGATATTAATTTCAATACTTATGTGTATGACTAAAAATTTCTTGTCTAATGTTATGACTATTTATAATTTGGTCTTTGATTAATTATTAATTTTTTTGGTTTATTCCATAACATGATATCATGATCTTTTATATCTCAGATAATATTTTAAAATGATTTATTTCTACGTATTTTGTGTATTATATGATTGATGTCTCCATTTTTTATCATTATAGAAAATATGAGATCAAAATTTATTACTTTTCTTTTCCTCAGGTCGTGATGAATGGTATTAATTAATATATGTCAAGAAGGGGTCTAGTTATGAAAAACATAAGTGGGAGACTATGTAGATGTCTTGTAAACCAGTTGTTTATATTTCCCTTTTTCTAATGACATTAAACTTATAAAGTCTTAATGTGGGTTTGTAATGTTTTGTAATTATAATTCCTCAATTTTGAAAAAATATTTATGTATGTAATATATGGGACATTTTCTTTTGTATCTTAGTTAAGGTATAGTTAAACTTTTGAAACTAGGAAGAGAAAACCTTAGTAAGAACACTATGTATAGGTCGATGTAAAGGATACAACACTAGTGTTTTAGAAATGACTGTGAATAACATAGGATAAAACATAATGTGTCCTAAATTGATTTTTTATTTATTTATTTCCCCATTATGATTATTTTTTCTCATACTATGCTTTTTGGTTATATTCATTGGATGAACCCCAAGGAACCATGTTAATGTTGAATTTGGAGGGAAATGTAATGAATGTCCTCTTGAGAAACTAATTGTTATGACCAATAGGATGAAAAATAATGTATCTATTATAACAAAACTTTCTCAAGCTATGACTCTTGTAGGACTTCCAAACAAGAAATAAAGGTAACAAAATTATATTGAGTCCTTTATACGGCATCATCAACTATCTTTCAGTGGGTATTTTGATCCATTATTGGATGAACAATGGATCTGTTATGCTGGAAAAATATTCTCAATTCTCCAATGTTCAAAACATGTTAAAGTAATCTTAGATGTATATTGTTTGGATGGTGAATCTGATCAATGGTGAATATTATCAATAATAATAGGAAAATGGATGAGATTGACTCTATGTAATGGGATGAGTTCAAGACCATAATTTTTCAATAATTACTTTCCTTGTATTCATCAAAAAAAGATAGAGAATGAGTTACATGATCATAAGAAGAAGGATAATGAATCCATTGGTAATAATTAATCAAATTCTACTAGACATTAATGGTAAACTTCTTAAATTATTATCCATCCGGAGTGAAAAATTGATAGATTCCATTGTGTCATAAAACCATGTATCCAATGAGCATTATCCATAAGGGGCTTCAATTGCAATGAAGAAATCATTCGATGTGATTTCATGGTTAAGATAGATACTGGAGTAACCCGCTATACCAATGGGTTTGATAAGAAGATAAAATTTAATTAAAGGGAAAATATATTGACCACACTAAAAAGAAGATTATTTTTCTTTATTCTCAAACAATGGAAAGAAACATGGTGGAAATAATCTTAAATGGATAGGAAAATGTTTCAAGTGTGATAAAGAAGTTCATCGGGCAATTGAATGCAGAAGTGATTAGAAATATATGTCTAATGATGTGAATATAGAAAATACAACACAAACTATACCTCCCATACATCAATGCTACAAGTGCACGGAAAATTATCATTATACTAACCAATAACCTAATCTAAGGGTTATCATTGAGGATCAACGTCAACAAACTCTTAAGGACAAAGACAAGGTAAATCCACATGGGATCACTATTAAGGATGTAGAGTAAGAGAATAATGTGGTGAATGGTAAACTTACCATCCACTATAAACTAGAAAATGTTTTTTTTGGATTAGCCAAATAAATTATTCATGAATAATTTTCTATGGTTATCATAGTATTACCTAAAAAATTAGAAGTTTAGTTTGTTGTAAGAACTCCTAATGGTACAAAAAATGCATAAAAAGTTTATAATACATATATAGTTAATGTTTGTGGTAATGTTCTTCAAAAAAATCTTGTGATCCATCCATTAGTATATTTTTATTTGATTCTTAGTATAGATTGGATTTCTTCTAGCCATTCTAGAAGAACTTTCTTATATATTATTGGTTTATATTCTTATAAACGAAGGTTATCTATCTCAAATGTCTAGGGATAAACTCACCATTAAGAATACACCTATTTTACTGGTGTTTTATGATGTATTTAAAGAATAATTGTGATGTCATCCATCGAATTGTAATGTTGAGTTGTCAATAGAACTCATATGGGGATCTATACCTAATTCAAAGAAACCCTATTGAACTATCCCCAATTAAGTTTCAGGAATTAATGAATCAATTCGAAGAGAATTTTTAAAATGGATTCATATGCCGTAGTATGTCACCTTTGGGTGAACATGTTCTGTTTGTTAAGAAAAGAGATGGATCAATGCAACTCTTTATTAATTATTGAGAATGAAACAAGATCACTATTAAGAAAAAATATCATTTTACACACATTGATGTATTATTCAACCAACTATGAATATCTCAATACTTTTCTAAGATTTATCTTTGTTTAGGATATCATCAATTAAGTGTCATGAAGGATGATATACCAAATACGGAATTCCATACAAGCTATAGAGATTATGAATTTATATTGATGCCCTTTAGTCTCACAAATTACCTTGATATCATTAGGGATCTAATGAATACAGTCTTTAGGGACTATCTTCATCAGTTTCTAGTAGTATTTATAGATGATATTCTTTTATATTATATTTTAAATTAAGAACATGAAGATCACATGAGAATTTTAATGAAGAGCCTAAGATAAGATAATCAATACACAAAATTTATGCAGTGTGATTTTTGACATCATAAAGATTCATTTTTGGGTCACATCATCTCAAAATAGGGGATATATGTGGATCAAGGATTAAAAAAGTTATGGAATGTTGTCCTAAACCGATAATGGTAACTGATATCCAATGTATTCTTTGTTTTATTAGACAATATCAATGTTATGTGAAATTTATTTCATGAATATCTAATCCAATAAGAATGTGGAATCAAACATGAGTTATGTTTGTGTGGACATAAGAATGTAAAGAGAACTTCAAAGAGCTAAAAAAAGGTTAGCCAATTGACATGTTCTTACACTACCTTGTAGTGACGAATGGTTTGTGATCTGTAGTGATGAATCCAAAAATAGGTAGGGATTATTTCTCATGATAAATTATATGGTGAAAGATTATGCCTAAGGAAAATTTAAAATCCAAGATAACAATACCCAACTCATGATTTGGAGTTAGATACGTTAATCATTTCATTAATGATACAGAGGCATTATCTTTATGATTGAATGTGTGACATTTATACTAATCCTGAATTTTTTTTACAAAATGGATTTAATTTTGTTCCAAAGAAGTCTTCTTGAGTTTAATAATGATTACAACTACTCGATACAATACAAACCTGGGAAATAGAACAAGGTGGGATATACCTTGAGTCGAATGGACTATGATAGCCTATCCATGATGAGAATAAAAAACGATCCAATATTTACTGATTTGTAATGGTTGGATCGTGAAATTTTAAAGGAAGGGTGGAAGTCTTATCTTTCTCAAATAAATTTCCAACCTTTTAAACAAGTAAAGATTTAGGAGGCCCATAAGGAAGATGAAGAGTTACAAAATAATGTGAGAAATTCATCTAAATTGAACCTTGATTTGGACAAATAATAAGGTTCATGAACCATGATTTTATACCCCCATAAGATATTTTATGGATCTATTGGATGAGGATCATAGTTTTTCATTCTCTATTAATCTAGAAAAATGATTTATAGGTACCTAAAAGTGTATTTCTTGTGGGATGGAATGAAAAGGGACGTTAATAAATATTTCTCTTAGTGCTTGGTTTGTGATTATGTTAAGACTGAGAGACAAAAGTCCAAGGGGATGTTATAACCATTACCTGTGTCAGAATGGAAATGGGAAAAAATAACTATGGACTTTGTCATCAGATATCCCCAAAAATCTAATGTCCATAGTGCTATATATGTTGTCATTGATCTTCTTGTGAAGTTGGAACACATCATTACTATTAGAGAGGATTTCTCTCTAGATTATCTTGGGAGGATATATGTAATGAAGTGGCAATATTTCAAGGAGTTACATTTTTAATTATATCAAGTCGGGATCCAAGGTTTACCTAAAAGTTTGGAAATGTCTTTAGAAGATAGTGTATATAGAGTTATGTTTCACCAATAATTATAATCCTCAATCATGGGGTCAATCTAAGAGGAAAATTCAAACTCTAGAAGACATGTTGAGAGCTTACTCTATGGATTTCAAAGTTGGTTGGGATAAACACATACCTTTATATGAATTATCATATAACAATAGATTTCACACCAATATTTAGATGGATCCTTATGAATCCCTCTATGGAAAGAAGTTCATAACTCTAACATGTTTGGATGATGTTGGGGAAAGAAAGCTATTAGGACTAGATCATGTTGATGAAATGACATAGAAGGTCAGATCTATTTGAAAACACATAAGAGCATTGTAGTGTTGGAAAAAAAAGTTATACTGAAAACCAATGAAAATAACTATAGTATTATGGGGGTGATGAGGTGTTCCTATTAATATCTCTCTAGAATGGATTAAGGAGATTTGGGAAGAAGGGAAAGCTGACCCCTAGGAATATCAGTGCTTTAGAATTTCTGGATTATGTTGGGAAATAAGCTTATCAATTTTCACTACTATCACTTCAATCTCAAGTTCAGGATGTTTTCTATATATATCTCTTGATAAAGTACACACCTAATCCTTCACATTTACTAAATTCAGAAGTCATAATACAAGGTAATGACCATTCTTATAAAGTACATCTGATATAGATTCTGGATCATAGTGAAAAATTTCTATGAAATAAGACTGCTATCTTGGATAATGATTTATAGAGGAACCATAAATTTGAGAATGCTTTGTGGGAACTTGAGGATGTGATGAGGGAGAGGTATCCTCATCTGTTAGTATCCAATTTACAAGTTTTGAAGGTGAAATTCAGTTTATGTGGGAAAGAATGTAACACCCAGATGTTTTTATGACATATTTTGTTTATATAATATTATTTATCAATTTATTGAATTGCACAAAATTATGAGTTTAAATGAACTGTGAGATGACCTTGAAATAAAATGACCATGATAACCTATTCTGCATGTTATAGTGAGTAAATATAAGTAACTTTTGTGAATAAATAGATAATTAATTTGCTACCAAAACTTTATGACATATATAAACCAATTAAATATTCATATTTTTTAATAAATTAATTTGATTTCAACTAGTAAACTAAACTGGTGAAATATATATGTTATATATTTAATAAAATATGTATGATATTCATCAAATATATTTTTTAGTCAAAGAATATGAATGAAAAAGATACTATGTATGAAAACCCATATTTTTCAAAAGGATAATTTTACCGCAATTTAATAGAAAAACATTTTTAAATTTAAACTATGACACATTAATAATTCTTATATGAATGCATAAAATTATTCATCGGATGCAGGTTATGAAAATATAATTGGGAAGTGTTTCTCTTATTTTTCTGATAACATTGAAGTTTTGATGAATATTAAAAAAAATAATTTTAATTGAAAACCTATTTTTTCAGTGAAATAATTTATATGGTTGAGTTATATTATGGAATTATTCTATAGTATAAATAGATTATATTTTTATCAGTCAATATAATTTAGGATTTTAACATTAAATTTACATGAAATTAAGATGTAAATAGGTTTCAATATAATGTAATGTTTTAACTTTTAAAACTCGATCTCTCATTTTGAAAGAGGATTATTTTTATAATAATTACTAAAAGTAATGTTTTTTGAATTTTCAAAAATGGATTCACTATTTGTAATTAATATATCCAAATTAGTTAATTATATTTCTTTTATTTTTTTTTTGAATTATGAATAGTAACCTCAATAATTTTTATTAGTATGATAAAAGGGTTAATTGTGTAATTATATATCAAAATAATATTATAAATTACCATAACACTTTTCCTAAAATAATTTTATGATTTTCTTTCACCCTAAATCACCCTTATGTCTAAATGGTATCCATTGGATGAAACTTGGATGGGATTAAGACACTTTATTTATTTATTTTTAATTAAAAGTTAAATATGACTTACTCAAATTTTAATTACTCTATTATTTTTAATATAATGTTCTACAGAAGATTATGTAACTATAAATATTCATTTTAAATCATAGTTGTTTTTTTATTTTCATGAAAATTTATTTCTAATTTTAGTAAATAAATAATTACCTTCATAGCTTCTACATTAATGATGGAGAAATTATTTAATTGATAAGAAATCAATAAAATTATTTTTATTAAAATGATAATACCCATCCAAAACACTAAAACATGACCAAATCATATTGGTCGACTATATAATGACTATAATCATCCAATTGTTTTTTATTGAGAATTTGGATCAATTTAGAAAATATTATAACACTTATAATACTTTATATAAAGCTATGTTAATGTTCTCCCATTCAAGTTTTAAAAAACATAACATTTTTAATGTTGTATTTTTCATAAGATATATTTGACACTATGTATTCATTTGAAATCTAGGGGATTTATATCCATCATAGTATTTTATTTTTTTATTCAAAAAAATAATTATATTAATTAATTACAAAAAACTAATCTTGTAATTAGTTTATTAATAGAGATAACACATAAATGTTATTAAAAATAATAAAAAAATATAAATTTGGATAAATAATATATGAAATTATTTTTTATATGATCTTTAAATATTAGAAATATAATGAAATAATATTTTCCAATTTAAATTATTATCTTCTTATTAAAAAATACTTAAATAGTATCAATATTGACATAATTGTTTGTTTATCAAAATAATGTTTATTAAATAATTTCAAAATCTTAAAACATATTTTTCAAAACTATAATTGTAATGATATGGTATAGAATGTTTTAATGTATTTATTTATTATCTAATTGACATCAAATAGGTAAATTTTGAACCTTTTTTATATTGAAATAATTTGTTACCCTTGTTAACCATTAAATAGAATAGCTATGTGTTAATTAAAATGATAATGTTTAATTGATAGAAAAACCATTAAAAAAATTTCTACAACATTAGATTTCAAATTTTTCTTCAGTTAGATTTGATATTTGGTCATTTCTTATGGGTTTTGAAGTATTTTTATTTTAATATAAATTATAATTATTTGGAGATTCTATAAGTTCCCCTAACCTCAATTATATAAGGGAACCTCCTCCCTCACTTTTTAACTTAAATTCGAGATATCAAGATCATCCATCCCCTACCAACATCCCTTAATAACTTCCATATTAATGTTACAATGGTTTTGTTCCTCTTCAAATACAAACCCTAGTTCTTTAGGAGGTGATCTAGGTGGATCTCATCGAAGAAGAGGTAATCTCATCTACCGATTATTTCAATTTTATTTCTTCTTCAACATACTTTTCATGAGTTGATTCCATTAAAAGATAATAAATCCAATATTAAATAGGTAATTATATGTTATTAACGTTATTTATCAACAATATTACACTATCTATCCATCTTAGGAAAAATGAAATCACCACGCGTGCATATGTACGACTTACCATCTCCATGCCCTTGTGTATTTTGTTTTTCATACCTACCATACATAGATGGGTATAATGATGGAAATAATAACAATATATGATTATTATAAGATGATATGGATTATGGATGAAAATATATACCATCCATATCCATACCATTTCAAAATAATGGGAATGATATCATCGCTCGTGTGTACGTATGTCCTACCATCGCAACGATGAAATGCAGTTCATTTTACATGAAATCCATTAAACAATGAGTATATAAATTTATAGAATGAATAAATACAGTATTATGTATATATTATTTTTGAATTATATAACAATTACCTAATAATAAGAACCAAAACTTATTCGACAAAACATGCATAAGAAAACAAATCCATTAATACAAAAAACGACTAATAATGAAATGTTACTAACAAAAAGTTGATAATATGATCATATATGATATTATAAAAATGAAAACAATTCTTAAGTAACTCAATATATTTATCTATGTTACTATATAGGAGGTTTTGATACATACAAATGATATCGAACCTATGGAAATGGATAATTTTTCCATCTTATTATTATCTGAAAATGAATATATGTAAGTATTTTCTGGGGTATAGTTATCATCAATTTCCATGTTTTATAAAAATGTATTTAAAATATTCTTTATATTCTTTTAGTATTTCTTAATTTCAATTTTACCCATTGTTGAATTTTTAAAAAATGGTATAAAAGGAATCCTTTGTCTTTTCTTATTAGAGGTACTTTTTGAATTTCTGAAAAAAGTACGAGATGAATGTTTTATTTTATCTTATATAGAAAGAATGAATTTTTATGATTAAATAACACCTTATTTACATGAAAAATCCTTTTAAATATTTCAATATTATTTTTATATAAATTATTTTCATTTAAAACACGTTATATTTTGAGAAAAGAAAACTTTTTTGAAGAAAAATGATATTTTAACCAAGAAATAATTTCAAGTGTTTTTTTAAAATTTTATTCAATCTAAGATTAATTTCATTAATTATGTTATGTTTCAATCCAAATTTTTCTTATGTTTTGATAGTTTCTATGATGAAATTATGTTTATGAAATCTATTTGTTTTATATGTATTATGATTTGATGGAATGATGTTTAGGAAACCCATTTTATTCCTCGGGTTATGCTATGATGAATGATTTAGGTTTTTATGGTAAACATAAGAATGATTTAATTATGAGATGGGAGGAACCAATATATAACTACAATTAATTCGGTAAAGATTTATTTCTCATGAGACAGATGTGTCTAGAACGAGAAATGATATTGGATCTGTAATATTGGGATGGAATGAGGAGTGAACTCCATTTCATAATGGAATTTATCTAATTGGATGGACATTGAAATGAGCCTTGACTAATATGAAATGATTTTATATGATTATGTATATGAAAAAAAATTCATTTCTTATGTTATTAATTTTGGTAATGTTTTCATCAATTACTTATGAACTTTTATGATTTCTTCCATGACCTAATATCATGATATTTCATATACATGATATGACTTTCAATTGATTTGTTCATATTTCATATGTGTGTGATATGATTGATATCTCCGTTGTTTATTCTTATTGAGTGTCTGAGCTCACCCATTCATATGTTTCCTTTGCCCAGTTCATGTATAAGGGTATTAGGTAAGATATGTCAAAAAGGGTTTAGTTATTATGAAATAAGAGGGAGATAATGTAGATGTATAATGAACTCATTTTTTATGTAACAGTTTCTAATGACACAAAACCTACATGGTAATGACATTGTTTTATAATGTTTTTAATTAATATTCCTCAATTTTTATATAATATCTATGTATGTAAAGTATTTTCTATTATATTGGTAAATCTAAATTTTAGTGAGAAACAAAATAAAGGAGAATAAAGAGAAATATGACCAAGAGGGAAGAAATAAAACCATGTGAATGATGAATACCAAGAACAAAAAAACATTTGGGCTTATCCAAAAATGAAAAAATCTAAGAGGAGATCCACTAAAAACCTGTTCTATAAAAAATAACCCAAATTGAAAAATTAATCAATGAAGGTTCTAGAAAAATTCAAATCCATATAGGTTAAAGCTAAACCAAGGTAAGATGAAAACATAAACTGGAGTTAGGGGAGAGGGGTAAGGATAAATTAAATTTATAGGTGTAAAGAAAAAATATCTATCACTTTTGGTATTCCATAAAATGGAAATTCTTATCGGTCCCTAAATCTAGATATACTCTTGAGGAGCATATATTGATGATTTTGGATTCATGTGATCTAATCATAATAAGTTTATAAAGATTAAGGTTAATTTTTTTATAATATTTTTTTATCTTCCAAATACTGTTACCCTAAATTGATTGATTTTTTTGTTATAAAATAAAATATATAAACCAAAAATTGATTTTCAAGACAAGGAAAATCCAGTTATTTTCACATCACTTGAATATGATTTCATAAAACATGATTATTTAAATATATGAAACAATAAAAATAACAAAATATGTATTTCATGGAAGAGAAATAGTTTTTTTGAAAAATATTAAGCAAAAAGGTTCAATTGATAAAATATATAAAAAATGAAACCCATCTATTTAATCAATAATTTCCATTCCTTTCATCACTATATCATTGATGTTTTTTAATGATATTTCCATGCATTAAATTCCACAACTCTGGATCCTATGAAATTATAATTCGGGAACATGTAGCTCCATATTCAATTCTATTATGATAATGTGGCCCATAATTTAATCTACACACCACCAACTTTAACACATGACTCACTTTTTAAAATATTTTTATAAATATTGTCCCATAAACCACCTCATATAATTAACCAAGGAAAAATTTACACTTCTATTCTCTAGGGATATGACTGACTTCATCGAGTGGAATAATGCACGGGAATCAATATCCCATGATTCCACCAGAACAATAACACTATGTAACATAGTTATAATTACCTTAGATGAAATCATAGAGTTTACATAGTGGAATAATTACCCTTTAGAATCATTCCTATAAAATATATTTTATTTATTTAATTCTATAAAATTATCACAATTTGATCTTATATGTCTTCGACTAGAACACTTTCATCAACATCAATAATTTAATATATCTTCTGATTTATTAATTTGAAATCCTGTTTGAGGCATGTTTACTCTTCCTTAATCAATCAGATCATTATTGATAGGTTCTTAGACCTCCCTGTAATTTTCTTAAATTAGGGTCATGTTCATGAAATTCTATAATATTAATTTAGAATTTCTATACGAATTGATATGTTTTGTTATCATTCCAACAAAAGATTTTCTAATGTCAGGAGAATAGTTGAATTTCCTTAATATCATTAATCAAATTTACCATAATGATTCTTACCAGATCTATATCATACTTAAAATATTCACATGGTCTTCCACTGGATATCATTTCGATGGTATCTTGCTGAAAAATTACCACATTTGAAAATAATATAGGATATTAAAATATTCATCAAACCATTACCCTTCCCATCCATGAATTCACATTAAAAAATCTAATTAACTTCTAGTTTTAACCCCACTAATAGATGATTCAAGACCCCTTGGATGTGATAATATTCCATCTACATAATTCATAATTCCTAGTATATTCTGTTGAAATTATCATCATAGATTATGAATTCTCCCAAAGAAATAAATTTCACAAATAGTAAATTCACACTGGAAATATAAATAATGTTTATTAAATAGTTTGTGAATTATGTGATATTGATTCCAAGTGTCATAATATCAAAAAAGAACCAAAATATATTATACAACTTATTTCAAGAAGGAGGAACCCCCGAAGTAGAAATGATCCAACTTCCTTGACTTGAAATTAATCTATTAGAGGATATGAGATATAATAGATACTAATTCACCAACATAGAATCTCATATCATGTCCAGTTTAATAGATGATAGGAAGTTGTTCCAACATAAGTAATATTTTCCCTATTGTAGTGAACTTATTACCCAATTATATCCCGAATCCATCAAAAAACACACTTCCAATTACCCTCCCCACTACTAGGGTTTCCACTCCCACATGTCTACTGATCAAAGAAAGCGTATCCTTTGGTTATATCTCCTACTTGTATAACTAAATGAAAAATTGAAAATATATTCATTTAATAACATGAAATAATGATTTTGGGTATATTTTTTATAATATTACACTAAATAAATTTATCATAAGTCACAAATCAATTTTTTTAGATGATGACACAATTTAATTCATTGATTTAGTAGATAAGAATTATATAAATTATAATTTTTTTATTCTTAAGTGTTTCTAAAATTCTCATTTACCTCACAATATTGATTTTAATGATATTCTTGATGCGTAGAATGAAATATAGGATAAATTGGGCTGAGAAGATGTTTTTAACTCACATGATGTTTATGATTATCTAGTTCTTGGGATTATATGTGTGCATGTATTTCCACATTGAAGATTATATATGCATCTTACCACTGCATCATGGTATACACCCAATGTGTATGTGGTTAAGTAAAATGAAGGAGAGATAAAATATTTTAATCAGACATGGTAAAGTTATTTTGAGGAAAAACTAGTTGTAAAAATGGATGTTGAGATGAGATCAACTCAGGACAGTAATGTCCACAGATCTGGAACTCTCTCACATGGGTAAATCTGTTTTGTTATGGGACCTCAAGAGAACCTCCCCAAACACCTGAGGCTACCAACTAGAAGTTCAAGTGGGGATACTATACCCTACGGTATAGAGTCTTAATACATTGGAAATTAATAAATAATAATGTAATGAAGAACAACAGATACCATATATCATACATCTAAAAAGTAAATGGGAATGAAATAAAACATTAATGATGAAACATATAATGATAAGATGAAATGTATCAAATTTAAATAAAAAATACAAATAAAATATTCAACTAACACAAAATAATCACAATACACCCTAGTCCCGAACCCAATGTTAGAACCATTCCCAAACTCCATCCCACTCAGCAAGAAATAAAATGAGCTATGAGGTTTATTTCGCTTATCCATACCAACATTTTTGTAATGTGGTCGGGTACCAAAAGATGACCCAAATAGGCTGTGAGTAAAACTCAATAGTTCCAAACCTCCATGTCTATTCAAAAAAAGTATACTAATATGTATATGAAATAAATAGATACAAAGGGTATTACTTAATTAATTAATATAATACAAAGATCAACCTTCATTAGCACCATTCCAGAATGTCTCTGAGCATGTAGCAAAACCATTCCAACCATAATCATAAATCATTATATACTAAACCAACTGGGATATTGTTTTCTAATAATTTGAATTGAATGTTTCCTCCCATTGTGCTTGAGAACTCTCCTCACATGCCATGAGATTTTGAAATTCATCCGACCGTTATACCCTCGGTGGCTCGCTCAATGGTGGTGATTCCCGCCCCTACGACCTTTGATCCATGCTCGTCTCATCCAACTACTTATCCTTCTCTCTGTGGGGGTCCCCAAAAATCATCCCAAAGGCCTAAGGTAAGGAACAGTCCTTCAAGGATGCTCTGTTCGGCTTGTCAGGATCCTCCAAGAAGCTTTACTTCAAGGAAAATTTTCCAATCTCCCCTTCAGTTTCTCAGGATGGAACTTGAGTATTAAGAGAGATCCATGATTCGACCTTCTTTGATGATATTTACATCTTTAAATGGACCCTAGTGTCTCAATTTAGATTCGACAAACCATCTATCATGATTTAACGTGCTTGGTGGATTTATAGGGTTCATCAGCTCCCATGTACATCTCTTTTATTCATTGCAACTCTTTTTTATTGTCCATGGAGGAAAAAGTATATTTCGTTAAAAGGTTGTTCTTAGCCCCTCAATCATGGTGCCAATGGCACTTCAACCTAGCTCGGTTGTCACTAGAAGTTCATAAGGTGAAGGGGATTCCTCATGCAGTAGTTTGGATATGGTTGCCCAGTTATCCCTTTCCATTCCAGAAACTATATCTTTTTTAGGCCATCAGAGATTCACTTGGAGGTTTTCTCTACGTGGACGACCACACTCCTAGGGGAGAAGAGACAATGGCTACCCATATTTGTGTTGAACTGGATCTATCTCTTCCAATATTGAAGAATGTTTCATTAAAAGTCTTGTATTTGTTTGATTGGATTCATGAAGTTTTTTCCCCGTTTTTTCCAGGTATTTCTCATTCTACCTCCTCTAGGGACATTCCCTACAAAATTGTAAGACAATGAGTCAGGAATATCAGGGTTAGACATCAAAAGTAGTTCCAGTGAGATCACATTATCATCTTTCACTGGTGGGACCATGTTTTTCTCCTGAACAAGAAGATCATATAGACATTCCCAATGATTTTGAAGGTATAGCTTTGGCTCCTTCAGTCCCAGATGATTCCCATCCTTTTCCTAATGCGAGGGAGGCTATTTCATGGAATGTGATAATCCCATATGGTATAAAAGTTAATTTTCCAGTGATTCAGGCATGTTTGGGGAGTATATGTGTTCCCGCATAATGGATTTCACAGTGGGGTTATTTTTTAACGGTTCCTAAGGTTCTCATCGTCTCTTTTGGGCCTTCCTTATCTCTTTATCTAAGATTTTGAGAAGAAATTATGTGTAGAGTATGGGAAGATAGCCTAGGTTAGTAGGGTCAAGAGGTTCAATCTTTCCTAGAGATGATCAAATCTCAGTCGAAGGACAAGAATAGAATTCATCAGCTCGTATCCTTGGATTCTTTTGTCGACAGAGATGCTGGGGCGCTCTGTTTTTTCGTATAAGACACCATTGTGAGTATAGAAGGAGATGTTCTCCAAGCTCCTACCCCAAACCGATTCACGATAACCAGGGCCTCCAGGATATAGCTCATGAATGTGTGATAGATTGAGATTAATGATAAAGAAATCACGAGATTGAATCCATTTCCTTCACTCAGAGTCCAAGTCTCCTAGGGCCAAAGTCAGGCCTTACCTTCCCCAATGTTACACATCCTAATATGGAACACTCATGGAATGGGATCGTGGGTCAAAAGAGACTATGTATCATCAGAATCCAATAAGAAAAAGGTACAGTTGGATTCCATTCTCGAGAACAAACACCTACTACACAAGATAATTGAGTTCTCTCATAGGGTCAAAATGTGAAAGTTCAGGCATGATGCCCCTGATAATAGACAGATGTGGTTATTATGAAATAATGACATATCATCGGGCATGGTTTAGGCCGAGGAGAAATATATCACCATTAAAATAACTAGTGTCACAAGTGTTCTCCTCATGTCATTCATCTATTCTAGTTTTGATATTCAAAGGAGGGAGGTATGGTGGAATGAACATTATTTTTTCGACCCTGGGGTACTCCCTTGGATAGTAGAGGAGACTTCAATGCAGGTATGGATCTAGAGGAGAGGAAGGGGGGATCATTTCCCAAGAATTATAGAATGGACTTCTCTCAGTTTATTGAGGGAAAAAGATTATGGATATGGGATACTCATGCGATAAATTCACCTGGTACAACAATCAATGAGGGAACAACCAATGTTAGAGCCGTATGGATCTCATTATCACCAACATCCACATCCTCACCATGTTTCAAAATGTGAAGGTTAATCACCCATCTCATGGTGTTTTTGATCACTCTCTATTGCTTCTTTCCCTATCCCTGATATAGTTCAACCATTATAGATTTATGTTTTGTAGTATGTGGTGAGAGAACAAAAGATACAAGGAGAGGGTTAGGGAGTTGTAGGTGGGACCATATCAAGGTCATACTTGGGTGGACCTTTATAACAAGTTGAGGTAGCTTAAACAGAGGCTTCTCTATGGGGCTAGGAATCATAATCCAACATACCAGTTCTTGGAGGACATGAAGTGGGTAGTTGAGTGGATGGAAACAAGTTTTGAGGAGACATGGTATGAGACTATTTTTCTGAGCTCCTAGATAAGTAGAATTAATTTTCTAATTTGTTCCTTTATCAGGACAGAAAGTACAGCAAGAGATCAAATATGAAGTGGCTAAGAGAGCGTGACAAAAAGAATGCTCATTTTTATGCCTTAATAAGAGATAAGCGGTGGAACATTACACCAAATATCAATCTGGAGGATGGATCCTCTATAGGGGACAAGGATGTGGAAGTAGGGATGGCACATAACCTTTTCAGAGACCTGGTGGTTGGGCATAACACTTCAACGCCAGAAGGATACCTCACCAAGATGCAGATTTTTTGGGGGAACCTTCGAATATTATAAATTCATTGATCAACGAATCAATTGAACATACACTAGGGGAGGAATAAATTTATGGATTTATGATGAAGCTCAATCCTGAGAGAACTCCAGGTCAAGAAAAATTCCTAGGATCTTTCTATAGGGGATCATGGGATATTATAAATGATGATATCATAGGTACGATTCAATAATTCATTTAGGGGGGAGGCCTCCCTTGTGTGGTAGGTACTACATCCATTGTACTCATTCCGAAAATGAATGATCGATCCTCCATATCTCTTTACAGAACCATCAGCCTATGTAAATTTACATACAAGATCTTGGCTTGTATCATCAACTGGAGGTTGTCTGATTTTCTCCGCCAGCAAATCTCCCTTAAGCAGCATAGTTTTGTGAATGGATGAATAATACACGACTTAATGGATCTAACTTATGAGATGATCAGGGATATCTCCACTAGGTATCATAGGTAAAATATTATCATCAAGCCCGACATGAGCTGGGCGTATGACAAGATAGAGTGGGGTTTCATAAACAAAGTGCTGATTCACACGAGCTTCTCTGCTTGGTCATCTGATATTCTCTTTATATGCTTCAGTTCTCCTAGGCATTTAGTTTCTTTCATGGGGAGATCCTACTGATTTGTCAATGATACAAGGTGGTTACACAATGGATATCCAATTTCCCCACATTTGTTTGTCTTAGTGCAGGATACTCTAAGTCAAATAATTAACAATGTAATAGTAAATTAATATATCCTATCCCATCAAAGGAAATAAAGCCTTTCACTAGTTTCACATCTTATGTTTGCTGATGATTCCATCATATTCATGAATGCAGGTTGGAGATCGATTCATGGAATCATAAAAATCCTCGATGAATACTTCTACTGGAGTTTCCATGCCATTAATAAGGACAATATTAAGTTTTAAATCTCAAAAAATATGAGTCTACGAGATCCATGTATCTATTTAATAGGCTGGGAATGCAACGAGTCTAGTTCCCTATGGAATACATGGCTAATCCTATCTCACGAGGAGGAATATGCATTAGGTTATTTGATCATTTGGTGAGAAAGATCTCGAGCCCTGTTCTCAAGTTGAATAATTACCTTATTTCTTTCAGGTGATTCATCGCTCTTGTTAACAATGTATTGTCAGCAATTCCAGTTCATGTAATGGAATCCACCAATGTTCCAATAGGGGTCATCAAAACTATTGATAGAATAATGGATAGTTTCTTTTCAGACACTGGTTGGAGGGGAAAAGACAGTGGTTCTCATGGGGAAGAATGGCCAAGCCCACCATAGAGGGTGTATTAACGTGAAGATCATAGCTTCCACCATACAATGCATGCATGAAAAATTAGCACGGTAAATTATTTAAGGCCACACCTTGTGGGGTAAGACCAAGTCATGTAAAATGGGAGGTATTACAGGCAACTATACTGTGAATTGATCTCTTCTTTGGTTGATGATCAGCTCCATCATCCTGACCCTTCAACAGCATTCATAAAGGATATTAGGTGAGGGGAAAACCCGTTTTTGGATCCATAACAGCGCTAGTGAAGTTATAGGGTATCCAGATTTACCTACACCTACAATATCCTTCAAGTAAGTGAGCCTTTACCCTGACTTCATATTGATGGCCTTAGATGTGAATTAAAAATGATGCTTTTAATCTTATTATCACCAACTCAGAGCCTGATAGATGTGTTTTTTTATCATTCTTCCATGGGGAATTATAATGAGAAGGACTATCTAAGGATCTCTACTCCTTGTACTTAAAGCAATACATGGAGAAAAGTGGTGTGGTGCAACATGATCCCATCCATATACTTCTTTATAATCTGGAAGATCAGAAACCACACCATTTCCTCCTATGATAGTATCAAAAAGCTAGGTATCAACACCATGTCTTGTTTCCACTATTGTAGAAATAAAATCAAGGAGGTTGTTAATCACATATTCTTTGAGGGGGAATGGGTCCAAGCAGTATAGAGTTTTTTTTGGCATGTTTACAACGTACTATTCACAAGTTCTTTGAGTTAAACTGTTCATGGAAAGTTGGTTTTAGGGGACGAACAATGTGGGAATCGAAAGAATGGATCACTCCATTATTATAAACATAGGGTGATGGTGCATATGGAAAGCTAGTAACCTGGAGAGATATGAGGGGATTCCCTCTTCATGGTGTTCCATCATCTCAAGTACTCGGATCTTGTTGACCGATCTGGTTCCCATATTAAAAAACTGTAAAGAAGTTCCCTCTCTAAGGTTGCACCATGTTTCATAAATAGTGACCCATTCCCCTTACACTAGGTTATAGGGCGAGTGGGTGAGATGACTCCCTACAAAGAATCGATTCGAGCTAAATATGGATTGTCCATGAAAATGGGTATAGCTCATGGAAAAGGGGTCATTCAGGATCAGAGGGGGAGTGTTGTTCTGGCCTTTAAGGCCAACAATAGAAATGGATCTAGCATCCAGGTGGAGGCCTATGTGTTGTTGTCTGGGATCAACTATTGCATTTAGAAGATTATTCCTTTATCCCAAATGGAGACAGACTCAATGATCATCCAATAATCCTTACAAGGTAAATTCCCTACCCTATAGTCCATCTCTTATATTATCATTAAAATCATAGATCTTCTCAATAATGGCATTAAGGTCACTCACACATGGAGATAAAGAAATAAATTAGTGGATCACATTGACAACAAAGATGAACAAGTCCTTGAAGTCATCTTTTCTCCTAACATTTCTTTGTTTAAACCTGAGGGTGTGTCTTTAATCGGAGGCTATTCCCTAATCCTACACTATTTCAGGCCTCATTAGGGCCTGGATTGCTTTATTTATTGTTACTTTCATCATTTACAAAAAAATGTATCCAATTATGATCAATTTCAATTGACAAAAAATAATTAAATAATCCAACAGAGATTATATCTCTATATAATAATTTTTTCCTCTAGGAATAAACCTATATATATGTATTTCATCATCAACTTGGGAAATCTTCCCATATAATCATTTCACCATGTCTCACTGGGCATAACCCACTATATAAGCATTTCATCATGTGGGAATAGGAATATCCCACTATATATTCTTTTCAGCCATACGAATGTTCCATATATATAATTATTTCAATATCTACTCAATATGTAATAATATCAGGGGTATCGTAATATTACATCATAATACTCACTTTTAAATTATGAAAATTATTATTTTTCATTCAATTACACTTTCTATTATGTATCAATTTATCACATTCCATACTAGTAGCCCATGATATATTACCACTATGATTCTGTATCAAAAAATCACCTATAATATCAAGTCATACTAAATACACATTAAACCATTATACATTTTAATATTATTACAATGTTCTCTCTAACATTGGGTATCCGAAAGCCATGTTTCAATATAATTTGAATCCAATGGGACCAAAAAATAATAAAATTCATAATTTATCATCATCCATTGTTTAATTAACCTATGTACACATCATGGTGGTTCAATAATATTATTTCCCATACTCAACCATTAAACACATTATAATTTTAGGGTTGGACTCTATGACATAATCCATTGATTAAGAAACACTTCTAACTGGATTCTCAAACAAGAACAGAGGTGATGCAGATCAAAAGTAGGAACATAGATCATGCATGATCTATATTGGAACCCAAAAAAACATTTTATTATTATTCCATTTCCATATCATGAAATAAAGTAACATACGGGAAACCCGACATAAAAACACTTCGTAGGGAACATATGTGTGATTGGGAAGCTTGGAAGGGATAAAAGGGATCAAAAATCACCAGGAACACATTAAGGTCGAGAGTGGGGGGGGGGGACACTGAAGGAATGTAATAAATAATTTCTATGTCATGGAATAAAACAACTTTAGTTGAGAAATAAATGATTTTTAAAACTATTACAATGCATCGAATTAGGTGAACTATTTTTTGGATCGAGTATTTAATTATGTAAACCTGGTTCACAATGTGTAACCTCTTAGTGCCATTATCTAGTTCACAAAATTGGATAGATATAGTTACATATCATTTAACTTAAAAATGATGTGTCATAATCAATTGGATAGTTTGTGTTCATCTTATGTCAATGTTCCCAAACCGCCATTGAGGCCTTAAAATCTAATGAGAGACCATCATAATCCCATTTAATACATTTATACCCAGACACTATAATTTAAAACCAACACACATCCCCTAAAACAGGCCACCCCCTAAAAAATGCTCAATATCTCTGAACAAGACTACACCAACATTGTTTAAAGTCACGGAAGCACTAACCAAAAGAGGATTAATAGAAAAAATCATAAAAGAAGATATGTATAAAATTTAGAGAAATTAAAACCTCTACAATATATGACAACTCATCCCTAAGAAACGCCAACCATCACTCTGGGGTTATAAATTAATTTTTTTTGCCACTATTCATGCATATCTGACTCCCTCTTTGACGTCTCCACTTAAACATGACCATCCTGCCACTAAACTTGAACAAGAGGAGTTGTTATACTAGAGAGATACCTCTCACTATGGTCCAAAATACAAATAAAATGCTCATCACATGACACATAAGAACTAAAATCAACATCCTAGACGTCTACCACATGATAAGGGTCAGGATAATATCTATGAAGCTATGACAAATGAAACACACCATTCATGGAACAACAAAATCGTGGAAGGGACAATCAGTATGTTATTAGTCCAACCCTATAAACTATTAAAATAGACAGAGAAACCTATGTTATATCTTTCCCAGTTTCTTGATATGATGTTAACTTAACCTATGTGACACCAAAAAGGAAATCATGATATCCAACCTTAAATTATAGAGGCCATCTTCGATGTTCAACATAATATTTTTTCATGTTCTGTGTTGTCACAAACCATTACCTAATTTTACGAAACTCTTTAGATGTATCCTACATGATAATACACCTTAAAAAACCTTACTCACAAGCCCCCAACCATAAAATAGGTAAAAAACATATCCTTCTATACAAAAACTTGAAATATTTTATATGGATAGACTCCTGGAAGTTGTTTCTATATTTAAAATCCTAGACTGCTATATGATTTTCCCATGAACAATTAAAATCCAAAATACAGGCTGATAACATATCCTCCAATACCATAATAGTCAGTTTAGGTTTTCCATCAGTCTAAGGATGATATTTTGTACTTAGAGGAACATGTGATCTCATATCCTTCGGAAGAATCTTCTAGAACCACTATGTGAAACGATGATCTCCATTTGAATGGATACTCCCCAAAAAATTATGCACATGAAATATCTCATGAATGAATAAACTACCTTTATCATCAATATTTAAGGTACCCCTGATAGAAGAGAAGTGTGATTTCTTCTTTAATAAAACCATTATCATCAATAATACTTGTTTATGACGTCATAATACTTGTTGTTTTGGTTAATCACGTCAAAAAATCCAATGTGACATCATAAAATATCTACTAATGAATTAGAAGAGGATGTAATATCCCAATAGGCCTCTGATTCTCAACTATCACATTCTCTCAAGTGAAACAACTCTTTACAACTCTTGCTACATCCTTCTTTATTTATGACCACCAATATAGTCTACAGAGTTCACAATACGTCCTTTTTAAACAAGGATGTATCACCCATGTTGAAGCATGAAACTATCCCACAATCTCCAAACACAAACTCATAGGAACCCAAAATAAATTATGGAAAATAGGAGAACTACCACTACCATGAAACCATCCTAATGGTGTCTCTCTATTGTATTAGCTATCTCTCAGAACTATTCCCTTTAAGGAAGAAAATTTCACTACCTTGATCTAATCCAAAATAATGGGTATAATTTATGTTGAAGTTAGATATACTCATCCCTAGGAATCCTGAGCATCAAGATGCATGTTTGTAATGTATTCTATCATCATTAAGTCATATTAATACTCCCACACTGCCTTCATCTACATATTTTTTCTCCAGAAATCATAAATTATGTTTCCCTTTCCTTGTGTATAAGCCAACTAAATGTTGAAGGAATTCAGATAATCAACCCACCTCCAATACTGAAGATTCATGTCTGAATGAAAAAAGATATAAATAAGAATATTTTTTCCATATAAACCAAAATTCTCTCATCCTACAGTTAAATTATCCAAAAATATCATGACATGTACCACCATTCGAAACCCTTTATCATGAGTACGATAATTCCTATCATGAAATTTCAGTTATATGGATCCATAAGTATAAGGCCCCAGCCTTAAACCTTACTTAATATTGAATTAAATGAATAATTCACATTGAGGATCTTTTCAGGTTTAGAGTTTTAGAGAATTAGAACATAACTATTACATCTCAAAAGATTACAAAGTAGACACTTCTACTAAGTTTCCATAATAAAAAAAAACTCTCAAAAAGAAACATGTCTAGTTCCATGTGTTATATAGAATGACATTCCCTTGATCCCATCCTTGACCTTATTCCACTTTTAGTCCTGTGAAAAACATTTCGAAAAAAACTTGTGGTGAGCATAAAAAGCTTAGTAAGGGATACACAAAGAATGAAAACTGTTACTTTTTCAAACTTGAAGTAAACCATGTATACTCTAACAAAGTAATACCTTCACCATCATGAAGTAGTAAAAACTCTTCACTGAATAAAGTATCATTACTTACCTTTTTGTAACCAAAGGATTACCATAAAACCCATATAAAGAACACATAGCATATATAAAGGTAACTTGGGACATAAACATACTTAAGTGGAATAACCATACGGTCGAATTCCACACATATCACTTAATGGAATAGACATAAGGCCAATTTCCATACATACTTAATGGAATAGCTATTCGGCCGACTTCCATACCCAATTCATTGGAGGTTATAACGTAACCACCCGTCCTGGTATTCACGGCACCACCCGTTATATGGTTTATAATGTAACCACCCGTTAAAATGTCCAAGTACCAATATAAAATCATAAAACATAAAACGAATATAAAGGAATGATAACATTTCCACATCACAATATATCATAATAGAATCCTTTATCATAACCATTTTCAATACCAAAATACATAAATGAGTATATGGTATTTATTTTATTTTAAAAACATTACGGCTTGTTGAGGAAGCCAAAGACCAAATAATACTCGCGGCGGCGAAAAAGGTCGTTGTCACCGCGTACGTTAAAAAAACATTCCTTTTTTTCGTTTAGTAAAACGCTTCATATAAAAAAATTCCTTTTGTATAAAAGTATAAGTCAAAGGGGTTTATACACCGTATAAAATAATGTTGTGTATAAAACGAAATATGCCTCAATGAAAGGAGATTGAGATGAAGTCCCTTACCTTGGGTTCGACTTGACTCGATCGTTCTTTAACATCCTGAATAATAAACTTGAGTTAATTTAGACTTGATTAAGAACCTTTTTATAGTTCATTATTCCTTTTATATCACTTACTTCAATTTTATAAACATTATGTAACCATTTAAGTTAATAATGATTGTTTTGTCGATATTTGGTTCTTAAGTCGAAAGTGGACTTCTTACAATTACATGTTGTTCGTGTGGTCAAAGGTTCTTTATATCCAGAATGACATTCCTGATTTGGATATCATATATATCATATATATCCAGCATATACATGTATTTATAATATTACATAATCATTTAGAGGTAAGAAATGAAATGCATCGTTCATGGAGACGGTAAGCCGTACGTATTCATGAACGCTACTTTCATTTCTTTGTCATATTAATGGAATTAAAAGTAAATGAGAGGTATGTATATTTTAATTCCAGAATTATATTAATCATTTAGATATATCATTCATTATATATATCCATTATATACATGTACTTTTAATAGTACATTACATTTGGGGATAAGAAATGAAATGCACCGTTCATGGAGACGGTAAGCCGTACGTACGCATGAATCCTACTTTCATTTCTATATCATACTTTAATGGAAAGAAATAATAATTATATAGAGGTATATTATAATTCCATTATAAAATCATATATAATAACTTTAAATCCATCCTTTACACGTCCCACATATGGCATTAACGAATCACATCACTTTGAGGGTGCGGTAGTCCGCACTTCCTTAAATGAAGATATCGTGTTTACCCATAATGGAAACCATAAAGGTATGACCAAAATGAAAAATACAGAATCTTAAAGAAAACATAAACATATTATATATCATATATAAATATAGTGACATATTAATGGCCCCATTTGAAGGTGTTAAAGGAATGTTGAACAATCATCGTTTCGGGAGGCATAAATTCACCATCCATGGAAACAATACGTTATTTAACCATTAGATGAAGGTGTGTGTAAGTGTATCTAGAATCCTCCATATAACCACATCCTAGTATATTGAAGATACTTGAGTTTTTACAAAATAAATAAATAAAAAGAGTTTAGGGGGTTGGAGAAGCAAAATAATACAAAAGGACTCAAGCGAAGACATTACATCAAAATCGGGTAACTCCCTTTGGTTTGAGCTCAAAGGCTTCCTTGGGAATACATCTACCCAAAGTGAGGCTTCAAGGAGTAATATAAGTAAGTGGAGAGACAAAATGGGCAGGGTTTGGCCGAGACAAAGGCTTTGGGAGTGTGGGTATGGTGGTAGAGGTGGGGGCCTTTTATAAGAGGAGAGGAGGGGCACTTTTGGAAAGTAAAGAAATATTACTTTATTTGAAAATGTGTTTCGGTTTTAAAAGGTCCCACATTGATATAATTCGTGGATAAGGTGATAAGGGTTCGAAATCCACCCATCCAATAAGTTTTGGACATGTGTAGTTTATAGATTTTACATTATCTTTCCATTTTATTTAAATCATCAAATAATGATGTCATCGCTGCATCATTATTATGTCATAAATAATTTAATTTATTTAATGTCTAAAAATTATAAAAAAATACTATGATGTAGGAAATCTTTTTATATTTCCAATTACTATTTATAATCAAAAATCTGACTTGTATAACCCCATTTAAAGATTGTTTTAGTAAAACATATCATGTTTGTACCATTTTTTTCATTAACATTAAATAAAAGGTATTTATGTCATTTTCCTACCAATGTGGCTCCATGGGGTCCCCAAGTTGACCCATGGCTTTTATTGGTCGGCCATGACACATCAAATGAGGGTAGGACATGTGTCTAGGTCATCTCATATTATTAAAACATTTTTTACCTTAAACTACACTAATTACCACTAATCGCGATTAAAAACTTAATAAGTTACTATTCACCAAAAAATTATTTTAATCTCATTGAACCACATTTTACTTCTTAGTGACAACCATGTATGTCGGATTTTTGAAATTCAATACACAAAGGTGGAAAAATTTCATTTAAGTGTAAAATCAGTTTTTATAAGTACCACTTAGTGATTTCACTATTCATCAAAACTTGATGTTTTTCAGAAAAATTCCAAAAATTCACCCAAGCTATATTTGATATTCCAAATTCAAAAATGAAGTCCATTTTACAAAATTCAAAACATATAAGTCAAATTAATTAATTTAATAATTAATTCCCACTGTCATGACAAATAGCGCGTTTTTATGAAACAATAAGTATCAAAAGATTGACACTAGTTTAAGTCCGATTTCAAAGTGAAATTAATTCCAACGTCCACTATTGGATTTAATGGTAAAAATATTTTGTAATTTCACTATAAAACCAATTCAAAAAATAATCTAATCATATAAATAAATTAGATCAAAAAGAGGTTTTGAATTTAAATACAACATTTACAATATTCATTAAAAAAATGAACTTTATCGGAAAGATACCAAAAATTAAGAAAAAGTAAATTTTGATGTCCCGATTCTAAAGAAGAGTTATATTTGGTCCAATAGAATTTATAAGATTGATCAAAACTATATTTAATGACGGTTCGCCGTCAAAAGTTGATAAGTGAACCCTTAGTGAAAATTAGGGTATAAATGCCTAAAATTGAATTCTTTCTATATTTTAAGCCTTTATCTTTTATTGGGTAAATATAAAAACATTTAAAAACATATATAATCATATTTTAGTTATTTATATCCATTCCCGCCAGTACAACAGCTACATGTTAACTACCATTTAAAATAATATTATTATATTACTAGTGTGCAACGTAAGATTTCAATGAAACTCATCGTTGCGTATCGAGTACGCTATTGAATGTAGAAACCCCTTTTAATTAAAATTAATATTTAATTCGTAAATATTAATTAATAGAAAAATATTTATTCTTTATTTACCTGGGATGTTACATCCTTCCCCCCTTTTGGGAATTGTGTCCTCAAAATTTTATTCACTTATCCAAATAAGTGGGGGTATTTATCCCTCATAGCATTTTCAGATTCCCACGTTGCCTCTTCAATCACATGGTTTTTCCACAAAACCTTTACCTGATGAATTACCTTATTCCGTAACACCTGCTCCCTGTGGTCAAGAATCTGGAATGGTTGTTCTTCATAAGATAGGTTCTCTTCCAGCTGAAGTACCTCTGGACTCAAAACATGAGATGGATCTGGCATATACTTCCTCAACATTGAAACATGAAAAACATTGTGTACCTGAGATAAACTCGGAGGTAAAGACACTCGGTAAGCAACTGATCCAACTTTATCCAGAATTTCATATGGTCCAATGAACCTTGGACTCAGCTTTCCATTCTTACCAAATCTCATCACACTTTTCCAAGGAGAAACCTTGAGAAAAAAAATGATCACCTACCTCGAAAGATAGATCCTTCCTCTGGTTATCTGCATAACTCTTTTGCCTGCTCTGAGCTGTTCTCATGTGTTTCTGAATCAACTGAACCTTTTCTTCCATCTCTTCTACCAATTCTGGTCCCATAAAATTCCTTTCACCCACTTCATCCCTGAAAGCTGGAGTTCGACACCGCTTCCCATATAATGCCTGAAATAGTGCCATCTGTATACTAGAATGAAAACTGTTATTATATGAGAATTCAACCAAAGAAAGATGTTGGTCCCAACTTCCCTGATAATCCATCGAACAAGCTCGTAGCATATCCTCCAATGTCTGAATTGTTCGTTCTGACTGCCCATCTGATTGAGGATGAAAAGCTGTACTAAAATTTAATTCAGTACCCAACGACTTCTGAAGGCCTTTCCAAAAGTTAGAAGTGAACCTGGGATCACAGTCAGATACAATGGAGAGAGGACCTCCATGTAACCTGACTATCTCTTTAAGATACAAACGGGAAAGTCGATCTAGAGAGAAAGTATCTCATATAGCAAGGAAATGAGCAGATTTGGTCAAGCGATCAACAATAACCCATATTGCATTATTACCTCGAGATGTCCTCGGTAATCCCACAACAAAGTCCATGGATATGTTTTCCCATTTCCACTCTGGCATAGGTAAAGGCTGAAGCATCCCTTTAGGTAACTGCCGCTCTGCTTTAACCTGCTGAAAAGTCAAACATTTCACAGTAAAATCAGAAATATCTCTTTTCATTCCATCCCACCAGTAATACTCCCGCAGATCTCTGTACATCTTAGTACAGCCAGGATGAACTGAAAACGGAGAACTATGTGCCTCACATAACAACTCATTCTTTAACTGTGAATCACAAGGCAGACATAATCTCTTCCCAAACCTCAAAACACAATCATTATCAATGTTGAATTCAAGAAACTTACCTTTCTGAACCAGCTCTACCTTTTTCTGCAACTCGCTGTCTTGCTTCTGTGCTTACTTGATTCTGTCTGATAGAGAAGATTTCACTGATACCTGAAACAAAATAGAAGGACTTCCTGCACCAACAACTTCTATGAAAAAGTTCATTATATCAAAAACCAAAGGATCTCGTTCCAAACGTAGCATGGTTAATGAAGCATTACTTTTTCGACTCAAAGCATCAGCCACTTTATTTTCTTTTCCTGGATGGTAGTGGATTGTACAATCATAATCCTTGATTAATTCCAGCCATCTCCTCTGTCTCATGTTCAATTATTTCTGAGTGAATATATACTTTAAACATTTTTGATCGGTATATATTTCACACTTTACTCCTTATAAATGATGCCTCCAAATTTTTAAAGCAAAGACAACAGCAGCTAATTCCAAATCATGTGTAGGGTAATTTACCTCATGAGTTTTCAACTGACGTGAAGCATAAGCAATTACCTGATCATTCTGCATTAGGACACAGCCAAGTACCTTCAAAGAAGCATCACTGTATATAACAAACTCACCATTCCTGGAAGGAAGTGCCAAAACCGGATCATTCACCAATCTTCTTTTCAACTCCGGAAAACAATCATCACATTCTTTTGTCCAGATGAACTTAACACCCTTCCGAGTTAGCTTAGTCATTGGACTAGATAACTGTGAAAAATTTCTAACAAAACTTTGGTAATAGCCTGCCAAAACAAGGAAGCTACTAATCTCGGTTACATTTGTGGGTCTTGTCCATTCTTCCACAACTTTTGTTTTTTGCAGGATCAATAGTTATTCCATCTTTAGAAACAATATGAACAAGGAAAGAAATTTGTTGCAACCAAAACTCACACTTGCTGAATTTTCCATACAGTTTCTTTTCTTTTAAGGTTTGAAAGATAACCCTGAAATGTCATTCATGCTCCTATTTACTTTTAGAAAACACCAAAATATCATCAATAACACAACCATTATTTATCACCTGATTCAACTGAGCCATCGCTGCAGTAAATAGCTCAATTCTGATTCTGACCATCTCAGTATGCTGATTTGGATGTTCATTTCCCTCAGTATGCCTTCCCAAAAAATCTTCTCTATTTCCTCTACGAAAAACCATTCTTAACACTGAAATACCTTAGGTGAAGCAACATGGTAGTCCTTAAATGCTATATCATTTCAAAAAAAATATTTTTGGATAATCATTTAATAAAATTATAACTCCTAAAGTTATCTAAACCGACCTTTGATATCAACTATAAGGCCCCAGCGTTAAACCTTACATAATATTGAATTAAATGAATAATTCACATTGAGGATCTTTTCAAGTTTAGAGTTTTAGAGAATTAGAACATAACTATTACATCTCAAAAGATTACATAGTAGACACTTCTACTAAGTTTCCATAATAAAAAAAAAACTCTTAAAAAGAAACATGTCTAGTTCCATGTCTTATATAGAATGACATTCCCTTGATCCCATCCTTGACCTTATTCCACTTTTAGTCCTGTGAAAAAATTTTTGAAAAAAACTTGGGGTGAGCATAAAAAGCTCAGTAAGGGATACACAAAGAATGAAAACTGTTACTTTTTCAAACATCAAGTAAACCATGTATACTCTAACAAAGTAATACCTTCACCATAATGAAGTAGTAAAAACTCTTCACTAAATAAAGTATCATTACTTACCTTTTTGTAACCAAAGGATTACCATAAAACCCATATAAAGAACACATAGCATATATAAAGGTAACTTGGGACATAAACATATTTAAGTGGAATAACCATACGGTAAACTTCCACGCATATCACTTAATGGAATAGCCATATGGCCAATTTCCATTCATACTTAATGGAATAGCCATACGACTGACTTCCATACCCAATGCATTGGAGGTTATAACGTAACCACCCATCCTGGTATTCACGGCACCACCCGTCATATGGTTTATAACGTAACCACCTGTTAAAATGTCCAAGTACCAATATAAAATCATAAAACATAAAACCACTATAAAGGAATGATAACATTTCCACATCACAATATATCATAATAGAATCCTTTATCAAAACCATTTTCAATACCAAAATACATAAAAGAGTATATGGTATTTATTTTATTTTAAAAACATTACGGCATGCTGAGGAAGCCAAAGACCAAATAATACTCGCGGCGGCGGAAAAGGTCGTTGTCACCACGTACGTTAAAAAAAACAATTCTTTTTTTCGTTTAGTAAAATGATTCGTAGAAAAAGATTCCTTTTGTATAAAAGTATAAGTCAAAGGGGTTTATACACCGTATAAAAGAATGTTGTGTATAAAATGAAATATGCCTCAATGAAAAGAGATTGAGACGAAGTCCCTTACTTTGGGCCCGACTTGACTCGATCGTTCTTTAACATCCTGAATAATAAACTTGAGTTAATTTCTACTTGATTAAGAACCTTTTTAAAGTTCATTATTCCTTTTATATAACTTATTTCCATTTTATAAACATTATGTAACCATTTAAGTTAATAATGTTTGTTTTCTCGATATTTGGTTCTTAAGTCGAAAGTGGACTTCTTACAATTACATGTTGTTTGTGTGGTCAAAGGTTCTTTATATCCAGAATGACATTCTTGATTTGGATATAATATATATCATATATATCCAGCATATACATGTATTTATAATGTTACATAATCATTTATAGGTAAGAAATGAAATGCACCGTTCATGGAGATGGTAAGCCGTACGTACGCATGAACGCTACTTTCATTTCTTTGTCATATTAATGGAATTAAAAGTAAATGAGAGGTATGTATATTTTAATTACAGAATTATATCCATCATTTAGATATATCATTAATTATATATATCCATTATATACATGTACTTTTAATAGTACATTACATTTGGGGATAAGAAATGAAATGCACCGTTCATGGAGACGGTAAGCCATACGTACGAATGAATGCTACTTTCATTTCAATATCACACTTTAATGGAAAGAAATAATAATTATATAGAGGTATATTATAATTCTAGTATAAAATCATATATAATAACTTTAAATCCATCCTTTACACGTCCCACATATGGCATTAACGAATCACATCACTTTGAGGGGGCGGTAGTCCGCACTTCCTTAAATGAAGATATCGTGTTTACCCATAATGGAAACCATAAAGGTATGCCCAAAATGAAAAATACAGAAGCCTAAAGAAAACATAAACATATTATATATCATATATAAATATAGTGACATCTTAATGGCCACCTTTTAAGGTTTTAAAGGAATGTTGAACAATCATCGTTTCGGGAGGCATAAATTCACCATCCACGGAAACAGTATGTTCTTTAACCATTAGATGAAGGTGTGTGTAAGTGTAGCACAAATCCTCCTTATAACAACATACTAGTATATTTAAGATACTGGATTTGTTACAAAATAAATAAATAAAAAGATTTTAGGGGGTTGGAGAAGCAAAATAATACAAAAGGACTCAAGCGAAGACATTACCTCAAAATCGGGTAACTCCCTTTGGTTTGAGCTCAAAGGCTTCCTTGGGAAGACTTATGCCCAAAGTGAGGCTTCAAGGAGTAAGAGAAGGAAGTGGAGAGACAAAATGGGCAGGGTTTGGCTGAGCCAAAGGCTTTGGGAGTGTGGGTAAGGTGGTAGAGGTGGGTGCCTTTTATAAGAGGAGAGGAGGGGCACTTTTGGAAAGTAAAGAAATATTACTTTATTTGAAAATGTGTTTCGGTTTTAAAAGGTCCCACATTGATATTATTCGTGGATAAGTTGATAAGGGTTTGAAATACACCCATCCAATAAGTTTTGGACATGTGTAGTTCATAGATTTTACATTATCTTTCCATTTTATTTAAATCATCAAATAATGATGTCATCACTGCATCATTATTATGTCATCAATAATTTAATTTATTTAATTTCTAAAAATTATTAAAAAAAATACTATGATGTAGGTAATCGTTTTAGCTTTCCAATTACTATTTATAATCAAAACTCTGACTTGTATAACCCCATTGAAAAATTGTTTTAGTAAAACATATCATGTTTGTGCCATTTTTTTCATTAACATTAAATAAAAGGTATTTATGTCATTTTCCAACCAAAGTGGCTCCATGGGGTCCCCAAGTTGACCCATGGCTTGTCCTGGTCGGCCATGAAACATCCAATGAGGGTAGGACATGTGTCTAGGTATTCTAATATTATTAAAACATTTTTTTTACCTTAAACTACACTAATTACCACTAATCGCGATTAAAAACTTAATAAGTTACTATTCACCAAAAAATTATTTTAATCTCATTGAACCACATTTTACTTCTTTGTGACAACCATGTATGTCGGATTTTTGAAATTCAATACACAATGGTGGCAAAATTTCATTTAAGTGGAAAATCAGTTTTTATAAGTACCACTTAGTGATTTCACTATTCATCAAAAAATGAAGTTTTTCAGAAAAATTCCAAAAATTCACCCTAAGATATATTTGATATTCCGAATTCAAAAATGAAGTCCATTTTACAAAATTTAAAACATATAAGTAAAATTAATTAATTTAATAATTAATTCCCGCTGTCATGACAAATAGCGTGTTTTTGTGAAACAATAAGTATCAAAAGATTGACACTAGTTTAAGTCCGATTTCAAAGTGAAATTAATTTCAACGACCATTATTGGATTTAATGGTAAAAATATTTTCTAATTTCACTCTAAAACAAATTCAAAAAATAATCTAATCATATAAATAAATTAGATTAAAAAGAGGTTTTGAATTAAAATACAACATTTACAATATTCATTAAAAAAATGAACTTTATCGGAAAGATACCAAAAATTTAGACAAAGTAAATTTTGATGTCCCGATTCTAAAGAAGAGTTATATTTGGTCCAATAGAATTTATAAGATTGATCAAAACTATATTTAATGACGGTTCGCCGTCAAAAGGTGATAAGTGAACCCTTAGTGAAAATTAGGGTATAAATGCCTAAAATTGAATTCTTTCCATATTTTAAGCATTTATCTTTTATTGGGTAAATATAAAAACATTTAAAAACATATATAATCATATTTTAGTTATTTCTATCTATTCCCGCTATTACAACGGCTACATGTTAACTACCAGTTAAAATAATATTATTATATGACTAGTGTGCAACGTAAGATTTCAATGAAACTCATCGTTGCGTATCAAGTACGCTATCGAATGTAGAAACCCCTTTTAATTAAAATTAATATTTAATTCTTAAATATTAATTAATATGAGAATTATTTATTCTTTATTTACCTGGGATGTTACAATAAGAAACCATTCCATCCTCATACATCAGAACTACCCTAATTCCATATCGGGATAAATCATAGAAAATTTTATATTTCTTAACATATGTTGGTAAATTGAGGATAGGTGATGTGGTCAACCTTCTATTTTTATCATGAAAATATCTGTCATAAACATCCGACCAACAAAAAGTCTCCCAGTACATGGTCATCCATTACATAAGTGATTCCAGATATGAGAACCCTTTGAAAAATCATTGATAATAACCTAATAAACCCTTGAAATATCATATTCTCAAATACACTAGTATTTATCTCCCATTACACCATGGATGTGACCTTATTTTTGTTCTTTGACACTTCTACCTCAAATATGAATTGTTCTATGAAGATTATTTTATCAATATTTTTTTTGAAAGAATGGAGTTAATCAAATTATTCCTCAATATAATCAATCTTATGTCATGATTTTTGGAATGATTGTCAACTGGCTAGGAGTACAATAAGATGTTAGTGACAAAAACATATAAACTGGTCGATAAAAGTTTGAAAGATTCAATTCATCAAGTCCATGAATACCACCAGTGAGTTTGTCAAACCAAAGGACTTCAATAAAAACTCATAAATGGAAAACATACTCCAAAAATTAGTTTGAGTTATATCTGATGGATACACCCATAAATGGTGGTATACATACCACAAATTGAATAAGGGGAATATTTTATCTCCTCTCAACTGGTCGAAGAGACCATCAATAAAAGGAATGAAATAACTTTTCTTGATAATAATTTTCTTAAACCTCTTAAAATATACACATAATAATAAATTTCTATCATGATTCATAGTAAAAAGTATTGCATAACCCCAAGGATATGTAGTAGGACATTTGAAAAATTTAGATTACTAATCTCCCAATTGAAATTTCATCTATTCAACCTATTTGGGTGACATTATATATGGATGAATAAAAACTGGATCTTCTCCTAAGAATAAATTGATCTCCCGCTTGAGTGGAAAGACTGAGAACTCATTCAGAAAGATGTCATATAAATGGTATTAAACTGGAGGAAATAAATTCATCTACAATCCTCCATCATTTAGAACAAAACATGATATCTATGTTACGATAGAATCCAATATATACTAAATTCATCCTGCACTACTAGAAAAAATATCCTACTCACCCTGGTGTGAATAGTTGTATCCTTATAGATATAGATTGATCACTCTCTTCTTGTAATAGTAAATATTAGTCAGGTATACAACTAACTAGTCCATAACATGAATTGAATAAAAAACATCCATTTCTAGAAGGATCCTTTACAAAAAGAAATGGTAACCACCAACCACTAGAGAACATGCATTTTAGTTTTTTATATTCTCTTTCCACACTCCATACAATATATACATGGTCAAATCACCATCCAGGAATTCCAAAAATCATCCCAAACCATTTGAAAAAGAATAAATAAAATAGACTTTGATGTTCATATAACAATAAAAATAAAAGAAAGTGTAAAAGTTACAAGATTCATACCACTCATGGTACAACATACTTATCCAAAATTGTTGGACATGTATTCATAGAAATCACCTAACTCGCCCCTATGCCTATGGATCTAGTTTGAATCCCATAAGCTATTCCCACTTCTATGTAAATAATCTCCAATATTAGGGTATGTATTCAACTACCTCACCGAGAATATCCAATGGAAATCCACATTCCTATCTTCTGAGGTGTAGTTTAGTCCTTACCTAACTATGGTACCTATCCTAACCCACATCAGCTTCACTACTATAAGATGTTCCAAAAAAATATGATGATATCCTATCCTATTACAAGAATGTCACTATAATGTGGGGTATAGACACTAAGGCTCTTTGTGGCCCAACATTCCACACTGATAGAAATGTAGTGAAACATGGTCCTAAGATGACTTCCCATATCCCTAAATTTCCTTACCAATATTTCTAAGGTGATAACATTAGTAGGGGTGATTATTTATACGAAAAGAAGATCTCCTAATTATCCCTGCTGAAACATCCTAGACATTGCTTGGGGTCTCTATCAGATCCTCTTCCATGAAGATTTCTTGATTAATCACATTGGAAAAGATAATTATAAAATACTTCCCCTATGATCCATTATCATAGATAAGCTCATCAATAAAATGACACTCCATGGATATCTCATCATCATGTAAGGATGACCTAAAGTCCTTCAAGTCTATGAAATGTTCATCATTTTACATCACTTACTTGCCCTAAAATTTCAAATGAATGAACTTGTGAGACCTCTAATACCTCAACATATCTGTAGATAAGTGGCTCAAGAACATTGTCTCTGAGACATTATAAGATAAATCCTCATCAATGATAGTCTGCCCTAGAATTTACCACTAATACATGGAAGGATCACAGAGAATATATGTAGATATATTTACCCTCCTATCTATGGGTATCTCAAGGTGTTTGGATATTTTCTCAAGTGAATCAGTCCAAAACTCAGATTCATGGGTTCTTCCCTTCCTCGTGAACATAGGCAGATGATTTAACTAAAACTCTTTTCATAACTCAGACATCAATGGGATGGTCCGAATAGTATCCCTTTCCATTGATCACATGACCCTCAAGAAGTATTCCCAAATCTGAACATCCATATGATCCACATCAGCCATAAGTAGCTCCAGTTAAGCTATTTTAGAAGCATAATATATGAAACTCTTATAATTCTCGACCAAAATATGGAGAAGTGAAATTTTATTTATAAGATAATTACACTATTTTGAACATTGTCTTTAAAAAATGGTCAACCACAAGAGGTGAGAATAACAAATAACCACTAATCTTGGTCTCTATAAACATGGATTACATGTTTTCTAGCATGAAATGTCATTTATTTATTTTATATTATCAGATATAATTTTTATATAATTTCATAATTCATATAGGAAACAATATATCACATGTGATAAATCTACCCCTACCATGAACAAGGAATTTCATATATATCCCTATGTGTGTATCATAATTCTTTCATACTCTTATCAAACATTACCAAGAAATGATTGAAAATATTAAAAAATAAAAATAACACACATCATGTGAATCAACCCAGGTGAAATAACATTAAACCACAATGATTAACAACATGAACACCAATCCCATCCCTGAGCACTCGGATCCCCCCTACATGGGATATCTATTCCCATGACCAAGCTCATCACCTACTCCTAACACATAATATTATCTATTTTACATTTACCAAATAGTAATGAAATAAAAAATAAAAAAATACACTCCTTTGATACCACTTTGTAACATCCCCTGATTTGAAACTCTCCTATGCAGAAAAATTAGGTTGGTTATAGGAACTCAAGTCCACCTCCCCTTAATCCAGATGATGAAAACTAGTAGTAGGGGTGTGGTGAACATAGTGGGGAGACTATACCCCATGTTATCGAGCTATAATGTATTCTAAATAAATAACTATTAATTTAGTGAATAATAGGGGAAACCATGTATCATAGGAGTGGGATGTATAGTCGAAACCAATAAAACAAAAATGATGAATCATGTAACAAAAAGATGAGAAGTAATTATATTTCAAACTGAAAATAAAAATAAAAATCTATCTCACATTAAATAATCTCAAAAGAATTAACTCATGAACCCCATGTCATACCCATCTCTATACCTCATCCCATTTAGAAATCAACAAAATAATTTACAAGTTTTCTTTCTATTGTCCAAACTTGCACCCATGTAATATACCCAAGTTCCAAATAGCGGACATAATTGGTTGTGTGTAAAATATATTAGATCTACACCATCGTTTCTAAACAAAATTAGTCTGATAAAATGTTCATGCAATAGGGTGATAATATTTTTATTAATTAACCCGTTAAAACAACCAAAAAATTAACCTAACTTGTCACTAGGCTTGAATGTATCTGAGCATGCAGCATGACCATGCCCACCTTAACCAAAAACCATTGTATAATCAAACAACTAGGTTGAGCCCTATTTTTTATCATTTAAGACTTTTGGAATTACCCTATATATAAAAATTATAGCATCAACTGGGTCAAGAATGATATATTAGGATTTCATAATTTTTCATTGGGAACAAAATTTTATAAAAACATTTCATCACATGATAATAGGATTAGACCATTATATAATAATTTAATCCTTTAGGAAAATACCTATATATAAGAATTTGAAAATCAACTCAAAAGGTCATAAGAATAATAATATCACAATATCCTATCATAATTATAAGTGGTTAATTATAAAAATATCCACTTATCTTTCAATTACACATTCATTTATATATCCATTAATCATCAACCATATAAATAGACCACAATATACCACCATATTGATTCTAAATCAATAATACACTTTCAATCTCATGTCTTGCTATAAACACACAAAACCACTAGAGAATTTAATAGAATTATTGTGTTTAGTCACCCAATGTGTAGCCATAAGCCAGTTCAGAATATAAATTGAATCTAATAGGACCTAATGAATAATAAAATCAATAATTTGTCCTCATTTATTATTTAATTAAACAATGTTCTTATCATGGAAGTTTAATCAAAGTATTTGACATACTCATAAATTAAACAAACTATATTTTTAGGTTAAGACTCTATACCTTAGTCTAGCGATAATGAAATGATTCCAATTTGAATCACTATCAAGAAAAAAGGTGATTAATGTCACAATATAGAACCTAGATGATGCAATATCTAAATGAAAACCCAAAAAATAGGCATTAAAATATTCCACCTATACAATATGAAATGATGGAAGAGTAGGGAAAAACAATGAAGAAACACTCACCAAGGATCAAATGTGTGATCTTTAAATTAGGAATAGAAGAAAGGTATCCAAAATCACATGTAATGTATTAAGTTTGTGTAAAAGGGGATGAAATAAAGGAATGGAATAATTATACACATTATATGGATTAATATCAATGGATCCAATAAATACATGGTGCTGAACTCTTTCACATCATGTATTTCATGGCTAATGAGATACAATAAAAAATGAATAACATAATGTTAATATTTATCTACACCAAGAATTTAAAAATGTAAATTAGGATCCTGATGTGTAACCACTTCACTTCAGGATAATGGTCCTTAATTTTTTTTGGTGATAGTAACATGTCATGTAACATATACATGCCTTGTAATTATCCAGTAGACAGTTTTCAACCCATCTTCTGTGAAAGTTCCAAAACAACCTTTAAAGCCTTACAAACTCATTGAAACCCACATATGACAATTTCACATTTTCATAACCAAAATACATTAATTTAATCAAATATACATCCCCGAACATTATATATTTTACTCAATAAAGGCTTTCCTTCTCAAAATGAGATTAAACCTACAGGTTTTAAATATAATAAGGGGGTTTAATGAAAAACTCAAAGAGGGATATAACTAGAAAAAAGATAGGATTTTAAAAATGAATGATATAATTTTATTATTTAGATTAAATCTATAGGTAATATATATATTATTTTAACATTGATTCATTTATTAAATTACAAATAATTAATCTAGTTTTTCTTAAAGATATTGAGAAATGATAGTTATTTAAGTATTCCATCATAATAAAGGTATTAATTTTGATTATGTTTTCTCATATGTTAACAAATTTCTTCCTTTTTAGTTATGCTTGGTATGAATACTCTTGTGGATATGAAGGATCAGCATATAGATATGGGGAAAACATTCCTTAATAAAGATTTAATGGAGGAGATTTATATGGATTAACTCAAAAATTTTATTTAAATAGGTAAATTGGATCATGCTTGAATGTTTAATAAGAGTACATGAGGTCTAAAATTTTATATAAGGGAATTTTATAAGAAATTAAACACTATAATTTTTCATCATGTTTTCAGGAAGATCTCTTTAATAATCCAGATTTTGTTCATAGATGCTCTATTTATTATTTTATTATATTAGTGCTTGATGGTAATGGTATTATTATTTTAGTCAATGATGCATATCGATATAGAATATTAAATAATTAGTTTTTTTGGTATTTTATGGTGAATGAATCTCATTTAGTGAGACTAATTCATGTTATTCTGAAAACATATGATAGATATTAATGGAAATTATGGTTATATTAGAATAGTTACATTGAGACGGTGATTCAAGGAATCTCAATTGAAAGAGTCATATTGTGTTGTAATATTCTTATTTTACATTTTATTCTAAGATCTAATTAGTGACATTATAATGATGAGGTAAGAAAGGAGGTGAAACCATTACCTTATAAATCAACTTTTTATTGGTTCATCTATTTCATGGTATGTACTAGACTAAATATAGGCGATTTTGTTAGTGTGATAATTTTTTATTATGAAAATAAGGTATATAAACATGGAGAGTAGTGAAGTATATATTTTTATATAGTCATGGAAATTTAGATATAATATTATGTTTTGGTAGTGGGAAAACAATCCATTTCGTCTTTATAAAGTTAGATATTGGAGGAGATATAGATTAAATGAATTTAACTGGCCAGTATTGGAACACTTTTTTTGGGGATATATATCATGGAATTCTAGATTATAATTATATGTCATTTTATTTTGCACTATTTTTAAATATATTTTAGTTATAAAATTATATAATACATTTCTTATGATGATGTTTTTTATTAACAAATTTAATTTTTATGAGTAAAATTTTGTTTTATATTATGATATCCAAAGAGATATTTGATTAGGAAATAATCCCACATTTCACCACAAATCAAAATATATAAATTTGAGGCATAATTAGATATGATATGTTCTTCAAACAGGGTTGATATAGCTCGAGAAGATTCATATAGAAGAAAATAGATCAAACATGTTGAGTAAGATTTTACAAAAATATTCCTTTGAGAATTTTTGACCAATTAAACTTTTGCTGGTGATTCCCAGATGAGATAGTGGTGGAGTTTCATGAGTGGCCTCCTCACTTTGTGACCTCACATGTATAATTTTAGAAAAATGAAATCAAGGATTACATTTTTTTTCTGGGAGGATTTCAGGATGGGGGATTCTAATTGTCTGACTATCTTGTTATCCTATGCATGGTGCATAATTCATTTAATAGATTTATGTATATTAAAACAAATGGATGTTCTTAAAGAATTCTCATTTTTTATCAATAGTTGCGTTTATTCTAATCGTGGTGATTTTCTGCACCATTTTATTTGTATAACGAGACTCTGATTGTCATACACTAATATTTATATTAATTTTTTCCTATGATGCATTGTTCATATTTAGAAATATGTTGATCATATTTATTTTATAAAAATGATGTTATTTTAATAGTGTATTATTTTTGAGATCCCATAAAATTTTGTGAGTCCCAATTATGTACTCTAAGATTATTAGTGGATCTATTTTCTAGACTATATTATTTAGCTTTTCCCCTTTTAGACATTCTATGTATAAAAACTATAGTGACAATATTTTATTTTTACACAAAATTTTTTATTTCACATTGTATTCAATTTATTTTTCAATTTTATTCAATGTAAAATAATTTTATTCTTCCATGTTTTCATGTTTGTTAATTTTCTGCATGTTCATCACTAATTTTACATCCATATAAAATTATTATGCATAGATTTCAAGACAGAAATTCACAGCTAATAAAATATTTATAATCATTTAAATAATAAATTAAACTAAAAAATTATGGGAATATCTTATATAAAATCTCCTTTTTAAATTTTTGAATTTTTATATTATAATTAAATTGGATAACATAAAATCACGATTTTATAAGATGAGTTAATTTCCCCAACATGACTGATAAAAAATTATAATTTCATTCTATCGCATATATATATATATATATATGTGTGTGTGTGTGTGTGTGTGTGTTTTCATGACTATGTGTTTGTGTTTTTAATCAGTATTGATGTTACTAGTGATGGTTTCTAAGAATAGAGAATGTGGTCAGGACCATACCCAATAATGATTTTTTCTTGTCTCCTCAGATAAATCACTTGATCTAGATGAATAAAAAAATTTAATCTATGGAGAGATGAAAAAATGTAATTTATTATTTATTTCTATAAATAAAATTTACCTATAGTTTTAATTTTTTTTTGAACAAGATCAACTTTTCATGGAATACCATTAATGAATTTAAGGATTCAAGTGTAGAATAATATTATTAAACTACACACAAGATCTAAAAACCATATAATATCATTGTGTAATCACTACCTTATAGTATGAAGGATTCATATTTCTTTTTTTCTCCATTGAATGCATCAATAATTACATTGAGGGGTGAGTCGTTTATTATATTTCTCATGGGTAATTTAGAGTAAGGAGGTTAATATAAAGACTTAATTTCTGAGAGAATTGATGAGAGATTTCCCTCTATGGATTGAAATAGTTTTGACTATAGAATATTGTGTACAATAAAAATCATACCCTAAAAATTATAAATGTGTGTATAAATTCTTATGTAAAAGAAAAATTAATTTCAGAAATATACTTTATTATTCTTTTAACTCTGAGAATACATGGTGTCGAATAATAATATTAATAAATATATTATTTCTTTGAAATGAAAAAAATCATTGATAATTTTAATGTAATTTATAATGTTTTAAATGTAATATTTATTTAAATTTTATTAAATATATCTTTCCATCATGAACCTCAACAGGGTCCATCATTCCTCCTCAACATTTATTAAACAAGAATTAAATATTTTTTATTAAAAAAATATATCTGGATTATTCATGTATTCAATAAATAAATATTTTATTCACCAATCACATTAATAATCATTTTTTAATATATAACTCACAAATTTATTATCTCAAATAATTGGTGAATGAACATATTTGATCAACAAATCCATATAGATTATTATTCCTTGGAACTTGTGAAAAATAATTTATCTAATATAATGCTACTAAGGTTCTAGATGCATGTAGTGTTTGAACCTATAGACCAATTTATCAATGGAATTTGGATAACTCACCTAAATTCTTTGATTAGTTTCTAACAAAAAATCAAGAATCTCATAGATAAATAATTTTAATGTCACAAATAATATAATATCCTACAAATGCTCACTGTTTAATATATTATCCCTTTATCTTGATATGTCATGAATTATATTACATCACACGTGTCATTAAAAAATAATCATTATTTTGTTTTATTTTAATTTTTCAAAAATGAAAACACAGATAACACTTACATTGTCATGTACTTAAGCAGTTTGGTAATTTCTAATCAATGATCTTGAAATATAATCTTCTATTAACTAAGAAAGAATAATATTTTCATGAACTATTTTTTAATGTGATATCACTCATGACTCAGCCATAATTCCCAACCTCTTAGTGAGAATATTTTATCATGGTTTCCATCAAAAAAAAAAATTATGGAACTCCTGATATACATTAATAAAACTAATAAGTCTATGTAAGAATACAAATGACTATAGATAATAATATCCAATGATTTATTAAATGTTTTGAATAAAAATAAGTGGTCATGTTATCTTAACCTTATATTTTGTGTATTATAAATGTTGAATGTCATAAGAAGTCTCAGTTTCATATTATCCTCCATCACAAAATAGCCTATATAATCTCTTTATATTAAGTGGACTTCATCCAACTATAAAACATGTATTTAAGTATATCCTGACGATAATTCATTATTCTCATTATAGTAAGGAACTACTAAGTCTATTTGATGCAATAGACACACTTTTTATTTTTTCACATTAAATGTTACATAAAAAAATCACCACCTAATAATATATTTTCTAAAATTAATGACCATAAATATTCTATTAATTGAAAGTATTAAATAGATAGTGTTGGGGAAAAAACTCCTACAAAATCATACTTTTAATAGATCCAACAATTAATGGATTTTAGTTCGATAACACTCACATGATCTTTATGATTCTTATAAGATATGGATTTATTCAGAAGTTATACTATGTTATCCTCCATAAAGAACTATACATACTATGAAAACACCCCTTTGATAAAAATAACACAATATGGGATACTTATAAAGTATATGTTTCATATATTGATGTTATTTAGCTCTTTCTATGGAGACAACATTTTAATTATATCACCATACAATGTGGTATGAATGTTTTTAAATGGAAACAAAATAAGAACCTGAATGAAGTTTCATAACCACAATACATATTCATCTATATAAAAGATTTAATATACTTAATATTAATTATATATTCACTAAAAATAAGAATTTTTTATTATCTTATAGCGTACAAATCTTCTATTCGTACATAATAGATACCCTGACTAAAATTTTAGATGATTTATAAAGAAACTAGAATTTATATATCCAATGATTTATAGATTATCATATCCTACAAAACTGACACATATCCTTAATATACCATAGATATATAAGGAACAATTTTACAAAAATCCAATAATATTCTCTGAGGTCTACTTGATATCATCATACTATACTCATGTTTTATACCACATAAATCGGTGTACATATCATTATATATGTGGTAGATCATTCCTTAATATATTATTCTATTCTACACACCCTCTTTATATTAATGTTCTATATAAGGGAAAATTTTCTTAGAGAGATATAAACCTTGTGAAACTGTAGCCTACCATATATTGTATTATTCCCTATATAATATCTTTAGTATTTGGTCAATGTAAATACCTTTACATAGTAGTATAGAACTCATATATCTATAATAAATGGTCTCTATTCCAAATATATAGATTATTTATGCTAATAATTTCATGATAATGCTCTTGTATAACCACTCGTTATCTAACTATAAGACTAACATCTCATTTCCAATATATTATTTTTCATTGACATATACTACTAGAAAAATGAATGCAGTCCCACTAAACCTTACATAGAAAAAAGAGAACATTTATTATTTTCGAACCCAAATTACATTATGGATTCATTTTAGTAGATGTGAAATTATATGTTTTCTTTCATTAATCAATAAATAGATCTATATAAATTTCATAACTTATTGGAATCTAATGGAGTCTCAAAGATAACTTCTACAAGGATTTGGTTAAGGAATGTTTTCTTGATTTCCATCCACCAAATCCCATAATGATTTTATTCTCTTATATTAGTAACATTATCAATGGATTTGAATATGGAAACTAGAGAAACATTTTCATCATAATATATTCCTTGAAATATCATAACCCATTTAACAACTAGTTGTTCTTTATGGGTTATAACATTACCATACATTTCTATTTTTTCTTGAATAACAATCTTCACCAAATAGACATTATGTAAACTAGAGGATTGGCGTTGAATAATATTGGTAATTATACATGGAATCTATCTATGATTTTGTGAACTTTTTCTATTTTTCAAATTCATAGCTTCATACAACCTCCTAATAGGGAAGTAGTTCATTATTTTTGTCCATTATTTATTCACCATCCTCTATGAATGAAAAACCTTATATCTCTAATTTTATTAACTATACAGGTCTATAATTTATTACTTGTATCTCAATAATAATATCTTCCATAAGATCCTATAGAATTTTTTCCTATCCTATCTTCAACAAACTCGATCTTCTTCCAACTATCTATTTTTTAGATGTGATCCCTCTTAAGAGATATAACAAGTATTTACACAATTACTTTCTTATATATATATATATATAATATCACCCTTTTTCCATGGGATATTCTTTAATGATACAGATCATGATTCAAGGTGATAATTATTTTATATGGGGAAATAAAAAATTCCACACAATCCCATACATTATTATATAACCACAGAAATTCCATTAATACATCAACGCATATAGAATTACATTTTTCAATTTAGTTCTAAATTGATTTAGTATGGGTATCTAAGCATAAAATATGTATCTCCAAATCGATAATGAGTGTATACATGAATCATCATTATCCAAATCATATATAAAAAGCGTTGGTTTCTCTTTTCAGTAAAAGTATTCCACAATTATGTATATAAAGGATCAAATTGATATATAATCACAAAATCTCATAGATATTTTGTGAACTATTTTTTAAAAAATTATCCCCATGATTTAATTGAATTGTATTAATTTTATTAGAATGAAAATTATTAATTTCATTCTTGAACTCCTTATATTTATCTAATAATTATGACTTATTCCTATTCAAGTAGAAATATTCTTATATATTTTCAAGTCAACTATAAAAGTAATTAAGTATGATTATACTCCTCTAGGCATAAGAAGAAATGTTCTACTCTCATTTCTGAGTACTAACTCATGTGGATCTATAGCACTTTCACCCTATCCTTAAATGGTGGGTTGTTCATTTTACCTTGTAAATATTTGAGACATCTATAAACTAGTTTTATTTTAAAGGAATCTAAATATCCATATTTTTATATATTTTTAATGTGCTACTCGATTAGATGACCAAGTCAATGGTTCTGAAACTGGGTAGGAAATAATTCATTTGAAGTATATTTTTTTACAAATTTCAAATACATTATAACCATATTCATGTATACAAATGATATTATTAAAACAAATTCATAGAATAGAAAAATTGATCTTTATAAAAGTAATATCTTTTATTCCAAAACATGACTACAATGTTGTCTATCTATAATCATTATATTGATATAATGCTTCTCATAAAACTAGATTCATAATAACTATTCTTCAAGACTATAATCATTCATATTGGAAATGTAGGTTAGTCACCTCTTACATCCAATAGAGCCACTCTTTCACCATTTTCAACTCAAAGACCCCTCTTACCTTTGGAAATCATTTCAAATCTACTTGGTTCTAAAATTTATATATAGGTCGGAAAACCACTTGTTGTATCTAATACCCTACCTGTACATGTGGAAGGATTACACTCACTAAAAAAATTCAACATTGATTCCATTTTATTCCTTATAGTAGAAAAATTATTATTCTAGTAGAACTTATTAATGTATGAAATGAAATTATACATCATGTTTCATTTCCTACCTCTAGATCATCATCTTATTTTTAGTATGGTTCATCATAGTATTATAAATACGGTTAGTATAATTGTCTTACTCTTACACTTATTCACTGTAAGGACATTATAACATTCATAATTTATGTTCTTATCTTTTTATAAACTCATAATATGGGGTTTCAGAAGTGATTTCTCAATATTTTTCATATTATAATTAATAATAAATCTAGGGAATCCATTATTATTGAGGAACGTATGCAGTTGGTGGATGACTATTCTAGTATCTTAAAAACAAATATGTCCAAATTGTAAAAATATCTAATAATCTTGATTACATGAGGTCCATAATTGACTCATTATCTAATCATTAATGTGGAAAGAAGATTCATGATATCATGCCACTATTTTCAATTTTTTTACTAGTAGAAATCATATAACTAAAGAAAAATAAAATATGCATCCACATAATCAAGAAATTTCTAGAGGTACCTCACTATGGATGATAAAATTTTGTAGTATAAATCAGTCATAACATCTTAGTGTCTCATATATATAGATAAATGTTTCTCAATAACCTCTTTATTGGCAACATCAAGATTGGTGGACTCTGTAAGACTTCTTGTCCTAAACATTTATAATGTGAAAGTTCCTATTAAACTCTTTGAAGATACTATCTATAAAAATATTATATTTCTAAAATATTATTCAAAGTTACCATGTTGATATAATTTTACATTCGAGTTTCCATAAAATTCCCAATATTCCTTACTATTGGGTTGAAAATATCTTATCATGTGGACATTATACAATAAATGATCTATATTTTCATTTATATAACATATACAGGGGGCCTACTTAGTTATTCAATGCTATTTAGGTTGGGGGGATCTTTAAATTTCCATTAACACATATCCTCTTGACCTACTGATATAACTCACCAACCCTAAAAATACTATACCTATATTTACTCAATATTTTCTAAGTAGTCTCACCATGTCCCATATAGTGGATCATCCAAGATAAGAAGGAGGTTAAATTAACCCCAAAACTATTTTAAAACACTTGAATAAATGAAGGAAACATTAAAGAGGCTAGACAATTAAATTTAACTATGGTTTCATCTTTACTAGAGTATTGGAATTATATAATGAATTAATACTTCCGATGTGGTATTTTTATATTTATCTTTAAATATTATTTATTTTATCCTTACACATGGTTTTTAATATTATTTTGATTTTGTATAAATGATTAATCATGTTTAGATTTAATAATTTATAGAAAATATCATTATTTTATTTCATATTAAAATATTATAAATTCCTTTATTAAATTTGATCATGATAAAACATCCATGGGAAAAAAATAAATTGGAATGAACTGGAGAAGGATAAAATAAATATATATGTCCTGATCTTGGACTTTTATAATGATTGGTTTATTGATTAGACGACATACTAACCCATTAACTAAGGTAAATAACTTATTGAACCAAATATTTTTCTGTGTTTTAGTATTCAGATTGGTGTTATTTATTCTGAATTCAAAATATGTAAATTTATTTTAATACAAATGTGGCGTAGTGAAAACCCACAGATGATCTCTCTAGCAGGCCCCACACACACATTGTTTCTTTATCTTTTATATATTAATAAACTATAATATATTAAATTGTGGGTTTTATAAAATTTATATGATATATAAATATAAATATATATATATATATATATATTCATTGAAAATATGAAATACAAATAAATAAATTTTTTGAGAAGAATGTTTTTTCATCAACAGGACATTACAATTATTCTACGCTTGTTCTTTCAAAAATAAAATTCTTATTATTATATTAAATAACGAGAAAAATAAATATCAAATTTAACCCTATTTTTTAAACTGTGAATATCCTACATCGAGCCCTATTAATGTGGGAAAATAATACCCACTTCAACATCACAATTATATGAAAATGTAGGCATTATTATAATGACAAAAGATATTATGAATGATTAATAAGAGGAAGATAATTGTAGTAGGGAAATAGGGGTGACCACACACACAAATTTATATAATCAATAAAAATATATAATTATATAAAACTAGAAAACATAATAGAGAAGTGAACTCATAAAATCAATTCTACCCAAACAATAGTTTTAATATTTTTTCATTTTTATGGAGATTATAAGCTGTATGGTTAGAGAAATAAAAAACAGGAAAAAATTAAACAAGGGAAAACAAATATATTTTTTAGAAATTCATAAATTTATTACAATGTAAATATTCTCCCCTAGATTCAAAAAAATGGCTACCTCCATTGATGGATGGGGGAGTACATATTTATATTCTCGAAGGAATACCCATTTTGAATTTTAATTATACCTTTAAATGTTAGGGTATATTTAGATAATTATATTATCTAATATTGTAATTTGGACTTCTATAATGTTTCTTTTAAAATTTATATTTCATTTTACCAACAAATTTCAACTTTGTTTGGCATATATTGAAGAATTTATAACTATATTGGTAATGAAAACGTTTTTGGCCAACCAGACTCATTGAATTCCACTCCTTTATATTACTTTGAATTTATGCCCTTGTGGATAGTTGAATATCAACTATAAAAAGTTAAATAAAACATTCCCGAACAATTTCATGATATTATTTCAAAACATATGACCATTTAGACCAGCTATTTGTGATATATATTCATATATTTAAAATTCAACCATACTGTGCATAGACGTTGAGACTCCAGTTTATTGCATATATTGGGACTGTTATGGTTTGATGATTACATAGCTCTAGTTACAAGTACAATATCCCAATTAATACTAAATAATAAAATAATGAATTGCACAATCTTTATTTTTCTAGGAAATATTATGAATAATATATAAATATGATAAAAAAAATAAAGATATACATTTAAGACATTTTCTCAATTGAGAACAAATTATTCCAAAAAACTACATATGATATAATTAACTTGAAAAAAATTATTTTGGGGTTTTAAAACAATTATATTATGGAATTAAATATATTAAATTATGAGATTCATTGCATTCCATCTAACCACTCATGTCTCTCCTTTGTTGGTTTCACCTCAACTCCACCTTGGATAAACATCACTCACATGTGATCTCTTTCCATTACTGATGTTTACTCAAACAAAAGTGAGGGGAACCACTGATATGATGTTAAATAAAATAAACTGATAATGAATAATCCTGTATATAATATATTATATAGTATGACATTGATTCCCACATTTTAATTTAATAATAATTATATAAAACCCTTTGTAATACAAATTAAATTAATGGAAATATGACACAAGCATAGGTCATTCAAATCTCATGATCATCCACTCATTCAATGAGTAATGTTTTTTAGAACTATATGTCATTTCAATAAATTAATTTTTTATTAAGATATAATACTTGAATTATAATATTAAATAACATATTAAATAATAAATAATAAATTTATATTAATTTTTCATCAAGATAGTCTATGATATTTCCATCATCGTCAATTTTAAATAAAATAAATAAATATAAAAAATAATTTATCACATATTGTGTACTGAATGAAACATGATGTGTACCCCTCTAAACTACTAAATTTATTTTATGGTCCTTTTATTGTTTTTTTATTCATTATACTTGTACAATACATGATTTTAATAATATTACACTATGTGTAGTTCCATGTGTTGAGAAAAGGTGGTCAACGTGGAATTTTTGATATACGAGACACATTAATATTAACTATGTGTAATACATTTAATTTCATTTAAGTATATAATGTTTATGATGAGAATACATGGTGTGTAGTTGTAACATTTATATGAAAAAATAATTATTCAGTTTATATTTAAAAAATCCGATCACACAGAATGTATATTATTACACATCGTGTAGTTTTGTTTAATACTCTAATTAATTTTTATTTAGAATAATAGATCCATGAATTTACATCTTGGATCACTATTTAATCCATATAAAGGATTATGAATTAAATGATGTGTATACTATTCTACGTGAAACAAATTTTTCCCATTGGATATATTAACAACACTCTTAGGGAATAAATGTGGGTTTCATGTGAAACTTTTTGTGATAAATATCATGTATAGAAGTTACACACAATGAAGTTACAATTGGAACATGTTTCTTCACTTTAAGTCATGATATGGTGTTTATGAAATACATGTCTAGTACGTTGAACACATGATATCTGAATTTTCCATGGGTCTAAACCTTGGGAAGATACATAGTGTATATTCCAAATTCAATATGTGTTATTAAAAAAACAATGTTCCAAATGTCTATTCTGCACATTAAATATTATGATATTGTGTTATCCTTTCCCAAAATAGTTTCCATCAATTTCAAGGCCCTTTCATCGAGCATTGAATTAATTTACAAGATGTGTAGTTTGTTTTCATTTTCTAGGAATCTGTGTAGCCCAACTGGAATCATTGTCACCACTAGATATGACCATCTAATGATCTTTATCCGTTCATAGACTATTATTGTTCATATAAAGAGGATTCATCCTGATATCTCAATTTTTATATTAAATAAAAAATAAAAAATAACATAATAATGAACAATTAAATTTGCAATATGATAAACATCTATGACCTCTCTAACACCACTTAAAGGTTTGAGGCATAGTGAAAATGACTAATAAAATAAGTAATGGATGGTTGTCATTGGATAACTCTATTAAATCAACTAATTTATAAGAACAATATACTCAAAATCCATAAAAGGGGATTGTTTACATATAATTTAAAATTAATTAATTCAAATAAACATTACCTCAACATTTAATTTACTCCTCATTTATGAAAATTGTAACCACTTATTTTTGTTGCATTATTTAATCAATGTATTCATGTGTAGAGACCTTAAAAATGTATACACACTTTTTCCAAAAATCTAAAAATATTTTCACAAAATCATGGAGTTCTAGTGTGAAATATTCCAATAGATTTTTTTCATTCACTATTGATTAATAATATAAAATCTTTAATGATTGAAGGATATCATTTAGTTACATTGAGGACATGAATTGGATGAGGAGGACCAAAGTACTCTACTCATGGGATCATTAAGGATTTATTTCTCTCTAGTACATTATACCAGAATCTTATTATTATATAAATAATATCACTTAGTATAAATACTTTGTTCATAGAATAAATAATTTCACACAGACCCTTTATTATTATCATAACATTAAGGTTTGTCCATATTGAATAATAATAGTAATATTATTATTATTTCATTGACATGAGCATAAAAAATGGCCCTTATTATCCTTTCCTATAAAAATTTAATATGTATTTAAATGATTTTAATTATATCATACCCATAAGACCATTGATTCAGTTTTTCATTGTTCTTTGGAATTTATTAAAACACTATTAATGTATATTTATTAAAATAAATATAAATTAATTATTCATTCAAAAATAATTAAATATTATAATAATTTACCATTCAAATAATAATTTATTTAATATTCTATAAAAATATTTATTAATATGAATTATTGGTGACTAAACATATGCAATCAACAATAGACAAATAAATATTATCTTCCTCTTTAGAATCGAGACATCAAAAATAAATAAATATTATATTCCTCTTTCTCAATGAAATTAGGCCAACTCGTATAATTTTTTAGATTAGTATCTAGCTATACATCAAGAAAAAGATAAAGAAATATGTTAAATGAAACAAAAAAATAACCAAATTTGAATTATCATGATGTTATATAATCTCATTATCGCAATATCACATCCAAAAATTTTCATTTTAAATCTCATCAACCAATATTCATTATTGATTTTATTTTACTTTAAGGAAAATAAATCACTAATAAATTTTTTGTATCCATGCACCTAATTAAGAAGTTCAAAATAACCATATGGAAAGAGATATATAATTAAATTAACAAATTTGGGATAATCCATTTCTTGACTTATTCGTTAATTCCATATCACCTATAGCATTCCCAATATATTGTACCTTATGATGAGAATACTCCATCACTATTTTCATCAATACATCAAAGTACCCAACTCATGATATGAATTAACAATAATATCAAGCCTATGAACTAATACACATGTTAGTTGATAGAAATATCCCATGATATATAAATCATACTGAATTAATATTGGAATGTATGTTATGATAGCCTTCACTCGTGGAGATTACAAATGGATTAATTAACGATATTAAGTCAGAATATCTTATGAGAATATTAAACTTGATATCCTATAGAATCTATGACAATACAGATTATATCTTCCCACAATTGAAAATATTTTTAATAATATAATCATAAAAATTTATAGTTTTTATCATCGTGGGGAAATTCTGTGACTTTTAATACAATAGATACTCTAAGGAAATTATCAAAATAAATATTTCATAGAATAATAATAACCATGTAATAAGATATTTATTAAAATACAATACCATAAATATGAAACAAATTTAAAGTAAAAAATAGTTTTCTATATGAGTCTAAATCTAAAAACAAGCTAATGGAGGGTGACTGTGAGTTGTTCGAGATTGAGGTTGCTTCCATAGGATTTGTAACATCCCAGGTAAATAAAAAATATGAAATTTTCTTATTTGTTAATATTTAAAAATAAAATATGAATTTTACTTTAAAGGGGATTGTATGTTCTATGGGGTACTCGATGCGCAACACCCGGTTTCAATGAATTCTTATGTTACACACAATGCTAAGTCATAATAAAAAATAATAATATTATATTATTTTAAATGGTAGTTAATGCCTAGCCATTGTAATGGAGGGAATGAATAGAACTAAATAAAATATTATTATACATGTTTGTTAAATGTTTTAACATTTATCCAATAAAATATTGAGGCTTAAAATAAGAAAAGAATTCAATTTTAAGCATAAATACTCTAATATTCACTAAAATGTCGATTTACCACCCCTTGATGGAAGAACCCTATTTAAATAGAGTATTAGTCACTTAAATATATTCTATTTTACCAAATAAAATTCTTCTTTAGATTTGAGTCATAAAAATTTACTTTGGGTAATATTTTGGTGTTTTTATGATAATAATTATTTTTTAATGAATAGTGAAAATACTGTATTTTAATTCAAATATGCCTTTTAATATAATTTATTTATATGATTAGATTATCTTTTTAATTGGTTTTAAAGTTTAATTAGATTATATTTTTACCATTTTATCCACTGCTGTTTATTGGAATAAATTTCAATTTTAAATTTGACACAAACAAGTGAAAATCTTTTGATAGATATTGTTTCTTAAAGACACGCTATTTGATTTGAAAATGTGAATTAGTTTTAAATTAATTAATGAGACTTATATGTTTTTATTTTTGTAAAATATAATTCATTTTTTAATTTAGAATATAAAATATAGATTAGGCCTAATGTTTGGGTATTTTTCTGAAAAACATCAATTTTTGAAGAATAGTGAAACCACTAAGTAGTAGTTAAAAAACAGGACTTTTCATTTAAAAGAAATTTTACCGCTTCTGTGAATTGAATGTTGATAATCAGACATAAATGGTTGTTTTTAGTATGTAAAATCTGGTTCAATAAAATGAAAATAATTTTTGGTGAATAGTAACTTTTGTCTTTTATTTACCACAATTAAAGGTAAATAGGGTAATTCAAGGTAAAAAGAATATTATAATATTACAATATTACCTTAAAAATAATAATAACCTTATTGGATGAGTCATGTCTGACCATGGGAATCCTTGGGTCGATTTGGGGACCCCATGGAGCAACTTGGTAGTGATAATGACACATTAGATTAATTAATTTAAAGTAATACAAAAATGGAATAAAAAAATATCTTTTGGTAAATGAATTTTTACATAAAGTTATAAAAATTATTTTTTAGACTATAAATATTCATTTTAAATCTAAAACTATTTCCTATATAATGGTAGTTTTTTTATAATTTTTATACATCAAATAAATTAAATTATTTATGACACAATAATGATGCATTGATTACGTCATTAAAAAATAATTTAAATAAATAAGATTGTAAATATTAATATAACATTAAAAACCTGTACAATTCTTATTGGATGAATTTATTTCGGCCACAAGTCATCTTATCTTCGACCTTAATGAGTTTTGGACCTTTAGAAACCGAAAATAATTATATAATAAAATAATACTTTCACACTTTCCTAAAGAACCCCTCCTCCCCCTTATAAAAAGTCCTCACCTCAAACCCATTACTCACACCTCTTAATCCCCTTGGCTCATACAACCCATGCCCAAATAATCTATAAATATCCCTCTCTTCCACGAAGAAGCCTTTACTTAGGCACAAGGCACTTCAAGAAGTCCTTTTGGTTCAAACAAAAGGGAGTTACCTAAATTAAAGGTAACTGTTTCTCTTAATTTTGTTTGTTTTATTTTATTTTATTTTACTTCTACAACCCCCTAAACTCTTTTTATTCAAAAACAGTATCCTAAATATACTAAGTTTTAGTTATGGGATGGATTCTAAATACACTTACAGACACCTCCATCTAATGGGTATAGAACATACTGTTTCTGTGGATGCCGAACTACTGCCTCATGAAATGATGATTGTTCAAATATCCCCAACCACCTCTCATGGTGGCCATTATGATGGAATTGTATTTATATATGATATATATTATATTTATATTATTTCTCTTATTCTTTATTTTTCATTTATAGAAAACCACTATGGTTTTCATAGTGTGTAAATACGATAATCTCATATGGGGAAGCGCGGACTACAGCCCCCTAAAAGTGATATGAATCATTCATGCCTTATATAGAACGTATAAATGGTATAGTTAATGAAATTAAATATGATATTATACTAGAATTATAATATAATTTTGTGTCATTATGTTTCCATTCTTTGACAATACGAAATAGAAATGGAAGTAGCGTTCAAGCGTATGCACGACTTACTGTCTCCATGAACAGTGCATTTCATTTCTTATCTCCAAATGCTATGTACTATTATAAATACATATATATACTAGATATATATATGATGTAAATGATATATAAATCATTAATGTCATTCTGGAGACAATAGATATTTGACCACATTATCAACTTGAAATTATAAGAAGTTCATTTTTGACTCAAGTACCAAATATCGACAAAACAACCATTAAAATGGTTACATAATGTTCAAAAAATGGTAATAAGTGATATAAAATGAATAATAAACTTGAAAAAGTGTTTTAAATAAATAAAAAATTAACATAAGTTTATTATTTAGGAAGAACAAGGAATAAACAAGTCAAGTCGGACATGAGGTACGGGGTTTCTTATCTCATTTTTTATTCTGTGAGATTTCTACTGTTCACAACTTCTTTATTGCATGTGGTGTATTGTGTACTGACATTTGATATATATTGTCATGATTCTCTTTATATTCATGTTATTCTTTGATTCATTTGGTGGTTACTAACTTTTGGTCATACGACTCGATTGATTACAACGTGGTAAGGGGTTTTTATCTCACTTTTTATTCCCATGAGATTCATGCTATATTACGACTATTTTATTTTTATGTGGTTTATGTACTGCCCATTATTGTATTAATTGGGTAATATATTAAAATTTATGGTTATTTACCTCTTCATTGTATGATCCCTCTTTCATGGGTTGAATGTTTCGTAAGTTACCAAATCGGTAAGGGAACCTTCCACCCTCTTCTTTTTAAAAGAATTCTTTTTGTTATGTATTTTAATTTACATATTCTAATGTTGGGATATGTTCTTATATATCCTTATTTCTGTAAATGTTATTTATTTTCGATGAGATACCCTTTTATATCTCATCAATTCATTTTCATAATTTTAATGTGACGTCGTTAGGCTGTCAAATTTCTGAAAGGGAAATTCTTCACCCAATTTCAATTCATTGGGTTAAACTTCTACTTCCACATTATGTTGTGCTATGAATATGTTTGAATAACCTCTTATTTGTTTCACACATAATATCCACTTATATTGGGTGTATTTTTATTTGTCCAACATTATTATGTAATTGATTTATCCTTAATCTAAGGATATAATTTTTTTAAGGGATTTCGTCTCAATTTACATTCCATTGAAAATTCATTGTTCTTATGCACCGATTCACTCTTATGTGGTTTATATACTTTCCTTTGTAATATTATATCATGAATACCTTGATTCTCATGATATTATAGTGTTTTTATTAAATGTTATTCCTGAATTATTGTTATTCAAGCATCTCTCATTTTCTTAAAAAATCATTAACTAAAATACCATTTTAAATGTTTTAAAGATTTATTCTTGTAAATATTTCTCAGTAATGTCCGTGTTTTAAAAATTGTTTTTAGGATTTATTTATATGTACATTAATGTTTTAAAATGATAATTCAGTTAAAAACTTCAAAGTGGTATGAGACACTTTGATTAAAAAATCTCTTTATTAAATGTTTTAAATGTTATTGAAAATGATTTTATAAAGCATTGTTTATTTCAATATATTGAATTGATATATTTTGTTTGGAATGTGGAAATGTTATCTTTCATTTGTTCTTGTGTTAGGTGTTATGATTATGTTATTTTTATTGGGTATTGTTTATGTATATGGGTGGTTTAGTGATACACCTAGGGCGGGTGAGCCAAAGATAGCACTCCAATGCATTGGGTGACGTAACAGAGGTAAATGTTAATGTTTCTTCTAAGAGATTAGGGAATATACTATTATGGGTATTCCAAACATGACTTTCTATATAGCTGTGATAGCTACTATTTAAGTATGTTATGAATGCAATAAGTTACCTTTATGATTAATGATCTGTGGGTGTTATTCATAAATATTATGATTTTGTAATATATGTTATGATTGAAAATTATGGTTTCATTGATTTGTATTTAATGTTGGGATAATTTTTTCCTTCCTTATTTTATAACCCTTATTGATCTTTTTATGCGCATCCCATGTTTTTGAAATGTTTTCTACAAGACTTAAAGATGAATAGGGTCAAGGATGGGATCAAGGAAAATTCATGCTTTTAAAACATGGAACTAGACATGTTTCTTTTTAAGAGTATTTATTTTATGAAAAAATGGATACTGAGTAGTAGTGTCTACATGTAATATTCACGTTGTTATGTAATTTTTATGGCCTAATTATCCCAAACTCTAAACCTGAAAAGATTCTCAATGTGAATTCTTGACATAATTAAAGATTATGTATTGTTTATGGTTGGGTCTTTATATGATTGGTTCATGGTTTATGTTACTTTAGGGAATTAATATTATATCTTTCATGAAATTGGATTTTTATTTGACTCATTTATTTATATTATAGAGTATTTTTGTTTCATTTTAACTTCTCTATGAATATTTTGGACAATGCTTCCCATTTTATTATTCTAAACCATGGGGCTAGTAGCCATCCCATGACCTAATTGAAGTTTGATTTTAAGTTACCACCTTTATAAATTATATTCATAGGATGATCAATAGTGGAGAGGTTATTAATGAAGAAATTATTGTGGACCAATATTGTGAGTTTTGATGATGGTTCACCTAGTTTTTCAATTTTTTTTGTGATTTACACTAACCATGGGTATGCTATTGAAGGTTTTATATGCACATCGTACATGTCCCATTGAATGGTATTGACCATTGGTTGTTAGAGATGTCATTTTACAATTGTTAGACCTAGGGGTTAGAGTGTTTATCATCATTATAGAGGATAGATCTTCAATATGTGACCATGGAATCATAGATGTGATTTGAGGTACAATATATGAACATGATTATCTTCCTATATAAGAGATATAATGGTTAAAAAGAGTTTGGATGACTAAAGGAAGGGTTTGACCATGCCTTTGGTTTCACTCAGCAATTGATTTAGTGGTTTGTAAAGGATTTGGATTACCTGGATACTTATCGAATATTTTTTGGGAATGACATCAGGGTATCATGGTTGAAAAAAGATTGTTAATCTATTTTTGGTGTGTTATACTGTTTGATGTGATTTTATTTAAATATGAGAAAATATGTAATATGATACACTATGGATTCATGAATCTACTTTAGCACTAGATGAGTTATGTAATGGATCACTTGTGTTTGGTTAAGAATGAGTAGTGTGGGTTAAGTTGTGGTTTTTTTGTATTTGATTAAACATTATATAAAATTGTATATGTTTGGATAATATTTAGACACAATACTTGTGGTGGAATATGGAGTTCACACTCACTCCCTATATAATCCCTCCATGAAACATGGTGAAATTTTTGAACAATAAATAAGTAAGGGTAAGGGATCATAATCAAGAATCTTATATAGATGGAACTATAGGTGGGGAATGGGCGTATTATTGAGGTTTTTTATTCGAATATTGGTTCCATGGTATTTTTTACAACTAGAATTGTTTAAAGAAATTAGAAACCCTCATTGATAATGATTAAAATGATTATTTATGTTTTTATTTTTTTTAATTTTCATATTTATCCTTCTCAATGATATGAGACATTGGTTATATTTTCCCTAGTGTTGAACTTTTATTTTTTCTTCCAATCGGCAACCTCTAGTATAAGGAGAGGCACACATGACATCATGTTACCATCTAGATCAGAAATAGAGATTCGAGTCAGGATGTTACGAAATTGTATTATAGGTCAAAATTCAAAAATCTAATCTTCTCATTGCCTTATGATGTGACATGATAGACATGAGATATGATGGTTGTGACTCAGTCAAGGGAACTATGAGAGTACTTGGAAAACAATTAATAGTGGTCCTTTCATTTTTCATAAACTATGAAATTTATTTTTTGTGACCAATTTTGATTAAAAACTCTTTAGGAAAAGCACATGATGCTGATATGTGATTTATAATATTTTTTTGGTTTTTATGCATCATTACTAGGCAAGTAGATTCACATTCCCCATTTATACCTATTATTATGCTGAATAATAGTTTTTAATTAAATTCCTTATTTATCACAATGTATTTAGAATTTTTTCTTTTTGTGATATATCTATATTGGCATTAATTACATGAACTATGTATGATAATGTGTTATTATATATACGATGATATTGACTAACATATAGGGAAGGAGATAAGGTTTATTTTTTGGAGGGTTATACATTGGGTTAAGGGTATAATCCTAGGGAAGGCTTTGTGTGATCCCATAGATTGGTTATGGTCTATTTATATTCCTAATGGCCCTACTGTTGAAGAAGATTCAACTTCATGGATGTTTTACGATACCACCAGTTGAAGTAGCCCATGATATCTCAGTTTCACCACCTGTGGGGTAGGAGGATGCTCCCCAACATGATCATATATTGTCTTTGATGTTATATCATGTAGATCCCATATAGTTGATTTTTTTTATCGATAGTTCCCATTCAATGTGGATTCACTCAGAGAACTATTATTGACCATGATTGATATTTTTATCTTTAGCATCCTCTGGTATTCTAGGGAACTGGTGGCCCACATGATGTAAATAATTGGATAAAATTTATTGAGAGTATCTTATATATAGTTCACATTATATAGGAAGGAAAAGTTATTATGGAAACCATATTGTTCAATGGACCCCTTAGGAGATGGTGGACTGTTATGAGTCAGTCTAAATTTTGAGTTTCTTTTACATGGATTTTCTTCAAGCATCTATTTCTTGAGATATAATTTCTAAACATGATTAATTAAGATAGTGTAGAGATGTTTCAAGAGTAATGATAAGGTTTTATGACTATATATGCATAATTTTTTCATTTTAAATAGTTACTTATCATATCCCATTTATTATATAGAAATGAGGAAAAAGGATCAAAATATTTATACAAGTCATTGAATAGATCTTAGATGGAAGGATAGAGGCTCGGACCTGACAACATACTTTCATTTTCATTTTGTGTCCCTGACCATTGAGAAGGGGCTATAAGAAGATATGGTAGCAGAGATACTTCTACCTAATAATGGGCTAGTGACTATGTTTTTACGTACTACTATAGGAGTTCTTTAGGATAGTAGTAATTGAATTGAAGACCAAGAGTTACAGAGTATAATACAATCTTATCATACAAAAATTACATCAATACCTTATTTAGGAGATAGGTTCTACAACTATTAGAGTAAGGGGTATTATGAAATCCTTTGCAGGAATCTAGTAGTGGAGAATAACTAGTGTCATCTGGTGAGTCATATTTTATGTTTTTTGCTCTAATGACACATATATAAGTTCTAGGAGTCCCGGACATGCATGGAGTGGAGGACCCCAACAAAAGAAAAGGAATACACTAATGAATATGACTCAGAAAAGTTATGAAAATGGTCCTTGAGCTATGGTAGTCAAAGTATATTTGGGGGATAAATATCGAATAGATGTTAATGAATAATTTGTTACTGTATGAGGTATGATCATGAAAAAGTATATTTGATCTTTTTCCTCATATAATATTAGTGATTTCATTATATCTTTGATCTATATATGAACTTTAATTTCAGGTAGAATTACCTTTACCAAACATAAATTTCTCTGATATGTTGTTGAATGATGGAAAGAAACCCTAGTACATGAGGGAAAGTATGTAGGTTATAACATTAGTTATATACTAATTAGGGGCTTCCATATTACTAGTTGGGGGTCTCAAGAACGAATTTTTGATAGGGTTAACAAGTTCCCCAAAGAGTCTTCATTTTATCACGGTGATTTTCTTTATGATAATTAAGTCTCCACACACCCTACTAATTAGAGAGACTCACACGATTTAAGATATTATAATGATCTTTGTCTAAGATATTCTAAGTTTGTATAAATATACCATTAGATTTGTTTCATATAGAAATTCACATTTTACAATTCCATTTTGGTATGGATTATAGAAATACCTATAGACATAGCTGATATTAAACATGACATACCATCCTCATCCCTGTGGTCAGTCTGAGAGGATTTTATGAATATTGGAATATATGCTTTGAGACTTCATTCCAGAGTTGGGTAGAGTTTCAAATGATTAGATAAATGTGATTGAGTTTTCATTCAACCAAACTCAAAATAATTTTATTACAATGGAACCTTATCAGGCTCCTCACATGAGAATATGTCAATCACCTCTTATATTCGTGATGTTGGTGAGGCTATGGTTGTGGGACATGTTTGTTTTTGGAGACCCTTGAAAGTGTACATATGATTGATAAGAGTTTGATCACAAATTATAGTAGAAAAAGACTAAATGTTTTTCTATATGGGGAGACCTTTAGAATTTTGTCCAAAAGATTACTTATAGGTGACACTTTTTTATTGTATTTTTTATAGGGATTGAGGTTGTTAGTGGGAGATATTTTTAGGAGGAGGCTTCATTAGTGAGCATGAATGTTTTAAATGATCTTACAGAGGGTAAATTTCTGATATTTCATAGCATGAGATGTATGATCTGAAGGAGAGAGAGATATGTCTGGTATTATGGAGTGGTAGATGTCTAATCTCATAGATCGTGATATGTATGATGTCTTGGATCATGAATGACTAATCTTGTGGAGCATGAATGACTGATCTTATAGAGTGTTAATGTATGAGTTTAATTAAAGCACCATAATATTTTCATAAGATAACACATTGAGATAATGGTATGTACCTGATGTCATCACATGATTTTCATAGGATCTCACTAAGATATCATGTGTATCACTTGAAGATGCCACATTATTGTTATAATATCCCACATATAGTTCATCAAAATAACTTGAAGACATAATATAATTTACAGAAAATATCATAGAGAGATCACATGAAGCATAATAAGTCAAATAATATGGAAATGAATGAGATATCACCTAATAATTCAAAATCATGTGACTGAATGATTGTATATGGATATCATGATGAGATCTGGTGATACACCTAAATAAAATTTGGTTTACACATTATGATGGTCATTTTATCTCATTATGGGATCACATTAAGTAAACATGATTTTCATTTAATCTCATGATAGATCCAACCAAGAACACATGATTTTCTGTTGATCTTATGAAGTGATCTCGGGATGTACTGGAAGACCATTTCATTAACCACAATACTATAATTGGATCTCTGGATGGAATCATGTGTCACACTGACATATAACATAGTTGTTAATGTGAAGCACATGGGACATGAATCAGGAGATCATGAAAAGATGTTGTACGAACCTTGTGATTCAAATTAATGAGGTTGTGGAACAAACAACTAACCATGATTTGTATAGTCCTGGAGGTGGATATATGCCTATAGATACCCCTAATAAATCCTTAATAATTTTAGAATAATTTCTATGTTGTTTGATCCAATGTAAATGTATTTCCCATTAATTGAAAAAAGTATTACAGTGGTGTCTTGTGATCTATATAATTAATAGAAGGCCATACAATAATATCCCACGAATAAGTCTCAGGATGTGAATTCTTCCCATAGTGTTTTCAATCATAGACATCCCTATCAATATATTGTTATCAAAATGATCTAGAGGTCTCAAAATCTTCATTAACTGAAGGTCCCATGATCTTCATTAAATAGAGGTCTCAAAATTTGCATGATTTAAGGTCTAACAAAAAAGGTTTTGCAAAATTGTCTCGCAAAGCATCTCACACACAAGGCATAGGTAGATTGATCAGAGTCACTTGATCCACATGAACCGAATAGAGTATCATGATGGAGTAGAATGATACATGTGATGTGATGGGTGACTTGTGAATGGTTCTTAAGGAAGGATTTTACTCTAGGTCTCACACAAGGGGGGTTTTCATCTCATTGATAAAGAAAAATAATAGATACACACATGTATGTAAATCAAATAAAAATAGGTAGTTTGAAGATACTAAAAGAGGAGAAATACATTCAGATTAAATATATAGAATAGAGAATTCAAATTGTGTATGGAAGTAAACTGGGAGGGACAATGAGTACGCTTCAATCATTGTAATATCCATGAAATTTAGTAGATTTGGTATATCAACACGTTGTATTTGTATTCTCCTTGGATGTTTCCTATTGAGGTTAAACCAAATAAAATTTCCATGTTCTTTTATTGTTTTATTTTAGATTTATATTATGAAATTGAAAATATAGATAAGTTTTTTTCTCCTAATGACGAATCAAGACCTGAAAAGTGAATTATTTAAAAAATTAAACCACAGATTCACACCCTCTTAGGTTATTTATCGTAGTTTGGGTAAAAATTGGTATCAGAGGAAAAGTTTAAATTAAGAGTTTACCTCTCAGTATAATCAATGGCGGTTATTAATAAAAATAAAATTATGATCTTTAATAAAAATATTTTTTAGATATTGATCAATAAGATGGAAGCCTTGTTTTAATAAATAGTGTAGGATGTTTTTAGAGTAACAATGTATCGTATTTCATAAATCATAGATAATGGGATTTTTTTAGAAGATGTCTATAGAGAATTCAATGATGAATTTAAGGGAATACAAAAAATAAGGGGTTCCTTATCTAAACCAATATACACAAATATACTGTCTTGTAAGTCATCACATGGAATCTAAGAAGAGATTACAAATATCTTTGAAGGTGAATCATAAGTCTGAGAAGCTTAAATAGAAGTTATTTGGAACAAATATGAGGGTTTGAAAAGGCACCCCCAATGTGATTGAAGATTCATTTTTCCAAGAGGGGGAATGTTCTTGTTGAATACATGCAAGGTTATGGAGAAATTCTTGAAAATGAAAAGATTGATAAGAACATAATGAGAAGTATTACAACTCAGTTCAGTTATAGGTTTCTTTTTTCTAGGGGATAGTGTTCTAAGAATGTTTAAATTTGATAACTTACATAGTACAATTTTCATATACAAGAAGAAAAATAATTAATATGAATCTATGGAAAGATGAAATTATAATGAATTAGTATTGAAGTGCATGAATAATATCTCTCTAGAAAATGGTTGGGAAAAATAAATTATGAATGATCATATTACATTCATTTCCCAAAATCTTCATAGGTGAAATGAAAGATTAAATGGAATCATCTTCTTGTAATATTTTATTATTGGAATTTGAGACCTCTTGAAGAAAATAGTTGTTTGAAGTTTCATGATGATAATGATGACTATAATAAAAACCCCACAGATAAGCCTTTATCTATTTTGAAAGGTATGAATAAAACTAAGAGATATTTCTCCAGAAATAAGAATTTACATTTAGAAGAAAATTATTTTATTGAATAATCCAAGGTAGAATAGATGGAAGGATTGAAGGATCCTAATAAATAAGCTATGGTGTAGTTTTAGGTAACTCCCAGAAAAGGGAATAATGTTGAGATGATATAGGATAAGATGAAGGAAGAGTTGAACTCCATGTTGAAATAGAAGATTCACATAAAGATATAGATTTTTGGGGAACCAAAATGAAGAAATATAATCTAGTGGTTTATGATGAAAAACACTATATGTAATGGTGGGAAGAGGATAAACCAAACATCAATGATTAAATTGGAAATCATAGATCATAAAATCCAAATAACTCATATAAAGTCATTGAGTTCAATATCATGGTTGAAAAATACATTAGGGTTTTCTATAATATGATAAATGAAATAAAATATGAAGTCAAACATATCAATGTACATGAGGAAGAATTTTTGATCTTAAAAAAAGGTGAAGGATTAAGAGAAATTATTCGATCCTGATATAATATTGAGAAATCACGTGTCATAGGAAATTTAAAATGTGAAATTAAAATTCATAGGTCCAACGAAATAGTCTAAGGAATGTATGGAGAAAAAGTTGTCACATCATACTGATACTTCATGTATGTGAGTTGACCATAAATAGAAATTAATAATTTTTTATATCAAAACACAGGATCCCACACCAAGGTCAAAAATTGAATTTTTTATGAATCAGAATAAAATCATTCAAATTACTCAAGAGAAAATAATTTATGTTGTAATTATGAATAACAATTCACCTCACATTAGGTGTTATTGTAGTGGAATATTTAGATATTATAAAAATTTATGTTCTACAAAAAAATGGAACTAAAATAAGTAAGATAAAATGATGAAACTAAATAGATTTCAATATTTAAGGAATTATTTTTATGTTCACTATTTTTTCAGCCGTATTCAAATATATAGACATATATTTATCATAGAAAATGAATAGTAATGTACTGAAGCAATATAAAATAAGTTTCATGATTTAGTTCAATGTATCACTCAATTATATGGGGATGGAAAAATAAAATTGAATATATGAATGATAATTTTGGACCATCACAATTCAAGGAAGATTAATAATTTTAATCAAAATAAATTATTAAGTCAAAGTCATTGATTAGAAACAAAAGATATGAGAAGGTAATTTTTTCATAAATGGCCTTAAAAGAATCAGATCACATGGGAACATGGATAAAAGATATTGGATTGACATCCCATCTGATTGGAAATACATGTTTGGTGATAGAAATTTGTTATGAAAAGTATGGAGTCATATGTTTTTTCTATAATTTTTGTTTGAATATAATGGACTGTGAAAAGCCATGTTTTGGGGTAAAGACATGAAACATGTAGATGCTTTTTTTATGGTCTCAGTAATTCCTTTTTTTATGGGTTATTTAATTGTGTAACTCCGGATATTAATTAAACATTATCAATAATTTTTTCATTATCAAATGAAAATAAAGAGTGTTTTTTTAATAAGTAATGATCATAAAGGATAATATATACCTTGGGACTCAAGAAAAAGGATATGTGTTTCCTATATAAGGAATAAGAAATTAAACAATGACATAAGTGTCTTAGTCATATTATTCAACCATGCTTCGAAAATATATTCAAATGTGATGTTTTCTAAGATCTAACTAAGTTATCAGACTGTTATACTCATTCATGTGATGCTCGTTAGCAAGGGATTATTTCACAAATTTTATGTAAGGAAAATTATAAAAGGTTACAAATAGTTATTTACCTAGTAGATATTGATATATAGAGACATATTTCACAAAATTTTATTATTGGAAAAAAAATATAATTTACTTTTCATTGATAATTTTAGAATAAAGTCCTGGGTTTTAAATATCAACCAAAATTCTAATGTGTTTAGTTTTATAAAAAAATATCAAGGTAATTTAAAATTATTTAGATCAAAAAAATATGAAATTTTGAACTGATAATAGAACATCATTCACAAGTATCCATGTGAAAGATTATCTCAAGAAATATGGGATAAGGAACCAAGTTTCATTAGTAAGAACTCCACAAAAAATAGATTGGTTGATAGAAGTAATCATATTATCAACAATATTAATAAAATCATACTTATCGACCATGAAATTCTAGAGATATTTTGGAAATAAGAAATGTTGACATAATTTATCATTTATAATAGAGCCTTATTGTGTCCAATGGAAGAAAATACTCCACACGGGTAATGGTATGATAATTATCCAATATTATGATAATTTAGAATATTAAAAATAATGTTTTTGATTCATAATAAGTATAAATACATGAAAGTATAATATCTTGGAGATAAATGGATATTTCATGGTTAATCATTATACAATAGTATAAAAATTATTCAATAAAGAGATGGATAAAATTATAAATATAATTGATGTTGTTGTGGTGGAAATTAAAAAGAATCTTCCATAAATCCAGGAAAAATATCTTGAGGACATTGTTAAAGTGGTGATGATCTCAATGTTATTACATGTACCTAAGCTATATTTAGAAGAATATTTATTTGATGAAAAAATAATCCTATAAGGAAACCAATGCTCTGAGCTGAAATTGATAGGAAAAATATCACCAGGGATTAGATAACTCCAATTAAAATGTGGATGATGGAGACTCTACATAAAGAATATTTCATATCAATGGATGATCCAAAGTGTGTATAAAATTTTTCAAAATATGAGATTTGGTTTTGAGCAATGAATGAATTACATGTCCAAATAGAAAAGAATTAAACATTGCAGATTGTTTCAAGGAAAACCAGTAAGAATTTGATTAGGGCCAAATGTTTATTCCCTGAAAAGATGAATAAATATTAGAAAATAGTTTTAAAAATATCTTGAATGGTATGAAAATCATACTAAAAATAGAGGTCATTGATATCTATGAAACATTTCTTCCTGTTTGAAGATATGATAAAATTATATTCTTCTTGTCCACAATAGAGAAAAGGAAATACAATGTTTCTTGATGCATGTCAAGTCTAAATTTATGATTAGGGTTCCAGAATAAGTAGTTTATATTGAATGGCCAGATTATTTTCTCAATTATGAAGGTGAGAAATATTTTTTTCTATTAAAGAAGGATCCATATGGGTGAAGAAGACACCAAGATCATCGTATTAGTAACTTGAAAAATATTTGAAGAAGATCTCTTTTCATCATGGTGGAGTTGATTATAATCTATATTTTAATAATGAGAGTAATCAAGGGATTATATTTTTAGCATATGTTTATGAAACAATCAGTTGGGGATCAAATGAATCACATATAAAATAGTTTTCATAATTCATGAATTGAGAGTTCCAAATGTCAATGATTGGTGAGGTAACATTTTTCCAGGAATTAAATGTAATTCATGGATGACATTGGATATTTATTTCTCAGTAAAAATATGCCTAGTAGGTTTTGAGAAGTTTAGGAATTGAAATTTTCAAAGAAATTACAACTATGGTTTCAGGATGAATGAAATTTTAAAGGGATGATGAAAGAAACACCGTCAACATCACTAAATTTAGACATTCCATTTCTAGTATATTATACATAATAGTTACAGAACATGATATAGTTTTTTTCCACATTCTTGGAGGCATAATATCATGGAAATACAAAGGAAATATACTTACATTCAGTGAAAACAATAATATAGTATATCAAGTGTGTGGTGGATTTTAGTTTATTGTTTAATGAAAAATACGACCAAAAGTTATCAGGATTTACAAATACATATTGAGTTGATTAAGAAGATGACTAAAAGACAACATATTGTGGTACATTTAGTCTTGAGAGACTATGTGTTTTTTTTTCTATAAAAGAAATAAGATTTCAATTTTTTTGAGCACCATAGAATCTGAATATATTGTGGTTACAAAAGATTGCACATTGTTTTTGTGGATGAAGCAGCAGCGCAAATACAAGGGAGTTGAAGTGAAGTATCCATTAATAAATTTTTATTATAATTCACAATGTATATATCTTTAAATAATATATTCTATCACTCAATGAAAAAACACGTGGAAATCAAATATAACATTATCAAAGAGATAATGGATCACATCCCTATGATATTGGAGTATGTGCCTACAGAATTATAGGTTTTAGGAATCCAAATTAATGAATGATCCATAGAATAATTTGGACGACATCAATTGGATCTTGGTGTACAGTTTCACAATTAAAAAGTGGGGATATGGGTCCCCAATATCCATGAGGTATGTTGTGTTTTACCCTATATAATGATACGTGTTCTTTACCATATTGTAGACCAAATAGGAGGGACATTTGGTTTCATTAAAAAAGGTGGAGAAAATTTATTAATCATGATTGGGGAAAACCTGATAACATTTCATGATTAGTAGAGGATCATGTAGAAATGTCATGAGAAGAACTTGAAGACACCACATGATTGTTATGGGATCTAATGAAGAGATCACATGAAGCACTTGGAGATGTAACATTATTATTGGAGAATATCATAGAGATATTCTGAGCAGCACATGAAGTAAATGATGGAAAAAATTATGGAGATATCATGAAGTCATTTAAAATACCATGACCACATGATTGACTTTGTGTCTTGTGAAGAGATACAAAGAATCACCCTAATATAATGTCTCTAACACCACATGATTGGAATTTGATCTCATGATGGGATCACATGAAGAAAATGTGATTTTGATTTGATATTGTGATGGATTATGTGATACACACAAAATTTTCAATTGATTGTGCAATTGGATATCATGAAGGACCAGAAGGAAATGTCACTAACAACATGATTGTCATTGGAAATCACGATGGAATTATGAGATGATCCCAAAGAAAATGAAATTGACCACATGGAGCACTTGTGACTAGAAATAGGTGATAATGATAAGCAATCACATGAAGCTGATGATGCCAATTTATGAAGTTGTGGAATGATTGTATTACCACATTTAATAGAGTTAAGGAGGTGTATTTGTGATTATAAATAACCCTAACACATCCTTTGGAAGATAATAATATTTCATAAGTGGGTTTATCTAATGAAGTATTATTTCTCATTACCTAAATAATGACTTTTTTGGAGTCTTATGATTATCATAATCAGAAGAAGGTCTCTTTATGATGTCACCTGAATAATTCTTATGAATTGATGTCTGCATAGGGTGTTTTTTCATTGGATTAAATGTTGATATCTTGTGATCATCACAATCTAGAGGTCTCACGATACACATGATTTGAAGGTCTCTTGATCCATGTGATATGGAGGTCCAAAAATCTTCTTGATCTAATGGTCTTGTGAAAGTGTATTGTTAATGGTGTTATAAACTAGGCACAAGTGGTCAAATCATATTTATGTAATCCACGTGAATTTAATACAATTTTCTGATGGGGTATCATGTTACACATGATTTGAAGGTTTACTTGATAAAGGGTCTCACAGATGGATTTTCACTAGTTTTTAATGAAAAGTTTGTTTCCATACTCTATACTATGATAGAAAATAGAGACACACATGAGTGTGAATTAACTCAGAATATATTTTTTAAAAAAATATTGTAGGATCATTACATTGATTTCTGAAAGAGTTATATGCTATTTAAAATTGTGAATGGTTTTAAGGAATGAGGGATATTCAGTCTTCTTCTAAAATTGTAACTATAGTGAGATTTAGTTGATTTGGAACATCAATACCTTGTTGTTGAATTATCCTTGGAAAATGACCAGTGATTTTGTACCATTTAAAATATGTGTGTCCTATTCATGTTTTAAATTTCATTTTTTATTGTGTAGTGGAGAAGAGATAGAATTTTTTTTAACAATGAATCAAGATCAAATATGATAGTTATTTTATTATATTTTACCCTAATTATCCCCACCCTCTTGGGTATTTATACTAGTTAGGATAACATGTTAAGTATGGGATATCTATTCTTTAATAGAGGGACTCCACAGTTTTGAAACTAAAGTCTGATAATGAAAGGAAATATTACGCCATGGTCTGTGGGGACCTTTGGTATAAAATAAAATAGTGGGTATTATGGCATACTGTTTGGAATTTACTTCATGTTACTGTGGAATGCACGATGTGTTCCATGTTTCTATTCTTTATAGGTATAGTATGGATCATGCGCATGTTATAGACTATAAGGATGTCTTTTTGGGACCAAATGTATCATTTTGAAGTACCTAATGTGGATATTTGTCTAGATTTTGAATTTTCTAGGAGGTATGAATATACCACATCCCCAAATTATGTGGTAGAATAGACAGATCCAAGAAGAGATTTTGGAGTGCATGTCTGATGTTTGAGCTTAGTGGCCTGAGATGTTTGATAAAGACTATTATATATACTTCTCAAGGATGAGAAGTGGTTAATGGGAGACAATTTTAATATCCTAAATTTGTAAAATATAATAAAAACACTCATTGATAATTATTTATAGTTATTTTTATGTCAATGTCAATTTTCTAAATAAAAATAACTTAATAAAATATTATAAGGCTTTGCTTATGTGTAACAAACTAGTTAAAATCAAAGAATATACTATCAAATATTTTCAGAGTTAGGATTTATGTTAGTGTGAGATTATGAGGCCCATATATCCTTGACACATATTGAATAAAAATATTAAATATAATATATTACATGGACATTATTTTTATACATAATTGGATATATCTCAAAAAATGCATTATATATGAAATCTGAGACCATAGTTACGTCCGAAATGATGATTTTATTCTTGTTATGACAGGAAATATGCGTACATTGGATGCTTAGTAAGGTCAAATTAGAGGAAAAATCACATAATAACTTTATTCTATTTTTTAAATTATTGAATATCTATCAAATGGTGTATCATATGAGAAATATGAGGTAACTATTAGGTCTAATATATAATGATTATCTAAGGTGGACATAAATTTTATGAGAATTAGTCCTATGATCAGATCTCTTGTTATGTTATATACTATTTTTTTTATATTATTATAATTACATAAATTCATTTTTGTAATATTTCATCTCTTTCGACACTGAAAAATTCTTTGGTGTACACCAATGATTTTAAAACCTTCCATAACCGGACTGTTTTGATTTTTTTTCTTTTTCAATTCCTTAATGAGGATAATTTCATGACTCTTCCATAAATATTTGGTTGAATCATGCATTAATTTTGGTGTTTTAACATTGTATTTTAAATTATATTATTTTTTGTTCTAAATAACTCAAGAAATCATCTATCAACATTAGTGAGTTTGTTTAAGTCCATATCATCCTCAATAACCCTCTCATGGGATTCAAGATTCTCCTTCAAGTATGTTGATGTTGCGTTAATGTCTCATTATTTTAATGGAATCTACACATAGGTTCATTCCAATGTTATTTTTTTGCTAATTCTTTTCTTATATTTAATTAAAAAATAAAATTTTGAAATATATAATGATTAAACCAAAACTATCAACGGATAATTTAGAAATTCTATCAAATGATACATGTTATAAATTAACAACAATAAATAAAATAAATTATTAAATGATAATTATATAAATTAATGGAATTACAGTTAAGATTTATCAAAATATAATAATCATGGAGAATTTATAAACATCATCACAGGATAATCACTAGGTTTTTTCAAATTTTAAAGAGACGAGTAAAGTTAAAAGGATATTCTATTAAAATTATCACAAGATAATTTTTTAAAATTATATAAGACCATTGAAAAGAATTGTCAATGGATAAATTATTGAAATTGTTGAACAATAATTGTGAGATTACCATAGGATAATTATTAAAAATTAAAGATTATAATTGACAGATTATAAAATGATAATTTCTAAAATTATAAAAAAATAATTCCAATATTATTAATGGATACTTATTAAAATTATCAAAAAATAATTCCTAGAATATAAATGCGTAATTTATATAATAGAAATTATAAAATAATTTTTGCATGGATTTATGGAGTGATGATTTATAAAATTGGAAGATGATAAATAATATAAATTATCAATGGATAATTTTTAAAATTATAAAATGATAATATCGGGTTTATCAATGGATAAATTATTAAAATTATCAAAGACAATTAAAAAATATATTTTATCATAAATTATAAAAAGATAATTATAAGGGATAAATTATCATCAAAATATAATTATACTAGATAACATATGATAAATTATAAGATATAACTATTATGGATAATTTATAATAAGTTATATATAGTAATTATAAATGATTACTCATGAAACATTCTGACAGAGATATATGAAAGGATAATTTATGATAAGTTATGAAGAGATAATTATAAATTGATAATTTATAATATATTATCAAAAGATAATTATTCTAAAGTAAATTTTAGTTAGTTCATTCTTTGAAATGTAAAAATAATTTGGAATTAATTTAGGAGTGAAAAAGTATCATTGCATGTGAAATTTTATTCCTCTTTGAAATCAAAGAAATGGTTTTGGTTCTAGGGTTTTTTTACCACTTGTGTTTAAATATAGGAAACTATGATAATAAGGCCCATGAGGTGGCATTCATGACTATTGAGTTCTCCACCACATCTTTTGAACAACACATAGTGCTTTATTATTGATGTTGGTGTTGAGTACTTTGAGGTAGAAGGTTCCATAAAATTATGGGTATTGTATATATGATGTTATAATTATATGATGTTTATGATAGAGTAACCCATGATTTTTCTCTGAAGCATGTGGGTGTGTGAATATTCTTGGAATTAATTTTTTATATGTGATTATACAATCATTGATCTTGGAGTGGAATATCATTACTTGCTATGATATATATCTTTTTTGTCTCGAATAGCCTATGGAATTGTCCTACAGATACCAATATAATATGGTGGATCCTTGATGATGGTTGTACATGATTAGTCAACTTGACATAATCATAAAATAAATAATGGAGAATGAGGATAACATTATGGAGGGAAATAAATCATGTCTAACTAGCCGACAGTGAGATACAAAGGTTGATCCATGAGGTATGGAGTTAAGAATTTCTAGCATTCTAAATGGTGGGTGGGGGTTCCCCTGCATAGGGAAAGAATCAGTGGCTGGTTACCCAATATCACAAAGTCCCAACACTATTAAAGGTAGGAGTGGGTACCCCAATAGAGGGGAAATAATAGTGGATTTCTGGAATATATCAGATAAGGATTCTTATGGAATTGGTTCATTAGTGATTAAATGGTTACAGATGCTAGGTATCGGTATGACGGAACATGTGGAATTCTAGTCAAAACCACCAAAAGGGTGGGGAGTGCTTTTGATATAATGGAATGTGAGATGTTCTAATGATAACCACTAGATTTTTGGGGTGATATTGGTTACCTTGATAGAGGTATGTGAACTTTATAAGTCCTTTCTGGTAATTAGCTGAAATAGGTGTGGTTGCGGTTTGTGGTGTATTGGTTAGGACATGATTACTCGATGCATGTATGTTTATTGAGAATTTACTAATGTAAAGATATATACAAACACACACACACACACACATATATATATATATATATTGAAATCTTAAGGAAAGTACACATTCGTGGTGTCCTTATGAGTTTTGTACTCACACATACATTGACATTTTGGTGCATTTATAAATTTCATGACAAGAGATATAGTGAAGGGAAAGTTCCCTATGGTGGTAGATTGAAATATGGAGGATGGAGATAGATCAGATGAGGGTAGAAAATGGAGTACCCCAAGGATGATTTTTGTTTACATTTTATATATTTACTTTTTTATTATACTTTGTACATGCATACCACTATGGGGTAATTATTATATCTATGTCACTTATTCGGATTCCATATTTTACTATGATTATTTATACCTTGATTTGTTATTGTTCATTATTATCATTCATGATGACATTATATGAAGGGTATAATATCCAGACAATTGAATTTATACCATTTCTACTTGTCAGTAGCCACTTACGTATGTGGAGGCCGACATTATGTAATGTTGCCTTTCAACTCAGACCTAGTGGTTTTGGTCCAGATGATACAGTTATAGCCCAGTAGTTTATTTTTTAACCTCTATTTTTCTTTGGGAGGCACGTAATTAGGTTCAGAGAGGTGAGAGTCGGATGCTGCTATTTCTACAGGTTAGCCTCAAGTCACTCATTTTTGAGATTGCTTCTCAGATAAGAGGTGGAGTGACGTCTACTGCGATTAAAAACCTTCTTCATCACCCCTATTTTCGGAAAAAGGGGAGTGGTCAGTGGGTTAAATGGCATCCACCAGTTGAGGGACTTAAGCTTAACGTTGATGGGTCATGCATGGGAGGGATCATAAGGGGGAAGGCATGCTACGGGATTCCTTTGGATTAGTTCTCGTCACCTTCAGTGCACTTTATGGGCCTGGAAACTCCTTGTGTGCAGAAGTTCATGCTTTGGTCTCGGGCCTGTTGGTGTGAAGAAGGAAGAAGATGGTCATGTCCGAAATAGAAACGAACTCAGATACCCTCGGGAAGATTATGAAAGGGTGGTGTGGGGTTCCGTGGGAACTCACGTACTTTATCAGAAGGTGCAGAATGGAAATCTCACTTGGAGTTTGTTTGTCTCACAGCTAGAGGGAGGCTAATTTCGTAGCAGATTCCCTTTCCCGCTTGGGTAGACTAGATGACCCTCTCATTCTCTATAACTCTCCCCTATCTCTCCCTGCAGAATGTGGCTCTTTTGTGTTGGGGTATGCGCTCGGGCTTAACCATTTCATTCCCCCTTGAGGGGTCTTGCTTCCTTTCATTATTTCTTTTTGAATAAAAAATGAACTACTACTAAAAAAATAATCTTGTAAGAATGGAATTAAATCTTATACATACAATAAATATATTATTAGAATGAAATGTAAAATCTTTATGGGGAGTAGTGAATCAGGGTAGGTTGATCATTCCCAAATGGCCCTCTTAAATGATCTTAATCCAACGTCACTAAGAATGTTCTCTTCCTCAAAACTAATAAGACGTCATAATGAAAATAATAGGGGAACACATATAATTATACTTTTTTCACCCCAACAGAGTTAATCGAAGGGGCACACAATGGTTATGTGTTGATGCACTATAAAAAATCATAATACTTGATATTATAGTTTTTTATTATCACACTAACAATCTAAAATTATAAACCTAAATAAAATCATTTATCTGAACAAATCATAAGGATCACAACTCTTATAAGTGTCATTTTAATTATCCCTATGAATCAAAATATAATTTACACTAGTAGTGGTTTATTAATCCACTTTATTTTCCCCAGTGTAATGAGTGATATAATCTTCAACAAATATATACACTTGTATCAATTATTTGTCATTTTTCTAAAATTCTAATGCATGTTTAGAATCATTAATCTTTTTATTTTATATAATATTACTTATTTTTCTCCTACCATTATATTTTTCCTTTTTTTAAATTAGATTCAGAATTGAATATATCAAATAGTGCCCCACTAAGAGGGGTGGGGTGAATCACTGGTTATTTTTACTAATTCATTTCTTCGGGGAATTAAACCCCTATGAATTTTAGGGTCAAAAAAACTATTAAATACACTTCCTCACCCATATAAATGAAAAATCATGATCAAGTATCACAAAATAATTGTAAAAGGTTGGTCCGAAATAAGAGTGTCCAATCCATTAGAGGTTTGGATCATTTATAATTCCATGATAAAGTTTTTTAAAAAAATTAATACAATATTTTTTAATTGTTAAACATTGATTCTTGATGAGATATCAAATGAAAAACGAAATATAACTATAGGTTCCAACCATGAAAATTAAGAAAAACACCTGATGAATGGTGTAAATCCCAGACCCCAGTTACCCAGAGCCGATGCATTATTTTAATACATTGGAATGATTACAAGGAATCAAGTCCTGAAGGACTGATTGGTTTATCAGTCTTGGAAAATAGATTACATACATTAACTTTACATTACAATTTCTAACATAAAACACAACATAAATAGATCTTTGAGAATACCATTATTCCATTTGGCTTAACCCTGAATATCAATCATAATACACTTCTTAGAATCTTGGGAAAATGAAAAATAAGAAATGGGTGAGCTCAAATGCTCAGTAAGGTTAAGAAATACAGTGGAAGATAACATAAATATTAAGCAAGGTGAATAATTGAAACCACATGCCTTTACCAATAACAAACATGAGTACTTTAATGGAAGGAATATGAGCTAAGTAAATAATTCCATAATAAAACATATCATGGGTATTCTAATAGTCAAATGACCACATGAACTGTCAATATTATTTTCATAATGAGGGACTATATAATGCTGGACATTCTGAAACATTTTGTCAAGGCCTCAGTCAAGACGTCTAAAAATGATTAAGGCCTCGACCAAAACCATATATCAAATTGGGAAAGGGCCTCATCCAATTCAACATCTAGTTGTCTCATGAGACGTACCGATGCATCGAGGAGCTATAGCGGGCTCCACCCATCACTTACTATGTCCAATACATTCCTCATATGAAAATTTTGAAACATAACATAAACATTCATATTAGAACTAGCACACGAAATGTCAATACATTAAGCATAAACCATGAATGGTATAAAAATAACACATCCATAGTAAAAATATCACAATACATTCAATATAATATGGAAGATTTGCATCATAATAAATCAACTTCATACAAGTTTAGAATTCATCAGAGGATGTTGACATAAATGAAAATGATTTGTAAAACTCTTTGAGAGAAATATCCATTTTTCATGAAAATTTTTAAAAGTCCCACAATTTACAAAGGAAGACATTTGAAGACATTTTTAAATCAAATTGTCCCATACCACTTTGAATCTTTTTAATGTTATTCACATTTTAAAAAACATTCATGTCCATATAAATAAATCCTTAAAAACATTTTGAAATCATGAACATTAATGAAAATGATTTAGAAGAATAAATATTAAAAACATTTAAAATGATATTTTAGTAAAAGATCCCCTTAAAATAATCCCATTGAAAAATCTTTTATGAAACATGGAAATGGATAATAAATATTCCCCAGTAAAAACATACCCATAAATAATCTCGAATAATAATGAGATTGAGGAATTAAACCTTACCAATTTGGTAACATACAAAACATACACCCCATGAAAGAAGTATCATACAATAAATATGTAAATACACATAAGCTAAAGTGTATTACACAAATAATACAATTATGGTTAGTACATACACCACACAAAAGGTAATAGTGGCAATATGGCATGAATCTCACGGAAATAAAGAGTGAGATGAAAACCCCTTACCTTGCACCTTCCATTAGTCGAGGCCTCTTGTATGAAGATAATATTATGTTATTAAAGTACAATAGGAACATATTAATATTTATGATATCATACTTTATTCCTTAATGACTTTATACTACCCATTTAATAATAATTTCCATGTTAAATTAACATTTCGGGTAATAATTGATTTCTTTATCGTACGTGTTTTAACTTGTTACTCTTGATTGTATAACTTAGATCAAGATTTAAATATATCCATAATAAAAAACATTATTTAAATATCATATGTATTTAGAATATAAATATGTATAATAAAAATATATATGAAATGAAAAACAACGTTTATGGAGACGGTAGTCCGTACGTACGCAAAAATGCTGTTTCCGTTTTCATATTGTATTGAATGGAACAAAGAGAACAACATATATGTATGTACATATATATATATATCAAGTATAATTATTATGTCATATATTACATACATATTATTAATAAATATTTTATAATCGTCGATGAATGGTGAATGTGGAAACACATCTCATCACGTCGTGGAGACGGTAATCCGTACGTATGCACGAGAAAAAATAGAATTTCCTTAAAGGAGTGGAATTGGATAGTATATTCATTTTGTAGAGGTATTATCGCATTATTTTCATTATTTATATACATATTAGTCATCATTATATCCATCCAAATAAAATTGTGTTGAATAAAAAATTACACCATCGCATGGAGATGGAAAATCGTCCGTACGCACGCATGGTGACATTATAATTCAAAAGATGGATAAGATAATGAATATTTTTGTGCCATATTTATAATAACATCACAGTATATATAAGATAATGGATTTATTATTTTATAATTGAAACAACAAATAAAGAGTAATTGGAAGAATAAGAGAACTCGAAAGAGGGTGGTGAAATCATTACCTCTTCTTGAGGAGCTTTCTTTTGATTTGATCAAAAGGGCTCCATAGGTTGGATTTATGACCAAATAAAGGCCTCTAGGATGAAGGTAGGATAGTTTGGAGGATATTTGGGCAGGGTTTTACAGACCCAAATGGCTTTGAAGGTGTGAATTAACGTGAAGGGGGAGTGCCCTTTTATAAAAGGGGTGAGGGGCACCTTAGGAGAAAATGAAAATATTATTTTATAATAAAATAATTTTCGGTTTCTAATGGCTCCAAAATGTATTACCTAAAGGTTAAGGTGGGGATGGGTTGAAAATAACTCAACAAATAGGTTTTAGACAGGTTTATGTCACCATATTAACCTTAACATTTAGATTTAACTCTTTGTTAAATAGTTTGACATTTACCATGTCTCTTTGTATTTTTATATTATATGGTTAATAAACCTACAATAAAATGCCAATAGAATCAAAATTGGTTCATTAATGACATATATTTTATTATATATTTTTTTGTCCGAACCATATATTTTTAAGATTATTATATCAATTAATAATATAATATTTGTTTTAAAAACTATTTTATGTCTATTTTGACACTGTTTGGTATTTGTTTTTTTGTTAAAATCATAACAGCATGATTACATAAAAAATTGATCTAAACAACCCTAACATGTCATAATAACCTAGAAAATTATTGTGATTTATAAAAGTCTCAAATTACATTTATTCTGATATTTATAATGTCAGATATTTTAAAGTTTTATTAATATGGTAATTACTACATCATCATTGTATCATTAATAAACTTCATTATTTAATGTATAAAAATTATAAATAAAATACCATTATATAGGAAATCATTTTATATTTATAATGAATATTTATAGTTGAATTTATCTTATGTTTAACCTTATATTAAAAATGTTTTAGTTATTAAACTTTGAGTTTAACTCTTTTAACCCTTCTTTGAATTAAATAATAATAAATATAATAATCTAATACAAGTCGACCTAAAGGATCATATTTTATTCCTAAGGTTGTTTTTGGTCGAATTACACTTATCCAATAGAATTTGGATACATGTTAGGGTAAGAATAATATCATTTTTACCCTTAATTACCCTTTTTTACTTTTAACCGTGGTAAATAAAAGTAAAAAGTTATTATTCACCAAAAATTATTTTTTTTAATGAAATTTTTTTTTCTTACAGATATCAACCGCATATCTCTGCTTTTTGAAATCCCACTCACAGAAGTGGTAAAATTAAGTTTTATGCAAATATGAAAATGCTCCTAGGACGTGGGTAAACGACGGTAAAAAGTTTAATAAAATATTTATATATCTAAACTTATTATAAAATGAATCCAATGAATCATATTAAAATTATATAGGCATTATGTATATATTTTGGCCTAGAATAAATTTAAATAAAATAAATAATTATTTAAATAAAGAAATTGGTTTTAAACTATAACTCAGTGTTTTTCACTATTCATCAAAAAATGAACTTTTTCAGATAAATACCAAAAATTCACCCGAATATAATTTTGAAATTCTGAATTCAAAAATGAATTCTATTTTACCAATTATAAAACATTGAAGTTGCATTAATAAATTTAAAATTAATTCCCATTGTCAAAACCAAAAATCGTATTTTAAAGAAATAATAATTATCAAAAGATTGACACCTTTTTATATCCAATTTCAAAGTGAAATTACTTACAAAAACAATCATTGGATTAAATGGTAAAAATATAATCTAATTATACTTCCAAACCATTAAAATTTATTATTCAACACTATTAATATTTTTTGATTAAAAAAAAGGTGTTTTCAGTTAAAATATAGTACTTTCACTATTCACCCAAATATAAAAGTTATCAGAAAAACACCTAAAATTTATTGAAACTAAATTCTTATGTACCGATTATAAAGAAGAAGTTTATTTAGTCAAATTTAATATATAAAAGTTTGAAATATTGGATTTAAAAAGGGTTCTCCATTAAAAGGCGGTAAAATTTCATTTTTTGAAAAATACTTCTTTTATCTGATGAAAATGAATTTGTCCTTAAATTATTTCTAAGAAACTGATAATATGGATTCTAAAATTATAAGGGTTATATAAAGTTCAAAATTCTGTTAATACTATTCATAACCGCTTTTGAACGACTAATTTGGTAAGTTGTGGTGCACTTGAACTCAGTGTTGCGTGTAGTGCAAGTAATTGCATTACTTTGAAAAAATAACGTACTATGAAATCTTCAGGTGTTAAATTCTTCCCTCATTTAATAAATTGCGTTCTCGCAATTTGAAATTTTTTTTGAAAATAAAAGGTAGAAAATAGAAAATAACTTTGTGGGAAAACCCACATTGGAAATTGGGTTAATAAAATTTAGTCTTAATAAGAAGAAAATCAAAATGAATAAGTCACCACAAAATTATGATCTCGATTAGGAAAACATTGGTGGAAATTAAAGACACACTATTGGAGGAAAAATGTAAATATTTATAGGGAGTGATTGAGATTATCAGTCACAAACAATTGTAGAATCTAGGGCCTCAAAGCCAACAATCTATGATAATTTAAAATATCATCTGTTCAGAAAAACATAAGTTAATAGGATAACACATTTTTTGTTTTAAGATTCCTTACCTAAAGATTAAGAATATATTTTTTTCATAGAATAAGAGAAGAAAAAAATACTAGACAAGTAGAGTTCAATCATTTAACTAATTTCTACCACAAACTCATCATTCACTCTAAAAGATAATAGAACTTAAAAAACATTCTATTTATCCTTTTCGTATAGGGTTCTAAAAAAATAAATTTATAATTCATCTACCAGAAATTTTTAAAAAAACTACACTATTCAATCTAGGAAATCATGTGGGCCAGTGGTAGGTGATACACCCTTTTCTCCCTTCAGTTGCGGGTTCAAGTATCACTGCCTTGCTAGACATGACGGGTTTCCGCCAGACCTCCAGGTTGTCCTTTTTTGTGGAAATCCAAAAATAATCTCAAACTAGAATTATCAAAAATACTTCTGTCCAAACTCACATTCCAAAATTTATAAGTAAGGTAAACACAATGAGGATAATTTTTTCCACGTAATAACAGGTGAACACTTTCATCAGGTATTCTTTTAAAACATGGTAACACCCCTGAATTACCATAAAACCATTATTAATTACATTCATAATCCCTTATCCTTTTTATAATACTAGATATATTCCTTATATCCAAAAATTTTGAACATTCCAATAATCATGAAATAAAAAAACCATTAATCCGTTCCAAGATAGTCAAGAATATTCAATATAATTTATCCAAATAAACTATCTCTTATTCAAAAATTACTACCTTAGTATCAGGACCGTATAATTTCAAATTCCCAATGAAATAGTGCTGTAGTACTATCCTTATTTATTTAAATAATTCATATAACTAGTACATCATTGATACAACACTCAAATGACACAGTACTTTAATAACAACATAATAATATTTAATCATTTCTCTTTATCTTTGGTAGTATCATAACTTGATTCTTATCCAATAGCAGCATTTGAGGTATACTCTGATGATTTGGACATTGTTTCGCATAGTGTCCCAAATCTTTGTAGATAAAGCATTGTTCATTTGGAACTTTTTTTCTTACCCTTGCAATCACATACTTGGTGTCCTTTTTCTCCGCACTTAAATCAAACTCTCCTTCCCTTCAAGCATTTATCAAGGTGATTATTTCTACACTTATCACATATGGGAAAAATCGTCTTTTCCGTCTTCCCTTTATCCATATTTCTCTCTTCCAACCTTTTCTTCTCTTTCGTCCCTTCAAATCCATAGGACTCAGAGAATTATCTACTTATCTTATTAACACATGATAGTATTTCTTCATATGTTGAGAAAACATGGGAGAATATTTCCCCTCTAAATGTTGTCTTAATACCATGAAAGATATTATCCTTATTACTCATTAGATCATACGTATGGCTGGAGTTCACATTCCATCTACTGGGCACCATTTCTATACAGTGGAATGTACTAGGCCAGTTTATGAATTTCAATGAATAATTCCAAACTTGTAAAATACCTAACATAAATTGAAAAGTTTATGGATATAATACATACAAATATTTTCTTTGAGAAGGTATATACTCACAAATCCTTTATAATTATTTTTGAAGAAAATGAGAATTATTCTAAGCATATCCCCTGGGAGTGTCGTAACCAAGAGTGCAGCAAGGCCCTTTGTCGTGCACCAGTTCCCGTTCGCGTCTAGCTCAAAGTGGTGTTTTCGGGGTTTACCACTAGGTACATCTGTGCGAGAGCTGCCTCTACCTACTTGTATCTATATAGGGATGTATTTTCTTGGAAAACTCACAAAATCTCTACATTAATAAAACTCTAGGAAGTTCTTCTATACTAATCCTAAAAGTCTATCTTAGTGTAATGTGCTCTAATCAATGTTTATCTAAATCTAGTTTCCTAGGTTATTGCTAAAATTCCTCTGATTCCAACTGTAACTCCTTGACCATAGTTACCAAGAGATGGCGCATTATTTTAATACATTAGCATGATTATAAGGAATCAAGTCCTGAAGGACTAATTAGTTTAGCAGTCTTGGAAAATCGATTAGATACATTTACTTTACATTACAATTTCAAACATAAAACTTAGCATAAATAGTTCTTTGATAACGCAATTATTAACATTAGCTTAACCATCCAAATCAATCATAATACACTTCTTTGAATCCTAGGAAAATGAATCATAAGAAAGGGGCGATCTCAAACACTCAGTAAGGGGAATCAATACAGTGGAAGATAACATAAATATTAAGCATGGTGAATAATTGAAACCGCATGCCTTTACCAATAATAAACATGAATACTTTTATGGATGAAATATGAGATGAGTAAATAATTCAATAATAAAACATATAATGGGTATTCTACTAGTCTAATGACTACTTGAACCGTCATTATTATTTTCATAATGACGGAATTTATAATGGCAGACATTCTGGAACATTTTGTCAAGGCCTTGGCCAAGACGTCTAAAAATGATTAAGGCCTCAGCCAAAACCATATATCAAATTGGGAAAGGGCCTCAGCCAATTCCACGTCTAGTTGTCTCATGATACCTAACAATGAATCGAGGATCTATAGTGGGCTCCACCCATCACTTACTATGTCCAATACATTTCTCATATGTAAATGTTGAAACATAACATTAACATTCTTATTAGAACTAGTATATGAAATGTCAATACTTTAACCGTAAACCATGAATGGTATAAAAATAACACATCCATAGTCAAACATATCACAATACCTTCAATACAATATGGAATATTTGTATCATATTAAGTCAACTTCAAACATGTTTAAAATCCATTAAAGGATGTTGATATAGATGAAAATGATTTGTAAAATTCTTTGAGTGAAATATAAATTTTTCATGAAAACATTTAAAAGTCACACAATTTACAAAGGAAGACATTTAAAGAAATTTTTGAATCAAAGTTCCCCATACCACTTTGAAACTTTTGAATGTAATTAACATTTTAAAAAACATTCATGTCCATATAAATAAATCCTTAAAAAACATTTTGAAAACATGAACATTAATGAAAATGATTTAGAAGAATAAACATTTAAAACATTTAAAATGATATTTTAGTAAAATGGTCCCTTTCAATAATCCCATTGAATTTTTTTTATGAAACATGGACATGGATTATACATATTTCCTAGTAAAAACATACCCATAAACAATCTCAAAAAATAATGAGATTGAGGAATTAACCCTTACCAATTTGGTAACTTGGGAAACATACACACTATGAAAGAAGTATCATACAATTAATATTAAAATACACATAAATTTAATTTTATTACACCAAGAATACAATTTTGGGTAGTACATACACCACACAAAAGGTAATAGTGGCAATATGGCATGAATCTCACGAGAATAAGGAGTGAGATGAAAACCCATTACCTTGCACTTTCCTTTAGTCGAGGGTTTGTTTAACCTCCTGTATGAAGATAATAGTATGTTATTAAAGTATAAAAGAACCATATTAATAATTATGATATCATACATGATTCATTAATGACTTTATACTACCCATTTAATAATAATTTCCATGTTAAATTAAGATTTCGGGTAATAATTGCTTTCTTTATCGTACGTGTTTTAACTTGTTACTCTTGATTGTATCACTTAGATCAAGATTTACAAACTTCCTACATAAAAAACACGATTAATATATCATACATATTTAGAATATAAATATGTATAATATACATATAAATAATATGAAAAACACCTTTTATGGAGACGGTAGTCCGTCCGTACGCATAAACGATGTTTCCTATTTCATATCATATTGAACGGAACTAAGTGAATAAGATATATATAAGTATATATATATATATAAATATATATATCTCCAGTAGGATTATTATTTCATATATTACATACTTATTAGTAATATATATTTTATAATTGTCGACTAATAGTGAATGTGGAAATGAATCTCATCGCGTCGTGGAGACGGTAATCCGTACCAACGCTTGAGCGACAATATCATTTCCTTAAAGGTGTGTAATTGAATGGTATATTAATTTTACAGAGTCATTATAATTTTATTTCAATTATTTATATACATATTAATCATCATTATATCCATCCAAATAACATAGTGTTGAATAACAAATTACACCACTACGTGGAGACGAAAAGCCGTTTGTACGCACGCATGATGACATTATCATTCATAAGATGGATAAGATAATGAATATAGTTTTTCCATGTTTATAATAACATAACAGTATATAGAAGACACTGGTGTTATTATTTTATAATTAAAACAACAATGAAAGAGTAAGTGGAAGAATAAGAGAACTCGAAAGTCGGTGGTGAAATCATTACCTCTTCTTCGGGTTCTTCCTTTTGATTTGATCAAAAGGGATCCTTAGGTTAGCTTTATAACAAAAATAAGGCCTATAGTATGAATTTAGGATTGTTGAAAGGATATTTGGGTAGGTTTTTGCTAATCCCAATTGCTTTGAAGGTGTGAATTAGAGTGAAGGGGGAGTGCCCTTTTATAAGAGGGGTGAGGGGCACCTTTGAAAAAACCTAAAATATTGTTTTATAATAAAATCATTTTCGGTTTATAATTGATCAAAAATGTATTATTTAATGTATAAGGTGGGGATGGGTCTAAAACCACTCAACCAATAGGTATTAGACTGGTTTAGGTCACCCTATTAAACTTAACTTTTAGATTTAACTCTTAGTTAAATAGTTTGTCATTTACTATGTCTCTTTGTATTTTTATATTATATGGTTAATAAAATTACAATAAAATGCCAATAGAACCCAAATTTGTTCATTTATGACATATATATTATTATATAAGAATTTTTGCTGAACCTTAGATTTTTAGTATTATTATATCAGTTAATAATATAATATTTGTTTTAAAAACTATTTTATGTCAATTTTGAGACTATTTGGTATTAGTTTTTTTTGTTAAAATCATAACAGAATGATTACTTAAAAAAACTGATCTAACCAACCCTAACATGTAATAATAACCTAGAAATTAGTGTAATTTATAAAAAGTCTCAAATTAAATTTATTTGGATATTTATAATGTTAATTATATTAATCTTTCATTAATATGGTAATTAATGCATCGTCATTGTGTCATAAATAAATTTAATTATTTAATATATAAAAATTATAAATAAAATACCATTATATATGAAAATATTATTATCTTTCTATTTAAGATTTATAGTTGAATTTATCTTTTGTATAAGCCTATATTAATTTTTTTTAGTTATTAAACTTTGACTTTAACTCTTTTAACCCCCCGTTGAATTAAATAATAATAAATTTCCAAATCCAATCCAAGTGGACCAAAAGGATAATATTTTATTCCTAAGGTTTTTTTTGGTCTAATTAAACTTATCCAATAGAATTTGGACATGTTTTAAGGTAAGAATAATATCATTTTTCCCTAAATTACCCTTTTTACTTTAAACCGTGGTAAATAAAAGTAAAAATTTACTATTTACCAAAAATTATTTTTATCTTATTGAACAAAATTTTTCTTACTGATATCAACCGTGTATCTCGGATTTTTGAAATTCCACTCAATGAAGTGGTAAAATTATGTTTTATGGAAATTTTAAAATGCTCCTAGGCGGCGGGTAAAAGACGGTAAAAATTTCAATAAAATTTTTATATATCTAAACTTATTATAAAATGACTCTAATGAATTATATTGGACATATATAAGTATTATGTATCTATTTTTAACTAAAATATATTTAAATAAAATAAATAATTATTTAATGAAAAAATTCGGTTTCAAAATTTAACTCATTGTTTTTCACTATTCATCAAAAATTGAATGTTTTTAGAAAAATAACAAAAATTTACCCTAAGCTAATTTCAATATTAAGAATTCAAAAATTAATTATATTTTACCAATTTCAAGACATAAAAGTTGCATTAATTAATTTAAAATTAATTCCCGTTGTCAAAACCAAAAAGCATATTTTTATGAAATAATAATTATCAAAAGATAGACACTTGTTTATATTCAATTTCAAGGTGAAATTACTTACAATAACCATCATTGGATTAAATGGAAAAAATATAATCTAATTATACATCCAAACCATTAAAATTTATAATTCAACACTATAAATATTTTTGATTAAAAAAGTTGTTTTTAGTTAAAATATAGTATTTTTCACTATACACCCAAATATGAAAGTTATCAGAAAACACTAAAAATTTATTGAAACTAAATTATTATGTCCCAATTCTAAAGAAGAAGTTTATTTTGTCAAATTTAATACATAAAAGTTTCAAATATTGTATTTGAAAACGGTTCTCCATTAAAAGGCGGTAAAATTGCAGTTTTTGAAAAATAATTCTTTTATCTGAAAAAATTAATTTGTCCTTACATTATTTCTAAAAAACTCATAATATGGATTATAAAATTATAAAGGTTATATAAATTTCAAAATTCTGTTAATACTATTCATAATTTCTTTTGAACAGCTAGTTTTGTAAGTTATGGTGCGCTTGAACTCAGTGTTTCATGTAGTGCAAGTTATTGCATTACTTTGAAGAAATAACGTACTATGAAATCATGGGGTGTTACAAATGGTTTTTTACACCTTGTCATTTGTAGCCTTGAAATTCCTACCTTGATCTTAAATTAATAATATCTTCATAGTGATTTATGATGAATATTATTCAAGTAATAAATATAATTTAGATGAGACATTGACTTCCAAATTTGTATGAGTGAATTAGTAAAAGATCAATTTCTTCATTACCTTCTTTATGATGACATATTTATGAAAAAATTCTTGAAAAAATTAATAAACATTCACCCCCTTTACTATAATGAACCTAGATGATCAACTCAAGATTTAGTTTTCCTTATCTATCTTCTCAATCACTTTTTCGATACATGGATGCTTTAAATGTAGTAGTATATTGAGAAAAACCACAAATCTAAAATAGTAGTTATATTCTCTATATCTCCCTTTTTATGTTCTCAATAATAATAAAAAAAATTCCAAGAAAATTTAGGGATTCTCCCATGATTTTTTTTGAATCAATAATAATTGAAGATTAGTTTTATTTGATAAAAAAAATATTATTTCCAATATATAAATTTGAATCCAATGATAACGAAAAATGGAATCTATTATTTAATATCATTCATACTACAAAAAATCATTATAATAATCATGGATTTCAGAAAGAATATGATATTTAGAAAAACAAGATCAATATGGAATCATTAAAAAACATTCCTTATTTTCACCAAGGAGATTCCAAAAAAACACTCTAGGTATATGACCAACTATTATATGGAAAATATTCCGTAAATATAAAACAAGAGGAATGGATAACGTAGTAAAAACCCACATGTATTGAATAATAATGTATAGTGGCGGTAATGTTAGAAAGAAAAGTTACCAAGTGGATCAACCATATGGTTTACTGTAGATCGACTACATGAACACATTTTTTTGGATGTCTCAGTCTTGATAGAATGTAAGTACAACTCAATATACACGAAACAATATTGGATCAACCAAATTTTCAAATAAATAACCATGTGGATTAACTGTGAACTAGTTAATTGAAAATGTTGGATAAATTATATGTTCAAACTATATGTTACTTAAATAATGTTCACACTCATTGTGATGTCTACATTAATCACAATTATGCATCAACAATTCATTATTATGTAACACTTGCATGATATTTATACGGAATCAAATAATGCTTATGTGACATAGTTATTCATTTTCACATATCTATTTCTTATCAAATTTTCACTAAGATATATTAGATTGATGTTTACAAAGAAATTTTCAAGACCAAATATCTTATATAAGATTATTCATCAATTATGATCCATCTTAATCAACTCAAACACACATAAAAAATGATGTATAAAATATTACTTGATCTAGAAAATTATCACCCACATCCTTTATGATTAATATATCAATCATTATGTTTCATATTACTTTCATTTGTATTGAATCAGTTCACAGAATAACATCCATTCTAGAGCATCAAACCCACATTTCAACTATTTAGGATTTTTGAAAGAAATGAAAACAAATAAAAACTTAATCAACAACTATAAGGCTACTTTAATATCCTCATTTTTATTTATTTTAAAAATCAATAAACTCTTCCAAACAAAACTAATATATGCTAAAAATTCCACTAACCTTTGTGAAATCATTATTTCAGAATATATACCCTTATAAGAAAATATTTCACTAGACAAACCAAAAGGATATATTTTTATGAGAATATCATCCATTATTGAAAATAAAATTTTTAGCCATGTGATTAGATACTCTAACTCTCATCCAATTAACTCACCAACTCAAATAAATTCCTCTTTTCATGATAATTCCATCTATATAAATTGTGTTGAAAGGGGAAGAATTGCAGTTTATGCATAATTTTTTATTCTCCTCCCTCGTAAAACATATTCTTTAGATTATTGGGGGTGACTCACAATGATTATTAATATTATGAGAGGATATGAACACTCATTATTAGCCTTAGTATTTAAAATATATCCATAGGAACAAGCTTGGAAAAAATATCATGAAACTGGTCGTAAGTAGGGTTATATTCCATCTTGATTTCTCTAGTTCATTACCTTATATTTAATGAAATGATATATTATGTCAATGGTCTAGGTTTTTTAGTGTTTCTATTGATATTATGAAAGGTATAAATACAATTCATTATTATAATAAATTATAAGAGTATCATTGAATCTCATATAAAAATAATCCATATATTCTTGAATCTAAATAATTTGTGTTAAATAACCTCTACTAGAATCATATAAATCATTTATAGTAACGAGTTTGACTTATTTATGTTTCTTGTATTTTTAACTCACATAGTTGTCTCCCAAGATTAAATTTTTATATTATATGGACCTTCTATCATCGAAATCTATTTCCCAATCAACAATTATAAACCTAGATTAATTCATGTCATTCCCATTCATAAAAAAAATCTCATACATCATAGTCCCTCTTTCATATCTGAAAACCATTTTAGAAACTATAAGGTTTGACTCCATTTCGTAAATATGATATCATGTAAAAATAATCACATTATAAAAATGGTTAGCCTCGGTGATGTGATATAATGAAGGATAAAAATAAATCTCTTTATATATCTTTTATTTAGACTCACACCATCAACATATTGAATTTTTTTACTAACTTTTATGGGTTTGGACATGGGATTCAAGACCTCTATCTCTACCTTCATCAAATTTTTCATTATTACATTTCTTATAATATAAAAATAAAATTTTCTTATTTCATGATTTGTAATAAAATGAAATATCTCAAATCACTATGTAATTAAATGTCAAAAAATAATAATAAATTTTATTGGAAATTGATAAATATGATTCTGTTGATCAGTAACAAAAATAAAACCATCCATATATACAATTACAATATGTTTAAATTAATTTATTACAATGATATATTAGTTTCTATCAACTTTTACTTTTATTAATTTCTACTCCATAAACCGACTATTTGACCTTGAATAGTAGGCCCCTACTACTTGTTTTGATCAATACAAATCCTTATTCAATTTATATATTCATATTTTATAATTATCTTTGAATAACCCATCATGTTAATCAATATAAACCTCTTTTCATTATCACCATAAAAAATAGATATTTCATAACTATATGACAAAATTATACTACCAGTAGGTCGTCACACCAAGGAATATCCCAATAGATTTTAAGCATGAATCCATGGAAAAGTTCCCTTAGAAAATACACACCTTCCATTTGTGATTATTCATTGTATAAAATTAATGATTTGTTCTAGATAAAATTTCCTTGATCATTTTAATGATTACAAATCGTAAATATGGTTTTATTTTCATTTTCATCCCCATTTATTAGAATAGGATTTAATAAAAATTTCTTTTCAATATATTATTTCTCTTCATTGATAGATTAAGTACAATAATCATGATTAAAGGATTCTCTAACTAATTTATACTCATCATGATAAATATGTGGGCTCTAATTTTTAATACTAAGTCTTATTCTTATTGAATTATATTTCTATTCATCATATATAATATTTCTTTTTGGTATAAAATGTTGTGGTCTCCTCTCATATTATATTATATATCTCAATTTGCTTCTTCAAAAAGTGGTACTTATATTTTTTAATTCATATCATATTTCTAATCATTACTTGTACGATTTTTGTCAACTTCAAATAAATTTTGTTCATATTTTTCTTGAATTTTATGTTATCCTTTAAAATTATTCATGTTAGCTTTTTATAAACATTAAATTTTAATATATTATAAGAATTAAAAATAGGATTATTTTAAATAATTTTTACATCAAAACATTCAATAAGTTTTTGAAATAAAGTTTCTAGAATCTATAGCCTTCCACATTTGATAGATATATTATAGTGATATCATCTTCCATTTTTTCATCAATCTCAAGAAGTTTTACTTTATAATTTTTTAAAAATAGGGAATTATAGAGAATATAAATATTTTTTATAGTTTTATTTCATTTATACCATAATTTATAAGAGGTAATTTTATAATCAATTATTAATAGTCATTTATTCCTAATAAAAGTAGTAACAAAAATTGATTCTCTCCTAAAATTTTCTTCCAAACACTATTTAAAAAAAGTTCTTTTAATGTCTTCCATGGTCATATTACTTCGCCCAATAGCAACATTTTTTCTAGGGTATATATATTGAGATAGTAATTATTTATACTATTATATTAAAGATAATATTTATAATATCTATATGTAAATTATTGAAACTTACCATATCTTAATTTTGTAATGCACATTCACAATACATTCTAAATTGTTATACTAATATTTTTAAACATTTTCACTAACTGCAACATTTCATCAGTGAACATAATAGAGGTCATTATCCTATAATCATTAGTAAATGTGATGAAATTTAAATCCATATGAGTGGAATTGTTTCTCAGGGGCCCACATAAATATAAATACACCAATTTTGAGGGCTTAGTGGTCTGGATCTCAACTATTTCATTCGTTCAATGTGTGATTTTACCTTTATATCAAAACTAAATAACATCTAAAATTTCCATATTTTTATGGGTTAAATCTATAATAACTTTATCTTTTAAAATCTTACTATAAATTCATTAATATAAATTACCCATCCTTCTACGCCATAGTCTATTTTCATCTGTTGAACTCATATGACATGAATCATTTGAATATATAAGAAGAAAAATATGTCCAATGATTCTTTTATATATTGTAATAGTCCTACCATGTTGGGTTATTTTTATGGGACAACTATTTTATAAAAAAATTACCTCATTCCCACCACCACACAAATGACTCACAGTTAACATGTTATATTTGTTCCTATCAACAAATAATATTTTTTATTTGAATTTCTAGGATTCAATGTCAACTATTATAAATTAATTGATCATTAGAAATATTAAATTTTAAAAAGTGGCCACTCCACAGAAAAATCTTTTAGTTGTTTTTATTAACATTTCATCTCTATTCTTGTGTGATAACCGTCAACTATTAAGGATTAATGGATTTCTTACCTTACTAGCATTGAGATCCACCTCATTAATAAGAGACCTATTGTCCATTATTTATTCTTTATTACTTCACTCCGTTATTATATATTGTACATGACCTAGTATTGAGGTAAATATTTCCTCAACATGGTTATAGGGATGACCACAACTTCTAAAAATCTACTTTGGATAACCAAACCAATTTTTAGAAGGAAAAATATATGAGATATTATTTTTTTACTCCACATAAATCTATTACTTATATCATCTGAGTATATATAAATAAATTTTGGAATACTATAATTAAAATTATGGATCGTGTTGTACCAATAATCATAGGCCATGATCCTATATGTTACAAAACATTAGTGGTAGCACCTGAAGTTGGATTTGACATAAAATTATTGAGATTTCCATTACAATTATTCTTGTTTTCTATAGAATATTAAAACATTCTATTTCAATATCCATAAAAAACCATGATTCTTGTAATAATTCATCACTACCCTAGTTACCATAGAATTTATCTAGCCTTTTTCTCTCAATATAGGTTTTATAAGAACTATGTTTGGGACAAACACAATAAGGATTTTTAGATTTAAAATTTTCATATTTAACAATTTCATTATTTTCATAAAAATTATCACTATTTTTAATGAATTTTATGATGTATCATACTTTGCATCCTAAAAGTTTTATAATAAATATTTATTTTTCAAGTTTATGTTTTGTTGTATGACACCTTGAATCAACCATTTTAAGTTATTACTTTTGATTTTTCTTATTCCTCACTAATTCTTTCTAGATTTATTATTGATCACCAAATTTCACCTTGAGAAGATTGATCTCCTTACTGTAATCATTTTCATTTTCATGAAACTCATATTTGACATTATTCCAAATTTCAATTTACTTCATCATAGATTTAACACCCTTCATTATCCACTTTTTCCTTTTATTACAGACCTAAAAATATATTCTTAACTTGTGTATGATGTAGGATTTAACTTGTTCCTCTTCTCTAAAATACACGAATGTTCTATTTTATTATTATCATGTTTTATAATGTTCATATCTACACTAGAACATTTATTTTTAATTTACTTTTTGTGGATGATTTTTAATAATCCATATAACCTAGGATAATTATTGTCTTTTAAAATTTTAATCTTCTATCTCCATTCATTGTATTTATTATATAATCTAAAAATATTATTTAAGTAATTCATTAGATTTTATCCTCATCATATTCATCCTTATATTCCTTATTTCTCTCCATTTTAAACAAAATTACAACCAACATCCAAAGTTTGTTTAAATTCAATCCATTTTTGTGGAAATTTTCCATAATAATTTCTTTTTTCCCTTATGGAGACATTCATATATGATATTTATTAGTTTCTTATGATTATCATCACTATTATAATCTATATCTAAGTGAATAAATGACATTCTTTACTTCGATTACATTTTTAATTTATTCATTGATTTTAAATAGATTACCTTTTAGGGATGATTTTTAAATATGGGTGCATTTCTCATTATATAATTGAATAGATTACTAAGAAACAAATCAAGAGATATATCTCATATATTTTAATTAGATTAATTATTTGGGAAAAATATATCATGAAAATTCATCATAATTTTTTGACCACAGTAAAATATTATATTTTGTATCCAAATGTTATAATATAAATAACAAATTAAATAACTCTATTAAAATAGTCATCAAATTATTGATCCTATGTCATTATTAAATCAACAAAATTATCCCCCCATAGCTATAATTTTTCATCATTGAATTTGATGTTCCCTTCATATATATTATAATGTTACTCCCTAGATTACTTATATGTATTTAAACCCACTGACACAGTAAAAACATTTTCTTAAAAGGATTAAAATATATAATTGTTATATTTTTAAAAAATTTCAAACATAATATTTACAGTAAAAATCATAGATCTATTTTCTATATAGGGTAAAAATATCACAATGATAAATTCACACACTTCTAAACGCTGGGATAAATGATTAGGTACCATTATATTTTTCCTAGTATGAAAATTATTCCGATTTAAAAATAACACTCATATAATATTAAAAAATATAATCATCTTTGCATATCCTGAGAAAGAGTAGGATCATAGGGGGTGTGGTGGCTCAAATACAACATGAAGTTTTCAGATCATCCAGTGCACCACTAATAGGGGGAGAGGGTGAATGAGTATTTCATATTTACAAATTCATTTCTTTATGAAATTAAAACCATATTACAGGTTATGATATGATTAACTCTATAGAAATATTATTGAAACTTATGTAATATAAATAAATATCGATTAACACACCATAATTTTACATGAAAAATACTCAATAAGAGAGCCTAGTCCTTCCTAGGTTTTGCTGGGTCCTGAGACCTAGATGATCACTAATATTATAGTGATCACAAGGGAGGGTGAGTTTTCTTACATGAATATTTATGTTCTACCAAATGGATATTAGACATTAGAGTCAGGAAAAATACATGAACATTTAGATCAAAAAAAGATGAATAGAATTTTTTACCATGGTACCACTTCCTTGAAACTTCCCACATATCTCTAGAATGAATCAAATATTCAGAGTTCTTGAGGTGAAATTTGAATCATGTAATTGGTCTGATTTAGGAGAAAATTTTTCTTCTAAATTTCTATGAGTATAGAATCATGAAATAAATCACTTTATCACCTTATTTAAGATAATAAATTCAAGAAAAAGAGAATTCACAAATGAATCAACAATTTTCAAATTTATAAATAAGTGAAAACTTGATCCACATAAGATTTATTTTTTCTGCTATATCATCACAATAATAGTTTCCATCGATAAAAGGATGTGACCAAGGTAACAATGTATTGATAATTACCATAAATCATGAAAACCCATTTTTTATAAATATTTATCATTTTATATTATAATAATTAAGTAAAATATATTTATAGATTAACTTATGAAAACTTCTAAATTTTTTTAATGGACCAATAACCCATTGTTGATAACATCATTAAAAACAAAGGATGATTAACAAAATTAAATTATATTAAAATTAAAAATTATACAAATAATTTAATCTCTTTCAAACTAACATAAATCTCAAAATAATCATGCCTTTTATGATTCCCATGATATTTATAAATTCATAATTAAAAAACCTTTATCACTGAAATATTCTCTATTTTCACACAACTAAATAAATTAAATGTATATGTACATCAATAACAATGACGTAGATAAGATTTTTTTATGATTTACCATTAGTTAAGAATAAATATGAAGAAACCACATGTAAAACCTTCTGAACATGAGGGCTGACAAAGTGAAAAAGATTAATGACCTTATAGAGTAAAAATAGTGTTCTTTCTGGATTAACAAAATGAATTAATTATTGATATCATGTCTTTATCTACATCAACTACATATACTATCCATTTTAAAAGTAACAATATCACATTGAAAAAATATAAAAATAAATGACTGTGCGGATCTAAAGTAAGGTTGCCTATTGATCAAGTCAGATCGACCGCATGAAAAACATTTAAACAACTCAAAAAACATTTACATTCAATATGATGTCAACATATATCATGGATATAAAACATAAATTCATGTTATTTATTTTATTTATTATTTTTACATAGAGTAAATTAATTTTTTACATAGCATAAATATTCAAGATTATATATACCTGTCTTTTTCATTGTTCACTCAATTTCATTGGATATACATTTACACAACACTTCTTCAATCTAGCTTAAATCTATATAGAGGTTCACTGATTACATTCCTTCCCATTCAACTAATATAGAATACAAAAATGTACTATATAATTTTTATCTATCCGAAAACATTTTCCATTAGTATCCTTTATGATATAAACACCAATCATAACATTATTTTTTTATTTCCAGGTGTCAGGAATATTTCTAGATAATAAATTCTATGATGTGTCTTAGAAAACCTAATTATATATTTTAATTCAAGTTGAAAACAAAACTGAATGAATAAAAAATCCAATAACAACTTTTTTTCACATCTGATATATCAGTTTCTTCATCACATTCTCTTTAAAGATCAATCTTTTATTTTATAAAATACTCTTCCATTTTTCACATAGAACTATTATAGGTAGATGTTTTGAATAAACCACTAATTTGGTTTGGTTCAATACTCTAACACCAAACAATTTAATTTTTATTTTACACAATTAATAAAAAATTAGGACAAAACAATCATGAATTAGCCTTCTTCTTCAATTTATGGCTATTAGAAAACAATTAGATCCAAAAAACCTATTCAATTATTATATTAAAATAATTTAAAAATCATATTATAATACACCTTTAACAACTTCATGATGATATTTCTCTTTATATTAAATCTTACCCATCAGGTTTCACTATAAATAATATTCATTGATTGAGAATGAAAATCATAATCCATCGTCGGTAAAACATTTCAGCACAAAACATAATGTTAATGAACATTTGATATTACCTCAATCTCATATATTATTTAAATGTATTCTCACTGATTTCAGAAACATTGAATTTTTTTTATCTAGACAAATCATACAAATCATGGTAATGGCCCTTATATATTAGTGTAATCCAAAAAATTTTGAATTCACAATCTCGAATGAATTTCCATTTTGGGTTAACGAATCTTATTTATTTTATAATTCCTCTTACATTTCACCATTTTTATACAATTTTTTTAATATAGTATATATTTAGAATTTACAATTATGTATATATTGAGTATTAAAAACATTATTATTTCTCTATAATTTTATGTTGGTTAATATTATGTTTCATATTAAATGTCTTTTATACATTTCCATTGTTTTTCTAATATGATGATGGGATTAATTTTAAATATTGGCTCAATTACAATTATATTTACAGAAAGTCCTCTATGACATTATTTCTTTTATATCTTCCTAGAATTTCTTACTTTTACATATTACTATAAATTTCATGAAAATGTAATTTTATGGTCAAACCATCTCAATATTTGTCACATTTTAATTTTTTGTTTAATAAACATTATATATGAGACTTTCAATATCAAGGAAATATTTTCAGTCACTAGAACATCTCCAACATGCTTCTGAAACTCCTCCCACATTTATGATAAATGTAACTCAATACCTAGTATTTTTTTATTGTTTCCTTAAAATAATTTTTAATAAATTAAACAAAATAATAATCAAATGGGTTTTCTTCAATAACATCATAATTATATTAGGTTATGATTATCTCTTTTGATCCATTATAATTATAATTATTTATTTATTTTTTTCTATAGTTATTTATTTTCAATTTGATTGTATAGTCCCTAAACTATCAACCATTAAACGATAATTTTTTATTGAAACCCTATTTAATATGATTATACATGAATGACATATATTGGTAGCCTAATCCCATTAATGTAGAGTGAACATATTCTGGGAATTGGGGATTATTATCAAGGTAGGTTAAGGTAAAAATAATAAAAGTAGTTTTTTTATATTTGGTCTATGGTAGATGGAGTTTTATGGTAGTGATTGAACATGTAATGGATATTATATTAAGTTCTAGGAAAACAAATTTATGGACTGATGTCTATGTTACATGGAAAAAAAGACTTGTTTTGGTTTAAGTGGTTATATTTTAGCTGTTTGATTTGTATAAAATGGTTTATTCATGTTATGAATTATTGTTTAGAAATCATGGAAATGAGGTAACAAAGAGAATACTTATGCATCATTTTTGGCACATTGGGCTCATAGGGAATGTGTGTTTGGTATTTTTATTTCCATGTTTGTTATATAATTTAAAGTATTTATTTATGGAAAAATTAATTATGTATATGATGTTATACAATATATTTTCTTGTTAGAATTTTATTCATCTATAATATGTATTTGATTCTTGATGTGATTAAGTTTATCAATCCTATATGTGTATAGTGTGGAAGGTACCCAAACATAACACAGGTAGGTCAGACTATGAGGCCATATAGTATGGGTCTTGGGAATAGTAATGATGTGTAAGGATAGTGATCTTTATATCCTGTTAATTATTTTTAATTTTTCATATCTATATTATTATATATGTATTTAATAATTTATTTGGTTTACATGAATATTAAATTTAAACTACCAAAATTAGAGTGTTTATATGATATATATATAGAGAAACTAATGTATTCTCTAGAAAATTACCCTAAGATCATATGCAAACATGAGTAATTAAGATATCATTAGAAGAAAAACACGTCAACAATAATGAATAGAGGAGTTGAGGTTGGGGTTGAATGTTAATCTTATAGTGATTTTAATATGATTGTTCCATATCTTATTTTTAGAGAAAAGAGAGGTGATTCATTTATGTATATTTTTAAATGAGCATTATATTCATAATAGCATACTTTTTTGTACGAAGTTATTAGACTTAGGTAGCAATGTACTAGTTTGTTTCATTGAAAAATGGTGTTTAATTAGACTGAGATGCCACCATGATAGAAGGTATTGATTTCTATATATTTCTTTAGAAAAAAATACATATTTTTGTGATGTATATTACAATGGTTTAGGAATAAAGGGATGACATAAGAAATTTTTGAGGTGGTTTTCATTGAGAACATATTCCTAGAATGAGATGAGATCACCAAAGCGTACTGATTCCATGAATGATTAAAACATTCTATCATTTTGTAGATAAATATATTTATTTTTCCCCATATGAAATGTTGATAAACCATGCATTTATGGTAAATCCAAAGCTAGTGGATGATAGTATATCATGATGGATAGTGATGTTAGGTGAGATAGGTAGTGAACTCTGAGTAATTGGTTATCGGAATATGGGAGACCTATAAGGGTAGTTAGATAAAAGAGTCTATTATCACAAAATATATATTTACTCATTAAAAATGTGTTTATTCTGTGAGATTATTGGGAATGTTCTAGTCCAATGCAATCAACCACCAAATCAGTGTCAGTCATACAGGTAGATAAAAGGTCTATAGTAGTTTTATTGGATTATATCAAATTCTACATGGGGTATTAGATCTGACCAGAATCAAGAATGTTATGTGGGATCAATATTAGTATTAGGAAATTATAGCTAAGATGCCTCTAATTTCATGGGTAAATTAATTTTATGGAACATCCAATATTAGGGACAATGTCTAACAATGAGTATGACTTCACAAAAAGGTAATATATCAAGATAAAGATCTTTATATCAGTTGAATGTAATGTAGATGACATATTTGGAGTATTAAAAGGATTTTATTATAGTTAAATTCAAAACAAGACTGTATTAGTTTTTTTCATTATTGGTATTGATGCATAATGTTTTTATATAATAAAGGAATGAAACAGATTCGGGTTGAGATACGAGCATCATGTATGTTGTTGGCCAATAGATAGAATTAGTACGATGTGGGATGATGTTGTTTTCAGAATATAATCTGTTTTATATGGGATGAAGAAATGTATGGTACCTTAATTGAATCATATAGTATTTTTGTGGTGTTATAGGGTAGTTCATTCATATGGTGTGATTCACCAATAGAATAAATTATCATATTTGACATAGGTAGTTAAGGTATACAGAAAAGTGAATGATGTGTTTTTTACTCAAGGTTTCATGAAAGGGGTTTGTTGGAAAATTATGTTTTTGTATGTTTTTGTTAGTGTGTGACTCAATTTATAACATGGATGAGCTATCATAATGGCGGATGGTTGTAACAACTATAGGTTTTGATAGTTTTAATTTCAGCTGAATCAGAAGATGAACATGTGTATATTAGCCTTATTAAGGTGTTGAGGGTGTTAATGTAGACTTATAAAGAAATTTACAGAGTTGGCCCTAGCTTGGGTCTATAATTTAATACCATTAAAAAATCCACTCCAAGATTTTTGGAATCATATTATGGTGATCATATATACACTGAATGAATTATTGAAGATAAAATATGATAATCTCATAGTCAAGGGACACCCTAAATTTAGGGGTTTTGTGTAAGAACTAATTCAACAAGATTATGATTAAAATGTTTTTTTCGATAATATTTTTTGTTATGTTACTAGTAGTCTAGGATAATGTCTTGATATTTTTTATTATACATATAGATTTAATAAATATGTTAATGTGTTCATGGTCATGATTACCATACTCCCACGAAAGGCTAAAGTCCCTGATCTAATTTTCCATTTGATACATAAATATATATGACAATTCTAGGATGACATGTATGTTTTAAACAAATTGTGTCAAAAAAGTAGAATAATATTTGTTATGTAAGTATTGATCTTGATGAAACATAATGGATGATTGAGATGATATATAATTTTTTATCTAGATGATATGTAATATTTGGTCTAGATTATATGTAAGTGTTAGATAAAATTATATTGTAATTTTTGTATGGATTATGATTTTTGACAATCATATGAGAAAAATATATGGAATTCCCCAAAAGGAACACCCAAAGTCAAAAAGAGAACATAATAATTTTATAATAAACAAAATAAAAATTATTCTATAAGTTATAAAGTACACCACAAAATCATTGGTTTTTTTGTGAGATGTTTTAGATGATTTTTGGTGTCTTTAGTAGATTTTCGATGTCTATATCTCACACACTATGTTTTTTCATGGGGATGAATTGTGTTTTAGGATGAAAAACATTTTTCTTGCTATAAGATAAGACCACCCATGAAACCATCCATAGAAGAGGAATCTGATCAAGCTCAATGGTTTCCCCATTACAGGTGGTAAAGTGGTTTTGTATAGACTATGTGAATCATTAGATCCATGTTCCAAAATATGGTTCCATAAACACATACTTCAAATAAATTCTTCAATACAAACTATTTATAATAGGAAATAACAATCCAATAATTACCTAGCTTAGATAAAATATTACACTACATGTATTCCAATGAATATTTTCTATGAAAACTAAAATGAATTAGCATAAATCATATTATTATAAAGTACATGTATTTCATTAATAATGTAAATTTTTTACTATATATAAAACTAATTAATCCATGATAAGTCTTAACCATCTCCCATAAATCCCGTACACATTGTCTTCTTCTATTTATATCATGTGTAATTCAATTCATCATAAACTCGGGAAAAGAAAACATCAGAAGAGGTAATATAAAATTATTTATAAGAAAAAACATACAACTATGTAAATATTGGCATAAATAATTCCTAAATATTATATTAGGAATAAGTAATCATCATCATATCACAATAAATTGAAATTGAGATCATAATATGTTTATGGATATCAATAAAAATAAATATATCATGCAGACAACATTGACAAGTTCCTTAATGATGAAGTGCATAATACTGGATAGTTAATTCCATTCCCCAATCGAAGGCACTAGGTTCTTATAATGGATTCCCTATGTTTATGTAATTTCAATTTCTGTGATGGTATACATAGAAATACCCAAATAGGCTTTCCTCATAAGACCTACTGATTCCTTGGGGGGAAATATTATGTCAATCACCACATGAAACTTATTTGAGTCATATATATTCATTATATAATTTAATGTGTAAAAAATATATAATTGACTAAAAATTATTTTTTATTAATAAAAACAATTTGAGGTAAAAGTGAGAAATCGTAAATTCAAACAAAAAACAAACATAGTCCAACAGGAAAAACTAGAACCAACCTATTCTAAGTAAAAGCAGCAACCACTATCTCCACAGAAGGACGAATCGACCATCCCATGCAAGCACGATCCCTCCCGATGGAAAGCCATCCCTATGATCAACCACATCCCAAATGACCTTCAGAGGAATGAGCAGCGTGCTTTAACCTACCATAGGTGATCTGGCCCTCCACCATTTCCAACCACATCAAGGATAATAACTCAACAAAATATTAGTTAGGGAAGACATAAACAGAATTATTGAAAACCAATTGAGTTCTACCAGAATTCTTATCCCTAAAAAGTTTCCAGGATAGATTAGAAACCTTTAGAAACGGATGCCCCCTTATCAGATCTTCAAAAGAAGAGGTCAGTTGATTCCACAGCTGCAAGTACTCCTCAATTCTGATCAACCCCTTGTTGAAGCCTCCAACCAGAATCGTATCCTGTCTGTCAACACACAAATACTGTTCCTCATTAAGGTCCACTTCAAGGTTTCGGCCCATCATTTTGGATGCCTCCTCTTACGATGCATTATGAAATAGAACCTGTTCTATCACTACATCATCCGAACTTAGAACTAAGTCCGAGGAAGTTTCAGGCTGTTCACATGATTTTATTGGGCACTTGACCTTCTTGTCCATTTCCCCAAATATCAGCTTCCTTGCTGACCCGGTCCTCAAAGGGGGAGGAAATGCAGAATAATCCTTTCTAGACTTCCTTCTCCTCTTACTCCTATTGTTTCTTGAATAGGGCTCCTCATCAGAAAACCTCCTACTAACCTCGTCAAATTCTGTCTCCCCTCCACCGAGAGCACACTCTGGGTGAACATGCCCCTTGTTTTGACCTCCCAGAGTGAGGCCATCAATACTCTCCATGTAGTATTTACCTTCCTCAGTTGAGGCAGATGATTCCACACTCGGATCCACTTCTTCCAATCCTTCAAACATGTTGCTCAAGATGATAGGGAGTTGGTTAGAAGAAATCACCCCCGGCAGCATTTCAGAATCTGAACCCCCTGGAGGATGGCTGCCTAAGGAGGCAGAAAACTTCCCATATTTTTCCCCTGCATTACATTCTTTATTCTCCTCCCCCTTTAGAGAAAGGGACCGGTTCATGGAGCATGGATCAGCACTGACCAATTCAGTGCTGCTCAGAAGGGGCTGCTCCGCATCATCTGGGTTTGTTGGAAGGTCGATACCACATCCCATGAATTGATGTCCACCACTGTTAGCATTATCTTGAGTCTGAAAGGAGGGCTCCACCTCCCTACCAACATTAGACTCAAACACATTAGCCCTGAGATCCTCCTTGAGCCTGCTAAACACACTAGACATTGAGGGGTTGTCACCCTATTTTGCAGTAGGATCAGTGTGTTCAGCGACACTGAACCCATTTCCTTTTGGTTCGTTATCCCCTTTCGAAATACCTCTAGCCTTCACAGCATCAACTTTCCGTAGACCATTGTACCGGCAGCAAGACATGGTGTCACCCAGTTTATGGCAAACCGAACAATAATCTATCCAATGATCGATGATCACCGTCTACTTGCATCAGACCTCCTCAACAGCCTCAATCCAGATCGTCTCCACCGGCGCCCTAGACGTGTCAACCTCCACGCACATTCTTAGGATAATCAGGTGGCTAACCGAGGCTGTATGGGAATCAATTCACATAAATCGCCCAACCATGTTTCCCAAAACACACATGATCGCAGGATTTTGAAAGGAAAGTGGAAGTAGGGGAAAACTAACCTAGACCGGAATGAGAGGGGAATCACGATTTATATGAAAATCGTAAGACCATCTGCATAAGTGAAATTCATACCTACCGCAGTTCCTGGGAGTAAGCGTTAGCGCATGAACCAAGTCCTCTGATGTAGAGCAATGGACCATCAAACTCCTCTTATCCAGCAAACCAACAACCAATTGCAACTGATGTCCCCAATATTTTGCAATGAACCTGTCGAAATCGTCCACCGAAGGTCGAAACATCTTGAATCGCGCAACCAAGGTTAAGTCGAGGAGTGGCTCAGCTTCTGAGATCTCCTGACCCAAAAGAGGGACCACAGGGTCACCGTTCTGTAAGCCATGAACCTTTTGGTCGATCTGAATCTCAGGGAACAGAGGGTACAAATTAGGGTCAGAAAATCGGGTGAAACGATTCCGCCTCGGGACCAACTTCTCACCCCTCCCCCTACGGCTTGCAGCAGAGAGGGGAGAACCGACGACCCCATTAGGGTTAGGCGACCATCACCTCAAGCATCGCCGCCGAAAGAACCACCTTTTTTAATAATCCTGCAGTATACATTGAGACAATAGTAGAACCTAAAAAATATATAATTAACTATTACAATACTCATCCATATTGGAATAAAGGAATAAAAAATTTGAATAACTCTTACCCATGACAATAAAAGGGATGACATGATCATAACCCATCTAGTTAAATAATGTGGGTGGTTAATCAATACATAGTCAATTATCTTGAGTAATTAGTAAATATATATAGAAGAAAAAATGTTGGTATTTCCATTATTCCTTAATTATTAATCAAAATAGATTTCTATGAAATCATCTTTCTTAATAAAGTAATAAGGAATAATCATATATAGTTATGTAAATAATTTCTACAATCATTCAACATATATAATCATTTTAAACACCCATATATCAATGGAATAGAAAATAGGTTTTTTATAATGAAAATTAAGTTGAATAAAACTTATTCTTATTCATTGTGGCTGGTTAGGTATGGAATCCCTAGTGATGGACCATATCATTAATAGGACATAAAATCTAATAAAACCACCAAATAATTAATGTGTATGTTTTTATAAGAACATATCCCTACTGTAATATATAAAACTCATAAGGATGCTGATATGATGGGAAACATCCTTGAAGAATAATTCTTTGAACGATATCACACTAGAAGGGATCCAGAATAATTTTTCTGAATTCATGGGTTCAATTCCCCTAATCATATATTTATATATTATTCAATATATAATGTAATATTTATACCATAAGTGTATATAATTGTGGATAGGAAAGGAAAAACATAAGTGGAATCATAAAATAGCTTTTACAAAAAAATACTAATATACAATAAAAAATATTATGTCATATTAACAATTTATTTTTTAAAAGTGTATAGTAAAGAATATGAGAAAAATATCCTTTAAAACGAACCTCCAATAATAGTGCCTTGGAAATTACTTATGGTTTTCTATATGAAATATTGAGAAAAGGATATAACATTTTATTATAAAAGGTACCATTAAATACTTTGAAACTAACATTTGTGAATCACTAATTATAAAAAGTATAAATAAATTATTTTATTTAAAGAATATTATTTCAATATATTAGTATAACATATAATATAATAAATTATTAGGGTGGATGTATGTAGGAATTGAATAACAATGTTCAATATAATACTTTAACAAAATAGAAGTTGATTTTTTATAACAATATCACTTACGATAAATATATTCCATCAAGTGAAAAATATTTTTCAAAGGATTTATAGGGGAGGAATTATTAACTGATGAAAAAATAGATAATTACATATAATAAAAACAAAATTAATAATATATTAAATGTATATATAGTATGTTCATTATAATGATCATAAATCCATGATGAAATGTTGGGTTACCCAAAAACATACTACTAGGGAAACAAAATAATTAGTAGAAAAATGAATAAGGGAAAATTATTTAGATTTTAAATCCCATTAAATAAAAAAAATATTATAAAAAACTCTATAGTTAGTAAATAAACCATAAAAATAAATCTGGGTGCAAAAAATGCACTACGTCTCAAAGAAAAAAATTGTGACCAAGAAAACCCTTACATATTATATTGACTTCCTTGAAAATACATTAACATTAAATATATAAAATAGCAACATTAATCATATTAATAAAAACCATAAGTATATATTTTTCAACTTATATTCTTTATTTATAATCAATCTGTATATGAACTCAAGTTACTTATTAAGCATTTTCAATTTCTGGTCTCTGTAATCTTAATATTTGTAAACTTGTTTCATGATAGCGGTATTGTTATAAATTTTAGCCTAAAATATAATCATTCCAAGATAATTAATATTTATAGAATTTATTTTTTACAATTATTTTATATTTATAATTTAATTCCTTGGTATTTGTTATTACAATATTAAATATTAATTTGGCAATGAGAATGTTTTGATGATTCTTAGGGAGAAATGGGATTTTATTAAGTAATGAATAAATTTTTTATATTACCATTATTGAATAAATATCATTATTAAATTATTGATATTTTATTTTTTGTGAAATAAAATTTCCATAATCATCAATTATAAAAATATATGTGAGTGTTTAAGTAGGTATTTAGACCCAAAAAACATGAGAATCCCATGATTAAAAAATAACTATGTTATCATTTATTTTAATTATAATTTATAAATACTAATTATATTATTTAGTTTATATAAGTTTTATATATCAAATTTTTAAAGAATTTAAATATTAAGATAAATTATACTATGTTATTTCTTAGTATGTAGAAATAATTTTTTTTCTATTTTAATGATCTTTTGGAATGTTGAATTTACCACATTTTCATATTTCTCATATTTTTTATAGGTTTTAAAATTTATCCTTCCATTCCTTTAATAATTTCAAAAGAATTACATATCTCCATTAATATAATTCTCATAACAAGAAATAAAAATTCACTGATGAAACAATAAAATTAAATAAATCATTACATGGTGGATGTAGTCTACAAAACATGCATGGATATTGAATTTGTGTTCCATAGAAATTGGAAGCTGAGTAATATGGATGATCATTACACAATATAAAATATTTCATAAATAGAGTACCTATATATTAAATTACTTATTAGTACCAAACATTTAATGTGGGTATAGAAAATGTAACATGTTGCGTTATGGAGGCAGTGGTATGAATAATCCCTGAAATATGAAATCATTTATTCATAAAAGAAATGTAAAACATGGTTAATGATTATAATATTGTAATAATAAGTTATTAGTATTATAATTTATCATATTTTACCTAATTAATATGGTGTAATTTAATTTTATTAAGAATTAGTGCACATAAATAAATTTAAATAAGAAAAGAGAAGTTAGAAATTTATAACGCACTACATGTATTGAATATATTGTAAAGGGTGTTAAAAAATTTAAGAATGATTTTTGGGAAGGAAAAAACTCTTAATGGATTAAGTTAATGTTGAAGAGAGGTTTTTCATAGTTTGGGATGTAGTAAGTGGGGTTTGGTGTGAGGTAAATTGAGGATAAAGTTTTTTCTTTTTATAAGTTAAAAAGGGATGATTTTTTTTCAAATTCAATCATGTATTCAATAATGGGTAGTCAATATAAAGAAAAGTGGCCCTGAAATACATAATTAATGGAGTAGGGGAAGGGATTATGTCATTAAAGGAAACATAAACACAATTCCCAAGCTTTTTTTAAACATGTCTTTGGTCAATATGATTTAGTTAATACTTATTGACCCCTTTGGACTTTTTCCAAGGTAACAAGTTTTTACCAAAGTAATGTATCCTTTATTATTGAAAATAAAGTGATAATTATTACAGAATATGGAAATAATGACTAAAAATATAAATTATTTATTATTATATTAAATATATAAAATTAATAAAAATCAATTTTAAAATACTAATTGTATAATTTTTAAAATCAATTTTATAAAAAATATAAGGTATCTTTTAAAAGGTCAAATATGGGTTTAAATGTAATTCTATTAAATTATAAATTCATTTAAAAAAATAAATATTTTGTATTATGATCTTTTTCCCATGAATTTTAAATTCATTCTTATATAATAATAATTTCATAAAATCTATGTTATTTATAACAAATTTAGTTTTCACTATTAAAAAAATCATTATTTTTTAAATAGTACATTAAATCAATTTTTTTATAGAAATACCACTATGAATCAAGAAAATCATTTGGTATCATTAAATATCTAAATTTTATAAATTTTATTTTTATATAAAATTATGACATATAATTATTACTTTTATAGGAAGATAACATTTTTTAGATATTATCATTTCTCAGTCATATTTCCCATAATTTGTTATTTAAAATTATATTAACCAATTATTCCAATGAAATATATTTTATCATAATTATCCACAATTGTTTTTAAATATAAACTCATGCCACATAAAATAGAAATATTCTAAATAACAAAATTGAAAGCATAAAATTATTGTATTAGTTTTTTATTTATACAAATTGAATTTATTTCATATTAAATTAATAATTTTTTTATTTCTATATATATTTTAAAAAATATATACATATATTCATTCCATATAATTTAATGACTAGGTTCTAACAGTCTAAATATTACACAGTTTTTTTTAATTTCGATGTTTCTTGTGGAACATGCTACCCAACACATTTTTTATTTAAGATAAATATATAGTGAAATATCTGGTCTTTACAGAAAATTCATAGAGTGGTACCATGAAAACAAGAAGAGGTTTGATGTAGTATAATATTGTTTATATGGGAAATTTTCTGTAGTGAAAGGAATCACCATAATTTTTTAAAATAGGTATTGTTCCATATTTTGTACAGTTGAGACTTGCTATGAAATATTTTAATGTGGGACTTCATAGATAAAGACCACATTGATTTGTAATTAGTCAAAACTAAAATCTATCACACTAGACATGAGGTGTTTTCATATAGGTTTTTTGCATTAGAACAGTGTTTATTGTAAAAAAAATGTTTCCAAAAAAGGATCCTCAAAATGTGTGATTGAATGAAGGGAAGCTTGTGATGGGAGGTGAATTCCATTCCTGAAAAAGTTAGATGAGTTTTTTTGTTGTTATATTAAATTGGTAACCCCTAGAATATGTTCTATGATGTTTTATTAAAATGGTTATTGGATTTAATTAAAAGTATTTAACTCTTTGGAGAGGTCCACAACACATGTCCATCAATTCCATAATATTATCAATCAACTAATGGTCATTCCATTGGGGAAATGACAACACCACAACTTCTTCGATGAATTTGCTGAGTTTTATTAAATCATGAGAAGAATGTGGATGATTTGAAATAGATTTAATATTTTTTTATTTATTCATTTATTGATCACAATTCAATTGAAGGAATATCATTTCATATAATCTCTATATATGAGACACACCAAACAACATTGAAGGATATTTCTCCAGGGTCATGGATCTATTGTAGGTATGGATGAAATTCTAAATTAAACAATATAAATGTGCATTAAGGGGTTTAATCAGTTTTAATGAAAAGTAAGAAAAATAATATATTATGTGTGAATCCAAGAATGATCTCAAAAGAATATATAAAAGATATTTGACCGCAACCCTTTAATCAAAGAATATATTTGTTAAAATACTATAAAATTGATTGAAATCATTCTAGAAAATGTGATATCTATAGGAAGAGTTATCTATATGTGAATGAAAGTTAGAGGAGAAGAAATAACATATCCTAGATTACTCTTTCACTATAATAATTATGTCATTCTTTGAGTGGATGAAAAAGGACCCGATCAACACATCATCATTAATGAAATATTATTATTTTTCTGAGAAGATCAATTTTGAAACACATAGATTAGTAGTGTGTTACCTAATAATTTTGATAACTGACATTTTAACCTAAAAAGGTTTTAAATAGAGTGGATTATTAACGCCACTTTGAACTAATAAAATCATTGTTATTTATTATTTCATTTTCATGTGCACATTTCCCTTCATTCTCCACAGATTAACCCATTTGGGTGAACCAAGTAATAAATATATATTCAACTTCATCATTTAATTACCACTATATATTAATCGTAAGGAATATTGATTTATCCATTTTAAAAAGTGGATTATATGACTGAAAATTATTGGGTATGAAAATTTAAAATACAATGATTCTCCCCCTATTAAGGGTATTCAACTTTTTTTGGGATCGACTACTGTATCAAAGATGAAGGATTGAGATATATTTTTATCTTCTTATGTAACTATTCTAGTTATTTATTATTATATTGGAATCCATTGTTTTGATGGAAAATATATATAGTTACAGAAAAAACATATGTAACTCTATCTTTAATTGATGGTGATGGATGTATTTGTGGAGGCTATTCATGGAATCTCACCTAGTATGGAGAGTGAACCCCCATTAAAATTTAATCACAAAGAAATGGATACAGAAACTAAGGAGACTAATGTTTTAAAGGGATATTGGAAATCCTTACACATAAAAATTCGATGTCATGAAAAACCACTCATACTATGATATATAAATTACTAAATATTTATGACTATGATTCGGAATTACAAGATGAAATGATATATATGTTGTGGGAATTATAGGATGACATAATAATGATTATAATTATGATTATATACATATTATTTAAACAAGTAAATATTATAATTGAATATATGTATGAAAATGGAGAGATCGTTGATGATGCCAAAATTGTTTGAATGATCCAAATAATATTTCCTATAGAGTTCAATGAAAAATATTCAATAGGAAAAAATTAATGTCCAATAAAGGTGTTATAAAAAATTCTTGAAATTACTCCTATTATATATGATATAAGTAATGAAGTTAACTATTCCACATTATATGTGTTTCTTATTATTTTTCATTCCTAGAAATGAAGAAAATTTAGGTTAGTGAATATTTTTATGGTGAAAAAGTTGATGATATAATAACCACAATTTTTACTAGTGTAAACATGTAATAAGAAAAATGTAAAGGCAAGATTTAATTTTATTTCAATTGATTTGGAAAATATTGTATGCATGATACTATGTGTTTTTGTAAATTTTAAGATGATGATCAGGAAAAAAACTTATGAATAAACCATTCAGAGGAGAAAAACCTAGATAACACCAAAAGACAAAAAATTTAAAATTTATAACAAGGTACATGATGATGGTGAATTCATAGATTACAAATTAATGAAATATGTTGAATATTATATTTATATTAGTGAAAAAATATTTTTTGTTATTGTGTACTTACCTCTAGTTGATGAAAAATATGGAAAATATATTATTATTGAGGTTAAAGTGGATATTAAATTATAATATGAAAAATCCCTTAGATAAATTGGTTTTCGGAGGCCTAATGAAAATAAATAAAATAAGGGTTTTCATTACACTAAGATCAAAATAAAGAAACTAGACATGTAAAATCAAAATTTGGAGAAAAAATTGGAAAAAATAGTTATAAAATTTATATAATCTAGAAGAATAGGTATATATTAATCTCATTTATAAAGAAAATACTTATATTATTTGTTGTTAGAACAATTTTTTGAGTGAAAGTGTCAAAATAATTGAATAAATCAATGGAGTGTCAATGATGTAGTGATAGAACTGTCAGGATTAAGAATGGATCATTTCATTGTTGATGAAATAATGGATATCAATCCCTTTAGCTTCTATAGAGGCTAAGTAGGCTCATGTGGAATTTTCTAAATGATATTAGGACTACCCATCTATTCATTTGCTGGGTAATAAAGGAATGCATATTATGATAGATGATCAAAATAAGGGAGTAGTCATGGTTAGTGATAAACCTTAAGCACTAAAACCTCAATGAAAATTAGAAATGCATAAAACATAAAATATAAATGTCGATGTAGAAAATTTGAAAAGAAAAAACTAAAAATAGTGGGTTATTAGTATGGGAATCTGGTATATACTCTATAAATGCACTCTATTGAAATGTGGTATTTCCGGGACTAGTAACGCTGCAAATAAAATTTACCATATTTATCTAATTCATTGAACTAACTTCAATTTTTCTTTTAAAGTATTATATACAAGGGGGGAAATATTTTAATTGACCTTACAATGGAAGGTGCTAAAGGAAACCGAAAATTGGGGGAAAACAATAAAATATATTTTTAAAAACGATTAAAACTCAAAATATATTAAGATCTAGACATATTGAAGAGGATTCCAACAAGATAATGGTTTAAAATGTTTATCCACCATCAAATAAGGGGTTACATTACTCAAAAGTCCAAAAAAGAATATCTGATATGGTTAATGTTGCCGAAATTTCATTGAGGGATAAAAACAAATCTAAAATGTAAATTGTGTATTATAGGTGTACATATTACTTAAATAAAATATGGAAATTATGGAGTTTCTTATGTCAGATATGATGGGGGGATGAGAGTAATTATCATTATAATGGACAAATGTTTTTGGAATGATGTATTTTTTTGATGCTATCAATCAAAATTTTATCAGTGTGAGGTAATTATATGAGTCAAGGAAATAGATAAAGTTAAACATGAAAAAATTACTATAACAATAATTGAGGGATAATTTTTATTGAAATTTTTTACCAAGGGCATCATTTATTTCATTGATAAATGTGATGATAAATATATTATTTCAAAATAAATAATAGAGCGAAAAATTGAAGGCATGACTTAGCTATTTCAGAAAAACACTTTAGAGAATCCAGTGACAAATGAAATAGGTTTATCCTTTCCCATATATAAAACTAATCACCTTGATAGGATAGATATATTTTAGAAGTCAAAGATAATTTAAAATACCTATAATCCAATGAAGGGGTAATCATAAAGGTTTATCGATCTAGGGATTTTAGATGTATACAGAACAATGAAACCTATGAGTGATGTTAGGATTTATCCATCATGAGAGTGAATAAACAAGAATTGTAACTATCGGGTTAAAAATCTAATCAATTAAAATATTCCTACTTGACGTGCGCAGACACTTGGAGGAGAAACACCAGGGGAATTGGAGATCAAAAAGATCATGAAAGGGAAGGAAAATGTGAGTCACAACGTTAGATATTTGGGATTTTATGGGGGTGAAATAAGTATGGGGTACAATGAATAATAATATCAGAACATAGAATCTATATCATATAATCTAGGATGGATAAAAAATAATCGAGGGTTAGCTGTTAAGAATATTAACAATGTAGGACCTGTCTCAAAATGTCATTCGACATCCTTGAAAGAATTTTCTCAAGAAGGTAGGTGATCCATGAGGTTGAGAATACATGATGTTTGGGGGTCCTTCCGGATGTGAAATATTATGGAGACCCAAATAAAGGGGTTAAAGAAGAGTGGACATGGCCATGATGTTTAATTTCATTTGGCAAGGATGAATATTATGATTACTATCAATGGAGGTACATGAAACAACTATTGTAAATCTTACATAAATGAGGACCAAATAGGTACCCATCACACCACATTCTTCCAAGAAAATTCAATCCATGAAAAAAGAAATATAGAACCCAAGAGAGCCTCTAAAACGAGAATAAATGATGTTATTAAACTGTTTACTGTCAGGAAAACATGGACACTAAAATTCATATTTTACAATCTCAGAGTGAAGACCGTATAATGCAAAGAGGAGCATTGTAGCACAAGGAGGAATCACGAAGTCAATGAGAACCAAAGAGGACTCAACAACCTTCACCATTCCAAGGAGAAAACCTTGACCAATAAGGGGGGGGGGGTGTGGAAAAGTCCCTATTCTATGGCTAGAAATAGTGAAAAAATGTTCATGCATCTCTACATATCTCAAAAGGGTGAGAATAAAGACACCTATAGTTCTTGAAGATATCATGGAAGATGGATAGTGCCAATGTAACAAAATCTTCTCTGGTGTTGACATCATAGTACTGCATAGTTTATCATCCTATAGCCTGAATGTAGAATGCATAGTTTAACGTCGTATGATAGGGATGGCATGACTCTTATTTATGTTTGTAGACCTTGTATCATAAAATGATAATTCAATAGAAGGAATGTACAATGTGTCACCAAAAGGCAACCCGACATTAATGAATACCAAATAAGCCTCAACACACCACTTATTCCTATGGGAATACACATACAATTTATGTTCAGGATGCTAGGACTTTGGGATGTAAACTCTGAGTTTATGGTCATATAGTTTGTACCATATGATGGTAAAATTATCCCTCTCCGGTACAAACCTCATTGAGACCCATAATCCCACTCGATTTATGCTCTATGTGGGAAACAGGGGGTGAAGAAGATCTTTACAATACATAGAATCACATGATAAGGAAACATAGGTGTAGAGAAGGATGACCCCATGATGGTGTTTCTCTTGCTTAATGTGGAAAGGTGCATAGGCGGATGTAACTAAGGGTATTGTAACTCCACCTGGATGTGAGGATGTGAAATAATATGTGAATCAAGACCCCTTATATGTGGGACCCCATGATAATGGAATAATGTTGGAGGAAAACTAATTATTGTATTCAAAACACAATATCCATATTGTATAACCTGGGAAGTAAATGAAAAGATGAACGTTGGTCACTGACTATATTCACAGTGTGGGACATATCTAAAAATTCCATTCAAGATCCTCTGGTACATTATCCCAAGATGGTTGGAGAGCCATGAGGCTAAGCATACATGCCTCTTAGGGGGTCCTTTTCGATATGAAAGATTATATAGACCAAAATAAAGGGATATGAGAAGCATGTAGGTGAAATGAAGAAATGTCCATGGGAATCCAACACCCTGGGTCCCATGCCACAACACATCAGATCAAATTAACGAGGAATATCAGATATAGTGATCCAATTAAGGGTAGATGACTCTAGATGATGAGTGGATGAAAGAAACAAAATAGGTTGGTAAAACGTCAGCATGTCTCAAAGAAAAAGTGTCTAGGATTTCCCACATATCCCATAAGGATGGGAATCAAGTCATATATAGTTCTTCAATGCCGTGTAGATTATCCTCATATGGTAAGTATGACATGATATTTTAGAATCTTGCAAAACAATTGGGACCTTTTTTTAAGGTCATGTATAGTGGACCATAAACACTATAAAGTTTAACGTCTTAAAATTATGACACAATAATTAATCATTGTGTGGGATGAGATAGAACTTAGATTAAGGTCATAGAACTCGAACCATAATGTAGGGAGAGAGGGCCCAGAAAGGTTGATGATCCTAGAGCTGGACCCAAAGACAAAATGTATTGGAGTTTCTACATATATGATAATGGCATGAATCAACCAATATGTATTTTCTAATGATATGATGATTAAGGTCACGAGTTAAGGATAAATGTTTTGATAAATTCTATCAAGGAGGGTATATGGTGTGGTATTTTTAAAACTAATGTTATTATGGACCAAAGGGGTCCCGAAAACACCATGTAAAATCCCTAGATAAAACTAATGTTAAGGGGGATAAAGAGATTAATAAACTTTTGGAACCTGGGGCTGTACCCGGAGATAAAATAATCCAGTGTTCCTACATATCTTATAAGGATTGGAATCAATCCACATATTGTTCTTGAATTCCTTGTTGTTTAAAGTCATGTGGTAAGGATAAAGGAACTTTTTAACATCATAAAAGATGGGTAAAAACATTTTGGCAGTTTAACATCACATGGGATGACTGATGTTGTGAAGTTTAACCTCATGCATGACAATGATGTTGGGAAGTTTTACATCATGCAACTCATATGGAAGAAAAGGTTCTCATGCAAAGTATTCCATGAAGAAATTAGAATTGGTAGGTGAGGTAATCCACTTTCCATTCTTAGTGACTAAATAGTTTTCCTTATTGGGGTAAAATTTGTAAATTATATAGCGTACATACCATTTACGCTCTAACATTAGAGCCTTCCCATAGGGTATCATCAATATACTCAATGTCAATACCATGTAACATTGAAGGAATGATTGGTGATGAAGGTTATTATTGTAAGATATGAATATATTTTTATGGAACCTCTCAAGAATTTTCATGTCCGGGAGCCTATTCTCATCAAGGGAATCAAGTTTAGCTAGACAGACCTATTCTACTCTATCTAACATCTTCCGATCATATATGGTTATACAGATTGATGGAAACTGAATATCAATGGGTAGGACTGAAACTATATCTTACACCAAGTAATATGGGATGACATTGGTGGAATTATGGGTTATCATCCAGTATTCCTAGAGAGTGTTGCCGAGCTTGTATGACCAACACTTCTTTTATTGGTCCACCATCTTATGGAGAATTTCACAGAAGGTTTTCTAGAATTCCTTGATCTACCCATTTTCTTGCACATGGTAATGAGAATAATCATTGGACTAAATGATATAATTGGCGTACAATTTCTTCAACTAATATACTAAGAAATTAATATTGTTATCGATGAGTATAACATGATGAACTCCAAATCCATTGATTATATTGGAGCTCACAAAATCAATGATACAATGTGTCTTGACCTCCTTATTTTGAATCACCTTTCCCATTTGAAAAATAAATATGTTTTGGTCATAATAAACCTACATTGGTGAGATTTCGATGGTGGATAATGTCCCACGACATCGATTCCCAAGACCGAAAAGGGACCATAATACATGGGTGTAAGGAGAGGCTCTGTCGATCAGTGGAAAATTTTGGAATGGATCTAACATGCATGGAACTTCCTATAGAAAATGAAATAATCATGAACCATGGTGGACCAGAAGGGGCCCAACCTTCATATTTCCTGGTAGAGTCTTCACCCAGCATGATGTGATCAATATTAACTAGCATGGACTTCTTGCATGACATGGGGGATCTCATCTCCTTGATCACAATAGAGTATAATTCCATCAAAACTACATTTTAATAGGATTTTAAAGGCTGGCACTACTCTGGAGGGTAAACTTCACTATACGTTAACATATTCTCTCATATTTGGCTATGTCTATTTTCATATTTCCATGCTAGAGATACTCGATGAAAGGAGTTTTACAATGATATATTTCTTATATTATGGAGGAGGGATCTAGAGGTCACGAAGTGGAGGAATTAGAGGAATGATAACTCACTGTCAATTTCTCATCATCATATAATGTGGAGGGAGAGATGGACCTTCAATGCGACACATGAATAAATAGGTCTCCCTAGTCGATCTCTGAGTGATATGTGTCTAGATTATATTGGGAATCATCTTGGACATTATGTGAAATAGGGACATGACTGACCTCTATTTTAGAAGGAAACATGTCTATTAGCTAGAGGGTTTTCTCTCATAGGGGTATGATCTCCGGCTTTCTGATGATGTAGTCACCATTGATCTGGTTGATGGATAAATCGATGTCCCCATTCACATGTAGTTTGGTAACATCATTCTCTAGGTCCATATCAAGACCAGTGTTGAGAGACTAATACTCTGCCTCATTATTGGGGCAGCCTTTTGAAAACAAACAGAAATAGGGAAGAAAATACTATATAGCCAAAGTGAAAAAATGCCAAGGATTACCCTATTGATCATGGGATCATTGATACTTCTTCTGATCGAGCTCTGTGATCCACCATCAAGGTGAATATACCATCATTAAATGACATTTTCACTAAGAGGATGGACTCATATAGAATGTCAAGATCCAGAGATTTCTCTATGGAAATGGATGGGTGGCCATAGAAGCAATCTATGCCTAACCATTGATAGATTTATATGGAACCAACCTGATATCGAACTGAGGAATGATCAATGCCCACTGAGATAGAATTCCTTTTTCACATTAGGTTTTTTGGAATGTACTTTTTGGATCCATGAGGGACAATAGCTATATTTTATGATGTTGTAGATAATGCCACAACTTACTTACTATGAAAACTAGTGAAAGAAAAATCTTCTCAATATTCGAGTATCTTGTCTTATTATTTAGAATCATGCAGGTGAGATAATAATAAATGTTATTTATCCCTTAATTATTCTTCTAGGTGAGAAGGGTGTCGATGGATCATTCTAGGGAAGTCACATAAAGGACCAACAACTTTCTAGATATGCGTGGCATTAGAAATAGATGTTATAGTATACATTGTTTGATTTCTTCAAAAGGTCTATCACACTTCATCCAAGTGGTATATTTTACTTATTTTCATGATCCGGGAAAAGGAGTTTCACTTTTCATCCATGTTTGAAATAAATTGGTATATATAGGCTAAGTGTCCTTGAAATCCTCGGAGCTCTTGAAGGTTACTCCAAGGAAGCATCTAAATGATGGCCTTGAAATTCCCAAGCTCAATCTCAGTGCCTCTATATTTGAGGATGAAGACATGAAAATTCCCAAAGGTAACCTAAACAAAATCTTCATAGAGTTCATCTTCAGATGGCTAGAGCAGAGGAATCCAAACTACTTCTAATGATCCCTGATATGGTTCAGATGCTAAAGGGATTAGAAAACCAAATCGGGCACATAAGATTCTACCAACATTCTGAGGATCAGCTTGAATATATTGTGAATATCACGATGATTGGTGTCTACTACATTCTTCATATTGAAAGGCATCACCAGGTAAAAAAAGGTGCCTTTCAGTGCCCTAAATGCTATGGATTATTCAACCTTGGGGGGCCATTGAGATTTGATTACACCTAGAATATATATCCATAAAGAAGAGGGCTTGGAATCATGTAGTGGCTTCAATCAAAAGCTCTGTCATAGGAAGGGGAAAATGATCCATTGTATAGTGATGGTTGATATCACATAAGTTGACACTGACTCTAATATTTCTGCTCTTATTCATAATGGGAATGATGTTGGCTATACATATTGGGTACTAGACCTCCTGGATAAAGTTGGATTCTAGGATTTTATATACTTTAGCCTCGACCATGGAACAATGAGAAGGGTGCGTCTTCTTGAGAGGTTGTTTAATGCCCCGATGGATTACTTCAAGACTATGATGGTGGATAAATACTTGAGAATCTAGTAATGGATTTTCATCATAACTCCCAGAAAATATATCCTGATTCTACATTAATAATTTCATATATTTTTGTTGTTCATGAGTAGAAATAGCTATGTTGATCAGTGATACCTAATGAATACCTCATTACTGAGATTAACATGTACCAACTCAACTATGGTGGTGGATATGTATTCTTAAAATGTGGTAGGAGAATATTCTAAAATCATATTCATCATCTGAGGCGAGAGGATCATTGATATGGGGAAACTCTTCTTTGTTGGATATCCCTGGAGGGATGCTGGTACGAGATTGAACGGTGGTGGAATCTTTATTAGGAGATTCCTACACTTCCAAAACTTTGGTAAAGAAAGCTATCGACCCAATTCCATCAGGACTTCGACCTCACAAGACATTGTTGATAATATCAAAGTAGTAATGGTGCGTCATCTTGTTTTTGTTCAACCCAGGGTAGAGGAGCATGCATGTATGACATATTTATGTTTCCATGGAGTGAATGTATTAATTCCTTATATGGTTAATGGGATCAAGAATCACTCGAGTGAAGACTATATAGAAATAAAATTTGATCCTCCTATTCTCCTTATATCTAAAAACATTTCTTCCCCTAATCTAAGAATCATTAAAGAAGTGTTCCTTTTCTGGTGTTGTGGCCTCTAACAGATGGATTGGGAAAATGAAAGAATCATGCAAACCTGTCCATGAGTCATATGTAGTTGTATTTTGATCAAAATTATTAGTTTGAAACATATTATCAATTTTCTTATAGTAGTCAGTGTATAAATAGTGATATTTACAAGAAGAAAATGGAGATGCATCACCATGTAGCACTCCCACTCGATCATTAAGGGAGTATTTGAGGAATTGGGGAAATGAGGAGGGAACTACTACATGAAAATGGATCTAGGACCTACCCATCAATGTATTTCAGGTGGTGTCCAATGATACAACCATGATTTCAGTGTAGGAAATAAGGAAAAAAATACGTGTTTAGGTAGTTCTTTCTATATAACCTCTTATTTGTTCGGTCATAACCCTGAATTTTCAAGTCAAAGGGATCCATATTTCCTTCAGATATCCCAATATTGTGAAGTGTTCAAGTTAGGAAGAGATTCACCCTAGAACCTATATCGACAAGAAAATAGAGAAATTACATTCCATTGAACTGTCCAATGATTTATGGTGGGAATATGTTCCCATGCATGGGAGAACCATTATCTTCCACTGAGAATGAGTTATTGGTATAACATTCTGGTTACTCAACATATTCAGTATGGAAGGCATCTGTGACCACTACCTAAATTTTGAACTGGAGGGAACTTATTAGAGCCTCTAGAAGGGATTCATGCATATCTTCTAATAGGTGGAGAGATTCTAGGATTGAGATATTTTGAGGAATGTTTGAAAGGTGAGTATGGACATCATACTTTTATGTTAGAGGAAAATTACCCCTAGTAGTGAGTTGCTCTACGAATGATGGTACAACATTCATTTCTAGTCAATTCGATAGATTCTGACCGGTGTTGGATATATCATACACCTTACTAGCTGAACCATGAAAAAATGACTATTAGATGACTATCATATTTCTGAGGTCTGGCTAGGGATACACATGGCTTGTCATGTTACAGTCACCGCGGATCTACCAGATCATGTATCACAAATGTATGTGGAAATTAATTTGATGAGACATGATGAGAGGGATGTTCATGCTAAGATATTCATTGGGACTATTTTCTTGTCTCAGTATGATAAACAGCTTGGTTGGAGGAACTAGTCAATTCATTCCAACAATTCACATGTCCATGACAATCTCAATGATAGAACTGACAGGTAACATTATGGGGACCTGCCTAGAATTCCACATCACTATGAACCATGTAAGGGTTCACCAATTACACGGTATTTACTGATACATAATCATGATCATCACTTTTGGAATCCTCCGGAACTGGCTATTTTCTTGGGGAAATCACCATGTTTTTTGGAATGTGGTCAACCATAGTATGTGATAGATTCATCCCCAGTGGGGGGGGGGGGTTCTTTAAATTATTCCATCAACTCATTATCTACTTTCAAGTGGATTGAAAAGAAGTAAATGCAGTAGTGGAATCAGTAGAATATGTGGTGGATTTTGGAGGCTCAATTCGATTCATATAAGAATAGATGACTCTATGGGAATGAGAGAATACTATGTGTGATAAGAAATTGTCATATTTTTTAGACCCATGGCTAGAGACTTTCTTCCATTAAAATTCTATGTTATTGTCAGGCTTTATAGAAACAAAAGAAACCCATGTTGGGGAATGAACCAACCACACTACATTGGAGTCAACATGGTCTTAGATCTAGTACATAAACACATTTAATTTGTTGAGTGCATACTCTAGGAATTGGTGGTAGGGGAATTGGTTGGGGTGATCAGTGAGATCAGCCACTTGAGGCCTCTTATATTCTAGAAACCTCAGGATCACATGATCCTAAGTGATATGAAAATAACCAGGGAAATAAGCCTCATCAAAAAAGTATGTCTGTTTTTCACTATTTGGTAATGGGTCCCTAAAATCCTGGACCAAATGATGGGATGGAGCCTTGAGAGAAGGCCGAATCTGATTATCCCACCTTGGTAGTGTTGGTACATTAACGGGTAGCACTTGCTGATTCTATGGCGGGCAATAAAAAGTCTAAAGCTAGGCTGGAGGCTGTTTCCATCAATGTGGTTGTGGATGTGTCTCTATTGGAAATAGTTCTAGTGGCATGTGGTCCACTACCTTGTAAATAGAAATTTTCTTAGCCTTGAAATCTCTCATTGTAGGAGTTGTGGGAGGAAAATAGTGTTACTGTTCAGCCTTCTTCAAGGCTTCATATAGGTGTTGTTCCTTATCATAGAAGTAATAAAAACCCCCTGGGGTATTTTGAGTGATGAGATAAGAGACCAGTTTAGTTTAAACATTATCTATACACATCATCAGCATCTATTCCTGAGTCAGTGTCATATCGAGTTAACACATGAGGCCCTTCCACCTAGACAAAAACTCTGTAAATCACTCATTTGGAATTTGTTTTGACATGAATATGAAATTAATACCGTTCCTCTACATGGTGGAGCTAAACTGATAGAAAGTAGTCTATGGATATCTTCCCAACCAGCGATAGACCTAATGGGTAACTGGTTATAATAGATAAATATAATCCCTTAATGTGTATGTACAATGTACCAAATCTTAGTGGATTGTTACTGTACTGTAGTTCCCATAAAGGGTCGAATCCTTGAAATAGAGTAGGTCAAATGCTACAGTTGCTCACCCATCCCATTGAGGGGGTGGGGGAAGTGGGGTTCCCTAAATCTGAGGGTGATGGAATAGAATATACATATTCCTAATGCAGATTTTTGTCTGGTGGTATTACCACATGTTACATTTGGAGAGCATCAGGGATGGAGATGAGAGATGCCATTGGGATAACATAGTGGGAATTCATATATTGGTGACGTTTCCTAACCACCAGTGCATAAGTGGACTCTTTAACATGATAGGTAGGCCCAACAACTCGTGGAGTGTCAGGAGGTAATGGTGGCGTCAATGGAAGATTAAATAAAGGACCCATTAGGGGAAAACCTGATCTAGTTCATAGAGTGGGTTATCACACAGTGAAGGAGGATTTGGTGACGCATACCTTGGTCGTTTTTCATAAACTCAAGCCTTTATCCTATCAGGAAGCACAGGGTTACTGAGATCAATGATATGAAACTCACAGAAAATTACTTGTGGTCTCCAATGATACCCTAGTGTAGCAGTGGTGGGATCATACCAAAAATCATCATATTCTAGATGACATTCTCCTTGGAACTATGTTAGCAGCTCATCAATGATCTTCTTATGTTATCTTAACTTTTGAAGTATCAAAACCATATTAGGATCATTTTCCATCTTCTATGTTGATCCAGATGGGTCAGCAGGCTTAAACATTTCCAGTGTTTCCATTTCCTTTATTGGGTAACAGACCAACAAGTAATGAATTGGTACGTTCTTGAAAGGCCTAGAATGTGTCTTTACTTGTGAGTGAAAAAAACAGGGTATCCAGTAGATGATGCATTGTTTCTAGGGGAAGGATCTCTTCTATGAGCCATATATTGGTGTCCAAATCCTTAATTGGATTGAGATTAGCCATCTTCTTTGTGAATACACCTGGTAGAATATCCCTAATATCACTAGGAAGGTTAGGTAGGTGCAAGACATGCCTTTAGTGAGGAGCTACATACTGCACCTAGCCACAGATCTGCACATGTAGGGATGCCACAACAATAATTCTATGTAGAATAGTGAATCTATGAACACATCATTGCTAGAGGATCGAGTTTTAATGATGTGATGTCGGGTGCTGAGCCATAGTAAGCACAACTAAGTTGACCATGAGACATTTCTAGATGACACCATAATAATGCTCCTGGTGCTTTTTATAAGTCAACTAACTATGTTGGAGGTGTAAATGTATTTCCCAGAGATCCTGGTATAAACAAGTGACATTTTCATGGGTGAGGGACTCATCAATGCTAATGTATGGAGTCTCAATCAGCAATAACATCATAGGGAACACATACACTCTGAGAATGTAGCCGAAAATTCATTGTTTTGAGGTGGAATTCATTTATTGGATTTCACATTCCTCGAAGGGAGGTGGCTACAGGACTGGAAACCACACTGATGTAGATCACTATGGGGGTGGACTAGCCAATCAAGATATTTCTGTGTAAGATGACAAGCCATTACAAAAGGATCCATCTTGAGGTGAAGGTATTGACTGCATCATCATGTCCTTGTAGGATGGAGTGTCTTCCAGTGCTTCTTGTATAATGTTGGTGGACGTTGGTGGTGAATCTTGCTGGTTATCATCATCTACCGAACCCCTAAACCACCCTATGTGATCTCGTGTTGAGGTAGAGATTGAATCTAGTGATGGTAGATATGAATTCATGGAATAACATTGATTGGGCCCAAATCCTATTCCTATTGCATGTACATGCACAAGGATTCAGGGATCTAGTGCACCTCAAAGTCTAGGAGGATAAAGATTACACACTGGGTTCCCGCCCCAGACCCTGATATAGAGGATCAGGGTGAAGGATCCATCAAAAAGTCAAATTCTACTTTAGAATCAGAAAATAGGACTGGATTGACTATTTTCTAATTCTTTATATAATTATTCTTTCATCAACAATATTTATCCCTCCGTCCCTATGATGGTTCTTTAGGTAAAGGTAGATCTTCAACATGGGGGGACCACTATGTGGGGTACCACTGGAGCAAGGAGGACCTCCGATTAGTTTTTTTGTGATATGAGGAGAGATTTAACATCTATTGTCATTTATGTAGGAATGAAATCTGCATTGGTGAGATGAGGTGTGAGAAGAACCCATTCATATGTCAAACGACCCATAGGGATGACCTCTGTGTCTGCTGAGGGATGTGTGAGGAGGACCTCCACAAGAGGGGGTGTTGGAGGGAGAAGGAATTTTTTAGAGCTAGATAAAAAATTATGAGTACCTCTATTATATCAGTATTTAGAATGGGGAGGATCTCTATGATAGATGGAAGTGATAGCATGGAGAGGGGCTTTTACTGATTGAACTGTACACTAGTAGGACATTCATATTGGTTATCAATGAAGTGGGGAGGGCCTCCATAGGGATAATTGTTGGAGTGCGGAGGAAATATTGTAGAGTTAGAGAGAACATGAGGACGATGTCCATGATGATGGGTGATAGAGTGAGAAGGTCCTTCACCTGAGTCGACACTACTGTGGGGAGGATCGAATCACATAGCAATTCACTATTCATTTCCACCCTCACATCACTATTTTAAAATGGTTTTGTATTGAAATATAAAAATATAATAACAAATTTGACATCATTTTAGATTGAATGATTTATTGTTTATCACTGTTCAATAAGGAAATTTTACTTATTTTGGTGTTTACAATGTAATAAGAGGTGATTTGGAGAGCCAAGGATAGAATTTATGAAAAAAATCTAAACTAGGCGAGAAAACGATCACACTTGTGGAGATCAATATCTATTATGGCTAATACATGCATCACATTAGGATGAAAATATTTTGGATAGTGAAAAAAATTGTGGGATACATTTCTCTAAAAGGCCATGGATCCCGGTTAGTCCATTTTGTGGCCATAAAATGGCACACAATGTGAAACAATTCTGGGCTGGCCATATTGGATGACCCTTATGTATTTGAGACATAACTTAAACATTGGACCTCCAATTGAGCTAATTAAACCACCATTTGATAGATAACTTAATTTACCACATCTGAACCTAATTTGAAGTCAATTAAATGTTTTTTGGTTACTCATCTATCTTGATAAAATTTTAGTAACAATTATTCCATGAATAGTCTATTATCTCTTAGATACATGACCACTTTTTGTAGATAAATGATGTAATTGTCCATAAAATCACTCATCCACCTCATTATTAGATTCTTCATGACCAGTGTTAATTGTGACTCTATGTTTAGAGCTCTCTTCATGAATTTTAGTTCTCTTCTCCCTCATGTACTTCTGAACATGTTTGTGATCTATTTCCGGTGGGGGTGTTCCTTGTTGTAATCTCAAGCTCCATGCTTGTAACCTTGGGAAGGTTTTAGAATTTCTAGGTTTTATTTCTATTTTTATTCATTTATTCCTTTTCACATGGTGTTTATATTGTTTTAATATAATAAAAATTAAAGGAACAATAATCCTCATGCTTCTATGCATATATCAAATTGTGTGATGATTTCAATGTGGTTGCTTCTTTTATCATCTTTTCCTTTCATGAGTGTGTGAACGGATTATGTTAGTTGATAATATCCATGATCTCAAATCCCTAATTATGCATATTATTTTCCTCTATAAATATTATCACTGACAGAAATTTTGTTATCCCATAACATTTTTGATGTAGTTCTTTGATTGAGTTCCATTTTTTACATTGATTCAACAATGTGGATTTTATGTAGTAATTGATAATCAATATGGTTAGTCAATAAAATACTAGGTGGTAAACATTTAATAACTTAAATACCATTATGGTTTCAATATTTATAATATTATGGAATCAATTATCCTTCATATTCCTTTGAGAGTGTTGCAAAATTGGGTATTAAAAGACACTTACCCGGGTTGATCAAAACTTCCCCATCATGTTTCTCTAAATTAGAAATATATATTCAATTTAAATTTATATATCACTAAAACCCATTTTTTATAAAACTCCATCCCACATTTATTTTCAAAATCAAATACTTATATTTAAATTAATGATCTAAGGCTCTGTTGAGAGACGGTCCCGGGGTACTGCTATACTATAAACAATTTATTTAAACTAAACATCTAATTTGATGTGCATGACAATGAAATAAAATTTTGGAACTGTTGAAGGGGAGAAAAGATAATATTCCAAATTTTACCCTTTTATTTTATTTTTAACTCCTTTTAATATTCCCCCTTCACATTTGATTATTTTGGTTTTGTTTTTTATTTTTTTTGTTTTTCTGTGTTTTTTCTCTCCCCCTATCTCTTCTTTTCCCCTATCTATATATAATTTTAAATTATAACTTTAGATTTTATATTATCCATTATCCTTTCCTAGGTTATTTTATATTCTCCATCTTCCATAAAAAAACACAACGCAAATAACAAAATTCAAAACTTATATGCATGAACAAATCAGAAATGGAAAAATTGATTGAATTAGAAAAATAAATTGAAAATATAATTCCATAAAAAAATAGGTAATATAGACTATGAAAATAAAGCAACACTAATTAACATCTTTTGGAACAGCATGTGGTCCTAAACTAGTCAAAATTTTAACCAAATAAACCCCAAGAAAACATGGATGTAAATAACATGAACCTAAATGAAATGAGTGCCACATATGTGGAGTACCAATCTATGTAAATATAGTATCCTGAGGAAGAATCCAACATTGATATGAGATCAGGAACCATCCAACTCCTTTCCAAATTCCATTTTCTTCATAGTGAGGACCCTCAGAAACAACTCAATGAGTTTCACATGGTTTTCCCCTCCATGAAAACCCAAAATGTTTCTAAGGACCTAATTAAGTTTAGAGATTTCTATTTCTCCCTTGACGGTGTAGCCAAATACTGGATATACAATCTACTAACTACAATTGGGAGATGGAATGAACTAAAAAGTCTCTTATTATAGAATTTCTCCCCTAACTCCTAAAATGCATCAATTTGAAAAGAAATTTTTTGCATTAGGAAATCACAAGGGGATACCCTTCATGAATTTTTGGAGAGATTCCAATGACATTCCTCAAACTTCCCCCACCACCCGATTAGGAAAAACTGTTGATACAATACATCTATGAGGGACTTATCTCAATAGATTTTAGAATTATTGATGTTTTAGCTAGTGGTTCCCTAGTTTATATAACTACATCTTCTTCTCATGACTTAATACCCAACATGGATGAAATTACATAAAAATTTTGTACATGAGAAATTTCACCCACTTGAGGAGTTCATGAGGTAATTCTTTAATCCCTATGGAAATAGGTAGATAATATACTAGGTGAGATGAATACTCTTATATGGAAATTATATGATGAACAAGGTAACTCACATTCTTCTTCAGTTCCATTATGTTGTGGCATTTGGTTTGACAATAATCATTTATATGGCCAGTTCACACAACATCAGTATTAAATTGAGTCCTGTGTAGTAGTATTACCTAGCCGCCGATTACAATAATAACCTCACGTTAAGTAAGAACCATTTAGTAAAATTTAAAACCCTGAGTGAAAAGAAAAACCACTGTACCGATATAGAGGAAAATCATGATACCCTAAGATGAATTGGCATGATCCAGGGAAAGGTATGAAACCTTATTATCATTCACCATATTGTAATAATCCACCTCCTCCTCCCAAATATGAACCAAGACTATATTATATGGTGAATAAAATGGAATCCTAGAACCTCTAGTTCCTAAATACCACACATCTGACTATTCAAGAACTACAGACTCAAGTGGGAAAATTGGAGAACAACATCAGGGAGATAAAGATTCATTGTTCTGGATAATTACCTTCCAAAACTGTTGCCAATCCAAAAAAATGGTAATGTGTATTAAATCATACTTTATATTGGTAATTTAGTTTCTTCGCCAATTGATTATACAAAATAGGTATGTACCCCTTTTGAAATCACTCTTTCTCAACCCATAAAATATTCTGATGAAGAAAATAAAAAAAGGTAAAAAATTATCATTGAGTATTTCCATGAAAAATACATCCCTCTTACATTCCTACAAAGACTCTCTAAATGTATGAAGAATTTTGATAATTACATTGATAAAAAAATAATGGATTCATTTGAAAAGGTGAAAGTTATCAATAATTTATTAGATGGAGTTAAAAATCGCTCGATATGGAAATATTTTTGATGAACATTTCACCCATAGATTGAGGCTGATGTGGAATAATAGAGTTAACATGGGAATGAATTTATTGACCTTGATTAAACAACAAATCCAATCAAATGAAAGGATCTGGGAATTTTCATGATACCTTGTACTATAATGGATAAATTCTTTTCAAATTTTATGTAAGAATTAGCTACTTCTATTAATGTAATTTCTCACTCTGTCTATACTTATCTTCTGGGGATAGAGCTTCAACCAATAGGCATTGTCAGGAAAATTACCAATTAGAGCACTATGGAACCAACGATAGTGATTGAGGATGTCCTTATAAGAGTGAAAAATTTAATCTCCCCTATGGATTTCTGTATTAATGAGATGGAAGATACCCAAACGCAATTACATTCTCTTATCATACATGGTAGAACATTCCTTAAAATAGAAAAGAGGATCATCAATGGTTATAATGGTAAACATTCCATGATGTTCGGTGTATAGAAGGTACGTTTTATCGTCCTTAATGTAATGAAACACCCCAAATAAGTTCACTACACTCTTATAGTATATTAAATGGACATTCTCTATAACAAAACACACAAAAATATATCGTCATGAACCATACTCTAACTCATTTTCATTTTCTTCATCCTTTGATGATTTATTCTTTTCATTCCTGTTTTGAGTGTTTTGTGGGTTCTGAAAATTGTAAATATTGTGAATTAGTTTATGGGTGTCTTAATAATGCGGTTCTGATGAGTGTTAATGACTATAAAAATCGCATTCCCATTTATTCCCTTTCCTTAAAGAGTAAACAAGAACTTATATACTGTTTTATAGGCATCACTCCCCTTGAATCCCCTCCCTCCATCCAAAACCACCACATTTGTAATTTAAACAACATCATTAAAATTTAAAATATGTCTATCATTAGGGCGTTAAATTATTTACCTTCCTTGTTTACAATAACCTCTTTCCTCAATAGGAATCAAAACGGGTCAACCTTTTTGATTGAGATTAAAAAGGAAATAGGATGGACATTGGTTGATATTTTTAGGATTATCCCATATATTTGTATGAACCATATAAATTTAACTGATAAGGATTTGACCATAGGTAAATATCAATACTGGTTAAATCCTAATCTCCATGAAGTGGTAAAATTAGATGTTAGTAAATTACATTCTGTTGGAATCATTTATCCTACATATGATATTAAATAGGTTAGCCTAGTTCAAATTATTCCTAAAAACTCGAATAATTTTTGTGTCAAATGAATGAAATTAATTGGTCACAACACATGTGAAAAATAGTTCATGGGCATGCGTTGACTACCATTGACTGAATCTCGCAAAGTAGAAGGAACACTTTACTCTAACATTAATAGATGAAAATTTTGAAATTTTGGCTGGTAATTCCCATTATTGTTTTCTTGATAACTATTTGGATTATTTTTAAATCTATATAGCACATGAGGATCAAGAAAGGGAAAATTTTACATGTCCATTCACGACATTTGAAATTAGAATGTTTACTATTGGTCTATTCAGTTCTCCTGGTACTTTTCAGCGATGTATACTGAGTATTTTTTCTGGGATCATTGATAATTGTATGGAAGTCATTATGGATGACTTCACGACACATGGCACTCTATTTGATGACTTTTAGGAACACATAGGTTCTATCTTCCATCGCAACATTGAAAACAATCTTGTATTAAATTATAAGAAATTCCATTTCATTGTTTAGAGGGGGATAATTCATGGGAATGTTATTTAAAATTGGGGACATAAGGGGGATAAATAAAAAATTGAATTAATTTCAACCCTTCCTTATGCATAATGTGTTCATTTTTTGAGATCATTCTTGGGTCATGCTGGTTTTTAGTTTTTATTCATTAAAGACATTGGTGATATAACAATTCCATTATCCCAATTATTATAAAAAGATTCTATGTTTTTTATAATAAATTGCGGGGATTTATTCAATTAACTAAAAAAGAGTCTCACGTCACCTCCCATCATCAAACCACTAGGGTGGGATCTCCCCTTCAAACATATGTTTGAAGCATCTAACCTTGTAGTTGGGGAAATTTTATCACAATGGTTTTTGAAGGAATATCATGTCATTGTGTATGCCTCATATATTTTTGAACCTGCCCATATGAACTACACAGCCAATGTAAAATAATTCTTTTCTATTGTGTTTTCCTCGGAAAAATTTCTTCCATATATTCATGAGATAAATGTTATTGTCTTTTCGGATCATGATGCCCATTGATTTCCCCTAAAGAGTCCTATAGGTAATCCCTACATCATTCGGTGGATACACATCCTCAAGTTATTTGACCATGATATTGATGATAAGAGAAGAGTGGAAAATGCTGTAGTTGGCCACCTTAGTTAGATTTCCCCACAACTGGACCGTTATGTTGATTCACCCCACCCAATTAGAGAATTCTTCCATTATGAGAACCATTTTGATGTTGTCGACCTTACACCATGATATACAAACATTGTGAATTTTCTAGTAACAATTAGGGACCCCACTTACTTTAGCACCTCATAATCCTAGAAAATCAATCATGATTCTTGATAGTATATTTGTGATGACTGATATTTGAAGAAAATTTGTAATCACCAACTTGGTAATGGTGTGTCCCTATCCATGAGTTAAACATAGTTTTGACCTTCTCGCACACTTTGGCTTAGGGGGTACACTTTGGCTCTCAGTATACCGCTTGAATTATCCATGACTCAAGAAATTATTGGACATCTTTATATAGATATTGGCTTCAGTTTTTAAAATCATGCACCCTTCCTCAATTCATAGTGACTATCTCCCAAAAGAATGAAATTCCCCTAAAACCCATGTTATTCTTTGAGATCTTTGATGCATGGGGAATTAATTTTATTGGTCATTTTTTTAATTTATTTTTATTCATGTACATATTACTAGATATTGAATATATGTATAGATGGTGGGAAGAAATGAATACATGGACCGATAACTCTTGAGTTTTTGTTGATTTTATGAGTACCCAATATTTTACTAGGTTTGGTTTGTCAACATTCATCTTTAGTGACATGGTTTAAAAAATTTCAAATTTCAACATGAGAAATTTTCTTTATAATTTTTCATTTGTTCATAAAATCTCCACTACATATCACCCCCAAACTAATTTAAAATAAGAGATCTCAAATTAAAAAGTGATTAAAATCATAGAAAACAAGGTAAGACCCAATAGGAATGATCAGAGTTTATGCTTGGATGAAGCACATTGGGTGTACTGTGAAGATTTTAAAACTGCAATTGGAATGTTACCATAGAATATTTTGTTTTTAAAGGATTTTCACATCTTTGTGGGGGTAGAAACCCATTAATATTGGTCTGTTAAATACATCAATATGATTCTTTTATATGCTGGTGATCATAGGATGTTGTAGATTCAAGAGTTGGAATAAATTTTATGTGATGCATATGAGAAATCTCAGATCTATAAATAGAAGGAAAATAATATCCTTGATAGCATAATTCATCAGTAGGAGATCCATATTGATAAGAAGGTCTACATTTACAATTCCAGGAAAAAGTTTCACCTAGGGAAGCTTCGTTCTCAATGGAATGTTAATTATTCTATTACTAATGTTTACCATTTAGGGGAAATATATGTTTTTCATGAGAAAAGTGGATGAAGTATTTCCGTCAATGGAAAGAATCTTAAAAACATCAATTAATAATTTTTAAATAATTTGGTGGAGGAAATCCACCTTCTAGAAACAGCATATCAGTGAAATAGACCAGGTTTTGTCCTTACATCCCACATTCTCACTTATTATAGTGAGGACACTATACATTCTAGGTCAGGGGGAAAGGGTACATTCCTGGGTTAGTTATAATTTGTTATCTACTTTTTTTTTCATGCATTACAATATTTCACTTTTACCAATATTGATGAGTTTATTAGGATTTTCTCAATCCTTCTCCTTTATTCACGTTTTCTCTTTCTTTATGGTATTTTACATTACCCCACCTCTTATGGTCACCAAATCATATAACATACTAAAAATTTATGTTGAAATTATTGTTTCCATGTTGTTTTACCATTTCATGAAAACATGACCTCAGTATGAAATGAATATTTTTATGAATTTAATATCAAGGAGTGATTTTTAGTAAATTGGTTGTCTATCAATGATATAAATAGTAGTATCTATTTGAAACCATTGACATGATTAACACCCCTTTTGTGATTAGTTTTTTTCGGAAAAATGCATCACTAATATCTCCACACATGTATGGACCAAACCATGAAGTGTGGATATTTATTACTTAATATAAGGTAATTATATAATAGGATAATATTTATCAGATTTCTAAAATAATTTTGTCACGACATGTCCCCCGGGGATAGTTCTTTGACTACCCAAAGCCCTCCTTCCATAGCCCGGGGTTGGAGACTACCATCATAAATTCATATCCCCAAAAAAGGGAAATTATTTCTTTTAAACCTAAAACCACATAGGCCAGGTAAAAAATGAGAACAAACCACATAGTGTGACTACTGAATGTATAGACCTGGATTTTTCCATGTAATTATTTTAATTATATGTGAATATTATGAGTCTGCGAAAATTGAAAGTGCATGATTTCCAGGCCCGGAGTTCCCAGAATGAATTTCTGAACTTTTTCTTTAGGTAGGTTCAGTAAACGTGCGAGTGGGTTTTTGTTACATTTGAACCGGTGCTCAGAATTGAAAACTGAGGGCGTCATTCAACCCACAGCGCCGATATTTTCTTTAAGAGACATTCACTATGACTGTAGTAGGTCGAGGGTGGAAATTGGATTTTTGAATTTTTGTGGGAGAAAATAAAATAAACCAGTTATATTTTATTTTTGAAATTTAATCCTCCCATTTTTTTGGTGGTGGGGACTATGCGCCCAGCGGGCCGCGCCCAGTGGGTCATTCCATCGGGCGACGCCCAACGGGTCGTGCCACCTTACCTCTCCAATGGGATGGGACAGGCCGCCCCCTTCGTCGGTCGGGCTAGACCATGGCCAAACGGACCGGGCCCGTTGAGGTTCAGGCCATCCAAGTCAATCCCGTACTAGGTCAGGTCAGTCTAGTGTGGGTCGGTCCAACTGGGTCGGATCAGACCCGGGCCCATCTGGGCCCATTATTACTTTTTGTCCATATCATGAGAACCGTGCATCTGTTTGACGAACTGTCTTTGGAACTAGAATCCTTGGATCGTGATGGTTCTTTGGGAATACTCTACTTCAGTTTTGGATAAGGTTGGAGTATGGCTGGGTTGGATTGGCCCCTGAATCCAATCGAGCCCTCGGAGTAGAAAATCTAATAACTTATAGACCAGGCATCTAATTGATACTCCATCAATTGTGTTCAGTCTCTTTTGATGGGACAGAGATTCGGGATAAGTTTTTGTGTAACTTAGGGGTTGTTGAGGTACGACCTATGGATTGGGGAGCGGTTCTCCAAAGCGTGATATGTACAGAACCCTACGACTGGATGAGACTTGACGACTGATAACCGATTCAACTCGGAGTGACTCGACATGCCCAGTGGGGAGAACCTCGATGTGACATGGTAGACCTAGGGTGGGGAGCGCCTATGTGTGAGGTGGAAGACCCACAGTAGAGAGCACCTCTGTGTGACATGGCAGACCCACGATACTCGACAAGAGGAGTACCATAGCCATCCAAGGATAGTGGGAAACACCTCTGTGTGACATGGAATGTCCACTGTACTCAACAGAGGAGGATTTCTCCAGTAGTCATGCTGATCCATGTTGTGACTGGTAATGTTACTTATTACCATCCCTAGAGAATCTCGTGGCTGGACATCAGCTTCTATATCAATCATGAGTGGGTCTACTTCATAATTATGTTTCTCATAGTTCTATACCTAGTGTGAGATAAGTATTTATCTTTTTGGGATTGTTTCCTTCATGGAAAATTTGGGCTTTGGGATTTTGATTTGGGCCTCATGTTTCCTCATGATTGAGATGAGTTTACTCAACAACTTAGGTATATGTATGGGAATATACCTATGTAGGATTTAAGGTTGCATTCATGCTTTGTGGTTTTTACTTTGTGAATTTTGTGTGACCTTCGAGGCTCTCGGGGTCCCAATTGAGTATCGTTATACTCACCCCTACACGGGTTACTTCCGCACCTTGTGGTGTTTGGTTCAGACGATGGGAAATGCTAACTGAGGACGAGGGTACCAGTACTGGACGTAGCTCAGAGGTGGACCTCAGAAGAGGTGTAACCTAGAGACAAATGTTAGAGAGTTGTACATACCCTTCAGGTAGGATCCTTGGTGGGTATTCATTGGAGTTATTTTCAGTTTTACTTGTACTTTTCACTTTACTTGTACTTTACGGTCTATCTTGTATTCTGGCCCCTTTTACATTCTATACACACCATGTTTACTATATAGTTTTACTTTCATCTTGTATCCTGCTTTGTGATTAGTTGTGTGAGTTTCAAGTTATAAATGCAATGCCTTCCTATTTTTTGGGAATATGCCTTTCGGTGGAAGTCGCCAGCCCCTGGCCTATGGATGGCGGGCTTGGGGTAGTCATGGCATTGGCCCTGAGGGATGGTTTGTGTAAAATTGGTAATAGAGGAGTTCGTTTCTACCAATGTACTAAAACTCTGATCTTTTCTAAGTATTAATAGTGTTAGGTGTTATGAGTGGGGTTTTTAGTTTGGGGAGTCTGGTGTTGGTGCGACGTCCAATGTATCCATACACCAGGGCCCTGAGTTCTGATTTCCAACTCAATGCATGAAAACACTGACTGCGTATGTGTTTTTGAAAAGTTTTCTTTGCGATATCTTCGATTCAGCTCACCAGGTATAAACCTAATGACCCTCACACACCTGTTTCATTTTAGGATGCCTCCACATATACAACCAATCAGGATTCTTGTTTGAGTATGTGGTGACAACCCATCGAGTGACGAGGCTTCGGTGTAGGTCCCCCTTACAACAGTTTCACCACCGGGTGGTGTACCAGCAGCACCACTACCCATTGGATAGCTGATGCCACCATCCCAAACAACAGAGGGTGCACACTGCTTTCACGCATTGCTTTAGTTCAAGTTCCAGAGGCCACTGAGGTTTTGGGCTGAGATAGAACCACAAGTGGCTGAGGATTGGATGGAGGCTGTGGTTAGAGTCTTTCTACTGGTAGGGACACCTACGGATCTCAGATGATCTTTTCCACCAGCCTTCATCCGAAAATAGTGGGAAAATGGTGGAGCATGATGCTCAAAGTTCATGATGAGGTCACTCTCATCTGGGTTGACTACAAGGGTCTTTTCAGGGAATATTTAATCCCAGTAACCCGATGCTTAGTGCGTATACATGAGCTTCCCCACTTGTAGTAGGGTAGCATGACTGTGGCTTAGTATTCACCAAGGTTCACTGACCCTATGAATTACTCCAGTAACATGGTGCAAGACCCTTTTTTAAGGACCCGAACCTTTGAGCAGGGGCTCAGATGGGAGATTAAAGCTTCGATGGTTTCTCTCAGCATCCCGACGCAGGTGGGGGTGTTAGAGCGAGTTTCCTTATTGAGCAGTCCCCAACAGTGAGACCCACCACCGGATGACATGTAGCATTGTCATTGATAGATTGTAGCAGACAGATGATGTAGAGGTCCAAGAGGAGCAGACCTACAAGTGGACGACCGCAAGATACTAGGTTGGTGGTGATAGGCTCTCGGGGCAGATCAGGACATGTGAGGATCATGCAGTGTTACTCGTGCGGTGGGCAGGGTCACATGGCTTGTGATTTCCCGACCCGCCATAGCGACGACCATCAGATGGTCGAGGGACTATCGAGGCTGAGAAAACGGTTCGATCAAGGAGGTTTTCATGCAAGAGGAAGACATGGTATATGAGAAGGTTGTAAAACAAGCGGTGGGCGACGATTTGAGGTTATACTGCCACCACCACAAGGAGGTCCACCATGACCGCAGGGAGTAGGTGGACATGGATGAGCTCAGCTCTAGGAAGCTGAGGCATATGACCATGATGCTCCGAAGATGATATGAGGTATGATCTGCGTCTAATCCACCCTATCTATAGTACTAATAGACATAGGTTCTATCCATTCATTTATTTCCACAACCCTCATTCAAAGCTCTGAGATTCCAGTGGAGTTGTTGGCTCAATCCCTACGGATAGGGACTCCTAAGAGAGCAGAGTCAATGATTACACACTGGGGTCGATAGTGCGAGATTACTCTAGAAGGGGAGAGAATTGGATGGGATCTTCTAGTAGTGGCGTCGAGGTCTTACAACGTCATACAGGGTATGGACTGGTTATGTACAATCCATGCTCAGATTAACTGTATTAGGCACAAAGTGCGGTGTGTCCGCACAGATGGGACCAATTTTTCCTTCACCAGTGAGAAGGGAACCTTTGCAATGTAGGATGGGCTTACCCGGAGGAGGGTGTAGCTGATCACACATCAGTTGGATATCCATACCCTCGAAGTAGTTGATGTAGAGAGTCTGATCTATCCTATAGTGGTGGAGCAGTACACTGATGTTTTTCAAGACAATGTTTCGGGTATAACTCCATGCAGAGAGGTGGAATTTTACATCGACTTATACCCATGATATAAACCAATATATATGACTGAATATCAGATGTCTCCCATGGAGCTTTGAGAGATGTGAGTACAAATGGAGGACTAACAGACAAAGGGGTTCATTAGGCCCAGTGTTTCAACTTGGGCAGCCCCGATTTTGTTTCCCATGAAGGCGGATGGGAGTTTGATTATATGTGGACTATCAATGCCTGATCCAAGTGACTATGAAGAACAAGTATCCAATCCCTAGGAGTGATGATATTATTGATGAGCAGAAGGGAGAATAGTGGTTTTTGATGATAGACCTCAGATCAGGCTATCACATGATCAATGTATGATATGATTATGTGCATAAGACGACCTTCAAATGTTATTATGGCCATTATGAGTTCTTGGTTATGCCATTTTTCATGAACAACACCCCAGTAGGGTTCATGGGACTCATGAACAGGATATTCAGGATATATCTTGATCACTTTTTAGTAGTCTTCATTGATGACGTCCTAAAATTCGTAGTGATGGAGAAGGAACATGCCTATCATTTGCAGATAGTTCTGGACACACTCTGAGAGCACCATATTTATGGTAAGATCTCGAAGTGCTAGTTTTGGATACAAGAGGTCCACTTTATAGGAAAAATCATCTCGGAGGCTGGATTTGTGGTGTATCTATCGAAGATTGAGGCTGTATTAGCTTGGGATCCACCTAGGAGCATGATAGAGGTTCCAAGTTTTATGGGTTTGGATGGTTACTACCGGAGGTTTGTGCCTAACTTTTCTAGAGTTTTGGCACCATTATCAACATTGAAAAATAACGGGAAACCCTTTGTTTGGTCAGAGATATTCCAACAGAGTTTCCCAGAGCTGAGGTAGAGACTGACGTGTGCCCCCATCTTGAGGCTACCGGAGGAAGGCGTTGGGTTTGTAGTCCACTACGACGCATCAAGGACCAGGCATGGATGTGTCCTGATGCAGGAGTAAGCGGTGATCGAGTATGGTTCTCGATGGCTGTGACAACATGAGAAGAACTAAACTACTCATGACCTGGGGTTAGCAGTAGTGGTCTTAATCTTGAACATGTGGTGACATTACTTGATGGGCGAATGTTTTATAGTCTACTATGATCACAAGAGTCTCAGCTATATCTTCTCTCAGAAGGACTTGAACTTGAGACAACAGTGTTAGCTTGAGTTCCTCTAGGACTATGACATTGAGATAGTCTATATTAATGAGAAGGGTAATGTTGTAGAATATGAACTCAGTAAGTGATTTGGTATACAGTTACCGAGTGAATATATGGAGTAGCTAGCGGCATTGTGGATATACTATGTGGATCAAGTTGGACCAACTTATCTTTAGTCACTGACAGTCACTCCCCCACTCCTTCTGCGAGTCAGGGAGGCACAACATGGGGACACTGAATGTGAGGCACGACATGCTCAGATATCCACTGGACACAAACTCGATAGATTTTTTGAGGATGGCCAGGGATTCATCCTCTTGAAAGGGCGTACTATGGTACCAATGGAACTTAGGGAGGAAGTGTTGAGGGAGTTTAATACGTCCCCTATAGCGGTACATCCAAGAGGGGAGAAGATTTACCAGGACCTCCGGCATCAGTATTGGTGGTTGGTAATAAAAAACATAGTGGAAGATTTTGCCTCTTGGTGCTTCACTTGTCAGCAAGTGAAGGTAGAGCATCAAGTTCCAGTAGACTTTGTTCAGCCTTTGGAGGTGCCAGAGTGGAAGTGGGATGGAATTTCCATAGACTTCATGACGGTTCTTCCACACACATCCTGGAGAAATGATTCCATCTGGGTGATCATAGACTGACTCACCAAGTCAGCCCACATCCTACTTATCAGAGAGGAGGGTTTAGTAGAGGGCTTGGGACACCTCTACATACAAAATATTGTACGGCCTCATGGTGGGCCATCTACGATTTTTTCCAATCGTGATACACGGCATACTTCCCGACTGTGGATGGTGTTGCAGAAGGAATTCGAGACACAACTTCAGTTGATCACCTCCTTCAATCCCTAGAATGATTTCTAGAAAGAGAAGACCATTCAGACTTCAGGACATTCTACATGCATGCTTCCTTGATTTTGGTCGTAATTGGGAGGGTCACATTCCCTTAGGGGAGTTTGCATACAACAATAGTTATCACTCCACTATTAGAATGACACCATTTTAGGTGTTGTATGGACAACCTTTTAGATCAACTTTGTTCTAGAAAGACCCATGGGAGTTAGCACTCATGGAACCAGAGATGATTAGAGCTACTACAGAGAAGTTGCGGATCATCCCGAAGTAGATGAAGACTACACAGAGCTGGCAGAAATATTATGCTAATAGGAGGTGGATACTATTGGAGTTCATGGATGGTGACCACATCTTTCTACGGGTGTCACCTAAATGAGGTTTTAAGAGATTTGGAAAGGGAGAAAAGTTATCTCCTTGGTTCATCTGTCCTTTTCAGGTCCTCATCAGAGTTAGCGAGGTCGCTTACCACTTAGATCTTCCACCTCAGTTGCACCAGGTGCATGACATTTTCCACGTATCCCAACTTAGGATATACATGAATGACCCATATCACGTCATGGACCACGGTGAGATGGACATCGATGATGGGGCGATGTTTACGGAGGCTCCAGTAGAGATTGAGGATCGATAGGGGCAGGTCCTTCATGAACGGTAGATACCTCTGGTGCATGTTGGTTGGTATCATGAGAACCTTTAGGAGAGAACATGAGAGTAGGAGGCTCAAATACATTCTCAGTACTCCCACTTGTTTCCTTATATTGTGTTGTGACTTTCAAGGATGCAAAGCCTTGAGTTGGGAGAATTTGAAGACCCAGATTTTTCAATGTAATTTTTTTAATTTTATGGGAATATTACGAGTCCAAGAAAATTGAAAGTGTGTGATTTAAAGGAATGGAGTGCCCGAAATGAATTAATTAACTTTTATTTAGGTACGTTCATTAAATGTGTGTGTGGGTTTTTTGTAACTTTTGAACCGGTGCTCAAAATTGAGATCCATGGCCATCGTTGAACTCACCGCACTGATATTCACTTAAGTAGACCTTCACTTAGAACAGAGTAGTTTTAAAGTGTAAATTGGTTTTTGGACTTTTTTTGGGAGAAAATAAAATAAACTAGCTTTATTTTATTTTTGAAATTTAATCTTCCCAAATTTTTTTGGGTTGTGGGGACCACCCGAGCATGAAAAGTCCTGATTTGAATTCAGTGGTGGGGACCAGCTGATGAAGCTCACATTTTCATATATTTTATACTGTAAATCATTGTTTATAATCCCACAAAAGTGTTATTGGATGGGTAATTGTCATGTTTTTAGGTTTTAGTGTAATTTTGAGCCCAAATGTGAAAACGACTAACTCGGGATTTTAGACAGATTTTTCGGTCAAGGGTATTTTGGACATTTCTGTAAAATTATATTTCCAAATTTTCTGACTAATTTTTTTTAGAATATTTATTTTATTTACATAAACTTTGTCTTCTGGACCAGGAGCTGATTCAGCCATCTAAAGGGTCTAAACATTCATTGAATTTGATAATTTTTCCGGGCAGACATCGTGGACCCACCCAACATAAAAGACATCAAACTCAGCCTAAACATATCTAAATGATGTGTTTCCATTTGGGATACCACTATGACATATAGTGACGGCTCTACAATTACTTTGGGGGATGTTGGAGGTCATTAAAGAGTCCATTGAATGACATACTTTTGGAGGAACCTTCCTGTAAGCTTCGTCCAGAAACAGAAACCGAGAATGAAAAATTCATAACCCCTCCATCCGGTTTCTAATTTAGCTGAAAGTTTGAAGAGATACAGAAAAGATATTTATGAACAACATTCATGAAGGTTGGAAAGCGTGAATATGTCATTAATTTGGTCTACCATGTGTCGAGATTTGAGGGACGAATTCTACCTATAAAAGAAGGCCCTCACCTCCTTCCCAAAGCATCCCATTCTCCACCCATTCCATCAAGGAACCAAGGAGGAGATCCCCACCAAGGGAGGCCGACCACAAATCATCCCCCCTTTATTTTTATTTTATTTCTTTTCTTTAATTTTTTTTTCAATTGTAATTTAGATTTCTAATAAATTCATGCATTGTTTTTATTTTTGTGTCCATCGATTCACCATATTTTCTTCCTCATCTCTTCTTCTTCTCTTCTTTTATTCTTCTCATATTATCCACCATGACCTATTACCCTCAAATATGAGGGGTTATCCCAATACTTGTCCCGGGGGAGGTATGTGGAAATTTCATTTATTTTGTGCTTAAATTACGATTTTTATTAATATTGTGATGAGCAAGAGTGATGTGCACGGGTGTGGCAATCATCCACCACGACACTGATCTCAAACTCATTTCTATTCTTTTATTAATTATTTTCCCTCCCTTCTAATGGATAAAATCTCTTCATACGATGGAGGTTATCCATTAAGTGGTTGAAATGGCATACGATGGAGCTAGGTCTTGTAATATGACACACTCTCGATCGAGGTGTGCCATCAACATTGATTATAGGAGGAGGTGAATTTAAGATTTCAAAATGCATTCAAGATTTCACACAAATAAATAAAATAATAGTAATTCATGAATGAGATCTCATAATTGAATTATCAAACATAATTTAAATACCAACAAGGATAATGATGAAACTGACAAACCAACCCATAATGGCCAAGTTCTTTCTCAATTAATTTCATTCTATCATTGCATGTTAGTTTTATATTTTGTTTAAATTGAATTGCATTAAATTTCTAGATTAAATGAAAATCACCGAAAATAAGTAGTTTAGGTGAATTAGATTAAGTATGTAAATGATTGATAAAGCTCCTCAATAGTGATGACCCTGGTCAGCTTCTATGCTGCACTAGGAAAATTAAATTGCTTTTGCCACGTCCTATGATAGGTGTGTGTCAAAACCGGCACCGTTGCCGGGGAGCTAATTGGTTGTTTACACTAATTTTTCTATTTTAAAATTTTAGATAGTTTCCATTTCTAAAAAAAAATTAAAATAAACATTTTCCATGATACATTCAAATTCAAATTTTTTGGCATGGAACAATTACTCACAGAATCAGGAGGAAGAAACAGACTATACTGAGAAGTCCCTCACACAAAGAGATGATGCCCTGATAATAATGTTCAAGAAGGTAGAAAGAGGCATAACAACATGGATCTCACCAGAATATTTGATGGCCATGGTCAATGAACTCCATGTTGAATTAAAAAGATTCAAGGCAAAGAAGGAAGTGGCACTGGTTTTCCCAGATTTCACTGAAAACATCCATGAAGTTGAAGCCAAACTTGAGGTGGAGGATCCTGACTACCTACCTCCATCCATTGATGACCAACTTCAAGAGGAACTTTCAATTAAATAGGATATTAATTTCGAACCAAATTAGGGAGATGATACATTCTTAAACTTAAATTCTTTAAATTTTGCTGAAACTAATTTGAGTGTCTCTCCCAAATCGATTGAATTTTCAGATTCATAAAACTCATACTACACCTTGATGGATGATGTGAAATACAATGCACCTATTGAGGAACTTCTAGAGCTCCCTGAAGTCATTGAATATCTACTAGAGGAGCCCCATCATGAAGAGATCCAAGTTGCTGAGCATAATTAAAACAGACAAGAGGCTGAAGCCTCCTTGAAGCTGGCACTGGAAGACAAGATTGTTTCACAATTAGCAACAAAAGAAGAAGAGGTTCCATACTTCATCCTACCCCACCATGCATGTTATACCTCATTGTGAAGGGGGAGGATATGTTGTACACTATCCATGGATCATCCCTCAAGAACAATGATGAAGCACAAGCTAGGAAGAGCCACATGTGGTGGTTCAAATCAAAGAAGCTTCATCCACCGTCGGATTATGGATAACGGATGGTACTGCCCTCTGGAGGTAGTAAAAGATTCCAGGTCCCACTTTGGGGATCATATCAAGATTTCCCTTTACATTCTTTCTAGTAATTTAAATTTCAAATTCAGTATTAGGAAATAGTGTAGCATGTGGCCCCTCCCTCTTTTCATTTTGCGCTTAAATGAAATGATCCTTGTGATTAATTGAGTAATTTTTCTTTTGTAGGATCACGAAGGTAGAAGGAAGCCCTGAGAATTAGAAGAAGAGGACCAAATCATTATTTCAAAAGGGAGTTAACTTATTATGATTATCATTTAAACTCCTTTCATTTTTTAGTTGAAAACATATTTTGAGATTTAATGAATATTCTTATCACTTTTCACAAATCAATTGATTTTGAAATAATTGAAATGGTTTTTGAAATAATGGATTTTAAATGATTGTTGATATGAATTATCTTCCCATGAAATGGATTTTCAAGAATTTTAATGAGTTTGACTTATTTTTGAAATCCATGACCATGAAACACCGGCTCAAAATATTTTTCCAATCCTTTGAGGTATTCTAAAACACTTTTACATATTCTTCTTAATACCCACAATTTCTTGAGGGAAACTTGACTTTTGTGTGAGAACCAGAATTTGTGAATAAATCTCTTTCGAAGCTTTGGATATCATGGAATTTATTTGAAATGATTGATGTATCTCTTTGGCTAGCCACATTTTATCTTGAGTCCCACCTTTAAATTTATCCTTCGTAAGCCCTTAGATGCCATGAATTTCCTTATAGGTTTAATCCACATTACAAGCCAATTTTTCCTTACCTACCCGCACTTTTAGTATTTTTTCATGGATATTTCAAGTTTGAGTGTGGGGGAAGGGCCTTTCATGTGCGTTCATTGGGATGTGTATCATTTATGGGTAGTGTGATGTGTTTCAATATTTTGGGAAGTGGACAATAAGAGAATTGGGCATGTGTCGTCATTTCATTGTGCTTTATTTGTTTCATCCATTTATCCTTTAAAAAAAGAAAAGAAAAAAAAATGGAGCTGAGCTTGAATTCTTCATTGTACATTATTTTATGACTCATGTCCCTTTCAAAAATCAAGGGCATGAATTTTCATTCATTCATTGTATTCAATTTTAATCTCTTCCTCTATAAAAAAAAAATAAAGTTGTGCCTTTCTGGAGCTTTGAAAAAAAAGAAGAAGAACATAAATGATATCATTCATTATAATAAATTATTGGATCATGTACCATGTCATAAATAGGGGGGTTGTTTTTCACATTTTCAAGTGGTATTGAGTGAGGAATGTTTTGTGTTTTCACTTGATTTAATCATGCATTGTACTTAAAAGTCCAACCTCCTCTTTCTAGCCTGGAACATTTTCAATACTTTTCCCACCAACCATAAGCCACAGAATCATTTGAACCCTTAATTAAATCCCTCATGATTTAATTAATTTTCATGCTTCATGCTGTGGATAAATGAAAATTTTCACAAACCTATGGTGACACATGCAATTTTCAAGTATGAGTATAACTCTAGATTCAATTTCATTTTAGTGAAGAGTGACATAAAATTCAATGTGAGATAGGTTGTTATTGGGCCATGGTTTGATTTATGAGTTTGAAAAAAATTTAGTGATTTAAATGAAAATAATATAGAATTATTATTCATATATGAGACATGATGGTATTCTATTTTGGATAAAATCATTGATATTTTCTCATTTTTGATTGTTGTGTGGATTTTGATTTGGATGTAAGATGATAGCCCAGGAGTGCAATGTTTATGTGTGGGGGAGTGATGAATCTCACATTTTCATATATTTTATACTATAAATCATTGTTTATAATCCCACAAAAGTGTTATTGGATGGGTAATTGTCATTTTTTAGGTTTTAGTGTTATTTTGAGCCCAAATGTGAGAAACGACTAATTCTGGATTTTAGACAGATTTTTAGGTGAAGGGTATTTTGGTCATTTCTATAAAATTATATTTCTAAATTTTCCGATTCAAATTTTTTAGAATCCTTATTTTATTTCCTTCAACTTTATCTTCTGGACCAGGAGTTGATTCGTCCATCTAAAGGGTCTAAAAATTCATCAAATTTGGGAATTTTTCCGGGTGGACAGCGTGGACCTACCCAACGTAACGGATATAAAAATAGACCTAAACATATCTAAATTATTTTTTTCCAACTGGGATAACTCTATGACATATAGGGACGGATATGAAATAAATTTGGGCGATGTTGGAGGTCATTAAAGAGTCCATTGAACGACATACTTTTGGAGGAACCTTCCTGGAAGCTTCGTCCAGAAACAGAAATCGAGAATGAAAAATTCATAACTCCTCCATCCTGTTTCTACATTAGCTGAACTTTTTAGGATAGACGAAAAAGATATTTATTAACAACATTCATGAAGGGTGTAACGCATGAATAGGTCATTAAAGAGGTCTACCATGAGTCGACATTTGAGGGACGAATTCTGCCTATAAAAGGAGGCCCTCACCTCCTTCCCAAAGCATCCCATTCTCTATCCATTCCTTCAAGGCACCAAGGAGGAGATCTCCACTGGGATAGGCCATCCACAAATCTTCCCCCTTTCTTTTTATTTTATTTTTTTCTTTATTTTTAGTTTCCAATTGTAATTTAGATTTCTAATAAATTCATGCATTATTTTTATTTTTGTGTCCACCGATTCACCATCTTTTCTTCATCATCTCTTCTCATTATTTTCTTCTTTTATTCATCTCATATTATCCACCATGACCACTTACCCTAAAATATGAGGGGTTAACCCAAGACTTGTGTCGGGGGAGGTATGTGGAAATTTCATTTATTCTGTGCTTAAATTCCGATTTTTATTAAGTTTGTGATGAGAAAGAGTGATGTGCACGGGTGTGGCGATCGTCCACCACGACACTGATCTCAAAATAATTTCTATTATTTTATTATATATTTTCCTCCCTTATAATAGATACAACCTCTTCATAAAATGGATTTGAGCTATTCAGTGGTTGAAATGGCATACAATTGAGCCAGGTCTTGGATGATGACACACTCTCAATCGAGGTGTGCCATCAACCCTGATTATAGGAGGAGGTGAAGTTAAGATTGAAAAATGCATTCAAGATTTCACACCAATAAATAAAAGAATAGTAATTCATGAATGAGATCTCATAATTGAATTATCAGTCTTAATTTAAATACCAACAAGGAGAATGATGAAACCCACAATCCAATCCATAAAGGCCAAGTTCATTCTCAATTAATTTCATTCTGTCATTGCATATCAGTTTTATCTTTTATTTAAATTGAACTGCATTACATTCCTATATTAAATGAAAATCACCAAAAAGAAGTAGTTTAGGTGAATTATATTAAGTAATTAAATGATTGATAAAGCTTCTCAAGTGTGATGACCCTGGTCAGCTTCTATGCTGCACTAGAAAAATTAAATTGCTTTTGCCACGCCCTACAACAGGCGTGCGTCAAAACTGGAGCCATTACTAGGGAGCTAATTTGTTGTTTGCATTACTTTTTCTATTTTAAAATTTTAGATAGTTTCAATTTTTTTTTTAAAATTCAAAAAATATTTTTCCATGATGCATTCAAATTCAAATTATTCTGCATGGAAAAATGACTCAAAGATGTAGGAGGAAGAAACAGACTATACTGAGGAGGCCCTCCAATGAAGAGTTGATGCCCTGATAGTAATGTTCAAGCAGGTAGAAAGAGGCATAAGAACATGGATCTCACCAGAAGATTTGATGGCCATGGTCAATGAACTCCTAGTTGACTTAAAAAGATTCAAGGCTAATAAGGAAGTGGCATTAGTCTTTCCATATTTCACTGAAAACATCCATTAAGTTGAAGCCAAACTTGAGGTGGAGGAGCCTAACTACCTACCTCCATCCATTGATGATCAACTCCAAGAGAAACTTTCAATTAAATAGGATATTAATTTCAAACCAAATCATGGAGGTGATACATTCTTAAACTCAAATTCATTAAATTTTGATGATACTAATTTGAGTGTCTCTCCTAAATCTATTGAATTTTCAGATTCATCAAACTCATACTACACCTTAGAGGATGATGTGAAATACAATGCACCTATTGAGGAACTTCTGAATCTCCCTGAAGTCATTGAGTATCTAATAGAGGAGCCCCATCATGAAGAGATCCAAGTTGCTGAGCCTGAGGAAAATAGACAAGAGGCTGAAGCCTCCTTGAAGCTGGCCCTGGAAGACAAGATGGTTGCACAAGTAGCAACAAAATAAGAAGAGGTTCCATACTTCATCCTACCCCCACCATGCAAGTTATACCTCATTGTGAAGGGGGAGGATATGATGTACTCTATCCATGGATCATCCCTCAAGAACAACAAGGAAGAAAAATCTAGGAAGAGCCACATGTGGTGGTTCAAATCAAAGAAGCTTCATCCACCGTCGGTTTATGGATAACGGCTGGTACTGCCCTCTGGAGGAAGTACAAGATTCCAGGGCCCACTTGGGGGATCATACAAAGATTTATCATTACATGCATTCTAGTAATTTAAATTTCAAATTCAGTATTAGGAAATAGTGTATAATGTGTCCCCCTCCCTCTTTTCATTTTGATCTTAAATGAAATGATCATTGTGATTAATTGAGTAATTTTTCTTTTGTAGGATCAAGATGTAAGAACGAAGCCCAGAGAATTAGAGGAAGAGGACCGAATCATTATTTCAAAAGGGAGTTAACTTATTATGATTATCATTTAAACTCCTTTAATTTTTTAGTCCAAAACATATTTTGAGCTTTAATGAATATTCTTATCACTTTTCACACATCAATTGATTTTGAAAGAATTGAAATTATTTTTGCAATAATGGATTTTAAATGATTGTTGATATGAATTCTTTTCCCTTGAAATGGATTTTCAACAATTTTATTGAGTTTGAATGATTTTTGAAATCCATGCTAATGAAACACTGACTCAAAATATTTTTCCAATACTATGAGGTATTCTAAACCACTTTTACATATTCTTCCTAATACCCACACTTTCTTGAGGGAAACTTGACTTTTGTGTGAGAACCAGAATTTGTGAATAAATCTCATTCGAAGATTTGGATTTCATGGAATGTATTTGAAATGATTAAGTCATCTCTTTGGCTATCCACATTTTATCTTGAGACACACCTTTACATTTATCCTTCGTAAGCCCTTAGATGCCATGAATTTCCTTATAGGTTTAAGCCACATTTCAAGCCAATTTTTCCTTACCTACCCGCACTTTTAGTATTTTTGCATGTATATTTCAAGTTTGAGTGTGGGGGAAGGGACTTTAGTGTTTGTTAATTGGGATGTGTATCATTTATGGGTAGTGTGAAGTGTGTTTCAATATTTATGGAAGTGTACAATAAGATAATTGGGCATGTTTCGCCATTTCATTGTGCTTTATTTGTTTCATCCATTTCACCTTTAAAAAAAGAAAAGAAAAAAAATTGAGATGATCTTGAATTTCTCATTGTACATTATTTTATGACTCATGACCCTCTCAAAAATCAAGGTCATGAATTTCAATTCATTCATTGTATTCAATTTTCAGCTCATCCTCCATAAAAAAAGAAAATAATGTTGTGCCTTTCTGGAGCTTTGAAAAAAAAGGAGGAGAACTTAGATGATATCATTAATTATAATCACTTATTGGCTCAAGTAGAATTTTATAAAGAGGAGTGGGGTTTATTTTCACATTTTCATGTGGGATTGAGTGAGGAATTTCTTGTGTTTTCACTTTATTTAATCATGCATTGTACTTAAAACTCCAACCTCCTCTTTCTAGCCTGGAACATTTTTCAATAATTTTCCCACCAACCCTAAGCCACCGAATCTTTTGAACCATTAATTAAATCCCTCATGATTATATTAATTTTCATGTTTCACGCTGTGGATAAATGAAAATTTTCACAAACCTATGGTGATACATGCAATTTTCAAGTATGAGTATAACTCTATATTCAATTTCTCTTGAGTGAAGTGTGACATAAAATTAAATGTAAGGTAGGTTGTGATTGGTCCATGGATTTATTTATGAGGTTGAAAAAAATTTAGTGATTGAAATGAAAATAACAGAGAATTATTATTCATATATGATACATTATGGAATTCTATTTTGTATAAAATCATTGATATTTTCTCATTTTTGATTATTGTGTGGATTTTGATTTGGATGTAAGATGATTGCTCAGGAGTGAAATGATTAACTGTGGGGGAGTGATGAAGCTAATATTTTCATATATTTTATACTATAAATAATTTTTTATAATCCCACAAAAGTGTTATTGGATGGGTAATTGTCATGTTTTTAGGTTTTAGTGTTATTTTGCGCCCAAATGTGAAAAACAACTAATTCTGGATTTTAGACCTATTTTTAGGTCAAGGGTATTTTGGTCATTTCCGTAAAATTATATTTCCAAAATTTCTGATTCAAAATTTTTTAGAGTTATTATTTTATTTCCTTCAACTTTGTCTTCTTGACCCAGAGCTTATTTGGCCATCTAAATGGTCTACAAATTCATTGAAGTTGGGAATTTTTTCGGGCGGACAACATGGATCCACCCAACCTAACGGACATCAAACTCGGCCTAAACATATCTAAATGATGTGTTTGTACTTCGGATACCACTATGACATATAGGGACGTCTCTACAATAAATTTGGGGGATGTTGGAGGTTATTAAAGAGGCCATTTAATGACATACTTTTGGAGGAACCTTCCAGGAAGCTTCGTCCAGAAATAGAAATCAAGAATGAAAAATTCATAACTCCTACATTTGTTTTCCAATTTAGCTGAAATTTTGAGGAGAGACGGCCAAGATATATATGAACAACATTAATGCAGGGTGTAATGCGTGAAGATGTCATTAAAGTGGTCTACCATGCGTAGACATTTGGAGGAAGAATTCTGCAAATAAAAGGAGGCCCTCACCTCCTTCCCAAAGCATCCCATTCTCTATCCATTCCATCAAGGCACCAAGGAGGAGATCTCCACCGAGGGAGGCCAGCCGCAAATCTTCCCCCCTTTGTTTTTATTTTATTTCTTTTCTTTAGTTTTAGTTTTCAATTGTAATTTAGATTTTTAATAAATTAATGCATTGTTTTTATTTTTGTGTCCACCGATTCACCCTATTTTCTTCTTCATCTCTTCTCCATATTTTATTATTTTATTCTTATCATATTATCCACCATGACCTCTTACCCTCAAATATGATGGGTTAACCCGAGACTTGGCCCAGGGGAGGTATTTTGAAATTTCATTTATTCTGTGCTTAAATTCCAATTTGTATTAAGTTTGTGATGTGCGAGAGTGATGTGAACGGGTGTGGCGATCGTCCACCACGACACTGATCTCAAACTCATTTCTATTCTTTTATTAAAAATTTTCTCTCCCTTATACTGGATACAATCTCTTCATACGATGGAGTTGAGCCATTTAGTGGTTGAAATGGCATATGATTGAGCCAGGTCTTGGAAGATGACACACTCTCGATCGAGGTGTGCCATCAACCTTGATTATAGGAGGAGGTGAATTTAAGATTGCAAAATGCATTCAAGATTTCACACCAATAAATTAAATAATAGTAATTCATGAATGAGATCTCATAATTGAATTATCAAACTTAATTTAAATACCAACAAGGAGAATGATGAAACCCACAAACCAACCCATAAAGGCCAAGTTCTTTCCCAATTAATTTCATTCTATCATTGCATGTTAGTTTTATCTTTTATTTAAATTGAATTGCATTACATTCATAGATTAAATTAAAATCTCCAAAAAGAAGTAGTTTAGGTGAATTATATTAAGTAATTAAACGATTGATAAATCTCCTCTAGTGTGATGACCCTGGTCAGATTCTATGATGTAGTAGGAAAATTAAATTGCTTTTTCCATGCCCTACGACATGCGTGTGTCAAAACTGGCACCGTTTCCGGGGAGCTAATCGGTTGTTTACATTACTTTTTCTATTTTAAAATTTTATATAGTTTCTATTTTTTTCAAAAAAATTCGAAAAAAACTTTTTCCATGATGAATTCAAATTCAAATTATTCTATCTGGAACAATTACTCACAGATGCAGGAAGAAGAAATAGACTATACTGAGGAGGCCCTCCAACGAAGAGCTGATGCCCTGATAATAATGTTCAAGTAGGTAGAAAGAGGCATAAAAACATGGATCTCACCAGAAGATTTGATGGCCATGGTCAATTAACTCCAAGTTGACTTAAAAAGATTCAAGGCTAAGAAGGAAGTGGCACAGGTCTTCATAGATTTCACTGAAAACATCCATGAAGTTGAAGCCAAACTTGAGGTGGAGGAGCCTGACTACCTACCTCCATCCATTGATGGTCAACTCCAAGAGGAAATTTCAATTAAAGATGATATTAATTTCGAACCTAATCAGGGAGATGATACATTCCTAAACTCAAATTCATTAAATTTTGATGAAACTAATTTGAGTGTCTCTCCCAAATCTATTGAATTTTCCGATTCATCAAACTCATACTACACCTTGGAGGATGATGTGAAATAAAATGCAGCTATTGAGGAACTTCTGGAGCTCCCTAAAGTCATTGAATATCTAATAGAGGAGCCCCATCATGAAGAGATCCAAGTTACTGAGCCTGAGGAAAACAGACAAGAGGCTGATGCCTCCTTGAAGCTGACACTAGAAGACAAGATGGTTGCACAAGTAGCAACAAAAGAAGAAGTGGTTCCATACTTCATCCTACCCCCAACATGAATGTTATACCTCATTATGAAGGGGGGGGGGATATGGTGTACTCTATCCATGGATCATCCCTCAAGAACAACAATGAAGCACACGTTTGGAAGAGAAACATGTGGTGGTTCAAATCAAAGAAGCTTCATCCTCCGTTGGATTATGGATAATGGCTGGTACTATCCTCTAAAGGCAGTAAAAGATTCCAGGGCCCACTTGGGGGATCATACCAAGATTTATCTTTAAATTCTTTCTAGTAATTTAAATTTCAAATTCAGTATTAGGAAATAGTGTAGCATGTGACCCCCTCCCTATTTTCATTTTGAGCTTAAATGGAATGATCCTTGTGATTAATTGAGTAATTTTTCTTTTATAGGATCATGAAGGTAGAAGGAAGCCACGAGAATTAGAGGAAGAGGACCAAATCATTATTTCAAAAGGGAGTTAACTTATTATTATTATCATTTAAACTCCTTTCATTTTTTAGTCCAAAACATATTTTGAGCTTTAATGAATATTCTTATCACTTTTCACAAATAAATTGATTTGGAAAGAATTGAAATGATTTTTGAAATAATGGATTTTAAATGATTGTTGATATGAATTATTTTCCCTTGAAATGGATTTTCAATAATTTTAATGAGTTTGATAGATTTTTTAAATCCTTTCCCATGAAACACTGACTCAAAATAATTTTCCAATCCTGTAAGGTATTCTAAACCACTTTTACATATTCTTCCTAATACCCACACTTTCTTTAGGGAAACTTGAATTTTGTGTGAGAACCAGAATTTGTGAATAAATATCTTTCAAAGCTTTGGATTTCATGGAATGTATTTGTTGGAATCACCTGTTTTGATAATCCCAAATCATGCTTAACCATTGATTATGATGTATTAAAACCTTGCATTAATCTTATTATTCTATGCTTAAACATATTTTATTCTAAACAGTTCATATTCCTACTCTCATAACTTTACTGTAACAGCTTACAGTAGCATTTACATAAGTTTGGTATTGTTAGCTACCAGTCAGAGTTTTCTTTTCAAAGTCACAGTTATAGCTAACTGTCACCTTAAGTTACTGTTGCAATAAGTTCACAGTTACAAGGTTACAGTCGAAGACTAATACAAGCTTACAGTCACGAGTCTACCGCTATCTATTGTCAAAGCTCACAGACAAAGGTCACAGTTACAAGACTTCTGTTCATAGTTTTCTCTGCTCAAGTTCACAGTCGAACAAGTCTACAGTTGGAACAAGTTCGCAGTCGAACAAGTCTACAGTCATAAGCCTACAGTCAAGGTTACAATTAGACAGCGTCTGTCGACTAAGTCTACTGATGATCGAGGTCTACAGTTGATAAAGGTTACAGTTCTACAAATTTGATGTTACAAGTCTACAGTTAGAGAGGCTACAGTTACATGAAGTAAAAGCTACCATTGCAAGCCTACAGACAGCAAGCCTTTTGTTGAAGTCAGCAGTCAGAAGGAAGTCCACAGTTGGAAGACCACAGTTGAAGTCCACAGTGACATACATTCTCGACCAGTTTATTATTATTATATTCCTACTTTTTTCTTTACCAATTTGATTAATACTAATCTAACGGTCATGTCTAGTCAAATTGATACACCTAACAATATTTATTAATATTTGCAGACATATCAAGAAATAATACAATGTACGAGGAAGATCGCACGTGTAACTCAAGACTATTTATCTTGTCGGCCTCGGGTGAACAAAAAGGGCATATATGGAGGAGTATAAAAAGAAGAGAGAAGCATTCAAGAAAAATAATGAATGGAAGAGTCTAACATCTACAACTGAGAAGGAGATACACATATACACAAAAATAAGAACTCTCGAGCATTCATTCTAAAGAACAAAAGAGTCTCAAGTGAACCGACTAAAAGAACCGTCTCCTAAAATCCATGTTGTGAAGCACTCAAACTCAAAGAAGCTGATCACTTGAACATCTGGAAGTCTGGAAATCACGACACTCTATTTTAGTGTCAACTTACAGAAAAAGGACCAAAGCTTCAAGTCACTCATTCCTACGAGTCCAGAACTGATCTCCCAACACTATAGAGCACTCTAAACCTTCTTCTTTCTATCTCTTTCTCTACTGTGTTATAGTTTTATACATTTTGATCAGTGTGTGTTATCTGCTGTATTAAACACACACACTGACTCCTGTACTTTCACTGGAGGATCTGTAAATCCTCAGAAAACCCTTTTACACTTCATTTCCCACTGTGGATAGTGGTAGAGGTCTTGTGACCTGGACAGATGGCTGCTGTTGTTTGTTTTCCCACGAAGAACTGTGGTAGAGGTCTTGTGACCTGGACAGTGGACAGTGTGTTCACTGTTGTTAACCCCGATCCAGGGTGTGGATCATTTTTATATAAACTTTTGAGAGGACTAAGTCTCGGCTTGAGACTGAACCTCTTGGTTAATTCTCTGTGTTTGTAGTTATACTCTATATCCATACTAAACATATTTATTTCATATTCCGCTGCTATTACTTTGAAATATAATCTATCTTCAAAGCTACTTTGATAATTAAATTCGCAAGTGTTTATATTTGTTATAAATCAGTAAGTTAGTTTCAAAAGTTAATTTAATCATAAGATTAAGTTAACTGAGAATTAATCAATCATTGAGAAACTAATTGAACCTTTATAATCTATATAAATTCACTACAGTTTAATTTGTTTTTGAAATTGGGGGATTTTAATAGAAATTGTTTTTAACAGAAATTTTAATTGGAACTCAATTCACCCCCCTCTTGAGTGTCCACTCCGACCAACATTTGGTATCAGAGGAAGGTTTATCTCTGTTATACTTGCTCAAAGTTTTATTTTAACTCTCTGTTTTTAAACTGTGATTGTAGTTTTATCTAAAAGATCTTAAATTTCTGTTAGTTCTAAATTTTATCTCTTTAAAACATTTTCTAAAATTTCCTTATGGATAATAGACTAGAAGGTGCTGCCACTAACATGCCACCCTTCTTTAATGGTGTGAATTATGCCCAATGGAAGCTCAAAATGAAAATTCATTTGGAAAGTATGGGTTTTGATATTTCGACTGCTATAGAGTCTCAATACAAGATTCCAGAAACTGAAAGAATAACTTGGGATGAACCTACTAAGGTAGCTTACAATAATAATTGTAAGGCTGTGAATGCTCTCTACTGTGCTCTAGGAGATGAGGAGTTCAATAGAATTTCTGCATGTAAAACAGCTTTTGAAATCTGGGACACCTTAGCTGTTTCTCATGAAGGAACAACTAATGTCAAGGAAATGCGGTTAAATACTTATACTATCAAATACGATAACTTTAAGATGAAAACTGATGAACCTATTTCTGATATGTATCTCAGGTTTAATGAGATAGTCAATACAATGAGCTCACTCGGAAAGATTGTTCCAGCAAAGGAGCAAATCATGAGATTATTGAGATGTCTGCCTGACAGATGGAGAGGCACATCCATTTCAATTAGAGAATCCTGTGATATTGGAACTTTGCCTGTCAAGGAGTTAATTGGTAAGCTGATGATGTACGAAGAAGAGCTCAAGGTAAATAAAGAGGAAGATGAGGAACCGAAACGAAAATCTGTAGCTTTTAAGTCTACTGCATCAAAGAGCAAAGACAAGGAGAAAGTGCATATACCAACTGAAATCTCATCTAGTGAAGACTTAGATTCTGACAGTGATGCCGAGATGGCACAAATAGCAAGGAGATTCAAGAAGTTCTATAGGAAGAAGAAGTTCTTCAGAAAACCAAACTACAAGGGTAAGTATGATAGACAAGGTAAGTGGAAGAAAGATTGGAAGAAAACTGATAAAGAAGAAGACATAGTTTGCTATGAATGTAAAAGGAAAGGACACATCAAAGCCGACTGTCCTAAGTTAAAATTCAAGAAGAAATATGAGTACAAGGACAAGAATTATAAGAAAGCTATGAAGGCCACCTGGAGTGCTTCAGAAGACAGCACAAGTGAATCAGAGTCCAGTGATTCTGAAAGAAATCGTGCTAATATGTGTTTCATGACAAACACATCTGAGGTAACCTTAGACCCTCCCACTTTAAACTCTTATTATTCTGAAGGTGAAGCAGAATCTGGTTCTGATTCTGAAAATATGTCTAAAGATGAATTGTTTGAATACTGTAATATACTGGAAGAAATGTGTAATGAACTAAAGGATAAATATAAGTCTTTAAAGAAACAGCATGCTCTTACTGCAAGTGTCAAGTCTGCACTTGATGTAGAAAAAGAGAAAAATGTTCAATTACTAAAGGAGAATACAGAACTGAAACTATCTAATGAACAACTTAGAAAGGACTTAGAAACATTCACAAATGGAAAAGATACTCTAACCCAACTTCTAGGAAAGCAAGTTGCACCTAAGTATGCTACTGGCTTGGGATACCAACCTGGACAAAGACAGTTTACTAAAACCCGATTTATCAAGTCTGGAAAAAATCCTGCTAGTTCCAGTTTTGGAAATTCGTATGCCTCAACTGGTTATTTAAATAGTTGTAGATCAAATAAAGTATATCTCTCTAAATCTTTTGCATCTATTAATTGTATGGGACCCATAAAACAAATCTGGGTACCTAAATCCTTGATTGCTAACATATCTGGACCCAAGAAAATCTGGGTACCAAAGTCATTTCCTGTCTAATCTGTTTTGTAGGAAATCTGTTTGAAAAGCAATTACAAGAAGGTATGGTACATAGACAGTGGATGTTCAAGACACATGTCTGGGGACTATTCGTGCTTCAAAAGCTTAATAAAGGTTGATGGAGGATATGTCACTTTTGGTGATAACTCAAAAGAAAAAATCATCGGCTTAGGCCAGATTGGTAACACTGACTCAGTATTAATTTCCAAAGTTTTATTTGTTGATGGACTTAAGTACAACCTACTTAGCATTTCTCAATTGTGTGATGATGGTTTTAATTTCAAGTTTGAAAACAATTCTTGTGATGTTTATAATTCCAAAAATGCTTTAATATTTTCTGCCTTAAGAAATGAAAATGTTTATCCTGTTGACTTAAACACTTTAGCTAAACATAATGTTACTTGCTTAAATGCTTTTCATAAAGAGTCTTGGATGTGGCATAGGAGATTAGTACACTGCAACATTCACTCACTTAGAAAACTCTCTAAGAAACACCTAGTTAGAGACCTACCTAAGCTTGAATTCCCAAATGACAAAGTGTGTAATCCCTGTCAGAAGGGAAAACAACACAAAGTTTCTTTTAAACCAAAGAAAGAAGTTTCAACTTCTCAACCACTTGAACTGGTTCACATGGATTTGTTTGGACCATCAAGAATTTCAAGTCTAAATGGGAAGCACTATGTTTATGTTCTTGTAGATGACTTTTCTAGATATACTTGGGTATACTTTCTAGCTCACAAAAGTGAAGCCTGCTCTTCCTTTGTTAAATACTCTAAGTCTGTAGAAAATCTTAGTGGACTTAAGATTAAGACCTTGAGGAGTGATCATGGTCGTGAGTTTGAGAATCAAGAATTTGAATCTTACTGCTCACACAATGGCTATACTCACAATTTTTCTTCTCCTAGGACACCTCAACAGAATGGTGTAGTGGAAAGAAGAAACCGAACCCTGCAAGAAATTGCAAGGACTATGCTTAATGAATATGACCTGCCTGTTTACTTTTGGGCTGAAGCTGTAAATACAGCCTGCTATGTTATTAATAGAGTCTTGATTAGACCGGTTCTTAAGAAAACCCCTTATGAGTTGTGGAATAATAGGAAGCCTAAGGTTAATTACTTTAGAGTTTTTGGTTGCAAAATCTTTATTCTGAATACTAAAGATAATCTTGATAAATTTGCTCCAAAAAGTGATGAAGGAATTTTCCTGGGTTACTCTATGACTAGTAAAGCCTATAGAGTGTTCAATAAGAAAACCAAATGTGTGGAAGAATCTGTTCACATCAAGTTTGATGAGACTGATCCACATGAGTCTAAAACTTCTCTTGAAAATGTTGAAGAAGACTTATCTGTTCTGGACCTAAATGACAAATCTAAAGAACCTGTAATAAAAACATCCAGTTCTGGACTTTTTCCAGAATCTTCCTATGTGGAACCCGAACCTATAAATGAACCTGAAATCTCTAGTCCAACCTTTACCAAATCAACTAGGATTCTAAAGAATCATCCTTTAGATGCAGTTGTTGGCAATCTTGATAGAGGAACACAAACTAGAGCTTCTCTAAGAAATCAGGTTGAACATCAAGCTTTTCTTTCACAGCTAGAACCCAAAAATGTCAATGATGCTATCAGTGATGAATTCTGGGTAATGGCTATGCAAGAAGAACTAAATCAGTTTGAAAGAAACAAAGTTTGGGAATTAGTGAAAAGACCTAAAGACACTCTTACCATAGGCACTAAATGGGTGTTTAGAAACAAAGTTGATGAGTTTGGTAATATAATTAGAAACAAAGCTAGGCTAGTTGCACAAGGGTATAGTCAGGAAGAAGGAATAGACTATGAGGAAACCTTTGCACCCGTGGCTAGACTAGAGGCCGTTAGGATATTACTTGCTTATGCTGCTCATCTGAATTTCAAACTATATCAAATGGATGTTAAAAGTGCTTTTCTAAATGGATATATAATTGAGGATGTATTTGTGGAACAACCTCCTGGTTTTACAAATCCCCATTTTTCTAATCATGTTTTTAAACTATCTAAAGCTTTATATGGTTTAAAGCAAGCTCCAAGATCTTGGTATGATAGGCTCAGCTCTTTTCTTATTTCGAAAGGATTTACTAAAGGGATAGATGATCCTACTCTTTTTATTAAATGGATTTCTAAAGATGTCTTAATAGTACAAATTTATGTGGATGATATTATTTTTGGATCTTCTAAAAATTCTTTATGTGTTGATTTTTCAAAAATAATGCAAAATGAGTTTGAAATGAGTTTAATGGGAGAACTCAAATTTTTCCTTGGATTTCAGATCTTTCAAAATAAAAATGGTATTATTTTGAACCAAAGTAAATATATTAAAGATCTTCTAAAACGTTTTTCTTTGGATGGCACCAAAGGCAGTGACACGCCTTTGAGCACCACTTGCAAGTTGGACAGTGATGAAACTGGTGAACCAGTGGATCAAACCAATTACAGAGGTATGATAGGTAGTCTACTGTACCTTACTGCCAGTAGACCTGACATCATGTTCAGTGTATGCATGTGTGCTCGGTTTCAAGCCAATCCAAAAGAGTCTCATTTGACTACTGTTAAAAGGATTTTCAAATATCTAAAACATACTCCCAATTTGGGATTATTTTATCCAAATGGACAATCATTTGATTTATTAAGTTATTCTGATGCTGATTTTGCTGGCTGCAAGTTAGATAGAAAGAGAACCTCTGGAACATGTCACATTTTAGGCAAGTCACTAGTATCTTGGTGTAGTAAGAAGCAGAATTCTGTTGCATTGTCTACTGCCGAAGCTGAGTATATAGCTGCTGGTAGCTGTTGTGCACAAATCGTGTGGATGAAACACACTTTACTAGACTATGGATATCAATTCAAACATGTCTCTATAAGGTGCGACAATACAAGTGCTATTAACATTTCTAAAAATCCAGTATCTCATGCTAGGACAAAACATATTGATGTGAGACATCACTTTCTGAGGGATCATTATCAAAAAGTTGATATCACTCTTGAGTTCATTGGCACCGAACATCAGTTAGCTGATATTTTTACAAAGCCTTTGAATTCTGAGAGATTAAGTTACATCAAACATGAGTTAGGTATGATTAATTATAGCACAGTTGAAACCTCACAGTTGAAACCTCACAGTTGAAACCTCAGAGTTGAAACCTCACAGTTGAAACCTCACAGTTGAAACCTCACAGTTGAAACCTCACAGTTGAAACCTCACAGTTGAAACCTCACAGTTGAAACCTCACAGTTGAAACCTCACAGTTGAAACCTCACAGTTGAAACCTCACAGTTGAAACCTCACAGTTGAAACCTCACAGTTAGGCCTCACCGGTGTACCTCACTGTTACATCTTTCTGTAGGCTGTTTCGCTGTTTAACCTTATTTTATTTTGCGGGAATTCGAACCGTTTCTTTTCTTTATTCTTTTTATTTCTAAATCCCTAAATGATAAAACTTAGAACATCGAACATATCTCAATCCACTCATCTCGACCCTTGCTCTCTCAAGTCCTAAACCCTAAACCTTTAACCGAACCTCGAAACCTCATTCAGTTCCAATGGCCAGAACAAAGCGACCCCCGACTGTCAATGAAGATGCACCAATGCCAAAGAGGACTCGAGTCGAATCCAGTGGCACCGGGAACGCCTTGATAAGACCTGTTAATCCACATCTGACTAAGAGAGAAATAGTTGCTGAGAAGGAGCTAAGTGAAGAGTGGATTTTATCGAGCAGATCATTAGTACTGGCAGTGCTTAATGAGCAAGGATGGACCGAATGTTTCGCAAACAATAATGGACCGTACTACCCGAAGCTGGTGAAGGAATTCTATGAATATCTACAGTTCAAGGAAGAGGATGATCTGCATAGACTGGTATCCAGAGTAAACGGCAATGAGGCCAGTTTTTCATCCGTTGAATGGGCTGCATGTTTAAGAGTTCCTCATGAGGGTATTTACAACTACTATTCTGGAGCGGCTCCTCCAAATAGTAGAATCTTTGATCATGAGACGGCTCTGGAAGAATTGACAGGCAATGGCACAGTAAGAAAGATTATTGCTGCTGAAATGAGTGGAGAGGACAGGCTTCTGTTTAAGTTTATTCAGCATGTACTGAGTCCTAGAAGAGGAGATTTTGCAACTCTGAAGCACCAGGATATTTACTTGATGTACTTATTAAAACATGGAAGGAAGGTCAACCTTTGTAGGTTGCTGATGGCTCAGATGGAGGACATGATAAAGGCAAGCTCAAAATCAAGTGCCTTGTTCCATGCTAAACTCATTTCGGTTATGTTGAAAGTGAAAGGTGCAGCTGGAAGTCAGGAAGAGTTGATAGTGGCAAAGAACAGTGTATGTATCTCGAAAGTAATCTGCAAATTCATGAAGATCAGTTGGAATCCCTGGAAGAAATCACGGGTGAATGATGAGGAGAGAATCTATGAGAAATTTAGCCCTTCTACTCATCCCTCTAGACCGAGAGATAGGAGAGATCCAGGCTTAAAGCCTGATGAGCCTGAACCTGTATACTCAGATGATGAACAGACTGCAGTAGTTGGTGACTCTGCAAGAGAGAACACCCCAATTGATGAAGGGAGTGATCCTGATACTACTCACAGTCCTGTCAGGACAGTGACGTTTGGAGCAGCAAGCCCTCCAAAAGAACTACCTAGTAGAGAACCTGTTCTAAGAGACAGTGAGACTGAGTCTACAGAAGAAGATGAAGAAGAATCTCAATATTTTGTCAAGGACACCTCTGATGAGGATGATACAGTCGAAGCAGAAGAGGCTGGAACTTCAAATGAAAATCAAGAAACTGTTGCAGAAGAACTTAGTATGAGCCCTCTGATAGGGTATACAGACAAGTCAGTGTCTGACCAGGAAGCAGGAGTGGTCTCTACTACTGTTGTCATGGAAGTGGTTGATGACCCAACAGAGAGGGAGGCTAACCTCACTGCTGAACCTACAGAGTAAGAAAATATGGAACCTTCTAGAGCTACAGAAGAGCACTTAGAGTTACCCAGAGTCGAGCAGATAGTAGAAAATGTTCAGGAAGGAGCTCCAAGTGAGGGGGAGCGTTTTGGTTCAGTCTCTGTACTGTATGATATAGAAGGATGGACCTCAGATCCAGGATACATGGTGTTAGGACTCAATTATGAGGATTCAGATGAGGAAAACCAACCACCAAGAAATCCAGTTATCCTAACTAACAGCTCTCCAGTGTTAGAAACTAAAAGATTGGCCACCAAGGAAGACCTTGAATCCTTAAAGAATGAAATGAAGGAGACCATCAGACAGTCTGTTGCTGAATTGAAAACCAGTCTTTTTGATGAGCTGAAAAATGTAGAACAATCCTTAGAATTATCTCTAGGATGTGTTGTGGGAAGTCCAATCAAAGAAGTGATGGATGAAATGAAAGTGTGCCACACTCAAATTGAAAGCTGGACTGGAGCAGTAGTGGCCCTCAGACAATCAGTTGCTTCTTTCACTGCCCTGAGCAGTTCTCAGACACAAGTGGCCAGTGAGATTCGATACATCAAAGAAGTGGTCAAGCAGTTTGTGGAAGTATTTGAGGCTTTCATGAAATCAGTAAAAGAACACTTTAGCAATCAGGATGCTGTCATTCAGAAAGTGATTGGAAATCTGACTCAGTCTTTCAAGGAGACAGTGGCATTCTCAGTCAAGTCCCTTCCTTCATCTAGCTCTCCTGTGGACCTTGAGCAGTTTAGAAGCCTGCTCAGAGAAGAGCTTACTCAGGCCCGTGCAAATGACACATCAGACCTACAGATCCTTGCTACTACAAGAGAAGTCAGTGGCTTTGTTCGTGAGCACCTGCAGGCTGCTACTGCTTCTCAGGAGGCCATCAAAAGTAAAGTGGATTATTACTTTGATCGGATTTTCACCAAGCATCAGTTGAACCACCACTTCAAGCTCATGCTAGAAACTATGAAGCTGCCTCCTGTAACTCAAGCTTTCAAAGAACAAGTTAGAAATCTACGAGAGTTGACCCCGGCTTTGGATAAATTCTTGGAAAACAAAAATGACTTCTTATCTGCCATGGACAGAGGAGGAAACATCATCATGGATTTCAGAAATCTGCTCCTACCTTTTCTTCATGTGGACTGCACACCTGTTATAGTTCCTCCTGCCCTACCTGTCTCCAACCCCAGTGGTTCTTCAGTAATGTCTCCTGCTGATGCCCTCAGAAGCCTTAGACCACTGATACCTCGACAAGCTACTCACTACAGGCCTTCAGGAGCATCTGTTGCTGCCCCTCCAGACATTCCTGCTGCAATTCCTCAGCCTGTTGATCTTTTACCTACTGCTCCATCTTCTTCCTCCAAAGGAAAAGATCCCTTACCTACAGATGAAGAGGATTGAGTCTGTTTATGTTTTTTTTATAGGGATCATGTATTCACGTTTTGGGTCATGTAATGTACTCATTATTAATACAATGTTTATTTTCTCTCTCTCTGTCTTTCTTTTTGTTAATCACAAAGGGGGAGAAATAGGGAGAAATAGATAGGGGGAGAAATAGGGAGAAATAGATAGGGGGAGAAATAGGGAGAAATAGATAGGGAGAAATAGGGAGAAATAGGGAAAACTCGGGGGAGATATGAACCTATACAAAGAGGGAGAAATCCTTGCGGATTATACCTAATTTTTGTGCTCATATTGCTAATACTGTGTTTTGCACACTTCTCTCTGATACATCTATATTTCATTCCATACTGACATAATTTGTGATTATCAAAAAGGGGGAGATTGTTGGAATCACCTGTTTTGATAATCCCAAATCATGCTTAACCATTGATTATGATGTATTAAAACCTTGCATTAATCTTATTATTCTATGCTTAAACGTATTTTATTCTAAACAGTTCATATTCCTACTCTCATAACTTTACTGTAACAGCTTACATTAGCATTTACATAAGTTTGGTATTGTTAGCTACCAGTTAGAGTTTTCTTTTCAAAGTCACAGTTACAGCTAACTGTCACCTTAAGTTACTGTTGCAATAAGTTCACAGTTACAAGGTTACAGTCGAAGACTAATACAAGCTTACAGTCACGAGTCTACCGCTATCTATTGTCAAAGCTCACAGACGAAGGTCACAGTTACAAGACTTCTGTTCAAAGTTTTCTCTGCTCAAGTTCACAGTCGAACAAGTCTACAGTTGGAACAAGTTCGCAGTCGAACAAGTCTACAGTCATAAGCCTACAGTCAAGGTTACAGTTAGACAGCGTCTGTCGACTAAGTCTACTGATGATCGAGGTCTACAGTTGATAAAGGTTACATTTCTACAAATTTGATGTTACAAGTCTACAGTTAGAGAGGCTACAGTTACATGAAGTAAAAGCTACCATTGCAAGCCTACAGACAGCAAGCCTTTTGTTGAAGTCAGCAGTCAGAAGGAAGTCCACAGTTGGAAGACCACAGTTGAAGTCCACAGTGACATACATTCTCGACCAGTTTATTATTATTATATTCCTACTTTTTTCTTTACCAATTTGATTAATACTAATCTAACGGTCATGTCTAGTCAAATTGATACACCTAACATTATTTATTAATATTTGCAGACATATCAAGAAATAATACAATGTACGAGGAAGATCGCACGTGTAACTCAAGACTATTTATCTTGTCGGCCTCGGGTGAACCAAAAGGGCATATATAGAAGAGTATAAAAAGAAGAGAGAAGCATTCAAGAAAAATAATGAATGGAAGAGTCTAACATCTACAACTGAGAAGGAGATACACATATACACCAAAAGAAGAACTTTCAAGCATTCATTCTAAAGAACAAAAGAGTCTCAAGTGAACCGACTGAAAGAACCGTCTCCTAAAAGCCATGCTGTGAAGCACTCAAACTCAAAGAAGCTGATCACTTGAACATCTGGAAGTCTGGAAATCACGACACTCTGTTTTAGTGTCAACTTACAGAAAAAGGACCAAAGCTTCAAGTCACTCATTCCTACGAGTCCAGAACTGATCTTCCAACACTATAGAGCACTCTAAACCTTCTTCTTTCTATCTCTTGCTCTACTGTGTTTTAGTTTTCTACATTTTGAGCAGTGTGTGTTATCTGCTGTATTAAACACACACACTGACTCCTGTACTTTCACTAGAGGATCTGTAAATCCTCAGGAAACCCTTTTACACTTCATTTCCCACTGTGGATAGTGGTAGAGGTCTTGTGACCTGGACAGCTGGCTGCTGTTGTTTGTTTTCCCACGAAGAACTGTGGTAGAGGTCTTGTGACCTGGACAGTGGACAGTGTGTTCACTGTTGTTAACCCCGATCCAGGGTGTGGATCATTTTTATATAATCTTTTGAGAGGACTAAGTCTCGGCTTGAGACTGAACCTCTTGGTTAATTCTCTGTGTTTGTAGTTATACTTTATATCCATACTATACATATTTATTTCATATTCCGCTGCTATTACTTTGAAATATAATCTGTCTTCAAAGCTACTTTGATAATTAAATTCGCAAGTGTTTATATTTGTTATAAATCAGTAAGTTAGTTTCAAAAGTTAATTTAATCATAAGATTAAGTTAACTGAGAATTAATCAATCTTTGAGAAACTAATTGAACCTTTATAATCTATATAAATTCACTACAGTTTAATTTGTTTTTGAAATTGGGGGATTTTAATAGAAATTGTTTTTAACAGAAATTTTAATTGGAACTCAATTCACCCCCCCTCTTGAGTGTCCACTCCGACCAACAGTATTTGAAATGATTAAGGAATCTCATTGGCAAGCCACATTTTATCTTGATACACACCTTTACATTTATCCTTCGTAATCCCTTAGATTCCCTGAATTTCCTTATAGGTTTAAGCCACATTACAAGCCAATTTTTCTTTACCTACACGCACTTTTAGTATTTTTGCATGAATATTTCAAGTTTTAGTGTGGGTAAAGGGAATTTCGTGTTCGTTAATTGGGATGTGTATCATTTATGGGTACTGTGAAGTGTGTTTCAATATTTTGGGAAGTGGACAATAAGAGAATTGGGCATGTGTTGTCATTTAATTGTGATTTATTTGTTTCATCTATTTTCCTTTAAAAAAAGAAAAGAAAAAAAATGGAGATGAGATTGAATTCTTCATTGTACATTATTTTATGACTCATGTACCTCTCAGAAATCAAGGGCATGATTTGTCATTCGTTCATTGTATTCAATTTTCAGCTCATCCTCCATAAATAAAAGAAAATAAAGTTGTGCCTTTCTGGAGCTTTGAAAAAAAAGGAGGATAAATTAGATTATATCATTCATTATAATCACTTATTGGATCATGTACCATGTCATAAAAAGGGGTGGGGTTGTTTTTCACATTTTCAAGTGGGATTGAGTGAGGAATTTCTTGTGTTTTCACATGATTTAATCATGCATTGTACTTAAAAGTCCAACCTCCTCTTTCTAGCCTGGAACATTTTTCAATAATTTTCCCACCAACCCTAAGCCACAAAATCATTTGAACCATTAATTAAATCTCTAATGATTAAATTCATTTTCATGTTTCACGCTGTGGATAAATGAAAATTTTCACAAACCTATGGTGATACATGCGATTTTCAAGTATGAGTATAACTTTAGATTCAATTTCTCTTGAGTGAAGAGTGACATAAAATTCAATGTGAGGTAGAATGTGATTGAGACATGGATTGATTTATGAGGTTGAACAAATTTTAGTGATTGAAATGAAAATAATATAGAATTATTATTCATATATGAGACATTATGGAATTCTATTTTGGATAAAATCATTTATATTTTGTCATTTTTTATTGTTGTGTGGATTATGATTTGGATGTTAGATGATTGCCCAAGAGTGCAATGTTTATGTGTGGGGGAGTGATGAAGATAAAATTTTCATATATTTTATACTATAAATCATTGTTTATAATCCCATAAAAGTGTTATTGGATGTTTAATTTTCATGTTTTTAGGTTTTAGTGTTATTTTGTGCCCAAATGTGAAAAACGACTAATTATTGATTTTAGACAGATTTTTAGGTCAAGGGTATTTTGGTCATTTCTGTAAAATTATATTTCAAAATTTTCCGATTTAAATTTTTTTAGAATCCTTATTGTGTTTCCTTCAACTTTGTCTTCTGTACTAGGAGCTGATTCGGCAATTTAAAGGGTCTAAAAATTCATTGAAGTTGGGAATTTTTCCGAGCAGTCAGCGTGGACCCACCCTACGTAAAAGACATCAAACTCGGCATATACATATCTAAATGATGTCTTTACACCTGGGATACTGGTATTCCATATAGTTACAGCTATAAAATAAATTTGGGGGATTTTGGAGGTCATTAAAGAGGCCATTGATTGACATCGTTTTGGAGGAACATTCCTGGAAGCTTCATCCAAAAACAGAAATCAAGAATGACAACTTCATAACTCGTACATAAGGTTTCTAATTTAGCTGAAATTCTGAGGGGAGATGGAAACTATATTTCGGAACAACATCCATGAAGGGTGGAACGCATGAAGATGTCATTAATGTGGTCTAACACGCATCATCATTTGAGGGACGAATTCTGCCTATAAAAGGAGGGCCTCATCTCTTTTCCAAAGCATCCCATTATCCATCCATTCCTTCAAGGCACGAAGGAGGAAATCCCCACCAAGGGAGGCTGGATGGAAATATTCCCCCCCTTTCTTTTTATTTTATTTTATTTCTTTATTTTTAGTTTTCAATTGTAATTTAGATTTCTAATAAATTAATTCATTGTTTTTTTTGTGTCCACCGATTCACCCTCTTTTCTTCATTATATCTGATCATTCTTTTCTTCTTTTATTATTCTCATATTATCCACCGTGACCTCTTACCCTCAAATATGAGGGGTTAACCTGAGACTTGGACCGAGGGAGGTATGTGTAAATTTCATTTATTCTATGCTTAAATTCTGATTTTTATTAATTTTGTGATGAGCAAGAGTGATGTGCACGAGTGTGGCGATCGTCCACCATGACACTGATTTCAAACTTATTTCTATTATTTTATTAAATATGTTCCCTCCCTTATACTAGATACAAGCTCTTCGTACGATGGAGTTGAGCTATTCAGTGGTTGAAATGGCATACGATGGATCCAGGTCTTGGAAGATGACACACTCTCGATCGAGGTGTGCCATCAACCTTGATTATAGGAGAAGGTGAAGTTAAGATTGCAAAATACATTCAATATTTTCACATCAATAAATAAAAGAATAGTAATTCATGAATTAGATCTCATAATTTAATTATCAAACTTAATTTAAATACCAACAAGGAGAATGATGAAACCCACAAACCAACACATAAAGGCCATGTTCTTTCTCAATTAATTTCATTCTGTCATTGCATGTTTGTTTTATCTTTTATATAAATTGAATTGCATTACATTCCTAGATTAAATGAATATTACCAAAATATGTAGTTTAGGTGAATTAGATTAAGTAATTAAACTATTGATAAAACTCTTCAAGTGTGATGACCCTGGTCAGCTTCTATGTTGCACTAGGAAAATTAAATTGCTTTTGCCACGCCCTACGACAGGCGTACGTCAAAACTGGAGCTGTTTCTAGGGAGCTAATTGGTTGTTTACATTACTTTTTATATTTTAAAATTTACCTAGTTTCCATTTTTTTAAAACATAAAAAAAACGTTTTCCATGATGAATTCAAATTCAAATTATTCTGCATGGAAAAATTACTCACAGATGCAGGAGGAAGAAACATACTATAATGAGGAGGCCCTCCAATGAAGATCTGATGCCCTGATAATAATGTTCAAGCAGGTAGAAAGTGGCATAACAACATGGATCTCACCAGAAGATTTGGTGGCCATGATCGATGAACTCCAAGTTGACTTAAAAATATTCAAGGCTAAGAAGGAAGTGGAACTGGTCTTCCCAGATTTCACTGAAAACATCCATGAAGTTGAATCCAAACTTGAGGTGGAGGATCTTAACTACCTACCTCCTCCATTTATGATCAACTCCAAGAGGAACATTTAATTAAAGAGGATATTAATTTCTAACCAAATCTGGGAGACGATACATTGTTAAACTCAAATTCTTTAAATTTTGCTAAAACTAATTTGAGTGTCTCTCCCAAATCTATTGAATTTTTAGATTCATCAAACTCATAATATACCTTGGAGGGTGATGTGAAATACAATGCACTTGTTGAGTAACTTCTGGAGCTCCCTTAAGTCATTGAATATCTACTAGAGGAGCTCCATCATAAAGAGATCCAAGTTGCTGAGCCTGAGGAAAATAGACAATAGGCTGAAGCCTCCTTGAAGCTGGAACTGGAAGACAAGATGGCTACACAAGTAGCAGCAAAATAAGAAGAGGTTCCATACTTCATCCTTCCCCCACCATGCAAGCTATACCTCATTGTGAAGGGAGAGGATATGGTGTACTCAATCCATGGATCATCCCTCAAGAACAACGATAAATCACAATCTAGGAAGAGCCACATGTGGTGGTTCAAATCAAAGAAGCTTCATCCACCATCAGATTATGGATAACGGCTGGTACTGCCCTCTGGTGGTAGTACAAGATTTCAGAGCCCACTTGGGGGATCATACCAAGATTTATCTTTACATACTTTCTAGTAATTTAAATTTCAAATTCAATATTAGAAAATAGTGTAGCATGTGGCCCCCTACCTCTTTTCATTTTGAGCATAAATGAAATGATCCTTGTGATTAATTGAGTAATTTTTCTTTTGTAGGATGATGAAGGTAGAAGGAAGCCCTGAGAATTAGAGGTAGAGGACCGAATCATTATTTCAAAATGGAGTTAACTTATTATGATTATCATTTAAACTCCTTTCTTTTTTTAGTCCAAAACATATTTTGGGATTTAATGAATATTCTTATCACTATTCACACATCAATTGATTTTTAAAGAATTGAAATTATTTTTGAAATAATGGATTTTAAATGATTGTTGATATGAATTCTTTTCCCTTGAAATGGATTTTCAACAATTTTAACGAGTTTGACTGATTTTTGAAATCCATGCCCATGAAACACTAACTCAAAATATTTTTCCAATCCTGTGAAGTATTCTAAACCACTTTTACATATTCTTCCTAATACCCACACTTTCTTGAGGGAAACTTGACTTTTGTGTGAGAACTAGAATTTGTGAATAAATCTCTTTCGATTATTTGGATTTCATGGAATGTATTTGAAATGATTGAGGAATCTCATGGATAGCCACATTTTATCTTGAGACCCACCTTTACATTTATCCTTTGTAAGCCCTTAGAATCCATGAATTGCCTTACAGGTTTAAGCCACATTACAAGACAATTTTTCCTTACCTACCCACACTTTTAGTATTTATCAGGGGTATTCCAAGTTTGAGTGTGGGGGAAGGGCCTTTCATGTGCATTCATTGGGATGTGTATCATTTATGGGTAGTGTGATGTGTGTTTCAATATTTTGGGAAGTGGACAATAAGAGAATTGGGCATGTGTCGTCATTTCATTGTGCTTTATTTGTTTCATCCATTTCTCCTTTAAAAAAGAAATGAAAAAATAGAGGTGAGCTTGAATTCCTCATTGTACATTATTTTATGACTCACGTCCCTCTCAAAAATCAAGGGCATGAATTTTCATTCATTCATTGTATTCAATTTTCAGCTCACCCTCCATTAAAAAAAAGAAAATAAAGCTGTGCCTTTCTGGAGCATTGAAAAAAAGGAGGAGAAATTGGATGATATCATTAATTATAATCACTTATTGGCTCATGTACCATGTCCTAAAGATGGTTGAGGTTGTTTTCAAAATTTTCAAGTGGGATTGAATGAGGAATTTCATGTGTTTTCACTTGATTTAATCATTCATTGTACTTAAAAGTCCAACCTCCTCTTTCTAGCCTGGAACATTTTCAACAATTTTCCCACCAACCCTAAGCCACAGAATCATTTGAACCATTAATTAAAGACCTCATGATTAAATTCATTTTCATGTTTCATGCTGTGGATAAATGAAAATTTTCACAAACCTATGGTGATACATGCGATTTTCAAGTATGAGTATAACTCGAGATTCAATTTCTCTTGAGTGAAGAGTGACATAAAATTCAATGTGAGGTAGGTTGTGATTGGGACAAGGATTGATTTATGAGGATAATCATATTTCAGTGATTGAAATGAAAATAAATAAGAATTTTTATTCATATATGAGACGTTATGGAATTCTATTTTGGATAAAATCATTGATATTTTCTCATTTTTGATTGTTGTGTGGATTTTGATTTGGATGTAAGATGATTGCCCAGGAGTGCAATGTTTATGTTAGGGGGAGTGATGAAGCTCACATTTTCATATATTTTATACTGTAAAGCATTTTTTATAATCCCATAAAATTTTTATTGGATGGGTAATTGTCATTTTTTTAGGTTTTAGTATTATTTTGAGCCCAAATGTGAAAAACGACTAATTCTGGATTTTAGACAGATTTTAAGTCAAGGGAATTTTAGACATTTCTGTAAAATTAATCTTCCAACTTTTCCAATTAATTTTTTTGAAAATCCTTATTTTATTTCCTTCAAATTTGTCTTCTGGACCAGGAGCTGATTCGGCCATCTAAAGGGTCTAAAAATTCATTGATGTTGAGAATTGTTCCGGGCGGACAGTGTGGACCCAACCAAAGTAACGAACAGAAAACACGGCCTAAACATATCTAAATGATGTTTTTCCACCTGGGATACCACTATGACATTTAGGTACGGCTCTAAAATAAATTTGGGGGATTTTGGAGGTTATTAAAGAGGTCATTGAACGACATATGTTTGGAGGAACCTTCCTGGAAGCTTCATCCAGAAACTGAAATTGAGAATGAAAAATTCATAACTCCTCCATCCGGTTTTCAATTTAGCTAAAAGTTTGAGGAGAGACAGTCACAATATCTATGAAAAACATTTTTTAAATGTTTAATGTGTGAAGATGTCATTAAAGTGGTCTACCACGCGTCAACATTTGAGGGACAAATTCTGCCTATAAATGGAGGCCCTCACCTCCTTCCCAGAGCATCCCATTATCCATCCATTCCTTCAAGGCACCAAGGAGGAGATCTCCACCGAGGGAGGCTGTCCGCAAATCTTCCCCCATTTCATTTTATTTTATTTCTTTTCTTTATTTTTAGTTTTCAATTGTAATTTAGATTTCTAATAAATTCATGCATTGTTTTTATTTTTGTGTTCACCGATTCACCCTCTTTTCTTCTTCATCTCTTCTCATTATTTTATTATTTTATTCTTCTCATATTATCCACCGTGACTTCATACACTCAAATATGAGGGGTTAACCCAAGTCTTGGCCCGGGGGAGTTATGTGGAAATTTCAATTATTCTGTGCTTAAATTCTGATTTTTATTAAGTTTGTGATGTGTAAGAGTGATGTGCACGGGTGTGGCGATCGTCCACCACGACACTGATCTCAAACTCATTTATATTATTTTATTAAATATTTTTCCTCCCTTCTAATGGATACAATCTCTTCATATGATTGAGTTGATCCATTCAGTGGTTGAAATGGCATACGATGGAGCCAAGTCTTGGAAGATGACACACTCTCAATTGAGGTGTGCCATCATACTTGATTATAGGAGAAGGTAAAGTTAAGATTAAAAAATGCATTCAATATTTCACAACAATAAATAAATGAATATTAATTCACGAATGAGATCTCATAATTTAATTATCAAACTTAATTTAAATACCAACAAGTAGAATAATGAAACCCACAAACCAACCCATAAAGGTCAAGTTCTTTCTCAATTAATTTCATTCTGTCATGGTATGTTAGTTTTATCTTATTTTTAAATTTAATTGAATTAAATTCCTAGATTAAATGAAAATCACCAAAAATAAGTAGTTTAGGTGAATTATATTATGTAATTAAACGATTGATAAATTTCTTCAAGTGTGATGACCCTGGTCAGCTTCTATGCTGCATAAGGAAAATTAAATTGCTTTTTCCACGCCCTATGACAGGTGTGCGTCAAAACTGGCTCCATTGCTGGGGGGATAATTGGTTATTCACATTACTTTTTCAATCTTAAAATTTTAAATAGTTTCCATTTTTTTTAAAAAAACAAAAAAAAAATTTCTATGATGCATTCAAATTCAAATTATTCTGCATGGAACAATTACTCACAGATGCAGGAGGAAGAAACAGACTATACTGAGGTGGCCCTCCAACGAAGATCTGATGCCCTGATAATAATGTTCAAGCAGGTAGAAAGAGGCATAAAAACATGGATCTCACCGGAATATTTGATGGCCATGGTCAATGAACTCCAAGTTGACTTAAAAAGATTCAAGACTAAGAAGGAAGTGGCACTGGTCTTCCCAGATTTCACTGGAAATATCCATGAAGTTGAAGACAAACGTGAGGTGGAGGAGCCTAACTACCTACCTCCATCCATTGATGATCAACTCCAAGAGGAACTTTCAATTAAAGAGGATATTAATTTTGAACAAAATCAGGGATATGATACATTCTTAAACTCAAATTCGTTAAATTTTTCTGAATCTAATTTGAGTGTCTCTCCCAAATCTATTGAATTTTCAGATTCATCAAACTCATACTACACCTTGGAGGATGATGTGAAATACAATGAACCTGTTGAGGAACTTCTGGATCACCCTAAAGTCATTGAATATCTACTAGAGGTGTCCCATCATGAAGAGATCCAAGCTGCTAAGCCTGAGGACAACAGAAAAGAGGCTGAAGCCTCCTTGAAGCTGTCACTGGAAGACAAGATGGTTGCACAAGTAGCAACAAAAGAAAAATAGGTTCCATACTTCATCCTACCCCACCATGCAAGCTATACCTCATTGTGAATGGGGAGGATATGATATACTCTATCCATGGATCATCCCTCAAGAACAATGATGAAGCACAAGCTAAGAAGAGCCACATGTGGTGGTTCAAATCAAAGAAGCTTCATCCACTATCAGATTATAGATAACGGCTGGTACAACCCTCTGGAGGCAGTGAAAGATTTCAGGGCCCACTTGAGGGATCATACCAAGATTTATCTTTACATTCTTTCTAGTAATTTAAATTTCAAATTAAGTATTAGGAAATAGTGCAACATGTGGCCCCCTCCCTATTTTCATTTTGAGCTTAAATGAAATGATCCTTGTGATTAATTGAGTAATTTTTCTTTTGTAGGATCATGAAGGTAGAAGGAAGCCCTGAGAATTAGAGGAAGAGGACCGAATCATTATTTCAAAAGGGAGTTAACTTATTATGATTATCATTTAAACTCCTTTTATTTTTTAGTCCAAAACATATTTTGAGATTCAATGAATATTGATATCACTTTTCAAACATCAATTTATTTTGAATGAATTTAAATGATTTTTGAAATAATGGATTTTAAATGATTGTTGATATGAATTCTTTTCCATTGAAATGGATTTTCAAGAATTTTAATGAGTTTGACTGATTTTTGAAATCCATTCCCATGAAACAGTAACTCAAAATATTTTTCCAATCTTGTGAAGTATTCCAATCCACTTTTACATATTCTTTCTAATACCCACACTATCTTGAGGGAAACATGACTTTTGTGTGAGAACCGGAATTTGTGAATAAATCTCTTTCAAAGCTTTGGATTTCATGGAATGTATTTGAAATGATTGAGGAATCTCTTTGGCTAGCCACATTTTATCTTGAGACCCACCTTTACATTCATCCTTCGTAAGCCCTTAGATGACATGAATTTCCTTATAGGTTTAAGCCACATTACAAGCCAATTTTTCCTTACCTACCCGCACTTTTAGTATTTTTGCATTGATATTTCAAGTTTGAGTATGGGGGAAGGGCCTTTCGTGTGCCTTCATTGGGATGTGTATCATTTATGGGTAGTGTGAAGTGTGTTTCAATATTTTGTGAAGTGGACAATAAGAGAATTAGGCATGTGTCGTCATTTCATTGTGCTTTATTTGTTTCATCCATTTCTCCTTTAAAAAAAGAAAAGAAAAAAATGGAGATGAGATTTAATTACTCATTTTACATTATTTTATGACTCATGTCCCTCTCAAAAATCAAGGGCATGAATTGTCATTCATTCATTGTATTCAATTTTCAGCTCATCCTCTATAAAAAAAAGAAAATAAAGTTGTGCCTTTCTGGAGCTTTGAAAAAAAGGAGGAGAACTTAGATGATATCATTCATTATAATCACTTATTGGCTTATGTAACATGTCATAAAGAGGGTTGGGGTTGTTTCACATTTTCAAGTGGGATTGAGTGAGGAATTTCTTGTGTTTTCACTTGATTTACTCATGCATTGTACTTAAAAGTCCAACCTCCTCTTTCTAGCCTAGAACATTTTTCAATAATTTTCCCACCAACCCTAAGCCACAGAATCATTTGAAACATTAATTAAAGACCTCATGATTAAATTCATTTTCATGTTTCATGCTATGGATAAATGAAAATTTTCACAAACCTATGGTGATACATGCGATTTTCAAGTATGAGTATAACTCTAGATTCAAGTTCTCTCGATTGAAGAGTGACATAAAATTCAATGTGACGTAGGTTGTGATTTGGCCATGGATTGATTTATGAGGTTGAAAAAATTTAGTGATTAAAATGAAAATAATAGATAATTATTATTCATATATTAGACATGATGGAATTCTATTTTGGATAAAATCATTGATATTTTCTCATTTTTGATTGTTGTGCGGATTTTGATTTGGATGTAAGATGATTTCTCAGGAGTACAATGTTTAAGTGTGGTGGAGTAATGAATCTCACATTTTCATATATTTTATACTGTAAATCATTGTTTATAATCCCACAAAAGTTTTATTGGATGGGTAATTGTCATGTTTTTAGGTTTTAGTGTTATTTGGAGCCCAAATGTGAAAAACGAGTAATTCTGGATTTTAGACAGATTTTTAGGTTAAGGGTATTTTGGTCATTTCTGTAAAATTATATTTTCAAATTTTTCGATTAAATTTTTTTAGAATTTTTATTTAATTTCCTTCAACTTTTTTTTTCTGGACCAGAAGCTGATTCGGCAATCTAAAGTGTCAAAAAATTCATTGAAGTTGGGAATATTTTCTTGGCGGACAGCGTGGACCCACCCAATGTAACAGACATCAAACTGGGCCTAAACATATCTAAATGATGTGTTTCTACCTGGGATACCACTATTCTATATACGTATGGATCTACAATAAATTTGCTTGATGTTTGAGGTCATTAATGAGGCCATTCAATGACATATTTTTGGAGGAACCTTCCTGGAAGCTTCCTCCAGAAACAGAAATCGAGAATGAAAAATTCATAAATCCTCCATCCGGATTCCAATTTCGCTGAAATTATGAGGGGATATGGATAGGATATTTGTAAACAACATTTGTGAAGGGTGTAACATGTGAATATGTAATTAAAGAGGTCTACCATGCATCGACATTTGAGGGATGAATTCTGCCTATAAAAGGAGGCCCTCACCTCCTTCCCAAAGCATCCCATTCTACATCCATTTCTTCAAGGCACCAAGGAGGAGGTATCAACCGAGAGAGGCCGGCCTCAAATCTTACCCCCATTATTTTTATTTTGTTTCTTTTCTTTATTTTTAGTTTTCAATTGTAATTTTGATTTCTAATAAATTCATGCATTGTTTTTATTTTTGTGTCCACCGATTCACCCTCTTTTCTTCTTCATCTCTTCTTCTTCTTTTCTTCTTTTATTCTTCTCATATTATCCCCCGTGACCTCTTACCCTCAAATATTAGGGGTTAACCCGAGACTTGGACTGGGGGAGGTAAGTGGAAATTTCATTTATTCTATGCTTAACTTCCGATTTTTATTAAGTTTGTGATGAGCCAGAGTGATGTGCACGGGTGTGGCGATCGTCCACCACGACACTGATCTGAAACTCATTTATATTCTTTTATTAAATATTTTTCCTCCCTTCTACTGGATAAAAGATCTTCAAATGATGGATTTGAGCCATTCAGTTGTTGAAATGACATATGATGGATCCAGTTATTGAAGATGACACACTCTCGAATGAGGTGTGCCATCAACCTTGATTATAGGAGGAGGTGAAGTTATGATTGCAAAATGCATTCCAGATTTCACACCAATAAATAAAAGAATAGTAATTCATGAATGAGATCTCAAAATTTAATTATCAAACTTAATTTAAATACCATCAAAGAGAATGATGAAACCCACAAACCAACCCATAAAGGCCAAGTTCTTTCTCAATTAATTGCATTCTGTCATTGCATGTTAGTTTTATCTTTTATTTAAATTGAATTGCATTACATTACTAGATTAAATTAAAATCACCAAAAATAAGTAGTTTAGGTGAATTATCTTAAGTAATTAAACGATTGATAAAGCTCCTCAAGTGTGATGACCCTGGTCAGCTTCTATGCTGCACTAGGAAAATTAAATTGCTTTTGCAACGCCCTATGACAGGCATGCGTCAAAACTGGCATTGTTTCTAGGGAGCATATTAGTTGTTTACATTACTTTTTCTATTTTAAAATTTTAGATAGTTTCCATTTTTTTTCGAAGAAATTCAAAAAAAAAACTTTTCCATGATGCATTCAAATTCTAATTATTCTGCATGGAACAATTACTCACAGATGCAGGAGGAAGAAACAGACTATACTAAGGAGGCCCTTCAATGAAGATCTGATGCCCTAATAATAATTTTCATGAAGGTAGAAAGAGGAATAACTACATGGATCTCACCAGAAGATTTTATGGCCATGGTCAATGAACTCCAAGTTTACTTAAAAAGATTCAAGTCTAAGAAGGAAGTGGCACTGGTCTTCCCAGATTTCACTGAAAACATCCATGAAGTTGAAGCCAAAATTTAGGTGGAGGATCCTGACTACCTACCTCCATCCATTGATTATCAACTACAAGAGGAACTTTCAATTAAAGAGGATATTAATTTTGAACCAAATCAGGGAGACGATACATTCATAAACTCCAATTCTTTAAATTTTGCCGAAACTAATTTGAGTGTCTCTCCCAAATCTATTGAATTTTCAGATTCATCAAAATCCTACTACACCTTGTAGGATGATGTGAAATACAATTGACCTGTTGAGGAGCATCTAGAGCTCCCTAAAGTCATTGAATATCTACTTGAGGAGCTCCATCATGAAGAGATCCAAGTTGCTGAGCCTGAGGAAAATAGACAAGAGGCTAAAGCCTCCTTGAGGCTGGCACTGGAAGACAAGATGGTTGCACAAGTAGCAACAAAAGAATAAGAGGTTCCATACTTCACCCTACCCCTACCATGAAAGCTATACCTCATTGTGAAGGGGGAGGATATGGTGTACTCTATCCATGGATCATCCCTCAAGAACATCGATGAAGCAAAAGCTAGGAAGAGCCACATGTGGTGGTTCAAATCAAAGAAGCTTCATCCACCGTCAGATTATGGATAACGGCTGGTATTGACTTCTAGAGGCGGTAAATATTCTAGGGACCACTTGGGGGATCATACCAAGATTTATCTTTACATGCTTTCTAGTAATTTAAATTTAAAATTTAGTATTAAGATATTGTGTAGAATGTGGACCCCTCCCTCTTTTCATTTTGTGCTTAAATGAAATGATCCTTGTGATTAATTGAGTAATTTTTCTTTTGTAGGATCATGAAGGTAGAAGGAAGCCCCGATAATTAGAGGAAGATGACCGAATAATTATTTCAAAAGGGAGTTAACTTATTATGATTATCATTTAAACTCCTTTAATTTTTTAGCCCAAAACAAATTTTGAGATTTAATGAATATTCTTATCACTTTTCACACATCAATTTATTTTGAAAGAATTGAATTTATTTTTGAAATAATGAATTTTAAATGATTGTTGATATGAATTCTTTTCCCATAAAATGGGTTTTCAAGAATTTAAATGAGTTCGACTGATTTTTGAAATCCATGCCCATCAAAACACTGACTCAAAATATTTTTCCAATCCTGTGAGGTATTCTAAACCACTTTTACACATTCTTCCAAATACCCACACTTTCTTGAGGGAAACATGACTTTTGTGTGAGAACCAGAATTTGTGAATAAATGTCTTTCGAAGCTTTGGATTTCATGGAATGTGTTTGAAATGATTGAGGCATCTGTTTGGCTAGCCAGATTTTATCTTGAGACCCAACCTTTTCTTTTATCCTTCATAGTCCCTTAGATTCCATGAATTGCCTTATAGGTTTAAGCCACATTACAAGCCAATTTTTCCTTACCTACCCGCACTTTTAGTATTTTTTCCTGGATATTTCAAATTTGGGTATGGGGGAAGGGCCTTTTTTGTGGGTTCATTGGTATGTGTATCATTTATGGGCAGTGTGTAGTGTGTTTCAATATTTTGGGAAGTGGACAATAAGAGATTTGGGCATGTGTCATCATTTCATTGTGCTTTATTTGTTTCATCCATTTCTCATTTAAAAAAAGAAAAAAATGGAGATGAGCTTGAATTCCTCACTGTACATTATTTTATGACTCATGTACCTCTCAAAAATCAAGGGCATGAATTTTCATTCATTCATTTTATTCAATTTTCAGCTCATACTCCATAAAAAAGGAAAATAAAGTTGTGCCTTTTTGGAGCTTTGAAAAAAAAGAGGAGAACTTAGATGATATCATTCATTATAATCACATATTAGCTCATGCACCTTGTAATAAAGAGGGGCGGGATTGTTTTTCACATTTTCAAGTGGGATTGAGTGAGTAATTTCTTGTGTTTTCACTTGATTTAATCATGCATTGTACTTAAAAGTCCATCCTCCTCTTTCTAGCCTGGAACATTTTAAATAGATTTCCCACCAACCCTAAGCCATAGAATAATTTGAACCATTAATTAAAGACCTCATGATTAAATTCATTTTCATGTTTAACACTGTGTATAAATGAAAATTTTCACAAACCTATGGTGATACATGCGATTTTCAAGTATGAGTATAACTCTAGATTCAATTTCTCTTGAGTAAAGAGTGACATAAAATTCAATGTGAGGTAGGTTCTGATTGGGACATGGATTGATTTATGAGGTTGAACAAATTTTAGTGATTGAAATGAAAATAAAATATAATTATTATTCATATATTATACATGATGGAATTATATTTTGGATAAAATCATTGATATTTTCTCATTTTTGATTGTTGTGTGGATTTTGATTTGGATATAAGATGATTGCCCAGGAGTGAAATGTTTAAGTGTGGGGGAGTGATGAAGCTCACATTTTCATATATGTTATACTGTAAATCATTTTTTATAATCCCAAATAAGTGTTATTGTATGGGTAATTGTCATGTTTTTAGGTTTTAGTGTTATTTTGAGCCCAAATGTGAAAAACGACTAATTCTGGATTTTAGACAGATTTTTAGGTTAAGGGTATTTTGGTCATTTATATATAATTATATTTTCAAATTTTCCAATTAATTTGTTTTTATAATCCTTATTTTATTTCCTTCAACTTTGTCTTCTAAACTAGGAGCTGATTCGGCCATCTAAAGGGTCTAAAAATTCATTGAAGTTGGGAATTTTTCCGGGCGGATAGCGTGGACCCACCCAACGTAACAAACATGAAACTCGTCCTAAACATATCTAAATGATGCGTTTCTACCTGGGATACCACTAGGACATATAGGGATGGCTCTAAAATAAATTTGTGGGATGTTTTAGGTCATTAAAGAGGCCATTTAACGACATACTTTTGGAGGAACCTTCCTGGAAGCTTCGTCCAGAAACAGAAATAGAGAGTGAAAACTTTATAAATCCTTCATCCGGTTTCCAATTTAGCTTAAATTTTGAGGAGAGACGGCCAACATAATTATGAACATCATTAGTGGACGGTGGAACACGTGATGATATGATTAAAGAGCCCTACCACGTGGTTCAATTTGAGGTACGAATTCTTCCTATAAAAGGAGGCCCTCACCTCCTTCCCAACACATCCCATTCTCCATCCATTCCTTCAAGGAACCAAGGAGGAGATCTCCACCGATGGAGGCCGGCCGCAAATCTTCCCCCCTTTATTTTTATTTTATTTCTTTTCTTTATTCTTAGTTTTCAAATGTAATTTATATTTCTAATAAATTCATGCATTGTTTTTATTTTTTTGTCCACCGATTCGCCCTCTTTTCTTCCTCTTATCTTACCATCGTGAACTATAATACTCATGATCATGAGTAAATAATAAGAGGAATATCCCAAGTGAGTAATCAGGTTCTTGAACCCAAGACCATCTTTTTAATATTATTTGGTTTAATTCTAAGGATAATTTATAGTGGGTGTAATCCTCACTATGGTTGTCCAAAGGTTAGCTTCTTAATCTACAAACATTTTCCCTTGATTGAGGATGTGGATGGAGGGTGTGCTTGGCGATCACTAAGTAGAGTTTTCATTCACAACTGGGGTAGAATAAGGTGTGCACACAGACTATGGAGTGTGTACACTTAGAATATTTGAAGCTGGCCAGTGAAGGTGCTCCCTGAATATTCTCTCAGGAGAACTTCATTTCTTCCCTAATTACATTCTGTTTAGCATTTCATGGTAATTTAGAATTAAATTTTAGTTTCTTCTGATTTATGAATTTCATTTATTTTATTAAATTAAATTTATTTCATAAAGTATTAATAAAAAAAATAATTAGATTAGGTTGACTAGACGTAGTGATTTATTAACCACAAAAGCTCCTCAAGAGAACGACCTAGGTCAGCTACTGTGCTTCACTTAGTATAAATATTTTTGAGAGCGCACATGACAACGCTTCATCACCACCCGACCATTGAACTCCATCTTTAATGAGGGAGGTGAATCTTTGTATCTTTTCCAATTAATTGTGCCAACTTCAAAATAATTAATTGTTCCAACTTCAAAATTAATTAATGTGCCAACTATAATTAAATTAATAAACATAATTTAATAAGTTGGCTCCTCATTTTCTAGACATCAGGAAAGTGTTGTAAAATGGGAAAATTGGGGAGAGATTTGTAGAACATTCCCCAACAATGGAAATAATTCAACGAAGAGCGTCTTCCTGAAATGAAGAACAAGGAGCCAAACTTGGAGACTCTTGTGGGAGCGATGAATGCTGACTCTTCAACAACTTCGTCACCATCCTCGCACCACCTCCAATAAAAAATAAAAGTAGGGGTTTTATATACGTTGAATTTATTATATTGATTCTTTATATTCTAAATTCATGATGACGATGTCCAAACTAACATGGCCATCGTCCGAAACATAATCCTTGAACCTATTTTTTTATTCTTCGCGCGTTCTTCGTGCATTCTTCAACACATAATATTTATTGACATTGGAAAAATGGAATTTTGCTGGGTGTAATATATGGACATGTAGCCCTCAATGCAAAGATCGTGAATATGCGATCGTTTAATTTTTCTGGTTTGGAAGGAAGCCGCAGTGGCACGCGGAAGACGGTGGTAGCCGAAACCCGGTCGACCGCGAGGAAGGAAGGGTGGGTGCATCTGCAACGCTAGTTGTTGAGAAGGCCGCCGCTCGTCAGCCACGGCATGGCAGGGTGGCAGCCAGAAACCAGAATGCTGCATGTGGGAGTGGCGGCGTGCATTTGCGCCACTGGTGGAGCAGGAGGCCGTTGCCGCTTGGACGCGACCGAGGATGAAAGGTGGTTGGCCTTCCCACCAACCATGGTGGAGCATCGGGGCGTGACTACGCCGCTGGGAGGAAGTCTGGCTGGCTGTCTGGCCGGTTGCACCAGACCGGGTGGGACCACTCCAGCGAGTCCCATGTGCCATCCAGATGAACGGTCCGATGGACCATTCAGAAGAAACCGGAATGGGGTCGCTTCCCCTTCGACGCCAACTTGAGCGGACCACACCACCGTGCTGCACTAGCCGGCTAGGCCGTGCCGCCCCTTTGTGGGTCTAGTCGGACCACGACCCAGCAGGTCAAGCCCTATTTGGCCCAGGCCATCCAGGCCAGACCCAAACTAGGTCGGGTCGGTCCGGGTCATTCTGACCGGGTTGGACCGGTCGTGGGCCCATCTGGACCCAGTATTCAGTTTCTTGGACTTAACTTGAGAACCGAGCATCCGATTGACAAACCCTCTGCGGCACCAGAATTCTTGGATCGAGATGGTCCTTTTGGTATACTCCACTTCATTATTGGATATGGTCGGGGTACAACCATATTGGATCGGACCCTAAATCCAATAGGGCCCTCGGAGTGAAAATAGTATTATCTTACAGACCGAGTGTCCGATTGCCGCGTTGTCAATTGTGTTGGGTCCCTATTTACGAGACGAACCTTTGGGATAAATTTTTGTGGAACCTAGGGGATTTTTCGGTATGAAATATGTCTCGGGGAGTGGTTCTCCGAAGCATGATACGTACAGAACCTTGTGACTGGATGAGACTTGACAACTGCCGACCATTGTGACTCGGAGTGACTCGATAGGCCCTGTGGGGAGTGCCTCTGTGTGACGCAGAAAAACCATGGTGGGGAGAACCTCTATGTGACACGGTATACCCACAGTGGGGAGTGAATCTATGTGATGTGGAAGAACCACAATACTCAATATGAGAGGTACCTTACCAGTCCATGGTTAGTGGGAGGCGCCTCTGTGTGATGCGACATGCCCAATGTACTCTTTAGAGAAGGAGTTCTCCAGCATCCCAGGTGTTTGATGTTGTGACTGAGAATGTTACTTGTTACTATCTCTAGAGAATCCTGTGGATGGATATCATATTTCATAGCGATTCTGTGTGGGTCAGCTTCATAATTCTGTTTCTCAGAGTTGTATTCCTGGTGTGAGTTGAGTCTTTATCTTTGTGGTATTCTTCCCTTCATGGAACAGTTGGGCTTTGGTATTTTCAGTTTGGCCTCCTGTTTACTCATGATTGAGATGTGTTTACTCAACATCTAAGGTATATGTATGGGAAAATAACTAAGTAGGGTTGACAGTTGTTTTCATGATCTGTGGTTAATCCTTTTTGGATTTTGTGAGACCTTCAAGGGTCTCGGGGTCCCTACTGAGTATCATTATACTCACCCTTGCATGGGCTACACCCACACCTAGTTTTGTTTGGTGAAGATGATGGACAACTCTGACTGAGGATGAGGGTACTGGGACTGTAGGTAGCTCAGAGGTGGAATTTAGATGAGGCGTACCTCAGAGACGACCGTTTGAGAGCTGTACCTACCCTTCCAGTAGGATCATTGGCGGGTGTTCGCAGGAGCTGTTTTTAGTTTAACTTGTACTTTTCAGTTTACTTGTACTTTATAACTGGGCTTATATTCTGGACCCATTTACTTTCTATACACACCATGTTTACTATATTGTTTTACTTTGTGCTTGTATCCTTATTTGTGCTTAGTTGTGTGAGTTTACATGTTATAAAGGCAATTCCTTCCCATTTTTAGGGAATAAATCTTTTAGTTCTAGTCACCAGCCCTTGGCCTATGGAAGGCGGGCTTGGGGTAGTGATGGTATGAGCCCCAGGGGAAGGGTCGTGACATTGAATGTAAAATTGTTCATTGAAATAAAGTGGCCAGTATACAATCCCAACTGGAAGAGATAATACAACATAAAATCGAAAAAATATCCTAAGATCATTTTCCATGGATCTTACATAAAGGGAAGGTACTTCTTGTCACTGTAGCTCTCTATGTCAACTAGTTACCACCATGCACTTTCTAGTCCTATCTCCCAAAACATGGTCAAAGAGGTCCATCATCTTCACAAGACACAACAAGATGTAGGCAAAGCCCGTGCAGTGGTGAGTATAAAATAGACATTAGGGACCCTAAGAATTCCAAAGGTCTCCTAGAATTCTCCAGAAGAAAAACCAAAAATCATTATCTCAATCACAAAGCACAATAAAAAGTCTTAGCTCAAAAATGGTATACAACATAAAGAACATGAATAAAGATGATTAGTCATAATGATCAATCATATTATTCTATCGAGAGGATTTTTCTACTAGACTGCACAAGGTAGCTAGGTACTGACCCACAGAGGATCACTAAGTGCAGACCCATGGAGGATTGTTAGGTGCTCACACATAGAGGATTGCTATGTGATGACCAATGGTGGATCGCTATGTGATGACCCATATAGGATCGCTAGGTGCAAAATCGTAGAGGATTTCAAGGTGAAGACCCAGAGAGGATCTCTAGGTGAATACCCACATAGGATCGCTATGTGAAGAACCACAAAGGATCGCTATACTTTCTTCACGTCACAACCAGCCATTGGATTCCCACATTTAGCATGCTTGATTCTAGGAGGATCCATTCATCAAGCCCTCAGTCATACCTGAACCACCATGAAGTCCCACAAAGAAGTAACCTGAAGAACCACTATGTCATAAGAGTTCCAATGCAATAGACTATGTGTCAATCATATGCTCGATCTTTATGTTATAGGAATTTTCGTACCGAGAGACCGGTTGGATTCGAGTTCAATCCTACCCGGACATACTCCAAAATTCTCCAATATCCATGTAGAGTATATCAAGAGGACTTCCTCATCTTAATGGTTCTATCACTGTAGAAGTTTCATGAAACGAACGTCTAGTTTAGAATATAACCCCCCTTAAGTGAAAATGGGTTAAAAATGGTCTAAGTCTAGTCCAACCTTGTCTGCTAGGCCTGGTGCGAACCTGCAGGGCTCAGCCTGTTCCGACTTTTCTGCAGGTGAGGCCCACTGAGCTACGAGCTCAGCTTGGCCCACCCACTAGGGAATGGCCCAACCTGTTAGCTGGGTACGACCAGAACAACCAGATGGATGCTGTCCGCCTCCTCGAACGGACATAGTCTGTTTGGGCTCCCCAATTAGCGGCACCACTCCACCTGACGGGTCAGTGAGGACCAGTCAATAGTGGCACCCGCTGGGGCGGGTCCCCCCTCCACTAAATCTTGGAGATACCACCCTTTTCCATGGTGTTCCGCCTACCATCAATGTAGCCGAAAGAGTTTGGATTCCCCTATCCACCGTGGAGGCTTCAGGTGTCGCCATCCCTTCTCAGCCGGCGAGAGTCGGTCGACGCCTCTTTTTGTCGTCGACACATCTGCACTGGCAGAGCTTCCTCAGGGCTGCAGTGGGGTTCCAAAGGTTCCTTTTTTTGACTTCACCTACATGACTCTTGGGACACTTCCATCACTGCGCGACCCTCAGTTTTTCCTTATCACCTTGTTTCTCTGTCTCCCATATAAAACGCAACCAATGATAGTTCAACAGAGGGTCCGTGCCTTGTTTAGTTCTACCACACCCTTCTCCTTACCGTTATTACAAGGAAATAATTTAAAATAATCTAGGATAGATGAATCATAAAAAATCATAAACAAAACCCCTTCCTGGAACTCTCTAGAAGGCGTTGTGGTTGAGGGAAGGAGAACCCACATTTGAAGGGTGTTCGTCAGCGTTCGTCGATCTCCAGATAGAATCCTCAATGGTGTCACCAAATTCTCCATTAATTGTTGGAGGAAGACATTTTCAACACATCTTCAGAGGTTCATGTCATGGGTATCCAAAACCAATGCCAAATAATTGTTTAAATAAGGGGAAAGGATGCTCCCTCATTGCGATTCGTTAATGTGGTTCATTAATGAACCACAATGAATGTTCAATTAAAACCTACAAGCATCATGGTTAGACATCCAAAGGACATGTAATTAAATGGATATCATTCAAGCCTGATAATATAATGCAGTCCTGGAATAGTCCCTCAACTGTTGAAATGAAAATAAAATAACTGATGGAGTTATTTTATTATTATTTTTTAAATTCCAAAAATTAAATTTTTCTTCCAATCCTTTTTGGTCGAAGTTAAGTTTCTCCTAAGAGAATCCTGGCTCCACGAAATCAATGGTTCCCTAAGATTTTTAATCTGAGCATTGGTTCAAAACAAAAGAATTTTTCACTTTCAAATTTACTGAACATACCCTAAAAAAGTTAAAAATTCTATTTTGGGATCTCCGGGTCTTAGAATCACATGCCTTCTATTTTTACAGACTCGTAATAATTCCATATAATTTTAAAAAAATTATACAGAATTTCCAGGCCTTTAAATTATCCCCACCTTAGGGATTTATGTCCCTGAATTCCTCGATAGAAACTAAGGAAACAAAAGGGGGTACGAAGCACGAATTTAAGTCTCTCACTCCAATGTGCTCTCCAGGAGGATTATGTGCTACCACCAAACTCTCACCAGTGGGATTGACCATCCACAAAGTACCCACTCATGTTGATTCTATATCTCCACCGGGAACTCTATGAATGTCCCCCATCTTCAATGATTATATTTCCTGTGTCGATAACATGCGATGGACCATGCAAGTATCTCCTCAGCTGCAACACCTAGAAATCATTATACACCCCATGCATCTTTGGGGGAAGAGAAAGGGAGTACACCACCTCACAAACCCTAATGAGAATTTGGAATGGCCTAATGAACCATGGAGATAGCTTACCAAATCATCCAAATCTCTGAAATCCTCATCAGGTTGAGACCGAAAGGATGACATGGTTTCCCTCCTAGAACTCCAAGGCCCTCCATATCCTGTCGGCATATGACTTTTTCTAGCTGTGTGTAGTCAACATCTACTCCGGGATGATCTGCACATCCTTATTGGTAGCCCATACCAACTCTGGACCCATCAGTGCTAACTACCATAGGTCTACCATCAAAGAGGTGATCTACATGGTAGCCCTTACAAGGCCTCAAATGGTGACATGTCGATGGTGGAGTGATAATTATTATTTTATTAATACTAACCCAGTGGTAGGTGGTCCTCCCAACTACGGCCAAAATCAAGGACACAAGCACGAAGCATTTCCTGAAGTGTCTATATAGTCCGCTTCGTCCGACCATCAGTCTAAGGATGAAGGCGGTGCTCAAGCATAGCTGATTCTTGAATGCCTCCTGTAATACCTCCCACAACTGGGAAGTAAAACAAGCATCACGTTATGAAATTATAGTCGATGGTATGTCTTTATTCCATAAAATCTATTTTATCTAGAGGCATACCAAGACATCTACTAATATCTACTCTTGGATGTGTAGAAAGTGGGCCTACTTGGTGAGTTGGTCAACGATCGCCCGGATGGAATCTTGACCCCTTGTCAAATGTGGTATTCCTGTTATAATTCCCATGGAGAAACCATCCCACATCCATTATAGTACCTCTAGTGGCTATGAAAATCCTAGTATAACCTGATGCTTGGGCATCACTTTTTGACAAGTGAGGCGTCATCAAATGAACTCTGCAACTACTTTCAGCATTCCTGACCATTAGTACTAACACCAGAGGTCCTGGTACATCATCGCCACACCAGGATGTACCACCAAAGAGGATGTGTTGAACTCCCTCTACACCTCCACTTGAAACGTCACTGGTACCATGGTACGTCCTCTTAAAAGGAAGAAGTGCTCTACCCTTTAGAAAATCCTTCAGGACCTCATCCTGAGGATATATGATCACGTTGGGGATCAATGTCAACGTTCCCAAGTTGAGCCACCATGAATTGATGATGGAGTGGGGGAGTGTCTGTCATAAAATAGATGTACGATTGCTCGATCACTATCCAAGAAAGGTTATCTGCATCGTGGCTAGCTTCTCTATTGCCTCACTCAGCAGCTGTAAACTAGACCTCCTACTGAGTGCGTCTCCCACCATGCTCCCCTTCCTAGGTATGTAAACTATCTCAAAGTCATATTCCTAGAGAAACTCCATCCATCGCCACAGTCCTAGGTTCAGGTCTATATATGAGAAGATATACCTGATATTCTCGTGTTCTATGTAGAAAGTAAACCATTCACACATATTGTAGTGATGCCACGTCTTCAAGGAAAAGACCACTACTGATAACTATAGGTCATGGGTACCATAGTTCTTCTAATGTTGTCTCAACTATCATGATCCCTAGGTGATCGGCACTCACTCAAGAATCAGGAAACATCCTAGTCTGATCCCTAATGCATCACATTATACTACATACCAAACTCCCACTTCTGGTAGCCTCAGATGGGGGCACCCGTCAGTCTCTACCTCAGCTCTTGGAAACATTGTTTGTATCTCTATATCCAAACAAAGAGATTCCCCTTATTTTTCAAAAATTACAAGGGTGCTGATACTCTAGAAAAGTTAGGCACAAATCTCATGTTGTATCCATCCAACCATGGGAAACTCTGCACCTCAATCACACATTTGAGTGGATCCCAAGAAATAACTTTCTCTATCATTAATAGATGCTCCACAACTCCAGCCTTCGAGATAAAGGATCCCTGAAAGTGGAACTCTTGTATCTAGAAATGGAACATTGAGATATTTCCATAAAACTATTTCTCAAAGAATGTATCCCAAACAATCTACAGATGAGTGGCATGCTCCTCCTCCGACGCAGAGTACACCAAGATTTCATTAATGAAGACCACCAACAAGTGATCAAGGTAAGGATGGAAGATCCTGTTCATGATTCCCATGAACACTACTGCGGAATTGGTCATGTTAGAAGGAATCATCAAGAAATCATAGTGGACATACCAGCATCTAAAGGCCTCCTTCAGTACATCATCATATCGTACCTTGAGCTGATGATATCTTGATCTCAGTTCTATCTTCAAAAACCACTGATCCCCCTTCAGCTGATCAAAGAGGTCATCAATACTCAAGAGTGGATACTTATACTTCACAGTCACCTAATTTAGGTTCTAATAGTCCACACAAAGCATCAAACTCCCATATGTATTTTTGTAAGACCATATTGGGACTTCCCATGGAGAAACATTGGGCCTTATAAACCCTTGACTATACAAGTTCTCCAGTTGTACCCTCAACCCATGATGATCTGAGGGAGCCATCCAATATGCTGGTGTAGATATCTGTTCCATCCTATGGTACAGGTAAATGTTGAATTTACCTCTCTGCGAGGAGTTAGCCTTGTAATATCATCAGGAAATACATTAGTATACTGGTCAACCACTATAGGATAAATCAGACATCTCTCATCAACTGATCTGAGGGTAAGGTTAGCCAACTGATGAGTGATTTGTTGCACCCTCCTCCAAGAGAGTCCATACATAGCTACAAAGGTTCATTTCTCACCAGTGAGAAAAAAAATTGTCCCATCCTTGTAGTCACACCACACATTGTGCCTAAAATAGTCAATCTGAGCATAGAATGTGGATAGCCCGTCCATACCCAAAATGACGTTGTAAGGCCTCGATGCTGTAACTAAGAGTTCCCAACCGAATCTCTTTCCTCTTAGAGTAATATCATACTACCGGTACCAATTTATAATCATCAAATACTTTCATGTAGGAGTCTCTATTAGTAAGGATCAAACCAACGACTCCACCGGAATCTCAGAGCTATGAATAAGAGTTGTGGTAGAAAATGAGTGACTCACACCTGTGTCTATAAGAACTACATCTAGGGTGGAGTAGAAAAAGATCATACCTCAAATCATATCTCTAGAGTCATGTCCATGGGCCTGTATTGCCTAATTCTGAGCTTGTCCGTGTCCACCTACTTCCTAAGGTCGAGGTAGACCTCTTGAAGGTGGTGGAGGTAGAACCTCAAATCGCCACCTACTGCCTGCTACATGACCAGCTCCTCTTACATCTCTACTGCAATACAGACCTCCTTGATCAAACCTTTTTCGCTATCTTGATGGAATCTGAACTATCTTATAATCATCTATGTGGGGAGTCAGATAGTCACAAGCCTTGTACCCTTGTCCACCACAAGAGTAATAGACTCTAGTCCTCAGATGACCTCCTATGCCTCGCGAGCTCCGCCACTTTGACTCCGTGTCTAGGGGTTATCCTCCAGAAGGTATGGACTGTTTAGAAATTTACATAATTTTCCTACTACCTGATATAGATGACTCAGATACTTGTCTTATAGTGGTGGCTCTCACCGTTGGTGCCTGCTCAGCTATGAATCTCTCCACCAACAGCACTCACTCAAGTACTATAGCCTGTGTCGAGATATTGAGTGATATCATTGACGCTCTGATCTCCCATTGGAGACACTACTCAAATGTATGAGCCTTGATGAATGGAACCCATACCATGTTGTTGGAGTATCGAGAAAGTTCCGTGAATCTGATTGAGTACTTGGATACTGTCAGGCCACCCTACTTTAAGTGAAGTAGCTCTTGACTAAGCACAGAGTGTAAAGTCGTTAGAAAAAACTCTGCCCTGAAGAGGATCTCGAAGTCCAACCAGGGCAGTGTCACCTCCTCGTGTGTATGGAGTTTTAGGATCTACCATCACCATACTATGCCCAAGAAAAGGATAGAATCTAGGATCACTATATGGTCTGCTGGTGTATTAACCAGGAGAAAAACCCATGCCATAGCCTCCAGCCAGTCCTCACCTGCCTGGGGATTTGTCTCTCCTCGAATCCAAGGTGGCCTTTAACACTGGAACTCATGTAGTGTGCTATGTAGAAATTCACTTTCTGGAAGTGGGGTTGCTAGAAACTACTTCCCTATGAGTGGAGGGGATTCATGTGCACCACTCGAAGGTACCATCCCAATAAGAGGACCATGCACCAAAGCCTCATCGCTCGGTGGGCCGTCATCACAAACTCTCTCTAGATTTCTGTATAGCTATCTATGTGGTAACATTCAATAAAGTAATAAATGTACCACATTCAATAAGTTATACCTACTGAGCTGACGAAAATAAGATCAAAAGAAAAAGAAATTAAAAATACTCACATAACTGTTTTTGTGTAGTGAGTTGGAAATCAGAATTCAGTGTCCTTGTGTATGGATACGTCAGCCACCGCAACAACACTGGACTCTCCAAACTGAAAACCATACTTAATACACGTAATAATATTTCCCATTTTAAAAGATCAGAGTCTTAGTTCTTCGGTAGAACCGACTCCTCTGATACCACTTTGTCATGACCCGTCCCCCGGGGTCTATGCCATTACTACCCCAAGCCCCCCTTTTATAGGCTATGGGTTGGAGACTAGCATCGGAAAGGAATACCCCAAAAAATAGGAATGAATTTTCTTTAAAACTACAACCACAAAGTCCAAGTACAAAATGAGAACAAACCACGTAGTATAACATCTAAATATAAAAGTGTGAGCTGAATGTAAAGGGGACAATATACATGCCCAACTGAAAGAGATAACACAAAAACATAATAGAAAAATACTCATGATATCATCTGCTGAGGATCTTATATGAAGGGTGGGTACTGATCATCATCACGACTCTCCATGTCAACCAGTCACCACCATGCACTGTCTACTACTGGCTCCCTAACCTTGGTCAAATTTGCCCGTAATCTACACAAGATACAACTAGGTGCAGGTGAAGCTCATGCATGGGTGAGTATAATAATAACTAGTAGGGACCTCGAGAATCTCGAAGGTCTCCCAGAATTCCATAGAGGAAAAACCACAAAGCATGATCTCACAAGAAAAGGACTTTCCTCAAACCAGGTATACAACTTAAAGAACATAAATTAAGATGATTAGTTATAAAGCTAGATCATTATATTCTATCGAGAGGACATGGCTTCTAGACCAAACAAGGTCACTAGGTGGAGACCCATAGAGGTTCACTATGTGGTGACCCCTAGAGGATTGCTAGGTGCTGACCCGTAGAAGATCTCATAGTGCTATCCCACAGATGATCGCTACATGATGAACCATGGAGGATCTCTAAGTGCTGACCCATAGAGGATATCTAGGTGAAAACCCATATAGGATCGTTAGATGTAGACCCACAAAGGATCTCTTGATGTATACCCATAGAGGATCCCAAGGTGCAGACCCACAATGGATCGCTATTCTTTCCTCCCGTCACAACCAGCCACTACATTCCCACACTTAGCACACTTGATTCTGGGAGGATCCTCTCTTCAAGCCATCGATCATAACTCAACCACCACTATGTCCTAAAATGATGTAACCCAAATAACCGTCATGTCATAAGAGTTCAGATTCAACATACGAAACGTCAATCAGATGCCCGGTCTGTAAGTTATAGGCATTTTTGTACCGAGGGCCCGGTTTGTTTCGAGTCCGATCCAACCCAGATATACTCCAACATTCATTAAAACCCAATTACAGTATCCAAAAAGGACAGTATCATATTAAGGGTTCTAGCACCATATATGGTTCGTCAAATGAGTATTAGGTTTAGAAGATAAGCCCATTTAAGCAAAACTATGCTAAAAAGTGTCTAGGTCTGATCCGACCCGGTCTGCTGGGCCCAACCGTAACCATCCTAGCTCATCCCAGTCCAGATAGGATGTGGGCTAGGCCTGCAAGCTATGGGAGAGGCCCCCTGGGCCATGGGATCAGCCCTGCTAACCCAGTTGGGCACATCCTCAAGACCGCAGAACCGGCACGACCCACTGGTGGGGCGCAACCCACCAGCTGGGTGTGGTCCGCTATCCCGAATGGACTAAATTTTATCAAGCTCCCTAATTAGCGGTGCCAGGGTGTCACCAGTCCACCTGACTAGTCCACGAAGACTATTCAACAGTGGAAAATATGGGTGCGGGTCCGCCCTCCCCCGTGGCTCGGAGTCGTGACCCTCCTCTTCGACTTGGAGTTGCAGCCATCCTCCACAGCGTGCCACCTGCTATCAATGTGGTCAGAAATGGAATGTACCCCTATCCCCTATGGCGCATTTGGGTACTACCATCCCCTTGGGGCCAGCAAAAGAAGTTCATTGCCTCTTCTGGTCACCAGTGTCACCTTGCTAGTGGAGCTTCTGCAAGCCTCAAGTGAAGCGCATGAGGTCCATTTTTTTACTGCACCTACAGGCCTCCCGGGATGCTACCATCACTGTGCAATGCTTATATTTTCCTTACTACCATGTTTTTTGGTCTCCCATAAAGAACACAACCAAAGAATGTTTGGTGGGGGTCCGAGCCTTGTTCGGTTCGGCCCACACCATCCGCATTGGCACTATTACATGGAATCAATTTAACATCATCAAAGGTGGATGAATCATAAAACTCTTAAACAAAACCCCTACCTTGAACTCATTGGAAGGTGCTGCAGAAGAGGTAAGTAGAACCCAGATTTTAAGGGTGTTCATTGGTGTTCATCGATATCCATTTATAATCCTCAATGGCGTCACCAAATTATCCATTCTTCATTGGAGGAAGACGCAGCAAGCACTTCATTTGTGGTTCGTCTCGTGGGTCTCCAAAACCCACGCCAAAGCATTTCTTAAATAAGGGGAAAAGAACCTCCCTCATTGTGGTTCATTAATGTGATTCATTAATGAACCACACTGATTTTTCCATTAAAACGTATGATTTTTGTGGTTATACATCCAATGGTCATGTCATTAAATGACTCCCATTCGAGCTTGACGTTACACTTTGGTCCCACCACCATCGCTCAATTTCTGAAATAAAAATAAAATTACTCATGGAGTGATTTTATTATTATTTTTTCATAGTCCAAAAAATAACATTTTCGTCCGACCCTTTTTGGATGAAGTTAAGCTTCACCTAAGCAAATCCCGGTGCATAAAATTCAACAGTGGCCGCATATTTTTAATCCAAGAATCAGTTCAAAATATAGAAATCACAGCTCACATTTTTACTAAACATACCTTAAAAAGTTCAAAATTCCATTCCAAATTCTCCGGGGCTCAGAATCCCATGCCTACAATTTTTGCAGACTCATAATAATTCCATATAATTAAAAATAATTTATTCGGAATTTCCAAGTCTTTACTGGTTTTCCATACATTCATTCCTTATCTGATATGTTTCATTACTGTACCAGTTTGACCTATATACCAATCATATAACTGTTGTACGCCATCAAAAAAATTTATTTTTTTGACTATTGGGAAGGTCAAAACCCACTCCTAAAACTTTTATCGAGTTATAACTATTATAATTAGTGTTGTGAGGATAAAAAACAAGGGTTGAGTGATGGTTGTGAGATTATTTCCAAGATCATCATTGGAAACAAACATAAAATAATATTAATAAATGAGTGTATTGATGAAATGTAAAAACTTTGGGGATATATAGGTCATGAGTTTATGGTTTTACATCCATTAATTAATTAGTGAGTGGGTCTTGAAATTTTATGGAAAAGTGTGTAGGAATGGTTTGATGTACAAAATCATTTGTGCTAAAAAATGTTAAAAAAGCATATATTCACTGGAAAGAAAGAAGAAAAAATATCTGGGAATTTTTTTCACAGACACCCATGGGGATTTATTAGCATATTCAAATTTTTAATTCCTTGCTCAATTTTGTATCATGAATCTCTATGAATATTGTTTTGATATAATTTATGAGAAAATTTTTCCATGACCATTGGAAATAACTCCTTGGCATGGTTTTTGATTTTATCACATTGAAATAATTTATTAAAATTTTATGCCACTTTAAATCTTCATGAATTTTGAAATACATACATGTTTCATTTTTCCCATTAGTGAAAATGATTAGGTCTGTGGGTGTGTTCGCATAGCGATTCACTATCCATTTCCAACTTTACAGCAATATTTTAAATTGGTTTTATACTGAAATTTAAAAATATAATAACAAATTTTACTTCATGATAGATTAAATTATTTAATTTTCATCAATATTATATCGGAAAATTTTACTTTAATCGGTGTTTATATTGTATGATGAGGTAATTTTGAGAGCCCATGGTAGAATTCAGGAAAAAAGGGACAAACTGTGTGGGTACCCGAGTATAATTATCAAGTTCAATATCTAAAATAAAAAATCCTTGCATTTTATTGGGCTTAAAACTATTTTGAGAGTGAAAACCCTTGTGGGATACATTTCTCTAGAATCCAATGGGTCCCAATTTTTCTATTTGGAGCCCAAAAAATGTCCCAAATTGTGAAGCAATTCTAGGTGGGCAAGATTGGATGACCCTTATGTATTTGGGCCATAACATGGGCTTTTGACCACCAATTGGTATAATTATACATCCATTGGATAAATAACACTATGGTACAACTACACACTAAATTGTATGTCATTTTAAGATGTTTTGTCGTGTCAATCATCTGGATTATTATGCCATAAAATTCATTCATGAATAGTGACCAAGCCCCTTAATACTTGAACAATTTTTGTTGAACATTTGATGTAAATGACCATAATATCACTCCTCAACCTCATTATGATAAGTTTCATGACCAGGGGTAAGGGTAAGTCAATGTTTAGAGCCATATTCACCCAGTTTAGCCCTCCTCTCCCTCATGTACTTATAAACTTCATAGTGATCAATATGGGGGGTGTTCCTTATTGTAATCTTGAGCTCCATGCTTGTAACCACTTGAAGTTAATTGAATGTCCATGTTTATATTATATTTTTATATTTTCATTTCTTTTTATTTTCAGTTTATTTTGTTTTTATATAATACAAATCAAAGGAACATGAATCCTCATGCTTCCATCGAAAAATAAAATCTTGTGATGATTTGGGTGTTCTTGCCTCTTTTATCATATTTTCCTTTTATGCATGTCCAAATAGATTATGTTAGTAGATAACATCTAGAATCTTGATCCCCTGAATATTGATGTTATTTTCATATGTAAATATTATCATTGGAAAAAATAATTTCATCTCACCACGTTGTTGATTTAATTTCATTATTGAGTTTCCTTTTTTACATCGATTTAATAGTATTGATTTTGAGCATTCACTGATAATCAATATCATTGTTCAATAAAATCATATGTAGTAAAATATTGCGAACATGCATATCATACTAGTTTCAATATTTATAAGAACAAGGAATTAATTATCCTTTACATTCCCTTGAGAGTGATGATGGATTGAGCATCAAAGGATACTTACATAGGTTGATCACAATTTCTCTATAATATTTCTCTCACATAGAAATATAGATTCAATTTTTATTTTAAGATTTAAAAAACAAAATTTTATATTAAACCATGCCCCCCTTTCATTTTAAAAATAAAAAAAAATTCTTTTAAATTAATGATATAATGCCCCATCGAAAGATGGCATTGTGTTTCTACTATACAACATAAATTTCTAGTAGAAATAAAAATATAATTTAACGAGCTCAACAACATGTTCAAGATCTCTAATGGGGATGGTGAAGACATCGAGAGATCATCCATGCTGATGTGTGACAAAATGGGAAGTACCTTCACCCTAGCCAATGCTTCCATGGGGAGGACATCAACTGCAGATAGTGATAACATTGGGAGGACCTTCATGTTGATATCCCGAGACACGAGGAAAACCTCCCCACCTATAATAATGGTCATGGGGGGACCTCCATATGGGACATCAATATGTCAGGGATGATCTTATCATAGAATGATGCTGGTTACATGTGGAGGACTTCCATGTTAACTGCGGCAGTGGGGAGGACCTATACTCTAGTTGATAATGGTACGTGGAGGGCCTCCATACTAAATCTCATTGTCATGGGTTAGACCATGACAATTTCTAATCATGTTGACAATTATAAGAGTCATCCCAGCATACCTGTGGGGAGGATAAGATCTCAATACAGATCTAGCATACAAGTTCCCCTTGTTCATAATTATATGGATATCATAGTATAAATCATTGGTTTCATGGTCCAATAAAGATGTAGAACATGAAACCCCATGTCTTATTGTGCCTGTACTCAATGCTAGTGTTGGGTTAGTCAGACCAAAACCTTTAGAGTAGTGAAATAAACAACCTAATCTTCATCCTAGTGGACTGGAAACTGGAGAAGATGACGAGGCCTGGTTGGAGGCCTCCTTGGTGAATCACAAGATTAATTTGTCACCATAATGACTCTAAAGTTTCTTACATCATCGAAATAAGGGAATGTGTCATATGATCATTCCAGGGAATGCCTCTAGAAACTGTAAGATATTAAGGTGGGGAGTAGTGGCTCCCTGCGTGGCCCTTGGGGATGGTAGTGGCAGCAAGGCACTGAAGCCTTCAAATAATGATGGGCCATATCCCTCTTTGGGATGACCCCCTCCGATTTATATCATCATATATGAGTTTTGATCATGAATATCTAGATAAATACTGATAGTGAGATGGGGAGTCAGAGCCCATTAGCTATGGTTGTTGATGATAGTGTGGTAGAGTTAGTGCCTTGTAGGATATACATATTCTCATTTCTCCTGCCCCTTCATCTACGAGTGAGAGGTGATTAGTTTCCTATAACATGGGTTCTGCAAAGTATGATAATTCATCCATCAGTATAGATATTATGAAATAAATTCCCAATGCACTAATGTCATTTAGTATTCCATTAATTGATATAGAGATCCACTGTGAATATGTCTTAGACCCAAATTACCTATGATTAAATGTGCCAAATTCTGGTTAATTTTACTCTATTCCCACTATTTTCACACCGGCTAATGAAACTGGATATCTGAATATGGTGCCACACTAATACAATGAAGTCTCAAATGTTACAAATCCCTGTAGTGTGAAAAGAATAGATTCATATTAGGTTCAACATTTTCTTTTGATGGTCTGGTCTGTTTTCTGTTCAGAATCACTATTCTGATGACCAACACTGATAATCCCCATAGTTGAATCAGAAAAAATTTAAATCACGTTCACCATTTTTGTTTCTGACGATTTCTGCGGTCGGTGTATGAATAATCCCAAAAACGTGTACATGTGGAAATTGTTCTCTCTTTCCAATGGAGGGATGAATTCATCACATCTATATAGATGTTTTATCATTTTTTAAAATGGGATGATGGGATATCGATTCATGATTCATTTGATTCCTCCTCAGAAATCTTCTCCTAGTATGGGCCTCCCTAATAGATTTTAGTCGTGTTTGTTAATATCATTCTCGGTTCCATCAATTTGTGGACGATGATTAATTATGCTTCTTATATCATAAAATTATAAAGAGTATTTAAAATTAAACAACCATCAGTTAGAGTATATGGTAACATCAGACATGTTGAGGCATCTCAAGATGATTGAAAATTGGTGACCCGTATTCTTCCTCATAGGAGGGATTCTGTAGGGCGCAGAACCCGAGGCATCTCACATGGATCATGGGGTATCTTATTCTAGAGGCATTTCCCCAAGGTATTTGACTTCTTACCATGTTTGATATAGGGTATGACGCAATTATAATGTCTAGTGGATACATATTAGATAGACCAGAACACATATGAAAGTGGATCAGATAGGCACATCCCTAGGAGGGAGCTCCTAGAAGGTTTACTAGATGGATGGGCCAGAACACTTATTGAGGACGAACCCAATATTGATGTGTCCCATAAAGGGAAAATTTCACACCATTAAGCATTCTGTGGTTACAAAATATGGTGGGTTATGGAGGTGGACCCCAATGAGGGGGACACTAGATCGATGGATCTTAACATCCAATGGGAGCAGACCCATGGTGGTGATTCTTATGAAAAGAGGGTTTCTCACTGTGAAGGATGGTCTGATCAACACAAAAAGTGGATTAGGGAGGTGGACACTAAAGAGGGATTCACCATGGTTTTCCATTTTATAGCTTTGAACCTCATGGAGTCTTTCTACCTACCCTATTTAAGAGACACAGATCAATATCCATGTAGTTTGATGAGGTGATTTGGATCATACAAATGGTTAGCTACCCTTCCCAATAGGTGTAAAGACCCGTAAAATTTAAGGGAAATTTTTCTTAATTTTCTTTGGATTTTTACAAGATCTCGGTTTCTGACGGCACTTGATTCCGAGGCCCGGAGTGCCCGAAATCAATTTCCAAAGTTGGATCGGGTACATTCAGTGAACGAACGAGCGGGAATTCCTATCTTTTGAACCGGTGCTCGGAATTGAAATCCGATGGCACCGATTAACTCGAAACACCAGTAATCGCTTAAGGGAATCTTTACCATAGTTGCGTTTGTGTGGGAGAAGAAGTTAATTAATGGGGTGTAATTAAGAAGTAAATAAAATTGTTGGATCAATTTTATTTTATATCAAGGTAGTTAATTTCTCCCATGGGAAGTTGGTGGTGGGGCCCACATCCACCCAACTTCCCATGTGTGGATAATTGAAAGGTGGGGCCCACACGAGCCCCAACCTTTCACCTCCTTTTTTTAACTTTTTAACCCCCCATTTATGTTTTTCCAACTTATCTCCTCATTAATTTTATAACAACTCATGTTAATAACTTATGTGAGTTAAATGTGGGTTTTGATTTTTCAAACTCTTGAATTCAAAAAACTATGTTGGGTTAATAAAATAAGTGGGATACTTATTTTATTTTGGGGTTAGTTTTTCTTGTGGTGGAGACTTGGGAGAGATAGGGCTAAGGGTTTGAGGATGTCTTCTTCTTCTTCAACTTGGAAGAAGAACGTGAAGAACACCTCAGACTCCGACGAAGAACACCATTCTTCAACGAAGAACATCTCCACCGAAGAACATGAAGAACATCTCCAACGATGTTTCATCTTCGAACGCACCTCGATGACAACATAATCGACGTTTGTTTTCCATGACGCCCGACTTCCGCGACGCTCGTCTTCCGCGGCTCGTTGACGTACACCGTTCCTGAAAAGCAAGGTAGGGGTTTTATTTATTTATTTTGTTTGTGAATACCAACTTGGAAATCATCATGGATTAAAACCAATATTTATCGAATAACGTGAGGGGGCCGGACCGCACAAACACGTCCGACCCTCCTCCTTGTTTCATGTTGGTTCCTTTGTGATTTGGTACGAGAAGGCGTGGTGCCGTCGCACCACGCGGAATCATGCGGCAAGTAAATGCGCGGTGCCGTCGCGCCACGCCGTGAAAAGAAGAACAAGGACGAGACGCCGTCGCGCCGCGTCGAAGAAAACCCGAAAATACCGCGGCCGGTACCGGGGCCGCGGTGGAGGGGCGCGGCACCGTCATGCCGCGCCGGACGACAAGGGTCGTGGCCGGTTCCGGGCCGTGGCAGAGCAAGGTGACCGGCGGCCGGACCGGGCCGCCGACGTCGGAGCTGGAAGGGGACCGACCATCACCGGTCCCGTTGAGCAGGAACCAGCCGGACAGGGAGGAGCCGGGGGAATTAATTCTCCCGGCCGGACTTCAAAGCGGCCCCAATTAAGGGGCTGCGGTTACATGAAACAGGAGGGGCAACGCCCCCACATCCCCCCCGCGCGAGCCGCCAAAACCGCTCGACCGTTTTGGCCGAGCACCGACCAACGCGCGGGTCGACCCGGTTCTGGCCGACCCAGGGGGTCTTGGGTTGGGTTGGTCTGGGCCCGAATCCCCCATTTTTGGTTCATTTGGGTTCAATTGCCCATAACTCGGGCTACGGACCTCCGATCGATGCGCCATCAGCGGTGACACAATCCTTGGAACGAGACTTTCGTTTCGACATATCGCACTCATGGTTTTAGAATACTTTGAGTTCGGCCGGTTTGGTTTGTACACGAAATCAACCGGGCCCTCGGAGCGGAAACACTCATATCTTGAGCTCCAGACGTCCGATTGAGGTGTCGTTGACTTAGTTGAGTTCCTCTTAGTGAGATGGATATTTTGGCTCACTCCGCCCGAGGTTTGGACGCAGGTGGAGTACGGCCGGGTTGGTTTTTCATTAGAAACCAACCGGGCCCCTGGGACGAAAAAGCCAATAACTCTGAGACCGGGCGTCCGATTGACGCGCCGTCTGCGAAGTTGAGTTCTTGTTGACGATACAGAACTTTTGGAAACATCAACTCTGGAATATGTGTCAGTTGATGTATCAGCCTGTCGGCTCGTGGAGCGGACCCTACCGAACGAGCTTGCTGTGTGCGGGAAACCTAGAGCTGGCTGCGTCTGCTACTATGACGATGAAGACTGTACAGAGATCCTCAGTGGATTCGACGGCGACGACTACATCAATCAGTGATCCTTTGTGGGTCAGTGCTACCGATCCTGTGTGGGTCCGATCTAGTGTGGGTCAGCACTCAACGGTCCTGTGTGGGCCAGCGCCTACAGGTCCGGTGTGGGCCCGATCCTGTGTGGGTCTTTGCAGGGGTTAGTACCTATCGATCCTTTGTGGGTCCGATGACTTTGATGGATCAGTGATCATCTCTCTCGTCTTTCAAATAAGTATACCTGTGTGAGCTGAATCCTATTTTACTTTCCTATGTGGATTGTGTTGAGCTATCCTGTGTGGATTTACGTTTTTCTTTCCTATGTGGATTGTGTTGAGCTATCCTGTGTGGATTTACTTTTTTCTTTCCTGTGTGGACTGGGTTGTACTTGGGCTCGGAGGTTGGAGCGTTTTGGAATTGATGACTTAGTTATATGTATGGGCATATACCTAAGCAGTGTCGGATGTTACTTTGTGATTTACATTTCCTTTTTGGTTTATCCTTAGTGGATACTGGGAGACCTTCGGGGGTCGTGGGGTCCCTACTGAGTAGCTTATACTCACCCCTGCACGGGCTATGCCTGCACTACGTTGTGTTGGTTGCAGACGACGGACAGTTTTGATCGTGGTTGAGGCTTGCAGAGCAGGATGATACCTGGAGGTGGACCACTGGGCGGGACGTACTCGGAGCGGACGACGGGACCCGAGGAGCAGTGGAACTATCTGTACAACCCTTCAGGTGAGATTTCCAGTAGACAGCTCGGCGTAGTGGCTTTTACTTTTCAGTTGCGGTTTTCCCTTTCGAGTTGTACTTTACTTCAGTTTGGGTTTGTATTCTGGCCCACTTACTTTCCTTCACTTACTGTTGTACCAGTTTTTACTTAGTGTTTACTTTTCTTCTTGCTTACTCCGTGGTGCTTGTTTACTTTACAAAGGCAATGCCTTCCCTTTTTCCAGGATTTACGCCTTGGTGCTAGTCGCCAGCCCCTGGCCTATGCAAAGAGGGCTTGGGGTAGTCACAGCACGGGCCCCGAGGACGGGTTGTGACAATAGGGGAACTCATGGTTAGATGGATATGGAATGTTGGGTGTTTTTTTTTCATGTTTTTATGCACGGGTCATGCTAGGAGAAGCAATGGGATGAACATGGATTACACACTAAGGTGACCCATTAGATTGTGTGTGTGAATTAGACTTACACATAAAATATTCATGAATGAATGGTATCATCCCATTGAGATGTGATGACTTTTGTAAGAATCTGGAGGGATGATGGTTTATTTGATGATGTTTTTGAGATGAATGGGATGGAACTGATCAGAAGATGGAGGTTTTGGGATTGAAACTCAGGTAAGCTTCAAACATATACTTGTTGATGGGATTCAAATCCCTTGTAGTTCAGATGTGGTGATGATACACCTAAGGAAGAAGTTTCTGAGGATGGAGAACATGGATAGGGACCCAAGTAAATATAACATCTTGGTTAGGGAATGATCTTTCCAAGTAGAAAATGATCAAAGGATAGACTAGGATGGGAAATGGGAGATGTGATTGAACCCAGAAGAGGCTTGTTACGTATCTCAGTTCCTGGGAATCAATGTCCACATAGTTCAGAATGGGTGGCTTAGAATCGGGGTTTATGCATGGAGAGTTACCCAAATATGTTCTAGTGGATTATGTGTGGTTCAGGCCTCATCACAATAGGGGATCTCTTGTTGGAAGAGTATGGTAAATTTGGGGCTTATGCATGGTTAGCTTCCCTATGTATTTGAACACCTCAGGGAGGATGATTCAGAAGATTTTCTCCAAAAAGGGAAGATGTCACATTAGGAGGGTACATCCATGGAAGGGATCACTAGAGTTTACCATTGGTTGGGATTGAACCTCAGGGAGGCTTACTACATTCTCAATTTAGAAGACAGGGATCAAAACGCAAGTATTTAAAAAGAATGAAGGGGTGAAAAATTTAATTTTATTTGGGATGAAAGCGAGATGATGTGAAATAGTTGGAATAGGTGGATTTTATGGAATGAGGGGCTTGAACCTCATAGAGGATTTCTACATAAATATTTTGGATGATTGGGATAGGAGACCACATAGTTTGGTTTGGATGGGAAAGGGAATTATTCCTGGATAGTGGACCAAATGGGATGTCATGGTCACTATTACTCTATGCTCATGAGAGTCATGCTTAGTGTGAGAAACAAGATATAATAGTATACATAAATATTGTGTCGTGAAAGGTGCATCCAAGAGGGATGGTTTGGTTTTTGTGTGTGGTTATCATTCCAGGGAGTTGGAGATTTGGACTTACTCATGGACGAAATCTTGAATAAGTGGTTCAGGTCTTACATGGAGACTGCTGAGGCATACGTGGTGACAAATCCCAAAGGGAGAGTGAGAAGATTAGTATATAATGCACATCTGTTCACTAGTCCACTCAGAATTGTCACATATGTGGAAAATATAGTTTAATGTTATGTGATCACGATGTGGGATTCATAGAAGGGTAATATCTGATAGATTATATGTGATGACTCACTGCTCATCCCCTGGACATACAAAACTTATACCAACCAACACAAGGGGAAGCAAAGGCATAAGAATTGCCCGGTGAGAGTGAGGTGGATGAGTTGTCAATTAAGGGGTCCCTGATATCATAACTATGAAAAAAAGTAATAGATATTATTTTACCTATGAGATGAAGTATTAGGTAGGGAAAAACAGTATGAATCACCACTTGTACGATCATGAAATAACGTTGCAGAACCCTTGAGGGTCAGTCGGGAAAGGGGTTCAAGATGCTATGGGGATCTAATGGATGAGCATCGCAAAGGAATGTAGATTCAAGGAGGAAGGGTGATTCATAAAGGATTAATGATTCATGATAGAAAGACTTTAGTGGAACCTCAATTTTCCTTAGCATATATCTCATTATTTAGAGGCTGATCTGCTAAGGCAAAATGCTTTGTGCGGACTCGAGTGAAACAATAGGGCTCCATCCGTTATGAAGGAAGAATGCCCTCACAATGGGCATAGATACAAGTATGGCCCATTAAGGACACTGAAAATCCCTATTTTTGATTCTCCAGTACTTGGGAAGATCCAATTTTCTCCATGGTTCTCAATTATTTGGATATTTTCAAAAAATGGGAGGTTAGTATGTTAAAGGTAAGGATAAGAATGATTATAGTGGGGGGAGGGGAGATGAGCCAGCTATTTAGAGGAAATAGTGGTTCATAGTGCTCATGGATCAAGACATGAACAAACAAAGGGCTCCATAACGAATATGGGACCCCACGATGTAGGAAGGGTCCACTAGACTCCATTGGACTCATGAATGTACAATAAAAGGGGTGATCACATGGCTAGTTGTAGATGAAAATGGCTCGTCGTTCAGCTGCAGAGCTTTAGTGGATTGGTTAGACCCACCAAGAAACTGTCTCATTTCACCAAATTCATGTAGGGAAGGGATACTTGTATATGGGTTTCATGAAGTTGTATCCTTTGATTATTTTGATGAATTCTGATGCCATTTAAGTCTATATTAGCTTTAAAAGGCTCATGACGTTGTGCATGCCTTCAGTAGCATGATTTTCAGAGCCAACAATGGGTTTAGTGAACATATATAATAAATATGATGTAATAATTATACTTTGATGATATATATATATATTCTTTTATGTCACATACTTTCTTTCCTTAAATAAAACAATATAATGGAAACATTGTTCATGCGTACGTACATCCTACCATCCCCTTGAATAGTGTATTCCATTTAATACTTATATCTTTTATAGATTATAATAAATACATATATAATGAATATATATAATATTTATACAATGGTATAGATTCTATAAATATGTAAATCATGATCTATATAATATGACCAATAATACACTACTGGAAAACTAACCTTTACCAACGGTTTGGAGAACCGTATCCAAGTAAGCCGTTGGGATAGGTATATACCAACGGTTTTCCAAAAACCGTTGGTATAGACCTATGCCAACAGTTTTGGAAACTGTTGGTATAAGTAATATGAAATCTATACCAACGGTAATGGAACCGTTGGTATATAAATTCCAAAAATAAAACATCCGCTGGGATTTGATCCCAAGACCCCTCGTTTATCATTGAACGACTCAACAACTAACCTAAAATGACTTTTGTGATCATAATTATATAAATATATATATGTATTCTCATAAATATTTTAAATTTTGATTTATATAATGTTCTCGGTATGAAGGTCTGATAAAAAATGAAAGTACCTATACCAACGGTTGTTAAAACCGTTGGTATAGACCTATACCAATGGTCTTAACAAACGTTGGTATAGGTATTTGGTTGAGATTTTCATTTTGTGGAGGATATTGAATTTTGGCCCACTTTTCCCAACGGTTTGGCCAAACCGTTGGGAAAGGTAGACCTATCCCAACAGTTTGACCAAACCATTGGGAAAATGGGCCAATTTGGGGACCTTTCCCAATGGTTTGGACAAACCGTTGTGAAAAGTGGCCAATTTGGGGGCCTTTCCCAACGGTTTGGCCAAACCGTTGGGAAAGGGGACCTGTACCAACAGTTTTTGCAAACCGTTGGTATAGAAGCGTTGGAAAAGATCTAATTTCCAGTAGTGATAACAAGTCCGAACATGTATGAAAAACAAAACTGATATTACCCAAAATATAACATTATCATGTAGTTGTTAATAAATGAGTAACATAATGATGTAACAAAATAATATATTTTATTTAATATAATAATATGGTTACTTAATAAATTTATAATAATTTTATATTTAATATATAGGATGTTTTAGGTGTATGACATGATTCAAGACATAACGTAAGGGGGTTTCTCATCTCACCTTTATTTTTGAGATTTATTCTATAATAATAACTCATTTGTTTTTTTGTAGTGTATATATTGTACATGAGTATATTATATTATTATTATCATTAAATTTAAGGGTATTTACATATATATTTTATGATATTTTTTTCATGGTGTTTGTGTATTGAAACGTTTTCAAATCGGCTATGTAATTTTATCTAAATTATTCTTCCTTGAGACACATATTTGTTCGTGAACTTATATTCTATTTAGAGGTGTATATATATACATATCAATTTTTATATCATGAATCTTATTATTTTCATAATATTTTAAGCATCATGTAATTTAATTTTCATACATGGTGAGTATGATTTAATGTTACCATGTCAAAAATATCATCATTTATCAGGATAGTTTATTATTATTCCACTGTAGATGAAATATTAAGATCCATATCTCAATAAAACTCATGAATCTTATTCCAATAAGATGATTCATGATTTATTCAGGTATTAGTAACATTTTATACTTATTCATACTTAATGTAATTATGAATATGTTATTTAAGGATATATGACTTCATTTCTCTTTTTGGTTGAAAAAATGAATATTTCAAAAACCTTATTTTCAAACAAAAAATGAAAATTTATATTTAAACTGATCTTAAAAGATACTTTTAAAGGAAAAATTGTTTTATGGTTTTAAAATTTACTTTATATTATTTCCTAGTATTTTCAATGAAATGTTTTTCAATTTTTTCTAAGCATCCTTTTTAATGATATCTTTTTTGAAAATATTTTCAATATTGATTTATAAGTTTTCAAGGAGAATGTCTTTCAACATGTTTTCAATATTCTATTTTATGCTTTCTAGGAAAAATATTTTCGATAGGATTTATGTTTTAAAATAATTTTCTTATAAAATAAATGATATATTTATCATTAAATGATTTCAAAATGAACATTCAAATTTTTTTTCCATCTAAGATGACATTTGTTGGTGTTTGTCATGCCTTTTTGGGAAATGATTCAATGCTTCCATTCGTATTCTCTTTATGAGTGGTATATTTGATTATGGGAAGATGTTTATGATAATTTTTCTCTTTCATGGGATGTAAGTTTACCAAACTCATTTCTCATTCAGTGTTTAGATGTTTATGAATCTCATTTTTCTTTCACGGGATACATGTTAATGAAACTCATTTCAACTTCATCATTAATCATTTTTGTTTTTTGGATATGTATCCCTTAAGGAAATTATTGATATTTATATCTTAAAATGGATATATATTATTATAATATAGTTATTAATTAACATTTTAATGTCATAGTACAATTCTTCTAGTCTTTGGTACTTAAAATGATTGAAAACATATTTTTAAGAAAATATGATATTACTAATCTATTCAGTCAAAAATCATTTTTAATAAAAATACATGTTCTATAAAATGTTTTTAATCATGTTTTTAACCTTTTACCAAATTTTAATTTAATTAATATGTACATATTTTTAGTTTTTAATAGAATTTTCATGTCGTTTTCAAAATAAGGCTTATTTGTTATTTAACAATTGTGTGAACAGTTTTTTGTTTAAACCTATATGGAATGAACTGAAATTTCTTCTATAATGACCACTAATTTTTTTTAGGATTATATTATTATTTTTCATTGGATAATTTAAAGAAAATTTATTTTATATATGTAGTGTGAGATTTTTTTTAAAATGTGATTTTAAAAGTGAAAAGAATATTTTCCTCATGAATTTTTTAATGAAATTTTTATTTTATTTTTATTCCTCAATTACTTCAACCATTTTTTTATTTTTGATCCATATGGTATATGTTATATTTATTTAAATTTTTTTCTTCTATTGGAATGTTTTTTATTAGTTTGAATTAGGATGTACATAATTATTACAATTCACCATATTATTTTTGTATGGATTGTGATTTTGTTTATTTCATAATGGGTAATTATTAAAATTTCATATTTATGATTCTAAATGTGAATATATTTGTTGATTATATATCACCAATATAATATCAGTAATGAATTAGACTTAGTAAGTGATAGGTGGTTCCCAGTTATAGGAAGCTCCTTGATGCATCGATATGTCTCATGATATAAATGAGTTTGAAAAATTAGATGGTTTCTAACCCAAAAATTTAAATTTTCTTATGAATGGTATTGAAAATATGTTTCAAATGTCTAATATTATACATTCTCTCATTATTAAATTAGTTATTTCCTTCTGATTATTCAATTTTATACAATGTCTATGGATATGTTTCAATCTAACATGAATATTTATATGGATATATTTGATCATAATTTATTTCTACCATTTTATTCACAGTTTATTCATTAAATTGAATCTTTTTCAATTAATTTCCTCACAATATTAATTATTCTAATTTATTTATGATTTATTTCACTATAAGCTAACCCTTAATAGGAATCTAGGATCACCCATTTATTATGTATTATTTTCCAAAGGATAGTAGGATGTGTTTTGTGGTATATATAGATAGATATGGTGTGAGGGATAATGGTTTTATCAAAATAAAATACCTTTTTACGTTTTATTATTACAATTTTATTGTTAATTAAATTTATTTATGTAATTTCACGATACTACTAAACAATTTAGTCCGTCGAGATGTGATTCATTGTATCCTATTCTAATGTAATTATGTAGACACCCACTCTGTGATACTAGAGTCATGGTTGTTATGGGTTGAATTAGTGGTGGTATTTTATAATTTCTATCCTATTGACATTATATTATGCATATATATAACAACAAATACTATAGACCTTAAAACATTTTCTTTCTCAAATTGAAATAGTAGAAAGTGTGTAATGAAACAAAATATTTGTATAAGGTTGACCAAAAATATTTGTGACTAAATTCATTCCATGTTAACTCCCATCAGGCCCAAAAATTTGACTATAAACGTAGGTGAATACAAATAATCCAACTCATATCAATACACTCCTATATCCCAATAATAAATTTAAATTCTCCCCAAAAGATGAAATTTTTTATTATATTTTTGATCCAATGAAAAAAGTAAAACATTTAATATATCTCACAAAATATTTATCTTGAATCATTTTCATCTTCTATATATATATGTTCTTCATCATGATCTTCCCCTATCATTACATGTTAAATAAATTTCAACTTGATAGTCTTAATTTCATCTTTATACACATATTCCTTTTCAAGAAACTCTTATTTTCATTCATTATTCTTATCAAATTTCTTCTTATATATTCTAAAATATTTCATGATTTATTTCTCAAGATAATCCATATGTTCTGACCTATGATGATACTTCATATAGGTTTCCCCACCTTATTCTTCTTCATCAATGTGGATGTATCTTTTTTTTTAATTTTTCATGATCCATGAATGATATAATTTGTTTGTGGTTCATCTTCTAAAGTTTTATTGTTAGTATATTTGTGCTCTACCTTCATACTCAACATATAACATTTATTCATACTAGATAATTTATTCTTACTTAAAATAGAATATATATCATCATTGTTTGTTTTACTCATCTTCTTAATTGAAGGTATTTCATCACAACCATCATCAACATATTTTCAATCATTCGTCATCAAACATTTCATATAAAAATTTCCATTTCATTTGAACTTAAAATAAATAAGTTGTAGATTATTTTCCATGTAACCTCAACAAATTCCGATTTTTTTATAAGAGTCATTAATTATATAATTAATATTATTGTCATCTTCATTATCATCTAATTCATTGTGGATTATATCCTCATGGTCATATTCATGGATTTTTAACTTTCTCAATTCTTCAAAATTTATCCCCTCCTTAACATTATTTTTAAATGAAGGATATTTATTCATTTCATGCACAATAATCTTGTTATTTATTTTATAAATCAATAAATCACATTTATTTTATAAAGTGGATATTTTGGGATCATACATACTTGAAAATTTCGTCATCATTTTTTCTATAATTGAATCTTCAAACAAATCTCACAATCCCCAGATGTTTTTGAAAATTTTATTATCCTTATTGAATGAGTCATAAATAGTTTCATATTCACCCATCCTAATATGTTTAAACATACTTCTCTGGATTATATATTTTCTCACTTCAAGTATATATTTCACCTGAAAAAACTATTGACTTTTCCAAAATATTCCATCAATTTATTAAGAATCATAAGTTCCATGTATACTTTTTCAAAAAAAATTATCTGTATTTGAAACATTCATATCATCAGTTATATTAAATTTTTTAATAAATATTATATAATGAGATTTCTAAAATGTTTATAACCCAGTAGTTTCTATATCGATCACTTCTGGTTAATGAGAAAAAATATATTTTGTCCTTATATTTTTCCATTCAAGATAATTTGTTCAATAAATGGTAAAAGTACCTATGAAATTAATTGAATTGAGATTATTTACACTAAGTATTATAAATACATTATCGAGTGAACATGCATACTTTAATTCTTCATCAAGTTCCCAGGATTGTATAGACCAATGAGAAGTGCTGTGGGGGGGGGGGGTGTTTAAATTAGTGGAAATATTTTATAATTTCATTTCAGTTGAAATTATCCCCTACAAATTTGTAGAAATAAAATAATCTTATTTGTAGAGCATAAACTCACTTGTATTCATTGATTAGAAAGTAAGGTAGGTCACACAATATTTTTACAAGTTTTCCACCCAATTATGGTTACTGCATTATTATAATGTTGACTCTCATTGGTATATATATTATCACTATATAAAGAAGTGAGGAGAATTCCACCAAATCCCATAAATATTCTTTTATCTCATCATAGGATATTAAACTAGATCCCATGAGTTATAATGTTTTATTATAATATTTTGAGAAATATAATTCATAAATGTTAATGTATCTCACAAACTTTATCTAGAATCATACACTTGTACCACTTCATTTGGTATATCTCTATCTGATGCACCATATTTTGATGTGTCATTGACTTGTTCGTTTCTATCTAGTAATCCTCTGTTTGCTAAATCTTATCTGATAAAACAACATTTTTTAGATCTATTTTGGGTCATTTTATGGTAGCTATGTCAGGTTCCCATACATTAAAGAAGTGATTTTTACCACAGTGTAATTATGTTAATGATTAGAAACAATATAATATTTTTATATCTTTTTTTACTATTAAGAGTCTATTTTTATGGATACATTATGTTTTGATTGAAGGAATGAATCTGAATATAATATATCATCAAACTAGGCATAAATTTCAACGTTTAAAGGATGTGTATTAGAGAAATACTAGCTATTTAGTGTAGTGATAACTACTAGGAGGTAGATTATTATAGAATAACTGAGACACTAGAAATCTGATAAGATGGAAAATGGAGTACGAGTGGCTTATTGGTGGAATAAAACAGTGAGAAAGTAGTTTAAGAAGCATTATTAGCTACTCAATGAAGGATATTAGGTATCTGATGGCATTTTGCCTACATGTATGAGGAAGTATCAGTTATTTTCATGAAGTGTAAGGTTCTTTTTTTATGACATGGATTGAACCCTTGGACTTCAGCAATATACATAGGTATATAAGTAGGCTCTAAGAACAATATATGTTCATCAAATTGATGTTAATATAAAGTGAAATGATTTTCGAACATCAATAGAACCATAATCTCTAATGAAATCATATATACAATCTTCCATTCACCTTTCAATGGAATACTTGGCATTATTCATAAATGAGATCAATACATCAAATCATGAAAGAAATTTTCTTAATCAAATTCATCCAAACCACTATAACAATTATTTTTTGATCTTTTGTGCCCCTTTCTCTATCCTCTTATTGACCTTTTTTGTAAAAACTCTTGGCTCTCTCTTCTTGCCCATATATCTCCTTCTCTATATTTCTATATTAACATATTTCATTAATAGTTAGTTTTTCTTGTGCGTTGAATATGGATTAAAATTATGCAAGTCATTTATTCTAAAGTCCCTCTATTTCATTGGTTCATGGTTATCTTATCAAAATAAGTGATTGAGGATCATTCTATTCAGTTAAATTAAATTATTTTTAAGGTTATTGGTTTTTGTTAAAATAATGGTTTTGAATTCTATCTTTCCATTAAATCCAAGGGGTTTATTAAATGGAACATCAGGAACATTCCCATTGGGAGGAGATACTGAGTTACCTTCTTGTATTATCTATACAGTTATTTACCAAATTATCTATGCCCATTACAATTATATACATTACCTTTAATACTAATTTATCTTAATTTCCTTTTTTATTTCCATTATTCTTTATTTAGGTTATATTCTATTTTTTTATTAGATTATTGTATCTATTTTAGAATCGATTTTATTTACATCTTCAATTTTTTAAAATTTAATCCACTCTCATAAAGTATCCTTTTATCTGACCAAATAGTTTGTATCATTATATTATTTTAATGTATTTTAAAATATCATATTGAAAATACATTTTATTATTTCTATCAATAATCTCATTTGATTATCAAATCATGTCCTATTTTCAAATTTTTTATTTTTAATAAAATCTACTTCTTATACACACGATACTTTATTTTATGGTTGAAATTACTCTTGTTTGAAAACTCACATGTTTAGTTTCTTTTTTATAATTTGATATATTTTTTGAAAAATGTTCATGCATGGTTCAATATATAAAACTGCATATAAAGAAAAATATAATCCTCAATATAATAAATCATTTTAATTATATGAAAGGTCTATGAATGACTTATTATTTTTCTAGAAAAAAATGAATTTAATTTAATACCTTAATCTACAATGGAAAATGAAATTTGGAAATAATTCAAATCATTCTTAATGGCATGAATAATTTATATGACACAAGATTTTATAGGTATCATCAAGATTTTGAATTTTTTAACATGCATTAAAATGAATTTATTACTAATATGATTACTCCAATAAATGAAATCACCAATAGTATTAAATATCTCTGTGTTGATTCGTCCTTGAGAAAACTCATAATGAAATAATTGGGGTTTCCAGGTTAATGGGATCCTAAAGTAATGGTGATACAATAATACATGGTCACAAAAATATATTGTTTTATGAAGACATTATTTCCTTAAATAAATATGAAATAATGATAAAACTCTATGTAGTTAAAGAATAAAGGGAGTTTAATTAACCTGTGATGAACATTGCTTTTAATAAAATTTAAGATGATGGTTCATCCAAAAGTATTATAGATTAAAAAGTGGATGTTTATAATATTATTTTAGTAGTGTAAAAATTCCAAAAGAAAAAGAAATCATCCTAACATAAAAAATAGTAAGATCATATTTTTGTTTCATATATGATTTTTTATGAGTGAAACGATTATCATAACACTAGGTTTCCAAAATAATAAAAAGTTGTAAAAAGAATATAATAAAGTTATAAAAGGTCTACAAGTTTCAACATGGAGTGATTGTCACTCATACATTGATGAATGCAAAAAATTACTCATGGATCATATTGATGAATGTTTTAAGGGTAGTATATAGATGCCCATTCCTCCTTCTCATTCTCATTATTCTTCTTCATTATATTCATCATTTAATTTTAAAACCCGATCCTATTAGTATATTGGAAATTATTACATAAAATTTATAAAGGAGTACTTAAATAATTCTTATTTGTAATAAAATATTAACAGTAAATATAAAAATGCGGTTAAAAAATTATATAAATTAAAAAAAACTTATTATTTGAAATTTACATTTAAAATTCAAGAAGATGATGTAATTTTCAAAATGAAATTTAATTATCAATAATTATCTATTTTAAAATTCAACCAAGGGAAAAAATCATATAATTATACATTATCATCAATGTCATATAATAAATAACTATGGTTTTTGGTTCTCATATTATAATGAAACTTCTCCAAAAAACCATTAATTTTTTAAAAGAGATTCTCAATATAATATTTTAAAATATTTCCATAAATACAGTTATATCATAAGTGAATACGATTGATAAAAATATGATATATACTTATTAAATAATTCCATTTTTCTCTTAACATAGTTTTAAATCCCATGAATATTTTAGTACCCAAATATTTACATTCCATTTTTGGAGAACTAATTTTTTTCCATGTCCAATCCATCTCATATAATCATTGCCAAACTATCAAGGATACCAAATGGTGATGATTTTTGATATATTTTAAATGTTAAATTAATACCATTATTGATAAATAATTTGGTTTATAAACAAGAAAAGATGATATTACTGTAATAAGTGTTCTATCAAAAAGTAAATTCTTTAGTGTTGAGATGTAGAATAATATCCAATAATAATTTTCCTTTTATTATTTTATTATTTTATATTTGGGGGTGTTTTTAAGGATATTATAATTTTCTCCTCTCTATTATCTAAGAATAATAACAATGATCTATTTGTAATATTTCTTGTGGAATGAATATTTTTAGTATTTTATCTCATGGACCGATCTCTTTTAAATATATTTTAAATATTTTTAAATGATTTGAAAATATTTTTTATGGTTGGAAATTATTTTTTAAAAATGTTTTATTTTTTAATGGGGTTTTTAAATTTTTTATCTTATCATGAGAATTAGAATTATAGTATTATTTATATCACTTCTTTACCTTCATTAATTTTTTTATGAATCATGTTTGTTTTATTTTACTAGAGGACTAATATACCAATCAAGTCTTAATGTGGGGTTAAATCTTATTTAATGGGGTTTTTATTGAATTTTATTTCTATTTTATTACTATATCTTCCAAACCCCTTGGAACGGATGTTCCTTTTTGATGATCCCAATTCAGGAGATGTTTTTAATAGATGTCAAAATAATAATTATCATATGAAATGATGTTTCATCAAGAGTAGAAATTTCATCTAATGTTTCAAAACGTGGGAGTGATGGTTTCATGTAAATTTAGAGACTCCTACCATTCTTATGTTTACTATATTCCTAATCTTAATTTTTTATATCATGTTTCTGTGAAAAAAAATTGAGGTTGGTTTCAGTACCTTGAAGTGTATTAATTTTAATGATCACAAAGAGTCCACTATTGTGCTAATTTATTTCATATTTTTTATTGTTTTTATAGATCTTTGAATCTTTAAATTTCAGGGAAAAATACGTCTATATGTTGTCTTCAAAAAGGTATTTAATGTACACTTTTAATGGATGTGTAGAGATAAAACACTGCTTATCTAGTGTAGTGCATCTTTCTAGATGGTATCTTATGTCAGAATAACCAAGACTCTAAAAATCTTACTGGATGGAATGTAGAGTCCTAGTTTCTTGTAAGTGTGAGAAAAATTGAATAAGTAGATCAATGAACACCATCAACAACCCAATGGGTGTAACACCCTGACCCCAGTTACCCAGAGTCGGTGCATTATTACATAACATTGGCATGATCATAAGAAATATCAAATCTCGAAAGACCGATTGGATTAGTTTCCTTGGAAACACTAGATATATTCATAAGTCTTACATTACATCATAAAGTGAAAAACTACTACAACAACATATTGTCTCCATATTCCACACTCATATCTCCACATAATATCCCTACAGGTCATTCATAATTTACTTCTTCACTTCCTGAAAAAAATTAAACATAGAAAAGGGGTGAGCTCAAATTCCCAGTAAGGATAACAATATATCAGAAACTTTCAAAAATAAGCATAAACATTTAAGGCAATGTATAACCAAAACAAAATCCTTTTAAACTTGAACTTCAACATAGTATGGAAAAATTAAAATGAAATAATTCCATTTACTTATTCACATGGATATTCTACTAATCGAATAATCACATGCAATATCAATAACCACTTTCATAATGAAGGAATGCATAATGCCAGACTATCATAACCACATATCCAAGGCCTCGTGCCAAGACTACAAATAAGATTTTTCCAAGGCCCTTTGCCAAGACACTAGTTTTTCTCATGAGACCTACTGATGCATCGAGGAGCTATAGCGGGCTCCACCCATCACTTACTAAGTCCAATTCATTCCCATATGAAAATGTTTAAACATAACATAAACATTCGTATTAAAACTAGCATACGAAATGTCAATACTTTCTCCATAAACCATGAATGGTATAAAAATAACACATCCATAGTAAAACATATCAAAAAACCGTAAATACAATACAAAAGTTTTGTATCATAATAAATCAACTTCAAATAAGCTTAAAATCCATCAAAGGATGTTGACATAGATTAAATCAATACTATTTGAGAGAAATATCTCTTTTCTCAAAATAATTGAAAAGTCACACAATTATAAAGGAATTAATTTAAAAGAGATTTTTGAATCAAAGTGTCACATACCACTTTGAAACTTTTGAAAAGAAATATCATTTCCAAACCTTCATGTCCATATAAATAAATCCTTAAAATCAGTTTGAAAACATGGATATTAATTAAAAATATTTAGAAAGATAAATCTTTAAAACATTTAAAATTATGATCTTGATAAAGAGTACATTTCAAAAATTCATAAAATATTCATTATGAAATAATTTAAAAGTCACATAATTATAAAATAATACATTTACATTGAAAATATTCTTATTATCTTGTAAGGGAAGCTTTGACGATTTTATAACGGCGGTAAATAGCCACACCCACCGTATAAGTTAAAAAAACATTCTTACCATAAATTTGTCGAAAGGTAAAAAGTTCCTTGTTTGGAAAACGATGGAAAGATTCCTTTAAAAACACATAAGGGTATAAATGACTTTAACCCATATTCTTTTTAAATAGTAAAAATGTTTTGAAATACATTTCGAAGAAACATAGATGTGGATGATAAAGAGATCCCAGTAGGTAATTGCGTATAAACAACCTCGGATAATGAAGAGATTGTGAAATAAACCTTTACCTTGTACTTTTCCTTGGTTGAGGGTAGGTTAACCACATGTATAATTGTGAAATAATTGTAATTAAATTATACAATAATCATATATATTAATATGATATCATATATGATCTTTTAACATTGCTTTGTTAATAATATCTTAGTATTATCGTCGTTTCGGGTGTTAACTTAATCGTTTTCTTTTATATGTTTTGTTACATAAGCAATGTTTTTCATCAATAAGTTGTATCTTATTCATATAAAGAGTGATATCAAGTCCTTAAAAATAATTTTTAAATCATCAAATGATAATTATACTTGAATGGATACGATGGAGAATGAATCTCATCGCGTTCGTGGAGACGGTAGTCCGTTCGTACGCACGAGTGACAATATAATTCTTTTGATATTAAAATAATATATAATTGGATAGTATATCATATATAAAAAATCATTATCATGTTATATTTATTATTTAAATGAGTTACACATCATTATTATACCCATCCAAATAATAATATATTGAATAACAATTACACCACGACATGGAGACGGTAAGCCGTACGTACGCACGTATGGTGACATGTTATTCAAAGGGCGGATAGAATACTAAATTTGGTTGTACCATATTTATAATAACATCACAGTATATATATGATACTGGAGTTATTATTTTATAATGGTAAAAACAATGGAATAAGAAGTGGAAGAAGAAAGGAACTTGGAAAAGGGTGGTGAAATCATTACCTCTTCTTCGGGTACTTCCTTTTGATTTGATCAAAAGGGCTCCTTAGGATGGCTTTCGGATCAAACTAAGGCCTCTAGGTTGTAGTGAGGGAAGTTGGGAGGGTATTTGGGCAGATTTTTGCCGAACAAAAAGTCTTTGAAGGTGTGAAGAAATGAGAAGGAAGAGTGCCCTTTTATAAGAGGGGTGAGGGGCACCTTTGGAAAAGCTAGAAATATTAATTTATAATAAATTCATATTCGATTTATAATGGCTAAAAAGTGAATTATTTAAATTTTAAGGTTCGGATGGGTCGAAAAACACTCAACCAATAGAATTTAGATAGGTTTGGGTACTTATATTAACCTTATCTTTAAGTATTAACTCTAAGATAATTAGTTTCACTTTTACACTGTCTCTTTGTATTTTTATATTATATGGTTAATAAACATACCATATACATCCAAGAGACCCCCAAGAGGTCCATTAATGAAACACCTATCATGATATAAGTATTTTGGCCGAACCTTATATTTTTAGGAATTTAATATCTATTAATAATATAATATTTGTTTTAAAAACTCTTTTATGTCAATTTTGACACTATTCAATAGTTGATTTTTATGAAACTTATAACAGAATTATTACTTCTTAAAAATTCAATTAAATCAATACTAATATGTAATATTATCCTATAAAATTAGTTTAATTCATTAAAAGCCTCAAATTATATTTATTTTGGTATTTATAATATCAATTATTTAAATTTTTCACTATTATGGTAATTACTGCATCATCATTGTGTCATAAATAAATTAAATTATTTAATGTCTAAAAATTATAAATAATATAAAATTATGTATGAAATATTTTTATCTTTATAATGAATATTTATAGTCGAAAATCCAACATATATAACCCTATGTAAAAATTGTTTTTGTAAAAGATATATGCTTGTGTCATTTTTTTATTCATTTTAACTTAATTAAAATAAAGTGTCCCTATCACCTAAAAGTGGCTCTATGGGGTACCAAAATCGACCCAAAGATGCCTATGGTCGAACATGTATCAACCAATAAGGTTACGACACTTTTTAGGGTAATTTAGTATTATTATAATATTATTTTTTAACCCTTATTTACCAGATTTACCCTTAACCATGGTAAATAAAATATTTACCGAAGTAATTATTCAAAATGTCTAAAAATAAAAGTTACCTATTTACCCAATTTGAACATCCTGATTCCAAATATGGAATCCATTTTTCCAAATTCTAAACACATAAGTGGAAGAAACTAATTTAAAATTAATTCCCGTTGTTAAAACAAAAAGCGTGTTTTAAGAGATAATAACTATCAAAAGATTGACATTTGTTTATGTCCGGTTTAGTTGTAAATTTATGTCCAATGACCAACATTGTATTAAATGGTAAAAATATATTCTAAATATAATTTAAAACCTCTCAAATTCATAATTTATCACTATTAATTATTTTGATTAAAAAAATTGTTTTTAATTAACATTTAGTAATTTTCACTGTTCATCAAAATATTAAAGTTATCCGAAAAGTACCAAAATTTTACCTTAGGCTAAATTTGATATTCTGAATCCAAAAATAAAGTCCATTTTGAAATATATAATATATATAATTTCAAAAAGTAGGTATTACTATTCATAACAGCTAGTTTGATTGGTTATGGTGTGTTAGAACTCGGTGTTGCGTACAACATACACTATCACATTATTCAAAGAGAAGCGTACCGTAGAAACTTGGGGTGTTACATTCTCCCCTCCTTCAATAAATTGCGTCCTTGCAATTTTAAATTCTTCTTCGAAAATAAAATGTTGAAAATAGAAAATATATTTGTGGGAAAACCCACATCGGAAATTGGGTTACTAAAATTTAGTCTTAATATGAGGAAAAGAGAAATGAAAGGGTCACCACCAAATTATGATCTCGATTAGGAGAACATTGGTGGCAATTAGAGACATATAATTGGAGGAAAAACATAAATATTTAGAGGTAGTGATTGAGGTCATCAATCACAAACAAGTGTAAAATTTAGGTCCTTAAATTCATCAATCTATGGTGATTTGAAATACCATCAGTTCAACAAAACATACGGTATTAGGATAACACATTTTTGGTTTTAGGATTCCTTAAATAAAGTATAAGAATTAATTTCTTCATAAAATAAGAGTAGAAGAAAAATATATTCTTGACAAGTAGAGTTCCATCCTTTAACTAATTTCTACCACAAACTCATCTTTCACTCTAAATGATAATAGAACGTAAAAAAATATATTATATTTATCCTATTAATATAGGGTTTTAAAATAAACGAATTTATAATTCACCTACAAGATCTTTTAAAAAAAACTACATTACTTAATCCTGGACATCACATGGGTCAGTGGTCGGTGATACACCCTTGTCGCCCTTCGGTTGTGGGTTCATGTCTTGCGGCCTTTCCAGACGCGACAGGTTGCCGCCCGACCTCCGGGTTGCCCTTTTATGACAATCCAAAATAATCCAAACTAGAACTATCCAAAATACTTCAGTCCAAAATTCATAAGGAAGGTAAAAACAATGAAGATCCTTTTTTTTGCAGCGTAATAACATGTGATCACCTTCATCATGTATTATTTTAAAACACTGCAACTTCTAGAATTATCATAAAACCTTATTGATTACATTCATGATCCCTTATTCTTTATAGAATAATAGATATACTCCTTCAATCCAAAAATGTTGTAAACCCCAACAATGATGGAATATACAAATCATTAATCAGTTTCAAGGTAGTCAAGAATATACAATATAATTTATCCAAAACAATCATGTATTATTCTAAAATCACTACCTCTGTATCAGAACCATATTATGGTTTATCTTTCTCTCAACCATATATTTTCCAAAAATTTAACCTGCTATTGAGTCACGTTTATTTCTTCCACACAATCTCAAGTCCATAATGAAATATTACTTCTATACAATCCTTATATACTCCATAATTATTATAACAAGTACATTGTTGATACAACACTCAAATGATATAATCAACATAAGAATTCTAATCATTTCTATTCATCTATGGTAGTATCATAACTTGATTATTATCCAATAGCATCATTTATGGCATAGTCTGATGACTGAGACATAGGCTCTCGTAGTGTCCAAACTTCTTGCAAATGAAGCATTGTACATTTGAAACCATTTTCATACCCTTGCAGTCATGTACATTGTGCCCTTTTCCTCCACACTTATAACAAACTCCCATTCCATTCAGGCAAGTTCTAGGGTGTTTCTTTCCACAGTTATCACATATCGGAAAATTCTTCTTTTCCCTCTTCCCTTTATCCATCTTTCTCTCTTCCATCCTTTTATTCCTGTTCTTCCCTTCAAAGCCATAGGACTCAGTAAACTCTTTACTTATCTTATCAACACATGATATTATTTCTTCATATGATGATAATACATGCGAGACTATTTCTCTTATAAATTCTGGCTTAAGACCATGAAATACATGATCCTTCTTTCTCTTTGTATCATGTGCATTTCTAGAGTTCTCATTCCTTCTACTGGGCGTCATTTCTAAACACTGGCATACACTAGATTAGTTTATGAATAACAATAACTAATCCCAAACTCGTAAAACGCATAACATAAATTAAATAGTTTATGGATATAATCCATAATCATAAAAATGTCTCCTTTAAAGAAGTATATACTCATAAACCCTTCATAATGGTTTGTAAATAAGATGAGAATTATCCTAAGCATATCCCCCAGGTGTGTTGTAACCAAGAGTGCAGCAAGGCCCGTTATCATGCACCAGTTCCCGTTTGAGTCTAGCTCAAAGCGGTGTTTTCAGGTTTTACCCCTAGGTACATATGTGCCAGAGCCGCCTCTACCTGCTCGTATCTAGATAGGGATGTTTTTCTCAGGAAACTCACAAAATCTCTACAATACCAAAATTCTAGGAAGTTCTTCTATACTAATCCTCAAAGTCCATCTTAAATCTATGTGCTCTAATCAGAGTTTATCTAAATCTAGCTTCCAAGGTTTGTACTAAACTTTCTCTGATACCAACTGTAACACCCCGACCCCAGTTACCCAGAGTCGGTGCATTATTACATAACATTGCCATGATCATAAGAAAGATCAAATCTCGAAAGACCGATTGGTTTAGTTTCCTTGGAAACACTAGATATATTCATAAGTCTTACATTACATCATAAAGTGAAAAACTACTACAACAACATATTGTCTCCATATTCCACACTCATATCCCCACATAATCCCCCTGCAGGTCATTCATAATTTACTTCTTCACTTTCTGGGAAAAATGAAACATAGAAAAGGGGTGAGCTCAAATGCCCAGTAAGGATAACAATATAGCGGAAACTTTCAAAAATAAGCATAAATATTTAATGTAATGTATAACCAAAACAAAAGCCTTTTAAACTTGAACTTCAACATAGTATGGAAAAAGTAAAATGAAATAATTCCATTTACTTAATCACATGGATATTCTTCTAATCGAATAATCACATGCAATATCAATAACCACTTTCATAATGAAGGAATGCATAATGCCAGACTATCATAACCACATAGCCAAGGCCTCGTGCCAAGACTACAAATAAGAGTTTGCCAAGGCCTTGTGCCAAGACACTAGTTTGTCTCATGAGACCTACTGACGCATCGAGGAACTATAGCGGGCTCCACCTATCACTTACTATGTCCAATGCATTCCCATTTGAAAAGGTTTAAACATAACATAAAAATTCGTATTAAAACTAGCATACGAAATATGAATACTTTCTCCATAAACCATGAATGGTATAAAAATAACACATCCATAGTAAAACATATCACAAAACCTTCAATACAATACAAAAGTTTTGTATCATAATAAATCAACTTCAAATAAGCTTAAAATCCATCAAAGGATGTTGACATAGATGAAATCAATAATATTTGAGAGAAATATCTCTTTTCTCAAAATAATTGAAAAGTCACACATTTATAAAGGAAGTAATTTAAAAGCGATTTTTGAATCAAAGTGTCCCATACCACTTTGAAACTTTTGAAAAGAAATATCATTTAAAAACCTTCATGTCTATATAAATAAATCCTTAAAATCATTTTGAAAACATGGACATTAATTAAAAATATTTAGAAAGATAAATCTTTAAAACATTTAAAATTATGATCTTGATAAAGAGTACATTTAAAAAATTCTTAAAATATTTATTATGAAATCATTTAAAAGTAACATAATTATAAAATAAAACAATTACTTTGAAAATATTCTTATAAGAGTTTAAGGGAAGCTTTGACGATTTTATAACGGCAGAAAAGAGCCGCATCCGCCGTATAAGTTAAAAAAACATTATTACCTTAAATTTGTCGAAAGGTAAAAAGTTCCTTGTTTGAAAAAAGACGGAAAGATTCCTTTAAAAACACATAAGGGTATAAATGAATTTAACCCATATTCTTTGTAAATAGTAAAAATGTTTTGAAATACATTTCGAAGAAACATGTATGTGGATGATAAAGAGATCCCAGTAGATAATTGCGTATAAACAACCTCGGATAATGAAGAGATTGTGAAATAAACCATTACCTTGTACTTTTCCTTGTTTGAGGGTAGGTTAACCTCCTGTATAATGGAGAAATAATTGTTATTAAATTATACAAGAATCATATATATTAATATGATATCATATATTATCTTTTAACATTGCTTTGTTAATAATATCTTAGTATTATCGTTGTTTCGGGTGTTAACTTACTCCTTTTCTTTTATATGTTTTGTTACGTAAGCCTTGTTTGTCATGGATATGTTGTATGTTATTCCTATTCAGAATGATATCAAGTCCTTAAACATTATTTTTAAATCATCAAATGATAATTATACTTGAATGGATACGACGGAGAATGAATCTCATCGCGTTCATGGAGACGGTAGTCCGTACGTACGCACGAGCGACAATATCATTTTTTTTATATTAAAATAATATATAATTGGATATTATATCATATATACAAAATAAATATCATGTTATATTTATTATTTACATCAGTTACACATCATTATTATACCCATCCAAATAATAATATATTGAATAACAATTACACCACGACGTGGAGACGGTAAGCCGTACGTACGCACGTATGGTGACATGTTATTCAAAGGGTGGATAGAATACCGAATATGGTTGTACCATATTTATAATAACATCACAGTATATATATGATACTGGAGTTATTATATTATAATGGTAAAAACAAAGGAAGAATAAGTGGAAGAAGAAAGAAACTTGGAAAAGGGTGGTGAAATCATTACCTCTTCTTCGGGTTCTTCCTTTTGATTTGATCAAAAGGGATCCTTAGGATGGCTTTATGATCAAACTAATGCCTCTAGGTTGTAGTGAGGGAAGTTGGGAGAGTATTTGGGCAGAGTTTGGATGAACCAAAAGGCTTTTAAGGTGTGAAGAAATTAGAAGGAAAAGTTCCCTTTTATAAGATGGGTGAGGGGAACCTTTGGAAAAGCTGGAAATATTAATTTATAATAAATTCATATTCGGTATATAATGGCTCGAAAGTGGATTATTTAAATTTTAATATGGGGATGTGTCGAAAACCACTCAACCAATAGAATTTAGATAGGTTTGGGTACTTATATTATCCTTATCTTTAAGTATTAACTCTAAGTTAACTAGTTTCACTTTTACAATGTCTCTTTGTATTTTTATATTATATGGTTAATAAACATACCATATACATCCAAGATACCCGCAAGTGGTCAATTAATGATACACCTATCATGATATAAGTCTCTTGGACCAACCGTATATTTTTAGGAATTTAATATCTATTAATAATATAATATTTGTTTTAAAAACTCTTTTATGTCAATTTTGACACTATTCAATAGTTGATTTTTGTGAAACTTATAACAGAATTATTACATAAAAAAAGTTAATTAAATCAATCCTAATATGTCATATTATCCAATAAAATTAGTTTAATTAATTAAAAGTCTCAAATTATATTTATTTTGGTATTTATAATATCAATTATTTTAATTTTTCACTATTATGGTAATTACTGCATCATCATTGTGTCATAAATAAATTAAACTATTTAATGTCTAAAAATTATAAATAAAATATAATTATGTATGAAATATTTTTTTATTTCTAATGAATATTTATAGTAGAAAATCCAACATATATAACCCTATATAAATTGTTTTTTTAAAAGATATCTGCTTCTATCATTTTTGTATTCATTTTAACATAATTAAAATAAAGTGTCCCTATCACCTACAAGTTGCTCTATGGGGTCCCAAAATCGACCCAAAGATGCCTATGGTCGAACATGTATCAACTAATAAGGCTAGGACATGTTTTAGGGTAATTTATTTTTATTATAATATTATTTTTTAACCTTTATTTACCGGATTTACCCTAACCATGGTAAATAAAATATTTACCGAAGTAATTATTCAAAATGTCTAAAAATAAAAGTTATCTATTTACACAATTTGAACATCCTGATTCCAAATATGGAATCCATTTTTCAAAATACAAAACAAAGAAGTGGCAAAAATTAATTTGAAATTAATTCCTGCTGTTAAAACAAAAAGCGTGTTTTTAAGAGATAATAACTATTAAAAGATTGACACTTGTTTATGCCCGGTTTAATTGTAAAATTATGTCCTATGAACAACATTGTATTAAATAGTAAAAATATATTCTAAATATACTTTAAAACCTCTCAAATTCATAATTTATCACTATTAATTATTTTGATTAAAAAAATTGTTTTTAATTAAAATTTAGTAATTTTCACTATTCATAAAAATATTAACGTTATCCGAAAAATACCAAAATTTCACCTTAGGCAAAATTAGATATTATGAATCCAAAAATGAAGTCCATTTTGAAATATAAAATATATATAATTTCAAAAAGTAGGTATTACTATTCATAACGGCTAGTTTGATTGGTTATGGTGTTTTAGAACTCGGTGTTGCGTACAACACACGCTATCACATAATTCAATGAGAAGTGTACCGTAGAAGCTTAGGGTGTTACAATGGGTGATATATTGTATCAATTAGAATCAAGAATTCTAGTCTAATGGAAAATTTATTATGGTCATAATGATTCATTTTCAGGTTTTTAATGTTATATATTTACATATTGGACCATGAAACCCCATGAAGGCTATATAAAGATGATTTTTGAGGAATGAAACCTCATAAAATTGAAATACCCATTGTGTAAAATGATCTTTGATATTGCAGGTCTCTACAATCACTTAATAACTCAATGTTAAAATTTTATATGAACCTTTCAGAGGTATACCATGAATTATTCCACCGAGGAGATCATGACACCAAATTGAAAAGGGTTTGTTCATCAATGTCCCAATCTAAAGCACCTAGGACCTTCTTGTAAGATGTTTTGTGCATATTTTTCTCTCCTATTATAGAGAGTTTTTGTAAAACCCCTTACCCCTTCCTTCATATCTCTCTCTGTCCCTTTATATCTTGGTATATTTCCTCAGATGATAGTGAATTTGGTACATTGTCATCGGCTTGAAATTAATAAATCAATCAACTATATTCTCCCTCTATTTCATTAGTTCATAGTTATCCATTAAAACTATGGAATTGAGGTTCTTAATATCAAATTATATGAAATAGTTTTTTATATTCATGGAATCCATTAAAAAGGATTTTGGTTCCTAGGTTCCTATTAAAAATAATGGGCTTATTAAATCAACCATCAAAATTTTAATCATGGGGATGAAAGGTAGTGGTACTTGTAGGTATTATTTACAAACTTCTTTACTAAATTACCTATGTCCATTTAATTTTTATATTTTACTTTCCACATCGCAATAACTTAATTTCATTTTTCTATTTTCTCTACACTTTACATTCATTATATTAAATTCTTATATTACATTTTTGAATCTTTATAAATTTGATTTTATTTATCTCGTTAAATTTTTTAATAGCCAATTCAACCCCATTCTTCCATTTATCTTACCCAAAAAGTGATTCTAGGAATGTATAGTCATTCTATAAAATAATTATTACTTACACTCATTGATAATAATAATAACCACAAATCAGTGAGTTTTGAGTCCCTATAAACAAATAATTGCTTAAAAATCAAGGTGGGGGTCACACTAAAAATTTAAATTTCATACTCAAATGAAAATTAGTTTGACCACATTCATCCTATCTTAAAATTCAGAGTCAAATTTCTACATTAATGTTTTCCTCAAGTCATGGCATCAATGATCTCTTCTAATATTAATTAAATATCATCCATATTTAAGAGCACTAATAGAATAACTCAATAAAATTGTTATCGAAGTATTGATAAAGTTTATGTAATGTTTCATTAATAATGATGTAAATAATTTATAAGGAATTATCTGTCCAATAAGTCTTTATATTGTTTTTACTAGTCTGATTTACACATAAATCATTTCTATGACGTTCTTCATAAATTTTCCCTATATTTTTTACTCATTGATGATCATATGGATAAAAATATCCAATATGTTGTAATATCTTAGTCTAATCATCTTATGCCCAATCCATAACTGATTAGAGATTAATCTGATAAGTGAAATCTAGTCGTTTATTCTCCATATATTCATATTCATATTTATTATCTAGTAGACATCACAAAATTATCGACTAGGTGATCATTATTATTTTTTGACTAACGTTACAAATGTCATTATATTACAAATTTGTTAATCATCAACTCTCTCTATCCACTAAAACATTATACTAATCCATATGGTAAACATCAGATTATTCTTCTTATTATCTACTTACAATATCTCTGTTATTTCATTATTGTTATGATGGACTTAATCTAGTAAAATTAATACAATAGGGTAATTATGGATTTTAAATATTTGAACATTAATAGCTTTCAATTTCATAATTTTCAAACATCAACATAGAACAAATAACATTATTCAATAAGCTCATTGTATTACCCCATATTTTTTAACCTTTACGTTGGTCGGAGTAGTTTAATCTTGATGGGAGGGGTGAATTGAATAACTATAAAAATTTCTGTTAAAAAAAATATCATTTTAAAATAAATGGTTTTCCCCAAAAATAGATACATCCCAGTTAATCAAGGTTATACTGTTATAAGAGTTTTACTATTTAAACAACTTCTTAAAGGATTGATTAATTCCCAGTAATCATAATATGTATTATTAGTATTACTTTTGAAATTATCCTACTAAGACAAATCAGTTTCAACCACTATCCAATACTAACTATCAAAGTGAAATTATAGTTTTCTGGATTTTTCGATAAATCAGTAAAACAGAGAGGAATAAATTTAAATAGAATTTTGGATATGAAACAAGTGGCTTAGTGTCATGCTGAGACCTAATCCACTTCACTTGGTGATCATCTTCCACCATGAATTTTATATAAATAAACATTGATCCACACCCTGGATCTGGGTTAACAACAGTACATAGACTGTCTAGGTCACACAAGGACCTCTTTCATTGTTTTCGTGGGTAAAAAAAAAACAGGACACACAGGGACCTCTTCCACAATTTTTGTGGGTAATCAAAAGTATAAATAGTTTGGTGTAAGGATTTAGAAATCCTTCAGTTTATCATAGGAGTCAGTGTGTGTATGGAATATAAAGAGTACACACACTGCTTAAAAGTAAGTAAAATAATCACTGAGAGAGAGATTATATGTCAGTTTAGAATGCTCTAGGGATTTTAAGTGAAACTCTAGACTCCTTTGATTGAACAAAAATGCTTCTGAGTCCTTCTCTAGTTTCTGTCTTTAAAAACAGAGTGTCGTAATTCAGATTGTGTTCTTCACGAGCATTGATAATGTAAAGGTGTTCTCTAGATTCTTGTGTACTTTGTATATTCTTCAGTAGTGTCCGATTTCATGTATGAGACAATGCTTTCATTGAAAATCTTGCAGTGTGGTCTTCGCGGTGGTGCTCACAGGCTTGTTTTTCGTTCAGTATCTGACGCTGTGGTTGTTGGGAACTCTCCAATCATTATCTTCGAATGCATGTGTTTTAGCCGACATGTTCCATGTGTTTCGTACCACGTACCTCATACTATTTCTAAAAAGAAACATTAATTATTTTAGTGCATTAAAGGCATCAAATATGACCGTTAAACATTAAATTGAAAGATGTCAAAATTGTTTAAGAGACAGTGTCACAGTATGTTATGCAAATGGTGCCTCATTCACATGGTGTCTGAGTGTCACGGTCTGAGTGTCACGGTGTCGTGTTCATGGTGTCTGAGTGTCACCGTGTCTGTGGGTCACATTGTCTTCTTCACAGTGTCTTACTCACTGTGTTTTGCTCACAGTGTCTTGCTCACGGTGTCTTGTCTTCGTGGTGTCTTTCTTATGGGGTCTTGTCTTCATGGTTTCTTGCGTCATGGTGTCTTTCTTTCACGGTGTCTTGCTTACTGTGTCAGGCTTCACTGTGTCTGGCTTCGTGGTGTCAAGATTCACATGGTCTTGTACTTAGGCAAATAATAGTATTCATATTTAAACAGTAATATGCATGAAATGGATTGATCTTAACCATTATAAATCATGAGTGAACTTGAAACATAAATACACATGATTGGATATAATTTAGGAGTTAACTAGGTTGAAGGATATTTTTGATCTTTGATGAGATTTTTGATCATTAAAACATGATTAATACATGAGGAGTCCAACAATCTCCCCCTTTTTGATGATCATAAATCATGCACAGTTAAAGTGTAAATTTTATGAAACTATAGAGAAAATAACGTATATAAACTTTATGCAGAAACATCTCCCCCTTTTGGGATTATCAAAAAGTGGAAATAAGAGAGGGTAAACAGTGCACATTCCATTATAAGTAAACTATTCAGTACAAAATCAACATATATACAAAAATAATGACATCCCCATAAAAAAAGTATGCACTAGTATTCTTCAGGGATTGGTCTTCTCATTGCCTTTATCAGCAGTAGAAGAGGAAGCCATAGAGGCAGTGGTTGATATAGAATAAGGCAGAGAGGTGGTAGATAGAGAGGTTAAAGGGATACCTTCAAAGACTGAGGGATCCAAGGTAGGAGCAGTAGAAGATTGAGGTAGTTGCTGATCACAAATTACATGCCTGATCCGACTGAGAGCTTGGTCGATAGACATGGTAGTTAAGGATAATGCAGAGGTGAATGTAGGCAGTCCAGGTCTGAGAGGTGCAGCTGCTGGAGCAAAAATTGTTGTACTACGGACATGGAGATAAGGTCTTAGGAGTTTGATTAAGTCTACAATAATTTCTCCACTATACTACATGGATTTTTCAAAGTCGTATTTGTTTTCCATGAACGTTTCCAACAATCTGGTAAACTCGGTTAGCTTCTGGACTTTGATTTTGAAGGCTTGAGTTAAAGGAGGAATTCACAGATTCTCTACAAGGTATTTTAAGTGGTTGGTCATATCAGTCTTGGAGAAAATTTTCTTGAAATAGAAATCCACTTTATTAGAAATCTCTTGATGGGCATCATTTGCAATATTTGATTGAATTTGAACAAGGTCAAGTACTCGATCACTGTTCTTAAAAACATTAGAGAAAAAAGCCACATTAAAGACACTGAAAGCTTTTTTACATTCTTCTTTGACTATAGATCTAAGAAAATTATTTTCCAAGGAAGGTTTTGGGGATTCACTAGAGGTATTAGAAGATTTGATGGTTGTGCTCAAAGATTTGAGCTGATTCAGTAGCTTTTGAAGACAACTAGTGTACTCATCAGTGAGTTTATGCAGGTTCACCACAAGCTCTCTCATTTCATTCAATAACTTTTTGTGCCTTTCTACAATCTTTTCATCCAAGGATAAAAAATAAGGGTGAATATGAGACACAACATCTCGAGATATTTGAGAAATAGTGGGTTCTAAAGGAGTAGTATTAGGTTCTGATATTGAATATAGCTCTTTCTGCATGTCTTCCACCATGATTCATAGGGTTGTGACTTCATTAATAAGCAAATTATTTTCAAATCGAACTTCTTGAATTTCATGGAGCTTTTTAGGTTTGATCTGCCAAATAATTTTCTCCAAAAGCAGGGAGGCATCTCTCTCACTCAGATTTGTCACAACACGAGGTTAGGAGTTCATAAGATTCTCAAATCCAGATAAGATAGTGTCTTAAAAGTACTTAAAACCATCTTTACTAAAAAAAGATAGTTGTTCAGGTAAAGTTTCAGGTGCAGGAATTGTTACAGGGGTAGGTTCTAGTTCTGGTTCCTTATCAGGGGCAAAGATAGAAACTGACTTTAACTGAAATAAGGAAGAGAGATGAAGCCCAGTTGTAGTAACCTGCTGAGACTCACTCACGTCCAAAAACCTAGGAAATTTGTAATGAGGGTCCACATGACATGACTCAGTAGGATGTGAGGCTTCATCAAACTCAAGATTTTGGTTTTCCTCCCCCTCAACAGGTGATTCCTTTTTAGGATTGAGAGGCTCAGGAGCTTGGTCTAAATCCATAGTTTCATCTCTAAGTTCCTCATTCATCTGTTGTCTGGCCACCTGAAGGGATATATCCTTCATTTATTCAGCTAAGGGTATTAATTTAGGAACATGTTGTTCCTCATTGAGATCTTCAGGATTTGCTCCTTGCACACCACAGAGTTATTCAACTATAGACTCTTCTATGGCTTGCTTCTAAGATTCTGTCACCCCTAATTCATTTTCAGCCTCAGGTCGGATTTCCAAATTAACATCTTCACTAGGGGTAGGAACTTCTTTTTCATGAACAATAAGAGGAACAATAGTCATTTCTTCTTCATTAATAACTTCATCCCTATGACGTACTTCAGCTTCTTCTTCCTCTTCTTTTGAATACTCACCAAGTTCATCTGGTTCCAAAACAGGATCAAAAATGTCTTTCGGCCTTGATGTATATTCCATAGGATTAAACTTCTCATAAAACTTATCATTGTCTTCCATCGATTCATTTTTCAAAGGATTCCAGTTTATATTCATTCTCTTGATAGTGGATTTAGATAGACAACATTCATAGTCTAAAATCACATCTTTATTATGTCCAACTATGCCTTTTGCAACAAGCATGGCTGATATCAGCCAAGAGTAGAACAGAGAGGTGTACTTGGATGTATCCTTGATCAACTCACACATATGGTGAATGATGTACTTGCACATGTTAATCTTATATCCATTCTTCATAAGTTGAATTAAAAACACATCTTGATACTTTAATACATCAAAGTCACCTTTTCATGGAATAACCAGATTTTGAACAAAATTAAACAGCAGCCTTGTTTCCCAATCATGTTTAGCAGCTATGGACCTTCTCCTGGTTCCATTTCTGGTTAGGGTTTTTAGAGCATCTTCAATGTCAAAGAAATCAGTTTTAGGTGGAGGTTCCCTATGATAATCATAAAAAATTCCTCCATGATATATCCTAAGGAATGCATCCCATAACCTCGATGATAAAGAGCATCATTGGACATTAATCTCGCTCCTCACAACATAACTTTCACCAGATTCAAAAGAGAACTGTGTGTACTAGTAGAACTAAGCTACTAAATTTTGATAGATAGGTCTGTTCTCCCATGAGAACCATTCTAACCAGCCTTGTCCTTTTAACACTTTCAAGACTAGAGATTTTCTAGATAAAATACATTCAGGGAAAATTTATTTCTTAGGGACAACAATTAAATTTACCAGGTTAGGATTCAAAGGTCCTTCGGGCATCAGCTTAGGTGATATATTCTTCTTCTTCGGGTTGCGCTTCTCAGGTGTGGATGATGACAGACATTTCATTCATGGAATCCACTGAAGTTTCAAGAGAGAGAGAAAGGGAGAAGGGGTTTCCTGGTTGAAAGGGTTCGAAAAGAGAGAGAGTCCGAGTGAAGAACCGAGTGAGACTTTTTGTTTTATAATTTGGGAATGTCAAACGTCACAAAAATAAAAATATGGGAAAGTAAAAGAGGTGAAATAAAAATTACTACGATACAGGTTTAAAGAAAATCATAAATAAATTTCATGGTGAGATAGTAAGTAGTTGTCATAGTGAGATAATAATCGATCGTCACGGTGTGACAGTAAGTGAAAATCATCGTGAGACAATGATCGGTCATCACGGTGCGATAGTAAGTGAATGTCACGGTGAGACAGTGAGTGCACTTCTCAGTGCGCATTACGGTGAGATAGTAAGTTTCAGACCTTATGTAAAAAGTTCTAACGGTGAGACCGTATACATGAGAGATAATAACTTAGAAACCATAATTATGAAATAGTAAAGTAAAACATAGTAAAACGTTGAACAGTAAGACAAGTTAGATATATATTTGAGATTTATCATGCCAAGATCATGTATGGTTTATTCTATTCTCTCAGAATTTAATCGTTTAGTGAATATATAAGCAAGTTGATATTCAGTAACAATGAATTCCAAGGTGATATCAACTTTTTGATAATGATCTCTTAAAAAGTGATGTCTTACATCAATATGTTTTTTCCTAGAATGTGAAACAAGATTTTTCGAGATGTTAATAGCACTTATGTAGTCACAATTTATTGTTAAATGTCTGAATTGTTATCCATAATCTAGTAATGTGTGTTTAATCCACCAAATTTGGGCACAACAACTGCCAGTAGCTATGTATTCAGCTTCTGTAGTAGATAATGCAACAGAAATTTGTTTCTTACTACACCATGATACTAGTGACTTGCCTAAAAGGTGACATGTTCCAGAGGTTCACTTTTTATCAAACTCACAGCCACTGAAGTCAGCCTCATAATAACTAACTAATTCTAAAGATTTCCCTTTAGGATAGAACAGTTCTAGATTGTGTGTATGCTTGAGGTATTTCAAAAATCTCTTTACTGCATTTAAATGAGATTCTTTAGGATTTTCATAAAAACAAGCACACATACACACACTAAACATAATGTCCGTAAGGCTAGAAGTTAAGTAGATTAAACTTCCAATCATTCCTCTATAACTGGTTTGATCAAAATATTTTCCATCTTCATCAAGATCCAACTTACAGGTGGTACTCATGGGAGTATCACTACTTTTAGTGTTATCCAATACAAAACGTTTTAGAAGATCTCTAGTGTATTTACATTGTTTTAAAACAATTCCATCATTATTTTTAATGGTTTGAAATTCAAAAAAGAATTTTAGTTCACCCATTAAACTAATTTCTAATTTGTTTTGCATCATTTTAGAAAAGTCAACATATAATGAATTTTTTAAAGATCCAAAAAAATATCATCTACATATATTTGAGAAACTAAAACATCATTAGAAATTCATTTTATAAAGAGTGTAGGATCAACTATTCTTTTTGTAAAACCTTTTGAAATAAGAAAAGAATTGAATCTTTCATACCAAGCTCTTGGAGATTGTTTTAAACCATATAAAGCTTTTGATAGTTTGAAAATATGATTGGGAAAATGAGGATTTATAAATCCAGTGGGTTGTTCAACAATGACATCCTCAGCTATATACAAATTTAAGAATGAACTCTTTACATCCATTTGATATAGTTTGAAATTCATATGTGCAACATAAGAATGTAGGACTCTAATGGCTTAAAGTCTGGCTATAGGAGCAAAGGTATCCTCATAGTCAATTCCTTATTCATGACTATAGCCTTGTGCAACTAATCTAGCCTTATTCCTAAATATTTCTAGCATCATCTACCTTATTTCTAATCACCCATTTAGGGCCTATGATGAAAGTATCCTTGGGTATTTCAAAAAAAATTCAAATATTTTTTCTTTCAAACTGATTAAGTTCTTCTTGCATAGCCATTACCCCAAATTCATCATTGATGGCATCATCAAAGTTTTTAGGTTCAATTTGTTGAATGAAGGCTTTATGTTCAACCTGATTTCTAAGAGAAGCTCTAGTTTGTGTTCCTTTCTCTAACTCTCTTGCAACAACATCTATGGGATGGTTTTTATGGGTTCTAACCATTCTAGAAAAATAGGGACTTGTGATTTCAGGTTCATCAACATATTATGGTTCATTATGACTTGATTGTAGAGAATTTCCCGAATTAGAAGTTTTCACAGATTCTTTCACAGAGGAATTTGAGGTATTTGATTTGATGTTCAGATTTGTTACATCATCCTCCATATTTTCTAGGATGGTTCTAGGCTCATGTGGATCTGTTTCATCAAACTTGATATGAACAGATTCTTCCACACATTTAGTTCTCTTATTGAATACTCTATAATCATTACTTAAAATTGAGTAACCTAGGAAAATTCCATCATCAATTTTGGATGAAAATGTGTCAAGATTATCCTTAGTGTTGAAAATAAAGACTTTGCAACCAAAAACTCTAATGTAATTAACCTTAGGATTCCTATTGTTCTAGTGTTCACAAAGGGTCTTTTTGAGAATTGGTCTAATCAAGACTCTATTGATTATGTAGCATGCTATATTAACAGCTTCAGCCCAAATGTAAATAGGTATGTCATATTCACTTAGCCTTGTTCTAGAAATTTCTTACAGGGTTATATTTCTTATTTCTACAACACCATTCTGCTGAGGTGTTCTAGGGGAAGAGAAATTGTGACTATAACCATTTTATGAGAAAAAGGATTCAAACTCTTGATTTTCATACTCACGGCCATGATTACTTCTTAAAGATTTAATTTTAAGGCCACTAAGATTTTCTACAGACTTGGCATACTTAGTAAAATAAGAGAAGGCTTCACATTTGTGAGCTATGAAGAAGGTCGAGGTATCTATAGAAAAATCATTTACTAGAACATAAACATAGTGCTTCCCATTTAAACTAGAAACTCTAGATGGTCCAAACAAATCCATGTGAACCAATTCGAGAGGTTGAGAAGTAGAAACTTCTTTCGTTGATTTGAAATAGATTTTGTGTTGTTTTTCCTTTTGACAAGGATTACATAGTTTGTCATGAGGAAACTCAAGTTTGGGAAAGTCTTTAACTAGGACTTTTCTAGTAAGAATTCTAAGGGAGTGAACATTACAATGTCCTAGTATCCTATACTATAGCCAAGATTCATTATGAAATACACTTAAGCATGAAAAATTTGGATATGCTAAGGAATCTAAATCAACAGAATAACTGTTCTAATTCCTTGATGCAGAAAATACTAATTCATCTTTAGAATTAAAGAAATTACAGGTATCATTTTCAAATTTAACATGATATCCATCATCACATAATTGTGAGATACTAAGAAGATTACATTTTAAGCCATTAAAAAACATTACTTTAGAAATAAAAATCGAATCAGAGATACCAATCTGGCATAAGACAATGATCTTACCTTTGGAATTGTCACCAAATGTGACATGTTCTCCATATACTTTTATTAGGTTCTTAAAGCATGAGTAGTCTCCTATAATGTTCCCTTAACATCCACTATCCAAGTAATATATTTTTTTGCATGAGTTATTTAAGCATCTTTCCTTTAACATGATCAAGAAAAGACATATTTTTGTACCCATACATGTTTGGGTCTAGTAACATTAGCAATAAGTGATTTAGGAACCCATATTTTTCTCATAGGTTTCCTATAAGCATTATGTAAAGTGTTTGAAAAATAAACTGTATTTGGTCCACAAAAACTTGAAACAGTAGAGTATGTATCCTGACTTAAACTAGTTGAGCTGTGTCAAGAATTGGGAATGAAATTATATGTCCTAGATTTTGAAACAAAATTCATTCTACCAAGGTTTCTTTTACCAGGTTGATGACCAATGCCAGTATTATATTTGGGCCCAATTTGTTTTCCTAGAATTTTGGTAAGGGTATTTTCCCATTAGTAAACTTTTCTAAGTCCCTTTTTAAGTTATCATTTGACATTTTTAATTCATTGTTTTCTTTGAGATGTTGATCATTTTTATCCTTTTCATAAGTGAGTTCGGATTTGACATTTATAGTGAGAGAATGATGTTCCTTCAATTATTTATATTTATCTTTTAATTCTTTTCATGTCTCTTCAAGCATGTTACACTATTCAAAAAATTTTCAATTAGTCATATTTTCATATTCACTTTCCTTTTTAGAATAGTATGAATTATGTACAGAAGTGTTCAATGTTACCTTAGATATGTTTTTCATAAAACACATATTTCTTTTGTTTGCCTATTCATCATGGGATGTCTCTAAGTCACTTGAACTATCCTCAGAGGAACTCCAAGTTTCCTTCATTTCCCTTTTGTACTTCTTATCCTTGTCCTCAAATTTCTTCTTATAATTGAGCTTTGGACAGTCATCCTTTATATGACATTTTCACTTACATTCATAGCATACAATTTCATCAGTCTTGTCTCTTCTTTCCCAATCCTTTTTCCAGCTTCCTTTTAGATCATCCATTCCCTTGAAGTTAGGATTTTTGAAAAAGTTCTTATTTTTGTAGAATCGTTTGAATATTTTGGCCCATTAAGCCATCTCCTCATCACTGTTTGGTGATGACTGTTCAGTGGTGGAACTTTCTATAGAAGCTTCCAGTTTCCCATTGTATTTGTGCTTCGAGAGGGTGGTCTTTAATGCTACAGATTTCCTCTTTGGTTCATCCACCTCTTCTTTGTTGACTTTCATCTCTTCCTCATACATCATCAATTTCCAAATGAGTTCTTTTATAGGTAGCTTGATGATGTTGTACGATTATCAAATTTAGACAGAGGGTCCCCTCCATCTATCCGGTAGACATCTAAGGATTATCATGATCAATTCTTTGGCAGTGACTTATCTTTCAAGAGAAATAATTGTGTTGAAAATATAATTGAACCTTAGATACATGTCATAAATAGTCTCATCACGAATTATTTTAAAATTATCATATTTTATAGTATAAGTATTAAGTCTCATTTCCTTTACACTAGATGTGCCTTCAAGTGAGACAGACAAGGTATCCCAAATTTCATGGGCAATGTTATAAGCAGAAATCTTATTAAATTCTTCACCTCCTAAGGAACAGTAAAGAGCATTCATGGATTTTCAATTGTTATTGTAAGAATTTTTTTTAGGTTCATCCCATGTAATTCTATCAGTCACAGAGAGTTTGTATTCATCTATATTGGATGACCAAATTTCAAAGCTCATACTCTCTAGATGCATTTTCATTTTAATTTTCCATTGAGGATAATTGGTTATATTATAGAATGGTGGTCTGTTGGTTGCAGCACCTTCCAATATATTATTCATAATAACAAATTAATTTAAAAGAGCTAGAAATTTAGAATTAATAGAAATTTACAGATCATTAAAGTTCAACTACAATAGAAGTTGAGTAAGAGTACACAGAGCCCTAATAAAGCAACCTTTGATACCAAATGTTGGTCGGAGTAGTTTTCTCAAGAGGGGAGGGGTGAATTGAGTAACTATAAATATTTCTATTACAAAAATATTATTTTAAAAGAAATGGTTTCCCCCAAAAATAGATACAACCCAGTTAATCAAGGTTATACTGTTATAAGAGTTTGATTGTTTAAACAACTTCTTAGAAGATTTATTAATTCTTAGTATTCTTAATATGTATAATTAATATTACTTTTGAACTTATCATACTAATAAAAATCAAATATAACTTCTTTCTAAGATAAAATATCAAAGTGAAATTAGAGTATTCTGGATTATGCAATAATGCAGTAAAACAGAGAGGAATAAATTTAAATAGCACATCAGATATGAATCAAGTTGTTAAGTCTCAAGCCGAGACCTAATCTACTCTACTTGGTGATCACCTGCCACCAAGAAGTTTATATAAATATACTTTTATCCACACCTTGGATCTGGGTTAACAACAGTACACAGACTGTCAAGGTCACACAGGGACCTCTTCCACAGTTTTCGTGGGAAAAAAAATAATAACCAGGCCACACATGGACCTATTCCACAATTGTCGTGGGTGAAAAAAAGTATAAATTGTTTGGTGTAAGGATTTAGAAATCCTTCAATTTAGCACACGAGTCAGTGTGTGTATGGAATATACAGAGTACACACACTGCTCAAAAGTAAGTAAAATAATCACTGAGAGAGAATAGATATGAGTTTAGAATGCTCTAGTGATTTGAAGTTCATCTCTAGACTCCTTTGATTGAACAGAAATGCTTCCGAGTCCTTCTTTGTTTTTTGTCTTGATAAACAGAGTGTCGTAATTCAGCTTGTGTTCTTCACGAGATTTGATAATGTTAAGGTGGTCTCTTGATTATAGTGCACTTCTAATGTAATTTATTAGTGTTGGATTGCATGTATGAGACAATGCTTTCTTTGAAAATCTTATAATGTGTTCTTCGTAGTCGTGCTCACAGGCTTGTTTTTCATTCAGTATCGTGCGCTGTGGTTGTTGGGAACTCTCCACTCTTTATCTTCTAATGCATTTCTTTTAGCCGACAGGTTCCATGTGTTTCGTACCTCATACCTCATACTATGTCTACAAAGAAACATTAATTATGTTAGTGCATTAAAGGCATCTAATAAGACTGTTAAACATTAAATTGAAAGACGACAAAATAGTTTATGAAACGGTGTCACAGTATGTTATACAAACGATGTCTCCTTCACATGGTGTCTGAGTGTCACGGTCTGAGTGTCACAGTGTCTCGTTCATGGTGTCTTCTTCACGGTGGCTTTATCACGGTGTCTTGCTCACGATGTCTTGCTCATTTTGTCTTGTCTTCACGGTGTCATACTTATGGTGTCTTGTCTTCACAGTGTCTTGCTTCATGGTGTCTTTCTTTCACATTGTCTCGCTTACTGTGTCAGGCTTCACGGTGTCTGGATTCACGGATTCATGATTCACGGTGTCTTGTACTTTGGAAAATAATAGAATTCAGACTTAAACAGTAATATGCATGAAATGGATTTTGGTTATCTATTATAAAGCATGAGTGAACTTGAAACATAAACACACATGATTAGATATAATTTAGGAGTTAACTAGATTGAATGAGATTTGTGATCATTGATGAGATATGTGATCATTAAAACATGATTAATACATGTGGAGTCCAACACTTTACATTTAATAATTTATGGAATTTTTTCAACTTAATCACTACATCAATTTAAATTTTTATATCCCAAAATCTAATTCTATATCATTTAACATTATATAGTCATCATATATTCGACAAAATTTATCTTGAACCATGATATAGTTTTAGTAATCTAATTGTGAGGATATTTAGGACTACAAAATCATCATCCAGATAGACTGTAATATATCTAAAACATTCTTATTATGAACGATAACGTACTTTCACAAAAAATAAAAAAACATTAAAAAAACAATATGTTGAAAAAAATGAAAAAATATTTATAAAATCAATATAAAATATCATTATAATTATCATAGAGATATATAAATAGGAAGATAACAAGTTTTCTAAAGATCATATTGAGTAATACATACTCAATATCTATTCTCACAGTAGATTATGCATCGTGAAGGATATATATGCATCAAAAGAGCCCATTTATGAGAGGATAAATTCATTATTTTTCAAATTCATTGGATTATATAATATGTATATGATAAAATTCTTGATGAATGAAAAATATTTATGAAATCAATGAAAATAAACCAAAGAAAAAATATGTGATATTTTCATACTAAATTTATATTTTATTTGTCAGAGTAAAATAACCTCAGTCTCAAGAAACTTTATTTGATGAAATATTTTATCATTAGAACAATTTTCTATTTTTTTTCTTTCGGTTATTTTTGGATCCATGTTTACAATTAATTTAGTGGTTATATATGTGTTTTATTATTCTCAAATAATTTTTAGTGATACCCTCTATTCTAGAACAGCGGTAATTGCCGTCTTGTGTGACTCACGATATTACTATGTCAATTCTCTCAATCTAGAAGAATCAATTCTTATCTCTCTAGATAGAGTGGATAGAGGACAATATTAACCTCTCCCATTATATAGATAAACATAGCATTCCTTAATTTTTTTTTAAATAATTTTTTATTGTGGAAAATGTTATTTACAACATATTATATATACAATATTTTCTATCTATAAAAGTCTATATCTACAATCTATTTTTATATAATACTTATAAGAATATATTTACAAGACTAATACCATTATTAATATATTTCATAATTACACATAATCCATAATAGTTATATTAAACACCTAATGTTACCCATTCCCTATAAAGTAATTATATAATTACTTTTCTTCATGATGTGTTTTATCTAATATAAGGATTACTATTTTTTTTACAATTTGGAAAATAACTGTTTAACACCAAACACAATACTCAGTTCACGTAGCTTACTTAATAATTTTTTTGAACAAATAAATATTTTGATTAATATTATTCCTTTAATAAATAAATAAATATAATGTTCACTATTAATAAAATTAATATTTGTTATCATTAAATACTAACAAAATATTATGTTTTCAATTTGGGAAATAAAATTTGTAAAATTTGTTAAATATAAATAGTATTTAACTAAGATAAATAGAAACACTGTATTTTACCATATACAATTCTTCAATAGTGGAATTATATATGTTTTCCTAATGACAAATGTCAATGTCATACAACATGTAATGAAGCTTGAGTGGAAAAGTTTAATGTCATATTGCTGAATAAAACATATTAATTCTTATCTTGTAATATAATACCTTTTCGTGATATGAGATCAAGAAGGTTTCATACTTGGGTCGTAATGTTATGTGATTGATATCTCTTTCTTTTAATTACTGAAATGAACCTTTTACACCCACCATGGTCCAAGAATATAGATTAATTGTTTCATTTCCATGAAAGGACTAACATATCAACATCCATAAATATGGAAGAGAAAATTATTTTCTTGAGAAATTCATTAATAACACACTACTCGTGATGCACCCGACATGATAAAATTCATCATGGGCATAGGCAATCATGGTTTATAATAATGAATCTATTTATGAGAAACATGATATGTGTTATTAATAATCATAAATTATCATTATCGTTGAACAAGATTGGAGAAAATTATATCCAATAACCATCAAACATAAATAATATCATCTATCTTTTACACACTCAAAATCCTTGATCTTAGAGATTATCAAGTGAAAACATTATAATATAAAGTATCAACATATTATGAGTACTCATATGTTATATTATGAATCATATATTTCCCATATGATTTATTCACATGATTGTAGGAAGATATTTATGAATATCATTATTTCATATCATGTACTTATCATAAAGGAGAACTTATTATGACCTTTTAATTGTGATAAATACTCCACGAAATAATCACAATAATGTTTGGTAGATGAAAAAAATATGCAATATGATATTAATTTAATATTACAATATGTGTATATAAATGTAATATAATGAACAAAGAATAATTTTCTAGGACACCCAATCTAAAAGACCACCACATTTAATAGAGTAAACTTCTAATGAATGTTTATGCACTGATTCTAACAGAATCCTCAAGCTCGTTATAAGATTTATATTTTTCTCATTATGTATTCTATGTTTCCATACCTGGAAACTTTTAATACTATGATTTCACCTTTTTAAGATAAATTTCTTCATGGATAATATTTTTGGATTATGTGATTTATCCACTGATGTGTACTTGGATCCTTTCCAAGGGTCATCATTTTATTGCAATGATAGTGTAGTTCAATGAGTTCATTACTATAAGAAAAAACATCATGACCCTAGGTAATGTTTCATATATAATCGGATTATTTAGCCATATAATATGGCTTAATAAAGTTAGAAACTATTGTAGAATTTTTTCACATGACATATTTGAGCTCTTCTATCTCCCATCACATCCATTGAGAGTGAATATGTATTCAATTTCTAATTTTAGAGGATAATTATTTTTTCAAAAGTATCAAACATATATCCATTTATGAATAGTTCATCATGTACTAAATAAAATTAAGATTTATCCTTAGTATGCCTCAGATACTTAAGAATAGTATTGACATTAATCCAATGGTGGTCACCTAGGTCACCTTGATATCATCCCACCAAACATTAGATATAATAATATTATAGCCTTACTAAAAAACATATAATTAATTTCTTATCCAATAATTTATGAATATGAAATCTTTTCTAGTATTTTCTTCTCCTCATGTGTTTTAGGAAACTTTATTGGAGGGATGAATACTTTGTGTCATTAGAAATAATCTCCTCTTGAATTATTCAATCATGAATCCCTTCAGTATCTTATCAATGTTCGAATGTTCACTTTTTCAAAGTTCCCACATGGATATATGATTATGTATCTTGATTCCAAGAATATATGCTGATTCACCTAAATCATTCCCTGAGAAGAATTATTTTATCCAAGTATTAATGGTCTATAATAATAAAACTTCATATCTAATAAAGAATATTTCATTGACATGTACTATCAAGAAAATTATTTTACTCTAACTTAACTGATTATGTTACGAAAAGGTAGTGTTTTTGTTTTATTTTTTTTAATAGATAAAAATTTTGAAAATGTTGAAGGAAGTTTGTATATTGAGTAAATAAATTTCAGGAAGTGAAGAATCTGGAAATCCGATGAAAGAAAGGTTTTCTTAAAATTATCCAATTAGACCACCATCAAATATAAACCATTGAAATGAGTCACTAGATCCATATAATAAACATGAGATATTAGATATTTTCCATTGGATTAGTATCTTGATGGAATGATTGATATTTGTGGGAATTTTATTCAGAAATATTAATGGTTGTTCTAACACACAAAATGGGAAATTTGAAGATATAACTTTTCAAATTAAATATGACGATTTTATGATAGTTCAAAGTTTAAAAAATCTATAAATTTAGATAATATATGATGGATTTTGTAAAATATTGATGAATAAAAAGTCTTAGTTATTTGATAATAGATCAATGTTTTGAGACATACCATACATGGTTTTCCACTAATTTGTTATAAAAGTTGTTGGTATTATTATGTAATCAGATGCAGTATTCTATCAGAGGTAGACCATAGTTGTTATGTTTTCTATAATGAGGAGTCAAATGATCTCCTGACATCGATACATCAAATGGAAAATAGATACAGATACATTGGTTTTACATAGATGTCGATCCATTAGATAGTAAGTTGGCATCGACTTATCAGATGATATTTGACACCGATAAAACATGGGGTGAAAAACACTGTACGACCCATATATGAGGACACAGATTCATTTAACTAATCATAGATAGAGTGTGAGACTGTTATTGTAATTATAATCATTAAATCAGTGTGTGAAAATGTGAGAAGGGTTATATCAAAATCAGGACGCATTAGAAAATGTGAGAAATGTTTGAGTTTTTATAGGGTGGTTGAAAGTTACATTTGTGTAAAGATGTTTCAATAATGATTATAAATGATATAGTCATACTTTTTCATATAACCCAAAGAATAAAAATGAGGAATCAAGTAGTTTTATTTTTCAATTAGGTCAAGAGAAAAGAATACATTGTTTGATATTATGATGTTATGGAACATTGATCCATGAAAATATATTTTTATGGGAAAGTAAATTAGACATGTTTTCTATAAGAAATTATTATTGTCCTAAAAACTATGGAATAAGGATCAATTAGAGTTAAAAAATAAATAAGAATGATTAGACTGGTGAACTTTTAGAAAATATGAATAATTATGAATATTTCGGGATAATTGAAGATAATTAAAGTGGTTTCCAAAAATATTCTGAAGATTTGAAATAGTTAATGAATAATATCAATTGAAAATGATATCCAAATATTTATTATTTTTGCTGAGCAGGTAGAAGAATCAGTTTACTCATTTTTTTTCTATTATGATATCCCAATGAATTTTGAGAATAGTACTTTCATTCCGGAAACTATCAATGTGTGTGGAAAATGAATGAACTAAAACTTTTGTGATAGGTATTGAGATCCAAAACCAAGATTAGTTTCAAATTATCCTTGAAAATATCAATGAAACTCTCATCAGAGTGATTTCAACAATGAATGATCCATTAGATATAGTTATATCAGAGAATTCACTATCGAAGTGAGATCCACTAGAGTGGGATATACTTGTGTGAGATATATACAAGATATGCTCTATTGGATGGAGTTCCATTAGATGATGATGTAGTGAATTTCCAATTGAGTATATTACTCTATTGAAGAAGGGAATCCAAATGATGATTTAGATTGAGAATAATCAGAATGAAATAATTGGACATAGGTTATCAGAATAAGGATGGATGTACAGAAATTTTATAATTATTTTTTTCTCAAACGAAATTTTAGAAATATTGAAATTGATAATATAATGACTTTTTTAAAATATATTGGATGTTTCAATACCAAAAAGTTATTAATATAATTGTTTATGTTCAGGTAGGATGATCAAAGTAATTGTGAATCAAACTTAATTCTAGAGGAAGTAAATAACATTCAAAAGGTGATTAGAAAATATGTAAAAAGTCAATCTTTTTAGTATGGATTCATTCTAGTTATATAAAAGGATTAATTTATGGGGTGTAAATTGTTTTGGTAATATAAATAAAATAAATGATATTTGGGGGGTATAAAAAAAACTTGACTACTATGTTGTAGAACAATTTTCTGGTTCTTTAACTGTATTCTGAAAAAAGAACAGTGAAAGAATCCATTTTGGTGGGACTATACAACATGGTAACTAGTATGTAGTTGTTTAGAACATTGAAAATATACTATTGTTCTCGTTCATTATATTTATTATACATCAATGGTGATGAGGAGATTTATAGTTGAGGGGTTCATTAATCTAATTTTTTTTAGGGTTCAAGAATGTTTCAAAAATAATTTGAGAAACATTATTATTATATGGAAATGGAACCGTTGATTCACCCCCAAGGGTTTGAAACCCTATTTATGAATAACAGTTGGTATTAGAGGGTACGTTCCACTGAAATATAAATATCTTAAAATATTGAATTTAAATCTAGTAAAAAATTGGGGTGCTCCAATTTTCGGTAGAATAAATTATATTATTTTGATTAATATGATGATTCCTTGACATCTTTTTATTTTAAATGACGTTATAGATGCAAACACATTGGGATTTACTCTAATTAATGATGTTGTTATAACATCTCCCCATAAGTGGAGTTTATAAGATTATGGAAAAGCTCATAATATTTTGTTGATGCCTCTATCCATTAATGTTTATGAAAATATTATGGTGTTGAAAACATCCAAGAAGATGTGGGATCAGTTGGGAAGAATTTATAAGGAAATAAGAATGTTAAAGAAGTCTAATATAAAATTTAGAGATGTATATTTTAGGATATGAAAATAGATTATGATGAAAGTGTTGAAAGTTAAATTATATGATTAAATAAAATTTCGTATAACATCGGATGTTTTGGTGAGATTCTAGAATATTATATAATTGTTAAGAATCTGATGATAAAAATTATAGATATATTTTAATCCAATATTTACTCTTTATAAGATCATGATGATTTATATTTGGATGAAATTCATAATATTATTTTGGGATGTGAAATTAGATTAGGACATTCCTTTGATATATGGGTTGATAATGAAATAAACATCATATATTAGTTAAATGGGAAGAATAATGATAATTTTTTTGAAGAAGAAATCATTTATTTAGATGTAGGGGAGGAATATAAATATTTAAAAAAATTGTGTCCATCTATTATATAAAATACAATAGTGGGAAATGTTAAATTAAAACTCTAAAATGTATGAATTTTGATGGGAAATGAAATTTTACACAAAGTTGACCAAGGAAGAAAATATATGAGTATGGGTATGAAGAAGATGATAAGATGTTTCATAAAAATTTAGAGTGATAAAAAAATGGAAGGATTTATAAATGAAAATAAGAGGAAATTCCATTAGAGAAGATGAAAGAATAATGATTCTTCTTCCAATGATGAATTTGGTAGTGATGTCAAGTTCATTGATAAACTATGAAATATATGTTTTTATTAAAGAAGTGTTCATAGTTGTGAAAAGATAACAATATTGTAATTGATTCTCAGAAGGAATTTTTTGAAAGAACATTAATAGAATACATAACTCAAAAAAAGAATGAAGAAATTTGTAGAAATATATTAATGTTTAATCTTTTGTGAATAGTATCATATGAAGAATGAGGAGAAAAATATCAATTTGATGAGATGTGAGAAAATGATTATTTATTAAAGTTGTTTATATTTTTTACACATTTTATTAATAATTAGGAATATATCAAAAACAAATTAGAGAGGGTCCTTATGGCAGGGTCTCAATTGTCCTATTGGCCACCACAATATGAAAATGTATAGGGGCATCACTAAGAAAAGACAATATTTGTTATGGAACAACACCCATTTTAATTGAATCCTTTAAAAACCATATTATCACATAATCTTTTGGTAATCTATCTTATAATTAAATGACCTCCAATACAATAATGGGATGGATAGCTTGGGGAAATATGTTGAATCATGAATGAATTCCTTAGAATAGAACATCATTCTTTATGGTGAAACCCCCACTATTTCTCCTTGAATTCTCCTATCACTAAAATTTCATCTTAGGTAGGATCATGATTAACCATAACCTCTAGTAGTACACTTTTATCCCCTCCCTGTAGTAGAATTTCATATGTAAAAGAAGAAAAAATCCTCAATTTAATACTATCAACCACTCCCAATACCTCATATACTGAATTACCATTAAAAAACATGTTTTTATTGATTTTAGATAAACCATTGTTTAAAATTAAAGGATTTTGATAACTAAATCTAAAATGATAAAGAGAAGATGTTAAAAAAGGCTTGTGTCTCACTAATTTTCATTGTATTGATTTTCACTTAGGAAAATATATGTACGTTTAATGGTAGTGGGATGCACATTAATTGAGTTTTAGATTCACATATATTTGTGATAGAGTGGTGATATAACCATGTTTGAAATTATATAATATACCCTTAAGTAGAAAATGTGTATCACAATTTTGAAAAATTTATATAATATGTATTTTATTTTTAATTTATAGTATTTTTTAATTTTTATTAATTTTAATAGATATTAAATATTTAAACATTAATATATGTATATAAAACTTTTATTGCCAACTGATCCTTATTATTGTTTATCATTTTTATCTTTACAAGGAATTGAAACATTTTATAGAATCCGTAAAAATATTTTGAATCTATATTCACTACATTATTTCATAAATTCCAAAAATTAGTTTTTTTTTCGAAATAATTTATATAATGTGTTAAATTGTTTCTATTTAAATTCTGTTTATAGAATTTAATATTATATTTTCAATATTATTGCATAAGGACTATTGGATATTGGATAATTTAATCTCATTCAGTAAAATGATTATGATAATATAATTTAATTCCATGGGAGTGTAACATGTTCAATCATCAATGTTAGTTGTATTTAGTTACTAAAAAAGTATTTTTAATTTCATATACAAGATTTATATTTTAAATTTTTTGCATTAATTTTTCCTGTTTTTAATATTGACTATTTTTAAATTAAAAAACAGAATTTAGATATATGGTTCTTAAAAAACACTATCAGGTCTACAGTTGGACCATTATTTGAATAATCATATGAAATTAATTAGTATATTATTGAAAAAACCATGGATAATGTAATTAATTATTTAAGGTTTTTTAAAATTTTATGGCAATGATTAGAAAACATTTAAAAGGAATAATATGTGATGATATATATAAAGGAAAAAATCACACATAACAAAAGTAAAAAGATTTTAAGGCAAGCATGTGTGTATAATAATTGGGAAAAAATATTACATAATGATATCATTATTTATGTGTTTTTTATTTAAATTTTTTTAGTAATACAACGATTTATACTATTATGAATGTAATGTTTTTGAAATCAATTGATGACTAGAAAAACCATATGATTCTCAATTAATGGTACATTTCTTTATAATTCCTATTACAAATGACAGTCACCAAAAATAAATTATTGTAATATTTAAAGAAGAGATATTAATAAAATTAAATTATGGAATTGATTTAATTTTGAATTCATATTTATGGGATATGGAGATATAGAAAAATAAAATGATGTATTTTGTTATATCATTAAACATGAATTCAGTAGAACATCTTTCGGAATTTGTATATTATGTATGTTATTTTTAATTGAAAAACTAAACTATGATTTTAAATAATTGTTTTCTATGTTATATTCTATAAAATTATATTTACCAATAAGAAAATCAATTTTTTGGTATCCTAAATTGTCCATCTTTTGATATTTTGTAAAAAAATAAGCATATATATATATATATCACTTACAAGGTAAGGTCCCTAGCTTTTGATGTTACATGATAATTTGTATATATGTTAGTAAATTTTATTAAATATTCCATGATTCATTTATTATTAGTAATTTTGTTATAAATTAATTTTTAAGTTTCCATATATGTAAAAATTACATAATGTAGTGATAGAAACACCACAAGAGGTGAATTTACCTTTTAAGGGAAATCATGTACACATACTTTTTTTGAAATATATATTTGATAGTTGAAATTAATTTACATTATATATATATTTTTATCTCTTAAATTAATTAATTGACGATTTATTACATTTATGGATCTTATTTTTTGAATTTTTATGTTGTTATTAAGGTATTTTTTATACTCATGCTATTTTTTATATTGTTAAATAATTCCATAAATATTTTTTTAAAAAAATATTCTCAATAAGTGATTTGTTTCTAAAATAGTTATCATATATTGATATATATATTTATATATGAAATATATTTATTATAATATAATTTTTATAATCTATAATAAAATAATAAACATATTAGATGTTAATTCTAAATGATTTTCTTATAAACAATTATATATGATAAGTATTTTTTACAATAATTCATTTTAAGGTGAAACTTTATTACATGATATGAAGGATATGTAATATAATTATTATATATATTGTTAAATTGATACAACATATAAAATTTATAAAAACTATTTGATACATACCCAGAAAGAATATACATGAATTTATAAAATAATCAAATATTTTTAGAATCCCCCAATGCATATATCTTTTTATTAAAGTAACAATAAATATATATACTAATATATTAAACTTAAAAAAGACACATGTGATAATTATATGAGTATTCATATATAGATATATGAACACATATATTCACACACCCACTTAATATATATATATATATAAAACAGACTCTGAGACAAACACATATCTTCTATATATCTATATACACATAATAACTATTTTATTATATATATTTATATGTAATTAAATCAATTTACAATTTTATACCCACATTTTTGTCTGTCCATAGAGATTTATAATAAACAAGAAATAAAATGGATGTTTTATCCACAAACACTAAATTTTTGGGACTAATTGAATTTTGTTAATTTTATATATTTCATAGCCATAGAAACTATTTGTTTTGATTTTTTGGATGAATATTTTGATATGAGTGAATGTTAGATGTGATAAACCAATTAAAAATGGATTAATATATGGAAAATAAAGTGAACTAGAGTTCTTTTGTTTCATCAAGAATGTGTTATGATGATAACACAAACTAAATAACTAGGATTGGTGGCATGAACAACTTATCATAGAATATGAGAATAAGGGGTGAAAGATGTTATATGAAATCTCATGAATAACTGTACTAATTTCATACACATAATTAGAAACTAATGATTATCCTTTCCCAAATTAGTAAATATATATAAACATGGTTATATTTTAAATAACATTTGAAGGAGACCTAATATATATTTTGATATGGGATAATGTTTCCAATGATAAAGGAATGTGTAATGCATTGATACACTATATGTATTCATAAAAAATAATTTAATTTTACCTTTTCTCTTGTTTTAGTTTATACATATTATATAAAATATTTTTAGTATAACATTAATGAATTCAATATTCAATATTATATTGAAAATTAAATTAATCATTTCATAAAAATATTAAGTTATTTTCATTTGATGTATGAATGTTTTAAGAGATAAAAAGTTATATATTGAATGATTCATTATTGAATTAAGGTTCAATGATGTGTTATAAACAATGCAAATAACAATTAAATTGATATAATTGTAATATCAATAACATTATGATTATTTCACTCACAATGTTATTTTTTATGTAACTAATTTAATCTACGTATTTAGTTTTTATCACATTAACATAATTTTTATAAAGAAATTATTTTGGATGATTAGTGAATGTGTATTAAGGAGAAATATTAAATGTTTCTATATATATAGACCATTCATGGAGGGGAAATTTAAAATGGGTTGTTGATAAAGGAACTCATAAAATCACATACTCTGAAGGAAATAAGGTTGTTGACTTCTTTGCATCAATGTGTGATCCTAAAAAATCATCATTTGATTATATTTGGTTTTTTTTAACTCCCCCATGATATGTGCCTAGATGATCATAGATATTTCACTGAGATTACATTATTTTAGGCCTCCACGAGCCATAGATTCCAAGGGTCTATTCAGTAGTGAGTACTGTTATCTTTTTCTTATCTTTTATAGGGAGTCCATGTATTATATTATTCTTACTATTTTAATAAAAATGAAATAAATTATGGTGGATCTAATTAAAGATTGAAAATTTTATGAGTTCATGAATATTATTAGGTGAAAGGGTGGTTGAAAATACGAATTATAGTTCTAAACTATTAATGGTTATCATAAAGGATCTATAGAGTGATAACATAGGAAAAATAGAGGAATTTTAATGTAATTAAGTTTGCAGGAAAATGGATAATATAAAGAGATTAATGGAATACATAGAAAAAATATTGGTTTTTCTTAAAAAAATAATAAATGAGGAATTGTATGGAAATTGGAAAATTAAATGAAACGATGATTGATGTAAATATCATCCAATGATTTGTTCCATATTATTTTAATTGTTTTCAAATATGCATTGTGTGAAGACATGGATGTTAAATTAGTGAAATGGGATTGATAGGGGTATTACCACATTATTTCTCACTCTAATAAGACATATGATTGTGACATATGGGAAGAGTAGTGAGCTAACACTGACACCCCCAATATATCCCTCATTATGTGAAATTAATAACCATGGTCTGATTCTTATATATTTTATTTTCACAACTTTTTTTACTTATAAAGATTTTGGTCTATATTAATGTTTAATAAGGAATTTATAGATAAATAAAACATTTGGAATAATTTTTTAGGGCGTAAATCCCTACTAATAGTTCATGGTTTATACTAGTTATTTAAATTACAAATAAAATTTAGTGTTATAAAAATGGATGGGAAGTAGAAGTGAACTTCTTAATAAATTATCTATAAGAACTCTCCAATGTGAGTGAGTGGAAAATAATTTTTCTACACTAAATGAATTTATTCCTTTTCTAATCCATTCATTTTTAGTGCATGTGATCTATTTTGTTAGGTTCTCAGGGAAATCAAAGTGATACAATAATAATGTAATTTTTATTTTATGTAGTGTTCAAATAGGAATAAAATTTTTCACCTCATAATATAACTTTTTATAGAAGTATTTGTTATAGGAACTATATTTCTACATTATATAAATGGGTTATTATTCTATATACTGGTGATACATAAGTAAAAAAGGGTATAATATTTTTTATGTGTAGAATATTTTATTTTTAAAGAGTAAGAAATCTTAATTCTCAAGATATACTAGGATGAAAATTATATATATATACATATATATATATATATATATATATTATTTTAAAAGACATTCATATTGAGATAACTAAAAAGACTTAGAAGATATATATTATTGATTTTATAGTTATGAATTTTCTTGAAAAACAAATATTGTATAACATTTACCCAATGTGACATAATGTAACCCATATGAGGACAACATAGAAAGGATAATATATATATATATATATCAATGTAGTTACATAGTCAATGTATCTAAATGGAGGAGAGAGCAGCGTCCCGGCGAATCCCTCGATGGCGTAGCACATGAGCTCGCAGCGGCGAGCCCCCTCTGTGCCTCGGCCAGAGGGGGGTATCAACTCTCCTCGTCCATGGCGTGTGAACCCTTCTTCATTCTCGGACTTCCCAGAAATTGAGGTTTTCCCTAAGGTACCGAATCGGGTGAATGGTGAAATCTCGGTCTCAATCTCTTCTCTGGAGTTTGCGAAGGCGGTGTCGCGGCTGGATCATACCCTTGTCGCAAGATTCGGAAAGGCTCGGCCCTCTGTGGACTGCTTCCACAGGTTTGTCTCCTCCTCCTAGATGCTTCAAGACAAAGTGGTTATTGGGCTGTTGGATTAGAGGAATTTTCAAATACGTTTTTCTAGCGAGGAATATTTAATTAGAGCCTGGTCTTCTGCGCCGAGAGTGGTTAATGGGTTTAGATTTTTTCTGTTTCGCTGGTCTTTTGACTGTCATCTTCGTCGTGATCCTCCGACCGCAGCGTTATGGGTTACGCTTCCTGGGCTCACATTACCTTTCCAGAATCCTGCAATTCTTCGTTTCATTGGAAATATGATTGGCCGTTTCTTGTGTATGGACCTGCGAACACGGGTTTCTTTCCATCCAATTACACCGCGAATTTGTGTGGAAGTAGATGTTTCGATAGAGCCAATTGAGTATGTCTGCGTTGAGGTGGAGGGTGAGCTTAGATGGCATCAGTCTGTCCTCTTTGAGTCATGGACGCCTTTCTGTGGGATTTTTCGCCGCCTTGGTCATTCGGATCTGCTATGTCGTCGCAGCACACGTCATGGCGAGGTTGGCGCAGCGTCAATTTTTTTTTTCTCCTGACCGAGAGATGGTTCTAGAGACAGATGGACTACAGGGAGCTGCTGTTATTATAGCCGCTGAATATGAACACACTGGGGCCCCGTGTGCTGAGGTTTCTTTTCAGAAGAGGATATCTAGTGGGTTGGTGAACCCATAGGTTGGAGATGTTTTTAAAAGACTGAAGCAGGATCTAAAGTGCATTTTTGGTATTGAATCCGATAGGGAAAAAGAAATTCCAGTTTCTGAATGTGGAAACAGGATGCTAGACAAGGGAAAAGGTGAAAATTTGATGATGCAAGCCAGCGGTGTATCTCTGGGAAACAGATTTTTAGATTTGGTTGATCTAGACTCCACTGATCAAGGAGCAGCACACTCACAGAAGGTTATAAATGCAGATGGTGCTGAAATGTTTCGCCGTAGTGGGAATGGGGGTTTGGAGGAGGCTGATGGGGATCCTGCTACTCTGATAGAGGGGGAGCTAGATGAGGACTTCGGTGAGCTGGCTGATGGGGGTCCTGATTTTCTGATACAGGAGGAGCCGGCTGAAGATGATGTTGGGAAAATTTCAGAGGATGTATTGAGTGATACTGATATTGCAGAGCGGCAGAATGGCAGGGTAACATCTTTGAACAAGCAGGACTTCTTAGAGGGAAGTTGCAAGAGGCAGAATAATGAGGACCAGTATCCATGTTTGACACCTAGAGATGGTAACAGGGAATCTGTTCAGGTTACAACCCCTCTGGTGCATGAGGGCTCTTTAGGGGCATGTGAGGGGAAGGAGAATCAAGGAGGCAGAGCACAGAGTGTGATTAAAGAGTCATATAGTGATATTCTCAGGAAAGTGGGGAAAAGGGATGAGAGTAATGGAGCTTCCACTACTCCACCGAAGAGGAAACATAGGAAAGATTACTCCAACACACCAAGGACCGTTGCAACCAGGACGTCTGCCTAAAATGGAAAGCTGAAAGAATCAGAGCAAAAGAATGGACGACAGAGCAAAGAGCCCATGTCCCCAGCGAAACTACGACTGAGGGAGCAATATATACAAATGCTAAGTCAATATGCTCCACAATCTGAATGGGAGTCGGCGGACCCATATGAGTTCTCAGAAGGTGGCGGTGATGATGTGTTTGATGTGATCTAGTTCATGAGGCTGTGAGGCTTTGAGGTTTGCTGTTTTATTTATTTCTCTCCCTGCGTTTGTACTATCTTTTTTTATTAATAATTTTCTACGGGGCTGGGCATTCGGCCTAGTCCTGCACCTTCCTGGTCAATGTATCTGAACAATATAGTCTCGGAAATTATTTTTAAGATCTTAAAATTCATATACACACGAGTTTTCATTGATATATAGTATAGTGGGATATATATTTTGAATAATGAGAGGTCAAGGAAAAGATATTACATACATAAATATATTTATAACAATAATAAGAAGATTACATATTAATTTTAATCCAAAGGAATATATAATTAATTCAAAAAAATTTATCTCATTTACTAATCAGAAGGGTTTTATTATAAAATAAAGAATCATGTATGTGTTGAGAAGGATAAAATTCATCCATAACCATATTCTCTCAAATATTTGAGAAACTAACTTAGTTTGAAGAATAAAAATGTATATCTGATGAGATGATGATTTTTTCAGTTGACATATATTTGATAAGAATAATATCGGATTGAATATTTCTATAGATTTTTTCAGGTATGTAAATCCATGATATTTCAATTTTATATATCTTCATAAGTATATTGATCAAGAATAATAGGAATACAATGAAAAGGGGATAAAAATTATCATTTTATGATAATTTTTATTTTAATGAAAAATATATAATAATGGACGAAATAATGTTAATTGAACATGAGTAATATGGAATAGAGTTGGATTAAAAATAAATGAAACTAATTTAAAACAATTAAATTTATTATCTTATTTAATTTTTGGACCAAAAAAATTCCATCAATGATATAAATGGAACAAAATAACAAGATACCTATGTTTTTCACTTCGAGGATAACATTAACGTTTCATTAGAAGAGTATTATAATTAAAGGGATAATGTTAAGAGGGCTTAAATTGTTAGTAGAGTGTGTTAGAATGTTTTTCTAGAAAATCAAGTAGATATAAAAGAAATAAGTGATGAATTGGATTCAATAAAAATTTAAACAATAGATTACTGTTTTTTATATTGAAATAAAATACAAAAAGATTGTTAGGATAATAATTTATATTATAGGGGATAATGATGGGTGAATATTGGTAATTTGTGATTTGAAATTTGAATTACTATTTACTAAAAAAACATGGACATTTATATTAATACACCCACTATAAAGTTTTATCTTAGGGTTCAGAGTTCAAAAAATGAAAACCTAAGGAGAAGTGGTGTAAATCATCAATTAAGTCTGATATAAATCAAAAAACCAATGATATAATATTATATAAATATATATATATATTTCATGATATATAGTACAAAAAATACTCAAAACATGGAGAAGGAAACTATGTTTGAGATTATGGAGAAAAAATAGATAGTTCTAAAAAAGGACCTCAAACATGTATCAAACATTTATTATAGAAAAAATGTTTTACATTATGATACTTCTAGCCCCACAATTTTCACAAATAGGGATCCCGATAACCAAAATAAATATTATAAATTAAGAATTTATTCAAAGTATAAGTTTTAGTCATTCCTAAGATACTATTTTATATGTTGAGATAATTATTATAATTTATCCAATAGTTTTAGTGTATATGTATTTGGAGATAAAAAACAAAACACTCTATATAAAAATCTAAAAATATGTTTGTATAGTAATAATTTTAAAAAATATAATTAGTTTTAAATTATAAATGAATAGAAAGATATATCATATGATAAAATGAAAAGTATAATAAATAAAAACCCCTTTAAATGCATAGTGTTATGGAAATAGTAAAAAAAATGAAGAGGAAAGAAATATATCACATGGATAATGTTTCCAAAAAATTCAATAAAAATAAATGGTAATGTATTTTAAACATATTTCATTCCTAATATATATAATGAATCATTAAATTATTATTGAATGTAAAATATAAGGCGAATAGAATAGTAATGTTTAGTAATGATGGTGCATTAGAAATAAATTTTCCTAGTATAGTAATCCTCTAGGACCTGGGGATTTATTAATATGACATGATTTTGTTATAATGTTTAAATCATAGTTTTCTATGTTTTATTCAATTGGGAGATTTATGAAATGATATTGGCTTTACCAAAATTGGTTTATGATTAATGATAAATATTGGAATGTCATAATGTGTGTAAGGTAGACTATTATAAATTTGTATGATATAAATGGAGATGAAGGATTCTATCCTATATAAAGTTATGTTAAAAAAGATATTTTCAGAAAAAATGATACATTTTAATAACAATATAATGGTGGAAAATTTATGGTATAATTTTTATTTTGAAATTACTGGATTGGGAAGAAACAATTATTATATATATATATTAAGAAATGAATTAATATAAGATGATAATAATGATTAAAAAACCCTTAAAAAAGATAGATTATATGGTATTAGATTTATTTCATATCGATTTGTGTATACTAAACACACATAAGTTAAAAAATGTGAACATAATTATCTTACACTTTATTACAGTATGATGGGCTAAATTATTCCCATGCATTACAAGGTAGATGTTTTTAATTTTAAATAGATTTATTTTATGGTTGTTGAATCAATTTGGGAATTATTATCAAACTACAAAGATTTAAAAATGTAACTATGTTCAAATATCAATTAGTGAAGTCAAATTTATAATATCATTAAATTTTCACCCCAATCAGATGGGGAGGTTGAAATAAAAAATTAAACAACCATAAACATTGAATTAACTATAAAAACAAGTAACGGTTTCCAAGATATTATTAGAATTAATTAATCTAGAATATTTTTTACTTTCAAAATTGATCAGATCACTATCAAGGAAAATGGTGAATTTCTATGAAGTATGGATCAAGAGAAGAACTTTTTAATTATATATCAAATACTTTAGTAGTAATTATTATATATATAATAAGGTATGAATTGAAGGTGTTTATGGAAATATGGAAGATGTTGGAATATTAATTGAAAGATGTTTGTATGTCGATTTGAGTGAATAAAAACTCTCCTAGATCGATAATCAAAATTAAATTTTTATATGTGGCTTCAATGAGGAGAAGGATAGATTAAATAAATATGTATGGCCATGGGAACAGATGGACTTCTAATTTAAGTATCTCATCTGGGACAATCAATACCAATATGTATCTTACATCCATTTTAAACTATATAGACTTTTTCTATCCAAATCTAATAATTTTATCATAAATGAATATGGTTTTCCCTTTGAGGATTGATTTCCCTTTTTTGAGTTCTTGGTTTCCAGCATTTCATTAAAAGTGTTTCGTTAAATTAAAATTAAATTTTTCTAGGAAAATGAAAATATTAATTAGTCAAGTATGATAAAAACACATATGAATATATAAAATGTTCTAATGTATTGTTGAATTTTTATTTTTCTAGGAATAATGGATTTACTGTTAGAATGGTTGAAGATTAAGGAACACTTTGAAATAATTATGTGGGTCACCCTTAGATTTAAGTTGGTCTACCGTTACATTTAACTCATTCCATTACTCATAAATTGTTATGTCTTAATCTATTAAGAATCAATATTTCCATATAATAAATGAAATTGACTAATATATGTAGGATGGTCTCACCCTCAAAAATTCCACCAATATTGAATCTATTTCCTCACATTCTATAGTAATTTCATTATTCTTTCAGAGTGTAAGAAAACTTAGGAGAGTGTGATATTTTTCTATTTAAGGGATTTGGTTCCTATTGAAGGCACTACAAAATGAATCACTGACCCGTAGTAATGCCAGATGATCCATCAACTATACATGATTCCAATGTATCATTAACAATATAATTTCACTTTTTACCAATGCATAAGTGTGTTTCAATAAAATCTATTTTCCATTGTTCGGAATACTAGAATTATATGATTGGAATGGAAAACCTATCTAGAGTTAATGAAAAGATATAGTGTTTCACATACTATTAAACTCTAAGTAGAATTAACTGATCACGGAATGTGGGTTCTTACCAAGGTGGTAAAATTTTTTAGATGTTATTAATAATCAATATTTTTTTATGATTCCCAAATGAATATTTTAAAAGATAACATAATATTTTAAATTAAACAATGATTTAGTTGGTGAATAAATATTGTCTCAAATTTTATGTTAAAACACCATATTAAATACTAATAATGAATATGAAAATGAAAAAATAATGAAGTTTAAAATCCATATCCGGGATACTCTATATATATGTATATTTTAATATAGAATATTATTGGTGTCTAATAATCCATATTTTAAATAAATGGAATGAAAATTAACCAAGGAACATCTCTATTATATTGAATTAAATCAATAGTCCTAATAAAGATATTTAAGATGATAGTTTGATTAAATATATAAATTTAGTGCATCATTATATCGATAAGGATTCTATATAGATGTTATATTAAGATATGTTAGTAAACGTTTCATAGGCATGAAATGGGTGTATATGAATTACATCAATGAGAAAGGATATGTTATATAAAATATCAAAATACTTTATTTTTGTGGGTATCAAAAAATATATGATTTATATTTGGATGGATATTTTATACACATTTTAATATTATAGGATTTTTTTTATTTATTTCCATTATTTTTTATTTAAAAATAATGGTATTGAAAATGATGTAAATCCTGCCATTTAAAATTGATTTGTAATAGTAGAAATGTAAAATGATATACCTACTACATTTCATATAAATTCTGACAGTAGTAAGTTATAATCGTAAATAAAATGTTATATATATATTAAATAAAATATTTATGGAAAGATATCAAAGATATTAATATTATAAGAGATTAAAATAGTTAATTACAATAGAATTTTCAAAAACATTTTTACGGATTACATGTCTCAACCAGATGTTAGATTTAGTGTATACACATGATTTGATAATTGGGTGATCGATAAGATATGGTTGTGAATTATTTAAAAATCATACATAAATATAGGTGAGATGGAATATATTACATAATTAAATTTCATCATAGGTTTAATGAATCATAATTGGGTATTCAAATCTTAGAGTAAGTATGACAAAGAGATTAAGAAGAGCTTTCATATGGAATAATATAATCTAGTGGGCACTCTAATACTTAAAAACAATTATATGATAAATTTCTCACAATATTAGATATTATAAAAAATAAAAGGATCATATGAATGCTATTATGTCAATATACATACAGAAATAATATTATATGTACCACTATTGGGTTATATATATTTACCTTTTTAAAAAACATTATTTATTCAATAACATCTTGTTTATATAGCCCATAATTCAAACAAACCAAGAGATAATATTGAATTATGATTATTTAATTTGACTATTATATCTATCTCATTAAACTTTTGATATAAATAATAATAACAAAATAAAAAAAATATTCAATGATGTTTTTTATAATGATATTTTATTCATTAATTCATAATAAATAAGTACCAAATATTAAATCATGCCATTCTTTGTTTCAAAAATATATTTTCATTGAAATTTGATTTATTAAATTATGTTCATGGATATCATAATTAATTTAGAAAATTTTATAAATTTTATTCTATAAAAAGATATCATTTTAAATTTTCTTAATTTAAAATTTTATTTAGCTAATTCTATTGGATTCCTCTAAAATTAGAAGTTTTTCAGTGAATAATAAAAATAAATATTTTAAGGAAAAAATTATTTTCAATTAAAGAACTTAAAAAGTAACATTTTATTTTGAATTTATTTTATAATTTTATTAGTTAATTTTCAATATATAAAATCAAATAAAATTCATTAGAATTGACATTATAATTAATTTTGGTATAAAAAAATTTGTATAAATAAAAAATCATTTTTTTGGAAAATCATGTTCAAATAGTTTTTAAATTAAAATTAAATTCTACAAATTATAAAAATTATATTTTATAAAATATGTTAAAAAATTATAAGGATTATGTAAAAAAATTTAATGAGGTATTTTTTTGATCATAATTAATTTAAAAAACTACAAAATTAGGTTACCACAGTTGAGGTTAAAAGGATACCCCCTCTCCACTTTTCTCCACATTGAAAAATACTCTTTTAAAAAACAATATGTAACTAAATAGTTTATTAACATCTCACCCTATGTCATAGAGATGTTGGTTTGATCCAAATACCATCCTATCAAGGCTTATGGTTTATGCCAAGGGTGGTTACAAAATGAAGACATATAGTTCTTAACAAAGGACATTAAATTTTATTTATTCTTAAACATCATATAAACCTATTTTTGATCATAAAATTATTACTATAGTATTATAATTACAAAATTATGTTATTATTAAGATGATATATCCTTTTTTATCCCTTTAGTATCAAATTTAAAATTAATGTATTTTTGTGCGAGCTTCTTGACTACCACCTCTATGTAGAGATAAAATAAATTTACTATCACCACCACATATTGATGAATGACATGATGTAATAAATAAATATATATTATACTTATTATAAAAGAATGATTCTGAAATAATAAAATTTTACGTATCATTCTTAAATTGTTTTCTTTAGAAAATAAATACAAAGTTCATGCATATGTACAAACTATTATACCCATTAGTCATGTTTTGTTTTTTCAATGAGGACCTTTTAATTTTGTTACAAATCTTGTGAAATGAATCCTTTTTAACATAAAAAAAATTAATGGAATTTCTCACCATCATGACTAATAAATGATTTAAATATTCCTTTAAATGATTCCAATATTATTTTAAATGAAAATATTTTCATTAATATTTTGTAAATTATATAATTTGAAAGTAGTATTATCAAAATAAATAGATAATTTTCCTAAATAAATATTCTAGTGATCTTTTTAAATCATTTATAATATGTGATAAGATCCTTCGATATTACATTGAATTTTTTTGGATATGATCCTATGAATCCATCCTTATTCTTTCTCAGTATGGTTAATTATTTTGATGATGAAATAGTAGTGAATCCATTTTTTTATTCCTTGGTTTAGGATATATTTAAATGATAAAAGTTTTCATGATCCTGTGGAATGAATATGAATCAGTTATGATTAAGTGACATATGGGTCCATTATCATTGTACATTTCATTTGGTAATGATTAATGTTTTATGTGCTTGAATGGTAAACATGAGGTTATCTAAAGAACACAATAAGGTACAACAAAGGTTGTTCAATGACCAAACATGTGCATGGGGGGTTAGACCAAGAATAACATGTTATGAGTTCCATTATTTGTAGAACTAAAATAATATTACTATGACTATGACAATAACCAAATTTATTCCAATATTTTTTAAAAATGTTATAATCTCATATATAATGTTGTTTTATTCCTTTATCATTCATGTCTTATGAAATTCAAAAATTTAATCCATGACTCATGATTATGATCTATGAGGTCCTAATGATAATTTCAAATTTTTAATCTCATGTTCTCATTCATTTTTTCTCATGTAATACTTAAATATTCCTTGACATATCCCTTGTTTACCTTTAATGACCATCTGAGGTGACATGATATTTCTTTTCCTTTTCCCTAGGATATGGATAAAGGTTTTATGTATGATTTATCTAATATTAGTTCTATTTCAAAAGAACATAGAATTAAATTATATAGATATTTTATGAAATAATCTTGTATCCAAGATTCTAAATACAATAAACTATTATATTTATAATGTTGTTAGAAATGATATATAATAAATAATGGCATTTGGTTTAACAAAAAAAAAATGCATCAACCATGGTAATATAGAAAGTGGATATATCTATGGCATAGATTCATCAGTGGGTAACAAAACCAAATAGGGTGAATTATTTAATAAATGAATCATCATCAGTAAATAATATACGGTCCAAAAAATTGACACTTGGTTTTATAAACCAACATACATGACCCACCCAAATGGTTTCAGAGCTAATAATGACATGACCTAAATGGAATTATTGACCACATGAGCTGACGATAATCGTCATGTAATTGATAAATGTTAATAGTAAATGATTTGGCCATTAGAGGTATAGTTAAATATAAATAAGAATATAAAAATACATTTAAACAACATATATGAAAAATATTCTATGGTTTAAAAATGTTCCACAACACATAAAAACAATTACCAAATATAGAAAGGAAAACAACAAAAAACTGATTAAAAACTATATCATTTGCTTCTAATCCCAAATGACCTTCAAGGAAATTACACCATGCACCTCTACGTGTCTCCATCCATTTACATAGACCTCCCATAAAGAAATCATCAAATTCCCCAAATTAAAAGTAGCATGTCAACTACAATTCAAGTAGGATTTCACCAACCATTTCATAAGTATTTCATATTAGATAAACAATTTATGCGTAATGTAAATAAAACATGGCATGTAATTTTTTTAATATTATTATAAAAGCATACTTGATGAAAAATTTACACAGAATAATAGAAAATAGTTAAATTATATTTTCCATCAGTGAATTTACAATAATAATCTTCTTAAAATAGGAAAGAATAAAACATTTATCAAAAGGGACAATAAATAATCATTTCTATATAAACTGAAATGAGTGAAAAATTTATATAATAAGGCATGAAAATTCATTTCAAAATAATGGAACCATTATGAAGAGACCTATCATCACACATACTACTAATGTATAGATTCCAAAGACAGTTAGGAAAATCTGTATGGATGAAATGAAGAAGATACCTAATGAATAATCTCTTTGACCTCATGTATTTAGGTTTAATTTTCATCATTATTCTGTTGAAATTTATAGCCAATGCAATATTGGAATGTGTTTCTCCCACTCAATTATATTACATCACATGTGAGAAATGGTAAATCTCAAATTTTCTTGGGTGAGGGGAATCATTTATTGAAGAATTATTTCAATCATATTTTTATTCATCCAAAATTAAGGTTTCAAAACATTATTTTCATCTAAATAATGAACCTCAAAGATGTTTTAGCACAAAAATAAGAAATTATTTCAAAATAACCAATATAAAATGGTTTTTCTAAAAGTCATTGAATCATCACAACAAAATCAGGAAATATTCTAAGACATTAAATTTCATTAAAATATATGAAATAATCATAACTTCAATTCAATAACATTTTTCTAAAAAAGATATTAAATTCCTTCCTAAATTCTTATTCAAACATCATTTCATTTCAAATCCAATTTACAAAAAAAACCCAACTCGAGATTTAGAAACTAAATTGAAGACTAATTTAAATATAAGAATCATAGGGTTAAAATAATAAAAATTTCCTTCAAGACAACCTACCTTGATAATAATTTCACAATAACAAGATGAGGGTTTAATAATGAAGAATATGTGAAAATTAAAGAAATCAAGAAGGCTCTAAGGCACAATGACAGTATTAAGAAATAGAATAGACCACCATTACCCAGGGTGGAACATCATTGTGTACTAGTTCCATATAATAGACCACTATAGTTCAAAAGAGGATTCAACAATGTAGAATATGAATATGTAATATGGAAATTCAATGGAACATTTACCCCTTATACATAGGATGATAACTATATCCAGTAGGAAATACTCTAGTAATCCTTCATAATTAAGGAGAGATCCTAAATGTTGAGGGAGTATGTGTGTAATTTGGGATTTTGTGCCCCTTATGATTCCCAACATAAATCAATCTATAAACTAGAATATAATATCCCCAAATAAAAACCATAACATCCTTATAAAATGAATATCCCCTGAAGACCAAATGGCTATAATCTCTTAAAACTAATGTGGAACACGTATCTATGGTATGGATCAAGACACCACAAAACAGAACATCCCATATAGCACTCTATAGTGATGTTTATGGTATAAAGTCTTAGTTTAGGGTACATGTTGAACATATATACCATCTATGTCGTGCCCTTAACCCCTAAAGCTCCACTACAGTGTACAAACTACTTAAAAAGTGTTACTTCCTCCATTGTGGATGGGTTATGGGTTCTATATTGTGGTACAACATATTTTTATTGATTTTTTACAAAAACATACATTTAATCTTCTAAAACATTCTAAAATACAAAATCCTTTACAAAAATCTAGATCAAGTCTATAATAAATAGGAGAATAAGGGAAACCATCATAAACTAAATAACACACCATAATGCAATGGTCAGGATATTACAATTAAACCCACCCTAAAATCCTTCTACCCCAATAATTTTATCATTAAGTCTCTATAATGAATAGACGAGTTCACTACTCTCTCATAAATTCTTAATGTTCCCAAGTCTCTATTGAGTCTGATTTGTTCAGTCATAATACTCAAATCAGGTTTAAGGATTTTCCATACATAATGATTATCTATGAATCAACTGTCTAAATGAGTTTCCCATTTACGTAAAAATTTGGTACCAAATCCATATTCAACTAGCTTAATACATGAGATGAAGCATATATATACTTTTTTATCAGTGATACATGAAACATATTTTTAGTATATATCATATTTTTTGTAAAATAAATTGGAATATCCACCTTACCAATATACTCAAAAACCTAAAATTTTCTTATGTGACTCTATAAAGACATTATGTGTTTCCCAACTCATCAAAAACTTTTATTTTCATATAATCTCATAAAAAGGTAACCAAAAACAAACATTAAAGGGAATCAAATTTTTTTTAATAGAATTTATTAATGGATTTGTGTAATTATCAATCACAGATAGATCGATATAATCTTATTCTTTATTATATGTATTAAGCTAGTACTTACCAAGGAATCTTTACCAAATTCATAATAAGACATTATAGATTTAAACGGTTGACCATACATATACTTAAAGGGTGTCATATTGGAGGTTCATTTTTTTGTTATTATATAAATACTCAACAAACACCAAATGGTTACCCATGACCTCAAAATTCCAATGAAGAAAAACAATAACATGTTATTAATAATATAAATTTCTTATTATGTTGGTTCAACTGTTTGAGGACGATACTCTATGCTCAAATTCACATGAGATACCATTTCCTCCTTAAGGAATCTACAAAAGTGATAATTATACTAGGGATATTTATCAGAAGTGATAATAGAAATAACAGAATGCAATCTCTTAATTACATAGACAAAAAAAATTCCCAAGTTCTCAACCTCAGTTGCAAAAATAATTGTAATGGTGTGATAAAATTTATTTAATTTATCATCCACCACTCATATTTCATTATTACCTTGAGGTGTATGTTGAAATCCAACCACAATTTCTATAGTTATCTCATACCACTTAATAGTCAGCACTGGTAGGGGTTGAAGAAAACCCAAAGACTTTTGATGCTCGACCATAACATATCGACAATTATAACAATGGGAAAAAATATAAGAAATTACACATTTCATATCTGGAAATAAGATATGTCTCCTCGTAGAATAAAACAAAATTTTTATTCCAAAGAGTACTAAACCGGTAAATTTTGGAAATGTTTCATCACAAAATTCCTCAATGTTATAGTAATGATGAAATGATTTTTGAAGTTTATGATATCCTCTGAAGAGAGATACCATTAATCAATATACTCCAAACCATATATTGATTCTCTAATTACCCATAACTCACCCTATAGTTTCTATTCCATAAATATCATCTCTTGTAATTTCAAAGTCAAATGAACACTATAAATTAATCACAATCTCTTAATTTTTGAAAAACAGATGAATATGAGTATAAACGTCCATAAACATCCACTCGTTAGAATATATTTTTAGTTTATGGGAAATATATTTCCTAAAAACCCTAACTAATGGAATTTCACCACTCAAGAGTGTAGAAAATGATGAAATAAATTTATTATAGGCACTCCACTAACCAAATATGCTGATGGATTAAATATTTTTGTGAGAATATATTACTCAATATTTTATAATCATAGTATATGATAAATCATTCACCAATAAGTTAACTGCTGTAACACTTTAGAGAATTCATCACTATACAGAGATCATGATAATGTCATTAAATGTTCTTTTTATGACGATGAATTTGATGAGATTCATATTCTACCACATGATCTACCTTTATAAGAACACAAAAAAATCTTAAACCCAATGCATCATAGAAAATAAAATGGCCCTAATCAGCTTCTAGAATAGTTAATGTTGGAGATGAATTCAACCAGGACATTATCAAATCAATGGAAACCTGATCTTTCAAATCCTAAATAAACTTCAAACCCTTATGAGTATGAGTTTTCATTAGAGTATCCCACATAGATAAATCATTATCCAACAAATATAACATCCTACCAATCAAAAGAAGACCTAAATATAAATTACATTCTATTGTTCCATATAGGTCATAATATACTTTACCTTGTTAGGATCAACTGATACAATATGTTTGGAACCAGTTTGTAATATGTATTTTACCCATCACATCTAAAAGTTTGATATAGAAAGATTGAAGAAATTTTTGTGGATTCTAAAGATATCCCGAACATCTCTCCAAAGATGTACAATGTTTTTATACAATCCTAGTGTAATACTAGATTTCATCCATGAAAACCAATATCGAGGAATATAAGTATTCTTGTAAAATATTTTTCATTAATTCCATGAAAACTACTAGAGCTTTGGATAAACCAAAATGCATAATGATGTACTAACAATTTCTATACCAACATCTGATGGAAACCATTATATTTTTAGATAATTAATCTTAATACAATTTTAAATAGATTGAATATCAATATTTCATATACAATTAAGCATTAACATATGGTCAAATAATCTTTTATCTGAGGTAATAGATATTTATTCTCCACTGTGACGTAATTATGATTTTGATAGTCGACTCAAAATTAGTGTGTTCCATCATTTTTATTATAAAAAATAATGGTTGGTTCCAAAGGTGAAAAAGTAGGTTTAGAAATCCATTGGATTATAGTTCATCCAATTGAGTATTCAACTTCATGAAATATATTGGGTCCATACTATTAGAGGTAATAGAGAAATTATGGGTACTTGTGAACAAGTCGAGGTAAAATTCTACATCACTAACTAGTGCAAGACAAAAAAATCAGATGAAAAAAATTCATATAAAATTCAAAAATACAAGAGGAAGTTTACTCTCCAATGTTCACTAAATCTTTTCAAAGGAAAACAGAGACATCATCATATCCTACTCTAATAGTGAATGTTCAGATCAACTGAACCATAGATTCTGTTATCACTGAGAGACATGACTCACTCAATCAATGCTTGTAAATGAATCCTTTTAGAGATAAAATTCAATATGTCACTTATTGGTGATCAACCAATCCATACAGATAATAAAATCTAATGGATTCTTATCTAGAACCCAAAAGTACCAAAAAAAATTTACCTCCAATAATGTGAAAGTACAAAAAGGTAATCAAATAACCTTCTAATTCATCATCCTGATAGGTGTAATAATCTCTATAATTTATGTGATTGATGACATAAAAGGGTTTCAAACACCAACAATATGAGTCGATATTGTGGAATGAGAGGACATAGTATTAAATAAAAATTAAAATAAAGATGAATCAATGGTAATGTTACCTCTTTGTGTCACATGTACCACCTTGGTTTACACTAGGTATTTATCAAAATATGATAACTATTTTATTTATTCATGTGGTTAGAACCCCTTTTTTCTTGAAGCATATAAATACACAAAATATAATCACTGAACTTACTTACCCATACCACTAGGTGATGTATCAAAACCTTAATAAAACACATATAAATATCCTAAACACTGACAAGAGATAAAATTATTTGGTTCTACTAAGAATGTTTCTTTGTATTCCCAAACTTACCTCACTAAATGAAGGAAATTGGGACATTACAAAATTCAACATATGACCAGTGGATTTATATTAATGAGATTCACAAACATGGTTTATATCACAAGACCAATCCTTCTTTCTCTAGCCTTTAAATATACCACTGAAACCACAATTATTAGTATGAGAATCTCCCATCAGCTTGATTTTCTAGCCGAGTCATGCGCCATCAATAATGATATATATAGAACACTATCATTGTAACACCCCAAGATTTTATAAAAAATATTCTTTTTAATTTTATTAATGTCTTGTGTTGTACGCTACACCAAAAGGAGCTTGCACAACACGCATCCTTGACTTGCCTTGCATTACACGCAATCGCGACCTTCCTCGATAGCGTGTGTAATACGCAATACCGAGTTTCACTAAACAACGATATGCTATTAAAATATTATTAAAACTAGCCGTTATGAATAGTAATAACCACTTTTTAAAACTCTGTAAATCTTATTTTTCAAAATGAACTTCATTTTTGGATTCGGAGTATCGAATTTAGCCTAAGGTGAAATTTTGGTACTTTTCGGATAACTTTCATATTCTGATGAATAGTGAAAATTACTAAATTATAATTAAAAACAACTGTTTTAATCGAAATAATTAATAGTGATAAATTATTAATTTGAGTGGTTTTAAAGTATATTTAGAATATATTTTTACAACTTAATACAATGTTGTTCATTGGATGTAATTTCACATTTAAACCAGACATAATCAAGTGTCAATCTTTTGATAGATATTGTTTCTTAAAAACACGCTATTTGTTTTAACAGCGGGATTTAATTATAAAATTAATTAATGCAAATTATATGATATGAATTTGGTAAAATAGACTTCATTTTTGAATTCGGAATATGAAATATAGCTTAGGATGAAATTTTGGCATTGTTCTGAAAAACATCAATTTTTGATGAATAGTGAAACTACTAAGTGGTAGTTAAAAAAATTAATTTCTTCATAAATCTTAATTTTACCGCTTCTGTGAATGGAATTTCAAAAATCCTAGAGACACAGTTGATTTCAGTAAGTAAAATGTGGTTCAATGAGATGAAAATAATTTTTGGTGAAGAGTAACTTTTTACTTTTTTTACCACGGTTAATAGTAAATAGGGTAACTAAGGGTAAATATGATATTACTATTACCGTAACACATGTCCTAATTCTATTGGATAAGTGTAATTCGACCAAAAACAACCTTATGAATATAATATGACCATTTAGGTCCACTTGGATTAGATTATGACATTTAATATTATATTATTTAATGAATAGTTAAAATAGTTAAAATCAAAGTTTAATAACTAAAACATTTTTAATATGGGGTTATACATAAGATAAATTAGACTATAAATATTCATTAGAAATCTAAAAGGTTTTCCTACATAATGTTATTTTATTTATAATTTTTAGACTTTAAATAAATTAATTTATTTATGACACAACGATGATGCAGTAATTACCCTTTTAAGGAAATATTAACATAATTGATGTTATAAATGCTCAAATGAATGTAATTTGAGACTTTTTATTACTTAAACTAATTTTATAGGTTACTATGATATATTAGTGTTGAGTTAATCAACTTGGTTCGAACATATAATTCTGTTATGACTTTCACAAAAATCATATATCAAATAGTGTCAAAATTGACACAAAATAGTTTTTAAATCAAATATTATATTATTAATTGTTATTTTTTTCCTAAAAATCTAAGGTTCGGCCAAATGACTTAGATAAGGATATATTGATTAATAATATACAATTTGGGGTTCGTTTGGCATGTTATAGTAAGTGTATTAACCATATAGTGAAAGAAAACAAAAAGACACGATAAAAGTTAAATTATTTAACTTAGAGTTAAATCTAATTGATAAGGTTACAATAATAACCTAAACTTGTCTAAATCCTATTGGTTGATAGGATTTCGACCCATCCCCACTTTAGCTTCGAAATAAGACCCTTTGGAACCATTATAAACCGATTTTTACTTTAATATAAAATAATATTTTGAGATATTCTTAAGGTGCCCCTCTCCTCCCTTATAAAAGGGCACCTCCTCCCCCTCCTCCTCACACCAATTTGAGCACTCAATCTCGGCCAACCCCTGCCAAAATCTCTTCTCCACTTCCCTAGAAACATCCTAGAGGTTCTGGTCTTCCCCAAAGACCAATTTTAGTTCCATAAGAGGAGGTCTCCAAAAGGCGCTTCAAAGAAGAGGTAATTACCGTTACCAATTCTTTCATCTTTATTTCTTCTTCCACTTCTTCTTCTTAGGTTGTTTCATTATGAAGTAATAACAACAGTATCACTCATATACTGATTTGTTATTATAAGTATGAAAAAACCCTATTTCACCATCTATCTATCCTATGGAAAAAGAAATCACCACGTGTGCATACGTACGGAATACCGTCTCCACGCCGTGGTGTAATCTATTTTCCACCACCACCTTACATGGATGGGTATAATGGTGTAAAGAATAACTATACATAGTTATTAAAACATCATATTGATTCTGATATATTGTATAATCCACTCCAATTCAATTCAATATTTATGGAAATGATATCATCGCTCGTGCGTACGTACGGACTACCGTCTCCACGACGCGATGAGATTCATTCTCCATGTTAACCATTTAAGAATGATTATAAAGTATATATAAGAAATAATAATGAAATATATGACATTATAAAGCTACTGGATTTATGTATATATATATATATGTATGTCATCTACTTACTTCCGTTCAAGACAATAGGGAAAGGAAAACAGCGTTCATGCGTACGTACGGACTACCGTCTCCATGAACGGTGTTTTTCATTTCATTTATCTATCTATTATATATATATATATATACTGAATATATATGATATATAAATCATATTTTATATTCTGGAAGTAATTAAATCATGATATAAGAAATAATAATGTCAAGAACAACAAGTCAAAACACCTACGATAAAAGAAACGATTTTACCCAAAACGCTTCTTTAACATGGAATTTACAAAAGAACGGGTAATATAATGTCATAAGTGAACAATATATGATATCATAACAATGAATATGATTCTGTAATAAGTCAATGACATTATTTAAACCATTATACAGGAGCTTCGGACACGTACAAAGCAAATCGGACCTAAGGTAAGGGAAATATCACAATCTCATTTTTATCCGAGATTGTTTATTCGTAAGTATTTACTGGGGTGTATTTTATCATCCACATCCATGTTTCATCAATATGTAATATTATTTCCATCCACCTACAATTTATTAAATCCATTTTTACCCTTCGGTGAGTTTTTAGTAATATGTATGAAAGGAATCTTTTTTCGTACGAGGTAATTTTTGACTTTTCTGACAAAAGTACGAAGAATGTATTTTTAAATTATACGGCATGAATGGATTTTTAAAACATTATTTCCAAGAAGCTTCCTTTACAAGTTTTCATGTTTATTTTTAATCAACTTCTTTTATTTTAAAGTCGTATGACATGTTATGAAAGGAAAAATGTTTTTGAAGTAGAAAGGATATTTTCCTCAAGAATGGAGTTCAAGTATTTTATCAAAATTATTTTCCATCTAAGATAATAAAAGGGTTCTGTTTTTATCCCTATTATTACATGGATTTGATTACATTCGGATGGGAAATTTTTATGAATTCCTTTATCTTATATGAATTGTTTTATGATGTCATGTTGTTTAAGAATCCCATTTTTATTACATGGGTTACGTTATGATGTATGGTTTATGATTATGTGGCACACATAAGAAATGATTCATTATAAGATGGGTGGGACCTATATCTCCCTCTAATGCATTGGGTAAAGATTTTATATCTCATGAGATAGACAGGGCTGGAACGGTAGGTTATACCGGTTTAGTGAAACAGGACTGAAACGAGGGTTACTCGATTCAGAAGGGACTTTGTCCACTAAGATAGTCTTGGCAATTAGTCTTGACTAACAAGAAATGATTCTCTATGATTAAGTGTGTATGCCACAAAGTTTCATGTTTTAAGTTATGATTATTGGGATTACTTTTTCACTGCCATGATTTATCCCATGATTATGAAATTATGCTCTCTTTTGCAGGTTATGATTTCCAAAATGTTATGTTCTTATGAATATGATGTGATTGATATTTATTTTGTTTACCCTTACTGAGCATTTGAGCTCACCCTTTTAGGTTTTCTTTTCCCCAGGAAATAAAGAAAGGTTTTAGGCAAAAAAAGAAGAAGATCTTTATGGGAGATTTTGAATATCTTTCACCACGATTAGAAGATTATAGTCCGAGTTTCCAAAGCCACTAAACTATTACGGTCCTTGTGTGTGTGTTTTTTTAATGTACTAAGTATTCCGGAAAAGTAATGTAATGTCAATGTACGTCAAGATACGGGTCTCTACAGTTGGTATCAGAGGAAAGGTTTAGTCAACCTTTGGAAACTAGGATGCGAAAACGTTAGTGAGATCCCTAGAGATATTTCTAAGGTATGTCTAAGGATGTCTCTAAGGTTAAGTATACGTATAGGTTATAGTTCTAGAATTGCTCTAACGATATTAGAATTTAACCTAAGATGTTAGATATTGAGGGTACTACCCCTTTATTATGTTGTTTTCCCTAGCATGATTTTTGCCTCTCACACTATTCTTTTGGGGTTTTAGACGATGGCTGGAACCCGAAGGAACCGTGTTGATCAATGCAATGGACAATGCAATGATTGTCCCCCTGAGCAACCAAACGATATGGGAGCTGGAATGCAAAATCTTGCAGCCATGCTCACACAACTTTCTCAAGCTATGAATCATGCAGGACTTCCAAACGAGTAAAGGAAGGAGGAACATTCTGTTGAATCCTTCAGGAGGCAGCGTCCGCCTTCTTTCAGTGGGTCTACTGATCCATTAGTTGCTGAACAATGGATTAGTACTACTGAAAAGATATTTTCAGTTCTTCAATGTTCTGAACATGATAAAGTCATCTTAGCAGTATATCGTTTGGAAGGTGAAGCTGATCAATGGTGGAATCTTATCAAGAATACGAGGCAAAGAGATGAAATTGATTCCATGGAATGGGACGAGTTCAAGAACTTGTTTTTCAGTAAGTACTTCCCTCGTATTCTTCGAACGGAGATGGAGAAGGAGTTTCTTGAACTAAAGCAAAAGGATGATGAATCTGTTGGTATATACGAAGCGAATTTTACAAGACTTGGAAGGTATGCAGCATGCATTATCATCCAACCTGAAAGTAAAGTTGATCGATTTGTCAGTGGCTTAAAACCAAGTCTTCGAAGGGCATTAGCTATAAGAGACTTCAGTAGCTATGAAGAAATTGTGCGTTGTGACATCAAGGTAGAAATGGAAGTTGGTGTTACATATCCATCTCATGGTTTTGACAAGAAACGAAATATGGAGTTCAAGGAGAAATCTCAGAATAATGGTGAAAAGAAGATGAATGTTTCCTTATGCACAATGTGTGGAAAGAAGCATGGTGGAGATTGTCTTAAAGGGACTAGAAAATGTTTTAAGTGTGGAAAAGAAGGTCATCGAGCAGCTGAGTGTCGAAGTAATGGAAAAAGGGATTCTAATGAAGTAAATAAAGAAAACACTGCAGAGAATGCACAACCAACACTTCAATGCTTCAAGTGAAAGGAGATGGGACATTATGCCAATAAATGCCCTAATCCAAGGGTTAGTGATGATCGACATGAGCAACCGCTTAAGGCAAAGGACAAAGGGAAGTCACATGCGATCACTTATGGCAATGTTGAATATGACAACGATGTGGTGGAATGATTAAGTTTTTATGTAATGGGATTCCAAAATAATGTTGTATCATGGAATATTGGAATATTTATGTATTGGTCTAATGTGGTATTCAATGTGATTGAGATATTATGCGCATAATGAAGGGAAAACGAGAAAATGAAATGTTTAACAGTATTCATGAGCTCATGATTGATATAAGGACTAAGTGATATCATGGTTTGAGTATATAGAATTTTGAGGATTTTGGTATGTGGAAAGTGTTAACTTTTAACTGCATTCAAGTTTTCACTAAGGTTCAATGGGTATTCAAGAGAGTACAAGATTAAGGCCTTTGAATGTTTGGAATGTGTCCAACAAGATATATCTTATGATATATGGGGATCAACGATGGTATTAAATCTCTGGTAATCGTTTTCACTATGTTATGAGAATGGACTGCAGTATTATGGATAGGACTAATGATTGGAATGGATTATGTTGGACATAAGTTAGTATTGTTTAAGGATAGAAGTTTTTTCGATATTATTTATGGGATGTTATAGTAATATAGTTTTAGAAAAAGGACAACCTGCAGGACGGGCGACAGCCCATCACTTCGGACAAGGCTGTGGGAATCAAACCCACAACCGAAGTGCGACTGGCCTTTATCGCCGACCACTAGCCTACAGGAAGTCCCTGTTTAGTAGAAACTAGTTTTATTATATTAAGCAGTATGATATATGAATTATAAGTCCATTTTAGGAACTATATATGATTAATCTCACTATAGATCGACTTATGTATATAATTTTTGCTAACCTTTTGTTTGAGACAGATGGAATGACCCGTCATTCTATCACATGATCTGCTAACACTTCACGAATAACAAATTCAACTTCATTTATTTAAGAGATGAAGTGGAAATTGTTCTAGGCACGAACAATAGTGAGATTGTACCAAAATAAAGAAAGTATTTATTCCAATTCAAATTTTCAACTTTAGGGAAATGATCTTGAAAACCAAAAATGTTGTCCTAGTGATCTTATACCTGATGAATCGGATGGTACCTTAGATCATCACAAATTTATGGATTTGTGATTATTGGCTTTTCCATAGCCATGTTCTCTACCACTCTCCATCAGAACATGATGGTTAGATTTCTCTTCCATATCCATATTTTCACCTATGTGGAAACCCAATGATTAGTTTATTTGGGTAACCGTTATGTTTCATACTTTTATTTTTAAAGATTGGTTTTGATATTCCTTTTTACGATGTGGGTTTCTATTAAAGAAACTTTCAAATAGTAAACCATTTATAACCCCGACGAATTTCGAGGGCGAAATTCATTTTAAGGGGGGTAGAATGTAACAGCCCGAGATTTTATAAAAAATATTCTTTTTAATTTTATTAATGTATTGTGTTGTACGCTACACCAAAAGGAGCTTGCACAACACGCATCCTTGACTTGCCTTGCATTACACGCAATCGCGACCTTCCTCGATAGCGTGTGTAATACGCAATACTGAGTTTCACTAAACAACGATATGCTATTAAAATATTATTAAAACTAGCCGTTATGAATAGTAATAACCACTTTTTAAAACTATGTAAATCTTATTTTTCAAAATGAACTTCATTTTTGGATTCGGAGTATCGAATTTAGCCTAAGGTGAAATTTTGGTACTTTTCGGATAACTTTCATATTCTGATGAATAGTGAAAATTACTAAATTATAATTAAAAACAACTTTTTTAATCGAAATAATTAATAGTGATAAATTATTAATTTGAGTGGTTTTAAAGTATATTTAGAATATATTTTTACAACTTAATACAATGTTGTTCATTGGATGTAATTTCACATTTAAACCAGACATAATCAAGTGTCAATCTTTTGATAGATATTGTTTCTTAAAAACACGCTATTTGTTTTAACAGCGGGATTTAATTATAAAATTAATTAATGCAAATTCTGTGATATGAATTTGGTAAAATAGACTTCATTTTTGAATTCGGAATATGAAATATAGCTTAGGATGAAATTTTGGCATTGTTCTGAAAAACATCAATTTTTGATGAATAGTGAAACTACTAAGTGGTAGTTAAAAAAATTAATTTCTTCATAAATCTTAATTTTACCGCTTCTGTGAATGGAATTTCAAAAATCCTAGAGACACAGTTGATTTCAGTAAGTAAAATTTGGTTCAATGAGATGAAAATAATTTTTGGTGAAGAGTAACTTTTTACTTTTTTTACCACGGTTAATAGTAAATAGGGTAACTAAGGGTAAATATGATATTACTATTACCCTAACACATGTCCTAATTCTATTGGATAAGTTTAATTCGACCAAAAACAACCTTATGAATATAATATTACCATTTAGGTCCACTTGGATTAGATTATGACATTTAATATTATATTATTTAATGAATAGTTAAAATAGTTAAAATCAAAGTTTAATAACTAAAACATTTTTAATATGGGGTTATACATAAGATAAATTCGACTATAAATATTCATTAGAAATCTAAAAAGATTTCCTACATAATTTTATTTTATTTATAATTTTTAGACTTTAAATAAATTAATTTATTTATGACACAACGATGATGCAGTAATTACCCTTTTAAGGAAATATTAACATAATTGATGTTATAAATGCTCAAATGAATGTAATTTGAGACTTTTTATGACTTAAACTAATTTTCTAGGTTACTATGATATATTAGTGTTGATTTAATCAACTTGGTTCGAACATATAATTCTGTTATGACTTTCACAAAAATCATATATCAAATAGTGTCAAAATTGACACAAAATAGTTTTTAAATCAAATATTATATTATTAATTGTTATTTTATTCCTAAAAATCTAAGGTTCGGCCAAATGACTTAGATAAGGATAAATTTATTAATAATATACAATTTGGGGTTCGTTTTGCATGTTATAGTAAGTGTATTAACCATATAGTGAAAGAAAACAAAAAGACACGGTAAAAGTTAAATTATTTAACTTAGAGTTAAATCTAATTGATAAGGTTAAAATAATAACCTAAACTTGTATAAATCCTATTGGTTGATAGGCTTTCTACCCATCCCCACTTTAGCTTAGAAATAAGACCCTTTGGAACCATTATAAACCGATTTTTACTTTAATATAAAATAATAGTTTGAGATATTCCTAAGGTGCCCCTCTCCTCCCTTATAAAAGGGCACCTCCTCCCCCTCCTCCTCACACCAATTTGAGCACTCAATCCCGGCCAAACCCTGCCAAAATCTCTTCTCCACTTCCCTAGAAACATCCTATAGGTTCTGGTCTTCCTCAAAGACCAATTTTAGTTCCATAAGAGGAGGTCTCCAAAAGGCGCTTCAAAGAAGAGGTAATTACCGTTACCAATTCTTTCATCTTTATTTCTTCTTCCACTTCTTCTTCTTAGGTTGTTTCATTATGAAGTAATAACAACAATATCACTCATATACTGATTTGTTATTATAAGTATGAAACAACCCTATTTCACCATCTATCTATCCTACGGAAAAAGAAATCACCGCGCGTGCGTACGTACGGAATACCGTCTCCACGTCGTGGTGTAATCTATTTTCCACCACCACCTTACATGGATGGGTATAATGGTGTAAAGAATAACTATACATAGTTATTAAAACATCATATTGATTCTGATATATTGTATAATCCACTCCAATTCAATTGAATATTTATGGAAATGATATCATCGCTCGTGCGTACGTACGGACTACCGTCTCCATGACGCGATGAGATTCATTCTCCATGTTAACCATTTAAGAATGATTATAAAGTATATATAAGAAATAATAATGAAATATATGACATTATAAAGCTACTGGATTTATGTATATATATATATGTATGTCATCTACTTACTTCCGTTCAAGACAATAGGGAAAGGAAAACAGCGTTCATGCGTACGTACGGACTACCGTCTCCATGAACGGTGTTTTTCATTTCATTTATCTATCTATTATATATATATATATAATGAATATATATGATATATAAATCATATTTTATATTCTGTAAGTAAGTAAATCATGATATAAGTAATAATAATGTCAAGAACAACAAGTCAAAACACCTACGATAAAAGAAACGATTTTACCCAAAACGCTTCTTTAACATGGAATTTACAAAAGAACGGGTAATATAATGTCATAAGTGAACCATATATGATATCATAACAATGAATATGATTCTTTAATAAGTCAATGACATTATTTAAACCATTATACAGGAGCTTCGGACACGTACAAAGCAAATCGGACCTAAGGTAAGGGAAATATCACAATCTCATTTTTATCCGAGATTGTTTATTCGTAAGTATTTACTGGGGTGTATTTTATCATCCACATCCATGTTTCATCAATATGTAATATTATTTCCATCCACCTACAATTTATTAAATCCATTTTTACCCTTCGGTGAGTTTTTAGTAATATGTATGAAAGGAATCTTTTTTCGTACGAGGTACTTTTTGACTTTTCTGACAAAAGTACGAAGAATGTATTTTTAACTTATACGGCATGAATGGATTTTTAAAACATTATTTCCAAGAAGATTCCTTTACAAGTTTTCAAGTTTATTTTTAATCAACTTCTTTTATTTTAAAGTCGTATGACATGTTATTAAAGGAAAAATGTTTTTGAAGTAGAAAGGATATTTTCCTCAAGAATGGAGTTCAAGTATTTTATCAAAATTATTTTCCATCTAAGATAATAAAAGGGTTCTGTTTTTATCCCTATTATTACATGGATTTGATTATATTATGATGGGAACATTTTTATGAATTCCTTTATCTTATATGAATTGTTTTATGATGTCATGTTGTTTAAGAATCCCATTTTTATTACATGGGTTACGTTATGATGTATGGTTTATGATTATGTGGCACACATAAGAAAGGATTCATTATAAGATGGGTGGGACCTATATCTCCCTCCAATGCATTGGGTAAAGAATTTATATCTCATGAGATAGACAGGGCTGGAATGGTAGGTTATACCAGTTCAGTGAAACAGGACTGAAACGAGGGTTACTCGATTCAGAAGGGACTTTGTCCACTAAGATAGTCTTGGAAATTAGTCTTGACTAACAAGAAATTATTCTCTATGATTATGTGTGTATGCCACAAAGTTTCATGTTTTAAGTTATGATTATTGGGATTACTTTTTCACTGCCATGATTTATCCCATGATTATGAAATTATGCTCTCTTTTGCAGGTTATGATTTCCAAAATGTTATGTTCTTATGAATATGATGTGATTGATATTTATTTTGTTTACCCTTACTGAGCATTTGAGCTCACCCTTTTACGTTTTCTTTTCCCCAGGAAATAAAGAAAGGTTTTAGGCAAAAAAAGAAGAAGATCTTTATGGGAGATTTTGAATATCTTTCACCACGATTAGAAGATTATACTCCGAGTTTCCAAAGACACTAAACTATTACGGTTCTTGTGTGTGTGTTTTTTTAATGTACTAAGTATTCCGCAAAAGTAATGTAATGTCAATGTACGTCAAGATACAGGTCTCTACAGTTGGTATCAGAGGAAAGGTTTAGTCAACCTTTGGAAACTAGGATGCGAAAACGTTAGTGAGATCCCTAGAGATATTTCTAAGGTATGTCTAGGGATGTCTCTAAGGTTAAGTATACGTATAGGTTATAGTCCTAGAATTGCTCTAACGATCTTAGAATTTAACCTAAGATGTTAGATATTGAGGGTACTACCCCTTTATTATGTTGTTTTCCCTAGCATGATTTTTGCCTCTCACACTATTCTTTTGGGGTTTTAGACGATGGCTGGAACCCGAAGGAACCGTGTTGATCAATGCAATGGACAATGCAATGATTGTCCCCCTGAGCAACCAAACGATATGGGAGCTAGAATGAAAAATCTTGTAGCCATGCTCACACAACTTTCTCAATCTATGAATCATGCAGGACTTCCAAACGAGTAAAGGAAGGAGGAACATTCTGTTGAATCCTTCATGAGGCAGCGTCCGCCTTCTTTCAGTGGGTCTACTGATCCATTAGTTGCTGAACAATGGATTAGTACTACTGAAAAGATATTTTCAGTTCTTCAATGTTCTGAACATGATAAAGTCATCTTAGCAGTATATCGTTTGGAAGGTGAAGCTGATCAATGGTGGAATCTTATCAAGAATACGAGGCAAAGAGATGAAATTGATTCCATGGAATGGGACGAGTTCAAGAACTTGTTTTTCAGTAAGTACTTCCCTCGTATTCTTCGAACGAAGATGGAGAAGGAGTTTCTTGAACTAAAGCAAAAGGATGATGAATCTGTTGGTATATACGAAGCGAATTTTACAAGACTTACAAGGTATGCATCTGGCATTATCATCCAACCTGAAAGTAAAGTTGGTCGATTTGTCAGTGGCTTAAAACCAAGTCTTTGAAGGGCATTAACTATAAGAGACTTCAGTAGCTATGAAGAAATTGTGCGTTGTGCTATCAAGGTAGAAATGGAAGTTGGTGTTACATATCCATCTCATGGTTTTGACAAGAAACGAAAGATGGAGTTCAAGGAGAAATCTCAGAATAATGGTGAAAAGAAGATGAATGTTTCCTTATGCACAATGTGTGGAAAGAAGCATGGTGGAGATTGTCTTAAAGGGACTAGAAAATGTTTTAAGTGTGGAAAAGAAGGTCATCGAGCAGCTGAGTGTCGAAGTAATGGAAAAAGGGATTCTAATGAAGTGAATAAAGCAAACACTGCAGAGAACGCACAACCAACACTTCAATGCTTCAAGTGCAAGGAGATGGGACATTATGCCAATAAATGCCCTAATCCAAGGGTTAGTGATGATCGACATGAGCAACCGCTTAAGGCAAAGGACAAAGGGAAGTCACATGCGATCACTTATGGCAATGTTGAATATGACAACGATGTGGTGGAATGATTAAGTTTTTATGTAATGGGATTCCAAAATAATGTTGTATCATGGAATATTTGAATATTTATGTATTGGTCTAATGTGGTATTCAATGTGATTGAGATATTATGCGCATAATGAAGGGAAAACGAGAAAATGAAATGTTTAACAGTATTCATGAGCTCATGATTGATATAAGGACTATGTGATATCATGGTTTGAGTATATAGAATTTTGAGGATTTTGGTATGTGGAAAGTGTTAACTTTTAACTGCATTCAAGTTTTCACTAAGGTTCAATGGGTATTCAAGAGAGTACAAGATTAAGGCCTTTGAATGTTTGGAATGTGTCCAACAAGATATATCTTATGATATATGGGGATCAACGATGGTATTAAATCTCTGGTAATCGTTTTCACTATGTTATGAGAATGGACTGCAGTATTATGGATAGGACTAAAGATTGGAATGGATTATGTTGGACATAAGTTAGTATTGTTTAAGGATAGAAGTTTTTTCGATATTATTTATGGGATGTTATAGTAATATAGTTTTAGAAAAAGGACAACCTGCAGGACGGGCGACAGCCCATCACTTCGGACAAGGCTGTGGGAATCAAACCCACAACCGAAGTGCGACTGGCCTTTATCGCCTACCACTGGCCTACAGGAAGTCCCTGTTTAGTAGAAACTAGTTTTATTATATTAAGCAGTATGATATATGAATTATAAGTCCATTTTAGGAACTATATATGATTAATCTCACTATAGATCGACTTATGTATATAATTTTTGCTAACCTTTTGTTTGAGACAGATGGAATGACCCGTCATTCTATCACATGATCTGCTAACACTTCACGAATAACAAATTCAACTTCATTTATTTAAGAGATGAAGTGGAAATTGTTCTAGGCACGAACAATAGTGAGATTGTACCAAAATAAATAAAGTATTTATTCCAATTCAAATTTTCAACTTTAGGGAAATGATCTTGAAAACCAAAAATGTTGTCCTAGTGATCTTATACCTGATGAATCGGATGGTACCTTAGATCGTCACAAATTTATGGATTTTTGATTATTGGCTTTTCCATAGCCATGTTCTCTACCACTCTCCATCAGAACATGATGGTTAGATTTCTCTTCCATATCCATATTTTCACCTATGTGGAAACCCAATGATTAGTTTATTTGGGTAACCGTTATGTTTCATACTTTTATTTTTAAAGATTGGTTTTGATATTCCTTTTTACGATGTGGGTTTCTATTAAAGAAACTTTCAAATAGTAAACCATTTATAACCCCGACGAATTTCGAGGGCGAAATTCATTTTAAGGGGGGTAGAATGTAACAGCCAGAGATTTTATAAAAAATATTCTTTTTAATTTTATTAATGTCTTGTGTTGTACGCTACACCAAAAGGAGCTCGCACAACACGCATCCTTGACTTGCCTTGCATTACACGCAATCACGACCTTCCTCGATAGCGTGTGTAATACGCAATACCGAGTTTCACTAAACAACGATATGCTATTAAAATATTATTAAAACAAGCCGTTATGAATAGTAATAACCACTTTTTAAAACTCTGTAAATCTTATTTTTCAAAATGAACTTCATTTTTGGATTTGGAGTATCGAATTTAGCCTAAGGTGAAATTTTGGTACTTTTCGGATAACTTTCATATTCTGATGAATAGTGAAAATTACTAAATTATAATTAAAAACAACTTTTTTAATCGAAATAATTAATAGTGATAAATTATTAATTTGAGTGGTTTTAAAGTATATTTAGAATATATTTTTACAACTTAATACAATGTTGTTCATTGGATGTAATTTCACATTTAAACCAGACATAATCAAGTGTCAATCTTTTGATAGATATTGTTTCTTAAAAACACGCTATTTGTTTTAACAGCGGGATTTAATTATAAAATTAATTAATGCAAATTCTATGATATGAATTTGGTAAAATAGACTTCATTTTTGAATTCGGAATATGAAATATAGCTTAGGATGAAATTTTGGCATAGTTCTGAAAAACATCAATTTTTGATGAATAGTGAAACTACTAAGTGGTAGTTAAAAAAATTAATTTCTTCATAAATCTTAATTTTACCGCTTCTGTGAATGGAATTTCAAAAATCCTAGAGACACAGTTGATTTCAGTAAGTAAAATGTGGTTCAATGAGATGAAAATAATTTTTGGTGAAGAGTAACTTTTTACTTTTTTTACCACGGTTAATAGTAAATAGGGTAACTAAGGGTAAATATGATATTACTATTACCCTAACACATGTCCTAATTCTATTGGATAAGTGTAATTCGACCAAAAACAACCTTATTAATATAATATGACCATTTAGGTCCACTTGGATTAGATTATGACATTTAATATTATATTATTTAATGAATAGTTAAAATAGTTAAAATCAAAGTTTAATAACTAAAACATTTTTAATATGGGGTTATACATAAGATAAATTCAAATATAAATATTCATTAGAAAGATAAAAAGATTTCCTACATAATTTTAGTTTATTTATAATTTTTAGACTTTAAATAAATTAATTTATTTATGACACAACGATGATGCAGTAATTACCCTTTTAAGGAAATATTAACATAATTGATGTTATAAATGCTCAAATGAATGTAATTTGAGACTTTTTATGACTTAAACTAATTTTCTAGGTTACTATGATATATTAGTGTTGATTTAATCAACTTGGTTCGAACATATAATTCTGTTATGACTTTCACAAAAATCATATATCAAATAGTGTCAAAATTGACACAAAATAGTTTTTAAATCAAATATTATATTATTAATTGTTATTTTATTCCTAAAAATCTAAGGTTCGGCCAAATGACTTAGATAAGGATATATTTATTAATAATATACAATTTGGGGTTCTTTTGGCATGTTATAGTAAGTGTATTAACCATATAGTGAAAGAAAACAAAAAGACACGGTAAAAGTTAAATTATTTAACTTAGAGTTAAATCTAATTGATAAGGTTAAAATAATAACCTAAACTTGTCTAAATCCTATTGGTTGATAGGATTTCGACCCATCCCCACTTTATCTTAGAAATAAGACCCATTGGAACCATTATAAACCGATTTTTACTTTAATATAAAATAATATTTTGAGATATTCCTAAGGTGCCCCTCTCCTCCCTTATAAAAGGGCACCTCCTCCCCCTCCTCCTCACACCAATTTGAGCACTCAAGCTCATCCAACCCCGGCCAAAATCTATTCTCCACTTCCCTAGCAACATCCTAGAGGTTCTGGTCTTCCTCAAAGACCAATTTTAGTCCCTAAGAGGAGGTCTCCAAAACGCGCTTCAAAGAAGAGGTAATTACCGTTACCAATTCTTTCGTCTTTATTTCTTCTTCCACTTCTTCTTCTTAGGTTGTTTCATTATGAAGTAATAACATCAGTATCAATAATATACTGATATGTTATTATAAGTATGAAAAAACCCTATTTCACCATCTATCTATCCTACGGAAAAAGAAATCACCGCGCGTGCGTACGTACGGAATACCGTCTCCACGCCGTGGTGTAATCTATTTTCCACCACCACCTTACATGGATGGGTATAATGGTGTAAAGAATAACTATACATAGTTATTAAAACATAATATTGATTCTGATATATTTTATAATCCACTCCAATTCAATTCAATATTTATGGAAATGATATAATCGCTCGTGCGTACGTACGGACTACCGTCTCCACGACGCGATGAGATTCATTCTCCATGTTAACCATTTAAGAATGATTATAAAGTATATATAAGAAATAATAATGAAATATATGACATTATAAAGCTACTGGATTTATGTATATATATATATATGTATGTCATCTACTTACTTCCATTCAAGACAATAGGGAATGGAAAACAGCGTTCATGCGTACGTACGGACTACCGTCTCCATGAACGGTGTTTTTCATTTCATTTATCTATCTATTATATATATATATATACTGAATATATATGATATATAAATCATATTTTATATTCTGGAAGTAAGTAAATCATGATATAAGTAATAATAATGTCAAGAACAACAAGTCAAAACACCTACGATAAAAGAAACGATTTTACCCAAAACGCTTCTTTAACATGGAATTTACAAAAGAACGGGTAATATAATGTCATAAGTGAACCATATATGATATCATAACAATGAATATGATTCTTTAATAAGTCAATGACATTATTTAAACCATTATACAAGAGCCTCGGACACGTACAAAGCAAATCGGACCTAAGGTAAGGGAAATTTCACAATCTCATTTTTATCCGAGATTGTTTCTTCGTAAGTATTTACTGGGGTGTATTTTATCATCCACATCCATGTTTCATCAATATGTAATATTATTTCCATCCACCTACCATTTATTAAATCCATTTTTACCCTTCGGTGAGTTTTTAGTAATATGTATGAAAGGAATCTTTTTTCGTACGAGATACTTTTTGACTTTTCTGACAAAAGTACGAAGAATGTTTTTTTAACTTATACGGCATGAATGGATTTTTAAAACATTATTTCCAAGATGATTCCTTTACAAGTTTTCAAGTTTATTTTTAATCAACTTCTTTTATTTTAAAGTCGTATGACATGTTATGAAAGGAAAATTGTTTTTGAAGTAGAAATGATATTTTCCTCAAGAATGGAGTTCAAGTATTTTATCAAAATTATTTTCCATCTAAGATAATAAAAGGGTTCTGTTTTTATCCCTATTATTACATGGATTTGATTATATTGTGATGGGAACATTTTTATGAATTCCTTTATCTTATATGAATTGTTTTATGATGTCATGTTGTTTAAGAATCCCATTTTTATTACATGGGTTACGTTATGATGTATGGTTTATGATTATGTGGCACACATAAGAAAGGATTCATTATAAGATGGGTGGGACCTATATCTCCCCCCAATGCATTGAGTAAAGATTTTATATCTCATGAGATAGACAGGGCTGGAACGGTAGGTTATACCGGTTCAGTGAAACAGGACTGAAACGAGGGTTACTCGATTCAGAAGGGACTTTGTCCACTAAGATAGCCTTGGCAATTAGTCTTGACTAACAAGAAATGATTCTCTATGATTATGTGTGTATGCCACAACGTTTCATGTTTTATGTTATGATTATTGGGATTACTTTTTCACTGCCATGATTTATCCCATGATTATGAAATTATGCTCTCTTTTGCAGGCTATGATTTCCAAAATGTTATGTTCTTATGAATATGATGTGATTGATATTTATTTTGTTTACCCTTACTGATCATTTGAGCTCACCCTTTTATGTTTTCTTTTCCCCAGGATATAAAGAAAGGTTTTAGGAAAAAAAAAGAAGATCTTTATGGGAGATTTTGAAGATCTTTCACCACGATTAGAAGATTATAGTCCGAGTTTCCAAAGACACTAAACTATTACGGTCCTTGTGTGTGTGTTTTTGTAATGTACTAAGTATTCCGCAAAAGTAATGTAATGTCAATGTACGTCAAGATACAGGTCTCTACAATCATCTTGGGTGAGTTTCAAAATTGAAACAAACCATAAAATATATTATAAATGGAACATATGAAATGTCCAGGCCATTTTATTTTCATTCAATACCAACCTAGGTGAGAAGTGATCAATATCGACAAATTTATTATCAAACATAGCCATAGTTCAGTTACCCAGCTCGAGATTGAGGAACACCATCGATTTAGACAACACTATCAACACCTTATAGAACATCACCATGAAAATTTATCTATATTATTTCCACTCAAAGGCCATATTCTTCTCTATACGAATAATCAAGTACCAATATATTTTCCTAGGCCCTTTAAGATTAATTTCATCTCATTTCACCTTCATAAAAAATTGTAATCTTAAAAAAAAGAGTTAGTCATATTTATTCATCCAATCCTATGCCACATTTTTATCATTACAACCCTATAAAGATTATGGTTTCAGATAAAAAAAGACTTGGGCATGATCTATTCTATCACCCCTCTAGGGTACCACTTATATTTCCTGATTTGGAATCAGTGCTCCTATTTATCCTAGATCATAGACCATGTTCTCAATGAACTCTACAACCATCTAGAAAAATAAGGGATTTTATTACTCTCGTTCATCTATTTATCCCTCCTAAGGTTTGTTAAAACCCCGTCATGGGGTCATTATTATATAAATCCATTTTTTTAAATAATAGACTATGTTCAATAGTATAATGAGACACAACATTGAGCTTAAATGAACAAAAAAATCTTATATTTTAAATGTGACCACTATAACATAGCCATTAAATTGGAAGGAATGAATAGTATTACTGAAATCCTAAAATATATCATGGAAATACCCAATTCTAGTGTATTAATTATTTCTTTTAACATATGTATTAGAAATTTTTAAATGTCTTTTTATCCATTAAAATCATATTTTCTTCCAAAATGATATTTATTTCATATTATATTTTAATAATATATTTAATTTTTTGATATTATATAACATTTATTTGTAAAAATGTAAAAAAAATTTTAAATAATGTGACCAAAACTTTCCTATGGTTATTTTTTTTAATTTTTGGAAATTTTTAACTATTCAATTAATAGTTATAAATTCAAATTTTATGTAAAATACATATTTTTAATGTATTTTCATGTCAAAATTATTTTTAGTATTATTATTAAATTTTAATTGGTTAAATTATATTAAATATAATCTAATTATGGATTTTTATATGGATTTTATACATGAATTTATTATAAAAACATTTTATGTGTAGAAAAATAAATTTTTCCATATATCTATTTTTCATTTTGTTTTACCAGTTTAACATTAAATTAAAATCTAAATGTTCAATTATTTTCGGTGGGTCTAAATTTAATAAATTTTTTTTTCATGACCCATCCCAAAGGATCCCATGCCATGACACCCCAAGCCCGCCTCCAATAGGTCAAGGTCTAGAGAGAGCATCGAGTAGTTATATCTCTAACATGGGAGGCATTATCCAATGTAAAATTAAAAAACCACACATCTACAAGCCTATGTTATTCTTAAATTTAAAATAAACTAAAAATCCATTCAAACATACAAATAAATAAAATAACAAGAGTATAACAGGAAGTAAAAGAATGTAATAGGGAAAAATAAAAGCCCATAAAAAATAGACTAAATTACAAGTCCAACCTAAAAGTAAAAAATGGGACTATTTTCATAATACCACAAGAACAATCTTAGGTCTTTCCAGTCCCACTAAGAACTATCTAGCCGCGGACTATCGTGAACTTATCCCGAGGGTCGATCATTTGCACAAGACACAAAAAGCGTAGGAAAAGACAGTGTCAGAGCTTGTTTAACAATAATCATTAAGAAACACAAAAACCAAAAAACATAAAATGACGTAAATAAATTCTTGCCTACATATTCATATTCCTACAAAACATTTAGTAATAATATCTTAATAAACTTAACAATGACACACAATATAAGGGAATTTCAAAACCATTGTATAATAGCATAGGATCTCATTACAATTAATCTATATATAATTAATCCGAGAGTAAAACAATGAATGATTTAGATAGACATACTATTGATTCTTCAATGAGGTAATTTCAATTGGGTCTCTCCATTATAATTTCAAAATAATGGTCTGAAGAGATACGACAGATATATGAAGATCAATCTTAATGTTATCGAGTGGTACCAACTCAATCTATATTAACCCTCTATGTAGATGATTAGTTAACACATAGTATATGTCACAAAGATATCAAGAACCCCAGATTGGTAATTATGATTAATAAAGTATCTCACTCTCGGCATCTCAGAGGGATTAAAATGACATTATTTGGGAAGTTCTATAAAAGGGATTGTTTTCCTAGGAGTAGGAGACAATTACATACTAACCCTTAGGCAATGGATAGGGGGACTTACCCAAATTAAACTTGTCCAAGATATAGATGAAAATTAATACATTCCATGTATATGAATGTGCATGGTGTATAGTAGGTGTTACAAGTCGTGTCCCTAGACTCCGGGTCCTACCCATGTAAACATATCTTGTGTCTTACCTATGTCCCAATAGAAGTTGCAACCCCTAGACCCTAGTTACCCAGAGTTGGTGCATTATTAAATAACATTGGCATGATCATAAGGAATCCAATCCGGAAAGTCCGATTAGTTTAGTATCCTTGTATTTAATAGATACATTCATAAGTTTTAGATTACATTATAAAATTAAAAACAAAAACATTGTCTCTATTGACCACATTCATATCCCTTAGACTATCCATGCAGGTCAGTCATAACTAACATCTTCATATCATAGAAAATGAATCATAAGAAAAGGGTGAGCTCAAATGCTCAGTAAGAGTAAACAATACTGAGGAAAATAACATAAACAGTAGGCATGGTGAATAATTGAAAAAACATTCCTTTACAAATAAAAGAAATGAATACTTTATGGTAGAAATATGAGTTGAGTAAATAATGCCATAATAAAATAAAGTTATGGGTATTCTACTAGTCTAATAACCACATGAACCATCATTATTATTTTTATAATGAGGGATTGTATAATGCAAGGCATTCTGAAACATTTTTTCAAGGCCTCGGCAAAGACGTCTAAAAATGATTAATGACTCATCCAAAAACATATATCAAATTAGAAATGGCCTCAGTCAATTCCATGTCTAATTTTCTCATATAACCTACTGATGCACTGAGGATCTATAGCGTGCTCCAACTATCAATTACTAAGTACAATAAATTCCTCATATGAAAAGGTTGAAGCATGACATAAACATTCATATTAAAACTATCAAACGAAATTTCAATACATTAACCATAATCCATGAGTGGAAATAGAAATAACACATCAATAGTCAATCATATAATGAAACCATAAATAAAATATGGATGATTTGTATCATAAAAAATCAACTTCAAACAAGTATAAAATTTATCAATGTATGTTGGCGTAGATGAAATCTAAACTATTTTAGATATTTATCTCTTTCTATTTTGAATTAATTTAAGAGTCACATAATAATAAAAGATAAAAATATATTTTGAAAATATTCTTATAATATTGTATGGGAAGCTTCAAAGGTTTTATAACGGCGGAGAATAACTGCACCCGCTGTATAAGATAAAACAAATTCTTACCTTAATTAGTCGGAAAGGATATAAAGTACTTTGATTGGAAAAGGACTGAAAGATTACTTTCAAACCATTTTATAAAATTTAAAACAAGGGTATAAATGAAATTAACCCAGATTTTAGTAAATATTAAAAATGTTTTGAAATACATTTTTAAGAAACACATATGTGGATGATAATGATGTCCCATTAGATACTTACGTAAAAACAACCTTAGATAATAAAGAGATTATGAAATGAACCCTTACCTTTACTTTTCCTTGGACGAGGGTATGTTAATATATTGTATAATAGTAAAATCACTATTATTAAATTATACAAGAACCACATATATAAATATGATATCATATATGATCTTCTAATATTTCATTGATAATAATATTTTAGTAGTATCACTGTTTCGGGTGTTTAACTTATTCATTTTCCTTTATATGTTTTGTTACATAAGATATGATTTTTATAAATAGGATGTATTTAATTCAAATCCAGAATAATATTAAGTTCATAAAAATTATTTTTAATAATAAAATGAAAATTATTCGTGAATGGTTACAATGGGGAATGAATCTCATCATGTTCTTGGAGGCAATATTCTGTACGTACGCACAAACGCTACATTTTTTATTTTAAAAGGAAAGAAAACCAAATTATATATAGTTATATTATTATTAAAGTATAATATAATATTTTATATATGTTACTTATGTTCATTAACATCATCCTTTATACGTTCCATGTATGGTATGAACGAGTTATATCACTTTTAGGGGGCGGTAGTCCGCACTTCCTAAATTGAAATTATCATATATATATAAAACATGAAAAGAATAAAGGTATTATATAAAACTGAATTACAGAAGCTTATAGATAAATTAAATATCATGAATATAATATATAATTATAGTTCTATCATAATGGCCACCATAAGAGGTGGTAGTAGATGATTGAACAATCATCATTTCGTGAGGCATTAGTTCGCCGTCAACAAAATCATTATGTTATATACCCATTAGATGGAGGTGTATGTAAGTTTAGTTGAAATAAATCTCATAAAAACAACCTAGAGTAATCATGATACTGGTTTTCTTGAAAAATATATTATTAAAGAGAGTTTATGGGGTCGGATAAGTAAAATAAAATAAAAGAACTAAAGCGGAGATGTTACCTTTAAATCGGGTAACTCCCTTTGGTTTGAACCAAAAGGCTTCCTTGAAGTGACTTCTACCTAAGGTAATAATAATAAGTGGAATGTATGGATGTAGGGATATTAATTAGATGGAGTTTCTATGAGCCAGGGGGCATGATAGGTTTGAGAAATGGGTTAGAGGTGAGTGCTTTTTATAAGGGGGAGAAGGGGCTCTTTAGGAATGTTTGAAGATATTTTTTTTATTATACAATGATTTAGGTTTCTTAAGGTCCAAAAATCATTGAATTAGAATATAAGATGACTCATGTTCGATATAAAATCATCCAATAAAAATTGGATAGGTTTTGGAGACTGTTTTAATTTTTATAATCTCATTTATTTTAATCATTCATTAATGAGTTAAATATTGCATCATTATTGTGTCATATATAAATTTTTTTATTTGATGTCTATTTTTTTTTAAAATATTACCATGATGTAGGAAATATTTTTATATTTCAAATGAATATTTATTGTTGAAATGATAACTTATATAATCTTTTGTAAAATTTTTTTTACTAAAAGATATATGTTTTTTCATTTTTGCCTCTACTTTTAATTAGTTAATATAATGTGTCATTATCACTCTCAAGTGGCTCCATGAGGTCCCAAAATAGACCCAAGGATTCCCATGTTCTTAAATGTCTCATAAAATAAAAATAGGATACATGTTAGGGTAATTTAATATTATAATAATAATATTTTTTTACCCTAATTTACCTGATTTACCCTTTAACAATGGTAAATAAAATATTTACTGATGTAAATATTCATAATGTCTAAAAATAGAAGTTACTTATTTACAAAATTTGGATATCTAGATTCCAAATATGGAATCCATTTTCCAAATTCAAAACAAATTAAGCGGCAGAAATTAATTTAAAATTAATTCTCGTTGTTAAAACAAAAATCGTGTTTTTAATAATAACTATCAAAATATTGACACTTGTTTTTGTACAGTTTAAATGTGAAACTATATCCAAAGGAATAAATTATTTTAGATGATAAAAATATAATCTAATGACACTTTAAAAACTCTAAATTTTTTAATTTGACACTATAAATTATTTCAATTAAAAAAGTTGTTTTTAATTAAAAATTAGTATTTTCACTATTCATAAAATATTGAAAGTATTCATAAGTGTAAAAAAATTCACCCTAAGATAATTATGATATTAATAAACCAAAAATGAAGTCCATTTTAAATAAAAAAATTTATAAAATTTTAAAAAGTGGGTATTACTATTCATAACTTCTTGTTTGATTTGTCGTGGTGTGTTAGAATCTCGATGTTGCGTACAATGCGAGCTATTTAATTATTCAAAGGGAAACGTACTGTGGAAGCGTGGGGTGTTACATTATTCCCTCATTCAAATAATTCCATCCTCAATATTTATAGAATATTACTACATAAAAAGATTCAGGTTGTTCTTCATCATATGTTCCTTAGGTTACCACGTTTCCTTTTCCATCTTATGGTTTTTCCATAGAACATTCACCAGAAGTGTCGTCCAGTTTCTCAACACGTTTTCTCTGGTATCAATAATTCATATAGGCTCTGCGCAATAAGACAGATCAGGTTCCAATTATCTTTCTTCATAGGTGAGTACATGCATTGGGTCAACCATGTATTTTCTCAACATTGATATGTGGAACACATCATTAACATTTGAGAGACTTGGCGGAATTTCCAAACGGTAAGCTATAGCCACAATTCGTTCTAGAATTTTGAAAGGTCCCATGTACCTAGGACTTAATTTAACCTTCTTACTGAAAATTATAACACCCTTTCATGGAGGTACTTTAATGAAAACATGATCACATACTTGAAATTCCAAATTATTCCATCGATTATCGACATAGCTGTTTTGCCTACATTGAGTTGCTTTGATGTGGGTTTGGATAATCTTTACATTTTCCATTGTTTCCCCAACAATTTTTGGGCCTACGAGTTTTTTTCACCAACATAATCCCTATAAGTTGTTGTGCGGTATCTCATTCCCTATAATGCTTCATATGGTGACATCTGAATACTTGAATGGAAACTATTGTTATTGGAAAATTATAACAGAGGTAAATATTGATCCCAAATGCCTTGAAAGTCATATGATAAAGACCTCAACATGTCTACTAATGATGTTTGAGGGTGGTAGGAAGTGCTCAAATGATGTTTAGTATATATGGATTTCGGAAGATTTATTCCAGAACGTTGATGTAAAATGGGGATCACAATCATAAACAATCGATAGGGGCCCACCATGATGTCTTAAAACTTCATTAATATATAGTGTTTCTAAACATTATAGTTGTAAACCCCCTCTTATAGAACGAAAATGTTCTGACTTGTTAAGACGATCAACAATGACCCATATTGCATCATTATTTCTAGGAGTCTTTGGTAGTCCCATGACAATGTCCATCATAATATCATCTCATTTCCACACAGGTATGCTAAGAGGTTTCATGAATCCTCTAGGATTTTTTCTTTTAGCTTTCACTTGTTGACAAACCATACATCTTGGCACATAATCATCAATCTCCCTCTTCATGTTGACCCACCAAAAATGTTCATTCAAATCTCTATACATTATAGTGCTACTAGGGTCTATAGAGACATTGGAGCTATAAGAATTATAAAAAAAATTCCATTTTTAGATTAGGTATATTTGGAACACAATGTCTTATCACAAATTTCAAAATTCCATCTTCATATATGAATTCAATCAATATTCCATCATTCACAGAGTTATTTTTCTTTTGAAATTATTCATCATCAGTTTGAGAACTTTTTGTCCATTCTAGTAAACAAGGTTTGGCAATAATTTGAAAAAGTATCGATGTTTCAACTACCATGATTATTCCCATAACCATCTTTACTAGATCCATGAACATAGTATCCCTTTCAACTCTCATCTTGTTCAGAACTCCATGATCCCGTCTACTCAAATCATATTCCCCCTTATTTTCCATCCCTGGGTTGTAGTGTATAGTGAAATCATAATCATTGAGTAGTTCAAGCCATTTCCTTTTCCTCATGTTGAGTTCTTTCTGTGAGAAAATATAATTCTAACTCTTGTGATCAGTATATATCTCACATATTTAACCATAGAGATGGTGTCTTCATATATTCAAAGAAAATATTACAACTGTTATCTCAAGAAAATGACTAGGATAGTTAATTTCATGAATTTTTAGCTGTCATGATGCATAAGAAACAACTCTATCATTCTGCATAAGGACACAACCAAGTCCTTTATTTCAAGCATCACTATAAACAACAAAAATATCATTCCCCGATAGTAGAGTCAAGAGAGGATCATTGACTAATATTCTCTTCAGATATTAAAAACAAAAATTCACACTCTTTTTTCCAAAAAAAATTAGCCCATTTACGTGTGATCTTGGTTAATGGGTTAGCCAATTGGGCAAAATTCTAGACAAAACACCAATAATAACCTACTAAAACAATAAAACTGTGTGCCTTAGTTATACTGGTTAGTTCTGGCCATTCATGTATTGCTCTTTTATTTCAAGTATCAACAAAGATTCCATCCTTAGATACAATATGTCCAAGAAAGAAATCTCATGAAACCAGAATTCACACTTGCTAAACTTACCATATAATTCATTTGTTCTGTGGGTTTTCATAATGGTGCGCAAGTAATTTTCATGATCTTCATTTAATTTGTATTATACAAGATATCATCAATAAATACTACTCCAAATTCATCAAGATATTCCTTAAAAAATATATTCATTAGATCCATGAATACATAGGGTTCATTAGTCCGCCCAAAAGGCATTACTGTAACCACGTAATGTCCATACCCTGTCTGAAATGATGTCTTCAGAATGTCTTCCTTCTTCACACACAATTGATCATATCCAGATCGAAGGTAAATATTTTAAATATATTTATCTCCATGAATTTGATCAAATAATTCATCAATTTGAGCCAGGGAATAATTTTTCTTTATTGTTATAGCATTGATCTCCATGAAGTCAATGTTCAACCTTATAGATCCATCATTCTTCTCATCAAAAAGGATAGGGGCTCCCCATGGAAAAACACTACAAATAATAAATCCCTTATTACTCAATTCCTCTAGATTTTTTTCTAGTTACACTAATTCTAAAGTGTCCATTCAATAAGGGGTCTTTGATACGAGCCTTGAACCATGAATTATTTCAATGGAAAACTCAATTTCTCGTTCTGGAAGATGTCCAGGTAAATCCTCTTGAAACAAATCAACATTTTCTTGCACTATATATACATACTCTATCTGAACATTACATTCCTCACCCATATTTATTTTACTCTCTTCCTCCTAAATAATTTAATTTATTATAGCTACAATGGGGTGTATCTTGGTATGAATCAGATGGTGACATTTCTTCTCTAAAGATAAGGCATTCCGTATCATCATTAAAAAATATAACCTCCTTCTTCTTAAAATAAATCATCACATCCTGGTCCAAAGGGAAATACATATAGAGTATTATATCAAATTCAATCATGGGTATGATAATGAGATTAGTATATACAGAGCATTTATATGCCCTGACGAGCATTGATTCACAAAACATTATTGTAATGATACTTCCCTTAAGATTTTTGACTGATAACTCCCTTGTTAAATCAAATTGAAAATATCTAATTTTCTTAGAAAACTGGGAAGATATTAAACAATGCGATGATCCAAAACCAAATTAATCATTGTCTAAACATGAGGAAACCATTAAATTACTCGCCACCACATCTTTCAAAGCTTCAACCTCAGCAGTAGTGATCACATAAGCTTTACCTTGCTCCCTTGGCCTTTTCTAAGGTAAGATTATTTGGCTCATATTAAATTCATGTCTATAATGTCCCTTCTCCCTGTAATTGTATCATTGAACATTGGTATCCTCTTTTATCCCCTTACAATCACCAGAAATATGGCATTTCTGTCCACAATTTTATCATACTCCTTTTCCTTTTAGACACGCACCTGGGTTCTTCCTTCCACAATTATCACAGTGTGGAAATTCCACTCTTTCCTTTTTCCATGTTTCCTTATTTCCTTTACTATAGTGTTTAGCATATATCTTCTTCTATTGTATTACATTTATGTCTAAATACATAGATAATTCCATTTCTATCTTGATAGCACATGAGACAGTATCTTCGTACAATGAGAAGGATTTTGATAATAATGCCCAATGGAGAAATGGTGTTAACCCACCAATGAATCAATCAATCTTACTCCTTGGGTAACTTATATAATATCCATCATGCCTTTCTATCCTTGTAATGTTAGCCTCATAATTTGTGACATTCTCATCTTGCTTTTTCCTCAGAGTCACAAATTGTATTTCCATATCAACTTGATTGTCACGATGAAAGTATTTTTCTTAAAAAATATCTTTAAACTCCCTAAATTACATACATGATACCACTTCATCCGCTTTTTTTCTTGAATCAGTGACCACTGTTGAACTACATCTCCACTAAGGGGATAAACATCCATGAAAACTTTTTCCCTTTTGTTACTCAGAAAAGCATGAAATATTTTCTCTAAGGAACTTATCCATTGCTCGTATACAAATGGATTTGTAGTCCCATTGAACTTTGGCTGTTGTTGCCTCATGAAGCGGTCTAACATTGATCCTCCACGTTGTGGATCAGGGTGCTCCATACGGGTAAGGTTATTGTTCATAACCTGAGAGAGTTGTCCAAGTATGGTGATAAGCTGATCTGTACCATTTGGATCACCAGCTCTACTATAATTATCTTGAGTTGGAGGGAAACCAAACACGTATTATGTGTGTGGATACGATTTTAATTCCTTCCACTAGGTTTAATTTCTAAACAATGGCATTCAATAAATTAGTTTCTGAATCACAATAAATAATTCTAAACTTGTAAAACACTTAACATAAATTGAACAATTTGTGGATATAATCCACAATAATAAAAAGAATTTATTTGAGGAAGTATATACTCATTAATCCTTCATAATGGTTTGTAAATAAATTGTGAATTATCCTATGCATTCCCACCAGGAGTGTCGTAACCAGAAGTGCCGCAAGGCCCATTGTCATGTACTAGGATACACCGGGTCATGCCTAAAACTTCTTTTTAGAGTTTTCACTATTAGGAACATCTATGTCATAGCCGCCTCTACCTGATCATATCTAGTCAAAGATTTATTTCTTGGAAAACATTAAAAATCTTTACATTACCAAAATTAAAGTAATTTCTTACATACTAATCCTCAATGTATATCTTTGGTTAGTGTTCTCTAAACAATGTTTTTCTAAATCTAGTTTCCAAGGTTTGTACTACACTTCCTCTAATACCAACTGTAACTCCCTGACCAAAGTTACCTAGAATCTGTACATTATTACATAACATTAGCATGATCACAAGGGATGAAATCGCAAAATACCGATCAGTTTAGTAGCCTTAGAAGTACTAGATATATTCATAAGTTTTACAATACATTATAAAATTAAAAACAACAACAACATTGTCTCCATTGACCACATTAATATCGATTAATCTATCCTTATAGGTCAGTCATAACTAACCTCTTAATATCTTGAGAAAATGAAACATAAGAATGGAGTGAGCTCAAATGCTCAGTAAGTGTAAGCAATACAATGTAAGATAACGTAAAAATTAGGCATGGTGAATAATTGAAAACACATTCCTTTACACATAATAGGCATGAACACTTTATGGAAGGAATAGGATTTGAGTATATAATGTCATAATAAAACATAGTCATGGGTATTCTACTAGTAGAATAACCACAGGAACCATCAATATTATTTTCAGAATGATGGATTATATAATTCAAGACATTCTAAAACATTTTTTCAAGGCCTCGACCATCATGTCTAAAAATAATTAAGGCCTTGGCCAAAACCATATATCAAATTGGGAAAGGCCTCAGCCAATTCCACATCTAATTATCTCATGAGACCTAATGATGCACCAAGGAGCTATAGCGGGCTCCACCCGTCACTTACTAAGTCAATACATTCCTCATATGAAAAGGTTGAAACATAACATAAACATTCGTATTAAAACTAGAATATGAAATGTCAATAATTTAACCAAAAAACATGAAATGCATAAAAAAACAATCCATAGTCAAATATATCAAAAAACCATAAATACAATATGGAAGATTTGTATCATAATAAATCAACTTCAAACAAGTGTAAAATTTATCAAAGGATGTTGACATAGAAGAAATGAAAACTATTTGATAGAAATATAACTTTATATTTTGAAATCATTTTAGAGTAACATAATTATAAAATAAAACATTTATTTTAAAAAATTTCTTATAATCTTGTACGGGATGCTTAAGAGGTTTTATAAAGGCAGAGAATAAATGCACCCACCATATAAGTTAAAAAACATTCTTACCTTAATTTTTCGAAAAGGTTATAAAGTACCTTGTTTAGAAAATGATGGAAATATTCCCTTCATACCATTTTATAAAAATTCAAACAAGGGTATGAAAGGCATTAACCCATAGTCTCGTAAATAGTAAAAATGTATTGAAATAAATTTTTAAGAAACATAGATGTGGATTATTAAGAGGTCCCAGTAGATAATTATGTAAAAAAACATAGATAATAAAGAGATTGTGAAATTAACCTTTACCTTGTAATTTCCTTGGTTGAGGGTACGTTAATCTCCTATATAATAGTTAAATAATTGTTATCAAATTATAAAAGAACCACATAAATAATTATAATACCCTATATGATCTACTAATATTTATTTTTAAAAAATATTTTAGTAGTATCATTGTTTTTGGTGTTTAAAGATTCATTTCTGTTTATAAGTTTAGTTACGTAAGACATGTTTTTTATGGATATGATGTATTTTTTTCATATCCAAAATTATATTATGATCATAAACATTATTTTTAAGAATCATATGAAAATTATTCTTGAATGGTTATGATGGGGAATGAATCTCTTCGTGTTCGTGGTGATGGTAATCTGTACGTACGAATGCATGCTAATTTGTTTTTATTTTAAAATGAATAAAAACCAAATTATACATACTTATATTATTATTAAAATATAATATAATATTTTATATAATTTATGTATGTTCATTAACACCATACTTTATACATTACATATATGGTATGAATGAGTCATATCACTTTGAGGGGCGGTAGTCCTCACTTTCTCAAATGAAATTATCGTATATATACAACAAGAAAAGAATAACGGTATGCTATAACAGATAATTACAGAAGCTTATGGATAAAATAAATAAAATAAATATCATATATAATTATATTTCTATCATAATGACCACCATAATAGGTGGTAATTGAATATTGAACAATCATCGTTTCATGAGGCAGTAGTTCATCCTCCATAGAAACATTATGTTCAATACCTATTAGATAGAGGTGTGTGTAACTATAGTTCAAATACTTCTTATAAAAACTACCTTGTATATTCAAGATACTGTTTTTCTTATAAAAGAAAGTAATAAAGAGTGTTTAGGGGGTTGGAGAAGTAAAATAAAAGAAAATAACTTAAGAGGAGATAATACATTTAAATCGGGTAACTCCATTTGGTTTGAACCAAAAGGCTTCCTTGAAGTTCATTCTGCCTAAGGTAAGGATTCTAGGGGGAATAGAGTGATATAGGGAGCTTACTTGGGCAGAGTTTTGATGAGCTGAGGTTCTTGAGAGGTGTGAGAAAAGGGTTAGAGGTGAGGGATTTTTATAAGGGGGAGGAGGAGCTCTTTAGGAATGTTTGAAAATATTATTTTCTTATATAATGAATTTCGATTTCTAAAGGTCCAAAACCCATTAAATTCATTGATTAGATGACTCATGTTTGTAATAAAATCATCCAATAAGAACTGGACTGGTTTTATATATTTTTGTAATTTTTATAATGTCATTTATTTAAATCATTCATTAATGAGGTAAACACTACATCATTATTGCGTCATAAATAATTTAACTTATTTGATGTCTAAAATTTATAAACAAATACCATGATGTAGGAAAACATTTTATATTTCAAATTTATATTTATAGTCAAAAATATATCTTATATAACCCCTTGTAAAATGTTTTTTACTAAAAGATATATGTTTATGTCATTTTTTTCATTACTTTAAATTAATTAATATAAAGTGTCATTATCACTCTCAAGTGGATCCATGGGGTCCCACAATAGACATGAGGATGCCCATGTTCAGACATGTATCAAACAATAGAAATAGAACACATGTTAGGGTAATTTATTATTATTATAATAATATTGTTTTATCCATATTTACCAGATTTACCCTTTAACCATGGTAATTAAAATATTTACTGAAGTAAATATTCATAATGTCTAATAATTAAAGTTTCTTATTTACACAATTTGAAACTCATGATTCCAAATATAGAATCCATTTTTCTAAATTCAAAACACATAAGTGGCATAAATTAATTTAAAATTAATTCCTGTTGTCAAAACAAAAAAACGCCTTTTAAGAAATAATAACTATCAAAAGATTGACACTTGTTTATGTCTAGTTTAAATGTCAAATTACATCCAATGACCTAAATTTTATTTAATGATATAAATATAATATAATGATACTTTGAAAACACTCAAATTTATAATTTATCACTATAAATGTTTTTGATTAAAAATGATTTTTTAATTAAAATTTAGTATTTTTCACTATTCATCAAAAATTGAAAGTTTTCAGAAGAGAACAAAAAATTCACCATATGCTAATTTTGAAATTAAAAGATGAAAAATGATGTCAATTTTGGAAAAAAATTTATAAATTTCAAAAAGTGGGTATTACTATTCATAACGGCTAGTTTGATTATTCGTGGTGTGTTAGAATCTCACAGTTGCGTATAACACAAGTTATTGCATTATTCAAAGGGAAACGTACCGTGGAAGCTTGGGGTTTTACATAAGTACGCGGAGTGAAATATTACCATGTACTATACCCATTAATAAATACAAATACTTATATGATGTACATATATTAATATACTAGTACACTAATTATCTCATGTAGTTGGTCCAGGCCGTGTCCATATTCGAAACTACATAGCATGCTCCAAGATGTATACTCAAACCATTTTCTGTATACCCTCAAAGTTATACCCTGGGTCATTGGGGTGAGGGTACATTTAATTTAATAGTTTCAAACTTTTATTGATCGTTATAGTTCACATGTAACCCTATCCTATAAAATATGGGGCCCACACTCTTAATAATTCATGATTACATGCTGAGTGAATTGGGATTTTCTAGAATACCATATCCAAGATCTGTGATTCACATGCCTTCTCTGCTACTCTGGCATCCTATTCGACCATGCCTCATCTATAAAATCATGAATCTAGACATGATGAACCAATCCCTGAGGGATCAATAACTTTCAGGAATTTTATTAGCTCGAAAAATATATTTATTTGATATTCTTCATTTCACACCAAATAAAAATAAATTAGGTATCTACAAAATCTGATTTGTTATAACTAACATTTTTACACCTCTGTTATATTGTGATAATCCTGAATCTATGACATGGAGTTGTTTCACCATGAAATGGTGGCACAACAATTAAGTGATTTGGATATATCAAACCACAAGTCAAATAATGAACGACCTGATGGGAAAAAAGAAATCGAGTGACCAAAGAACATGAGAAATCAAGAGAAATAGTCCTTGGTCGATGTTATTATCAATGTTCTTATCAATATATGTTCATTTAAATTAGAATTAAAATAAAATAATTATGAATTTAACCATTAATAAAATTATCCCAAACCTGATTAATCTAACTCATCCAATAAATGACCATTGCACAAATAAATTCATTCGTTGATTCATTTTCTTTCATTGTAAAAAGGAATAATGAGAAAATAAATCCAATAAAACATATCCTACCTTGATTTGTAACAATTACTAATGAATAACTATGTGGTTTTGTAGTTGATGGATGGATCCTTCTATTTTGTATTATTATGGTCGTTGATCCTTGATCAAGTATTCATCCACTAGTGTAATCTCGTACCAAGCACTCTAATGGATCTCCAACGATTTTAAATGATTGGAAGAAAACCCTAAAATTATTCCATAAGGGGGTATTTAATTATATGTAATTATTTCACAACATGTCAAAAAAAATAATATTATTTTATCCATTTTATTTCTATGATAAATTTCCACAATCAAATTGTGTGAGCCAAGGTTAGTTCACACCTAGGGAAAACCTTTCATTTTGAACTAAATGGGCCCCTCATATTTATGATATGGTCACTTTTGAAGATGTTATTCATATTTTTTGGGAAGATTTCACATGAATGATATTTAATATATTTTATATATTTCAATCATTTATTCTGGGCACACAGGGCCTCAGAATCGCACGTTGTCAACCTACTTGATGTCTAAAATTACCCATAAAATATCAAAAAATAATGATTGGAATATCCATGTTATTATAATATTTCCAATATGGGGATTTATTTCACATAAAAGAAAAAAATATTACACAAAGAGATGTGGGTACTGAGCATGAATTTGATTCTCCTACTACCATGTGCTATCCTAGATGTTCTCATTCTTCCACAAGACTTCAACTAAAGGAATAGATCATCCATGAAAAGACCTATTCTTTTAATCCTTGATCCATAGTAGGTCCTCATCAAACATTGATCCATCCTCAATGTCATGATTTCCCTAGTCGATAAATTTTGATGGGTCATGCACGTACCTCCTCAGATATAACATATTGAAGACCACATGTACTATGACTTACTTTGGAGGTAGATATAATAATTATTCCACCTATATAACTCTACACAGTATCTAGAAAGTTCCAATGAATCTCAGATATTGTTTTCCTCTGTATCCAAAACTACATATTCAACATCAAGGTGAAACATATATGAACATGTTGTCTCCTTCCTCGAAATATAAAGGCCTTCATCTTCTAACTGCATAATTCTTTTAATGGATCTATGAATTCCACATCCACTTGTGGATGATGTGATCCATCTTCATAGTATCTCACACCAACTCTAGGATAATGAGTGGTAACCCTCCTCGGTTAGTCTATTTATGTGATGACCTTTATTTTTGTCCATACAATGCCTCGAATGGTTCCATACCGATGGGGGAATGGTATTAATTGTTGTAAAAAAACACCACCAGTTGTAGGTGATCATCCCAAATATGGAAAAAGTCTAACATGAATGCTCGTAGCATGTCCTCTAAAACATGAATGGTCTTCTTAGTCTGGCTATCAATTTTATGGTGAAATGAAGTTTTCATGTGTAAATAAGATCTAAATTCCTCTTGTAATCCTGTCCACAATCAGTATTTGAAGCATGAATCATGATCATAAAAAATAGTTGGTGGAACTAAATGGATTCAGTATATATCTTGATCATATAAGTGGCCCATTATTTCTACTAAACTATTCTTTTAAATTAATACGAATTTGGAAAACTGGGTGAGTTAGTCTATTCCCACCCAGATGGCATCATGTCCCCTGGACATATGTGGTATTCCCATCATAATTTCTTGGGATATCCCATCCCACATCCATTCTATCACCTCAATATATTGAGATAAACCCATTGGAACTTGTTGTTTATCCTTCACATGATGAAAGGTAAGGAAACAAGAGATAAATTATAAAAATACATAATTTATCCCCGGCCACAAAAACATACATTAAAGTTCACAGTACAAATTTTCCACAACTATATGTATCGAAAAAGGATATAAATGAAACTCACTCAGAACCTCACCTACAACATCACTTGTACTATTGTGCATCAATTCAAAATAATATCTTGCTCTCCACATTTAATAAAACAATCAGGAGTGTTGCTAGTGGACATCATAGTTTGTAGGGTATCATAGTGAACATCCCCAAGATGTGTCTCTCTAACTCTCTATAATTATTGAGGGGTAATAACCATCGACTGGAGGTAGTCTTCTCCAGCTCCAAAAATATACATATAACTTTATTAAATCCAACTACTCCTTCTACTGGTTCTATAACCAAGAACAAGATATCCTACAAAGATCATTTTTACAGATCTTCAATGGTATAGAAGTCTATAACAGACAATTCATTCCTAGTTTCTCTAGCATTTCAGCACCCATGATAGGTTTGACCAAATAGGGGATGCCATTTGTGTGGAAAAAAAGGTACCAGAATAATTTTCAGCAGCAGAGTTAGAGTTTGATGAGAGACCCCATCATGAAATTTCCAGAGGATGGTATTGAGTACATAGTATTTTTTTATGCTTCGTGAACTAGGCAAGGTTGTGTTATGATGCATAGGTAGGTAGTGATTTAATATAGTTCTCCTTAGTAGAGACCACAAGAGTAGAACTAGGAAACCCATGATATTTAGTTAGAAACGATTATCTTCTCACTAAATTTATACTGAAAATACCTAGGGGGAATGCCCAATTCCTCTCTATCTGCTAAGATAACATGTCCTAGAAAGTGGACCACCTAAATCCATAACTGGGACATAGAGATATTTTCATAAATCTGGGGCTCTAAGAGTATTTCCAAAACTATCCTCATGTGTATAGTGCACTTCTCCTTGGAGGTTGAGTACACGTGGATATCATTGATGAAGACTAACATGAACAAGTCTATGAAAGGATGACTAATATGGTTTATGAGTCTAATGATCACTGATGGGAAAATCTTCATGCCAAAGGGAATCACTAGGAACTCATAGTGACCATAACAACATCTGAATTCCATCATTGGCACATCCTCCCAAATACTCACATTTGGTAATAGCATGACCTATGGTCAACTTTTGAGAACTATCAATTTCTTCTCAGATGATCTTAGAGGTCATAGATCCTCAGTAGTTGAAAAATGTTCTTTACAGACTCCTATTTCAAGAACCGGTAGTCCAAAAATAACCTAAGTCTCTGATTATCCATCATGAAAAACAAAACTAGGGTTACCTAGGTTGAGACACAATATATATTAAATACTATACATTATAAGTCCTCCAAAAAAAATCCATAGCTGGTGAAGCTATGTGGTATCCATCCCATGTGATGGAATAGGTTTTAGTATGGTATTAGGGTGTAATCATTGAAAAATTAAAACTATTAGTGTCGAGGTAAACCTGGAACATCCTTAGGTAATTCGACATCATAAACCTCCAACATTGTAGGAAAATGAGAAATACTAGAATCCACTTATCAAAGGGTTAGGCCTACCAACTGACAGGTAATCAGATTCAATCTTCTGTGCACAAGTCCACCATATGTTTCATGGTTTTCCATTTAACATAAAAAGGAAAACATGTTTTATTAACTATGGAAACACCACATCCTTCACCTAAAATTGTAAATATGAGTATTAATATTAGATTAAAATTACATAAACTTTATGAAAATGTAAGGCCTCAATAATGCTACCAAGATATTCCAATATATACTCTCACCACTTATGGTCATGTCACATTATTGGCATAAGTGTGTGATCACTGAGTCTTCTCTAGTAGGAGTCTTCAAGCATAAGAGTCGAGCTAAGGTTTCAACCCGAATCTCTATGTCTCAAGAAATGCATGTGGAAATAAATAAATTTATAGAACATGTGTCTATTAGTACTGAAGATAAGGTTAAGAAGACAAAAATTGTTCCTCAAAAAAATTTTAAAGCCTTTGTGTCATAAAATTTGACCACCTATATTTGTCCATACCCCTGTCCTCCATCTCCCTGAGTTTGGCATGAACCACCTCAAGTTGGTTGTGGTAACACTTCAAAGAATTGAACACCATTGTAAAATCTCCAATATTTTATTCCACGTCTACCACCCTATGAACCTGCATACTTCTTTTGTTGCTTATTCATTAACAATCCATATACTATCTCTCAGTCATTCGTAGGGTTGGTCAAACAATCACATTTAAGAAGTCGCTTTCTATAATAGTAGTTGATCTTCCTCTCTATGGTATGACTATACCTACTAGGAGATCCCTAATCTAATGAACCTATGTCATGATTGATTCTATTAAAAGTTCTCAAATGCCTAGGTCTATCATACTGTTGTTGACACCCTGATGCTAAGGTCTCTACTCCTAGGTGCCCACCCCTAGAAATCATTAGTTGAATCTACTCATCTAAGAAACTCTCTTCAAACAAAGATCACTCGAGAATATTTGTATAAGTAGGAGTTCATAGAGGGATATTCCCACACATATGTCTCTATTCAGGCCTTTCTCAGTGGTCTAATACCTGAAAAATTGTCATGAACCATCGAGTCCATGGAATAGGTGTTAAACCTCAATGAATTATATACTAATTTCGTGTTGCACTATGAGAGCTAAAAAGGGTTCTAGATATATACTACACTTAGTATACCTAGTGATCACTCCTATTTAAAAAGGAACTCATACAATTTACATGAAATAGGTGTATCATCATATGATTATGTCATTAGACCCCACCATCGCCATGTGGAGCCATGGGGAAGGCTAGCTGTGAGGACCACCATCTGATCTTTGAGTGTCTTGACTATAAGGAAAACTCTTATCACCACCTCAATCTAGTACTCAGACGCCTATGGTTTAGACTTGCATCATAAACGATAGGGGATCTACTGCTAAAACCCATGATGTGCACTAAGCCTTCCAGCCTTATCTGATGGTAATACGTGTATGACACTCTACTCGACATGTGGTGATATATATGGTGTGCCACCTAAGGGAAAATTTATATAATCGGTCCATATATTGATGCCTCATCACGTTGGGGTCATCCTCATGTTATTGATACTGAATCCTATATAAAATAAATCATGTAGGCCTCCAGAAATGGACATGTTTTACCACATTCAATTAGTATATCTTGAGTTATGACTCAAGAAAGACATGGAATCCCCAACCATTTCTTATATGATTCACATACCGTTTATTTCCCTACAATCAGTGTTCGCATATACCTAGTTAAAAATTTGATGATCAGAGTCTTGGTGTTTGAATACATTATCTATTCCACCAACACTGGAGACCTTGACAGAAATACAAACATGAAACACTCAAATATATATCCCCAAACCAATATAATATACTCAAGTCCTATGGTATAACCGACTTTTATGATACAAAAAATTCATGAACCATCCTAAATGGGCCCATTTAGTGAATCCAAAATCCCTCCTACAATAGGCCATGGGATAGAAAGCAGCATTGAGTAGGCATATCACTGACTTGAGAGGCCATTTCATACATACCTATACAAACACACACATCTCAATCCTATAAAATGATGAAGAGTAAAAACTTCTGAAAAAATATCAATGAATATATATAAATCCAATAACTAGATTATGATATGATGTAAAGGAATGTAACATGTCCAAATAGAATCCCACCAAAAATGAGTCTGAAACAAAAGTCCAACCCGAATGTTAAAGTAGGATTGCTGTCAGAATATCAACAGAACACACCTCAGTCTGTGGGTCTCATTATGCATTGTATAATCCTTGTCTATTAAGGACTATGTCAAAGGGTCAATTTTATTCACAAGACACAAAATGTGTGGGTAAATACCATTAAAGAGAGAGTATAACAATACGTAGAAGGGAAAATAGAAACCACAAATCATACAATAATGGAAATCCATTCATCTCTACACATGTATATTAAAACAATACATTAACAATAACATCCAGATATATTAAAAAGGCATAGAGTCTAATGGTATGTCACTATTATTTTATACCAGTATAGCATCTAAGTTTAAAAGTGTAATGACCTGAACTTTTGAGTAATATTTTCTTCCTAAATTTTTGTGTTATTACTTTTTATACTCAACAAAACTATATCCGTTAATTAATGATGTGATAATGTTGGGTTTAACTGTTATATGACCATGGGTCAATATGACCATTGGAAACTAAACTCTTAACATTACGATTATTGTTTATAAATACAACTGATCTTGGTTAATTAATATAGAGAGAAGAATCAATGGCCTCATCTAGTAGACCCTGGACATACAAAGCCAATCTATCAGAGCTTGAAATGGATGTAGCGTCTCTGGACTTTACTCTCGACAAATCCCATGCTAAGCTTCAACATGTGAAGCTTGAACAGAATCGCCTATGATAGAAGTTCAAGCTGATAGAAATCACCACTCGAGAAATGTTGTCTGAGATGCCCCAAGATTCTATCAATATAGAACTCCTTAAAATTAGGTCCAATTTAGGGGTTATTAGATGATATGTAATGAGGCCTTAGATAGTTTTTCTAATCACTTGGTATAAATAAAATTGTTATTTCTTCTTATGGTAATTTTTTTTATTCTCAAATGTCTAGATAAAAGTAGGATGAATTTATAGAAGATCCATATTACTATTTAATTTTGAAAAAAATTGTATATTAAAATATTTATGTAAAATTTAAATAATTTAAAATTTTAAATGATTTTCAAAAAATGGTATTCTAAAATTGTGACCAGTAAGAAATTTTGAGTCTAATAAGATCAATATAATTTTCCATGAATAATAATGTGTGAATAGTAACATACTCTTATGAATATTAATTAATATTAAATAAAGCCAAAAAATATATAATCATCACCCATGAATGTATAAATACAATTTATAAATATTAAAAGTGAAAACAATGATCATAATATTTGTTTTGATATTTTTATATGTGATAAATAAATTATTTAGAATTTTATAATTAAATTCATAGTTTAAAACGGAAATCTATATTCATAAAATCTAATCATAAATTGTTACATTTTTTTCTTATGGTTATACGATAATTTTATGGGACCTTTATTACATTATCAAGGTGTTACAAAATGAGTCATAGATTTAATGTTCTTTATTTGGAATAAATAATGATTTTATTTAAAAAATAAATTAAAAGTACTTATTAAATTACATTAATAAAATGGAATTCATTTTTAAATTCAAAGAATCAATATTAGGTTAGGGTAATGTTTTGGTATTTTTCTAAAATAGTTGAATTTTCAGTGAATAATAAAAATATAGTTTTGAGTTTTGGTTGTTTATTGACATCATTGATGATGTAATCATGATGTAATAAATCTATCATACTTGTGAATAGTAATATGCGTTATGAGGTGTCCCAAGTGGCCAATAACATGCACAAATTCCATGGGAAAGCCCATGGTTTTTCAAATATAACTGATGAGGTGTCCCTAGGAAGTTAACTAAATATTCACCCACTTTTTCTATAAATATCAAGCCATTCTCTCATTAATTTCATTCCAAAATACTCCAAAAGTAAGATCAAATCTTTTTACCTTCCATGTATTCCTCCCACGATTCCATCAAGCCCCCCACGGTCTCAACCATCATTCCTTTGAAGTTACTCATCAAGGCAAGGCAACCTTCCACCCTCCTCTTTTAGTCATGATTTCCATTAAATTATGTCTTCTAGTTTCCATCTTCTTATGTGTGGGTACGTTCTTATATATTTTTATTACTATCCATTTAAAGTCTAAATGATGGGAGACCCCTTATTCCCCCATCAATTTATTTTCTTAATTTTTATGTGATGCTGCTTGGCTGCTGAATTTTTGTAAAAGAAATCACATTTTCACTTTCAATTGATGTTTCCTTTTCATGTGGTATGTCATTCCACATGAAGATCTTTTTTCACTTGATTATGTATATTTACTATAAAATTATTCATTTATTTATAGAAGTCCTTTTTCCCTTTTCTTTTTATTATTTCCTAAAAACATGTTTCATAGCCATTATGCTGCAGAAATATCGTCTCAAAATTTCTCTCTCTTTCTCTAAAGAAATTCTCTTGTTTTGTTTATGTGAAGACCCAAACCTATTTCGTTTTTATTGGTGTTCATAAATTAATAAAATGAAATATTTTATTCTTTAATTTACATTCATATAACCCTCACTCCCTTTCCATGGGTAATATATGACATAATGATCTTAATTTTAAGCACATTTAAAATGTCACGATTTTGAAGGGAAACCCATTTCTTTTACACTATTTGTGATATTTATGAAAAATATTATTATGGTGTATGTGAATCACATGAAAATATAGACATATTAATGGTTATCCCTGATATCATTCTAATACATTGGGTAAAGAATTTAATCTATAGAGATGACAAGTTTCACAATATCTTGATGAATAACCTTGGTTATTTTTATGACACCTTGGAAATGAACCTTGGTGATATATTCATGAATGTATAAATTAAATTATGTAGACACATGTTTATGTTATGATTCAAGTTATTTTTATTATTATATTCCTCTACTTCCATTTCTCATGTCTTTATTTTTTATCAAGTTCTTATTGATTTAACAAATAAACTGATTCCCTTGCTTTCCTTACTGGGCCTTATGCTCACCCTTTACATTGATGAATGTCTCCAGGTTATGATATGCAATAAATGTACATAATAAAAATTTATGATGAAGCCCTACAATTGGATTGAATAATTTTCTAAATTTTCCTGTTTTATGTTCCTGATTTCAAAGACACTAGACTTTAAAGATACTCTGTTTGTAAAATGTAAAGAAAAGTTATGTAATAAAAGGTGGGATTCCATAGTTGGTATCAAATGGTAGTTTAGTTATTTATGGAAATTATTCTATGAAAACATTAGGAAAACCCATATAGAGAATTTTAAATATAAGAATACTTCCTGGCATTTTGGTGAGTATTGACCAAGTGGTTTATCAAGAAAATACATCCATGTCAAGATACGAGTAGGTAGAGGCAGCTCTGGCACAAATATAACTAGGAGTAAAACCTCCGATAAGGAGTTTCGGGCATGACCTGGGGTATCCTGGTACATGACAATGAGACTTACCGCACTCTTGGTTACGACACTCCCAAGGAATATGTTTGGTTAATCATATGCTTTTTAGGAATCATTATGAATGATTTATACAGAAATGTAATGGTTTAAAGAATGAGGTTTTCATAAATAAAATCCTTAAAAGTTAAAAAATTTATAAGTGAAATAATATTTTCAGTAAGGTTTTAGTTTTTTAGAAACTGGTGAGAAATAGGAATAACAATGAAAATGGTGGCCACAATGGACCATGCACTGATGACCCTCCAATGGAAGACGAAATGGAAACATTCATGCGAATGATGAACCGACTAACTCAAGTTATGGGAAAAAAATTGCGTCAAGTTGAGAGACCGATATCACCATGAAGGGAACAACATTATGTTTAATCCATTATGCATTAATGACCACAGAAATTCAGTGTATCTACTGACCCATTGATTGGTGAATAGTGGATCAATTCTATCGAGAAGATCTTTTATGTGCTCCGTTGTCCTAAACAAGATAAGGCTTCCCTGGCTATTTATCACTTAGATATTGAAGCTGATTAGTGGTGGGAACTAATTAAAAACACATGTCCAAGAGTTGAATTTTAAGCTATGGAGTGGGAAGATTTCAGAGAGATATTCTTAAACAAGTATTTCCCTTGATAGATGAGAACAACAATGGAGGGGTTTCTCAAGTGGAAGTAGAAGGAGAATAAATATGTGGGAAGCTACGAGATGATCTTCACAAGGATCTCACGTTACACCTCCAGATTTGTCAAGGATCTAAATGGTAAGGTTGATAGATTATTTGGTGGAATGAGACCTCATCTATAGAAAAATATAGCCAACTGAGATTATGATATCTATGAGGAGATCATGTGAAGTGCAATGAAAGTAAAACTAGATTTTTGTGAGATGCAATGGTCTCATAAACCCAATGATAAAAAAGATTGATGGAGCCAAGATTAGGGCAGTGATTTGATCAAAGAATATGAGGAATGAAATTACAACATCCCACGTGTAATAAATGTGGGAAGTAGCATTCGAGGAACTGTCTCCTCGTGAGATGGAATTGATATGTGTGCGTTAGAGATAGCCACGTAGAATGGAATTATTTTAGAGAGGTAAAGCCAAAACTTACCAACACTAAAGACAAGGGGAAGATGGTGAATTCTTAACCTAATGTCCAATGCTATAAGTGTGGATAACTTGGTAACATTTCCATTCACTAACCAAATCCAAGGGAAATGGAGGGGAATCACCATCAACCTCATCAACGTCCAAGTGAAAAAGGTCGTACTTCTGAAATCACTACAGCTGAAGTTGAAGCCCCAAATGATGTAGTGGTAGGTACTCTTGTTGTTCTCTCAAAGCTAGAAAGTACTTTTTTTTATTCTGGCTATACACATTTCTTTATAACCTCCATGTTTGTAATGAATTTAGAATCAACCACAAATTTTCTAATATTGGAGTTATCAGTCAAGACTATTAGTGGGATTATTGAAGCATCATAAGTGTTTAGAAACTCTAGTATTTAATTTATTGAGAACAATCTTATCCAAATCTACAAGTCATTCCCATGATGGAATTCGACATTATACTAGGGATGGACTGGCTCTCAATTTATAATTCTTAGATCAAATGTAGAAGGAAGGAAATCTTCATAGTCTAGAATGGAAACCTATAGTTATCTTCCACAGAGAGATATCTCAACTTGATCTTTGTCTAGAAAAAACTCATAAATCCTTATTTATGGGGTTTATTAGTGTAGAAGAAGAAGGAAATGAGAGTTTAAGGATAGAAAATTTCCCCATCATATAGAATATGTTGATGTCTTTCCAGAAGAGTTTCCCAGACCTCCCCCAGAAGGAGAGATAGAATTCTCCATTGAACTCGTACCTGGGTCTCATCTAATATCAAAGACCCCCTATAGGATGACCGATGTGGATCTAGAGGAAATAAAGAAAAAACTACAAAATCATATGGAGAAGGGGTTTATCTGACTAAGTGTGTCTCCTTGGGGACCACCAGTTCTCTTTGTGTAGAATAAGGATATATTGATGCAGATATGCATTGATTATGGAGAACTGAATGAGATCACAATGAAGAAAAAATACCCTCTTCCAAGAATTGATGATTTATTTGACTAACTTTATGGGGCTCAATTCTTATCTATGATTGATCTTCGATCTAGTTATCATCAATTGAGGTTGAATAAAAAAGATATTCCAAAAACTGCCTTCTGATCAAGATATGGGAATTATGAGTTTTTTATTATGCCCTTTGAACTGACTAATGCACCTACTATTTTTATGAATTTAATGAATAGATTCTTTAAGGATTACCTTGATAACTTTTTGGTAGTTTTTATTGATGATATTATGAAACATTCCAAAATTCACTAGGAGAATTTGGATCATCTAAGTGTTATTTTGCAATCTCTACTTAAGGAGAGTCTTTTTAGAATGTTCAGTAACTGTAAATTCTGGTTAAAAAAGTTGCTTTCATGGGGAACATTGTTAATAATAAAGGAATCACAGTTGAATCTGCAATGAGAAATTTGTAGAGGAGTGGCCTCAGCCAATAATAATAACTGAGATTATAATTTTCCTTGGATTAGGAGGATATTTTAAGAGGTTTTTGAAAAACATTTCACAACATTATAATCCATTAACCATTTTAACTGGAAAATTGGACAAGTTCATATGGAAATAGGAGTGTGATGATTGTTTCCCAGAGCTAATGAAGAGATAGGTTACTGCACCCATGTCAACTCTACCCTCAAGTAGAGAAGGATTCATTTTTTAGAGAGGATTCTCTGAAAGGGATTGGGTGCGTCCTCACGAAAAATGAAAATGTAATTTCTTATTCATATCGATAGTTGAAGACACAAGTGTACAACAATCTTGCGCATGATATGGAGGTGGTTGCCGTCGTTTTTTCTCTGAATATTTGGAGGCACTATATTTATGGGGATAAATGTGATATATACATTGACCATCAAAGTTGGAAGTATATTTTCTCCCAAAAGGCATTGAACATGAGACAAAGGAGTTGTTTGGAACTTCTTAAAGACTATTATTTTTCAATTTTTTATCTTACCAGAAGAAAAAACAAAGTTGCCGATCCATTAAGAAAGAAACACCCAGTTTTTCATTCAATGATGAGGATTAAAAGAGATCCTTTGATCAATGACCTTGTAAAGTTGGAAATGGTAAATATAAGGAAAGGGACATCACCAACCCTAACCCAAATTATTTCTCAATCATCATTACTAGAGAAGATCAAGAAATCTCAGAAAGAAGATCCTTTGTTACAAAAGATGTATGAAGTTGTGAAGGATGGGAAGTTCTCTGAGTTCAATATTGATCAAGAAGGTGTACTGAAATTGCATACAAGACTATGTGTTCTATCTATTCTGGAAGCAAAGAAGGATATGATGGATGAAGGTCATAACTCTACATTCTCTATACATCCTGGAAGCACAAAAATGTATAGGGATCTTATTGATCATTATTGGTGGGATAATATGAAAAGGGACATTGTTGACTATACTTCAAGGTTCCTGGTATGTCAGAAATTGAAGGCAGAGAAAAAAATTATTAAAGGGGTATTTCAACCACTACCCATACCAGCATAGAAGTGGGATAATATCACTATGGACTTCATCACTGGTTTCCTGGGAACTTCCAAAGGAAACTATATGATATGGGTTATTATAGACTATCTCACCAAAACTACCCATTTTATCTCTATTTGGGAAGATTTATATCTTGATCAAATTTCCATGATTTATGTGAAGGAAGTGGTAAGGGTTCATGGAGTTCAACATTCTATCAGATCTGATCATGATCCAAGGTTCACATCATAATCCTGAAGAAGTCTTCAACATTATATGATCACTAAATTGGATTTTAGTATGGTCTATCACCCAAAAACTGATGGCCAATCTGAATGAACTATTCAAACACCCGAGGATATGTTGAGAACAAGCTCAATGGAATTTAATGGTTTATGGGATCAACATCTCCCTTTAGTTGAGATCTCTTACTACAACAGCTTCCACTCGAGCATTCAAATGATACCCTATGAAGATCTATATGGTAAGTGATGTGTAACTCTTTCTTGTTGGCATGAAGATAGTAATATAAAGCTTCTTGGGCCTAATCTTGTTTGAGAGATGAAAGAAAAGGACCATGCCATCCTGCAACACATTTAGGATACTCAGAGTCAGCAAAAGAGCTATGCTGACAATTGACGAAGGGACTTGGATTTTGATGTTGGTGGAAAATTCATTCTTCAAATTTTAACTTGGAAGAGATTCATGAGGATTGGGAAGAATGGGAAGCTCATCCCAAGGTATATTGGCCCCTCTGAAATCCTTGATAGCGTAAGATCATTCGCATATTGGCTTGCACTTCTTCCAAGTCAAGAAAAAGTTCTTGATGTCTTCTATGTATCCCTCTTAAAGAAGTATATACCCAAACATTCACATATACTAAATCCAGACGTTTTACCACTGGAATATGACTTATATTTTGAGGAATAACATGGTGAGATCTTGGATCATAGAGAAGATGTTCTACACGACAGGACTACCCACCCTTTTAAGGTGTTATGGAGGAACCACAAATGTGAATAAGCCACGTGGGAAACAGAAGAGTCTATGAGGAAGAAGTACCCACACCTTTTCTCTTCATAGGGTACAAGTTAAAATTTTAGGGATGAAATTTCTTAAGGGGGGAAGAATGTAACGACCCGAACTTTTGAGTAATATTTGTTTCCAAAATTTTTTTGTTACTTATTTTTCTACTAAAAAACTAAATCCTTTAATTAATGAAGTGATACCATTGGGTTTCGACTGTTATATGGCCGTTGGTTAATATGACTATTGGAAATTGATCTCGTAATGTTAGGATTATTGTTTATAAATATGAGTGATCATGGTTAATTAAAACAGAAAGAAGAGTCGATGGCCTCATCCAGTAGACTCAGGCCGTACGAAGCCCATCTGTCAGAACATGGGAAGGAGGTAGCATCTCTGGGCTATGCTCTAGACCAATCCCAAGCTGAGCTTCAACATGTGAAGCTTTAACAGAATCACCTAAGGGAGAAGTTCAAGCTGAGTGAGATCACCACTCGGGCAATGTTGTCTATTCTGTCCCAAGATTCTATCACCATAGCACACATTACAGTAAGGTCCTATGCAGGGGTTATAAGGAACTATGTAACAAGGCCTTAGATACTCTTTGTAATCCCTTCGTATAAATGAAATTTTTATTTCTTCTTATAGTAAAATTTGTGAATTTAAAATGTCTGATGAAATATAGGATGAATTATTTGAAGTTTTATGTTACTAATGAATTTTGTAAAAAAGGGTATTTGAAAATATTTATGTAAACATTACATAATTAAAAATGTAAAATGATTTTCAAAAAATGGTCTTCTACAGTTGTGACCAGTATGAGATTTAAAGCCTAATAAGATAAAGATAATTTTTAGTTAATAATAAATTATGAATAGTAGCATACCATTATGAATAGTAATGAATAGTATTTAATAGTAAATTGTCCCAAAAAATATAAACTTCACCCATGTGTATAAATATAATTTAGACGTCTTAAAATTGAAAAAAAAATTATCATAGTATAGGTTTTGTATTTTTATATGTCATAAATAATTTTTTTATAGTTTTATAATTAATTTAATAATTTTAAATGGAAATTTATTTTCATAAAATTTAATCATAAATTTTTAATTTACTTAATTATTGTTATATGATAATTTTATGGGACATTGATTACTTTTTCAAGGTGTTACAAAACGAGTTGTAGATTTAATGTAAATTATTTGGAAAAAATAATGATTTTATTTAAAAATAGAATTAAAAATATTTATATAATTATTTAAATAAAATGGAGTTTTGTTTGAAATCATAACATCGATATTAGGTTAGGGTAATTTTTTGGGATTTTTCTGAAATAGTTGAATTTTCAATGAATAGTATAAATATGGTTTTGAGTTTTGAGTGTTTAATGACATCATTGATGATGTAATAATGATTTAATAAATATGATAGACTTATGAATAGTAATATATGTTATTAAGTGTTCCATGTTTCTAATACCATGGGCTAGCCCATGGTTTTTGCTAATACCACCGATTAGGTGTCCCTTGGAAATTAATTAAATATTCCCTCACTTTTCTTACAAATACCAAGCCAATCCCTCATTCCATTCATTCCAAAATCCTCATCAATTTAGCTCTAATATTTTTACCTCCCACGTATTCCTCCCAATGTTTCCTCAAATACCCCATTTTCCCAACCTTCGTGCTTTCAAAATTACTCTTCAAGGTAAGGGACCCTTCCACCCTCCTCTTTTACTCGTGATTTCTTTTAAATTATGTCTTCCAGTTTCCATATTCTGATTTCAGGGTATGTTATTAAGTATTTTTAATAATTTTCATTTCATTTAAAAATTATGAGAGTCCCTTTATTACCTCATCAATTTATTTTCTGAATTTTTAAGTGATGCCCTTAGGCTGCCGAAGTTTCGTAAAAGAAATCACATCTTCTCTTTTCTTTCAAGTTTCCATTTCATGTGGTATTTCATTCCACACCATGATCTTATTTCTGTTTATTCTATAACTCTATAGTAAAATGATTCATTTATTGATGGAATACCCTTGTCTCATCTTTTATTATGTTTTCTAAAACCATTTTACATAGCCGTTATGCTATAGAATCTTTGTATCACAATTTCTCTTTCTTTCTCTCGAGAAATTTTCTTGTTTTGTTTATGTGAATACCTATACCTGTGTCATTTCTATGGGTGTTCATAAATAAATAAAATTTATATATTTTATTCTTTAATTGACATACATATAACCCTTACTCCCTTTACATGGCTTATAAATGACATAATGATATTATTTTTAATCGCTTTTAAAATGTCACAAGATTGAAGTGAAACCCATTTCTTTTACTCTCAATGGATTATTTATGAAATGTATGATTATTATCTATATGGATCACATGATAATAAATACATATTAATGGTGTTCCCTGATAGAGCTCCAATTCATTGGGTAAAGAATTTAATCTCTAGAGATGACAAGTTTCACGATACCGTGGTGAATAACATTTGTAATTTTTATAACACCTTGGGAATGATCCTTAGTGATATGTTCATAAATATCTAAATTATTTTTTGTAGAAAAATAATGATTCTATGGTTCAAGTAATTTCTACTATGATATGCCTCTACTTCCAATGCTCATTTATTTATGTTTTTATGACGTTCTTATTGATTTCAGAAATAAACTAATTCCCTTTCTTTCATTACTGGGCCTTCTGCTCAACAATTACATTGATGTTTGTATCCAGGTTATAATATGAAATAACTATACTCAAGTATAATTTATAATTAATACCTACATGTGGATTAAAAGAATGTTTTATTTTTTCATGTTTTATGATTCTGATTTCCAAGAAACTAGACTTTAAAGATCCTCTATTTGTAAAATGTAATGAAATGTTATGTAATAAAAATTAAGGATGCCATAAAAATGATTAAAAAAGAACACATTTGGGAGAACAGAATTGTGAGTATGATGGTAGTGGTTACATCCATCATAGAGTTAATTATTCTCAAGTTTCTCCATTATAAGTAAACATATAATGTCTAAAGTGATATGATACACAGATGAGGAACACTCCCAATGCCATGGGGTGATACCAAAAACTCAATATAGAATAACATGGTAAATAAATGATCAGTGACCATGTAGTGTTGGTCACGAAGATACCATGAAATCAACATAGGTCATGAAGATAAATAGAGGATATCATTATAATAAATTAGATGGATTTAAATGACTCTGTCTAAAAAGTTGTGATGGAGGGATCATTGTCATAATAGTAGGAGATTATTCCATTATAGGCCTCATTTTATTGACAATGATAACATAACCAAAAGAAACATGTCCAACATATAGAGTAAAAGGGCTACATTCCATGTAAAAGAAAGTATACATCATGTAGTAGGGGTCACATGTCATGTCCCATGACCTTCTGTCCTACCCTTGTAAATTGAACATTTATCTTGCCTGTTTCCATTTAGAAGTACACCGGGTGTAGGATTCCCATGTACTATACCCTTGTGTTAGTGCATATATTTATCCTTTGTATATATGTGATTGTACTAGTTCATGTATTATCCCTTGTAATTTGTTCATGACGAGTTCGTGTGAGGAGTTCACAGTGTGCTCCAACCTATGTACTCCAGCCCATGTCTGTGTACACTATAAGTTACATGATGATTCACTATGGAGAGGTCATAGGCCATTTGATATGGTCAAATTTTGTGTGATCCATAACTGTTAACTAAAACACAATAAGTAGCAAATGGGACCCCACACATCATCTAATCCATGATTATTTTCTATGGGGATCAGGATTTTCTAGAATCCCATATCCTCAATCTGTATGTCTTCTATGTTGCTCAGTCCACGGATCCGGCCACACCTCACTCAAAAAATCATCAATCAGGCCCAAGAAAACCTGCCCATCACTAATAAACAACTTCATGCCTTCAATTCGCTAACGAAAAACATTTATGCATCATTAGTTTTGTATGTATAATAACACTAAATTTTGTAACTATGTCATCTGATCCGCTATCATTACCAACACCACATATCCATCATGTCAGGAGGATCCAAAATCTATTATATTGGATCATTTCACCATAAAATGGGTGCACAATGTTTGATTGGTCATGATATGGTGAACGATGGGTCAATAAAATAACACTTACGATGAACAATGAAATCAATGGAGAAAAGAACCTGAAAAATCAAGAGGAATAGTCCTAGAAATTATTTGTGCAAGAAAAGGTTCCTTGCTGTTATATCAAAAATCGTCTAATGAAAATTTTAATTATGAAAAAAATTCTCCCCAACTCTATTAATATAACACATCCTACAAAACAATTGATGGGAAAATAAATATGTTTATGGATTTATTTGTGTTCATCATATTAAATAAGAACATGTAAATTAATCAAATAAAACATATTTCCAACAACTATTTGGATCAATAGTTTACAAATAACAATGCAATGTTGTAGCCATTGGTGACATCCTTCAATTCCATCTTATGTAGATCATCGATCCTCAATTCAGTCATCATATGCCAATGGAATCTCATTCCAAACTCTCTAATAGATCTATAATGATTTTTATGGTTAGGTGGATAACGTTTAAAATTTTCTATATGTTTTTATTTAATGAAATACAATTATTTCATCGATTCAATAAATAAATAAAACAATTTAATAAATTATATTATCCATTTTTGGTCTAAAATGACGTTTCCACAAATGACCTCATCCGACCAATGTTAAGTTGCACCTATGGAAAAATTACATTATGAAATCAATGATTCTATTTTATTTCTAATTTTATAACCCATTTAGAAGTTATTCTACTCTTTCTGGAAAACTACCCATTCTAGCGATTTATTATATTTCATATATTTCCAACATTTATTCTGGGCGCATCGGGCCTCAAAATATTACATCATCTCATTGCTTGGGCTCAAAATTAATCCATAGAATATACAAAAAAAAAATTATTAAAATTATTAGTCATTAAATGATTAATTCTATTTTGGTTCAATATGAATAATAACTTTAGTAATTTCGATTTTCACGATATAGGTTACATTAGGTAATGAAGGTTAAATATAAACTAATAAGGACTGGAAAATGATCCTAACACTAGACCAAATTTTATATGATAAGTCTGTTTCTTACATAATAATCCATGTATCTAAATTTTAACCTTTGGGATCCACTTATATGATATTATAGAATTTATAATAGTTTTTAAATAAAAATCAATCATATCGTACTCATATTTGTAAGAAAGGAATCATTTTTAATATAGTGTTATAAAATTTCCTATAAATAGACATCGAAATGCTAGAATTTTCGTTAACATCATGTATTTTTTTATAATATTTAGTGATAAAAATAATTACTTTATATTCTTACATAATGTTGATGTAGTAATTATTGAAATAATCAAAATATTAAATAAATTATATTAAAAAAATTAAAATAAACGAAATTTAAGATACTTATTGTAATACAAGAATTTTATAGATTAATTCGACATGATAGAGATATATTAAAATATTTGGTACGAATTATATGTGTTATCATGATATTATTAAAATTCATTGTATTTAATAGTGTCAAAATTGGAATTAATTACATTTTTCAATAAATACTATTTTATTAAATGATATATAATTCATAATAGGCTTATATTCAATTATATAATTTTTATATGGATTAAAATTTCATCCATAATTCATTTACAGTTCATTGGGAATTTTATTGTAACTATATTAACCCTTATAGAGTAAAACTTCTTGTTTACATGAAAAGAGTTAAAGGACATAAATAAGGTTTAAAACTAAATGATATGTGTAATAATGTGACATAAACATGTCCCAAAATTATTTTATTAAGGTATTTATATCCACAAGCATCCTATAATCTATATAAATCACCTTGGAATAATTTTTAATTTGAAATTAATTTATATTAATTTAGTATTTTGTGAAGTTACAACAATTCCCCTCCCCTATCCTATGAAAGGGTACTTATTATTCTCAATATATCACACATAGAATCCATTTTATAGACCATGAATGGCACAAATAAATTCCTATAATAACTATTAACATTATATATGACATAGTTTATGAATAAAACCAACTTTATTTGTCTTAAGATGTTATTAAAGGATGGATTTGTAAATAAGGGGTATTGTTTTTTATTAAATGATTCTTTTTATTTCTTTATCCAAATCTATGAAACCTTATTTGACCAATATAAAATAATAACACTATTATAAAAAATGTAATGGTATTTTATTATGTTTTTTTAACTACCCATATCAATATTCTTTTCCATCTAATTGGAAAATAATTTTTCATTCTTGTGTATTGAGGACTTCCGCCTCGTGAACCGATGTAATTCATTTTCTGTCACTATCTATTGAGTCTATTTATAATTATAGAAATAGAGATTAGATATTATATTAATGAAATATTTATAATTATTAAATTATAATATATCATTTATGTTCTTAACTATCCATTTTCTGAAAAATCATAACATCATTCTTGCGTACGTGTGAATTTTCATCTCTATGAAGCAATGCGATTCAGTTTTCATCACCACATCACAAGGATGAAAAATAATAGTATATATAAATGATTAGTATGATATTATGAACATTTTTTATGTATGAAATTATTTTATCCTTCTTTCAATAATGATCATTAAAAAATTCAAATGTAACCCATGCGTGTGTACAACATACTATCTTCATGATTATAATAGAGTTCATTTATCCTATCCATAATTAATAGAAGTATTTAAAAGTATAATTTATTAATTCCAATGAAAATTATTTAATTATTATTATTATGAATATGAAGGTCTAATGACCACTTTGACTATAGAAATCATACCAATTTCATTTTGTACTGAAGAACCGAATATAGTCAAAACATACGACATTAAATTAAATAATTATGTAACTATTATAACATGGTAATAAGTGATTTAAAGAGAATAATAATATTCAAAAATGTTCTAAATAAAGTTAATAATTAATATATTATTATAATTTTTGAATATAAAGTACATGACTTCAAAATCAGACTCTAGGTATGACACATTATTTTTAATAAATCACCTTTTATTGTATATTTTTACAAAACTTAAAATGCATGTTTTCTTAACTTATAAGGCCTGATAAGATTTTCCATTCATCATGACACTTTAATTTTTTGATACATCCATTTTAGATTTTCATTTTTATATTGAAATAATCTTTTTTCTTTATGATGTGTGTAGTGTTTTGATTTTAAAAAATATTTTTATAACAAGAAAGAATATTTTGATGTCTAAAAATGATATTTTATTTTCAAACAATTAATGATATTTTCATCATATAATAATATTGTTATATTTTTTTGTGTATTTCGATATTGAAAACGTGGTTTTAATAGAAAATGGTGCGTATTCGTTAAAAAATGATTTTCCTGACTTTCTCAACGGCTTTGTGATGAAAATCAAAACCAAAAAAAAATGTTTTATTCACTATGCAGTACACGATGATTAAAAATAGTGTGGCCCAGATATTGCTGGGTATGCCTACAATAGATTTACATGGAATTACCTAGATTGTTCCTAGTAAACCATGCAAATCATAACATGGGGTAGGGTAGATAGCACAAGGTATGCCCGTAATAGCGTGAATGATGGATGAACATAGATAACACTCCAATGGATGGGTTAATGTAACCTATATTTCTAGAAAAGGATAGAATTACCAAATGGTATTTACTAAGGTTTTAATTGAACTCTAGTTATTCCTAACTTGGGTTTTAAATTATATTGTAAATATAATGATAATTTTTTTTCAAATAAATGGTTTCAATTTTTTTTATGTTGGTTTTAAGGATGTTATTTGAGCTAAAATTTTGTGTGTTTCCCATGTGAATATGTTTTATTTCATTCACTCAAATAAAAATAAATGGGGTTTCAATGTTTTAATATACTAATAATTTTATATCATTTTTTATGAACATTAATTATCTTTTTGTGATCATATCATGTATTAAAATGGTTTTTAAAATGTTTAAGGATGTGTAGTGACAAGGATGAAGAAAATCAAAAAAATTGATGTTATATTATGGAATTAAAAAGTTTTTATTTTAAATTTTTTTTCTTGTGGGGAAAACAGTTACTGATTAAATGTTTCCACTTATAAATCTTATTTTCACATTGTAAATGTTTCTCCCAATTCTATAAAACTATAAATATAAATTTTTATAGGGAAAATAAAGTGATTTAGAGTTTTAAATAACTTGAATATGTTATATTTATGGTCAGGTTATTATAGTTCATATCATAGTAGGGTTTAGATAACAATAGAGACTAGGATTTTTTTAATAGTTATATATATATCATAATTTGTATATAGTTTTATTGTTTATCACACATTTAGCATCCTAGAAACCCCCTTTTATGCATTTTGTTATGAAATTTTAACGTGTCTAGTAGTATATTTGGATACATTTATTTTTGAGCTAATTATGGTTTATTACATTTTGGGATATCCAATGAATGGCATTAGATAAAATTGATGTTAAAAAAATTTAATGGTATGTTTTTAGGATGTTTCTCACATTTATGGAATTCTATAAGGATTATAATAATATTGTTTTAGATAACAGATATCCCACAGATCAGGTGGCAAACATTTCATCTGGCAAGGCCGAGTGTTTTGAACCTACAAATGAATGGTGACAAAGTGCATCAACCACCACTAAACAATGTGATTTGTTAATTAGTATAAAACTGTTTTTATTTATTTAAAGATTATGGTGAATAATGGTTAATTAAATTTTCTGAATGTATATTTTTTCAAATAGATATCCATGTTAGTGGAAAATGGTTTAGTTATTAAGTGATTAATGTTATTTCATAATACTTTCACTATTATGTGTAACCTATATAATAAATGTAAAGAGAATAAAATGTAATTTTTTAAAAATAATTTTATAATTAAATTTTAATTAAATATTTTATATTACTATTGATTTTTAATGAATCATGTTATTTATGGAAAAAAATACTGTATCTTGAAGATTATTTGTAGAATTACTTTATTGTATGAAACATTATGTGTGACTGATGATATTTGGAGATAAATGTTACAATTTATATTGGATGATAATTTGAGAAAATCCTTTTGATTTTATGGATTAAATAATGGATAGAATAATATTTATGAATTTTAAATATAGTTATGTATTTAATGATTCGATTTGACCTTTGGGTATCACTATTGAATTTTAGAGATTGAAGAATGTTTTCCTCATATATTATTTTATACATTTTGGGAATTATCCTCCCATTAAATAATGATTTTGTTTTTCTTTATTTCATAAAGATAAGAGGAATATATTTTTATTCTGTTGTTGGTTTTATGATCTGTAGAGGTTTATTCAAGTACTCCATGCATTAAAAATTCACATTCTCTATTTAGAGAATAATATGAGTTTTTTGTGAATATTTATTAAATGATGAAATTTTACTTATCAAGTAAATATATTTCCTTATATTCCACAATTTTAGTTGAATTAACCAAATCCAAAAAAGGATATATAAAAAAAATATCATTTGTAAACTTTTATTATTTATAAATCAGTGGTCTGTTTCACATCACAGATTTATATTTTTGTGACGGTCAAAATTCTCAAGAACATGTTCTTTATCATTATATATCCATACATGTGATTTTTTTCTCTTATATATAGATGATTTCCTACAAGAAAACATAGTATATTTTTTCTCAGGCGAACTTTGTACTTTCTTTTCTCTCTTACTAAGTTATAGTTTTATTAATCCTTTTTCAAATGTCATAATTCAATAAAGATATTTTGAAATATTATAATTGTTTTTAATTTTGAGTTAAATTTTTGGAAGACAAAATTTAAAAATGGGGGTGTATAATGTAACATACTTGATTTTTGAAAGAAAATACCATGTTTGATAGCACAAAGATACGTAACACCAAGGATAAAAGAACAATAAAATTTTATTATTTAAATGTGATTGTTATGACAAATCCATTAAATGGGAAGGAGTTATTAATACTAATGTAATTATGATATATATAATGGTTATACTCATTTATAATTTATTAATCAATTCATTGTAAAAATATACTAAATTTTTAGTAATTCCATTTCATTCATCAAAACATATTTTCACTATATGTGATTTTTATTTCTTTTTATGTAAAAAAATTATTAATTTATGGATATTTAAGAAAAATTATTTGGTCAAATAAAAATATTTTTTGAAATAATCATATCTAAATTAACATAATTTTATTAGTTTTTCAATTTTTTAAAAAGTTTCTCAATTCAATTAAAATGGAAAAATGACAATTTTAATTAAGAATTTCATTTTTCAAAGTATTTACTTGTTCAAATTCTATATTTTATTAGATTTAAATTTTAATTTGAAAACTTTTATTTTATATTATACAATAATTATTTTTTAAATATATTTTATAATTTAGTTTTGTAGAAAAGTAATTTATATTTAAAAATTACATTTTTTCAATAAAAATCATTATGTTTTTTCTGTTTAATATTGAATTAAATTTCTAAAAATAGTGATTTTATTTTTGAAAATTGCATTAAATATTTCTAATCATTATGTCGAATATTAGTTAATAGTTCACTTTTTTTGTAAAAATTTATAGTAACTCATGTAATTTTTATTACCATAGTAATGGGTATATCAGATAATGAAGTGAAAAAATGAAATGATAATCTCTAAAAAATGACCCTTAAAGAAGGAAAAATAATATTATATTAGTTATTTTATACCTTTATAATCCCAGGATCTAAATTATATATTTTGGATCCACTTGGAATATATTATGACATTTCTAGTATATTATATAATGATAAGTCAAAGATCCCATACTAATAATTTTAATAAATATATCATGTTTAATATAGGGTTTTGTAGAAGATAAAATTTACTATAATTATTAATTCAAAATATAAATATTTTATCTACATCATTACAATTTATTTATAATTTTATGTGTTATAATAATTTACATAAATGCTGACTTGAAGCTGATGAAGTAATAATTCAATTAATAGAAAAATAACATAAACGATATTAAAAATATATAAATAAATATACATTGAAACAATTATATACATACACAAATTTTTTATATTACCTTGATATATTAGTGATGTTTTATAACATTTTTTTAATTATAAGTTTTATCTTGATATTATTAAAAGTCATAGTAATGAATACTATCTAAATTGATATCAATGATATTTCAAAATAAATTATATTTTATTACATGATATAAAATTTATAAAAAAATTAAATTCAAAAAAATTATTCATATAAGAATTAAAATTTCATGGATGATTCATTATGGGTAATTGTTTTTCCTTTTATAGTAACTATATTAACCATTAATTTATAAAAATTTATATTGTCACGGTAAGAGTTATAGGGTTTAAATATGGTTTAAAACCAAATGATATGGGTAATAATGTAACAGAAAATAATCCAAAATTTATTTTATGATAGGTTTTCAAACAATTTTAATCATATATTCTAAATTATTCATCTTTTATTAATTTTTATTTGGAAATTAATTTACATTAATTTTACATTTTGATAAATTCCAATAATGCCCTCCCCTGTTCTATAAAAGGGAATATTTTCTTATCAATATATCAGACATATAACCATTTTTGTTCAGTTAATAGCTACCATATACCTTCCTAAAATAAATCATCTTATTCAATCAGCCTTATTTTTGGCATAACTACAACCTTAAGGGTTTTAATTTGTCATGAAAGGAAGAATTTCTATAGAAGTGCTATCGTTTTAAATTAAGTATTTCAATTTTTCTTCTCCATAAATATCCTCAAAACATTATTAAAAATTGTTAAATGATAACTATAATATTCTCAATGTGATTATATATTATTATGTTTATTTAAGTACATATATGCATCTCATTTTCCATCAAATGGGAAAATAATTCATCACTTGTCTGTATGGTGCACTACCGCCCCAAGAACTGATGTAATTCGTTTTCCATAATCGCCTCTTAAGAATTGTTATAATTACGGAATTAAAGATTTAATATATTTTTAATGAAATATTAATAATTATAAAAAATAATATATCATTTATTCTTACCTTTCAATGAATATAGAAATGAAATTGTTGTTCATCCAGACGTGTAATTTATGACCATCATGGAATGATGTTACTCATTTTTTCATCATAACAAAAAATGGATGATATATATAAGAATATTTAATGTATTAATATTTTATTGATGATATTATTATCATTATTTAATTATAAAATTATACTTTCAATCATTCCAGATTGATCATTCAAAAATGGACATGTTATTCATGCTTATGTAGGACCTACCATCTCCATGTTTGAAACATATTCTACTTTTTTGTAACCTTGTTTAATGTATGAAAATAATAGTATAATTTATGTTTAAAAATGAAAAATATTTCAGGATTTACATTCTTTATATTATGGTATAGTGACTACCTTGACTGCAAACATCATACCAATGTAATTGTTTACTAAAACACCAAATGTGATCAAAACATCCAATGTGAACAAAAAATAATTAAGTCATTGGAATAAGATGATACTAGGTGATATTAAAGGAATAATAATATTTTAAAATTTTCACATGAAAATAAATATTTATCCTAATTTTGTTATTTATAATGATAAAATACATACGTGACAAATCAGACTCAAGGAAAGGGACTTTCTTTTGAGAAATCATCATTTTGATGTTTGTTTCTAAAAAGATTAAAAAAAATATTTTTTAACTTATAAGACATGAGAAAACATTCCCATTATAATGAATATTTAATTATTATTTTCTTCCTTTATAAATTTTCATTATCATTTTCAAATAAAGAGGGTTTGTTTTTATGTTCATATTGTTTTGATTTTAAATGTATTTTTTCCAAAGGAATGGGTTTTTTGATATCGAAAAATGTTATTTTCTATAAAAACATAAGGATATTTTCTATAATGAAAACCCCATTTACATTGTTTTGGTTATTTTGTTATTGAAAATGAGGTTTTAAAATAAAATTGTATTTATTATTCAAATGTGCTTTGAAAAAAATTTCAAAGTACTTATGATGAAAGGAGAAAGAATAAAAAATGTTTTATTCACTATACAGTACTTGCACATTAATCATTGGGTGGCCTAGATAGCATCGAGTAACCCTGTTACATCTTAACATAGGGTGGACTTGATAGTACCATGTAATCACATTTTAGAATAACATGGGGTGTCCTTGATAGCATCAGGTAATCTCGTTTGAGCTTAAAATGATGTGGCACAGTTTGTACCGGGTCAACCTATATTATCATAAACAATTAGTGAGCCCAGATAGTAGTCCAATCCATTGAGCATTGTAGTATGTCTTTAAGAAAAAAAATTATAGAGTTATTGATGGGGTTTTCCTATGTATTTATGTAGGATACAACTATTTTTTAATGTTGGTATATAATGGTATTGTTAATGTGATTCTTTATGTTTCAAAATACAAGGGTTATCATTTTTTTATGGATTTGAATTAATTTCATAAATATATAATGTGGTTGTCATGTTAAAATGTTATTTTAAATTGTATCAATGAAAATAAAATAGTTTTTCATGTTTTTCATAGGATATATTTTTTCTTTCATTTTTTATCCCTTAATGAGAATTTTGTGATCATCCCATGTTTTAAGAAATTTCCCAAGGTTAAAGGATGTGTAGTGACAAGGATAAGGACAAGAAAATAATTATGATGTTATATCATGGAATGAAACCATATTTTATTTTATATTTTATAGTTTGGTAAAATAATGGATACTATGAAAAAGATCCACTTGTAATATATGGGTTTAACTTTTTTAGAGTTTTTCATAATTCTATAAAACCCAAGACTGAAATGATATTTGGAAAAGGAAATTTAATTTATGATTTAAAATAACTAGAATATGTTTTGTATAAGGATAGTTTCTTACAATGATAAGTCACAACATCAAGAAAACATAATATCTAAGAAATAAAATATCATCAACTATATCAAAAAGAATTTAATAGGGTTATGGAAAACTCAAATTGATTCCCATGAAAAGTCTATAATCAGCACTTCAATGCTTCTAAAATATACTTTCCTCTGTACCCCTATAGTGACTTAAGGTTTTATAGGATTTAAAATAGCCCAAAACGCACTCGTAACATGCCACTTAAGACCCAATATCATTCCCCACACTGCATAACAACAAAATAAATGATGATTAACCATATTTAATAAAACTTTCTCTTGAACAATACCTGATAACCTGCCTAAATTTTACATAATATCATCCTAACTTGACCTAAAAGGAATTAGAGAGTTCCATGGGTTGGAAAAAAGGAAAATAGTTTTGAAAACATTTATTAAGGAAATGATTTCTTCCATAATAATTCCAAGTCAAGGAAAATTAGTAGATAATATAAAAATAAAACTACCAGTATAATAGAAACAAAATAATAGAAATAGATTCTAAAAATATCTAAGGCTGGTCCAAGAGATTTCATGAAATCCCAACATGACTGATGGATTATAAACTCCCTCATACGTTGCCAACTCTCAAAGGTCTCACAATTCTAATATTCCCTCTAACTATATGTAGCACCTTCCCTTTACCTCAATCTAGAATAATGAAATCTAAAAATTCCCTAAATGAAAATCCATGTTTTGAGATAAATGTATAGTAGGATTTCAAAATTCGTTTCATAAGAATTTTACATTAGAACTACTATTAATACATATTTTTAATAACACATAGAAATAAATAATTTTAATTTTACATATCTAAACATGCTTAAAGAAACATTTCAAATGGCTTATATAAAAAAAATCAACAAAATTTCTATCAACACATCTATAATCAATCATATTTTACAAATAGGCATAAATAAAATATATTTATCAAAATTGAATGTGAATGATAATCTCCATATCAATTAACATGATTGAAACATTTATATCCTAATTTATGAAATTTTTATTTCCAATCTTAACATTTTGGTTAACTGGATAAGGGGTAGAATAAATAAGGATTATCACACATATTTTTGAAGTAAAACTTCCAAAATGCCTAAGGAACATAAATAAGAATTGAAAATATAAGATCCCTATAGATTAATTTTCATTCCCCTATGTAGTTATGTTTTTTTCATAATTATTCTTTTTCATGGTATTTACAATAACTACCGTGCACGTTCCCTCCCAATCAACTACCATATCTCCCATGTTATTTATGGAAAATCCTGAATTTTAAAAGGGTATTTCAATCATAAAAAATTATTTAAATAATTATTTCATTCAGAACAAGTTCATGTTTTAAATCCTGACATTAAATTAAAAAAACTCAATTAATTGGTTTTTATCATAAACTAATTTCATTGTCTCTAAAAACAAACATCAAATGGTTTTTGTTAAAATTAATCGAATCATCACATTTCATGTCATGAAACATCCCATTAATTTCATTTTAATAAAAATCTGATTGATAGTCATAATTTGAATTCCTAAAAAATGTCATAAGAATCATTAATAAAATTCTATCATGAATTTTTCAACACATACCATGTTTTTTCAAGGTCTATATATAAAAAATACAACTCATGATTTTGAAATTGATTTTGAAACCAATTCATTTATTTCTATCACTTGTTTCAAATAAAAGTAATTCCTTTCAAAACCACACAACATGATAATAATATCACATGACCTTAATGAAATATTAACATGGAGAAATAATTGAATCCTATAGAAATATAGGATGATTGATAGTGCAATAAAGGAACTACAAAACTATAACAGCCAACACAACATAGGTTAGGACACTAAGAAATAGTGTCACATTAGAATAGAACACCATAGTCCAAGAATGTTATTTATGATATAGAAAAAAGAAATAAAATGTGTAACCACACTAGAATGTCAACTTATATGGTGTATCATGAGCAATATACCATGGGGGACACTCTACAATAGTCTATCAGAACTCAAGAGTGATCCCATGGGAAGAGAGAGAATACATATTATTAGGGTTTTGATGCCCATCAGAAATACCTTATAAAATAATCTCAAAAACTGAAATAGAGACTCCTTAAATAAATTTTATAATTGCCTACAAAAAATAAAAAAACCCCACAACTAGAAAATGGAGCTACTTCCACAGATCTATAGAAATAGTTTTGAAACTGTTGCTATAGGTAACTATAGACACAGTTCTGTTGCCTATAGGCATGGTTTTAAAACTGCGAATATAAGCCTATTTTCCATGACATATAGCCACATTTTTCTAAACCGTGGTAATAGTCCATGGATATTTCCACTATTTTATGGCCTATGGCCACAGTTTGGAAAATCGTGTCCATAGGCCAATTTTTTCATTACCCTATGGCCACGGTTTTCCCAAATTGTGGCACGGTGTAGTGGTAAGTGCACTGGACTACATAGTGGAGGTGCAAGGATCAAAACCTACTGGGGACATTTATAATTTTGGCTATTGACACGGTTTTCCGAGGCTATTTCCATGGCTAAAATCGTGTATATAAGTCAGGCACCACATTTTCAAATTTGGAGGCCTATTGCAATGGTTTTTAAAACTGTGGAAATAGGTAGCAATTTACATGGTTAAAACTATGGAAATAGTTCGGGACCTATTTCCATGGTGATAGTGACCATGGTTGGCCCAAACCAAGGCCGTATCCTTTGGCCACGGTTTTGGGGCCTATTGCCATTGTTTTGAACCATGGCAATATCTCTTTTTCCAATTGTGCCCTAGTGAATGAAAAATAAAATTTGATGAAACTAACATTAAAAATAGATATAAATCATAGTCTAGGAAACCATATTACAACCCTTCCCATGTATCCCTCTATAGAAAATCATACGGTGAAAACTCTATGGTCGGGGTGACTATAATGAAATAATTAACTCTATGGTTTGTCTTCAACCACTATAAAAATGCTATGGTCTAGCAACTGCTACCACTGTGTAATTGAATCATCTTGGGTGTAGCCCTGAGTTATATATCATGGTAATCCCTATTTGGGTTCAATGTTTCCAAAAACATACAATTAATCATACATTTGATTTTTGAATCCAATATCCTTTACACGGAGATGGATAAACCTAAATTAAAGGAGAGGGATAAGTAAAATCATCACAATAAAAAGTAAATTCTTAAAATAAAAGGATATTATGTTCCACATTGATATACACTCTTAAGGGATATGTGTCAGTGAATTAAAATTTTCTTTATGAACTGTTATAATTGATTTGAATAGTTGATGACCATGTATGACTTATCTCAAACCTATGTTGTCCAATATTTAAAATAAGGAGTCATGATTTGGATATCCTATTAATCATTTTGAAATATAATTTTTTTCTCACATTATTTATTATTCTTCTCACTATATGATTTGGTTTTGTTCAATTAATTGAAATTAAAGGACCATTTTAATGATGAATGTGGTAGAAAATACACTTATTTTCCTATTGAAGAATATAATTTTATGGGATTTGGAATGAAATATATCATTTTATTATAAACCTAATATTTTCAATCATGGAATCATGATGAGATTCTTAATGAGAAAAATGTTGAATAAAATTAAATTAACTCTATCATGAGGAAACATCAAACATCATTCAAGGTGTTATGTTGTCCAATAAGTTTTGAGAAATGGATTAATACCACAAAAAAATATTATTAATTTTCCATTTTCTAGATCACGAGAATGTTATTTTTATTTTTTATCAATTGGAAGGAGAAGTGGGTCAATGGTGGAATATTATCAATAAAACATTTAAACATGCTGAAATTTAATATTTGGATTTAGATTATTTTAGAAGTATTTTTTTCAGAAAACTAATATCCACATATTCTATGTCTCAAAATAATGATATAATTTATGGAGCTAAATAAGAAGGATGATAAAACCATTATAACCTATGTCAAAAATTTTACCATAATTTATAGGTATGCTTTTTGTATTATCATCTATCATGAATGTAAGATTGATCAATTATTCATTTCTATAAAACTAAGTCTTTGATGTGAATTTTCCACAATAGAGTTCAATAGTTAGAACAAAATTATTTAATGTGTTATCAAGGTAGAAATAGATGTTGGAGTTTCCCTTCAATCTCATTATTTTGATAAGAATATAAATATGGAATTAAATTTAAATTATATTAAAAAACCCATACAGGGAAAAATACGAGTCTTACTTTATACTAGAGTTTTGGAATGAAACATGAAGAAAATTGTCTTTAGGGGATTAATAAATTCTATATTTATGGAATGGAAGTACATTAAGAAATAAAAAGATGATGTACATGGAATTTATTTTCTAATAATGTGAATAAATAAAAATCTCTAAAGAATGAACCTCTTACTCTCAAATATTTAAAATGAAAAGAGTATGTAAATTATGTTAACCGGTTCTTGAATCTGAGGGTTAATGATAATGATAAATGATAGAAACATGTTTAGCATAGAGACAAATGTAAATATATTGCGATCACTTTTTTTGATTTAGAATATGATAATGACGTTCTGGAAGGTAATATTATCATCCACTGTGTAACAATAAATATTTTATTCTATTCAGTGTCTACCCACTCTTTTATACCAGAAGTATTTGATAAGGATCTCTCATTACCAACTGAATTATTATATTTCGAATTAGCATTGAAAAATCCAAATGATATTTTAAAGAAAAAAAATCTATAATTCTCCCTTGATTCATGCTTGTGGGATTGAGATACCCTGAAAATTTCATTATTCTACAACTTTTTTAATTCCTGTAAATTTTTGGAGTGGATTGTATTTATTATTATAGAGTTAATATATACTATAGAGGAAGTGAAGCCACAATTGATATTTTTAAATAAATTTTTATTTTTTATTGGTGTGATGATGAATATGTTCATCAAAATGAAATTATATCCACTATATGTGTCTTGATTCAAATTCAAAGGGGGTATTTATTTTATATGTATGATGTAAAACTCAACAGAGATGATATGCCTATTGTAAATGTTTTTTCAAATGTCTTTCAAAAAGAGTTTCATAGTCTTCCATTAAATTTTGAATTTACTTTTCAATAAAACTCATACACCGTGATAAACCAATTTCAATGAAACTTAATTGATTAGTACCTTTTTTGTGTTATGGATTAAGGAATAAAATCAACGGTAATATTGATATGTGTTTAATTTAGCCTATTTTATAACCATTTATGAGAAAATTTTATTAAGAGAAAAATGGATCTTTATGACTCTTCATTGAATATCTGGAACATAATGAGATCAAAAAGATGAATAATTTTCCTATACACCATATTAATGTTTTTTTTCAATGAATTATCATGATAATATATTTTACTATGATTTAAAATTAAAGTAGATAATATTAATTTTCAGTCAAAAGTGAAGACATATAGAAGACATCCTTCCATACGAGGTATAGGCACTATGAATTTATTATCCTTCCATTTTGTCCCAATAATTCTCTTTATATATTAATATATTTAATGAATGGAGTCTTTATATATTACCTTGATAATTTTTGGATATTATTAATAATATATATTCGAACTTATTATAAGATAAATAATGAGGATGAAGATCGCTTGAGGATTGTATTAATGACCCTAAGGATAGAAAATTGGATAAATAAATTACAAAGTGAGAATATAGGTTGTATTTTATTTTAATTTGGGTAATATAATCTTATGTTATGGTATATCTATTGATCCATCAAATATAGAATTTATTGGACATTGTCATAGTAAAAAACTCTGATAATATCTGTAGTTTTCTTATTATGACGGGATACTATAAATGTATTGTGAACAACTTCACGAACATATTGTGATAGATTATGCCTCATGCCAATTAAACGTTCATGAGTCAAATTAAAAAAATTAGGAGATAGTGTTAACATCCAAAATCATTTCATTATAGATATAGATGAATTATATTTTAGGAGAAATTTTTTACAAATATATAAATCGAATAATTTTAATGTTGATTTTTTCCAAGAAATAGTTTCATATTCTCTAGAGAAGATGGCTAATATTGATTAGTGA